>JAKEEE010000008.1:0-4800000 GCA_021498325.1 Bactrocera minax | reverse complement strand
GAACAGTAAATAACAACAACAAACTAGAGAACAGCTGCTTCGTTGTTGACCCCAAAATTTCTTAGTGGGCACTTCACATACACACGTGCGCATATATGTGTGTGATGGCTGCGTATATTCGTATAATTATTGCCAGAATATGAAGCAGTATAATTTCCAACTTTGTAATTTTATTATTTGCACAGACAACGTGAAATTGTTGCAGCTACGAACTGTTTGGCGAGCAGTGTGGCACAAAGATGCGAGGCGAAACGATGTGAGTGGCAATAAAAAGCACGAATGCACACACACACATACCTATGTCCAGATGCCACACGTAGGTACGCGTGTGAATACATGGCAGCACATGTGTGGCTATGATACAATTGCAATGGGAAATCACCAGCGTTGCACATCGCCAGGTTGCATGCACTTAAGTACGAAATAGACGCAAGCATTTTATTGTTATTGCAATTGTGGTTGTTATTGCAATTGTGGTTGTGGTTGTGGTTGTAATAATGGCATTGTGTTGGCGTTGCTGTTGTTGCAGTTGTTGTATTATGTGTTTGTTGCATGCCACATAATCGTAGAAGCACATACAAAAGCACCGGTGGGCAATTTTTGCTATTGTTGCTATTTTTGTTGTGCTTTTTGCGTTTCATGCCGCAAATTATAGCCACATCATGTATGTATGTGTCGGCTCGTCAACTCTTGCCACACAACGCTTCACACCAGTTAGACCGCCAGCTTACGCTGCTCAACGCGCATGCGCTGTCGGCTATGGCTATATGCATATGTGTGGGTATGTGTACGTGCATGTGTATGTGTTAGTACCGCCAATGATGGCATTGCGGCGGCACAGCGGCAGCATGCAACAAGTGCCGTTCGTTGTTCCACTAAGAATGTAGTTTTCCAGCTTTTATAGTTCTTTCCCCAATAATTGCATATATATAACACACATGTATATATGTATGTGTATGTATGAACATATATATGTTTCTTAATTTTCTAAACATTCTCATTGCCAAATATATGCATATTTATACCGCTTATGAATTTGAAATGTTATTAGAACTTGCCTAAATATTTTTAGTTATATGAAGTAGAGTTGAGGCGGTCAAATATTTTACTAGAATGATTTGAAGGGTTCGTTGAGTAATACCATTCTAGGTGGTCAGTCTCGTGCAATCTCAACTAGTACCACATTTTCGGAGATATTTGACTTTAATTTGGTATGCATGTGCGTTTTACTACTACTGAATTCAAGTTGTAGCCAGCCGAACAGATCGGGTGACTATAACATGTAACTGTCTTGCAACTGATTGATCAGACTAGAATAAATTTGACTATGGCTTCCAAAATATAGCATTTACCAAAACTAAATTTCACAATATACAATAGCTGCTAATGAAAAGAAGTAAATACACTGCGAAAATCTGCAAGGTCGTAAGACTATAATATATAGCTGTCAAACAACCGATATTTCAAAAATGAGATTTTATGCTAAATCTTCCCCAATTAAGCAGCCAGGAATACGAAATTTCACGGAATTTGTGCTTATAAGAATTGAGAAGTATATAGCGAAAATCAACAATATTCGACGAATACAACATATTATCCATATATATATGGATATATATGGATATATCCGATTGTTATATATATTATTATATTATATATATATTATATTATATATTATATATCATATATCCGATTGTTCAAAAATTAGTTTTTATGCTATAACTCCTAAAATGAAGCCACTTTTCCGACATAATTTTGTAAGATTCTCGCTTTTACAAAGTAAATTTTACTTAGAAGAACTCAACAGGATCTGGCGACTGTAGCATATAGGTGCCATACAACCGATCGTTCAAAAATGGGTTTTTGTGCTTTAACTCCGCTAATTAAGCTGCCACATATACATAATTTGGCCAACTTTTTGCTTATGTAGACTGAAAAGTACACAGTGAAAATGATCAAGATTGGGCGACTATAACATATAAATGTCATACAACCGATCGTTCAGATATGGATATTTTATTTATAGCTCACCTAAATAAAAAGGAAGGTTATGTAATTCATCAAGATTTGCATTTAATAAAAAGTCAGTAGTGAGTATCACTGAGATCGCGACACTATAATATATCGGAATAATATAACCTACAGCGCTCTGCAAGCGATTGCGCTTATTTTTATATATTTTTCACTGTACATGCTGAAGTATTTTCAGTGAGTGTGTTTTCATTCATGTAGGGTATAACTGCAGAGTGTTTTTTTTTGGTTTTTTTTTTCCTACCTTTGTCAAATCTTCTGTCATGTCTGTGGCCTTAGCTTTTTGCTCACTCTTTCGAAATTCGCTTGTGCAATTATTATGCGCTCCGCTTGCGTCTATTGCCAACTATTTAATAGACTCTTAATGTACACATGTATACATATATTGTATATATATATATATATATAAGTATATGTGCACATGTGTACCACGTAAGTGTCATGTGGCATGTCAACAATGATTGACATTTGTTCGTCGCATGCGTGTTAACTGCGTTCTCTGACTCCGCCTGGGACTGTGGCGGCGCGGAACGTTTGCTGGAACAAGTTGGTCGGGTGCTTTGTGCACACATACATATAAATACATTTGTAATTGCTCCACAAAACTCTCACGAATGACTCAGTGCAGTTGTAAGCGTCTTGTTGGACATTGGCGCTGTTAGAATTCTTCACTCATTGTTGCACGTACAAGAAACATACCGATTCGCTGCAGTGGCACTTTGCCACGTATTGCTTACATATATATACATACATACAAACATATTTATATAAGACTCGGCAATGTACATCATTCAATTACGCTAAAACACCACAAATGACAACAACAACAAATCAGACACTCAACTGACTGCCAACCTGCTTGTCGTTTGCCACAGAACTGCTGGTTGATAAGCGCCATATGATTAACTGTAATAACCTTCCTACTGCACTCATATCTACAAAAGCTTGTTTACAGCAGCAGCGCGTTTTTGCTTTTATTGTCTCTTCGCTTCTTGAAGTATTTTTGTCCGGCGTGTTTACGTTTGTTACGTGTACATACATACATACATACACGAGCTACATACATTTATATAAAGTTCAGCTGAGTTGCCTTTTGATAAGCATGCGTCTTTTTCTTTTTCTTCTTCTTTTACTCGCACTCGTTTCCTTTTGCCGTTTGTGACTTAATTCTGTTGTTGTTTGTGTAGTTTCTTTTTTTTTAGTTGCGTTTTCTGCATTGTTCAATACTTATCGGTTGCGGCAAATAGTCGCTATTGTGCGGCTTCTCATAAGCTCCTATTCCGTAGAAACGCTTGAGAATACATCCGCCTTACGGGGTACGTGGTTAGTCCGATTTCTTCGAGTGTAATTTAAGCACTCAAGGTTTTATATTTATTTGAAAAGAAACACAGTTTGTGCTATATTATATTCTGTTGTCTTATCTAAATTGAGACCAATGGATGACCTACCGGCGAAATCTTCACACCACACTAGTATCTTGTTCAGCCAAATCTGGAACATATCGACTTCTGTAAAGTTTAACTTTGAATCATAACCTACAAATCTTTGAAATTTGTTTCTGTTTCAGGCATTCTGAGGAAAATAAGTTGTCTACTAGGGCTCAACTTATCTTTGCATTGATATTTAGAGCCCTAATGGCATCTGCCAACCAAACCCATGTGGATGTGAAGTCTATTAATCGATGCTTTGGGCCTTCCTCGATGTGATTTAAAAATTTAAATACTAGATCAATATGAGTTGGTGAGCTTGAGAGAAGAGTTGTACTTGAAATACCTCATACCAAAGGCCTTTATTCATAGCAATACAATCCGCTTCCACTTTTCTTAGTAGACTCAACTCACACAACCTAACCTAGAAAGACTGATTTCATAAACTCTCAGGCAATTACTCCATAACGACTCTTGACTTAATCAAAACTAATTTGCTCCGTAGTAAGTAGTTGCAGAAATGTTTCTCATATGTGGATAGTGAAAGGAGGAAAATTTTACAAAACCATAGATTAAAGGAAGTGCAAACTAAAATAATAACTAGGTGGAATATAGCTCAAAGAAGAGTGTACTAAAAATTCAGATCCATCAGATTTTTAAAACGTTAGAAGATATTTTGAAGTTCGATATTAAAATACTTTTCGAAATTTTAAAAGTCCTCTGGTTATTGAACAAACTTCGTGTGAATTAAAATTTCAAAAGTTTTGTGGAACAAACTAACCCATTAACGCATAACTAAAATTGCCGAAATTTATAAAAAATTATTCTGGTTAAATTTTACTAGATTTTCGTAGACACAATCTGCATTTGTCGCTATCAATTCTCTCAAATGACAAGCTCAACAAAAGAAATAACAGGTAAAACTAATTTTTCAAATATTTTTTTATACGGAACGCTCCTTAGACTAGAAGACCAATTAAATAATCAACAATATTATATATATAAATTAGTTCTTCTGAGACACATTATCGAAAATATAATAGAGTATTTCTATGTAAATAGTATAGGATATAGGATATATGGATAATGAGCAATAATATTTCAGCAAAATTTGAAACAACAAATTGGGCGACCCCCAATGCTACCACAATTACTTATTATATTTGAATTAGATAAATACTTATTTTTAAATAAACGCAAAATACATATAGCAAGGGATAACAAGTCGTGAGTCTTATTGTCACAGCGCTCCTTTGTAGATTAAGTTATTAAAATATATAGATCTGGTATGACTTGGGAATGATCAATTTCAGAGTACGGAATTTATAATATATTACCGGTCTTTGATTTACCAAAACATGGAGATTGGCGAATTGATCAAATAACTGGTATAAATACAATATGCTGGCATGACTAAATTTAATAGCTACTGCTTATACCACTTATTGACTTATGTGCGTACCTGCTGTCTTCGAGTCAATTTGATTTGGTGATTGGCGATTCGATCAAACGACTGGTATAAATCATAAATATTGGTATAATCAAATAACGATGTAATATCAAGTGGTTACATCACTTTTATAGGATCCACTCTCTATCATGCACTCTCTTTTACTGAATTCTACTAGGTAACTTTGTAGTTGCATTCTAGACAAAAGAGCTGACTTCTCGGCTCAAAACTAAATCAAATAGCAACCCACATTCTAAAACTTTAAATCGTTGTCTCAAATATTTGATATCTGAAACACTTACTGTCGTTACACCTACTCTAACTCGTTATTTTATTAATGCGGATTTACCATAAATTACCAAGAATTTCACTTCCTAAAACCAAATTTGAGTTTTTAGTATTTAACTAAGATTTAACACATCTGTGCCATTTTTAGTATCTTATAACATCATGTTTTGTGTCATCATCTATTTAACAAGCACATGTGACTGGCTTTGGTGAAAAGCAATGCGAATTTGGTATTTGAAAACCAGTTTGCAGTGGACAAGAAAAATTAGTTATGAAAACAATACAGAATAATTAATTAATATAAAATATAAGATATAGATGTATGCATAAATGTCAAATATATTTAATGTGGCTACAGAAATATTTAGGCTGAGAACGTAGTGTGGCAATTTTCATGAGACAATGCGTAATTAAAGTTATGTGACAGCAAAGATAAGGCAGAGGATGAAAGGTGATTTTGGAGTTTAGAATTATTTTATATTAAACTAAACTAAAATAGTAAGCTCTTTTATTCCACTTGTATTGTTTTCTTAATATTTTCAAAACTATAATTAACCCGGCGAACTTTCTCCGTCTAACCATGGTGTGACTGAGACCAATCGATTTTACAATTTTTGTAATTTTTCCTCTTTATTTTTATTTACATTTCGATTCGGATATTTTCTACGTATTTGAAAACTACCTGTTAATTACTACCTCGGATTGTCAATCTAGAGGTATATGGTAGTGATAAATATAATTTGGGGGAAAAAATGTTCAACAAATCTTCTATAAATAAATATATACGTACACTCAGAGATTCAACAAACACTCCGTTGTATTACATAAGCCTTATTTAAACAGTGTGGGCATTGAAAAACACTTTCGAGTTCTGAACTTTACTTATTGCACTCCTTACATCTTTCAAAATCACTTCTTTCAGTCGATTGACCATGAAAAATTTTACACTTATCTTGCCAGCCGCCACGCCACGCCACGCAACGCCACTGAGCCATTAAGCTTGAAGGGCCTAAAATAAATATACATATGTATGTGTATAATAAGCAAGTGTATGTATGTATTTAATTATTTGTTATTGTTGCTGGTTTTCGCAGTCTGCAAACGTTTAAGTTAAGTCGATTGCATATTTGCTGACTGCAATACTCTGCGGTCTACTAAAATTTCATTACTTTGTATCGTTGTTTGTATGCGACATAAGGCAGCACATTTGCGGCTCGCCTTTCATTGGACACATAAATATGAAACCCGAACGAAAGCTAAAAGGGGACAAATTCTATTTCTTCATTTTTTAATTTGATTATTTGCTTTGTAAGCTGTTGTCAAGCTGCATTTGAAGTGTTGGCTCAGTTGAAGTGATATTCGAGTTTTATTTATTTTTCTTTTGTTTGTGGCGCATTTCTTTCCACCCAAAGCATACAAAATGCGGTTAAATTTGATGAAGAATCTTTATTGGAATTGTTTTTAAATTTTATTAGACGTAATCCCAAGCCGCAAAGGTTTCATCTTGAAAACTGCAATTTCAAAAATTCCCGCTTAGGGGCGCTACAGCAAAATTTTGATCAAAAAGCATATATATAGTACTAGTTAGGTTATATTCAAAATATAGATTGAGAAGGGAAAGCGAAATACACTTCAAAGAACTTTCCGCTGGATGGCGCAGGGTCAAATTATTACCTTCATTGATATACTGGTCTGGTATGGTTCATAAAAAAATTTGTTGGATTTAAAAGGACTGAATTTCCCTTCGAAAAACCTTCGTCGTAATTATTTTAGATAATTAACCATTTTTAATCCGAATGAATTACAACCCGAATTAATGGATATTTCCGAGTTCGACTTACTTCCAATTATTTGGAATTTAAAAACACTAAGGGCTTATAAGTCACAATTCGGCATGATGCTATTACGTTCAACTACGATGCAACAATTGATTAAGCCTCGAGCCTTTTAAATATCATCTGGAAGCGCCAGAATTTTTTCGGACCAACGGATGACACTGTCTTCTGTTCATTACTTTCATTCTAAATTTTCAAAAATCATTCACAAAATGATGGAAGTTAAAATGTTTAGCCGAAAAAATATTTAATTTTTAGAGAAAGTTAACCTAACTTTTATGATGTCATCATTTCTTCGAACTTCATATCAAATATAAAAGGGGTTTCACTTTAATAAAAAGTAGTAATAGGTCTCTTTCATGGACCCTCTGTATCAACCCATTTTATAAGAGTCACGCCTATTCTTTTCACATGATTTTGTCCGAGACTTTGAGTCACCTGCAGTGCATTTAATTATTCAACAAATTGCACTTGCAGTGATTTTATTAACTTTTGTTATGCAATTACCGAGCGTCTGACCTTCCAGCCAATAAGATTTATGTGTAATAACACCTAGATATTGGCTAAGATATAAGCAACAAAGTTAAAAGATAACAACAACAATAATAGTGTGAATACAATTAATTATAAAAATGGAAAATTTGTTCAATCGTGATCCATATGATGATAAAACCTTGTAGGTAAATACCACATGCTGCCATTGCCAGAGTGAGTATACTATAAATTGTTTCACATTCAAAATCAAAACAAACTCAATATTCTTTCAGTAGTTGAGTGTGAATATTAAATATTGGCAAATATGAATATGAATCACGATGATGTACAATATGTATGTATGAGTATAAGTATGAATGTCAATAAACTATGCGTACCAATTATTTACGAATTAACGTGTTTATGAGTGAAATTGAACCTTAACGAATATGAGTATAAATCAATTATGAGTAACAATTGTTTAAGAATCAATGTGAGTACGTTTGAATATAATATATACAAGAATATTAAAGAATATTGGTCTATTAAATAATTCTATTATTATTAATAAATAATAGAAAGGAGTATAATTAAATTCCGAGTGTCCATTATTAATAAAGGGAGGTGAATATAAATGCATATGAGTATGAGTATGAAGGAGTTACAATATGCGCTTGAATTAGTAATTTGAAAAATCGCATGCGATACTTTTCTATTTTTACTATTTTTATAATATTGCCATTATTTATTGCTGCGTATTGCTAGTTTTTGTGTTTATTAAACAAATTGTACGCTTCCTCTCAGGCATGTTGCAACGAATTCGGCCTACATTCACGCAGGCGGTCATGCGGCCACCGACAAGTAGTTGCACATTTTCAAAAATAAACCCAACGACCGGGTAGTCGTCGCACTTGTTGGTCGTATCTGTTATACAAAAACACAATTTCCGCTTGCTCGCGTACACGCAATGAAAAATATATGTAGCAGTTTTAAAATAATATATTTAGATGCATATGGGTGCAGATACGGTTTCGCACTATGTATACTTTTGTATGGTACTGTATTGCGGACGTTGACTTTTCGTGTTTACTAATCTATTTTCAATTTAGCGCTGCGGTCATTGTGCAAGTGCCCTGGTCCCCAGTTGCAAGCCCTCCTTTACGAGCAGATCCCCAGATCCTCACCCCAGATGGCTCTTGCAACATTTGTCGCTGCACACACACACACATACACACAAGCGTATATTACTCAAAATGCACTGCTAACAGCCAGTCACTGGGGCATTTAGCCGTTAAGTCGCGTATTTTGTTTTGTTGTTTCTGCTTTCGTTATTGTGCCCCACTGTGTTCTACTAATCTCTTCCATCTGTAGTCTTCGTTAATTCATTGGTATGTATGTATATATATATATGTGTGTGTGTGTGTGTGATCTTACTTATATTTTGCTTTTATTTCAACTTGATTTCGATTTCATTCGAGACACTCTACCCCACAGCCCCTTGTTCTTCACCTTTGACTGCTTTTCGCCTTTTTCTACACTTTGTTTTCATTTAGTGAAAGGAAAATCGTCGTTGAACAATTGAAATTGTAACAAAAGAAAACGCAAGTAAAGCGAAATATAACGAAATAAAAATACACTTGAGCTGAAGCAACGCAGAGGCAAAAGATACACGCTTGCTGACAATGCGGTGCGAATGTCTGGAACGAATTATTGCAATGCGCTCGCTGGGGTTGCGGTGAGGGGCAGAGCTACTTGAAGCCACGGCGCTATAAATATACAAAAATACATATATTTATATGCATATATATATATATATATATATATACTTCTCCACTTTGAATCCACACATGTTTGCATAAACCACTGAAAACTTCTGTTATTCGCTTTCAATTGCCACAGTGCTTTTCCGTTCCCAAGACGGTGTGCCGGCTTTGAGAGTTTTTAACTTATCAGTAGATCTTTCGTAGTTTTTGCTTTTAATTAATGTGCAACAATTTAACCTTTTTACTCCGTATCATTGTAATTTTCGCTAACAAATAATTCAATCGTAGCCCTTCAAAAAATCTACTAACTGGAGGACTGTTTGCCTATTTTGCTTGAAATTTTCGGTTAAAAAAATATTTTAAGCATTCAAAACCACAAATATATTGAAAACTTCTTCCGAATAAACCAAAAGTGGTTCTCTCTTAAGTCGATTTACAGTTTAGCAAACTCGAAATACTAAATAACGGTATCTGTGTTCGATTCGACACTGCTCCACACGCTAAATTTGACAAGAGAGTAATAGAAATTTACTTGTGAAAGCAACAATAAAATTATTCGGTTGAGTACAATAGAAGAGAGTCTGTTGATACCTCATTATAGTAGTAGTTATGAGATTTCACAAATAACATTATTTATGGTTCAACTTTTTAATTATTTATCCATTCACGAAATTTCCGGAAGTGTTCATTTTGTTTTGGGTTTGAAATTTCAATAAAAAATGAGCGTTTAGTAGTGTTTTTAACACCTTCAAAAATTTTGTACGTGTTGAGCACTATTTCGCTGTACAAGATTTATTATTTATATATAATTATGACTCTTCAGCACTTGCAAATAATTTTTTGGTATCTTTTAGTCATGATAACAAAAATTTTTTTATTAATGATTTCGTGATAATAAATATTTATATCAATCCCTAATATATTAAAATTAATCTCTTGCATAAAGAATATCAATAAAAATGTTAGCTTCTGTCTTACTCTCCCCTCGATTAGATTTCTATTTCGAGTGGGGGAAACACAGAATACCAATAACTCACTGTTTTTTTAAACAATAATTTAAAAGCTGTAGGAAAACTGTAAGCACCACCAACTGAATTAATGTTGAAGAATTTTTATAACGAGGTTGAACTGATGTGACACTGAACAAGACCTATGGCACAAGTATCGTAGGCCTTGAGAGGCACTACATAGATTATTATTCGGGAACTGTGATGATGATATGAGGTTGTTAGTAATTGATTAGTTATCTTAATAAGTAATCGTAAACCCTTCGTTGCAGCGGTTGGTCAAAGGGTCATAACCGACTCAGACGTACTATTTTTCATCGTCACTGAGACAGTTGGGTCTAGACTTTTAACCACAAATAGTAATATCGAGTCAATAGTCGAATAATTATATTGTAGCTAAAAACGGGCACACAAAAGTAGGTACAACCGTCTTCAGTCTATCATCGCCATCTACTTCTGGTATGAAACTTACATATTTACCCATATTAAAAATTACATTTAACAAGAAAGGTCAAAAGAATCACATTCCGATATTAATATTTGCTTATTTATTGCTTTCTGTGTTTTTGAAACTTTTTTTCCGTATTTTAATTGCAACGAGCCTCAATTTGTCGGCGGTTCAGAAATTACGTACGTACGAATTTTTCCGGTTAATTTTTAACTAAAAACTGGCGTCATATAAATTATCCAATTGAATTCGAAACTATGCCGTTAAAAAATGTCAATTGACGTTAATTGTTGTATGTCAATTTAAGAAAATTGGATGAAAGACATTTCTAGTCACTTCGAATTGCCTGAAATAATAAATTTATTTATGCACACACTTTTATATGTACATACATCTGTATATATAAGTTAAATGTATATGCAATTAAATAATAAAATTTTAACATATGTTAGCAAAAATATTAATACAATTGGGGGCGTACTGTTAAAAATAGTCACGTGCCATGCGATAAATAAAAAACAGTTATGATTTGTAAGCATTGCCATTTTATCTAATGAATTTCTTTTTGTTTAAAAGAAAAATATATATATGTGTCGACTGTAGCGCCATCTAGCGGCACAATTTTTCCTAAGTATAATTTTCGCTCTCTCTATATCGAATACTAGGAAAATGGGACCATAAATATGATTTTTGCTAAAAATTCACCTCTGGCCCCACCTATCGGGATTTGATTATACTGAAAAGTTCTCCCAAGTACAAGTACAAGTAATAGGTGAACAAAAATTCAGGGATGTTGTTGAAGCGGAGAATTCTTGACCATTGTCTCAAAAAAAAACCGCTAAAATCCAAAAAAAAATTTTGTTTACAATTTAAAAAATGTCACATGGTAGGTGATAAGATTATCAGCTAAACTAAAAATATGGAATGCTTGAAATTTATGAAATGATAAGTTTGTCAATTTTCGATTACGATATTTTCTTAGTCATATGTTAGACAGTAAATTTAAACTTATTAAGAATATAAAGAATTTGAAGGTATTACCAGTTCTGACTACGTCGAATGGGGTCGGGTGTCGAATTCCCTTTTCTGCCAACCAGGCTTGGCAAAATCAAATAAATTTTTCAAAAACCTGATTTCAAAAATCTTTCGTAATTCTGTAAAAAATAAATATTTTTGGCTTACAAAAAGCTTTCATTGTTGTATTAAAATATGTGGTACATATTTAGAACTAGGAAGTCAAAAAAAAAACAATATTTTGATTTTGGTATTTGAGGAAATTTTGTCATTTTAATGTGGTCAAATATCAAATACATATCATGTTCTTATACCTGGACCTCGAAATTGTAGAGTTTTAATAGTTTAATAATTTTAAAAAGATAAAAAATTATTCTGACTCGTATTAAATCTGCATACAGTAGAGGAAACTTCAGATGGCTGAATATATATATCTAACTTCAGATTTTAACACAAACCCAAAAACTTTAGAGACTATCAGTGTGACTTTGGCGTGTAATATTTACACAATAAATATAACCTTCTACATTTCATCAATTTAACAGTTTCTAATTAGTGACCCTTCATTAGCAGCAGCCACCTGTTTCTGCAAACTTTACAGTTTAGAGGTTAAACCAGATTTGCTTGTGCGAAGCATCGATCATTCTTAATTAATTTTTAGATAATTAATCTTGCGCTTTTGGTAGTTAATCTTTTTTTCTTAACTGCCTTCTCCGCCTAATTGCTGTCATAAATATATTATAGAAAAGATATTAAAATACAAATAGCTAGTAATTCATTGATAATTCGTTACGCCTGCCACACAAATTCTACATTATGACTCCTCTTCTAGCACATCTCCTTTGAACACCAACAAATTACATCGTTTTGCGAATTATTAATGTTTATTTTATGTGAAACCTTCAAAAAAGAACAGAAGAAGAAACAGAAGAAACTGAAAACAAATTAGGCAACAAATTATAAGGAGCTCAAAAACAAGCAATAAGGCAAAAAAAAGAATCATAAATCACAATTATGCGCCACTTTGTATTAATTAGACACACATTATTTAGCGAATCTAATTCTCGAAAATTTAAGCTGTTAATACAATCAAAAGAACAATGCGTGAAAAAGCCTAAATAAATTATTGTAATATTTTGAATAGATTTATGTGTAAAAGAGTTCTGATTAGTAAGTTCTATTCAATAAAAAATTACACTGAAAAGGATACTGTCATGCTCGTTATTGGCGCCTAAAACTATGTAGTGCGTTTTGAATTATGTCTGGTCGTTACTGTAATGTGCAATCCAGACATTATGACTAAGTTTAGACTCTCAAAAAACTTAGAATCCGTGAATATAGAATATTTTGCAGAAAATTTATCTACCGATGGTCCAAAAATGGTTTCGTTTTAAACAGTAGTATCAAATATTTTTCCCAGAAGCGCTTTCTAGATTTAGCTTAAACTTAAGTTCGAGCTTCTAGAAATTTTTATAGCACCATCTAAGCACTACAACAAGACGGTCGTGTCAGCTATTTTCTTTAAAGTTTTACTGTAGCAAAACTTGTATGGAGTGTTATACAATTGGCGGGCTTCCGTTGACGAACTTTCGGAAGTGATCGTGTGCCAGATAGCAAGCTTTACGAACTGTTTTCGGTTTGCTTATCGACAGTAAACCGTTATTTCGAAACTGCCTATAGTTGGATCAATGAGCTCTAGATATAATTCATTAATCTAAATAAACTTTATATTATAAAATCTATCGAAGTAAAATTATCGCTAGCAGTAAGCAAAGTTAGTAAAATATGTCGAATAATTGAGTCTTGGCTTCTTGATTTCTTTTTTTTTTATTTTTTCATGAAAGATTCAAAGAATGTTTTTATAAACATGGCAACACTGCTCATATTTGTTTTCTGAAAGTTCTAGGAACTGTGCTGAATACAAAATTATTCTAACTCGAAGAACTAAAGACTCGTCAAAGGACAAAACTGAAGAAGTATAGTTATCTGCAATTGCTTTTTCGGTTTTGTTGTTGTATTTTGTAGAAAAGTTATTGCGCATCTTCACGCTTTTTCTATGCGACTTCACTTGAACTTAAACGCTATCAATCAACGCTGCTGGAACATGCCAAGCCAAGTGACAGTTGGTGGTTGGCCTGTCTGCGAATGGCCGAGCATGGGTGAGCCCAAGGGACTCTTATTAAAAATTATGGTGAACACGTACATCTGAAGTGAATGCGGCGGCGTGTGCAAGTATTTAGGCACATTTACATATCTATGTGAGCGTATACAGATTTGCATATATACTTTTCTATATATATGTATGTATGTAGCATTGCTACCGCAGTAGTTGCTCCTAAGCATTTTAATTAGTTCTCATATGTTTCGAGGCGATATCCGCTCAATAATTACTAACATTTGCGGCTTAAGCAAATAAATCAATCCATCACCGTGTGGTTATATACATAATTAATTATATATATATATAGTATATATATATATATATAGTATATACTTGTATAGTATATACTTGTAAGTATATAAAAACCAATTTTTCATACATGCTAAACCGTCAAAGCAGCAACTTACATATGCGCATACAATTACGCATGGTATAAGTATACTTACAAGTAATTATGTGTGTTCATTATTCCTGTTTTTGTTGATTTCAAAGCAGTAGGCCTTTCTTGGAACCAGCATGAGCACTGACAGCATTTATAAATCCAACAATTGCGAATATTTGTGAAATTCCAAGTTTGAAATTCTTATAAAATCTTAATTATACATTGTAAAGTTTATTGGTACAGTAGCAATTCGACAATGTGAACTAACGTTAGAAAAGAAATTTCGCGTCAAATCCATGTTGTTATAATTTTTTTGGATAAATAATCTATATTATACGATGTATAACAAATATGTCATCTTCAAAAAGAAAAATAATAAAATTATCAAATAAATCATATATTCTCATTTTCACTGAATTGTGACCAGCGGAATGTTCGGAGAGAAACTAGAGTGCTAACATAAACTCTCTATAAATTGAAAGGCCTTGTTAATGCTGCCTACATTTTGGCGCATTCACAAAAAACTAGTAATAACGAAAAAAATTTAGAAAAACTAAAAACAAAATTATTACTAACAGTATGCTCGAATCGGAGATCTTTTCCTACTGAGAGGACACTCAACGGGAAAACCTGTATTGGGTACGGTAAATCTAATGGTGCTGATCGAACTCCTGGCTGAAATATTTAAGCTTAAAATATATAGCTTTGAAGACTTCAAAAATGTTTTACTTACTATTTTTTTCGTTTTAATTCGATTAATATATTTAATTTAGTAAGATTTTATTATAAAAGAGTATCACTTTACTATCTCTTCAACGAGTATGTGGATTAAAACTCTGGCTTAATGTCTGCGTGTTTGATATTTTTTTATTCGCTGAAGGAAATAAAGAAGAAATGGAATATAAAATTAATTTAAAATAATTTTTTTATTATTTTCAAATAATTTAATGGACTAAGATTATGATGCAGAAATTTATATTATAAATTTTTGTCAAAATATTTTGTATTATACTTCACATAAGCTATATAAATCTAATATTTTTGAATAAAATAATTTTTTTTATTTACTTGGTAGGTAATGTGTAATTTGATCTCATCGCGTCTACTAAATAACTGGTGAAATTATTTACGGTTTGAATGGCAATTTGACGCTGAAGGTTTCTTTATTTCGAGAGTATTAGAAAACCAAAATAAACCATATTTTTTTATAAAAAAGTAGAATAAAATAATTTTAAATAATTCGAAATGAAAAAATAAAATAAAATAAACAAAAACTAAAATTAAATTAAATTAACTTAAGGTAAATGAAATAAATAAATTTGTAAAATTAAATTAAATTAAAGAAATATAAAAAAATAAGTGTAATAATACTGACTAAAGCGCTTAATTAAATAAAAATTAAACTGCCACCGGAAAATAAAATTTTTAATTTTTTTTTTTTTTATTTAAACTAACAAACTTTAAAATGTTTAAGAAAATTCAAAAATCTAACTAACACTTAAAATTTCCTTTGATTTCTTTGCAGCATTTGAAGATATCTTAAAACACCTGTAAACAAATCCTGCGATATCTGTTTGCGTGAGTAATGACACATTTTATAGCATTTTAATTTCATTGTAATAAAATAGCTTTGAAACGCCACGAAGACCGTGTTATCCGCATTGTGTAGGAAATAGTGTCATAAAAATCTTATTCATAATTTTTATATACATAACTGATGCAATTTTTGCACTATTTATCATCGAGCAAATAAAGTAAAGCTGAAATTTCTAGGCCTATCATAAATGTATAAAATTGTGTAAATACAAATAAATTGTGCGTTAATCATCTGAGCAAAAAAATAATAATTGCGAAATAGTGCGCATACTTACATCTCGGGGACACAAATCTTTCTAACTGATAAGCGATATCAGTTGACTTATGTTTTTTGAGCAAAATATGTAATGTTGAGGAAGTTTTAATATGTATGACATTTTGCTTTTGTTTAAAGAGAGTTATGATAAATTTTTATCTAATACGAACGTTATTATTAAACTTACATTTGCAAATAAACTTAATTATATAAGAAAATAAAAATGGAATGAAGAACAACAATATTGAAATTAAATCATTATTCATGACCTTGAAATGCAGCTATAAATTATCGTATAAGATGAGGTTGTTAAAGTTGTAATCTCATTCGAAAGTAATAATAAGATATGTGAAAATATATTTTAATCATTGCTAAGTATTTGAGAATAACTATAAATCTAGATCTTTTTTATTTATATTTTAAAAACTTCTATAACCTCAAATAGTAATCCAAGAATAGTGTTTCTCGTTTCATTTCAAACATAGCCTTCAATGTAGTAACCTACAGAATTTTCAGAGATAATCTTTCTTTTACACCCTAAACGCATTTCTGAAACGTCCACAAATCGCTCCAAAAAGCTTCAAACTCCTGAACATATCTCAACCTAATATATTTATACTTAGAAAAATTAATAATCAGTAGTTAAATTATTATTTTACCTACAATGAAGCAGGTAATTTCATCGAGTGAACCTTGCAAATGAAACTGGAATAGGGGCAAGTTTCGAGTTATAGGATCGTCACCTAAAACTTTTATAGCAGTGAACTTCGCAAACATCACAGGCTATCTTTTAATACTGTTCCAAGTCAGAATCAGGAAATTTTTCCTGATGAGTATAGTGTATTTTCTCAATGACTACTTGAAATGGCACAAAAAGAGTAGGTTAAGTTAAGCTGCCAACTGAGCTTCTACTAAACATCTCTTATTTATTGTAAGAAATTTCTAACCCTATAACTCGAAATGTTTTAAACTGAAATTCTAATCTTCGAAGTTGCTGCATCTATTCAGCTCCTGAGAATTTCAGAGAATATTTTCTGATGTTTCATAATGATTAAATATACAAGGGATCTCAAGCTATATTTACTATTTGTATTGTATATACATATATAAAGAGCAACTATTAGTAAATTGTTCTCGTCCCGGAAAAATAGATGACAAACCCTTCCATGATAGTTCATTTGGAGTTTTAGTCTCTCTGATGCATGCATCTGTGCTGTGATTCCGTTGAGCTGTAGAAAAACATGTGACTTAAAAACTTAATAACTTTATTTTAACTAATTGGAAAAATTCGTCAGTTTATTGTCTATGGTTCGCCATTTTTACCTCTACCGTGTATAGATCCCTTGAATTACTCCTTTAATTTAAAATTTTGTTGTTGCCACAGCCTAGCACTTGTTGATGTCTACACTTTACTTAAAGCGCTCATAGACTTCATCTAACGGGGGATCTCGAAGTATTATATGAGATCTACACAATATTAGAAAACGGCTAAACGTAGGATTTAGTATTTCCATATCTCTCAGAAAATTTTGATTATCGAAAGTCCAAAAAAGAGGTGGTATGAAAATATACCAAACCTAGAGGGACTACTAGGAGTTTATTTATTAAGATTTTGAAGGAATACAGAATTCTAAAAATACTTCAATTTTTAAAAGAGTTTAAAAAAATATTTGTACATACGTGATAACGGTATATGTATTCTTCGAAGTAATAAGTATAGATATTGTAATAACTTTGTTCGGATAATTTATTGCTTAGCGATCGTCAAATTTTTTGTATTCGAGCATAAACACTTTTCGAATACGACAAGTTTTTCCCACATGCATACTTCTATTTAGTACTATGTAGTGCTAAGCGTGGCTTAAAATTAAAAAAGACGAGTAGGTAAAACGGTTTAGTGTCATTTACATATGTATCTGCATTTTCAACGCTTTAATGCGAGAAAGCGAGGCGTTTTTTAGAGTTTGAAAAAAAACCGCGGACACATTTTAATAGAGATGTAAAAGACTCGCACACAATATTTTTGTACATTTTTCCCCCCGCTTACGAGTAACCACTGCTTGGCAAGGCAATTGGCTGCAAAACTTAAGCACTTTTTCCACACTAAAGTGACAAGCCATCAAATAAACTGAGTCAAGCCTCAAGTTGACAGCTCAGGTAGGTAGGACGGCCAAGCGAGGCCCAAGCTTGACGCTGGCGTTTCGGGCATGCGATGCGGTTAAACAGCTGAGTGGGGAGAGTCGTTGAAGTGCCGAGTAACCGACAAACCCCCAACTGTCAGCTGGGCACTTTCTAAATTGACAAGTAAATTTAAGGCATACATTAAAATGTTTAAAACTTTGGGAGCACGGCAACAAAAAACTAAAATGAAGCATAAAAACAAAGCTACAAAATAACGTTATGTGAAAAGCGGTAAATTTAAAGGTGGTTGCTACATATACTGTTATATTTACATACGCTTTTTATGTGTTGTACATTGGTAAGCTTCATCGTAAGCGTGTATGTATGTACGTTTGTAGCTGCCAACGGTTAAATTGTCATTTTTTTACAGTTCGTTTATTTTGACTTTTTATGCGCTTTTGTTGCAATGCAATATTTCGTTTTAGTTTTTATTATTTGTTTCGCTTCAGTTCATTTTGTTTCGCTTTGCATTGCTGTTTTTATTTTTAGACAGTCTCTTTTACAATCTCGTGCATATTTATACAAGTACAGCGGTGTGAAATATTTTTATGACGCCGCAAATCCCGGTTGACCTAAACTTTCTATAAATGAGATATTTACATATAATTATTCTTACATAATATATGCTTATATATAACCTTTCTTCGGTCCAAAAATAACTTTTTATCTCGACATTTATCATGAGAATCATTTTTCTGAAATAAAGTTTCTCTCAAAACGGATAGAATAGGCACTCATTTTAGTAACTGCTTCCTTGTTAGATCGAGACCTTTTAGAATAGTCTATACACTAAGTAGATTATACTTATACATATTTAATAAAAACCAGAAATCCGTAAGGGGCAAGAAATAAACGAGCCGTTTTCGATTCATAGACATATATAAACAATTCATTGCTACATGGAAGCACAGTAAATCAGAGAGCAGGGAGATAACTCACGTTAGTCTCTCCACTTAATGCATTCGAGTTATTGTTTAGAAACATATGACACTTATGGCAGCACTTTTGCAATGCCGGCCACATTTTTACTAATGTAACCCATCCAACAATTAAGAATACTATTCATGAAATCAATTTCCGCTCTTTTAAGATTATCTTTAAGATTATCCAAAATCCGGTCACTATAATAACCTAGTTTCTTTAATGTGTATAAATTCAGCCCTTGTGACAAATGCTTGATTTTTCTTGCTTAATTCCGAATTTTTTTAGACATCGAAGGTCCCAAAACCTTGCAGAAACTCGACAGAATTTCTGCTAAGCTCTATCAAACATGTTTTTCAAGTGGTCAGGTAGTTCAGCTTAAGGTAGAGTGATAGCTTACGAAGGATAGATACTTTTTCATTCTCAAAATATGTGTACATAATGTGAGATACACACTCAACTAAGATGATTATTGTTTCAACCATTGAATCTTTGATCACATCATTATTATTTCTAATATTTTCTCGACAATTTCTGTAATGGCATGCTAATTCTATAGTAGGTGATCTGGAGATTATTGGATCTGGAGTATTTGGGACTGACCTTTCTTAGCTATTAACCTTAGCTATGGATCTAATAATTATCAATGCTTCCATAACACAAGTTTTGAATCAAAAACATCGCGTTTCGAAAGCTTGAAATTGAGGTTATTACATTTCTTCAATATTTGAGAGGATATCTATGACTTTTGATCAACAGAGACATGGTGATAACTACTAGTGCGTGTTTCTAACTAGCAAATTTCATGTAAACGCTCCTTATCTATAATCTAAAGCCACTACTAATTGCCTGAAGCTTAAAAACCTATATTTATAGGTACAACCAATTTGGTAATTAATTATATATTCAAACAGGTCAATTCCAGAGATAATTAAGATGCTAATTTGCTAATCGTGTATGGTATTCAAGCGTACCCAATTTAGTTCAAACAAGTAGGATTTCATTACCATTTTGTCCAAAAATAATTTGAAAAACAAAAGTTTTCGTGGAAAAATAATAAGATATATAATTATTGTAATTAATATCAATATTTCTATTTTTGATATGACTTTTTCAGAGAGATCGTCTGTTCTATTTAACAATAATGATTAGCTTTTTAACACCCAGACTCAAACAACACGCGTGTTTCGATCCAGTGTTAATCTTCAGATTTACTATAAATACTTTTCTTTTATAATAAATGAATATGTAAACATATTGTAGAAGAATTTCTTTCAAAAATTGTTAACGTTGAATTTGTGCAATAATTTTATATCGACTTTTCTCTATTTTACATTAAAAACATTTTATCTTTTATTGGGTTTTTCATCAAGTCGATCTCTTCCTTTCTCACACTATTTGGGTAAAGATGGAGAATTTTACATAAATTTATGGTCAATTAAATACTAATTGAGTAATTAGTTAATTGTCTATTGTATTGTAATTTGATAACAATAATCGATTAAAATTTTGAACTTTTCCAATCTCTTAATTAGTAGTCTGCTTAGATATACACAGCGTAAAGCTCTCTTGGAAATTTCCGTAAGCAAATTTTTGATTGATTTGAACAAAAGAAAGCTCACTAGGAATAAGATTCATTGAAAAGCAGTCGATATGGTTTTGTAATTTTTGCGATTTTATAAAGCTTCCAATTATCCCTAATTCAAATTTTTTAAATCTTATTTAAATATTAAACACTTTTTTTGAAATTTAATTTAAATTTAATTTTTTATTTTGGATTAACATTTTTTATTAAATTCATTGTTTTTAAACACACATTTACCGGTAAATTTCACTTTCAATCAAACAAAAGTAAACCACATACATACATATAAATATGGCTTACACTTATAATCTAAATATATACAAATTTATAACACTGCGCATGCGCTGCCGCTGCCTTCTATTTAAATTCGTCAATTCGTGTGTAAGCTTTTTATAACAAATTATTGTTATCGTGCCAGAAACATAAAAGCTTGCCAGCAGTAAAGCAATATACATATATAAAATTGGAAATCAAAACAAAAGCCGTAATCGGATATAAAAAGTAAAGTCTATGAAAAAGAAAATCGGATATAGGAAACGAACAATAAACAACAACAGCACAAGTGAAAGTAGCGTAAACAAACAAATTTAATGCAACAACAACAATAACAAATTTACCTGCACAACTGCGCACGGTCAGCTGATTATTTGTCAGCTGGAAATGGTAAGCGCACGTTCGTAAGCCAAACCGCTCATGGCTAACACATACACATACACGCACACATGCATGCTTACAAACGTAAGGCCCCTCCGTTGTCATCTTTATAATCGTGGCAATTGTCATTGCCAGCGTTTTGTGTGTCACACTTTCTCATACACACACATGCATATATGCTTACACTTGTGTATAAATGTTGTTGTTATCTCGGGCTCTGCCATATTACGTTTATTTCGTTAGAAATTTCAATTAAAACCCACTCAACGTGTTAAGTGTCGTTTTTAAAGTAATCTCTACAATTATCTTTTTATCGAAATAGAAATTAAATTACAGCTTAAATGTGTGTATGTGTGTGTTTGCGTATATATATATATATATATTTATAAATTTACTTAATAAACACCGGGTTTCTTGTTTATTTATATAAAATGCGACTGATATCGCTTACACCTTGCAGCTTTTCTTGATATTTTACACTTAACACACGCTTCACTTTCACAAACTCATGGCGGAGAGTGTAATTTCAGACGCTGATGCGAAATTCTTAAAGCCTTCAACAGTAATGAACATATTATTGTGCTATGAAAAACATTTTTTGTTAATAAAAAGCCGAATTCACTTGTAAGTGCGTGGCAAAAGAACACTCGCTGTAGTAACGAACTGCATATAAGGCAACAACACAAACAACTTTTTAACGAGCTCAGATTGTTTAAAGAATATGCGACTTCAAATTAAGTTTTATGAAGTGAAAAAAAAAAAATAAAAACCGAAAAAATTTCATAAACCGGCAACCGAAATCTATTAAAAATACCAATAGTAAACAAAATTGAGCAAAAAACTCACTCGCTTATAATTAGTCAGATTTGTTATGTTTACTGAAAAAATCAAGTCAGATTTATAACGGTAAAGTCTAAATGTATACAGTTCGTTAACAATTTTAAGAGGCAATCAAATGTGGTTCCTCGTTTTATTCCTAGATTTAGAAGAATAGAATTCTACTCTTGTCAAACGGTTTCCATCATCAACAGTTTCCCAGATTTCTTAAAAATCAAGTAGTATCTTATAATTTTGCCACCTTAGATATAATACAATTTGGCCCCAGCGTCACCCAGTCACCACTACTGTAATATGTTTCATCCCTATAGTGATAAATCTTGGTCTTAACGGAAAACAAAAAAGTTACAGCTGGTTAAAACCCACGGATCCGTTGGGTGAGACACGACCCAGGCAAATTTCTTCATACTTTTTAGCTTTTTGGCCACTCTTAAAGATTTTTTTTTTTTTGGCGTCCAGACCGGGATGCGTCATTATCATCTTCTTGGCCATCTTGTAAAAGTTTGTGCCATACATTTATTTTATTTAAAGGATCATGCTTTCCTAGATTTCCGAACTCCGGTTTTCATACTAATAATAACAACATATTTGTTGCGAGAATCCTCCAGAAAGCCTTGCGAATTTTTAAGTTAAAACCACATAAAACCTAACGTTTCAGAACGGAATTTAAAGCCAATGAAATATTACAATAACTCAATTAGAGGTAACCCGATGTGTTTTCAAACACGCCAACGAATAATAAAATTTGTCAAAAATGGTTTTTTTTCGAATATTGTTATAATCGATTCCCAAACAAACTCGAAGAAAACTAATAAAATTCGTACAAAATTATAGCTAAGCTCTCAAAAAAGGTGACTTCTTTCACCTTTCTATCATTCCACCTGATCTGCATCGTTAACACAGTTGTCAAGATTTTAATTTTACTACTCATTTATTATGCTATGAAATCATATATGAAATCTTAGTAAAACGGTAACTTTATTAATAACAACCGAATATCGAAAAGTTATCTAATCCGAAGCAAAAGGAATCAAAATATTGCCCTAATTAATACTTTTTGCTTTTTACAGTTATTTATTTTTGGTTTTTGTAAAGTTCGCACAGTATTTCGTAAGCAGCGCTCTGCTACATTAGCTACTTATTCGCCCAAAATCACGTTATAGCATTTATATTTGCTCTGATGGCTCCATATATAATCATGATATATTAAAGTTTTCAAAAATTATGTAAATTTTTCCTTTTTGTGCTCTTTTGTGATCTTTTTGCATAAAAAACGTGAATTCGCTGCAGCTAAGTAACCAAATCCAGCTTAGCAGCTGCTGTATAGAGTAATATGTTTATAAGTTTATTGTAAGTCAGTGGTTCTCATGCCAACTTTATTCGTTTTTTTTATTTGCCATAAAGATTAATTTTATAACACTATTAGGTATTCATGAGCTCAGAAATGATTTGAAAGTATTCCGTTATATACATACTTGTATACATACATACACACATACATACATACATACATATGTATATATGTAAGCTAGAGGGCAGCAGACGTACCTTAGTTGAGGCAAGTTGTTTTAGCTGAGAAATGAAGCAGCTCACCAGTTGGTATCATAATGCAAAACATAAAAAATTAGGCGATACATTTGGGGAGTATAAAATTGGATAAACAGTAGTGTATATAACAACTCTGTTTCCAATACGCATATATGCTAATATCTTCTTTAAAATTGTCGATGTATGGCAACTCTATTTATATAAACATGTCGAAGACACACGTTTTATAAAACTTTGTTCTCTTTTTTTATCGAAAGGTGGCAACATTATTCAAAAATATGTCGCAAAATGTCTTTTAAATACCTTCTCGTTAGCACATAATCTCTTAGTATTTTCTGTTTTTATTTTAATTTTCGATAGGTGGCAACTCCACTCCAAACTATATATGTGCCTAATTGAAAACGTTGAACTTTGAAAATGCCTTCCGTAAAATCTTCATAAAAGCCTTATGTTCGGCAAATACGTTGTAATATTTAAAATTCTATATTTTCAACAAATGGCAGCTCTGTTGAAAAAATTTGTCTTAATTTAATACTTTCTAAATATTTTCTAAAGTACTTTTTTAAACTGCTGTTGGATGCATACATTATTATATTTTCCTTCTTACATTTCCTGATAGGTGGCAACTCTGTTACTAAATATGTGTAATCTTACAATAAAATTTTTTATCATAATTTCTTCCCTGGCTTTGTTCGAAAATAGCCTCTTTCATATCTCAAGCACCGAATATAGACCTATGTGCGTGCTTGTACACCTGGAATCGTTAAGCTTATAAATAAGGGTGTACTTAAAAACATTCCTCTCTTTAACGTTGTTGTTACATCTGAAAAAGTAATCGACCACATAGTTTCGAATTTCAATACTCAGTTTATGAGCATATATAGATATAGAGGTTACTTAACCTCACAAATAAACGAAAAAGTAAGTAAGTAAGTAATCACATAATTGCAAATTGTATTTGTGGGCAACACACTCTCAGTCTGACACCTTCAAGGTCGGTGTATAGCGATTTCACAGACAGACTTCGCGATTGGTGGGCCCTTCAATTAATTGTAGCCGCCAATCACCCATCTCGAACCGGCTCTTCTTATTTTCATCTCTTTTACCCTGCTCAGTGCGCAGGAAACACTTATCAAGTGATATTAACAAACATTGTATGTGTTGGTGTTCAAGGTGTCTAGTGTGCATTCAAGGTGCAATGCCTTGCAACATTGTTGCCTGGAAATGTCTGCTTTTAGCATGGTCTGTGAATGAAAAGGGACTGGTATCAAGGAGAATTGTCTGCTTTGTTTTTGTTACCTTTAGCTTTTGTTCCAACTTTGATTGCCCAACACATTTATGGGTTGGCTAGGCTGCAACAATTTTGCAAGTCGAATTCAGTTAATTATAATGAACTACAGAAGGCTGATAATTTGTAATCACAACGAATTTACGAAGATTTCCAGATGATAACCGAAAGTAAACTACATGGATAATTAGTTTATTGTAAGTGGCTTCCATCACAGCTAGTAAATATGAGGTTTTACGATTATGCAATGCCACTAGGAAACAAATAATAATATAAATTTAAAGAAATATGTGTCCTCCCCTTGCTCTGCTACTATTTACAATGGTGTCTGCTCTTTTTGTGAATTCACAATAACTTATTTTCGTTATTTAATTTTTTTTTAAACGGAAAACAGCAACACGCCCATTTTTATTTTCATTGTCATATAGAACTGAGTTTCTCCTTTAAAAGAATGCCCCATTTATTAATTTGAGTTCCATACATAGGAGCTAAAAGGGATCCTAACCTCTAAAGCTAAAGGGCTAAAGCTTAAAACCTAAAGAATTTATCATTATGAAATTGCTAAGGAAATTTCAACGAAAGCCATTTGTTGGTCGTTGGAAAGAAAGCCGTGCGAGAAAAAAATTTGAATGTAATTTCAATTAGAAAGAGCACAAACATCACGCACTATTTTTCGACATTTTTTGATTACCGTTAAGTATTTACGATCCAGTATAGTTCTTTACACAATCAGTCTTCATAAAAATTGTAACCGAAGAGCTTTTAGATAATTATTAGGCAGCAAAATTAATGGACCAGTCGTTGAATCTCGAGAACTATGAAAATTCTCCAATGAATTTCGTGTGATTGAATATATAATAGAATTCTGCCTTGAGAACTAAGAAAGAATGTACTGTTTTTGTACAGGACACAAGGATATCTTCGGAGGGATTAATTGATTTCTGATATCTTTCACATAATATGTTCATGATGCATCCGGAGGGAGAAAAAGTTAAGTTAGTTTCGGTTCCGTTCCTCAAGACAGTCGGCTTAAGTAATCAAAACTTGCACGGATTTATATTCTGGTAAGGACTGTCAATTCGGCAGCATAATTCAAACTACATGGGAAATGTTTTCTGTCGTCGCTACATTTTCGACCAAGTCTTGTTTGATCTTCTCGATGGAAATGGTTTCAAGCCACAGCCACTTTTTTATGAACAGGTTTATAAAATGGGACACCTGCTCTAAGGCATTCTGAGACTTATTTTAAGTTTGAAAAATTCATTACAAAATTGCTCCACAGTTAAAACTTTTATTAGCTTGTTTTTTTCGATGCTTGTTGTTGTGTATTATTTTATTACTAACTAAAAATTAAAAAAATCATCAGCTTTCTTACAAAATAGTAAGGTTTTGATAATGGATTCTGATAGAGAGGACCCAATGCGAAAGTCGAAAATTTTGTAATTTTATCTTTACCTTACGCTTTAGTGATCAAAACGGGAGAACATTTTGATCTCCTTCCCTAAAATAAAACTCAGACGTAAAGTTTGAGCTCTTATCCACCATATCTGCTCGAACAAAACTCAATTTCTATAACTTTAGATTTGAACCCACGTAACACTGAGTGTTGGTCACGCGCTCAAAACCCACTTTATTACCCCGCCGTCGAGGTGACCCTCGTTGAATGGAAGAAAAGTAAGTCGAAGCATAAATCTCGATTTGGCAGCGCATAAATTTACACACATGCATACAAACGCGCATGTGTATATCGGAAGGGGCAAATGGAATTTTTATTTTGATTTCAAATAAATTTGATTAGCTTAAGTGCAGCGCGAAATTTGGTTATGTGAAATTTACATTTCCTGAATGCAGCTTTTGTCATTTCCTTTTTATTACTTTCTGCATTTCTTTACTTTCTCCACTTAGCAGCATTGCGGATATGTAAAAGATAAACATAGATGTCGTTGTGAGCAAATAGGTATTCACATATTTACACACATATGTATGTATGTATGCATATGTAAATGTATATACCCTCCTCTGTTGAACTTTCCGCATTAGCCTTTGGATTATAAATATAATATATGTATGATACTCAGATATAAATATAGTATGCATATATGTATGTAAATATGTATGAACACTATGTTAGCCATGTTTGCAGAAGCTATGCACGTATTTATGCTAATTTCGCTTGTCGCTGAAGTGCACGAGACAAATGACTGACATTGACTTGCATACGAAATTCATTTTTTTCGCGCTTTTCCTTACCCCGGCGTCAGCGCCAACTGCAGCCAGTTGAAAGGTGTCATTACTGCTGACAAGTCGGTGGAGAGTTGAGAGTTAGCGTTGTCTTATTGTTGTTTTTGTTTTATTTTCTTTTTTGACATAAGCTATTGTGGCGTAGCACAGCGTTTGGCAGTCAAGTCAGCGCCAAATCAAACAGCATGAAGTATGAAAGAGTTAATTGTTGAGACCAACTCTGTTGTGAGTCATTTTTGGCGAAACAAACTGTTCGACGCGTTCGCTTTTTTCATTTCTCCGCTCTGTGTTTCAGATTTCGATTTGTATATTTTCTACACCGTGTGTGTACCGTCTGTGTGCGCGCTGGTTTTGAAGGTCAACTTCATAAAATACATGTCTTTTTCTCTCGTTGTTTTGCCGAAGAAAATATAAAAATTACGGTCTATAAAAATCTCAACTTTAATTAATTTCTCACTTAATTAATCACGAAATTTATCGCCAGTATTCGGTGTATGCAATTTCATGAGGATATGTGGTGTGCTTGCATTAGGGTGGCTCATTTTGAGTGAAATATTTTCTTTCCAAAAATTTTTTGAAGAAAATTATAGTAAATATTATAATAAATTTCGGCGTAAGAATTTTGTCTCCAATTTATTCAGTGGCAATAACCAAAAAGTTTATGACTTTTTCTCGAACAATATTTATTTTTTTATTTTGTTTTACTTTAATGTATTTTAATATATTTAATCAATATATTTAACATCAAAAGAGCTCCAAAAAAATTAGCAAATATTGGTATAAAGACCCTGAGAAACTCGAGGAATATATTTACCATAATAATCTGTGGACATAAAGACTTCTTATAGTGTACCTTGGAACATGAAATATCGAAACATTTTATATACAAGGATGTTTTTGCATTGAATACCATATTTTATTCGATTTCGGATATTTTGGTCTACTGCTGTTCACAATAGTGTTTTGTACACATATTGGTTTCTTAGAGCTATTGTTTTCATGTTCATTTGTTCTCTAGCTCAGATTGAACCAAAAATATGACTTTTGGTATTAATTTGACACCAGCACCCTTTGGAATTAAAAATTTGTTTATTTTTCTTACATTTACTGATACATATTTCAAAAATAAACTCGATTGGACCATAAAACATACCGATGCCGGTTGAAGATTTGTTTTTTGGTATAGAGGGTTCCTTACCCTTTTTGTACATACATTGTCAGTTCCTTTCACCACTCTCTGATTAGAATTGAATTAAAGATTTTTTACGTAGATATATTTTCCATTGAAATCATAAGAAATAACAATTAATTGTTTATAATATTAGGTTTTAAAATCTAAATCCCACTTGACATTTATTAAAGATAAATTTTCGGAGGGATAGACATCTGTTTAAAAAACTTCATGCAAGAAAGTGTTTGTTTTGTGGCTGTATTGATGCATAAGTATTCGCACAAAATTTACTCAAATCCCTTGATTGGTGTTGTTTCTTTAGGCTTCTCAGTTTAGGTTAGACTTATGACTAAAATTATGCCTCTTATTATGATTTAAAATTGACCCACCCTAAAGCTCATACAAATAAACACACTCACTTAACTCGCGTTAGCGGCATATTTGCAACAACATAAATGGCCAGGTGCAAGTTTTACGGCCAACCAGATGCTATCGCGCTGCATTTGGTCAAGTGTGAATATTTTCACATTTCGCCGCCAAAGAGTTTCCTTCTCATTTTAAACGCTACTCTTTTATTTTAATTTTGCAATTTTCTGCAAGCATTTTTCAATGGTGTTAAACTTACAAAATAGCACATCTATCCAATCGGCCAAGCACACTGCGCTTAGACCGCTACATACATATACATGTCAGGGTGGTCCATAAAGGAGTTTATTTTAAAAATTTATTTAAAATATTTCGAAGTAATATTTTCAGTTGATTTGTTATCTATTCGAAAGACTATAATTATTTATGAACGTCATTTTCATGATTGTGGCTGTTTTGGTTCGCATACTTTTAGTCCAATTTCTCGTTTCATTATTAGCTACTTGCGGCTCTACTCCTTGAATGGTTTGCTAGATATTTTTTCTACGATTTTGGGAGTTTATTGAATTGTTCGCATGGTATAGATAACTTGTGTTGCAAAATACGATTGCAGCGTGGGCTATGTGGCATGGCACCTCAACTGGTCGAAATCAAAGTTCATCCAAATTCTTGTACGCAAACTTCGTCCATAGAAATTGCATTTCCTTTAGTTTTTTCAGCGAAATCAATCAATAGGCCAGCGCTACACAGACCATAGCAAACTCTCACTCTCTGAGAATAGACTTCTTCATGTTTAAGTATAGAGGTATTGATATGTTCTTCTTGTTGTGTTTTCCAACTGTTACTGTCAACATAGCAAAGTATTAAAACACTATACGGACCACCCTTTATATATTTATATACAAGTATATTCTCTTGGTTGTCCACCATAAATTCAATTTTCAACTTGCCACTTCATGTATTGCACTTTTTTAGCCTCCGAACGAGCGTCTTTCTGCTAAATTTTCTCATTTTTTTTTATTATTTTTTGTTTTTATGGTTAACTTTTATTTCAGTTATTTATATGTATGTATGCATGTAGTTTCTTCACTATTTGTTTGGCAGTTAGCGAGAGTTTGCCGTGTTGTTGTTTATTTTGCTGTTGTTGTACATTTATTTCTCCAACCTAACAACTATAATCATTTCCGCCGTGAACCGACCGAACTGTGCTTACAAATTCAACCAACACCGCCGCACAGGTGTTGGTGTCGGCAGGGGAAGGAGTACCGAGTACTGGTGCAATGTTGCTCCGCGAATAGTGCGAACAAGTGTGCGGCAAAAGCAGCTAGTGGCGGCGGCGTCTCTAATTTACAAGCACGCGCTCATTTATCCAACAACGATCATTGATCTCAAACAACGCCAGATACCGCCCTCTTGCAGTCTACATGGCGAGCAACAACAAATTGCGAGCACATATATACGCACTTCTATTTGAACACGAAGGCAGGCATACATACAGACATGTGCATATAAAGACTGAATTCGAGTTCAATGTATATATTTAAGCACATATTGCACATATAAAGCTAGATATATACATACATGTTTGTGTGTGTCTGGTGTTTTCGAGCATATAATTTTGTTGTTCCTAAGTTGTTGCTGATTTGTTTTAGTTTCTTTTGTTGTTTTTACTTTTTGCTTGTTACAATATCTTGGTCAAGTCTAATTATGTACACTTTCTCTTGAACAAATGCTCGTACTCAACTGCATATATGCATGTACATATGTATGTGCGTGTGTTTGTACGTGTGCGGCAGACACGCCAAGCTTCGATCGATGCGATCGGCATACATAAGCACTTGCCCACGTTCATATACACATACATATCTACATGCACTCATTCATGCATTCATACAGGTCTAATTGCTACCGGTTGCCACCAAAAAAGAACACATCCGCGCACACACACGCACACACACGCATATATATATATATATGCTCTTAGCGGCTTCACTGCCATTTGCTGATCATCCGCTTCATTTTGAAATCTTAGATTTAGCCACTGAATTGCACATGTTCATTCGGTTCTTTTGCCAAATCGACGAATATTCAAGTTGCCGTTGGGAATACGAGAAGTTAGTGAATTTTTATTGGGTTTTTAGAGCACACGATCAAATGAGGCGCACGTACGTATGGAAATGTACTGCTTTTTAGGTGAAGTTATAGACATAGTTATAGACATACCCGCAGATATTTGGGTATACATGTATTTGAAAGTATTCTTACTCAATTAAGTTTAGTTGACTAATTTTATATCCGCGCTCAATTGCTACATTAACCGAAGAAAACTATTTTATTTATTCGGCTTGTTATTTATTATTTATCGATAATTAGAAGAGATCGCCACTTCGAAGTAACATACGAAATTATGATCTTCGTTACCTTTCTTTCTTCTATGAGATTTTTCTCATTACAAAACAGTGATTTTCGCTTTCGATTCGCCACCCCTCTACTCGCTTTGTTTGAGTAATACTCGATTATCAAGAAAGTGATATGTGAAAACAACAACAAGATTATACAATTTAATACCACACGGTAGGTGCTTGTTCGATTTGACGTTTAAAAAGTTTTAGTAAATCAAAGACAGCTTTAGGACTGTATTCCTCGCTAGCTAAGGACCAAAAGAATAGTTAGATATTACTTGATGAATTATATAAATTATTAGAATGTAGAAACTAATTTTCGTTCAATTGATTAGATTTGAACGGAATAAAATACTTTAATGAATTGCTCAATTAAACCAATTGTTTAATTCCCAATCTAATTAGGCCGTTAAAATAGTAATAACTGATAATGATAAACCTAGATAAATGCTGGATTTTTGGGGCAACTTCTTTAGCATGAAGATGGGTGATTTTTGTTCTATTAGGGGGTTCTCAGATAGCTTCTTAATTTAGTCGATAAGTTAATCAATTAATTAAAATTGTCTACATAAACTTGTGTAGTGTTATATAGCGTTCAAATTAAAACTTAATTTGAGCTTAACATTTCTTAACGCTGTTGATAAGATTGCTTTTTTAAATGTACTAAATTTAACCAAATTTCGCATAAAAAATGTTACTTTCATAGCCTGCTCTCTGAGTAGATTATGATATAATCTACGTTAATGTTTTCTTCCCACACTGATTTATCGCCATCTGTTTCGGCGAGTTTTTCAAGTACTATTTCATCGCTACGGGTTTTGATCTAAAAATGTTTTAAAATTTTATTATAAAATCTGAACAGTTAGGATTAGTTAAGAGATGCATTTCAATTCGAGTATTTGGTTCTTTAATCTTAAAACTTTTCTATTGTAAAACATTTTGAAATTTTATTGTAAATACAAAATCAGATTTGACTAAATTCATTTTGGCCTAAAGCATGTTTAATGAAAAAGGTTTTTTAGAAAAAAATTTAAATATTCTGTAATTGGATTTCTAGATGATTATATTTATACTCTCGCAACATGTTGCCACAGAGTGTAACAGTTTTTTTCACCTAAAGGTTGCTTATAATACCAAAAACTAATCGAGATAGATATAGAGTTACATATATACAAAAATGATCAGGATGCTAGTTCGTGGAAGCAATAACTTGGGTAAAAATTGAGGTATCTTGAGGAAACTTGGTGCAGGTGTTCGTGGTGTTCGTGGAACTCTGGAGGTTAGGATTGCAGATGGCCGATGATTGAAAATTTATAAAAGCCTATAACTAAGCCAAAAATGAAGATATAAAACTGTTTATTATTGTTATTTAAATGTTATTTAAATTAAGCTACAAAACAGGTCATCACAGTAGGGAGTGGCATCCATGGCTTATATTTTTTTTCAGGTGAGAATGATTCCGCCCCATATAAGTTTAAAAACCGTAAACCACTATATCGACCAAACTTCCTGGGAGTAGTCCTTCTAGAACATCCTCATAAATGGGTCAAATATGACTACAACCACGCCCACCTCCCATATAACGGTTAAGCTGAAAACTAGTGAAAGTGCGATAAATCATTAAAGGAAAACGTCAGAAGCGTCAAAATTTACAGTTACGATGGCATGAAAGGTCTCTATAGGAATCAATGTAAAAAATGGACTGATGTGGCACCGCTTACTTTTAGGCGAAATCCTATATCTCAGGAACTACTACACCAATTTCAACCAAATTCAGTGCATAAATCATGGCAACTTTATGTTATGGTATGAAAATGTGCGAAATTAGAATATAACCACGCCTACTTCCCTCGCAGAATATAAATCACGCACTAGTGAAGATATCGGAATAAAACTGAGCATAAATAATGCCTCTGAGGATTGCCATCAATCGTCTAAAAATAGCCGAAATCGGGTTAAGACTTTTCATGCCCCTAGATACCGAATATGAGGTTACCATTGCCCCTGGCTGACTTTATATCGAAAATATCAACATCATCATAATTTTTAATTATTATATGAAATTTGTCAAAACCTGAAAATGTTTCATAGCCTTTGAGTCCCTCAAGTTGCGAGAGCATTAAATGTTCGGCTACACCCAACACAAATTAGCCCTTCCTCAGGTGTTTAGTTTCATTTGGATTGAATGACTCACGTCTTGTGAAAAAATCACCAATTAAATAGCCGATTTCTACAAATTGTCATTGCAACTTGCTTCAAATTAGTTTACAAAATGCCAAGTAAATTTTCATAAAGCGCAAATACCATACATAAAACACTCAAATAACACACAAAGAAAGTTATATTGTTCAGATTTGCAAAGAGCATTGCACAGCAAATTAAACGCCGTACAATAGAATTGGTTTGTTAATGCCACAACAGCGAGACCCAGACAGCTGCAACGCACAATTCCATTATTTTGCTTTTTCCTCGCAACTTTTGTAAAAATATGAGTAGTAATAAGTCTACAAACAATAAATACAACAATGCTTACACATTTGTATGAGTGTGCGTGTGTGTGTGTGTGTGTTTGCGTTTGGCAACCCATTTTCAACTCGGCTCGGCATTGTGTTTACACTGTGGCACATTGTGTGCGACGCTGATGCCTTCACTCCGTGCAACAATTGATTGCAATTGATGAATTTGAACTTGGTTTGCAACTCTCCGGTCTGTTGGTTTTCAGCCACCAACACTGAAGCGCAACTGAATGGCCGGGCTTTCTTTGTGAGGCTGCGTAAAATTTTATTGACATCCCACTAAAGCGTTGCAAGAAGTCTGTTTCAGCTAACTGGTTGCTCTACAAACTTGCAGTTAGGCTGGGAGTGTGTTGTGATGCATGTGCATTACATGTATGTATGTATGTAGGCTGGTAGGGAAAACCGCAAAATAGAGGTTCCATAGAATAATGTTCGATAACCACACACATTTGCTTACTAAGGCCAAGTGTTGCAAGTAGGAGTAGGCATGGATGTGCACTTCTTTGTTATCTGGAGACTCATGACTCATGCGTGTACTCATGTAAATATTTATGTATGCTGCAGTGATTCAAGTTTTCTTCAATTGAAGGTCTTCGCTGTAATTTGGTTGCTACATACACATACACAAGTATAGGTACCAGTTTCTGTGTATGCATGTATGTGTGTGTGTACCTTAGAAGGTTAGCTTGGAATATTGTTGCATTACATCTCAAATCCCTGGAGATAATGCTACCAGTTGTAAAAAGTATTTATTTTTTTTCCTTTTTTCGGCAGGTGGCAACTCCATTCCCCCCTTTTTTTTAATTTAAAACTTTTCAAAGACTTTCCAGATGACACTTTTAAACATTTTTTAATGCTTTCAGTATTACTTTTTTCAATAGGTGGCTACTCTGTTCTAAAGTAGTTTTAAAAAATGTTAATTTTAATTTATATAGATAGAAATATTATTTCAGTTTTTATATTATCACTAAATAATTCTAAAAAAGGTAAAATATTGGAAAAAAAATGTTTAATCGTTAGAGAACTACTCTTGTTGGTTTGGCATGTAAAATTACGCTGAATATTCTTCAAATAGCTTTCTTCAACATTTTGTAATATCTTCAGATCTACTTTTTAGATTTACTATTTCAAAATGAGTTTAAATTATAATAAATGTTAAGTTTTATGTTTATAATTCTAATTTTCGTTTTTAGATTATCACCAACCATTTTCTTCTAAAACGCCAAAATATTCAGAAAACTTATAAACCGTTAGTTATTTCCAAGTTTTTTGTTTACAAGCCACAATTTTCGGTTTATTGGTTTTGAAGTGAAGCATGTATAAAACTCATTGCGTCTGCGCTGTGCTAAATTGTGCGTAGAATTGCGTGTTGTTAGCGCTTTTGTTGTTTTTGTTTTTGTAATATATTTGGATTGCACAATTTGCTGCATGCAACTTTCAAAACCAGTTGACCAAGTGGCCGCAATTTTTATGCACTCTCATTTGCGTGAAAGATTTTTTAATTAATTATTTCGCTATTATTGAGAGTTTTACCAGTTTTTTTTTAAGATTATTCAACGCATGCAAGCATCTTATTTGCGAATTTAAGCTTTTCACTCGAGCTTAAGTGGTTTAATGTTAATAATTTAGATGCCGGAGTGATTTATTAGTTACTACACATTTGAAATTTGTTTATGACTGTATAAAATAATAGCTGTATTTCTAATTTTTAGTTAATATCAAAGCTTTTAAGTTAAAAATGTTAAAAGTTGTCTATAAATATGAGAAAGCTTCTTGAACAAAATATTATTTGTCATAGTTGCCACTTGCCAAAAATTAAAAAAAAAGTAGATGCTGCAAACGAGATAAATGTTGATAGATATTTTTATATGGATGCGAATCTTCAATATATTTAAAATTTGAATTTAATTATATCAATATAACGAAAAATATAGTTGCCACTTTTATTATACAAAATGTATCTCATTATATCTTTTAACCCAAAAACAATTAGAAGTGTGTTGTAAATCTTCAAAGATATATAAAACTGAAATAGTTATTTTGACGAACTTGTTTACAAAATGTTATTTATCAGAGTTGCCACCCGATTTATGTATAATGTATAATGTAATATTATGTGTTTATTTGTAGACAAATAAATTATAATAGGAAAATATGAAATAAAATTTTATATATTTATATATTTCATATTGTATTAATTTTGACCAAAAGACTTCGTGACATTGCTACGTGATTTTAAATATAAAAAAATATTTCTAAAAGCGACTTTAAATATGTTTACATAAAAAGGTGTTTTCTAAGCCTCGGCTTAGTTCAGTGTTATCGCTAAAATGACGACGTATGTGAAATAGGTGCTTCTAATAAAGTCATGGCTGTAAAAATTTATATTTTCGATGTTGCCACTTAATTTGAAATATTAAAATCAAAAAAATATTTAAGGATTTCAGGTGTTCGCGACGTATGTACATATGAAAAGAGTGTTGATTAATAATGAATAAATAAAAATATATAACTTCGTGATGTTGCCACCTGATATTAATAAAAAAAATTTTACAAAAATTTTGTTTTACATGCGTTTAGATAAATAAAGATATGTATTATATGATTCTCACAAATATGTATTTTTCAAACATTTGCTCTCTAACCCGGAAATACTCTACAACAGAAATAAAACGTTAAAAAAAATTAATTATTTCTATAATTTCAACAAACAAAAAATCTTATACTTATGCCTATATAAGTGCACCAGCAAATAATCCAGCCATATTCGCAACTAAGCTACAAAAAACGATGTAGGCATATGTTATGTACATATCTACAAATGTGTGTTTGTGTGTATGTATGCACAGTTTACTTAAAAGGCAAATAAACTGACTACCAGCCGAGATCAGGTAATCCGTCATTTTCTACCACGCTGGCCACTCGGTGCGCCTCTGTGTGTCGAGCGAGTCTTTACAGCCTAAACGGTGCAAAAAGAAGTCTCCAAAAAAATACCCTAGCGACTAAAAGGTGTGTAATGCTAAAAAGTCGCGCGATGTTCATTTTGTCTACTGCAGAGTTATTCGTTTATTTTTCCACATAACACAACTATTTGCCTTCTACAGCCGCTGTGGAGGCATTTGCACAATATCACTTTCAGTTGTTGTTGTTGTTGTTATTGTTGTTGACAGGTTTTCACCAGCACAAATATTAGCATAACTAATTTTAACATTTCGCTGTTAGACATTTCAAATCTCTGTAATCAAACAAACAAATCTGTGTGCAATAATAAGAAACTAGTTAAAGTGTTGAGCTCGCTTCATGGATCCATAAACCATCCAGTGTGGACTACAATTTACTGTCTATTTTACTTTTAAGCTGTCAACTTGGTTGCCTTTATTATTTAAAGAGCAATAAATATATATTCAAGAAGCTTTCTAGTCGCTTCAGGTTACTTGTTCGCCGTTCAAACTCTAAAATACATAACTGTACTCAATATTTCCAACCAACATACTCGTAGTTTCGACTATATTATCCAGAAGTTGTTATATTTCCCAGGAAAATTTTCTATGTTTTTGAGAGTTTTCTTAAATTGGATAGTCGAATATTTACAGCAAAAGAGAGAGAGAGAGAGAGAGAGAGTTTAAAATATAATATAATAGAATTTTTTACCGGACTTGTGGTGGTTCTACGGAAAAAGGGTAAAAAATTATATTCTAAACTCAGTTTAATTTATATTTAATTTCTTAATTATAAAGTATTTAAAAATTATACATATAAAATAGTAATAATAAGAAGATTAAACATTTCGATGATTATGCTCTTTCGGAGACATATTTCCTTAGACTAAACTCCATTCCATCAATCCCCCACTGCAAAATACTTGAGAATGGGGATTGATGCAAATTTAATTTCAAAATGGTACGTTGAAAAACGAGTGACAAAGCTTAAAGGGTTATTACCCGTAGCAAGAGATAAGAGAGCGGCCTGCGCAGGGGTTATAGTGGCCATTAAATTGTTCAAAGTAGCGGTAAGTTTAGCAATTATGGAGAGAAGTCGGGATATTGGAATCAACAATAAGTTAGACATATTGATATTCAATATAAATTGAACTTCAATAAATGTTTCCAGGTGGGGATTCCCTATAGACATGAATGTTGAAAGAGTACTATGAGGGAGCATGTCAATACCTCAAACTTTACTGACAAGTCTATACTTTTCCTCTATCAAACTCGGCAAACATCATCCAAGGAGATTTGATGGGCAGAAAAAACATTTATAAGGTGCAGAAAGCATCATTTTTGTCATCGCGAATGATAAATTCCAGCATCGTTAAAAACGGCAAGACGGTGTTAGCTTTTTGACCGATTAATTCTTCTTCTCCATTATCAAACTCTTATAGTTCTGAGTTTACAAATAATTTAGCTGTATGCATTAGAAACAGTCAGAGTTCCCTTGTAATTTGAGCACCCAGCTCTGATGAAATAAACGGACTTTCATTTGCAACTGAAAGATAACCAAGCAGATTCGGTCAGGATCGGTTCGGGTATGGCGAGGTAAGACCCGTTAAACTGGACAAAGTAAAAATATATGGAAACTCTGCCACATTAACGAACAATACAAAACGCATACCGGGCATGAGATTAATGGAGAATACCAAGTGATTTAACCCCATTGATGATGATTCGTGGCAGCAGAAATGTCTAAGGTCCCACTTGAGTGCAATGGCGTTTCTTGCTTCAATTGAATTCGAAAGTAGAGATTATTGGCAACACTGAACCAGCCAACGAAATCTTCTTCCTGAGTAACAATTTCAAGTTGTCAAATGAAGCCTGCTATGCAAGTCAATGAAACACGGAAAGGTCCGCTGAAGAACAGTCATTAAAGTTGCGTTTTAAATAGTCAAATAGTTACTCAAGCATAATATTTCAAGAAGAGCATAGAACATACATAGAAAATTATTGTCAGAATGACGGACCGTTAATATTTTGTAAATAGGGTCGGGCCAGAGCTTAGTTTTAGAATGAAATTAAAAAATAAACGAAATTTTTTGTGCCAATTTCTACCTTTAACATAGATGCTGTGGACCATTCCATTATCCGAACCTAGATTCCGTTTTAAAAAGGAAATCAGATAAATAGAATCAAAAAGATCCAAATAAATCTAGAATACATAAATATTTTGCTTAATTTATCTAATTTGCGTACAGAGCTGCAATTTGAAGGCGTTTGGAACTAGGCATTAACTAGTTACTTGAAAACTAGTTTGAAATATTGACTAATATGTAGAGTCAAAACGACTTTCACTAATTCAATTTGTTTTGAGAGTGGCTAAAATGCTGCACAAATAAGAAGCTGCTTTGCTCAATTCCATTTCAAAGCAGCTTCCAAAAACAAAAAAAAAAAAAAAAAACAAAAAAAGAAAGTGTTGCCAGCGGGATATGAACAGTGCTAGCTAAAAGCTGCTTTCAGTCACGTTTTCATCTCCATTGGCATTGACATTGAGCGAACAAAAGTGCAATCCTTTTGCTGGTAATCAGTAATTGTGTACATATGTATGCATGTTATTACAATATTTGAATGTCATTATTGCAATCAATGTCAAATTATGTGTGGCTGGGAAACTGTGGCAAGCCTGCATTTGGGCGTAAAAATGTTTGGACGTGTGTGCTTTTGAGTCTGCACTTGACTGTAGTTTGCACTTCATGTTCGCCATGGCATACTTGTGGCAACAAAACAATAACAATAACAATAACATATGTATATACATTTATACAGTCTGAATGTGAAATATAACGCCTTTGGCCAAGGTTATTGCTGGGCAGGCCACTGTGCGTATGGAAAAGCCGTTACCGCAAATTTATGTTTGCAAAGGCAATGAAAAAGAAGAAACAACAGCTCATATTGCAACAAAGTATGGGGAATATTGAAAAATAATAATTATAAATTGCATGTATAAATAACATGGCATTTAAAGGCAACAAATTCCCATAATCATCATATTCGTAAGTGCAAACGTTTTACATTTCATTTTGACCTCAAACGGCGCACATCTTCCCAGACAGATTTTACATGCTGCTTGTTTTGCTTTGTTAATCTCATTATCTTCAAGCTCAACTAGTCGAGCGCTCACGTGTATTAATCCTGACTATGAAGTCATGCATAGCTCATATGCTTGTGTTCATATTGGAGATTTACAAGATTTACAAAATTTACATATATGAATATTTATACCTTTTTAATAGTACGCTCGTTCATATTTAGCACAGTTATCAAATGTTGAGGTTAGGGGTTTCTTAAACATACTCTGCTATAATTGCCTTTGAAATTTTCTGAAAAGCTTTATTTCTTATCAATTATTTTATTATTTATTTAAATATTTATTAATAATAATAATTATTATTAATTTATGATTTATTTTAAGTAAAACGTCGCAAGTCGATATTAACAAATAAACAATATTTCTTCGATCTTCTGATCGGCTAAAAAATGTTGCATATTAAAATCAAATGATTTCTCAATTTAAAGTAACCGCAGAGCCCCCAGTTGCATGAATTCCCCACATAATAGGTTAAACATTTTTATTTATTATAAAAAAAAAAATATACTCCCCAGTTAACTTGACCCAAAATCATGGTTAAAATAGCTTAAGTCGACATAAACTAATGCAATAGTTTAGATTTCTTACAAAAATCTTTATCTTTAATTATCTAAATTATCTTTACGTTTATCTTTAATCTACATCTTTAATCTCCTTTTCGCTGTGTTTTAAAGCTTCCCATTTTAAGGTATTGTTTAAGATAAAACTAAACGTCGTATCATAATAAGTTTGGCATAATAACTCAAATTGTGTTCATTGGTTTACGCGATGTAAGCTACGTTAACTTTTAGTATTAAAATTTTTATTTAAATACCATAGAGATTTTAGATAAATGCTTAAGCGTACCATTTAAAATTTTTTTATTAATTTCTGCTAAAAAATTGCGCTCTTTTTTATTTATCTGTTATTGCCTCATTTTCTTTCCGCTTATTTCTTTATATGTTATAAATTGGGGTTCATTTTTATAATATTTTACACATTTTCCATGAAAAATTAACCCAATTCCATATGTTTATCAAAAATTTTGTCTTCACATATTACCGTAAAAAGACTATATTTTTTCCACTTTCTCTTAATATTACGAAATATAACGCTGAGTTCTGAGAGAACAGAACTATCTGTACCGTTTAATGAAGACTCCGCACACTCTCTGTATATATGATATAACTTCTATCTATCACGACAGTTCTCTATTTCATTTACGCCAGTTGTTTGTTCGATCCACTACCCTCAAACTTTTTTATATGCAATTTATATAGGAAATTTATGTAATAACATAAGTGAAAACGATCGGTTTTATTAAATCATCCATTTGCACAGTGGTAATCATAAGAAAAAAAGTAATTCAATGCAATTCAATATCTCTGTGATAAAATTAGTTGAGTGGCAAAAGTTCGCCAAAGGAAATTCTGATTTAACAAGAACAAGATGAAGTGCATTGACTCATTCGACCGCACATTGACATTTATATGATTTCTTTGGTGAATGCAACCATCCAACAATAACAGTAAATGTAAACATCTTCAATAGCAGAGGGTTTTAATATTTTAATATACTCATAAATATATGTCTGTTCGTATGCATATCAATTTAATATTGCAGTCAAGTATATATACATACATACACACATGCCACACTGCCAACACCTATTTATAACTATTTATTGCATTTATGCAGTTGTAAAAGTCGACTTTCGCCAGCATCAATATTCTTTTCATACATTTGTATGTAAATATATGTACATACATATATACATATATGAACATATATGTATACGTACAATATATAAGAATTGAAGTTGTAAGAATGCTCATCTGTGGTAATCGCTCTGCCTCTTCGATTGCCCTTTAGCCTGTCGGCTGTCACAGCTCTTCGTCATTGTCGATCGTTTACTGACACCTTCGCTGCATTTACGACGATGATTACGTTTATGAATTATTATGCTTAGCACTCCATAAATTTTACTATATTTTTTTGAAAGCATTTAAAAGGGCTGCTGATGCGCAGTGCGATATAAGTATATGAGTAAGTTATGCATAAAAAGCTGTGTGATTCCTTAAGTTGAATAAATTATTGCTTGATTACTTTGGTGTAAGAGAATTGAAAGCACTAATAAATGCAGTATTAATATTTAAATATTATGGGAATAACAAGAAATAAACCAACCGGATGTCCTTGAATGGTTGAAATCAAATACCTGACTATCGTTGCAGAGCTTTTAAGTATTTTGCATAATGATTACCAGTGTTGACATTATTTTTACTTTTAAACTTGAAATTTCAATGATCGATTACCAGTAGAATTACCAAAATTCAGTGCTTTTATATAATGATTATTAATTATAATGATTACGAATATATATAAATGTACTACTAATATTTAAATATTATAACAATAACAACAAAGAACAATAAATAAACGAACCGCCTTTGAAAGATGGAAAAAGCATTTTTTTAGATAAAAAATTTCAAGTAATTTACATAATTATCATTACTTGTGATGATTACGTTATTTATTCATTTAAATTTTAGATTCTCAATAAAATGGTGAAAAATCCGGAACCGTTTCATAATGATTGGTAATTGTAATGATTATGAATATATTGTTACAACTTTATAGAGTAAAATAGAAAAACTAATTAAATATCAAAGTAATCAATTTATAATTCAATTACTTTTCTTATTTTATAATTTATCATAATTTTTGTTAATCATTATTCATGACTATTGCTGACTATTTATTCGTAAATACAATTGATTACCAATTCTTCGAAAATTAATTGAAGTAATCATCATAATTACGGAATTGCAGCTGTATTTACCAATCTAAATTCAACAGGTTAACCTAAATTAAGGTTGCCTTTAGCTGGAGTGACCTTTATAATAATAAAAAATATATAGCCTCGGCTTCTAGGTACCTTAAAAATTTACCTTGTTGAGTATATCATAGCATTACCAATAAATACTTTCTTTACTTACAGTTTACCACAGTGCTCTAACAATTCGAAAAACTTTTAAATAAACTAAAAACTTGAGACATAAAAACAAAATGGGCGAACGACGTGGTACGAAAGCTTTGGAATTATGGTGCAGACGTATGACAGAGGGTTATCCAGGTGTCAAAATCGATAATATGACAACATCATGGCGAGATGGTTTGGCATTTTGCGCTATGATACACCATTTCCGCCCGGATTTAATGTAAGTTTTTTTTAAACATTTACAAAGTCTTTTTTTTATTTTATTGCTGGAAAATGACAAAAGTTTTTTAGTTTTATCTTGGACTCAATAACTTCACTTGACATTTATGTATAAAACAAAGCGCTTTAGTTTTGTTTTCGAAATATATGAGTAGAATAAAAGTGAAAGCCATTTACTTAATAAATTCATGATATAGTATGTCTTTATCTTTATATATCTTTGTAGAAGATTATTTCCATAATTTTTCAGAATCATGAAAAGATTTTTAGTATTAGAAATTTTTTTAAATTTTCAAAATTAATTATAATAATAATATGCCATGTCACTGGCATACTACTAACAAGCAAACTAAGTCGGGAATTATTGCAGAATTAGCTAAGAATAAATGGAAAATGGATTGAACTCAAATATGAAAACAAAATGGTAATCGATAAAACCCTTCCCAGTAGGAAAATTCGGTATTGGTTGTTAAATGTCAGCGTAAGCTTGTAATATAGAACATTGAGAGCATTTATGTGAAAGCTACCGTGTGCAGAAGCTTTTGTGTTTCAGCTTCGATGAAAGCTTTTTGCAAATTTAAAAAATGCAGCTTTGCAAAGGAATTTTACAGAGAACGTACGACTTTTAGTAGTAATAAAAAAACGTTGGAGGATAATAGAAAACAAATGCGAATGGAAAACGTCAAACTGACTGTATGGAGCTTCAATGAAATTTGAAACTCAGTCTTTCATTTTATGTATATTAAGTACAGAAAAATCTTATGTTTCATTAGTACTAAAAATAATTAAGTTAGAAAAGTGTAGAAGACATGTGAAAATTTGTGGAAAAGTGTTTTAAATTTTCTAAAACTATTTTTGCCTTTTACGCCACTGTAGTTACTACAAAAATTTTATCAATAACATAATTTTGATTTTATACTAAAATTCACAGTTAATATATATTTACAAAAACATATTTTTAGACAAGAAATTTATTTCGCAGACCTAGCTTTGTAGAATTTTTCAAAACTTAATAATTTTTTCCACATTTGTCAACATCACATCGCCTTTGCTAATATTAGACTCTGCAGTTGATCTAACCTCCTCCTTCCTGCAGGGAACTTCTTTCTGCTTTTAACACACATGCAAATGCTCGACGCACGAACCTACTTCCAGTTGGGACAAAATTTGGACCAACAAAGGTCAAAGAACCACTGCTCGCTAAATACAAACACAGTTTATATGAGCATATGTATGTATATGTGCATGTAAATATGTAATCACGCAACAATCGAGCTGTCAAGCATGCAATGCATACGAAATTAGTAGTTAGAAAGGCTATTGTAATAAAAACGTTTATATATACAGATGTTTTTTGTGAAAAGTAGTGTTGTTGTTTTATTTGTATAGCTGCGTTTAACTGTTTGACAGCTTTTAATATCAAGATAGTCGTTTTAGAAGTTTTAGTCATTTAATTCCACTATTTATGCAGCTATATACACATACATACAATCACACACACACATCTATATGTATGTTTTTATCCTATGTGATTTGACAACAAAAAGTCGGTAGACGAGTTGCCGGCAGCTACACCAAACAATAATAATTATAATAACAACACTGTTACCGGTTTTTATGACAAATTTGGCTTACATTGCCACTTTATAGCGGCATTTTCCGTTTGAAATAAAAGAACAAGAACAAAAATAACAGATAGCCAAATAAAACAGTATTGTGTAGCTTTGTGGATGCGACATGAAGTCACACACACATAAATATATGCATATAAACGAATTAAAAGCCCGAGGTAGCAACACTGTCTAAGTGGGTTTTCTCTAGGTCACATTCTAAAATTTAGTAAAAAACACTAAGCAAATCTCCTAAAATCTTGGCCATTGTATTGCTAAATTAAGAGGAACATTTATTTTCTTGCAAATAATAATGACAAAAACAAACAAGACATACATACACAAACATATAAGACATACTAAAAGTCAAAAATAAAATAAAAATTTTTTTATGTGCCAACGAAAACAATGAAAAAACACATTTTAAGCTTTCTACTAGGCAAAAAATCATATTTCATGGTTTTGAAAATAGCTGGCTCCCAGTTTGTCAAGAAATGGTATCTAGATTCGAGATAAAGGACAATATCAAATAGTATTTGTACCAGATTACTAAAGCTACAGACAGTAAGCACGCTAAAGTACTCAGTTCAGTACTCAGTTCTCTTAAGTTCTCCAAAACACTTAAAACTACTACTAAGTTTAAAGAACTCAAAGATTTGTAAAATAATTAGAGATAACTCAGCGATGCCTCTACTTCAAATCCATACAGTTAAGTTTAAGTTTAGAAAAGTACGATGCGTTCATTCAGTATGCTTAGTACGGCACTGGAGACTAGCGAATCGAACAAACAACTGGTATAAATATAAATTATACTGGTACTGGTATAATGGATTTATACAAATACACTGGTATAATCAAAAATATTTAGAAGTTGTCTTCGACTTGTCAAATGCTAGAGAATAACAAATCAAACAAACAAATAAATTAACAAAAAATATTGTAATAAATTAAATAAACAGGTATAAATAATTAGAAATAGAATATCAAGTTGTTATACCATTTTAAAGAGCCCCCCACATACTCTCTTGACCACAGCACAAACTAACTCACTTCGCAAATTTTGCGTTTTAAAACATCTATTTGCTAACATTAAATTCAGGCTACTAAATAAATATGGTATTTACAACTTATCAAATAAAGCTTTTTTGAGCATGAGAAAAAGAGCGCATCAAAAAAAAAAGAATGTTGGTCTCTTGCCTCATTTTTTCGGATACATTGGAAATCTTTCGAAGCGTAAAGTTAGGCTCCATTTCGAAGACAGATCTGCTGAATTGAAAGTTATTAAATTTTGCCGAAACTATTAAAACTCTTCCAGTTCGCGATTATTTCAGGATTTTTTCCTTTTGAAACTTTCTTCTGCTTAATTTGCTTATTCGCTCTTAATAGAGTATTCCACCTGAGAGTACTTTATGTCTCACTTGTAAGCAATTTAAAGTAGCATTTTTGGCGAGACTAACTTTACGTTGGATTTCATAGCGAATGCGATGCCTTTGTTGAGTGGGGGGTTATATTACATGGTTCATTTTGTTCTCGCTGGCTACTAGACTAATTTTTCAGGCTTTTACAGAACTGCTGGGGATGAGATATTAACCTGTTTCGAGACAATAGTGTGGGGCAGTTTGTTCGTTAATCACGAACTTTATCATCTCAAGCAATTTGACTGATCCATAGGCAATTTAAAGGGCCGAAGTAGCCTACTTCGCGCGTATTATGAGAGGCTTTTCTATAGCGCCGAATTATGCACACTTAAGATGAGTCAGATTAGCACAAGATCGATTTTTATGAAACATGTTTTCACTTCAGAAATATATATATACATCATAGAGCTTGAAATCACGACTAGAGAAAAGAAAAATTACACTTTCGATCCCTTTCGACCCCTTTAGGAAGTTTATGGGCTTAACACATTCGGCTGAATCTATTCTATAAGATCTTTTTTATACAAAATGTACTATATATATATATATATATATATATATGTACTATAATACAATACATTGTTATGCATATGTATATTTGTATATATAGACCCATCTGACTCATCGACCCATCTACTAAAGACAAATCGCATGTTGAATTATTCTATTTCATCATTTTATACTGCAATTAAGAATAATGTGTATTTGTTCGCATTGCGCGCAATTATCCAACATGTATATACATAGATTGTTTCAGCTACTAATATTGTTTTAACTACTATTTGCTGATGTACTCATATATAGTCATTATAAACGCGTGATTTCGTGAATTTATTTCCAACTTCATTTTCATTCATTCGTCCGAACACCTTGTAATGTTCAGTTGCGTTTTTGTTGTTGCTGCGTGTATTAAAAGCGGCGTTACTATTTCGATCGTCTCACTCTCATAGCTTACCGGGCGCTATTATTGTATTTCACTTATGATTTCCGGTTTCCTGTAATTATACTGCACAAACAACACAAAAACAATGAAATAAAGTAAAGAAGGAATACAAAAATAAAGGCGTAACTAAAAATTGAGGGGGAAATTAATCATTTCAAGTGTGGATGTTGCGGTGCACGCGGTGCAGAGAGGATCGCAGCGGTGAGAGGTTGTGGAGACTTGTTGTGGAACGAACCAGTCAAATTGCTTAAAATATTTCTTTTATTGTTGTTGTTTTGTTGCTTTGTTTTAAATAGAATAGTCAATGCACAACAACAGCACAGAGATATCAAATAAAAAATTTATATTTATTAGACGAAAATCCATTTGCGGCAACAACCACTCCAATTGATGACTAGCCGCGCGGGCCACTAATGGTTAGACAGCTGAATTTATAATTCGAGAAATCAAGATCTAAAACCAAACCAAAAAAAAAAAAAAAAACCATATAGCAGCAGCCTTGTCAAGGTCTTTTAGCCTAGCTAGAGTGGCATATACTTCGGCGTTTGTATGTATGTATGTAACTCAGTCGGCCTCGTTGATCTCTGACATTTTTGATTTAGCTGCGGTAATTCTAACTGTTGCCAATATTTCGTTATTGAACTCGCATTTTTCATTTAATTATCAAAAGATTAATCAAAAGTTGTGCGACCAGCTGCAGCGGCGTTTCTCGATAGCTTTTCGCTCTGTCTACGTCCGGTCAATCGTTTAGGCGCTCAGCTGGCAGCTGCAAAAATGTCGTTGCCTAAACGCTATGCGTGCCGCAGGTGTCGATACGTTTCTTATTCACACAAATTTAATTTGTAACACTTTTCATGATGTCAATTGAAATTAATTGCAAATGGAGGCAAAAACAATTTAAAATAAATTTTTTCTCATTAAAAAATTTTTTTAAAATCCAAAACCCATATATATATACAAATACTGAATCGTAAATCGAACTAATGTTTTCAAAACTTGTGTAGAACTAACCTCCCTCTGAAGTAGCCCGGAACACGTTCTTAACTAGTTTCATATGGGTTAGTGAACTGTACCATTCTGTAACCTTATACAGGGTGCGACAACTTTCATATCGGTATGTAAACATTGAAAAACTTTAATTGTGTTGAGCTTAAATACGTTTTGGAAATATCAATTTAGTACAATTCTGGCTATGAATCTCTTCACATCTTAACATGGAGGTGAAATAGCAAACTATCAATCAAACATTCGCTCAATTGTGGTAACTCAAGCCTTTAGCCTCTTTATCAATATTAATATGCAAAAATACGGTCTTTAGAGAACAGGAAATCCTTTTGACATTCATGTAGGGACCGTGCTCTACCAAAAGGTTACTGTTACAGCCCTCGTTTCTGAAAAGAAATAAAAAAATATTTGAAAAGACAGAATCGAAATATTCAGTTTCTGCAACAAAATTCCTTTCTAAAATACCGGACTGCAAATCAGTCACTGACTGGGCAGCCAAATCTCCTGATTTTACTCCACCTAACTTCTTTTTGTGAATTTATTTGAAAAGTAAAAGTGTATGCCAGTAATCCTTGGCTCATTTAAGAACTCAAAGTGCATGTTGAAGTCATCGCTGCAGCACCCGAAATGCTCGAAAAAGTCAGAGAAAACTGCAGAAAAGCTTATTTTGTTGTGGTTGATTAAGGCGGTAATTTGATTGATCGAAAGAGGCTAAACTAAATGAAAATGTCCCGGAAATAAAAAGCGGTTATTATTATTTCTTTTTTAAAGTTATTCTATGGGTTTTTAACAACATAAAACTATTTATATTGAAAATAAGCAATAAGGAAAGCAGTGCTGCTGACATAAATTCAGCATCAACTGACCCATTCTGCAACCATTTTGCACCAGTCCTGACGCAGTCAAGACATTTTTAGTGCCTGCCTGGCTGCCCCTCATTTTTAAAGCTGGCGTATTATATACATGTATATATATACATATATATACATATTGTAAATATATATATGCCTGTTTAAATAATTTATGCAAAATTGCTTCAGGCAATTATATTTCTCTCATAATTAACTGCAAACTGTGACACCCACTTCTAAGCAGTCGAAAGCTTTTATTTTCAACGTCCAAGCCACTTATTTTATAATTCGAAAATTATTTTGAAATATAAACTTTTTGCGGCTTCGCCAAAGTAGCTGTTAATCACATTTTATATTAAATTATGCATAATTTGTTAGTTGACAATATAAATTAGTACTTTGTATGACCACATGCTTGAAAGAAATGATGTCACCAAAAAATACCAAATTTGCTGTTATACAGAATTAATAAAAATTATCGAAAAAAGTAAAGTTCCTGTTGTTAAATGAGAATTCCTCAAATAACAAAAAACATTAAGAGCATGCGGAGCTCATTACTAATTTTCGTGGAAAAAGGTTTCTACTAATTTTCTTTTTAGAGATATCCTCAAATAGCACTTGTTAATTTAAGAATAATTTTCGCTAAAAATTTATTATGTCTAGAAAAGCTGTTAATCGATTTTTGTACTGTTATTTGAGGCACTTTTAGTTAAAAATTAAAAATTAAAAAATTTTTGAGAATTTCGAAGATATACAGACAGAACATTATAACGGTAATATATTAGGGGGCTATGAAGTTCTCAAAATTATAATAAAACGAATATGAATCTTTTATTAGACCATAACGAAGACTTAAGTGATATTTTTATATATGCTTCGGTTCTCAAGTAAAAGGTATCTCGTAAATTCGTTAACCGATTTTTTTCATTCATTAAATCTATGAAAACCACAATCCCAATTTAGCCAGATAATTTTTACACAGAATTTTTAATTGTATTTTGATTACCCTGCAGTGAATCAAAAAAATACTGCAGTCAGAAAATATACTAATTTCTAACTAGAACTAGTATCACAACAATATATTGCTGGTCGAAAGCTGGTTCAACTGTGTTTTAGAGCAGATGATAGGAAACTATGCTTTGGTTACTTTAGATTGCATCGCCTTCATATATTGTACTATTTAGCCATTATTTTGTTCTGTTTTACTAAAAATCATAAGCAGTAAATTCACTACACATGATTTGTATATGTACGTCTAAAATTGAAGGATTATACATATTATAAGTCTGATATTATTATATCCGCTATTATATAGAATATTATGAATCATACATTATCTCTTTTTCTTTGTCTAATCCCCAGCGAATTCGACAAACTCAACAAAGCCGATGTGTATTACAATAATGAATTGGCCTTCACCACCGCGGAGAAATATTTGGGAATACCTGCCTTATTGGATGCTGTCGATATGGCCACCTATGAAGTGCCAGACAGATTGTCAATACTCACTTATCTATCACAATTCTATCAAGTATTTGCCGCACAAGGTAAGTGGAAAATCAGAATATATATTTACAATCGGTTGTCTTCGATTCGCCACTTGTTTGCTCGCTAAGTGAAAGTAACAAGAAAATTATCTAGTTTAATTCAATGGAAAAGAAGAAGTAGATACTCACTAATATGGTGTCATGACTTTCTATTTCATGTTTCTATTTGATTATTATTAAAGCCACTATGTGTTCGATGCGCCACTAGACAAGTTTTGGCGAATAAAACGCTGCAATTATAGCACTGTTTTCACTCGTATTAAGCATAAACTGCTGAGCGGAAGTTTAAATTATTTGGTTCCTTTAGCAGCATTTTTGACACAAAAGGTTTACCAAAATAAGCACAAAGAAGATTGCCACAAGATTTTACTGACGATATTGTAAAAAAATAGAAACATTCAATGAATCATTTCTGCATAGATATCGAAGAATGCTGTTTTATAAAATTTACTATGAAAGCTACAAGAAGTTGTCACCCAAATTCAAAACCACCAAAATAAAAACCCAAAACTATGTAAAAAATCACTATTTGCAACAAAAATTGCATTTTGCGAGCTGCCACCTAACTCCACAATAAAGTTGTAAATATGTAATAAGCTATTCACTATAGAATTGTGGTGAAAGAGTTTATAATTGTAATTACAAAGGCTTAAGTTTGAGTATAAGTTTTAGCGGTGTTACCATATCCATAACAATATCAAAACAGAATTGATTTAAAAACGTAAAATTAATACGATTAGTATATGAAGGGACTACTTTTTAGGAAATTATGCAAATGAAATGTGACTTCATGATGTTGCCACCTGATTTCAAGTAAAAGTCTCTTAAAAATAAATTAAAAGCCGACAATTTGCTAATAATGCAAATAATTTTGTTGCAATAATGTGAGGCTGGAATTTTGGTATATTTTCTAAGCCACTAAGCCGGACACAGCGCATGTTTTTAATAATAGAAATTAACGTAAAGTGAAAAGAAAAGTGTTGAGCTTGAGGTCATGCCCATATTATTATCTCAAAACAATAATAATAACATAGCGGCGCAACACCTTGACAGATTTAGAGCAAAGTTTTTACTTAAATGAAAGATGCGTCCCTTTAATTTGTAACAAAAATAATCATTTGAATTTGAAAATTTTAATTTTTAAATAACTGAGTGTATTGTAATTATACGCTGAACTTCATTTCCAAGTTGTGGTGCTTCCAACGCATAATTAAATTAGTAAACCAACTGGTAATTGAGGTATTTTGCTCTTTATACACTTTAGTAGCGCTTGAATATAAAAGTGAGAAATTTCTCAAATACATACAGACAACCATATATATGTTCATATGTATGTTAGTCCAACTTTAGTTGACTTCGCAAACTTGCCCATTATATTTAAAAGCCATGCATTAATTCCGCTTTATGCTAAAGTACCGTTATTCACAAATAATACATTGGAGACGCAACAAAGCAGCAACAACACCCTATTTTTAGATGAGTATTTATTTAAAAAAATGTTTCTAATTTCTTTTTTTAACTTTTGTTAAATGTTGAAATAAATTGAAATTGTCGGTTGGCTAAAAGGGTAACGCTTGAGTTCCTCCCAGCGTTCATTTATCAGCGCTTTCCACCAAAACACGCTCTCGATTTGTAGTACAACGAATGAGTGCAGAAAAATCAACAACAACAAATCTAACACCGCTTGTGCGCACTCGAAGTGAAAAATGCATTTTGGTATGAGGCCGAAGCGATGACGGTGAAGGAAAGTGCCGGCAATTTTTATTACGATTTTGTGCTAATCTACTTTTATAGCAAGGCAAAGAGTTTGTTAGCTTCTTTATTGTTGTTATTGTTGTTATTGTTGTTATTGTTGTTTTTGTGGCTTTTGGTGTGCCTTTTATTTGTTGTTGTTTATATTGGCGCGATAAATGTTGGCGGCGTTGTTTCTACTGGTGCAAGCAATTAACAATTTACAGTTGCAGTCAGTTACGCTGCCTGCGCATGCGCTGAAGCGTTTGATTAATTTTATTTCTATGGAGTAGAGTTTTTTTTTTCAATTTTTGCCTTTGCCGTAACAACCTTGCTTTGTGGAGTATTGTTGCCATAATGATAGTTTGGTTAAGCGGCAAGCGGAAAGCGTTACGCTGACAATCGGGGGCATGGCACGGTTAGTGGGGTAATGTGAGGCGTTTTTTAATTGAACAGTGAAGGGGATACGCTGCATTAACATGTAAGTTTGGGTAGAATTTTAATGGCTAGAAGCACGCTCACGATGCGCTTAGTGTATTCTCATACACACACGAGACAAGTTAGATTTTTTTTGTAAAACAGCACTTTATTTTTAAAAAATCAAGTATTCTTAAAACCTTTTTCTTGTAAAGCTTTTTATAAAATGAAACGTTTTTCTTTAACAAATCTGAAAAAGTCCTTCTCTTTTCCAATCTTGATTTGTTTTCCGAGTTTGAAGAGAATATTTTTCCTCAGTATCCTTAGTTTAGGCATTTATTTCAGTGAAGATTTTTTATAGCTTCCTTTTATAGATCTTTTAGCATTAGCCAACTTTAACCGGTTTGGAAATAAAAATTATTTGCAAAATATAAAATATGAAGAACGCCTCCATTGTGGACTATATTTCACATTTGTCTGATTGGAAAAGCGCCTCTCTTCCACTAAATGAATAAAATTTCTTACAAAAAAAATTGAAAATACAAAAAAATCATAAAACTATATACCGGTGGCCGTTCGCGGCTCTTTGCTGCACCTACTAAGTGCTCTCATCGTTCTTTGGTCGTTAGGATGAGGCGATGTCCAACGCCCTTAAGGATCTGAGTTTCCTTATTGATTTTAGTTGAATAGTTCTGTTTTTAGAATTTAATTGAAAATTCAAAAAGCATCAGTAATATACATAGAAACCTGGAAACCTTTCGTAAAAACTAGCAGGTTAAAGAGGTAACATTAGCATTTGCCTAATACTACAAATGATTTTACTTTCACATTTCTTTTTTTTCAATTTCATCACATTTTCTTTTTTGGATTTTCTTAAAATTTCTTAAAGTAAATGCATTTATTTTTACCGCATGATGTCAAAATGCCTTCGAATATAAGTCTAAATGTCTCTTTTTCTCTTATGCCTACTCTTATACCTATTCTTTAATGAAATATTCCAACATAGTTGCACTGTATAGTCATGTCTTATCAACCCATTCGGAATCCGTTCCGGAATCTAATAAGCGAAAAACACGAAAATTAAACTCTTTACATTTTACATAAGACTAGGGAATTGGATTATATAGATTCCTATACTAGATTCTATATAGATACTACAGATTCCTTCAAATCAGTAAATTTACAGCAAGAAGAATTTTTAATCACTAACCACTTATCGCACGAGTTGTTCTGTACTTTCATTCCACGAGTTTTACCCATTTATAGCCTATCGATGGTACCAAGAGAATTAAATGTTGATCTGATTCTCTCGGAGTATTCGATAATTGAAAGCGTATGAAGTGAATGGGGAGGCTCATTCGCTGGCACGACAGTCAGGTATATCTAAACGGAACGGACGCGGATTCCAATTCGGCCAAGAACTGTCAAATCGCCAGCATGCTCATAGATATTTGGGAAAAGTATACTACCACTACAACAACAACAACAGTAAAGCTAATTGTCAGAGCTTAACGCCTGATCAGCGTCTGTGCCAATTTGTTGTATATTACATTTCATTCGACACGACAGCCACATTTTCCATTACTATAGAATAATTACAATTAATTGGTGCTTAATTCTCAAATACTCAAATATACTGGCTGCTCTTTTCCTCCAACTTGAGGGTCGCATTTTGGTTTTATTGTACACATGGGTAACGGCTGTTGAATTTGCAACAATTCAAATATATATTTGTAGAGGATGTATATAGAGGATAACCAGTTTAATCAGACTTATTTTTGGAATTCGTCGACTGCTTTAGATTATGACAAGTACTGACTGAAGTTTAGTTTAGCTTCAAAAAAATGCTTCATTTTCAAAAATAAAAAAATATATTTTTTGTACGAAAGTTATAAAAATGGAAACGAATTTTATTAAAGATTTAATATTAAAAATAAAAAAACTGGTAACATTAATTATTAAAAGCTCTTATTCGAACGTCTTCTTTAACTTCACTCAAATTATACTGTACTTTGTTCAACAATACAACAAACAAGAAAGATAATAAAACAAAATCCAAGCTTTATTTATGAAGAAAATATTAAAACGAAACAAAGAGACCTGGCTGCACCGTTTATTATAAACTTTTTTATGAACGCATGGCATTGGAAAGCTAAGCTATCGAAATTTGCATACATTGAAATTTAGCAAATGATATATACCTTCTTCGACGACGTACCTCAAAAAGAAGAATTTAAGTGTTTGCAGTTGGACTTCCCAAGACTCACTTCCCAAGCTCACAATGAATATTGTTAACGGACCAATTCTCCGACGGACCAAAATTTTGATTCATATAACTTCACTACAACCAAAATTATTGCGCAATTGTTCACAATTACCGTTAACAAGTGAACTTACCACACTCCCCGACGGGAGGCAAGCTAACAGCAATGAAACTTCGCAGAGAGTTGTGTAATGAAAGCGACAGCCGTCAAAAACGTTTGTAGGTGCAACCATTTTCATTGCATGAAATAAACACACACCTTCAAATGTATTTAGTATATATATATATATATATATTTACATACATATATACAGCTTTATGTACCTCCATTTGGGAGTGACAACTTTGCGCCAAGGAAAAATCATTAGCGCCTCATCGGCCCTTCGCCGTCCTCCTCATCGGTTGCGTTGGGCAACATGGGCCTCGCAATGCCAACAACCGAGCGCAACAACAACAAGTGCAAATGTGTGTACGGGGAAAATATTGCAATTGGCGTCAGCGTCCCAGTCGACGTTGCAGTAGCGAAAATTGCCGCTAAGCATACGGCACAGTGGGAGCAACGTTATTGTGGAGATTATGCAATCGCAACACCGAACAACAATAACTAAAGCAACAACAAATCGAAAAATATTACACGCCGCTGAGTACCACAAGAAAAAGTAAGAACCGAAGACGATCAGCGGCTGTTGAATGAGCAAACAGCACAATCGCACGGACCCAGGTGCACACACACACACACACATATATATATATATACAGACACAGATGCAGAAACAGTGGGGAAAAACTAAAAGGTTTGCACTTTTGACAGTTGCAACTTGCAATAAGTTTTTCCCGCTGCGCGCACACGGCAGCACTTTTTGGACGCCACCAGCTTACAACAACATGTAGTGCTTGTTGTTGTAGTTATCGCTGCCGTACCATAGCTGTTGTTGTTGTTTCTGCAGTAAATGTGAATAAATAAAGAAAATAATGCAATAACAACAAAAACGTCGCGCTAATGGGGACGCGCTCCGTGCTTTGTTCGCCGCGCAGTTGAAGATGACACACTTTTGATTTGGTGGCGGAGCATCACACACATACATTGAAATGTTGCTCGTTCGTAAAAGTATTTTTATTTTATTTTCTTATTTTTATTTATATACTTTTTATTGTTTCGCGTTCTACAATCGCTTCGCGGCGCTTCTCTCACTCGCAACAACAACAACAACTGATATTGGCATTTAACAATTGATTAAACGCGCCTTTTGATATATCACGATTTCGTTTGACTTCTGACTATACGTAGCGTAGTTTGTACCACACTTGCGCCATATAAGATGTTGCAACATTTGCACCCTGGCTTTGTTGTGAATGCTACAACGGTTTGTAATTGACATTTTGTTGTTATTCTTTTATGATTATGCAATATGATTGCCTACTTACGCGAAGAACGAAGATGGCAGCCGGTACGAGGGCAACTCGATGTGTCAATGATTTAAAAAAAAGTCATATATCAATATTTCCCGCCATCAGTTTTTATTTCTTCTCTTGGTATTTATCTTGTGCTATAAACGCTTCGACTCTTTGGCGGCTCTACCATAATATAGCAAACATATATAGATCCTGCAAGTTCCTTCCTATTCCAAACACCAAATGAGATATAGTCCATCAACACTTATTTCTATTATCCTCCCCTCTTATGGTAATGTTCAAGGCATGTTCAATTCGGACGGCATGATCTAACTTTTACTTAATTAAATACTTCCCACAATCTCTCTCTCTTTCTCTCTCGATCTTTCGAAGTCCATACTTCACACTTTTGACGATCATTTAGATCATGAGAAACTTTTAAGAGCTAGAGAGAGTATTTTACTTCTGAATTTCCGGCTAAATCAATTTTGGAACTTCATGCCAAGGGCGCCTCCATGTTAGATCTCAAGACCGGCATTGTTATTGGAGTTTAAATTGGTTCCAAGACAGACGAAAGTTTCGATAACTTTGGATATATACTGAACATAGCAACCCGTGAGCCAAGGCGCGAATCTGATTCCGTGTAATAACAATTTAATAACTAGACATATTTCCTATCTTTGTTTACCACTAGACCCATTCGTCTTGCTCTTTATCTCAATGAACTATCTTGAGCATATGATCTCAAACTATTTGTTGTACAAATAATCTATTTTCTCTAGATCCTCAAGAGATAATTGGGCTTACTTTGAACCAACTGCGCTAGGAACGAACTGGTAGTCTTGTCTTCGAGGTCTAGTCGGACCTTAATTATGATACCATAGAGCAAAGGCACTTTGTTTGAATTCATTACAACCTGCTCATGAGGCAAACGCCTGCAGAAAGTTTAGGGATGGTTATGGTTTATTATCGGTCTGAGGAAATCTTTTAGCATGAAATGGATGAGAATAGCCTATTTGTCAGTACCAAACCCTCTCTTCGGATTAAGCTTATATGCAAATTACACTCGTTTTAAATGACTTTCGAAAGGAGTGAAACTGCAAAAAGGAGCAAAGTAAACAAAACCCGATGATATGAAAGCCGTCAGCAGTGGCGAATCGAACAAACAAAAGGCACAATCAAAATAGAGATATAGTAGTAAACGGTTAAACCACTTTAATGACACACATACCTCTTGTGCTGAATACAAAAGGATAACTTTATTGTTGCTGTCAAATGCAAATTGTTGGCGAGGACAGAGCTCAACCATTACGAGTTGAGGAATCGAAAGGCGAATCGAAAGCGACTCAAAAATGAAAAGATTTACAATTCAAACGTTAATTTCACGCCTATGAATTACAATCGCCTAAAATATTTAATACTCCCAGGAATTCCTCCATCATTTTCCTTCCTTGGGGTGCAAAAATTTATTTTTATTTGCCGAAAACAATTGCACTTTCGTCGCACGGTCGTCGACCGAAGTCACAGATGTTTGCCATACAATAGTAAGATTATAATAAAAAACATACACAATAAAAAATCCACATAAATATTTAAAAAGTGAGCGTTAGGCGCAATCCTCCGAACGCCACGGTTGTCTGGCGTCGTGATGCCGTAATACAAAAGCGTGGCAAGGCGACGCTATTGGATGACAGAAGTTACAATTTTACTTTCACTTCTCGTTCGCCTATAATAATAGTACTCGTAGTAACCGATTTGCAATTATTGTAAGATTTCGTAGTTCACTTTTTACTTTGCTTGCTTGCTTCCTTTTCTTTGCTGCTCACCGTTTTTGTAGATTGTTGCAAGCAGATAAATTTCAGCTGAAATTCTTGTCGATTGTGTAAGATCGGCACGATTATTGGCAGCTTTTGGCAAGGCTATTCATAAAGGTAGCGCGAAGCCAATGAACTCACGCCATCTCTTTCTCGCTCGCGCGCTTTCTTTCTCGCTGTTATTGAAGTAGTGCTTAGTTTATGGAAGGAGCTTACTAGCGGTCGTATGTAATTTTGCAATAAGCAATAGTGGAAAAACGTGAGTGGAAGTTTGTAGATTATAAGAGTGAATATTTAATCGATTTCGATTTCCTTTAAATTTTGTGTGGAATGCAAGATTTATTGATTTTGCGAAAGTGAATTACGTGAGAGAAAATATGACACAATGCGATAAAACTGCACTACCAGTAAAGTATTTAATGCAGGCCTGGCTTGTCAGAAAATATTTTTCTGCTCCGAATTTTCGGAAAGTGATTATAGTAATGACCGAGCTTCTGCTGATAAATAAGCTGATAAAAAAATTAATTTCACGAACATAATTGGTTATACATTTGCAAACTACAACCTGATAATTTACTTGAGAAAGATTTTTTTATGGAATTCCACTTCGGAAAGAGAGCAGCACAGTACAAAAGATGCAAAGCTTTTTTTGAACAACGGTGTTTTAAATTAAGTGTGGATTAATCAGCCTTAAAAATAGTAAAAAGTATAACACTTGTCCGCAGCGCCACCTATTGTAAGTTTTAATTAATATTGAAATACCAAAATGAATTTTCTTACTCAAGAAAAATTTGTGCGCGATTTTTCAGAAGAATTTCATTATCTTATCGAATTTATCTTAATCCTCTCTGTAAGCAGAATAATTTAAAAGCAACAATTTCAAATACTCATTATCTAAATCTTAAAATCCTGGGAAGCTTTTATAGGAGGAATAAATTTTCTTTTGCTGATGGAATCATCAAATATTGGATACATGAATCTTCATTTTGTATCTTCGAGGCTAGTAAAAAGTCTCAGCAAGTCAATTTTTATGTAAGCCTGAATTGGGGACTCGTAATGTCATTGAGAAGTATGTACTCTTGGCTTTATTCCGCCTTAATTTCCCTTTTAAGGAGTCTACCGAGAGACTTGTCTCATTAGGCCTAAAGTCTTCTTTGCAGTACTATTTTGTACTGAATTAGATTTCGTTTCCGATTCAAAAGATCCATGTTAATATACCTTATATAGCAACTTAACATATAAAATTATTTTCGGTAAAAAAAAACATCTTGCTACGATGCCAAGATATATATTTTTTGAAAAATTATATTCTTATTGTCATTATAGACGTCATTAGAGACACTATAAACTTCCGAACACACAAACTGACAAAAATTTCACAGTGGGTACCAAAATCGGCTCCACGTAAGGGTCTAGAGTATTTAATCAAAATACTCGGCAAAAGTTTCACTTCGGCTTCGAAGACTAAGGCTATTCGGCGGCGAAAAGATGGGAAGAAGACTATTTCGGCCAGAAGCAGACTAGTTTGGCCAGTAAAACTATTGAACTACGATGCTAAAGATGACGAACTTCGAAAACTTCGGCTAGACTGTTTTACGAACTGCATTTTGAATTTCACGGACGTCTTTAAAATAATTGTGAAATTTGGAATTATGAAACCTTCAAAAAAGAGGTCTTTAGAGGTCTTCTACCATAACCATTTCATTAGTAACCTCATTTTATAATTTTGCAATTGTTTTGTTATTTTTGTGCATTTTTAATTATTTTTCCCCAAAAAGAACCTAATGTGACTAATTAATAATTTGAAAAAATACTTAACTCAGTTCTTGCAAATTTTAATATATTTTACAACGTTTTATCGTCCAGAAAATAAGCGTGCATTACACCATGAGTGTTCAGTATATTTTCACAAGTATATATTTGCAAGTATATATAGTATAGAGTGTATATGCTTGCGGTAAAAAATTGCAAAATAAAGCGTGCCAATAAATCAAATCCCGTATCCATAAATTTAGAAATTGACATGTCGATTTATTGCTGAAAAGGCGATAACAAACTTGCAACACAATTGTAGCAGCATTATGAAGCAAAATCAAAACCGTTGAAATTTTAAGAAATCGGTAAAAAAAAAAATCTGTTTTTATAAAGTGGAATTCGTATTCAAATATACATTAGAAAATGGATGCATTTGATCCGGTTTGTCACTGAGTGAATGTAATATTTACTTTTGGAGAGTAGTGAAGGTAATTAAATGGCTCTCTCGCTCGACTCATTAAAAGTAAAGCTAAAGTGATCTGTAGCCAGAAAAGAACAGCCTTGTATGGAAGACTGACCCATACATTGCCCTATATTACCTAGCTTGAAGCTCTAGATATCCAGGGATCTACAGATCCAAGACCTACAAAAAGCAGCTACAGTTAGGAAATGAAAATTAAGATTTTTGCCACTAACTATTTCTGAAAACTAGCATTTATAGTGTTATGACTCTTTTAGCTGTATTCAAGTATGCTGGTGTACGAAAGTTAGACGATTTTTTCGCACAAAATTAATAATTCAATTAGTAAAATTAATAATTAAGTTTTCTTTGTGGTGAGAGAAACTCTATAATCAATATTTCGTATAAGTTCGCTTATTAGTAGGGCATTTTTTTAGTTTTTAAACAAACATATACTATATTTTCCAAGATCCCTCAGAAACAATAAAAAATCTGAGTTTGCGGGAATAAAAATGAGAAATATTTCAAATAGATTAGTACTAATAAATGCTTCTTCTTGAACAAATCCTAGAGATAAATTTCCATTATTCAAATATTAGTAACCGCCGATTTTTTAATACGAGTATATTTCTATTGAGTTTGTTAGATAGAATTCCTACCATAATGGCAGCATATGAGAGGCTCAAAGTATTTGAAGAAGTAGTTATGTTTAAATTACAACCAAGGATCGACTAAGTTTACTCGAGAAATAACACAAATTATTTCATCTACAATAGTTTTAAATTTAAATGTAGACAGCATTCATTTGTAGAAAATTTGTAAGACAAATGATAGACTATTCCTGACTATTGTTAAAAGCCTCTCTATAAAACATAGTGCTTAGTATATGTAGTTATTGTAAATGATACGATATTTGATCTGTAATTGAACTAGTGCTTTTATGAGCCGGAAACAGGCTCCAAGCAAGTGTAGACCAGGACAGTTTCCACTAAAAATTTGGTTTCAACACCCTCTTCCGAGCGACAGAGCTTAATCCAGAGCACTACGCTCAGCTCTGAGCTATTAGATATTCAATTACTCACCAGCTTCTAAACGAAGAGACTCGAGTTTTAAACGAAAAACTGTTTTTCTTGACTGACTGACTTATTAAATACTATTCAGAAATTTGAAAATTCTTTCCTTCTTAATTAATCGAATATAATAATAGATGAAAATGGTGCTTTAACTCCGACTGGCTGAAAATTATTGGAAACAAATATTCCAAATGGATATATTATATATTTTGATCTGCAATAATTTGTTGTAGTCTTAATTCTTATAAACAAGCTTGGGAACGTAGTTATTTAAGGGAAAATGATCGGAACCTTTGTTTTTGCCGGTTTAAAAGCTTTTCCTAAGCTTTTGCTTAATGAACTGAACGGTGTTTTTAGAGAACAGTTATAGATCCATGCAGATAAAACCGTTGACCGAAAAAACTGCAGTTCTGGTCATCATAACATCTGCTTTTTGACTAAAGACTACAAAAAGTAGGCAGCTAGAGTCATATTAAGTACTTAGTCTTAGATTTCATAGAACTACAAAAAAGCAACCCTGTCTCTGGAGCAGTATCTCGCGAGTTCTTCTTCTATGGTTTGAACAAAAAAGCTTAAACCTTCCCAAGCGAAGCCCATTGCCTACAGGTAGGTTTTTGTTTCGAGATAGTGGAAGCACAAGACAATACGATCTCTTCGAAGGTGTTACTTGGCTGCAAGTGTTACTGGTAGCATGCAACCATAAAATCCGGCATTTCGTTGTACAAATAAGTAATAAAAGGAAATAAATGATCACTTAGTTAGCCGGCGAGTGCATAATAAAACGTGTTTAAAGGGAAATTGCAGGCAATTATTGTAAACAAAAAACTTGTTAAGCATTTTTTCGCCGACTTTTGGCAAATTAAAAATCACTGCCTGGTAGGTAGCCTTCCACGAATTGCGGCGCGCTTTGCATTCTTCTTTTTTTCGGAAGATGAAACAACAACAACGCAATTTACACGCTAGGGATCTCCTTTCATTTCGCGCAAGCCGGTTCGCGTTGTAGACATTGCGGACCATTTGGGTTTGTTTCGCTGCTTTTAAAAATAAAAATGAAAAAGAAAAAAAAAACTCTTTAAATCAGTTAAGGACCCTACCCAAATGTATCGATTGCGCTGTGGCAGCAACAACTTCGGCGGCGGCTGCTTCGTTTCCTTTACAAATTTCTCATTCTTTTTGCTTGTTTACTTTTTCTGATGTTTTCAATGTATTTATTGCGTAATTTGAGCAGAAAATTGATGCAATCATCGATGCTGCATAATGTTGCATCTCCAAAAAAAATCGTTGGCTTCATTTTGTGGCGCATTTTCGGCACTTTTTTGCCACAAATTCAACTCGACCGCTCACATGTTTCCTGTCTTGCTGCTGTCGATTTGCGTTTGTTGTTGTTGATGTTGTTGCTTTTGTATTTTTGTGGCTTTTACCGAACTTCGATTTTGAGTTTGCGCATAAATTTTGAGTTTTTGATCTTTAGCGCTCGCCATTACGAAGATTCAATCTAGCTCGCCTGGCCTGTCCGTTCGGTCCGGTCGCCACCAATGTGATTGACCTTTCGAGTCAAAGCGGCTGCAAGCTACCACAAAGCAGCAATAAAAAAAAGAGGTGTGCGTAAGTTGCTTCGAAAATTTGTGATTTTTTTACGCTTTCAAATTTTGTATTCCATTAAAATTTTTTTTTTGTTGAAATTTACTTATCTTTGCTGCTTTTAATTTTTGTTTTTGTTTTTTTTGTTTTTTTTGTTTTTGGCTTTGTGCACACACACCCTTTTCATATCTCTTTAGTCGCCCATTTGGTGAGTAATATTTCATCGTATTTATGTTATGAGCATTGCTGCTACTTGTTGTTGTTGTTATTTATATTATTGTTGTTGTTGCTGCTGTCTGCTGCTGTCTGCTGCTCCCAGCTCAGAACATTTTATCTGCCGCGAATTACCGCATGTGACTTGGCGTCAAAGCTGTTCACTTACCTGTCTGAAGCATTTATGTAAACACACACACACACACACACATGCAAACGCACAGTGTTGCTGACATTGCCGCGCTCAGCTGGAGCTTGTTTTTTTTTTTTTGTTTTGCTGTTTTAACTTGTCGTAATATTTTATCGAATTTTCTTCATGCGTGCTGTATTCTACCAAATTTTTCGCATTAATTCACGCATGAGAGCGAATGACAGCAACCAACAACAACATCAAAATGTAGCTTGTGTGGATAAATGTATAAATTATTAAAATCCAACGCATGACATAATCGTATAATATACATATATTATTGCGTGCCTTCATGTTACATTCAACAAGCTCGGCTGGTGTTGCCGCAAAGACACGCCTAATCAACACAATGTCACGCCTTCCAGTTCGCCCCAAAAATTCAGTTATTTTTACGTCTTCTGCTTGCGACACTTAAATTGTTCCAAAGTCGTTCAATTGTGTTTGTTATGATCATTACTTTAATTTCAAGTACTTTACCGTTGCTCAACTGCTTGTTATTACAAGCTCAAAAAAGACATGCAAACCCTCGACTTTTTACGAATTGTTTGTTTAGGTTTGAATACCGCATTCATTTGTCGCTTTAGATATTAATTTGTGTATTAAGCTAAATTCACCGCTGTAATCTTCTAAGTAATCCTTCATCCTTCGTCTGATGATATGGATAACATACAATATAATTGTTTGACGAATTGTGGCCCTCAAAGGCAGCGTTCCTGCGCTAGTTCTCTAATTTAAGAATGGCGCAACTTTCCTCGGCTGTGTTGGACCCGTGGGAATGGCTTTCGAGGTACATGCTGGGATTTGGGTATTCATTTATTAATGGGAAGTCATTGGATTTAGAGTACATCTAGTCCAAGTCAAAAAGTCAGAAGTTTATTTTGTTGGAATATTGAGAGAATAATTGAACCAAAATTACTTATTAGTCAACTCGAGCTTTTATTTGACAATACGTTATGCTTTTGATCTCAAAATCTCAATAAAATAAAATTCTTTATTTTCATTATATAATTAGACCTCTTAAATTATGTTATTTATTATGTATTTATATAGAGTTTGTCGACTAAGTTGCTTCATGGAACCAGTGTATTTTAGAATATCACTCTTGAAGTTTCCAAAAGACAATTCTGCTAGCTTTCGCTTTCTCAAGCAAGTGTCAGCAAGGGCATGCTCTTCAAAAGTAAGTGTTTCTGGTAACAAGAATTTGGAGCTTTTAGCTAGACCCGGATTTGAATGACTTGTTAAAATGTCAAGATGTTGTGGGTTAAAACCCACTACAAGTATAGCATACATGAAAATACCGTTTTTCTGCTTGCCTTGGGACCACGGAAGACTCCGTTAGAGTTTTTGTCATAAAAACTTGCGAGGGAGAATCAGAGCCCACTTGATGTCCCCGGAATATTATGCTACTCGCTCTTTCCTAGGCAGGTTCAGGGTTAGAACTTTTGTTATAAAAATTATAAGAGAGCTAACTGTGCTCTCGAAGACAAAAAAATTTGAAATTAAAATCTGCCATTCGAGAAAAGTACAATCAAGTGTTCGTTGGATAACCCGAGTGACTTTTCTATTAATTTTATTGTCGCAGTCCATCTACCTTATAATATTTTCTGCTGTTCGGTAACACACTTCTTTCCCCCACTACCAATTACGTTCCCTTTATGTATGTATGTATGTACTCCTCCGATGTACTTGTTGCCTCTTCGGTGACTACGTGCACAAAAATATATGTAAGTATGTATATTTCAATTAAAACAATGCAACTCACAAAATTGTGTGTGTGTGTGTGTGTGCTTTTGTATATATGTATGTGGAGGGGATTCGTGTCTAATTAAAGCGAAACTTCAGCAATTACTTAAATGTTCATTTCATAAATTGTAGGTCATTGCTGTTGCTATTATGCGACTTTAATGGCTTATAAAGTTGCTTGGCTTTTACCATTATTAGACAATAACAATAACAACAACAACTAGATAGTATATTCAAGCATATACACAAATAAATGCATAAGCATAAACCACCGCTCAGCAAAAATGAGCTTATAAGCAACATACAACCTCACACGCATACATACACACACACACACACGCATACATGCGCGCAGATTGTAAGTAATAGGAAGTTTGTCCACTAATGTAATTGCACTGTCATTTTTCATGCATTTTTATTATGTTGTTGGCGTTCCTTTGTTGTTGTAGCTTAAGTATGTATGTATGTATGTATGTATGTATGTATGTTTGTATATGTGTAGGTGCTTGTGCACTAACCGTTGACTGCATATTCACCAGTCGCAAGTCGTTTATGAAATTAAACACCATACATATGTACATTGTTGTTGTTCTTGTGCTCATAATGTATGTATACATACAAGCAAACATACAAAGGTCTATTTAAGGAGTTTAGAAAATAATTTATTGTTGAAAATTAACATTAATTTTGGCTCGCAAGTGGAAGCCTTACGCCGTCTGATGCTGGTTCTGCCGCTGCATTGTTTACATGCGACAAAGAAAGTGTGATATTTTCCAACAATTATGGTTATCTGGCAACTCAGGCTTAAAGAGATAGTAATGGCAAAGAGTCGACGAAAAAATAATGTTTGTTAGTTTGCAGAGAGCAAAGCAGTGAGAGGAGTGGAAGTAATTTACACATTGCTTAATATGGGACCGCACATATGATAATGACGGACTTTACTCGTTCAGTTACTAACCGAAAGTACTCTACTCTCCACTGTATACTCAACCATAGGGTTATCAGATAATCTAGATCCAAAAATATCCATATATTTTTCGACTTTTTTTTATTCAAGAGCAATTTTACCTGTGGTCATAGAAATTTGTACCTAAAAGCCATTTTTAAATCGATGTAAATCAGCATACAATTACTTTCTTCTATGTTTTTTATACCCCCCAAACATGTTTCATCAATGTTATATTATATTTAATATGGACTCTTACTATTCGGAGTCAAGGAATGGTTTCTTCAACCATTCACGGTTATCTGAACTCTCTGCTCTTTGAATGAAAAAATAGTTTGAGTGTCAGATGCTATTTTCCGATGGAACGACCAACATGCATATCCCCTATACTTCATTCCTTAAGTGATATTCTTTCTTTTTGGCCTGATTTTGGGTCTTCTTTCTTTGGAAAAAGGTTAAAAGAAGAGGAAGTGCTACCATATACATTAAAAATATGGTAGTGAGTTCGAAATCCAGCAGAGTTTTCTTTTAAAAAACAAAAACCATGGAAATAATATATCTAATGGAAAACTTCACTGGTGAAGCTACGACGAAAATCATAGATTTTTTAAAGAACTGCTTTCTGCTTTGAAAAACTCCTCATTATATGTAGAATTTCATTATACGTTAGGAGCAACCTTAAATATGCAGAAACTTCCTTTAGTCGGTCAAAATTACAAATAAGTTGAGATGCTCGGCTAACATTTAGTCGAGAGCTGAGCTTAGATACTTAGTAAATATCGCACACAAGCGCAAGGAGAAATCATCTTATTATCTCCTCTTCTCTTCCCTTGTTTTGCTTTGCAAGAATTTGCAAATATTTGAATGAGAGAATACAGAGTTTAAGTTTGTTGCGATACCTCCCTCTCAAAGGATTCTGAGTTATCAATGGTACCTTACTGTCACTTGAAATATTTAAATTATGCTTCTTCTTTCTACTATTAATCTTTTAGTATTCGCCAATACCTATAAATATTTACTACCAACAATAATACCAACCAAAATACCAACAATAATAATTCATTTTTTTTTTTTATTAAAAAATGGTCGTTTAATATATCATTTTCCATTCTCTCATGGAGAATTTCTATGATGACGTCACACTCCGCTCTTCGCTCTCAAAGTATTGGCTCGTTTCATTACTTCTCCATTCACTGAAACCTTACAGTCTCTTAATAAACACAACTACTCGGGGCTGGAATTTTGAATTGAGGTTATTATTTTTTAGAAAGAGTTCCAATGCTTTCTTCTAAGAGAAAGTGAAACTGAAATTTCCGATTTTTTAAATGTGAATCAATCCAGAGTGATGGAATGTTCTATGCCAGCCACAACTAATGATTTATAATAGTATTTTGTAGTTTCCCGACTTTTTAAATTAATCCCACATTTCTTCGGAAATTTCTGTGCTAATTAGTCCACAAATAATTTTATTATCTATTTTTTCACGTTCGCACTATCTGTTTTACTTTCTCCACACTTTCTGTTTTAGCGCTTGTTGCTTTATTGTTTACGAAATTTGGAAATTTATCGCCTTAAACGCTTAGGAACTTCACTTTTCAATTACCTCAGTGCTTCAACAATTGGAACTCGGTCAGCAGTGACGACAAAAATACATCAAAGAAGCTTAAAACATACAAACATAGATACGCCCATTCAAACTGTCAGTGTAATTGCACACATGTCAAATCAATTCCCCTCCGCCGCACTTGTCGCTAGCCACTCTTGTAGCTTAACGGTTACAATGAACATAAAACCTCAAAAGCAATTAAAGAAAATAAAAACAGCAATAACAAAAAAGTCACCAAATGTAAATAAAACCGAAAATAATCGACGTCTGCGCCTTGATGGGCGAACGCTACGCACTTGATCTGGCCTATCAATAGTGGCATCAATGAGGCGATCGATCGCACCGGCCACCTTGCCTCAACAATGAAACTTTCTTCAAGTGTTGTATTATTGTTGTAGCTGTGGTTCGTTTTTTAAGTACCCACAATTCAATCAACACAATTTCTTGTGAATGAATTTTTTTCTCCCTCCTTTTCTTCTTCTTCTTCTTCTGCCACTTTCAAATGGTTTCAATATAACCTCAAAAGCGAATTTGATCTGCTCACTTGAAGTGCAGCACAATATGTATGTGTGTAGGTGTATGCAACAAGGCAGCTGGTTGACGATCCACTTAAGTGATCTTTTATGTGTAATTTTCATAATGTTGCGCTGCGGCAACTCACTGATCATATGATCATATGATCGTATGTGTTGTATTTGTGTTTATTGTGGCTGTGATTATTGTTAAGTGATTTTCTTCCTTTTGTTTTGTGACTTCAAAGCGATGATCGTGCTGATGCTGCAAGTTTTGGATGCACATATGCATGTGTGTGTATGTATGTGTGTCATTCTCTATAGAAATGTTGCCACTTTTGATTTTTAGCTTCTACCCCCGCCTCGCCGTCTTTCGAACATTTTCAATGGACTTATAGTGAATTGCACTTTTGTTGTTGTTGCCTCATCGATGAACGCCTGTCGGTGGACAATTTCAGTTTCGTTGCATTTCGATTTCTAACCAACGCCCATATTTAGACGCGCCGTAACTGATCAGTGGCCACACCGTTGTAAGTTTTTCTACGAAATATTTGAAGCTTTGAAGCTATATACTTATGTAAATACATATATGTATGTATGTATGCGTTTTTGTTGCATTTTACTGCAATCAGCTTTCATCAGCGTTGTGCCGCAAATAAAGTGATCGATTGGCACATTGATCAGTGGGTGCGTATACTCGTACACACACACTTATATACACATTTTTAGTTATGAAAGTATATATATATATATGCATATTGTCCCAGTTTCTGCGTGTATGTAGTAGTTTGAAATTTTAGACGCCACACGCATTTTCCTAGAAAGTACTTATGAGGCTTTCTTCTCCTAGTGACATATATATATGTATATATATATTTTATGTGTGCGTTTTTTTTTTAGTTTCCCAGGCATCTAAATTTCTTATGTATGAACATATCAGTAACAATTGATTCCAATTTTATTATACTAAATGACATGGAAATGTTATTGAGAGGTGACGCGGGTATATATTTTTTGATAAGAGTTGGTATTTATAAAATAGGCTCAACACCATATTTAAACAATAGTTGAAATGCAATCTAACTATAATTGAAAAATTAGATTCTTCTTCCTTCTCAAAACTTGGTATGCTTAGGCAACTAGTCTTAATATAGCTCGATAGATGGCGCTGATATCGCGAATATATAAAATCTGTATATATAACCCGGTTTGGCTGGTTGGGACCATATATTTCTTACGTAATAAAAAAATAATTTTCAAAAAGGTAGTGGTCTTTTATCAGCTTTTAAAATATCATAAAAGTACACGAAACATGAAATCTAGTTGCAACGGTTCTGGCAAATTTCAGCTTGATTCCATAGCTTTGATTTCGATGCTAAGTCTATCGTGGAAAATTCACACTTTCACATTAATTTCCACTGGTTGTCCAAGGTAAAAATTTACCCGAAAGCTAACATCTAAAGTAATGCTGAATCAATCTCATATCCTCACCAATATTTTTCATGTATAAACGATCATTCTTCTAGAAATCCGTTGTATTTCAAAACTAACTGTGATATTATCGGTAGGCCCTTGGATCTTATAACGATCGAACTATATTGTGATTTCGAATATTAGAGATGATATTTCAGCTAGTTTCTTATATTTATTTAAATTGCGATAACGCGGCGGGATAAAGCGGCCACGTGAAATATTACAAAATATTTTTCTGTGATTGTTAATTCGGAGAATTCAAGTGCTGTCTCGAAATGGGAACAGCTTGCCTTAATAATTCGTTTTTAACATTAAAGAATGTTTTATAATAATATTTTTATTTTGATTGCGGTGAAATATCTCGGTTTAAATGCAATTTGTACGCCTTTTCAAAGCACGATACGACCGAATATTTCCAATAGTCACCAGTGGTAGTTAGATCTTTGAGAAACAAGCGATATCAACGACACATTGGGTATTTATAAAATGCTAGCAAAAACAAAGGTACACCTGGCTTTCTAAATGGAAAGTCCACAATGTCACTTCACAATATTACATAATATATTGATCAGTTAAGATCAAGGGGGACTTAATTTCTACTCGCTGAAATAAGTCGATGCAAGAACAAAAACTCAAACAAACAAAATGTAGCAAAAGCTTGAGAGCAGGGATGTCACCAGTGCTGTAAAATATCTTCAATGAAATTGTATGCGAGTTGAGCATTCTTTTGTCACTGGCTTACAAAAAAAAAATCAGACATTGAAATAATTTATAAAGTGAAAGTATTTATAAAGGGGCTCCAGAAACTCAAAGTATATGATGAGATTCGTCGAGCTACTTTTAGACTTAATTGTCAAGAAGCAATAACAACAAAAAGGCTCGAAATACATTTTTGATTGTTGTCTTAATAGACGACTATCATGTTTTTAAACAATTAAATGCACATGAAACTAAAAAAAAAAAAAATTGAAAAAAATAATCATAACAATATAATAAGAATTAATATAAGTGAAAATGATCAAAATATTCGAAAAGCATGCAATGCCTCAACACCAAATTATACTTTCATTTTCGAAGTAACAAAAAATCGCGTTTATTCAAACAAACTACAAGCAAAGAAATCTACTTTGGCTACGCCTGCCCCGTTTTGTTAGTGTTGTGACAACTTTGGCGCAGGTAACTGCACATACACACCTACATAAATATATGTATGTCTATGGGTCTTGATTAAGAAAATAAATTTGATTAATTTACTGATTGATATAACGAATGCAATTTGATTTCTAATAATGAAAAACTTACGTAAAAGAAAAAGCGCAATACAAATAATAGCAACAACAACAACAACAGTGACAACAACAATCCAATAATAATGGACCTACAGCGCGCAATGAATGGGCTATAATCGAAACGCTAATAAACGCCTATAAATCGTACAACAGACACGGCAACAAAAAAACCGCATAAAAACAACAAAAACATACATGCATGTTTGTTTGTGTAAAAGACAGACGAAAAGTAATGAACGAACGAACTAAGAGTATATACAATAGAACTGAAAAAATATGAAAAAAATAAATAAATGAACGCCAAAAGTAAGACCGATTGACTGTAAAGAAATAAAAATGCAGTTAACCACTTATACATACATATACATATACATATGCATACAAAGCATAGCGAATTCGTGCCCACAATATGATTTGGAAGGTTAAACTAAAATGGAGCGAAGTGCTCTATATTGTGGAAAAATCTATATATGTATGTATATATATAGGCATGTATGTGTTTGTTGCAGTTACTGTGTTGTTAAGGGAATATGTTTGTATGTATATGTATGTTCACTTACTTCAAATACATAAATAATGTAGATGAAGCGAAACAAATTAATTTAGATGCGCACACATAGCAACAAACTGCAACAAATGGCATAAAAAAAATTTTAACAACAACAACAAAATTATGTTTCGAAGAAATTTTAAAAGTAAAACCACTTTATTTAAAGACCCTTAAATTAACTGAAACATATTAAACCGAAATATCTCTTTTCAGATAAGACCTATATTTTTATAAACGAGTGTCAAAAGAATGCCCAAGTCGTGTTTCAGAAGTGTTCTTTTACCACTCGCTTAGAAAAGAAGACTGCTAAACTTCCCCACTCGCTAGTTTGTAGCTACACATAACAGCATTTAACCAGGCACCTATGTTCATAATACATACATACATGTTTGTAAATATGTTCATATATATATATTATATACCAAGTGTAAGAAACTCACATTAATCGGACATCAGCGGATGTAATTTAATTATTAATTTGTTTTTAATAACAGACATATGCATGTAATGAAAGAAAATGACGGCTTGCCAGCGACGGCTGCAGGGGAAGAGAAAATCCAATTGACACTTCCCATTCAATTTCTGTTTTATGGTAATATTATATAAATTAACTGACAAATCGATGGCACGCACGCAACAAGTTCGAGCAAACAGTTGTGGATGTGTATATATGTACATTTAATTATGTATGAAATATGAAGATAGCCGCTACTTTCCAGTCATTAAAAGTTAAAGTGGCTGAATGCTAAGACATCAGTTAGAGAGGATGGTCCAAAAGAAATGAGTTTTGAGACTTTTAAAAAAAATTTTCATTTTCATTTTCCTTTGTTTTTCAAAAGGTAAAGGCCGCCAACCAGCTTTCTTGAATATTTTCATGGACATGTTTCTTTGTTTTTTTTTGTGGGGGAACTCAAGCAACTAGGCAACTACTCTTTAAGAGCACATATGGTCGACATGTGCTTTTGGGTTTGATGAATCCCTAAGTCAATTATATTTAATAGTCCCACTAATATTCACTATGTTCAGCAAGACATTTTAAGCCTCTTACTTATTTAGTTGATCTAATTCAGACGCAAGGCAAACGTATTATTTAATTTCTCTTTGTAATTACGCTAAAATATAACAGCTGGAAAATGTTGTAAATACCCGAGGTAAGTGGGATTAGTTATACATTGTGTAGTAAAAATATAATATCTGTTGTTTGTATATATTATACTTTTCACCGATTGAAAGTACGTCTTTGTTAAAACGAAACAAATTATATTTCTATTACGAAAAAGCTTGAAAGCTGATTGATGAAATTAATGATGGTGCGAATGCTTCAGAGCGCGTGTGATGTGTTGAAATGGCAGGTGCGTATGCGCAATATTCGCACACGCGTACTTAAAAGTATGCATACATATGCACGTACTTAGATACAGGCACATATAAATATGTATTATATTTAGTTAGACCTCGCAATAATTTTAATTTCAATCAAAAAATAATAATAAACTGAAAAAATTTTTTTATTACCGAAATAAATTTCATTAAACTCACCAACCGAAATAGTTTTTAATAGTAATAACATTGGATATAAAAACATAGGAGCCTAAAAATATGCAGAGAATTTCAATTTGTTTGCGGCGGAAAACACTGTGCTTTCCTTTAGGATATAAAAGCTTCATCTGTTACATAATAGAAAGCTTCGAACAAAAGCTTTTTAGTCCGCGCCAACAAAAATGCGATCGGAAGGAGTCTCGAAAAAAAGCTGTAAAAAGAAAGGTGCTGATGTCTGCCTCATGTTTCTAAATTCTTTATTTAAAATATTTGATTTTTTGATGAGCTTCGCTTTCACTTTGCTATCATAGGATTAACTCACACTTTACTTATAATTTTACACAAACTAAACACTTTCATGCACAATTTTTTCCACGCACGAAGCCACTAAACTTATTCACTGATCGAAAAACCGATTGGAAAAGATCGCTTTTCATTTTCAAAATCAAAATTTCACTTCAAAACTTATTAGAATTAACACTACTTGAGTATTTTGCATAAATCCTTTAATTATTACAGTTATTTTACACGATATTCGCAAATTAAAGAAATTAAAACACACGCGACGCGGGAAACCGACTAGAAAGGAATTAAGGCGGCGGAACTTTTGCAAAGCGCGCAGGGTTACATTCTTATCCTCAATAAGTACTTAAGGGGGTATTCACAATAAAATGATAATTTCATTGAAAATTTTTACATTTATATTTATAACTAAAGAAATAATTAAAAAACGATACCCAAAAAAAATTTATAAATAAATTTGGAAAAAAAACAAATGTTTCGAAAATACTTATTGCATTTGTTGCACTAAATATTATGGGTTTGTCATTGGAGTTGCCAGCAATATAAATAAGTAGAGAAATGTTGAACAGAACAACTTTTTTGTTTTTAAAGAAAAAACTGATGTCAATGAAAAATAAGATTCGCTGCTTTTATGTACACAAAATAAATTAAATTTATAAATTTATTATTGTAACCATGTACAAAACCTTATAAATAATTATTATATTTTAATGCAAAGTTTTATATAGCCTGAGATACGTTTTTTATTATTTTTAGTTTTTATGTGCGGTGCTGTGTTACTTTTATATATGACTATTCTATTGTGAATACCACAATTTCCAATCATTACTGCTTCCTTAAAGTGCAACCCTATGCATCCTCACATTTCTTCCGCCATTCAAGTGTTTCCGTACCGCGCGTGTATGAAATTGCAGAATATTGCGAATATTATGGGAAAAGATGAAATATACAAAATAAAAAGCTTTGTGATTAATATTGAACAAATATGTGTTCTAAAGTAATCATAAGTGAAATAAATGGAAATAAAGCGGATTTTTATAAATTGAGACTTTTTTAAGATATGTCAGTGCGAAGCTTTTGGCTTACTTTACTGAGCTTACTCTAATGTTGGCGGAGTAAAAAAAGCTACTAATGTAAGCTTTCATGTGTTTCTATGTATAAAAAATGTCCGATATATAATTTTGACTTCAATTTATGCAAATGTTGCATTTCACTCCCTTGTTTTACAATAGTCAACAGTGGCATTCAAACTGCTGTAATAGTAGACTCGCACTAATATTTTAACAAGTTTTTATTGTTCTGCCTTTATTTAAAAAACAAAAAATATTTTTTAAACAATTTTTAGTCGAAATAAGTTAAAGAAGTAAAAATGTGAAATTTGTAATTAATTATAAGATAGATGCAGAGAGGAGTGGGGATGTAACATTATTAAAATTATTATTGTGAAATTTTCACTTGTAGAATAATCTATTAACCATATTCTAACTAATATGTTGTTTTTATTTTTTATTGCAGATTCCCCCAACAGACTGAAACGTCCATCGCCAGCTGCATCCGCGGAAAAGACACAAATCACGAAGGCCGCCGGGCCACCGTCAAAGGTAAGAAACCGTTATTATATTAATTTCACTTTCTCTGGAACTCTCTCTATATAATCTATCCTATACTCATATATACTATTGGTCAATGTGAAAATTGTTTTTAAAAAATTTTCATTTGCTCTGAAAAGAAAGTAAGAAATTTTGACTTAATTGAAATTGTGTGTTTCGGTGTCATTATGATGCTCTTATTAAATATTTTGGTATTTAGTATCGCGTAATTGGATATTGGTATTTCTTTATTTACAGCTATCTGCCTCTAGTAGTTGATATTTTCATTCATTTCTCATTATTTACTGTAAATAATTCATGTTTCTTGCCTCTCTTCATATATTTATTTCAATTAAATCTTTTGTTAGTGCTTTTAATATTCTTACGGCTTTAAGATTTTCGTTCAATTTTCTTTTACTTTCTTTTTATATTCGTGTTTCTTTGCCCTTATCATTAATTGCTTTCTTTTTACTTTTTCGAAATATTTTTAGCTCTTTAGTTATTATATCTTAGCATGGCCTAACCTCAATTTTTCTATATTTTATTGTTAGTTTCAAATAATTTAAAGGCTTATTAAAATTGTTCCCTCAATTTTTAACGCTTAAAGAATTCATATGAGCTTTATCTGAAGAACGTGGCATTTAGAAATAGTTTCAGCTTGCCTCCTTTGGTTTCAAAGAAGTGCGAATAAAAAGCTTTCTGTAAAAGCTTATCACATATTTTCCATGTAGACCTACGTATTTTTATTAGAATTCAAAAACTTAAATTTAAGGTTATTTTCAAAAAGTATCGAATATGCTGATTTTTCATACTGAGAACACTTGCAAAAGTATCCTACCAATACCTGTAAAATCTGTGTATTTCTTATGTGCTCACGTGGATATTTCTATGTAAATGTATGCTAATGATTATCAGACGCATATACATACATACATACATGTCAGCTTTGCTGCAATCCATACCTTATCTAGACTTAACTTGACTTGTGCGTACTGCAGTCAATTCCTGCTAACACATTGGCACAATTTCCCACTTTGCAATAAGCGAAATAAAAGAAACAAAGAGCGTTAAAGAGTTTGTGTGAGAAAGCGGCCCAGAGCCAATGTGGCAAGCAGAACTCTAAGGCAGCCAATAGAGAATGGTAGGAAAGGCGTTCTAAAGAAGCGACTGACTGGCGTAGCGAAAAGAAAGGAAATTCGCCAACACAAACAGACACTATCGGCAATTACAGTGCTCAAACAAAAACAACAAGCAGTTTAGTTGCAACAAAATACTTGCAACTGCTGGCCAAATAAACTCCATAAAATGCGCAGAATTCCAGCCAACGGCGCTGATTCTCTGCTGCGTCGACAAATCAGTAGAACATGTGCATTGCTGGCTACACAAAATTGTTGTTGTTGTTGTTGTTATTGTGAATGATCGTACACACATTAAAATGCAATTGTCTGCATGCATCTCATACATTTTAGCCGGCAGCGTTGGCCATCCATTGACTCAAGCATCTCTGTTGCATTGACTCTGTTGCATGCGTGTTGTTAGCTTTAGTTGTTGCTGCTGTTGCGACTGCATATGACTATTATATAGTTGCAGTGCTAGTTATTTAGCGTTTCTTGCTTGCGGCTTAAGACCTTTTAAGGCTTTCGAACAAGGTCAATCGCTGATTTCCTTCGTTGGAACTGTTGGTGTTGTTGTTGCATTTCATTTTTGCCGTTTTACTTTGGATTGCATATGCGAGTGCCTGTCTAATTGTATGTATGAGTTCAAACAGCCATTAAAACGGCTCTAAAACTCGAAAAGCTCGATTAAAAATTGATTTTTATTGTACCACTACTGAAATTTTTCTTACATACAGAACTTTACATATGTTCGGGCCATGAAAGATTTGTAGCAATGCGCCCCAAATAGCGCTGCCAGAACTATATCTCAATGAGCATTTATGGATATAAGAGAGCGAGCGGTTCCTAAAGTGGGCATTTCGACAAAGTTTGGACTGTTAGCATTCTAACTCTAAGTAATCATATCCAAAGCGCCTTCAAACGCTGGCGCGTACTCCCAAGTCTCAGAGAATTTTAAATATGGAAATAAATATCGACTTTTCCTAACTTAATCTAAATTTTAATTTGAAAATACTGCAGATCTGCCATACCGTTAAAATAATGGAATGATTTTTAGTACAACAGTTAAATTCTTTCGGCACCATCTAGCGTGCATTAGTGGTAACTGCGCAAGCCAAGTTCCACACCAGAGGGAATCATTTACAGCCGCTTAAGCGTCAACGCCGCAAGTGTCGCCATTAACTGACAGCTATCTAATGGCGTCATCTACAGTTAATTAAACGAAAATGTGTGGCTGTCAAATGTGTGGCTAGCACCGCTCTCAGCTTTGTATCTCCTTTGCAAACAGTCCGTTTACAAGTATATTGCTGGGAGGGTGCATTTGCCCACCTTCCTCGCACTGGCATTATTTTGATTTTATACAAAACAATTTTTATTTTTGATATGGAAATGAACATAAAATTATTGAAAACCAAATTTCAGTGATAAATTTCTAGTGAATTAATTGTAATCCAAAAAACAAAAAAAGGGAGTTCAGTGACTACGGCTATTACATACACAAGTGAAAAACAAGCAATAAGCGAGTGTTGTGCAGTGCCAACAAAGCGGTGGAAATCTAAAGTAATTGTTGACTAAAGAACTGCAGCGGTTAGCAGATTGGAAATTAAATAAATGAATTTTAAACTATTTAGGCAAGAGGTGGCATATCAATTTTTATAAAACTGTATCGGCAGTCCAGCTAATTGTGTCTGTTTCCCTTTGGTGATTAACTGTTACGTGGCGTTTGCTGTGGCTCAGCTGGTGTTTATCGGTTAACCGGCTTTGCATGGCAACGACTTTCTAAGAAGGTAAAACATAATTTTGCTTTATTCTTAATGCATATATCTGATTAACATGAAATTAACAAACTTATTGTAAAAATGCGCTACTATTTTGTTTTTATTACAACGCGTAGGTTAGCGGCGAAATTGACCGCTTGCTGGGAAAGTGACTCATTGCCCTGACATTTATCGTCATAAATTCTGTGCTTAGGAAAAATGTGTGCTGCATTTCAATAGCTGCACGGATTTTAAAAAATAAACGCCGAAATGCGGACTTCAGAGAGACCTTTTGTGACTTTTTGTATAAACTGTTTTTGTACACATAAACTCAAGTCAATTATGCATGCCCCGCGTCTAATATCACTAAATTTCGGTAAATAGTATGTCAATCATAAATAGCAGGCAAGTCAATCGTGGTTCTATGTTGCTGATAAGAAATTCCACCGCTACGCCTGGTGACTGCTTCGTTGTGCAGTTAGCTAGAGCCCCAAACGAAGAAACAACAATGACAAGGCCGTTTCTCACTTTGATTTAAGGTTTTTTTTTTTTGGAATATTTTGTTACTTGCTGACTAATGCAAAATGTATGCACTTCAATCGGCGCAGTAAAATCGCAGTCAACTTATCATTTGCCAACAATTTAGTATTTACTCAAGCTTGGTCAACCACAATATAAAGCGAATTGTATATATACATACATGTGTGTATGTATGTAAGTAGGCATCAAATCTTATAAGAATGCCTAAGTGCTCAGCAGAAATATTTATTCGCTCTTACCAACTGAAATTATTAGCTTGTATTGTTGTAAACGGGAATGCTAATTTGTATTTGGTATGCTAAAGGAAATATACAGTTATTCATTCAGCGATGTTCTGTTTTATGATTTATAATTTGAAGTCATTTCAGTCTTCTGCTTTACTTCGTTGAATTTTAAATTAAATTTAAATTTTACTATGAGGAGCAAAGGATTTGCTCTTTCTATTGCAAAAAAAATATTCAGTAATTATTTTCTATTCTTATATGAAATATTTTTTGTAAGCAAACGTGATTTATGGTTGATTGTTGTTGTTTTAAATGTAACGTGAATCAATACTGTTTGTGGCATAAGCATATATTTACAGTTACATGCTTTCATTTTTGTGCCAAAAACCCATAAAAGCAAACCATACTTAAGAAATGGCAACTTTTCTTTTACAAAAATTTAATTAATATTTATATCTTTCAAGTGTTCATTATCTATATTTCCCGTGAAAATATTAAATATTCTTAAATATACAAATACTGCATCACCTTTCCCATTAGCAACCTCAACTTGAGATTTTGCACATTTTATCGCTCTAAAAGTTCCCGCAAGCTTGCTGCTCAGTGAAGTTTAACGTTAAATTCGTGTCATTTTCCATTGCGGCTGAGCGTTTGCAAAAAATATAAAGGAATTAAATGAAAAATAACCAAAGAGTTATATGTGCCATAAATACTTATATGGATTCATTGGCTTGCTCATTAGCTGTTAGCCAAATCGACATGCATGGACGCCGCGGTTGGCGTGCCTAGGCCGCAATTTGGGAGTGGCTTATGGCGCTACTTTTACAGATATGAATGCTGGCTGCAACATACATACATATATATGTATTCATATGCTTGCGGAATGTTTAATTGGAATTAAATTTTGCATAATTGTGACGTGTTATAAAACCATTTTATAACCATTGTTATAAAAATATTGCGTGCGTGCGTCCAAAAACCACGAAGCTAATTCCCAGCATGTGGAAGTTGGGGAAGTATGTATACACGTTCATTTAAGTACATGTATATATGTATATGTATGTACACCTTCAAAAGTATCTGCATCAGTTGTTAAGCAGTTTACTCCTTAAACACTTCAGTGAGGCGGCGTCTTTTTTTTTGTATCAGCAAATTCCATTTACTTAATGTGTTTGCGTCATGCCAAACAAATCTTTTGGTCCACCTCATTTGTAAGCAATTTTTTTTCTACCTGCCAGTTTATTGCCCTGTTGGCCTGCTTTTACACCAATCGATGCAATATTTAGCGTTTCAATATTGGTGCTGTCTACGCTAAGCTCGTGGCGCTTAAGTCGAAGGAATCGATTCTGATACGCACCGGTGGACAAGCTCGCCGCATGACTCATTTTATGAAGTTTATTCTATTTTTTGTCAACGCTGTAAGGCGCTTTTTGCTTTATTTGCTTTTAAAGATAAATAAACTTTGAGATTCTTGCTATTTGCATGCATTGTTTGTGCACTGTTTGAAATCACACAGATGTAGATTTGTAGACACCTATAACTTCAACTGCTTTTTTACTTTTTCTTCTTAAGATACAGACATATTTATTTTTTAAACTTTTCATTTTTTGTTCATTTGTATGTACGCGTATTTTATAGCTCCACGCTTTGAAAGCACATTCAACAAAAATACCGTTCCTTTTGTGTAAATTTAGGCAACTCCTTATCCACTTATGGACAAGTATTAGTGGCTATTTCGATTTTTGTTTTTTGATCGATTTTGTTTGCTCTTTGAATTTGTTTAAATTTTATTTCAATATTTCTTCTCAATTTCAATTATTTTTTGTTTGGTTGTTATTGCGCAAAAGTTTGACTTTTGTTTTTAATTGTTTTGTTCGTTTTGGTTTTCTTTTGCACTCAAATAAGTCACTGGGTCACATCAAGTAACACGTTTCTTTTGTGTTGCCTTTATGCGGCACGCAATTTTTTCGCTTCAATTACGAAAATTGTACATTAGTATGCGGTTATATACACTATTTGCCAATATACATAGAGTGGTAAATTCGAATGTTGCCTTTGCTACATGTTTCAAGGCTAATGACGAAGAAAAAGAACAAGAAGAAGGGCAAATAACAACCGCTGTGGTTTAGTATTAATGAAATTTAAGGCGTTATTAAAACGATTAGTTGACTGCCGCCATGGGGGTTAGCGTGAGAAAATGTCATTTAAATCATATGATACTTATGTATATATGTAACTAAAAACATATGCACATATAAAATTGGAGAAATGGTATTACAAAAAAAAAAACGCGAGTAGTGAAAGGCGAATAGTAAATAACTAAAAAGTAACTTTTTTAGTAAAGAAATTCAGAAAATTTGGGTGTAACACCTACAAAACTAAAGAATTATCCCTATATTATACTTGGATGTACATATGTATTAAACATTAGGTAAATAACTTTACATATAACATATATATATATGTGACCTACATAAATAAATTTCATGTATTTATTTGCTAAACAGTGTGACATGTGCTTAACAGCTAAACATAATGAATTGATGGTGAAAAATGTGTTAAAAGTTGAAAAAAAAAATATTATTGTGCACGCCATTTATTTATTTATTTATATAAATAAGTATGTAAATGCATAATTCTTCAAAATGTGTTAAATAAAGAAGAGTTCTGGTTATGTGGAGCAATCGATGATTAGAGTTTCCCTTCAACTGGAAAATGCTTCTGATCAAATATTTTTTATCTATTTAATTAAATAATATATACATACATTTATATATATGTATATATAATGAAATTTTGTTATTTAAAAAATTTGTGGCGCTATTAATTTCTGTGTTGCAGAATAATTTAAATGCTTAAAATAGTTAAGAAATGTGGAAGAAGCATTTTATTGATTTAAAAAAGGTTCTAAATTAAAACCAATACAAATATTTTAATTTTTATATTACCATTAAATACTTTTGCCGCAAAGTTTCTGCCGATTTGTTTACAAAATTAAAATATTATATATAGAAATATTTTTGCCAATTTCTTTCTAAAACACAATTTTTGCGGGAATTTCACATTTAGAAATCACTTCAAATCATGTATTTTTAATGAATTATAGTGTTATAGTGTATGATCACAATAATGATTACAATAAATTTTAAGTAAACTTTAAAGTTGAGTGGTCGTAATTTATATATATATTTTTTGTTTTTGAAAACAAGAAACTCAGTACTTATAAATTCTTATTGATTCTGGTGAAGCATACCAAATAAAAACTAAAAAAAATCCCAATACGTTGCGGCAACCACATACAGTTTAATAAAAAAACTAATAATTTATTGCAAAAAGTTAAAACACACGCTTAGTTCACAATATTTGCTTAAAAAATAATAAACTGACATGGCTATGCATATCTTACATTTTATTTTACACTTAATTTCAATAGAAAAATAATTGTAGGATTCATAAATCTTTTATCTATGACTTGGTTTGTTTTGTTAGGCAGCCCTAATTTTCTAGCAGTTTTTTTAAACATTTTTTTCGTTAAATTTCTCATATATTTTTGCCCATGAATGAATAGATAAAACTTTTAAAATTTATAAACTTGTGAATGGGGGGGAAAATAACTGCCGATTTACATAAATATGTGTAGAAATCGAGAATGTTTTAAAAGCACTTCAACAACACTTTTGTTAAAAGTAAACTTGGCAGCTCAATAGCAACTTTTGTAAGCCATATCATCTATACAAAGCATGTTTTAATCTCAAATAACACAATTTTTTGCTCATTGTTTCTTGCATTGTTCCGTTATTTCTGTTCAGTTTTATCACGCATTGAAAATATTTTATTTCGCAATTAAGAAGGAATTTTAAGCTTTTTGGCAAATATAAAATGGTAAATAATATATTTTTGCTGAATAATAAAAAATAAGAATAATAAGTAAACCTATTTTCAAAAAAGTTGTCTTTATGGACAAGAAAAAGTAAAAAATTCGAGCAAAAGTGAAGTTAAATTTTGAAAAATATTGCAAAAATGTTGTAAAAATTCTAATAATCTTCTTTTAATTTTCTAATCTTAAAGTCAATATAACAATGAGCTCTTATTTAAAAATAATAAAACATATTTTTGAACATTTTCACGTAATACCACTTCTTTGGATTTTTAGTCTAGAAAAGCATCAGGTCAGATTTATGTCTGGCGAAAACTGAAGCTTCAATAATTTTTGTAATACTTTTTGAATCATGTTTAAGCGCCTACAACAACAATAGCAAAAACTAGGTGGATTGATATCTCTGATATCTTTGATATTTCTAACCTAAAATAAGGGTGTTATTCCCGTTAATATATTAGGAGTGAGTAATTTACATAGTAATGTATCCAGCAGATATATTTATTGCAACTCGATTTAGGATTCATTTCCAGAATCAGATTTCAGATATTTCTTTTAATCTATATGAGAACGTGCAAGGTATAGGTTAGGTTCCGCCTAGCTTTTAGGTTATGTCGAGTCATTAATAATTCTTAAAGTAGTATATTGTATGAATTTCTAATTTTTTCTAAAGCTTCGAATTTATTTATTTTTATTGTATTTATATTATTTTATTTTTATTATTATTTAAATATTAAATTTAACACAAAAGCCTTTTATGTCGAATATTTTTTAAAAAACTACCAAAATTGTACATAATGAGCCTAATGAGTTTTATATGGAAAAAAAGAAAGATATTATACAAAGCTTTTGTGTCTATGTTTTGTGGCATAAAGTGATAAATTATAACTTTTACCACCGACAGCAATGCATATTTCAGACTTTTACTTTTCGCAAAACAAAACACACTCCATTCGCATTGTCAGATATGTTAAAAAAAAAAAACGTTGGAAAAAAGCATATGTCAACAAAGCTTTTACTTTGGGCCACTGCGAATGCCACCGATTTCGACACATTTTAGTGGTAGAAATGTGTAATTATGCATTCGCCATGGTTGGCAGTTTAAATTTAATATGTTTTTAAACTTTTTTATTACCACGAAGGCAATGAAATAATTTCCCCACAAGTTGTATGTATGTGAAACTGTGAATATATACATTAAAATATGATTTACAAGCATATAATGCTGAGTTTCTGAAAATAGTATGCAACTGCCCCTTTAATCAGCCTGAAAATGTTTATCAAAACAAATTTGAAATGCCACAAAGTCCACATTTTCATCTATGTAACCCCTCTCCGCCGCTACACAACAGTTAGCCGCGTCACAGGAGACCGCTAACTTGCTGTTCAAACGAATAGTAAAGACACGGGCATCAGCACGATCGATGGATACTGCAAGTTCAATGTCCGGTCGCTCGATGCGCGAGTGGTCAGTGTGGGTATGTGAAAACAGGTAGGTCAGCCGCCGCTCGGTGTGGGCATGTGAATCAAGCACAACATCATGGATGAGATCTTCACAGTAATCGCTCGGTATTTCATTGTAACGGCATGTATCTTGGCATTAGTTGTATACATTCTCGCTATAACGTAAACAAATACTTAAGTTTTGAGGTTAACTGCTTTGTCGGTTGATGCACTGACTGGCTGCCTTGGAGGCTAGTTAAACATTTGCCTCTTATCTTAACATTCTCATAGATACCTTTACATGTATATATACTATATATATAATATATAGCTTTGCTGCCAAAGGTTAACTTCAAATGCTACACATTAGCGAAGAGAGTTCTTACAGCGGATGTTGTTAGACCCATCTGTTGTTTCTCCCCAAATCTTTGTTTAAAATAGACAAATTGCTTTAGTTATTCCTCTGCGCTTCATCGAAAACCAGTTTCAAGTGTTTCCCTCAAGTTTAGTGTCTTCTTGTCTGCCTCAAACGTTGTGTGTGTTGTTTCTTCTCAAGAAAGTTGTTTAGTAAGATATACAATTTTGTTCATTTCATCAAATATGCATACTTAGTTAACAGCTCAAGAAAAAAAGCTGTTTTCCAGTGCTCAATGAGGTGTGTGTCATTGAAACATTCTCAGCGCATTTTTCACCATTGAAACCACCAGCTAAACCAGCGTCGAGTGGCAATAGTGGTCATTTGTCGTTTGTGTTGTTCGGTTGTTCGGTTGTTCGTTTGTTCCGTTGTTGGTATTCGATTTTTGTGATTGGATAGTGTCTATCGAACGGTGATTTGTTGCAGTGGTCTCCTTTGTAGTGTCGGCGGTGTTTAAAGTTTCTTTCTATTGTTGTTTTGGTTGCACATAAATTGTAAGTTCCCTGAAGTACTTAAACGAAATATTGTAGTGAAAAATGATTTATAAACTTCAAACTGAGAGAGGCTAGTTCGTGTGCTCAATGATGTTCGAAGAAGAATGTTGTGCCGAATGCACAAGTCTTCCATTGCTCGAAACTTTTAGATGCTTTGTAGTATGTCCAGTGTAGTGTGATAAAACCCAGCAGCAGAAGTAGATTTGGGGTAGTTATAATTATCCTCTTGTTTTGTTAGCATATAATAAAAGGCATATAAAAAAGTAACCCCTTGACCAAGACCATTCAAACACTGAGACCTAGTTAGTAGTAGAAGTTAATACTAAGTTATAATTTCAATTGTAGTCTTATGTTTTGAATGAGACTCTAAGTATTTCCAAATTTCGACAGTTTATTAGTTTACTAGTGATAGATAAACTTTGTCATCTCCCAGCTCAACTGTCATCCGGCTTATCTCTTTCTTCATGTAACTGAGTTTTGAAATGAGAGAGCGTTTGTTTTGACTAATAATTCTCTTAGAATATCTGGTATAGGTCAGGATACCACCAACACTAAATGCATGCTCTTCGAGTCCATCTATCATATCCTGGTATTAAATACAATAATTTTATCCGAAGAATTCCGCTTTAAATGTTCAGAGGTTCCCTTAATGCCTAAAACTTCAGTTTCGAACACGCCATCAACTCTCCCTAGACGGATATTTCGACAGCTCCCCCCTCTTGTGCAAAGCGGAATCAATTCTTCGAACTAAGTGAATGTCTTTCGCAATCTCCAAGAGCAGATTCTTACGAAATTTTCAAATTTATGAAATGTTCATGTTTTTAAAAAGTTTTGCAATTTATTTTGAGCCTTTTCATAGTTTTTCAAAATCAAAAATGTTTCTGTGCTATATCAATGATGGGCATTGTTTGTTTCCACGAAAACAGTTACAGAGAAACGCAACGATCTATGCTGTCCACAATAAAGCTTTCTTCTATTAGAAGATGATTCTTAAACTCAGATCAACTGCCTATGATCTGTAATCTTGCAAAATTGAAAAATAGATTAGGAATTCGTTATGTTGTAGATTTCTGTAATACTATATATGTCTTCGAGAGAGATGTTCTGGACCGGGTTAATTTGATCTTGAGATAGCAAGAAATACATGATCAAAAGTAAGTTGTAAGAATGGATTGGGTACTCTCTGTTTGGGCACCGTCCCAAATACTTGCTAAATAAAATTAACTCGAATATCTTCTTTTTGACACATTAGTTGTCTTCGGTTCGGCCAAAACTTGCCAAGTGCCGAATCGAACAAACAATTGAAATAGCATAAATGTAATGCCAATTGATGTTTTCGCTTTTTACTGTGTTTGGTAACCACTTATAATCATAATAGTTCGTAGGTAGTTGGTAACTAGTTAAAATCACACTAGTTCGTGGTTAGTTGGTAACTAGTGAAAATCAAACAAATACGTGGGTTAGTTGCCTTTACAAAGTTTCCAATATTTCTCCCATGATTCGTAGTCAACGCTTGTGTCTCGCAAATGCCGCTAAAAGGTTTGCACTTCTGCTAATGCAATTTCTCATGGCTACTGCATTTGCTACACGTTGCCAGTTGCCAGCCAGTTGCTATTCACTTTGCTGCAATACCCAACATATGTGTGTATGTGTATATAATTCCGCAAAATTCAATTTATTACTGCATTGCCAAGAATATTCTCTCTATTGAAAGCTTAAAAGTACTTGAGAGGCGACGCAGCACCGGAATGACGCAAGTCATACATCATCATACAAACATACACGCATACATATGGACATACTTACATATGCGCATCGATTGCAAATCAAATTGACTTAACAAAATGACAAAAAATGTAATAAAATACAATTGGAAACCAGTCGGTGCAAAACAAGAAGCAGTAATAATGTATATTTGTTTATATAAGTACCGGCATACGCACACTTTCGTTTATATATGTTTATATATATATATATTATATATAAATGTGCAATATGCAAATCGCTTGCGCCTCATTGGCGTTTGTCGCATTGGCGTCTGGACAAACGAAGTGCATTACAAAAACAATTATTGAAATTGCATGGAGCGACGCGCTGACAGAGGCCACATGTGAGTCAATAATATATGTATAATATAATAATATCAAGCAGCTTGAAAAATATACATACATACAGTCAGTGTTATGAAGAACATACAGCTGATTAATGACTTGAGCAATCCGGCCGTGCGCTTCCTAGCAAAAACAAATTCCTTAAATTCTATTTTTGTAAAACGTTAAAAAGTTGAACTCTGAAAAAAACACTGGGCACGAAAAATAAAAGTTTTTGAATAATCCGATGAAAAAATAATCCTAGAGCAGTCAATTCATGTAAGCTGTGTTTAGTGGTGATATCAATTTTTCTAGATTAGGTCATTTAATCTGATATATGAATCTGATATAAAGTTCATATTTGAAATGGAACCGGTGTTTGATCGAAAATTCACGATTTTTGTTCGGAAAATTTGTTTTTTTTTATGGGAGAAATTCCATTTGGGTTTATTTTTGCCATCCGATAAGAATTTACTATAGCTTGTATACAAAAATAACCGAAAATTACGAAAAACAACGAAAAGCATTGTGTGGAAATTCGCCAAAATATGTTGAAAGAGGCCAATATTAATACAGACCCTAAATGTTCTTTAAAAAGGCTGTGAGTGTTTCAACCAATCATAGAGAGTTTAAACAAAATAATGATCGGATAAAAAGAAACGGCGAATTAACGGGCCTAGTCGAAGAATTCATTCTGAATTAAAAAAAAACTGCCAAAAGAAAAAATTTGTTTCCAGTGATGACTGTCCCTACTGTCCCTACTGTTGTGACCCACAGTAAAGTTTAGTGGAGTCTCAGCATGGGTTGGAGATGCAACAATGGTATATAATTATATCTTGTTGTTATTGTTTTAGTGCCAAAAGAACATTCCTCAAATAGTTTAGAAAAATGCTAATAAGGTGGCAGTACTTAGTTGGATACAAATGGGGATCCGTTCCGGTTCCTTAGGACAGACTATACCAGTTAGGAACCTACCTGAAACTTGACGTTGATTGATAGTATTATTTTATACTGATTGCAGCGGTTGTAGTATTCGAACATAGTTTAAGGAAAATCTTAAGTAGCGTACTGTAAAATTTCAAAAGTTTCCTATGTTCTTGAAAAGTGTTGAAATCTCCCTCCCGCTAAATATATCGACGTTATTACGCTTTTGTGAAAAACTAAATAATTCAAGGGGTTATATCAAAAATTTGATGAATTTAAGGAATAACCGGATACAAACTGCTGATAATAATACGAGTATATTTTTCCAACGCAGTATAAGTTGAATATTAATTACACATTTCAAAAATACCTTTTTTTTGTTGTTTTTGTTGTTTTTGTACATTGAAAGGGGAAAGAAAAGCATTTTATTGTATATATTATTATTATAGCTGACTAAATTAAACTCCGTGAACAGTATTTAAATGGCTATTTCGGCCAAATTGTTTAAGTCTGTTCAGGTAATCGATTGAAGTTTTTCTAAAAAGCGCTCAAAAATATATTTACGCAATTGGAATTATCGGAAACAGTTAAAAACTATGGTAGAAATACTTAAAAACTGTGGTGGTACGAATTTTTGTGATATACACTGTATATATTTGATGTACGCACTCACTCATGTGTGTACTGCGTATACGTACGACGTACGTATGTAAGTCTATCGAAAAGTAATAAAAATCGTCTGTTCTAGTAAATGTCCTTTGGACTTCACTTGTTATGAGCAAGCTGGATTATACATAGTTGCATATGCATACTACAATATATGATATCAGCTTAATGTATTTAATGTATATGTATACATTCGTAAATTTGTTCAATAGTTCATTGTCTGTATAATTGCGATACTAGCGAAGTTTTTCAGATTGTCATCGCTGTGGTCAGCTGAGTGCAAGTATTTCAACATTGTCTATAAATATGTATGTATGTATATATATACTGTATATATGTATAAATATACATATATACATATCTATATGAACTATATATAATCAAATGTTGGCTTAAAATTACGCATTTTCTAAATAATTACATTCAGTTATAGTTTTATTCACGCACATTTTTTCCGCGTTTTCAAATTAGTTCAGCTCAGGTGCAACCCTGCGTCTAAATATAGCATTTTTGCAAATCAAATTTCTCGAAAATGCGTATGTATGTTAATCTTGTGTTCATGTACAAGTACTGGGAATCAAAAGTGTATTAATTCAAAAAGGTCGAGTGCGCTAAAAAATAACTGAGGACTATTGTTAAATACAGAAAACGATCGCTGACGAACGGCGAAAGTAAAATAATTAATTTTCCGAAACTAAACAAGTTTTGCTAACATTTTTTGCTAACATTTTTTAGGGCTACAAAGTAAACTTTAAAGTGTAAATCGTAACACAATATTAAATGAAAGTCAGTGATGATGAACAATTTCTTCCATTAGCAAAATGTAGTTAAGATTCTTTACCAAGATTGATTTAAACAAAAAAAAAAAAAAAACATCGAAAGGAATTCATTAAAGTAGAAAGAAAAATAAGGGGAAAACCTTTTTCCAGAAATCGTATGTTGAAAAGTAATATTTAAATTTAGACTAGTTTTCAAACTGTTTATTTATTTATATTTAAAAAAAAACTTTTGTTGTATTCATTTTCAATACTATTTTTTATTTTCCATCTTCGCTTCCTATTTTTGTATAATTATTTGACAATTTGGGTCACACATTTTTGATATAGAACGGACCGGCTTCTGAGGTTCATATTTTGAGTTCATTTCCATTGAAACTGTAACGAGTATGTCCCTCCTCGAATTTTGTAAATTTGACTATATCGCATGCACCATTAATTATGGTACAATATTTTCAGTTGAAACGTTATTCTAACATTAAACTGTTTGTCAATATTAAAAAAAAAATAAATGAAAAAATGGGGCAACAAAACTGAGGCCCAATCATCTTGCGTTTTTAATTATTTTTTTTTGCCAAAAACAAACATCTATTTTGCTATAAATTCTTGAAAAATTCTTTGTTTCTCATTTTTTTCTCATTCGATTATGAATGGTTTCAAGTGAATAATATTTTTTTTTCTTTTTCTAACAATATTTTCGACTAATTTATTATTTATCTTACAAACATTTTCCGTATAAAAATGAACGACCAGGGCATGAGAAAATTTTTAGAATTTCCTACAAGTCATAACTTCTAGCGAATTTTGCAAGATTCATATATAATAAATAGAAAACATATACTTTATATATATACCCAATTATATTTATTATAAATTTCACAAAACATGAATAACTTCCTTACTGCGTCCTTGATACTGTAGAGTGTTTCAAATAACATCACGTATTGGCATAACCTAGAAAAATGCCAGTCAACTAAGCAATCACGATGCCAATCTGTTCAATTTGACCTTTCATGCGCCACAGATTCGCACCATCACAACGCGCCACAATCATTGTGCAATATTATTGTATTGAGTACTTAATTTTCGTCTGATTGTTTTGGAGCAAAAAAGACAAGGCTTTTATAAATTGTGCACCCACACCTACAAAATTAACGTTTGTTTTTCACGATTCACTTCAGTTCAATCCGAAACCAGAGCATGATAAGCGTTTTGAAAAAAAGGAAATAATTACTCTGACTCATCTAAAGTCAGAGCTTACTTTATCCAATTGTTATATTTCAGTGTACTATGGACACGTATTCTGATAACGGTGTGAAGTGAGCGTAGATTTTGTACTAATTTTTCACTCAAATAGTGTGGAAAATATGAAACATGATCTAACTTACATATTTACTTAAATAACGTACCCAGCAGTGCAATGAATTAGTTGTAAACTACCTTATAACTGTGTAGTAGAATTCATAAACTCAAATAGTTAGCCATTTTTTCTTTTCCTCACAAGCAACTAATATTTTTCAGATTTCGAACAGAAATTAGTTGTTCTTATGCTATTTCAAAAAGAACAAAACTATTTAGTGTTCAATCTAGTCCTAACTTAATATTTTTCCACTAGTTCGACCTTTCCTATTCGATTCGAAATTTCTAGTCGTAAATATTTTTGTTTTTTAAGGAATATTTCCATTTCAATTGAAATCTGGTAGTTTCTGGACTGATTTGTGTTTTCAAGGTAGTTGGTGTTTACAAGGTAGCTCATTTCTTACTTATATGCATATGAATGTGTTATACTTTTGTATACACTGGCATCTTCCGAAAGCAGTCATTCAAGCTGTCAAACCAATAACACACATGAGTTTGTTTATCAACTTTCCGTTCTACTGACTTTCGGAAATCTAAATTTGTTACCGTTACCCAGCAAACATATTCGGGTGATATGAATTGAAAGGAAGGAACTAAAACCGAGAACGCGAATTAAAGCTGTAAATATTGACGGCATGGATTTCTATGAGTCTAAAGAAATGTATATAAATCCGTTTTCTCAGAATTCTACCTTTCAGACAGCTCAGCTATTTTAATTTGCAGACCATCTTATTTAATATTGATTATTTATTGATTTTGTAGACAAAAAACTACTTCTAAACCATTAAGTGATGTCACAAAATACTTTAAACATTTATTGGACCATCCCTTGGTTTCGATCAAGAGTTGTTTGTATAGTAATGAGGTATAAATTTGTTTTTTTTGGTCTATTTTCTTCGAAACTTACCAGGATGTTTATAGACGGGTTAATAATAAATATATGCAAAATGCAAATTATACTCCCCCTGGGATTGACTTTTAGGGATATTTAAAAATATTAATTTTTGTCCAGTGGTTTAATTTTTTTTTTTTTATAAATTTTCAAACTATCAACTTAAAATCTACAATTTTCGTGGTTCTACTAGATCTTTATTTAGAGATTTATATCTAAAATTTCGTAGTTATTGCTTTTATGTATTCTTGTATTATAATTTGTGTTACCTACTTGTAAATATGTATTTATACGTTTATTTCAACTTGTTAAAACCATAAAAACAACTAATTTGTGCAACTTACTAGTATTTCTGAGTAAATGTGTATATAAACATATATATAAATCTGATTGTAATTTATAAAAATGCGTTTTGTTTATTACTTCATATAACTTTGTTTTCATTAAACCCAGCAGACCGCATAAAAATAAATAGGTCAATTAAGCTTAACGCGATTTGTTGTGGTAAAGAGGGTGGTTTGTGAAGGAAATTTTATTAGAATTAGTTATTATTACATTCATTTAGATTTGCCGATAAAATGCTCGTGTTCGATTCCATGAAATTTGATAGCTTTCTGTGATGCAGATATTTACTGAAGTTCATAAAGAAAGCAGGGTTCTCCTCAGTTTTTCTTTAATAAATTTTATGAATCTTAAGAAAGTCTGATTGTTTATTGCGAGTACTGTAAATAGGTGACAACGGTGAACAGAAGGTTTAGTAAACACCCTTGATCTCTTTGTGTTGTGAAGTCAAAATTTTAAGAAACCTTGATGGTTAAATTGGACAAGAAAATTAGTTATCGGAAAATTTTTCTGGACGTATTTTCGGATAAATTTTTTCGAATTTCTCGAAATTTTGTTGGTCTAGTAATAGTTTGTTAATAGTATATTAAACCTAGAATCCCATGTTTTAATTGATAAGCAATTGCTACTTGGGTATTCAATGCTAACTGGCTAATTTCAATGCTAATTTGTTGAAAAAGAAAATACAATTAAATCTTGAATAATATTTCATTAAAATCAGTTACTATACGGTGGGAAAAGCTTTTCAGACGTCTCTTTAATTTAGTCAATTAACAAGTTGTCTAAATTGCTTTAATTGTCATTCTATTTATAGAAAAAATAAATTAAAAAGAAGTCTTAATCCTCTTAATTTAATCAATTAGGAAATTGTCTAATGCTTTTTTAATTCAAATTCAATAAGTAAAAAAAAAATTGGCATTTAAAATTTAGGAAATCTTGAAAACTATTACTATTATTCACAGAGCCCCTTAATTACGTCAATTAACAAATTATCAAATTACTATTTTAATAGGAATTAAATTTTTGAAAAAAACATAAATAAAGCCTTGAATTGCAATAAAATCTAACTAATCTATCTATCTAATCTATATTGAACAATTTTTAATTGACTAAATTAATGTCCTATCTGATTGACTAAATTAAATGTCTGCCTGGAAAGCAAAATATTTCCATTCCTTTAGGCATGTTTCATAAAACAATTAAATTTACAATAAGCAAATTTTTTTTTCTTATTTCCTCCTCTTCTTTTCATCGCATGGTTCTCTGGTTTCTTTATTTCGAAATTCTTTTTTTCTCATGTTTCATTAATCATTTACAACGTTATCTCTATATATATTCGACTTTTTCTTTTTTTACTCATTTCTTTCTAAACAGGACGAGAAAACTCTGGACATTATTGGGCAATATAAACCTGAGATATTCTGCTAAATACAAATAGAACCAAACAAACAAACAAAAAAGCGCTCAGTTGTTTATTTTGAGTTTCAACACACAAACATTGCAAAAGTGCACACATTAACGAACAAACAGAATGCCGTTAACACAAAACCGTAGAATAAAGAGGAAGCACTAATTAACAAGAAATTAAAATAAAAACAGAGGAAAAACTCGAAACTTCCCAACACGAACAAAAAAATTTAACAAATCATATCAAATGTACAACAAACACAAAGAACACAAACAAAAACAAATTTGAAAAAAAAACTTACAAAAAAAAGTATTTCTAAAGGAAGCTCAAGCTGCTGATCTTGCGAATTAGAAAAATCAAGCAATTAAGTGGCGAAATTCTTCGCACTCAAGTGAAAGTGTCTCACACACGCCCACACACACACACACGCACACGCAGCAGCTTAAATGAGTAAATGGTACATCACACAATTGAACAAACCAGATTTTAAACTTAGAAAAGCAACAAAAACAAAACTAATATTAAAACAACATAAATGACGTGTTAATTAAGTAGCAATTAAGCGTAAATTTAATTGAATATTTTGTTTTTGTAATTTGTGCTTTTTGCAAATATTCAAATCGTTTAAGACTCTTTGTTGTTTTTGTGTCTGTACGCCGCGCTGCTATGCTTTCGTTTTGAAGCTACGCATACGCGATATTAAATTAAATCAATTAAACTAAATTAGCAATTAAGTGTGTAACATTTCGTGCTCGAGTTGGTACTATAATTTTCTATAGAACATACTCACATACATTTAAGCAAAGAACATTTAATTAGTAAACTACACCTTGGACACACACACACACACACACACACACACAATACAGTAGCAATAACAACAACAACAAAGTAAATATATCAACACCAACACAAGAACACAAGAACACACGCACCTGTTAGGCTCGTGAGCGCATGCGCAACAAATCCACAAGGAATAAAGTGGATTATCAAAGCCCACAAACTTACAAACAATAGAATCGCTTAAAGAAAGTCGCACGCACGCACGCGCTTTAGCGCCACAATTGCGTTCTGCAGGTAAGCCAAGCCTTCATCCAACATGTGCAGCTGAATTGCAACGAATAACTGTATTTTCTAAGTCTAAACTATTATCTGTGTGCCTTTCATTGTAAGTCATACACACTCCCATATGTCATAAGTTCACTAACTATCACTAACTAACAACGCACTAACCTCAAAAGTCGCGCTATAATTTATAATAGTGTATAAGTATTGTTGTTATTGTTGTCTAACAGCTGCCATTTACATATTATATTTATTAGTACTGCATACTGCCTTATTTACATACATATACAATATATACAAAATGCTTTTGCCTCCTCTACCGCTGCTGTCGCTGCTCCTCTGCTCCTGCCTCTGCTGCTGCTTTTATTACTGCCCACGCATCTACCGTTAATTGTTGCTTTCAAAACACATTCTCTGACATGCATACATTCACACATATGTATGTATACTAGTAAATATTTACATAACTTACTTTCATGCTGATTAGACTATCTAAGCCTATGTTGTTTTGTGCTACAAAATATGCAAATACATTGCTTCACATGCCACGCTTTTTGATAACAGAACAAGCATAGAGCATTAAAGTGATACAATGATTGAAATAACCAGACCCGTTAGAGGTATAAACGGGAGGTATCTTACCAACTGTAAGATTGCCAGACTAGTTCATTGACTCGTAAAAAATATTAAATTTCCCCTGCAGCAAAATTTTCCCCAAAGTAGACTTTTGAAGAAATTTGGATCTATAGTACCCAAAAGTAGGCTGCAGACTATGAAAATTACAAAAAAAAAAAATTGTTTCAACGAGCTTTAAATATAGGTTATTGATTTGAAAAGGAGAAACCGGGTATCAAAAGTAGGTTGCTTCCCACTAAAAGTTCGAAAAATGTTCTCTAGATTTCTTAAAAATGAATGAAGTTGAAAAACTTGTCCCTACCGCCCTTAAAAGTAAATTTCAAGTTTAGAAACTTGTAAAATTGGTATATATAGCGCTTAGAAATAGGTTGCCATCAAAGAATTTTTCTAAAATGGCTGTCAACCATTAAACCCTTAAAAATAAGCTTCTGATATAATAAATTCAAAAGTTTAGTTCTGTAATCCTTTAAAAAAGACTTCTGATGAAAAAAGTTTCAAAAGTAGTCAAAGTCATTTAAAAGTGAGTTTCTGCTTACAAAACGTTCACATTTTTTCTTTAAAGTCCTTAAAAAGAGACTTCTGGGTGATGAAATTTAATAAGTTATATGTATAGTGCCTAAAAACAGACTGCTGATAATAAAAAAAAGAAAAATTTTGTACTACAGTCCTTAAAAGTAGACTACCGATTTCAAACGTTACAAAACATTTCATATAGCATTTCAAAGTACGGTTTTAATTTCGAAATTGAACAAATAGGTGTCTGTAGCGCTTAAAAGTACATTTATGATATAATTTTAATTTTATACCTTTATGTCATATGAATAATATCAATTCTGAGAACTTTAATTATTTTCGAGGAGATCATCTGGTTTGTTTAGTTTTAAAACATTCCAAGTTATTGGAGTCTGCTGGCAAAAGAAAATTGTTGATATCTAGATAACTGTTGATGGAATAATTCCGAAAGGACTTTCCTAACCTTTTAATATGAACATGTGAAACAGGCTATTCAATTTGTGGATGGGATAGATACGCTTTCATTTTTTAAGATTTCTAATTGAAAATGTGTGTCAACACCGTAATATGGAAGGTGAGTTAAAGTCAAAAGCCTTCCTAGAAAGCTCTCTATGGACTCCTCAGGCGTATAATTTGTAAAATGAACCACATAACTCAAACAATCCGTTAGTTATCTGACGGAGTAATGTATCTTAATAAATAAAAGGTGTATTTTATATTAGTCGAGAAAACTATCTTGAATGGTGATATTTAAGGTAATTCGACGGTTATAGTTCCCTTGCCTTCAGTAGCATACTCTTCATGAACATATGGTTCTTTTTTTTCTCCCCTCTATTTAATTCCTTGACTTTGTGTATACTTAGATTTTGAATATAACATTTGTTATTGTTACTAAAACTAGGGGCACTTAGTGAGCCTTGTGTATAGATTTACGGATTCAGCGTTTCAGTCACAAACTTTTCTAGGCTTCACTATACAGAGTCGCTTAAAAAAAATTTTTTTTTAATATCATAATACTCAAAAAAATACAGTTAACCGATCTACATAAATTCCCGGATACGATAATTCACTTACTCATATAATTATACCCAACTGTGTTGCATACTTTTATGCGCCCAAACCCTTATTTAACTATTTAATTTAAAATACTAACCAACTAATGAGCACTTTAATATATGATGTATAATATTAAAACCCATTGAATCTATTAATACTAAAATATATCTCTTCATTTACAGATGGCCCACGTTGTCGGCGTACCCAAGCGAGATCCTTGCCAAAAATGTCAATTGCCTGTGTTTCTTGCCGAACGCCTGTTGGTCGGCAAGAAAGTCTATCATCGCACATGTCTGAAATGTGCGCGCTGCGGCTCACAACTGACACCCGGCAGCTTCTATGAGACCGAGGTGGATGGCGAATACTGCTGTGAGACATGCCCCGACGAGGAGGTTCAATTGAATGTGACTGGCGCTAGCAGTGAAGACCTAGCCTCCGGTGGTGTGCAATTGCGGCAGGCAAGTGCAGAGCAAACATCAACAAGCCGCAATGTAACGCTGCCGAAGAAAGTGCGGAGCTCCATAGCCGATCGGTTGGCATTTTTTGAGCAGACAAAGAAAGATGTTGGCGCTGCTGCTGGTGATAGCGATTCAGCAGCAGCAACAGGCAGTAAATTTTTGCTACAGAAAAGCGTTTCGGATGAAGAGAAGAGTAAGAGTCTGCAGCGCATAGAAGCGCCCACAACATCGGTATACAAGATGAATAGCGCGCTTAGTAGCTTTCTTAATGACACCATCGATGGCGAAGGCGATGATGGCGAGAGTCTAACCAACACGGTGGAGAGTAAATCGGGCACCGAGACACAAATGGAGACCTCAGATACCGAAAATGATACCGATAACGAGACAAGTTTGAATGACGTAGCGCCAGCATTGCCCAAGACGCAGCCGCCAGAGGTAACGCCAGATGGTAGCGATATTGAGAAAGAGAAAGCGCCGCAACCTACAGCAGATAATAGAAGATTTACAGCTACGGCACAACTACAATTCGCAACAGCAAGCAAGGAAGAGCAGAACACCGAAATCGTAGAGCCAACTAAAAGTACAACAACAGCAAGTGGCAGCAGCAATGGAACACCGGTTGCGAAGAAGAGGACACAGCTGGAGTTGAATTTGACAACAACAAAAACAGTGGAAGACACAATGGCAGCACCTCCAACGCCATCGCAAGCACAGGCCGAGCGACAAGCCGATAATACCAACAACAATGAGCAACACAAGAACAATTTGGAAGGTGTTGCGACAAAAACGCCAGAACAAAAAGCGCAAACAAGCCTAACAGCAAGAAATAACTTAGTTTTAAGTGAACCTAATTCTAATGAAGATATTACCAAAGACCAAAATGCAGATACAAACGTAATTGCGGCAGCAACAACAACAGCAACAACAACAGCAACAGTAACAACAACCACAACCACAACCACGGCGTCAAACGCTGAGAAACTCGAAACTCTGCGTGCCAACCTCCGCGTCCTGGATACGGAGAGTCGCACGGAAAATATGGACACATCTGTGGCGAAGCCTGTTGAAATGCGCATAAAGTCATTGGATTCGTCGGAGGATGTGGCAACCACCGAACGACTCAGTGTGGTGCGTGCGCGCCTGCAACAATTCGAAGTAATTGCAAACAAACGTAATAATAACACTAATGAGGAGAAGAAAGCCGATAATTATACGCGTATTGATAATAAAGCAACACTAAACATTGAACATAAGTTAAGTGAACCTGAAACCGATAATACTAACACTGATAGCGATAAGAAACCATTGAATGTGGGTCCTGAAGTGGCCAACAAAACAGTTGCGCAGATTACTACACCACTAGCCACGCCCACAAGCAATACAGCAAGTCCAACTGCAAGTTTGACTAAAGTAAATCTCGAAGACGAAGCAAAATTACGAGCAATGGAAATGGAAAAGGCTGAAAAAATCGAAAATAAAGCAAATGAAATCAAGGAATCCCTTGTAAATGAAGTGCCTTTGGAAATGGAAACAGCAAAAGACAATAATATAGTATTAGATGTAGAAGAGAACAAAGCGCGCGAAACGAAACCAGAACAAAAAACAATAGTGGCAACACCGAGAATAGAAATAAGCGTAGTGGAGACCAGCGAAGATTCAGTAATGGCTGATATACAATCTAAACAACATACTCCAAACATTGATGACACACCGAAAGTACAAGTAGATGCGTCCAGTAAAGTCGCCAACACTATTGCAGCAGAAAATCTGGCGACCACACCCAGCAAAGTTAGCTTCGAAGCATATCCCGAAGACTTGAATCCCTTCAAATCCGAAGACGAAGAAGACGAATGCACTGTGAACAAGGAAAATCTACAAAAACAACAGGTGGCATTAAGAACACCACAACCGCGCGGCGCCAGCAGCAGCAGCGTAGTCGCAAAATCCGCGGAGAAGGCGCAAAATCTCAATCCTTTCGATAGTTCCGATGATGAGATCGAGCTGAAGAAGTCATCATCACGCAACTCGACGGCCGCTTCCACACCCACAGGCGGCAAAGTGCCGCCACCGCGTCCACCACCACCGCGTATATCGCGCAATCCGTTTGGCGAAGAGGCCGATGAAGAGGCCGCGGCGCAATTTTCACGTCGCTCCAGCTTGTCGTCATCGCAGACAAAGAAGACGCCCGTACCCACGCCGCGCACCAATATGTGAGTAACTGTGATTTGTTGATTTTTGTTGCAAATTCATCAGAAAATTTTCCATTTTCTATAGTTGTTATTGTGCTGTCGACATTTTAAGTGACTTAGCAGCCGAGCGCCACTTTCTTCGCCATTATGAAGCATTTGCATATGCATGAATGCGCACATACACACAAACACTTGCAAGGCAGTGTGATTGCTGCGTCTTCTTTATTGTACGTTTCCGCAAGTCGCCTACTACTTGCACATGCCACAATTTGTGGCACTGTCAACTTGATAATTAAGTGCTAAATTGTGTATGTGTGTGTCTGTGAATGAGTGGATATGCAAATTACTATTATTTTTACTGTCAATCGACTACTTGTTTGCGAAAATATTATTCATTTCCACCGGCTGTTGAGTTTTGTGCTCTTTCCACTTTGTTGGAGGAAGATCTTAAGCAACTCAGTGATGAGTAGCAAGTAGCTTAGCAATTATACCGCAAATGGGTTGTGGGTTGCACAACGCCCCAGATTGCAGCGTGCTTGTGGGTTGAGCCTTAATTTGCATGGTTAGTCAAAGCACACTTCATTCCAGTAGCTTTCAGCTTTTTAGTCCATAAATGGGTAAATTAGTATTATGGAGATCATGCCAGAACTTGTTTCATTAATAAAAATAATAAAATTCCTTAAATTGTATGACATTGATATTTTTCAATAATTATAACAAAATGAGCAACCTGTAATAATATTATGAAAAAGCATTCATGTATCTATGTATATTGTTGTTGTTGAGGCGACAGAAAACATTACCAAATTAATATGGAGAATGCTGTCGAGTTTATAAATATCTAAATACAATCAGCATTTATTTATGCATAAAAATTGATGTTAAGTTGACAAATTTATCTATTTCTTATAGTTTTAATCTGTTTTCGCTCAACTAGAGATTCAAACACAAAAACAAGTGGAATTAATTTTTCTAAAATTGCCATTTTCGAGTTATAGGCAAATGACAATTTAAATAAAACATGTTTGCATTTATTGTTAAAAAACCACTAATTAAATTTGTTAATTTTCGAAAAATACATTCTGCTTCTTTAAATTTACATGCTAAAATGACACCCAAACACTCTTCTCTTCTTCTTTTTCTTCTTTTTATATTTCAAATAAAAAGAATCAGTTGTTTTTAAATGCGGCGCTCGATATAAGATTTTGGCGCTTTTCTTGCCCCTTTTCCGTTTCTTCTTTGGCAATTTTGTATGATATTACTTGCAGCGCTGAGGCTAACGAACTTGCCGGTTGCAAGTTGTCGCAGTTATTTAGTAAAAGACATGATGGAATCATCTCCGTACTTGCTTGCCGACTATCTAGCTTTTGCGAGACTAAGATCGAAACATCGACTATTTTATACATTTAGCATTCCAGTCCATCTAGCTGGGATACTTAAAAAACAATCCCTTAAACAGACTTAAGATGGGTTCAAGGCCGTGCTTAGACATGTCAGATCACTCTTGAGGAGATTTTTGGTATCAGAAGGACTTGTCTGCAGCTGTCTTTATCTTATCTTTATTATGGCCTCCATAACGGGAATCAGCAATAGAATCTAACCTAACCTATTTTCAGTATTAGTCACTTCTCTAAAAATGCAAATCCGCGATCGTATTGTTGTTGCAGTGCTGTACTTTTCGCCTGTAATTTTTGGAAATGTTGCTGTTGTTTTGGAAAGTGACTATACTTGGGAATTTTCTGAATCTGGGTCTATTTCTTTTAGCATTAATTTGAGCATTTATTGACCATTAATTTATCAAAAGTTCTTTAAATATTTTTCATTTCTTACATCTTTGCTTTTGGAAATGTAAATGAAACTAATTTTTATATTCATTGGCTCCTGGTTAATTACTTCTGTTTTGTAGACTACCAAACCTTTTTAATTTAGGAAATCAACATATTTTATTTTCCAACACATCAAGTTAAAAAATTTTAATTTTAAGAAAAATTTCCAATATACAAAATCTACAAAAAGTAAGGTCAGATATCAGCTGATGAACTATAAATTTGTTAATGATTAGAGATTTTTCTTCTTTTTTCAATATAAAATTAACTTGCTTTCATTGCAATGAAAATTCCAATCTTCTTTCAATACTCGTATATACTCCTGAAAGAAACTTCACACAAAAAATTTTTGTTAAATTGCACTCACAACTTCACTCAACCGCTGTGCCCGAGACTCACTCAACTCAATGTAAACAAATTCGCAATTGACATAACAGCATGAAGTTTGGCTGGCTGCAGCTCCTATGCACAGACACGGCTACGTCAGTCATTCTAGTCAGCACATGCGAGTCGGTACAAGTGTTTTGAGCCAACGCAATAAAAATTATATAAATAATTGTGTTCCGCTTACCGACAGAAGCAGAAGAAAAGTGATTCATAAAATAGCGCGTGTTTCCACAAATAAATATCTTACAAGTTTAAAGTGTTTACAGTGCCAACAACAAAAACAACAAGTGTACTCGGTGGTCAACTCCAGTTCATGTGTAGTGGCTGAGCAGAGAAGAGCAATAAGAAATTGGTAGCATCAAATATGTGTCTTCTTGCTTAAGACTTCCAACAACAACTTGTTGTTGTTCATAAATGTCGGAGAGCTGATTAATGTCTGCTTTATGGAGCGCGCGCCGATTTCTTCTTTCTTTCTTCTTGCCACCACTGCAGCCAAGTGTGAATCAGTTGGTCAATGTGCTTATTCTCTCTGCAACTGCGCTGTGTGATCGGTTGTGAATTGTCACTTTTGTCTTTCTTCGCCAGTAGCTTGAAAGTATGTTGCAAGACGATTCTTGTTGAAGTAAATAGAGCACGTTAACCGATTATTTTGACGTATTGCTTACCATATGCCGCTAATTAGAACCCTTTGAGGCTATCTAATAGGTCTATTTATTAAATTTTGACGACTACAAAGTGGTCCTAATACCGGTTTCTTAACAAGATCCAAAATATTACAAAATATCAATTTTTTAGCCTGTGTAATATCCAATCGAATGGTCTGAATCGTTATTGGCCTACTCGCACAGCAGTGTTCCATGACCATATTCATCAAAATAGTGAAAAGGACATCCAATAGCAACTCTTTGGAGGTCAATTGATATCTCACCGACGGTTGATACAATAACTTAGCTTAGCTTAGCGCACGTAAACGCGACTTTGGCATGATCTTTCCGATATATCTGGATTATACTGTGAAACCAAAAATCTTCCAAGTTCAAACAACCGGTTCACTTATTTCAGCGCCGATATGATACTGATTTATTATGTTAAAAACTCCAATGGAAAAGAGCCATTGTCGGAAAACGTTTGATCAACCATAAATCTGTTTGGACCAACCTTTCAAAGACGTATATAATAATTATAATTTACAATAATTAGACGTAAACTTCTTTGCCAAAAATTTCCATTTTTCCAAAATTTCCATTTTTTTCCAAAATTTTAATTTTTTCCAAAATTTTAATTTTTTCCAAAATTTTAATTTTTTCCAAAATTTTAATTTTTTCCAAAATTTCCATTTTCTTCCAAAATTTTAATTTTTTCCACAATTTTAATTTTTTCCTAAATTTACATTTTGTCAAAGTTTTCATTGGCGTCATGGCCAGCCAATAAATGAGTTTATGGGAAGTCAACTGTTGGTCTAATAATATTAAATATTCCGCAAATAATGTAGAGATGACAGCCTATAGACTATATAAATCCATATTTTTCTGATTACATGATATAAATTATATGGGGTTGTATGGAAGATTAGTCCGAAGAATGCTTAAATTGAGGTCAATACCAGGCCATAAAAGCGGGCCTTGGTCGGGTAAAAATCCGGATCCGTTCCGGTTACATGGAAACGACTGCCTTGGGAAGAAACTACTTCGGGCCTTTAATAGATACGCTGCAATTCGATGCTGCAAACTCTTCAACTCGTCTAAGTTAAAGAACCAACTGAAATCTTCAATGAGTGTTTTTGAAACCACTACACTACTAATGACACCTAATACTCATTAGAAGCTAAGATCACCTACTCCATATTCTAATTATGAGTATTTTGTAAATTTTTAAATATTTTAATCCATCCCAACTTCTTTAGGTTAATGGCGCTTTATTGCCATTAAAGCCAGTTTATTGTCAAAATAAAGAAAAAAATTAAATTCATACGGTTTTATGTTGCGTGTAGCAAGCCTACAATTGGAGTATTTTGCAATGTCATGTGTTATTTTTTCTTCTTTTTGTTGTTGTAGTTTGAGTGAAGGTGCCTCGTTACTTTTATGAGGCTTACAACATATTATTGTTGTTGTTGTTAGCATTAAACGGTCATACATTTTTATTGTCATTGTCCACTTATGGTTGTCGCCGACAATAGGAGGCATCTCCTTCACTATATATACACATACATGCTTATTTATATAGAGATATGTAGATATGTATGCGTTGGCATTATTCGGTGTTTTGTTTGCTTTTGGAGCTATTGCTATTGTCTGTAGTGGCACAATTACCTTAAATATCTGTGCGCATGCACAGTTGCATGGCCAGGTAGAATATGTTAAAATTTAAAGGGTGTTGCGTGAGTGATTTCTGCATTCCACTTGAAAAAGTACAAAAATTTAAGTAATTTCTAGTTCGGTTGTTTGTGCATTATTGAATAGAGAGAACTTTTATTGAAGAGAAAGCTTTTATTGAAGAGAGAACTTTTATTGTAGGAGTATCTTGCTTACAAACAAGTAATTTTATATTTTTAAGCTCTATTGGTGAAATATTTCTGTAAAAAAGTGTGTTTTTCCATTCATTTATATTAATACAGTTAAATATATCTTTTGGGATCTTACTTCATATATGAATATTAGGACAGAATTTATTTAAGCGCGTTGCAAAAGAATGCTGTAATTGGATAAAATTTCCGAAAAGGCATTTAACAAGAAGAAAACTCGAAACTCATTATTCAAAAATTATCGATCTCATATCTCTGTCCAGTGGTCAAAAACTAAACACCCTTTAATTGTAATGTGCCAGTGTTGCCACTTCGATTTTTGTAATAAAATTTTAATTCTATATGGTTTTAATGTATTTTTTACAAAAACTTTTTTTAAAAACTTTTTTACTAAAAATTCCATTAAAACTCCATCGAGTTACAGAAAAGTTTATAAGTAATACAAAGAATAATTCCTTTCAACTAGATCGAATTTTAAATTAAAGTTACCTAATCAATCGAAGAACCAAATATTATTACTTCTCCTACTCCTACTCCTACTTCTTTGTACTAATTATATTGCAGTGGCAACCCTGAACATATGCTTTTTTGTGCACATACTTCGAAGTACCAACAAACATGAAGTTTTATTGTAAATTTTCCTTTTTTGCGTGACTTTGCAATTGTTTAACGGCGTAAACAATGCTGTTCTAGAATCTTTTTTGTAATGCGAGTCCAAAAAAATATTCTGTACTTACTTATAAAATGTACATGAGGCTGACACATATTTTTCGTGTAGGGAAATTTATATTCTTAGAGTAAAGTGCAATGATTTTCAGTTCACGCTCTGTGCTATATTCCAATTCGGCTTGAAAAGTAAAAAGATGTAATACTGTAGCTGAAACTATCACTTATTCAGCTCAAGAGTATGCTAGCTGAATAAAGCGCTGAGTTGCAAAGCGCTTACAAAGCGCTGTTTTAGAGCTGCAGTATTAGTCTTTTAGCAACAAAATAAATAACCATAAAATAAAAAAGTGTATTGTTATCAAGATACATTGGTATACTGCTAATTCGGAACCATACATTTAAATTTCAAGTAAATTCTGGATATGAACCATCCTAATATTCATACAAAAATGTCCCAGCTGAACTTTTCGACTTTGCAACCGCCAAAAAAAAACTTGCAACGAAATTGGGGCAAAATAACTTGGCCAGTTTTGTGACTGCCCCATTTACTCTAAAAAGTACAGAAGTTAATTTTCATGATTTTCAAATTTTTTTCCTTTTTTACGCGTTTAACCGAATTAGTGCCTCTAAAATCACCGTAGTGGAACTGGTACATGAGTCGGCAAACTCCACAATGGTGTTAACGTGTTTCACGCATGCGCGTCATATGTTTATTGCCGTATGTTTTATAGTCAGCGGCTTTATGATTGACGTATGTAGAAGCAACAAGTTGTCTGTGAGTGTATGATAAAAACAGCAAAAAAAGCAGTTTAGGCGTTTGTAGTTAATTTTTTAGTTATTGTCACTCCTTTTTTGAAAAACTTATAAACTTACTAGACTTTTTCATTCTAACGCGGCGTTTGTGCAACTTGTTGCCTACATTCATACATACATATGTAGATGTGTACACCTTCGTATGTGCCAATATGCATGTTATGCTAGCTTGACTCCTATTTCAGTTGTCGAATGCGACTGGCAATATGCGGTTCTTAACTCAAGTTTCTAAGCACTGGCTTTGCTTCCGTGACGCGTTCTTATATTTAAATTGCATTCACCACTTAATTTTTTACACAATTTTTTTAATTCGTTCATTAAAACTTACTTCAATTTTTTTATTAAAACTTATTTTAATTTTTTAAATTCTATTTTTATGTTTCAATTAAAATTTATTTAATAATATTTTTATATTTTAATTTAAATTTTTTTTATTTTGATTTAATTTTTTTGGTGTTTTTTTGTTTTTAATGTTTTTTTGTTTTTAATCTTTTTTTGTTTTTAATGTTTTTTGTTTTTTTAATATTTTTTTAAATCTTTTTTTTAAATATTTTTTAAAGGTTTTTTTAAAAAAAATTTTTAAATATTTTTTTTTTAATATTTTTTAAATATTTTATTATATTTATATTAATGTTGTATTTTTTATATTTATATTTATGTTGTATTTTTTATATTTTTTTATATTTTTTTTTATATTTTTTATATTTTTTAATATTTTTTTAAATCTTCTTTTTTATTCTTTTTTATATTTTTTTTTTATATTTTTTTTTTTATATTTTTTTTAAATATATTTTTACATTTTTTTAAATTTTTCTTTTTTATAATTTTTTTGTAAATTTTTTTGTAAATTCTTTTGTACATTTTTTTATATTTTTTTATATTTGTTTTGTATTTTTTTATATTTTTTTTATAATTTTTATATATATTTTTTTTAATTTTGTAATGTTGTTTATTATACATATTTTTATTATATTAATTTTATTATATTAATTTTTTTAAATTGAAAGCAAAACTTTTAATCTGACTTACGTATTCGCGCTGTGTAATTGTAAACAATCGGTGTGGGCGTGCATATTATATAACATATCGACAACCCGCTGCCCAAATTCCATTTAAAATAAACACCTACACAACGGTGTTTTTGTAATGTGTTGTTGCGCTTTATAGCTTATTTGCTTGTTGTTGTTGTTGTGGGCGCGCAACATGCCTTCTAATAACACATGATTCTGTGATTGCTTTTGCTGTTGCTTTTGTAATTTTAATTTATTAAATTTATTGCATTTTGACAGTAATGATAATTGAAGTAATTATTATAATTACTGGCTTCTAATAATTAAGTATTTGATTTTGTAGTAAAAGGGAAATACTTCAAATAGAGATTTTCGACATTGGCGAAATTGGCAGCCATTTCATTTATCAATTTAGTAGAGTGAAAACAATCCAGATATTTTTAAGTTAATCGAGGCTTTTAAATAACATGTTTGCTCTAAAATTGCTCTTCGTCGGCGAATACTCGTGTTTTTAGGAAATTAATGTCATTAATAATGTCGAATTACGAAATAAAGGGATCTTTAACAACTAATTAAATGTTTTTCTATGAGTTTTTTTTTTTTTTTTGTTTACTTTAAATGGAAGACTACTAGATTTTACTATCTAAAGAACTAGACTTTGATGCCTTTAAATGGCTCTGAATATGTTAGATTTATATATTACAAACCTTGCCGAAAGTGTATTTATTCCTCCAAATACACTTTTATTAAAACATTTCTTTATCTATATTTCTATCTCTCTCTCCCTCACTCTCTATCTTTCTCGCGTGGGAACTATTGCTATATTCATTAAATGTAATTTAGCGAACGCTAAATATGTATATCAAAAACACTTGTTATATATCTCAATAAGTACACCCTTAATACCAAGTGATGTTTCCACAGCTTTCTATATAAGTCCTATTATAATTTCGTAACCACAATCACCATATTCTCGATCTACAACATAACTTCATCATTATTTATTTTTTCGCATTGGTGCTTTGGAATATTCCCAAAAAACATCCTTTAATTTATTGTTGGATGCTTATAATTAGTTTAGACCGACCTGGGACTTAGATATTTTTCAAACATTTAGACTGTACTGAACTTGTTTGCTCGTATAATCTATGCAAGTGATGTATGTGGAATTCGTGAATACAGATCTAGATCTATTTAAGTTGAAACGTTTCCTCAGATTAGGTATACCAAGACACAGATTAGACTCTTATAAGTGTTGTCATGAGGGCGTTGAATGATAGGTTTTGTACATTGTTAATACATCTGAATTCTCTCAACTTACCGAACTTTACCACGAAAACCAAAAATATTAACGAAAACGCTTCCTCTAAATAGTGCCCGTTTCGCGCCAGTTCTATTTGGACATCTGAATATATTTCTGCCAAGAAAAAACTTCTAAAATATTCAACAGGTATTCGGAGTCGCCTACAAACTCGTAGTTCTGCTTCAGCTTTGCAATTTTAGTCCAGAACATTACAAATTCTCTGTGCTCATTAAATTAGTATAATTTAAATACGCATGCGCAAATCCTGTTCCATATTGTTTGCCCAAAATTATTGTAATTATGTCATAACCTAACTGTAGAAATGTGCCGCTATTATTCACGTTTTGCCATTTATGTAACACTAAGACCTCATTGTAAGCCGCGGACGTGGTGCGCACCTTTGACTGCATTTATTGCTTCCTGACTTGCCGGCTTGTTGTCGTGAATGCCTACGTTTTTCATTCACTACTCATGTTTGTTATGCAAATGAATGAGTTGAATGAGTCGAATGAGTGAGTTCCTCGGGAAATTATGAATTTATGAATGCTTGAGTGAGTGCGCTGTTTTAAAAAGACCTGAGTTCAAAACTAGATAGAATTTATTTTACAATACAGGGTTGTACATATAATGTTTTTTTTTAATTCAATATTATTTATGGCACTGGAAACTCTTCCGTCGGACATATTGATAGTAAGGATTCAGTTTATGAGATGAATCCCTTGAAAATTATTGGGAGCCAATAGAGTAGTTTTAGGTCCGGGAAAGTCTTTAAACACTGTGAAAACGGTAGCGCAACTATAACGCCCGTAGAATTAGTCACATAAATGAAGCATTTTTTTTTTTTATAAAGATTTGTATTTTTCTTACTTCTAAAAAGGAAACTAATTTGTGAACCACCCTGTGTGTCCCCATAACTGTGCGTATCTAAGTGTGTTCTAGTGCGCAGCGGGTCATGTAAGCATATTATTGTTTGCTTTTTTGCCTACATTTTGGTCAACGAACTGAAGTTACAAAGAAAAGACACTTGCGGGCACTCTATTTGGGATTCGTTGTTGTACTTATGTGGGCTATAAAGCTCTTTACATTTAATCAGTTACAAATTTTGTTGTTGGCATGCATGTTGTTCTGTTCTTGTGTGGCTTATTTGGCTGCAATGAAAAATCTACTTTTCGCAATTTGTTTTAATTTCGAGAATTTCGCAAAATAGTACTCACCCTGTACACACTACTGAGGCTTGCCTAGGTGTGAGCCGTGTTTTCGTTTAGTTTTTCTTTATAATTTTCGCCATTGTTTGAGAACAATTGGTATTCACTTGACGTCTGATTAAGTTGGCATTGAAGTTTCTGGCGACCGACCAGTCGAATGAAAGTCGGACTTAGCGGTTGACGGCGTTAGCCAGTAGTCAGTTGGGTCCAGCTATTGGCTGGAGCAAGAGCAGTAGTTTCACTGAAAAATTTTCGAAGCCAAAATTAATTAAATTAAATTAAAATTATTTAAATTTAAAAGTTAAACCTAGAAATAAACTTGAGTGCCTACTTGAAGAGGCATCTCAGGTGAATTCTTACAAAAAAACTACTTAAAATGTCGACAGCAGTTTAGAACACAGCACTTTACGCACCTACAAATAACTTCAAAGATAAAAAAAATTTGCAAATAAAAATGCTTAAATATAAATATATACCACCGCACAAACTTAGATCACAATCACAAAACCCTACACCGGAACCCACGCCTCGTCTCAGCAACAAATCCGCACAATCAATCTCACCGTACATTCTGCAAAATTCCAGCGATTACTATGGCAGCTTCAATTCACTTGGCAGCACACCACAGAGCCTGCAACGTAACACAGATGCGCGCGGCTCCAGTAACTCTCTGACTTCCTCAGCGGGTGGCACAATACGTTCGCGTAAATCACGCAGAGCGCCCGCACCGCCCACGCCGCTCGCCAAGGAATTATTCCAAACAGCCACACCACCGCCGCCATCGGCGACGACAACCACCAACATTGCCAGTGATCGACAGACCGACAGCTCCAAAGCATCCACACCTAGTTCTAGCACTGTCGGCACACCGAAGTCGAATCGTAAGAAACGTCCAGCGCCGGCGCCACCAAAGCCCGCGCGGCTCGATCCCAGTTTGCTACCCACAGATCCGCCAGCAGTGCAGCATACAAATGATGCGCCGCCAAAAAACTCGCTTAATTACCCTCTGCAAAGTGAAACATCCGACTCGAAGCTATCCGACGAAGAAAAAGCTTTGTTGGAGGGTAACAAGCAGTTGTCCGTGGACAGCATGAATTTGACGACAAGTATCGATGATGTGTTGAGCAGCCCCGAGAGTCGGCGCAGTTCACGTCGTATCATACCGCTCGATGCGAGTCTGTTGCTGGATGAGGACGAACACTTGAATGGGGCTGCTGACGCGGATGGTGACGGTAGCGGCAAGTGTGATGATGCGAAACAGAAGCAACAAATATTGCGTTATAACGAACAAGAGGAGACGAATGTCGTGTACCGACGTGTCATTGTGCCGCCCAGCTTGGAGACGCCGACACGCGAGACGAATACGCTGTTCGATAGCAGCCTACATGATCGCCAATTGGAAAAGTTAAAGGATAATAAAGAGGCGCAGAATCGCAACCGTCAATCACAAATTTCCGCCTCGTCAGGCGCCGAGGACTGTGACATCACCGCGAAACCATACAACAAATCAGCGCATGGCAAGTGGAAACGTCGTAAAGGGCCAGCGCCAGCGTTGCCTATACCGCCGCGTAAGGTGCTTCAAATGTTACCGCTGCAAGAGATACGCCATGAATTGGACATAATTGAAGTGCAACAGCAAGGGCTCGAGAAACAGGGCGTTATTCTGGAGAAAATGATACGCGACCGTTGTGAAGGTCAAAATGGTGAGCTCTTGGGCGCGAACAACACAGCGGAGGATGCGCCGGATGGAAAGAAGCCAAGTACATGTGGCGCAGAGGGTGTGCAGAACTCGAAGGAGGTCGAGGATCTTATACTGCAGTTGTTCGAGCTGGTCAACGAGAAGAACGAACTGTTTCGCCGGCAAGCCGAACTCATGTATCTGTGAGTATTACCTAAAATTGAATTATTATTTTGCATGTTAATTAATGGCTTGATTAATTTCAATTAATAGTGCAATAATTTACTTGTTCAAAATGTCGTGCAAATGCTCAAGCAATCAAAAATGTTGAATAAGCAGACCAATCGGAATGCTGGTAAAATTACGTTACAAGTTGTCGATACAATTTATTTAATGGTACAAAAAAGGAAAGAGCTCTTAAAGTCTGATTTTACAAAAACATAACTCTAGTTACAAATAAGCTCAAATTTGCGTCTTAATATATGTATTTCTTAACAATAAGGCTATCAATAGAGCTCCTGATGCGATATTTTTAATTGAAACATCTCTTCAAAAACAATTAGATCGACAATTGTCTCACTTTTTCTCCTATTATATCTCAGAGTACCTACCACTACTCTGTTTCACATTTTCATTTGTTAAGAGTTAAGTCTCTGTTATAGAAAAAAGAAAGTAGGCTTTTCGTGAGTAGGCTTATTTTTTAATTCTAGGCAAAACTTGATATCTGTACCGAGCACATGATATCTTATACGACCTCTTCTTGAAAAATAGTTCAATTGCATATGCGTGTGATTTTAAATTGATTCGCTTTTAAGATACTGTTTGAGGCATCCATACCTCGACCTACTACCCCTTAATTTAGATTTAACCGTATGTATTATTATTATTTTCGTACAATTTATTATATTAGCCGGCATTCTAAAACCTTAAATAGCAAACTGCCAATTTTTGGAGAAATCATTAAATAAATCTTCATAACCTAACTTTTTGCTTCAATGGGCTTATGCGCTCTTTCCTTTTCAACAGAAAAAAATCAGCAAACAGAGTAGAACACCATTTTTGAACTATGTACATTTGAAAAAATTATTGAATAAAACTTTTTCATATATTTAACCCTACGCAGACGCCGCCAACATCGCTTGGAACAGGAGCAAGCCGATTTGGAATATGAAATACGCGTGCTGATGGCGCAACCGGAACGTAATAAAACCGACTCCGATAAAGCGCGTGAGGAAACGCTAATAGCACGCTTAGTAGAGGTGGTGCAGTTGCGTAATGAGGTAGTGGAATGTCTGGAAATGGATCGACTACGCGAAGCCGAAGAAGATTTGGTAAGTTTTAGAACTGGCTGAGTGCAGAGACTTTTACAAAGTGAATTTCAAGGAATTGTGTTTTTTTTTTAGTTTTCGCGTAACGTTTTAATTTCTTATTTTATTTTTGTTGATTTTGAAGTTCATTATTTTTGGTTCATTATTTACAATTCTAATAGAACACTTTATACTCTCATAATTTGTGAGGCCCAAAGACGGGGAAATAATTTCAGTTCTTGTCAAAACTTTATATTAAACAAGTAAGAAAGGCGAAGTTCGGGTGTAACTGAATATTTTATACTCTCGCAATGTGCAAGGACCAAAGGCAGGAAAATGTTTTCAGGTGCTGGTACAACTTTATATTAAAATTTGTGGGGAAGAATTCAGCATTCATTATTCGACGAAATTGTCAATGGATCGCAATCATATTTGGTATCTTATTAACTTATATTACAGGCCATAGGCTCATGTACCTTCGTTGCCATATTTTGCTTCGTGTCAGAGACATTTATATTAAAATCTACCAAATTAACTCAAAAGTGATATATGCGATATAAACTTAACCAAAGTGGTTTAATAAATACATTAGATACATGAGGAAAAAGTAAGCCAGAGAAAAGGACATCATTATATTCGAAATAAGCGGCTTAGACCACGGCCTAGACCGGTTTCATTCATATTTAGCGCGAATTGTGTTTAAGAAACGAAAAAAACAACATAAACGGTTTAAAGTCAGATGGAAAGTCGGGAATTCTTATCTTATATATTATATTATAATTATAAAGTCGGGAAGGAAGATCTGCACTGATCACATTAACTCTTTTAATTTTTCAAGTATATTAGGGAAAATGTGCACACACACACACGCAATTTTGTGAAGGTAACTCACACAATGACCGATCTATCCGGCATAAAGTCTGCTCGAATAGCTAACATCATTATATGTAGTATATGGGAGCTGGGATAATTCGTAAACCGATTTCACAAATTTTCGGCAGTAAACTATGGTATATCCGATATTACACGTTTACTTCATTCTGCTAAGATATCTTACATATTGACCGAAATATATGGTATAAAGTCTACCAGGTTGAAACTCCGTATATTAGGTAAATGGGGGCTACGGGAAGTGGTTACCCAATTTTATCAATTTTAAGCACGTGAACACACTGTTATCAGAAAGAAACGCTCTCTAAATTTCAAAGAAATAGGTTGAAGGTTGAAAATCCTTATGTTAGGTATATGGGGATAGGGGTAGTATATACCCGATTTTCACCATTTTTGACACCAGAGTACACTATTATCATGGAAAGATAATCCTCCAATTTCATTACAATATCTTACAGATTTACCGACATTTTTGGTAAAAACTCGGATAGAGATACTGAGGTTCATTTATTGGGTATCTGGGGGCTTGAAAAGTTATAATCCGATTTCAACTATGTTTACGCATGTGATGGCATAGCTTGAATGTACTATTCGTGGAAAGCTTTGTTCCAATATCTTAATTGCTGTTCGATTTATCTAGATTAAAGTGAAAGTATCAGCTGAAACTTAAAACTGTGTTATATTAGAAGTAGGCCTGCTTTTTATCCGATTTCGTCCATTTTAACAACGTGATATAAGAATGCAAATTCAGTGTCACATACCAAATTTTGTTGAAATCGGTTAAGAGGTTCTTGAGACATGGGATTTCTCCTCAAAGTGGGCGGTGCCACGCCCATCACCAAAACTTTACACGGATTTCTATGCAACAGAACAGACAATCGCTCGAATTTCAACTCGTCTTTTCATCGTGATCATATATATATATATTTCTATATCTAACTCGATTAGTTCTAGGTGTTACATGCAACCGTTAGGTGAACAAAACTAATATACTCTGTAGCAACATGTTGCGAGAGTATAAAAATGGTTCAAATGAATTAAGTATTCGTTATTCGACAAAACTCTGGATGGATTGCAACCATATTTGGTACTTTATTTACTTATACTATAGGTCATAACCTCACTTAGTTCCGTTACTATGTTTGTTTTATGTCCAAAATTTATATATATTAACCTAAATAACTGAAATCAATATATTGCGCTGTGGGAAGGTACATACGATATCCATTATTTTTCTAATGATAGACAGAATACTAATTGAAATATTCTCATATGATATAAACTCAACCAAAGGGAAGATATTTAATATATTGGGTGTATGAGAGAAAAGTCAACGAGATGGGCGGAAATCATTAGCTAGTCCACTAGAATAACGATAATCATTATATATATATAATGTATATGGGGGCTGGAGTAATTCGTGGGTCGATTTCACAAATTTTCGGCCTTAAACTATAGTATGCCCAATATTCTACGTTCACTTAATTTTGCTAATATATCTTACATATTGACCGATATACATGGGGCGATATTGACGCGATTTTATCCATTTTAGACATCAGGGCAAGTATTAATATGTCTGATAGATTGACCGATATTTTCGGTAAAAAGTTAGACATATTCACTGAGGTCCACATATTCTGGTATCTGGGGGCTTGAAAATGTCTTGTCCCATTTCAACTATTTTACGCATGAGATGGCATGCCTTGAGGGCACTATTTGAGTATATTTCTATTCCGATATCTTAAATGGTGCTTGAGTTATATACTTTAAAAAGGAAAAATCAGATGAAATTTAAAATTAAGTTATATGGGAAATAAGCCTGGTTGTAGTTCGTTTCGCTCATTTCCATACTGTCACATAAAGATGCCGGGATAATATTACGTACCAAATTTGGTTGAAATTGGTCAAATCGTTCCAATATGGGATGGGCGATATGGGAATCGATATGGGAATTCACCTAAAAGTGGCGGTGCCACACCCTTTGCTAAATTTTTATACCGATTCCTATGCTGACCTTCCTTACCATCTTTACTCTAAAATTTAATGCTTCTGACGTGTGTCTTTTGGGAATTAAAGCACTTTTAGTAGTTTTCAACTTAACTTTTGTATGGGTGGTAGGCGTGGTTATCATCGGTTTTCACTCAGATTCACACTGCATAAGGAGGTGCTAAAAAGTCTTGTTCTCAGCGGGTTTGGTTGGTATATCGTTAGTAGTTTGAGTGATATGTGCATTAAACCTTTCAGAGGGCCGGGCCAATCCCACTTTTTAAAAAGTTAAACTACAGATCCCACTCCCTACTTATCGCTCATCTGCAATACCAACCTCCTCAAGGACGGACGGACAGATAGTCACACAGAATTCAGCTCATTTCGTCATCCTAATCATTTATATGTACAGTATTATAAGTCTATATCTAACTCGATTAGTTTTAGGTGTTACAAACAATCTTTAGGTGAGAATAAAACTATTAAACTCCGTTGCAACGTGTTGTTAGAGCATAAACATGGAAGTAATATCTTTTTTATCCGTAGTTTTATTTTTAAATATGTATGTATATACTTTAAATACTTTCCTTGCATAATTTTTTAAAAATATTTTTTTTTTAATTTTTTTTTTTTTTAATATTTATTTAAATACATACGACAACCTTTATAATTATTTTTGTCTCGTTTTTAAATATTCGCTCTAACTCCAAATCTTTATACGGTACTTTTCTTAAACATTTTTTCCGCCATTTTTGTACCCCCTAATTTTCATATAATCAGTGTAAAATAATATTTAAATTTATCATATTTTTCACAGAGTATTAAGCAACGCTTAGAATTGCATACCGCACAGCGTGAAGAAGACACTGATTCGCGGAAAATCACAGCCAAACTTTCCAAAAAGGAGAAAAAGAAACAGAAGGAGTCGAAAAAGCTGAGCAAAAGCAAGAAAATTGATGCGGACAAAGTTTGTTAAATTATAAAGTTTATTGTTTTAGCATAATTAACTAATAAAAATTTTTCTTAATTGCAGGATGCTGATGAATCCGAACTATGTATGGATAAGCAGAAATTGAAGAAGAAGAAGAAGAAATTTCTCTTTTAAGCTCAGACTGAGACGATTGTTTCTGGCCGTCGAATTAGGCATACGATTTACAGCCGCCTTGTGATAATACTTTGACAAATTTATTTTCGAAAAAACTGATTTGGTTGCGCTAGAAAACTGGGTTCAAACAAATTCAAAACTCAACATGCAGCGTGTCCAACAAAGGAGAGCAAGACTTTGCTAGAGAAAAGTCTTTACGCTCCTACAGCCAAGAAAAATATTCCATGCTCGTAATATTTATTTAACTTTTTTTTTAACATTCATTGGCTTTAATTAAATCATAAATGAAATGATGAATTATTTTCAAAATTTATTTTTTTGTATTCATTTCTAACCTGAAATCTCAGCATTTTCACTATAAAACGCCTGCCTTCATATTATTATTATTGGTTGTTTTTTATTACAAAGAGATGAAATATGGAATACTATTTTTAAAAACTACTAAAACTAATTTTAAAACTTACACACATACATATATACACACAGTGTTTCTTGCGTAATGTTAATTAAATGTAAGTTTACTTATACATATACATATATATTAAACAAATATTTTGCATGTATTATACTGTTAAATTAAACTAAACATAAAGCCTACCAACACACACTTGCATTTTAATTTTACACTTATTTGTTAGTTTTGTTGTTGTTTTTTTAAAGGGGTCATCGCTAAAATGTTGTAAAACAAAACATAAAATTTGAGGAGATCAAACCTTCGTTGGCTACACTTCGGAAGTCAGTAAATTTTGTAGTTTCTCTATGTCAGTATGCATACATACACACATATACATATTTATGTACATTAAATTTATGGAAAGAAGTGTCAATTACAGTTAGCGTCAGTGCGCATGTGCGCAAGTCGCTTACGAATTTGCCGTGCAAAGTTATATAATGCACTTACATACATCCATGCACATATTATGTATATCTATAGCACTCAAATGTGCATACACCAATCAATTTATAAACAATATATTTTATGTTAACAAAATAATTAAATTTGCTTTTTATTGTATACTTGAAACAATTTAATTATCGTAAGAATTTTGAGCTGTTATGATAAGTTTTTTCCACTAAAAGGTTAACTGCTAAGGTTTTGCACTTGGATTATAAAGCCGATGAATGTTTTTGTGTATAATGGGTAAATTTGTATTCAAAGATCTGAACCAGATGACGGCCAGCTTACGGGACGACATTAAACGTGTGTAATTATATGTATATAGGCGATATCCTCGGATATATCGAACTGACAAACGCAAACCGGAAGGTATATTGTTACAAAATTTTTGTATTAAGATTTATCTTTCACTTTTTCAAAATTTTCAAAAACCCCAGAGGTGTGTTCAAACTGAGTGTATGAGGTGAGTTCAGCTGTGATGGGTTAGAAGTGGTGTGTATTGAGTTTAAGTAAGGTGAGTTCATATGTGGAAATTTTAGGTAAGTAAGTTCGTGTATGGTGAATTCGGGTATCACTACATCGTGTATGGTGAGCTGAGTAGTAAAGAGTTTTGCTGCAGTAAGTTAGATATTACCAGGCGGGCGGAAAAGTTTGCATCGTTTCTATGAAAGGGAGCCACTAGAATTATAGGCGTGTGTTTTGTGGTTAGTCCTAACCTTCAAAAGATACTTATATAACAGCTGTCGTACAATCGGTTCTTGAGATATTCCACTGCTGACAGGCAGCTCCTTTGCCAAAGGTTAATGGTAATATGCTTAGGGAGCTTATTGTTTACAGTACGGTACGTCTTTCTATAGTTACAGGGCCTATGAGGTGACACTATCCGATTCATATTCACATGGTAATGCTCCTTCCTTGATGCATCTTAACTCACACCTCTTCAGCCATCTAGGGTAAATATCTAGTATCGAAAGCCATCGTCTTAGCAAATTTGTGATGGACGAGGCTTCGTCGATGTATTAAAGTTCATTTCATCTTCAGAAATTTTGTGATCACAAAGGACGCAGAGTAATTATTTAGGTATGATCATCTGTTAGGAATTCTGCCATTAAAATTAGGCATATTTTCTATGAGTTTGATATACTTTTCATAAATATATCCAATAGCAACCGACCTTTTCCTCTATCCTCAAATCTCCATTGGTTAAATTTGAAAGAATCAAACAATCGCAGAGCTCTAGAACTGACAACAAGGTGTTTAAGAAAGATTGTCGAATTTTGACTGATTTAATGTATTTCAATAGAAGCCTACCCATGTGCTATGACAATAATTTCAGCATGTCCAACGGTTAAAAATATCTATAAACCTGTTAGCTTTTCGCGAGCGGCAATAAAACACTCGCTAAAATAACAAATTCCATAGACTCGTTTATTTTTTTTCGAGCTTAAACGATTTAACAAAACCATTACTACAGGATTTACAAAAGATCACAGTAAAATTTCTCGAAAGGTTCATAACAATCAAGTAGGAATGATGATTGACAGCGGACAAGTGTCTTACGTTCAAAAACGTTCCTGGATATTCTTATCCAAGTTGAACTTTCTTTTGAAACACGCTGAAGTTGCTGATGATGAAGTATCTTCTGATTACCTCAGGTACCTCAGATTGTAAGCCACTAATTTGATTACATCTTTCCCCTTTGTTCCATGAGATATTAAAATGTGAGCTTTCCTGCCACTCAAATTATCACTGAAAGACTCAGTGTTGTCATTTTCATTACACTCAATCGAGGGAAGAATACTTGTTGTTAGTCTTCAACTTTACCCTGCATTGTACATTGTTTCCTTGACAATATGGTTGTATTTCATTTTCAATATTTTTTTCTTATCATTTTGAATAGAAGCTGAATATTTTTTAAATCAGAAAAACATAATAAAAAGTGTCTGGTGTACAAATTTAGCGTAAACCGAGACTTTACCACACGAAGCGACCGAATTTAACCGAAGCGGCCCAAAATTCAAGAGTGTCAACTAAATTTATTGTTTATGTAAAATTTTGCAAATCAGAATTAAGAACTTTTTTTTATTTACGAAACAAACGAGCAAGCTGTTAAAAGATAACGAAGAAAGATTCGACAACGAAAGGCGCAAACACTTATACGATCAACATTAACAGTTAGGCAACGCAAAGATGTCCTATCAAATAAAATCGACACCATTTTTTCGACGCATGGTTAGTACAAGCAAAAAGAATGGCCAGCTGCAGCGTTTGAAGGAGGAATACGAGCGCATCAAAGATTTCAACGATCGCACAATTGAAATGAAAATGCGACAGGTGCGCCTGAAGCGACTGTTCCGCGAAATCGAAGAGATCAAAGAGACATCATCGCAATGGAAACGACGACGTGTGGCCACCGTCGATCGTTTACGTACGAACGAGGAGATACGCGTCGAGACCTTGGTGAAGGCTAAAGAGCTTGGCAAAGAGTATTCCAAAATGAATGCACTGGTCGATCGTTGCTCGTCACGTCTCGATGCTGTGGCATCGGGTGCCGCTGTCGTCTGTATGTCATCGCGCATGGAATTGGAACGTAAAGCACGTTCGGATAAACGCATCAATTACGGCAACGATCGTTCACGTATGAATATACAAAAAATTTCAACAACTCAACGTAAATCAAATTCTAAAACCATAATTAGCAGGGAACGAGAACTCAAGGCATTGAAAGATAAACTTAAGAATCGTCTTCAGTTCGGTAATTCGTGTTCCAGTCGGAACTTATCTAGAAAACTTAAAAGAGATGCCCACCGCAAGGCCACTGAAGGTAAATCTTTGAACTTATTCCATGATTTCGAAATTGGCAAACTTACGGAACGTGACACATTGAAATGCAAATTAGCACGTGATGCTGGCGGCCTCGACATGTCGTCGATAGCATTGAACGACACACCGCGCCATACTAAGGCCTTTGAGGATTTGCAAAAAGGTCATGCGTTAGGCAATCAGAAACTATTGGATTTGTCATCACAAAATGTTGAGGATCGACGTAAACGTGCAAGGCAACGTTGGCGCAAACTTGCGCTACTAGTGCATCATCGTTTAGACACATTATTACGACACAATTTGTCCCCGCCATTGCATGCCAAAAGCGAAGTCAGTTTAGAAGAGTATTCGTTGCGTGCCATATCAAATGACACCGATTTAACGCTAAGTCAATTGCGTAGGAAAACTTCGCCACCGAATTCTGAAGCTGAGCTGCAACCCGGCGAGATGTTGCTTAGCGTTGAATCGCTCGATCCATTGCAGTGTCAACCGCTGCCGGATCCCAGTTCACCTATGGCGGGATACCCAATTTGTGAGGAGACTAGCAATGAAACAGACGATCGCCGCAAAGTGCAGACGTATGTGAAAATACTGAAACCGTTTTTACATGAAGCCAGCAAGGAAGCTGTAGATTTTAGTGTTGAGAAATTCCGTAGCATTTTCGAACATCGCAGCGCCGAGTAGTTGAACTTCGTGCACAATCAAATTAACCTACAAAGTATATGAGTATATATTGTTATGCCTGCAAAGAAGCGTGTGTTCACCATGTTTGGATGGCGTAAATCTCATTATTTTCTTTCTAAATTAAACTTCTGGTCTTTTGCAGTTTGGCAGATGCCTTCATTCCTGGTTCATTATGCTAAGTTACAATGTTAGTACATTTGAATTTAGTGCTATTTTCTCAACAATTGTTCAGCAAGGCATGCTGTCGTCGTTCATTGCAAATAGACTCAGTCCAATTGACTCCCATTGTATCGTAGCACAAGATTCATACAAATTTTAGTTCACAATAAAAATATAACAAAAACAATTAATATAAAATAATAAATTTTTTTATTGAGACTGCCGGAAATGTAAGTCTAAAAAAAATTATTTAAAATAACTCCTGGAAGTAAACATAATTTTACGGACGTTTATACTCTTTGAGTCAGTTCTGCGACAACGGTTATTTAAAGGACTCTTGCCTGAAAAAGGTCTTGCTGATGGTTACCTTGGAAGATCGACAAAATAGATCACTTTATCAACCGATGGTGCATAGCTCTTGCTAAAACTCGCTGTAAACTTAAAAAACCGTAGAGAAAACAAAAAATTTCAAAAACTTTTGAAATGAAATCTCTTGCAAATTTTTAAACCAAAAACATTTTATTACTTCGTACATACATAGGTATTTAAAAAAAAGGCACAGAATTTGTAGCACAGCTTTGATCCATTCTTCACAAGTTTGAGCGCTTATGATCTTTATTCGTTGTAGAGCACGCCCAATCTGAGCGATATTCTTACATATAAAAAATTTTGTGTCGCCTTAGAAGCAACGACATCTCTCCGCAGGACATACGGAATTGTGATTCAGACATTCATCCATGCAATACGTGTCCGCACCTTCGCGTCCCTCTAATTCACCAATCGCCACACAATCCTTACTGTAATTATAATGATTTACAGATTGTTTTAATTTTAAAGAAGGACAAAGTATTTGTATCATATAAAAAATTAGTAAAGTGGTATATAAAACCCAAATTCGGTCCCAGCTTGCCTATGCGTTATCATTTTCATCTAATTTTATGAAGTAAGTTCAGATATTGACCGATGAATACGTAGTAGTTTCGGACCGATTTAAGTCGCATTTGGTACCAGATAACAGTATATTAAGTGAATTTTTTCCACCGAATACCATTAAAACGGTTGAGCTGGAGACCGATTTATATGATATAAAGTCAAGTAGTGGTATGTTGACTCTCATATTTGGCATAAGCAGACTAGGGGAACTTATAGATATGTTTCACCGATTTTCTTGAGGGAATTTTCACATATTAAGAAGAATATTTGCGCTAAGTTTTCTTTCGATACTTTCACTGGTTGCTTGAGTTATTTATTGTGAAGTATTAAAATAAGCAGTAAGGCTTCAAAATGGACTTCTATAGCGAGTAGGTTGGGTCGTAGCCCGAATTCGCCCTTCAAAGTTGGCTTTTTAAGCGATTTACTCCTTTGCTATATCAACCTTAATTTTACATGTCTGGGGTTACCCCGTAGATAGTTATAGCAAATTTAATAGTTTTAAACGGTACAAATATATAGGTGATGAGCGTGGTCATTACCTGATTTTAACTATTTTCAAATCAAAACATTGGTTTAGTATATTTGGTTGTGATGATTTCGGTATTGGTAAACTTATGTATACAATACATCTACTTATTAGAAGACAAGGTCACGCCCTTTTTGAAATTCGGAAATCACAAATATATACCTAAATCCCATTATATCAAATATGATGTAGAATTTTAATATTTATTTCTTATTGGCTGTTTGATAGACTTCGATGCTGACCATTTACAACAACAACTAAATATTTTGGATGCTACTAGCATCAAGTTCGGTAAAGATATCCCAAATTTTGATTGAGCTACCGTGTGAAGGAACCAACGGACGGACAGCACACGAACTTAATTCATCCCGAACAATTCTGATGAGTGGTAAGAAATCCCAATAGCAAATTATAAAGAGAATATTTCAAAAATAGAATAAATAAAATCTAATTATATAATTTGATTAATAAATTAATGTAGATAGAATTTGAAATATGTTTGTTAAAATCAATAAAATAATGTAGCAAACTTTTTTTTACACTTACGGGCAATGACATGCGGATTCCGGACAGTTGGGTGGATAACGCAAACAGTTCATTTCACACCAATTGTCCATACCGGGGATGGTGCGGAATGCTGGTGCGGCAATACATTTCTGATCACTGCAAAGAGAAAAAGAACAAGAATTATTGCATAAGTTATGACTTTAGAGTCTTTCTATTAAATAAATTTGAATCGCGAGAGAAAAGTGTTATGTATGACCAAAACCGCAGCCCATTTCATTATTTCAACGATCACATTATGGCACAAGCTACTCGAAACAGCTCATTTTTGGGGATTACGATCAGAGGCTAATGCTATAGCGGCTAGAAATCACCTCCAACTTAGGCTTATCTAACTCTTAAAATAGCACTATTTTATATTTTTACGAAAAACTTCTCAATTAACTGGTTCTTGTAAGTGGCAACACTAAGTACAACGATTCAAAACAAAACTGTTTTCGTTTCTTTTCATTTCGAGAATATTTACGACATTAATTTTTATTCAACTCTCTTATCATATTTGTTATTTTTGTTGGTAAAATTTTCAATTTTCCCAAATTGACCGCTCTAAAATTCTGAGTCCAAATAAATGATGTTTACACGCGCAGAAAACAACAAAATATGTTCAAAACCGGTAAGACGTTACCACTTTTATTTCGTTTTTTATTCATATGCATAGCGATTTTCAAAATTTTAAAAATTTCCAACATTTTCCGTTATCAAAACAAAAATACGTTCCAAAAATCGCTACAAAAAATTCTGTTTTCAGAAAGTAGACATTAGAAAAGTGCTCATGATTGAAAAAATTGTGAATGTGAAATCAAAAAAAAAAGGAATAAAATTTTTGAACATATTAAATCATTTAATTGAAAAAAATATATAAAAACAATTAAACTTTTTTAAACAAAATAAATATTTTTTTTTTTTTTCAAAAAAAACTAACAGACGACAGAGTATCAAAGCGAATGGACAATGCCGAACGTAGTGCATAAAGCCAAGCCGAGCCAATTGATGAAAATGGAAAAGGAAAACGAGAACAAGGATTTGCGGCGAAAGCTGAAGAATCTTAATAAAGGTGAGTAAACACGTTTATTACCAACGATTTCCACCACCCGAACTTAGTACTGATTTCAAGCGACTGCAGTAACATTTCGTTCGCTCTCAGAGCGGTCACCAGGACTGGCCAACAAGGAAACCGTGTGGGATCGTTTGAGCCGCGTCAAGAAGAGCGCTAGTAATGAGGGAAATTTCTTATTGAGCTCCAAAAGTCGAACGCTAATATCGACTGCGAAGAGCACACAACGATTACAACAACAGCAACGTACGACGACGCAGCGTACGAATAAAAAACCCTTAACACCGAATACAAATCTTAACAAGCGCGTAGCGGAGAAGAAATCCCTAAGAAGAATTAAGAGCAAAGCAACATATTTGCATGAATTGGATTTGGATGAGAACGCTTTCAACTGTAAGCGCGTCAAGGAGATACTAACAGCGCGTAGTATTTGCAATTCGAAGACTTCTTCGGAGGAATGCTCGCTGAAACAAGTGTCTGCGCGTTCGTACAATGTTAGTTGCTTGACGGATGATCAACTCAACACGAATTATGAGTTCGATGCCTCCGAGATGGAGAAGCAAATAGAGTCCCAAGATTCTTTGGATGATTTTGTCGTTGCGCCATTGATGGCAGTGCCCACAACAGACTCGCTGAATGTGAGCGCAACAATTTCCTCAAATTTGCGCTGCCTACTAGATTGTAGAAAAAAGAATATGGCGCCCGATGAGATAGCCACGATAAAGAATGTGGTGAAAACGGACGAGCGACATCGTCAACTGCAGCCGAACGACTCTATACTATTCAAAGAAATACTCAAGACACAATTGAAGGAGATCATACGTCAGGAGACGGTGGTGAAGTCCGCATTGCATAATTTAAACGAGCATCCCGTGGTGAACTCACCGACCGTCGTAGCCATACATAGTCCCGTCACGCTGCCGGAGGTGGAACAGAAAAAGCAACAAGTGGATGTGATCTTCAAGAATGTACCCACCCTTGAGAAGGAGATTATTATCTTGAAGGCGTTAGGCGAGAAGTTAGAAGCAACCTTGAAACGCACCGTCTCCCAAGGTGATATCAAGTTCCAGGACCTGAAGAAGCTGGCCACAACGCTCGAAACAAAATGGCATGCCAGCCATCCCGATAATTTTCAATATGCCTGTAATGAATTCCTCTCCATGGGTGTACGCCGTTGCATCGGTATTGTGCAGGAGTTTCGTATGGAGCACAAAACTATCGTGGAGCTCAAAAAGCAGGCTAGTCATCACTTTTATCTACCCTCCAACAAAGACAGCACCGAACTGAAGCGCACTTCGTTTAAGCGTCTTAAAGAAAATCCTGATTTGCTGATGCGTTATCTGAAACCGAAGAGTACACTCGTGCCATTCAATGTGCTGGAACAAGATCCCTGTTTCTTCAATAGTTTTCTCTACTCGCCTTGTGTCATAGGAAGCTTGGAGAGCTCTGTATCACTACAAAGAGATTTGCATACTGCAGAGGCAGCGCAGAAGACACCGTCTAAAGATGCTGGCGATAGTGCTCGCAGCGCACGGGTACCCTACAAGTATGAGAAGGAACCATTGAAGATCGAAGAGATACAGTGCACGTTAAACGATGCACTCTACAATGGACAACAACAATTGGAGTCATATGTGGAGGCAGAAAATTCAAGAACTGTGGAAGAAAGAGCGGTGAATACGTCACGTGTGCGTGTGTGTGTATGTGAAGCGCCGGTACGCGGACGTAAACGTCGACGCATACGTCGCCATCAAACGCCGCTCTTACCGGAGAACAACCCGGATCCAAAGAACAACATCTTCAAAACCATACTCGTGGGTAGCTTACAAATATCCGTATTTCTTTTACTCATCATGGCTATTACATATCCGGATGCTAGATGTTGAATTGATGCAGCCTCAACTGGCTATATAATCCAGCATACTTACCGCCTCTCTCTTGCTCTTTCGTTCTCGTAGTACCAGTGATTTTCTTACTTGTATTGCTTAGTAATCGTTTGTTCGCTCGTTCGCTCGTTCGTTCGTTCGTTCGTTCGTTCGTAATTTTATATTTATTTCGAAATAATTCTGGTCGGCCAAGATTTATGTAGTTAAAAATTTTGATTGGAGAGGAAATTGCAGAAGTAGAAATTTCTTTGTGGTCTGCGTAGGAGAAGAAGGATTTCAACTTCTGTAATTTCTCTCACAACGATTTGTTGTTGTGTGTTGTGTTTTGTCACAACGAGTGTTTCACACTATTTGTCCAAATATTATATTGAATTTTCGAAATTTGCGCAGTAAAATGTAATGAGTTCTTTTTATAAAAAACAGTGGAGTTTTCTTCCTGAGACGAATTTTTTTGGTTCAAATATTGAAATTCAGAAAATTTGTGGATCGACTAATACATTGTCAATCTTACTCGGTCATGTAAAAAAATGAAAAAAATTATATTTCTAAATACTTCATTTACTTTTTTTATTAACACCCCTAGCTCGTAACAATATTTTCACCTACTCTTTGTCAGTCCAAAAGGAAAGGAATTCATTTCCTGTCAACTTTCTTAGCCAAGTTCGCAACACATGCCCTTCGCTATATTTACAGCGAACTGAGCTCACAGATGTCGCCGGCGCAACAACTGTCCATTGCATAATTTTAGGCTCTTCTGACCAATTATGTGCGCCTGGTTTCAATGAACAACAGTACTGGCAGTAACAGTTCAATGAATAGTACTGAGCGAAAAAGCAAGACTTTTCCAGAACAATTGGAAACTGCCGTTTTGAAATCATGGGTTTAAAAACAAAAAAAATAATTATTTTTATTTTATTTCTTAAAGTAATGTTAACTGTTTAATTTCTTAAGCTATTTTTAAATATTTCTACGGCAGTAGACTAGGAGACCTCTTTAAAATGGTTTAGCCATTTCCAAAGAGATCTTTTCATTTATACCAACAAAGTAACCGCTACTTAAGAAATTCCAAAGAGAAAAATATATTAACAGATGGAGTACATTCTCTGAAGTTAGCTGACTTGCTAGACTTGTGAGTTGGTCAAAGCCAACATCTCATAATAACAAGTGAACAAGGTCACCTTTTTAAGTATAAAGTGTACTAAGAAATTTCCGTTTTTCACATAAAATATCGCAAACTTATCGATCTGGCTTTATATTTCCATTTTCTAAAACTATTAAAACCATTTTAAATACACGTCCGGTTCGATTTGCTCTAAAAATATTCTTCAACTGCTTTTATCGGGTGAATTGTATTTTTTTGTGACGGCATATTGGAGACCAATTCTGAAAGTTTCTCTATAACGGTCATTACATATTATGATGTTTGGTGTAAAACCCGTTTATTAAAATAACAAATTATATTCGCTAAGTTAAACAACATTTCGAGAGGAAAATTTTTACATGGCCTTCGGTAATGGTCGCCAATAAACGGGAAAACTTCGAAAATATACAGAAAGTTCGAGATATCGCATAACGGGAGATAGATTGTGCATGGGGAAAACCGTGTTTCTTGATTTAGGTATATATTTCGACAAATACTTTCTTCGAAATTATATTATTCAATGGCGAACACATTTTGGAGAAAAATATATGAAAGAAAAATAAATAACTTTTTAAATGAAATTGAAGGTAATTTACGGTGTTTCGGGAGCACCTTGGTATTTTTATACTATAATATAATTTAAAAAATGTTTGTTTCTTTTTATTGAAAAAACAAAGAGGATTTTGAAATGTATAAACCTCCCTTTTTAGTAAAAAGTTTCTAATTAATTTAAAAAAAAATGAAATAAATATAGAAAATAGTCTAACTTTAAAAAGGTTATAACCACTTTTCTAAGGGAACTGCTACATATCATACACAACTTTCAGTCAAGTTAAATAACTTTATTTGTTTTTATGAAAGTAGGCGTGGTTGTAGTCCGAGTTTACGCATTTTCAAGTTATACAAAGAGGATTTCATAGGTAAGTTATGTACCGATCAGTTAGTGAGGTATGAAATTTCACCTAAAATTGGAGGAAACCAAACCTCATTGTTCAATTTTTGAATTGATGCATATAATAGAAAACCAACATTTTCTAACCATTATTTCTACTACGTTCTACATTTCTAGCGTTATTCTTTATATATAATTCATTTAGTAGTTTTGGAAAATACGTTTATACAGGACGACAACTATCCCGACTTTCTTATTAGGAGATCAAACTGTTATAATTATATATGACACTTAATCGGGTTTGACTGTATAAGGTGTTTATGAAATTTTGTAAAAAAGTGAGGTTATTTTTTCTTATCGAAATATGGTTTTAAAATTACTTATTTATAGTGTGATTTTCTTTTATGTACATATGTAATGAAATTATTGATTGCTTGAACTTTTAATTTATGGAATTTATGCCAACACCAAAGGTTTATTATACTAAAATAAAACAACGCTGAAAAAAATGTTTTTATGTATATACAATTGTGTTTATTAAAGAGTTTAATATTTAGTAGTATTTATGAATAATGTAAAGTAATGCTAATGAATAAAGCAATGCTTAATTATTTTAGCAATTTTCTAATAGTTTCGTAATTAAATTTTACACTAAGAAGTAATGCTAAAACCAAGAAATAATTATGTAAAAAATAATAAAAAAATTATAAGGAAAGTAAACATAGCACAAAGAAGGCAAACAAGCTTAACAAGAAGGTTTAAGCTGTATTTACTTAGAATGAAGCAGTTTTTAGGGACATGCCTAACTTCGAAATAAAATTATTAAATAAAAAGTATTAATAAGCAGTAAAAAGCAATCAAAACAAAAGAATATAAAGCAAGTAGTAAATGCAGGCTCATTTCGCACGCAGTTTAAGCCCATGTGGTGTTGCTAGAAAAGCAAAGCAAATATACAAATTAAAGCAAAATGAATTGAAATCGATTTTAAAGCACTCCTCATATCAACCACTCGCACACAAAACTCACTTATACACATAATCAAACTTACCGCACAATAAGTGGAAACACATTGTTATCATCCGGCGCACGATAGTCTCTGTAGTAGAGCAGATATGGGGATTTGTTATTCACGAAGATTGGTGGAACGCCGCCACCGGTGTTGGAGACAATTGCAATATCAGCGCAGTTGCGGAAAGTTTCTGTGAACAAGAAAAAACAATAAAAATTGATTTATAATGTGTACAGAAAATACGGTAACCGAGTTGCAAAAGAACACTCCAACTCGGTTTTAACTTTTCTTATGTTTTCAGGTATTTTTAGTATATTTGTTTTAATTTAGACTGAAGTAAAAGGTCAAATAGAATTTAACTTTATTTCGGGTTCTTTTTAGTCCGACTTTTGCCATTCATTGAAATTTGGTTTTGGTTTTAATCTCTTTGATCCATTACCAAATCAAGTCGTTATTAACCCATTCGGTTGCAGTTTATAATACATAGTTCGTAATTAATTTATTACATACCCGCCTTGCCACAGCCCACCGCCTCAGTGCCATTGGAGCAAGTACCCCACATATTGGCTGTATAGTAGGTCCATTGGAGTACACATTGTGTGCACGTAACGTAAGGTGGCAAGCGTACACGATAACGGAAGATCTCCTTTTTGGGTGCGTCACGTGGTATCAAGAAGCGATGTTCCCGACTACCGGAAATGTATAGTGGATAACGGTCGAAGCAAGCTTGTGTGGCCTCACGTCGTGGATTATTATTGGGACAGAGGAACATTTCGAAACGGCCATAGTGGTTGGCAGTGAGTTCAACCTCAACATCGATTTCCTGGAAATGCCGAGAATAAAACCATCATATCATTAACTGTTATTGCTGCAAAATTATTATGCAATATTTGGGTTCCAGTTCGAATCCAGAATTGTTCACTTACCTGTCCAGACGCATAATAGCGTGAGATGATGCCCTTCGCGAATTCACCACCCGCCTCGTGTGGCCGTGGCGTCTTCACGTGATACGCATCTCCGCAGACACCACATTTGCCGGAATTCTGTTCCCATTGCACTGCATATCCACCGCAAAACAGTTCGTTGTCGTTATAATTCACAGCATTCGGAAAGCCGAAACGCCACATAGCATTTCGCGCAGGCGGGTCCATGAGACGTCCATGACCTTGCACGGAATTTATGCACAAACTGCAAATCGCACCCTAAAAAGGTTTGATAAGTATTTTATTAATTGTTGAAAGTACATAGGGAATTATTTAAAATAGGAAAGCAAATATGTGGGAAGAAAATACAGTAAATACTGTAAGCAAAAACTTTCATCTACTTTCCAAATTTTTTCTAAACACTTATATAGAGAATTTTCGTATTGCCAGGAAATCGACTATAGTTGATTCGAAAGAGGATTTGTCTAGCCTGAACATAGAACTGGATATTCTCTGCTTAAATGTCACATTGTCTTTTTGACAAAGTCGTCATTGCCTAACAGATAACAGATCAAGTCAATGTTATGAGATCGCGAATCATGAATTGGGAACAATTCGTCTGAGTAGAAACACACTAGAAGAAATAACAGGTAAGAGAGATTGTTTTCTTCGATACAGCACTATACTAGCACCGAGTACGATATTGCTTGTTACCATTTGTTAGTCCTGATAGTTTTAAAATATTTTTGGCGATATTAGAAATAAAGTATTTGTTAGAAGGGATTCGAATTAACACTTAGTTTTTCGGACAGATAGATTTGAAAACAACTTAAAATTCTTGTCCTCGTAGGTCCCGATGAATAGTACACCGGATTTGAAAACCGTAGACCAACTAAGCACTTGAAATGAGAGGTTAATACTTGGTCTATAACTAACTTTAACTATGTATAATATGTTCGAGTAGTAGTGAATTAAGATCTAGAAAATTAGTTCTATGTACTCTTATTGGATGGACGGATTGTGCTTTGAAAATATAAATTTGCATTAGTCATAAAATGAACTGGTTTTGGAGTAATTCTCGTACACATAAAATAAAGAAGTAACTAACAGAATCATCGCCAAAAATGTATCTCCTGTGTAAAGCAGAATCAGTTATAGTTTGATATATATTTGAAACTTGATCTGATCTGATCTGATATCTGACTAAAATAATTTGACGTGTATCGAAGTTTGGAGATTATATTTTTAGAACCCATACTAATTTTATTAAGATTTTATTTTAGATTTGTGCACCCCGGATTTACTGCTTTGCAAAAATTAGTCCTTCACTACTATTTTTGACAGCAAAATTTGTTAAAATTAATTGTAAACAATAACAAAAGAAGAATTGATTTTGATTTGGGAAGATGTTTTATTTGAACAAGATATTACAGTTCGATAAATACAATTCTGAAAACTTACCAAAGCGATTAATAGAGACTTCATAATACGAATTAATTTTTGTTGTGTAAGCGTATGAACTAGAATTAAAGACAAAAAAATATAAGTAAGTTGTTCATTAAAACGTAATAAATTTTCAAAAAGTGAACACTAAATATATATACATGTATTCTATTTATATTTTAAAAGTCATATGACATAAAATCAAAATTTATTTGTTTAAAATGAAATGTGAAACAATCAATAGTTATATGTCATCGATTCGCCCATTTCCCTGCCCATTTTCAAAAATTTTACAATACGAATAAATAACAGGGTTATCCCGTTTAATTTATTACAAAAGAGTGTTAAGCCGATTTCTTCAATGCTATCAAGTTTTGCTTTACACATCTCAGACCAGTTTTATCATTGTGAATGGCTTGGAATGGATGGAAATGACAAATTACTGCCAAAAATTAAAATACTAATATTATTTTATCGCTTTCAAAAACTTTTGAACTTGAAGTGATATATATAATATAACAATGTTGTACCGTAAATATTTATATACATATATATATTTTCGCATAGTTCCTAGGTGGAACATGGGGCCTCAATAAACAAATTATAATTAGACTTATTTAATGCTAGGAATTTAATTCCTATCCAAGAATAATCGCTTTTCTGTACTTATACTTCGATTTCCCACCTCCATGTGTTGGCTGGTCTCCCGTGTCTTCGATTTCCTTGAGGATTAGAGTCTAGTGATGTCGTCGTGAGGTTTTCGCAAAGTGTGGTACTGTAAGTGCTGACAGTCTATTTGAACAGCTGGTATAGTTTGTTCTATTCGCTATTATCTAACGCTCGTCGAATCGTAGACAGCTAGTAAGTGTAGTGTCTTTAGAGTAGTATCCACTTTTCTATCCTACCTCTATCTCATTATATCAGTACATTTGATTTATACCAGTTGTTCGTTCAATTCACTACGCTGCAAGGTTTAGCGAATCGAAGACTGCTGTATAAAGTCTGCTGTATGTAGTCATGGCCCTTTTATTATTAACTCTATGCAGTGGCTAAATACCAAGGTGGTGCCAGAAGTGATAAAGACAGTAGTGAGAGGTGAGTTAAGACCAGAAGTACCAACAATTATGTCTCAATTAATTGCAAGGACGACAGGTTTGGAAAGATCGCTATGAATCCACACCAGCATATGAGGTACATATATCATATATATATTGTATATACGAGTATATGTACGTATGTATTTGCTAAAAAGATTATCTCTTGCTAATGAGCAAATTGCCGTGATCATGTAAATAGCTTGTAATCATTGGTAATTATTTATGGTTTATTGAGAAGTAAGTTACTTTGTTTATTATGTAGAATCTGAGTATGAAATATATTTTTGTTTTGGACTTAAAAGAAATCCTCTCATATTCTAGTAAAATAAAAACATACATAGACGTGAAGTTTTTTTAGCCCTTATTTTTTTGAATAAAATAAAATCTGCTTTTTCTTCCCTCGGCAATCGAATGCAAAGTCATTGATATTATGTATTCCTTAAGCAAATATTTAGCTAATTTTAATGTTTGAAAGGTCAATAATCTGAGAAGAAAGCATACCGCACACAATGAGCACTAAATTTAATTTGTTTATATTTATTGGATTGCCAATTTTTGGTAAGAGAAAGGTCAACCGGTTTGAACTTAGTAGAACTGAAACTATCTTTGAGATTATTATATTTGGTTATTACGTAAAAGTCATAAATAATATAATATAATGCCATTGATTTGAATACTGGGTCTGACTTTAAATAGTACGCAAAAAATTAAAAATATATATGTATATTTATATATATATATCCCAATAAATTACAAACAAATTCTTGTTTCAACATTATTATAAGTTATAAAAATATTCTTCCAGTAATTTGAAGTAGAAATTTATACTTTTGTAGTCGAAAGCTTCAGCTAAGTCTAAAGAAAGTTGTTTCTGAGAACAAGTAAACGTGATTTATCACGAAAATCGGTGAATGTAAACTAGGTACAGGTATGTAGAAAATACTCATATATGAAGAAAACTCATATACCGAACCCTTTATTCGGTGTATAAAGACTTGAGGAAGGTATGGTGCGTTTTCTCTCTTTTTTTAGAAATGGGTTGACTTATTTCTATACCTTTACTAATGGCTAAGTTAACAGATAAGTTGAGAAGGTCATATCGTTTTAAGGAAAAGGATATTTTCGGGCAAATTTGAGATTTTATTATTTAACTTAGGTGCCACAATTGCTTTTTTGCTTCAAAATATGCCTCACTCTCGGCAATTTTTGTCCAGCGAGCTTTCATTGGGGTTTGAGGACAGCCTCCAATGTATCTACTATCTATACTCAAAGTAGGTGTAGCTGTGGTCCGAAATATGTCTTTTCTTACGTAAAAAAATCACATGATGCTTGGGTTCGCTTCTGCCTACAACCTACAAGTCTGAAACCACTACTGTTAGATTTTATGTGAAATACGCTCGAAGGCTTAGATCCGAACATTAATATCCGGCATTAGTGGGCACTGGCAACCAACGAAGTAACTTTTATATTCCATTGAAAGTTCTGTATAGAATTTAATATTCTCTACCAGAGGGCAGACACTATATTTGCTCCCAAAGAGAATTTAATCATCCTAAAAGTATCGGCCTTCATATGCGTTACCCATTTTTTAATGGAATTATGTATCCCCTATCGTTATTAGTGTTTAAATACCTGCATTCTCTTTCTTATTTATTAAAATATTCTTGACTATAAATTCTTATTAAAATGTTGAATTATATAAATATTTTATATGAGAATATTATTTATAACGTCATACCCTTATATGTGCGTTAACTTCATTTCTTCGTTCTCTTTTGTCTATAAACAAACTGAAATTACAATGTGCAACTTTTAATGGCAAAGATTTCATATAACATTTTTTGAAAATCATAAATACTATTTGAACTTTGTTCTTGTAATTTATTATGCAAATTCTTACAAATAAACTTAATCCGTCAATATTTAATATTTCCATACGCAAATGTTCTACCCATAACAGATGCACACACACATTCTTACATTAAAACCAAAATTATGTTACATATTAATTAAACAAATTTTTTATTATTTTGCCAGATTTCATAATACACATAGTAAATAAATATGCGCATTACCCGTTTGGGCAGAAAATAGGTCGTATGTAAATTAATCTCGACGCTGACATTTATTTGCTTCTACGAATAATTTATGGCGCAAAAGTTCATCGTACTCGTAGTACGAACACAAATATTTCCAAAATATTCAATAATAATAATCAAGTTAATATATGTTTTGTTGTAAACTGTTTTGTTGTTATGTTTTGAAACGGTTTTTAGACGCCAAGCAGAAGAGCGGCGAAATGTTGAAAGAATTTGCATAAAATATAGTATTCTCGATTTAGAGCACATTTCTTTGCCATAATTAATTTAAGCGAGTGCGTAATTGAGAATGTCGGTAGCTATATGTACTCTAGTTCCCATACATTTGTATGTATAGTATAAGTCAGGCATTACATAATTATATCAAATATTTCTCAAAAACCTTTCATATAATATTGTAATAACTTACCTTATAAATTTGTTTAAATTTAATTTGATAAAAATTTAAAAAAAATATTTGGCATCCCTTCTCATATATAACTCTGTCAAAAATTATTTATCCAAATTGTAATATTTCATATATTTGACCAAATTACATAAATAAAAAAATAAACCAAGTAAAATATACTTTTTAATAAGGCGGTTTCTCAGTAATATGCCCCATAGTAGTATTTTTTTAACCCTTTTTAGCTTGATGCCCATATTAAAATAACTTTTTTTTTCAAATTTATGCAGATTTTTGAACCTTACTAAAAATGTCGAGTTGCAAACCTTCGTCATCCTATACTTTTGTTTTACTATATGCATACATGTAGTTGTTTACATAATAAATTTTCTTGAATTATTTATTCCAGAAAGAGTGGTAACCCCGTTCATTATTATATTCATTGTAAGTCTTCGCAAATATCTTCTCTTTCTGGTGCTATTTTCTTACAAAGTTTTTACTCAGAAAATTTAAACCTTTAAACATTTAAACCCTGAATTCCTTCCGTTTTAAACAACCCAGTATTATAACGAATAATAAAAATGTATTAAAATTTGTTCGGTTTGACAAAGGTGGCCAGCGCAAATATTTTCCTTCCGTCACTCTATTCCGTTGCAGTCCATTGATAATTCGCTACTATGTCTAAAGAAGCTTCACTAAAAAAGGTTTTTCTTTAGTGTTTTTATGCTCTTGCAACATGTTGCTACAGAGTGTGTTAGTTTCGTTCACCTAACGATTGTTTGTAACACCTAGAACTAAACGAGTTAGATAGAGACATATATATATATATCTATATATATGTGTACATATATATATATATAAATGATCAGGATGAAAAGACGAGTTGAAATCCGAGTGACTGTCTGTCCGTCCGTTCGTCCGTGCAAGCGATAACTTGAGTAAAAATTAAGATATTTTAATGAAACTTGGTACATGTGTTCTTTGTCACCGCAAGACGGTTGGTAATGCAGTTGGGCGTAATTGGAAATCTGCCACGCCGACAAAATGCCAATAATCGAAAACAGATAAAGTGCTAAAACTAGCAGCAAGTTAAGATATAAACGTGTTATTTGGTATAGAGGATCCTAGTGTGGTGGGGCATCTGTAATATACATCCAATAGATTTAAAATATATATCTCGGAAACCGTTAAAGCTATATCAATAAAACTTGCTCCGACTAAAGTTTTCTAGCCTATCTTCATATACGGAGAAAATGAGTAAAATCGGATAATAACCACTCCCACCTCCCATACAAAAGTTATGTTGAAAACTACTGAAATTGCGATAACTCGCTGAATGAACACGTTAGAAACATTAAATATTGCGGAAGGGTTGCATAGCAATCCGTGTAAAGTTTTGATGATGGGCGTGACACCGCCCACTTTTAAGAGAAATTCCATATATCAAAAATAACCGATATTGAACCGATTAGACTTAACCAATTTGAACAAAATTTAGTATATGACATTATATTTCCATTATTATGTCAAGCTGTGAAAATGGTCGAAGCCGAATAAAAACCACGCTTACTTCTCATATAACACAATTTTAGTTTCCTCTGATCCTTTCACTTTAAAGTAGATAAATCGAGCAGCAATTAAATATGAAAATCAAACTTTGTACAAATAGTGCCCTCCGACATGTCATCTTACGCGTAAAAATAGACGAAATCGGATTATGACTTTTCAAGCCACCAGATACCCAATATTAGCACCTCAGTGCCTCTATATGATTTTTTATCGAAAATATCAGGAAACCTCTAAGATGTTGTAGTGAAATTGGAGAATTATATTTCCACGATAGTAGCGTGCTCTGGTATCAAAAATGGGAAACATCGGGTAAATACTTCCCCTAACCCCCCCATATACCTAATATAAGGATTTTCAACCTTCCGGTAGACTTTATACAATATATAACGGTAAATATATGAGTTATCTCTTTGAAATTTAGAGAGCGTCTTTTTCTGATAACAGTGTGTCCATGTACTTAAAATGGATAAAAGTGGGTAAGCACTTCCCCTAGCCCCCATATACCTAACATAGGGATTTTCAACCTTCCAGTAGACTTTATACCATATATTTCCGTCAATATGTAAGATATCTTAACAAAATTGAGTGAACGTATAATATTGGATATACAGAGGATGATGTGCTTTACGTGGGTACCTGCCATTGTACAGCTCGACTCCACGGTGTTCAAAAACACAACGGATCAATACAATGCGTCGATCAGCGCCCCGTTAATAATAGCTTTCGCTAAAACCAACGGTACCGATCGGCATTGTGGAATTGCACAATAACCCCCTGGTGGGGCTCGAGGCCTATCCAAAATCCCTGCCGTACTTTTGGGTCCGACATTCGGTTGTAATGCAACTCCACACTGAACTGTACCGCCCAACAGTTCTACCCTCATTCAGGTATTAAACCACAGTCACCACGATACTCCCCGAAGGGCCTACCGCAATGAGCAGGTTGGAGCGACAGCCAACCCCACCGTGCTCCTGCTCCCCGTGGTCCCAGATTAAAGTCTCCGGTCAGACCTTGTAGCCTAGGCTACTTCCAGTTGAGTTACCCATTCAACTCCGACTTGTGGCATTTATAGCTTGAACTAAAATGCCTCTTGAAGTGTGTGCATAATACATTTAAAGTGATATAAACTTAGTTCAAGCTCAGTAATATAGCACTATTTCTGACATGGCTAAGCCTATAGATTGAGCAAAGTCTATTTCAAATGCAGTGCATTTTATGGATTTTAGTCGCCTCTTACGACAGGCATGCCTACCGCGGGTTATTCTTATCCCCCGACCCGCAGGGGGATTTTTTTACTATAATATTTATATATTATATAAATTTTACTATATACTGTATAAAATGACTATATAATATTATTATTAGTAGTTTTTTATTTATTAGTAGTTTTATTATTATTAGTAATAATATTATACTGTCTAATACTATAAAATTTTATTATATTTGGTACACTTTTGCGTTGAGAATTTGTGTACCCCAAACCATTTAGGTCTTCTGTACTTCGGTGTCTGAAAAATACATTAGTTGATTAGACTTTTCATAAGATTATTAAGCAGCATATTTGTTTGAAAGGTTTAAGTAAAAATGGATTCAAAGGTTGAATATTAAAATCCACCCCTTCCCTCATATTAAAGAGGTAGAAATTATGTTGAATTAAATAAAATCTTTTTTTGTTCTGTTTTTAAATGGCGCGTTTCCTTTGGAAAACCCTCTTATCTCGAAGAATGGCATTGCAGCAATTACTCATTCAATCATTTAAATTCTTCAGGGATACTGCACATATAAATACCCTAAGTTGCTTGAGTACTTGAGTAGCGTATTTTAAAGGTGCATTTGCGGTTTTTATCGGCTTCTTTGTTTTGCGTATATTCTCTTGACAGATAATAAAATACCTATAAAACGTGATAAACCACAAGACATGTGTGGGACAGTAGATCGAATGGCAAACGGAAATGCCTACACGAGGTATATTTCGCCAAAGGTTTGACATAATGAGTGTGACAAGGTCTAAGAATACATGGATAAAAGAAAAACAAAAAAAAAAACAGAAAGGTCAATTAACTGCGGTCCGACAGGCCAATAATGAAATGATATTATGTCATAAAGTAGATCTATGTATCTATCACCAAAGCTTGTGGTGTGGCAAATAGAACAAACAACTGGTATAAATCAAACAGAGATAGAATAGGAAGACGATATGCCACTTTAATATTGGATACAATAATTTTTTTTGTTGCTTTTACAAGAAAATTGCTTGACAAAGTGAGCAGAGAAGTGGCGAATAGGAGCCGTCTGTTAGCTTGAACATTCGTGCATACACACTGAACTAGCCTAGACATTGTTGTTACACATATTTCAATGTCGACAAGACACTTCATAACACCCAATCACCATAAAATACACTTAATAATAATTTGCGCTTTACTTATTTTTTGTTTTTGTTTTTTTTCTGTTTAATAAGCTTACCCTTCACAAGCTCGTGCCATTAAAAATCGGGCCTATTTATTTTTCAGCACAAGACATTGAGCCTATTTTTTGCATGACATGACTTGAATTTTTCACTTCGCAGCATATCAATTGTATTCGGCTTGAATTGTGTATGCGTTGCGCATGCGCAGATCAAGGAATGTCAGCAAAAAACTGATTTAAAATGCTTAGACTAATATGACAGCCCACTTATGGTAACCGAAAATACTACTTATTGGGGAAACATGATCCAAGGTGTAGCATGGTTTGATATTGCTGATCACTTGCGATTCGAACGTTCATTGGTTTTTGCCAAAGCTTTTCTTTAGATCGTTCTATCGAAAGCTGGATTTTAAGTCCAATATCTTATTTGTCAGGAAATCATTCGATATATAAAATTTAAGTTAAATTATATCATAAATGTATACAAAAACCCACTGCTGCAGAAAATAGTTTTAGAGGAGTTACCACCTGTTTACATTTTGGTATTTAATTGTTTTATTATTGCATAATGTGAATTAAACTGAGGTAGTTTATAAAGACTTACAGTAGTGTAAGAGCGCTTGAAAAGATTTCTGTCAAAGGTGTTTTTGAAAATAGTTCCCACCATTTTGGAAAATGTTTGTAATATATTATTAAAATAAATTCAGTATTGCAATAAGAGTAAAAAGTGAAAGTGGTTTAGAAGGACTTGGAGCCGAAAGTAAATTTGGAAGGGTTAAAAAATTATTTTATAGTTTTCTGTCGAAGGTATTTTTGAAAACTCTCAACTGCTTGTAAACCAGGCTTAAAATAAATTCGGTATTACAACATAATTAGCACGATAAGACAAGCTGATACTATATTCGCAGGATAGTTTAACTAAGAACGACGATCCAGATTTATATCCGCCACTAAAAATATTTCAGGGGGAAGGTTTTATTTGGGCTCATCCCAGAAATTACCAAATTCTAGGTTTATTTTAAGACATGATTTAAAGGCATTAAGGCTCGGATATAAAAATGTCGGTTCATAAATACTCCGCCGTCTCACCGCCTAAAATCATGGTAAGCGATTTACGCTTTTAATAATAATAAGGCGAGGTCAAAAACTGTGTCATGATTTTAGACCCGTTTTTATTCATGATGCTTTGCGATAAGTTTAATTTCATTTACGTAATGTACAAGGTAGAAGTCAACGTATTTTCATAAATGAGTTCAAAATTATGGAGAAAGATTCTTCATAAACAATATATAAACAAACCGACTATAATTATACTGGACTATCCCTAAATAGAGGTTGCAATATCTCAATAATTTGATAGTTATTATTCCAGCCATGGGTACCAACGCTAAATAAATTAAAATATTTGAACACTCAAAGTAAAATCTGTATTTACTTCCTTTATCGGTCTAATTTTTATAGGCCCTTCGAGGTAAAATTTGTTTTCCCCAATCGTCGTTTGAGACGATCAAACATTTTTACTGGACAAATTCATGATTGAGTAAACTAGTATATATGCTAGCATTATTCCTTTAGGAACGCCTTTTACAGTTTCCGCGAAATAAATTTGGGAATTTTCTGGAAGCTAATATATAGAGAATTACTTGTAGTAAAGTTTCAAAAATATTTCTCTAAAAAAATTATTTGTATATCTTAAAGCTGCTTTAATCATAAGGAAGCAATCAAGCAACTTGGTTAAGTCCAACAAAAGTGCGTGCACGCGTAGCTTCTTCCTCGCTAAAATGTTTAAAATGAACTAAAAAATTCCATTGCACCTGTGAGTAATGTAATGTACTGCCATTACATAGATATTTAAAGTTGATTAATTACTTCACTCAATGCACGCGACGTTCCACAAAATGCACGAGTTATGTACGAGATATGCGTGTCTTCTTAATGCCACATTCTTCGTGTCGCAAGGCATTCATCGAAAATCTTACAACAAACCGATCAGACAACTAATCATCTTACACACATGTGTAGCTGCATAATACAACAACAAAAAGAGAACTAGGTTCTTGCAAGAACTTGCAATTTATTGCTCCAATTGTTGCAAGTTGTCGCCAGATGCAGCGTATGCGGCACGAATACCGAGTCCATTGCAATAAGTGAACCTGAAGACGCTGCGGGGCTTGACAACGCATTAAATTGAATGTCTTGCTACGTAGCACCAGCCCCCTTTTACTACTTCAACAATATCGATTCTTCCTTATTGCCTCCACTGGACAGCGCGTAGGCCCGTTTTGGAGACTCCTACTTGCTTGCTGCTTTATTGTTGCTTCTTTATTGTTGTACGCTTGCAAGTTTGGTGGAGGGCCTGTCCGATTTTATTGCCAGCATCGTAATATTGAAGATTTGCAACAGTTCTCATACGCAGTTTATCGAGTTTCGCCTTCCTCCGTAGCTGCGGCGTTTTCTTGTGGCTGCTTATCAACTTTTTGTGTTGTGGTTTTTACTTGCGAATTGAGGCCTGTAGTGGTGGCAGTTCAGCCGACGGCTGAGCATTTATAATTACAAGGACATTTGCGGCGTTAAGTCAACAACGAAAATAGTGGCAATGATATAAACAACAACAACACAAACAATAATAACAGCAACGCTTATAGCTTTTGCTAGTCATATAAAGACTGGCCTCCTGACCGCCCTCTTGTTTATGAGCTGAAAATTATTCGCCTCAATACGAGTTGCGTGTCGTGCAAGAAAAAAACAAAAAAAAATTATCAACGACAAAAACAAAAAAACAAACTGAAAGCTAAACTTTGCATTTCTTGCACTTCTTGTAAAATTTCGCGATTTCGCGTGCTTGATTAAACTTTAATTTACAGCATTGCAGCAATTAGTTGTTGGCTGTCGGCTGTTGACTGACCCTTGGCGGTCTTTAACATTATTATGTGGCTAGTTTGTTTGTTGGCTATGCGTCGGCATCGCGATTTAATAAAATATTTTGGACGCATTTCTACCATTTCAATGAAATTAATTGCGAAATCGCTTGCGGGCGTTGGTAAATGCGTTTCATTGCTCATGAGGGTACTCCTGAAAGTTGCCGGATGTGACCATTAGGCATTGTGTCTTTTTTTGTTAGGCTTTGTTGATAGAAAAAGTTTATATTTTGTCAGTGTATAAAACAGTGTTGTCAGATAAACATTTTCTTAAATAGTTTTGTGTAGAAAAAAGTGATCGACTTCGTTCACCAATCGACTCTAACACTTGCTCTCTGTGAGTGCTTCTCAATAAAAGTTAACCAAAGTGGCGTGTCAAGCATCAACGAGCTGTTAAAAATACCGGTAATAGCGGTGAGCTAATTGAATTTTCTATTTTGACAGCGAACAAACTTCCTTATTAATGCGAAAACGTCAAAAATATGAGACTTAAACTTAAATTGAACTTAGATAAGGGAATATTTGACACTTGTAGATAATTTCGTTTATACAGGAACCAGACCAATACCGAAAACAATGAATACATTGAATTTAGTCCTTTTTGGAGAAATAAAACTTTCTTTCTTCAAATTGAAATTTAACATTGCAAGTCTCTCATTAAGATCTTTACATAATAATATCACCATATTAAAAAGGCTCATAATAAGGCGGGAAATTGAAGAACTTTTTGTGGTCAATCTGGTGGAACGGTGCGCTCTAGCATTTCCACGTGCTAAACCCCCGACGACGTGTCAATGTGTTGGCTCGGACTTGGCGTCCAAATAAATGTAGGATCTTTGTTTTGGAGGAAATGGAGGAAATTTTGGATATTTGGTACTAGCTGCAGACCGGAGAGATAGAACGATTGACCAAAGGAAGAAGGAATTTGTTTCATTTGGTATTTGCAGTTGGCTCCAGTTCTATAAATAAAGTAAAAACTTGCTTTTGGAGGAGTTTTTTGGGGTTTCACTACCAACAAACCAACGAAAACTATTGCTCACCACTGGATTGTAGAATTTGAATACGTCTTAATATTAATTTTCTGGCAGGTTGCCCATGAACTGTTATTCCTGTCACAAATATTGATAATGGCAGAGAAATGATTCAAATGAATTAGGATTTGCCAATATTAAAAGCTGAAGAGAAGGGGGACAGAGAGCGAGAGAGAGAAGGCGTAGAAACGACATCGATTTTAAAGGTAATGGCAACTATTATGGCATCGTGTTAAATGATTGTTCGTCGAAACAACGATGACAGAGGAAAAGACACCATAACTCTGTGAGCGTTTCTCGAGCAGTAAGCTTCTAAGGAGCATTCTAGGGATGATGAAGTTCTTTCGACAACAACAGCTGATAGGTAAAAGAGGGAGCCAACAATTTTTCCATTAAGCCAATCGAGACTCTCGGAATCTGGCTAGTCTAGCCGAACTAAGACTAACGAAGTGGAAGGAGGAGAAAGAGGTGAACCAGACCACCGCCACAATCGGCTTATATTTATCCAGGTGAGGTAAATGACACTTTGACAGCAGGTATGAATGGATTAGCGTTAAGATGGAAGGCTCCAAATAAAGCTAGAACCCTTACCATGTAGTAGCGTAGTAGGAGAGTAGTGAATTTAGAACGACATTTTAAATACTTCATAATTTTCTTACGGATACAATGGAACCTGGTGAGCTGATCACCCTACAAGATTCGATTATAGATGAGTTATTCAAGGGGTGGGGTGGTGGCCTAAAGTTTATGTATAATATATAGTTTTTAACACAATATAAGCTTAAGGCCCACCCTAGTATAGCAACATATATATAAATTAATTATTTATTTTTAATTGTATATTTATATATATATATATATATATACATTTGCATTCATTTTGATCTTAATTACAATTAGCGCTACCACTAAGTCACCTTCTTCATTTACCCACTTCATCAACACCCTCTTTTTTCTAAGCTGCCAATCAGTAGGTACTCTTCATTGACTATACTTCACTCTATCCACTAGAATTTAGTACCCCTACTGAGCTCCTTCACATTACTTTGTTATGCAAGCATTTCGAAATAGTTTGGTAAACAATGATTTTACACGTAATTGGAGTATTTACCAGCATCTACCGATGCTAAAGCCACCGTCAGCTATTCTTGCGGGATTTGTGGTTTACCGTTGCACATATATTTATGTATTCATATATGTACGGTGTATAATTATGGTAGGATATCCATTATAAAGAAGGAAATTGTAAGGTAGAAGGCGAAAGATGAACTTTGCTTTACCACAGGGACTATGGCGCACCGCTTCTAGGTGCTCGCTTTTGCTTATAGCTTTCATTTAATTACAATTGGAAAACGGTGTTAAGTGAAGCATGAAAACAAGCTTTGTTTCTAATGAATGAGCGCCGACAAATGGTTTCTGCTGGTGGTTAATTTACCTGGTATATTTGCTGTAGTGTGAAATAAGTACTTATATTTGCAAGAAGTGTGGGTTGTGAAATAAAACTGCTTTGCGGAGAGAAAATAATCGAGTATTTGTGTCTAATTTGTGTTCATTAGAATAATATGAAGTGTTAAGTAATTACAAGTAATTCTGGGAGCGTAGGTTATGTCGAACGTGAGAGTTTAAGGATACATGCAATTTGATCTGCATTTCAAATTCATTTGTTATAGGGGTTGGTCGTAAACAGGAATCAAAGGCAGACCATTCGAAGTGATAGTGCGACCTCTTCCTTTCAGTCATAAGTGTTTATTCAGCATGTATATAAGGATGGATCAAAACTTTGGAAAGGTTCACCTACCATATGACTCAATTACCGTGGAATTAATATTCCAAATATTGTATATTAGGTTTTAAACAGCATATTGTTTGAGGACCCTCTTTTGGCAAAGTTATATTCAAGTATTCAACTTGGTAAATACTTCTACTTCCTCTCTACTATTAGGAGTTTATAACCCTAGATAGCGTCAATTTGAAATATCAAGTGATGACAAGTATTTCTCTTCTTGGCCTTTGAAGGGTGATCTTCGGTCACCACTAGATGATACCTTATTAGGTACTGTCAGATCTTGAGATTTTCTTTTAATTTGGAGGGTTCATCTAGAAAGTGCAGCCTCTGATTTTTCAATTTCATTTTTTATACTTTTGCGTCAATTGGGCTTACGAAAACGTAAAGATCGATACATTTTCCATATAATCTTACTCTCGATTACTCTAAGAGTCGCTTTTTCGGATTTCTGTTATTGTTAACGTTTTTCCCGGAATATTGTATCTGAGTTGATCCTCTTCTTATCAGTCGTTTATCAAAAGTAAACCCTTCTATTGAATAACACATACAAAATTAACAAGTAAGAGAGGGCTAAGTCCGGGTGTAACCGAAAATTTTATACACTCACAATGTGCAAGGATCAGAGGCGGGGAAATGTTTTCAGGTGCTAACACAACTTTATATTAAAAAATGTTGCGGAAGAATTCAACAATGATTATTCGAAGAAATTGTCTACGGATTGCAATCATATTTGGTATCTTATTAACTTATATTACAGGCCATAGACTCATGTACTTTCATTGTTATATTTTGCTTCGTGTCAGAGATATTTATATTAAAATCTAGCAAATTAACTCAAAAGTGATATATGCGATATAAACTCGACCAAAGTGGCTTAATTGAAAACATAAGATATATGAGGAAAAACTAAACCAGAGAAAAGGAAATCATTACATTAGGTTTAATGGGCTTAGACCACGATCTACACAGGTTTCATTCATATTTAGCGCGAAATTATCTATAATCATTATATGTAGTATATGGGAGCTGGGATAATTCGTTCACCGACTTCACACATTTTCGCCAGTAAACTATTGTATATCCGCTATTACACGTTCACTTAATTTTGCTAAGATATCTTACATATTGACCGAAAAATATGGTATGAAGTCTACCGGGAGGTTGAACATCCCTTCGTTAGTTATATAGGGGCTAGGGGAAGTGCTTACCCGATTTTATCCATTTTTGACACTAGAGCACATTATTATCATATAAAGATAATCCTCCAACTTCATTACAATATCTTACAGATTTCCCAATATTTTCGATAAAAAGTGAGGTAGAGCACTGAAGTGGTAATATTGGGTATGTGGTGGTTTGAAAAGTTATAATCCGATTTCGGCCATTTTTTCACATCAGATGGCATATCTTGAAATCAAAAAACCTATTACAAAGTTTGATTTTCATATCATAACTGCTGCTCGATGTATCTACTTTAAAGTGAAAGAATCAGATGAAACTTAAAATTGTGTTATATGAGGAGCAGGCGTGGTTTTCATCCGATTTCGTCCATTTTCACAGCATGATATTAAAGTCAAAATATAATGTCATATACCAGATTTTGTTGAAATCGGTTAAGGAGTTCTTGAGATATGGGATTTCATCTAAAAGTGGGTGGTGCCACGCCCATCATAAAACTTTACACGGATTCCTATGCAACCCTTCCGCAATATTTAATGTTTCTAACGTGTTCATTCAGCGAGTTATCGCACTTTCAGTAGTTTTCAACATATCTTTAGTATGGGAGGTGGGAGTGGTTATAATCCGATTTCACAAATTTTCTCCGTATATGAAGATACGCCGGAAAGCTTTAACGGTTTCCGAGATATATATTTTAAATCTATTGGATGTATATTACAGACGCCCCACCCCACTAGGATCCTCTATACCAAATAACACGTTTATATCTTAATTTTATGCTTAGTTATAGCATATTATCTGTTTTCGATTAATGGCACTTAGTGGGCGTGGAAGATGTCCAGTTACGCCCATGTGCAACACCAACCGTCTTACGATGACAAAGAACACGTGTACCAAGTTTCATTAAAATATCTTAATTTTTTCTCAAGTTATGGCTTGCACAGACGAACGGACGGACAGACAGTCACTCAGATTTCAACTAGTATTTTCATCCCGATCATTTATATATATATATATCTCTATATTTAACTAGTTTAGTTCTAGGTGTTACAAACAACCGTTAGGTGAACAAAACTAATATACTATGTAGCAGCATGTCGCGAAAGTATAGAAATAAAATGAGGTGCTATAGGGGTCTTTTTTGAAAACATTAAATATAAGATAACTAAGTAGAAACAAGCTTGCAAAGGCTATCAAAGCAAACCATGTACTGGTTGTTCATATGTACTCGACTCTCGAGAATTTATAGAGACCAAAACGACGTATGCGATGATCGTCCACTGAAATAGATGTTATTTGACAGGCGTTTCGAAAGTCTTCGAAAATCGAAAATGTGATATGAGAAAACAAACTGGTTCCATGTGGAACAAAATTAACGTGGGGTGAATGTTGTTCCAACGAAATGACTGAAATCACATATTTGATATTTTTATTCCTCGTGACAAGAGATTTCAAATATGAATTTTGGTTATAGACTCGGGGACTTAATAATATAGTCTATACAATTCCTTTAGGCACCAAATATATTTAAGTGCATGAAATATTTTTTGACGATTTTCTCAATATCTAATTTTATGAAGTTATGTTATTTTTATGGAAAAAGGGCGATAACTTATGAAAGGGCGAGTGCACGTTATATAAATATGTATATACCCAATTATGTCTAATTAGTTCGTTGACCTGCAGTAGCTGGGAAGACTGTAGGTGCTAAACATCACTAATCATATGGATAATTTGTAAATCCACTTGCTTTTAACTAGCATGCTAGGCAAGTGCTAAAAGTCAGTCATGTGTGAGCCCAAATTTTAATTTACTTATTTGTAGGAAGATTTTGAATCCAATACTTCAAAATTTGTTGGACAATGGAGCGCTTCGCCTAAGTAAGGGTTATGTAAGATTTTTTGGAAATTTTTAGCAAATAAAATGGCCAAAATCGATGAATTTGCAATAATAAGAAAAGTAAAAAAAAAAAATTAAATTGCCGTTTTGGTTTAATTTAAAAATTCCGCGCGCATACAAATAGTTGGGTAATTGTTCGTTGGCAACGTTGCCAATGACGGACGATAAGAATCGATTTCCGAAAAACATAAATCGAATGGATTGTTGGGTCGCCGCACGTACCAGCCGAAATTCACGAAAATGTAATGTCTTTATTTTATAAAAAGTGACAACAATAAAGACAAAAACCGCTTAACAATAAGTTGAAATCACGGAAAATGTGTCAATCTGCATAGCTATATGTTGCCGAAGTGCTCCGATCAAAACAAAGTGTCAATTTCAGAAATTCATTGTGTGGCGTGATTAACGACTGTGGTGACATCTATGTATGTATGTATGTGGTGAGTATGTATACCCCGTAGAACACTCATAAAACAAGAATTAGAACAAATAAGTTTTTTTTCCTATAATTTGCATGGAACTTGCTGTCGTACTTAGTAATTTGGAATCTAACGGTTTTTTAGTGGAATGATCTCATTTACCGCAAATTTCTATTGAAAATACTTATATACCTAAATATGTATGTATATTTATATGCAGCGATTGGATACGAAATTAACTACCGTTACACACACAAAGTGGCGTGGCAAACAACAGTTATTGGCTAAATAATCGCCAATTTTATGTTATAGCTTGAAAGGCAATCGAAATCCGCTTATAAATTTCATTAATTGCCATGGGCGCAAATAATATTCAATTAAGAATTAGTCGTTGAGATAATTATTTGCGTATAATGTGCATAAAAAGCGCAATCAGAATGATATGTGCCCGTGGGAACGAAAAGCTGCTGAACCGGTAAATACATTTGGCGAAAGCTTTAGAGCAATGCCGTTATAATTGGTGATTTTTCGAACAAAAGTGCATAATGAAAAGAACTAATATAAAAAATAAAGATTACAACAAAAACAAAAAATAATAAAACTAAAAAATAAAATTAAATATAAAAAAAAAATAGAAATGGCTTTAAAAATAAATATTTAAAAACAAGAAAATAATACTTTTTCAGTTAAAAAATTTTTATGTACATGCGTTTTGACAATATTGCTGGCATGTCTTATCAAATATTTCCCTTCATTCAAGGTCGTTGCACTGCAAGGACTTTTACTTTAGCGCTGCTTTGCGCATTTTACTTTTGCGTGTTTGTTTATCTTCGTTGACATTTATTTTTAAAATCATTACGATTCACGTGAAAACGTGTCGTTTTAGTGTAATTTCTTGTTGTTGTTGATTGCTTCTTAACTTTTTTTTTTCAAAAGAAGTATATTGACATTAAAATCAAGTGGTAAATATTGAGAAACAATGCTTTTTATTTTGAACGAGGAGCAGAAAAAGTTTCCAGTTGCTATTAAAATCATACAGGGTAGTACAAAAACCGTTAAGCTTGGAAGATTTTAATTACTGATATTGAATTGAAGTTACATATTTTTCTTAAGTTTAATACATCTAAAAGAGAGTTCTATGAGAGCCCGTAGTATTAGAATATATAAGCAGTTCTTTGGGTACTGTCAGGATCTTTCATAAATATGTTTTCCATTCCTCAGTTAAGTTGTTTAACTTATTCGAGAAGATAAAGAGAAAGAGCAGACAAATCATTCATATTAAAAAAGTACAGACTTTTTTGAATATTTTATTTAGAACCAGGTCTAACTTTTCAATGCTACCATTCTTTTTTTAAGGCAAAGCCACCAGCCTCAGAAAGCTTTGTGGACTCCGGAACATGAATGTCTCCAGACTTATGCTCAAAACTTTGTCGGTTTAAAAGAAAGATAAAACGGAGAAAAATAAAACTGTACAAAACGAACCATGAGATGTGTTACGGGCCCTTTACACTGGTTGCGCGTATTAACGTTCGTTCGTATTCGTATTTGTTTCTGTTTATGTTCTCTAGTTTATAATTATATTCCGTCAGCTGTAACCACTACGGTTTTATCAACTGTTTGCATTTCTTTCCTTAAAATTTTCTTGACATATAAATAAAAAAAAAAACCTGCACCCGACCCCTGGACAAGAGTCGCATGATATTGACACAAAGGAAGTGAAAACATGAGATTGTTTTATCTGGGGAGTGTTAAATATATGTATGTGATATGTGAATCGGAAATATGGGAGAAAATATATGAGAGACTGAAAAGTAAATTAGCCAATGGTCATCTGCTATTGAGAAGTGAAAGAGAGAGAGAGAGAGAGAAAAAAACGTAGATAGACTGGTCCTTAAGAAACAAATAAAATTCAAGAGCGAATAAATTAAGAACGCGGAAGATTCGATTTAGTTGCAGATTTGCTGACAACAATAACCGTTATTTTAATTTCAACTAATTTGATGACGGTTCATATTACTTCGAGAGCGACTCTTAAACGTACTGAGTTTTTTACCATAAGTTGTTTCAAGCTTTAAGCTATTTTATGTAGTAGAAGGGTCAGCATTATAATAACTCGGTTGACTTTGAGGCTCGAGTGTCAGCTGTCTGACAGGAAAGAATAACGGAATGTGCGATTAATCTTGGTAACTGTATTCAAATAGTTATCTGAAGTTTGGTTAGTTAAAGATTTAAGACAGGAATTATATCATATTTGGTTCTTTCTGGCATATCTTCACTAGTATTAACCCGTCGACAGCGACCCATTTATTCTATTGTGAAATTTAGTGGTAGTATTTCTGACACTATATGTGTCTTTATTTATGAAAACAATTTGGAATTTTCATATCTAGTGTAATTACACAAATTTTCGTAACAACTTTCGCTTTCTTTTGGGTATACGAAATTCATAAATGACACTTGTGTTGTTGAGTAACATTTCCATTATGGACATACAAACTACTAGAGGCTATAAAAATCAAACTGCTAAAGGAAACTTTTACCTTGTTGGGTGAAAAAAAAACACTTTCTTCGATACGTGCGCATTCCTTATAAAAAAATCGGAATAGAAAATGCATTTTCGTTGTAGGTATGTGGACACATTAACGAAAATGGCCCACAACGAGGTAAGTGAATGAAGTGACGAAGGAATACAAATTAGATAAGTAAACTAAGAAAGAGTGTTGCCACTGTAAGTAAGTAAGTGAGTAAATGAAAAACTCGGATAAATACAATAAGGTATATATAATAATATATATATAATATGTAATAATAACATGCAATAGTATAATTTAGTGAAAGAAATAAAATATGGTAAATATTCTTAAAAAAATATTTTTATTTTTATTTTTACTTTTTTTTCGATTTTCTTCACATACTTATGTATTCGTAGCATACAAGCGATAAATATATAAAAATTTGTATTACACATAAAAATTATTACTCACCTTAACCTTCAATTCGTCACTTATCTCGACAATATTATTTACTTTTCGCCAATACTTTTCGTATATATGTATGAATATATCTTTATTTTATATTCGACAATTTATATATAAGCTTTTATATGTATTTATATCACTTGCTTTGTTTTATTTGTACAAAAGTTTAGCTGAAAACATTCGCATAAAAAATAGAGAGAGTGAGAATGAGAGTAAGAGAGAAAGACACGCGTGAGCCTTTTATATTGTTTTCAAGTGATAAATCCCAATTAGAATACTATTATATATTTTTTTAAAATTCTCCAGCTGATTCAATATGCTGTTAGGTCAAATTTTACACATACACACGCACTCCGACATGAGGCGCATGCGCATGCGCATGCATACAAACACGCACACTTCAAAGAATGCTTCATAGAAACGAAACGTTGCCAATGCAAAACGGCCAAGTTGCTTGGTATTCCGCACAGGAAAAGCAGCGTCGACGAGTCAACTGAAATTGATGTTGCACTGCGCATGCGTTTTACTTTGAAAACTTTGTGAGCGCGATGGCGTGTGTGTGTGTGTGTGTTTGTTGGCGCGAGTAGCGGTTGGGTGGCTACAAAGGCGCCCAGCGCAATGTGCTTCAAATGCGTGCGTGTGTGTGTGTGTGTGTGAGTATGTTTTCGTGTGAGCGGTCGTTTATAAGGTTTTTGACTCGTTGTAAGCAAATAATTGTTAAATTAATGCGTATCAAAACGACAAATCTAAAACGCTTTACAATTTTGATTGCTGTTAACTCATAAACATTTTAATAGTTTTTTAAATATTCGATGTTTCGATTAAGCGAGTACGAGTAATTTAACATAAATGATTTTGGATTATTCTGGTTGGTTCTTTTTAGATTGAACACTTCTGAAAAATTTACACATGAAAGCAGCAATAAGTTTATAAAAACGAATTCAATATAAGAAAGTGTGTAGGTATGTTATTGAAACTATTTCTCACATCTGTACCATCTCTCTTTGATTATACCAGTCTATTTGGTTTCTACCAATTGCTTATTCGATTATACCTCTTAAAATTCAGGCAAATTGAATAAATTGTTTATGATACTTAGATTTCTTCATTCTACTGAAACATATGCTCTGTCAGATAAGCTCCGAATTTGTTTTTCAGAAATAAAATTTTTTAGTAATACACTGGACAGACTTTGTAGGCCTTTTCACAAGTTAATGAGCTGAACTTGATCTGAAGATATTATAAAAACATGAACTTAGATTTTTTTTAAGTAGAAATATTCGAAATTTAGTTCGAATTTTTAGATTAGCGACTATTATAGATTTAATAAGGAACTATCATAGATGAGTTTCCTAATTGCTCAGCCATCAGTCTCAGGATCGCGCTATCAAAATTTCTTCTCAGAGGAAAGTCTTAGAAGACTTTTCGAACAAACTGTGCAAGAGATTGCAGTCAGCCTTACATATTTCTAACAGTTTTTCAATTGCATAAATTTGTAGTAGTTCGTAAATTTTCCACGCATGCATGAAGCTGTAATTCAGGGTATTCGAATGACATTTATGTCTGTCATTGAGATACGTATGGCGTATGGTAATGTGGCGAATTCTTCCTGAACATCTTGTACTACGTCCACTGTGTTGCCCTAATTAAAGACAGGTCATAGCACTTCTAAGATTTGATAAATTTGAGCGTCTTACAGAAAGTATACTCTGTACGGTTCCAATCAAAACTGTAGATCTCTACTGTTACAAATTATTCCGAGAAATGGAGACAAGTTCAAGCTTTAACCGACATCGACTACTAGAGATTTTTTGAGAAACTGTTTCACAGTGGAAGAATGTTCGGAGATTTTTCGTTGGGTTCAGTTACAGGTGCTCTGTAGTAATAGTCTGCACCTCTGATCACAGTACCACAGCGGACGCGGAGTTTAGACGAGGCTGAATATTCAAGGTCACTTTTAAACACGGTGTAATATAACGCCTTTGGCAATAATTCAGTAACTTAGTTGGACTGAGTACAGTTTAGGGTATTTGAGAACTAACTTGATTTTTTGACGTTTTGAAATATTTTTAAAATAAAATATTTTTCGAAAATTTTGCTTTGCTTTTTATTTATAGCGGTTTTTTTTTGGTAGTTTTTGTGCTTTTTTTTAAATTTGTTTTTAAATATTTGAATTAAATTTGATTTGTTGCACTGCAAATCTTTTTAGTATTTGTTTATAGTCATAAAGTCATAATTAACCAACAATTGCTTTATGTTTTTATATTTTTTTTTTGTTAATAAGCTTCAAAACAAAAAAAATCACGCAAACTTAAATTTTATCGATGTGAGTTATAAACACAACTCCACCAAAGTAACACACCCACTTTACTTTATCTTATTTTTGGCGAGCGTACAACAAATGCGTTCGAAAATATTTTAAGAACATTAATTTCCGCACAAACCGTGCTTCACGCTTGCGCAATCGCCGAGTTCTGCGCGCTGCTTGGCGAAATCGTCGCCTTGTCGTTGGCTTTAACGCCGGCAATCCGTTCGCATTCTAATCAGCGCGTCTGAGACACAAGAGGCACCAGAGACACAAGTAACAAAAGAAGAAACAAATGAAAGGGAGCAACAACAATATAAATGAGCGACGAACCCCGCCAACCCACGAGCTGACAAAGTGGCGTACCGAGCGTTTCGATTTCAAGTTCACACTTTGATTTGCTTTATCCGCGCCTTAACCCACACGGCCCCTTACATATGTATATACATATGTGCTGTATTGCTTACTCTTCTTCTTCTTCTTCTTTTTCTTCTTGTTGTTGTTCTTCCGTGCGCGGTTTGGCTTCGCTTGTCAGCCTGTCGTTCCGGTATTCAATTTGCGACCGATGCATACGCAACGCTGGAGTGTTTTCGTTCAACTGATCGGGAGGAGTTGCATACGATATGAAGCGGGCTTGACTGACGAAGCGTTTGAGGAGTCCCATGTGTCGCCACAGTCGCCACAATCGCCGCAGATGCCCACTCTCCCACTCTTTTGTTGGTGCACTCCTTTGTTGTTTGTCGTTTTTATTGTTTGCATATTGTTAGCAAATTGTTTTCGGTTTTTTGCTTTTCTTATTGTTGTAGTTGTTCGCATGCCAAGGAATCAACGCTCTCATTTCATTTTGCTTTTTGTTTTTGTTGCTTTGCCCATTTATAAATCTTTTGAAATTGGCGCTAACGTCGTCGGCGTCGGCGCATCGCAAACTGGGCAGGCTACATGCCGGACGGTGGATGGTGTTGCATTACGCATGCGCGGTACGTGCGGCCCGTTGACGCGTTACGTGTAAAATCAATTTAATCTGTGGTCAACGGGTCTGGAAGGGAGTTTCTAAGTAGGGAAAATTGTTGTTGTTGTTGCGTGTCGTAGAAGACGGTCGTGTTGTCAGCGCTACGCGGCTGATTTGCTGAAGCTTTCTTTTTGTTGTTATTAATTTTTATAGCCTTTTGATCTTTATAGATTTTGTAGTTCATAGTAATGAAGCTCCGAAGAAAGCTGGAGAAAATAATGAAAAGCTATTAAAAGGCTAATCTTGACAGAACCTCGGTATTACCACACTAAAAGCTACTTCAATCTTAATCTTATTCGAACTGTACACTAAGCTGTGTTGAGCAAGTGATCACCACTAAATAGTTGAAAGTACATATTCGACTGCGTAATGATGAAATGTACATAGAAAAAATTTTACTAACAGTAGTTGCCTTTAATTGTTAATGACAAGTATGCAATAATCTGTTGTTCGGAGACGACTTAAGAATCCCACGATCTGCTGCTATATACAATTGATTTAGGATAAGAAACTTGTCAATACATTTGTGTCTAAATTTCGTATCACTGCCGGTGATTGGCCTTGTAACCCCAAAAGTTCTTTAAAACTTACAATCGAAGCTGGGCCACTTTCGGTGCTTGAAAGTGCTAGGAGAAATTTGCGGTCCATAAACAAGTGAACATCCCTGACTTTTCAGTCCCTGAAAACACAACATCTCACATTTTCTAAAACTGCACTCGACAATTTGGCCCCCACAGGGCACCTACCACTTGACTGTGAGCTCAGAAAACCACTTTGAAGCTTTTAATAAACTAAGGGTCCTTGCTTTCTTGCCTTTAAAGGATACCTTATCATTTAACCAGACTAGTATTTGATCAAGAATTCTGTGAGCCAGGTAGCAATTGTGTTAGTTCCAGTGGGTAGCGACGCGCAGGAGCTTATTAGGCAAGGCTGTATTTGGTAAAGAGATTATTCTCTCTCTCTCATTAGAGTGAAGTTCGACCATGCTTTCCTTACTTAAATCCAGACTAAATATAAAAACAGAGACCATAAAACGGTTAGTACATAGTCTGAGTGAACTTTTCTGTAAAGGTCAACTGAAGCTAGGGGAACACATAATTTAAGTGAGGCATATTAATTATCTCTGGAAGAACTTAGATCAAATGAATTGTTTTGTGGTTCAGCTCTTAACCAAGATCAACGAATTGAATGATAATCTTGAAAAAATTAATTTGAAAGATAACATACCTCCGAAAGATATTTTGTTAAGTTTCTTTTCATGTTTATGTTGAACGTCTTGATGGTGTCCTGCAAGTTGTAAGTTGTCTCCCAATGATTGGTGTGCTCTTATGGGGAGCTTTTTACGCCAAAAACACACCCGAAGATTAATGCTGTTTACTGTAGTGCAAAACTTTTTCAAATACTTCAGAAAATTCAGAAAATAATTCAGAAAAAAATTTTTCAACGTCTTCAGAAGCAACGAACTATATGATTTGCGGCTCTGTATTTGTACGGCATGGATGTTCGACTGCTTTGGCAGATTTTCTCTATTTCTAGATTTTCTAAAATGCATACTTAATAGCCTATTAACATGTTTTAAAAACAAATTCGTGAAATATCCAAAAGAAAATGGACGACACAGTTTATATCCGTTTGCCAATTTTTACTTAATAATATAATTTGCACATTATGTGATAATATACGTTTATTTTCAATGTCAATATAATAGTAATACGCATAAATATGTCATTATTCAGGTGCGCATCCCGCCTTGAGCCAACGCATGCCAGCTGTCAAATCACAGCTTATGTGACATTTCAAATGTCAAAGCAGACAATGCCAAAATGTCCACATATTCAACAGTTGGCAACAGACATACACACATAATTAAGCTAATTGGAATGTGTAACGAAAATGTGTGTGAATACATATATATATGCATACTAGGGTGGTTCTTAAATTTTTGCACAACCTAAATCACTTAAGCTACAGGTGAGTGTTGTTTAGATGTATATAATTTCCTAAAGGGCTAGCTGTCAAAGTAAGCACACGTGTTTGACATTTGCAGGCATTCAGAAAATGTTACGGTATGGTGTAGTTTGCATGCTGAAATCATTATTGTCCCATTCTTTTTAAGAGGAAGGTTTTTTTTACGTTACCGTTAAATGGTTCCATTCCAAAAGAATGGGTGCAAAAAATCATTCATAGAATGAAAGCTTGGTGGTCAATCATATCAAGAAGTGGCCCAATCGATTGCCTACCCAAATCTTGTGTTTTGACTTCGGTTGACTATTTTTTGTGGAGATATGTCAAGTAAATGATCTATTCCGATAAATCAGTTAAGTATGGCCATTTTGAAACTTATGCTATGCTGGAAAAAATGGTGCTAAATTATACAGACTAGAAGCTCAGTATTTAAAAGATGTAGTCGAGGTGGTCATAGGCCATAAATTCTATTCAAATGGTAAATGCCTCAAATTAGCGAACTAATAAAGCCAAAACTTCGATCATCTCATTAATTTTTTTCAGCTCTTTTTTATTATTTTTATTTTTATAGTTTCCTACTTTTTAATTCTCTTTAAACTTTAAAAAAATATACCCCATATATAAAAGATAGGGATCAAATTTCAGATATTTTTTTAATTTGTTATGTAAACGCAAAGTCGTTACTAATACCAATGTTTTACTAATATTTAATTCACTAGTTTTCACAGTGTACATATTTTTTGGTGTTAGAACAATCTGCGACAAAATGTTTGTTACATTTAAGTGTCACTCTTACGCAAGCACTATCGACTTTTGACGTTTACTTTGTTCTATGAAGGCAATGCGTGCGCAAGAAAGTCAAAAAAAAAAAGAAACTAGAATGCGTGGAAAGACTTCTAATGAAGGCGTTTGTGGTCACCCTTCGCCGGGGCTAAACATTTTTGTCATTTACGCTTATTGGCCCGTTATTGGTAGCATGCGTTTAAGGTGGTAAACCGAAGTGACAGCTCACCGTGAATTGACAAATGTTGGCTGTGACGTTCGAGCCATTTCTAATAGGCCTATTAAACAACCGCTGCGACACATACGCGCATACGTACGCGTGTGTGTGTGTGTGACACTAATATCCGATAATTTCAGTCGTGCCGCTACTCATAGCTAGAACTGGTGAAACCCATTTTCCGCGGCTTGTTTTGGTTGACAATCGTGCGTTGCTTGGAAGATAAGAATTTAAAGTTTTTGTAACAGGCGGACCCAGTTGGTGACAACTGATATAGATTTCATTTGTTTATACTTTTGCTTTTGTTGCATAAATGGATTAGGTTGCGAGGCGCTTGCATAGGATTCGCAGATAAACTTCGTGACTGAAGGATTAGCTAAAAGCTGATTAAATGGATAGGAAATAAAAGTGGTTCTCGAATTTAGAAATATTCCGTGGGCACAAATAGATGGGTGTGTATGTGTGTTTACGTGAGCACTTGCCAAAATGCAAACGTGCGTGCCTACAAGGCGTTTTGCGTCAATTCGAGTCGTTGAACTAATACATATTTGCGTATATTTGAGGTAAATCACGAATGATTTTTGAAGAAGGCACAAATTTCAGCAATTGACCTTCCATATAACGCCAGTTTGAGTTCTATGGGCATTTCTGGTCTTTCAAGATTTAAGTCAAGTAAATCATGATGGCATGATCCAACTTGTCGCATATTGTATTCGTAATATATACGATGTGGTAACAGCGTTCCGCTTGCCTCCATTTACAGGATTTGATGCCGAATAATAGACCTATGGGTTAATAGTTGACAGTTGACCCCATTGACAGTTTTTCAATTCCATAACCAGTTTGGTTATGAAATATAGACGCAATCGGTTTATGTCTTTTCTAGCCCATATTTTCGATTACATTGATTTTCGATTGTTTTTAAAAGGGTTTAAAGAAAGTCTCTCATATATATTAAATGCAAATACCACTTAAAATGGTTTAAAATGCAACGTAAATTTAGAAAAGGAGTATAGCAAAAAAGTCAGAAAGCTTATGAATTATTCGATATGTTGTCGCAGTTAGCCCAGCGGTAGTCTAGTTTGTGATTTAGATCCGCTAGATGACGCTGAAGTCTAGATATGGCAAAAGATGTATTTGGAAACCAGAATCTAGTCAAAAGGTGGCGCTAAGGAAGAAATATTCTTAAAAATTATACTTATACCCGATTTGGCTCATATGCAGAGCTCACAAATTAAATATGCGAGTCATAAAACATGTTCAAAGGGTAAAGGTATTGCATGAATACAAATGAAACTGAAACAACGGTATATGGAACAGAGTGCACAGAAACCACAAAAAGTTTAAACATTGGCAAATGTGACTAAAATAATCACAGAATTATAACAAGTGGGTACCAATCTTGACGGAGCAGTGAATGGTCACTAAGATTTTTGGTTTCTTTAGATACATCTGATATGAAATACACTATGATTTCTTAAGTACAACTACGTACGGTACAAAAATGAAAGCAAATTTGTCTTAAGTTTTATAGTCTAGACTCTAGAGCAGTTAGTTTTCGGTTGGTGTAATGAAATATATCTTAAAACTCTTCCCTATTGACTTTATCTCTATACAGTGTTTAACCAGAAGACATACTTTCGTACTCTGTCAACCATATCCTTATGCTCTTAAACAGTTATTATTTTCACACAAGCAAATTTAATTGTAAGCGAAAGTTATGACATCATTTAACTATTTAAGAGCATATTAAATGTTTTAATTACGAGCAGTTGACATTTAATTTCCATCTTTGTTTACGCAGAATTTCATAACCGGCATTTGCAGTTTACAAGCTGCGAAAAAAAGACACAACATAACACGCTCAGCACGGATTTATTTTCCCAGCAATTTAATTGCAAATGTACCAGAGCTGGAAAAGCGAAAAGTGCAAATGCATGTATGTATGTGAGTGCGTGTGTGTGTGCGGGTACTTCAGAGTGCATGCCAACATGCATCGACAAGGATCATCAACGTCAACTTTGTGTGCGCCACTGAAATGAATGGCAACAACGAATGAAAAATTGCAACAGAAATCGCATAAAGGATGACAAATGGTAAAAGGAAGCGGAGGACACAAAACAATAAAAAAAAAAACGAACGAAATCTCATCAAGCAGAGCAAATCGCACGGTTGGTGGTTAGCCTGATTTTGTTGCAGCAAGCAAGCATATCCGGTTCACATATGTACATGTCTCTGCGTATGTGTTTGTGTGTGTGAGAACGTGTCGGTGTTTGAGTGGTGTACGCGTGTGTTAGTGCGGGTGTAATAAAGCATGCGAAATTATTGCTCTTGCTACAAGCTCTCCGAATGATAATCAGCTTTGCCTGTCACACCAATCTACGCACACATACACACACTCATACACATGCAAAATTTCGCCAAGTTCAGTGCCGCATTGGCAACGTTATGGCCGAATGAATGCGCAAAGTTGCATAATTTTAGGCGATGTGGCAGCTTAGCAATTTTTGTGGGCGATCATGTGCAACGTCCAAGTGGCAACAATTCCTGTTGCAACAACAACAACAACAACAACAACAAAAGCAATTGTAATAGCGAAATCACAGCGACGAGTTTGACGATGACAACCGCAGCAGCGGCTGCGATTGTTCTGAGAGCGAGGGCACCGAAAATCCCAAATTGCACCCGGTTGCCATTGTGGCAATAATATACCGTTTGGCTGCAGCGCATTCAACACGCCGGGTGGCACAATGCAATGGACATTTAACGAATTTCGTTGCGCGTCACTGCACAGTCATCGTGCCGCACACACTCCAGCACATATATATCATATATGTATCGTTGTACATCTTCTTGTTGTTGTTGTTATCTTTGTAAAATTTTTTGTCATCCTTCCGCCACTAAATTGTCACTATTCATGTCGCTATCGTGTTTTGTAATGCCGCTGATGCTGCAACTGAAGTGTTGTTGCTGTTGTTGTCGTTGTTGCATTGTTGCCCCTCTCCGTTATTTGTGCTTCCTGCTTTGGCAACTCAACCAGCGCCACAACGCCACCGTGGCCACATACAAATGAGCTTAGCTTTCACATTCGCCGCGCTCTCGAAAGGACATGCTTGAGCGGAGCGGGTGTGGCAAGGAAGTTGCAGCGGCCATGGCCTACTTACGAATAATAATTTTAGTTTAAATGTGCGGTGGCGCCATTATACACACCCATATATCTATCTATATACACATACGTAGATACATGCAAATAGCCAACTCATAAGCACATAAATAAAATTCGTTCGGCGTATGTGCCGCTGCAGTTGTTTTCAATTGTGGCAATGTGTCACTGGTAAGCTCTGTGTTGTCTCTTGGTTGCAACCTATTATCTGCCAACTTCTATAGATACACATACATACACATAGTTGCATACAGATCATACTTGTATTTGCATATGTAAGGGTATAGTCATCTTGCGCCACAAACTCGAGTTTAAGGTTTTGTGTGGATAAAAGTGGTAATGTGGGGTGTTTAAGTAACTTTGAGTTTAATTTGTTAAAAAAATGTTTTATACATTAAACACCATGTTTAAGGCGGCTAAATAAAATAACAATAAACTCGAGTTTATTTTCGTTTGTATTAGCATATTCACGTTAAATGGGGCTTGAGTTCTAGTGTTTATGAAAGCTGACAAGTAGAGTGTTTATGAAATTATGAGTTTAATTTGAATCAAAAGAGTTAACGAATTCAAATTTACGTGGATGGAAATGATTTGCAACATAGAACAAAATTGCATCTCCTCAAACACTCAACACACAAAAGTGGTGTTTAAAGCGAGTTAAAGAAAATGTGTTATATGTTAAGCTCTAAGTTTGTGAGAAGCGTTTAATGCTAAACACCAAATACCATAAACTTCCATAAACCCGTACACTCCAGTTTATAACACAACTTCTAAATGCTGCAAAAGGCATACTTTATTTGGACAGTGTAAGAACTCAACAAGTCAACAACATCAAGTTCGCTTTGAATTTTGTACATATAAAGGAATTTTAGCTACAAACTCAATGAAATACAAAGTGGTTTTTAGGAGCTTACCCTTTTAGGAGGAACCCATCCAGTGTCGTGAGACCGTAAAAAACGACCGGGGTCCATCTTACTTTGTTAACTACGATAACATCCAAAAATTGACAACAATTGTGCTCTGAAAATGAATGTTAGGATTTCAGTGATAACAGAGGGTCTTAAGTCCCCTTCAAGTTCCTTGAAATCGTAAGTCGACTGAGACCATAACAAGAAATTCATTCGTCGTTCGACCGAAAACCATAACATAACAGTAACAACGAAATCAAATATTTCTATAGAAACAAAATTGCCCTATATATATTAGAAGGCGATCATAAATATTTGTATTAGAGAACATAAAAATTTCATTCCTTTATGAGATTAACGGGCTTGCTTTACTGCCTTTTTTTAAGGTTTAAGTTTTCGCTTCTTTTCAAAGCTTATCTTCTGACTGGTAAACTTCTATTTCAATTGGTAGATTTCGGTACAGATTATCTTTTGAAAGGGCCAGAAGTGAAAAGTGCAAGTGAAAAGTAATCATTATCGGTATAAACTCAAGGGATTTGAATTTACTATTCTTTTGACTTGGAAGAATTTTGAATCGATGTATATTCGACGTCCGCAAAAGGGCTACTAAGGTATACATTTCTACATCCCCATCTTACACCCCAGTAAATGATACTCCAATAATTGGAGAGAACACTCTTTTGTTATATTAGTAATATGGATCACTGCAATAAAACTTAGAGAAATTGCGAAATTTTTGAGAAGTATTGCCAATTGTTTAAATTTTTTATTAAACCAAATTGATAAAAATATTTAAATATTACAATATGGGTATCAAACTAAATAGATGTGAGTGTAATTCGTTTCGGAGCATTTTTTGGGCAGCGTTGCCACTTGTTAAAATTTTTTATTCAATTCAGTTGGAATAATAAATAAAAAATTTCAATTTGATCATCAAACTAAGTAGGGCTGAGAGATATTTATGTTGAATTAAATTTTGAGAAGGTTGCCAACTTATTAAGTTTAATTAACAAAGTGAAATAAATATTATACATTGGGAAAAAAAACTAAATGGATTTGAAAGAGATTTTATGATTGCCACCCGATTGGGTTTTTTATTCAATTATATGTATGAGATATTTTTGGTTGCCATCTGGTTGAAATATTTCTCTGAAATTAAATGCATTTGGAACACATTTGAAGAGAAAGAAAAGAAAAACTTTTTTTTTATTAATTTAATATTTATCCATATCCTGAAAGAATTCAACATTTGTGACATACCCAGGGAAGTTTCGTTTTTCCCGCGCTTATGAAGGCATGGAAATGGCGTCTTCTGATAGTTCCTAAGACCAAATGCGAGGCAGTGAACGAGTTCAGTGTGTACTCTGCGGCATCATTCGTTATTAAAACAATGTATTTATTTCGATCTATTGGAGCGAAATCTTTCTTATTATTTCTGAGCGATGGAGATAATGGATTCCCAAAGCATTATTGTGGTTTTCTTTGTTATTGTATTTGTTTTCATAAATTAGTTATAAAAAAGGAATGAATAACAAATGTGAATGAACTTGTTGAGTTTTAAATTTGATTGGCTTCTCCGCTGTTAACAACTGTCTCTTGACTAAGAGTGAATGTCGTGGTTGAATGACAAAATAAGCCAATAAATGAACGAGTTCAAAGGAGGGTGCGCAAAAGCGTGCAGAGCTAATTATCCTCTACCACCGAAGCTAAATTAAATAACTTATTTATATACTACATAACACAAGTACATATGCACATATATCTATGCATGTATGTGTGTATATTTACAAAGAATTCTTCAATAAGCTGGAAAGCAAAAAATAAATTACAATTGCTTGCAGTGAGAAAAACAAATAAAATTTTTTCTACTTAGGGCTCTGTTACATACATACATATCTACATATAAGCCAGATAATCATTAATCTTTCATTGCATTGCAATTGTTGTAAGCACATTAAGGCTGCTGTTAGTGGCAGCCTCAAACTCACAATTGTCGCACCAACAATGGAATTAATAATAATCATAAAAATTAAGTGCTTAATTTTTCAAATATTGCTGAGTTATGCGATATAAATGCAGTTATTGCCTTCAAATTTAATTATCAAGCGATAATTGCGTGAACCGCCTGCCAAAAATGTATACATTTCTTTCTGATTTAAAAACGATTCAATTTTGATTAATGAGAGAAGTTAAAGAGAATTAAGAAAACAATAAATGATTTAATGAAAATGTAAGGGTATGCGGTACTTTCTTCTTTGTGTCGAAAATTATATATAAATTTGTTAAAACTTTCCATTTTTCGCGAATGAAGTTGTTGGTTTTGGAAAATCCTGTTGCAATGCAATAGAAGTAAGAAGGATGGTTCGAAACAGAAGCTGTGTACACAGAATTATGAAATTAAGTTGCCACACCTAAGCTATAAACAATTAATTGAATAAAATTATATATTAGAAATATTTCAAATTATTTTCTTTCGGCATCAGAGAGATAGCTTTTATTCATAATTTAGATAAAACAATTACTGGAGTAATTACTGGAGTACTGGTTAGTGGAGGCTGATAAATAAACTGGTAATCCTATTAATAAATTTTGAGCACTTCCAAAATTTCCCAAATATCTTTGATTTGTTAGGAATATTACAATATTGAATTAATTTGATAAATTTGTTAAAATTAAAAATTTCAAAAGAGTTGCAAAGCCTTTTCAAAAATACGCCCTACAGAAACCTTTCCTAAACCTGTTTAGTTCGAAACCTCTACTCATTGCCAGGTGGCAACCTTGCCCAGGTGGCAACGATACTCTGGAGTATCTCAATTGCAAGTTTTCATTGCTTTAGATATTTATGGTCTTTAGTTTAAAGCCCTTATGGAAATAATTTTTTTATCTTATCAATTTCATTAAATTAGAATTTTACGGTGGCAACCCTTTTTAATACTTCTTAAAGGTTTTCAGTTTGATATCCATACCGCAATATTTTTTTATTTTAACCATTCCATTGATTGCAAGTTTTGGCACACGTGGCAACCATATTCAGAAGTATTTCAACTGCAAGTTTTGTTAGACTTAAGTCTTTAGTGCCTTTAATTTAATACCCATATAGCAATAATTCGTTGATTTTATCTATTCTATCAAATCAAAGTTTTTAACAGCTGGCAACCTTTCTAAAATATTTCTTAAATGCTTTTAATTTGATGCCCATGTTACAACAATTTGTTTATATTATCTATTTTATTAAATTAAATTTTTTAAACAGACTACCTACTACTAGGCTACCTTTCAAATCAAAATTCTGCATTTCGCAGTGTTTCGTTGCCTTCAATACTCTTTTTGTTTGTGTAAGGTTTTCAAGCAAGTGGCAACCCTTTACGGAGATCTAATTTTGGTAAAAATTAACTGACCCGGTACACAAGAGAATTTGAGATGATGAAGGAATGTTGAGAGTCTCTGCCATCTCTCTAATGTAAGCAATTTAATTTTCGAGGTTGTCAGACGGATCAGATTCTTTTAAACTTTGAACTCTGAAAAAAATATCTATTTCATTCGAATGGACCAGTTCGACAAAGATGTTGCTCCAATTCTGTAAATATCAGTATTAGAAAAGATCTGTGTATTTTTTACAAAACAATGCTTAGAGGTTTAGCTTTCTCCGGAGTTATTTACTAGCATATGTATGGCACAAGTTTTAATACTATTGGGTTGTTCGGAAAGTCATTTCGTTTTTTTTGGGGAACATGAAAGACAGTTTTCGTATAATGAATAAATATTTGTTATATATATTTATAATCATTCAATTTGTCCAGCTGATGACAATAGACTTCTGAATTAATCGTTGTATTGTCCGGCAAAAGCTCAAAAAAAACGATTCCTTTGACATCCCACCAAACGGAGAGCATCACCTTTTTTTGGTGAATGTTGGCTTTTGACACGCTTTGAGCCGGTTCATCTTTTCTGCTCCATGACCTCTTGCGTTTAACATTGTTGTATACAACCCATTTTTCGTCCCCAGTAATAATCCGCTTCAAAAATGGATCATTTTCTAGACGTTTGAGGAGCGAATCACACGCGTCAACACGACGACACAAATTTCGCTCGGTAAGGACATGGGGCACCCACACATCGAGCTTCGAGGTTAAGTCCATGCCTTTCAAATGGCCATAAACAGTTGAATTCGACAAATTTAACCTCTCACCGATCTCTCGTGTGGTGATTCGCCGATTTGCATCAACTAATGCCTTTATCGCATCTTTGTCAGCTTCGACCGGCCTTCCAGACCGTGGTGCATCTTCGACATCAAAATTGCCGGATCGAAATTTTGCAAACCAGTTCTGGCACTGGCGTACTGTTAACACGCCTTCTCCATACACATCCGTCAATTTTTTTCTCGCTTGGACAGCATTTTTACCTTTTCTGAAGTTAAAAAGTAAAATATGACGAAAATGCTGCTTATTGCTCTCCATATTTAAAAAGGCACCAACCAAAAACTACTGGGTAGAATTAATAGAACTTTTTCACACACAAGCCTTGCAATATCAGCTCTCATGACATATAATGGTTATGTGTTACTTAAGTGTGAAGTTAGTTTCGAAAAAACGTAATTAAGTCCTCTGGCGGGAAAAAACGAAATGACTTTCCGAACAACCCAATATATCCATTCCATATAAACTCATATGGGCATTAAAATAATCCACTGAAAGTAATAAGAAAGCATAGTAGTTACTTACATACGCACTCATACATTTAAATGCGATTCCTGCGCGTGTAAAGTTTTCCTTTCGTTTCACTTCCTTCGGCACATTTGGTGACCATATCAGTGAAACCGGTAGTCATAACGCTTCGGGAAGTAGAATATGCGCTGAACCTTCGTGGAAAGTTTGCTGAATAGGAAACGGAAAGTACCAGCGGCTTGGCTGCAAGTAAGCAGAGTTTTCTGTATTTTTGCATATTTTCCTTTGAAAGTACCAGAAAGTTGCTCGCAATGTGGGCGCGCTTGATAATGCTCATGTGTCTATATACTCAGATACTAAAAAATACATATATACATCTAGCAGCATATAGCAGCTTTCGTCCACTAAAGGGTTGAAGAACTTAGAATTCAATTTGCATTGGAGGAAATTTTACTTGCTAATAGGCAATTACAATTAAACATCTGAATGACTATTTCTGTCGCCTGGTCTGAGATGTCCAAATATTGTGCTTTTGAATATTGAGGGGCATTATGGGAGCAGAGTCTTTTTGAAATCATTATTATTATTAGATGGATACATATTTTTGAATATCTTGAAATTGGTTTTGAACTTGATTTTGAACTTATAGATGTTGCATGCTTCGAAACATTATGAATGATCCATGTTTTAACAGAATAGTTTAAAGAGATATGCATATCACAGACTGAAGGTGTGAAACTGGGTGAGATCGGTTCGTATTTTCATTTATCCTCTTGTAATGAAGTTGGAAATTTCCATCCTTTCGGTTAGATTTACAATGTATATCCCGAAAGAAACAAAATACAAATACTTTTGCTTGTTTATAATTATTGGTAGTTGTAAACAAACAAGTTGGCATTTTTGAGTAAAAAAAGTGATGAAATAAAATAGCACTGAAAACTAAAGATATGATATAAATTTTATGTTTGACACATTTTTGTCAGGGTTGCCAGCTGATTAAAAGTTATGATAAATTTCACAAGTCAAACCGATTTTTGTAATAAGACTTTTAAACCGAAAATTTTCAAAACGATTTAAAGTTGCATATTTTTCAGTAGGGTCGCCAGCTGTTTAGAATTTTTGTATCAAAATATTGATTCCAAAACTTGATAAAATAAATCAGCACTACGAACGCAGACAATTTTTAGAGCATTATTGCCACCTGTTTGAAACTTTTTATTAGATAAATTTGGAAAGCCAAACCGATTATTGCGATTTGGCTATCAAACCAAATTAAACTCTTTTTATATAAAAGGTTTATAGTTGAAATTTATTTGAGACGGGTTGCCACCTCTTTATTTTTTTTTCGTTCAATTAAATTGACTATGTAAATTCCGTATTAAATTTCCATATTAAATGATTGTATTTGAGAACTGCTTGATTTATCTTCGTATTCTTAATACATTTGGAAGTTTTTTCAATTCAGTATTCTGATTGAATTCAATGTGAAGAATAAGTCCACAGAAGTTGAAATTCGGTTGCAGGTAGTTCTACATACATACCTATATGTTTCCTTAAAAATTATTTAATTTTTTCAATAAACACTTCCACTTGATATATTCGGTCAACACCAAGATCAATAAATTCTGTCAAGATAGTCTACCTACACATCAATAAACTTAGGAAGGTTAAAGTAGTTTTTTCTATAAAAATTTCTGATTGAACACCTCTACATTCGAATACCTTTAGGAAATATCTTCATGGTGAATTCTATGAATTCTGAATCTGAATGATAAGCATCAAAACTAGCGCACAATATATTCAAATTTGAATTCATATATGAACAAATGCTATTGTGAACAGGTTCTCATTGTGTTTAAGCTTTTCTCCGCAAGTTTGGCTCCCACTCACTCATATATATAAAGCTTTTCTGTGAACTAAAAGCTTTTAGTACAATGGAGACTTCGAATAAATTATATATATTTGTATGTGTGATTCTTTTATGGTAAGCTTTATAAAACAGAATTCAATATTTTATCCAATAACTAAGAACGTAAAAGCTCTTTGATTTATAGTTGACTTTTTATTGCTTTAAATATCATGCACATACATACCATATGTGGACTAACCATAAAACGTTGTCAAATTTTTAAGTAAAATGTCTTTGTGTCTTATTAATGTCTTATTAAATTGATATATAATATTAAATTCAAAAATATACACTTCCAGAAATAATTAAAGAGTAGAATAATTAAAAAATCTAAACGAGCAATCTAATTTACAATATCTTATTATTAGTTTACCATATAACCTCATTTATTTAAAAATGTCAAAAACATAAAATATTGACCGATTGTACCCAACGAAAGGCTTCTGAAGAGGCTTTGTTAAAACAAATAAGGAAGGGCTAAGTTCTGGTGTAATTGAACATTTTATACTCTCGCAACTTTTAAAGGTCAAAGCGTGGGCCATATTTCCAGGTGATGGGAAAACTTTATATTAAAAAGTGTTGGAAATGGATTCAGCATTCATTATTCAACGAAATTGTCAATGGATTGCAATCATATTTGTTGTCTTATCAAGTTATATTAGAGATCATGGACTAAAGATTTTCATTACTATATTTCTCTTCGTTTCCAAGATATTTATATTAAAATCTAACAAATTAACTCAAACAATATATAGGCGATATAAACTCGACCAAAGCGGCTTTTAAATATATTAGATACATGAGGAAAAAGTCAATCAGAGAAAAGGAAATCATTACATTAGGAATAAGCGGCTTAGACCATGATCTAGACAGATTTCTTTCATATTTAGCACGAAATCACATTGGGTTTAAGAAAACATATCCACTTAATTTTATTGAAATATCACAGATATTGATCAACCTAAACGGTTTAAAGTCAGGTGGAAAGACGGGAATTCTTATATCGGGCAGTTTTGGGATAGAGGAAGATCTGTACTGATCACATTAACCCTTTTCATTATTCAAGTATATTAGGGAACATGTTTTCACCCAATTTTGTGAAGGTAACTCACACAGCGACCGACATATTCGGCATAAAGTCTGCTCGAATAGCTAACATCATTATATGTAGTATATGGGAGCTGAGATAATTCGTAGATTGATTTCACACATTTTCGGCAGTAAACTATGGTATATCCGCTATTACATGTTCACTTTATTTGGCTAGGATATCTTATATATTGACCGAAATATATGGTATAAAGACTACACAGAGGTTGAAAATCCGTATAGGAGGTACATGGGGTTAGGGGAAGTGGCAGTTGAAATCCTTATATTAGGTATATGGGGCTTTGGGAAGTATTTACCCGATTTTCCCATTTTTGACACAAGAGCACATTATTATCATGGAAAGATAGTCCTCGAATTTTATTACAATATCTCATGCATTTACCAATATTTTCGGAATAAAGCTATCCATAGGCACAGTGGTCCTTTTATCGGGTATATGTGGGGGCTTGAAAAGTTATAATCCGATTCCGACTATTGTTTCCCATGTGATGGCATATCGTGAAGGCACTCTTTGTAGTTTCATTCCCATATCTTAATTGCTGCTTGATTTATGCACTTTAAAATGAATGGATCAGATGAAACTTAAAATTCGGTTATATGAGAAGTAGGCCTGGTTTTTATACGATTTCTTCCATTTTCACAATGTGACATAAAGGTGAAATTGTAATGTCATGTAGTAAATTTCGTTGAAATCGTTAAGGTTAAGGCGTTCTTGAGATATGTAATTTCCCCTAAAAGTGGGCGCTGTCACGCCTATTGTCCAAATATTACACGTATTCCTATGCACCGCTTTCATACCGCATTTGTTGTAAGATTTATTGTTTCTGACTCATTTCTTTATCGAGTTAACGCACTTTTAGTAGTTTTTAACGTAAACTTTGTATGAGAGGTGGGCGTGGTTATTATCCGATTTTCGTTTTTTTTTTTTGAGAATATGAGGAGGTACTAAAAACACTTGTCCGCAGAAATTTTCTTCGATATAGCTTTAGTGGTTTGTGAGATATGTACATTAAATTTAATAGGGGCGGGGACCTGCCTACTTTTCGGAAATTTTTATGGTGACAGAGAAAAAGTGTACCAAGCTTCACCAAGATGTCTTAATTTTTACTTAAATTATTATTTGCATGGGTGGATGGACAGACGGGCGGACAGATAGTCATCCTGATTATTTATATATACATATGTATATAACAATATATCTGCCTCGACTAGTTTTAGGTGTTACAAACAACCGTTAGGTGAACAATAGAGAGTATATTAGCTCTTTGCCAGTGTATAATAATTGCATTAAATTTCCACAACAATATTGATCGGAAACAAGCCAACAAAAGACTCAAAAGAAGACATTACTCATAAATCTAAGTGCGATAAATCATTAACGTTGAAGTAGGCCTATATGATGAAGGTCTAAAATGAAAAACTTTGGAAAAGGGAGCGGAGCTTTTGTCACATATGTAGATTACTTGACGTACCTCAATAAAACCAGTGACATTAGTGTATACTCTAATTCTATTCTACGGACCCGCTGGAAAAAGTATCTGGAAATAATCCGGTGTATCTCCCATATAACGGTATTTTTCAAAACATCTGAAACAGCGGTAGTATTATTAGTAGGTATTGTTCAAATGTATTATCAATGATCCCTTAAGAGAATCAGCGAATTATAAGGTGTGGCTTTCGGGGTCAGTTCTCCTGAGATCTCGCAACTACGGAGAGCATGTTCTAATATTTAAAAATATTTCTGATAGAGTTTTATCATCTTCGTACGACTAATACCAATAGATCTTTGTACGAAAAATAAGAGCGACTACAGCCTCTCAATGCGAGTGCTTACACATTTCTAAAACCACTTCTTCAATTCATTCGCTTTCAACTCCGAAACCTTTGGCAACAACAAATTAACCTTGAAACGGTAGGTAGTGAGTGAGTAGAGAATAAGATTGTTCAAGGTATTGTCGCCTTTAAAAAAGTACATACATATGTATTTATATTAAAAAACATCCTTAGCCTTCATCGTATTTGTGCCGTATGTGTGAGGCCAAGACCTCAAAAACTGAAAGGAAAGTAGTACATAGCCTAAATTATCACTTAGTGAATTATTTCTATTAGTTATTCTATTATAAAATATTTTCTTGAAAATAAATAGTAAGTAGTAATAGCAAAAAAAATATTAAACTTTATTTGGATTGATAACGATTATAAATTGAGTCACCGAACTTAATGTAGCGAATTACACATTATACATATATCGTTTATTTCGAAAAATTAGTATTTGATAACAAGAAGCAAAACACGGAGTGGAAATTGAAATTAAAGTAGGAAATTATTATTGAAAATGTTGAGAAAATAGAAGACATATTTAATAATATTTAAACTCCGGTTCCACTGGAACTTAACCCTTCCTTACTTGTTCTAATAATTTTTGTTCTAAAAATGTTGGTGAGGAAATGACATAACTCCGTAAATATTAGTGAGGATATTAGCCATAGTGTTATGTCATTTGATAGTAAAAATTGAGGACTTCGGTGAATAGCTTCACCTAACCCCAACATGTAATAATATTGATTCTATTCGGTTGATATTAAAGCGAATATCTCAGATAATAACTTAAATAATTTATTAAAGCTAGGTATGACGTTACCTTGATACAAGGCATGATAATCTCGAAAATATTATTAATCCTATTGTTTACAAGTCCTTCCTGTTTACTTATACATTTTTTGACAAATTTTCTATTGACGAAACATCAATAACACTGTATATAATAGGCATATTACTACGAGTGTCATTCAAATAAGTACTTACAAAAATTTATAAGGATATAAGTTTTTTATGTATGTGGAAAATTCCGCGACAAACAACAGTCCGTTCCTTTCTTTACACACAATTTAGGCCGTATCCGCTTATTTCGCAACCTTTTCGCATTTACCTGCTGCCTTCGTATAAAAGGTAGCGCAAATATGGCTTTCGGCATTAATTCGTTTGAGATTTTCTAACCATGGAGAAGCAATTAAAATTTATTAAAGCTACCTTCTGGTTTATTTTCATCGCATCTGTACTACATTATGCGCGTATAGCTAGATCAGCTGTGTCGCCTACACCCCAATTTGTATTGAGAGGATTAGTTATGTTTACAGAATCCGCATGAACAACTTAACCTCGAAATGGACATATACGAAACGATACAACACTCCGGCAAAGAGTAGTGGCATAAGACGTTCTGTTTATTTATTAGTTAATAAACTTAGTATAAGGATCCTGTCCATAGATGGTGCTGAGAGCGTGCATCAATACTACCGGTATCACGAGTATAGTGACTCACTGTTTGAACAATAAGGCTGTTCCAGCTGTTTTCGCTCAAAAAAGATTTATTTTAAATAACTCAACGAAGCTATTTCGTCCAACAGTTTGGACACAGTTCCTTTGTTGCCAATACAATGAAGTTGGCCGGTGTGGAAAGCCATACATATATTATATTCTATATATAAATTATTTTAATTGAAATAAATTTTTGAGAATTATCTTTATTTAGCATATGGTGTAGTTCTCTTTCTTTTATAAATCTAAAAAGCACCACAGAATTAATAGTTTGTGTCCTTAAATTGATGGTGATTTGATGGTGGAAATTGATGGTTGTGTTCTAGAATCTTATGCAAATTTAGTGAAATCTTGTTTCAGCAAATTTTCCAAATTCAACGGCACAGGGAGGAAGTTGTGAATTGAGTCACCGAATGGTCGATAACCGGATACGAAAATGGTGAAACTCGGGGTGATAAAATGGGAAATTATTCTTGAAAATCTTGAGAAAAAGTTTTGCCAAATTTGATAGCATGCTTAAAGTAGTTGATTAGCTGAAATATTGTTATTAAGTTGTTCATTATCAACTAAGTTTAATGTTTTATTCATACACATCCAATTCACTACTTTACAATTTACAAATATTATTTTACAACGAATTTTCCCTCCGCGTAAGAAATTTGAGAACATTAATTTTAAATAATAAAATCTACTAAGTTAGTAATATATTATATATATTATATTCAGGCAGTTAGTTAAAAATTCAATTGTTCCTATTTTTTCAAACCAAACTTAATTTCCTAAATTATTATCTGTCGGCTGGCGACAAAATCTTATAAAACTTTCGCGCATTGAAAATTAAAAAGGCAACCTAAATATCATTTGAAATAAACGGTGTCAATAAATTTAAATGTACATGTATGTATTGAATACAACCTTCAAAAGACACGTGCACAAATTCTTCAGCTGTCGGATGACAGATTTTGCATTCAGACACAACATTCCGTATTCGGAAATTAAAAAAAAAATAATAATTGAGGTGAGATATGAACTTAATGTTAACTATTTAGCGATTATCCTAGAACACATTTATTTATTTCATATGTATATGCAATATATTGTAGTAGGCTCAATGATTGGAAATATAAAGGTCATTGCGAATTTTTTAAGATAGAAAGTTTAAAATATATAAGATACATTTCATAAAATATACGAAGGTATTCAATTTTTCGTTCCCTTCGATAAATGAGTTCCATTAACGGCCTATTTTATTGACTTATGAAGGAATCGTGGGTAGGATTTCTTATTCACTGATAGAATATTACCAATTCAAAAACTAAAACTAAGAATTAAGGAAGTGTCTAAGTTTGGGTGTATTCGGCGAAATCATATTGCGTATATGATAAAAAAAAGTCGAGCAGGGGGACGTAAATCATTATATTAGAAGTATGGGGTCTAGACCAAGTTCTAGACCGATTCTATTGACATTCAGCGCCAACCATATTATGGTTAAGAAAACACGTAATTCCTTTAAAGTATCAAACATATTGACTTTATATAAATGGTTTAAAGTCACCTGGAAAGTCGGAAATCACAATATGGGGTACATTGGGACTAGGGAAAGGCGTGAGTAGCTAACCTTTACTTTTGGCATTAAACTAAAATATGTTCGAGAAACATACAGAAACTAGGAGACCATTACCAGGAAAGGACGTTTGAAAATTTTTACATTTTATGTTTGTCAGCAAGTATTAACCATTTTGTCTATTTTCAACACAAGCGCACATTATTACCAAAGAAAGACCTTCTCTGAATATCATTAATATATCTCCCAGATTGACCGATATATTTGGTATCAAGTCAGCCATGGGCATTGAATTCCACATATTCGGTATCTGGGAGCTTGAAAGGCTATTTTCTGATTTCACCTATTTTCACACTGTGATATGTGGATATCAATATAACGGTATGCTTCAGATTTGATTGAATTTTATTCCGTTGCTCCTGAGATATTTTGTTTCATCGAAAAGTGAACGGTGATACACCCATTGACCAATTTCCACACGAATTTCTATACAACCTTTCCGTACAATTGCTTCTGACGTATTTATTAAATGACGTGAGTTATCGCACTTTCAGTTGTCTTCAACATAACCATTATATGGGGAGTGGGCATGGTTATTTCCATTTTCACACAGTATGAGAATATGCTAGAAGGGCTTATCCTCAGCAATTGTGGTTGTTATAGCTGTAGTGATTTGTGAAATATGCATTCGGTAGTAAAACTTATGACACTAATGGAATGAATATGGTGTATTGTTTCTTCTAATTGCGGTCGCTTGTAGACGTATACTCTGATTATACTTACTATATTCATTCCCATAGTGGCATAAATTAGTAACTAATAAAACCCATCATCCACTTTTTGTTCTAGAGATGACGAAAAACACTGACATGCTCTCATACCAATTCACAATTGAGTTGACATTGCTTCAAGTATTCAGATAATTGCTGAAGTAGACCTTGAGAACTCAGCATCAAATATACAAAGAAAATTGTATTTTTTAACAAATAAAGCAAATTTGGACCTCCGGTATAGTTAAAGCGATCAGTTTGGAAAATTTAGAGCTATGCGTACATATGCGAATGAGTGGGAAAAATAGAAGCTCGGCACGGTATTGCACAATATCTCGATAATAGCGCCATCTAACAGAACACATCTCCAGAACACAAATTTTTGTTTGCATAAATATTGGATTCATAGTAAAATCCAACATTCCACCATAAATTTTATACTTCTACTTAAGATGTGCAATAATAAAGGTGCAATTTGTAAAGGAGGTACCACACCCTTTTCTTCAGCCTTTTTGAACTTTATTAACCATTATTCTTCATTGATATTAATCACCATCAATCATCAATCTTCACCTTGATATCAATTTCAAAAATCATTATGCCAAATTCCATTATTCTACCACAAATATTTCGAGTGATATGCGAATAGTAAACTTGAATTTGTACAGGAGGTGACGCTGCCTTTCTTCAATCACCCCATTATTTTCCATGAGGTTTTCAAGAAATCCATGTATAAAATAACAGGTCAGCTAAAAATAAGTGATTCGATGAATCAAATACTTTTTTTTTAAATACAATATATTTTCTTGAAAGTGATATCATGGGGAGACGCCATTTATATCCAGAGAGTAGGGCAAGTTTCGAATGCACGAAAGTGTAACAAAACCTCTGATAACAATTTTGAATCAAGCGCAAATCGAAATAATTGTCTCCGCACTTATTCCAAACCGTTTCCATTCAATATGCTCACAATATCCCTCACATATTTATGACACTATTTTGCATTGACAACCCACGGCGTGATGGCACTTCATTCTTTCAATATTCAGTATGTTCAATATTCTAGGCATATTTAAAGGCGCTGCAGCATATTTCAGAGCAATGACGTGCTACTTCACTCCTTTTTCGCATTTCAATTCAATAAATCCATGAGAAAATAGACAACTTGCGCCCCGGCCATGACCAATTGCGAAGGCTAAGAGTGGAAATGAATTGAGCGCGTAAAGCACATATAGGCACACATATACATAAGTGATATTTGTGCAATATATATGGGTGGGTGCGGGGCAAAGGCTTGTTTATGGCGCCGAGTGGCGCGCTGGTAAAGTGACACGTCTTGTTTCCTGTTTCTATTGACATGATACAAAGCAATAAAGCGGAGCGCTGCCCGGATCACCAGAATACAGGGAGGCGCAGTGAGGTGTATAGGGGAATAGCAGCGCCACTAAATGAAATAGCAGCCACTGTGGAGGATGATGGCATCGCCGGTGTATCCACTGGTGGCCGGAAATGTAGGATGGGATATGCATAAAGGATGTGTTGAAATACACACGCCAGATTGAGTGAATGAATGAGTGCGGTTTAGGCTCAGGTTCCCCGCCTGCCTCCGCGCTTTATTGTATGTGCACGTGTGTTGTGGCGAGCTGTGCGCAGTTGGCAGTTGACGTTGCTACCACATTCAATCGACCATGGTATGAGTGTGGTTTTCAAAGCAAATTTTCGCTCACAAGGGTCAGTTAGTGGATTGGAGCAAGCAAGCAGAAGAAGCAAAAGAAAAAAAGGTAGTCACCCACACACACACACATACACATATGAGGGTGAACATACAAAAAGTTGGAGAGTTTTCATTGGAGGCATTGGCGTATGGTCAGCGTTTTTGTGGCACGCTTTTAGGCGCATGCATGCTGCTTTGCATTAGCTAAAGGGATTACCGCCGTATTTCCGTATGTGTGTGGTTTGTGTGCACTGACATACATAGAGAAGAACATATATCCACTTTTTGCTCGCTTAAAAGCTTTCCTGTGTCAAAAGCTTGTAAAAAACGTGTACTTTTTTCGGTTTCTAGTTTTTCCATGTTACGCTTGGTCACCTTGGTCTTTGGGTTTTATAATTGGTTGCTTTCTGCACATTTTTGTAGCTTTCAGGTACACTCGCATTCAGGCATATGTGTATGTAAAGGTTTAGTATTGTTGCATGACACACTAATTGGTTGCAAATTTTACAAAAATTGCCTAATGAATAGCATTCAGAGTGGCTGAAAAACCTTGAATATAATAACTCACAAGTGAAAGAATGACTTTTGAACAATTTGACACGAGTGCCGGTGATTTGATTTCAATGGACCGGAATGGCAAAAGAATGGCGATTTTATCTTGACAGCGTTGTGTCGTTCTCTTCCATGTGATACCGTGGGAGGTTCCCGGATCAGCGGTCAGATAAGCGGTAGGAAACATACGAACAAGCGAAATATATATCCTGTTTTAAATTAAATGTTTTTAATACCTCATATATTCTCATATATTAACCGTTCGCGATAACCTACTTACTCCATCAAAAACCTCTGAGTTCTTCACAGTTTGATGATTAACTATTTTTTGCTAAGGAACAAATTCTAAACCATATGTCGAAAACGGTACAATCTAGAACCGTATTTGTATTCCCCATCATTCTAAATCCAACCGTATATCAGAATATTTTTACTTGGCTACCGTTAAAAACGTATTTTCACTTAGAGTCAGAGAAGTTTCAACATATTTACCTATCATTTTTGGTTGCCATTTTCGAACAAGAATGGGAAGCGCTGCCTAATCTCAGACGGATTGCAAAGTTGTGGGTTAAATATGTTTTCACTGATATTTCGACTAAGCGCAAGGCCTATGTTGAAGTTTATACAGGCTACAATACCTGTTTGTAGAAACTTTTTTGGCCCCTACTATCGAAAATTGGATATATATATTCTATCAGCGGCAAGTTTAAAAGTATGTCTCTAAACAATGGATCTACGAAATTCCCTTAACACACCAGCATACCAAAACACTAAGACCTGTGTCTTTTTACCTCCGAGAAACTTGCCAATTTTTGTGGAATACACAAATCAGAACAAGAACAAGACAACATTTATCCACTGGCGGTTTTTAAAGGTTGTAGGTATGTAGTTTAACAGACTTCTTGTTAGTATAAGGAAGTAGGGTTTTTCATCTGTAAAGTTAAAGGGAGCCAAGAGGTCTGCCATCTAATTTAAAATTATATTATAAACTTTTTTTTAAAATCGGAATTTATTTTCAACAATGACTTTTTTTAAAAAATGTAAACCTTCAAAATTATGTATGACAAAAGCTTTCTTAAAAATCGTCGAATCAATGCTCCCTTAGCAAATGGAATTTATGCTTCAATTATTCCCTAAAAGTTTGCACGTTACATTTCAAATTTAATTTTCTATGCTTCATGTTCTTCCAGAGCATTGATTTTCACTACAAATTACCAGCACTTAGGTCCTCATAATAAAGCTTTTAAATGTTGCCTCATAAACACATAGTCAATACCACAATATCTTCCCTAGCTTGACCCTTTTCACACACCCTTTCGAATCCTTCCTCATACACACTTACAAACACAACAAGAAAAGCTTAGTATACCCTTTTCCCTTTCACTGTGTATTGAGTTATTTTGAATTTGAAATGGACGAACAGTATTTAACGAATGTACGGCTCAACACCTTCAACAATTTCTTTCCAACACACCCGCGGCAATTGTGCGAAGCTCAAACAATTCGATAAGTACAGCTATGTGTACTCGAACGCGACAAAGTGTTCTGGAATTTGTGACTCCGCAGAGTTGGCGTTGAGTAAATAATAATGAATGGCTATGCGAATGACGCAGCATCAGAAGCGATAAAAGGGGTAAGGATGGGGGTGTTATTTCGTTAAGAAAGTAGTGATGCTGTGGGTGGTGGGCGGAGGGTGGTTCTACTTAATAAGAAGTGTTTTGGCATTAGTAAATGCGAGCAAAGAGGAAAGAGATTAAAGTCTGGACGAACAGTTGCTCTATGTGGTCTATACATACATATATTAATATGCATGCGAAGGTGGGTGGGTGGTTGGTAAGCGTGGTGGCTTTTTAGATTACCCAGTTTTTAGAATGAGATTTAATAAATAGAAAAGGTAAACTTAATACGTTTCCAAACATCAATACATTACTCAGATATTTTGACAATATTGGGTATAACTTCGGAATGACAAATAGGGCCAAAGGGTGTGCTTCTCTTAATAATAGCTTCTTATTTTCTTCCTTTTCTTCCTCCTTCGTAGTACTTTTTGGCACTTCGAAATAAATCATAATCGCTGAGAACTAGACTGGGACTGTAGAATGGGTGCTGGAGAATATTGAGCCTCATCTATGTAGAACGACCCTTGGTCACCTGACCTCACTTAGATGCCTTGCGTTAATATAATAAAGTATTTTGTCAATCGCTATAACAAAGTTTTCAGTTATTACTCTCAGAGATTATCATCTGTTAATAGGAATCCGATATTCCTATCCCTATGACTCTCACTCATCCAATTTTATCACGTCGATTTCTTAGTTTTCCAGTCATACCGGAGAATTGTCTGGGTTATCTATATATTGTTCCCCTTGGAGTTTTCTTGGGAAATATATAGATGCATATATTTGACTCATAAAGATCCCAGCGATAATCTTTAGGGAAATTTTGTGGATCATCCTGCTTACCTATGGGATAAAGAGCACTCATTTTCTCAGTGACCGACAGGCTTTCATGCGATATTATATTGTATTTGAATTTCATCACGCTCCCTTCAGCCGTCAGCTTCCGTAGCTTAAATGCTTCTCAGCTGGGTTATTATTACTCCTATTTGTTCACAGTTAGGTAATGGAACAGTAATCGATAGAGATGTATCGCCTCCATTATAGACTTCCCAATAGGAAGTTGTTGAAGTGGTCTCTCTAAAACTTGAAGTATACTTTTAAAGCCAGGTCTCCATTAAAGAGAATTCATTCGGTGTGACGATCATAAGCTATTATCAACGAAATACCTAGCTTTGTAACAAATAGTGTACTCAAGTTATTTACGAGCTCAGGCCTTTGTCGACTTGAGACTTCAGTAGATTCTTTAATCTTAGTTACCAGATATAGCAAAGCCTTTAAGCTGTAACTCCTTACACAAAAATAAGACTAGACCCTGACGTATTGCAGATCTTTCTTAATCTAGCAATTTCCAAAACTGTTTTTCGAAACGTTCGGATAGATTATCATCAAGGTAGTTCCAGATCTTCACACAAACCATTCAAGCGAATTTTATCTCCTCAAATTTGACTTGAACTAAGTTTTTTTGACTAGTAAGAAAGCTTTTCTACAATTGGGATGCTTGGGCAATAAGGGGTGTGTTCACCTTTATACCATGTCACCATAACAGGAATTTTTGTTTTGTGAAAGAAATATTTATTCATTCGTCTGCATTAATGATGTCGCCTTCAAAATAGTCTCCATTCTATATTATGCATTTATGCTAGCACTTCTTCCAATCGTCGCAACACTTCTCAAACTCAATTTTTGGGTTAGTCTTTAGTACTTTCAGCGATGCGCTTTTAATTTCATCTATACTTCTAAACCTATCTCTCTTTAATGTTCTCTTTATTTTTGGAAATAGGAAAAAATCACATGGAGCTATGTCTGGCAAATGTTGAGCTGGGGCGTCATTACAGTATTGTTTATGGCCAAGAATTCGCGAACAAGCAACGAATAGTGAGCAGAATTGAGCAAAAGTGAGAAAAAGCCATGCATTCCTTTTCCAAAAATCCGGGCGTTTTTTCGGATTTTTCTGAAGAATAACATCGAAGAACATTCCCGAAATTTCTGAACACACCTCGTGTATACCGTTAGTAAGTTTATTCCTACACTCTGCGACCATAATATCTCGCTCTCGTATATCTGTATATTTATAAACAACTGTAAGACGGGTATGCGGGTACTTTATAACGCTTTGTCTGCTTATTTATTTCAATTTTAATTTACGACTACAATTGAATGGATGCCCACGCACCGGCCTTGCGGCGCCTTTCACAACAAATACCGTTGCGCCTACTCCCACCTTCGGATAGCGTTTCGAATGTAGGTCGCGCATACAATATAACAATTCCGTTAGAGCGCCTTAGCAATCGATGTTCGCACTCGTCCCCTTTCACTTGTGGCACGAAAGGATATGCAGGATAACGGTGCCCTTAAATATTTAAGCTATTAATAAAATGTTGTTTGCTTCGGGCGCCAAGTTAAAGACTCCGCAACATTCCTGGGAAATAAAATACACAAATCGACGAGCTCGTGGCATCAATGCCATTGCGAAGTATTCAAATCGTGAATTGCTGATTAATTTTTAATCATAAATAATCACACTGCGCTGCCAGCCTAAAGCATTTAAATAAATACGGATTTTCTTCGGTTTTTTGTTCGGCGAGTTGCATGGCAAAATGGCGCGTACACAAATGATTCTCGCGCCAAACAAATTGATACAAATCTGCCTTTTGTTTATTACCAATTTTTGTTGTCGGTCGGAACAAATGTTTTCGTGCCTTAGAAGGAAAAGGAAATATTATATATATTATTTCACTTGAATTCGAATGTTTATTTGTTTTTGTATTTAGTGTGAGCCTTCTGGTGCTTACAATTGCGAGGTAGTGGTGGGAGGCAACGCTTTTGGCGCCAATTTGATCGATGCGCTTTGTTAATTACATAATAATTTGGTGTGAATTTAATTGATGTTCGCCATTTATCACTGTGTTATTGCAATATTGCCAAGTTTTCAAGCGGCATTCGTGGCGGTTTTAGGGTACTTCGGAAATAATTGGAGATGGGTGTGTTTATGAATGTAAGAAAATCGATGGAAAATTGTTGATATGCTTGAATGCATACTCTTACGCTTCCATACATATGTATTTATCTTTCAGCTATGAGTGCTATGGCAAATTTTATAATCATTACATTTTATGTATTTAAAATCAGATGGCAACATTGTAAGGTAAACTTTTCGTGATCTACTCAATTAATATATATATATATTGCACTTTGTAATATTTTTATTCTAATATTTCAAAAAAGTGGTAACCCTTTGCCTATTAAAGCTGAAATCAAGCCTTTAAAAATATTTATAGTTTCGTCCGAAAAACTTCCAAGCTATTCTATATTTATTTGAGAATTATTTTTTTTAAGCCAGGTGGCAAATCTTTAAATAACATATTGTACAATACCGTTTGCTTAAAAAAATAATTTTTATTGTAAATTTATATATTTATATAATATTGTCACTTTAGGTCAGGTGGCAACATTTTTTTGCAGAAAAAAACAAACCAAATTTATTGACTACCCACTTTCAAGCCATAACTTTAATACACTGGTGGCTTCGGATGCCTATCAGGGGTATTAAGTAAAATATTTAAAACAAACTTATATAGTCCAGGCGTTTACGGTTATAGTAATCATAATTATTTGGAACGCACTCGTCTCTACTAACAATCTATCATCAAATATATGAAAATACTTTCTGAGTGTGTAAAAAGTGCAAGTCCATAAAACCTTAATTCAATGCTGAAATGCTCTATAAAAATTTATCGGTTTTGAAACAGCGTAAAAAAAGTCAGCAGTGCTGCCAATTCCCTTATTGATACATAGATTTCAAAAAAAGTTAAAATTCGAAATAAGACGAAGTATGCATTACAACCCGTGGTCTATTGTGCCCCTTAGAAAAATTTAATCATTCCATCCTATTACTATCTATCCCACGATCAGATTCAGATTCAACAGACTACCCTAACCTATATGAGCCGCTTCTTATCAAATTGGATTTCATACAGAAAGTACAGTTACAAAAGCAATACTAAACAGCTCAGTAAATTTTTTACTTTCTATAGATTGAAGAAAGAAGTTATGCAAATTGGTCTGATTATAAAGGAGGGCACAATGAATTATCTCCTCTCAACAAATAGATGCAAGTATACGTTCAAGGTGGTCAAGAGAAGGATGCTGCGAAAAGTATTTAGTCTCACTTTCGTCAAAAGAAGCGAATTGCCACAATTATTAACTGATATATTGTGTTGGGTATATGAACAATTTCCTTTTAGAGGGATTCCGAAGTTACCAAATTGCAGATTAGGATATAAAGAATTTCGTTGAACTCGGGATAGTCTAACAGAATTCACACGAACTAATGGCGAAACACCATTTTGGTAAAATTTTAAGCTCAACCCGAAAGTGCTGATTTTAAACGCTTTTATATTTATTGATATTAACATCTTCAATTTTTATTGTATTTCAAAAGTTCCGGGAACTTGGTTGCGAGGTTCTTATGCATCCACCTTATAGTCCGCACCTGGCACCAAATGATTACTACCCGTTCTTGTCTATGATGAATGATTTAGCTGTGAAAATCGATTGCGCATTTTTTGGGGAATATGGAGGAGGATTTATACGAGAGTGGAATTATGAAAATACCTTCAAATGAGAACAAGCTTTCGAACAAAATGAAACACATTTGACCTAAATCGGATCATTCTTACTAAACTAAAGAAAACCTTCAATTTAATGCAAAAATAATGGATTTGCTTTTACTAGGCATTATGCAAAATTGTGGACATTTTCTTACATCGACCGATTTCCTTCCCCCGGAAAAAAATCTCTTTTTCTTCCTGACATGAAAGAAGTGTTGAAAATATATCTGCTTCGCGGAAACGGCTCGTTACTGTATATATCCTGGACTCTATTTAAACAGTTAACAACAAGATGTACAAGACATATGGGAGAAAACTTTAATAACAGAAAATTAAAAATTTTTAAATTTAAAAATTTGAATTTTTAGTAAGAAAAGCATATCTGTCATTAGATGAACGGTATGAAATCACTTCTACGCTTAGTCGACATAGCGACTTGTGAATACAAAAACTACCTCTTAATTACTACTTTTTATACGGGTCCTCAAAAATGCATTTGCTATTATTCGTTATGCTATTACCAACACATAGAGAAAATAGCGCACCTGTGCATTAAAGCAAAAAAGTGATCTACTAATTGCATTTAAATTAATCTGTAATTTATTTCACACTCAAAATGTCTGTGATTAAATATAAACACGTGCGTATGTGTGTAACTGTATTGGCGCACCGTAGAGCTCGCAACACAATGGCGCCACAGAGACTGACATCAGCAACTCGATTTTATTTGCAACTTCCGCGAACGCCTGCTATCACACCTACTTATGAATATGCATGCATATGTGTGTGTGTGTGTGTGTGTTTGTGTTTATCCCTTTTTCCGTGTCTGTCATTCTTCGCCGGCAGCTAAGTGGAAAAAAGTGTAAATATTTTAATTTTCTATGGAATATTTTTAATGAGTACTCTCACATGCACTTGCAGTTGTGTGTGTGTGTATGTGTGTGTGTGTGTGTCAACGGAAAGGGAGTTGAGAGCTGATATGTGGCATGTAATTCAGCTGGCGACGGTACAGCCGCCGTACATGTGAGCACTGCAAAGTAAGCTGCTTTGCCACCACAACACAAAAACAACAACAACAACTCAACTGAAGTGAAGTGAAAAGGCGAAGCTGTGGCAAAGCAAAACCTTCCATTCTATTGGCATTACGAGTGCGACAGGCGAAAACGTGACTGGGCAAGATGCATCTATATGTAAGCGCATGTATTTATTTTTGTTGCATATGCACTTAAAAGAAATATAAAGTTACAACAACAACAACAAATATGCACACACTGCGAAAGCTTTGCCAGTCGGTATGGCAGGTTACCTGCGGCAGGTGTGGAGCATTCTCTCTGCCCCCCAGCGCGCTTATGCGCATGTATGTGTTATGTTTAAGAGAATCATGCGCTGGGCATGTGTATGTGTGGGTGTGTGTGAAAGTTATTTAGTGTCTTAGCAAAAGTTTACTTGTATGTGTGTTGTGTTTATGTTTGTAGTTGTAAGTTTCGCCGGCTTCTGCATCCAGTGCGCCATCTTAGCATAACTTAAATGCATTGCTATTGTTGTTGTTGTTGTTATTGTGTTTATTGTTGCAGCTATCGGTCTTTGAACGTTTCAGCGGCAGTTGGCGGTTGGCGAGTGTGTGGCATGTCTACAACGCGAACGTGGCAAAAGTGCAAGCAACCAATGTGTACAACATATCCAACAAGAAAGTAAACATCTTGCGAACCAGGGGAGGCGAAGCAACAACACCTTGCGGAATATTCACAACAAACAGCAAATTTACATGTGCAAATGTCGCGGCTCTGTCCTCTTTTGGTCCATAAAGTTTTCAAATGATGTTTGATGTGTGTTTATGTTGTATTTCGGTGAGTGCTTTATTAACGGGTCAACTTATTGAAATAAACTAACATTTTTCTACCAACTCAACTTTTGAAAATCCTTAAATGTTTACAAAATCGGTAAATCATAGTTCGAAGAGTTAAAATGAGATTGTTTTACACTTCCATTGTTCTTAAGAAACATAAAATATGGGTCTGTCAAAATCTTCAGACGGGCCCCAACTCTTCCCTAAAATTGATATTTTCGGCTCCTTATTTCGAAAGAAAAAAAAAAAAAAAACACAAATCTGATGTTACCTGTGGAGTCTCCCAGAAGTTTACAAGAGACAACTTGGTAGAGATTTCAAAAACAAAGATCCCTCTCGATCGAGAAATCAATAATACTTTTTTCAAAGAGAAGTTAAATCACCAGAGAAATAAAACCACTTTGTGAGAACCAAGCAGAGAGGAAGTTGGCTTCAATTTGTGAAACGAATAAAATGACTGAAAGGCTGGATGTCTTAAGTTAATTCCTTCGAAAGTAGATTGCCATATTGAAAAAGGAAATTTGACGGTTAAGTAAAGTTTTGCTCGTCCTTCCTTTCCGCAGCCACACCGCCTTTCCTTATTTATTTAGTGCAATATTATTTTATATATTATATGTTTCCATATTTTTATTTATATTTTTAATTGAATTTAATTTTCTTTATCTTAATTGATTTTATTTCAATTAATTTACTTAAATTAACTTACTTTTAATTTATATAATTTATGTAATTTAATTTTATTTTATTCTATTTTTTGTTATACTGTTTTTTTATTGATTTCATTTTATGTTATTTCATTTTATTTTATTTTTATTATTTTATTTTACTTTTTATTTTGTTTTATTTTATTTTTATTTAATTTATTTCTTCATTATTTTTTTCTTTTAATATAATTTAATTCATTTTAATTTAATTTAATTTGATAAATTTTATTTCATATTCATTTTTTTAAATTCGTCTAATTAAACTTATTTTTACAGTATTATTACCATTTTATTAATTTTTATATAATTTCATATAATTTAATTTTCTTTCCTTTTAATTTTATTTAATTTTACTTTATTTTTTATCTAATTTAATTTAATATATTTTAATTTCATTTAATTTAATTCAATTAATTTTATTTTATATTATTCTATTTAAACTAATTTAATTAAATTTAATTTATTTTATTTTATATTATTTTATTTAAACTAATTTAATTTAATTAAATTTATTTTATTTTATATTATTTTATTTCATGTTATTATATCATACAATTTTCGAAGTCATGCTTGAAGTATTGTAGTTCCAAATTATAGTCTTCACCATTTTACATGGAATACCCCACTTACTTATGTGTATATAAAATGTGTATATTACTGTATATCAACATACACGCACATAAATATAAGAAAGGCTTCTATAGCCGGAAAGCATTTAAGCTTGGAACATGCTTACTTTGAGGAAATGCATAATTTGCCAGGTGCAGCTCAGACATCAGCTGACGTGTCTGGCATTTCCATCAGGCAACCTCATACACTTTGCCACTCGAAATCGCATTGTTGTACTTTACCATGCTAGACGCAAGAAAAACGAAAGCAGCACTCGCGCAAGTAAGGGAAGTCTTTGAAGCCCTCGGGTCTCCAGGCATCAACAGGGCTCATAATTATTGGGCGATGTTGCACATTTAATAATTATAATTCAGCAGTGTGGCAAAAAGAGCTTTGACGTGTTTCAAGACAAGTTTCACTACACACAAAGTGCGTCCTAGCATTTAATGGTGAAACTCCACGCGCGTTGCAGTAAGTAGGTGGCAACGAGGAGATGGCTGTGCCGAGCGTCGTTGTCGTCTTGCGAACAGCATTACATGTTCTGCAACGTTCTTTGGTTGCTCTTTAATGCTCTTCGCGGTAGTCGGAGCAGCGGTTTGGCACGAATGTGGCTGCCACAATTTGTATTAGCGGCGTCGGGGCCTCAAAGTATGCAAGTGTAGTTTTCAAATTTATGTCGGCTGCGCCTGAGTAATATTGGCTGTACATGCACACTTGCATCCACTTATTCTCCTTTTTACTGAAATGTGTAGAACGCACGCATATGTATGTGCCACGCTACATATATTTTTGTTTGAGAAAACACGAGTAAAAAGAAGAAAGCTCATGCATGTATATAGTTTTATAAAATTAAAAGCACAACATCGCTGCTTAATGATTATTTACGTGAATAATTGCAATAAGTTAAATGGTGAATGAAGGTGGCGAGCTCGAAAATTGTGAGTGTGAGTTGCATTTACGCTTGATTTAGATCGCATATTTTTACTATGAAATCTACTACAAATCACCTTTTGCATATATTAGCCCAAGAGGGTCTCATTGACCACTTTTACGTGATATTTCCGAAAGCTTTTGAAATAAGAATGAATTATTATTTGTTAAAAAATCATGACAATTTGTTATAAATAACTGATCATGCGTCATACAGTAAATATGCAAATATGTTTATTGTCTTCAACTAATTCTAATCACATTCGAATTGATAATCAGTCGATAAGACGCTTGTTACTGTTTACGAATGCTTTCACATACAAATTTGACTTCATTATACTCTTCGCTTGATTAACCGTGTTCACTTGACTTTGCCTGTGTCTGTTCGCTATGTCGGACGTCTGCTCTCTCCTCGAAAAATTTGCATGCGAAAGCAGTACATATTATGTAAATATAATTTCTTTAATATAACTATATACAGGAGAGTATATGGATACCTCTGTAAAGTGGTATAACCGCATACATTTAAATCTGTATTGAATTATGCCAGTTTAAGTGTTTTATACCAGTTGCTTATTTGATTCGATATTCTACAAGATCTAGCGAAATAGCGCAGCGAAGACAGGTAATTCTAATTTAAGTATATAAATTATAAATATGAAACATACTGGTTTATGAATAAAAGATGGTCAATAAAATTTAAGGTGTCCGACTTACCGGATTGGAGATTACTTACAACAACTTTTTAGGAAGCAGAACAAAGGTTTTGTTCCACATTAACCGTTAGTAACTGAAAAAACCTAATATGACCACTAATAATATTTTCATTATTATTTTACAACCACTTATTTAGTTATTAAAGTATTTACTAAGAAATGGAATGGAACAAAGTATTGTTAAGACGCTGGGTCATTGAAAAAAAAAGATCCCATTCCGTTATGGTCTCTGGATGGAACATTGAATGAAGTCAGAAAGTCTATTGTAAAACAAAATAATTTTTATATAAGAAAAAAATGGAACTTATGTATTAGCATTTGGCCTCTCAACACATCATATATAAATACTAGTATGTAAACTCTTGAGAACTGCGCGGATGAATTTCAATCAAGTGATGTTTTCGGGCTTTTCTTTAATGTATACTATACTAAGTGCTATTATAGTAAATTAATGTTTGAAGAAGGCTTAACGTTAGTGTTACCAAAACAAAGCTGTTCTTAAAAAGCGATTATGCAAATCTTGCCTTCACCTGTTGGGTTCTTTTTTTTTTTGTCGAGTTATAACAAGCCGTTTTCCACAATTAGAAGAGAAAGCTGGAGAAAATTCTCAGCAGCGGTTTAAAGGTCAATTGTCAAACAGATGGTATATAAAAATATGCTAGTGAAATAATAAAGACTGTATTAAATATCTCATGAAAATAGCATAAGCCATTAATTTCCTATCTCTACTTGATAGATATACTTAAAATACACCGTACTGTTTTTATACTAGTTGTTTGTTCGATTCATACTCTCCAAGTTTGGCAAATAAAAACAGGCATTACCGAAAACTCCTCGCAATATTTTATTCCATCAACGATGTATTTTAAATTTATATTAAGCATTTTTGGGATCTAGTATTTTATTTCAAGGGTCGGTTTTTATTTCCTCCACGCTAGAATGAGTTGCAGATCTGTTAACGGAATTTCTTTAATTTTTTTTTTGCAGATATTCAAATTGGAGGCTTAAGGAAAAGTTTTTATTTTAAATTTATAGTTTTTTGTTATTTTTTTTTACTGCACCAATCAATTATCAACTGAATCAGTTCAATACACCCCAAAAGCTCCGCAGATACACAACATCTACGAGAGTATTAGGAAGCGAAAAGTTTGGAGAATTGTTGTTATATGTTTATTGGTGATTAATAATGAAGCAACGAAAGAAGAAAAAATTATTGGCATATGTTGTTGTTGTTGCTTCTGTTGGAGCATAAAGCATTTGTCAAATATTTTTTAAGAACTCTGCTGAGCTACCTGATCGCGAGTTGATCGGATAAAATCTCGAGGTCCATTTTAGTTATTATTATAGCGATGTGAGAAGGCTGGTATGAAAACTTATGACTAGTCGTGATTAAAATAAAATTTGATTTTTGGCTCTCAGTTAGTTAAAGGTAAAAACTTTTTTCGATACTTTTAATAAAGTGAATGAATATAACATTTAACTATTAAATATTATTGGTTAAGAGATCTGTAAAATTTATTGTTGTACAATGCCCTTTCAATTTGCTACTCAAAGTGATGAATCATGCAGTTGTCAGTGGTGAGAACGCCTTGAATGTAATTTAAAGTTGTTATCGAATAGTTGTTGGGATCGGAAAATATTTTAATTGTATTATACTTAAGCCTTAAGTGGTATAATTAGCGCCGAACTTTTCAAAGAAGAGAGTCTAAGTTCCGCTACCAGTTGAACTGCTTGAGTTCTATGAATGTGTGGTGATATATCCGGCACAGGATATATACAGTACACCTGCTATATAATCCAGTTAATTTGGAATTATAAAAATTTTTAATTTCATCCATATGTATTTCCAATCAACGAAATTGATGTACAGTTCCAAAAATTAAGTTGCAAATTTAATAATTTCTTTAATATTTCCATAATATTTTTCCATCTCCAGCAGATTGATACATATTTCTCAAAGTATCATACAACAACTAAATAAATACTTCAATCAAATACAATTTTAGCGCGTTATTTGATTCGCTCATGGTATGTATATATGAAAACCTGTGTATGTGGATACATATGTATGCGTGCATGTTAATTTGTAACGTTAGAAACAAGCATTTTTATGGAAATTTACATTTTCGGGCTAAAATAATTACGCCAACAGCTCGACCAGCAAAATGTTGCAGCCAACAGCGGAAGTAACTGTATTTAGCAAAAAAAATTGCTGGAGAAAAGAGTAAAGTGTTTTTCAACAACACAACAACAACGTAATAGTTGTACAAAATCCAAGCGGAGCAGAAAATGTTTAACATATGAGAGCAAAGCGCAATACGACAGCGCAAAAAAAAACGAACATGAACTAACATTTTCCACACAGAAACATCTACACTAAACAACAACAACAACAACAATAACAGCAACAACAAATGCATGGAACTGACAAAAGAAACAGCGAATGCCTAAAATAATAACGAATGAAATGGCTGAAATAAGTGGAAAACGCGTTGCAGCCATTTTTTCAGGCAATTTGTTGTTGTTGTTGTTGTTGTTGCTGTTGCTTATATTGCATACTAAATGCGTTGTTGTGTCTGGGCTGCTACTTGTATATTTTATTATTTTCCTCATTGTTTTCCTCGCTGTTTGACCGAAATTGTTATTGTTCGCTGCTGGCGTTCACTGTTTTCCACACGCGCGTTCTCTGTTGCTTCCCAATTTATTTACATTTGACTGCTGTTCTTGTAGTTTGCCTGCCTCTATCTGCTTTTCCTGTTTTTTTTTTTTTGTATTTTTTATCTCCACGCGTCTGTTGGTGGTTGCCGCCGCTTATTTTGTGTTTGTGGTTCATTTGAGTTGTTAAATCAACAGTGGCTAAAACAACAGAGCGCCCACAAAAACAACAACGCAAGCAGAAAATTTTAGAATTGAAGAGCGCGAAAAAACTATAAAGTACACATGTTGTTTTGTTTTTTTTTTTTCGTTGCAAAAGCAACAAATTAACCAGCAACACAGCACGGCCTTACAACTGGTCAGAGCAGCTGCAAAGCGAGTGAAGCGTTCGTTACCAAACCTCTCATTTACCAAACCACAAACAGAACTTTCTATTTTTCCAAGCGCATTCATAGTGTGTAATGCTTTATCCCTTCACTGCAGGCGTTTCGGTTGCTCCGGCGCATACATACGCGCTGAAATTCATCATGTGTTTGGTCGGCGTGCCCGTTGTGTGCGATCAGCCGCAGACGCCACTGCGTATACGTAACAATTGACATGTGAATTGTGCCACATACATTTTTGATGGGAATGGAAACAATTGGAGAGTGTGCATATGTATGTGTATTTATAATTCACAGATAGGCAGACATTTAATATCTATGTATATTACGATGACGTAAAATGTGTACTAATGTTGGAGAACTGAATATACATATATGTATATGTGCCACTGATTAACTCTTAGCGCAAACTAAGGCGGTGCATTTCACCATAAATACGGTTTTACCATCTTGGATTTTTGTCAAAACTAATTTCTTTATACATATTTTCAATTTAAAGAGGGATTATAAAATTTAATTTCTCAGAAAGGAACACCAAGTGCGTGGCAGGCATTCGAAGAACTCATAGTTATCCTCTTAATATAAACCAAGCAGCATGTGCATTGAGCCGGTACTCGGTATGAGAGTCGCAGAAACTATACACGATGCAGCAAAATATGACTTAGGATGATAGCGGGTTGCCCATAAGGCGGTGTCCTTTCACCTCTACAGTGAGCCTAATTGTGGACGAGCTCTTAGATTTACTTACGGATCTAAGCATCCGCTGTCTAGGATGTGCAGATAACATAGTTATAATACGAGTAACAAGAGATGGATTAGAGAGTACCCTTTCTGAAATAGCATAAAGAAGGTTTAATTTTGCAAGAAGATGGTGTGTAAGTTTGGGAATGAGTATTAAGCCTTCAAAACAGAATTCCATTTTCTTCACTAGAAGAAAATCCAGCTCTAAGGAGCTTTATGGTCATCGGCACACTAGTCACGAGAAGAGACCAGTGGATGCTATAATGTTCAAAACCTTAGTGGCTTTGATGATGTGAAAACGTTTGGCTTTGTCTGATATTACCGTCAAACCGATTGTTATTTACAGCGCAGTAGTTTGGGCCTCAAAGGTCTCCCTCGAACCGGTTGACTGCTACAACCAAATTGCAAAGATTATCATTTTACTGTAGTCGAAGCACAATCACGAAGTGGACCATACTAAACACGACGACAGGAGAGTCTGGCAAATAAAGGAGACGACTCTAAAGTCGGGAGCCATTAAAAGGTACCACTCTCACAATTTTCTAAGGACTTAATAACTCTGGTCAGCAAAATGAACTGAGAATTTCATGCATTCAGATTAAGCACTCTGCAGTAGATAACTCAAAGTGAATGCTGGTTCAAAACTGCTGAAAGAATTTATGCAGAGATAGTGCTAATGCGTAGTATCTTTCAAGCCGATGTCTGCGCCATTGGTGGATGCGCAGAACTTTTATTACAGCGTCTTATGGTAGGGACGTATTATCTTTTTAAGTTATAGTAAAGCAGCACTTCAGGCAATATCACCGTACCAGATCAGCACGTCAATAGTCCTAAAGCGTGTTGAAATGCTTAACGGTATAGCAGAAAAGCACCGCGGACATTTTGTAAAAGCTATCAACAAGTTATGAACAGGATCAACGGTCTCTAAGTCGATAAGGCCGGAGCGGAGAGGAAGGCATAAAAATGAACCGTTCTTGGAATCGAAATTTTGGTCGTGCCAAGTGAAATTCCTTCTGGTACGGATAAGGGTACAAGCTGAATAGGTTCGGACTAGTTATCGCTCTCTCTCTCTGGCTTGAAATAAAACTGCTTACAGTTTATACAGGTGAGGTATTCGTTCGACAGCAAGCTTTCGATTCTGCGATCCAGAAACAACCAAACGTTGCTCTTAAAATTAGCAGCGATTGTACGTAGAAGCAACAACGTCTTGGGAAGTGTGTATCTACAAAGAGAGTTTATTGCCTACTTACTCCAAGGGTGCTGCCTAAGGGTTCCCTAATATGTAAGGACTGAATAAAATTGTAAAGATGAGGGGAGGACACAATAGACCATTGGCAATGACATTAATAGAACTAAGTCTTTCATATTGATCCTCAAAAAAAATCTAGCAAGTGATGATCTAATCAACATTGTAGTACCCATCTGCTCAGCCCTTGAGTATATTTGCTGTATACATCAGCCAATAGTTAATCGTCTCCCGAAGCACTAACCATAGTCCACAGTTCTATTGTCTACAGTTTGGAGTTCCGTTTTGAAGGCTTTTTAGGGCATACAACAACTATTTATTTCAATAAGTTAACTTACTACATTATTTTAAATTTGTTCCTTTAAACCTTCTTTAGTCTTCAAAGGTTAATGCAATGGCTTAAATTTATTTCAAATGACAAAATGGGATACTGATTGATAATTTCACGAAGTTTTTGTGCCGAGTTTGCATATTTTTGAATAATAGAAAATTCGAATATACATTGGAAAATGGAGTTTCATGAGCAAAACTAGTGATGGCATGCTTTCAAAGAAGTAAACGAAAACTAATTTTATGAAACTAATATGAAAATAAAGTTTGGCATATTTTTCGGAATAAATTTGCATGAGTTTATTTAAATAACTTTATACGAAAATGTGTAGATAGAGGAATTAAAAAAAGCATGGAAAGTATTACAACATTCTCTAACAGAATTAAACTCTCCGTATACATATATGTTTCTCTGTATGTGTTTACCATAATAAAAGCGGACATGTGAAGCATGAAAAGGTCGTTTCAGTGGGAGACAAGCTCTGTATGTGGAAAGTAGTGGTTTCAACGCCTGAAAGTATGCAGCAATTCATGACAAGCAACGGAGTAGTAGCTCTAGCTCGCTGCCACTGCTGCCACTGCTGCCACTGCTGCCACTTGTGCCGGGACTCCCGGTTCGCCTGCTCCAGTCGACAGTGTCAACAACAGTTAAATAACAAAACTGCTCCACAATGTTTATGTATGCATGTATGTATGTGTGTGTGTGTGTGTATATATGCAACAATGCTGTACACGTTTATTATTCTGTGCCACTGACCTATTTTCCCATGTCATCCTGTCGTCCTCTAGTCCTTTTTCCATCCACTGTTATTTTTTTTAATTTAAGTTAAGCGATCCACATCCAACTCAGCTGCCGTTTTTAAAAAAAAATATAAAATAAATATAATAAAAAATTTTTTTATTGTGTTGGCATGTTTTTGTTTTTGCTCAAAACGCTTGAAGAGTAAGTATATGGAGCATTCTATTCTAATGCCATAGTGAAATAAATGGAAATGGATATAATGTGGGAGCATAATGCACATACAAAGCCATTGAATATGAAATTAAACTATTTTATAAGTGGTTTTACCCGATTACAGTTATACGCATACATATACGCACATACACATAGACGTGGTTAAAATTGAGTCTTTTGATTTTCCACAAATCAAGTATAGTATGAGTGATATGTTAACCATAACAAGAGAATAGCGCAAATAATGTGAACAGCCCGAGCTGCTGTGCGATTTCAACACAGCATGCAACTCTGCATTGCTTCTATGCTAATATGAGAAACGGCTTACTTTAAGGAGGCTGTGCCAATTAAAGAGTGAAAATGTAATGCGCTGAGGGAGCATTCCCTTTGCGCTCTCTCAATATAAGTGAGATATAATCACCTATTTAAGTATAAGAGAAAACTAAGTGAGAGCAAGAGCAGAATTTAAAATTTTATTCACCACAATTTCAACTCTTTATCCGGCAGATGGCGCTTCATGCAATTTCCTAAACATTCTTTAAATATTTGTACTTGAGGATTTGGCCATGTCTATCCCACGTAATTAATTAAATGTTTAACATTAGTATATTTTTGTTTTGAAAGGAAAATTTGTATAAAATTTCAACATAGAATTTAGTATGTTTTTAAATTGAAAGTGCCGGGGTTACGATTTTTGAGGTATACGGAGGTTTACTGAAATTTGAGATCTCCATATTATTTTAAAAGTGATCCTTGATACGTTTGTAATCCTCTACATTATTTTCTTACTGAATATATGTATTTATTCTACATTATAGTAATTTTTATAGAAATATAAAAGGGTGTAAGGTTCTCTAACTAGGGTCTAACTCTAACTAAGTTCTGTAACTCTGTTTTCTAAGCGTTTTAAGAGACTTATCTGGCATTGAAATTACCATAGAACCCTCTATTAGCATAAGCATGAACAATTAAGCCACTATTTAAAGTTTGATTTGAAGAGGGACCATATCCGCTTTGATTTATATATCATAAATTGAACATTGCTGCTGACTGCATTTTCCGTATGAAAGATGTGGTTAAATCTCTATGTTTCCTAATGGTTTATAAGATTTGTATTTAAGTTTCCAAATACTAGATAAACTTCGCTACTGTACTTAAATTTAAACTTTACTATAAGATACTAGGTACTCTTTGAAATGCAACTAAGGATCTCTCTGGTACAGCCGTAGACTAACTGAAGAACTTCATCATTAGTATCTGGTACTTTTTGTCGGTTATATAGGAAGTTTCGTCTTCGTAATGGTCAGACGTTCTCTCTTTTATCCCGTATTTCCTCAAAGGCGAAGTACAGAGGCAGATCCGATGACTTTTAGGATAGGTATTTTATTTAAAACCGTTATGTGTGCTCGACTATATCATTTCTGATGTATATTGAAGAAATTGTTTTGAAGTCTATTGGAGATTTGAAGAATGCCTATTAGTCTTGATACAATTGTGGCAAACTCAGCACAACTGACCTGAAGGTCCTCCAGCAGAGTTACTGCCTACAAGGAAGAGTATAGCATGCACCCAATAACTACACTGCTCATCTGGCTTTACTCTAGAGTTAGCCTATCGTCGTTGTCTAATCTTCTGAGGGAAACAGATTTTTCTATAGTTAGAAGGCAGGTTAAGTTCTACGAACGTAATTGAACTATGTACCTAATAGACTAGCAAGTTAAGCCCCCTCGGCTATATCAATATGGCTAAACTGTACAAATTCATTTTAGAAATGTGAGCGCTAGCTCAAAACAAACATATCCAATGAGGAGAAGGGGCAGAAAAACAATGTTCTAAAAAAATGTTCTAAATTGCATATAAAAATCTCAAAATAATCTAATTACCTAATATGACATTTCACTTAGCTGTCAACACCTCAAATAAGCAAGTAATATATCCTTCTGGGTACAAAGCACTTACAATAATTACAAAAATGATATTTCGTTAAATATTTGCACATATTAATTTCATTTCGCTTAAACAAATGGTGACGCAGAAACACAACCAGCTCCCCCTTTCACTCAATTTGCTCACCCACACCACACCACACCACTCCTTTCCATTGCCTTCTTCTCCTTCGCATGCCGATGCTTTCGTCTTCATTTACAGCCCGATGCACACACACATACGTATACACATAAATATTTGCACAGCAACGCCACTTTTGTCACTTCAATTATTGTGCGGCTGTGTGTGATTGTGCACTCTTCCTCCGGGGCCCCGTGTGAGTGGGTGTTTGTTGTTTTGATATCGGTGTGTGAGAGCAGTGGGTGAGTGGGCGCGACTAGCTGTATTGTATTTCATTTCAATTTTAGCTAAATCTGTAATCAACAACAACAACAACGCCACCAACTGATAACCCTTTGAGCGGAATAATATGATGACGAAAATGTGGCAACGCGGTGAGTCAAAGTCAAAGTGTCGCCTTTGAGTTGCAATGACGCGCGACATTTTGCCGCATCGCTGGAAATTGACTTTGGTAAATATTTGTATCGCTTATTAAGCGCTTAATTTTGCTGAATTTGAGCCGACTACTCCCAGCTGTCTAAACATATATATTGAATTCCAATAGGGCACCTTTAGATTGAAAAATTTATTCGTGATTTTGAGTTTTAGCATAAATAAATATTGGTGTGAGAACAAAGATTTATATATTTTCAAAGATAAGTAAAAGCTGGGTTGCCACATGTATGATAGCACAGCAATTTTTAACATAAAGAAGTAAGGAGCGAAAACCACTAATAGTTAGTCAATGAAATAGTGATTACGCTGAGGGCAACATGCTTATTTAGATTCACCAAGGAAACTTACTTATTACCCAAAATATTCTGTGGTCTAGGGAGGGGTATGAAACCATTTCTACCATTTTTCGTTAACAAATTAACATGGGTTAAACGCTATGTCTTCGACCTAATTTCATTAATAAATTACACATAATGACCGATGTATGCCTTATGAAGTCAACTCGGGTGTCTGAGGGCTAGAGATAGGTCTGTAGTGGCATTTCCGGATAAGCGAAACATCATCAACCAATTTTATTAAGAAAATTCTCAACTTTGTTAAGGTCTTTTTTAATATGAAGTTAACCGAAAAGACTAATGTCCCGATATTTAGATGTATGGGAACTAGAGGTATATAATAACCGATTTCGTTCATTTTTAATATCAAATTACTTAGTAAGTCTGGCTTTTTCTAGATTTTGTAAAGATATCTCTCAAACGCACCGATATATTCGATATGAATTTAACCGGAAGAGTCCGACCGCGCTTTTATATTTGGTAAATCCGGGCTTGGAGAAGATATATACCAAAGCTGTTCCACTTGGAAGGGTACATTACCTAAATTTCCATTGATATTTTTGTTGATGATTAACCTATTTATAAAGTGTTATCGTAATATTAAAAATGTTTAACCATTACTGTTTTGTGGGGCTGGAGAAGGTTATCATTCGTTTTTTTCTGGTTGTATTATAAGGTCGAAAGGTACAATGTTCTCACCAAGATTAGAAAACGAACACATTAAATTTATAGTATGACTTATACCTATCCACCTTTGGGATCTTCAAAATTCAAAAAGACTCCTGTGCCAATTTGCATGAGTTTTGTTAACAACAGTGTTCCGACTTCGGTCAATTGTTAGGAGAAACTCATCTCGTAAAGATGAGCTTGCACAATAAGCTCGTATTGTTTTGTATGTAACCCCAAATTTTTCTAGGCGAATAAACTCACCCTTTAGTCTTATGTTGATCATATTTATGATGGAATCATACTATGAACTAAACCCATGAGAAATGTTAATATATGAATAAATACCTAACATACTTTAATACATAACTTTGACATCGACTCAAGACAAAACTCGTAATTTTAGACCTATGTATATCCCGAAGGCCTAATATCTACAAAATAATTTTTATGCTGTAAAAATGTCAGGGATCATTAGTGTACAATTGAAATATTTTAGTCACAACAAATATCCAACAAGTCCGCTACTCGTCTCTTATACCACACTCCAGCTTCGTAAGAACTCTGTTCAAACTTTTACCAATCTATGGTGATTCTACCATAACGAATGGCCTAAAAATTTTCAAATGGAGGACTACCAGAAATCGCTGGCATAAGCTAAAGCTGCTCATAGAAGCTTTCAAACTTGCAATAAATTTCAAACTTAAAGTAAATAAAGTAGGAAAATGTCACAGGGAGCCATATATATATGCGGCGGATATGGAGGCTGGGGCATCGTTACAGTATTGTTTTTGAGCAAGAATTCACGAACAAGCAACGAAGTGTGAACAGAATTGAGGAAAGGTGAGCAAAAGTGATACAGTTTCTTTTCCACAAATCCGGGCGTTTTTTTGTCGGAATGCTTCACACAAATGGCGTTGAACTTGTAGGTAGTACTTATGGTACTTAGGTAGTACTTATTGACCGTTTGACCTTGAGGCAAGAAATTATCAATCATTAATTATGCCATTCAAGTCGAAGAACACAATCGAAGAATACTCCGTTTTTTTTTGAACACACCCACGTAAAATGGAGGTTGGGAACTTCTAAAAATGTATCTACTACTATACAAAGTGTGTTGGATGCAATGCAAAACAAAGTGGAAATTTTATTCGAGAAACTCCGCCAACTATCGTGAATCAGCTTTCTTCATATCGCATATCTATTTATAAGATTGTATGAACTGTAGTGTGTTGAAGATTAAAGTTAGCCGATCATGAACTAAACAGATCCAAAAAAGTATATATGAAAGCAAAATTCACTAATAACTTGATAGAACTTCGCCTTGTCGTCCACATATATCAAAATTCTACTTATTTTGAGACAGACTTGAGCAAAATTGATCGACAATTTGGACCCATTTTTCGATTTTAAAGCCGCTTTCAATAGCTCGGCTGGAAGTTGATAGTATGCTGCATGCAACTAGGACTCTCTTTAAAAAATATTCGGTTTTAAAGTGGTCCCAACGTCCCCTTCATCAGCGCCTACTATTTTAATTGCTTACTGGCATTTGCTCAGCGTTAGGTTTATGTAGTAACGCACTTGCTTATGCATAACTGTATGCCGCTGCTGTTTTATGCACGTATAAGCTTTACATTGTTAGCGTGATTGTCTGTTTGCCTTTGGCATTGTCAACCGAAATCGAAACCGCACAGGTTTCATGTCGCAAGCCATTCCTTAACTAAGTCAAACAACGAAGTGGCGACGCTACCGAACCAAAGTCAACGCTTGTCATGTATTCAACGCGATGCTAATTTATCGCAACACAAACACACAAACAACAACAACAACAAATCAAACAAAGCATAGACTGTTATGGAACCCTTAATATGTCCGCATTGGTTTCGGCGTTGACACCCGAACTCGCTAACACACTCGCCACAACTATGCAACATATTACAACATATGTATATATGTATATATGTATGCATGTATTTTGTGTAACGGTTGCTTGTGACAATGTTATTGTAATTATGATATAAGCAGTGATTTGCCGCTAAGCTATACATACTTATATAAACTATGTATGTATAACACATGTAAGCAGTAAATCGCCAGTCGTTGCACACACGCACACACGCACACACTCACCTAAGCACTAATATGATCCACACTCCAGCACAGCCTATTAGTCGTTAAGTAAATACACTCTAACGCACTTACTTACATATGCAGCGGAATACACACACCCACACACACCCACACATACACACGCACTTTGTTGGCATTGTTGCAAAGGGGTTGGCAAATTGTTAGACAGCCCAACAATTTTGCACAATTAATAGTATAACTTAATTAGTGATGGCGGCAGCCGCAAACACACGCTCCACCCCTCCACACCACCTGCTCGCCGCCTTTTCCTGCTCACCCGCTTACTCAATCCAGCGTATATTGGCAGCCGGCTTACCACGAGTGGTCGCCAGTCAAACACACACCTTCGTTGTCAATTCGCAAATTTGTTGCTTTGTTGCTTTATTGCCACAACACACACACACACACACACACCCCTACACCCACATATGCTTTGGAGCGTATAATGCGTATATATTGAAGGTTGTGTACCGTTATAGAGTTAGCTTTATATTATCGCAGTCGGATAGTGTGTGAGACGAAAAGGAAACAAACCAAAATGTGTAAGCGGGTCAACAACTTGCTCGAAAACCAAACCAAAGCAACACCAAAGAAAAAACAAAAACAAAAAACTAACGGATTAAAAGGTCATCGGGGCGCATGCATCCATTTCGTGTGTCGTTTATTAAAATTTCAAATTACCCACTTAAAAGCTTAAGTAATTAATGAGTTGTCTGCAAAGCATTTGGTTGACATACAGCAAAGTAAACACATACAAACATATCCAAGCCTTGCCTCAGATGTGTCGTTGGGAAGTGGGTTTGTGTCGCTGTATCTTTCAGTCTTTGGAATGAGTTTTGAGTTTACTTTTAATTATCAACTGAGCCGGATTAACACATTTCGCTTGAAATGGCGAAAATATCTACTAGCCGGCTGCTGCTGATGGCAAAGAAACTGTTCTCGCTTCTAGGCAGGTGTCTAAGCATATTCATATCTCTGGAATTATTTTAAGTTCAATGGCCAGTGCGGGTAGTTTCCGAGAAACGCGATGTAACACTTCAAGTTTGATTACAAATGTGACACGACTTCATTTTATGCTAGCAAATGCAACAACAACTTCTCTGCTGGCGCAGGAATTTGGAAATTTTAAATTTAGGAACTGTAACAGGTGCTGCTTTAATATGTTTTTATAATAAGATATTTTTGAGGATTTAAAAAAAAAATAAAAGTTTTTAAAATTTTTAATCATGTGGCAACGTCTTGAAATCATATTGCCTTAAATTACACATATTTTTATGCATATAAAATTTAACAATAGCGCATAGCTTGTTCCAATATATGCAAAAATTTCATAAGGGTGGTAACTCTACCAAACTCTAACAAACTATGGAATGAAATCTTTAAAAATATTTGAAGTTTTGTGTTTTATCGTTATGTTTTTGTAACGACGTATTTTTGGTAATTTTTGTATAAATGTGAGTTTTACGTATTTCCAATCCGGTGGCAACTATATAAAATCATATTCTCTCAAATTAGACAAATTTCGTAGCCAAATTAAATTTCATATTACTTAGTTTGTTGCTACATATTTAAAAATTTAATAACATGGCAATAATAATGACAAGCGTACTAGATTTAAAACTCGTACTCGAAATCAAGACTTTGAAAGCAACTCAACTTTTGTGCCATATTGTAATATTATATAGTATATATTATAATATGTCCAATATGTTTGGAAGCAACTGAAGTTTTATGTTAAAAGTAAGAAAAAGATTTCTAAAATTGTATTTAGAGACAATGGTGGCAACTCTATAAAATTATAATTTCAAAATAAACTTTTAATAATTATTATTTAATTTTAATTTTAATAAAACTAAAATAATTTATTTAATTATCAATGATATGAAACTTTAATATAAACTATATTCAAAATTTCTCCACGCTTAACGTAACTTTATCCGGTAATTGTGGAACGCTCATAGCTGAAGGTAACTTAATCAAAGTAATTTTATATAAATATTTGCCAAAGACATCTCAGAACCCTAATTAGCACTAAAGAGTAACTTTCTTCCGCTTTTCTTTTGAGACAAATAAATAGGAAAATCGAAGTTAAAAATCATTTGCAAAATGGTAAAAATATTTTAATTTCGAAGCTATCTTAAACCTTCACATTTGGAGCATAATGTCATCTTATGATTTTTTATTTCAAAAATTACTCTTACAGATATCTTCCTCGAACTCATTAATCGATATCCATATTGTATTTTTTCACTTATTTTTGGAACATAATTGAACAAAAATATAAAACAGGTGGCAAGACTACCCACACATTTTTTCCAACTCTAATTCAGGGGTGTGGATGAATAAAGCACCTTCATTTTAAGAAATATTTTATTAAACTTATTTGGCTCAATGATAGCTTTTTGTGGAACCGACCGATATCATTAGTTCCTTCAGTCAGCTCGCCGAAAGCCAAAAGTTATCATGCCATCGAATTTGAACATTTTTGGTGCACAGATCTAATTGAAAACCTTCGGCGATGATGGTATCCGGCACTACATGCAATTCACTTAAATAGTTAAGAATAAATGTAAATATAATAGAAAGGTTAAGAATAGACATTGAAATCTTTCATTATAGTTTGACTTCTCCCGTATGTCTGTTTACTAAACTTGTGGTCAGCAAAACTTGGTAGATAAAGCCTTCAGTATATCACTCAAATTCAATTTCCGCAATATGAAGCACAATAGTCGCCTAATGAGCAATTTGTCCATTGGAGATCCATTGTTTGCAACTGAATCAGCTTTGGGCGGATAATGTTCCACTTTACTTTCAATAGCTCATAAACACAGCAGGTATAGATGTCCATAATACAAAAGTTAATGCAAATGGTGAATGAAAAGGAAATTAGGAAAAGTGCAAAGTCAGATGTGATGGAAATGGCGTTGCATAACCATAACAGTACAAAGTCAATTCACAAAGCCGACAAAATCAGATGAACAAATAAAAAATATGACCGAGAAATAAGAATCGAACTGAAAGGTATGTATGCACCCCAAACATTGCCGGCAGAGTCAAGGGCGATACAACATGTGTCGACGTCCGAGTAGTAACTAAGCGAAGTTTTGATACCCCCGTATCTCATGTGAGTTTGTCAAGGCTTGTTTGCTCATTATCGACTATTTAAGAACTACTTAGATGGATACCAAAATTCAAAATATACTTTAGAAGATCTCAGAGCTTATTGCTTGTAGTCTTGATTTGTCAATATTTGTCCAATATTCTACCCGCTTCAGATCAGAAAATTTTCATATACCTAGAGCTTTGTGATATGCTATGTTTTGGAGAAAACAGAGATTCATCTATAAGAGTTTTGCCTAATTTACAAAAGCGGAAAGAAATGTATGCCAACATATTTCCTACTAATCGGACGAAAACTTTATTTAGCTATCAGTGATCTCATTGCCATTTTCATAGGCATGGCTTTATAGGTTTCATTTTATATGAGAAATTAAATTAATGTTTGCTTAATTTGCATTTCTCTTACGACCTAAAACGAAAGTTAAGAAGTTAAAGTAAAGAGAAATCATTACATTGATTGTAAAATCTATATTATAACCTGTGATCAAAGACCAACATAACTTGGGCTTGTGGAACCGTAATGGACCCTGATTTATTTCCAAGAAAATATCTTAGTCTGAAGAGGGAAACGTCCCTACTGAGCTCTTTTCCAACTATCTTTCAGAAAAGAATAAAAATCAAAAAACACTTTCTTTGAAAAGCACTAGACCAAGAAGGAAGAATAGTTTTACTACTTTCGGACTATATACCGAAGCTCTATTAAAGTAAGCGTGCTAGTCATCTTTATCTTGATTGAAGCTATAAATACTGGACCGAGTTTAGCCAATACTAAATGTAGTATTAGTTTCTCGCTAATTCCAAATTCACTTAGGCAAATTACCCCAACGGAGCATGCCCTAATATCCATTATACACGTTACCCAGAAATTTGTGAGTATGACCCGATCAAAACCGTCAAGGTGTGTCAAATCTACAGTATTCCTCCAAACTATTTGCGGAATGCTTATTGCCGCAAATCCGTCCATACCTATAACCAATATAAAGACATTGCTTCTGTTTCCGCATGCATCCTATTGAAAGTGCTTTAGCTTCCATATGAATACAAACCTATCGTATAGAAGCAGCTTTCTCTTAGTCTTCAATTAGTCTACTTATAGTTGTAAACTTAGTATTACATCATACTCTTCTTTATGGGCTCTATAACAAGTTTTGTAAAATGAAACTTCATATCTTATCAAAAGCGAAGTATTTTGTGTAGCCTCACATATTTTAGTTAAGTTGGATTACCCTGAGAAGGAGTTATGCTTAAACCTGATATCAATCTGAACTGTGTCAAGTCAGAGAGAAAACTCAATACCTGACTGGCATGCTATAGTGTCTATATTACGATTCATTCCAATTCAAGTAGTTGACAGCAGATATTTAAAGTTCATTAACCTTGGTCTTAAATAGTTGTACAATAAATCGGCAGTATAAACTATGAATATAAAAAAAGTTTAAAGAACTTATGGTCCGCTGTCCAGTCCTGTTTGTATCCATTCTTGATTAAGACCCCTTATTTCTTGAAAACAACATACAATATGTGCACACATGAATTGAATTTTCTGAGGTGAATTGCAAACTCAGTCACCAACCAGGCTAACTGCACCTGCAGGAAGCTATAGTGATCGGAGAAGTTGCACGAACGCTGGATATTGTGCTGAGGGATCCACTTCGAACTTCAAGCTATAGGTGAAAATTAGTTTTTGCCTTTTAAATCTCTTAGTCCTTTCTTGCACCTCATTTGTTCTATTACGACTCTAGACTTTAGAGAATACCTCAACATAATTTTTAATAAAACAGTTGGCCTATCAATATTCCTCGTGATTAAGCCTTTGCTGAGAGCGTAAAAGTATGCAACTTTTTTGTGGAATAATGACATTTGACATTCAACAACAACAATCAACAACAAAATGGCAGTGGCGCTTCTCCGTTTGACAACATTTCACTCAAACCCCGACAATGAAAATATGTTCATAATGGCAACAACAACACAAAAGCCTACGCAGGAAAAATAGTACAAAGAATACTCATGTCGCTGGTTACCTACGCATTGCAATGTCAACATCAAACAACCCACCCACACACACACGCACCCACGCGCGCAGACGAACACCAGTTTTACAATACAACATAAAGTAACAAACGGAATAACAATGATTCACCGGCTGGATGTGCGGGGGAGCGCCGCTTAGTATCGAAGTCATTGTTATGCGACATAAGCCGTCGTGTCATCAATAGTATTTGTGCCACCACCACCCCAGCACCCCGCAACAACTGTTCCTGTCACAGCACAAAAGCTGGCGCTGTCATGAGCACAACGTAGTCAGCACATCAGCCACACCATTGAAGAAATCACACAGCAAATTTCACACCAACTTTGTCGAAGATGGGTTCGCCCTTTGGGGTAAGTGCTAATTTCGGGTCGTCGGTTGGGTTGGGTTTGGAGCGGTGACCATAATTTAGTCGGTTATGCTTTATAGTCTGCATCAAAGCTTTCTACATTCATTCATTCAGCACATCCGATGTCAAACAGCTTCGCCACATTCTTTGTCTTTTTCGCCTTTTTTATTGCAGCCTTCGCAGAGTTAGTTGTGCTTCGCTTGTTTTCTTCATTCTAGGTAACATTATAGGTAACCTCTGACATTGTCTTATTTCACTTCCCACCGCTCTATATAATACCGAACGGCACACCCTTGTACCACAATGTTAGCACAAAACATCTCTGTACACACAATGGCGGCTCAAGTTCAGTGCGCTTTGTTTCGTCAGCCCCAAAGTGAGGCAGCCATTCATCAGGGCAACCAACCAACCATCCAGCCAGTTAGTCAGTCAGTCAGTCAGCCCCTTACTTTGCCAATTGTTTACGTGTTACTGCAATTCAATGACTTTTGTGCATGCTTCAATGGTAAGCTCAAAGATTGCAGTATTGACTAACTGACAGCTTGCTTTTTTGTACACAAATACATATGTACATATCCAGATAGGTCCGTAGTCGTAGTGAAGTCTCGTGGCAGGTGATGGAAGTTGCTCGCAGTCACCAACCCTTTTCTTGTTGATGGAGCCAGTTAGTAGTAGAAGTGCACAAAATAAATCAACGAGGCAATCTTACCTCGGTCGCTAGTGAAAATAGTGTAACTCACTAGTTGAGGTAACACGCTTCTAAGATTCTATCTATGTGATTTATTTTGGTTTGATGGGTTTGGTGTTTTTATTTTACTGTAGTATGAAGAGTCACTGCAACCTAGGTATTAAACTGACAAAGTTTTACAAATCTTACAGTTGAAAATATTTTTCTGTAGGTGTTGCCACATGTTCAGAATATTTCAGTTAAATAAAATTGATGAAGGAAACGAATTATTACAATATATATATAATACTAAAGGGGGCTTAGAAAGCTTATAAATGAAAATATTTTTATACATTGCCACTTTTTAAGCAAATTAAGTGAAACAAATTTTAAGATTAACAAATTATTTCAATATAAACATAATATTAGGAGATCTACGAAGATTTACACTTGAAGATATTTTTGAGATGTGTTCCCAGCTGTTTAAATTCTAATTTAATCAAAACGTTAAATAAATGAAATGTAAAATATTTCCAGAGAGAATTGCCCCTGCTTAAAAAAAGTATTTAACAAATTATTTAGGGTGAACGAATTATTGCAAAATATGTATCCAACTAAAGGACATAAAGTATACTTAGAGGTGAAATATTTTTGACAAGTGTAGCAACCTATTTTACTCAATTAAATTGAATAATAGAAATATGGGCTTTAAATCAAGCCATATTGTTAAAACCTTAGTAACATAGGAGACAGGGGACACTAACAAATGCTTTGAGATTTAAAAAACACAGTATTGAACAAAGAAGGAAGAGCTAAGTTTGGGTGTAAGTGAATATTATATACTGCCGCAAATTGCAAGGATCGAAGCCGGGTCAATGCCTTCAGGTGTTGGCAAAACTTTATATTAATATAACTACTTTATATTATATAACTTAGGTATGCTGCAGAATATTGACCACATTGACCGATATATTCGGCATCAAGTCCAATAAAATAACAAAAATCATTAGATAAAGTATATGGGGGCTTTAATTTTGGTTAGATACCTTACATATTTACCCATATATAAGTTTTAAAGCGAACCAAAAGTTTAAAAATATATTAGTTGATAATGGCGGCTATGAGAAGTATTGTCCTGATTTTATCCATTTTTTGCCAAAAGATTTTTAGCATTTTTAGCAGAAAGGTATCTACTTGTTATTTTAGAACGCTATTTGCTTTAAGTTTTATTTCGATATCTTCACTCGTGCTTAATTTATATATTGTGAAGTCAAAGAATCATATGTAATTTTAAATTGCGTTATATGGGAAGTAGGCGTGTTTTCAGTCCGATAACATCCATTTTCAAACTGTAAGGTAAAGATATTCAGGTAATGTCATGCACCAATTTTGGTTAAATTGTTAAAGTCGTTTCTGATATATGATATTTCTCCTAAGAGTGGACCGTTGTCCCGTTGTCCAATTTTTACATTGCTTCGTGTGCAACCCTATGGGGGTTATATGGGGGTGGGTGTGGTTATTATCCGATTTCACCCTTTCTCCCTCCATATGAGGAGGAACTAGATCGATTTATCCTCAGTTTAGTCTGATAGAAGTAGCAGACTGCTCATAGGTCGAATGAATTCTGTAAGATTCTCATATTTATTTGTTCCCAAACATTCTATTTTGGTATCAAATATTGTCCAAGTGTTAGTTCAGATATATGAAAGACCGAGCATTCATAGCGCTGTCCGGTTTAGTCTATCGGTATAGATGATACTGTACTATGACATTCAATTATAGCTTCTTTTAAGATAAATGGGTTAAAAACTTAGGTCTAGCAAATAGAAATCCATTATGTTCTTTATATTTTTCGGTATCTCGTGTTGTAAAGGTATGATCAGGCTGCGCTCTATGGCGTTATATTTCCAACTTGTTTATTTCATACTAAAAAAATTTCTCAGACAGTTTGTGATTGCTTGACTGTGACAGCCAATCACGTTCAATTTTGGTTTCGCCGATTCCGTTCCGAGAATTTTTATGTCAAAGATGCACCACGCACTGCAAGGCCAATTGTCGGAAATGTCGGTAAGATGGAATGGAAGATGGATATGGAAATCACCGAGTCCGAGCATTATGCAAGCACTGTTCCGATTGCCCAGTTGCCAACATTGCAAACAAAAGTTTAGAACCATTTAAATAAGGCTGGATATGTATGGGTGCCACATGAGTTTAAGCAATAAAACCTGATGAATTTCCAGTTGCGAAGCGCTGCTGAATCGTAATAAAATCGATCCATTTCTGAAGCGGATGGTTAGTGGTGATGAAAGAATTCACGAAAGAGGTCACTTTCGACAATGTCAAGCGAAAATGGTCTTGGTCGAACAGCGATGAGCCGACGCAAACGGTGGCCAAGGCAGGATTGACGAAAGGAAAGTTTTACAATATATTTGGTGAGATTGGCAGGGAATCATCCACTATGAGCTGCTCCCCTACAGCCAAATTCTTAACTCAGATCTGCGCTGTAACAGTGGACGATGTGCTTTACGTGGGTACCTGCCGTTGACAGCTCGACTCCACGGTGTTCAAAAACACAACGGATCAATACAATACGTCGATCAGCGCCCCGTTAATAATAGCTTTCGCTAAAACCAACGGTACCGATCGGCATTGTGGAGTGGCACAATAACCACCTTGGTGGGGTTCGAGACCTATCTAAAACTCCTGCCGTGCTATGGGTCGGGCACCCGGTTGCAATGCAACTCCACACTGAACTGTACCGCCCCAGACAGTTCTACCCGCATTCAGCTGTTAAACCACAGCCACCACGATACTCCCCGAAGGGCCTACCGCAATGAGCAGGATGGAGCGACAAGGAACTTCTCCGGGCCCGTGCTCCCCGTGGCACCAGATTATAGTCTCCGGTCAGACCTTGTAGCCTAAAGGCTACTACCAGTTGAGTTACCCATTCATCTCGACTGGTGGCATTTGTAGCTTGAACTACAATGCCTCGCTTTAAGTGCATGTATATACATTTAAAGTGATATAAACTTAGTTCAAGCTAAGTAATATAGCACTATTTCTGACATGGCTAAGCCTATTTTTAGAGCAAAGTCTATTTCAAATGCAGTGCATTTTATGGATTTTAGTCGGCCAGCTTTGGCCAATAGGGGAGGAATTGTGTTCCATAAAGATGGCGCCAGGCCACACACATCGACAGTGACTCGTCAGAAACCCGGGAGCTTGATTGGGGGTTCTTATGCATCCACCTTATAGACCGGACCTAACACCAAGGATTACTTCCTGTTCGTGTCTATGGCGTATGATTCTGCAGGCGAAAACTTCGCCTTGAGAGAAATTTGTGGAAATCGACTGTTCCAGTTTTTGTTAATAGAAATGAGGGTTTCTATAAAAGTGGCATTACGAAATTATCTACAAATGGCAACAAGTAATCGAACAAAACGTTGAAAATTCGACCTAAATTGGAATAAATTAACTATGCTAATAAAACCTTCAAATTAATGCACAAAAATGGATTTATTTTTACAAAATCTAATATATTGCCGACAGCCCGAGCAATAAATGCCTTAAGTGACTCCAGAACTTCAGTTTAATCTCTGTAGGTATCTTTAAAGTGAGCCATCGCAGACGGTTATGTTTGCATATAAGAAGAATAAGAATATTGGTGAGCTCATCATCACTAGCGATGTTCGGGGAAATAATGGATAGAACCACAGATTTTGTCCGATATTAATTTTTGCGACTTGGAAACCTAAACTAAACTTCAAAAATGTTAAAAACGTTCTTCTGAAATGATTTTGTATTCGGTTGACTCTTTGTTGTATCCATATAAGTGTGTACTTTAGATCACTTTGGTTAAGGCTTATTCCTTTCCTTTACTCTATTTTTATTCAGCTTTGTATATTTCCGAGACATTTTAAGTGGTGTACACACAAAATTCCATAAGGAAATATTTCAAAAGAAATTTTTTAAACAAAACAACACTAACAATTAGAAATTACTACTACTCAGGGAATTACTTGCCTAAAATACCATATAAATTATAATCGAAAAATTTTCTCGAGCTTAATGCCAGAAATTAACCGTTATTACCCACTCTCGTCGCTTTGTCTACCGCTATAAACAAAACATAAATCGAAATCAGCCCAGCAATTCTTCTAGTTACCAGCAGCGCTTAATCTTCACTTGAGAATAGACGTCGGTGCAGCCGCCTACTTGTGGACGCTCCAAGGTTGCAATGCGGAAGCGGATGCACCGGCATGCAATGCATTGAGCCGAAGCGGCGCTATGTTTGAAAAATGCTCACAGCAATTTCGAACAAAACCTCTGCGATGTGGTTGTGCGGCAACGCAAGATTGAAAGGGGAATAGAGGCTGATAACCGTGAGGAGGCAACATTTTGCATGCGAACAAAGGCGAAAAATCGCTAAAGGTTGTCACGGCGAAAGGGGTGGGACGAAGCATACTGCAGGCGCTGCGGCTTTTGTTGTGCCAACCGTATTTGGTGGCGACATCTTGCGGCTATGAATGGGAAGAAAATTAATGATGGCAGAAAACAATTTATTGTCGCGCCTTTTAACCCTCAACCCCCAAAGAGGCGTCATCATCGACAGAGCTTGAGCTTGGGCGGAAGGCAAAAGTTTGAGCAACAAAAGCAGCAGCGGCATACCTAGATGATGGATCAAGAGACTGCCGCTGAGAGGCCGTCTTAAGTATAGTTATTATGTGGCATGGTGCGCAGCATAATTTGCGGCACAAATCTTGTGGCACGGTGCTTGAGTTGACAACACCGGAACGATGTGATATGTATGCGTTGTCGGCATCGGCTGCCGCAACGCGAAAGTGAATGATAGCCGTTGGTGTTGTTTGCGAGTGGTGTTGGCTTTCGCAGCTTCTGAAGTGATGCTCGTTTAGCAGAGTTTCGCCATGTCAGCTTTAATATGATTACTCTCTATGACAAGTGAAAAAGTCTAGCGATAAATTGTAGTACAACGAACACCGTTGCTGATCAATGCCATTAGTCGAATGTGCCCCACAAGGCGGATGGGCGGTGGTCGCAGCTCGCTTATGGACCAATTAACCGCAATAATCTCGGTAATATTAATTTCACTATTAAACGTTAATAAAGTTGATAATAAGCAATGAGTGTGACTTTGCACTTATCACAATTAAAATATCTATTTCCGAACAAGCCAGATCAAGAGTAAAGGTATGGTAAGTAGATGTGTGGTGAGTTTCAGTTGTGAAATTATATCTGCAGAGTTCAGGTTAGGCAAGATAAAAAGTGATGAAGTAATGTATAAGGTTTTAAGCGTAATGTGTTGAGGTGAGTCAGGCGTGGTGTAGATATAAAATACAATTTTTATCTCTACGTATTTTTTTATATTCTTCTCATGGTGCAATTTATCATTTAATTTTTAGTCTAAATATGAACCAAATAGAAAAAAAAGGTGTAAAAAATTACTTAGTAAAGATACAAATTGTATCGACGGTGGTGTTGCGTGATTCGTAGCTCAGGGGGAAGATAGGGAGGAGAGTCTACTCTCATGAACTCTCATCTCTAGTTTCAGGCTACCAAACCACCATAGCATTTTTTATGCAATATTTACTCAGGGTAGCAGTTATTATACCGCCCCATTAAGAGAGATATTCACAACGATAGCGTATAATTAATACTGAGTTCATTGACGCTCGGTACTAAATAAATTAGAGTTCCTTTGTTCTCTTGCAAATTTACTGTTGGACATTGAGCGTTGATAAATAGCCAGAACTGGCCTCAAGGTCTTTTTGGTCCCATGCAGTAGGGCTAGAAATATTTTCGGATGGCAATTCTCAAAACAGTACGGCGAGAAAGAGCCATTCGGCACTTCCTTCTTGACTCTTCTTTCCAGCTTTCACGAAAATAAGGTCACCCATACGGGTGCCAAAAAAGACTTTCTTTTTAATTCTTCAAGTGTAAAATCCCAATCGGAAATACTTAATCTAAACAATGATGAGGTTAAGTTTCAAAGGATTCGTCACTAAAGTTTGTGCATACTATTTTGAGTACCACCCTAGTATATTTATTGAAATCTGTCAGTGTCTCTCTGATCTATTTGATGCCTGCAACGGTAAATTATTAAACATAGACTTTCATAAAGTATTATTTTGTCACAAATAGCTGGTAAACACTTGTTAAGGTGTGCTTGCAAAGGGGAAAGAAGAAGAGCAAGTGCCATGAATGATTGCTCACTATGCTAATCAAGTCATTAATAAAAGTAATCAGAGTTAATGAATCGGTAATTACTAATTAGGATGTACTTTGTGCTGTGGTTGCAAGCTTGCCTATGCTCCTATGCTCATACATACTCATTTAAGTATAAATTTCGTGTTTAGAATAATATTTAGATATTTATAGCATTTAATTTGGAAGGCAGATGTAGACGACTTAGACTAAAATGCCTAAAAATGTCAGACAGATTAGGGGCATTTTATCTCTTTTAACTTACTATCAAAGCTCTTACGTTAAATAGCGAATTTATCGACGGAGTTATAAGGAAAGTAAAAGTGTGTATGGTGTGCCAAAAGAGCAGTCTCGAAAGTCAATACTATTTATTTATTAAAGCAGTCAATCGGAAGTGCTTGGTGAATACGAAGATAAATAGAAAAAGGTTGCCACATGTCAGAAGAGCTAAGTTTATTTTCGATATCTTAATTGATACCTGAGTTGTAAAGTTAAATAAGCTGATGATATCCAAAATGACATTATGATATGATTTAAGACTCATTACTTATACTTTAAGCTCAGTATGAAAAATTCGCATGTCAAAGAAATCCCGCCTTTACAAAAAGAGTTGGAGAGATCCCTTCAATTCTAAGGAGAAACTCTAACGCATAATTAGGTCTCAGCGAAGCTAACACAATTGCCCTGAGTTGTTTGACCACGATCTTGCAGGGGTGCGCTTGAAATCAAGAAGCCTTCTTTATTCTGTAAAAAATAAATTGAAGAAGGGCACCAAGTGAAACAAGACTTTTATCTGTAAAATTTTCCGAACCTTTATTATACTGTTACTGTCATTCTTTCCTTCCGTAACCGGCTATAGTCGAAAATAGAACTTAAAGCTTGTAACACATGGGTTTATTGATGTAGAAATGTTCTCTTCGTTCATATTTGATCCGGTCGACAAATGACTTGGTTCTCTTCAAAACATTTAATATCCAGATGGCTCTTTTTAGGCCATATTATTGACAATAATACACTGGTCTTGGCCGATTGCCATGCTATCACACGTGTTTTCGAGTAAAGTAGCTGGTTATTCTTCCAATTTTGAGAACTGATCTAGAAGGTTTAATTCAAAAACAGTAGAATCTATCAGTCTCGGTCCTATAACGGAGGTTAAATTATGGAACTTGGTTTATCCAAATATTAAAACCACCTCTCTTTAAGGCGCTAACCAACGAGAGCGAATAAGAGATTACCAATTCAAGTAACGGAAATGGATTCCGCATACAAAGTGAGAGAAACTCATGTGTGTATGTATGTACTTCCTCAAGGGAAAAGCCTCTTCTCTAAATTTCTTGCATATTAGCGTAATGAATCGTTTATTTTGCCGATGAGTTGCTAACATTCAAATGATGTATGTGGATGTACATAATTTATGAAATCTTAGATGAGAATTGGTGCAACACAACATAAATAATTCCATCAGTTGGTTAATTGCCAGAACATGCGCCACTTGGTGCGCCGAACGTGCAACATACGTTGCAGATGGTGCGCACACATTTCAACAACGACTAACTTGAGTGCTTACTTACGTGTGCAAACACATATATTTATACTTATATACGTGTGTGAGAGTGTATGTGTGGCAGCGTGTGCCTCCATTTCGCAAGTAGCACCTTTCTAGTTTTATGGGCTGCTTGTGGCGAAATTTTATAACCTAACCGCAAAGCCGGCAGCCATTACAGTGTGCCGCACAAATGAGTGCTTATTCACACACACACACACACACATACACATACACATCCATTCAGAGGGGAAAATAAATTTGCTACCGCTTCCCATATACAGAGAGGCATTAATTACAGCTGGAATAAATTAAAAGTCGCACACATGCCGACATGTTGATTTGCCAATTACTATGCGACACGTTTTTAATTTTGTTACAAGGCAATTGTTATACCAACACCGTTGTGCTTGTTGTTGTTGTTCTTGATGTTGCTGCTTTGAATTGTTACTTCAGCTGCTGTCGTTGTTGCAACTGAGTGTTGGTGATATGAACGAGAACGAGTGATTCTCCCCAAGTGCCGTCTCGTATGCATGTAACAAATGAGTCTCACACAAATACACACTCACATAATGTTGGGGCGCAAGGTGAATAGGCCATGCAGCGCCTTAAAGTATGCTATAATTTTACTTTATTTGCCCATTAAGAGTGACAAACTACAAATAGCATGCGAGTTAGTGCTGACTGCGGCACATGGAGTATATAAAGCGTAGAAAAAGCTGGAGCAAGAGCACATACAACAAATTGGTGTGAGCGATGAAACAGACGTTAGTATATTTACACCGTCAAGTCATATGCTACAAGCAATGTAATTTTAGTTAGTCCATATTTTTCCTTTTCCTCAAAAGTTCTGAACAGTTCTGAAACATAACTTCCCAAAACCCAGTGAGTGATAGTGCAATGCTGCAGTGTTGTTGATTTCAGAAGCCCTTTGAACTTGGCATTCCGACCCATGATCAAATGAACTTCACAACCTTACATGTCTTTGTATAAGGTCAAAATTTGTTGGCTCGGTGTTTACACGGCTGCACATATCGGCGTCTTTTCGTAAATCGAAACTCGATGTTATCTGTGTTTTCTGATAGGCTCAGCATTCTTGCAGTTACTTGGTATATCATTGCGTTCTGTTAATTGTAAAACTTGTTACTTGAATATTCTGACACCATCCCGTACCATATTTAATCTAAATATAATTGATCCAAAAGTTTTGATTGCTGCATGACCAGCAAATGCAGACATAACTTTTCCAGAGCGTTAAATATCGAGCTCTGATGTCCTCGAACTGCTACACTCCTGGGTTAGAACAACCTGAAATAGTTATACAGCCTAAAGCTTATATAGCTACTAACAACTACTTCCAACTTGCTCAACACAAGATTAATAAATTTGGCTCAATTATGATATATTTACCTCCATTGATGGTGTGAGAAAAGGACTTCACTTAAAAGTAATAGTTCATAACCACTTGAAATAATTTCTTCACTTCTCTATATTTAACTTGTATTAGACTTCCTCATGTTGATGCTTCTATAAGGTAGAGCCGATATAAGATTGCACAATGTTTTTTCAAAAGATGTACCTTTCCATGCAGCAACCTGCCTAGTGTCGTTTGAAATAAAGACATATGTGCTGTGATGTACACTGCTGCTACACCAGAGAAGCAACTGTGGTTTTCTATATGAAAGGCAATTAAGTATTCCATACGCAGACTTCACAGTTAGAAAGTGAATGAAGCTACTTCTACGACAAAGCAAAATAAAAAAATAAATATATACCACACATAAATAGAAACAAGAAGTGGCATATATTAAATGGCTCTATACATATATTACAAACGCCTAAAAGTAGGCGACTGTACAAAAACAAGCGCACAAAAACAAAGAGTCTCAACAGCGGACAGCTCAAATTGGAGACATCGCGCACATTTTTGCATTTGTGGAAACAATTACAAGCAATCCGCAAAATAATAGAGGCATGTAAGGGAAGATTGTTTTTATTGCGCCTGTAAGTATACTATAAATATGCATATATGCAAAGTTAGCGAATGAGTGCAGTGATTTTTTACAGTGTCTATGCATTAGTATGGCTTTACTGCGCACATTTTATCTCAGCACTTAGTACACGCCAACATTTTATATAAATTTTCACTTTCTTCTTTGCCACCGCCAAGTTACGGCAGACTAATAAACGCAGCAATTTCGAAGGTGTACTTTGCATTGTTTGTATAATACACATAGCAGACTCAACTACATACGCATATATATATATATGTAAATATTACCTCTCTTGCGTTTGTGTGTGTGTTTTTATGGCAATGTTTGTTAACGCGTGGTTTTCTGTGTTTTCTGTGTTTTCTTAATTTTTTATTTTGTTTGTAGAGCTCTCTAAGTACTCGCACTGTAAAGTACTGCGGCTTAGCACATATGTTTTGTAGCATGCTGATGTGGCAGCCCAAGCGTGGCGTTGAAGTAAGCGCAGCAACACTTAAGTGCTTGGTGGCAGCCATGCCCATTATGCGGCATGCATATATTTAGATGTAAGCTATATAGTTGATTATTTATATTTATATATGTATGTGCATAAATACTTAAATACTTCTGTGCACCTTTAGCCAGTTTTATCGCTCGGCGTGTTGTTTAACTTTCTGAGCTGTTGTTGGTAAATAATAGTGAATTAATTTTGGTCGAAGTACCAGCGAAAAATTCGCTAATAGATCTGTATAATAAAGCAAGTATATGGTGGATTTTAGAAAATGTTTAGGATATCTATATAAAGAGTTTATCAATAAGACCCAATTGATATTGAAAGCATGACTCGCACTTCGGAAAGTCGGTAGTTAGTTAAGTTAGGTTCATTACAGTTTTAGTCGCTATGATCTATACGGTTCTAATAATATGAAGTTGATTCTGATAGCATCCTTTTGGATAATAAAAGCTACAAACGAAGCATTGTAGTGCTAAGATGACTTCGATCCTTTCTGCCTACAACTCAATCCATGACTGCCAAATCAATTGTTATCAGTTATAATAGAATGTGAATAGCGGTCCTATTATGGTTGTGTAATGTAACTATGCATCCGTGGAAGAAAAATTTTATGCGGTTTCCACTGCAGTGAAGTCTACGAATCCGAACGAACTCGAAAGAACTCGGATTTATATACGAACAAGTACTTCCGCTTCAACAACATTCACAAGTTCCATTTGAGGCAAATAATATCACTGCAATGGCAACAACAACAACAACAACATAACAAAAAGGTTTCATCCTTGCCAAACTATGCTTATTCCTATCTTCCACGTCTACTCGCTAGCTATTTCGCTGTCTCTCCACTCGAGAGCTTTTATCGGCCCTGGAGTGCTCAACAAAAAGGTGATCCCGCACTTAAGCGATACTTCATGGCATAACTGAAGACACCGAAGTGGATGGTTCCAATTTCGAACACTCTATCCAAGAAACCCGATATATAGAATTTTGATAGGAATATTCTGGCCGTCGAACATAGTATAATATGGAATAATAATAAATAATAATAAACGTTAATAACATGATTTAAGGTTACCAACTATCATCGAGTGCCCAGCATTTCGCAAAAGGATAATGTAAAAGTCCATAACTTGTTAAAATTTCCAAGTTTGGGATATGTTCTAAATATTTCGCAAAGCAAAAATGCAACTAAACCAATTTGTATTTATTTGTATGGAATGAAATGTTCTCTGTTTGGGACTCTTTGGCAAGAAAATATGCGAATAAGTCTAGAAATGTCATCAATACAGATCCTCAGTCACTCTAATAATAATAATGCCTACGAGATTAAGGACTTCTTGCTGAAACAGCTCAAGGTCATGGCGAAAAATGTTTACCATATGTCCTTACAAAATGAGGAAGACGAAGTTATTGGAAGTAAAGGCAAATAGTTCTTCTATGTGAAAAAAGCATGTTCAAAAAACTGTCAGTGTAAGGGATCCCTTATGTCAAAACATCAAAAAAATATAAAATTTTGTAGTAAACACTTAGCCAAATATAAATGCTATTGCCAACGGCTGACCGACTGAGTTGAGTGTTGGACTACGACTGTGAGGCTTCTAGAGTCTATTTCAGTTTCGAAAAAGGAAGGTTATTATAACCGCTTAGAACCCTTGAAGGCGATAAATTCTGATATTCAAAGGCTTCTTATAAAATGTAGAAGGTCCGGTCCATCCTACTAGTCAGATGACAGCAGTACCATAAGTAGAGGCGAAAGCTCACAAAACCACATAGTATCTACTTTACTTTATTGAAAATTTTAATTTACATTTTATAACTGTACTGAAGCACATTTCTAATTTCTTCAATTTATGCAATAAACCTGCATGCAAATCTACTAAAGTAGTGGTATACCAAGTAGTATTAACGACAAATCAACTCCATCAAAGACATGCTGATTGAAAGGCAATTTCGTGTAATGGAAAATTTTTGACTTCCGGTGCCAAGGGCAGGGAGAAATTGACAGAAATAGTAACAAATAGCACACATCTCGCTCCACCATAAATTTTCTCTTTGCTACCAATCACTGTTGCATTTAATTTGCATTACACACCATTAGAGTGAACAATGAGTATGCTAGAACTTCGGAAACCTTGCGAAAATGCAACAACAATCATGTGACCGAAGCAACTCTGTGCATTATTCTTCGACTTTGAGCCATTGTTCGCAGCCATGATGAGACTTCTGTTTCATCAAACGAACCATTAATGCAACTGATTCGACATAGCCTGGTTGGAATTTCCAAATATCTGTCTCAGTATAGAGGTATGTGTGTCATAGGTGTGTGTGATTGTGTGTGTATACCATACTTGCCGTATACTGCCACTATCAATCGCACCACAAAATCAATTAAATTCTTCTAATCTGATTTTCCGAAATTTTCTTAGAAATTTCAATTTCGCATTTTTGCAACTCACCCGGTCTTCAGTTCATGCCTGTGTAAGTAACTATTGTTTGTTGTAGCTCCTTTGGCTATAGCCTTGTACTTGATCTACTATTTACCCTTTATATATTTGCGATTGGTTTAGTTGTTGACATGAACATCTACTCATGTAAATATATGCTAATAAATTACTATAACTTCATACAAACGTATTAAAATTTCTTTTGCAATCAAATAGAAGAGCTTAAGTTCACACGAGTTAAGAAAAGTCTTTTGCATCCCATAAAAGTCGGACCGTAGTTTTTATTTAAATTTTATCTCAATTTGAGGCTTCCGTTTATGAGATATTTTTTAATATAAAACACAACGCCGAGTCTCGAATATCCTAGCGAAAATAGCTTGAACAGTTCTCTCTAACTTGAGTCCATTTAAGCTACTTTAATATCTTTATACTGATATATGTATATATGTATATACACTTTGCAAAAATTTTATTTGAGAGAATTGACAAATTGTGAAAACGTTATTACATATAAAGTGTTATATATATTATATTATTTAGCTACATTATATATATATATATTCAAATATATACAGTAAACGAAGGTAAAATTGTATGAGTTTACAAAAAACTTATACCTTGAAATTGGCTTCAATATCAGTGAAATAAAGTTAAGGTAACACATAATGCCGCGTACCAGTTACTACACCAAAAAAAAATATATATTTTATATAAGAAAAACGTTGAAAAGTGAAGAGACGACTGGCAAGGAAACATAAAAAATTGATTGCTGTTCTACAAAAGAGTTGTTAAGTTTCCTAAAATTTAGAAATAAACTAGAGACAAGGACTTAAAAGGAGTGACAGACGAATAAAATGGCCGAAGCATCACTGAATTAGTTAGAATTCACATAGAATTAGTTCTCAGAAGGTTACTTCATTAAAACTAGATGAATGTAAAGTAGTACCTTTTAAACTAATAAAACTTATTCAAGGTATAATGTTAAGATCGATAAGGATACAAAATAATAGTTTGATGGCGCCTATCATACAGTAGGTTTTGGTCAATGTATAAATTTCCAACTAACATAGATCAGCTCAATTCTCGAAATAGTTGAAGAAGTTACTGATAAAGGGCCATTCAATAAGGCAGAAAATAATTTTCAGCAAGCAGAAAATTGCAACCAAATTTCTCTTTAAGCATCTGTATACTAATACTCAACATTGACTGAAATCATACTTGTAGAAGTTCTTTCAACGAGAAAACTCCTTCTGTAAGTAGGTTCTCAAAAATCTTGAGTAAAATTATACTTATTCTGTATAAATTTTGTATAAATATATATAAGTAGAGTAAAGTTCTTGGTTGCTGTTTCTAATATCTGTAATCGAATACTACAAAAAAATTTTCCAATTCTGCTTCAGGAGCTTAAAAACCACTAACCTTCATATTTGGATAAAACTGCTTGAAGATTTCATTGACGTGATTACAATAGTGGAAAAACATATTATTATTGAAGGAAATTTCTGAAGTGTGGTTGCTAAAATATATATCAAACTTAGAGATTCATACATACTTGAACTCTGTTGTCAATACTGTAGCCTCCTCAGATATATCACATCGTGATCGTGAAAGATTTTCTAAATATATATACCTCAGCGCCACCTATCGGATACAGCTTATCATAAAAGCATTTCTTGATGTTGCCTCAGCATAAATTTTTCCTTCGTATCGACAAAATCGGATAATAAGTATAGATTTTCTGAATATGTGGACTCTTGTACCACTTAGTCTAAAGTCCTTAAGGTATAAAATACTTTCGAAATTTGGTTGGAATCATTTATCGACCTTTGAAAGAATTATTCACAAAGAAAACAATATGAATTAATGTGGAAATAGAGTCCAAAAATTGGATTATGTGGTTATGCTTAGTTAGAATTTTGCATTTTTCGAATGTACATGTATTTAAGCATATTATTCTGTAAATTTTAAATTTTAAATTTTACTAGGCCAATTTTCGGACATATAATCGCATTTGTACCCTTGTCACCAAGTCAAGTAAATTACTTTTAAATTTTTTAAATCATTTTTCTTGAAACGGTATTTCCAGAGTCTGACAGCATAATTTCTCGGAAGCTGCGGAGACCGATCGTTTTGAAATGCATACAAAATTTTTCCAGAATTTTAACAAAAACCTCAGTTTTTTCAAGCTGCTTTCAAGTGAGAATTTTTCGAATTCAAATTTTTTACTGTTCCTACCTTCATTACCTGTATTTGTCTTTCCTAAAAATAAATCCTTCATTTATCTTGATTTTGGTTAATTTGAACCAGAGATTTGATGCTTTAGCTTTAATTTATTTATATAATAGAATGTTTCTTCAAAAAACTTCCGAAAAAATACATTATTTTATATTTACAACTAGCCATTACCACTTAGGGGCTAGTGGACATGACACTGAAAACTGTGAGGTGAAATTTCATGTTTCACATACTACAGATTGTTTTAAACAAATTTGGTACGTAATCTTTCATAACCGTGCCTAGAGGCGGTTTGAAATGGGGAAGTTTTGATCTTCACCATGTAGTGGGAAACTGAGCGCCAGTTTTAGCCGCATAAGCTTATATGAACTCAAACATAAGCGAAGATATTGAAACAAAGCTTATAATAAAGTGTTCCTGATATTTCCCAATTCTCTTCTAAGCATTGGTAATCGGTATCGGTAAAATCGGTTCATTCCAATATAATTATTTTCGTTCCTTTTTTGATGTATGAGACAATTAGAGATTACGTTTCGTCTAGCAAAATATAATTCTGGTCCAGTTGACTTTGACCGATTGACTTAAAGTAGATATTTCGGACACTCAGCATTGTTTCTGAATAAAACAAAGGGGGCATGTGATCCATTCTTAACCTAATTTCTTATCAAAAATCGGTTCACAAATTCACCTTTTTAGATTTCGCAGACTTTTACAGATATTTCTATATATTCTCGTAGTCCTCCCTATGCTATTAAAACACATGTATGTATTCGGGTTTCAACCATTTCTTACACGATTCTGCCTGCTTTTTCAAATGTGAGGTTAAATCTCTCTAACGGTCATATTCACTTCTTTACGTTGCAATTGCGCCAGCCAGCAATAACGGAGTGCAGATGCTCGTGAATTCATAACGCTGTTGTAAATAATGTTGAGAAATTAAAAGCCACTGCCTGCTTTCACCCAGCAAGCATGCTTATTACATAATATTTTAAAATATGCCACAATAACTTTACTCTAGTGTATAGTCATAAGATATTACAATGAAAAATTCACGCAATTTCTTGCAAATGCCTTGCGCTTTATTTCGCAAACAGCTTTGGCAATAAGCTCGGCACGACCGCCACGCGAAAGCTTGTTGTGAAAGTGTGAGTGTGAGTGTGAAGGCGATTTGCCATTGCGCTGGTAATTTCGCCTAACAAAAGCATCTAAGGCACAATGTTCAGCATTTCTTTGCTACTTATAATTGCATAAACATGTCGGCTCTTATTTGCCACCGTGGCGGCAGCAGCTTAAACAACAATAACAAAACGCGATTAAATTAAAATAAGGAAGGATAGATAGAGAGAGGGAGAGAGAGAGAGAGAGAGATCGAGGGCGAGGTGAGAAAACAAACAAACAGAGAGAGCCTTACGCATAAAAAAGTGCGGTTGGTGTATTAGTGGGGAAACGGCTTAGCTAAGCTGAAATAATACAGAGAGAGAGTGGCAAGGCAGAGGCCTCGAGCAACATGATGTATACAAATAAAGGCTTAGAAGGGGCCAAATGGCGCAGCCTTTGTGTCGAGTGTTAATGAAAGTGTATTGTGTGAGGTAATGGTGCTGAAATGCTGAAGATTTAACAAAAGGAAAAGTGTATGATAATAAAAGTGGAAGCAAAACGAGTCGAATGCCGAGTCACAAAGCAGTACCATGTGGTTGAGTGCGCCAAAGGAGTGCAGCTCTGTATGAAGGCCCCATTCCGCAAATAAGAAAGCTAAAGAGGTATAATTTTTCTGTTTACATTCGCCACAATAACCAGCTAACGGCAACAGTAGCAGCGACCAGTAGTTAAATAGCGAAAATGTTTTTGTTGTTATTGTTGCGTGCATGTGCGGCATGCTGTACCCAGCTGGTTCACTCCATTTCACTACAGTTGCCATTACAGTTAGACCATTATATATGTGTAATATATGTAAGTAATATTTTCGTGTTCCCGAAAAATAGGGTTTTTGTTGTACATTTGCGGCAAATATGACTGTTATTGTGGCATCGACTTTTGTATTGGTAATGGCCGTAATGGCAAGCAGCTAAAACACATTGCTAAATACAAATTGAAAATTACGGTGCATAACTGCAGTATGTTGCAGAAGTATGTGCACGTGGTTTAGTGCACCAAAGCGGAGTGTTAGAAATGCACTGGCGAAAATAAGGACGCGAACATAGTAGGCCAACTTAGTCGAACACAAAAGTCCTTAGCTCATTTTGGTTGAGTTGGAGGGTCCTATGAGTTTTAATTCGCCCTGGTCGTCTAATCGATAGAATTTGATACGAAGATTTTCCGTGTAAAAAATATATTCAGAGGTAATTAAATGTCTTTCAAGGCATGAACGCCGTTGGAATTTTATTTATATTTTTAGTATTTTACTTGGACTTGATCTAAGCTGCTGTCTAGTGAGTAACTTTTCAGAAAACTATCGATAACATAGCTCATATAGAATACTTTACGGAAATATCGGAAATAATATTATCCAGACCAAAAAAAAAATTAATTTTTTCTATAAAATCGGAATTTCACTAAAAACAATTTCACTCGATTGTGGTTCCCAATCAATTTGAGCTTACTTCTGTCGAAAGGGTAGTTTTTGAACAATTTGAAAGACGCTTTTCAATTATTTTGATGCGAGATAAACTCATACATAACGTCGGCACATTCTTGTTCGTTGACACTTGTAAATTGAAGACCCTTGGTTCGCACTAATTCTGTTGTAAGAATGGCTCAACTTGATCTCAGTTTATATTTTATACCTCTTCGAGCGGTTTATTTAAAGTGAGCTTATGGACCACTGCCGGTAATAGTCTAGTAAACCGACTTATAGCTTAAAGAAACTTTTTATATATGTTGTTACCCCTAGGTTGGCAAAGGGGAACCTTCATATATATGGTACCCACAGTTCCGTTGCCTTTGCGGATACTACTTGAAACTTATCTAGTAGCAACAAAGTGCTCATCATAGAGGAGAAGCTCAGCCAAATATTTAGTAAAAATAATTAAAATCGCAAAAATTATCACAATTTGTCATAATTATTTCTGCGATTGGTCTCTGCTTTTCCGAACTGAGCTCATTGCAAACTTTTGTGATACATCTGAGCAGCAGAAGTAATTCGCGCTTCTAAAGTAAATTAATAAATAAAAGAATAATATATTCTTCTTTGAAAGTCAACTTTTTAAGTCCTTTTTGACTTTTGAAGTCTTTTAATTGTCATTCTAAGTGTAGAAATTGAGAGAATAGAGCGTACCCCACCAACCTTCTGGATCCATTACTCCCTTGTAAAATAGTTAATATTTCTGCTTCAGTCCATCTAGAAAGGAATGAGTGCGACAGAGCTTAAGAAATTTTTGCTTATTGCCTATACGTTGGATAGTGCTTTAGATCTATATCTTAATATTGGGCTCAACTAGATAAAAAAGTACGCAGATGGGCAGGAAAGTCGAATGACCTTGCTAAATGAAGCACACTATAGCCACAGGTCTACAAGCCGACATTTTTAGCCTAACCTAACTCATTTCACCCTCCACTTTACTGTAATTTATGTCAATTTGAAAAATATTTGTATTAAGTACTTACTTACTAATTTTTTTATTTTTTTTTTATTTAATATTAGTTCATTTAGTTAACCTTTCCTTACTTGTTTCCATTTACTCTTACCCGCTTTGCCCTAATCAGCAGGTGAGTATATTTAAATTATGAAGTGAATGGGAGAAAAGAAAAAGTGTTGAGAGAATTCAAAGTATTTAATAAATTATATTAATTACTAGAGGGAGATAGAGTTGAAAAGCGGAGAAGCAAAATAAAAAAATCAGTTCACCTGTTGCTTGCAAACGTCGAAGGATATTACGTTCTGAGCTCGTTGAAATGGGCGAAAGAGATTTTGTCTTTCAGAACTTTTTGTTGTTGTTTACAATGTGCATACAGAAGTTTGTTTATATTTAATGTTTTACTTCAGACAAGTCTCTTCGGCTACTTTATGCACTACCCAAAGAGGCAGAGAACCTTCACTTGTTTTGCTTTTTTTATTTTCTCCAACCAGCATTCATACTTTTATTGGTCCAATACCTTATTTCACTTTAATATTATGGTGTTGAAGCGAAGACTTATTCATTTGCACTGCATATTTTCTGCAGCATAAATTAATAAGTGCAGACTTACGGAAAGTTCGGGCTTGCCTTCTACTTCACTGCATTTCGCTGGACCTTAGATTTTGTCTGCTCCTGTGTTTCACTTTTGCAACGGTATTTTTTGTTATTTAGAAAGGCAGTTTACTGCTTTGGTTAATTGTAAGCAGCTGCTAAATTATTTGTGGAAAGAAGGGAGATTTTGAAGGCTTGGAGTTCAAATGAACCACATTTCACAGCTTATTTATGATTATTGCGGTTATGTTTTGTTTTGCATGGTCTTTGTTGGTTGTTGTACTTATTGATTTTAGTCGGCGGACACCAAAATTTGTGTTTCTTTACACGATGTGTCTTTCAATTGCTTAGAAATTGGGGGCGATTTATTAAGTCTATATTCAGTCTATATTAATTTATATACCACGATATATTAGATATTAAGATTGCGATTAGAGGACGTATTCATTTTCAGCACGCATACTACGATCATAACAGTTAATAAGTATTTGAATACCACTAAATGTTTTTGGTGTTAAAATTTAGATTTTAGCTAAATCTAGAAATAAAACAAATAATGTTCGATATTAATATTTACTCCCATTCGGCAGACAGAACCACATTTAGTGATTATAAAGCTTGATTATAAAGTTTTCCCGCCAACTGAATCACTAGGATAGCTACAAGGAAAGCTTACGCTTATCTTACACAAAACAATGCTAGCATCGAAAAATAATCTGGGGCTGTTGCACAACCAATTTTTCGGCCCTTAAATTCAATATTTTGAGCTTAAAGATATATTCTCCTCAATAACTTGAAGATCGCTTTACTGTTGGAAGCGATTAAGAACTATGAGAAGGGCAGTAGCATTGTATCTTTGGAAACAACACATTGCTGGTAACAGAGAACTATTGTTGATGTATTACACGTCATGAAGGTGTTTCGATCAGCAGTCTATGATATTAAAACAGAAGAATTACGAAAATATACTGTGTATAACATATTGCGAGCAAAAGTTGGATTGTTCAACATAATCAACACTTCCTGCTCAAGTCACACCTCTACTTCAATAATTCATACCTACTTTAATGTAATATTTCCAAGGCTATGTCGTAGGCTCGAAAATCTTTTCTATCTACTTTTAAATATATTTACATTATTTTTAAAAGAATATAAAACAAATCTACAGAAATATTTATATTTCACTTAGTTTTGCATTCGCTTAAAGAAAGCATGTCATAAGTAGATACATTTTTTTTACATACATTCATATATTCTGATCCAAATTGCTGTAGTAATTAGTGGACATTTTTTATTTTCTTTCAAATACATCAAAGGTTTTGTTACTTGAAAAGATCTACAAAAATATATACATGTGTGTTGTAGATAATACTACCCACTGAAGTGTTAAAGTCAATAAAATTAGAATTCACTGCATAGGCTCTTAAAGTGTATTAAAATCGCCGAAATATTCACTACACATTTAAATAGAATCTAATATCTATCTAAATTCTTATTTTAAAATAAATTTCAAAATATTTGCATTTAATTGGTAGTTAACTCATTACTAGGCTCAGTACTATAAATTTAGTGATTTACTGCATATGTTCTCTAAGTGTCATTAAAAGAAGCGAAAAATTCGGTTTGCGTACATATTACATATAAAGCTAATTATTCAAAATACTGCGCTATAGAGGGTTGACAGGATGTTCAAGTAGTAATGCACTACATAAGCTCTCAACACATCAGTAAGATAGTAGAAAGTTTCACTTCTCATTTAAAAATATCTAAAATATGTAAATTTTTCACAATATTTGTACAGAACTAAATCAGGAATAGAATCATAATTAATTGCAAATGCTCTCGAACCGACATAAAATCACCGAAAAATTCACTTCAAATTTTAAAAAATATGAACTATGAAGAATACTATTAATGAAAATAATCTGCATTAAAGGTTTAACTGGATAATATAATCTAAATTCGATGTTCAGTCTGGCATTAAGCCTGCTCAAAGTCTGCTTGATATTTGTGCACAAAAGGGTTAATAAGATCATGAAATCATCGTTCGATACGCAGGCCCTCAAATTGGAAAAGAGATCGCTGGCAATTATGTGACATTTTCTAACCAGTCTACAACACCAACAGTTTAGTTGCCAGTGTACACTGGCTCTAAATCTACTGGTGTGTGGAACAAAATTGTACAAAAAGCAGAGATAATGAGAATTCTTTCCACAAACGCTTAAAATTATTAATTAAATTAATAATTAATAATTAATTATTTAATTTATTAATTTAATAATTTAATTAAATTAAAATTAAATAGGAAAATGCGCAGATAGCTTAAATAGAGAATAAATAAAAGCTCCGGACCTCTTGTTCACGTGTGTAAAAGGAGTCTCAGAGTTTTTTATTCTGAAAGGAATTTTTAATATAGAAGCTCTTACCAAGTATTCAATTATAATGCCGTATGGCATGTTTTATATGGGTATTTTTCCATATTGGGAAAACAGGCAGGCCTTTGCGCACTCGTCTTCTACGAAGGCTCACAGCGGCCATGGAATACAATTGGACACTTGTTTAGTGAGTCCATACATAAAATAATTATTTTAATTTCACTTATTTACACATTATCACAAGCATACTTTCAATATTTCATGAACTACGCAGTGATGATAATCATGCTACACAATTTTGTTCTCTTAAATTTCTCAGTGTAAATTTCAACATACTTTTGTGCTTCAAAGTGTGTAAATTAGATGTGAAACTATTCAGTTCTCGTAAAATTTTCTGTGGTAATAATTAAACCACACACATAGTCTCATAATTATTCAGGGCTTATAAAAGCTTCAGTGAATTGGTTAATGACTTATAATTGATTCTATAAATCACTCATTGCTAATAATCACACTACTCATTTTACTTCTTATAAAGTCCTCACTTTTCATTTAGTTCAAAACATCGATTGTTTACAAACTCTTCAGTGCTTTCAATTTAAATATTCATATACGATTTTATAATCCAGTCGGTGCTAATAAAGAAAATACACACTCATTAAATCCAAAATATGGCCTATAAATTAAATATCTTGCTATTAACTCACTGATAATTATCAAACTAGTCTTTATGGATGTCATACATTCCTCAGTGCTAATAATGAAACTACTCATCTTGGCTGAGGCACATGAAATATCATTAATACAGCACATTAAATTCGAAATTTAGCTTAATTTATTGCATTTACACAGTGGCTCACTCCAGACTCCTTCATTCATCATCAGACTTTTCATTCGTAAATTTAATTTTTGTCAGAAGTGAGTGCAAAAGGATATACGAACAATTTTTGCTTTGCAAAAATGAACAAACTGACATAAAAATCATTTCGCCACAAACGGTGAACAAATTTTGTCGAGTGAAATTAAGAGTGTGCAAAAAATTTTCTAAAACTAAAGTAAATAAATAAAATTATTAAAAAAAAAAACTTATTTTTTCAATAATTAAAAATGAATGTACCAAATAATAAATAATAATTTTCCCACATGCACGTGTGCGCCACACTTAATGCTGGTGCTTAAAAGATGTAACACTGCGCGTTCGTAAAGCTCCGGTTTCATTCGCCTGCGCGAATCAGTGCCGAACAATTCTCCGGTCGCAATTTATTTAATCCGAGAACATCGCCTAAAATATCGGTTAATAACAATAGTTTTGTGCAAAATCGTGAAGTAGTGTTAGTTGGAAAATGCGGTGTAGTGAAATTTTTATCGCAGCAGCGTTTTTCAATCGGTTTTTCGGTAAGTGAAAAAGTTAAGTGCGTTCATTCGATGCGGCGTCATGGAAAAGTGTACGCGAGTGTTTTATTAGTGAAGTGTGTTAGTGTGTTGATGCAGGCGTCAGACCGAACATTTCACTAAATCAAAGTAAGGTAAGTAAGTGTTCCATAAACTAAATAATATTATTATAGAAAATATAGTAATTGGCTGGCGAAATTTTTTAACGAAGCGCTATTTGCATTAATGTTACCGTTTTAACAGTATTATTGTTGGTGCCTATTTGGAGGGCTCCGTTAGGTCCTTTTGTTGTTGTGTAAAAAATTCTAAAGCTTTTGAGTAATCGCTTTTTGGTAAAGCTTCCTTCGTAATTAATAACAGCTTTTTGATCATACCAGAAATTATATGGTGCTATTATACATACAACATTTGAAAATCACTGCATGCTTTTGGGCGGATTATTTATGAATCTTCAATTTCAACCAGTATTTATACTTAATTTACGTTACTAATTGGGTATCAGAGAGCTTTTCATATGAATATTACGAATGAGGAACAGTTTTAGAGCTGTTGTAGTTTTATTTGGAAGCAAAGGACAATGAACTTGGTATTCATACTATATAGGTCCTCGTATACTTTAGTCAATTATATTTAAGCGTTTAACATTTTTATTTTGGATTGTTTGCGGTGGCATAAAATATGCTTTTTTACTATCGTATATTTATAATATTTATAAAACTGGCTTTGAGCCAATCGTGCATCTGACCCCAGAAAAAAATAAAATTTGGATTTCAATAACAAATTCAACAAATTTTGTTGCAATGTTTTGATCAATGATGCAGGAAAAAAGTTTGTGGTTTTCTAAAGTTTATATTCTACCAATTACATATAATACTTCACGGAAATATGTCCCAGTTTGAAAGTTTGAAGGGAAATTTTAATATTTTAGTACCTTAGGCTTTTCACAAAATTTATTATTTTAAGTTAGGTTACGAATTACTTGGAAAATGTAAGAAGGGCCGTTGAGCTGTCCCGTTGAATACAGAAAGAGTGTACTTAGTACAAAGGCGACGAAAAAATTACCTCAGTCCGAATATCAGAACTTAGGATCATAAAGTTTGCCTGAAGTAAGTATTTGATTGTTAGTTAGTCTGTTCTGCTGTTTAGGATTAAGCCGACAAAAAATGGTCTCAGCCCGAATTCAGTCCGAAGCACTCACGTGTTAGTTAGTAAGGTTATACAATTTGATTGAGGTCAAAAAGTCAAAAGAAATGTTATATGTTCGATAAATTAGAGGAGGATGTATCGAGTTATTTCGAATAATATTTTAATAGCATGTAAAAGGGTTATTTAGTGTGTAAAGAATATTTCGCTATTTTTTGGGGTATATTGTACGTGAAGATAAAGGGCTCGTTATCGTTCCTATCTCAAAGTTTTGTAGTGATTATTATAAAGGTCCTCGAGAAATCTCGGGTATTTTCAAAAACATGGATGTTTTGTATTGCATATGTTCCCTCTTCTCATAGACTCCTTGACACACAAATCATTTGATCTAACTTGTTTTATTTCACAATAGTGTAACACTAATAGTAATATTTTATTTAATATAATCGTCGGCTCTTTAATATCAGGGTATCTGGAAATAAATGGGAAAAGTTTCCGTAATTAAAAGGAATTCATAGCCACAGAGGTGCGTCGCACGGCATTAATTATCTTGAATTTCAAAATCTTAAAAAAAAAATTAAATCTGTCAGTCAAAGAGACCCTCTTACTTTCTCATATTTGGTTAAACTCTGCTTAATGTCTGGCAATTGCTTGGTGTATTCAATATACACCAAATGCAGGCCAATACGTAAGCTTTCTCGAGGTTAGACTTTATAGATTTTAAGATGTTCTGTAATAATATGTAAATATAATATGTTGAATGTAAATTAATCCTTGAGTTTGTCGCTAGCGATTTCAAAACTTACGCCCCTTGCCTTCTTTACTAGAATTTTCAAGATCCCTCTCACTTTCGCTTGATAAAGGCTTGTTTAAAGTATTAGATAGAATATATTTCGTTTAACAGAGACTCACACATACAAGGAGTCTCCGATTCTATCCTACCAATAGAAGGGCGAAAGTGGCTGTTGTGGAAAATTTAACTCTCTAATAAAAATAACTTGAGCCTGGAAAAGAAAATAAAAAAGGTAGTGTTAAAAACATAACATTTTTTGTCGGGGTATGTGAGGACGTCTAAAATATGTACATAGTACATATAAAATCATATAAGAATCATTCTCTTTTAATTTTCACACTCTGACCTCAGCTAAATAGCTACGGTAAAATAATCTGTTGTCCGATATGACATAACTCTTATTACATATTTCATTTAATTTACGCTCAAATATTTGCTTCTTTCTTTACAAATAACTTCTTCGCTGAAAAATAACTCAAATTCGTATTTAGTATTGTAATGTTAATCAAATAGCAGTTCTTTCTTCAAAATGAGGCTATACCAAATCATTTATTTTATTAGTCTTTGAAAGCTGGGTCTAGATACAGACGCCCCTCGCCTCCTTCTACTTCTAGTTTTTGTAGTGTTTGGTGGAAACTTTATAACTTCTTACCTGTTTAGAGTAATACAATGATTTCTTTGCTCCAAGGTGGCTAAAAAACGTCTCTAAAAGGTTATAAAGAACTTGACACCGATTTTAGCAAATTTAGTAAGCTGCTTAATTTAAATTATTCGTCCGCGCAGCCATTTCTACCATAAATCCATGAAGTTAGCGGTCAATATTATAAACTTTCTAATAGTGTTTTAAATAAAATGCTGAAATCAGAGATTCAAATACAACCTTTCAAGAATGAATGTCACTATCTGATCCTGTGAACTTATTTCCAAGTAAATGAGGCTTGGAATTTTTTTAAAATACAATTTAGCTTTATTACTGAAAAATTATCTAAAGTTTGAAATGATTTCAAACAAAAGAGATATTCAAGTACTTAATTGCCCTTTTTCTTAATACTTGGTTTAGACAAAAATATTATTCTGAAAGTGGACATTTTTAAAGTCACTTAAACATCACTACAACAGCTCATTTGTTGAGTTTTATGCAAAGATATTCCAAAAACTTCTTCGCTAAATGTGCTCTAGAATCGATAATTCTATATTTGGCAATTTTCTGAAATTAGCCGCACATGATAAATCGTTACGTTTAGTTTAATTCCAAGTTTTGTTTGCGAAGTTTGCGTGCTTTAGCAAAGATCTGCATATAGTTCATTATACATATATGTATATATATGTTCCTGCATACATTTTCTACATATGCTCACGTTGCGTATACGCAGTGTTGTCTCTTCTAATTAGCCATTCTAATGAACACTACATTTGCAATTACCCAGCAGGAGCAGCAGTAAATGAAAGGAGCGCATCATATATATATAGCAACATATCAACGCACAACCAAACACTCGCATACATACAAGTGTGTGTCTGCTGTTCTGGGAGCGGTATATGCCTCCTTATCAACTCCTTTGCAGAACTCTAACGGCGCCATTGTTGCAATAAGCTTCTCTACACCATCTCAATTACATGAAATGTTTAACAAAAACATATTTTTATCTACACACACACACACACATATACACACGCTCACACGTACACGTATGTTCATATGTGTGCGTGTGCACGAATGTACTTACGCTCAGTCTGACATCTCATGCCGTGTTGCTAATAAAAATGTAAAATTAAGCATTGTTCTTAGTCGCTCTTTGTTTTGCATACTCGTTTGAATTTGTGTGTGCCTTAATTGTGACTTGTGAAATTCCAAATTTGCTTCACTTTTAACTCTCTACATTCTACAAATTACAAATTACAACAATGAAGCAGACTTAAAAATGCTTTAGGTAAGCAAAAACTGTGTATACCAAGTACCCTCTAGGACATCGATGGTGGATATTAAATATTTTCATATCGTTATTTCGTTATATCTTTGTTGTTATTCTAGTGGCCTAAAATATTCTCCAACTTGTTTTGGTGAGTTGATAGTCTTTGGTCGGATGTAAAAGCCAGTAATTTTCTGTTACCTAGAATTTACTATCCTATCCTTGGAACGAATTTCACCGCTGAAAATATACTTTAATTCGAAGCTTGTCGACTTTAAATTTAAAAAACAATCCATCCTTCAGTATTTATTCGCATGAAATTTTTCCAAATAGACGCTTTCATATTTGCTTCCTTTCCGAGTTCCTTATCCGAGCTTATCCTCGCATTTATGTTGACGAAGTTAGAAATCGTTGGAAGCATTCCCTAAAATAACTATCAAAAAACACTAAAAAATCATACCAAATTATAAATAAAAATCCTTAAAATTGTGCTGAAAGGCAAAAGAAGATATATTTTTTTAGCAATACCCTAGGAAATGGCATAAGTGAAGTCCAGCGAAACCAGGGAAATGAGAAGCAATAATATGAGTTTCTACCTTGTGATCATTAGCTACAGTGCTGCCAGAGTGCATATTCAAAATCCATGGGCCTCAAATATATACTCGTAGCGAGGGTCGGAGGGTGAATGAAAACTGAAAGCTCAGTTGCTTAAGGGTGCGCTAGTGAGCGAATCTCGGTTTATAGGCTTTGAAAAGCTGAATATGGTTGAATTATCTCATCGAAGATCCACTTATTTTTTAAACATATTTTGAGGTTATGAAGAACTCAATTTTTCTTTATCGGGGAAATATTATACTACTTCCTGTCGGTTGAAAACACGATCGATTATTTATCTCTACTGTATAAGATATTCCATTCCAGGATTCAGATTTATGTTCACTGAACTGTTTTACAATCAAATTAATTTTAAAAATTATTAAACAAAAGTCATTCGAAATTGAGTATACATTGCATTCAAAGAAGAACATCGAAATTCCATTTCTTCTGCATAACACGATTTCTTCCTTTTCTTAAAAAGATTTCATTAGAGGGAGAAATCAGAGCTTCATTAAATTATAAAACAGTAAAATGGACGGAACCGCAAGCTAATCTCGTTTATTTAAGAGCAACCGCCAACAACTGGAGCTCATTTTAACTTTTTAGCAGCAGATCAAGGTAAGATTTGATCTAATATACTTTAAATACGATGTGCCTAAAATATTAATATTTTCTACATTACGACTTCATCACTCTGTCGATAAAATAATCTGGTTTTTACCCTGTGCAAACCAACAAACGTTTCCCACTAGTTCTTTGAATTGACGTGAAAATGTGAAAAATTTTGTATAGGTAGATATTCGTATGTACTTGAGGCCTTGAGATAATATATTTCCGAAATTCCGTTGAGTGCAAAGAAAAAGTTCAATTAAATGCTTGAAACTGTAAATTTCTCTCACTGCTTGGGTGTTACTTCACAGGGTTCGCAGATGGAGAGTTATTTGTTCTATCTCAACTCTGAACTCAGCACACAGCTCACTCAGCCTCCCTCTAGTGTACAAATGTGGCATTAAGTCGGCATAAATGTTGGTTTGTAATGTTTGCCTTCTACCACAGGGATTCAGTGCCCTCGAAATTATCTACATTTAAATGCTTTTATTCACAAAAGCACGTGTGTGGGCACACATCATAGAAAACCAACGGCGAAATTAATGTTTCAAGGTGGTTAGGCTTAAAAATGACAAACTTGACGGGGAAAAGTTAGATTAAAGTGCTGCTGATGCAACGACTCTCTAAGGACGAAAGAGCACTAAACTGAGTATTTGCGGGTCTACTGGATGCGCTCATGCACAACGGTGCTAAGCTAGAATATTTATTTCATTTTATCTTTTTTATGTCTCCACTCTGCCAGGATATGGTTGTATGTAAATAATTTAATGTTAAAAGGAACTGCGGCAGCTACAAGTTGTATTTGTTGAGTTTTAACTGTTGCTTTTGACTTGTCATGCTAGTTAAACAATGTTAACTCTTGTCTCTATTTATTTTTTCTTTTATTTGTTATACTCTGTTTGACTTTTGTGGATTTTATCTAAATTTTTCTTAATTTCTGTTCGTTGTTGCATAAAGGGATCACTCTGTGTCTTTTGGCGTGGTTAAGGCAGGAATATACGAAATGGAATTTTTATGAACCTTAAAGCAAATACTAAAAATATACGGTATTTATATGAGAGGTGTTATTAATTAATTCAGTTTTTTTTTGTTTTAGAGAGAGAGAGTTTTTGTTTGTTGTTCGGAGAATTTATGACTCACCCAAAGGATAAATGAGGTTCTTGGATGTTCTTACCCTCTTTTTTTTTGGATTTTCAGTTATTATCTTCCAGATCCCTACCTTAGCCCACAGACCAACTCTCAATATTGGCTAAGAACGAGCCGCTGAAGTGCTGTGTCGGAGATAATTTCATTAATTTATATATTTAATTATTTAAGGACTTCAAGGAGACTTAAAGATCGATTTCACGCATTTTCGCCACACTTGCATGTTCACCAGTCCACTTTTCTATAGGTCCACTTTTATGTAACATTCTAATTAAAGTGAACTTTCACCGTAAAAACTTTACTTGGATTATGCAAACATTGTAAAAATTATATGTAATTATTTTTTATTATTATTTTTTATTCCCATGAAGCTAAAATGTTTTTTGTTATTGTGCAAATTTAGTTATTTAAAATATTTGCGGGGCACATTAAGTGGCTTATCTCGCTATTGAATAATGGAATTTTTCACTTTGTCCATTGTTGCAGCTTGTATTTAACATGCCACATATTCAAAATATTCAATTAAATGTAATCCTTTGCAAATTTAATCCGACTACATGATTTACTAAGCTCGACTGGTCGGCATGTTATTGAAAATTAAATTTAAATTAGAAACAAAGTGATCGACCACAACCAAATACCCAGGCATTTCTAGCAAAATAATTGCACAAACATAGAACAGCAATGGTGTGTGTGTGTGTGTGTGTGTGCGAATATATATAAATATTTGCTTCAAATAACCATATTTAATTTGATAAATGATAACACAAACGAAACTAAAAAAGTTGCTTAAATATGTTGGCGAAATTTAGTTTCAACTATTTTACACAAAAGCTTACCAAATCGGTTTCGCAAATCTAAACTTAACTTAAGCCTTGAGTAGATGTTTCTAAAGTTCATAAAAATCATTTATTGGTCTCAAAAGTTTAAAAAAAAATATTCCAACTCCGTAATTTCAAAAACCAAAATTCAAATAAGCACAAATAAATCGAGACTTCCAGCTGTAAGTATATATTTAATATTCTAAAACTGTCAGACTAGATCAAGTAATGTATGAATTTATTTCAATAAAAAAATTGGTTCAACACTGAACCTGCCTAACTTAAACTCTCTGACCATCAACAACTTGTAGTTGATAAGAGAGAGAGAGAGAGAGAGAACTTTAGCATATTATCTTGATTTTGGAGTATAACATAACCCGAGAGCACAAAGAACTAGAAAAATGTTTATAAAGGTCCATCAGATGAGGCTATTAAGCTATGAGCCTATATAAGGAAATATCAGCAAATTTCTAATGTCATACTCAATTTAGTTTAAGCAATTATTACTTTTGGATTGAATATTATATATTGAATATTTCGATATTTGAATTGATCTGAACAGTTTGTGTGTTGCTCTGAAAACTTAATTTTGAAAAAGGAGAGAGTAATTCAACTTTGAATGAAATTTTATTACTCTATGGTTGAAATATTTTATGGACAATATAACTATGTTTCGCAATTTGAATTGGAGAAGGGAGGGTGACCTAGTACTTATTAAGAACTTACCTTAACAATTAAACATTTAATTTTTTGCAATTTCTTTTGATGAAATTTCGTTTTCTCAAGTTATTGTAAATGAAATACTAATCGGGTAATTAGCGGAAAGATAGCGGAGTGGAAAGTGTGGTATTAAGGTTGCATAGGTGATAAGTATTATACGTAAGTACGAACACTTGGTATCAGTCTCACAATCAGAAGTAAGAAAAAATCTTCTCATATTTTGTACACAGTAGAGACTGATTACTGACTTTAAAAGTTTAATACTGTAATTTAATATAAAATCTTAGCGAAGTTGCTACATTCATGAATCAATAATGGTATTTGTATTAGTAAATTTAGTTTTAAAATATTTATACTAGCGAACCAAAGGATAGAAAAAGGAACTCAAGAGTGGAAGAGAGCAAAGAGATCTAAAGTTTTCTGCAAATTGCAAATGTATCATTCTATGGACTTCTCCAAATGAATAATATTTATCGATCTCTTGTGTTTTGGAAAATTCAATCATGGTTCTTACATAAATTCTTGCTTAATGAAAAGTGTATAAAGTGCACCAAATGAAGATAATTAGTGAAAAAAAAACTAGTTCAATCTTCATCCAATATATTCAGTCCCCGCCCTTATGCGTGTTTTGCATATGTTTGGTAAAGAAGATATTCTACATCTGGGACATAAATAATATCGAAGCCCACACTTCTGCTGATCGGTCTATTCTATGTCTATGCTATGTCTTGGCTATTGCCAAAATAATCAGCAGATATTTTGAATATGCAATATAATTTTACCGTATTCTCCAGTTCTTCCGGTTTTGATTTGAATATAATAAATTTACTGTTTTCTAAAATTATCATATTTCAGCAGCAAAATTTGGTTTCTTTAACGAAACTTATGAAACAGACTTTTATGAATTCTCTCTTCAATAGCAGTATAAACACTTCATACCTTCTCCTAGCCCCCATATTCTGAAAATAAAAATCTACGAACATTTTCATGTATATCATGGGGTTCGGTGACGCAAACGGATAAAATTGGCCGCGTCTCCCAGCAAATAATTTGAATCCACTAGCCGCTGACAATTCTATTCGGATTTTGGTTCTATTCGATTTGAAGACACCTTTTGTACTTTCAAAACAAAGACCGAGGGGTTCACAATTATGAATTCAGCCGAAATGGCTTAGGCGTACACAGATTCGATCAATGACAATAAGCTTTTGTTGTGATTGTTTAGTCGCTACTTGTCTACTTTTTGTACAAATAACTTAGGACCAATTGTTTACATCTTATCGAAATATTGTTGTTAACCATAAATTTGTAGAAAGATACCAGAGTATGAATTTAGAGTCCCTCAATTGTAGACATTGATTTCTTTAAGCCCCATATTGGGGGAAAAACGTTGCCTACAATTAGGATTCCAGTATTCTAATTAAAACGGAGAGCTTTTCAGCTAAAAGCAACTAATAAGATTATAATATTTAAAGAAGAATTGAAATTAGTCCTGATAATATAAAATCTGTTAGGAGGATTCAACAAATATATTTGAATATTAGTTGCCGAAAGTGTTTTTCAACGAGGAAGCTGGTTTTACAAACAGCTCTTATGTGGCTAGAAACTTTAGAGGGGCTAGAAATATCACTACCGATGTCAAAAGGCTACAGAAGTTAGGACGCAAAAGAAATAATATTATTTGTCCACTTGTGCATTTTGAAACGAGACAGACAAAATATTATTCAGATGATTACCACCGCATTCCAAAAGAAAGCGATGTATTCTCTTCAAAGATATTGGTTGACAACTGGCATCCTCGGTGGTTTTCAGTCAAGTGAAGTGCATAACAGAAAAGTACATATTTAATTGTAATGAAAAACAATTATTTTAAAGAGAATTATTATTTACTAACATTATTTGCTAATTTTCCTAACAGGTTACTGCAGTGTAACTAATATATCTAACCTATACATACTTCAACAACATTTTTAATTCAAACACAAATGTTTCAAATGCATTTAAAAATGCAAAATTGCATAAATTGAGGCAAGGATTTCGGTCTTAATACAAAAGCAAATGCAAATGTAATTTTAGGCGGTGGACAAGCAGTACTGCGAAGGGGAAGCTTTTTCCAACAAATATACTAAGCCCTGCATGCAATTACACTGAATGAATGGTGTTGCCATTTGGTTGTGGGTTGTAGGTTTCCAACGTTTCAAGCATTCCATATGTATGCATATGTGTATATGTATTGTATATATGTGTGTAATTGTTGACTTCATTAGGTGGGGACATTTTATTGCTAATGCATTTGCCTGCTGCTGAGGCTGATTACATTCCCGGTTGTTTATTTGCATTTCAATTTAATGTCGCGACACAAGGATTGTTTGATAAGTGGATGTGTTTTTTTAATTTTTTTTATGAGTTCTAAATAATATTAAGACGAATACCTTCTAAGTTCACCTCCTTACTCGTCTTAAAGTATGGTATAAGTATATATGTATATGGTGCTATATGGTGCAGCTCTAGGGGTATCCGAAAGTATCTGCAAGTATTTAAGGTGGTAAAAGTTGTGATAGAGGCTTCCTTTGCGCAAAATGAGTACCCTGAGTTTATTAAATAAGGTTAATTAATTAAAAGAATAAGGTTATTGAGAAACGAACTTTATTCATGCGAAAAATCTCATATTCCAAAGAACTGTAAATAAAATTCATTGAATGTTATTTGAGGACAGGATAATAAGAGTGAAGGAGATCACTGCAGCTGAGTTCAGTGGGTACATTGCATTTTGCATAAATATTTACCAATTAGACAGTAAAGATGTAAATGTATCTCGAGTTTTGGAAATCATGAAATTAGGGAATTTCTTTCAATTAGTGTTCAGACATCTCCAATTACTGCTCGAAAGAATAGGTTTTTCAAGAACTTGAGAGATCATGGCAACTGAACTTAGAAAACCGCTAGTAAAAAATTATTGTCTAATTCAACTGCATTCACTCTATAGGCATAAGTATATGCAAATCCTTGCAGTTAATGCTATATCCATCGAAAAACTATCTCCTCTAAAAATGCATGGGACTAGTTGAGGAAAGGTTTGCAGTTAAAAGAACCACTTAACAAAATAAATTTTTAAAATAAAGAAAAAATAAATAAAAATAAAATACTCAATGAAAATATTAAAAGAAAAATGAAGATGTCTGTCCTGCTCTGCATCCCCTATAGATTATGTGTTTTGAGGTTAATCATATATTGTATTTTACGGAACTAGTCCTTTAAGGGCCTCTTCCATCAAGTGTTTCATATACATATATTTATTGGTACAAAAACACAAATTTATTTAATTGCTGTATGTATGTATGTATGTCGTGTGGCCATAATTACGCTGTATATGCTGCATATGTTGACGCATTCGCCGCATTCATGTCATATTTATAATATAAATGTATGGATGTGTGCAATGTGTGTGTACATTTCTTATGCCTTTGTAATTAGAGTCGGCATGTGGTAGCAATTACACTGAGATTACATAACTGCTTTATTCATTATTTTTGCATTACATTGCATTGTAATGTAGACGAATAAATGTTGTGTCACGCCATTCTTGTTGTGGTTGCTTCATTCCTCTGATAAAAAATGGCAAATGAGTGTTTAAATAGCAATTATTTCTTTAGACCTGCATAGCTACGAGTATTTGTAAGATATGTATGTAAGTAACAGTATCAGATTACATGTACTCCTTTTTCGGATATTAATTATAACTGAATGAATGGTGCTTCCACTTCGTATTTCCAACTTAAAACTTCATATAGTTTAGATGTAAACCCAAAAGATTTTAATAAAGCAGTACATATTTACTTCCACAACAAAGAATTTTGCAGTATGAACCAAACATTTATTTATGCATGTATATAATTTTCCAAAAATTTACGAAATTACGCTTAATGCGTCGTGTATGACTGTTGCCCCATCTAGCGGAAATCACGACCTTTCCCTATACATTTCTATATGGGTCAGAAATTTTACCGAGCATCACTTCTTTGTGCTACACCCATTCACACACATCAAAGGGCATTACTGATGTAAAATATTTCAAAAATCTTTAAATAAAACAAATTTAAAAAATTTACAGTAGAACTCTTCTGTTAGACATAATATCTATTTTAAAGTATTCAGTGGTTAATATCTCTCCATATTTACATAGTATGTCTGAATGCATTTATGCGCTCCTACTGAACTTGAAACCCCTTAACATGTCTACCTTTATAATAATAGCTTTCAAACATATTTTCATTTGTTAGTGGGTGTTTGCTAAACATAAAAGCAAGGTCCATTGCTTTGTCATCTGACATTCCATATTAAAAATTCAACAGAAAGTATGTTAGGTATGTGTAAATAACATGTGTCCTTACAGCATGTGACGATTGTGTTCCATCTCTGTTGCAACAAAGGTAGTATACAGTAGGTGTACAAGGAAATGGAAACCAGTTAGCTATATTTTTGTTTTGAAGTATATTAAATTTCGCGCGAGGCAAAGCTTTTGAAACTTATTTGTTATCCCAGCAAAGAAAATATAATTGTAATTTAAATTTTACGCTTTAAATAATCTTATGCATCATGTTTGCTGCAAATATTAATAATGAGTAATTTTATTGCATAGTCATAAAATTACCAAAAGACCACTAGGTAAATTATATGAGGTGAACTGTATAGCCAAAACCAATAGAAATTTATTCGAACCGTGTTTTAAAGCTTATCTATAAAATTTACCTGCGTACGAATTTACAAAATAAAAATTAAATAACTGTAAAAATATTCAACTTTTCAAAAATTGAAAATCAAAATAAAATACGCTGACATATTTTTAACATTTCTTAAATAAATATTTATTTTTGCTTTTTAAAATCAGATGACAACAATATAAAATATGAGTTTTACAACAACAAACACTGTGTAAGTTGCTGCATCTTGCATTAAGTCAATCTTTTGACTTCAGTTCAAGCGATTTATATGATTTATATTTCGTCATTTTATTCCAAGGCAGGCGGCAACACCTTATTTAATATATATTATTTTATTTTTGTTACGAAGTGGTCTAAATACAATGTTTTGGATACAACTACTAAGTTTATGTTTACAATTTCTAACTTACAATTTTCTTTCATAGGATTTTTTTAAGAAAGCAATTTGTTATTATTTTTTGCAATGAGCATGATTAATATTTTTTTATAAACACGTTCCAAAATGACTTTTTTATATAGTTTAAATTAATGCCATAATAAAATTTAACGAAGCTGGAGTGTTCTTTTGTGCCTCGCTAATAAAAGTGAAGTTTTCGGATAATAAATTTAAATTTGGAGTGTTTTTAAGAAAGTTTTTTTGATTCCTTTCCTAAAAAAGTTAGCTTCATAAGTTTTAGATATTGTATACAGTGTACGTCATAAATATTCGGATATTTTGTTAATAAGTCAAAATTATTTGAACTAAGTAAGCAAGTAATTAATACAATTTTGTTACTTTCTTTGTTATGATATATTACCACCAGGTAATATCGAAATTCTGTTTAAACTTGTTCTTCTTACTTTTTAAAAGGAAATAAATAAATAAAAAATGTATTTAATAAAAGTTTAAGCAAAAATGTTAAGCAAATAGACATGTCTCCAACATATTTCCCTATTCTCTATAAATTACTAAAGCAATATTAAATATATTCCCTGAATTCATTCACCAAAAATTATACGAAATGAAATAGGTACACTACAAAAGAGAAAAATTGTGGAAATATTTGAAATAATTAAAATTTCGATTCTACTGATTTTAGTTTATTTTTTTTTTTAGTTATTTATTATTTTTAGTTTTTTTATTTATTAGTTTATATTTTTGAATTTTTTTTAAATGAAACAGAATTTCTTTAATTTTATGAAATCTTAGGTGTTTTCCAATGAATTTCACTTATAGCTGAAATTACCAGTCGAATACTAATGGTGCTAACTGTACTTGTATATAGTAGTAAATAAATGATCTACATAATGATTTCAGTATTAGTACGAATATGAGAGTACTCCTTACTTATATGTCAGCCACTGTGTATACATACAAAATACATATAACATTTATTTTCGTAACGACCATGCCAGTAGTAGTAATTTAACATTTGCTTGAGTACATCCGAGTGTTGGTACACGCTCAACAAAACGCTTGAGCCAACAACAACAAACTTTTTAAGAGGTCAGAGATCGTCGCTGCTTCACCTTCGCTTCGCCAAATGCAAGCCGTGTACTCGCTCATATGTTTGTTTGTACATATGTATATACTCACATATAGTTGCTAAAAGCGTGTCGCCCCAAAATACAATGTAGAGTAATAAAAAAATTGCACTTTCTAGGGTCCAAAGTGTGTTTGTTCGCAAACACACACACACACGAACACAAACACATTTGCAGTGACATCTGTCACACACACACACACACACGCGCAATTCGCGCGGATGAATTTAACTCAGTGTGTCAATGTGTCGAGTATCTCATTGTCAAAAGATAAATGCGGCGCATGTCCAATTGCGAAATATAACTGTACGTTGGGAAAACAAATAACTAAATGAAAGTGAAATGTACGTGTGAATTTTCAAATTGTCAAAATGCTGAAAGCGTGAATGCGAAGAGTGCAAATTGAGTAGTGCAAAAGGGGGAAGGGGTATGTGTGTGTAATAAAATAAATAAAATGCGAAAGGATATACGCAACCATGAGTAGCCAGCGCGTTTGTTGGCACGAGAGTGAGACAAAGAAATATGAACTTTTTATCTGTGTACGCAAAAGCTTTTAGTCGAAACTGTAACGGTAATGTTGGAGGATCAAATTTATCTATATGTTTATTTATTCATTTTAATTTTCAACCGCTTTTGATCCATCATTTGAAATTACTACGAAGTATTATGCAGTTGAGGCATTATGGTGGGTCCATTTTCGCTTTCACTTTCCTATAATTTGTGATATTTCCATGGTGATACCTTTTTCGAGGTGGTAATCCTGACAATTATGCTGTCAGGGAACAAATGAATCCAAAGTCAAAATTGTGATCACCAAGTTTCCATAGTCAGAAATTAGAAACAATGGAAATGGGTTTGAGCCGTCAAAGATTTTAGTAGGTCACATGATGTCAATTGACCACCTCCGAACAGCCAGCTTTCTTTATTGGATGCTATGCATAACCACTGGGAACCCTTTAAGGTCTTGGGATGCGTTATTGCGCAATCGGCTTAGGGTCGAATACATGAAAAACTACCTTGAATTATCGTGTATGCTACTACCTTCGACGATTCCACCATTCTTCCTTTCATTTGAACTTTTGCAATATCATTTTAAGAACTGGTTCTACAAATGCCTCATATACCCTTGATTCGCCAGCTTTCTAGTTCTATAAGTACAAAGGATTGGAATGGTTCCTGCCAGGTCTACGAGAAAGCATTTAGAAATTTTATCAAAGGCACTTAAAGCGTGAGTGTTCATAGTAACTTTCTGAGCAGAAATCTACACCAGTCTATAAATCTAAATCGATTCGAATTAGGTTTCAAAACAGTTATACAATATTAAATTCACATCAAGTAGTAAAAGTTTTATAATTTGAGTTTTCATAGAAAATGTCAATTGAGTTATTCCGTAACACATTCACGAAGGCCGAATAATCTGTTCTCGCTACTCCAGTCACTTCTCGGCTGGCTTTGTAAGGTTTATAGAAGCTAGAGTAACACAAAACTGCAGCCTAACCAAGCCAGGCCAAAGGTTTTCATAACAGAAGCCCAAGCGGGAGCGGTTTTATATTTCTTGTTCTATATCCGGTTAAGGATTATCATGCCATTAGATCTTGGGGGGAGCTGTTTCCTGGCGTAAAAACAAAACATAGACTACAAAATAGAGTTACATTAATAGTAGTGACGAGATGTTCGGGTTAGTTAGTTTCAGTGCGTAAGACTGCCGTTTCTCTCGAAACTACTCTTTTCAAATCGGGCGAGGATGATACTCGAAAACTATAACAAGTTTCCACTTGATATTTTACTGTAGCTTCACAGTAACATTATTTAGTAAAATATATCCATTTTTTTTGCTTTTGTTGCACTTATATTCGATTACTTTTAGGTTTGTCCTTACTGTCAGAATAAATTGTCAAAGTCAGACTTTTTTTGAAAGCTCTATACTGGTTATTGGTAATAGAATTATGATACAAATATAAACAAAATAGTATTTTTTTTCGAACCCGCTTCAATCATAACTCATTGATTGAATATTTTCATTTTTAGATTCAATGAAACGCTTTTAACTTAGAACGGGTAAAATGAGGTTGCCGCATATATTCAATTAATGAATTTTAAATAACGTGGAATTTTAATCATCTCTTTAAATATCCTAGAAAGAGCAAGCTCTATTATGAACTCATCAACGTATGGGGTTGCCACCTTTGTTTAAATACATATTGATTGAAAATACTAAGTAACTTAAAATTTTCAATATAGCGTTAGCCACGAACTTGAAAGTTCGCAAAAGCTTCATTGTAAGTATAAAATGTTATAGAATTGCTCTCTTTATTAAATATTTAAATGTGCACAAATCCATAAATTAAAATAAAATTATATATGGGTATTCAATAAGGGTTTTTGAAGGCACATTTTTTTCGTAAGCATTAAAAGGTATGGAGTTGCCACTTTTTTTTTTTTTTTTGTTATAAAAAAGTAATGCTTTCTCACTTATTTCTAAACTGTTCAAAAGAAATTTCATTTCACATTTACGCCGATATTGAATTTCCCCTTTACTAATTTGCCTGTAAGCTGTTTGTAAATAAGTCACTCAAGAGGCATTTTAAATCAATCTGCATTGCCAACTGCAACAATAAAAATATGTCATAAATTGCTCATAATAAAACTCTTGGAATTATTGGATTTTTTCCTTTGCGCCCGTTTTCATTTTATTTTCATAGTTATAGTTACGTGTTTATGACGCGAATTTATGTGAAATATTTAATAAAAACTTAACTCGTACGATTTTATTGTCATTGGAAAAGCGCAAACTGCTTTTATATGGCCTGGACACGCATCCACGCTGATAATGACAGAGTTCATGCATTTATGTTCGCACACTTTTTTATTTATTATTTGCTAAAGAGCACACTTGAGAGAGCGCGTGTGTCACAGGCACACACATACAGACGCATACACACAATGATTTGTTGTATATTTTACTTACGATTAATTTTTATAATTTATGCTGTAGAGTTAAATTATTCGTAAAAAATGTGCATATTAAATAATGTGTTGGCAGAAGCACTTAAACGCGCACTCACTGTCACAAACATGCAGTTATCTCCATTGAAACTCTGATGAGCATTGGTATATATTGTTCTTCGTTCTAGCAATATTTACCCTGTAGGAATAAAAACACTTATATGCACTTCCAGTGAAGATCATACCCATATTTCAGCAGATGTGGGTGGCAACTAGGAAATTATGTTTTCTATGATCAACGCTCTCTTCTTTAAACGATGTGATGCGCAGTGGTTATTATTATTATTAGTTATTATGCCATCTTAAAGTACAAGTATACGAAGTCAAATTTCTTTAGAGTTACGATAATCTAAAATATTTTCATCGAGATATTCCTAATGATATAATAGTGACCTCCAACTTCTACTCCCAGTTAAGTTCACCGAGAATAAGGCCAACGCTTTGATTGCTGGTCAGTGCAATTTTTTCAAAATTTTTAGAGACCAAAAGAAGTACCGGAATGGATGTTTCATATTCCAAGCTAATACCTATTGTTTTCCGTAGTAACATCCACCTAAAGTAAAAAAATCTTTAGCAATAAGATCTGGTCCAGGATCACCGAGTTCGAATGTGATTATATGAAGGTTGAGTACAATTCGAACTGTTCGGATGAAGCGTGCGGCATGAAGCGTATTTCTCACCCCAAATAAGAGAGTACAAAGAGAATAGCATACGTATGGTGCATTTGAAGTGACTTTTAGACAATAAGAAAGCTTTTTTCTCGTTTGTTTTTGCTCCGGAATTCCTCGAAAGGTAATTTAATTCTATTACCACATAACCTTCTTATTCAATGAGCAAAGATTCCGAATTCCCATCTAATTCATTTTAAGAAGTACCACCAATTTGAAGGGGTATGCTGTGGAAATATCCTTAGTGGAGATTTCTATTTAACTTTTGACCTGTTCAAACATAACAAAAGATGATACAAATAAAATCCGATAAAAAGCCTGTTTGTTGGAAGGAAATATGTATGCATGTGCATTATAAAATGAGACGTTAAATTTTACGAACTCTGCGGCGACACCAACAAAATTCGGCGAATCAGAATTTAGCGTGTTCTTTGCCTGGCGCTTCATAAACCTCAAAGTTTTCAAGGCGGATTTCGTTAATTTGAATGAAGGATTAATACTTTGAATAAACGAAATGAAGAACCACTGAACTTTACTTGGTGTTTCGGATCGCCGTTAATTTTTCAAAGACTTCGACAGTTTTTTCCGTCGAAATTTCTCTGCCGGACAGTTGCAAGCACATTTGACGTGTGCGTGTGCTGGCGCATAAATGGGCACTTGTGTCGGATGTTGCACGCATCTGCAGATGCACACAGAGCGGATCCACTTGAAACTGCCTTTTGCATGTAGCATCATTGTTGGTGAATAAGAAGGACCGAGCCTTTCAAAGGCTTGCAACTACGCTGTATGCATATATGTAAGCGCTTAGTACAACATGTATATATGTGTATGTATGTGTATGTGAGTGTTTGCGTATGTAAAACCAACGCCGCCGCTGGCATTGTCATACTCATAAGTACACACCTACAGTCAAACAGGAATATGTGGCGTTTATGTGTATATGTAAATGTGTGCAAGTGATCGCTTGCGACCGAATTGTGGCAGCGGTTTTTTCCGTTCTTTTACCCCACTTAATTCGGAAGTATGGATGCAAGCGTGACGTGCGTGACATGACGCAACGAAGTGACGGGTAGCCGCAGTAACCACCGATGCCCTGAATGTGGCGAACTGGGGACGGCGTGTAAAATGTGCGGTTGAAAGCTGAAAGGTAGATGGATGGATTTGAAAATGCTTAAATTATAGGACACTTTAAGGCAATACAATTTTACAAATTACTTAAAATTAAAACTTAAAGTACTTGACTTCAAATGCTAGTACATTTAGTTAAAGATAATAAATACTTCCTATTTAAACTGGGTCAGCACACAATCTTTAACTGTTACGTTCGATCCCAAAACAGAAAAAAGTGGTTTCTCTACCACCTATATAATAATTTCTATTTGCGCTTAACTTTATAATGGATCCGCCTAAAGACCCATTACATTTTCTCATGATATACATTTTTAGCAAAGTTCGTAGAAGAACTCTCACATCACGACTACCTTAAACTCGCAACTCAAAGAGAACTCATATGAAGTTTCTAAGAGAGTCGGATCTACTTCGATTGAATGGGTTCAAAAATGTATCTGGTCCAAGAGAGGCAGTCGGTTTTAATAAATATATATATATTAATATATATTTAATAAAAAAATATATATATATATATATATATTTTATTTAAGGTAACTGGGTTGCTGTTAACTATAGTATAACTCTGAGTAATTTTTACTGAAATGGTTTAAATTGGTATATAACTTCACTTACATCTTCATGAGGCTCACTGGAATGGTCGACAAGTTGGTCTATAAGTTGAAGCACTAAGGTAAACATGACGGGTAATAGCAGTTGCGCTTGTTTGCACTCAGTTAAAAGTTCAAAAGCAATTACGAGAACTTTTTGTATCGTTTCGTAGACGCTTCCTACTTCCTACAAGACACCAGAGATCATGGAAGATTTAATTAGGTAAACGTTGGTCAGTTTACAAACAAGGTCGTGGGTTGCTTATAATACGCCAAAGTCCAAAGAATTGTGAATCAGATGAAGATTATTTTGTCTGCAAAGAAGGTCACGAAGACTGTTTGGAGTTGTGCTACTTTACTAGATGTTCTGATGATAACATAATTTTAGAATTTATTTATGATTAAACAAAACGTTACCACAATATTAGTTTTCGAAAGGAACGAAACAATGCATTCAAGATACTCTATTATGTCGTCTGTATATATATTATAGTATAACATTTTGGAAAGCCCACTGGTCATAGCTAACAATTTTACCTCGACCTTATTCTTCGCAATAGCATAGCTACTTTGCTACAGTTATCTTTGGATCTTCCTTGATCCTCCTTCCTTTCTTCCTTGAGTCAAGAACCTGCTGATATATATCAAATTTCATTTGCCGAGGGCATTAAATAAATCTAGTTTAATCTTTTCAGTGAAGAATTACAACAAGCACATCAATTTTCAAGCATAATACAAGGTATGTCACATCGAAAACATGTTTCAAGTTAACTAAATATTTAAATCTAAGGTCACTGAGCAGGGTTTCAAGAACTTTTTCTTTATCATCTTAATACTCCATCCAACTACATAGCTCGGCTGCCAAGAAAAATATTGGACTGAAAATAATTTCAAAACTAACTTCTAGAAGGAACATCAAGTTTAGGCAGATCTAAGGTAATTTATAAGAAATCGTGTGCCCAATTTATGATGTTTTGTAACGGATTTGTAGAATGGTATAATAGCAATTTAGTACTACTCCAATAGTGATAAGTTTCGATATTATTCGACAATTTATATCTCGCTTGGATTGATACTACTTGATTTATATGGACTTGGCAATAGATACCAGTTGTTGGTTCTAATAAATATGTACGAGGTGTGTTCAAAAAATAACGGGAATTTCTGATTTTTGAAAAAAATATTCATTCGTCTACATTAATATTGTGGCCTTCAAAATGGTCTCCATTCTATATTATGCACTTATGCCAGCGCTTCTTTCAATCGTCGAAACGCTGCTCAAACTCGACTTTTGGGATAGCATTTAGCTCTCTCAGCGATGCGCTTTTAATTTCTTTTAACTATACTTGTAAAATAGCGGCCCTTTAAGGTTGTATTTGTTTTTGGAAATAGGAAAAAGTAGTACGGAGCCATATCTGAAGAATATGACGCAAACGAGGTTGAACTTGTAGATATTACCCCTTATTGACCATTTGACCTTGAGGCAAGAATTCATGATGCACTGTGCCATTAAAATCGAAGAACACAGTCGAAGAAAATTCCCGTTAATTTTTGAACACACTTTGTATAAGATATTGAAATAATCTGGAACTAAAAGACTTTCACCAAAAATATGTAGACACCATTTAAAACCTTAGCCTGTTGTTCTTGTATGAACACGAAACTGTGATCATTGGTATCGAAACAGGTTTCTTAAGTTATAATACTAACCATATAGACAAACTCATGCAAATTATTTAGATAAGAGAAAATCGACGATATAAAATTTGCCTTTTGATTATCAAGTTTCTTTAGATACTTACCTTATTGCCCAATGTATGGATATTCATTCTAAGGTTTACTTCATTGATCAATATATATATTCGGAGAGGTATTCAAATATGCGAATCGGTTTTACTTATTTTCGGAGATTGATTTCTCGTATTAGAAATTGAAGATTTGTTTTTCAAAGAAAAACCGATTTCATCCTTTTCTGGAGGTCGATTTCTGACAACAGAGCTGTCTGTACATCTTCCTAGGCATCAATCCATGGCAAAGTCAAGTAAACTCCAGGACACAATATTGGAAGTACGTGGCTAGCTCCCGTTATTAGTAGTATTCAAAGTATGTTAACAGGGTATCATCTAAAGCTGATAAAAATTGCTGAAAATTTGTGAGATATGAATTTTAATCCTAAAGTAGAAGCGCAGGAACATTTTTTAAACGGAGACTAGGAGACTTTATTTGTTATTTTACTCAGTTAAATTGCCGTTTGTTGCAATATTGAATCAGTGCTATGCGCATCCTCAGCACTTTTAGGGATACCAGTTATTTAGGTGGGTGGTGTGATAATCAGCTAATTTTTTTAGTTTTCACATTGTAGTAAAATGAGATTCTAAGGAACATTGTTGTTGAGTTTATCTCATAGCGTAGCTTTCGAAAGCCGAGCAACTATTTAGTATTACATAATCAATCCTCTTCCTCCTCTCTTTCTAAACATTTTCATGAAAATAATTCTAGATATATCTTCATTATTTTAGGTGATATAAAACTATTTCATTCTATGCAACTTGGTGCAAGGGTATCAAAATGTTTGCAATCAACGCTTATTTGACTTAAACTAGTTGTTGTTGCTACTTTTAATTGTCCGCTCAAAGTGACTTTTCAATATTCAAACAGCAAATGGCAACAATCTATTTCCTCACCTAATAGCCATTTCCTCTAATATAGACACTTGCACACACACATCATGTACACACTCACATACAAATAATTGCGGTAGTTAGAGTTGAAAATGTAATCGACAATCGTTGACCGAAAATTATTCGATCAGCAACCACATACAATTCAATTGCTGTGCAGCATACCGAAGCGGCGACAAATGACTAGCAACTGAAAGTGGAAAATATTGTTAAGTGGCATTGAGCGCACACACCTACTCATGCGGCAGCTGTGCCCCGCATGCGAAGGGGTTGAGAGAAGAAATGAAAAATGACTGCAATCGTTTAGTTTGTAAGCGCTGATGGCAACGGAACGATTGAGTTAAATGCAATTACATCGTCATATCCTTACGTGTTGGCAATGACAACACGAACCCCAGCCGCACGAATGTAACGCAGACTCAGCGAGTCAAGCCATCAGCAATGCTCAGCTAAATACAAACAACAACTGTACCGAATCGCTTCAACTGTACTGTGGATTGTGTGTGTGCATGTATGTGTGTTGTCGTTGCAGCAATATTTGTTATATCTGTGTGTGGGCGGTAGCAATGCTATAACATCGTCAACGTCGTCATCAAGCACGCCATTCGTGGCGGTAATGGCAATTGGATCCGGATCCCTTGTAATGTCATTTTCATCATTATCAACGCCTTCAGCCATTGGCGACAGCGGCAGCAGCAGCGGCACTGTGCTCTGCTATTTGTGTACGTGGGAGTATGTTGTTGCACGTGAAGAAGGTGAAAGGTATCATGCGTGGGTGGTAAAGTACATGTTTACAAAAGTCGGTAACTTGCGCTGCAGCGGGTGGCCTAGAAAATTATAATTGCCATGGAAACCTCGAATTCGAAGGAAATTAAAAAATATGGGCCCACAAGAAAAGTTCCGTTGAACATTTGTACGATTAGTTATCGGCACATTAATTTTGGTTCTCTGGTGTCAGGAGTGAGCAGTAAGATCTAATAGATTGAATTTATATTCTTGAAATGTCTGCTGGAAGGTCTAGATCTTGTAGATTTCTTACTTTGGGACCAATCGGAATTTTGTACGACAAAGGTCGTATATGCAGATATATAAGATATATATATATATACATAGATGTTCTTAATTTCCTACTGTGTTACCAGTCAGTAGACAAATCATCATATATGAAGCTCAATAATTGTCTCCGTAAATTTTCAAGCCAAGTAGTCAAGATTTGAATTATTCGAACTCGGGTACCAAGGCTTTGCATGCGATTCCGAAGTAAATTTTTAGCACTTCTATTTCGAAACTATGAATAAATTAGGGTTCCAAAGCTCTCTAACATCTATTTTTGTAGGCCTCATTAGAAGTTTCACCACTGTATTTTTCAAAAACGGTCAACCGACATCATTCAACCTGAACTAAATGCATATAACCTAACATATTGGGACCTAACCTAACCTTACTTAACCTAAAATAACCTTTCGAAGAGTAGTCTTCTGTCTAGCTGTTCAAAAGTAAACGAAACTTCTTATTTAGCATATAAAATATCCGAAAATACTGACTTTTGCAAATACATTTGCATTGAACTGTGCAATGAATAATTTCCGCTTTAATAAATTTTATAGGAGATCATGTGATTTTATGCAGTTTCCAGTGAACAGGAAGCAGCTAACAGCACGGCAACTAGCAAGCACAAAGAGTAACACACGTCATGTATGAGAGCGAGTATGTGCCATACATTGGCTTTTGCATAACTTTACAATGAGAGTTTTTAATTTTCAATTGGCGAAGTTTTGGTTCGTTTCGCAACTCACCTGGTTTGGGTTTTATAAAAATTATTAGTTAACTTTGCCATTTTTTGGAGCTCTCGAACTTTTCGTTATTCTTTGAGATCTAGAATTCTGCTTTCCTTTGTTCTCCAACATCGAACAGGTCGGACTACCTTGTCCCACTCCACACCATCGCATATCGTTTTCGTTTATGTAAGCGTAAAGACCCAAATGAGCTGCCCGTTTTTCCAATAACTCGAGCCATTTTTTTTTTGTCTTCGTTAAACTCATAGTTGATGTGCTTCATTCCAGAATTCAGTCCCTCCGGACAATGTTGTCAGTAAGGAGAGTATGCTACTGAACTTGACTGGAGCTCTGAAACTCTCAGTTATTCATAGAAAAGACAAAAAAAGATACTGAGTGACCGGGCCGGGACAAACATAATACCGTGGTTTGTTTCTTTGCAGAACTGTGGTTTAGTGCCCAATAGTGGAGGATTAAGTCGACGTGGAGTAATCGCCGGAAACTGTGTTCTTAGAAAACCGTGAAATTCTTATGATGAAGCAAATTATGAAAAAATTTGTGGTCGCTGAAAAGATTAAGAACAATTTACACCGTTCATGCACAATGAAAAGTTCGTTTTGGTCGAAATGCTTGCCACATTAAGAAAGCTCACTCCGACGCATAAAAGATATGAAAAGTTGGAGAAGGCTGCTAACATCAACCAATTCCATCAATCACTCCTTGAATCTAAACTTCTGTTTATGTTTTGCTACCCTAGACAAATAACTGATTTTTGTAAATTCTCTGAACGCCTCTCGGACTGTATTTGATAATATTTTAGATATCGGAGTCTGAAATTGTTTTCCGAGGGTTAATTGAATTTAAGACCCATCGCGTTGTAATGCCGTATTTTTCTACGTCTTTTGACTGGAGTCCTGAGATATCATTAGACTATATATAAATATTTCGTCCGAAACTTAAAGAATATGGGCTTTCCCTAATTCATTTGTTCAGAAATTTTCAACTCGAAGAAAGGTTTACCTAGAAATAAATAAGAAATAGTAACGAATATCTGGAGAATTCAATGAGTTGCTATCCTCGTTTCGTAGTTTATGCGATATATGAAATTGAGAAACACTTAGTCTGTTTTTGAATAATGTACCTAGTTTTTGGTATCGCTGTTAAAGTTAGTAGGTTAGTCAAATGAGAAATGAGCTACGAATATTGGTTACTAAATCCAGTTCAAGTTTAAAAACTCAATATTTTGTATGTCTCAATATTCAGTCAACTATATATTATATGTAATATATATATTCTTTTAGCATTTGAATTAAGTTTTTATTACAGCTTTTCTCTTTGCCTATAATATATCCAGTCACTTTGTATTTTCTACCTGGTGAGAACTCAATACGTCCGTACGCATAGCTAAAACCTACAATAGAAAAAAGCAAATTATATACTAGTATGTATGTATTTATCTACATATTTGTAAACTGTTATAACATAAAGCACCGATCTGTGCACTCACCCTTGCATATGCGTGCGGGTATATGCCTTTGCTAGTGCGCTTCGTTTACGTTTGGGTTTGTGTCAAAGCTGCCCTTTGGCGTTAACGAATTGAAATGTTGCTTGCATTACATAACGTACGAGTACATACATTTGTGTGATTGCGACGAGTTGTCAAAGTAATACTGTTTTCAATTTCCCTAAATACTCGTATTTAAAATTCAATTTCGTCAGTTGGCGGCCGCAAAAATCAACTAAACACTCGTAAATTATTCGGTTGACGCATGTATGTGTGTGTGAATTTGATGTTCTAACGTCACATTAATACTGGTGCAACATGCAGTTGCGTAATTTTGCAACGCTTCTGGGCCAATAAATAAAAATTCAATTTCAGTCATCCCTTTCGATTTTTGGTTTACGCCTCATACCGTCTAATGAGCTTTTATATATATACTTACCTATATATGTGTATTTTTATGTATATACAAGCGAGTGGTTAAATAATTATTTTTAACGGTCTATTCTGCTGCATCATTTAATATGGTGGCAGTGCACAATTTTGCTGCTTAGTTAAGTGGAAAACGTTGATGACGAGTTTGTAGTTATATTTGAGGAAAATAGTGATTTTCCCATCGAGCGGGCGTATATGTCATGATATGTTCATGTTTGAAATATACTTTGTATAACGTATGTCTTAAATGACAACGAGATATACAAGAACTAGAACTTAGACTCTTTTATTTTATTTTCTTTTAATATTAAAAGAAGGGTTCTAAGTGATTACAAACAACAACAAGATGGATTTTCCCCATCCTTTATCATTCAACTAGGTTAGATCGTTTGGAGCCCATGAATAAAGTATTGCTTTGAATCAATATCAAGGGAGACCGCAAATTTTGTGTATTCAAGGTATTTATTTATTTATTTTGAGTCATTAATATCTATAGTTTTTCGATCGAGCTTGTTTATAGTTTTTCCATATCAGTTACTAAGTTTAACCCTGAGGAATGCTGCGTTTCGTTAGCCTACGATTGACATTCTGAAACAATTGGAGCGCATTTTTTTGCCAGGCCCAGTTAATTGGTCCTGGTATAGTGCTTCTCTTGAATATTTATGTTATACAATAACTTCCAGAGAAGACGAGTTATTTTAATGTTGTTTCTCTCCTTGTTAGAAAGAATTTTGTAAGATTATATATCACATCACACATATCACATTCAAATAACAGAAGAGTTCAGAGTCCCGTAGTTCTACTCCGCGGTCGGTTCTCTATTAAATTCTAAATAGTGCCCTTTACTAATTTCCGACATTAAAATATAATATGAAGAGCAAACATTGAAGGGTGACTATTAAGGAGATAGCATTTAGTAACTCTTATCACAGGAACTTCGCAGCATTTCTTCTATCAAACTTCATGCAGTTCTAATAGAACATTTGTAGTTAACCTTCAGGCCATCCACCATCCACCACTTGGAACTCTGATCTCCAAAAAGAGGGTCAAAAGGACGTGCTTATTTCCCAATTTGTGACGTTCGCCTTGAGATTTCATATGATAAAACTAGCAAGAATACCCCGTCGCCCTTGAAATATATTGACCTTAAAATTAATTCTTTATGCCTTTGTGCTTGTGACTGTACATATTTCATCTTAACCAATTGCCGCCACTTACCAACTTTGAAAGTCTGATTACTTAAAAGCTACCTATCAATATTCATACCGGCCCCCGAGGCACCAGACGCAGCCCATTTCAATTAAACGAAAGCTGGCAAAAATGATGAGCGAAATGGTGAAATACTTTGCAGCAAGCAGATGGAAAGCTTTTAGCGACATTTAAGCGACCCGCGCTCCCGGCAGACGGGCTTCGTTCAGGCAAAGGGTGGAAGGAGTACATGCAAACGTATATGTAGGGATGAAAGTGCTCGCAATTGCCTGGCATGTCAGGCATTTTACGCACTTTTCGACTTTGAATGTGTGAAAAGGGGTGTGTGTGTGTGTGTGTGTTGGCGTGCATGGCAATCAATTGTACCACTTTAACTGTCATCAAAAGATGGAAAAGAACTTTTAACAACTTTTCAGCCAACTTTTTTGAGTAGTCTCATAGGTATGTATGTATATATGTTTGTATGGACACCGACTTGACAAGGATATTTACAAGCATTTGAAAGAGTTCATATGCTTACTTGCTTACATTATTGTTTTAAGAATTTGAGGGTATTCTTACATTTACTCTCGATTGACTAAATTCAATAAATTGTTTTTTCTCCATTTCTGAAATTCAAAAATTAACACACTATTTAAATACTAGAATACTAGAATCTATATTTAAAGCGATGTATCCGTCAAAAATTTTTTAGTTCTTCAGCGTTGTTTCGTTACTTTTATAAGAGAGCTGGAGGGGAAAGGCTTCTTTTACATCCCAGAATATGCATATTTCGTATGTAAATTTGTGGGACCACGCTCTTTCAAGCTTCCATCGAAATTTTTCAACTAATAGAAGTATATTTTTAATCACTTAGAATTAACCGATGAATTTTGATGCTAAGAAGGAAGGAAGAAGCTCCTTTTCTCTAGACCAATATTGCAATTGACAGTGGAACCGATTATATGTTCAAAAGGCACAATAGTTAAGTGAAAAATGTCTTGTAGTTCTTGAGGTTATAATTTTAGGGCGTGTAGAATCTTCTGTTGCTAACAAGGGCATATCTAAAATAGACGCATGGCAGCACAAAGCCATATTTGGGGAAATGTATTTGCCAACCAATGAAAGAACGCCTTTTGAATGTAGATAGGGCTTTACGTTTCGACATGATCTCAACATAGAGTAATGGATTTGTTGTAACGGTCCCCCAACATTTCGATACCGATCGATAGAGTCGCACTTTGAGGCCTTCAAAATAGGCATTTACCTTTTTCCAGACAACCATTTTGTGAGGCTGAGAAAGACGAAATATTCGGTGGGTGCCAAATCTGGCGAATACGGCGGGTGTGTGGACTAGTTCGTAGCGTTATTCCTTGAATTTATTGGTCGTATCACGAGCTGATCAATATAAATATATTGTTCAATATTGTTTATCAATATAAATACTTACTTATGTTATACGCATTTCATCAAAAATGAGGTTTATTAATAACCATACTTTGATTTGAAGTCTTAATTGTTTTCCTAGAAATTTGTTCCTATACAGAACTAAATTATCATTTTCAAATAAAGCATAGAGAAATACTGAGCAATGTGGGTAGCAGACGAAAAGCTTGTTCAAAATATCTAATTTGGACATATTTTTCCGATGGAGAATCCTAAGGATAAAAACTAAACTGAAAATGATATGAAACTTTGCTGAATGTAAGACTTTTAAAAAAGCACTCAAGGTTACCACATATAGACCAAACTTAAATATATAGAGTTTCAATATATATATATTTCTGGTTTCATTTTAAATATATTTTGAAGCAAAGTATCCACTTTTTATAAATGAAAAAAGCCTTAACTTTAAACACATGATTTAATAAAGTTGACAACAATTAAAAAAATAAAACTGTGCTAAATGGTGTCAAACAGGAGGTAGCCTTTGGGAGGAAGAGAAAGTATATCGGGAAGTTTTTAGACATATTGTATTTTGGCACCCCTACAATTGGAGAGTTAGAGTGTATATTAGTTTTGTTCACCTAACGGTTGTTCCTAACGGTTATTTTGGAACCCCTAAAATTGGAGAGTTAGAGTGTATATTAGTTTTGTTCACCTAACGGTTGTTCGTAAGACCTAGAACTAATCGAATTAGATACAGACATACATACATACATACATACATACATACATACATACATATATATATATATACATAAGTTATATATACATATATGTATATATATATATAAATGATCAGGATGAAGAGGCGAGTTGAAATCCGAGTGACCGTCTATCCATCCGTTGGCCCGTGCTAGCGATAACTTGAGTAAAAATTAAGATATTTTAAACAAATTTGGTACACGTATTCCTTGTCATCGTAAGACGGTTGTTATCGCAGATGGGCGCAATTGTACATCTGCCACGCCCACAAAATGCCATTAATCGAAAACCGATAATGTGCTATAACTAAGCATAAAATTAAGATATAAGCGTGTTATTTGGTAGAGAGGATCCTGTGGGTGTGAGGCACTGTGGGCAAAAACTTTTGTAATGGCGGGAGTGGCCCCGCTCCCAGTTGGTTTAATACATATATATATCTCTGAAACCGTTAAAGCTATATCAATCAAACTTGGTCTGACTAAGTTTTTCTAGCATTTCTTCATATACTGAGAAAATTTGTAAAATCGGATAGTAACCACGCCCCCTCCCAAACAAAAGTTATGTCGAAAAGTACTAAAAGTGTGATAACCCTCTGGAGGAACACGTTAGCAATATTAAATCTTGCAGCGAATATGATACGGAAGGGTTGCATGGGAATCCGTGTAAAGTTTTGGCATGGGCATGGCACCGCACACTTTTAGGAGAAATCCCATGTCTCAAGTTCCCCTTAACCGATTTCAACAAAATCCTCCTCCAGATTTTCCTCTATTCCAAATATGCCCGATATAAGAATACCTGACTTTCCATCTGTCTTTAAACCGTTTATGTTGGTAAATATGTGTGATATTTTAATGAAATTAAGTGGATATGTTTTCTTAAACACAATGTGATTTCGCGCTAAATATGAAAGAAATCGGTCTAGACCATGGTCTAAGCCGCCTATTCCTAATATAATGATTTCCTTTTCTCTGGTTTAATTTTCTTCATGTATCTAATATTTTCAATTAAGCCACTTTGGTTGAGTTTATATCGCATATATCACTTTTGAGTTAATTTGGTAGATTTTAATATAAATATCTCTGACACGAAGCAAAATATAACAATGAAAGTACATGAGTCTATGGCCTGTAATATAAGTTAATAAGATTCCAAATATGATTGCAATACATTGACAATTTCTTCGAACAATGAATGTTGAATTCTCCCGCAACATTTTTAATATAAAGTTATGCCAGCCCCTGAAAACATTTTCCCGCCTCCGATTCTAGCACCTTGCGAGAGTATGAAATGTTTGGTTACACCGGAACTTAGCCCTTTCTTACTTGTTAGAAATATAATTGTTTACCCAAAATGCTTTTTTTTAGTCTCATATACATATATCGAATTCTTAGAACGTTTGCCATTACCGTATATATTTAAATTTAAATTTCTATTTCCTTTACTTTAACCTTAAATTGCTCTTCACACTGCAGATGTGCGAACGAGTGGCAAGTGAAAAGTCTTCAGCTTGCCTGGTGTATCAACACAGCATATCTATTTTCACCACCATATCGGTCTACTCTCAACTGGCGCAGTTCCGTTGGGAGCTGTTAAAAGCGGATATTTCATTGCGCAAAGCGAAAGCTTGATGCTGGTATTCCCCAATAACGGTATATATACACACATATATATACATATAAATATATATGTAGCTGATGTTATTATGTAAGTATATATATATATATATATATATCTATGTATATCTAGAGATATATAGATGATATAGTTATGTGGCAGTTTTATAAACAACCTTCGCTGTGGTCTGCTCCAGCTTTTGTTTTAATTCTACAACTTCAACTCGTTTTTCTGTTCTGTTTTTTGCTCTTTGTTCTTTAACATTTCTATAACTCCGCGTCTTTCTGTTGCTTTGTTGCCTTTCGAATTTCCTCGAATTTCAATTGATTTTAGTTGTTCTTCACTTCAATATTGGGTATATTGTGCTTGTGGGTATGTGTGCTTAGGCTCCACTCTACGCTTTGGTGTTGTTGTTATTGTTGTTATTTCATCTATTTACACCAACTTTTTCCATAGTCTTTATATATTTTTTATGAGACATAAAAGCCTGCGGAATTGATTTCGTAGTAATTTATAAATTCTCTTCGCTCTGTGGCCTCGCCAATCTCGCCAATGTCGTAGTGTGCTTTTAGGCGCATAATGTCATAAGTCGTAGCCGGCGTGTTCTTGTTCATGGCTTTGCCGTAAAATCTTACAAAGTATCCTATTCCAGCTCATATGTATGTGATGACTGTGTATGTGCACTTTATTGCTGCAAGCCTTGCTTACAATGTTTTAGTGTTATCCCACACACCTCTCACTGTCCTTGACATTGTTAGCAAATGGACCATCTGTTTTGTATGTGTAAGTTCTAGCTGCTCTGCCTTTGACTGGTGTCACATTGTGCTATAATTCAATTCTTCGATTGCCGCTTTGTCATTTTGGCTTCTTAAGTGATCTGCAAAACAAAAACAACAACAACAGCAAATGATATATTTCTTATGTCAGTTTGCTAGGCAACCTTCCTGTATGTCGCCTTTTTAGTTGCTTCTCCACTTTTTTATTTATTTGTTTTTTTCTCTGCCTTCACTTTGACTTATCCACATGCCACAAAATAACGGTGTATGCTTTTATCTTCCGATGTCTTTTGATTTATTATTGATATTAGCGTCGCAATATCCTTATTGTTGTTTTTATGTTTATGTTGTTGTCTCTGGGCGCTGCGTTTATTGATGAAATTAATTTCATTGCCGTTTGATTGGCGCACGTAGCGCGTAATTGAAGCGATTCAATTGTGGCACATTTATTGCCTAGAAATTGTGGAGGCCAAAAGCACAAATGGCAAAAATTCGCTCTTACTCTTGTGGGTGTGTGTGTGTGTGCGGCAGCCACCTCCCTTGCGTCTACATGTCACCGGGTAAATTCGATTATCTGAGTAGTTGTTGTTGTTCGCCTTGCACCTGCAGCCATGAAATTGCATTACGAATTCAATTTGCCATTGAGGCGTTTAATTGAACAAACGTATTGGCTGATTCAGTGAAATTTTGAAATTATAATGTATGTTCATGTGAATTTAATTAAATTTAGGCGCACGAAATTAAATGACAATTTTGTTGCAAGCGTAGGCGTAAGGAAAATTGCAAACCTCTTGACGGCGTAACGAATTGGGTAATAAGAAACGAAGACAACGAATATATTTTGGAATATTTTTTCAGGTGCGGTTCCCAGTAGCTGCCTGAACCCCACAGATATAACTTTGCTGCCATAACAGTAACAATAAATATGAGTTCGAAGAGGGTAGAGGGTTTTAATGCAGACATCATATTAGTAGCGATAGTGTTCCAGAGCTTCTTTCTTTTTTCAGTTCCAAATGTTCCTGAAGCATGCACTGGCTGACCCATAATCAAGTACGTTGTGAAATTTTAGATACCGTTTAAGTATCTGAAAGAAATATCTTATTTCAAAGAACAAAACAAATTAGTGCATACTTTTCCAAAGCAACTTGCAAACAGGTTTAATCAGACCAGAATCACGCCTACTTTAAGCATATAGTACTTTGAAACCATTCTCAACTTATTTCACTTAAAAATTTATAAATCCGGCAACAACAAAATTTGCACATAACACTTAGCACATATATGACCAACATTATGTGACAACAATGTTCCAAAATCGAGTGAAACTGGAGGTGTCAATTAATTAATGAAGAGTCGTCTCTAAAAAACCCAAGCCATGGCGGCTAATCGAATAAAAATTATTGGGAGTACGTAAGGATGTTGTGCAAATACCCAGGAATTCAATTCAGAAGCATAGCGAATCTTTTATATACCACAGCCTCACCCCCCTGCGGATCCGGGGATAAGAATAACCCATGGTAAGGCATGCCTGTCGTAAGAGGCGACTAAAATCCATAAAATGCACTGCATTTGAAATAGACTTTGCTTTAAAAATAGGCTTAGCCATGTCAGAAATAGTGCTATATTACTTAGCTTGAACTAAGTTTATAACACACTAAATGTATTATGCACACACTTAAAGCGGCGTTTTAGTTTAAGCTACAAATGCCACCAGTTGAGATGAATGGGTAACTCAACTGGAAGTAGCCTAGGCTACAAGGTCTGACCGGAGACTTTAATCTGGTACCACGGGGAGAAGAAGCCCGCTGGAGCTGGAAGTAGCTCCTACCTGCTCATTCATCCCTTCGGGGAGTATCTTGGTGGCTGTGGTTTAATACCTGAATGAGGGTAGAACTGTTGGGCGGTACAGTTCAGTGTGGAGTTGCATTACAACCGGGTGTCGGACCCAAAATTACGGCAGGAGTTTTAGATAGGTCTCGAGCCCCACCAAGGTGGTTATTGTGCCATTCCACAATGCCGATCGGTACCGTTGGTTTTAGCAAAAAGCTATTACTGACGGGGCGCTGATCAACGCAACATATTGATTCGTTGTGTTTTAGATCACCGTGGAGTAAGGCTGTACAACGGTAGGTACCCACGCAAAGCACATCGTTCAATACCACAACCTCAGATAAACGAAGAAACATACCAGACTGGCGGCAGTGCAGAAATGCAATGGATAATGTCACTTATACATTTCCCTGCTATGTTTAGTTGAGGTTATGTTCTAGCTAATAACCAAGGATGGGATCAGACTTGAATTGCTGACAACAGTCCTCTGTGAAGTCAGAACAACTCCTGTAGTTGCATCTCATGTACTCATAAACTCACGATTAAAAAAGAGGTAGATGAGCTTCAGTGTTGACGTCTCGAAAGTTTAGTAGCTACATTTATCAGAAATATTATGTTCGATTGAAAACGTGCAGATTGTTTCGAAATTAAAATGCCATCCAATTTCTGATAGTGATGTTTGTGAAAATTGCACGCTTTAGAGTTATGACAATCCGAAAATACTGAGGCTGAGTTTTATCTCGATCAAAATACATTTAAATATTAAGCATTATTATTATTATTTATACACATAAATCTAGTTTCAGATCTTGCCTGAGATCATGAATTGAACAGACAGTCCACTGAGTATTAGTAGCGCACCCAACAAAAAGGTCTAATGTAGACATCTTATGAAGTCAAATCCTGCAGTCTATGTCTTTTCAATTTCTCTGTAGGTATGTAGGGTTTCCCGTTAACCAAAATGTTAAATGATGGCAGAATTTCAAACACTGCACCCAGCCATCAGTCAGGCATAGCGTTTTCGGCCATCAAGTGGATACAAATTTATCAGAATGGGTACTGCTTTGATTATTCCAATGATTGCCGTTTTTTTTGGGTAGATTTCGGAAGCTACATTCTGTGTCAAAAGGATGTATAGTAATATATGGAATATTATGGTCCACTTTATGTTAATGGTTTCGGTTAGCCCTTCTTTATGTTAGGTTAAACTGAGATATTAAGGCTGCTTCAGGAGACAGATATTATACTTGGACAATAGCGAATAAATTAATTGAATTGAAAAGTGGATTATAAACCTGTACGCATTAAATATGTTTAGTGATGAAGAAAATGAAATAAAATTCAAAGCGAAAAGTATTATCGAAAAGAAATCATCGAAGCCATTTCCAATAGCCAAGGTATTTACTAACTTACAATTCACATGCGTTTCTTTTGATAAGCGATAATGGAAATTGCAATTTAACAATCTTTGATCCTTTTGCAGAACTTTTGCTTCCAGCCGACTTCCCCTGGAAACGCGTTCAATCGCACAAACAAAGCCGTGCTACTTATATATGTACGTGTGTGTGTACTATATGAGTAGTTGAAATCTTAAGCCTACTAACGCACAGCAATACATACTGTACCCCATACAAATATAATATACAAGTAGTATTTATATAGAGATGCATACATATGTACAATTGCTTCTGGGAAAGTTTAATCAATCTCACTGAGGTAAGAAGTTGCGGCTCACTCGACGCAATACGAGAAATAATTTTGAACCGGAACATGCAGTGCAGCGAAGTTGAAATACCTCAGTGGAATTTGCGAAAATTTGGCCAAAGTGAGATTGTGTACATATGTGTGTATGCATGTGCGCGCGTGTGCGCGTGTGTGGTGATGGTGGAAAATGCAAGGCAATCAGCGCCTCAAGCACTCCCAGGTAAACTTACGCTGAGCCGTAAGCTGCAGCCGCCTCCTAGTTCTTAGTACAACTTCACTAATATGCCACGCTGCTGCTGTCACACACACACACACACACACACACACATATATATATATAATAGCACATTCTTAAGGTAAGTCGTCTATAGGCAATCTGATGAGCTTGCAGTTTGCACAAAGCACACATGCACACATATACACATACATATTTATGTATATGTATATATGTATACATATGTATGTTATATATATATGTAAGTATTCCCTGTTTGCTCGCCGTTTTCGACATGTATGACGCCCGGCATCGCTGCAAGTTGCTCTTATTCCTTGCAAAACTTCAGTCGCCCGCTCCCGCATGCTCACACATACGTATGTATCCACTTGCGCGCTCAAACTTTGTAAGACTTTTCCAACTTACAGTACCTAAGCTAAAGATAGCAAGTAGAAAAGTTGATCGCGTATATTTCACTGTGTCTGCTTAAAGCCGAGTTTTATTGTTTTGCGCAAGTTATAATTGTTGTTGCTATTAGTTAGTTGTTTTTGCTGTTGTTATTATTGTCTCTAAATGCGAAGCTGCTTGTTATCTCACTCGAAAAGTATTGCAGGCGTGTTGCCATAGATTAGGAAGTGAACGCAGCAGACGATGATAAGACACTTGCCATAGATACATACATACACACGTACATACATATATTTTGTAGTTTCTACAAACCTACAACATATGTACATACATATATGTTAATGGCTTTAAATTTATTTATTTTTGTAATAATTGAAAAATATTCTCCAAAGGAAATTTAAAGAAAATCGTCCGATATAAACACAAATATGGTGACCTTCTAACAGTGAAATGGTAAACGGTGGTCTATATAATATATATTTTTACATCACCACGACTTCTTACACACATTAACCGTTTTTTTTTTTACCTAGTGGTTACTTGCCTCCATCTGCCTTGCTTGAACACCTTAACCAAATACAAAGTTACAACAACCCGAATGTGGAGGCGAATGTATTTTACGATGTCTGCCTGTCGATCCGTTCGGCTATTTGCCCTTGCAAGCGAACCTAACACCTATAATTATTGGCGCTATACGAATTGTGGTATTGTCAATAAGAGGAATTGGTACATTACCTCGCCCACAAAGCGCCTTTAGCCGAACAGACATAAAGTGTTATAACACTGTAACCGACAAAAGTAGAAAACTCAAATTTAGCACATAAGGTCACAAAAGGAGACGCATATGCGGTTTTAAAATTGAGTGAAACACTTGGTCCCTAATAAGTGCAATATTCATATCCGTACCACTTCAGCTACCTCAAACAAAATCTGTATAAAAATATCCATTTAACCACCCGATAATACGACAATTAGATAAACCGGCCTTTACTGTTGTTCTGCGGAAAATTTCCATTAATTTTCCAAATAATTTTTATAATTGCAGCCTGACTGACAGACATTGACAATATATGAACCCTGGTTCATAAAAATATTGACAACTCTCTAATCAACAATTCCATAAACTTAAAATAAGACAAGAATGATATTTTATATATTTTTAAGAACCGCCCGCTTTTAGGTAGAATTTTCTTATTACACGTACTAGTTGCCTCATTCGAACTCAAATTGATAAAGACTATAGCAATCCATTCACTCAGTTTGCAAATAGACAATATCGGGCCACAACCCTACCTTCTTCTACTATAAAGTCATGTTTACTTCCATCGAACACTAAGAAGGAAGGTATATAAAATCGATATGAAGCAACTTTCTTCGAAAATTATAAGAGATCTGTCTACATCATTCATCAGCCCACATGTATGGAAGACAATGAATGTCAGTCTGTTTATGATCTGATTGACTTTAAAGTAGATAACTTAGATGAAGAATGAAATCTCAATGAAGTTATGTAGACATATTACCCTTAGCACATTTAGTATCAAAAATAGTTAAATTTGATCAATAATTTCATACAATACATAATCCAGGTACATGGCGGCCTTCGATTCCATCTGAATTTTGCTATTATTATTATTTAATTTCTCATTGAATGATGATATAGCCCCTTCTGGTGTAACTTTCATAATAGTGTAGTTTCATAAACGTTCTTGGTATCTTCACCACCGATAATGTCATCAGGCAGTACCATAATTTGGCAGGTTCAACAACTCATTGTACTATTTCACAATTGACTAATCAAGGTTTCTTTTGCTAGCTAAGTCTAACTTTAAAATAAAGATATCAGTGAGATGATTTATTAAACCATTAGTGTAGTTTGAATGAATTGAAAATGCATATTCCGTCTTTCAAGTGAATCTTTTTCCAATATTCGTTTTTTATTTTTCAATATTTATTATTTTATAAGTATGAATTATATATCTTTATTAAATTCAATCTTTATTTTAAATGCAGCATAAATGTTCTGCTCGATCTTTTGTATAAGAACGGAATCGACATAAGAATCGATCGGATTGACGTGGGGCATTATCTTTAAGTCTTTCATCTGCAAATTTAAAAGGTTTTCTGACTTTATTATTCGTAGCTGGTCTCTTTTGAGCGCACAATAATTCTAACTAGCAAAATCTCCCAAATTGGGTCAGGTAGATTGACTTTATATTCACTCTTCATTTAATTTCTTCGTGCACGGGTTTCGTGCGCCAATTGGACTCATTATATAAAATATTCATTATATATTCATTATATAAAATATATGAAATATTTTTATCTAATAATTGTTCCCCACATAAGTATCTTGAGTGTTCCTTGGTGAGTTCCTTCTTCTTAAGATGAGTTACTGATCTTTACCGGTAAGCACTTTTGATTAAGCAGGCGAGGGAAAAAACTGCTTCTAATTTTTTTTTTTATTTCAACTTATAATACTCTCTATGATATTAAGCCGTGGAGAAGTGGCAAGTACGAAGTATTTAATAGAGAATATTTCCGTATTGCAGGATAATGTAGAATTGAGTTATTATTGTTTTTGATTCTAGAAAACTTCCTGCGCTTAGAAAAAAGTATTTAATGCTATTTCTAAATTACAAACTTAAGTATAATATGTTCGTTATAAAATGATAGATCTTACATAACGTAGAAGCATTTTTATTGAAAAACAGAATCACAAATTGAAGCATAATTTGAACATGAAATTGAAGACCATCCAGAGCCTACATACATATTTAAAATTTTGTGCTCAAAAGAGAAAACTGTCACAATTCTGTTTGTAATCAAGATATTAAGTATTAGCAAATGTGACTTCTTGCTATTGTATGTATGTTCTTTTGAAGTAGCATTAATATTTCGGTGTAGAAACATATCTATTTAGAATAAACACTTTCATAAAGTATTAGAGTGGAGAATATATTTGTGCATCTTTAGAATATATTCGCGACCGTGAGACGGATTAGTGTATTTGCCCAGTATGGCCACAATGGGAATTTTAATGGTTTGCGATCTTTCTAATCCTCGGTGAATACATTTCAAGACTGAATAGTCGCCTTTAATCCCTTTTGTTTTCTTGGTATAAACTCGCGAACGGATCCAGCTCGCGAGTTCTTGGAAACAGTGAGAGGAATAGCAGTGTATCATTTTAATGCGCGCATTTTACTTTTAATAACCTTGAGGTTGAAGGGCAGCACCATTTTTAGCTGTGTGAAGGTCAGCACTATACGCAGTTTTTAGTTTTCCCAGAATCTTCTTTGTAAATACTTGACCAATTAAAAACGCACTAGCGTTTGGATATTTTGGGCCTTGCAAATTTATGTTTACCTCATCTCCCTATCTATCTACCTGCTAGTTATAAATGTCAGCGCGAAAATGTTACGAATGTCAGTGAGTTGAAGAATTTTAAATTGTAAATATGGATTACAGCTGCCAGAACTTATCCTGGTGTTCATAATACTAACTCTGAACTTTGGTAAAGTCGACGGTGATTCGAAAGTAGAAATGTTGGGCTATAAATATCGACGAAATTCTCCAAGGGAATCGTGACAACGTTCTACAAGTGTAATTCTGCTTGCTGGCCACTAAATCATAATGGTGGAAATAGCTGTGATGGAAGAAGTCGTCAAAGGCGCAAGAGTAATGGAATACAATTTCGTCTCTCTAAAAGTTTAGTGAATTTAAAAAAAATGCCAAAGGTACTCGAGTAATGGAATACAATTTCGTCTCTCTAAAAGTTTAGTGAATTTAAAAAAAAATGCCAAAGCTACTCGAGTAACGGAATACAATTTCGTCTCTCTAAAAGTTTAGTGAATTTAAAAAAAAATGCCAAAGCTACACGAGTAACGGAATACAATTTCGTCTCTCTAAAAGTTTAGTGAATTTAAAAAAAAAATACCAAAGCTACACGAGTAACGTGATATAATTTTACTCGCTCTTTAGTTCGTAAATGTAGTCTTAGAACCTGTACATTGATGGTGCTTTGAGCGCGCATCAATTGGAAAAATTAAGATATGTCATTACAGAGCTGTCAGTGTGGGCACATCGGTGCCGCAAAAGTGCGGATTCACTGTTCGCTCCAACGGAATCCATTTTCGGCGTTGATTCGAGGAAAATACTGTGGACGGTATTTTTGTTGATAAAGTTGAGAGGGGTTGTTTTGAGTAAACATGAATAAGGCTGGTGTGAAAACACAGGAATGATTTTTTAAACTGGACCGTTATTTCGCGTACAGAGTACTTTAGTTCTGGGTTTACTAAATCATTTAGTTTTTAAGTTTTAACTTTAAGTATTTATATTGGTGAATTTGCATATAATGTGTAATTTTAAGTTCTAGGTTTAAGTTGTAAATAGAAAATAAAGGAAACCAAAAATATTTGTGCTTTTTATTTATTTCATATTATATCTGGGTATACATATAAAACATATACCGTCAATTGAACGCGGACTTCTGTAATGATGTGGTTAGAACTGCTATCTTCAAGGTCCGGTTTTGATCAGCCTTGCATTTTCCAATGCAAACAACTGGTCTTTCTTAAATAAGTTTTTGACGACGATATATTTTATCAATTATATTGAAAAAGAATTTTATTTAAATGGTGAGGTTTTTCAAAAATATTTGCAATTGTAGCCATCGTGAGTCTCTTGAGTTTGATATTTATATCTCAGGATAATTCGTTAGTTTATTGAATACGATTTTTTGGAATTGAATCTTTTTTAAAAAGTTGACAATCCTGCTCCAAATAATTTTTATGAAAAGTTAGAAGTGATAAATGCAGAAATGCAGAATCCTGGCCCTTAAGAAAATGTAATAAAATAAAAATCGTAACAGTCATGAACCCGCTACAAACTTGTTCTCGCATAGTAATGTAATGATTCTTCATGAGAGCAGTGGTCTGAATGATTTCTCATTAGATCTCCACCAGCCCCAAACTTATCTCAAACTTGTTCTCGGAAATATATGTCTCTAATTAAAATATTCGTTAAATTTATAATGAATAAATAATTACTTAACGACTATTTCATAAAATCTTGTAAAACTAAAATAAATGCTGTAGATCTTTTCTCTTGCAAAAATTCAAATTAAAATTTGTCAGAGTAACCAGTGAGCTGAAAATTTGTATCGCTGATTTCCCTCAACTTGAAGTCTTACATAAGCACATAATATTACGTAAGTATCCTCTTAACCGAATCCTCTCTTAATCCTTTAAAAAAAAATAATTATTTCAAGTTCATTGCCTTCACCTAATTTGAACTTTATTTTGAAAATTTTTAAATTAATTTAGTAGTACTGACTTCATTATCGTCATAAACAGTTTCATTATATAACACATGTTTAATTTCTAACTATTTTTAACCGTTTAAATTTTGTCCAAGCCATTTGTATACTCAACGTTCGTTTACTAGTAAAATGACATAACTGAGAAATATAAGAGTGGAGTGAAGCGTACATAGATACTTCAATTTAATGAATTTGTTATTGAACTGATTAAATAAATTGTTTGTTGTAGCAAGAAATGTATAAAGTATACCGCTAGGGTGCTGTCATACACTATTGATTATGCAAGTAAGTTAGTTCTACATACTAGATACAAAAATTTGCTTTTTTTAGTTACATCATTTTCCTATAAAAGGAGTTTTACACATTTACATGTGCACATATATACAATGAGTACACAAAACCCCATTAACGGCCATTAATATTAAATGTTATATCGCGCTCTTTTGTGCTCTGTTTCCGTGCGCTTTTTTCTTTAACGCTCCGCTCACAGTTTGTAATATAATATAAATGTATAATGAAATTCATAAGTTTGCCAAATGAAACTAAAACGAAATGAAAATTTTATTGGGGAATAAAATTGTTGACTCTGTGCACATACACTCATACACATACATATATACGTGTGCTAATAGTGCAGTGCACTTTGCAATTTCTGTCGGATGTGCCGGTTGCCAAATTCGCGTTGCACATCCGTTGTGGCGCTGCCACGTGGAACTGAGATAGCGGTGCTGCATTCAGTCGAGTCCTTTGCCTGTTGCTATTTGAATAATACACGAGATTCCATATGATTGTATGTGTGTATATTTGTATGTATGTGTATTTGTGTGGACGAGCGCTTTTATCATATCCTCTGGAATTTTCTGTCATTTTCAACCATCAAATCAGAGATTAAAAGAGGTTAAAAGCCCAATTTTCATTACGATTAGTATGACCAACTGACCGGACATGTTGCCATAGCCAAAATTACTGTTAACCGTTGTGCTTTATTTTCGAATATTTAAAATTTAACGGACGGGTGGTTGAGTGTATAGTCACATATTGGAAATATGAGTGTATAATTCTGCCCATGTATTAAAAATGATGTCTGTAATCGTGTGGATGAGCAGTTACAACTACAATATATATAATATATAATACATGTATGTATGGAAATGTTCATCAGATTGTTAATTAAAAATAGCTTTTGGTATGAAATGAGCAACGAGTTAAGCAAGAAATGAAAGGAAAATATTAACAAGCACATCATATATTAACCAGTATAACTTTCGGAATATTTCAGAATTCATAAATTTGCTTAAGTCAAGGGACTGATATGCCTTTTGATGATGAGCTCTTGCCTATACGATTTGGTATATTCATGAAAATCAAAAAAAAAAGGTAAGAAATAAATAACACGAAAATAACCCTCCCGGACTGCTTTAAATATTTTCTACTAGTTTCTTCATTGTTTGTCTTTTAAGACCAGACAGGAAAGTTATCGAGCTCTAATTATTCCATAATCTCAAACCCAATATATTAGTGATCGAAAAGCGATCCTCGATCCAAATTAAGTTAATTTCATATACTTAGAATTTTATATATCTACACCGTTAAATAAAGAAAATGATCTAGTATATTCACGTATTTGCTGAACTCATTCGTCTATGATTAAGATGTGGTATCTGAAATTTTGTAAGAAAAAATAAAAAGTATGAATATTAATATTGTCGATATAAACTCCGCATTTGTTATAACCAATTATATCAAGTATTAATCCAAATGCCGAACTGGTCCTTTTAATTGACATCTAGAGTAGAATAAGCTCATAAAGGTGGTCTGTCCGCTCCCTAGTTAACGCTAGTCCCTGGCCTTGTACCAAGATGCTGTTGTTACCACTTTAACGCCTACTTGATGCCGAGCTTAAGCTTTCTTCAGGGCCGAACTATCATAGAAACCAATAAGTTCATCCAGGTCGCTATAGGCCATTTTAAAATTGGGAAATCTTGGTAGACTTAGTAGAATTTCATGTCTCTTTTGCAGTCATTCAGTAAATCTGGTACTAATTAAGTCTAGCTTAAATCTTCTCACCCATTCGAAATCAAATGCTTAAAGCAACTCAACATACAGTTCTTATAAACCAAAGCTTAAACCTGCCTAATAAAAGAGATTATACTCTTCAGTTAATATATTTGAAATCTGAGTGATCCGCACTTTTCTTACGGTTACAAATATTCCTTGAGATCCCCCTTCCCGATTGGATATTGTTTTATAACTATCATAATTCATATTTACGCTCTGTCAGAATTCAGCAATTTTCAGATCTTAAGACCCTCAAAGTAGGCGTTCGCTAATATTATTTAATGGTAATTCGACGCAAAATTCTTTTAATTAGGGGGTGAATTAAATTGGGTTTCTTGGTTTTAAAAATAAGCTGAAAGTATGCACTTCATTACTCATAGCTTAAAGCTCTTCACAACATACACAAATATACTCACATTCTCGGGTAGCGTGAAAATTCCAGGCTCGTTCTCTAAATATACTAAGAATATGACGATGGTGTCAAAATTAAAAAGAGAATCGATGTATCTGTAACTCCATGTAATTGTTGTGACTCGTTTATTCCTTTAATCTGTCGCATATATTTCAGTAGGCCTGGTCATAAATAGCCAGATCACTTGTTGGTAGTTTTAACTGTAGCTGAAATGCTTAAGTAGATACTAGATCCGCTGGTCGGAAAAATATAACATTAACACTCATTATGTGAGCGCATTTTTTAAACAAACGAAAACTTTATTGAATATTGGCGGAGATGGCTCAAAACTTTTAGGATCACATATGTTTTGGATACAAAGAAAGAGAATTACACAAATAAGAGGAGAATATAGGTTAAGTTCCCTTATTTTATGGTCAAAAAAACAGTCGGTAGCCCATTTTGTCGAAGACTTGCATGCCTTTAAAGTGATATTTTCTTTAAAGAAGATACATTTGAGATATACACACATATTATTATTATATTGCAGTACAATAAATTATTCAAATGGTGGAACATCTGGCGATGCATAACCTTACACAAAGGCATAAGTATTTGTAAATTCTGCTGCATTCTGTATCGTAATGAATATTTTGCTATGACATTCGATGGACCAACCAAATTTGCAACAAATCCGCAAATAAAATATGCAGTGAACACTCCACTCCGTCCAATATGTGACAATATGTAGAACAAGCATTTTTGGAATTTATTAAGCAACATTTTGCGGTTAGTATGAAGACAAAGTGCAATATAGAGGCATGCGCTTGCACCAGCAGTTCACTCTCCAGGCTTAACACCAAGCACTACATATATACAGTTATGTAGTTGAAAGCATCCGGCAGCTTGAGTAGATTGTAGTGTGAGGTAGTTATAATGTGTGTATGCATGTGTGTATGGTAGCAATGTTTCCAAAACAGGTGTGGGTCCCGGACATAGAACAGACCACAACTTTGACATAGTTGGTCACATGCAGATAGTTCATGCTTTTATGTTAACGAACGAGCTCGAAATTGCACATAAGAAGAGAAAAGAAATTGTAAGAATGGAAGTATGTTAAAGTAAATTTTTAATCTCCAATTAAAAAGCTGTACATGACATGTTGTTAAGCCTCTATGAGTACATGAATGTGTGTATTTGAAGACAAATTAAGTTTATTTGGTGATATATTTCCACAGATAAGCAAAGCGCAAGGTAAATCATAACGTTACATGTATTAATATAGGTAACAAAGCTAATTCCTTACAGTTTTTGGCAATTGAGGTCTGTATCGAACATAATAAGCTCTTCAAAGAAACGTAACCCAAAAGTACCCAAAATATTTTATCCGGTCACAGACTGTTACTATTCCCCAAACCGATTTGAATTGTTTTATAACACAAAAAGACCTGGAAATGAAGATGTAGATGTTCCAATTTTGTGGATTCTCTTGATACTTTTCGAGATGAAAGGTTTGCCGAATGGGAATGTTTGTAGACAGCAGTATATATTTATATATACTGGGTATCAGTAGAGAATTTTTAGAAGGTAAAACGACTCAACTCCTAAAAGAATATCAAACTTTTTTACTTTACCTAGGATTTAGGATATCTCCTAACCCCTCCCCTATATTTAAATATCAGCTTGTCTTAAAAGTATTGGATATTAAAATACTTCTGGTCCTTACTTATTAAACGAAGAGCAGATAATTTTAACTCACCTGCGTCGGTTCTTTATGAGTGTCTCTTAGAATAGTTTACATTAGAAAGGGTGTAACGAAAGCATCTTGGTTGGTCAGGTTGTTTTGTTTTCACAATGGTTTCTTATATTACTATAGACCCATACAAGGCCCAGAGACGTTTCAATAATATTATTGCATATATTTAACAGGCATATGGAAATAATGTGGATAATAGACCTCACAAAGGCCTAGATAGGATATTCTTCAGAGATTCTGCGCAAATAACTTTCCAGACCAGATACCAAGCAATAATTAAACCCGAGAACTAGACTTATACAAGCCGATAGTTTGTGAAGGTGAGTAGGTATTGTCGATGATTAATCGGCGGAAGAAGAAAATAAATACTTTTTGAAAAATCATCGTTAGTTGAATTACCAACTCCGGGAACAGTATTCGTATTAGGGCCGTAAGACAACCAAATGTTGCTCTACGAAAATCATGTAGCCATATGTATCACAAAAAAGTCAATGGAGCAGAAAAGGATAATTCAACGTTGTCAAATCTGGATCTTCTTCTTCTTCTTTTTAGTACAGCGTGGTTTTTATGCATAATAGGTGCGATCTCTTTTATCCTTGCCCTACATTCTGCACATTTTGAATGTTTTCCAACAAAAAAGCTCATTTAAAATACCAGCTGTTCGAGCAGCCATGGCTCTTAAGTGGTCATCAATAAAATTGGTTGCCTTTATCACTGCTCACCGTTCATCGTTTATGTAACTTCACTTTATGACTTGTAACACCTGTCACCGCTACAACAAGTGATTCGCTCTAATCACAGTCAAAAAAGAACGAGCTTTGACTTTTACGACTTTTTAGAAGCTTTACTACAACAGATTTTATTACCTACTCTTGGCACTTCAGCTTTATAGTACTCATTAGGGTTACCTACTTACATATTTACATGATGGATAGTTAAGTTACAAGAGTGATGTTAAGTTTGGAAACTACATAACGGGGGTACATAGTTAAGCCAATAATAGTAAAAGGGTGCTCCGATTGAAAAATTACACAGAATCACAGTATAAATATCGATGTAAAAAGGTGATTGTTATTAAACGGAAGCGGCTAAAATACAGCTTCGCGTTGGTGCTTATTGATAGGTTAACAGATATGGCTACTCAAACGCAACGGAAAATCAAATTTGTCAAACTTGAGAGCTGAGACTTTTGCTGACAAAGCTGCTTAAACAAAATTTTGGATTCCTGTAGAGGTTTTTAAAGCTCCATTTAAAATATTTATACCCCAAATTTTGGGTGTAGTTTCTCTGGGCGGAACTCTGCTTTTTTTTGAGTGTATACTTTCGGAAACATTTCAGGGGATATGTTCTGGTATATATAGTCCACTTTCGAATAGAGTATCCAGGTTGTTTACGAGTATATTTGCTCCATGTTTCTTGTTTTTCTTACTAACATGTTTCCTGTCAGGCTCCTTTGAAATTCTATTACTCCAGCTACTAGTAGCTATAGCTACTCAATCATTTGCTTCGAAATAATCATTTGCTCTTATCTTGAGATCTAAAAGCAGGGAGAAGTGCAGGGCTTAGATCCGGAGAATCAATAAATTCGGAAGTCATCCGAAGTTCTTCGTGCAATCTCATCGTTTTCATTGATTTTTAATTTGGGGAATCGGTCGATTGTTAGCTAGCGAAGCACCCATTTTGCACAGATTTTTCGCTCATTCAAATATTCATGAACTATATATCCAACACTTACATTTTATATCTCTAGATTGTCAGCAATTCCCATCCACTTCATTTTACGGTCACTCAAAGATGCTTTTCGGATTAAGTTTTAGTTTGTAGCAGCCTCTATTTGACATCGACCGGGTTCATTCTCTTCGGTGCTCATACGAATTTAAGCAAACAGCTTTGAAATTAGGCTACTTTGCCTGGTGCAATACCCGAACAATATTCATCATGCCACTTTTTGGTATCAGTAGCATTTTTTTTTTGTCAAAAATAGCTCACAGAATTCTTTTTATCCAGTTATCAAAATACCAAAACATGCGTTACTCAAACCAAGTAGATCCTCTCTCTCATACAATTAATACGAACTTTTCGGACTTTCTGGTAATATTGGCTACTTCCTAATTTTTATATTTATTTTATTAAAAGTTCTACACCTTTTTAAAATACTTTTTTCACTTTTGACCAGACTTTCACTCAGATTTATTAAAAAAATACCAAGTTGATAAATTAGTTGATGAACATTTTATTATTTTTGGTATTTTTAATTATGTAAAAATACTTTACCTCAAACTTTTACAGTTTTGGCATCAGATCAAAGAATAAACCACAAAGAAGCAAAATAAACATTTTTATTTAGCACTTTGACGTCACATTATTGAATATAAATTTTTCCTTTGAGAATTACCATCTCTTTTATATTCATACAAATGAACCTTACATCACTCGCCGTCGTCTGATCCCTTCAGACGTCAGTAGCTCTTCACAACAGCATCAACTCCATTGCAACCGCACTTTCGACTGCCGCAACATACAGCCAACAACATTTTACCACGTTTTGCAACTTCACCACACCACACCGTTTCAATCAAACCAGCGCTTCCTCGTCTTTGCGGTTGAACTGTTAAATGTTGACAGCATTTTATGCTGTCAGCCTCTTTCCAGCGATTACAATTTCATGGAGCCTTTGCGGAAGTACTGTAAACTCCACTAAACGTCAACGAGCGGCGCGCAGAAGTTGCAATCAAGGTGAAAGTTTTGCGCGACATTTCTTTACTCCAGGAATATATATATATATATATATATCGCCGCAATTGACGTTTGCACTGTTGCATTTTTTACTTTTTTTCGATTTGATTAATTTGTAATGCGGCCTGCGTTGAGGGATTATGTCGTGTTGCCTGTAAATGAGTGATGCTGAATATTATGCTGAGATTCTGTGTGCGTGTAAGAAAATAACTGTTGCTGATTGTGTGTGTGTGTGTGTGTATGTGTTGTAATGTGTTGTTGTTTGAGTAACTCTTTGACATTGCGGTGCAATTTAAGTTTTTTTGGTGGAAATACCATTAATACTTTAAGAATATATCTTTCTTTTGAGTACTCATTTTAAGGCGATTCCTTTTTGATTAACCCTTTTATATGTATGTAAAGGGTGTGTATAAATAATTTGGTCAAAATTGACATTGAAGAATGCGGATAACAACAATAAACACTGCTCATGTTATGCTCACATAGTGACAAATACTTGTAGAAGTACTCTTATAGCCCTTCAGCTGTACTCTCGCAGCTGTACTCTTCATACTAAAGTACACTTACAGCCATTGATGGACGAGAATGATCTTTTATACATAGAAATATATGTAAGCATGGAAGTATATACTATGAGTACATAAACGAAGCTTTTAGAGAATGTTTCATGCTGAGAATTTTTTTTAACAGAGTTTCCGCCTGTCAAAAAAGTGCGAAATGTAGGAAGATTCTTGAAAAGAAGAAGCTTCTTCGTCTTCGCACCATATGCCAGCCAAATAATTAAAGTGTTAGAATTGTCTACAATATTTAACGAAAAAATATAAACCTACTTTTCCGAAAGTTTCAACACAGCGTTATCGAATCTCGAAATGTATAAAGTTTAAAACCAATATATGGCCCAAAATGCTACCATAAATGGTGTAATTTGGCTCATATATGAAATCGGTATTGATTAGAGCATGAAAATTAAAAAGAACGACACTCATAAACTATTTTGATACTAGGTGGCGCTCGAGTTGAACTATTCAACTCGGGGAAAAAGTGGTAATTATGGCCCAACTTGGTTCATATCACAGTTTTGTGGCATGACTTTAGCTAAATTTATCAATTTGGAGTGTGAAAATTTTTATATTTATTATTTTGGAAAATAAATCATAAAAATATTGATACACGCAAGCGCAGGTCAACTGAACAACAACATCTACAAAATATTTTTACTAAACGCCTACTGGGATACACTCTGATACAAAAATTACATATATTTCCGAAGAATACCTATCGCCAGCTCTTAGTTAAATCTCTACAGAATATTTTTGTTAAATCGAAGGCTTTACTTTGATCAGCATTATAGTTTTACTTCCTTTTCTCACCTAAGGTACGTAATTTTTGTTCGCGACGCAAGTTACACTCTTTAGCTTACTCCACTTTACCGAAGTTCTAGATAAAATGACGAGCTGTCGACATTTTCGTTAAATAACCGGAAAGTACTGCCGGCTGAAGAACTGAAGCTGCAGAAAAAGTTTTAACTGACGGTGCCTATCACAAATTTCTGTCTTGTAGATCATAATATCTATTAGCCATTTGAGGCGCCTTAAATCTAGAGGGTCCAACAAGCTTTTGCCATTCAAATGATTTTGTTTCTAAAATGTGCATGAAAAGAGCTTGGGGTCACTTTAAGGTAATATCGGTTTCCTTAGACTTAATATAATATGAATAGCGAGAACCGCTTGGTATCAGATGGTGCGATTCAGTGAAAACTAGGAATGTGTTCTCTTTATTTATTTGTACATTACAGTTTGATTCAGCCAAGAAAAAAAAGAAGAATAGTATATAGTGAATATTTTTCTTTAAGGCAAACTTTTATTAGAATAATTGCTCACTTTTTTTTTTTTTTAATTTTTCGGGTGTAATTATTGTCGTTGTAATTAGGGGTATGTAATTTAAGAAAAATATATCGATTTGATGTGTTTAGAAGAACGGCACTACCGAGGAGATGGATTGTCGTAATACTTCTTGGGTCACACTGTTGCCAACTAACCGAATCTAGGACTTACATATAAAAGTACTTAATAACGGGATTACCTTCGCATCTATATAGCTGTAGAAGAAATCCACGCTACTTACCATAGAAGTCAACAACGCTCCCTAAATTCCGGTACATTTCGCATAACACACACGCTGTTGCTGCACTGCTACAATTTCTCAGTTCTCAGTCTACAGTTGTTGTTTCCATTGCGGCAACTGCAACTGTGGCAAATACAATTGCCGTCACATGCAATATAATTCATAACTGCCGTCATACACCTATTTGTTGCAAGATGGTGCTTATTGTGGCATGCTACCAAGGCACTAGTGGCATGACAGTGGCATGACAGTGGCAGTGACTGCCAATTGCAAGTGCGACAACAATTGCAGTAAACAGTGCAAGCAATGCATGCAACCATGCAACCATGCAACCATGATGCATATTTCATTGTACGCCCGTGCATATTCATGCAATGACTTGCTCAAAAATACACACACATGGGTATGAGTGTGTGAGTGTGCAGATGTCTGTGTGTGTGGCTGAGTTCCACTGCGTTGCTCTTTAATGCCAAATATCGTATTTTGTGGGTTAATTGTTTGTCAGCACTGTCGCATGATTGCCCCCGGGCCAGTTAGGGGAGCGTACAGACACAGTCGGTAAAGAAGCAGCACTCGAAAGAAACCAGGTCAAGTTGCTTTGCCATATGCGACAGCCGCCCGAGTGCATAATCACTCGAACATTTGATGAGGCAGCCAGTTTGTACCAGGTGGTATTTTTTGCTCCATTTTGCTCTTCTTTGTTCTGTGCAACCGCCTACGCTAGAGTGACGGCGAAAGGGATGCTACGGGAAAGCAGCGCCCGCCAGTTCAAGTGCAAAACGAAATTGTCAAAAAAAAAAAATCAAAATAGAATTAAACTCAGTCAAATGTTGCAACTTGTCATGGACAAACTAACAAAAAGGCAGACAAACGTTGGCATACATAAATTTTCCGCATGCACTTGAGCATATGAAGAATGCAGGAACATTAGGATGTGGCATTTATTCGAACAAGTTGACATTTTTTCGAATCTTTGGACCATTCGAAAGGCGTGACCTAATCATGGCACATCAAAGTAATCATAAAGTTTTCAATGTTTTTTCTGCAGTGGGTGCTATAATAGCGGTCATTAGAATGTTCGCAGTTATCTAAAGAATCTGACTTTAGTGGGGCCGCTTACGTTCAGGCATTTTTTCGACCTCCCCTATCAATCAATCAAGCAAACATCTAAAGAAAAATATTATTGTACTTTGAACCCAATTTCCACTTCTAAAGGAACTACCTGTTGAATTTTGTTTCCAGGAAGAATGGAAGACTAGAGAGGGGTCCAGTTGTACAAAAGTTTTGTACCGATATCTTTCTCATTTCCCTTGGCAAACTCTATCAGAATCACCCAAGTTAAGGAATCGGGTACTAACAGATCGGCAAGGGATTATTCTGTAACTTATAAAAAGATTTCAAAACCTTTCGTTTTCCAACATTATATGAGATATTTGACAATCTTCTAGCTAGGTGGCTAGCTCAGCGATACAACAAGAGTAACATTGAAAATCCTAGAGAAAGTCTCAAAACAGCGAATGAACTATTTTTGTGAAGTTCGAGACATAATAAACATATTAAAGGTAGTCTTCTCTTATTTTCCTGCATATGAACTGTAACAGAATTCGCAAGATGTCGTTTATTTGAAATAATAAGTTAAGCCAGCTCAGTCTCATTTGGCCATCGCCAACCCACAGACATCGCTCTTGATAGAAAATACACAGTTAGTATCATATTTAATTCTACTGTTCGGTCTCTTTGGTCTAAGGTATGATAAAAGAGACCGCATGATACAGAGAGGAAAAACCTCACTTGCGTCAAATGGCTCAAATGGGTCTAACCCAATACTCACGCCCGATTACCAGGTCGGAATACGAACTTGGATGTAGGTGCATTATCATTGTATATATAGTGTTCTAATCCAACAATAGTTGCCGCAATTATTGGAGTAATTCTTCTTGTGGATTCGCCATTCGAGCTTCATTATACTACATTATATTCGCTTTTTATTAGGGCTTTTCAAAATATTTTAATTCTTAGATTAATTAGGTCATAATTGTTTAGCTCTTTTAACTCAGAACTCTTCGACAAAAATTTGTACACTCAATACAACTCAAAACATATACTCCATTACTTATGAAAAGGGAGAGAAGACTATCTGAGCCAATTGTTACTAATTTATACTAATTAGTTTTAGAGCAGATATGTATTTCAACATATAAGATCTTCCTCCCGAAACTGGGTTTATTTGAACCAAATATTTTACGAAGCAGACTCTAAGTTTGAGAAAAAATGAATCTGCTGTTATAAATCAATTATCGGGTCGAGAATTTATAGTTTAACACCATAAATATATTTAATATGTGGCATGCTAATGAGTTCGGTTTAAAAAAAAAGCTCGACAACCATTTATCTGACCTTGCCCCAAATACATAAGTGTTTATTCTTGAGAAGTTTTCTTGAGTTTTTTGTCTCTAGATGAGCTACTTCTTTATTGTTGTTTTTTTCGTACAACGGTATTATTGTACAAGTGCTCTCCCCAATCTGATTCGCTGTCATTTCGCTTTAAAGCCGAAGTCGCCACTACCGACGCATCACAGCTGTTGCCATCTATGCTCGATAACCAGATGTGTGTGGATTTCTATGTATGTGTGTGTGTGTGTATGTATGTGCATGTGCTGCAGGACGCCCGTTACGCGGTTTTGTTCATGGCTAGCGTAATTTGTTGCCAATGGCAATCGTGTTGTAAGTGCAGTTACATGCAGAAGCGTGTAAAAAATACAAATACATATGTTGCACAACAACAATAAGCAAAGCAAGCAGTTACTCTTCACAACAACAACAACCAGATAACGGCAATTTAATTACCAAATATGTTCACAAATTGCATTGCCATGCACTTACCCCTCCCCAACCAGCAAACGCTGCGCAAAATCTATAATTGGCTTTGTTGCAACAGAATTTTGAAATTTACAATTCTCTCATTTGGCATTTGCTTTTGTTCCGCTGCACATTTTTAGCATTTGGCGGATATTACAACAAACACACTTTCGCAACCATTCACCTTTCATTGTTTTTGCCGACGCAGCGTCCGCAGCCACGGGGCAACGAAAAGAATAGCGCGAATTGGCAGGCAGACAAACTGATGCACCCAGTACTCCCATAATATTTAAACAAGCTGCTGGCGCTGCAAATCGATGAAATTCTAAATTGATGCCAAGCTGTCAATGGAGAATTGAGAATGGAGAATGGAGAATGAAATTGCACGGCTCTGCAAGCCGCAGGTGAAAGTAGAAAAATTGCGATGCCAGCGACAGTAACCGCGATGTCAGTTTGTTGTCATGTCAATGTGATGTGATTGTTGTGGTGTTGCCTGCAACAGACGGTGGTAAATTGATATTATGCACTTTTGTTGCAATTCAATATAAAAAAGCATGGAAACGCTTGGGTGATATGCATACACATATTTATATATATATATATATATATAGCATATATATATTTTTGCAAGCATATATGTGGTTATAAGGCTACATATGTACATGTTTCAACAGCAGCAGCTGCAGTAAATACATTTTAATTGACCACAAAAATACATTAAAGAGTTCGAAATTAAAATAAAATCGATGGAAAAAGAGAACGTGGACCCCTTATTGGGTCCGTAGTTTAAAAAGAATGAAGTAACTTTATTTTTGTTTTGTTACTTTTATTTTCGATTCTGGTAGTGGTCGTTGGATGTTCGTTTATTATCTTTAGCATTCGTCGTTGTTCGGAATGCAATTTGTATCGCCATTTCGGCTCCAAAAAGGATTCGTACTTAGCCGAGAAAAGAAAAGCAAACATTTCGGAAAGCTGACGATTTATTTTTCAACATAGTCTTCTTTTAGCTCAATACACTTAATCCAGAGATGCTACAACTTCTTTAACCCGTCTGAAGAAGATATATTCTGGAGTATGTAAATATGCCTCTGTGGTGGCAGCGACATCCACCTTCGACTAAAATTTCTGCCAGCACGAGATTGTGTATTTCTGCCACGTTTTCGGGGCATCTGGAAGTGGCTCATTAAAAACCGACGTGCGACCACGGTGAAACTCATAAAACCAATCTTTTACAGTCGCCTTCAAAGGAGGAGAGTCACCATATATGTCATCCAAGCGTTCCTTGCTTTTACTGCAGGATTTTCCTCCCAAAACCAAGAGTCGAATCACCGACCGATCTTCTTTTTTTCAAATTTTGTAAAATTCGCAAACACGCCCGTTTTCACGCCGTTAAAACAATACTACGAGTGCTACTCGGCTGACTGAAGATTTCTTAGGCGATAGTGATGACATCGGCCAGTAAGGCTAAGTACTTATCGGCTTCATTTTGAGATTTTTTAAGTAACGATAGTGAATGCCTGTGAAGATTTTTCGGAAAATATGAGCCCTTCTCCACACTAGCGACTTGCAGATAAATAACAAATCGAAAATCTTAAGATATCCATTAGTAATCAATACAGTCATATCTTTTGTACTATATATACTGATAAATTTTTATGTTTCTATGAGAGCTTCAAATTTTGAGGATTTCACCTCTTAATTTTACTAAATGCACAGAATTATATTGGACAAAGGTTAAGTTACCACGCAGAATTCTCATTTGAAGTACTCATTTTTCAATATATTCGAACAAGCAACAGAGCTTTCCAAATTTTGAGCAAATACAGTTAAAAGTGAAGGTTTTAACCCAATTTTTAAACCCCGCCATATATCATATGTATACGTACGTAACTGATGAGTCTGGTGAACTGAAGATATTTTACTATTAATTTAAAATTTTGTGTCAAAAATTGTTGTGCCTTTAACCCGAGTAAAAGTTTGGATCAGTTGAATTTTTACTTGAAGTATAAAGATATATTTATAAGACGAGGACTGCCATTTTAGGATCCCTATCAAATGCTACACACTGGGTCCAAGTTTTTATCTTCTACAAATAAGATCTACAAATAATTCTCATTATGCACCAGAAACGATGTGTCGAGACTTTTACAAGTTTATTTAATTTAAATTTGTTGTACTTGAAGCGTTGTTGGACTCTCTTCATTCTTGTTGTGAAAATTCTTTAACAAAAACAAAATTTGAGGTAAAGAAGCACTAAAATATGGATATGAAATTAAAAATGCTTTTGTGAAGGCTTGCCACCTCTTTTAAATTAATACAAATAATTAACATCAAATAGTATGGGTATCAAATTAAGGAGTTTAATCACATGCATTTTGTAGTAAATTAGATTTTCGAAACATTTCTGTCAGATATGTATCTTTTAAATCTAGCTGGCAATCTGAAAATTTAATAAAAAACATAATTCAACATTACGTTATTTATTGTTGTATAATTAAAGCTACAGCATAAAGCTTAACATAACATAGCTAAAGCATAATTGTTGCTAATATACTAAGTATATGTAAATTAACTTCTGTAGTGGAATGCTGTAGTTATTTGTTTCTGTACTGCCGTACGTGAAAAGTATAATAACCAATTTCGTTCCGTTCCGCCACAAACACTCTGTACACAGCTGTCAGTTAAGAGTGACGCAACAAGTCTAAATGTCATTCATGTGCCTTGCAGTCTCTACATTTCTGACTTTATTTTCTACACAGACAATTTCTTTTATTTCCCCCTTCTTAAATGACACAGCCTTTGAGATCGGCTTTTAGATTGACAAAAGATATTGAATCAGATAGCCAAGGAAGGTTTTATTGCATATATCACTATATACCACATAAAATCTGCTTTATCAGCTTGATGATGCATAATGATGATGGTGATCGTTGTTGAGATACTAACTGCTCCTTGTGTAATAGGGGTGAAATTGGTATCATAATCTGAATATTTTATCAATGGATCTAAACACCAAGTGTCCATATTTATTTAATATTTTCAAACATATTGAAAACTTTGAGATAGCTGATTAATACCCTTAATGTATGAAAATTAACTAATGAATTTATAAGTAATTGAACCATTAACCCCACAAGCTTTATTATCCCAAATATTACGACAAATAAACCGAGTTTAACTCAATTTTGTTGCGTCAACGTTTCAAAATTGTTTTTTCTCTTTTTTTTTTATGCAAAGTTTGTGTATTTTTTTATGTTTTTAAAACTATATATGATTAATTGAGTATTCTTAAGTTCGCCTCTTTAGGGTTTCGATAAAGTAAAACAATAAATTATTAATTTCAAAACTTAAAAAAATATCCGAAACAAAATATAAAATCCCGTAATCTAAAAATTGTTCGCACATACTCTACAGTTGCTGTAAACATACGAACAGTTGGAGAGCACAATTTGTTTTTCAATTGGAAATTCCATTGTTTTTCATTCCTGAAATTTTTTGTTCAGTAATTCCCCGTAGCATTTTAACAGCACACACAAGATAAATAAAAAGTTGTAAATATAACTGAATTGGCGGTCCCAGCACTCCAAGTTGAAAAGGTTGCCTGCAACAACCCTTAAATTGCAGCGAATTTATTATATAATAATATAAATGGATATTAAATGTTTATGGTCTGCGTAATTAACGGAAGCTCCGAAAAGGTCCACCGATTAATACCAGCATGTATTTGGAAAATAAAATTTGTACGGAGAGAATTTTATATGTGTCCACCACATGGGTGGGAGAAATTGGACACGCTTTTCTATTTCATTAAGAATTGTTGTGTATGCGTGTTCAGACAGCATACAACAATTCCTCTAAAAATAGGTCACTTGTCAGGAACCCGACAGGTTCGACGCTTCGGTGTAAGAAGAATTTAATTGGCAGGTTCATTGTGGAGTGCGATCGTGATCGCCATATTTTGCCAAAAGCTTATGAACTTCTCGTCTTCTTATCTCTACAGCATATAATATAAGGGTGTAATTTTGACTTATGTTCATTTAAATCCGAAAAAATCTGCAATCTAGTTTGATAAATAAATTTAATTGGTCGTATTTGTTAGATCTAGTTAAACTGGTCATATTATATCTCCCTTATCATCTCCTACAGAAATAATATATCAGAATGGGAAGAAAAAAAGACATTACGTCGAGAAATAAAAGCAAATTTTATTAGCTACCCAGTAGCTTCCGTTTAAAGCACTATTATTTACCTTATTTGTAATCCCAGCTGCTTTTAGCAAAAAAACTATTGAAAACTGGACTATATTAATATTAAAGTTGTTAAGCTCTAGATTTTGCAGACTTTGGTAGATGGCAACTCTCTTCTTTTTAATTTTTTCTGCTCTCTCAAATACTTTCTGTTTGTTGCTACTCATATTGCAAATGTAAAATAGATATTTTAAACGGTTAAAATATTTTTTGATCTCAGTATTCTCAAATTTATTTCTCGAAAATCTCAGCTTTGAATCCTATTTTTTATTTACATACTAAGCAAAGCATTCTTGATTCTTTAAATATTTTCGGTGGTCTCGGCAGTTACAGGTAGCATATCTACTTACATAAATATATACCTGCTTTATACCTTAATTATCACATAGGTATGTACATATGTATTTCGGTTTCTCAGTTACTTAAAGTGCTTTTAAGGCGCCTTGGCATTTGAAAAGTTAAATCCTTGAAGTACAAAATGTCGAAGAAGCTAAAAAGTAAGTCTCGAAGTGAGCAGTTAAAGCTGAAGCGGGCGATAAAACCGCGAAAGTATCACGTATGCAGTCTTGTATTTGTACACATACATATGTATCTGAAGTTGTCCCTGACGAGTCCACTAGGCAAATGTGAATCTAGGAGCATAAGTAAACGTAATGGTGAAGGTATGTAATATGCAGTAATGTGAAAATCCAACCCTTACAGACAGACAGTGGTAATCCTTAGTTTTAAACAAAGGAGTTGTTTGAAACTAAACTTTTTAGGTTAGGTAGGTTGTTGCCAGCAGTTTACAATATTGTAAGCCAAAGAAATTAATTGGGTATAAATGAATACAAATTCAGTATCGATATAAAGAGGCTTAAGAATGCTTATAGCATGAAATATTTTTGCAGAGAGATATTTTTGCCACCTGTTCAAAAATGTTATTAAAAGAAAATTATAAGATGAACGAGTTACTTCAAGATGTCTTACTATTGAAGATCTTTTTGAGCGCAATCCTTCGCAGAAAATTTTCAAATATGAGGAAATATTCAAAGTTCTGAACTCGTGAAACTATAATCTATTCTACTTATCACTTGTAATTTTGCTCGTGGAATAAAATAAGAAATCTGTGTTTTGTATGGGATGTTTCTTCAGACAAACTCATATTAAAATCACAAGTAGAGTTCATTGTACATGCCAATATGTTGAAACTATGAAAAGCACCTATTGTATAAGGAACGAGTGAGCACAAAATTTCTACTGGGATGTATTCACATACATTTATATGTACTTTATACATGGATATGTAACGCATACGTATGTACTGAAAGTAAGTGTATGTGGTTTACGCGGTGTAACTGTAAATTTGATTTGTAACTTTTAAACTTTTCGCTAAGCGAAACTAAATAAAATAGTTGAGAGAGAATCACATGAAAAGGGATGAATTGGAAGGAGCAACCTTAGCGCAGATAAAGCGCTCTTTCGTTGTTTCGTTGTTGTGGATGTGCACACACATTAAATATATTATACTACGAGTACAAAGTATTGAAATATAAGAAATTTAAATATTCATTACAAAGCTGGAATAAAATGACATGAAAGAAGACAACCCGCCACCAGAAGGCAAATCGTTAATTATGTTTGAATGAACAACTTTGACACTTTCTAACTATTTAAGTTTGTTTAAACATGTTTTGGAAATCTGAATATAGAGCAATTATAGTTATTAATCGATTTCTATCGAAAAAAACTTCGAGTTTTTTAAAGCTTACTGGCGATATTCTATAAAGCTGTCTGGCCACGTTAATAAATAAAATTGCCATTTTTGGGGAAAAACCCCATTCAAGATTTATGAAATATCATTACATCACCAAAATCGTGGCTGTTTGGGTCGGTGTATAAAAGGTGTTATCAATTATTAGTATTAACGAGACGGTGCGTCATTCAGTGAATTAAAATATTCAGTTTCTGTTAGAAACATTTTTTGGACATCGCATGGAAAGGGGTGACATTGACTGAGAACCCATCTCTCCAGATTCGACTCACTTTGACTAATTTTGGAAAAAAGTAAAGTAGAAAGTTTTTGTTTTCAAAGCGACGCTGATATATAGGAATGGTGCACCGCGTACATACCTGTTTTTGGAAAATTTGACCTAATAATAATTTTGGCCTTAAATTTCTAATACAACTACTTGAACAAAAAATTATGCCTTTATATGATTTTAATTGAATATAAATACCATTTTTAATTTAAACAATAAATATTATATTGAAATATATATATATATATATATATATAAATTATATATATATTTTTAATTTATATTTAATTTTAATTCATATATATAAATATTATATTTAAATATATATATATGTATATATTTATTTAATTTAAGCAGTTTGATTGCATTCGAAACACTCTGTAGTAGCGCATTGTTCTATTTTGTAATGGGGGTTGAAGATCTCTTGACTTGTCTCCAACCTCTTGGATTCCTTGAATTCATTTAAAGAGGTTCCGGATCTGCCAATTCAGTGCTAATGTCAGGAATGCAGCTTAACTATCTGAGAAGATGAATGCTTTCGTATACTCTAGCTACCTAAACTTATACAAAGCTACCTTAACTTATACAATTCTCAACTGGCGAATGATACTCCAATCAGTAGTATCTCTTGAGAGAGAAGTAATTCTCTCAATTTCTTGAAAGAAGTAGAGTTTTTGACGTAACAGAGGTCATTGTTCAACAGAGAGTGCCAAACCGCGGTGTGCATTCTAAATACAAAAATACTACTCGAAAAAATTTGTATGCCATTTAAGGGCGACTTCCAACTGTGGACCCATTATTTGAGAGACAACTGCTGCAAGTATATGCAGCATGCGGGTATCTTTTGAAATCAATTCAATAAACTTCCATTTTTATTTTGTTTTGCTGTAATTTAACCAGCACGGGCATCCCCTCCGCCTTATTATTGCCATTTGCCTAGCGCTTTTGTGCTGATTGTGGTTGGCAACGCAGCTTTGTGGTTTTGCGGTTTATTTAACAAGTTGCATTTGTATGCAGATCAGCATTTAATTTGTACGCTCTGCACCCGCCCACACAGCCTGGTGACACACACACACTCACACACATCCATTGACGCACACACACACACACAAACGCACTCACGCACACATTGAAACGCCAGTTAGCAAGTTGTGTTGCCAACAATGGCTTACTTACTTCATTTGCTGGCTGCAGCTGTTGGCGCATTTGCTTGCCTTGGCAACGGACCAAATCAAAATTCGAAAGGTCGAAATCGACGAAGGATTACGGAAGGAGCGCAGCAGCGCCATGCCCAATGATTGAGCAGCAGCTAAGCAATTAATTTGCAATTTTCTCGCAACGCAAACAAGAGCAATCAGTAACAGTTGCCGACAGCTGTGTTCAAATGCAAATTATAGCAATCGTTTCTGTTGTTGTTTTTTTATAATTTATGCATGTACACACACACACACACACATGCACACCCATATATATATATGTATATATATAATCACACACTTATGGAAGTGACTTATTTGCTTGCCCCAATAAGCGTTGACTCGACCCGCTTGATCTGCATAAGCTATCGGAGGGATCTAAAATGCAAGATTTGAGTGAATTCGATTTGTGTTGCATATCTTCGGGCGTTTCATCCCATCCGTTTGGAAATGCTTGTTATCGCATGGAATGCTTCACGGCTGACTGCGTGGAGTCAATAGCCGCTGCATACAGCTCTTTGTCCCCTCCTGTTGCCTCCATCCCGGCTTATAATGAAAATGTAATTGTTTTTTTTTTCATTCGCTTTTCTTCAACATTTTCACAATTACTCTCTATTGTCTGCGCGATGAAAGAAAAACGGGAAAATGGCACACAACTGCATTAAAGTGCATGGGAATAAGAATTGTGCAAGAAAAGTGCGCAAACAAAGCGCATAATAATATACATTTACTCTTTTAAACACATATATACACAGACACACACACAAACAGGCGCTTTATATAAGCTGCTGCCAGTTGCGTCAGTGACAATCGTTGCCGCGTTGTGCCATGTCGTACGAGTTATGCGTATTCACAGTTTGATGGGCAGTGAAGTCAGTCAATTCAGTCTTTTCGCACAAAGCATTTAAAGTGAGTCATGCAAATAGGTACTGGGTCCGAACATTTGCATTATACCAGCTTTTAATGCTTTTTGTGCGCATTTGCTTACAGTGATTTATGCAGAGTATGAGCAATGAGCAGCGTTAACGAGAAGAATCACTCAAGTCGATTTCACTGCTTTTGCAAAACCGGGAAGAAAAAAAATTTCACTCCAAACCTTAGTAAAAATTCTGTTAGGGATATGATAAAAGTGGCCAAGAGAGCCTTTGGCCATAATGTTGGCCATAAGGGCAACGAAAGGGGTATAATGTAATTTTATTGTGAATGTCGGCCCTTGAGGAGGGTCTGAACCTCTTTATAAATAACTTTTTTGTACGAGATCTCATTATTGTCAGGACAACACATTCTCTTATATTTCACTAAGATATGCCGTAAAATTATCAATATATTCGATATGAAGTCAGATATAGGAACGAAGGACCTCATATTCGGTATCTAAGGATCTGAAATGGTATAGTTAAATTTCGACCAGTTTTTAGTTCAGACTCGTTAAGGATACGTATTTTGTTATCCTCATTGGAGCTTGATTTATCTTTAATAGTGTCATATGGGAAGTAGGCGTGGTTGTACTTTGATTTTCATTTTCACACTGTAAGGCTTTGAATATATGGTTTGAATTCACAAATTGAAATAGTCGTTTAGTTGCTGAGATATGAGACTTTACCTAAAAGTGGGTCCTCTATCCAGCTTTCAGCCGCATTAGCGTACAGCCATTTTGTACCTTATTTTTGGGATTGAATTTAATGGTTCTGAGGCTTCTCGTTATACAGTTATGCACCTATAGAAGTTTAGAAAAAAGTAATTATAGGGGAGTAGGCGTGGTTGTTATCCGATTTCACCCATTTTCACAGTGTATCATGAAATGCTAGAAAGATATGTTTGTACTAAGTTCAATAGATTCAGCGTGAGAAGTTTGTGAGATATTTACATAAAAGTTATTAGTGATCAGGGCTATTCTTAAAAAATTTTTGAACCTCATATGCTTCTATCTACTTTGATCTTATCTACCAAATTTAAGTCGATTAACATTAATATATTTTCGATTAACTGGATTTTATAGGTGGGACGATGGTCTGATATTGACCATTTGGAGTAGCAAAATCTTAAGAGTGTTAAAGGAACTCGTATGCCAAGTTTTATCAAAACATTTAACCTTTTTATCAACTGCACAGAAAGACGAGGGGACGGACAGACAGATATTCATATAGCCGCCGCGCAGACCGCAATCTGCATACGTGCAGAATTAGCCGAATCATGAAAGGCAAGAGAGTTTTTTCAAATGTCGAGATCTAAAACTGATCAGCAAACAATAATTTCAACATTTCAAGAAAATCTTTATGATCTTATTTATTAAGTGAAACTAATACAGTTTTTTTAATGCTTAGTGCTGAAAAGTGAGTCTGATAAATCAAACGTGCTACAATGAGAATTACAATAATGACGTTTGAGGCGGAATGGTTCGTTTAATTCAAAATTTTATCCACATGAATTGACTTAAACGACCCCTACTGTTCATAAATTGCCTCGATGAGCAAGTCGGGATATTACGTTCAACTTCAGACAAGAGAAAAGAACTACCAACTGTCAGATTTATAAGTTTTATACGACTAGTGTACGGAAAAGACTTAGCCAAGAGTCACTTCGGAAATGTCCTAAGACAAAAAGTAAAAATTGTTTTTGTACGGACTCTAGCTTGTCAGACTGGACTTGGTAACTAGGGTTCCACAACACAACACAACACAACACAGAGCTACATTTATTCTAATATAGGCCTAACCAAAGTTGCAAAAAAATTTTTGGTGACATAATTATCTCAAAAATCTTTAGTGTCGTTTAACAAAACTAAGAACTCTTAACTTTCAAAACAATATATTTTAATATGAAGATTAAAATTGAGTTTGGGGTCCATAGTAACTCCCAAATCAACAAAGTTGAATACCTCTCTAGGCTATTGTTTTTCTTAATATAAAGGGGCGGCGTGCACAGATCTACCGGAAAAGCATATGTATAATCTTACGTTTTTTACGATTCAGTGGCATATCCTTCCTATCACACCAAGTAACTATGTAAATTGCTTGAACTTGTTTGCTACAATCAATAATAAAAATTTTGAGTACTGTATTACAGAAGAAATATTATGAATAAATAATAAGAACAAAATCGGTAACTATCTAGGATAACTACCTAGTGCTAAAAATATAATTTTCCTTGAAATTTCGACTATTATTGTTATTGTTTTTCTGTACATAAATTCAGCTCTTCTACATCCTCTTCATACATCGGAACTACTGCTAAACTCACCTTCTCAGTTGTTTCTTTCCACGTCTAATCTTTTTTATCTACGCTACTAATCCCATTGTTCTTCGTTATGTTCTAAATGCTTTACTCTAAACTCCAGTTGATGCTCATTTGCAACATAATATCATTCTCATTAAGGATAAAAACTGAAAACTCACACAAATGTGTGTGTTCATATGTGTGTTTTTGTGGTGTGAAGAGCAGCAGGCAACAATTTCATTTATCTAGATGTAACCAAGCAGAGTTTTTATTATGCTGGACTTTGAAAACACACATTGACTACACACATATATATATTCATGTGTACATATAAATGGTACATAACACACGCAAAAACTCCATACACATACACAATGCTCATTTTACGCTTCTTTCGCTTTGTCTCTTATACTATATAGAGTGAAGGACAATGAAAGAAATTAATTTTAGGAAATGCGCACTCACACACGCGCCTCAGCTCATCGCTTCCTCGCTTCCTTGCTTCCCCGCTACCCTATTCCACTGCTACATCTAACCATTTGTACTATTTGAGGCGGGTTTCAACTCTAAAGCTGCTCGGTTTTCAGTTTTAAGTCGGCGCTCAAGTCATGCGGGGTAGGGGTGGGGTTTAGTATGTCATGCTAATGGCTGGGATTTCTTTAACAATAGTCAGTCGACATGTTTGCCTTTGTTGCTGAGATTCATTTAATGGATTTTAGAATTGTTCTACTCGTAATGTATTCGTAGATGGGTGTGCTAAAGTATGCAGGGGAGTATAATGCTTATGAGCGATAACAGTTTAGCGTCCAACATGTCCACATTAGGATAGTTCATTATCATGACACAAAATATGCACTTTTTACAACGAAACATCAAATGCTACTAGACTCTTATAGGCAGTTTAGGTCAAAAACTTTGTTTAGGCTTGTATACTAAATCCTTCGTGTGGTCCAGAAGCTTCCCGGTAAACGTTTGTCCAACCAATGCACTGAATTTATAGGGCTCATAATCTATTTACGCATGCGTAGCTTAGGTTTGATGACTGTCGTCTTTGCCTCAATAATATGTCTGATTGGAAATTCTTCTACCACGCTTTAAGCAAGAGATTGGATTTGATTTTACAATACTTTTCGAGTGAAGACTTTTCCAGAATGGCAAATGATTAACTACGTTTGGGCACATTTGATTTGAATTTGACGAAATATTATCCAGTTGAATGCATTACACGAGGTTACCCCCCACTAAAGTCATATAAAAGCAATACTATTACTTATCTATTTGATTATATCACTTGTTTGTTCTTTTCCGCACTCACTAAATTTTGACGAACCACTGACAATTAACTTTGCGCCAAAAATCTCAGAAACGTTATTCCAAGTTCTAATTCTCTATTACCTGTCTCTCCAACCGACATCGAAAAAAGTTGTTTCTTATAGTAATAATTACAGTAATGTTTACACCTCAATTTCTCGGTCAAAATAGAAACGCGTATGACAAATAAAATGAAAATGACGATCAAGCATCTTGCTAGTTTCAATAGAGCTACTTTAAACAAGATTGTTCAGATTTGTATAAGTACTCCTAGTAAGCAACTAAGAATGTGTAATCGGAAACGGCCACGATCACAAATCGACACTTCAAAAAAATATAATTCGTAATATGGGGGGTTACAGAAGCCGATGTACTTTACGTGGCTACCTGCCGTTGGCAGCTCGACTCCGCGGTGTTCAAAAACACAACGGATCAATACAATGCGTCGATCAGCGCCCCGTTAATAATAGCTTTCGCTAAAACCAGCGGTACCGATCGGCATTGTGGAATGGCACAATAACCACCTTGGTGGGGTTCGAGGCCTACCTAAAACCTCTGCCGTACTATGGGTCCAGCACCGGTTGTTATGCAACTCCACACTGAACTGTACCGCCCCAGACAGTTCTACCCGCATTCAGGTATTAAACCACAGCCACCACGATACTCCCCGAAGGGCCTACCACAATGAGCAGGATGGAGCGACAAGCAACTCCACCGGGCTCCTGCTCCCCGTGTCACCAGATTATATTCTCCGCTTTAAGTGTGTGCATAATACATTTAAAGTGATATAAACTTAGTTCAAGCTAAGTAATATAGCACTATTTCTGACATGGTTAAGCCTATATTTTGAACAAAGTCTATTTCAAATGCAGTGCATTTTGTGGATTTTAGTCGTCTCTTACGACAGGCATGCCTTACTGCGGGTTATTCTTATCCCCCGACCAGCAGGGGGGGGGGGTTACAGTACGATCTCAGAAATTGACAATGTCCTTGGCAACGTCTTGCTTCACCATTTCAAGTTACAACAAGAGAATAATCACGACTGCTGCCCATGTAACGGTTATGTTCCAGACTACCAAAAGACCGATAAATGTCTGAAGAATAACGTTAGAAACATTGAATTTACTTAGAGGGACGATACAGTAGGCTCCCATGTGAACCCGTTAGAAGATGAAACAATTCCCATGGTTTCACCCTTAGGATAAATTCCATATCTCACAAAGTACTTAAGGAATTTGTACCAAATGTCTATAACAGTGTTCTCCCTTACTTGTTGTAGCATATCCTTTTTGTTTTCAAAACACAAGCAAATTATAGGAATTACCCTTCATCCACATAGTGATTTTCTTAAGTGCTTACCATTTCTGCTAAGTGCACGAGATTTTTTTGTGGGTGGAAGATTTCTGATATTACTGTTACTAAACATAATATTACATTCATATGTTTCGAAATAATACATATACTCATATCACACCATAACTATAACTATTACATACATAATACGTAATTACATGCTTTGTGTTTCATTTTAATATTTTAATTCTCTACTTAGTTAATACTTTGTTAAGATAGCACTTCCACTTTCAGCAGTCACATCTGATCTTTATCTTTTATACTTTCTAATGTCTCTTTATATGCTTTGTTTATATTCACTTACTAATGCAACATATGCATTATATCTACTTCGAAAGATATGAGTTTTATTTTGAATGTTGTTCTTTCATAATCAGTGATCAAGAGGGTCACACAAGCGCATTTCACATTTCAGCAAATATTATTCATATTTATTGTTTCAAATGTTTTGCTTTCTCATAAATTAATGTTGACTAAAAAACACTTTTAATTTCCTCTTTTTCACGTTTTCTGCATTTATGTGTGAAAAGTATCTTAGTGTGTATGGGAGAAAACAAAATTGCTGCGGTAAAGTAGAAATAAGCCCTATAGGTATATATTAATGAGCACTATATATTTGCTTGCGTTTCTCTCAAAGTGTATATTATATAATATGTGGTAGCTGCCCTTAGTACACCAGAACTTGCAAAGTGGTGAATAGAACGAACAACTCGCATAAATCTAAAATACTGGCATAATATAAATGAGTTGTAAAAGCAAATAGCAGTTTATGCCTTTCCGTTTTATATCACAAATTTGCTTGGCAATTCTTTATAACGACCGAAACACTTTGTGACTCTTCGAATAAAAGATGATATTCTTGAATTTTTATGTCTCACTATGCTCTCGATAAATTCGTTTTAGATACATATATATCGCCATTAAACCACTTTCTTCATAGGAATCGACCTTTCTACTCAGGTGTATTGTGAGAGATATTTATTTATTTTTTTATGTTCATCGTTGTAGCTGGTGGCATGACTATTACTAGGCGGAACGTGCGTTCGAACCCCGGAAATGTAAGATTTTTGGCGGCTAATTCTTGCAAATCATGAAAATTTAAGAGCTTACCTGTGATGGGTATACAAGCTTACTTGTCAAGTACTCAATTAAGTGAACTTAAAACTTAAGTTATCCCCAAGGAGGAAAATGCCCAGTGTGGATATGTTTGGGCTAAGAGATGATCAGTTGATGCCATTTATTTTGGCTTTCTTCTGAAAATCGCTTTATTCTGCGTAAACATGTCGCCTAAGCTTTGGACCCTCTCTTGAACTACGTTAGCAAGCTATAACTTCTGAGCATGGTCTAGGACCTTTAATCCCTTTAACATTACATTTTCGTACATATGAAAATACAATTTTTGATCAAAATCCAAACATTCATCACAGCTATCGATTTAAATTTCAACGCACTTTTAATCCAACCACAAGCACTCTTAGCCTACCTATTTCGGTTCGATAAAATATTAATGAAATTATTATGTAATCAAGGCCTTCAATGCATTACTCGTTAAAATAACTGAGTTCAAGGAGTGGTGAAAATTCACAGACACGAACAAAATATTTGTATTTTCGAAAATATGAACAGAATATATAGAGACCCTACCACTTTCTTACCATACCAATATATATTTCCAATAGTGAGAGGCGCACATACTATTCTGATATCAATTTCTCTTGAGGACCCCTTTAGATAGAAAAACTGGATCAATATGAAACGGAATTTAAGTGGTAAAGTTTGAAAGAAGACACTTCAGATTTTTATTGGAGCTCACATAAGGTTGTTAAACTCTTTCGACCTCGACTTAACTTAGCTAAGTCCGCAGAAACAAAATGTTTCAATAATTCTTTTTGTCGAGTGCTTCCCTATCGGTTCAAAGAAAAAGATGAAGCAGAGTATTCGCCGACATTTCGGGTTCTCACCACTAAGTTTCTGGAGTCACATTCTCATACAAAACAACTTTCTACAAACATTTCCTCTTGAAAGACCCTAAACCAATTTAGAAATTCTATAAAGTATAGGTTAAAGGAAAGTTTTTCATAGAAGAAAAAATGGAAAAATTACTTTAATAGAAGGTCTTAATAGTTTTCTCATATTTCGGAGCCACTCTAACGCATTATTTTCACTGAGTCACTTGCGATTGTGAAAGATCTATATTACAAATACGTATGTATTAATAGAATGAATGCGCTCTAGAATGTATTAAATCACAGAAAATAACAAGCCCACTAAGTACTTAGATAACTTGCATTTCTAAAGTGTTAGATGGTAGATATCCGTATACCTCTAGGCCAGTTATTTGAAAGAACGGAAAAAAATTTATTACTTAGTTAGGCGGTGTGAAGGAGTAGAAGCAAAGAGGTTCGGTATGTATATCCCGGTCAAAACTTTTTGGGCAACTTTCTAATAAATATTCGCTTAATATTTTTATGGTAAAAAACTGAGCTGTTGTGTTAGGATTAATACACCCTAAATTTTAAGCGTTATAAATCAATATTGTGATACCACTATCTCATTGTTTTAACAACTTTGAGGCTTAAATGGTCCCAATAAGCCTAGTTCCAATTTAACTAGAACAAAACTAGTTATTTTTGTATTCACACCAATTTCAAAGTATGTTCTATTCTATTGTATTTTCAAATTTGTTTTTAAGTGAACTTTTAATTTCTGATTATATCCCCGAATTCAATTTACCCTACCGGGTCCACAAATAAGCATCTATCATTTTAACACCCTAGCGCAGCGTGCTGCGGCGGTGCTTCACTACATCACCAGTCCTATGCTCAGCCGCAGTACCGTTACGCGTACGCCTATGTGATTAAAGCTAGTTGCTTTAATGAAAAACTAACCAAATTAGATGGGAATAATTAATGGACTTGTCAACAGGACAGCAGCTCAGCACCCCCTACATTAGCGGACCTGCATATGTATGTATGTATGTGCGAATGCGCATTTATAATCATGTATAACTCATTGCTTGAATAGAGTGGGGCAGCTGCAGCCGCTGTATAATGGCAGCGACAAGTGCTGTGATGGCGACATCAGTGGCATCATTAAACATATATGCAGCGGTGAGATATTTGCAACATATTCAGGCGTAAATGTGCCACTTGCTCAGCCTCACATGTCAACCAAATTTGCACTTGTGGAAACGCAGGTGCATATAAATGCATTTCTGAGTAGGTATGTATACAATCATGTTTGTTTGTTCATCTGTGTTCAGCTGGGTGAGCCTCACTGTATCAACTGTCGCATATATACATAAGTATGTATGCATAAGTAACCCTTTACTCCATACACATATATATGTGTGTATGTATATATATATCCCATTATCGTGCTGCGTTTGCTCTACGCAAATATTAGCTCGACCGCTACCACTAGTTGGTTGACTACTGACCCGGTCGGCTGCATAGTTGACTACTACGTGCGGCACGTTAGTCCTAATTATAGCTGCAGGTCAGAAATGTAGCTGCCACTGACACACGATTTTGTTGTTATAAACATAAGCTTTGGTAACTCTACTCAAATCAACTATTCATCAAGATAGGCATGTTGCAATTGAAACCGAAAGAAATAAAAAACTTTTTTCACCACACTCGCCTGCAGCAGCGAAATTACATTAGCTTTGCTATCACTCTACATATACCACTCTCTATAGGTGTTTGTGTGCATATATTAAGAACTACGGCGATATTTAAAATGAAAAAGTTCTCGACTGATCGTCTAATGATGTCTATTCTCGAGGCAATCAAAATATTCTCAAATAACTTACATCTTTTACAGGCTTCGTAACAATCTTAGCGCCTCAGGAAGTCAGAGTAAGCTAAGTTTCTTTTTAGCTTTAATGGACAATTTCATCAATGTGTTGGTCCCTAAAAATTTTTTTGCTGCCTGTTACAGTACGGAAAGGAGAGAGCGGAGGCTGTGACATTTAGAAACAGAAACACAAAACTTTTCCACTAACGAATTAAAGCTGAATGATAATGTTACAAGTGAAGCTTGCTTTCATGAGTTCTCTTTAATTTCAGTTTTCTGCTCTTTAATCATTGCAACATGTTTTTAACCGAAGTAGCAGCTATTAAGTGAGAGTTGGGTGATATGCTCTCGGAATGTTACCTTTTTAAATATTGAAAAATCTGTTAGTAAAACCATGCTGCAATCAGATCTTTAGCTAAGATAATTTTTTGATCAAATTGGACAACGCTATCTCTATATAAATATGGATTGACTATAGGTTCCTTAGAGTTATAAGCTTGTTAGAAAAGCTAGACATAGACCGAATACAAAAATGTGAAAGAAGATCTCTTTGCTCTCGATTGGAGGCAGGGATCATACAGTAAAAACTCAGGCAGTGCAATTTATCTAACCTAACCTAATCTGTTGTCATAGTGAGCTATATATGCTTGTCCGACTGACAAACCTCTTCTTTTCACCCATATTAAATTCCCCCATATTCTAAACTATGATATTGCATGAGCTCTGGTAATCAATTGTTTGGGTATTACGGTCATAATATATATCTATATATCATAATCTATAGGTCTTAATTACGGAAAATTGTATTTCTTACTCCAATTGCGTATTCGTAAACTTTTATTTTCAGCATAAAATAAAATGGTAATATATTGGGTTGTTCGGAAAGTCATTTCGTTTTTTTTTGGGGAGCATGAAAGACAGTTTTCGTATAATGAATAAATATTTTATTAAATTATATATTGGCCATTCTGGTCCAACACCTTTTGCCATCTTTCTGGCAGTAACATAATTCCCCTCTCATAAAAGTTTTGGTCCTTGCTGGCAAAAAACTCGTCCAGGTGGTTTTTGACATCTTCATTTGAGGTAAAGGTTTTGCCATCCAAAAAATTTTGCAGGGACCGGAACAAATAGTAGTCGGAAGGCGCCAGATCTGGAGAATATGGTGGATGTTGCAGTACGTCCCATTCAAGCTGTAAAAGTTTTTGGCGAGTGACCAAACTTGTGTGAGGTCTCGCATTATCCTGGTGGAACACTACACCCTTCCTGTTGATTAATTCGGGCCTCTTCTCTTTAAGTGAATCATTCAATTTGTCCAGCTGATGACAATAGACTTCTGAATTAATCGTTGTATTGTCCGGCAAAAGCTCAAAAAAAACGATTCCTTTGACATCCCACCAAACGGAGAGCATCACCTTTTTTTGGTGAATGTTGGCTTTTGACACGCTTTGAGCCGGTTCATCTTTTCTGCTCCATGACCTCTTGCGTTTAACATTGTTGTATACAACCCATTTTTCGTCCCCAGTAATAATCCGCTTCAAAAATGGATCATTTTCTAGACGTTTGAGGAGCGAATCACACGCGTCAACACGACGACACAAATTTCGCTCGGTAAGGACATGGGGCACCCACACATCGAGCTTCGAGGTTAAGTCCATGCCTTTCAAATGGCCATAAACAGTTGAATTCGACAAATTTAACCTCTCACCGATCTCTCGTGTGGTGATTCGCCGATTTGCATCAACTAATGCCTTTATCGCATCTTTGTCAGCTTCGACCGGCCTTCCAGACCGTGGTGCATCTTCGACATCAAAATTGCCGGATCGAAATTTTGCAAACCAGTTCTGGCACTGGCGTACTGTTAACACGCCTTCTCCATACACATCCGTCAATTTTTTTCTCGCTTGGACAGCATTTTTACCTTTTCTGAAGTTAAAAAGTAAAATATGACGAAAATGCTGCTTATTGCTCTCCATATTTAAAAAGGCACCAACCAAAAACTACTGGGTAGAATTAATAGAACTTTTTCACACACAAGCCTTGCAATATCAGCTCTCATGACATATAATGGTTATGGGGCTTAAGTGTGAAGTTAGTTTCGAAAAAACGTAATTAAGTCCTCTGGCGGGAAAAAACGAAATGACTTTCCGAACAACCCAATATAATTACTATTGTCACATACCTCTGATCCCTACCGTTGCAACAATACCTCATTTATTGGTTTTAGTTATATATGAGAGTAGCAAAAGGGATAATTATCTATATGATTCTTGCTGATATTACTATTTATGTGTCCTGACTTCTCTATCTTTTTTACCGCTTTTTAATAAGCATCGTATTTTCTAGAACATTTAAGTTCATTCGATCGAATATTTTTGCCAAATAACGCTCGCTGAGAAGATTTTTCGTGATAGAAATGCCTCCGAAACTTCAATCTTTAGGCTTGATATTGTACCTATTTATAAGTATGCACTGTTGGAATCAAAAACTTACCGCTCATACAGTTGCCTTTAAAAAATTTTTGACAGAAGTTCTACCGAAATCTCTTATATACATATACACGATTTTCAATTAAAATTGGTTTAAAAACACGTTTAAAAATCGTTTAAATTTATTTCGAAAATCCGAACCCCTTTATTTACAGTTTCGAATTCCTGATTACTATTTCAATTTTTCTCTCGTTCATATTCAAATTTAAAATTTACCGACCGAATTCACTTAGCTTCATCTCAACCACGACCATCGACGTCCCTTAATATCTTTCTCTTCTCTCTTCTTTGTCATAACCAGTGATATTATTCAAAAGTTGTAATGAACACCCTCTAGAGATACATGGGAATACCAGGCGGCGAGTTTATTTCTGCTGAGTGATTACCTTTGTGGCAATCCGGCAATGCAACACTGTGGATGAGTGAGGTGGGTAAAAAGTTTCTCATTTCTCATATTTATTTCAAATGTAGTAATCGGTTTGCGGCAAATGAGAAAGTTTTTCAATTCCTCGGAGTACAGAATGTTTTTTCAATGGAACCAGCTAAAATTGGAATGCAGTCACAGTTGGTTTTGAAAATTACTCACATATATGTTTGCAGAGTCTGTAATGGAAGATAAATGCTGATTTTTTGTACTTTCGGTGGGAAGGCAAAGTAATGTTTAGTTAGCAATTAACAAAGTCACCACATTTTACCATAAGAATAATGAAAGAGATAATTGTTCCTGACTCAATATATTTTATTGAGAAATTTGAAGAATATAATCAACTTACTATGTTTACGTAGATCGAAAATTGAAAGGATCCGACATATTTCCAGCCCTTCCAAATCCCAGAGGTGTATTTAAGACAGATTTCGCCACCCACAAAGACTTTCAGTAGTTTGACCTCTCCAGCAAATGGTTGCGAACATCAAAAAGCAAGTTTTTATCAAGATCAATTACTTGATAAAAATTTTTGGGTGGGGAAAGATCATCGAACGCTTCAAAGGAACATCGGATCATATTCAAATGAAAGGCGAGCTAGCCATAAAATTGTATAACATATCTGATAAGAACTTCACAGTTGAAGATAATACGAGTATCACATGCGTTGGATTCACCCTGTAAAAACTGGGAAAATTTTTGGAGTGAAAGGGTTTTCACTCTACCAAAACCGAAAAATGGCTGTGATAATATCGGTGATAACATAGATGGGCGTACATTACAACTTCTCAACCGAACAGAATTCTCATCAACAGAATTGTTGATGCATACAAAATTACCATGAGAAGCACCAATGAGGTAATACAAACAAAGCTACTGGCTAGACGCAGATAGAAACTAAATCGAATAGCAGGCCAATATTAAGGGAGGGCCACATGAAGAGTGGTTATTAAGATATCAATGTTATATCTGACAGTGAAAGCTCATTTCCATTTCAATATGTTATGCATATGTAGGCAAAACCCATTCTAAATATCAGAAAATATGCATATGATCATCGAGAAGTTGATTTATAGTTAAATAGTGGCAGTTCAAAGAAGACAAAAAAAGCATAGAAAGGGCACTAATAATATTTGTAGTTAAGAATTGTGCTCAGAGCATGAATTATATCAACAGAGACTATTTAGGAGTCTACTTTTGTACTACGGGGCCTGTATATACAAATATAAAAACATATATATTGGGTTGTTCGGAAAGTCATTTCGTTTTTTTTGGGGAACATGAAAGACAGTTTTCGTATAATGAATAAATATTTTATTAAATTATATATTGGCCATTCTGGTCCAACACCTTTTGCCATCTTTCTGGCAGTAACATAATTCCCCTCTCATAAAAGTTTTGGTCCTTGCTGGCAAAAAACTCGTCCAGGTGGTTTTTGACATCTTCATTTGAGGTAAAGGTTTTGCCATCCAAAAAATTTTGCAGGGACCGGAACAAATAGTAGTCGGAAGGCGCCAGATCTGGAGAATATGGTGGATGTTGCAGTACGTCCCATTCAAGCTGTAAAAGTTTTTGGCGAGTGACCAAACTTGTGTGAGGTCTCGCATTATCCTGGTGGAACACTACACCCTTCCTGTTGATTAATTCGGGCCTCTTCTCTTTAAGTGAATCATTCAATTTGTCCAGCTGATGACAATAGACTTCTGAATTAATCGTTGTATTGTCCGGCAAAAGCTCAAAAAAAACGATTCCTTTGACATCCCACCAAACGGAGAGCATCACCTTTTTTTGGTGAATGTTGGCTTTTGACACGCTTTGAGCCGGTTCATCTTTTCTGCTCCATGACCTCTTGCGTTTAACATTGTTGTATACAACCCATTTTTCGTCCCCAGTAATAATCCGCTTCAAAAATGGATCATTTTCTAGACGTTTGAGGAGCGAATCACACGCGTCAACACGACGACACAAATTTCGCTCGGTAAGGACATGGGGCACCCACACATCGAGCTTCGAGGTTAAGTCCATGCCTTTCAAATGGCCATAAACAGTTGAATTCGACAAATTTAACCTCTCACCGATCTCTCGTGTGGTGATTCGCCGATTTGCATCAACTAATGCCTTTATCGCATCTTTGTCAGCTTCGACCGGCCTTCCAGACCGTGGTGCATCTTCGACATCAAAATTGCCGGATCGAAATTTTGCAAACCAGTTCTGGCACTGGCGTACTGTTAACACGCCTTCTCCATACACATCCGTCAATTTTTTTTTCGCTTGGACAGCATTTTTACCTTTTCTGAAGTTAAAAAGTAAAATATGACGAAAATGCTGCTTATTGCTCTCCATATTTAAAAAGGCACCAACCAAAAACTACTGGGTAGAATTAATAGAACTTTTTCACACACAAGCCTTGCAATATCAGCTCTCATGACATATAATGGTTATGGGGCTTAAGTGTGAAGTTAGTTTCGAAAAAACGTAATTAAGTCCTCTGGCGGGAAAAAACGAAATGACTTTCCGAACAACCCAATATTATGTACTAACCCCTCCCACACAGAGTCCAATTTAGCTACAATACGTATTTCAATTGTCAACTGAATTTCAAAGCGCGAAACTTTTACGAATTAAGATAACTGAACCACGGACAATACACGCATGCATGTTGATTTGAGTAAATTATAGTGAAGTGTTTGTGTGACAATACCGTTGTAACTCATTTGTGTTAGTTGGGTTTAAATTGCGGTCGAACAACTTTAGGCTGTAGTCTGCGTGCGGTTTTCGGTATGACGCGTTTTGACTTATTAGCTTCGCATATAAACGTTAAGCTAACGGATTCGCTGCCAAAAGTTCGACCAGTGCCGCACTCGCCCTCCGCACGAATAGACCGACTCAGACGAAAAACGAAAAGTTCACCACTTCGCGTCGCTGAAGTTGGTCTACCTCAGAGTGACAGAACTGGAAACACTATTATTAAAATCAGCAACATTTTAGAAAAGTTCAAACCCGCAATTTATGTAGTAAATTATGTTGCAGTCATGTCATCCGCCAATCCGTCAACGCAGCGAGGCGCAATGTCGTCAAGCTATGTATATATTATGAACAAGTGGCATTCCGATTTTGATGGCATGGCGCAGAGTACTCGTCGCCCGATGAAAGTTGAATAATGAATTTTGTAATCAAGGTATCTCATCCGCTTGCAAGCATACGCCAACCGAACGCGAACTTCACCTTGTCGTCGGTTGTCGGCCAAATTTGTTTTTTGCTTGTGTCACCAAGGAATACTCGTAGACGAATAAAAAGTTTATTTCTCAATCTTTACGTGGCTATGACTGGTTTTGACAGCTACGAGTTTTGGCGATTATTTTTATACTCTCGCAACATGTTGCGCAGAGTATATTAGTTTTGTTCACCTAACGATTGTTTGTAACAACTAAAACTAAACGAGTTAGATATAGACATATATATATATATATGTATATATATATGACATATATATATATATATATAAATCATAAGGATGAAAAGACGAGTTGAATTCCGAGTCCGTTCGTCCGTGTAAGCGATAACTTGAGTAAAACTTAAGATATCTTGATGAAACTTGGTACACAACTGTAATTTGATTCTGGGTTGAAAAATTTCATAAAGTGTAGTGGCCCCGCCCCTAAGAGGTTTAATGCATATCTCACAAATCACTAAAGCTACATCAACCAAACTTATGCCCAACAACAACAACAAGCTTTGTTGACACCCACTCATATATTGTGAAAATGGGTGAAGTCAGATGATATTAAGAGTGCGATAACTCTCTAAAGAAATACGTCAGAAACATTAAATCTTGAAATAAAGATGCTACAGAATGGCTGCATAAGTATTAGTTTATAGGAAAGATGACCCCGTCCACTTTTAGGTGAAATATCATATCTCAGTAACTACTATACAAATTTCAACCAAATTTAGTGCATGGTGACAGAGTTACAGTGTGAAAATAGGTGAAATCAGTTTATAATAAGTCCTACTGCCCTTCTAATACAATTTTAAATTCCATCTGATTCTTTCACTTTGCGGTATATTATATAATTTCAAGCACCAATGAAAATATCGGAATAAAACTTTGCACTAGTAGTACCTTTAAGTTATGTCATCTCGAAATCAGATTACAACTTGTCTGTCCTTGTCTACCTGTCCCCAGATACCGAATATGTGGAACTTAGTGCCCATGGCTGACTTTTTACCAAAAAAATTGGTCAATTTGTAAGATACATTATTGAAATTCAGAGAGAATATTTTCCTGGTAAAAGCATCCTTATGTTAAAAAAGCCTAAAATCGGGTAAATACTTCCTCCAGCCTCCATATACCTAATATAAGATTTTCAAGCTTCCATTTGGCATCATACCGTATATATCGGGCAAAATCAAGTGAACGTAAAATCGTGAATATACTGTAGTTTAGTGACGAAAATTGGTGAAATATTTTAACGAATTGCCCGCAGCCCCCATATACTATATATAGTGGATTCCAGACTTTATGCCGAATATATCAATCAGATTCTGAGTTATTTTAGTAAAAATGCCTGGAAATATGTTTTTGAGCGTACTCGTTTAAAGCAAAAAAGCAAATATCATCTGCTAAGACTTTCTCTAGACCTAATATACCCAGTGTAGTGATTTCCGAAGTTTCAGCTGACTTTAACCCATTTGTAAAGGTCAATGAGTGTGATCTTTTAATAAATTAAATGTTTTCTTAACCATGTCGTTCACTTCTGAATATTAATGAAATCGGTCTAAATCGCACATAGCTAATATGAAATGATTTACGCCTCTGGTTGACTTTGTCCTCAAGCACCCATTATATTAAATTTCTTTGGTAGATGTTTCAACAAAATTAAGGGAAAATACTTCGATTAGTAAATATTACATAATTCGGTAGTAAAATTTATGGCACAAATGTTATATCTCGGTTATAACGAACTTTGTTCTTCCTTCCTTATTAAGTGTAGATTTTTAAATTAATCACTTTGGTCAAATTATTATTAGCATAAATCATTATTAATTATTAGTATAAATCAAATTGCCCAAATAAATTTTGAGCCGGTACTAAACTTTAGCACCAGGTCATTGACACTGTAGATGGCTCTAAGTAATGGGATCAAAAGCTGGTGCTCAGAGTAAATGAGTATACTAGCACAAACTTCGTCAAATTTTGGTTATCCTTCCTTACCTCACCTTAGTACCCCTTCTTAATAAAATTGGATAAAGATGTAAGACGAATAGGTCTGGATCGAACATGTGTTTCTTTTTTCCCAAGTAGCAAGCAATGCTACAAATTTTAATTTAACCTTTGTTAGGAAAGGTAACCTTTGTTAGGAAAGGTAAAACTTTGGAACAAAATGTTTGCGAAATGTAAAGCCGTAAGGAGGGTACCCTGTTTGAAATCGATTACTGCATTTATTTTAGTAGAGAATTGCGATTTATCAAATAAATAAATGACGCTTCAGAAAGACTTGCGAAAAGTATTCGGAATGGTTCCAACTAAAATATTTTTTAGACTAAATTTGCATTAGAAAAATTCAGAATTGAGTAAGGCCTTACAAAATATACACATTTTAGAAAGCGTTCAGAGTCCTCTTCATATAGTTTTCTCCTGAAAATCCCGATAATATTATGGAATTTAAAACTTTTATTTTTAAACAAGATACAGTTTTTCAAAGATGGTAAATGTAGCGTTAATTGTATAGTATTTATAACAAATAAAATAAGAATATTTTTTCAGCCGCCCAAAATTGTCCGTACTCACTTTTAATACTCTTTCAACATGTTGCAAAAGAGTATAATAGTTTTTTTTTTACATTTTCAATAATAGATTAAGTGAGTCATATCACTGGCTTACTGTTATCAGAGCTTTAATTTAATCAGTCAAGTACTAAAATACACTGTTGCAATACTTAAAAAAGTGTTGATTTATAAAATACGGGCATTAAATGAATTTTTTACACAACCAATCCGAACTCGTATAATCTACTTAATGCAATCAGCAATTTTTTCAACAATTCAATTCAATTTAAAATTTCTCATTTGTACCATATGCTAGTACATACATATTTATGTAACTAAGTGCGAAAACATATGTACAAATTTATCAAACAAAGCAAAAAAGCAAAAAACAAAGCTTGTATTGTATAAAGAATATAAAATTGAAAAATTAAAACAATTGCTGCAAAAACGTAGAAAAGTTGAATTTGTTTTTTATCAGGAAAAAATGTGCTAAGGGAATAATACTTATGTTTACACATATGAGCTATATATTGAAAAGAGTAGGTAACTACATGACCTCAAAGTAATCGGTAGGGAAATGGCTAATAGTTCACAGAGAAATTGTGCGGAGAGTTTTTCAGTTAGCGAAATATCGAATGATAAAAGCTTTTAATAACCCAATATAGAAAGGAAGCGTACATATATAAGAAGTATAAACAATAACAGTGGAAAATCCGTATATCATAAAAAAGGTTTTCTAAAAAACCTTTTTCTTCTAAGGTTTTCTTTCTAAAGGTTTTCTAAAAAACCTTTTTCTCACTATTAGGTAAAATGTACGAATTTCATAAGGTACTTCCGCTATTCAGCCAAACTTGGTGGCAATATTTCATAGTATAGAAACCAAACTTGGCTACTGAGTCTACAATATATATATTAAAATTAATAAAAGTGAGTTTAGTAAGGATAATGTTGTAGTATCATATCCTATATACCATACATGCTATAAATTGGAAAAGCAGCGAGAAGTCTCACATTTTATATAAAATCTCTTATCATACAGTATTTCACTAGCTTGAAGCACTCTCAGTTAGTCGAGTTATAACATAAATTCGGAAATCTAAAAGACAATAGAGCAAGAGGAAGTTGTATATTGTATCTTAAAGTCTGCTTATTAAAACTATACTTGTGTGACTCTAAAATGGAGAGCAAATGTACATAAATTCAGCTTAACTTTCTAATCACTTTAGCATTGTATATGAAAAGTCACTCTCTTAGACTTCAGACTTTATGTAACACCTGCACTTCAAACATATGATCTATAAAAGAATTTTTTTCGTCTCAAATGGTCTCAATTGTAAAGTAGGCTCCAGATAGATATTTATAGAAAGGTAATTTTCCTAACTTAAATCCATTTTTCTATTGCGCTCGAAATAAAATTCACATTGTTATAAACATATATATATATATATATATACAACTTATTTAAAAAATGAAAAATCTTTATAAATCTGTTCAGAAATATATTTCTGAATAGATAACAATTGATTCCAATTGATTTCGTACTTTTGATTTTCCGAAATTACTACTTTACTTTCCAAAATTTCTTCTATTATTTTGGATTACTTCTATTAGTTATTAGAAAAAGCTTTAGCATTTTCATAAATTAGTAAGTTCTCTGAACCCCAGACAACTGTAGTGTGTTATTTGAAGACATAGAATTGCCTGGAGGGGTAGCTGTCAAAGTAAACAAGTATGTCATTGCTGAAAAGTGCTGATGAACCAAGCTTCGGTGCGACTTTTTTTATGTAAGGCCGATTATGCTAAAATCAGTTGTAAAAACTTGAAACGACATGTTTACGAAATTTTCTTGAAACATTAAATTTTCTAATTTTTTTTATGTTTTATTTAATATCAGAATTCTATACTTCTAAAAACACTCTTTACTTACAAAGGGAGTATACTTCCAAACAATACATGTATTAAAAATAAAATAAATTGCTATATGGCTTTTAGCCAACTAATCGAATATACTCAAAGCAATTTGATTTAATTATTCTCATTAAAAATAATTCTAAGCCACATCGATTATCGCCATTTCCACAATCAATGTTTCTAAAATATCATTTCCTCTTTGGTTGTATATTATATATATATATATTTTCGACTAATTATAAATTATATAAATAATTAAATATACATAATGTGTTCATCTGTTGTGTTCAAAAAAGTTGAGTGCCAATTTCTAGTGAGCACATTATTTTATGGACGGCACTCTTTAATTATTTAATTTTAATTATTCGCTCTATTTGACTTTAACACGAGTGTACATGGAATTAAAACGTACTAACCGTTTGTAATATGTGCCATACATATATATATACAATTATAAAAAAATAGCAGCTGGCAACCGCAGTGTGTCAAGGTTTCAAAAACTGCATTGGAATGTTTTTCGGTTTTCTTGTTTTTTGTGAGTTACTGTTAAGCTGCGGGCCTTCTGGTGGATGAGTGGGTGTAGAAATACATATATTTTAGATGTTCGCAAAGGTTTTTATTTGCCTTGCAGTTCAAATAACGTAAATCTACTTTGCGGCGCTTGAAACAACATACGAATTTTTATTGAGTCCATATTGGCTCTAACTCGACGGTTAGAATGCTGAAATGATAGTGCAAAGCTTACAATGGTGGCTAAAAGACTATATATATATGTTCATTGAATGTAAATATGTTTCTACCAGTTTTAAATCCATTATTCCGTTAAGCTACTGAAACCAGTATAACAAGTAAACAAATTACGGACAAACATAAATAAATAAATATGTGGCAACACCATCAATACTATCACTTTTTAATTGGAAATGCTTTTTACATTTTCTTTTGCATTGTCGTTTATCTATCATCTTTTATATCTTGTACTGTATTTATTTAACAATTGTTAAGCAAATAAATGTTTCAATTTTGGATTGGCCTTCGGGCAGAGAGTACCTGGGATTTTAACTACTATCTACTTTGGTGACCCTTGGCGAAACTTAACTTAATAATTGAATTTTTTCAAAAATGTACTATATGGTAACATCCATTCCACCACAAAATATCCTGTCACGGATTCCACTAACCACGATATCTGAAGATAACACAGAGACATAATTTTACTAGCTGTACTTTTGGTTCGAAGCTTCAAAAATACCTCCAGCGAAGTTAATGGAGATGTGTACAGTTATCGAAAGTGCACTTACAACAGACAAATTCGGTTACACTCGCCGAAATATCATTGAAAATTTCACGGATTGTCAGCAAATTCCCTTCAACGTTTGTTGAAGAAGCTTCCACTGGGTGAAAGAAGCGATTTGCATTACGGGATGCGCCTCACACTGCGGGCGCCACCCTCAGTGAGGGTATACTGCATGATCTCTAGGTTAGCCGTTCACCACCGTTCGTACAAACAGCCATTATGCCAAAAATGTTCCAATTAGCGACAAAATTAAAATTGCTTATTCTGTCACCGAATGCTTATCGCTTTGAAGGATAGTGAACAAATTTTTGAACTCAGCTTCGAATCGAGACCGCGGTGTGAGTTGACTGATTTACGAAATGACATTGCTGCCCTTATAGCTACTCTAATGGGTATTCAAATATAAATACGCACACTTTTTGTTGGTATTTGGCCAAATTTTATACAAATGATACTAAATGCCACAGAAGTATTTAGTTATCGTTAATAGGCAGCTCGGCTAATTCTATATCAGAGTTCGACAATCACTCTGATAAAGCAATCGATCGTCTCTTTTGGATTTACAACACATCAGCAAAAATGAGTTTCTTAACAGACTCAGGAACGGACATCTCCGTAATACCGAAGTCTGCGAAATCTCTATCATTGTTTTGCCGCAAATGATTCTCCGGCTCCGATTTCCTAAGTCCTCACGGTTTAGCCGTCGATTTACCAAGCCAACGCCTCCTAGACTGCAACATTTTGATCAAAACGCCGTGCTCAATGACGCTATATTAGCACGTAGCAAAGATTTCAACAATACGTTTTATATAAACTTTTTCGGATATTTTAAAATAGTTCTCCGAAATGGCATACGTACAAATACGTTAGTATTGCATCTTATTTCGACTACTGACCCACCAGTCTACGGCCGACTACGACACTTACCACCGGGGAAGCTCGCAGTTGTGCATGCATAGTTCGTAAATGTGGTGGATCCTGGAGACCTTGTCATGATTACGGGGCATTGAACGCTAACAAGATCCCCGACAGCTAACCGATACCATTCCTTCAGATTTAAAGATTTTCAAGATTCTTTAACTATTCTTTCAGATAAAATGATATTTTCCAAAATTTCACTAGTTGTCAATTTAGCCAGATGATATCTTTAAAACCGTCATTGCCACGCCATTTGGCCTTTTCCAATTTAGTCATATGACGTTGGAATTAGGGAACACAGTGCAGACGTTCCAGCGTTTAATAAACGAAGTTCGTCGAGGCTTAGATTTTACATTTGCGTTTATAAGATCATGTTTGCATCGCGTCAAAATCGAATGAATAAAAACAAGCAACATTTTGCTCTAGTCTCTAACCGTTTAAGCGACTACAATTTAACGTTCAATGACGCCAAATCGCAATTCGGGATATCTCAACTCTAGTTCTTATGTCATTCAATTAATAAAGACGGCTTTCACCCTTTTCCCGCCCGTCAAGACGTGCTGAAGCGTTGATCAGTACTAAGCAGCCTAAAACTCCAAAAGACCTTAAACGTTCTTTAGCAATGATAAATTTTTATCGAAGATTTCCTCCAAATGACTTAGAGATGATGCATGTTTATTCGCTATTATACCGCGAAATAAAAAAAAAGATAGAACCGTCTTAGAGTGGATTAAAGATATTATACTAAACACCTTTCTGGGACTGCGAAAGCTCAACTGGCAAACTGTGTTATGTTAGCACTTCCACTACCTGACGCAGAACTTTACTTTTGGGTAGACGTGTTCCATTTTTCAGTTGGAGCAGTTTTAAATCAAATTGTAGATGATAAACGACAACCCAAGGAAATGTTCACCAAAACAAAAAACAAAAATTTGAAGAAAACTTTCACCAGTTTAAATGCGGTATAGTACATACGACCGCGAGTTGTCCACGCGATACATTGCCATTCATCATTTGCGTTGCGGAAGGTCGTATCTGTCACACCTACACTGATTATAAGCCACTAGTATTGGCATTTCGACAACAGCAGTATAAAGCATCCGATCATTAGGTTAAGCAGTTAGAATTCATCTCACTAATCACCACTGATATCTACTATCGCGAATTCGATCACTTATGATCACCATCATTGACCATGATGCCCTCATCGCGGACCAAGAAAACGAGAAGGAGTTGCAAGCACACCCAAGTGGTAGCATACGACACTCGCCAAATTTGATATCAGTAGTTTACACCCACGCAGAATCAATCCTAGTAGCCGATTTCGGCATTGTGGGTTCATTTTCAATATCGGAAGGCAATAGATATTGTCTAGCAGTAATCGATTGGTTCACGCTATGGCCAATACCATTCCGATTCCCGACGTGACAGCTCCAATCGTTGCCAAGACTTTGTTAAATGGCTGGATATCCCGTTTTAGAGTACCGATCGATATGACTTCTGCTCTCGGTCTTCAGTTCGAAAGCGTCATATTCCAGCAACTACTAAAATACCTGGGAGTGTCGCATTTGAAAACAATGCCGTATCACCCACAATGTAATGGACTAATTGAACGTTGGCATCGGTAATTAAAATCTGCCATTTTATGTCATAAAGTAGATGAGTGAACGACTTATTTGATCCATATTCTACTTGGACACCGTTCGATATTTAAAGGCGGCATCTGTTCTACTCCGTCGGAATTGGTTTATTGAACGTCATTGCAATTATCTTCCGAGTTTTTCATCGAACAAGGCAGTAATCAAAACGAAAGGGAAACTTTACTGGAACTCGCCGTATTAATCGAGAACTGCAAAAAGTCTTTGTCCATGGCGACCTCAAATCTTGCGACCATGTTTTTATTCGCATTGACTCTGTCAGGCTGACATTATCAGCACCGTATATAGGGCCATACAACGTTTTGAGCCGCTCACGTAATACTTTGAAGTGGAAGAGTAGAAGAGAACGAAGTGAAAGTTTCGTAAAAGCTCTCGAAGATTCTTCTCCGTACCTACTTCACACTTTTTGTAACAAATTAAAATTTGATGAGCATTTCTTATGGAAAATATATACACGTAATAAACCATTTAACTATTTTACCAACACAAAATATGTTTCTATGTGTGAGAGCATATATATGTGTGTATGTGTGTGTATATGCAACATACCAATTTTTATTATCATCATGAATATTTCAAAAATGATAAAATGTTATGTAGCAAGACGCATATCCTTGTCGTTGCCATAGTTTGTTGTTGTTGATTTGTTTTTTTTTTTTCGTTTTTTTGCCATAAGTCAGCATTGATGCATAAGGTAAGAAAAATTTGCAACGTCAGCGTTTTTGCGATATGCTCACTTTGTCTGCGGCAGCAAGCAGCCAAATCGCGACTTGGCAATTCGACGGCGAACTTGCGTCCAAGGGAAGGGGGAACGCGGCAGGAAGGAGTAGAAATAAGTCGAGTGGAAAATATTTTATATTGCGAAGAATTCGCAGCTGGATGCGTGTCGTTGCTGAGTAAGAAGAGACGAAAAAAATACGGTGTAACATATTAAATTGCAAGCGGTAGCTAGATGTTGCGAAGATTGGATGCAGAGCTAGATGAATTGCATTTTTTGCACAGTGAATATGACTTACTGGCGGACAAATGTTCGCACAAGCAAAAATGAGCTTTGCACATATACATATACATACAAACGTGTAAAGAAATATGTAACATGTTGCCTAATATTCGGTGGCATACATACATACACACATCAAATAAAATGTGAGTATGCATGCAGAATAAACTGAATAACGAATGTAAATTTTACATTTTTCTTGGCAACGATTTCTGTATCATTGCCTCGAGCTGCTTTCATCGACTTCCAAGGCATATACAGCAGAGTTTGGCAATTCATATGCGTCCAAATTGAAATTAACTTCAATGGAAATTTCCACATATTTTCTGAAATGAAATGGAAATGCCTCTAAAATGTAATGAAAGTTGTATTTGACAAACGTTTTCAAGACGCAGCAGCGCACAGCGGGCAAGTGGTGATGAAAATGTTAACACATTTGGATACAATATAAATATTTTGTTTAATAAACGCCTAAATATTATATTATAAAACTTTAAATATTAGTTTAAGGCTTAACATGTTTCAATGACATGACAACGCACCGGCTGAGGCCTCCACCCTCTACACGACACAGAAATTTGAGTCCAAGAGCTAAGAGGAGACTATGCTCAGAAATAAACGCCGTTTATCCAAATTTTTAATTTTTGTTTTGTTTCGAAAGCTTTAGATATTAAGAGCTTATTCTGGAGAGGAGTTTAAATTTCATTATTAATTACATACATAACCTACTTCTTTGGTTGAGATAAGAACTTTTTCATATTTACGCTGGTAACTTATAATGGTCACTTCATTTATTTTATTATTTAAAACAAACCTTTCATACGATTCGATACGAAATATTCACACGTTTTAACGCTTCGCCGTCGCTATGTTTGTGCACGTTTTAACGCTTCCCCTGTAAAAATGTGAATTTACAAAATATTGCCTACATTTCAGCTCGCAGACGAAAAAATTCTCTATAAGGGGCCCTTAATTGCTCTTATTTTTTTTTTATGAAATCATGTCTTACAGTAAAATTTAGCGGTCTTCGATTCACCACTTATTTTCTCGCACTCCTTACTGCTAAAAAAAGAAGATTATCTATTAAATAAGAGTCAGTAAGAGAGATTATGTCGATAACTTATTAAGGTGGTGTAAGTATAGGTGAAGTGGTTCTTCATGTTCTATTACTCTTCTCCTGTTTTTCGAGCACATGAATTCATTTCTGTGACTTTGAGATTCAGGAAATTTGGAAAAACACTATGTGTTGGACTGCATTATCGTAGTATTTCCAAAATTTTTCCTGATATCAGGAATGTTTTCTTCAGCTGCTTTCGTTTTAAACAGAAGATTTATGCCAATGAAGATATTATTTTAATTAAATTTGAGTAAAAATCTAAAAAAAGCAAGTAAGAAAGCGCTAAGTTCGGGTGTAATTGAACATTTTATGCTCTCGCAATCTGCAAGGATCAGAGACGGGGATATGTTTACAAGCGCTGAGAAAACTTTATATTAAAAAGTGTCGCAAATGGATTCAGCATTCATTATTCGACGAAATTGTCAATGGATTACAATCATATGTGTTGTCTTATTAGCTTATATTGGAGGTCATAGACTAAAAACTCACCAAGTTTCATCAAAATAACTTAATTTTTACTCAAGTTATGAATAAAGTTATATAAAGTTAAACTTGATATATTTTACAATTCCTACACACAAAGATATTAGAAAATTTACTTATTATACTTATTACTTTATTTATTGTTTTTTAATTTACATTATATTACTTATTATATATCAGTTGCTTAACCACTATTTTATTACTGAGATACCACTGTGCGTAAAATTACATTTAATTTCAAATCAATGTTGATCCAACAATTTTTCGAGGCTATTTGAATGTGAAAGTCAACTTACACACATGCATATGTAGGTGAAGGTTTGACATAGCTCCTTAACAATAAAATACATAGCTCAGAGCGAATTGCTAGCAAAATATTTCTCCGAAGATAATTTTACTTTACGGATTTCACTAAAAAATATGTGTATTTTGGAATAATAGTAAATTTTGACCTTGTTGAACCCAAATAATAGATTTTTCTCTCAGATATTTGAATTTTTGTGGAAATATGCTTGTATTGAAATATTTAATTTTTTTATGCTTTGTTTGAAGTGAGTTTCTTCGGTTGTGGGGTGTCTTTTGATGTGATTATTGAGGAACAATATTAGAAGTGATTTAAATGGCAAGAGTAGATTCCGGCGAAAAATTAAAAAAGTATATTTTAAAATGGCAGTCACGAAGTTGGCTGACTCGATGACTACAGCCCACTGAGAACGATATATATCTATGGATATTTGATGAAACCGCATATCGCGATTTAGTATTTTTGCTCCTTAAACTGTAATTGTAGCCGAGTAATCGATTTAAAACCTTCTAAATACATATCTCAGAGAATTTGGTAAAACAACAATATCTCGACTTAGCACTTTTGACTTTTCAAGCTGTAACCGGAACTGTTCTTACGGATTTTCAGTCAATTAACTATGAAAAACACTTTTTAATGAACTGTTCTTTCAAAAATCGATTTAATATATTCAAATTGTTTGTAAAAATTGAAATTAAATGTATTCAAAACACGAACATTTATATATATATAAAATATTATTGTAAGTCGTTGTTGATCCCGAATAACAACTACTGACCATTTTTTTATTCGAGAGTAATTTCACCAACATTTTTTAATACCGAGGCTTCACTGTATTTGTTACAATAGTGTGAATTAGATCACTTTTTTAGTGCTTTTAGTGTTTGCAATCATAACTCGCGATATGATAAGCGAAATATATACGTGCAGCTGAAAGTAAGTTATAGATGGATTTCTATATTATAGATCTACAAATGTACATACACACACTGATGATAATATGAAGACTTCTTTGATTTCAAATTCACTTACCATCTTAGAACAGTAAATATAGTGTATTGTACACATGTACTTATACTATTAGAAAAACATTTCTCCTCACCCCTCTCGGTCTGATTGCTCTGTACGTATAACCAAATATGATTTTTAAATATTTTGCAAATATTTTCTATTCAATTACATTAAGAAGAATGCTGTAAGAGGGCTGAATAAATATGTATTGTAACTTAAAAAGAAAAAGCTGACAAGAAGCGCAAGCAAAGAGATAAAAGCGAACAGAAATTCCCGCTGAGTATGCTTGTACATGTGTATGTATCTACACGTATCTCCTATTATTTGCTTACAAATTTGAATGTAGTATTTATTTTAGACTACAAAGAGCTGAAAAATATGTGTCCGTATGTAGAGGTTGAGTAAACACGAAAGTGAGAAATGCTAAATTGAGAACATGAGAGCAAAGGAGAGGCGTCAAAAGTGTGCACACATACCGTTTAAGGCAGGCAAACAGAAAAACTTTTGAACGGAACCCACACGCCCATTCGAGATGTCACTTCCTCATGCGCCACTGACGACCAACGAAGGGGCAAGCTAGAGGTCGAGCAGATGCTCTTTGAAGTGGTGAAGATGTGAAAACAAAGTTCGCTGTTCTCTTTGAGTCTTTTTCTTTTTTTTTTTTTTGCTTCTTCAAATTGAATGAATAAGCGAAGAAAGTGTCACAAAAGCCCCGTCGCACGGTAGAGGGGTAAGAGTACGTGGTGGTACTTGCACTTAGTTGGTACTTAGTGTTGTTAAGTGAATATGAGTATATGCTATTTAAGTTTTTGAATGGTGCTAGCATTTTAGTTATCATATATAGTATATATGCAGGATATAAGAAAGAGATATAATTATACTAAGAATTTAATATATAGCGCCTATACTAATTAGTAGCCAATTTAAACGCTACCAAGCTAGAGAGAGTATAAGTACATAGAAATTTTATATAAAAGGAAATAACCAAATATAACACTAAGCAACACTCGTATGGGCATTAGACAATGCCAATGCTTTTCGAGAGAATTAATCATAAGTAAAAAAGAAATTTCTCGAAATTTTTTTTCGAAGTTAGCCTCCACATTCGAAACACTTATCTTGTCACATTCGAAAACTTCATTAATAATTATAAAATTTTGTTAACAATAATTATCTAATAATAATGCTTCATTTTGAAAATGAAAATATATGGCCATCACCCACGTTTTCTTCTTATTTCTATGGTGTATAATATGGATCTTCGAAAGAAAATAAAAATGTATGTGTCAGAAATCCGAAATTAAAAATTATTAAACAATTTAGTATCAGAAAACATCCATATTTTAAATGAGAACAATCTATATGTTTATAAAATTATATTGGAGTCATCACTCTCTTCTTTATCTTCCTTCATCCAACCGTATTATGTTCATCACTAAGTTCAACCGTCTTCTAGTTTTTCGTTGCGATTTCGTTTAATTTTTCAGCCATTTAGGTGGGCTCCAAAGATACAGCAATTTGAAAGGTTCTCCCTGTTCATCAGATTTGCTTGCCTCTCCAACTAATCATGATGAGCACGTATTAGATTAACCTTTGGCGACATGTGAACATTCGCTTTAGACAACGTTTCCATTAGGACATTCAAATATTTACAATTATAGACGATGTGACAGTGTTTTCCAATAACATTAATAATAATTATTTTAAATGCACTCTAAGCAATTCCAACATTGGCAAAGTCTTCACTACTTAACATTTGGACCGTTAAAAATACTATTGGGTTGTTCGGAAAGTCATTTCGTTTTTTTGGGGAACATGAAAGACAGTTTTCGTATAATGCCTTTCAAATGGCCATAAACAGTTGAATTCGACAAATTTAACCTCTCACCGATCTCTCGTGTGGTGATTCGCCGATTTGCATCAACTAATGCCTTTATCGCATCGACCGGCCTTCCAGACCGTGGTGCATCTTCGACATCAAAATTGCCGGATCGAAATTTTGCAAACCAGTTCTGGCACTGGCGTACTGTTAACACGCCTTCTCCATACACATCCGTCAATTTTTTTCTCGCTTGGACAACATTTTTACCTTTTCTGAAGTTAAAAAGTAAAATATGACGAAAATGCTGCTTATTGCTCTCCATATTTAAAAAGGCACCAACCAAAAACTACTGGGTAGAATTAATAGAACTTTTTCACACACAAGCCTTGCAATATCAGCTCTCATGACATATAATGGTTATGGGGCTTAAGTGTGAAGTTAGTTTCGAAAAAACGTAATTAAGTCCTCTAGCGGGAAAAAACGAAATGACTTTCCGAACAACCCAATATAATGGTAATTACATACAAGGCACTAACCCGGAAAGTGAAAGATACATGGCATTATTGTTAAACCGGTGTCGGGCAGTATTACAGATTTTGCTCTGATTTCTTATGCTACCCGAAACAATTTCGGCAATCTGCCTCATAATATATATAAATTTGATAAATCTGGGTACCTTGGACAGTGATACTTGATACCCTTTTCGATCGAATGATTGATTATCAAAAAACCTTATCTACATTTGAATCAATACTGCTTCAGAGTATCTATTGCGTTCTGTAGCTACTCAGTAAGAAATTCACGTTCTCCATGATGTGCGCTTCTACACAGTTTGTTGACGCCTTTTAATATATTACCTGAGAAGAAGCTTGTCAAAATATTCTTTACAAGCTTGGAACTAAAAGCGCTATTGGAAAGGCTAATTGAAATAACTAATTGAGGCTTCGAGCTCATTGAGTTTTAAGGAGTTTTAGTTCGTTTCTCAGTTTCAGATCCGTTCTTGTAATATATTCCTGGAGGAGGATAACGTAACAACAGTTCACGATCTCATATTGCCAGACTATTAATTGGAGGTGTGTGAGATAGCTGAGATTGTGACATTTCAAAAAATCGCCTGCGTCATATTCTGCATGAAGTATTGGGCATGAGAAAGCTTCTGGCGCGATCGGTGCCGCTTTTGCTCACTCCAGACAACAAGCGCAACCGTGAGGCAAGTCCAACAAGCAACCATCCGAAAACTGTCCTAACGGCCGAAAAGGTGATGGCCACCGTTATCTGGGATTCACAAGATGTAAGTTACGTCGACTACCTGGAGAGCCTCAATTGGCGAAGAAAAAATAGTTCAGTTATGAAAAGTTATGGAGACCTCTAGAAAGCGTATTGTACAAAGTTGGAGCATCCCTTAGTCAGGTGTATAGAGCTAAGTGGAGACTATGTTCATAAATATATACCAGTTTTTCTAAATTTTTCATTTTTCTTGTGTTATCGAAAATTATAGACAGACCGGCACATGCTATTAAAAGCTTTTTCTGGAGAGGACTTCAAATTTTTTTATTCATTATTAAACAATTTTTATTTCGCCAAGAGTTCCATGTGATTATTTTAACCGATATTCGAATAATTAAAACATAAATTTCGATATTTGAATATTTTTTTATATTCCAATGCTCTTTCATAGTATCATTTTACTGTTATATGCTAATCATGCACTGAGCACAGCACAGACACTCTGAATAACAGTAAATAACTACTCGAAATTCATAACACACTACAAAAATGTTGAAGGCCTTTATTTATAGGCATGGTGTGAGGCTGTGTGTGTGTAACGTTGAATTATTAAAACCACAAACTCAAAAATGATAGCATTTGAATTATGCAATTAACTTGTTGGCGAAGTGGTCACGGAAATTGCGGCCAACGAGAGGAAATGTACGAAATGATTGTAGCGACAAAACCCCAAAATGGATGAAATTGACATGAAAATCGAAAGGGATGACTACGATCACATTACAAATATGTTTATGTATGTGTATGTGTGTGTGTGTGTGTGTGTGTATGTTATTTGCATTGGAGCATCAATATTAATGAGTTGTTCATAATGTGTGTGGGAACGGCAAATTTAACAGTACAAATGCAACATTGCAAATATATACATACATACATACATACATACATATGTACTATTGTTAATTTTGTAAAGCATCATGCAAGTGTGTGTGTTATGTGTGTGTATATATAGTCATAGCTGCCGGTATGCAGTCGCATATCCTTTAGAACTGTTGCACTGGGAAATGCTGACTATAAATAAATAAATAGATTGGCAAATATTTGCTATAATCACCCATACATATGTATGTATGTATGTATGTATGTGTGGGTAGGTGCTTGCATTGTGCACAAGCACTATATTCATCAGATATTTTATTCATTATTTACCAACAACACACTTCGTTTTAATTGTCAGCCGCAAGTATTGTTGGCAAATTAAGCAAATATGTTTGTATGTATGTAGGGGGGTGTGTGTGTGTGTGTGTGTGTGACAGCAGCAAATGCATAATAAATACTTCGCAAATATTGTGCTCTTGCAAAAATGTGCATTGTTTGCATAATTCCAATAATATTTTGTTGCAGTACCTGCAAATTGCAACGAATTAAAAACAATGACGCGTAAATTGTTAAAAGTAATTAATTTGATGTCATCAATTTATGGTGTTTCTATTGACTTTTTATTCATTTACGAATTTCGTTAGATATTTATAGCATAAAGTAGATTTATTATGCTTCACATCTGTTGCTTTTAATAACATTTGCAATATCTAATTTAATTAGTATATAGCACAACCTGCAGTGAAGCAATAAATTAGCGGGGAAATATAGCAGTTTCCAACTAGAACTGAAATCTGAAATCCAACTAGACAAATATCCAATCAGGAAAATATCAGACGTACAGCAATTACACAACGATTTGCTTCATAACCCAACTACAAATTTGTTTGTCTATTTTTTAAACTGGTTTATGACTACCAGATACCAGTTATAAGGTTTAGTAAAAAAGGCCATTATTTTTGCATAAAATTGAAAAAAGACAGTTAACTGACTAGTAAATGAACTTGTTGTTCATACTAGTTGCATATATGTATATAGAGGCGTCTTAAGTTTCTTGGAAACATATCTTTGCGTCATAATGACGGTGTTATAAGGAATGTGTACCTCATCTAGTTGAAGACCCGACTTTGCAGAAAACAGTCGCTTTTTGATTATTGTCTGTTTATTTGATTTATACTAGTTGTTTATTTAACTCAACACTCGCTTAGTTTACGACGAAATATAGTTCTGTGTGCGGATTTCATTTTCACATTCATTCACTTATTCATTATCTCAATGGAGCCATTTATATTAAAAGGAAAATGCCAACTGTCAATGTCAACATGCATGAACGATGGCTCAGTACAAATATGTCAAGTCTGCCATGTGGCTGGAGGTCTCAAATCATCCTACACTACCACAATCCCTTTTAATTGTTGGATTTTTTCGAAAACAATTGTACAATATAATATTTGACGAACCCAAAATAATATTACTCAATAAAAATCTGCATATAAATACTCTAACATTACTTAAAAAATTTTGAATTTCATCAGGAAAGAAAGTGATCATTACAAAAATATGCACATGGCAGCTTCAATATGAAACATCAAAGATTCACACAGATCTTTATGACGGAATATGTAGCAGATCTTCCCAGTTTATTTGGATAAAAAGCTGCATTTGCTTCTCAAAACCAGGTTTCACTTTTGAATACGTTAACATCTGAATAACTCCTCTCTATACATCAATATAAATACTTATGATATACAAATGACATCTGCCGAAATTTGCCAAAACAACCTAACTCGACTTAGTATTTTTACTCTCTAAAGCTGTAAATGAAGCTTTTCTTATACAATTTTCAAATTATTAACTATTCGAATATGCCGTTCAATGAACCGGCTTCCAAAAATTTATTTAAAACATTCCATTTGCCTCTGAAACTTCAAATTAAATATATTCAATGGGAAACCTGCTTAACTCAAATAAGGCATTTTGTTAAAAGACCTCAAATATGTAGATATGTAGGCATATATGTATTTAAATATGTATGCTGAAAAAAGTGTTTAGCCGAAAATAATATTGCTACAAAGAAGTTTAGATATTTTTGAAAGAGTTGCCACCTGTTTGAAGAATAAAAATTCCCTACAGTATATATATAAAATAGATATCATTGTATATACAGATATAAAATGGTATCATTTTGAGAAATTTATTTAGAAACATTTAGATTAAAAAATATTTTAATAAAAGTTGCCAGTATGTTATTAGTTGTATGTACTCGTACGTATATATTTGCTTAGAGATTTCCATATATCTGAACCTATTTTGTGGACAATTTCGCAACAGTATTATGGCAGCCCGAAAAATGCCATTGCGAAGTTTAAAACTAGCGTCAACAGATTTATGGCAAGAACGATGGTTTAATAATACAAAAAATACATACTACGGAATATATATTACGGAATGAATGCCGACGTTTAGAGATCCTTTATTAGTGTTGTTCGAAAGCACAGCAATTTAAAAAAAAATATTTAACTTTCAATTGATTTAATTTTAGTTGTTATTATTATAATAAATATGATATCTAATTCCAATGCAATGAGACGAATAATGTAATAGCAATTCTCTATTATAGAGGTACTTCGAAATAAATAAAATCTTAAAAGTATGCAACAGGTGTAACACAACCAGGTTGATCGCACAATGGCGTCCGTTGAAGAGAAGTGTTTTGGAAGAAATACGTACTTTAACCCATCTACACACACAACGTTTTTTAAATTTTACTAGCGGATTAGTTAACCCACTTATTAAAAACTCACACGAATTAAAAATTTTTATAAAACATTTATCCAATTGTGGGTTTTGGATAATAGATACACATTCTCACTTAGTTTAGTATAATTTTCTTACAACTTTTATTTAAAAAATTTAAGTTTTTAATAAAAAAATTTTCCCTTTCTTCAAAAACTTTCCGATCACTGAAAAACAGCTACTCAGTTGTGGCAATAACTCCGGAATGCCGAATACTCATTTCGAAAGTTGCCATAGAAATATACATTTGGTATAATTTTTGAAAAATAATGCAGAAATAAAATTTCCTACGAATATTTTCAAGAATATATTTTGAATAATAAAAATTTGGTATTTTAATCGGAAGTATTTTTAAAGAAGTATTACCTCTTGCAACGTCAGAGTTTTGTGGGCATACGATCTTCCCTATCAACATTTTTTAATATTAATTACTATTACCATTGTTGTAAAATATGTGGAGTTCAGACAGTTTGGTCTAAATTTTGAAATTTCGAACAACTAAAATATTAAGCTGTACTAAAATTTGAATAATTGTAAACTTATTATTGTTAAAATACTTAACCAAAAATGAAACAATCTGGAATTTGTTATAATATTTTAATTCGCCACCACTGTACGCTATTCGTTTTTATTGCCTACTTTTAGGCAATTTTAAATTTATTTCTCCCAGTTTGTCGAACTTCTATAGCTCCAACCTAAATAATATAAATTTCCAATACAAAATTTATTTTGCTCTTATTTTCAGGCATTAAAAATAAAAAAAAAGTGGCAGACCCACATGAGTACATATTTTTTTTTCAGTATTACCCTGCATACATATGTGCATTCATACAAACTCAAATACACACATACATATTTAGATTTTTCACCCCCGAAATGAAAAATCGTTTTTTATGCATTATGCTTATAACCTTGAAATTCTTATTAAGTGCACAGAAAAGCAAAAAAGTTTGGTAATATGGCAAAATGTTGCATGCAACATGCTGCTAAAAATGTAAATTTCAATTTTTATCACGCAGATGTGGCAAATCAAGTGGGCTTCATTGAAACTCTCTTAGCGAATTCGTTGCATGCACACCACTATTGTTGTTGCTTATTCTTATTGTTGCTGGAATATTGCATTGTTGTCGCAGCATCAGCATAACAATGACAGTAATCGAGCGAGGGCTGCTGCGGCAGTGAACTTCAAAGCAGAAAAAGAACGAAAATCTGCGCTTTACGGCACACACACACACACACACACATACTCACACATACACGCTGCGATGTTTGCATTATATGACACACACGCACACACGCACACATATCTGCTAGTACATTGGAAACGGGTGCCTTTGCACATATGCCTCAGTGACTACATTCGTAAGCCATCAAATAACAACTGCAACTACAACAGCAAGAATACAAAGACAATTTTCGCTCGCTTCAAGGCCTTTGCTGCCTGCCGCCGTTCGGTCGGAGACAATTCAGCGGAAGGACGAACGGAAGGACACAACTGGCTGCCAATATCGTGCACTTCGCTAAGCAACAGCAACAACAATAACAGCAGCAGCAATAAAGAGTCCCTAGCCCCTGTTACCACGGTTCTGTCACTATGCCAGCAGTTTTAGTGCCAAAAGCCGCATAATTTCTGCATTTGCTTGCATGAATATATGTATGTGTGGATGTGTATGTGTGTATATGTTTATGTAAATGCATATTTATATATGCATTGTGTATAAATACACTAGCATATTCATAACTTCGGTGATTACCAGCATATGAAGACACAGTGTAGCTCAATCTCGTCCGTCTATTTATCAAGCATATTTATTTACATAAGAATTCTCGTCAGACCACTTCTAGATATACAGTTACTTAAGTATTTGAGTAAGTGTGCAATTTAAAACCATTTTGCGATCTAGCTGCTTCGTTTGACGATAGATAGTGGTCATGCTTCAAATAACATCAGCACAAGGAAAGTTTAGTACAAGGGTCACACCTTGTATTTCTAAACTGATGTCTGATACCTAGTCCGGCCTGTCAAAATCTGACGTTTTCTTAAGCGACAACTTCACAGCAATGATTATTGCCATAGAACTGTCAAATCCCTTGCAATTAACGTTGGCAATATTATTGTATGGGCATTTGTTAGCTGGATAAAATCATTTGCGAAATGGCGCCGGGGAGGTGTGTTCGAGCCCTCTTGAATTGAATTGAATGTTTACCCTCTTGAATTGTCTGGAAATTTGATGAGGATGACAAACATTTACAAGGAAAATCTACCATTTTATATGAATGGATTTTCTGCCAATGATAATTTTGACGTGACACTCCAAAATTTTGTAGAAATGAAAACTACTAGCAGTCAAACTACCTAAACGACAGTTATATGAAAGTTATGGAGGCAATGTCTATTGCCCAGTTTTAACTTATTTAGTGCGCTTTTGACAGGTAAATGCTCAGACAGTGACGTCATAACGAAAAAAACGTAATGCTTTTATTTAAAATGTCTGTGTTGACAGTTTTTCTCTCTGTTGCCTTCGCTCATTCGTTTGTTCATTCCGCGGTGTGCGCTAACCATTAAAATCGATCATTCTTACAACACTTCTTACATTATTGTTCATTCCTTACAATCGCCTCGTTTTGTTTCAATTGTAATAATTTGGAATAGATTTGCTTTCCAATACTCATTCCCACTTCTTAACTGGCACATATGTGATACCCAGCTTATGTTGTTGTTGCTGTTGCTCTACATGTAATTCATAATATTAGCAGGGTACAACAGCTATAAATTTGGTTTAAGAATTCGTATACAACGCGTAATACTACATCTCTTACCTACATATGTATGTATGTATGTATATTGCACGATATCCTTTCTGAAAATTTATGAGTACTTCCATCTCATGAATCTCCCTAATTTCTTTACTTTTTGACCAAGCCTCATCTATTCTTGATAAAGGTCTTAATACAACATAACCTTTAGAGGGTTCTACAAGTTTTAATTCGCCTCTGAACCACTTCTACGCGTATATGTAATGGGTTACTCGGTTGTGACGCAAACACATTCGGCGTATTGACTTCTTTATTGACTTTTCAACGATTTCTTTTGAATCTTGTCTTGTTGAGAACAATTTAAAATTTCGAGTGAATTTCAAGAATATTGAATTCAATAATATTGTAATGGAACTCACAAGGTCTGCATATCATTTCACATTCACACATTTGTTTGAGTATATGATATAAAACGTCAGAGAAGGTTTGCTGTTTGGTTGCTTCAAAAGAGAAGCGGATGACCGCAAGCGCCGCACTTAAGCCATTATTAGGCCCATAGTGCCCCCGAGATACCATTATGATTATATACATAAAGCTTTTTTAGTCTCTATAGCTCTTTCAGTGGCTATACACGATAACAATGTGTTGAGAGCTCAATTTTCAATGTGCTTTTCTTTAACAAACGATTTTCACCTGAAATTGACCTTGGTTAGGTTGATTTCAGCCCATTATCGAATTGTATTTTATTTGCACAATAACAAGAAACTTACTAAAGAACGTTTATTAGCAAGACTAAAATTTCCTAGCTTCTCAGGTTAGACAACCTTACCAATACCTTACCCAACCAATATAGAAGCGAGAATAATATCTCAGAGGTGATAGAAGGTTAGGCTAGATTAATATATTGTATTAAAACATAATTAAGTGCGTCCTCCGCAATTGCTTGCATAAATACTTACAAATGCTCTACTTTTTTTTTTTTAATTTCCGCAACTCACTCACCAACGGATAGACTTCGATGAATATTCTCGACCTTGCAGTCTCAATGATTTTGAAATGTACATATGTATGCCATTTATGAGCCACGGAATGTACATATTCGCGTCGGTAAGTAAAATTTCATCGAAAAATTGATTTTCGATACGATTTCAATGATTTCAACATATCGAAGATATCAACAAATTTTTCAATCGAAACCGGATTCAAACTTTAAACCCAATATTTCACCAAAATTATTAGGGCTTCGATATCAAATACTCTCTGAGGTAAACACGCTCTCAAACGAAGTCTTGTGTGATATTTTGCCCAGAAAAAGAGAACATTTCGTTAATATTTTTTAAATCAATTTATTTCTGTTTTTCTTTTTATTGAACATAATAGCAATAATAATGATCATCGTCACAATGATGATAATAATATTTATAATAATAATAATGTGTTTTATGTTTTTTCCCTTTTTTAAATTGAAGTTTAATGATATTAATTCATGTTAATTAATTATTTTCATCTCTCACTTTTGCTTGACGCATGTTTCATTTTCATTTGCATTTACTCACATTTCTCTTATGTTTTTTTTTTTTATTTGTGTAATTTGCTGCATATTTTTTGTTGTATTTTGCGTTATGCTTGCTTGCGGATGTGTATGCGTGTGTGTTTGAGTGTGTGTGTGTGTGTGGGTGGGCTGTCAGTTTAAGCCTAATGAAGCTGACGTTGACGTACTCGTTTGTATGCTTAATTTTTTCTCTTTAACTTTACGCAATAAATTGAATATGTACTCATAATTTTGCTTAGTTCTTCATCTTTCATGTATGTATGTATGTATGTATGTATAGTATATTTATATATATAGTTTTTGCTTTTTATTTCATAGTTTATTTTATTTTTATTTTTTGTTTTTGTTTTTGTTTTTTATTTTTTTGAAAATTTCGGGCTTTATGTGTGTTTGCTTAAACAATAACTGTTAGCAGAAATATGAATTTGTATAATTTTACTTTTTTATAAATTTTTTTAAATTTTTTAATTTTTTGATTTTACTTTATTTATATACTAATGCTAATGCATGGCTTTAATTTCATTTGTTTTTATTAATTTTTTTTCTTATTATTTTGTGTTATTTTCTGAGATTTTTTCTATATATAAATAACATTTGCTCAAATCTCATATTTGTTGTTGCTGCACTTTGCAAATGTAGCATGCAGCGAGTTTTTATGCATTTGATTTCATCTATTGAATTATACTGTAGCTTACAATATACATAAGTATAGTATTTTTCCTTTTTTACTTTTATCAATAACTTTTGCTATTTCTACTGCTTTGCATTAATTAATTTGCAAATTAGCGTTTTGCAATTAGGCTGCTCGGTGTCGCTCTGCTTGTGTGGATGTACGTTTGTGTTATAAATAGCTGTAATTCATGTCATGTGTGTAGTAGTGAGTGCATTTGTATAATTTGCGAAATATTTTATTCTAATTGATTTGATTAAGAAACTGGTTTGTATTACATGCACGATTCTTTTGATAATTTCAAATATTTTATCTGCTTCATTGCATGCATGCTATTAAAAAATAATAAAAAATAGTTCGACATTATGGTTTTCAAGTTCAGTGTTTTTGTGTTATTATTCTACACATAATCTGAAACTAATAAATAGCAACACAAAATAGCACAGTGGCAGCACACTTTTTGTTATAAAAAAATTTTGGTGTGGCATATTATTAAATATTCTATTAAAAAGTGCCTAAAAGTTCAAAATTGAATAAAAATAAAATTTCAAAAATAAAATTTTCGAAAAAATTAAATATAATGCCTCAAGAGACTAGTCGAATAAAACTTATTTAAATATCCCCATAAACAATGTACAAAATAATATTATGCTTTTGCCAAGCTCTTCTCTTCAATGTACTATGTATATCCTATGGCATTTTTACACCCTATGAGAACACGCGCATAAGTATGAGATACCTGCTAAGTGGCAACTACTGTTAGCAATTGATTGATTGAACGAGCTCCAAACAACCAGGAGATATTTAATTTGTTGGAAATGTTTACTTATTAACAATCTTGAAAATATAATCTTCTTATATTATTATTCTGTAGTCATAAAAAATAACAGCTCAATTCGATTTCAAGGAAATTAAATCTTGATTTTGAATTTTTAATTTGTTAATATAACACCTAAGAAAGACTCATTGATGCTCACTTCTCGCTTTTCGCCTAGATTCTTTACTCTTTCGTTTCATTAATTCTACACGAACTACCCGCGAGCATTTCCGAATACACAATAAACATATTTCATCTTCTTACTATTCAGAGTGTTTTCAAGTTTTGGAAGACATGTGTGTATTCAAAGCTGAACAAATTTTTAACAGAGTTAGCTTTCAAAATTTTGGAGCTACTGTTTCAAGCCGATAATGTGGCTACCCCTTGAGTATGCATACTTTATTAAAATTGAGCAATTTATGAATTACATTTAGTAAAGTGCGGGTGATTTTAAAACTGATTCATTTCATTTGATGATCTCTTTTGTTTGAGGTTGATATAAAAAGTCTCATGGAAAGAATAGTATTTTTGATGAATGAATGAATTATATTCCTTACTAAGTTTTTTTTTTTTTGGTTAGTTTGATCTAATATGGTCTTTAAATTTAGGTGAAGTTTATTTAGGACATATGAAAGCATTAAAATTATAAATCCAAAATTTTATTCTTGCTGCGATTTATATAATCTCCACTTACATGTTTAAGTACGTATACACAGAGTGGTACAGAGAGGTACAGAGTGAAAGCTTTCCTTCCATTTGTCTTAGGCTTGAATCGGAGAGCTTGGCTACGCACTTCATTTACATACCGGTGTTGCAAGCGAGACTTTTTATCAACTATTAGGCGCAGCAGAATTGTTTGGCTGATTTTGGAATTAAGTTGAAATGTTTTGAATTATTGTGAGGAGAAAATCTATTGCTAAAACAATCCTTATTTTATTTATTTTGTGTGGAATTGTAATTTTGTCTAATTTTTTTCAATGGATCTACCGTTATTTTCAGCCGAATTTTTAAAAGCAGTTATTTTCGAAATATTAATTGAACTCACTATGTCAATTTAAAAATTGAATTTTGTAAAATTTTCGCAAAGTTTTACAACTTTCTTACCAGTTTCCTTAATTATGCGCCTATCTTTTATTTGGAAATAAATTTTTTGTTGCATTGCGTTAAAATTAAATAGTTTTTTAATATATAAATTTACTCATTATTATTTTTTGCGTTTTTGTTTTTTTTTTTGGGCAAATGGAGGGAGGAATATCGAAAAACTAATAAAATTCACATTTTAATATTTTTTTATAGTTTTCATAGATTTTAATTTTAATATTCTTCATATGCAATTTTATTTTATTTTAATGTTTTTTTTTTGCATTAGCAACTATAATTTTTAATTATGCAAATATTTGTATATCTACTGCTGTATATAATATATATACATATATGTATATATATATATATTTGCTTTTGCAATTTGTATGTGCTTTCAGTTAGTTTACTCATTTAATATTCCTTCACGCTCTGCAAATAATTCATAATTTATGTATATTTGTATTGGCTTTTAAAATTTTAAGCTTTATTTACAAATTGCCATCAACAAAATGCTTAGCAAATATTCATTTTAGTTTCGCTCTACTGAATGCTTATTTAACCACATTTAAATTTGTGTGTTTGTTGTGTTAAGATTAAAACCAATCCCGCCACCACAAGCTTAATTTGCACTTAAGCTTATTTAATATTAATTTACTGCATTTATCAATTATTTAACCTTAATTTAAGCACTTTGGCTTTAATATTAAAAAAAAAAACGCTTCACTGTTTTATTAAGTACTATTTTTGTTTCTATAATTTTTTTTTTATATTTATTTTTATTTATAATTAGTTTTAATTTTTTATTTTTATTTTTATTTTATTACTTTTTGTTTCTTTTGAAAGCTTTGGAGTAGTTTTATTTACAAAAAGAAATGCCACAGTACGTTTGTGTGCTCTTGCAAATTGTTGTTGAGCCTTAAGCTAAGTATGTATGTGCTTAAAACGTACAACTATTTATATATAAATATTTTTAATTAAATAAGTAAAATGAACAATTAAAATTGCTGGACAGATTTAATTGAATGGCAAATACTTTTGAAATTTAATATTGTTATTAATTACAAAATTTTTATATTTGCGTGGAACAAAATTTTTAATTATTTTATACAAAATAAATAAATTAATTTTAGAAATTCGATTTCTTTTTAAATAATCTTAAATTTTCTTTAAAATTTTTAGCATTCAATCACTGTAGGCTTCACAGTAGGTAGGTAAACTTCACTTCACTGTAGGCGGCAGCAGAAACTGCGACAGAAACAGTTACTGCAGCGATAACAGAATTCATCTTACTTATGCTATTTTACGCCTTTAATGCATTGCCGTAACTGCGTAATAAACACACAACAATGCATGTATGTATGTATGTTTATAGTAACCAGATTTTAAAGAAAATATTGTATGTTTTATAATAGAAATCGTAATATTTCATTTGGTTTAGAAACGTAAGGCCATAAAATTCTGTTTTGCTTTATGTTATAACCAGTTGGCCAAGAAATTACATTTCTGCTATAAAAACATCGTTCTCAGTTTCTGTTTTTATTATGCTGATTACTTTAAGTTTCACAAAGTTAGAAATTTTTCGGGTTAACTCAAGTAACGTTATTTTCTGCTTCTACTATTTAAATAAGTCATTACGTATCGTACGTTTGTTGTATTGTAGCTATATGGTGTGCTTGTCGGATGCTGAAGCACCAAAGGGATAGCTGAGTTGAGCTATGACAGTCTGCTATATTTTCTGTTATAATCGGTCTCTTTTTCCAAAACAAAGTGTTCAGTTTCAATTTCTGTTTTCTTTCTTTTTAATGACCATATAACAGAGAGAGAAAGAGAGAGAGACAGAGACAGAGAGAGAGAGAGAGTATTCTATCCTTAACGGTCGCTACAATTAGTCGCTTCGTTCTGTTCATATACTAATAGAAAAGAAATATTTGAACGGTGAGCAGAGTAACGCATTAACATTCTGTAGTGGCTTTCTGTTATAAGCGGTTTCTGTTGTAAAACAGCATTTCCGTTTCTCTTTTGATTTCTATGCTTCGAGTTGTTATTACAGTTACACCTATTTTCTGTTTCTGTTACTAACAGTCTTCGCAAAGATATGCGCTATCTTTCAGTTATATGCTGTTGTTATCGTTTAACAGTTGCTGTAATACAGTAATCTGGAATGCTGCAACAGCGAAAAATTATGGAAAGCAAAAAAATTAATTTTGTAACGATTTTCTTTTAGCACAAAAATTCTTTAGTACATCATAAAAACTAGTTTAAGTGGATGGATTCAGGAAACCTAGCAAACAGCCAATGTTAAAAATTGTCCTCTGGACAAACTGATTCGCTAAAGTAAAAATTTTTATTACAAAACAAAAAAAAAAAAACATTTGCAACTAGCGAAATACGCCTTGTCACACAGTGCACACAAATGAGCTTAGAGTTTTGGACGAAATTATTTTTGCTGCTGATATTTAAAGCAAATGCATGCTTGTTACTGTTATTTTTATTCAATCGTTTTTGTTTTTTTTTATAATTGGACGCAATAAAATTCTATTAAACCTCTCTTTGTTTAATTTCTTCTTTACACATACATTTACATAAATCTATACAGAGACAACATACACATAATACAACTGTACACAATAAGCTGGCTTTACATATACATACACTTAGCTGTTGCAAATAAATAATCATAATGTACAATTTTTTTTCACACACACATACATATACACAAATGTAATAATAATATGCGTAAGTACGTCAACTTAAGTGCCGATTAACTTATGAATGGTGCGACTTATGCTCACATATATATTTTATATACATATGTAAGTTGTTATGTTATGTTATGTAAGTGAACTTAACGCTTTGTTGTTGAAAATGTGCTGTTTTAAGCACGTTTTTATATTCTTGCTCTCTTTATGGTGATTTTCATTTTATTTTCGCTCTGTTTAGTCTATTCATTTTTGCTAAGCTTCGATTTTAATTTATTTTAATTTCTTTTTTAATTTAAACAAATACAATTTTTTTTTATATGAACGCCTAGAATGTTGCTTGTGCTTCAGCGGTCTTACCTACAACTGTTTGCTAAGTTTTCTTTAAGTGAAACTGTGTTTCTTCAAAATTTGTTTATTTTCATTTCTGTAACGCGCTACTAATGCTTCTATGCGATGCTATGCCTGCCTTTTATAATCAACTTTGCTAGTCGTACTGTTGAGTTTTGGAAATACCTTCGTTTGGGTTCAATAAGTACAATGCTTTTGTTTTAAGAAAAAATACTAAGTTAAGTACGTTTCACTTTCTTTTTGGCCGCTTGGTTACGTCTTTGTTTGGTTTTGAGAAAGAACTATTAATTGTTTCTGTTTTCTGTCTCACTAAAACTATTTAACTTTGTCTTTTAATTTTTATGATTTTTTTATACATTTTTATCGACTTTAATTTAAAAAAATCCACTTTAATCCTATTAAGTACTAAGTTAAGTTAAGAAATTTCAGCGCAACTTTAATTTAAAAATTCTTTTTTTAATTTCCTTTAAACTATTCGTAGCAATGTATTGGTCTAACCCGTTATTATTCTATATGTATATATGTATTTATCGCCTGTGTAATCCTATGTAAAAAATTTGCTCAACAAAAACTCAAAATTTTCTCCTAGCCTATGAAAAATCGACTAAAAACTGAAAGTTTTTTGCGCTCTTTGGAGCACCTGTGTACACTATGCGTTTGAAAACTCAAAGCAATTGCTACAATTGTTAAATTTTTTTTTTTATTATTTTTTACTTGCATTCTGTCACTATAATTTTTTAAATTTTAACTTTTTTATTGTTTTTTTAAACTAATTGTTTAACATTTTAAGTCCTGGTTATTTGCAATTTGGCCTTATTTTATCCACAATTGTTGTTATCGTCACGACATCTGTTGTCTATAGTAGCAGCAGCGTCTTGGCGCTCCACTGCGTTTTCTTATAATATTTGTGTACGTAATAGCCGGGTCTTACTGTACTGCCACCTTTTTTTGGTGCCTAGTAACGTTGTTGATATTCGTGATGCCAACGATTGAAGTCTATGTGAAAGACAATAATCGAACCGGTAGAGAGACCAGCAAGGAGGTATCTAAAACAAGAGAGAGAGAGAGAAGAGACACAAGTGTGTATAAAATATTAACGGTATTTATGAATAATATATATGTATATAGAGAGAGAGTAGACATTTCTAAACATTTTATGACTGAGAAAGTAAATTTATTTCATTTGTAGTATTCAGATATGTTATTTTGCGATACTTATGACCTAGACCTACCTATACCTAGACCTACTTTTATGATTTTAGGTTGTTTTGTAAAGATAAGTGCCTTTAAAAAATATTTGCTGTTATTATAATCTTAAGGCTATTTACTTAAAAGCAATCGAGCTATTTTCAGAGTACAGAGTACCTCATTAGTTCAGGTTTTAAGTTGGGTTAAATTGAGAATAATATTCTTTGTATAAAGAAAGAGAGGAAAAATATATTTAAAATCAACAACTCTCTCTGTTTCTTTAGCGCTCTATCCTAGCGCTTTAGCGTTTAGAATGTTACCAAACTGCACCTTACCTACCTAACTACCTAAAGTACTTTTCCATGGCTTCGTTGGGACTACAGATACGATTGCCTAATTTTACATACAGCGCACCGTGTACTCTCCTTCAAATGTGTTGAAAGGACACAATAAAGAATCAGACATTTGAAATCTAACTGCAAACTTATATCAGGGCTATAGCGATCGCGTTCAAAAGTTATAAGCCGCAGCTGAGCGACTCAGTGAGCCTTTTTCGCTGCAGAAATACACTATCTCATTAACTGAAACCTTAGACTCTCAAATCCAAACAGAAATTTTAGCACTAACTCAGAAAAAACTGTGCTTCCTTAGATTTGACTACGAGACTACGACTAAGAGAGAGACAGAGATAAATATTTATATGATAATTACTTAATATATTTACATATTTTTTTAAATTATAAGAAAATCGAAATGGACCATATCAATTATACCAAGTTTATATAATATTTTTTCTTACAATAAAATACTGAAATCAATAAAAATAATTAACAATTATGAAACTTACTTTTGATCATGTGTCAACGCCAAAGAGCGTATTGCAGCATTGCAAGCCGGGAAGGCATATAGGGGCGCCAAGTTGAAGGTTCGCCAGACCTCCACAATACCGCGATCACCAGCAGTCATCAGATATTCACCATCACGTGACAGCAACATACACTAATAAGGAAGATATTTAAAAACAGGAAAAAGAAAAAGAAGAAGAAGAAAAGACAGATTATGAGGTTAAAATAATAAATTTATGTTCTGGCAATTGTACTCAATATATCTTCTTAAATAACATTTGTTGATGGGCTAGACTAGTTCCATAACTCACCTGCAAGTTGTCATTGTGCGTCTCGTGGCGCAACTTTTTGCCATTGATGGTATATGCGGCCACATTGCCCTTATCATAGTTGACAACAATGAAACCCTCTCGTGACATGGCAATCAGTTCGGGCGAATAGAAATCCATAGGTGGATCAAGCGAACGCAAGAGATCACCAAATGTAGTGTGTATCAGCACAGGACCATCTATAAACAAAGGCAGACAAAGTTGGAATATATATTAGTGCGTTGTAATAAAATTTAGAAATAGCTGCGCAAATCTAGATTCGATAAATTCGACACAATCTTCAATTCTTTACAAACTGAACTACTATTCTTGTTAAATAATGAAAGAGAGTGCTCACTTGTCGATCCTGAGACGACTAAGCCCAGCTCAGCACTAATCACAACCGAAGTTACAGCTTGTTCATGTCCCGTTAAAGTGGCGCGCGGCGTAGGGACATCACCCTCACCAACAATGCTTTGTGTACGAGCATTCCAGTGCCACAGAAGAACAGTACAATCCGACGAACCTGACGCAATGTAACAGTCCGATGTTATATTGCATTCGGAACGCGCCAAGCAGGTGACCACACCGAAATGGCCGAACACAATTTGCACAATTTTTGCTAGAAAGAGCGAAGAAACGGGAGAGGGATATGTGAGAAAAAATATTGAGACCACTTAAGAGCTGGGGCCAATTGATGAAGAATGTTGGGTTGGGGTACTTACCAGTTTCGGTGGCAAACACACGAAAACTGTTATCCCAGAAGCCACAAGCAATGAGGAAACGGCTGTCCACAGTTGTTACAAAGCAGTTGGAGCGAATCTTCAACATCTGACTGAAGTTGTCGCCCAGATGACGGCGATTCATTGAATTGTTGTGGCCTGTATTTTGTGCAGCTGGGGAGAGCGAAAATATTGAAAGAGAGTGTAAAAAATATTAGTTTCAAGAAGTATTTGAGAGAGTAAAACATAATAAAGATAAATGCTTTTCGAAGGCGTTACTTACACAAGACAGGATCGATGGTCAGTGGCAGATTCGAGCCAGGCGATTGCGGCGACTCAGCATAGCTGGGGCTCTGGACGGATGCGGTATAATTGCAATTCCAGCGGTTCACGGCGAATTGATGGCCCGCAGTCACGGTCACTACCGACGGCAACGACAACTGCGGATAGGTATTGGCAGAGATGTGTATAATTGGTGAGTTCTGATAGAATTTCAGCGACATGCATAGGTCATCGGGCATGGCGCTGAACATCATCGGCGACAAATGCATTGCCGAACTACGTGGTGGATGCGGTTCCATAAGTAGTTGGCTAGGTGTCTGGCCGAAATTGCGGATTTGATTCTCCACCGCCTCGCGCATAACGGGATCGCTAATCGCATCCAAATCTACGCTACCTTCATAAGTTAAGTAGTAAAAGACATTGGTAGCGCGTATAGCCTCGGGTCCACGTTGTTTGTAGCCGAAAATGAGATCGATCCATTGATGCAGTTGGCATGAGACAAATTCCGATTCTAAAGCCATGCGGTTGATGCGCACAAATTCTTCGGGGCTCTTAGACCAGGGCGGCAGTTCAACATCGTTGACGAGTGTGCCATCTTCGCGATGACCCAACCGATAACTAGACGAGTTGTAGAACATTTCTGGCAGGAAATACCATTCGGGTATAAGTTCCTTAACGTCAGAGGTGTCACGTTGGCAGTTTTTCCACGAAAGCGATATGGATGAAAAGAGGCGATCGGGATAATCGAATTTGCCGCCTTGCAGCGCTAAGAACATGGTGGTGTATGGCTCAACACGTACCAGCCAATTAAGTGTGAAACTCGATGTTGAATAATGGGTGCCGTAGTGGAATGGTGGTATCGTATCACTTTCCCAGCTCTCGTAGCGTTCCTCGAAGTAAGCGCGACGTGACGGATTCAATGCGCCTATCGGTTTCGAGAGATCGCGGTAGTTCGAAGGCAGACTGAGGTCCAGTTCTTTTGTGTCGTAGTTGGTGAGTACCCATGGAAAGACTGGATACTGATTGAGGTCATTGTAAGTGCGTCCTGCTATTGTATTGAGGAACATTAGGTACTCGAAATTCGAGATTTCGCGTCGTTGCCACTTCTGTGTCATATTAGAGTTGCGCATTAGTTGGCGTGGCGACATCATTGAAGCGCGACGTGTTTGTGGTATGCCATATTTGATGCCGACGCCAACACGTGGCAAAGCTTTGATGACCTTCTTTACGGTATGTTGGTCGGGGAAAGCGAAAAGTATGGAGGTGCGACTGGCTAGGAAAATTTCCAATGCGACATTTTGCAACAAGTAACGACGCGAGAAGATTGCGCGCACTTCTGAGAAGTACCACTTGCCATGCAAGTGATCGCAGTACTTCAGCACTTCAGGATCGATCTTTTGGAACTCTGAATTGTCTTCGTCCACTTCAAAGAACATTTCAGTGGTGGTGATAGACACTGTGCCTGGGGCTACGACACCTGGTGCGATTAGTTTCGCTTTAGTGCTTATATTGACAGGCCCCGTCAAATCCAAATCCAATTCACGGTCTTCAATCAATAGCTCGGCGTCATCTAATAGATCGGCTGTATGTTGGGACGACTGATGACTGCGTGACACAGCAATCTGTGTGTGGAATTCATCACGTGTCTGTAAAATGGCATCTTCTGGTACGCCGTTTTCAATGGCCGCCTTAAGGGTGGCCTGTGGGTGCGAGGAGCCACGTGGATTTTGTACCATGCGCTTGCGTCGGCGCGCATCATCCTCCCAGGCGTCCAATTTCCAGAATGTTTGCTTCTGTACAGTACCGCTGGCATCGCCCCAAGCACCATGTCTGTTGCACATAATATTACGCACTTTCTCCAATAAGCGACTAGCAATCACGTTGTCACGTCGCCGCGCCGCGGTAATAAGATGGTCACACATGCGCTCTTCCTCGCGCCGCTCCAACAGCGTTTGTGCGCATTGTGACTCGAAATCGGCATGTTTGAGCACATCATCGGCACGCATACGATTCAATATGAATTCAGCTTCATTAGCGACGCGCACTATGTGATCCTTCATGGCATGCGACAATAGACGACCCTCATTAATCAATTCAATAAACGCGAGACCGGCATGCTTCTGCAGACTGTTCTGCCACTCTTGCGAACAGAGCAACATCACCAACTCTACCACGGAATGTGAGTTCTTGAATGTCGTTAGACCTTTACCCTCCATCAGTAGCTCTTGACCGTGCGAACCGACAAGCGTTTTCGAAAGGAACGGCGCAAAGTCGACCATAATTTCACGTAGCAGCGGACACACCGGTCCCAGCGCCACCTCCAGCTTCTGCGTAAGGCTCGCCTCACGCGAGGGCGTTGTCATCGGCAGCTGGCCAACGAGTGGTGGTTTCATTTGGAGCTCATCGGAGCGTGTGCCACGCTGACCCACATTGCCGGCAGCCGTGCCAACGCCCGCGCCTGATGCGCCGGATGCTGCTGCATAGCTGTCCGGTACGCGTACCACCGATATTTCCGAATCGGGTTTGTCGCCGCGTTCGCCGCCAGCACCCACCAATTGATGTCCGTGGTGTACTTGAATTTGTTGAGCACCCTGCGGTTGCCCATGTCCTGTCGTTGTTGACTGCTGTTGTTGTTGCTGCTGCTGTAGTTGTTGTTGGTGTGCATGGTGCTGCAAGCCGTCGATGTCACGCATTTTCCCATCCACTGCCGACATGCCACCCGACAATAAACCACTTGCGGTAGCCTGTACGCCAGCATCCTCATTCAAATTGACATCTGTCCAGCTTTCGTCGTTCGAGTTGGTCGGTTTGTTGTCATCGGCCAGAATTTCACTCGACGATTCCACTTCAGGAACTTCGTTCTCCGTTGAATTCATGTTCAACGAACCGACATCCGAGTCGACACTCTGCGTTGGCCGGACGTGAGTTTTAATGATTCATGTGGTTGTTATTGGGGTTTTTGTTGAATTAAAATGTTACGTTGTTGGGCATTAAGAGTCGTTGTTGTTGTTGGTTTTGTACAAAATTTGTCATTTCCGTGTACAGCGGAGACATTTTGTGTGGAAAGCAAAAAGTTAAATCAGCGTGCGCGGACGTAAGAGGCCAGTGTGGATGGAGGAAGAATGAGAAAGAAATTAAAGCATAAATTAATTTCATCATAAAACAGCTATTTATGTGTGTGTATGTGTTTATGCTTGATTACTTGCTGACGAGATTAGCAATTGCGCTGTGAACTTAGGAACAATGAGGTCACATGTTTGGGTGCATTACAAAAAGGACACATGAATGAGTTCAATGCCTAGACTGGATTGCCATAAATACATGAGATATATGACGAACAAATAAGCCAACAAAGTTTTCATTTTACTGTCATTTTTACTCAATAAGCGTAAGAGCTCTTTTATGCTGGTGAAATGTGACTACGTGGAAAGAGACGAAAGAGAGAAATTTATTAGCTGGGTAGGATTTTAAAAGGTGCTTTTTCAAAGAACAAAAATTGTGAATAAAAAGTGCAACTTAAGGTATGTACTTTCTTTTGGAAAAGATATTCATGGACGGAACTGTAACAGGCCAGAAAGGCCTAACAGCTGGAATCGTCTTCACTACATTAATTATTAAGTCCATAAACCATTTGAAGAACGCTTAAGAATTCTTAGAGACCTCTAGTTAAAGCATAAATTTTAGACGGTCACCGCACTATCGGAGTAGTTGCGCAAGAAATCCAGAGAAAGTATAAAATTGATTTACAGTTGACATAAAATACATTTCAAAAAACTGAAAACCCCAATTTCATATCCACATTCAGATGCTTTGGGAACGCATCATTCTTCTCACTACGGTTGTGGTATTTTCAAACTATTGGGAATAATATATAGGTATTTTTCGAGAGAGCTAAAAGCGATTCGAAACTAGGTTTAGAAAAGTGTTTCAAGCCTTACCTATTACCAAGGAGATAAATGTTGATAGGAGCATAACTGAATCGTATTAGTTTTCTCAAAGAATTTCGTGTGGTTTTTTGCCTCAAATAACTTTAACAGAAGGCTTCGCAGAAAGTTTACTTTGTAACTAATTTAGTGCGTTTGAACCTTCGATTATTCTCTGAAAATGATGGCAAGGATTTATTGAACAATGGTGTTTCCATCAGGAGGGCTCCGAGTGCAACACAAGAAATTCAAAGGTAGACATTTTCAGTTAACTTAGTAAAGTAACAGGTTTATAACAATCATCCAAAATCGACAGAACCAGTTGTTCGGATTCCAATAGGACAGTGTATACTTCAGTTGATCGTTGAAGTAAAATCTACTTAGGAGTTCGAAGTAAAATACGTTGTTGTAATTAAAGATCAGAGGATTCGTAGATTTTCCACTTTCCTTTAACAGATGCTCAAAATTGAGACACTTAAGCAACTGAGATCTTAAACTTTTTAAGCAGAAAAATCTATTATGTCCTTTGGAATGATGATTTGGAGGCTAGAGAAATGATATTTACACAGCATTCAAATATATCAGCGCCATCTAGCGGGTCTACTTCGCATAGAAAAGAGCCTTTGTTACTGAACATAATGGAAATGTACTCAATTGGATCACAAATACCGACTTTTTAAATATTCCAACCCTAGTGCCACTTAGCGGTCACTATTTCCATATTAAAGAAGCGATTAACCTAAAAATTTGTAATCGAAAGACCGGAAAATAGGAAGGAGAAATGTGCATTCGGAAGCAAAAGTATGGGATTTGAAAGAATTTCGTGCCAAGCGCTACTTTGCTTTCATTAGTTATAAATTGTTTCTCAGCTTTCACTAGAAACATATTTTGACAATAATGGCATTTCTTTTGAAAATGGTATTGCTTAATTTCTTTTTGCTCTATAAAATATTATTGTTGTTGCGCTGTTGACAACTGTACCACAAATCATTAATTATTTGCCAACCAAAAATCAGAAACCAAATCACAAATCACTTGCGGCAATTTAAATGTGCACGTATTTAAAGCTGGATTCCGTCGACATTGTTGTTGTTGTCTTTAGCAGAGTCCATGAATATCAATCAACAACAACAACAGCAACAACGCAATAATCAAATACACTAACACAGACACATGTTGACATTTACAATTATGCACATATATTAAAGCGTGAAACAAATCTATATACATATATAACGGCTAGTGAGTGTCACGCGCTGCATTTAACAGATGCCAGCCTGCATGAATTTGACAAATGTGAACTGTTATACGCATGTTAGATGGACAGGATTTGGGCTATCAAATGCGTGTGTCAATACCAATAAATATATGTAGAGGAGTGTGTGCATGTGTGTGGAGGTGTATTTAGTTGAAGCAGCAATCTTGGCAGCAAGAATGGTTGGTTGTATATATAATATATAAATAAAAGTAATATATAAAGACATACACATATATGTGTATGTGGTTGTGCTTTGGCATGGACTGTGTATACATAACTGCGGTAAATTGATACGTCAAAATCAGGCGAATTGTGGTGAAAAGGTGTGTGGGTGCGAGTGCTGTACTGAAATTCAGTGATTGCAAGATTTAATCAAAGTGAATGTGATGCTTTGTTGTTACTAGTTACACCAAATGCTTATATATATTTACTAATACCTAACTAAATACATATGTATGTACATTTAAGCGTTACAATTACACCCACAAACAAATTTCTTAGCTACAATTATGTAAATATCCCTACTTATTCACAAATGAACAGGTAACTAGTGAAACCGAAGTGGCCAACAGTGCGTATGAGTTATGTGTTCGAAGTAATGCTTTTGTACAACAAATGACGCACTCCAATTCCGCAGTCCAACGCACACAGAGTATACATGTACAATATATGTAATATATAATATGTATATGTACTTCTATAATCAAAATTAACAGGAATTTCAAATGTGTTTCCCGGAATGCTGCGCTGTATGTGCAACCCTGAATTTTTCGTGAAGCCAAGTATTTTTAGCTTATTGTGGTCGAGCTTTATGCGGCAATGAATGAAGTGGGCAACTGAATGGAAACCAAGAATGTACATATATATTTACAAAGGCGTGTAAATGTATGTGTGCAGTTGTATTTAAAATTTGCTTGCTTGTTAAGTTTGGGTTTGATTTCATGAAGAGTATTTTTGGTAGGGTCCTATTTGGGCATATATTTTATTTTCACTTAAGTGTTCTTATTCATATGCATATACACAGATATATGTTTATATATATTATATGTATACCAAGGTAGTTTTCCAACAAAGATATTACACATGATTTAGTTACTTTGAAGTTCGCAATACTTTACCAAAACAGGCCAATATTAGAAACTTGAAAAGGTATTCAGATTTGTGTACTTCAAAGTGGATTTTTAATTTTATTTTTCAAATGTTCATATACTATTTTTGGCAAAATAGAATTAGCATTGTATTTCTGTATAATTTTTGTGTTTAGCATATTTTCTTTAAATATTTTGCTTGCACATATTTTCAAATCGAAAATTTAAGAGTTTTGAAGAAATTCGCTTCATTCTTAAATTTCATTCATTGTATTTTATTATATATATTTAGACCTGCCATATTGATATATGCAGTATTGCATTTCGATAGCAATATTTGGAATAGCAAGGAATATGTTTTCATTTCAGATCCTTTTTGTATTCCAATTCGGCTTGAAAAGTAGGGCAAAATACTACAAAAACTAAAAGGAATATTTGTTGGAATCGAAATCATAAGTTATTGGTATCAGTATCGGTATAATTATTCCTTTTTAATTCGAAAACAATTTATGTAATCGAAATTTACAACGAGGCTAAATATATAAGCGAATTTAAGAGCAATTTAAAGATACTAATGGGAACCATAATGGTGGTTCCTCATAGTACAAAAATTTAATCTATGAAATCCTAATATCTTACTGAAGATAATATGATTAAAATTTTAATAATTTTGTGTATATATTCAAGTTTTGCTTTACTATTAGCTACTTAAAAATTTTTTGTGAAAAACTCATGGTCCAAAACCATGAACCATTTTAATTACCAATTTTCATGATCACTTAATATCAAAAAACCTAAAAATTGGATGAGAACGTAAAACAATTGAAGAGATATTGAGTTTCTAGAATTTCATGGTTACTTCTAGACTAATTTTCAGAACATGTTGCATTTATAACATAAGTATTTGACACATTTAATCTACTCACACAATATTTCATATTTTTTTAGTTCATTATTTGCAAGTCAAATAAGGTTATATTTGTAAAAATAACTCGAAAACTGTTATTTTCTTTACACTTTGTGGATGTTATTCCAGAGGACGTTACTAAATAGCCGGTCGTCCGAAATTTGAGTTATTCGAGAAAAATATTACTAATAGACAGTCTTCATTCTCGAGTTTATCCTCAGTATTTAAAATAAAAAAAATTTTTTGAAAGAAACACTTCAAAAAAAAAACACAAATTACGAAAAAAAAAAAAGTTTATTGATTTACTACTCATGTGCTTATCTAAGCTATGTTGCGGAATTTGGTTTGATATGATCGTGTAGCAAAGGATTTTGTAAGTATTAAATTTAAGGCTTCATAATTATAATATAATTATAAGGTTTCATGAGAAGTATTTTCATGTCAGAAATACACTCGAAAGCTTGAAACTGCCTGCTGAGAGTGAAAAATTTTCAAATCCTAGCATTTGGACACAGTCAAAACATGTCGTTTATAAAATAAAATTAGTAAATAGTATTAATAAAAATATTTACATGTAATTAAATAAAATACTACCCGTACACAATTCATTATTTCTCTGCTGGCTATATTTCAGCTATTCTGTTTTGTAAAATAAGTTGTTTAGTTGAATTCAATACAAGATTATATATCCCTATCTCATGAAAGCGGTATAAATACTAGTTAATCTATCTTTATGGTTATGCCAGTCCATTTGCTTTTGACCAGTTTTGTTTTCGTTTCGGTATACTCTAAAGTAAAGCAATTCCAAGACATACCACTTGGATTCAGCCAAAGCCTGAACTATTTTTTCTCCATTTGAAATTTGTGTTTTTGGTCAAAAGTTATATTATACGAATTTATTAGCACAAATTGTCTTCACGAACTATTACTTAAACTTTTGGGTAATATTTTTTTAAAAAATATAACCTTTTAACTACGACCTGTATGGGTCTTTAAGATCTCACTTGCGATACGTACTATAAAAATCAGTTTGCCTTGGAAGTGAAGGATTAAAAATATGTTTGCAATATTCTGGGGAAAATTTTCGACTAACTACTCGATATACTTATAATAATTATATAATTCTGTATGTATATATATGAATACCGAATGTGTTGAGTGCGTTTGCTTATGTGTGTGTGTGATTGTGAGTTTGTATCTGAACAAACAATTTGATACTTTTAATATGAAATAAACTTTCATTTACACTATGTCATTTTTACATATTACACATGTTTATATACTTTGACTACATATATAAATATATAAGAAACTAATTCTTAAATATAAACAAAACTCAAATACTTAATGAAGACTTTACACAAAGGGTGACAAATTACATATAAACAAATGTGTGTGTTGGCATAATGTGTGGACAACAACAACAATTCTGCTTTACGTGACTACTCAATATGATTTTTCATATTTTGCTGCTATTTCTTTTTTTTTTTTAATTTGAAGCAATTTTTTTTTCTTTTCTAAAAAAATGCATAATATTGTTACCTTCGGTAATTTTTTAGGCAACACTGGTTTCGGTGGTGATAATGGTTGTTGTTGCAATTTGCTTGTATGTTTCAACGCTTTTGCATTATTCGACGTTAAACCTAGTGTTGTTGTTATAGTTGTTGCCAGATTTGTCACAGTTTTTGTATTTACCCGCTGTTCCGTTTTAGTGTTGAACATATTTTTTGTTGTTGTTGTAGTAGTTGTAGTAGTATTGGTATTGATACTGGTAGCCTTATTGTTCTAATCATGCAAATTAGTAATTCATTTATTATACATATGAATACATAAGCGTACATAGTTGTATAGTATGTAAGTATGGAATATATATATATACAAAAGTCTATATTTTTAAGAGCTTATAATTATTGGACAGCTTTTTCTGACTTTTTAAATTGTATATGATATTTCCATGACACCTGTTAGCTATGTATGAGTACGCAATATATGGGTATATATAATATATAATATAAATAGTATATACATCCATCTATGTATAGCTAATTTTTACATTGCCTACTATTTATAATCATGAAATGATCAATAATGAAAGTTAGTTATTACAAACCATATGGGGAGCTGCATTAGCATATAAGTATATTATATTTTAATATTAATATATTACAATAAAATCTCTTTATGGATCTTTCAACATGTATTCCCCAAAACGTTTGTTACATTTTTTTTATTGATAACCGTCTGCCGTTGTCTCATATAGAATTTTCCGCTCCAATTCGTTTTACTAAACATGTCATCCCAAGTATGGGAACATCCAGGTATCTTCTCATTATACGACTACTAACAAAAACTCAGATATTTTATGAGCTTTACATTACAGAAATCTCTTTGATAACAGTCTTTCGTGTGCTTTCGTGCTCAAGAGAGCCTTCTGGTACCAAGAATACCGCTCTTTTAACGGAGTTTGAATTATACTCTCAGTGAATTTGAGTACTGCAACTTTCCAAGAATAACTGATATTATACCATATATTGTAGCGGTTGCAAGGTCTGCGGTTGCTTTTCTTCGATTTTAGTTTAATTAATTTTTAGTGAATTTCCCATCGTTTCATTTTCATTGGTTTTCTTCCTTCATTTTTATTTATTTTGCTTATCATTCCTTTCTTTCCCTTCCTTTCTTTTACTTACCTCCCTTTCATTTCCTTTTCCTTTCTCTCCTTTCCTTTTCTTTACTCGCTTTCTTAGCTTATTTAAGATCATTTCGAAGATCTAGAATTTTTATTAGAAGCTTATCGCATGCTAAAAATAGGCTCGAATAAGTTAATTCTTACGACCTCATAAATGGATAAATGGAACCTCGATGATATGTTTTATAAGCTCCAATCAACTTCCTAACGATTTCTGTACAATATAGGGAATTTTTAAAATATTTCTCTATTCTGAGTGAGTTTGCACCAAAGCAGAACAAGGTGGTCTATTGTCTTCTGTATTTAATGGAATAAACAATGATGTGAATATTCTAAGTGTACGCTCGGGAAATAATATACCCAACGGTTGTAAACACTTCCCGACAGTGAGGCATTTATAGTATTGTATATCCAAAAAGGTGAGCTAATGAGCACACATCTGTACATAACATATAAGTTAGGTGGAGTATACTGCGAAGCGATCTATTTTTATATTCCAACCATTTTATTGAGTTGGGAAAGCTTATATGTTAAATGCAGAAAAATGCAGCGAAGTATTCACGATCATTATTCAAGAATTATCAGCAATATTTCTAAGTTGCATTTGGATCATTGAGGTGTCCAGCTTAGTTTGTAGTTCCCAGCCTTATATTATTTTATTTTCGAACACAATTCTGCCTGATTTTGAGGGCTACTATCTGTATATATGTATATATACATGCAAGTGGATAAATATGTATGTACATTTGTAGTTTTCTTTTTATTAACTTATTACAATTTGAATATATTTTTGTTATACTCTATTCTACATTCTATACTGCATCCTTCGGCAGCAATATTTTGCTTATATTCTCCTTGCATAATTCCTTACTTTCCTTTATGTTGTCGAACAATAAGTTTTGCAGCATTATATAATACTATATACTCAATTCAGCTTCAAAAAGGAATGCTTTCAGATAAATAACTGCAAAATATATATGTGTATTTAATCAAATGCATACAAACAGATGAAAAGGGAATTTATTATTATTGATATTAAAGCCTTTCAATGAAAATCTCTGAAGCTTCAAAAGTATTCAAGACATAGTAAGAATTGCAGTTGATCAAGTGCAATATATGACCAAGAACATACGTACGTATGTATATGTGTACATATATACAATGCAGTAACTTGATTTGGAATTTATCTAATAATGAAATGGCATTATATTATGCTCGTAGGACTAAGCATAAGTTAAGCGAATAATAATTCAATAAATGAAAAGTATAAAAAAGATCTTTAAAACTGTAGAGAAAACTTGATTGGCCACTGGACAAATCGAATATTGAAAAAAGAGCCGTTTAAATGTTCTAGTAAAATAAATGCGAGTTTAGAGAAACGCTTTCCGAGGCAAACTGGATCTCGTTTAGTCATCGTTTTGATGTTATACGTAAATAAAGGTGGAAGGTCCTTATACTCTGATACCTCCTGATATCAAATAGAATTTTACATTAGGGATGTTAGAAGAAGCCTCGGGCATGCAAAAAATATATTTCTATAAATATTTCGAAAGTGATAATAAAATACAGTACAATTTACATTAGGAAGGTCCTTACATGGTGGAAAAATATATTATGTTCCTATATGCATAAATACTCGTATTATACTACTTCCAGAATTTCAAATTTTATGCCAATACTACTAAAGTCAAAGATAGTTGTTATGACTACCTTTAGTCGATAAGAGTAGCTTCTAAGATTCTAAGTGATTTGGATTGAAAGATCGAAAGGCCTATGAGGCAACCCCAAAATTGTATTTAATTGGGGAAAAATAGCCAAACTAAAAAAAAAAAATTTTTCAATTGTTTCTAACACAAATGTGCCCAGAAAAGCTCTTGATAAAATAGTTTTATTTAGTTATATACATACATATACTATATTTTATAATATTATTATATATAAACATCGAAGGTTAGATGTGTGTTGGTAGGTAGTAAATACTATAATATTGTATTAAATGGTATATATGTATATATAATATAGACCTTTCTATAGTACCTGTTTATGTTGCTATAAACAACATATTTTTATTAGCATGTATTATATATACATATATGTATAAGTTGGTCCAATCGCTATGGAAAACGTGCAAATCACATGCTAGTTTTTATAACTGTAATGAATGTATGCATTTATGTAGGTTTGTATGGTTTGAGTTGAATGCACGCATGGGACGCATATTTTCTGCTTGGAATACCTAAACCTATTCAGGTATATTTCTAATTTTGTATGTATATTTATGGAAGGGTGGGAATGTGACTATTTATGCATCGAATATATTAAAAGTATGTATGTATATATGTACTGTCTCATAATTTGAGGCACTCACCTTAATCGAAGGCGGTCCACTTGAATGTGAGTCATTGTCCGCCAACACCGATGGATTATTCTCATCCACGACAATTATCTCATAGTCGCCATCTTGTATTGTACGAGCGCCTGCGGATTACCGAAGTCATTCGAAAATTAATTTTTGTTGTTGCGCATTACAGTAAATACAGAAATTTCATGGTCATTGTCGTTACGAATTCGTTGCGAAGTATAAATTCCGTTATGCGATTATAAGTATGTATGTGAGTGGAGTCATATTGTAGTTGCGCGGGGAGGAAGAAGAAATTGTAAAAATATTTATATGAGATTTTTTCTAGTTATACATGTCTTGCTACTTATTACAGTAGTTATTTAAAGTGCAACAACAACAAGGAAAAACTTTAACAATAAAATAGAACAGAACAGAGTTAGGGTTAGATAGTAAATTGATAGTTGGATAGATAGATTATAGATATGTACGGTATATGTAGGCGAAGGAACGCATTTAAAACGCTCGTAAAGCAGCTTAAAGTTAATTAATTATGTATATATATTTAATTCTTTTTTTTGAGATTTGATTTCTATACGTGATATTTCATCTATATGCGATTGCTATAGCCACTAAGCACATTAAATGTAGAAATTCTGAGTTTACTAAAAGCTTTATATATTTTCTTATAAAATTTTTTAATTGTTAAGAACAACAATAAATGACTAAGAGAAGCTAGTAGTTAAGTTTACAGTTAGATTATAGAGAATATGTGAAATAAGATATTGGTTAAAAGAGTTCGCTAGTTTAATATTTCCAAATATTTAATTTTTTGTTATATGTTCTTTTAATTTTTTAATTTTTTTATTATTCAAATTATTTAGTTTTAATTTTTTAAATAATAATTTTTGCTGTAACTTTTATTTTATTGTTTCAGCTTTATCTTTTTTATTGTTATTATCTTTTAAGTTTAAATATAATTATTTATCTTTTTGCTGTTTGTTTAAATTAAAACACTAAAATATGACACTAATATTTAATCAATTTGTTTTTATAATTCTGCTGCAACTACTCACTAAATTATTAAGCACCTACCTAGATATTTACAAAAACATATTTTTAAGCTTATTTCTCAATAAAAAAAAATTGGTTTAAAAATATTTTATTATTATATATTTATGTAAAGGAATGTAAATATATATATTTTCTAATTTTACTACCAAATATAATCAAAATTAAAGCTAGCTAATTGATTCAATAAAGTTTTATAAACACATAAAAATATACGTATTTTAATGAGAAACGAATAGCAATGCCAAAAAATTGGAAACAAATAAGTGTTATTAAAAACTATTTTTAACAACAATTATGCTTAATTTTTTTTTTTTTGTAATAAATGAATTGCGTTTTAAGTTATTTAATTAAATTATTAAGCCAAACGTTCTTTACTTCACAAGTTTCTATTGCATTTTTGAAAAATAAAAAAAAAAAAAAATATTTCCAATTTTTTGGCTTCAAATATATTTTATGAAATATAAAATAATCAAGCTAATGCTGGCAAGTAACTTTTTAAAATATGTAAAAATAAATATATTAAACATTAAACTAAAAAAAAAATTTCCAAAAATAAAAGAAATTAAAATTCAAATAAAATGATAAAAATAATTTGTGCACTGAAGCATTTAGCAAATAATAATTAAGAATGCTGTTTTAACTACTAAGTAGTTTCTAGCAAATATGTAAATAATTACATACATTAGTTTATAATGGGTTATATAATTTTAACGAGTAAAATATAAAGTAAAAGTTTTTCCTATATGATTCAGTGTGATCCTCATGCCACGCTCCTTTTACTAATTTTTGAATAAACACGCTGAATATTATTTACATTAATGTTTAAAATAATAATATTTTTCTATAGGTGGTAACCTTTAAAAATGTCAGAATCGAAGATTTTTCGTCAAGCTGAGTTCAGATATACAATACATATATGTAGATATGCTGGGAAGTAATCGATAATCTATCATAGAAGTAATGACTCTTCAACATACAGAGTAAAATCCACCTTATTTATCAGTCAAAATCAATTTATATATAATATAATATATATATTATATATATAATAATTTATATATCAGCAATTATTCGAACCTCAAAAGTCAGTAGGACAAAGCTTGATCTATTCAGAGCACAAAGAAAATGCACTTCGAAATCTAAAATTATTCGTTGTAGTTTCTGAATTTACCTCCAAAGATTAAGTATAGTTTCTACAATTTTATCAACTCAAAAAAAAATTAAATTGTGAAAAAGAATCCTCATTGTCTGGAATTAGACTTTTAAACAGCAGTGTAACTCTTAGAATACTTTTGTACACTTCAATGGTCCTATTTACTTGAAGCTTACTGTATTTGCAAATTCAACTTTTTATATTAAAACAATTAAAAGTAGTTGCGAAGATTCTCCACCAATTCCACCTGCTACCAAAGGATGAACCAGGTGTGAATTATAAACGTGAACCCTTCACTCTAATGAATTCAAGTTGCCACATAAAAAATGCAACTGTGTCGAGCTTTGGTAACAATTCTGATGGCAATGCGCAAATTGTGGTAATTCAGTCACATTTAAATACCAAAACAAAATATGTGTGTATGTTGTTTGTATGTGTGTAGTTGGAATTTGTGTTTAAAATTTTAACAGCACAAGCGAGGCGGCCAACCGTAGCAGCAACAATGTAAAGTGGTGCCGACAACATGACAGCGCTGACGAGGACACCAACGCTGCTGATGACGACAAAAACAATAGCAAAGAGACACTTGCCGGACAAGTTTATGTGCTTGCTGCTGACACTCGAACAAATTGCATACGACAACACACAAATACACAAACACACACATACACGTGCATATATATGGGAGTATATGTACATATATGTAAATTATTGTTTGTAGTATGGCGCTGCAGAACTTACACTTGGCAAGCTTGATGTCCGCGATGATTGCGAATGAGTGAGCGAATTATGGCAAGTGCAAAGAGAAATTGTTTTGCGTTGCACTCACTGTTTTGGTGTGGTGGTGGCGTGGGGGCGGCTTATGCTCGTGGCGGCCGCAGCGCCTACAATGGCATACAACAATGGCTAAAGACAACAGCGGCAATGAAATTGCAGTTGACATTTTCGTGTCAATTTCAGGTCCATGCATATTCATAAATGTAAAATATGCTCATTGCACGCAGGCGCACTAGCTCACGTATGTCTGTACGTATGTACGTATGTGTTGTGTGTGTGTATGTGTGTGTGGTTTTGCGCATGTTCGCTTGGCATATCATCATTGTTTGCGCAAATTGTTTGTACAATATATATTTATGAGGGGTGCAGCTTAAACATACATACAAACGCACACACATACACACATATACAAACATTAATACAAACACATGCACACACACATATACACATATATCATAAGCGAGTGTGAGCTGAATAAACACATTTGCCACCGAGGGCAAACGTAATAAAACGCCCGAAATTAATTTATATGTTTGCATTGCCGAGTAAAAGGAAATAATAATTTTTGGCATTAATTAAGCCGAAGAAGGGAAAACATTATCTCATTCGTTGGAGTAATTAATTTTACTTGACAGCTGACAGTTGTCAACGAAACGTGTCGCGCAGAGCAGCAAGCGACTTACGAGCGATTTTCCCGCTCATCATTTTTCAGCTCACTGACATACATATGTGAAAGCGCATACATTCGGGACGATAAATGCTTGAGTTGGGCTTATTATATTTTTAATGAGCCGTGCAATTTACACAAATGCCACATATGATTTTCCTTTTTAAGGCTTTTTAAGGAAGCTTTATCGGTTGCATGCTAATTAATATGACGATAGGCATATATTCGGTTTTTCCACACCGCTAACAAAGTTGGAGTGCTAGGGTGAGTGAAAAAAATTATAATAATTATTATAATAAATGTAGAAAAAATTAATTTTCGAGCTTAAGAGCTTAAGAAGTTTTAATATTTTTATGATAGTCCTCTATTTATTTCATAGATCTGAAGACGAAGGTGGGCTTATTATACTGCAATTATTTTTTACTGTCTTGTAACCAAATTCAAATACAATATTCATCATGTATTTACATAATTCAGTTTGAGTAATGAATTTTCAGTTATTAGAAATTAGTAACAATTAGTTAATTAGTAATAATTTTTAGTCTTTAACAAATTTTTAAGCTTAATAAATGTTCAAATATGTCTTTCGGTTACCGAATATCTTCTAAACTGCCCGATGGCAACTGTAGTCCATATGAATACACATTATAAGTCCTTTAAACGACTCTTATCATTATTTCGAACCCTTCATTTTAAAAAATTTTTTGTCAAAAAAATTATCTGACAAATCTATAACCTACATTTAGCACATTTTTGAAACATTTGTTTAAAAAAAACTGTATTAAATAAAATATCAGCTGGTAACTTTAATTTTCTGATTTTTTGTAGTCGAACTTGATTCACTTAAACTACACAATTGCAACTCTTTTCCATAAAATAATGTGTATTTCGCCTTTATAATAAGATGCATTACTATTTCACCATTTTTTAGATTTTTTTTTTAATTTTGTTTCTACAAAATTTTTCTAAAAAATTGTCTTTCACATAAAAATGTTCTCAACAAATTCTTAAAATAATTTTGAACTTAAGCACTTTTAGGTGGTAACCGATTTTAGTTTTGGTTTTGCAAAAACCAAACCTGTACAATGAATTGCAACGCTGTCAAATGGTCCGTTGCTTTTATAGCTTCCGAACCTCAAAAATTAATGTCATTGAGAACACTTGAGAACTGTTTGAATAAATGCTTTGTTAATAAAAATATTTTAAAATAACAGCTCTTTAGGTAATTGATGAGAGCGGAAATGGGAGAAATTTATTGATTCCCAGTAATCGGAACGACCACTTGGAAGAAGGATTGCTGTAGAGTGGCGAATCTTGATTTATTCTGTTAAGGGATCCACAAAGATTTTACACTAAAGGATGTGCTTCATAATAATAAAATTAAAATGAGAATTAATGCAGCTTCTGGCCATTCAATATTTTGTAAGAAGATAAAGTATTTCTATTTAATCCAATAAAAAGTCTATTGCAGTCAATATTAGAAGTTCCTTTTATCTACTCATTTAGTCATCTCAAGGACTAAATGACGTGTGGAATTTTTGGGAAAGGGTAAGTGAGTTATCAGGACATAATTTGATCAGAGCAAGGAAGAATATTTATATAAATAATCCATGGATACAGGTAGTCTAACACCAGTTTTGAAACTATCGACCTACCGTTAGGTTAATAAAGTGAAGCTTTTAGACAGGGATGAACTGAATAGGTAGAAGATAGAATTGGTTAATGAATTACCAGCACTCATTGTAGGTTAGTACAATGGTGTAGGTGTAGGTTTTCGGCAAGTCCGAGAAGAGTCCGTATCCGAAATAATCGGTACTCTCCAGTAATTTACGCCATTTATGGAAGAAAAATTTACGAAGGTGTTAATGAGTTTTTACCAAAGATGTTTTAAATGTATTTTCACAGGTCGCCACATCTGGATAATGTTAGATATAGCTCTAAATGTTCTTAGTATAACGTGAGAGAGTTAAGTTGACTAGTTGTTGACTAATGATGGCGCACATTTTAACCTAAAGCTTTAACTGTACAAAATGTCATATTACCTAAAGTATATATTTAAATATGCATTTGAGTCTTCTTCTAACTTTTTCGACACATTTTCGGCTGTAGTTAGATATTTATAGCACAAAAACAACTTTTTCTATTTTTTTCTTATAAAGCTTTGTGAAGAAAATGAGTAGGAATCAATTTTAAGGCAAATGAATTCTGAATGATTCCGATATATATCCGCCTACATATATATATACATACTTATGTAAACTTATGCATTACAAAGAGCACACATTTCTGCGATATTTAACCTTTTTTGCAATTTCATGTAACAAAATATCAATCGTTATTTTTAATTTGTAGCACAACAACCAAAGAAAAAGGAAGGCATGAACACAAATTGTGCTTGTAAGAAAAATTTTTCATACTTTTTGATTTTTCTATTTTTCAATTTTTTTTTACTTTTTTTTATATACATAATTTATACAAAGCCCTCCTTTATGGGTAAGCACTATTTGTGGTTTGCTAATGACCACGAAATTCCTCAAAAATGCTACTTTTAACGACTTTCCGCCAGCAGACGCCATTAAATATGATCGCAGCGGCAACGACCACAAGTGGATATGAGTATATTACCATAGAATTTATTTTAGCTACGCAAATTTGTCTGCGAAATTTATTTAACAAGCGCGACGAAAGGGAGTTTTTTCGCTGTTTTCGTTGTTTTTGTATTTTTTGTGATTTACTAAAATGAGGACTTATTGTATTAATGCGCTTGTGGTTGGTATAACAATTTTATTTGGTTGCCTGGTGTTTCAGGGGTTACCCTAGCGGGTGTACAACTGTGTATATATGTGGGAATAATTTTCATAACATAAATTATGGCAACGGTTTTGTTTTCCTATTTTCTGGTGTACAAAGCAAGCAATAAAAGCATTGAAAGTTGGAAGGAGAAGGAATTTAGGCAGATTTGAGTTGGCGCCGAGAAAGTTTGGTTGATATTATTTGATTTGCTCTACGCAAATATATATGTATTAGCTGTTGCTACAGCACTGAGTTGCCAGACCGATTCAATGTGCATTTTTGGCCTTTAGTGAGGATGGTAGTTGGAATTCTTGTATTTCTAGTGTGGTGCGTTAAGACTGTGATATAAAAATTTAGTCCGTTCGATTTGGGTGGTGGTTGGAATCATTGTTGCCATAATGATTTATTCGGGCAGTTGAAGGAAGTTGGGTCAATGATTTTGTGTTTAAATAAATTCCTAGAAATATATTATCAGATGTGCTCCTTATTACCATTCTTGCGATTTCATAAGAACTTTATGTTTTACTTTTTAAATGTTCTCAAATCCGTGTTATCGATAATATCGTTATCGATATAAATACTCCTTGTTAAGCAAATTAAACTACCACCTTTGCGATTTCATAAGCACCTACGGTTTTGTTTTTAAATGCCACGGAATAAGTGTTATCGATAATGCTGCTATCGATATAAATATTTTTGGTTAGGCAAATTAAGCTAGCACTTTTGCAATTTATAAGAACCTTCCGCCTTCATTTTTAGATGCTCATCAGCACATGTTATCGTTAATATCGTTAATGATAACATTGTTATCGATTGTTTGATTACGTAAATAAATCTCACATTCTCACGATTTCTTAAGAACATTCCGTTTTATATTTTAGCTGCTTGCAAATAAGTGTTATCGATAATATCGATATCGATAGAAATATTGTGAATTGAATAAATTTTGCTCCCGCTTTTATTATTTCATAAGAACCTTCTGTTTCGGTTTTTAGATGCCCCTGAGTCATCATCTAAAATTGAGTACTGCATTTTAATTTATTAATTTTAATATTTTAATGGTTCTATAACAACAACACAAGCAACACCTATTTCGTGTAATTATTAGGGCGGTCCATATATGTACAGGGAAATTAATTATATGGACTTATTTGCATCCGCTACTATAAATGGGCACCATATAATGATGAATATATGTCTTCATACGCGTCGAATTTTCACTTGTCAGTTGCACACTTTCATATCCAAAGCGCACAAACACACAAGTTGAGAGGAGAAAATTTCATATTCGAGTTTATGAGGTCTGCCGCATGCCTTTCCTTGTGGCATTATCAACATATGTATGTATATATATATATATGTATATGTATGTATGTATATATATGTATATATGTATGTATATATATATTTATATATGTATGTATATATATATGCATATATATGTATATATACAGACATGTGTGTGAAGCTTTTGGGTAGTAAATTAGAATTTGCATCTTTAAAGCTTACACCAACAAATATTGGTAAAACGCTTGCACATGTTGCATGCGCTGCACATACATACATAAACAAGTTGCACCACAAACTCTTGTAAAGCGCTGCTGTCATCAGCATTTCCAAGTCAGTGCATTTATGTACTCAACTAAATTTTAACACTCAGCAAATTGCGCGCAGTGTTGCATCTGACACCTCAATGTGGACGCACACACACACACACACACATACACATCTACAAATAATATCTTTGCGTATTAGAAATTCCATGGCTTACATTATTACAGTATGCTCGTATGCAATCGTTTGGCACGCACTTATGCGTGTGACTGTGACGCTTGACCACGCAGTGGGTCTTTTTAAAAGACAGCTTAAGAGCAGAGTAAATATTATTATAAATTTTGCAAACATAATTTGGTGCGGAAGTTTACAAACTGTCATTATTTCAGAAGTTTATTGCTTTTAATTAAAATTTATGTGTCAACGCTAAAAGTCGGTAAAGAGCTAGAGCTGTACAATGTATACTTAGTATGTATTATATATGTGGTTCTGAAAGTAATTTGATAAAAAAAATTTTGAGTGTGCTCTTTTCGTATCGTATCAAGTGTAAGACTTAAAGTAAAGTTCTTACATGACTTGCTGAGAAGTGATTGTGACGAATAAAAAAATGGATACAAACTTTCATAAAGAAGTGTTAAAAAGTTCAAGATTTTTCAAGAGAAGATAAGACCTATTATATAGTTATTTTCTGCGCTTTTCTCACCACAATATAGATTGTACGTGATTTGCGATCTTTAAACCGATTATTTCTAGATTAAAAACGATGTTGCATTTCTAAAATTTAACAATCTACTATTTTTTTTATTTAAAAAAAATACTCTTGAAATTATTTCACCCATGGTCCGGTTATAATTTGTCTAGCAATTCCATAGATGATTGAATAGGCCTCGGTACATATGGTTTCTTTAAAAGTTCGTAACTCGTCACGGTGTTGCATGGGACAGCACCCTATAGTCCAAATAGATATTTGTATTTTTTTTTTACCGCACAGTTTTCTTAGACGCGATATAAATTTATAATTATGAAAGAATGGTGTGGGGAACTTTAAAATATTATTATGAAACAAGTAACTTCTAACTAAGGGAGGTATCAACCTACCTCTCAAGTACAATTTTACCACTTTTCAAACTTCAAACTTCAAACTTCAACATTCAAAATTTAGGTTTATTTCTTTATTTTCAATTTCTAAGTATATGAAGGCCATGTAATTTGGGAGAACGATTTCAGTGAATTATGATGTTTATATCTGTGATTTGAAGAATTTTGCGAATTAAAACTCTTTTAGCGGCATTCAAACTGGCGGTGCTCTAGAAGATATATTGAGAAATATGTGTAATTTGAAGTTTATATTTCACGAGTATTAAATCGAAATTTCGTTCGTAAAAGTTTACGATCTTACTGTTAGAAGGCCGATGAAAAGTATACAAAAACAAATGTCTAAGAAAATTGCATCGAATTGGCAATTGGCATTGGCATTCGTTTAGTTCATTGCAGGCACACTTAGAAAGTTCCAAATACTTATGAAAGTAGTGTTGTTATAATTCCTGAGACGAAAGATACATGTAGAGCGACGAAAGTTTTGTTCCTTTATTAGATCGGTACAAAAAAAGAGTAATTTTCGTGGCTGGCCGAAAAAATGAAAAAAATTAAAGAAATGAGAGAAAAGTAACAGCCAAGGAGGGAGGGCCACGAATACCGCACCACAGTAAATTCCGGACAACTTCGGTAGTGAGGATGGAACAAAATGTGCAGATTTTCTACTTTAGTAGAAATCGAAGTTCGAATAATTCGAATTACTACAACAACAACAATAACTTCAACAAGTTATTAGAATAAAAACTGAATAAAAAAACACTTGAATAATTATTTAATGTCTATTCTGACTAAAATTAAGAAAATGCTACGAGAAAAAGGAAATACACCTTTTATGTTTAATATCCGTTTAAGTAATGTGCATAGTTCGTAAATAATATTTCGAGCTGATGAGGTTGATTTTTTTGGCATAAGTATATATGATCTCCATCTTTCTAGTTCGCTATAGTTCAAATATTAATTTTCGTTAGTTAACACCATAAATATTGAAATTCAAACAAGAGACCTATTTTCTATTCTGTTGAAGGTCCATATAAATTAAATATTATTTATAGAAATGGAAACAATTTCAAGATTTCAACGTGAGAGATGAAACCTTACTAATAAGAGTTTTAAATATATTTGTTTCTCGAAAAGTGTTTTAAATTTGATATGATTATTTTATAATAAAAGCAGACTGATATAACCCACTAAAATAGTTCGATGTTTTGCTAGAAACTTATTTCAATAAAATTAATTATCATACTCGATATTGCAAAGAATAATAAGAAAAAATCAAGTGAAATAAAATTCGTAAAAAACTCAATGTACAGTCGTGCAAAAAAGTAAATTGACATGCAATGCAATTATTTTTTATTTTTTGCCCATAAGTGCAGCGTTGTTGTTGTGCTCGTAGCTTGTGGATTGTGCGGAAGATAGAAAAATGCAATTGGCTGTGGCGTGACGGTGCCGATGACAATGGAGGCAAGAAGGTAGCTTTCTCGAAACGCAAAAGAGAAATCGAAATTAAACGCAAAAAGAAAGTGGGAAAACGAATTGAGAAACGGAAGCGTATAGAAACAGTAAGTGAATTAGACGCAGAAAGTAGTGAAAATGCATACGAAAATGAAATAAAAAAAAAAAAAAAACCGAAACTGAGTGGGCGGAAAATTAATGGGCTTCAACCACCAATTCGAACGGCAAACGGTCATTTGATTAGAACTTAACAAGAAGAAAAAAAAAGAGAGAGAAAAAATAGCAAGTGAAAAGAAATTAATTTGGAAACTTTGGGCATTTTAAGTTGGCGTTGAAATAAATTGATTAAAATGCCACCACACAAGCCGCAATCGACAACGCGAAACAACATTTGATTAGAGTGGCAAGTAAACGCTTAACAACGCTATCACGCAAACGAAAAGAACAAAAACAACAACAAAATAGACTAAAGTAAAATGAATTCGAAAACATAGCGTATTTGAACAACAAAATGTAAAACTATTTTCAACAGCGCACAAAACGAAATGATGAGTAACGGTTTTTACCGTTACTTGTTCAAAGTAGATACAAAATCAATTCAACATACACTAATACACACACGTACACGTACATGTGCATGTATTTATAAAGTTTTCCATAGTAGCATTACATAGAAGGATTAAAGGGCTACAAAATACTGTCATTCATGAAGAGATGACGCTACAGCTATCTGTTTCAATAAGTTTCAATAATAATACATATATGTATGTATATGTTTCTGTATAAAAATACGCTTGGAAATATGCTCAGTATCGGTGTGGATATTCGTATTTAATTAATTTTGTGCTGCTTGGTATTATTTGTAAATTTTTCTTATGCTCTAAATATTAAATTTAGTCGTTACTTTCGAAATAGAATTTTTGATCTGCAAAACAAAAATTTTTTCTGACTCATATAATATAATTCATTCGCTCTGTTGCTCTTTATATATATTATATATTATAGTTCATTGGCTCTGCACTTCTAAGGTTGGTTTTGAAGGCGAAGGTTCTTAACTATTTTATTTTTTTTGAGCTGCTTGAAAACATGTTTTGGAGTTAGATTACCTTTAATTTGGTTAAGAAATTAACTTGGAATTTGAGAAAATCGTGTAGAATTATATAGAGCGGAAAGAGGACTTCGCACTTATCAAATATTTTTAAATTGGTCTACGAAAATAATAAGAGATAGCCAGTTATGCCAAGAGATGTATTACTGCAAAGCGGCTTGACTCAGTTTTTAAAACTGGAGACCCAGATAAATCGGTTTAATGTGTAACATTTTTGGTTCAAAAAATTAAATGAAGGAAGCAAATCGCTTTGAAAATTTTTCAAATTTTGCGGAAAATCAACTCAGAGTTTTGCCAGGTTGTTTTCGGGGTTTCCGTAAACATTGCTAATCTAACGAAATTCAATCGTCTCTCTTGTTGTTGTAGAAGACAACAAAGACAAGATAACAAACCAATAATTGCCATCATTTATTGGTCTGTCCAAGAAACAAGTTGTGTGAGCAGAATTGAGTCCATAGGGAAAAGGTTGTTGGATGAGTAGGTTCGGGGGGGGTATTCTCAGAAATAGACTGGCTGAATGCCGAACACTTGTTTAGTATGTGTCAAGTTCCGACAAATAGAAGGTTAAATTAATAAGTTTTCCAGAATGCAATTGCTCAACCGTTTGCCGACTGCACACATTTATTATTCCCCTAGAAGGAGGTTTTCATAGGTTCACATAGAAAGCGGTACACGATGCATAGTTTCTAGAATAACAGAATTGAAAACTGCTTCATCGAAACAATCATTGAAAACGCAAGGTTCAATGTAGTACCAAAAATACCGTATGCTTACCTACGACAAAAAAAAATGTATACAATAAAATTTTGCCAAATCTCAATCCTTCAAAATATTGAAGACAACCATGTGACAAATAAATAAATATTGGCAATGAAACATTGAGGGTGCTGGAAGTAATCCATTAATGTCTCTCGAACAAAAAAGATAATCTAGATTAGGTTATATGGCTGGTCTATGGTTTTACGGTACTTGGACTGCTGAAGGCAGTACTTTATGAAGCCAGTAAATTACTATTGTTGGATCTCATATATCGACAAAGCGCCTTGAAACCACCACCAATACGCTTAGTATTTAATTTCTATCCCGCGAGTTCACCCTGATACCCGAAGGTGTTAGATTCTAGGACTCTTTTGGTTTGACCTTCAAAACAAAATAATTTCAGCTTACGAAATTCGAACTCAATGAGATTATGTTAGTAAAAGATGAAGGGTATCATTTTGTTGTTAAATAACTGATAATATAAACGTTTTGGAATGTCGATTCCGATGAGTAAAAAAAGGAATTTTTAGAATGCTCGTTATTTTTTGCATGTGAAGAAGAAATTTATATTTTTTTGAATACTGATCTCTGATCTACACTGATGTTTCTTCCTAGTTAGACTTTTAAAAACCTCGAATTTACAACCTTTATGGTTAGTCATGAAATAGATACGCCCGAAGGCTTCTCTAATACTCTTTAATAATTACGTGTCATGGGTACATATATACTAATCTGGAGATGAGAATTGCCTAGAAAGTCTAGAATATATTCAGGAGAAGTCAAGAAAATTATTTCCAAAAAGTAAAAACCTGGTATACATATTTAAACCCCGATACTGAGCCTTTCGCAGTGTTTAGTTACCAATGAGATTAAATTAAAAACTAAGACTTTAAGACAACTTTGTGAGAACGAGATGCAAGTAATGTAGACACCTGCTCTTGGCTATTGAATTGTTTGATTGATAGGTAGTACCTGTTCCGATATTGGCGCGTCCATTGTAGCGGTAATTGTTATTTAAGCCATTATTCTTGTAGGGCAATGTTGCAGCGCCGCCAACAACACCGCTACCTGCGCTAGTTGAAACACCCCCACCACCAACGCCAACGCCAACATTAACACCAATACCAACACCAGCGCCGCCCAACATATGGCCACCGCTGCCTGCGCTCGCATCCCGCAACGTACTGCCGCGCAAGCTGTTGTTGTTGCAATTGTTGTTATTGCTTAGTAGAAGGCTATTATTATTGGCGGCACCATTCACTGGCCCACCAACACCGGTGGCATGTGCATGTGTGTGATAATCGACGGCGATGCCGTTCGGATGCGCCACACCACTGCCACCACTGCCACCACCGCCGCCGCCATTCACCACAGCGCCACTTGTTCGCATATATTGGTGGTAGGCACTGCCATTCATATCGCCAGCATTGCCAACGTAATGTTGCTGATGGCTGTTGGCCGGCATTGTGGCATTTTGTTGTGCTGTCTTGCTGCCACCAATGCCACCACCACCAACACCATTCACCATTTGATCACCAATGCCATTCATCATACCGTAGTGTTGTTGAAATTGTTGTGTTGGCATATGTTGTTGCTGTTGTTGTTGTTGTTGCTGCTGCTGTTGCTGTTGCTGTTGCTGTTGCTGCTGGTGGTGGTAGTGATGTTTCGGTGCATGCCGCTGGTGCTGGTGTGCGACAGTGTGTGTGTGATGTGCCGGATGCTGCTGATGTTGTTGTTGCTGGTGATGACGTGTTATTGCTGCACCAGGCTGGGAGGCCAAGCTCGACAACGACGACGAGGAGGCTGGCTGTGACGTGGCCGATGATGAGGCCGAGGAACTTGTTGACTGCGTGGTCAACGGCGGTGATATATTGCCAGCGTAATTGCTGCTGCTGTTGCTACTGCCGCCGCCCATTGCGTGATTATGCAACTGTTGTTGCTGCTGCTGCTGCTGTTGTTGTTGTTGTTCACCGTAGTATGCTGTGTGTTGGTGTTGTTGTTGTTGTTGTTGCTGCTGATGTTGTTGTTGTTGCTGTTGCAATGAAACATAATGATGGCTGTAATTGTGCTGCTGCGACAGCTGCTGTTGTTGTTGTTGTTGTGACTGATGTGGCGATGATGTCATTTGTTGTTGCTGATAGTAATGTTGATGGGATGTTTGCCCTTGTTGTTGCTGCTGTTGGAAATTCGATGTCGTCGATGTCGCCGTGGACACATGATTTTGATGAGAATTGTTTGGCAGGAATTGTGGGTAGACATGGTGCGACCACTGAGGGAAGAGCGGACGACCTGATGGTTCTAATTACCATGGCGTAAGGTGGGGAATGCAAGGGAACAACGAGGATGTGTATTTTCAGTGTGCCACCAAAAAAAATGCGAACAAATGACATTCGTTGGGGTTTTGGTGGTTTTTTCAAAAAATAGTGGAGAATTTTAGGGTAATGGCAGTTGTATAGCCGGCACACACGTCGGTGGAAAATTTGGTTAGATTTTGACGAGCGTTGAACGAACGTTGGCAATGATGATAATTGTGATAATTGTAATAGTAATGGTAATTTTCGGTCATGACAATTGTGATGGGATTGGTAATTTTCAGTAACAGTAATTGTAATTATAAGTATAAAGTTAATGGCATTGTTGATAATTATATTGATAATGGTTATGTTAAAGTAATGGTAGTGACATTTTGTCAAAGTTCAGTATTTAGGAGAAATGTATTGATATTGTCAAAAGTAATGATCATAGTAATGTATCATAGTAATGTATCATGTAATGATCATAGTAAATAATCATAGTTATGGCAATGTATCGTTATTAGTAATTGTTATAGTAATAATAGCGACACAAAGGTATTGATAGTAGTTATGATTATTAATGGAAGTAAAATTAGTTATAAATAATGTAATGGTAATCATAATAGTAGGGGCGGGATATTTGGCATGATAATAGTAGCGGTTGTAATAATGATAGTGAGAATATAAATGATAATAGTAATGAATATTGTAATGATATAGTAATCGCGGTATTAAATTAGTTATTGGTATTAATTGAAAATTAATGGTAATGGTGAGGTTATGAGATCAGATTGTAGTTATTTGATATAAATTGAAGACATATTGTTTACACAAACAAGTTTTTTTTCATATTTTGGGTGTGAACATAAGACAAAAAGGTTAAAATACATAAATTTGCGTAAAGACAATTACAAACCAACACAATTTGCAATTATTGTGTAATGGACAGACAAATGTGATACACAATGGAAAAAAGAACGACCGCAGTACAATAAATATTTTTTAGGTTATATACATGTAATGTTTCATACACATTTATTAAAATAAGAAATTAGATTTTACGAATTAAATTCATTCAATCGATCAAAAGGTCATCACATAATAAATGATTTTTTTATTTATTTATTTATTTTTATTTTTTTTTTGGTATTATTTGTGATGCGGTGGCACATTATTCAAATTATTTTCGAAAATAATCGCACCAAAAATTGCGTAGTTAATATTTGAATGCATCGTTTGTTTTAAAATTACAAAAATCCGAACAAAGCAGCGTGAAATAAAGAACAAAGAAAAAGAGAAATAGAGAAAAAACATTTGGGATATAACGATTAGCAATACTAGCTATCAAATATTGAAATCAATATGGAATGCATTGGATGAAATAAAAAAAACCGACATTAAGAAAAAAGGTTAACAACAAAAAAAAAAAACAAAATTAAACGAATAAAAATTTACAGAAAAAAAGTTAAAAATTTAAAAAATCGAGTAAAAAAATAATAAATTTCTGACTCTGAGCTCTGAGCTCTGAGCCCCTGACACAATCATCGATCAGGCTGAGTGGTAGAACAAAAAAGGTTTCGGTCAATATAAGTAAAAACGGAAACTGACGACCAACACATTTAAGAGGGTAACACTTTTTACAAACTTATTAAAATGCTTAGAATAAAAATAAAATAAATTTAATAAAACTGAAATTAAAATTAAAATACATAAACTATAAGAAAAAAGTAATATGAACAAATGCTTAATATGCTTTAATTTATGATGTTTACTAATTTATGTACATTAAATGAAATCGACTAACTTAAACTTAAATTACATTCTATAGCTACCCCCTCGAAATAAAATCGTAAATAAGGTTTCGAAATCGTGTGTGTGGTTGTTGCTTTGGATTAGTAGAAAAAATCGCTACCAACAAGTTTTACTTTTTACTTTTCTCCTTTTTGTTTTTGTTTGGTTTGTTAATTTGGAGCAATCGAGTTATGAAAACTTTCAATTCAGCACATTAAATAATTCATTTCGAGTATTTAAAATATGCTATGTGTATAAATGTGATTGAAATTTCGGTGCATTCGTATAAGAAAGAAAACGAACAAAACAAAGTTAAATGAAACCAACTAACCGCAAAGTAAAAGTAAACGAAAATAATGAAATACATAACTGTAAAAATTAAAGTACTACTAAGCAGTAATAAAGAAATTAGCTGGCAACACTTACCGGCTGCAGTACGCTGCATCACGGGCGATTGACGTTGAATTTGTGGTTCCGCTGGCGGTTCGAGTATATCACGATACTTGGAGACCATTAGCACCGAAATGAAATAGACGATGGCGAGCGAGAGGAACTGAGCTTGCTTGGTTTCCTCCTGAAAAAAGTTTAATAGTACAGAAAATAATAATAATAATTAGAGGGAATACAAAATCACTATTATATTTTTTGTTTGATAGCAAAATTGCAATAATAAACTCATTTTATCACCCTTAAAAATATTTTTTAAATCGTGTTAGTTTGATATAGTAATATCGAATGTAGTATGTGAATTTTATTATTTAAAAAATTCTTTCTTATACATGCTTAGTTAAATACAAATAGTGCAATAATTCGCTTATCTTATTATTTTTGTTTAACTAACAGTTTAAATAGGTGGCAAGTTTTATTAAAAAATATGTTTGACTACAGGTGGAACTCTTTAATTTTATAACCGTATTATCTTAAGTCGTTCACCTTATCAACTTGATTGAAATAAAATCTTGGAAAGGTGGCAACCTTTTCCAAAATTCCATTTATAATATTCAACCGAAATTTTTCCTGAACAGCTGTAGTTTTTTATCCATATCCTAATATTTCATTTATTTTCCTAATGAAATTTGGATATTTTTTAACAGTAACCTTTCTCAGAAATATCCTAAATTTAAAGGATTTTTAAACCTTTTTAGTTTGCGACCAAGGTAATAGTATATATTTTACTAATTGGAAAAAAAAACTAACAGATGACCACTTTTCTCAAAAATATACCTATTTCAATATATTCTTCCAATATGTTCCACACAAACATCCACAACACTTTTTCTTCAAACGCTTTTACAAAGAACTGTCTTATTATATTTGTTGCTTTAAAATTAATTAAAAAAAGTTTCCTAAACAAAAATGACAGTTTTGATCCACTATTGATGGGTTTACATTTCGTTCTACAGAAATTAAAACTTAATGGAGCATACACATTTTTGAGAACTTGGTAACTCTCGTTCATTACATTACTTTATTTGTAAAATGTGATTCTTTATTCTAGAATTTCATGACGCAGATTTCAAATTACTGAATTTATATAATGAAAACACCCACCCTATTTTAATAATATAAAAAAAAATTCAAAAATCATCTCACACTTACCACATCACGATAGATAACCGCACGCAAGCGATTAACATCCATATCCTGCAGCAGCTTCTCAGGATCCTTGACCGGGGATAATTGACCTGTTATTGACTCAACAATATTCTGAAAATAGAAACAAAGCCATCAAATAAAGCGAGAATGACACGAGTGAACAATGCAGGGGCAAAATGCCAAACGGCTAGTCATTGAAAAAAGCAAGGATATGTGAAGAGCTTAACTGCTGCAGCAGCGGCGGCAGCAGCGGCAGAGACAGAGGCAGTAGCACAGTGGCAGCTGCAATGGCATTTGACAGCAGTCATTGACAGGCATTCGCTGCAACAAGCACTAAGCCACTGAGCTAGTAAAGCATATATAATATATTTATATATAATATATTTATATATAATATATATATACAGTTATGTGCAGACATATATATGTATTTGTGCGTGAGTATCATGACCGTACTCATATAAACGGCTGTGAAAGTGAGTAAACCACAGCGAAGTGCACCGTAAGTGTGCCACTTGAAGGCCATAAAGGCAAGACGAGGATTGCTGTGGGATCAACTGCGGACGATGAGGGACACACACACACACACATCTGCCAGCAATTGCTTGGTTTATTTTGCTTTTATTCTGCTTCCTCCTTTTATAACGCCTATGTATGTAGCGGTGTCGTATATGCCATTTTACCGTTATTTATGGAATTTTCATTTACGTTTGAGCTAAGTTAAATTCCTCATGACTCACCTTGGGCGATGCTTGTGCGCCACGTATGAGCGCCTGTAGGTGTGCTGCACCGGGTACATCGCGCGCCATTGCGCCCATATTGTAGCGCGTACGCTCCTTACACTCCAGGCAATTGCGTACGGCACATGTGCACACCAGACGCAAACATTGACGCAGTATGCCGCCGCTGGACATGTTCTTCTCCGCTTCCAGTTCGCCGAAATTCAACGAAGTGGCGAATATTAGCACATCGGCCATATTGACGAGACGCTGTAGAAAGGACACGGCCACCTCGAGCGGCATGCCTTGTGTGGGTTCCAGCACATCCAATTCGGACTGTGGGCGAGAAGAGAGCGAGAGAGAGAGAGAGAGACATTTAAGGTTATATTAAAATTAAACTTTAAGCGAAAGAGTTCTTGAAATCAACTATAAAGGCAAGCAACTAAAGCATATGCTTTAATTTTTTATCCTTAACCATCACACTCACATTGGGGGATGTGGCACTTGCCAGGAGTGGCAGCAAACCGCCACAAGCGATGATCAAATTATCCGCTAACTGCGATATCAAATGCACAGTATTCACCACGAAGATAGCATTCTCGCTTGAATTTACAAAATCCAAAACACTTTTAGTCGAGTGGCTGCGCCACACTTGTATGTCCGTCTCAAGGGAGAAGAGCACATCGGAGAGCAGGCGTTGATGTATGTAGGACCATTTGAATTCCGGTATGCGAAAGGGTGGACGTGTTGGTCCGGGACTGAACATTGGACGTGTTGAGCCAGATTTTGGACGTTGTTGCTGTTGCTGCTGCTGCTGCTGCTGCGGTTGTTGTTGTTGCTGGTGTGGATGTTTGTTGTCTGTGGTAAGAAATGAAAGAGTAGTTAATATAAAGCATACTCTGATATAATATAGGTTGTTCTTGGAAAATTTTTAAAGATAGGAAATAAGATTTTCAGATACTGAGGATCTTCAGTGACAGCAACGGGGTAACTTTTGAACTTCACATTCTCCAATTTAAAACAGCCGGTAAAAAAAGGTCTGCATGATTATAGAAAAGAGACAGCTTAATTTCTTTAGTTCAGTCACGACCTGATCCTTCGATAAAAAAGTACCGAGGACATCGTTAAGCTCTTATAGTTCATGCTTTCCTTAAAACTGGCCGGCTCCAATAAATCATTGTCGATCAATATTTTTCTTTCCATTTTACACTAAGAACTAGATAACAACTACAATTTGGTTTCAAAAACGCTAAACAAAGATGCCTTAAATTTCTTTAAGGTGGAATAAGTTTGCGTACTCTGTGATCTCAAGATTCAAAGACTTTTCTCAAAGCATCCCGAAAATTATAGCGTATTCAGTAATTAAGAAGTGGCGATGAGTTTTCATTCGTTTTAATAAGATGACGATAATCTATATTTAGTCACAGTTAGGAAAGAAGTTGGAGACCGGCTCTAATACATCCCATTACTGTTTAGTTCCCTATTTCCGCGCAAGCTTTATTTAGTTTCCTCGGTCTTCAGTAATAGCTACCGCGATCGGAAGACCACCACACTTTCTATTGCAAATCATTTCTCAATTTTAATATGGCTTACTAAGCTTCAGCTTAATCCCTCGCACCTCGTGTCTGCAATACCAATTCGACTTGAGCGCTCAAATTGCTAAACTCAATGACATCTGTAGTCAAGACAGACACAGATGCAGACCGAGTCATGGGAAATCCAAGAGCGGACGAAAAACGAAACACATTAATAAAAAAAAAAAAAGTAACACTGACAGCTGCTGCTGTCATCCAATCCCTGACACTTATTTGTCTGCATGAGTGCCATTAAATCCTAGCTAAGTTTATGTGCGTGCCATTTAATTTTGTGGAAATCATTTACCGCCTCGAATGTCCGTTCGTGCGCTTCAGGCATGAGTGGAGAGCGTGCTAGTGACTCAGATTTTATTACATTGCAATTGGGGCGAGAATCAAATTGACAGCTAGGATTTATCTAATTTCTAAGCAAGTTCCGAAAGATTTAGTAGCATTCACCCCACCTCCCTCTTCCACTCTCAGCATTTTGATTATCGCTTAGACTTAAATACATTTAATTTATATGTGTATATTTTTTGTGCATACTGGACTATTTACTTCATTTGCCTTAACTTCTGTAAGAGAAAACTAACCTCACAAAAGACTAGGGGTGGTTGGCACTTACCGAAATGATTATTCTCAACTTGTGTACTGGCAGTCGTGTGTTTTGTCTGTCGGTCATCTACTTGCGCCATATCGTCTTGCAATTCTTCATGTGTGCTTTGTGTCTCCTCTTCGGTGTGCTCGACCAGCTCTTCCACTGCTTCGATATCCAAAAGCCCAACAGCACCGTCATTGGGTTCATTCTTTGGTGTTGTTTGTGTGGTTGAGTCAACTTCTTTCGCCACTCTAAGTGGTATGGCCGCTAATGGTTTCTCAACTGGCAATTCAACTGTAGCCGGTAATGCAAGTGGTTCTGCAATTTCCGCTATCAACTCATCGGTGGACACCACAGCTGCCACGGTGGGCTCAATCGTTTCCTCTACTGCATTTACCGTTTGCTCCAACAAATCATTCACCACTGTTTGCACAATATCTGTGACATTTTCCTCTGTGGCTTCTACTTCTGGTTCATTGGCTTCTTCAGTACGTGTGACTGTCTGCGCCGCAGTTGCCTCCGTCTCAACTTGGTCTAATGCGGCTGTGAGCACATCTTTCACGATTCTTTTGGCTGCCTCCGAGACAGCTTCTTCACTAACATCATTCTTCGCTTTTTCTACAATCTCATTATTGTTTGTCTCTTTGCGCGCCCGATCTTCTGCAACACTCGCATCGACCGCTTGGTCTATCAATTTATCGACTATGTCCTTTACCATTGCCTCTGCAATGATATTTTCATTGTCCACCGTCGACGACTCCGTTAGTCCGAGCAAATTTTCTTCGGTAATAGATGCGCTGGATACCGTTGTTTCGGGGCTTAGTGAGGAGATCTCCTCGGTAGTCTCCACTGTGGTCGAGAGCGAAGAACTCACATCCATTAGTTCGTGTTCATGCTCTTTGGCAACAACGATTGCCAACTTCGAGGTTTTGTGCTCGTCGTTTTTGGGTTCGGCAGTATTTGTGTTGTTGTTATTTAAGGTATTTTCATCGGTTTTGTTGTCTTCAGTCTTTTGTTGCGTCTTAATAATGTCAGACGCTTGAGTGAGTAAATCGGCTACGGCATTGTTTGCATTTTCGTTGCTCTCACTGTTCGCAATTGCTTCATTGATGTCATTTGTGTTGTTATTGTTGGTTTTTGTTGTAGTTTTGAGCTCTTCAGCATTGTTGTTCAGCAAGTTCTTTGTGTTCAACAAAGAGACATTGTCCTCATCGGTCTTCTGTGGTGTTGTGTGACTTTGTTCTGTAGACAGTTCTTTCGTCGCTTGCTTCTTCTCATTCTTGAGCACACCTTGTACTACCTCATTGACAGCCAACTCAATCTCTTCATCCTTCAAAACAGAGGAGGCTTCTTGCATTTCATCGGCCGCTATTTTGCAGTCTTGTAGCGCCTTTTCGGAGTTGTGTAGCACTTGTTGTACGAGTTCATCATCGGCGGTTGTACCGGCCGCCATCTTGGCGGTGGCCAGCTCTATTTCTTCGAGATCCTCTGACTTGAGGTTAAGTGTTTGTGACAAGGCGTCTTGACCGCCGCTGGTGTTTGATTTCGCGGGTGTACTACTTGCGCTTGCGCCCGTCGATGAGCAGGAGGCGCTTCCGTTGCAAGTCACTGCCATTGCCGGCGACTCAACTATACTAGTGACTATCACTTCCGATTTTATGTGTTCATTGTAAACATCGGATATATTGGAAATTTTCGATTTCGTCAACTCTTCGCTTTGCACCGCCTCTTTCGTTAATTCTTCCTCGACCGCATTTTCTTCTGGTGTGCAGACACAGTTCGCGGGCTCATTGACATCGCCTGGTGCATTCAACTCCTGTGGAGTGGACTCGACATCTTCGCTCTCTTCTACTTCCTCCTCTACAGGTGGCACATCTTCGAGTGAACCCACCGATTCTTCATCTTTAACTGGCACCTCTTGTATTGTAGCCGCTGGCAGTGCTGCGTGTCGTTGCTGCTGATGATGCATATGTGTATGCTCTAGTTGCTGTTGTTGTTGGTGTTGATGGTGCTGATGATGTTGCTGCTGCTGTTGCTCTTCACGCTCCCAGCCACTGATCGTGCTGATGGGACGCGCTTGGCGCAATGCCGGATCGGTTATGTTGTCTGTGCGTTGTCGTTCATAGTGTTCGTACATTTGCGCGAACTGCAGTTTGAATTCTTCATATGAGACCTTCGAGTGCACTATGGCCAGCGTGTCGACCCACACACGCCAACCGCCGTACTCATGCTTGATCGCATGATGCAACAACATTCGGAAGAGTGAGTATACCATATCGGAGATTTTCTGCTCTTCGGTATTCTTCGGATGTATGTAGGCCATAGCTATGAGCCATTCCTGCCACACAGACATCTGAAGTACGGTGCGTCGGTTTTCGCGATTGCTATTGCACAGCAGTGTCATGTCGGAGAGGAAGAGCTTTTTCACCTCGATCAGCGATTCGGTTTGTTTGGATTGACGTATGAGCGTGGCGACGACCTTAAGGATCACTGAAAATAAAGAGATAGGGGGAAATGAGGTACAGTAAATTCGCAGCTTAAAAATAACAAGTTCATGTTCAAGCACATCGTTCGGAAGACACCTTACTCGACGTTTTCTTATATGAATTAGGTCTATAATAATAATTTTGTTCGTTATCACTAACTTTTTCAGAATTTAAGAGACTTTACATGGCATATTATACTTAGAAAGGGCATGTTGGATTCTTAAGTATCAAAATATTTTCAGTGGATCTAAGCGTTTTGAAGCTTCTAAGTTAATTTGACCTATTAGGTAACGATCGATTAACAACGAAATTGTGTTGCGATCGAACCACCTGCCGGCTAATAATTGACTTTGATGGCTTGGCATCCGACGGGATAGTTAGGAAGGCTTGCATCAAGTTTGATGATGTTTTTCGTTAAAAGAATGCTTTTTAACGACGAGGAATTTATTTCCTAATAGTCTTCGTAACTTTTCAGGTATTTGTTAGATATAATCTGTATAATCATGCTGTGAAACGTTTAATTGACTCTTGCGAACCGAAGTTATTCCTGGTTATTCCTTAGGAGCATATAAATGCCAACAACTCAACGACCATAACTAGGTTTAGAGTCTTCACAACAGCATTTCTCCCTTCGGTGATCTCTCACACTTTGTCCAGCTTGTCTCTTGCTCTTGCAACTTTCTGCAACCAACCCATTTTAATGTAGCTAAAATGTTCACCGATTTATTGCAGCTTAACTGTAATAATATCCCTCTTAATTTTCATTTATGCGAATATATGGTCATACGAGCATAATTCTGTTTTACCATCGTTCTGTACAGAGTCCTTCATATCCTGCATGAAACATTCATTTCGCTAATCCTAAACAGAAGTTTCAGTACACTTTTTACACATATGTGAGTTTAATATAGCAGCACACATGTGTGGTTAGTTTTATGTGTATTTATGTGTGGTTTGTTTGTACATATGTATTATCATATCCCTGCAAGCCAATTCGGAATTGCAGATTCCTTTTTTGTTAGTAATCATTGACAAAAGCGTTCATCATCCTTTAATGACGTTCAAAAACTGAATTGTAATTACTACCAAAAAATTTAAATTGTAGGGTGAACATTTTTTAAAAAATCTGCATTTCAGACTAGAATTACTTTCTAATATTTACACAAATTTTCAGCAAACAAAGCGACATCTATGTGCTCGCACTTGTATTTCGAATTATAAATATTTATAACATCTCTACCGCAAACATTATTCTCGGGAATACATTTCAATACCAATCAATTATGCTCCATATGCTAGAGCTTCTTTCAAAATTTATTCAAAATAATAATGATAATAGTTTTTTTTGTTAAAACACTTTTGATAATACGAAGGGAATGTCTGGAAATCAATATTATACTATACAGCTGAGTCGAGTTTAGAAATTCTGGTCTTAGTCCTTCGTACTCGATAACACTGTGATACATATTTAGCTCCATGTGTTGAACCTGAACTTCTCTAACAAAGTCTCATTTAACCTAGTCTATTTTCAAAATTTCGTTTTTAATCCGGATAAAAAACTTTTTTGTAAGCCAAGTCTACATTTAGCATTCATCTTTCACACACATACATAAGATGCATCGCAAGGGAATGTAATATGGTAAAGTGAGAAGCCAATTTTCCTACAGGTCACTACACTTTCCTACTTTCCTACACTTTTCTACTTTCCTACATTTTCCTACTTTCCTACACTTTCCATATTCCGTTATACACCAAATTCTATACTTAGTTGTATATAGTATATAACCTTATATACTCACTTGGATTCTCCAAACGATAGTGACTCTCCGGCTCTGGATGTCTGGTGTATAGAATTTGTTGTGATATATGTTCGGTCATAATTTCGTAGAGGACATTATACGTTGGTAGGGAAAGCGACTCCTCGTAGAGTAATAAACGTTCCGCTAATAGTGTGTATAAGTTGTGCGGCGACATAACGTCATATTTTCGTCTATTAGTGGCAGCAACAGCAGATGGCAAACATTAGTGGCAGCGACCGGTGAAATGAAGACAAAGTTTGTTGCCGCACAGAGATGCGCAATAGAAATGTAAAAAGAAAGAAAAAGTTTAAGTTTGAGAAGGTAAATAAGTCATTTAATAAATTGCATTGCAAAGTAATATTTTATATGCCACAAGCCAGATGGCTGGTTGAGAATACGAAGTACACAAGTATAATATTTGTGTGTGTATAAGGGGTGTCTGTTTTTTTTTTTAACGTAAAATTATATTTGCTTCAAAATGTAGAATTAATATTGATATGTTAAACAAATGTGCGTGATCTTATAAAATATGAGGCAATTATCTAAAATTTTTATTTTTTGATAATAATAAATATTACATTATTCTTTTTGAATATTTATAATTTTAGTTGCTCTCTATTAATTATATCTAGAATATTTAATGTTTCATATAAAAATATGTAGTTTATAATTTAATTGCAAAAAATACAAGATACATACTTTAGAACACCCCTAATGTAGTGTGGCAGGGACATTTCGGAAATGTACTTACTTGTGTGTGCTGCGTGATAAAAAGAATCCAAGCAATTTCAATGCCTGTAAGCGTATCAATTGACTTTCAGCAGCCAATAATTTGAAAATGCTACGAACGCCATGTTTCACATCGAAAGCAGGTACCATGGAGCTGGGATGCTCGGACATAAGCGAAATTAACATTTGCAGAACGTCATGAAGATTCTCATCCTGTGAGAGAGGGCGAGTAAATAAAATGAATAGGTTTATAAATTGAAGTTTTTGTTGCAAATAGAGTGTTTGAGATCCTTCGAATTCCACTTACCTCATGCATGGTCGTCAAGTAATTCAAAATGCTTTGCAATTCATCTTCTTTGACACCATTGCCGATCATAATCAATTGTTTCAAAAACAATAAAATATAGGCGCGTATCGCTAGTATATCCTTTTGTGCTGGGCGTGGACCATCTGGTAAAAAATATAATATATAAATAAAATTGCAATACAATTTTAAAATATTTGAAATAACACCACTTCGCACTATATGTTTGACTATATAAGAATTTTGTAGTCGGATCTGTACAATAAATTAAGTTCTTTCTAGTGATCCCTCTTGTACGATATACAGCTTCAAATATCAAAAAAATTACACACTCTAAACCGGGTTAAGTGCTAAACCAGAACTTAATCTTATGATTAGCGTAAATCTGTTTTAAAATCTCTGAAATGTCATTGAAACATGGGAATGAAAAGTATCTATTAAGAACTGTCGAGAAATTTAAAAATCAGCTGTCGCGATCTCAAAATATATCTCTTGCGAAATTCATGCTTAAAACACATGAAATTATAGAATTAACCGGAAGCCATTTTACCAGACTTTTGCGAAAACGAATTTGTCTTTTCAAGCAATTGCATGGTTAAGCTATTATTAGTTAAAGGTTTTAATATCCAGACTTTGAGCAAAATCTCAAATTATAATTCGTATTTTTTTTAATATTTGGGTAAACAAGGAATTGGGAATATATATGTACAACAGATATTTACAAATTCCTGTAAGCTTTGTATAACTTTCAAAGACCAGTAGTTGCCTAAGAGCATTGTGAGTTCTATATTTCTATATTGCTAAGATGGGGGTTTGCTTTTTAAGATCGAGCTAGAAACAATTGAGATAAAATCCCGAAATACTTTAAACGAACTTTTTGATTTTAATTGAAGACATTTTGTAGCATTTGGATTTGGATAGAATAAGACTCAAGTAGTTAGTTTTTAAATTGATAACGAGAATATTCTAAAACACTCAGCGTGAGGTCTTCCATGAACATTCTTAAAATGAAAAAATTTCAGATCAATAAATGGATTTCGTTCGACTGAACTATTTTGATATTGAGCCTCCAATATGAGAAACACAAGAACCGTCCCGACAAAAGTCGAGTCTCGTAAAATACGGATGCAAATTATATCGCACCAAGGACTGTCAACTCGTCAAGATGCCTGAAAAATATGCGAGCAATAGTTTTTGTCTGATATGTCTCAAGTACCTGGTTTTGTTAGTCAGTGATTACCTTACTATTGTCAATTGACAAATATCAATTATTTTTGTCTTCAAAATGTTTTAATTCAATTAAAAGTAAAGTAAATACTGGACTTTAAAAGTGATTACTGACGCGTGACAATTGATAAAGTTTTGACACAAAACATGAACCATTTCTCTGACTAGTGACAAATTAAAAATGTTTAATTTAAGGTTGAGGAGAATAGGTTTATATTTTGGCTATTTGGATTAGTGGCTAATGACAAATATTTGAAAGAGAAGTTCAAGCAATAGTTTTCACGTTTCCATTTTAAAAATTTCTCCTTTTTCTCAATCTCCTTCACTCAACTCAGATTGCTACAATTCCTTCCTTCACACTCACCCAATCCCTTTGGTATGATGCCACTCTTCGTACGCGGATTCACAACCCAATAGTAGTATTTAAGCGTGTGCACTGTCTGCAGTACGGTGCTAACACGTCGCACATTACTGTAGATTTGCGTATCGCTGAGGAATTCCGTTGCCAAATAAGAGTACAAGCGCGCCTGTACATTGGCTGGCGTGTAGATCCACAGCGCCGGATTGAAGAGCACATGATCGAGCAGCTGCCACGTAAGAAAGGAGAAACAAAACAGCTGCAACACATCGAGAGAAGCCAAAATATGATACTGTTAGTCTCAATTACAACAAATAATCTCAAGCTCAATAATAAAAACACTCAAACAGTGTACGCTCGAAACAATACAAATACATTTTAAATATATTAATTGTATGAATATAATTTATATATACAAAAATTTATTAGAAAATTGAGTTATACATACATGTAGAGGGTGTTTTTTTTATGGTTTGGTTGTTGTTTATATTATTTTTTTGATGCACAAAACAACGAACGAACGCAACGACATTATGAGCAGGTAACATATTTAAGTTTTTTGTTTTTGTTATTTTTTTTTTTTGTTTTGTTTTTGTACATATTGGTTGGGAAATAAAAAATCGCGAGGCAGGGTAACGCAACGCAAACGGCATTCCAGAATTTTTTTAAGTTTTCAGTTTATATTTAAATTGTTTTCAACGCATGCAGCAAACAGCATTCAGAAATGAAAATTCGTTTCAAAATATGAAAAAGAAAAATATAATAAAATGTTTATGTAAATATATCGTTTGATGTATGATCATTGTTACAATGTTCACTAATTTACTAATTCATGGCTAATCAGGTTAGAATTGTATATAATTAGCGCATGTTTAGCGTAATTAAGAGGCTTCTAAATAAATATATTCTATATATATTGCATATATTGATACTACAATGAACTATATTGAAAATAATATATTTTTAAATTTTTTTACTAACTTTTAGTAACGCTCAGACTCTACAGTAATATAATTAAATAACTCATTTATATATATACATACATATTTACTATAATTTTAGCACTAATAAGGCGACATACGACAAGTAAGTGCAACAGCAGTATTCCATGCTTATTTGCACTTCGAAAATTAAAATCATTTTTCAACTCAGTTAAGCAGTGTATCAATAAATTGAGACTAGTTTTGCCGAATATTTCATTCAATTAGTGGAATACCGCTTAATTATACAACATAATCAATTAATCTAGCATACACCTTAATCACTTATTCAACTTTTTAATGACATTTAAATTTCTTTACCTTTAAATGCTTTAATATTTGTAATTAAAATAATTATTTTTTAGCCAAGTATGCGCTAAATCAGTTACCACGCCCAAATATCAATTAATCAATTAGCTGAAACAATTAAGATTTTAATTGAGTTTAATTTAAAATGTTTCTCTATTTGAGTAATTAATTCTCGTATACTTTTGATCACTTTTCGTTTTCTTATACTTCCCTCCTAGATTTTCTTTTTGATTGAATACAAAGAACAAGATTACAAATTGATTTGTACAAATTTGCTGTCAATTAAATAGTAAGTGGGTAATCATATATTTGATAATAATAAATTGAGAATAATTAAATTTTTAATTCTTGAAATTTTCTTAATTGTCCAAGTATACTTTTATTTCGTATGCCACATTTTTATTAATAATTGAGCGAGCTTATGTAAGGTATAAGTAACATATGTCAGAGTCAATTAAGAAGGGAATACTGTATCATTTACTTATAAGTCATAGTTAGTAAAAGCTTTATGTAGTTAGCCAATAAAGACGTAGATTTTTTATTTTTGTAGTAAAATATTTCGATAAATAACATAATATTATTGAATAAGAATACATTTAAATCGATCGAAAGACTGCTACTTCCTAATGTTTTCAAATACTTCGGTGTTATAATATATTATATTATATATTACCTATAAGTCATATAACTTATTCATGATAACGGTACTCTCATTTTATTTTCATACGAGAACTATTCATACTCTACACTGCTTCTTTCTCAGAAACAATATCGATAAAATTGAATGTGTTTATGGCATAGCTCAGTTGTGTCACATGGGTTACCAAAAAATTTGCCAAGTGGTGCGGTATTTTGCTTTTAATTGCCATTATGAGGTTGCTGTACTAAACTATAGAATTGTTCTATTCTATATATATATATACATATATATATAGAAATATATATGTACTAAACTATAGAATTACCTATTTGAATTTATCTCTCTCTCATCCTTCATTGCAGTCAGCCGATAAGAAACTTAAAAAGTTCAATTTTACTTTGTCGGGATACGATTTTAACTTCGAATTTTCTACCTAGGAGGTCGAAGTCACTGAAGACACGAGTGATCTGTTATCTGATATTGTACAATACCTCATGTCTAAGGTGAAGAAACTGTTCATTGATTAAGTGAGGTTAGGTCAGTAACAAACTAGAACTCTAAATTAATTAATTCAAAATTAGTGAGTGAATTTGTTGAATGAATATGTTTAATCAATTATCTGAGCCAAAGTTCGGACATTAAAAAACATTAAAGAAGGTAAAACTAAGGGTTGAGTTTTATAAGGCCAAGGTTCCAAGTATCTTAGTAGGGTATTTTTTTACTTTTATGCAGCAAATAATGACACAAACATGAATACTCTTGACATCTAAATTCGAAGTCGAAAGTTAGTGAGAATAAAGCGTATTTATCGAAAAGAAGATTGAATGAGGTTCCCATAAATATGGGAATGTAGTCCTCGAATCAGCAGCTGCAGGTCTACAGAAAGATACTTCGAAGACGAAGTAGCTGATATAGAGCCCACAATTTTTTTTTACTGAGCGGGAAGAAGTTCAAAGCAACGGCCGAAGGGAAGAGTAAAGGATGTGCAGTCAAAGAAGATTGCTTACTTTATATTATAAATTAAGTGAAAATTTCCCACATACAAACATATTGTTTGTATGTATATGTATATATGTATGAAATGCAAATTATGAATTTTTTGCCATTTTTTGCCATTTTTTAAATAACGAAAAGCATTTTTCGCTCTTGCAACAACAGCGGTGTGTCGTAAGACTGCAAAATATACGAATGTCCTTCACAATCTGCCAATATAAGAAGAATATTGCTGCCAGACACGAGAATATTGTGGAACAAGTGCAATTTTTTCCGAGTACAATTGCTGTTATTATTGTATGCTTAATTGTGTCCACTTGTAGTGATTGCTGTCGACAGTCATTAAATGTGTATGTATGTATGTATGTGTGTGTGTGTGTGTGTATTGTACTTTTTTGATTCCCTTTTTGAAAATGAAGCATAATTTTAAGCAGAAAATGCATAAATCCATGGAATTCATGAGCGAAATGCAGAGCACACTATTTTCAAGTACGTCTGTATATTTGTGCGTGTGTGTGTGTGCAAAAACATGATATTACAAATATAGCTGTTTATATGTAAATATGCGTTTGTGTGAGTGCATATAATGGCAGCTGGAGATAAAATTCGAATGAGCTGCAGTGGTCAATGGATTCCACGAGCACACGAAGTGGGAAAAGTTTCGCCATTAAAAACGCGTTAAGCGTTGCACAACCGAAAACACACACACATATACATACATACATATATATATATATGTACAGATATATACACCAATACATCCAAAGAGAAGTAATAATAAAATACTGAAAGGAAAATAAAGCGAAAACAAGAGCAAAAAATAATAAAAATATGGACAAATCAGCAAGCGTACAACAACACCAATAGTAGCAACAACAACAAATTGCTACCATTATTGCGATAATTCAGCACTTTACTTGCCACTTTCCCGTTCGGCGCCGCCTAAAGTTGAGTTGTGTTGACACAAATGAAATTTATGAAACTTTGCCGGCGAGCAAATGCGCCAACGAAGCGTGACAAGCCAGCGTTGTTGTAAGAGTGTTCGTGTTGGCGTGTTGCGCTCACGCCACAAGGCGTCGAAGCGCGCAAGTGAAGTGAGTTACACTGAATATTGCGCTGTTTTTCAATAATTACTAACCGACATAATACTAAAGAAGAAGAAGAAGAAGAAGCAGAAAATAAAGAGCGCCAAAAAACGGATAAACTTAATGTAGAAATGAGGAATGATAATATAACAACAAAAGCAACAAAAGCAACAAAATCGATTACGTCTGCAACAAGAACCGGGTATGTCCGTTTGTGCCGCCGGTTGACAATGGTGTGGCATGACAATGTCCCTTGCAACATTTTCGAACTTAACGTCAAAGTCAGCAGATAACTCTTTAAACGAGCGACAGTCGCCGCGAGAAGTTGCAAGGTAGTACAAGTGCAGTAGAGATAGTAGTGGGTAGGAAGATAAGCAGTTGCACTGAAAAATTATCGCTATAATTACAACGAGCATTGGTCGCGCTTATAAGAGGCGGCCGTGGCAAGGACTCTGCGATTACGAGCGCATAAATGAGAAATAAATGTGCGGCGAAAATAATTATTGGTTTGCATAATTTGTTGCATGGTTCATCAGAGGGGATTCCACGATTCTTGCGAAAATGAGTAACTCGAATACAAGTATAGATATCTTATTACAACAAAAAGAGGTAAAGACGTTAAAGAAGTGAGGTTTTTAAGAGTTTTCGAAAAGCAAAACTTTTACATTCTGAAAATAAGCTTTATGTATTGAGACTAGATATAGCAAAGAAAATCCATAACATTTCGAACGTTATAACTAGTTGACAATTTCAGGGTTGGGAGTGAAAATATTGTATATCGACACTATGAAAAGTCTTACCTTGAAAGTATATTGTCGAAAAGTGATCTCACTACAATTCCGGAAGCACTTGATCCGTCTAGTTAAAATTTCGATAAGAGATAGTTCAAGTTGCTCTGGACTTAAATAATTATAATTATAAAATGATATGCATAGTTTCTAATTTTGGTACTTTATTATGGAAATTCGAAAAGCTTGGTCCTTCCCATTATAAATTTCAACTTATTTTCAACAATTTTTCAATCTTGTCATGGAATTGGAATCTTGAAAGGAATGTGATCAGTTATAGTATAACTCTGCCTTTTGTACCTCTCCGCAGGGTCTTTATTGGTCTTCAATATTAATTCTGTAACTATCTCTTCAGATTTTCCTTTTGTGGTTGTTTTCATTCCCTCTATTAATATTAGGTAAATTGAGAGTGACGCTGAAGCTCGGGTTTGAGGTTCGTAACTTTGGTTAAGATTGTATAGAGAGGCAGCCTGATGATGGCTCAGTTCACCACCGTTATAAAACTGCTGAATCAACAGAGAACCCTAATGCACTAATATAGTTTATTATAGTATATACTGAAAGCGACTTGACTGCAGACAGACAAAAGGTTCGGGTGGCTTCGTAGGTAACTCCGATATATTGGGTTGTTCGGAAAGTCATTTCGTTTTTTCCCGCCAGAGGACTTAATTACGTTTTTTCGAAACTAACTTCACACTTAAGCCCCATAACCATTATATGTCATGAGAGCTGATATTGCAAGGCTTGTGTGTGAAAAAGTTCTATTAATTCTACCCAGTAGTTTTTGGTTGGTGCCTTTTTAAATATGGAGAGCAATAAGCAGCATTTTCGTCATATTTTACTTTTTAACTTCAGAAAAGGTAAAAATGCTGTCCAAGCGAGAAAAAAATTGACGGATGTGTATGGAGAAGGCGTGTTAACAGTACGCCAGTGCCAGAACTGGTTTGCAAAATTTCGATCCGGCAATTTTGATGTCGAAGATGCACCACGGTCTGGAAGGCCGGTCGAAGCTGACAAAGATGCGATAAAGGCATTAGTTGATGCAAATCGGCGAATCACCACACGAGAGATCGGTGAGAGGTTAAATTTGTCGAATTCAACTGTTTATGGCCATTTGAAAGGCATGGACTTAACCTCGAAGCTCGATGTGTGGGTGCCCCATGTCCTTACCGAGCGAAATTTGTGTCGTCGTGTTGACGCGTGTGATTCGCTCCTCAAACGTCTAGAAAATGATCCATTTTTGAAGCGGATTATTACTGGGGACGAAAAATGGGTTGTATACAACAATGTTAAACGCAAGAGGTCATGGAGCAGAAAAGATGAACCGGCTCAAAGCGTGTCAAAAGCCAACATTCACCAAAAACAGGTGTTGCTCTCCGTGTGGTGGGATGTCAAAGGAATCGTTTTTTTTTGTGCTTTTGCCGGACAAAACAACGATTAATTATTAATAAAATTTTCATCAGCTGGACAAATTGAATGATGAAGTAAAAGAGAAGGGGCCCGAATTAATCAACAGGAAGGGTGTAGTGTTCCACCAGGATAATGCAAGACCTCACACAAGTTTGGTCACTCGCCAAAAACTTTTACAGCTTGAATGGGACGTACTGCAACATCCACCATATTCTCCAGATCTGGCGCCTTCCGACTACTATTTGTTCCGGTCCCTGCAAAATTTTTTGGATGGCAAAACCTTTACCTCAAATGAAGATGTCAAAAACCACCTGGACGAGTTTTTTGCCAGCAAGGACCAAAACTTTTATGAGAGGGGAATTATGTTACTGCCAGAAAGATGGCAAAAGGTGTTGGACCAGAATGGCCAATATATAATTTAATAAAATATTTATTCATTATACGAAAACTGTCTTTCATGTTCCCCAAAAGAAACGAAATGACTTTCCGAACAACCCAATACTTTGTTCAAAGCAATAAAAATTAGTACATTTAGTATCACAAATCGTTTCAAACTGTGTGAGTGTATTAAATACATTCCACTTCCGAGAGAATCCCGCTAAGAAACATAAAAAGATTTAATAAGCAATACTTTCCTCAAAATTCTTTACTTTAAATAAAAATATCGAATCTTCTTCCTTGCAACACAAATATCCACTCCAACTCCGAACGACTTATATATGAGTATGTATGTTTAAAGCAATGCACACCAATATGAGTAACAGATTTTTGGTTTTAAAAAGCTTTCACGTGTAAGCTCGTACTTGCATTTATGTACTCGTAATATGTACTCAGCCATTAGTGGCGGCATTAACATTGCCCGTCAGCAAAGGACAATGCAGGAAGCACACACGTGCCACACGAAGAGTCGCGAACGAGATTCGCCGCATTCACGTGCTGCTGCACAAATACACAAACATATATACACACTTGCACACACATATATATAGATACTTTTGTAAGTGTGTGTGTAAGTAGCTTAAAATGTAAACACATCGTTGCTCGCCAGCCACTTTTGCCAGCAAATATATTGGCACAAGGAAAATACGATTAAGGGAAGATATTATCGTATTAAAAAAATATGAATAAAATTAAGCGCACTCCAGAGCAAATATTATACGTACTACATAATAAGTAATTTACAAGTTGTATAAAGATATTGAGTAACAATTTACTGGTTTATTTTTGCATTTAAAATACTTGATTGTTAATTAGTAAAATTTCCAATGAGCTACAGCTGAACTTCAAAGCGCTACATTTGCGTAAAATCCAACGAGATTGCGACAAGGAAACTTCAAAAACTTTCAAAACTACTTACTAAATACTTATTTAAACCAAATTTTACACGAACTACAATTAATTACGTTTTGAACACTAGTTTTACTTATAAAACGAATAATTTGGAAGAACGAACAACTTTATAAATTTGATTTTTTTTTGGATTAAGAGCGAGCTGTCAAACTGTTTAAAGGGTCTAATTTTCGTATTGTAGGGCAATTTGCAATCGCTTAATTTAATTTAGAGGTACCTTTAAATTGCTTTATTAGTGTGGTACTTACTAATAATGTTTTACTGAATCATAAAATAAAAAAAAATATTTTTGAAGAGATTTATACTTGTACTTGTTGTAAACCAAGAATTACGTTTTAATTGCAGAACATATATTTACAGATAATTTTAATAATAGATAATAATTTTTAAAAGAAAATTAAATTATTTTGAAGTAAGCCAATAACTTTATTTTATTAAATAATTAAATTTGGAAAAAGAGGTTATATTTGAGACTTGGCTAATCTTGAATTTTTAATATTTTTATCTACAAAAAAAAAAATTAATTAATGGAAATTAGCATTCATAAAGTTTAATTAAATAAATAAAAACTAAATAGTTTTTTTTTATTAAATGTAATAAATATTTTAATGAATAAACTAAAATAGTTAAGGAAAGAATTAATTTTTAATGAAAAACATTTCAGCTGACACTCTTAAAAAAAAAATTAAAAATTACTAGTTTGAGAATTAAAAATTAGTAACATATTCAGCAAAGTAATGAAAAAATTTTTAAATACATTGTATTTAAATTTCGAAATATATTTCCGAAATTATTTGACTGACATTTTATAGAAAAATTTTTAATGAAAAATATCAAAACTTCAATTCATATTAACCACTCTAAATATTTTAATTTAATCACTTTCAATTTTTAATTGTAAAAATGTCTTTATCGAAAAATTTTTGTGAATAAATTTTTATAAAAAAATAAAATTTTTGTATATTTATAAAAAAAGTTAAATTTTTTATTTACGAAACTAATAAAAATATTTACAACTACTAATTACTAAGTCATAAAACCAATTTAATAAAATTAAATAAAATTTTTCACTATTCCCGCGTTTAAAGATAATTTCTTTCTTATATTCAATAGACATTTTTTTAGCTCCTACAGTTCGAAAGCTCGCTCTTGCTTATACATTTTGGAACAAAGAACTCGTAGGAAATTGTTGAATTTCTTCACCTGATAGAACTGAGAGTTGTATTGTTTGCGGTGTTTGGCGTTTAGGAGTTATTGTTGTTTTAATTTCACACACAGACGTGATATTTAATTTTTTTTATTGTAGATTTTTAAATTCATTCATACATTTCATAGTTTGCGTGTTGAAGAGCAGCGAAAGAGATGTGTTTCAATGCAAATTAATTTTTTTTCGAGTTTAGCCAATTTTGTATTCAAATCAAGCATGATGACAAAAGTGAAAGCGATAGTATGTGGTGGGGCATTTTGAAGTTAGCGAGTTTTTAAAAAGTACAAAAAAATATTTTAATGGAAAAAGAAAGAGATATTCGAAAAGTTTAATTAGTTTCGATACGAGCAATGCTATAAGAAAAAATATTTAAAAGGTAGTAGTAATAAAATTCCAGAGGAAATACTATATGAGATATAGATAACAGAGGATATACAAAAAAAATTTCGAAAATATTTTTGAAATTTTTTTTTTTGGAAAACACACTGTTAAGACAATCAACTGATAAGGAGTACATGCGGAATTTAAGAAAAGAAAATTTGTTTTAAAATAAAATATACACTTATTGGTGGCACTAACAGAGGGTTTGGCTGGTGTTAAGAGAATTTCATAGCAGGGTTGGACAATTAAATCCTAAAATCTTGTTTTTTTTTTTTTTAACATAAATGCTAGGAATTTTTTTAATTCGTGTAAAAAAAATTTTTTTACGAAAAAATTAAGTTATTATAAAAATTTAGCCACTAATTTGCAGTGTAAAATTCGTTTAAATTTAAATTAATTAATTAAGCTAAATTATGTTTACTTTTTTATACGGAAATCGCAAGGCCACGCTTAACTGTAGACATTTAGAAAAAAAGGATTTAAATAAAAGAAAGAAAGAAGAATTATGAAAATAATATTTTGCTGCTCTCGAGTGTACAGCAAAGATTTACAATTTGAGAATTCATAAAAATAAACACGTCATGCATATATATAATTTTGAGACCTACTTAAAGCTATAAAATAAAATGTTTTTTTTTTTTTGTATGTCAAATTACAGCAAAAGTTCAGCCAATTATGTAATTTTTACGTTAAAATTATCGACACTTTAACAAGGCATTTTATACATATAAAATATACATAAAGTACATAAATACATACATACATACATACATACATACATGCCAGCTATGCGCAAGACCGTTGCCATAGCAAATACATAAATTCGTACTTAAAAACTTAAGTATATACTTACAAATGCATACATATGTATATGCATGTACATGTGTAAATTTTTACAATCTTTTCAACAAAAAAAAAAAAAGCAATAATAAGAAAATTTAACAACTCAAAGCTTTCAACACTTTTGTACACACAAATTATGTCATAAATGTACATACATATATATAAGCATCAAATACATATGTACATACTAATACTGTTAATAAAATACCATAAATAACGGTAGATTTTCATCTTATTTGCATAAGATTGGAGAAATCGCAAAACTCACCTGCTTCAGCAATAAATCACTGTTCGCCGACAGACATGTCACCAAATATTTGGTTAAATTCAGAAATGAACCCAAAACTTCCAAAGTTAAATGTTCGCGCGACGAACGCTGCAACATAAATGAGATGACTAGGAATCCACGATTCTGTATCATATGTTGTTGTACGGTTTGTGATGTTTCCACCAATTCACAAATGAAACCCAAAAGTTTGGAACTGCAAGGAGAAGTGTGGAAGCGAAGACAGTGGGTTTGTTAGAAAAGTTGTAATACACGTTTATAGTTGTTGGGAAGTACAAGTAAATTATAACAAGATGTGTGAAAGTTTAAACAATTTAAATTTTTACCGTTACATGTTTTTTTTTTTTTAATTTTTGAGAAGAAAGAAGGGTCGAGGGTCTTTGATAAATAATAACATATTTATTTTAAATATACTTACGAGCTCTTATGATACTTAAGACCCTCAAACTTCAACAAAAATTATTATGCTATTTTAATTTAAGGATTTTCACGTTTAAACCTGGTCCGACTTAAGAGTTTTATGCGTAAAGAGTTGAGTTCAAGTTCCGAATCAGTGTTTGCACTGATTAAATAAGTTCAAGCTCGAGCATTTTTGTTAAAAGCCCAGACTCAACTTAAACCCACCTTAAAATTAAACTTCTGGGAATGATGATCAATATCTAGATACTTATTCTATAAAATTTATGACATATCTAATCATAACATACCGTTTCTTGGCTTTCTTGTTAAGCGCAGAAGGGCTTCAGGAATGAGAAAATTACAATGTTTAAGTATATATATACGCATATTTTCGACTACTGTTTTAAAAAAAACTAAATCTAGAATTCTGGCCACCATTTTTACTATTAAAATTTGTTTGCAGAATTTTTCTGAAAGCTTATATTTTACTGATATCATCGATATACTGATAGGGACCAACAATACATGGGTTATTTTTGTATACTGTTTGGAACTACTTGGAGTGTTCTGGAATAATAATTATATTCAAATAAATTCTGATTTCACACTGTTCTTCTTTTAATTTGGAAGAAAAAAATTATTTATATTTTATTGGTTTTTCATTCACATAAATTGTAAGATATATTATTTATGGCAGATTTGCCTTTGTATGCAATAATCTATATTTTAAAATCATTTGAGACTCAAAATTAATATTCTCCAAATTTTCTTATTCTCATTTTACATTCTTATTTTACTCACCATAGCGTCGGATCACGTTTTATATCGCTTATGCCCTCGTGCGCCATATCCAGTTGCGAGAATAACGGAAATAACACTTGAATGCCACCAATGGAATTTAATGTACAATGTATTGAGTGTGTAACGACGGCCTTGACGTCCTGTAAATTAGGAATTTGAAATGAGAAGCGTATTAGAAAATCTTCAGTAAGTAAAATTTGGCTAAAACATATATATATATATATATATATATTTATATATTTATATTAGATATTTATTTATATATTTTATATATATATAATTGAGATATACCTACCAAACTAAAAGTATATTAAATAAATAAAATTCTTTGGTAGTGGATTAATATTTCCGAAATCAGTTTTATTTTTCCTTTCACCTTCACCTACATATGTGAATCCCGTCCTACCAAATTCAAACTGTAACCCAACTTCATAACTTAGCAAGGGTATGTGAGTATGTGGGGCGTCTATTTTATGGGCGAATGGGTATTTATGCAAATGAATACTTTTATGTATTTGTATACAGATGTAAAACAATTTTTGAAAGTAAATTTTCGATATTTATTCTTATCTTGATTTCTTTCTTATTAAAAATTAAAAATTTAATACATATTTATAATTTAATATATATTTCATTCTGCGAAACATTTAGTTAATCAAATTACACACATACACACATGAGAGCAGCCTATTCCAATATCAAAAGAATTTAAAAATTATAATAATAACAGAAACCCTCTTTATGCTTTTGTACAATATACAGTTACAAAACAAAAACCGTAACAGTTATTACCCAGAAAGTTGAGAAATTTTGTGAGAGCAACTGAAATATTATTTTCCTGTTTTTTCGTTTTTTTTTTTGCTCTACTCCACACATTTTAATATTCTACGCTATTCTGTATGTTTTGATTGAATAACGGAATCATGGTACGGGAAATATTTTCCTTTGATTTGTATGTATTTTCGACGGATCTATTCAAAGCTGGTTAAAGCAAGAATGTGCAATATATCAATGCGCTCCACTTATATCCACATGATAATGCCGAATTCGATAGTTTAGATCTAGTCTTCATTGTGGCTTTGGATCTAGTAGATCTGGTAAATGCAACATAGACTTGATTTACCCACAACCTCACAAATTGTGTAATATACCAACTAATATATACCAACCAATAGGTATATTCAATTTCTTTGAGTCTAACTCCACCTCCATTCAGCGCTTTATTCAGCTATCATTCTCTCAAGCTGAATTGTCAATCTGCTGAATTTGCAATCAGAAGTAGAACTCGACTAAAACTAGTTCCGACCTGCCTAGTTCCGCTCTTGTTGCAGTCGCATAAAATAATTTGTAAAAGGTTGCAGTGTGAACTCGCCGGTTTGCAGTCTTTGATTGGATTTGAATTCTATTCCCTTACTTTGACGCAGATTTTCTATATTTCTTGTCAGTCAGATGTATATATTACTTCTAAAATAAAATATATATCTTTATTTTGGCAATGTCCCTGGTGTTTTAAATTGTCAAATTTTAATCTAATCTAAACCAGTTTCATACCAGTTCAAAGTGGATGGCAGAAAGTGTTATGTTAATAGGTTGCTTAGCTTTGAGAATTATAAAAATTTAATGAATATGTAGTAAAATCAATCAAAATCGATTTAATAACAAATAATTTCAACTAAATAGCATTGGTCAACACCCTTTGATGGAAAGTTAGCGTGTGCCGCTGAAGTAGCTCCCAAGTTTACCAGCTTCATCTGAGGGTTTTCTCCGATGTTCGTAATATTTTTCTCTTTTGTTGTCGAGAAACTTTGCAGCAAAGCTATTAGCTAGTAAGCTGCTTATTTGCTAGTATATATATATATAAGAAGATACAAGTATTTATATTTATATATATGTATGTATATATGCTTTCGGCATTTCGTTCGACTCACCTGTAACATAAGTGCATGTGGTGTATGTACAAAGTATGAAACATTTCCTTTGGGTGCCGATTGTAGACACAGCTGACCATCGGTTGCCACTGGATTGTACATGAAGACGATGGCATTTGATAATTTACCATCATAGAGTACCTGCAGCCGCAATATATGCACCCAGATGTATGTGTGTGCGTGCAGTTGAGTTGTTCACGTAAGCGCGTAGGAGGGTTGCCACACCATTGCAAAAATAATCGAAAATAAATTGATCGAAGAAATTAGTAAATAAAATGTGTTTCAGTAATATGTGTGTTCATGTTGTCTGTATGTATATATACAAATGTTTCTACACATGTACATATGTATGTATGTAAGTAAGTATGCGTTTATGCGGTTGAAGGACACAAATCGTTGAACGTTTAGGCGGTAAAATGACGGTGCGCTTGCGAATTGGTGCGGCTCAGCTCGATTTGCTGCTCAATTTTGTTTCTGTTTTTATTTTTCTTTCTTTATTATTATTATTTTTATTTTTGCTGTTTTGACACTGCTGTACATTGGCATTGATTATGTGTGTTGTCACTTAACATTTACTTTGCTGAGGAAAAAACACTTGATTTCGTTTGGTATTTCCAAAAAAACAAAAAAAAAAATTTTTTTTAAATAAATAAAGAGGGAGAAGAGGTATAAAAGAATTAAATGAAATAACGGTATACACATATTGAATTAAAGCTGCTGGCGTGGCAAAAGGCTTACTAATTTTCGAAAAGAAAACATTAAATTGCAAACGAAAAACGGAATATACATTTTATTACAAGTGTAGGTGTAATGGTAAATAATGCAAATTTGCACTACATAAAAAATTAAATGCCAAATTATTAAATGTGCTGTCATAACTTTCACGCGCGACAGTAGTGTTAAAAAATATAACTGCCGCATACACGGGTATAATGAAATGTGCAACAGAAAAGCACAAAAAATTTGATTGACTCGCGCCTTGGCGTAACAACAACAACAATAATAAAATTTTACATTTTCTGCCACCTACGTAGTGCAAGTGAGTTTTATGATTATATTTTGCACAACAAAAAATTGCCAGTAAATTTGCCATTAGTGTCAGCCTGCGCTGGAATACATATAAACATTTATTTAAAAAGTTTTTATGCAAGTTTTTCTAGCCAGCAGTCAGCACTTTCTTTTCAACTGAAAACTGCTTCACTGTAATTAATACATAAATCATGGACTTTTTCGTTTACTTAATAAAACAATATAGTTGAAATGAACTTAATAAAATATGACAAAATAAATGAAAGGGCGATAGCTTTTTCTGGTAAAAACACAAAAAAACTAAACTAAAATAACATAATTGAATAAACATTCTACATCATTATCCAGTTAATGAATTTAAGTTAATATCGATTATAGTATTACACCACAGACTGCGGTTTGTAAGCTTAGCACTAGACATTACTTACAAAAACTTAACCAAACCAAAGATTTTTGGAACTCGTCTTAAACACTATTTTTATTCATCAATATCCAATAAAATTCCATTTCACAACAAAATTTGTTAGCAATACTGAAAATTTTGTAGATAAATAAGTATGAAATTAAATTCAGCGTTTCTTAAACACTCCGATTGGAACACTTAACAGTTATTTGAAAGTTCAACGCTTGATTGTTTCGAGTTTGGATATTTGACTTTTTAAAGACTTCTCATTATAGCATTACAGTATAGACTGTATAGACAAAATGAGATTAATCTACACACAAATTTCTTTTAACTCCGCTGAAACACTACTTTTATTGGTGTATGTGGCATGCAAACTTAGTTTGGGAAAACATTTTTCAACAACATTCAATATTTTAGTCTTAATATTGTAAAAGTCCCATGTGTTTCTGAAACATCTCAATGAGACACTTGACATAAAGAAAACCCTTAATTTTTTAGTTCTACTGAAATTCAGTTTGATATAATTTTGTTTTAATCGCTAAGATTTTAGGTAATTTTGGATAGGACAGTGTTTAACCTTTATCGCAAGTGTGATTAGTTCGACTTTGTTATTGAATAATATGTTGTAAATGTATGTGGTTTTTCGAAGAGTTCGAAATAACGCCAGAAATTGCTTGGAGATCGGTGGGTCTAACTACCAATCGTCGTTAAAACATTAATTCGATGGAACCTGGTTAAAGAAAGACTACTTGTGCTAGAAAAGTTCAGCTTTAGATAGAACAGTTCTTTATGATTCTTTTCTGATGCCTTATGGAACCTAGGTTATGGTCTTTCACAAGGCTAAATTATTTTGTGTAAGACGAACTTCGTAGTTCTGGGTGCTGGATTGTTATTAGAAAAGGTATTACTCATTAGAATAAAAACATTAACATATAAAACGGACGAGGTTTATACATTTTTTAAAATAAAAATTCTTCTTCTAACTAATCGAATGATTGAAATACATATAATAAATTACTAGACCATTCTTTGTGAAATTGTTTTCGATAAACTTTTATGGATGATCCTAATATATCGAAATCAAAGTATATATAACTGGTGCTACATCTCTCTCAGGCAATAGGCCGCGTTTCTATTTCCATTAGTGGTTTGCGCCTGGACATTATTCGACAAATGGGACGGTCTAAAAATGTCAAAGCAACTTCGAAAGTCTAAAATCTTTTCGAAGAAGTTCTTTCATGAGCGAAATTGGCTCGGATGTTTACCATAGTGACCTGTCTAGTGGTAATCGTTATTAGAAAAAAGTTATTTGGTTTTCGATGTTTGTCGGAACAGAGATCAAATTTATGATCTGGGTAGAAGATAAAAGGTTAGCAACGGCGGAAGTTAGTTTTCGAACTTAATGCGATAAAATTCGAATTTCTGGTATCAGTTGATAGTTGTTCTGATGTTAGCGTAACTACAAAAAAATATACATATATATATATATATATTTACGAAGAAAAAATTATTTCACCATAGCCAAGTATCTGGTGCGTCCAATTAGTTGTGTGTGGCTGTAGTTTGCTACTAAATTTTAAATATTTCCTTCAAACTTGTACAATGTACAAACATTATACTTCAACCAGTTGATTCTATGCATGACATAAAGCTGCCAATAAAGCTTATTTCTTGTTGTGCTTTTCACTTTGTTTCGAAACACTCGAGAAACCACTGAAGGCAGCACTCGCTTGCACTGCGAATAACACAGAGTACATACCGAGGTACATTTATAGAATGTGTGCATGGGTTATCGATAATCCTCTTTCTTCAAATTCTGCTATTTGCCGCTCCTCATCATTTTACGCTGGACTAAGTATAATGCTTGAAATGAGCCCCAGCCACTATTATTAGACTTGAACTAGCTGCAGCCAGAACAAAGAACAGCGAATTATGATGCAAAACAACGATACAGCGGTGTTTAAAGGTGAGAGGTGGAGAGCAAAATAGTGGTGAAAGTAGAAAAGCTGCAAAGCACTCAAGTGCTTAATTGCTTTCGAGTGCATAATCGATGCGAGAGCATGTTAATTGCATTCATATTTATACGCAAATCTCGAAAGGGTGATGTGAACACATACTTATCTATATATATATATATGTATGTGCGTGTGTATTGAAGACAACATACAAATTAATTATTGCCAGAGCTTGACTACTATGCTACAATGCGAGTACATGAAAGAGAAAATGAATAGGGAATTAAAAAATTTTACAAATACAAAGCAAAAGCATAAAAGCAACAAAAAAAAAGCTTAACTCAAACTAAAAACTGCTCTTGCATATTTTACAATGCCTTTGAGTTAAATTAATTTCACCCCCAAAGTTAGTGAAATCTCCTGCAATCACTAAAGTTTTGCACGCAAAAGGCAATGTGCATCTGTGCGCCCTGAAGTATGCTAACGATTTCCGGTGAAATGCCACTGAATGCAGCTGTGCAGACACAGTGGAACGCCTACAAGACGTCATAGGTAGAGGCGCGCTGCTTTCAAAGGCCAAGTGAAGGACGTAAATTTTTGTTGTTGTTGTTATTGCTGTGCAATGCAGCGCGTACGCCGTGAATGTTAAGCTTGCTGCGCGGCTCATTCAACTGGCAGCACAACACACTCGAGAGCTAAGGCCGCAGCGCCTGTATCAGTGTAATACAAATATATTTGCAACACTCAAGTCAATTACACTACATGTATTACATATATGTATGTGTGCGTGTGTGTGTGTGTGTGTGTGTGTTTGCGATTGAACGGCATGATGATGTGGAAAAGCGGCAGCACGCTGCGCTGCGCCGCCTTGCATCTCAATTAATTGCGAGCGCGTGAATTTCATGCTCTAATAATTTCAATAATTGAAAAAAAAAGCGTGCGGAATATCGCATCCTTGTTCTTGTATTTGCGCTTGCAGACACATATTGTAGGCATATATGTTAGCGCGTAGGCGCCTATTTGCATTTATTTGAGCTGCTGCGAAGCATTGGGAAAGTCGATTTCTCGCATTGGAAGTTATTTGTTGCAAAAACCGTTTGCTTAGAGTTTTGCGCACGCCTGCTTTTACACAACATTTGCGCTCATTTTCTATTACGCTCACTTCCTTTTTATCTGTTCATCCATCAGGCGTGCTTCAGGCATACGGTTATGTTAAACTTTTAATTGCTTTGCCTCTTGAGGTACATATATGATTTTTATAAAGTTTTTCTTTGGCAGCGAAGCTGTAGCAGCAATGTGGTGGGTGTAAAGGAATATTCTATGAAAATGAAATACAGGAGAGCGGTTTCCATTTCAAAACTTTTTGATTGGATCTGTGGTTCTCACTTTTTAAGTTTATATTTGAAAACCATCTTTCTTTTAGAATATTTTAAATATGTTTTTGGGTTCATCCTTTCATATTTGAGCCGTAAAATATAGTTAAATATTTTTTTTTTGCGTTTCAATGTAAGTCTAAATTTTGAATTTTAGCCTTAATTTTAGTCTTAAAGTAAACAAGAAAATACTTAGAAAACGCTGTGATTGCATAATCCAAGTGTTCAGGGTGTTTAGGGTATTCAAACGAAGGTTCGGAACGTTCGTAAATAGACTCGTGAAATGGCTGCAAACATTTAATACAATATAGATCTCAACTAAGGAGGTACCTGCCATTTTAGGGGCATACACGGAAAGATTAAACGAGTGATTGGTTGCCGCGGGTACTTAAATAAGCCAATAGTGGAGTGAAAATAAATCAGCTTTGAAATAATAATATCCAATTGTACATATTTTTTTGTAAGTATGTACTAAAAATGGATCCATCAGAACAGATCAGAAGTCAAGAATCAAAGGTCGAGCGGTCAATGTGGGTTTGTTATGCAAGAAATCGCTATAGATAACTGTTTTGGTACCTGTTGTTTGGATAACTCTTTTGATAGGTTAGGAAAGGTTGTTAGGTTAGGAATAGTTAGGAAATTGTTGCTAGGTTAGGAATGGTTTCCTCATTAGAATACCAAGTCACTGCACATATTTATTCTACCTGAAAGAATTTTGAGAGACTCGACTCGAAGTTCAGATTTAATAAAACCCAATAACTTCGATTAGATATATACAATATATGCATTTAAAATTAGGAAACTATAATCCTATTTGCAGTAGTGAGCAGAATTGAGTAAACTCAGAGATAATTGGAGTGTTTCTCGTTTTACTTTAGTTTGTTTTTCGGTAAAAGCACATAACTCCGAATTTAAAACTTTATGCAAAATTTTTAAAAACTTTAAACTTTAAATCTTTTTAAATTTATCTGAAATGAACTGTAAATTTTATCAACAGTTATTTGCACTTTAGCCAAGTAAGAGAAGTTTCAGCTTAAACTAAGTGGATTAACATATTTTTGGTAGCAAAAGTGTTAATAAAAAATCGAATACTGATTAATAAAAGTGTAAAATTTCCTATATAGTACAAAAATTGCTTTTTCTTTTTTGTTTTTTTTTTGTGCTTCGTGCGAAAGCAGTTGAATTCGAGTTAAACGACTTTTTCACTGCTCAAATCAAACATTTAAGCAAAAACTGGAAAACATGAATTTTAAAGCCACATATATATATACACACCAGAGAGTGTTTTACAAGTCGACATTTTGCCAGCAAGCGTTTGCGAAAAATAACTAGCCAATCCTTTTTGCGAAAAATCAAGCGAAAAATCACATATACACGGAACATAAGAAATGAATATGTAAAAAAAGAAGAATGTGAAAATATAAAATGCTTACAGCTTGAAGCTGAGTAATTTCTTCGGTCTGACTGGTGTATCCCCTCAAAAGCTCTAAACCGGCAGCGGAAGTCGACGAAATGCGACGCAATTGCTCTGAAGTAAGAAAAATATCACATGCAATAAAGAAAAAACAACAAAAAGAAAGTAAAAGAAAAATGAATAACAAAGAAAATGTCTTTAAAAATTAAGAAGAATTCACTTGGCACAAAAAATTATTTGAAATAAAGCAACAATAAAATATAAACAAATAAATACCAAATGATGTATTTCCGGTTGGCAAATGACACAAAGGATCTGTGATGATTTTGTTGTTGTCACTAGCGCCCGCAGCGCCGCCAAATTGATTGTTGTTTGCATTCGCAGCTGCATTATTTCCGCCCGCGCTGTTGGCACTCGCCGCCGCCGTCGGCTCTGTCGCGGCAGCACCACTGGCCGTCTGATCGACGACCACCACACCGCCCAGCGCATTGAGCACCGCATTGGCCGAGGCGTTTCGTGCTGAGAGCACAGCACGCACCTTCGCAAAGGCCGCACTCAAATCGAGCTTCTCGTCGGCCCAGTCGATGGCTTGCGCCTCTTGTTCAGCGAGCAGCACCGTCGTCGATACAGTGTTGTTGCTGTTGTTCTGACTCACCCGTTTGTGATTGTCCGGCAGGTTCAAATAGCACTCGTTGTCGAAGCGGAATTGTGACTGTTGGCGTTGTTGATAAATTTTGATTTGTTACATAGAAATTTTGCAGATGAGAAATTTTGAAAATGAATTAGAATTATTTCAGCAATTAGTTATACATTTTTGGTGTAGTTCGAAACCCGTAAAATGTAAAAATTAAAAAAATTTTGAAAAATTAATTTCATGATTTTTTTGTTTTCACAGTTGTCAGCACACATTTGAATGTTGTTGTAATATTTGCATTTTTATTGTTGGCATAGGTTAAAGTGCGCAGAAAAGCATATTGAGCGATTAGAAGTAGAGCGTAAAGAGAAGAAGAAAAAGAACAAAGTGAGAATGGTGAGTCTATATTGCTGCGCTGTAGTTTCTATGATTTTACAATAAAACTGAAGTTAATAAAGTTTACACCGATTTTTACGCAAATATTGAACGTAAAAAGCCAGTGCTGTGAGAGGTAAATATATTTCCTTTGCTTATATTTTTATAATTTTAAAATTAAAAAAACATTTTTTATTGTTTTATTTTTTAAATTTTCAGTTCAGGAAAAAAATGAATTTCCTATTTTTTTTTAATTTTTATTCATTTTTTTAATTAAAATTTTTTATTTTTTAATATTTATTTAAATGGAAAAATAATTATAATTTTTCACGTTTTTTGTATTTTTATTATTTATTTTTTATTAAAAACATGTTTATTTAAATCTTTTATATTAAACATTTTTTCCGGTTTTAATTTTGTTATTCATTGTTGTATTTTTAAGTTTTAATTTGTATGAAAAAACATACTTCTTTTTTATTTGTTTAATTTTCTTATTTTTTATTTTCGAAAATATAATTCTTTGCTATTTATTATTAAACTTAATGTTTCTTAATTAATATTTTAATTTTTTTTTATTAAAATTTTTTTATCTAAAACTTTTTAATAAATTTTTTTTTACTTTTTCTTTTTGTTTTTTAATTTTTATTTGTTATTTGGTTTTTTATTTTGATTCTTAATTTCACTTGTTTCTTATTGCACTCACCTTATAACCGGGCCCCAGGCGGTGCATCGCGCAAATTTGCTGCGTTGTCAGCGCTTCGCTGAATAGATAAATCGCCGACATTTGCCCGCAAAAGACACGCTCCTCATCCAGTTCGGGCGTTGCGCCAATATAACACTTGTCAAATGGCTAGAAGTAAATCGTGATCACGCACATTTTTTGCGTATAATTAAATTTTATTAAGGAATTAGTGTGCTGGCACTTGACACTTACATCGTTTGTGGAAACGAACCACGCCATTTCGGTGCTGGACGCCAATTGTCCATTAACGAGGCACTTTATTTCGCTTTTCGTCCAACGATTATATATGTACACTATGGCAATCATATACCACTGCAAAGAAGAAAACAAATCAGGGTGTTTACATAATTAATGTTAGTGAGGTTAGGTCGAATTTGGTTTACTTTCAGAAGGTTGCATAAATAGCTTCCAACCCACTAAAAATAAATTAACAGTTATCCTGATCGGATAGTATTCGAGTTTTAGCAGAATCTTTTGAGTATTTTTAATTAATTATACATTACTGAATCAGACTAAAAGTGAGGTTATCTCAATTTTGATTTGTCTAAAGTTTGGCAACCACTCGAACAGATGCAAATGTTTGCGCCGAAGAGAAGATGAAAAGTTAAGTAGTGCTAATCTGAGGTAACTATATCAAGTTTACTTTACTTTATTTTAAACGGTTAATGGATTTCTGAGAATTAAAAAACTTTTCAAAAGACACCGCAAAAAACCGCGCGATTCGGAATTTCGGACCATGCGGACTAACTTTAGGAGGCTTTTACATAAGAAATCTAGCTATGATAAATCATAAATCTTATCATCTAACCACTGTTAAAACAATATATAGTAGGTTTTAATTACTAAAGATATGTTTAAGAACCGTTAAACCTAAATTAGCCTGCTACGATGATGCTGGGTCATATTGACCACAGAATTATATGATTATTGTGATTGTATTTTGCTGTGAATTTTTTGAAAAAATCTATTTTTGAAGTTCATGTGGTGCTTTACAAAAGGTCACATGCATTTCTTAACCCAATGCATAGTCATTCGATCCGCAGTGGCCCAAAATCAATATGCACTTAATTATTTCCAACTTATTCAACACGGATTAATTTTATACCAAATTTTGTCCGAAAAAATGAATAAATATGCAGAAAAGGTTGGTAGGTGTAGTGAAAACCCTGTAATTTCACACCATGAAGTTTTCGAGTATCAAATCACCACCCGTAATCATGCCAATTAGAGTGAGTGAACGCACCTTTTTGTGCTGAAAATGCACCCGTTCTACCCACTACTACAAATAAACCACTCATAAAAGGTGAAATATTGTAACCACTTAAGTTAGAAAAAATTTTCAAAAGTAAAAAAACCCCCACCCAGTGCTTTTAACCAGCGCAGTACTCACCTTTCTCGGTTGAAATTCATATTTCACACAATGTTGGAAACCTTTGCCTTTGATTTTCATCGATGTAAGCACTAGACAATTGCCAACAAAATGAGCTGTATAGCCGACGCCTTTCGATGTTTTAAAACTGAAAAGACAATGCGAGCAGAATTGAAACAAAAATGTTCACAAATTCGATAGTGATGGAGAAATTAAAGAGAAATATGTATGTGGGTGTGTTGGCTGCTAACAAATGAAGGCGACAATAGCCATGAAGCCAAGTCAGAAATTTGAACAAAATGAATGAAGCGAAGAAGAAAATGAGGCAAATTAGTTGCGAATGCTTGAAAGTGCTTAGTAGCAGGACTTTGACATGCTCATAAATGAAATGAACGGTATGAGTACCGCTACAATGAGTATCGTTGCCCAGCTGACTGGGGAGGAATTAATGAATTGCAAATTGCAGCAATATTTCAAATTAATTAAATCAAATGGTATACCATTAAGATGAAATAACGGAACAAAGAACAAAAGCATGAAATGAAACGTAAATGAGAATGGTGTGCAAAGCAAATGCATAAAAGAGCATGACCGTAATAAGAGCGACATTTAGAAAAATGTATATAGCCGCAAGAGTCGCCTCTAGAAATGGACGAAGTAAGTATCTGCACGAAAACTCTACAGTTATTATCGTGTTGTAAATTTGTTACAAATTTCTAAAGACTGTGTGTGTGTATGCTTTTGTACTTACCAATAGAGGTAGGGCTTCTCGCGCTCGATATTCACCGAATTAATGGGATCCAAACGAAACCACGTTGTAAATGTAAAGCCATTTTCGTAGGGCCATTTCGCCAGCGGTGGTAGTACCATGGCCTGTAAGGAGCAAAGAGAAGAAAGCGCATAAGAAAGCATATCAATAAATGTTCGGGATTTAGAGTGCCTGTGGAATTTATGACTATTTTAATTAGCTTCGTTTGCAAATTTTTGCGAAAAGAAGAGAGCGAGTGTATTTAAAAAATTGGTCAATTTAGCTTTTGAGTAGGCGATTAGTTTTATATATGGAAGAAATTTGTAAAACAATTTTCACAAAGGTTTGAGGTTAATGCAAAACATAATCTTAATTTTTTCTAACATTTTAATTATCTTTAACTTAATTAAATGGAAATATAATTTTTTAAATTTTTGATTAAATTTGCATGGACTTCCAATGTATTTTTTAATTTATATAATATTATATTAAGTCAGAGCCATTACTCTTCATTCTCTCATCCTCATCCTATAATATAACTTTAAGGGGTATATAGGGAAGACCCTAGCAGAAGTACACCTCTGAACAATAGCAAATAGTTATTCGTGAGAGTTAGGAGTAGAAATGGGCAAATATTAAGATGTCTCATAAGACATAAGATATAATAATCAAGTACTTAGCTCTAGTAAAGTTGAGAAAGTACTTGGAGTATATATTTTCAGGTTGAATTCTGGTGCAGGTTTTATTAAATGAGAGAAATGAAAGGGAAATTTACTACCCCTTCTTCTGATGACAGAGAAATGCAAAAATTACAATATCGGTTTTCTCTAGTGAAAGAGACAACCTAAAATACCCTCTCCTGCTTCCTATCTTCCCATAAATATGTCTCGGAACTTAATATAATCTGAAAAGATTTCTGCTGAAACTCTGTCTATTCGACAGGTTATAAGAATGAAAATAAACTTTCAAATTACGCCAAAAACTCGAGTTTTAGGTATAGTGTTTATGAAAAATTGTCTAAAATTCTCGTTGAGATACTTCATAGATTCGGTATTATCAAAAAAAAAAAATTGTGTTATTACATTGCCAAGACAGCTGAGACAGCGCTGCCATATGTTTGAATTAAGTGGCTAAATTTTGCTGCAAAACAGGGTTGTATCTCCTCAAACACGAAAAAGTGGTGTTTAATGCGAGTTAAAGCAAACTCCGTGTTTGTGAATAATGTTTCATGCTAAGCGCCGAAATTTTCAATAAATCCGATCATGTGATGCAACTTGAAGGTGGTCTAAGCGTCTCAACTTGTAGAGATTAAAAGAACGATGAGACTAAATTTCTAAACAAAATCATTACTGGTTTGATATCATAAACTCAACAAATAAATATGGAGTTTAGCTACAGTTTTGAACATTGTGGGTTGAGGAACTATATTATGTATGATTTATCATTTTTAAATAAAATATTCAATATTAAAATCTTTCAAATGCTATTTGTATTGAACATATTATGGGTTTGAAAACTAAGTAGCGAAGGGAAATATCAGCATCTTTTAACTAAAATCACAATTCACTAACACTGAAAATTATGAAACAAATTTTGTAAGACTTATAACTTAATGGAAAGCGATTACCATGCACACAAATGGTTTCACCACACCTTTCCGGGCAAATAGTAGCTCCAAACTGGAAAGTCATTTCCTATGTGGCAAACGTGAGCGCAGACAACGGCAGCTGCTTTGAAAAGCAAATAAAATAGTCGAAGGCCTCAGTTCAACCAATCAAGCAAGTGTTCAAAGCATGGCAATGCTCAAAGTTCACTGCTGGCATTTGACTGCTTACTAGCAAGCAGCACACAAACACTTTTGCCGATACGCCTGTGGGTATGCAACAACCACATTGTCAGTTTGCTCATTTGCAAACATTTCATGCGAAAGTATGTGGCATATGGCATTACAACTTGCAATATTCGCAATGCGAATGAACCAAACAAGTGATGCAAGTGGTGGAAGCGGTGTTAGTGGTGGAAGTGGTGGAATTTGTGTCTAGGTATAAAGGCCAATGTGTGTTAAGTAATGTAGAAAGTCGAAAGCATGTGCTGCACAAAAGATACTATTTCTTCACACGAGAACAAGTTTATGTGTGTGTGTGTGTGTGTGTGCCCAACTCTTCTTTCTTTTTGTGCTTGTGTTGGTTGCAGATCATAAATCAATATCTACTTCTTACTTGCTACAGAAAAATCGAGAGGAAATGAAGTTTATGATTTATGACACAATCTGTGTGCGAATAACGGTGTTGGTAGTTGTTAGATATTGTTGTTGCAGACACACTGCTGTAGTCATTTAGTGACTTTTGTAACCTCAATTTGGCTTTAGGTTACCAATTCTTTTCTGTTTAGTTACTTGTGACTCGGATGTGCGACCGAAATTGTACAGGGGCTGCAGTGTCATCTGACCCAAGGGATGATTTATTGAGATGGTATTTTCAGCAGTTGTAGATATTTTGGTTCAAATTGAATGCGGTTGAAAATACAAAGTGTTTAACTAAACTTTTTAGAGCTCCTGAACATCGAAAAACTTTTATTAGTCAGCTGATAGACTAGCAAATTAGAATTGGAAGCGCTACGAATTTTTAATATTTTCCGGTGTATATTTCGTTATTATTGTTCCGGTATTTTCTGTGCTAAAAAGCTGTAAAACTTCTTGTACTAAAAAACTCCTTGTACCTGTTCGTTACTTACTATTTTTCCGAGGAATACCGAAGCTTGGAGAATCTTATCTTAGTAATAGTAATAGAGAAGCCAGACATAGCAACTAAGCCCACATTTGATAACTGGAATTTTTGCTGATTTAATGTCTAACATTTAGCACAAGTATGCTATGAATTGGCACATAATCTTGACCGGTTGGTCAGATAGTTATGAAAGTCGTTTTTAAGGCTGCTAACAGTGTTCAAATATGCGATGATAAGTTCACATATAGAGTAGTACAGGGGTGCTCCAACAACGGAACACGATCGACCTTGCACCGTTTCATTTTCCTTTGGAGTAGTTTTTTGCCGAAAGTAAAAGGTTTGTTGTAGCGTTGAGCCTCTGCCTGAGCAGACCTGAGCTAAATGACTGCTTGAGGAAAGGTGATTTCGCTTGGCGTAAAGGACTGAGTTCCAGCCATAAAATCGTTTCACATATGGTTGAAATATGACAGACAGGCAGTTAGCGAGCCAGTATGGATTGTGAAGGACTAAAAGTATGTAGTACATGCTTGGCAGGAACTTTTAGAGCAGGAAATCCTGAAAAATCTTCCAGGAAATAGATAAGCATCGGAAATGATAATTGAACAGAGGCAGCTCTACATAAAGTTTCCAAGTCTTCCGTTAGAGATTCTAGAAGGAAGCGAAATGGTTCGCAAAAAATTCTAAGAAGCTGACTAAATATAAAAACAGGTTTTCAGAAAACATTTTGCATGAGTATATTTACTTCATCTAAATCACTTAGAATTAGGCAGTTTCTTTGAATTATTTAATATTTACTGGAATTTTATAGCAAACTATATGGTCCAATATTCAGTTGCGCACCAACTTTACGCCAGTTATTTCCTATTATGTATTACTTTTAAGCAAATATCTTAAGTTATTAAGGTGATCCATATTCAAAAACAAAGCTCCATAATGGATGTTACATACTCAAGGCGTTAAGGGCTTTTATTACTTTTATTGTTTTCGACTCCCTTGAGCACCAAAGCAATCTCTTAATATGGCATAACTCAAAAATTGAGAACATTATTTTTAAAACAACAACAACAAAAACAAAACACTCATTTGAACATTTCACATTTCCCAACAACTGTCGACACGCATACTCATCGCACAGCGATTCACAATCAATTCTCGTTTCGTAAACTATTTTTGGCGCGTTTGTGACGCTAAGTATGCCCCGAAGGCATACTCGAATAATCGGCCCAAGAGGAATGGTGTGCGCTGAAAACGCAAAAATTCAAAGCAAATGATGGAGAGCGAACAAGGAAAAAGAAAGCAAAACGTAGCGGGCTGCCACAGCGTACAAAAAGTGGTGAATAAAATGATCGAATCGTTGTTGCTTGTGTGGTGGACTGCTTGGCGGCAGCGTTGTTGGCAACTCTATTTTCGAATACTTGCTGTTGTTGTTGTTCCCTACTGTTGCGCTCATTGCCTGAGTTACTGAGGCAACATGCTGATGTTGCTCTTGATGATGTTGCTCATGTTCATGTTGTTGTTGCTGTTATTATTGTTGTTGTTGCCGCTGTCATCCATAATAGAGTTGGGAATAATTTTGACCAATTTATTAGTGAAATGCGTTACCAGGGAATTTCGTCAAGCTTCCCAACTCATTTCGGCAAAAAACCGCAAGCCCAGCCCTTTTTGTGGCTAATGTTTTTGTTGTTGCTAAAACAATTTCTGTTTTTCTCCATTGTTTCACTGTGTTTTGTTTTTCTGCTCTCACTGTTGTCATCATTGTTGCCGGGCATTCGCAATTTTGTCATCCATTCCCTTTCGCCGCAGGGGAGTTACAGCAGCGCCGGTGTTTTGCTAACAAAACTTTGCCAATATTTTGGATATTTCAATGGAAAAGTTATGCAAAAAATCACAGACACACACACACACACACATACAAAATAATGTCGAGAAATCTATGCTGAAATGCTGAGCTACACACACACACACATATACAAAAGTTGTCGAAATGCAAAGCAGCTCACAAATACAAAAAAAAAAAAAAAACCAAAAACGGCAAGAGTGTTGCGACACCGTCGCATGCACACGCCAAATTGAAATATGAAGCAATGAAATTTTGAAATTGGCAACGCAGTTGGCATTCTCTCCCCTGTCCAGACGAGTAAAAAAGTTGTGTCTACAAAGGCATTTGATAAGGGTTGCGCTGCCGCCTTTTGATGTCGCAATCACTAAGCGAAATTGGAAAATGAAAAAACGAAAAACCGAAAAAAAAAACAAAAACAACTTGAAAGTATTCAAAGTGAAAAAATGTGCGCACAAATTTATGAAGTTTCGCCAGTTTGATGTTACATATGCAAGTTCAAAAGTTATTTGCATTTTCTCACAGTAGCGTCCAAATTGTTGAACTTTTTTTTTTCTCCCTCTCTTTATTGCCTGCTCATAACCTTCACGAGTAATTTTTGGAATCAATTCGTCATCATTCCGGTATAATAGCTGATGCAGTTAAGTCTTCTCCTCCAACTTCTATTTATAGACCGCGATCCACATGGGTATTATAGCATTCTTCACAATTCATATACTTCACAGTTACACTACTCACAAAGTGAGAGGCTTAACATAATAGAGTTAACTATACTATCCTCACCAACAAGTTGGTTAAGGCTTTAGGCATTCTTCGGAGTGTCGTTGTTTCTTCATTCTTGCTTGGTAAGTTCTTTTAAACCGAATTTAACAATCGTTTCTATATATTTCGGATGGGAATTCGTTATAATATTTTCTTCCATATCGGAAAGGCGAATCTGCGACAAAATGTTGTCGGAACGGAAAGTTCTAGCTACATCTGATTTCCCAAAGATCTCTTTCATTAGAATACTCAATAATTTATATCTTTAGACCTATACGGGAAAAAAGTATAATAGCAACTGAAAACAAGTCGAACTCTCACTCTCTCTCGAAGGTCTAAATGCCTGACCGGTGCAATAAAGTGTTTTTTCTAAGCTTTCTGAGAAGTTGGAGAACAAAAAACTGGAGGGACTTACACGTTTCAAGTTTCCCTGAAAGCATGCAAGACTTTATGAGAAGTTTTTTTACGACAGAAATACACTCGAAGGTTTGCTTTTTATTCTTTTATTTCCTTATTAAAATTTTTTTCATATTTGCGGGCACTGATATCGACACACTTCAATCCCTACACTACGGCAGCCGTGTCTTAGTAGATCCTAACCTTTAGTAGTAGAATGGTTTACTTTTTTTAGTCGTACATATTTTTAATTTTTTTTTTCTTCTTTTATTCCATTGGGCTTATATTAGGCTGCACTCGCTTGCTCACCTTCAATGAAGTCCTTCTTCTAACTTTTTTGATAAGAAATTTCATGTGAGAAAAAAACAGATTTCGAGAATGAACTTGCCAGTGATGTATTTAAGTTCAACTTGTTTCAATTTTATGAAAAACTTTTTTGGGAAATTATCTAAGCAGACTTATGTTTTGACAAAAATTTGCTGCATGACACCATATGTAATAATTTACATATCCTTAAAAAAAAATTTAAATTTCAATGCGAAAGAAATTTTGAGAATTTTTGCGATTTGTAATTACAGGTGATCACTTTCTCTTGGTTCTACTAAATGCAAGGATTTAGACCTCAATTTTGTTTCTACATAGTGATGTAATTTGATTTCATTTGATTAAAGAGTATTCTAAATATTTTCGTCAAATTGTATACTCTAAAGTCGCTTCCAACAACTTACTTTACTCAGTAGCTTATATACTCAGTACTTTATATATGACGTATAATTTTCGGCATAACCGCTGTATGAGAGCAACTACAGCTTTAGTTACATGCCGACATGGTTGTCTAAACATTAATTTTCATTCTCACAGGAAAAAAAAAAATTTTATGGAAAAATTGTTTCTAAATGAGACAATAAAAAGCTTGAAATATTTTCATGTAATATCTTCATTTTTGAAATTCAATAAGACTTGCCACAATATAATATAAAATGATAAAATATATAATATACAAATGAATATATATAGAATTGCAGGTTTCATTGCTTTGAAATAAAAAAAAAACAAAAACAAGCTTAAGGTAATAAAATTGAGGCGAGTGCAAAAATGTATATCCCTCACAAATACTGATCCTAGATATAAAATTTTACTATAGAGCTGATCATTCTGCATACAATGCCACGCCTGTGAGTATTAAATTACGAAGAAATACCGTTAAGGAATTTTTTCTCACACATTTGCGCAGTCGGCCGCATTTGTTTTTATGTATGCAATTAAACAAAAACAAAGTTCCAACGCCTACACAGCTCGTTGCACACGTTTTATGGTTACCCTTTATTGACTCACAAAGCAATCAACACACACACAGACATATTCCTTTGATTCACATATAAAAAATACAGAAAATACAAAAATCCAGGCACACAACGCTCGCAGCGGATTTGGAATTCGATTTGTGCGCGAATCTTTGCCCATGAAGTGGCGAATGAAAATGAAATGGCAATGGAAAAGTAAACATTTCGCCACATGATGATGTAATAAAAATGCGACGCGGCAAATGGACTTGAAGCAAATACAGAAGCACAATTTTTCTTTTCGTTATTTTTGTTTTTTTGCGAATAGGAAAATGTGCGAAAAAAGTTGTTACAAGCATCAACTTTGGTGTGAGTGAGGCTCAGGCTTCCTTAGACGGCGCTCTTCCTCTTCGCCACCTCTATCACCTCTACCTCCAGATGTTGGAAGCCAACACACATTCACATTAATAATGCAACACGACATTACGTGGCATAACGTGAAATTGCGCCACAGCAGCATAAAGCGGCGAAGCCTTAAGCTTCTTCAACGCGAAATGCAGCCGTAGAAGCGTGTAAATATATAGCAATGTAAACATTCTTGTAAATTATTTGCTAGTAAATAAAAGATTAGACTACAGTCTGGGAGCTGAGGCTGAACTAACGCTCCGCTGCGGATGATACGTGCTCAGCGGCAGTGCGGTAGTTGGTGGGAAAATAATTGACAGTGGCATTTTATTTTGTGTAGGCAGTGATTGACCTTCGTTTTGTCCGCTAGCATTGCTAAGGATTGCACGCCACTTTGTTGGTGTTAAAATTTGGTATAAATATTCTTAGTTACTCTCTTACATCAACGTGTACACAATTTAAATATGATTAAAGAGATTTTGTGCTCATTTTTTGCGTATTAACTCACCGATCCTTTGCGCCCTGGAAAACTGAAAAACACATCCGGCCCATTGCGATGTGGCATTTGACGCAATACGTTCAACAGTTTGGCGGAGTGACGTGGCCATTTGGCATTCACCGCTTTCATGGTCCCAAAGAGTAGTTTGAGCTCTTTCACTGTGATGCTGTAGCTGGCCAACACGCCCAACATTTCGATGAGCAAATCTGCAAGGAGAAACAAGTGTGAACAAATTATTCAAAATTTTATAAAACAAAATTATTAAGGATAAATCATAGGTCCTAGTTAATGGAGGCATATACTAAAAGCGTATTTCTGTGATCGAGCCTTTCCTCCTTGACAATTACTCATTTTTGTCACTTGTAGATTGAGTGATTTCGAAGTCATAAAGAGAATGAGAAATCCCTAACTGACAGAAAAAAAGAGACAGAACGTATATTAACGTATGCCCTTAAAGACAGAGCGAGAGAGAGAGAGAGAGAGAGAGAGAGAGAGAGAGAGTTGAGATGAGAGAGACCAACTTATGTGCAGTTACATAAGAAATAGAACTACTGAGGCGTGAGGAGCAAATATGTGTTCGTAATTAAACCACTGTGTCTAAGGCACGGTTTCAGATAAAGAACGAAAAAAATAAAGACTCCGTCCCATTACTTTATTGGAGTGCGTTGGACAGAAAAATAGATACTACATAGGAGAAGTCAAATATTATGAAAGTTTGGAAGTTTTGCAAAGTTGCTTCCTCGATTTCTTCGTTTCAGTGTTGAAACTAAAATATTTTCGCTATTTCAAATGGTAATGTACTTCATCATCTCGCTTATGGTCGTTTAATGACAGTAGTCCCCTAATTCGTCACTTCTGAACTTCTAAGCTAAGCTGGAACTCTCAATTCAGCTATATCGAGTACTGAGAGGCTTTCAGTCTATAAACTTAAGAATTTGCTTGAAAACATATGTCACTTTTCATCGATCATCATCGATCTCGCATAAAATAAGTTATCTCTCTCAGCAATGCTTTTTGAATACAAAAGTGCGCTGCATACCTCAACCTGATTCCGCAAAGGAAAAATATGGATATAAGGATGAGAAGTCCAAAAGTAAATCAAAAAGTAAAGCATTTAACGTTTTAGGGGATCAGATTATTCAGAAGTAAAGCTCCTATTAAGCCACAAAAAGCTAACGTTTTAAGTATTCCGTCATAATTCATCATTTCAAATGTACTTGGTAGTGTGTGGGTTAAAAAAAATTATGAGAAGAAGGGAAAAAAGGTAGAGAAGAAATTAGACAGTATTTTGATTACTCAAGAGAATGACCCTTCCAAAAATTATCTAGATCGAGAATGAATACCTCACTTTGTGTGGGATATATAGGATTGATTATTATTTTTTATTTGTGACATTCAATGAAGATGAAGATCTGTTTTGGGAAAAGAGAGAAAATCGTGCGAAGTAGTAAGAGGAGAAATGCGCGCATTTTTCTACACAAAAAAAGTATTTATTGTATAAGTTTATCTTTTAGCCACGACTGTGGCACCTACACCTGCTGCCAGAACACAACATACCCACACATGGCAAATATATAAAACTAACTGTAGTTAGGTGAGTGCTGGACAAAGTTTATTTTATTGTTATAGCGTGTACTTTAGAGAAGTGACAAACACTTCTGTTTTCAATCCATTCGGTTTGCTCGTCCCAAGTGTCCGCCAGAGTGAGCAGCCAAACTCGAAAGTTTTAATGGCCAACGACAATGTACACTCACGCATAACGGCTTCATATCTGCACATTTAGGCATACACACACATACACATATATGTTGTGTACGAGTATGCGTATATAAGATTGTTAACAGATGTGTTTTAGCAGCGAAAAGATAATTATTTTAATGCCTCAAATGCGCTTGATGACAATTGTCATGGCGAGTTGTTGTTTGTGGCAATAACGCAAAGTGATTTGGCAACTTGTTGTTATGAACATGATAGCAGCTGTTACGGGCTAAACTTCGTTGTTGCAAACAAGTGCAGCGGAAATGAGAGGTTAAGCTCACTCTTCTATACAAAATGAATTGAAGGTGACAGACAAAGGGGGACTGGTGCGACCAGATGGTTGCTATAATAAGAAGTTGAACAATAATAATAAAGTTAAATGAAAATGAGCTGTTAAAAGAATATGCCAACACTATTTGCAGATATGTCATATACCAATATATCATATACATACGCACATATGTTGGTAATAATAATTACTAGAATTTATAAGAAAATGCTAATTTGGACGAACAGCTTTTTGTAGCTGCCCAGTAGTTTTTCCTTAGATTTTTCTTCTCAGTACAACGAAGCAGTTTCTTTGTATTGAAGCTAAGATTTTTTCCACAACTATTTCATAGTGGCCTTCAATATACCCAATTTAAGTAAAAAAGAACAAAGTGTGGTCAAAGACAGGTGGATAGATTTGTCATAGAGTAGCTTAAGTGTTTGTCTGGTATCCGATTGGAAATAAATTAGGTTCTTTGTCATGCCGAAATTGTTGGAGATATCAGAAAATTTTCAAAATAAGTACCAAAAGCTCCTCTAGACTTCTTACGTTTCTCTCAAGGTGCGAAAGACCTTAAGGCCGCGTGAGTACTATCGACATTCCAGTACTTGGTGAGTTTACACAAGATCTGATCAGCTTGGTGAGCATAAGGGAACTCTTCATTCAGTCTTATCATCTTACATTTCCATAGATTTCGTTATGAATATGGATTCTATTAAGAAAAAGCCACGTGCAATCAATGAGGTTGGGCGATTCTTAATAATTCAAAGTGCATGGTCAACGACCTATGGGCCGATATTGCTGCCCCGATACTGGGATGAAAACTTACTTCCCTAAAAGAACCTTCACTTCAAATCGATATATCTAACAGAGTCTTAATGGTAATCATCTCTGCTTGGAAAATGCTGCAGTTGTTTGTTAACCAGAAACTACAGTTGATTGAGCGCTTTTAACACCATACTCCCTCAGCAATCTAAACTAACCTAACCATCTGTGAAGAAGCTCATTACTCCCCTCTTTCTTTGTACACGTTTACGTTTCAGGCGGTTAAAAGTAGTAACAATTTATGTCATCGCAATTCAATTGTAAAAGAGTGCAAGTCCCTAAGAGAGAAATTCTGATAGGTATGAGCAAACGAGCAGTTAAGAAATATATTCTAGCTGGAGATAGCATTAAAGGGAAATCGAAACGAGATACGATATAGATCGATTTTTATGCAGGTTTTTAGCGCTCATAAAAGGTGGATTATATTTAAAATCGATACGCCGATCCTTCGATAATATCGATCTTTAGCCAGCAGAATCTCGTCAGACTTATGCAAAAATGAACTTATACTTAATTTAAATTGAGAATCTGGGTTCTTCTTTTTAATATTCGAATTAGTTTTTTTAGAATATTCGAATAGAAAAATCTAAAGCCAAGAGTTTGGAATCTGATGACTGTGAGTTAACCTCCAAAAAAACCCCCCATACAACTGTATTCGGGAACCTTTTTTATTCACTGCCTTGAAAACTTCCTACAACGAAATAAGGGAACGAAGGCAGCTATATACCGTACCAATACATTACAAGTATTTTTACATAATTTTCACTATTGTACTCCTTCCAACTCTTCCGGCATTCAAGTCAGAGAAACACTTCCTGTCAATACCCCCTTCTGAGGGTTGAGGTTATTGTCAAGTCAATGACATGTAAGCTTTCATAAAGCCAAACCGCTTGTGCATGACACCAACTCCGACAACTTAATTTAATAGCAAAATGTGCTGGCGCCAACAGCCAGCTGCCAGCTGCCTGAGTGGAGGCAAAGCAGACAATGTCAAGTTAGAGCATCGAGTCAGTTTATAGCGTTGCAACTGTCGCAATCGGCAAATGTACCGGCGACGTCAGGCACTGCGGACACACGTACGCCTGCAGTGGGCAACCCGAGCGACCGGGGCGTATACGTGACATGAACTGTAAAGCCAAGTTTGGCGCACATCAAACGTGTGAAATCAAGCAATTTGACGCAACTAAAGATTGAGTGAGGGCAAAAACAAAGCAGTAGCAACACCGGAGATAGAGATAAAGGAGTCACACAAGCGTTTTGTATTGCTCGCCAAAGCGCTGTGTCGCTTGCCACTCGAGCAGTTGAACTTTGACAGCGACGTCAAGGGTGCGGCGGAGTGGTGTCGTATGTCACCGCATCCGCATCATTTGTACACAAAATCAGCGTCAAAGCACAAAAGTGTAATTAACTGCTGAGGCGGCTCCGAGCCATATAGGCGTGAAAAATTATGTATACTCAGGGATTCTTAGGAAGTTAGGCACAAAGCGCATGCGTGGGTGTATGTGTGGAAATATGTGGGGGGGAAAGGAGAAAATAGAAATGTAGAAATCTAGACATGCTAGACGCATGACTTCCTCGACTGGTGGGAAGTGTGTGTGTTATATAAGTATATTTCATTATGTATAAGCATCGCTTGCACCATACAAATGTCAACGAGGTGTTTATAGCTGGGTATGTGCGGATTGTAGCCGCTTCTTCGCTATACAAGATTATGCTAATTTGATACAGTTTGTTAATTTGTATGGCGCAACACAACGGCGAGTAGCAGTGCGGTGCCTTCGTCACCCCCCCCAGCCAAATGTGGATGTCATTAATTTATGCAATTAGCACGCATGAATGCCCATTGTCACATGCACGTGCTTATTTTTTTTAATTTAAGCCAGTACAATTGTTAAATATATAATTATATGTAAAGTTAAACCAACAAAGGTAGACAATTCGAGCTTTGGAACGTATCAGTTATTTGGAACGTACGCTTACTGGAAGAACAGAGCTTAATTAAAACTTTATATCTGTTTATATAAAAATATTTTCACACTTTAGGGTTCACATTGATAACAATGGTTTGTGACTTCCGACTCAAAATCGGCAAAGCAAAAATATGAATTAATTCAAAAATTAAATATCATTAGTTTTAGGCACTTACAAGCAGAATATTCGAGTGAATTACTGAAACTTTAAAGTTATTCGAAGATATATTCATTTTCATTCAAATATTTTTTTATTAAATTTTTGAGGTTATATCGGCTAAGGATCTTTGAGTGCAAATAAAGTTAAAAATAAAAACTTCAATTAACTTTTGTTTACAAAACTTTTTGTTTCTTTTGCTTCAATTAACTTTATTTATACCTTTTCTTTTTTGTTTTCTTTTTGGGTACTTCGACAGCACTGAGGTTTTACGCAGGAAACTAAATAATGAAGGATTTGTCTTCTCGACTTTTATGTTTCAAACAAAACAATGCAACTTCATAAAATACATGAAACAGTGTTGCCAGATTATTTGAATAAACTTTCTTTTAATCTTTTGTCTTGATAACAAAAATTTAATTACATGCAAATTTGATTTTTGATTTTTTTTGCATTTTACGAATTTTCCAAAAGAGAGTTTAAACGTTGTCTGAGAATTCCGTTCCTTATATTACTTCGTAATTCGTAACAAAATAATGCACAAATAAACAATTATCAGTGGTCAAACTTTTACAAATGCTAGTGAAATAATTTGGCTTTACTTTTTTTAATTGCTATTTTGAAAAAAAAAAAAACGTTGTATATAAACCTATATTGGAACGAAAAAATTATATACATGTGGCAAATATAGTACTTCTGAGGATACAACAATAATTATTTAAATTAGTAAATCTATCCTAAACCAGATTCATCCAAAAGAAAAAAAATTTTATCTAACCCTAATACTGAGGAGTGTCGGAGAATTAAAAAAATGTCCCTCACCATAAAACCACTTAAAGGTAAAGAGTTAAAAAATTAACTTTAAAAAAAAAGTTAAAAAACAGCGGACTTGGTCCCTCTTTTGGGGTTATTAGACCCAATGACCCTCTCAAGGTAGGATTTCAAAGTGATAGTAGTTTTGGTAAAGCTCAAACAAAGCACGTCTGCCTGAGAGCGATTGTCTTGTATCTCGGTGGATGTTATTATTGTTTTTGTAGCGAGAAAACATTATCGGAATCATTCTTCCGTAGAAGGGACCGTAGCAGACACAGAGCTCTCAGTGGCTCTTGTATTATTGCACTTATTCAATTCATTATTTTTATTCTCTTCATAATCCCATAATACTTTATGTATAAAGCTATCTTAAAATACTGGAGAGCATATAAGTGAAAATGTGTGTTCTCGAAAAATATCCAGATAAACAAATATTCTAAAACATTGCTTTTTCTATAAAAATGTTAAAAATCAAGCGATTTTACTAGTAAATAAAACAACGAAAATATAATTTAAATTGCAATTGAAATATCTGTTTGTAAATACCGAGCTCGGAATAGCAAAAAGAGACAATAGGTTCCATAAATTCGAGTTGGTCTAAGCCGGCGACATCTGGCGAGTGCTTCAGTATTTTATGAAAGCTCTGCTGCAACTACGACATTAAGCATTTAAAAGTAATCTGAGAACTATTTCTTTAGGCCAATGAGTGTAATAAACATATAAACCACAGCGCCATCTAATGAGTTGTTGAGCAGGCTCGGAGGAGCTTAGCTCAGTTCCAATAAAGAAGTGACTAAAATTGTTTATGCATATATTTATAACCGCAAGGTTTATTGTTATTTTTTGTAAATAGTCAGATCTAACAAGCCAATAATACATAAACAATTTGTTTCTTAACAGCAATAATATTGGTTTAAATGACTGACAATAATGCAATAAATTAGCTTTGACGTCCCAAAGTATGCAATAGAAATACTAAATTAATTACCACTTCAAACAGGAATACCTAAAAACTTGCGATTTTATTGGCATCGTGCACCTTGGCATGCCTCCATAATTGGCCAATTTGGGTTAACACCTTATGTGCCAGCATACACAAAAAGCGTAGCATATTTTAGGGAGTTCATTAGCCAACACACACACACTTGGCTTTAATGTGCGTTGATACCGAGATTTGCCAACAATTTTGGCTTCATCTACACCACCCGCACTTCACGCTCACTAACGAGCACTTTAATCAATTACAAAATGAGCGCAGATTTGCTGGTTTCTTGTGGGTGCACATAAGTAAGAATTTATATGCATACCTATACCTATATGTATATTATATGCAAGAATGTCCTTGGCTTCATGTGTGAGCGTGTCTAATTTAATATACGCCACGCTCAAGGAATGCGTGCTTGCTCGCTTGTAATTTAACATATGCGCTTTAATACTCTGCGACAGCTTTAGTGACACGCGCGCGCGCACCAACTCGTTCACGAAGATATATATTTATAAATATATAACACACATTTACATATATGGCTTTGTTTTTGTTTGAATTCTGCTTCAAGCCTGAGTCTCTCTTTGCCTGTCTACTTTTTGCATGTTTTTACTCAGTTCACCACAACTTCACTTCCTCCGCCCACTCGCTCCCACAGCCACCCACACATTTCGCCGCCGATTAAAGCATTGAATTAATTGCTAATGTGTGCGCAGCAAAGCAAATGAGCACACTAAAATGTCTACGTTAGCAGTGGTGTTGTGACGCAGGCATGTGTGTGTTAGTGTGTGTCTCTTTTTATTTGCTCAAATTCTTACATAGGAATAAAGAAAGATAGTATCTATATCTGCATGACCTTTGCCTTTGTTATTGTTTGTGGGATTCTACTGTTTAAGTGAATAAAGTCAAGTGATATTGTTTTCTCGATTTTTATAACGGTATCATAGAATTTATTTTCGTTGAGTTTAGGTATTTTTGAAGACGGGTAAATGTGGAAATTGCAGATTTTAATAATGATTGTGTGCTTAAATTAAACAATCAAAGAAATATGAGCGTGAGGAGGGAAATAAAAGCGATTTAATTTGATATAATTAAAGCTGTAAGCTCGAGAAAATAGACACTTTTTATGCTTCAGAAGAGACAGAAAACAATTATCATTAAGTTTGCACTTAAATTTAAAATAACTGCTTTGGCTTAATATGTACAAAATATGTATCAAGCCACTTCATTTAAAATTTCCAAAGTCGTAGAGACATACGTACAAATTCACATTCAAGATATGCTGCATATGTACAAAAAAATTAAGAGAAAGCTTCAGCAGCGCAAGTTTTAATCTGAAACAGTCTTAGCTAGATTTACAGGTGTGAGTAAGCTAAGCTCATTAAATCTTACACTTAATCTGAATAATAGTCACCAACTATACAGTTCGAACAGCAAAACTTGACGTATACTTTATAACCAAATTCTTTCGAAAGGAGAGATGTTCTGCTGAGAAGGTGGAACTGATTATAAACAACTTAATCATTAAAATGTTCAAACGAATTATAAATTAAATCTTTTATCATTCATTTAAAAGTTTAAAAACTGAATAATTGAATACAAATTAAGCTGATTTTCACTCGATTCCGCTTGTAATTCTCACCAAGTCTATTTAAAAACAAGTCAACAGAATTTTTCCACACCAATTCGCATTTGTACCTAGAAAAGTTGAAAATTGTGCTAAAATACAATTTAAATAAATAATTGAGAAGGAATGTATATTTATAAAATTCAAAGGAAAGTTTAATCGAATAACTTACTGTAATTTAAAGATTTCTACATAAGAATCGGCCGATTGTTGCAAAATAAATAATTAAATGAAAGTACATCATTAATGAAAGGAAATACTACTTGTTTAGTACAAAAAGCTAATATTTTCCTTATATAATACATTTTTATGCCTTTGGTGATGTATAATGGTGATGTGGTGTATGTATGGTGATGTATTGAGAGTAAACCTAGCGTGCTACAAGTACTTTAAAAGTCATTCTTGGAGAGATTTTGAACAAGTTTAGGAAGAGTTTGATTTGTTTTGTGAGACATTTGCTACTCTCACAAACTGAAGATCTGGATATTACAGCCGACCGAAATCGAACATTGCTGAGGTCATGAAGTATGCAAAAAAACCATTTGAATCTTAATTTCAATTTCAATTCTTCATCATCCTTTCATAGTTGATCTGAAATCGGCTCCAAAAGAACAACGAATTTGTTAAAAAAAAAACTTTTTCGCGTATCTTCATTTCGGTGGCTGAATTGAAAGTACATTTAGGACTTTAAAGCTCTCGAAGAAGCTATTCATAAGATATAGCCATTATATATCGTTATCAAAGCCTTAAAAAACTAGTTTAATTGGATACGCCAAGGAGAAGTTCCTTCGAGGAACATATATGAAATATTTCTTGTGTCATAAATAATGTAAATTTTTTATATAATTATAATCCACTATATGGACCACCCAGTACAAGCCAGCGACGCAATACAAAAAATCTGGGCATGAATGCTGAAAATGTGAAGCAAAATAATAGCAGAAGAGGAGAAAAAAAATATTGAGTAGAGAAACATTCAATGGAATATCTACCGATTTAGCACAAAAGTTATTCATCTCCATGTCCATGAATAGAATAGAATAGAAACACCGCCACCTCTCCTACTTTGCATTCATATTTGTTGTAATACAATGAGTATTTGTTACTTCGCCCTGCTTGCCAGCATTTACTCTCTTTCCAAATGCGAATCTTTTACTTCTAATTCAATAATCTTATTCTCGCATTTCAATCACTGTGCAAGCAAACAAATGCTGCCTGAAGGATATGGTCACACCCAGACCAACTAGGGCCACACAAATCGATGTGCAGAACGGTATTCAACTTCAAATCACAAAATCAAACACACACACGCACACACGCACACACGTTTACAACTCTCATAAATGTGTGTGCGTATGTGTTGGGGCATGTAACACCAAAACAAACACGTTGTAAGTGAGTGCGCCTAGTGAAAGCACACGTACCAAAGTCTAAAGCATAAACAAAGCCACGACAACTGACGCATACCGACGACGCCAAGGCAACAAGCTCCGACGAATAAGCGCCGTTGACAAAAGTGTTGCGACCAGGCAAAAACTGAATGAAAGCTGCCATAGGCATTGGACCAATTCAGCCGTGAATGGAGAAAAAATTTACAAACACCTAGGAGGGGTGGGTACAGTCTGTGGCAGCGCACATGCATGAACGTGAATGAAAAAGTAGAGACGTGAATTGAATCGGATTCGTTTGAATTTTGATTGAAAGCAAAGAAGTGTTGCCTAGTTGCTGTTGGTTTCTGATTTTATGCGATTTTGGAGAGGCCAACAGATGTCCATATACCAATATACATATGTACACGTATAAACTGACATACCATCAAACCAATGGCGCAGAAGCTCCTTATGGTACGATAAAATTAAACCAAGCCACCGTTAGAGAATTGTTTGCCTTTTATGCACGAATATTGATAGTTTTGAGACCGCCTAGACCCCGAAAGTTATACACCCCTCTGAAGGCAAAGTGAAATCTTCAAGATTGTGTTCGGCATAAAAATGTTTTTAAAGTCCAATCAGATGTTCAGACCATCATTAATGGAAGTACCAACCACGACAAAAAACCACACCCACCTTTCCTATAACGGTAATTTTCTAAAATAAGAAAAAGGAAATATAAAACCAATGGCTCATCAAATATACGTCGGTTTTAAAATTTGTCCTCGAATCAAAGATTTTGGTACGAATATCCAATTCCGCACGATTTTAGATTCTCCTTTACATTAATTAAAATTATTTCTGCACATACACTCTACACTCTAGCAACAAAAAAATGCTGCTCTTAACTTGAATTATTGTTGTTTTTGTTATTTACATACCTGCCACAACCGTTTCGGAGCGCTGCAGTCTCACCAATACGTGCTCGATTAGACCGACGTCGGTGCATGCCTGTAAATTGCGCACACTTTTGCGTAGAATAGCAATGAACACACTCCAGATCTCAGCCTGTAAGAAATCGAAGAAGAAGAAAAAAATAAGAGAATGGTTAAGTAAATATAGCGAGCAATCAAGCATTGAATAAGCAAGTAGGAAAATGGAAAGAAATACAGAAATGTCGTAGGATGAATCCAAATGGATGCTGGTACGTTTTTTTTCGGTATAACGGTAGTTTTAAATTCGCCAGAAAGGGTGCTCTGTAATTAAAACGCTCTTTGAAAGTGCATGTTTATCTATTCTAGACACTTGACATTCATAGAACGTTTACACTTTCGATTTAGTAATTGTTGAATTTAAATTCATCACAAGCAGGGAAATGCAAGATTAATCTAATTTCATAGTGGTCGAAATTGAGATTTGATTTACTAGATGGCGCTGCCAGCAAGTTTTTCTAAATGGTTTCATGAATTGTCCAGCACTCGATAAACATCATACCTCAAAGACTCAGCTTTAGTTCCGAGGTTAAAGAAAGCTTTTGGGAGTGCCGGTTTTCAGCAAAATTTTTAAAAATTCTCTCTTATTTAGTAGTAGCTGCTATATTATGTTCAATTAAATTACAACAATTTACCAATGCCAAAATTCACTCAATACTTAAAAAATTAAAAAAAATTTCACAATATATCAGCAATATAAATCTAGGAATATTGTCGAAAAATGAAAACCATTGACCCATACTTTATAGTTGTGTCAAAATAAAACAGAAATCTCCTCCTTCAACAGAGAATTCAGTCATAATTTTGGTACAGAGAATACAGAGCAAATGTCCATATATCAATTTTCCTTAAGAGGATATTGTGTGAGAATTCTTACAAGTTGGTCTGTAAATTCCGTTAGATAATAATAACAAGGAAACCCGACTTTTTTAAATTCATACAAAAAAAATATGTTTTCTAAATGATACCAGCAAGGAAATGTAAATACATTCTAGAATAAAATTCATGAAGATTATTGTATATATTATATATTATATATTATTATTATATATTAACCAGAGTTTGGCCAGAGAGAACTTTGGCCAGAGATTTGTAAGAGATAAAATTGTTATCTCAAGCTATATTACAGGTAAGTTCCTAGTAGTAATAATAAGCATACTTTGAAAGAAGACTCTTTAAACGTAGTGAGTTTTTCTCTTAGGCCTGAGTGAATGGCGTATCGAACAAATAACTGTCATAAGTCAAGTTGAGTGGAGTAACTAAATACATATAATTGAGCACATATAAGATTTTTGGCAAGAGAACAGTGCTCACACTCAACGAGCAGAGAAATGCCGAACCGAAGACGGCTATTACGAGGGCGGGTCAATAAGTACGTGAATTTTTTAATAAAAAATAAAAAAAAGAAATATTTAATAAAGAAAAAAAAATAAAAAGAAATTCAAAAAGTCGCGGACTTATTGACCCGCCCTCGTATTTATGAATATTCAACGCCAAGTGGTAATTGATGTGGCAAATCAGTTAAAAGTTATCTGTTTGATATATGCTAGTTTGAATTAATCATCTTCGACTATAAGTTCAGACATCTGACCACTTTCGAGCAGAGTTTGACCATGCTCAACTATACTAGGTAGAGCAAATAATATAAAAGTGTGGAAAACCAACAAAGTATAATTTTGAATTAGATATTGTTAACAAAAGCAATTCTCATTCAATACACTCGGTGTCTTAAACTAATTTGAAGAGGTTAAAATCATCACCAGCAAATATTATTTAAAACTCGTGGAGAGATGTGACTTTTTGATTTTGATTTTGAGATGACACTTTGTGTAGGAAATAGGAATTATTTTCTGAGGAAAAATATTGAAATTCATTTAAATTTCTCAAAGCGAGCAGCAAAGTATTTCTAAATTGTTCTCCTCTCATTAACGGTAAAGCAACAACCCCCAGAATGCCAACAAACCTTTAATGCAACAAATTATGCGTTGTTAGAATTTCTTAAAGCCTTTTGAAACAAATTTTGCTGCTGACTTAATATAATAACAAATGCGAACAAATTTCATTGGAAAGGAGGGAGCTTTTGATATATACTACACTACCGCTTCATTCTTTGCGCATTACTCTGAGAAGGAATTTAATTAAAAGTCGCGTATGGTACAACAGTACACAGTGGTTGCCGCCCCCTTTGAGCATGAATATTTATATATACATAAGTAACTTTGTATGTTTGTATGTATTAGTGTACTAAGCTTAGTTCAGCAAGTACCAAGGGTTATTCAATATGTTGCCTGTATTGTAATCATCAATTTCTCTGAACCACTGCATTAGCAGCTTATTAATGAATTTATGTTGTTGTTTTGTTTAACGCTTCGTAGTGCGGTTCCGGTTGGCGAAAAATCTTGAAAGTGAATTCGCAATTAAGTTATTCTACTTAAGGTTTTCATTAAGCCGATTTGTATTACTAATGGTTGGGCAACAGTTGAGTGAATATAAGGTTGGACTTTAGGTTTCGTAAATAGAAGCATTTAGTTTTACTTCCTATAACATATATATTTGCGTATATAGTACGAGTTATTACATGCATATATTACTCACATGAATTCTACTTCGGCAACACTTATCACTTTGAATAATAACGAATACTAATTTAGAATTATTTTTAGTTCTTAATATTTTTAGTTCTTTAGTTCAAGACACATTGAGGGACTAGATATCCACTCATAAATTCTTAGAATTTGTTGAAGAATTGTTGTTGCTCAGCAAACGTCAATAAAATTATTATTAATTTTCGGCTTCCAACCAAAGTTATTGATTAGAGTTGAACAATAATGTAATAGTAATGTAATCATGTAATAGACGCTATTTTGTTGAGCTATACTGAGGCATACTTGCTATTTTATAATGGTACGAGTCATCGCCGCTGCGAACTGTTTCGAAATCAATTAGTGTTGTACATGAATTTACTGATGAATTTTTTTGTAACTGTCAGCTAAGAGTCAAAAAGCTCAGCCCATTCACAATATTATTGCAGATAAACTATTATTTTTAAAATTCAGTTCTGGCAACGATTTTTGCTTCAAAGGCTCTTTTGTGGGACTGCCGGTTTTTAATAGATTTCGCTTTGTCTTATTTAGTCAGTCTTATTATTTAGAAGCTCTGTTCGAGCTTCAGTATATGAGCTAAATATTCAGTGCACATTTCGTTTGAGAGTTCAGTTAATACCGGTCTCTGTGGCATTCAGTGCTATACTCAGCTATCATTCTTCTGAGCTGAATAAACGTCGAAAGCTAAAACATCAGAATAGCTTGGTATGGAATTCTAGCTTAAGCGTTATGCTTCATTTTCAAATTAATTTCCGCTTTAATTATGTGTATTAAAGTGTCTAAATGTATTAAAAGAGCCTTATAAATATGTGATTTCTTTTAGTTAAAAACACTGTTCAATAATTAGTATTACTAAGGCACAGTCAAGTTCCGTAGTTGGATGCTGCTGTACCAAAAAACTTTATCACGCTCTTGCTTTTTATTTATTTGTCATTCAATTTGAGAATAATTCCATTATTTTCAAATCTCCTGCGAAATTCAAAAATCACACCCAACCGAGTCGAAAAAATTATGTCTTCAAGTTTTCAAATAATTTTTTTAATCAATATGTGGTAGCGAAACTACTCCGTGGAAAATTAAAAGAATTCAAAAATTATATCTTATAAATAATTAGCAATCTACTTTCAGAGCGGTATGTCATAATTCTCTTACTTTGCCAGTCTAATTTCGTGGATATAAATTTATCTCGATTTTCGATGTGATTTGGGAAAAAGTTGTTAACACTTAATTTACCTAGCGCCATCTATCGACACTTTTTGTGATCAGAATAACTGATCTATTATTATAAATGTAATTAGAAATTCAATCGGATGGCGAATAAGGCTTTTAGAAATATTTAAAATAAAATTTTCGTTCCAAATGATTTATTTCATCAAAAAAATCTGTGTTTTAATAGTGAACTCGACCAATACCGAAAAATACCAATACCAAATGCCAAGAAATAGTTTAAGCCCAGAATGGAGAGTAGGCCTTTAGTATACGAGGTGTGTTCAGAAAATAAGGAGAATATTCTTCGACTGTGTTCTTCGACTTTAATGGCATAGTGCATCATGAATTCCGGCCTCAAGGTCAAACGGTCAATAAGGAGTACTACATATAAGTTTAACGCCGTTTGCGTGAAGCAATCTGAAAAAAAGGCCCGGATTTGTGGAAAAACAATTAATGAATTTTGATCACTTTTGCCCACACTTGGTTGGGTGTTCGTGTATTCCCGGCCAAAAACAATAATGTAACGATGCCCCAGCCTCCATATTCGCCAGACATCACTCCGTGTGACTTTTTCCTAGTTTCAAAAATAAAGTGAACCTTAAAGAGCCGTCGTTTTACAAGTATAGATAACATTAAAAGCGCATCGCAGAAAGAGCTAAAGGCGATCCCAAAAGTCGAGTTCGAGAAGTGTTTCGACGATTGGAAGAAGTGCTGGCATAAGGGCTTAGTATCGAATGGAGACTATGGAATTTGAAGGCGATAACATTAATATAGACGAATGCATAAATATTTCTTTCAAAAAACTAAAATTCCCATTACATTTTGAACACACCTTGTACATGTAGAGTTCAGTACCACCTAGCGGATTCAAAAACAAAGCTATACCAACACTGAAATAGATAAAATGTATCTAAATTTCGTAAAAAGCGAACAAGTTATTTCTGTCGTAAACTTACAAGTCAGGTTCTGACTCACAATTCCAGTTTTGTTCGTTGAATAGTAAACAAATCTTTACTCTCTGAAATCGGCTGTTGTATGTTTCAAATTTCTGCAAAATCGGCAGAACACATTTTAAGTAGTTCTGTAGTATTAATTTTTACAACAATTTTTTATATGTCGGCTACAACGGTTCTAGCGAAAACAACATCTTTGGTCACACACCACGTGGTAACACCGTATATAAATATATATTATATTTTTGAACATGTAATTTTCTTCGAAATTTTCTGGGGGAAATTCGCACAACAAATCGTGACAATCAAAAAATATTCACCCCTCCTAGCCTTACAAGCAAGCCTTACTCAGCGCGACGAGGCGTTTTCGAAGCTCAAGCGGAAACACTTTCAAGTAGTAATGCAGTACATATAATTTAATTTGTCAGCTCAAAACTGCTACCCAATGGGAATGTAGAATGGAGCATAAAGACTTTATTTATGCATTTCGTTTTGTTTTCCACTGCAAAGCGCACCACACCTCCACCCACGCCACACGCCACACGCCACACAAATTCACAATGGCAAGTGTAAACTTTATTTCCTACCTTCAGCGCTCACGGCACCGATATCCGCTTACTACGAATAGGCGTTTCTCTGCCAGGAAGAGAAATTAGCGCAACCAAAAAATAACAACAACAACAAGACATGCGACAGCAAGCAAAAACACTTTATCAGTAGCCGAGAGGTATTTTTGACTTTTCCAGCAGCCAGCGGGTGTTACGTACACGCTTTGACCCCTGCCAACGAGCATATCTTTTTCTACTTTCGGGTTCTCGTTGCTTTTGTTTTCTTGTTTTTATACCGCAGTACGCTTTGCCGGGGGCATTGCACGGCGTTCTTGCCAGCGCCTCTGCTCTTGTTTCGCATTATTTTTTACTTTTGTTTGTTTCTTTTTTTTTTTTGGTACTTTTATACTTTTGTGCGTTAAATTTTCATGTAGAAGTTAACTTAATTTTTGGCCGTTTGCTTTTTGTTTTCGGGCCATTATATTTTAATAAGCATCAGCGCGGTTCTGCGCCACAGTAGATATAAGTGTAGATATATAAAATATTACATACATACACAATACAAAACAAAACAAACACATAAAAGAAAATTTTTCGGAACTTTCAACGCGCAGTTCTTAAAGCCCCTAATAAATGTAAGTCGTTTTTGGGCATTGTTTTGTTGTTATTTCATAAAATGGTGTGCTTTGCTTTGCTTTAGTTGGAAACGATGAAACTCGTGTTATGCTGTGTTTAAATTAATTTAATTAAATGAAGTCAAAAGTGAGTGGCAGGCAGGTGACTGCGTAGTCCATGTGCGTCAAATAAATTGTTTAAATGAAGTAGCGGCAATGAAGGTGTCTACTTTAAAGCGGTTGAGTCCTTTAGGAGCAAAACGAGCAGCAAATTTTGTAGGTAGAAACACTGATTTGAAATGCTGAAGTTTTTTTTGTTTAATAACAATAATTTGCTTCCATTTGTTAGGTTAGGTTGAAATGCCTGCCGCTTCCCCATTATAGTGATGCCGTAGTTAGACCAATAATGGCGCTGGGCGAGGGATTTCAATATTTTTTAACGACTGCTGGTTGAACGATGCAGCATAATCATAAGCATGAATCACAATCAATCTTAAACACAGTTATCTTTTCAAATCCTCGACTGCATGGTGCCTTGTACCGCACTTGGGAAAAAGTCGGAAAATTCCACCAATCACTAAAATAGTTTTATACAGCTCTGTCTTGACTAAACTAATTTTCACTATTTCCAGAATATATTCACATTCAATATATTTTCTAATACTTTTGACTACTCTCCGATATATTCACCGTTAAAGTAGTCCACGAAAAATTTTTTCCAGCGAGTAATTTTGAATACCTTTTTTCAAAGCATATGTTTGTTTACCTTACTAGAAACCTTACAAATTCAATGTTTATTTCAGAAGTCTAAATTTAGGTTTAGAACCATTGCTATTTTGACCTAGGAATATTACGCAGCGATCTCACAACCATACAGGAAAAATAAATCGATTTGTCTATATAAATTTCGAATTCAAGCCATTGTGTTCTATTGGGTTGTTCGGAAAGTCATTTCGTTTTTTCCCGCCAGAGGACTTAATTACGTTTTTTCGAAACTAACTTCACACTTAAGCCCCATAACCATTATATGTCATGAGAGCTGATATTGCAAGGCTTGTGTGTGAAAAAGTTCTATTAATTCTACCCAGTAGTTTTTGGTTGGTGCCTTTTTAAATATGGAGAGCAATAAGCAGCATTTTCGTCATATTTTACTTTTTAACTTCAGAAAAGGTAAAAATGCTGTCCAAGCGAGAAAAAAATTGACGGATGTGTATGGAGAAGGCGTGTTAACAGTACGCCAGTGCCAGAACTGGTTTGCAAAATTTCGATCCGGCAATTTTGATGTCGAAGATGCACCACGGTCTGGAAGGCCGGTCGAAGCTGACAAAGATGCGATAAAGGCATTAGTTGATGCAAATCGGCGAATCACCACACGAGAGATCGGTGAGAGGTTAAATTTGTCGAATTCAACTGTTTATGGCCATTTGAAAGGCATGGACTTAACCTCGAAGCTCGATGTGTGGGTGCCCCATGTCCTTACCGAGCGAAATTTGTGTCGTCGTGTTGACGCGTGTGATTCGCTCCTCAAACGTCTAGAAAATGATCCATTTTTGAAGCGGATTATTACTGGGGACGAAAAATGGGTTGTATACAACAATGTTAAACGCAAGAGGTCATGGAGCAGAAAAGATGAACCGGCTCAAAGCGTGTCAAAAGCCAACATTCACCAAAAAAAGGTGATGCTCTCCGTTTGGTGGGATGTCAAAGGAATCGTTTTTTTTGAGCTTTTGCCGGACAATACAACGATTAATTCAGAAGTCTATTGTCATCAGCTGGACAAATTGAATGATTCACTTAAAGAGAAGAGGCCCGAATTAATCAACAGGAAGGGTGTAGTGTTCCACCAGGATAATGCGAGACCTCACACAAGTTTGGTCACTCGCCAAAAACTTTTACAGCTTGAATGGGACGTACTGCAACATCCACCATATTCTCCAGATCTGGCGCCTTCCGACTACTATTTGTTCCGGTCCCTGCAAAATTTTTTGGATGGCAAAACCTTTACCTCAAATGAAGATGTCAAAAACCACCTGGACGAGTTTTTTGCCAGCAAGGACCAAAACTTTTATGAGAGGGGAATTATGTTACTGCCAGAAAGATGGCAAAAGGTGTTGGACCAGAATGGCCAATATATAATTTAATAAAATATTTATTCATTATACGAAAACTGTCTTTCATGTTCCCCAAAAAAAACGAAATGACTTTCCGAACAACCCAATATATTGATGTAATCTCATTTTTTTTTTTCTGCCTCACTGAGGAAACAAAAGATCGTTTTTGAGGAAACTTATAAGTCATTCCGGAAAAAAAACCTTATCAAAAAGCCCAGAGAAGACTTTCGGAAGGCTGAGACCACTATCTTATGCATATATCAGAGAGTGATTACTTCAAAGAGTATTATATAAATACGATAGGGTCCGAAAACCTGCTATTGGTTTAGACGGCCAATTACCAAGATCAACATTTAGTAATCGAAGCTAAAGTGACATATAAGTTAGCAATGCTGAAATTGGAACTTGGTAAACCTCAATTAATTAGTCACAAAGTTAAACTCTTAACTAATTCTGTACTTTCACAGGGTATTTTATACTCACATCACACCAATTATTTTTAGTATGCATGTCATACTAAAAATGTTTAAAATACTTACGATTGAAAATATTTGTAGAAAATTGTTGCCATCTATAAATATTTTTTGAAAACTATAAAAACTTTTTAACATATCTATGTAATTTAAGGGATAATAAGAAACTGAAGATGTCGCAGAAGGTTGAAGTTTTAAAAAAATTTTTGGTAACTGTTGCCACAGTAAACACTTTAAAGGAATAGCATACAGAAAATAAAGTGTTTTAAAAAATTTATCAGATATATTTTTGTGTTTCTATTACAAATATCTAAATAGAGACCTAACTAACTTCCGTCTCACTATTCCTAAATATATTAGCAATCTGGTCACTAAACTTCTTATTATCGAATGAGTACAGTAATCGTTAAAGTAATCACTATCTTCAGTATCCCAATTCAAACTCGATGAAGAAATACTAGTGAACCTTGAAAGAAATATTTCTCAATTCTGCTATCGCTCCTCCGTCAGCTCGTCAGCTCGAGAGAAATATGTTGACATCTTTTTATTTTCTAAATCCAACTGAACGACTATAAACGGTTTAAGTTGTCTTTGACTCCACTTACCGGAGTGATATTTGCCAACATTTTTCCGATTTTTCAAGTTTCTTTTTGTAGTCGTTTCCCAATTTATGCAACTCTTCCTTTGCGGTTTTTTCTTTTCGCTTTATTACGCAGTGCAACAAATCCAAGCAAAAAGTAGGGTTAGAGACAGGACAACAACTGACACATATTGCTGTTGCCGAAGAGCGAGTGATTTTAGCATTTGTCTGCTGTAGCGAATGGAATTTTTATGTTTTCCTACTTTTTGTTATCTTCACTTTATGTGCATTGAGGTATTTATCGAATTTTAATTTTATTTCTTACTTTTGTGATTTTTTGATTCTAAAGGTATGCTTACGATTTTCTGAATCCGATTTGCAATTTTATTGCACATTCCTTGCTGCTTGGAGTTTACATATTCGATTTTTTCCTTATAATATTCCTCAATATACATTGCTCCCTTTCTAGTAAAGCTTGAAAACTTCCTCCTTACCATTATCATTTTATACTGTCCGCAACGGCAACATTTGCAAGTAGGCAGAAGAGTACAATGTAAAAGTGAAAAAATTGCAAGGTGGCCTTGTGGTCATACAGTTGCGTAGGCTTAAGATTTTATGCTCTTAGTGAACTTAAAATTATATCAAAAATTTGCTGCGATGCTCGATATGGTTAGAAAAATTTTCTGCTATATCAAAATTATCGAGCAAATCAACTATGTCGATATCGTCGAAATTTTTCGCACAACCGATTTTTCAAAACTGAAATTTCGCTTTATCACTGCATTTTTGGAGAGATACAAGATGGAAGTTTTTAAATGGCTATTTCCTTTTAAGAATAGAAAGTTTGTGGTATATAGTTAGTCTTTGTTTTGTGTGACAGCATATAGTTTTCCTAGAACCGATTTTTCAAAAATTAGATTTTGTGATATAACTTCTCTAATTCAGGAGCTATGTACGAGAAACTCTGTTTCATTTCGTTCGTTTCTGATAGGAGCAAGAAGCGTAGAGTGAAAATCATTCAGATTGAACAACAATTCAAAATAGGCCACATAGAACAACTTGTTCGAAAATGATATATGGTGTAAAAACTTCCATTATTAAAGAACTATGAGCACGATTTTGTCTACCAATTACATATTTGGTATAAAAAGGTTATATAACTTAGATTATCAAGATCGGTTGACGATAACAGTAGTTATCATATAACTGATTTTTCGAAAATGAGATTCATTGTAATAACTACTCTAATTATGGTGCTATGAGCACACAATTTTGTGCTCTTATTTGTGAGTAAAATCAAAATGTGGAAAGTGAGAGTCTTCGAGATGGTGTGGTTTTAAGACATAGCTCACATACAGCTGATTGTTCAGAAATAATATTGAGTTTCAACACTCCTCCGACAAGGTATCTAAGAACAAGAAAATTCCAGATTGTTTTGACTTCCGCTTTGGTTTCGTGAAGGTCATAAAAAGACTAAGCTTCTTTGTTTTTTTTTCTCTTGAATTTTTACCGAGTGCTTTCTCACTGCTACCATTGACGTTTTGTTTCTCACGGAAGCTCTAGTCAAATACCATTTACTCCACTTCCTTCCTATTGTGTTATTTCAACTTCCATTTTAGTTTTCGCTTTACGGCGCTGTCAATACTTTGGGCAAGGTAAAAGATGCAGCAAATAGATTCTGTCAAAAAAGGAAAAACAAAGCAGAAAACGAAGCCATGCAGCAACATACCGAACTACAGAGTAGGAAATTTGCTTTGATTGAACAGGAAATTTACTATCTGAAATCATGGATTGCGCGCTGACAGTTGAATGTAGTGAATAAAGATAAAGAGAAGTAGAGACGTGCAGCCAACATTTCTCCGCGCACAACCAGCAGTTAGCAAGCACCTGCATTTGAACGCTGACAAGCTAAAATCTGCGAAATCTGCCAAGTGTTTGCTTTGTGTGCGCAGAATGGCAACGATAATTGAAATTGAAATTCCTTCTTTTGACAAATCCAAAGCGGATTTAGTGAATAATTTTCAATTTAATTGAAAAATAAAAATGTTTCTCTAACGCATTGCTATAATTTTCCGTATATTCGACCGTAATTTCTAAGAATTTTTTCCAAAACGTTTTGCAGCCACTGTAACATATTACAAACAAAGTACAACATTTAAGTACTTAAAGGCTGGTTGGAAAAAGAGAGAAAAGTGAATATTAAATTTTTTGCACAACACACACACAAACAACAACCCCCGTTGTTGACACCACTAACCCAACGGCGGGTGGGTCGTAGGGAGCGGCGCTACGTCTATTATGTCTGCTCTATATACCTTTGGGCAGAGCTGAGTGCCTACTTAGCGTTGCAGGGCACAACATCCGGCGACCATTTCGCTTTACTGCAGCGGCTTCCTGTTCCACATTTGCCAAGCGGCATATGCGGGCCAAACTGCGGTCTCCCCCAATCATCCAGTACAGCTCTGTTGTGACTTTTGTAGGCAGCAAAGTGAGAAGGGGCTGTTATGAGTATTGCGGTTAGTTGGTAATGTTGTGAGATTGAAGTGAAAAACTGTCCATATTTAAAGTGCTCTCAGCTTTCATTTCGTAAACATTTAAATGCACAATTAGTTCAAGTGGGCGACGAGCCGCTAGAGTGCAGCATTTTGAGCGTTAGAAGATAAAAACGCGGTGTGGATTAGTGAGAAGAGAACAGCGGACTATGAGAGTGGCTTACTGAAATTTGTAATTCTTACACACATATTACTGGAGAGGATAATGAATGAGTGTTTTATATTTATGTTTTCATGTTAAAAAAATTGTTGAAGCAGATATTTAAATTAATATCATTAATATTTTATGGAAATGAAACCTGAACCTTACTAACACATCGTGATATAACAAAACCAGGTAGCTCGTAAATTTCTACTTTAGTTTCTCCTCTATTTTTGGCATACTTAATGGAACTACAATTCAGCTTTAATTTCACCAAGTCACCAAATGATATCTACAAACCTTTAGCCAGACCTTTAGTGTTATTATAAGCGCTTTGATTCGAAGGGTCCCCCGATTTTAACAAGCGTATTTCTTTACTAGCTTTCTAATAGCTTAGATAGATTATTATGAGGTTGTACAACTAAAAGGCTCTCATGTAGGAGCTAACGGTAGCCGGTAGCTAATCATTTGATCATAAATATGCTTTAGGCTTCAAAATTAGGATAGAGTGCAGAATGGATAGAAGGTTCATAGCTTTCATGTACCAGACTTCCGTTTGTCTCGTTGAATTTGCGATGGTACATGGATTACCTAAGTAATTAGGATTAATCGGTCATTCATTTTCTCAGCATTAGCATTAGCATTCGCTCTCGTCTTATACCAGGAGGGAATCACAACGGGTTTTTTTTTTGTATGGATGCGCCAGGAAAGCGATAAAGATATCTGAGGGCTTCTTTTTATACCATTCTCGATGAGGATTGTGTAGATGTAATGGAAATGACCACAAAAAAGGGAAGAAAGAAACAAAGACGAATACATAAAGTTTCTTGTTTATAAATTGAGTGGTTCTCAAGTTCCAACACCCATATTTTAATTGGGGTGCCTCCGCAGCATATATTAAATTAAATAAAACTCTAGAGAGTATTTGCTGCTTGAAAAGCAATTTTATGAAATTCTTCACCTTTTAGAGAAAGGAGGCTTTAAGCTAAAAGAACACATGGTATGTCGGGTTAAAAGAAGACGGTTATCGTAAATATGAAACAGAAGCTCGGCCACACATAAATCAACTATCAAACCTACTATTACATATATTTATAAAACATTGGCGTTGAGGAGCTTTTTAAATTTTTAGTTTTGAGAACAAATGAAATACTCAATATTGCCCAGAATATAAAGAAATATTTCGTAGAAAAATAGAAGCATTATTATTGTGTCTTATTTATAAGTCTTCCCTCAAAAATCGCATTTCCAAAAATATTATATCAATGCCATTGAAAATTTAATCACATCATTTGCCATTTCTGCAGCTTTTTCTGCAATTAATTCCAATAAAAGCACAAACAGAAAATGCTTTCTGTGAATTTTCTTTGATTCTATATATTTGGTGTTTGTTTCAGAATTTTCTTCTGTAATTGCTTTCCGAATAAAATCTACGTTAGAAATAATCCCACGCGCGCCTTCGCTGACATAATCTCGAACAACTACAACAATTGTTCACAGGTGTGCGTAATGCTGACAGCAAATCCCAGATAACGTTACATATTGCCAGGCGACAAGTCAACGCTACGCACACACATATGTATGTGTATGTGCGTGCGAGTACAGGCGGCTTACAAACTACTGAATGCCATTGCTGACACTAATAAGCTTGTGCGACATAACAGAAGTAATTTGAGAAAACACTTTACTTAAGATATACAACAGAAAGGAAAGGCAAATAGCTGAATAAATAAATAGATAAATGTAAGCAGTCACAAGGTGTAAATTACTGTAGATGTGTAAAGGGAAAGTGAGATGGTTTAAGATTTTCAGATGCAATTAAAATAGTTTTTTACTTTCTTTGTGAGAAGTTGTAAGAAGAAAACATACTTTTGTAACAAAAATATTTTGTTATTTTTGTTATTTCGAAAATAATAGCATATTTTTATTTCGGCTGGAAAGAAGAGGTGGAAAATAATAAAGAAAATGAAATTGAAATTTATCAAAATCAAGACATGCTCTCTCGACGAAGAATGTACATATATATTATAGTTCGTTTCAGTGCAAGAGAGTAGATCATTAAAATGCTTTAACCGCTTGCTTTTCTCTCTTTGATCACTCTTTGATTATGTCGGTCTCACTTTACATCAATATGTACCAAAGTTTATTGTTGTTCTCTCTCTGCCTGATTATGCCAATATAATTTTATGCCAGCTTATACCAAAACAGTTCGCTGTTCTTTTTATTCAATTGCTCCTTTATGCTTCTTTAAATGCAAGTTTATTTCAACGGTCTCTATTTGATTATGCCACTCACTTATACCAAATTGCATCAAAACCGCTTAATTTTATCTCTATTTGAATATGCCAGTCTCTCCTTATACCAGATTGTATCAAAACCACTTACTGTTTTACACATATTTAATTATGCCAGTCTGTTTTTATAAATCGTAATTTGTTGTTCTAAATCTGTATACCAGTTTATACCAAATTTAGACTAGGGAATCAAAGACAATTAGTTTTTACTGAATCTTGAAAGTCAAATTCTAGTCCAGGACTTCCAAAATTAAAACATTCTGAAAATTATTTCTTTACCTTTTTATAGATTTTCCTAAAAAATTAATTATGTAATCTTTATAAATTCTCAATTTAGGTGCATTAAAAGTGCCTTCGATACACCAAGCTTTGGAAGGTGGTGAAACGAATAAAAAAAACTGGTATGTATTACATATCTTCTGTAGTAATCACTTCATTTATAAATGTGTAGTAATTTATGCCAGTTGGTTGTTCTATTCTAGGCTCGCTTTGCCAAAAAATATATAAACCTGTATTAAGGCACATAATAACATCAAAGCGCATCTGTCTTTAGCTAACCATTTCAAATGTATTTGCTGTAACTTTGTTTTTCACGCCTGATAGAGTATTTTACACATTTCATCTTTTTATTTTTACTTTTTTATTCTTAATTTTTATATCGCTAAAATTTTGTCTCAATTTATTCATCACTCTAACTTTGAATTCATTAAAATTTATGAACTGCAAATTTCACAAAATCGTACAATACCTTCCAGCAAACTTTTTTTTTTTTTTGATTTTTTCACGTGACAGCATCACAAAAGTGAAACGAGCAAAATTTTGCTTAAATAAAACATATAACACATATTTAAATATGGAAATTTTTGAATTTTGTGAATGCGTCAAACTTTGCAATTGCTGCTTGACAAATTTTGCATAAAATTGTGGTGCAATTTCACAAAATGTTGTGGTTATAATTACAATAGATACAATTTTCAATGCGGATAGAATTTTAATAAAGATTTCTTGGTGTTATGCACTCTTTCAATACTATATAATAGTTGCAGAATTTTACTCACGTAAAATATTAAATTGGTATTGTTCGAAATTGTCAAAGGGAGCAAAAATTAAACCACACAAATGGCCGATAACATAGTGGTGGAAATACCATATTTTATTATTTATTATATAATCTTTTTAGACAAACTTACTCATATATCTGAATCTTAAATTTTAACCAATGCAATATATTTAAAATTTACTCAAATACTTGTCCCGCAAATTCAGCAGAGAATGTTAATTAAAATTACATGAATATTATATGCTAACAAACTGGTGATTATATATAATCCGTGTTCGTTTCGCCATCTCTCGCTCTCGTCAAAAAATTTACATGTAAAAGCAACAACAAATTTAGCGAGTTCAATACAAGAGATTATGTAGCTGCCTTGTTAAAGTGGTATGACCTCTTTAGTCGGTTTGACGTAAACTAGTTGCTTGTTCGATTGGTAAGCTCTCATTTTTGACACATTCTGCCTAACCAAAAGAGAAATCCATGTGAAAACTTCGTGAGCGTAAAATGAAATTGCGAGATTTAACTAACACCATTGGTATATTCAAGTGCAAGCGTAGCTCATGTCATTACCGATTTAAAAATAAAAGGACTTTGCAAGCGATGGCTGCCGTGTTTGTAAAACTCTGTCACTCATTTCGCTTACGATACGATTGCTAAATTGAAGTAGTTACGCAATGGACTCCACCACCCAACATATTCGCAAGTTTTGGTCGCCAGCGACTAGTTCTTATTGTACAGACACAAAAAATGGCTCCCTGGAAAAATATTTCGCTCAAATGTGGAGGTCAGGATAGTCTATTTTTAAAGCCTAGAAGCTTCACACTATCGAACCGGTATCGAAATGTTGGAAGACCGTTAAAGGTCTATATGGAGATCTTGTAAAAGATTAAAGCCTTATTCTCATTAACGAAAACATTCCTTCAAAACGTTTCAGCCCATGTGATGAAATTGGAGTACTTCAAAAAATTTATATGGATATTTTTCACTGAATTCGACTGCTTAGCAGATTATGATGAAACAGAATGTATTGCTAACTGTTGACACAAGGTTTCGCTCCTATTTATGTGCGCCTTAATTTTTATCATAGGCATTTTTTTTCTTCGCACCTTAAAATGCTTCAAAATGACTACTTTGTGTTCCTAGAGGTTTTTTTTTTGGGTCGATTTGAGAAGATGAAGAATTCAGGTTTCGAAGTCACGATCCACATATCCACGAGGTTATGGAAGTAAGCCATTTTTCCTTGAGACTTAGTTTTCTGCGATAAATCTTGAAAGATTGAGACAGATCTTGTCCAAAATCACTAAGCCATTTCACAATGGAGCCTTAGCATTATATATTTATTTTGCTTTTCGTTATTTATTTAAGTATAAATTTCTATTATATAAGAAAATATGTGATCTCTAATGGAGAACAAATTATTGAGCAATTCGTAGACCTTAAAATTTTACTCTGTCAATATCTAAATGACTCCTGCGATTAATACAAGGAAATAAATACTATAAATAAAAACATAATTTTATTTATAAACTCGACCAAAAAAGACGCGCATAATTAAAATATATGTCATAAAATCCAAAAATTATCGAAAGTTTTAGATAAACGAGTGAAAACTTATCTTTATATAATATTCCAGAGAATAATTTACTTTGAAATTAGCTCTCAAGGAAATCACCATTTCACGCATTAATTCCCTCAAAACATTCAAAGTTCCATTAATTTTTCGTTTCATAATTTCTCCGCCCTGTCCAATTAACAATTTCACAATCGTGTTGGCTTTCACTTTGTCGAAATTAATTGCTTCTTAATAATCACGCTTTTGTGTCTGGGGAAATCATTCAGACACTCTGGCATACTGGCTTCCACAGAGGGCGTTAAGAAATTGTAGGCTTCAGCATATCACCAAGCAATGTTTTTACATAATAAAAGAATAATAAGTTTTATGAAAATTCTGCAGAAACTAATTTGAATATTCAACGCCTGAGTGTGTGAGTGCGCGAGTTCTTCTGCGCTGACCAATGGCAGGCGGACAGGGGCTGAGCCGTGCCGATGAGCAGGTAGCTAAAGTCAAGGATAACACTATGCGAGCCAAAGTGCTGGCAATTCATGTCATGCCAAAAGTTTTTCGGCTTTGTTTTCATAATCAAATTTTTGCTGTTTTTGACAATCGAAAGAGATGACTCAGTGACTGTGCTCTATTCAAATTGTTGTTGCACATGTGTGTGTGAAGACAAGAAAAAAGTTTGGAAGCGCATCTTTGTATTAGTCGTTTTTTTTTTTCTAATTGTTCTTAAAAAGTTTGTAGGGAAAACGATATTTTAATTCTGCAACGACTTTATCGCGAAACTCACTGCCTTTCTCTGCGGAGAAAGTGGAAATTTAGTTCTTGTTATTTTTACTTTAATTACCATGACAACAGCGTGAGTTAGAAAAGCAATTGAAACTTTTGTATTTTATTTTTGTCATGCTACCAGATGTCTAATTAAGAACTGTGTGATTTTAAGAATTAATTTCTATCATTTTTTTTTTTATTTACGTAAATTATTTTCAAAAAATTTTCTAGAAGTAATAATGCGTTTAGAAAGTAACGAAACGAACAAGCCACTGGCATAAAAATAACCGAATTTCCATTACTCTAGCTTGGATAATATAACTTCTTTTCATAGCCGAAATATAAGAGGAGATCATGTTACCAAGAGAACCGAAAGCAAGTTGAATGGTAGCGGTAAGAATGGCGGAAATAATGCCGACAAGCAGATTTATGGCTAACCGGTCAGTGTTCCGAAAGAACAATGAGCAACTTGAAACGAATTTCTTTAATATACATATTTGGATGTTTTAGCAAGCTTAATGTTTTGATTTTGGACCGAATTAGTTTAGATGTAAATTTATAAAAAGACAGAATATCTCATGAAAATAAACGGTCTGATGTCACTGTTGATACTCTGCATCAACGTCTTCGCACAGAGATTTCGATCTAGAAATACGATGTACAATAATGATTTATAACGGTAATAATTTGGACTAAATGGCCTCATAAAGAGTAAAATCCTCTCTCGATTAACAAAAATCACATTTCATAATACTCTGTGAATTCATTCTGCGGAAGGGGTCTATAGTTTAGACTATTCATAATTATTCTCAAATGAAATAAACCTCAATCTGGCATTAACTAAAGATATAGTTTTTACTTTATTGTGTATCTTCCCTTTTCTACGTAAGATTTGTTGACTGTGATTATCCCGGAAATGGGAAATTATACTCTTGCTGGTAGTCGAACTTCTGATACACCGCATGATAGGTACGCACTTGGCTATGGTAATGAATTATTGCTAATTAGAAAATATATTATCAGTGGTAAAAAATAAATGTTGTCAATTGGAGGGTAGAAAGACACCACAAACACATATGTCTACACCAACCGCCATACTAATATAGCCACGCCGATTTCAACTGGTAGAAAACTAGTATTAATTTAGTGAGTTAGTGTTGCCACTTTTGGAAACTAAGCGAACAATTTGAGATGAGCTCTACAATTGTATTTGGAATTAATAATTAAATTGTTGGAATTAACAATTAAATTCAAGCTTGTTAGATTTTATTTATTTATGAAAAATTTTTAATAATTTATTTTTTTTAATTAATGATAAAATTTCATAGTCAGACTCAAACGTATGCTTCTTTAAAAAAAAAAAAAACCATTAATTTTATTGACAAATTTGACATTTTTATTCCTTTATACTTCGTTTCGAATGCAACCCTTTTTTTTTTCTCTATTAACTACTCTCCAGCGACGGCTGATTTTCAAGTAACTACACCACTAACTATTTTATATTCAATTTGTATGTAAATTTTGGGCAACGCACACAAGCCTAATGCAATTTGTGTGTATGAGCAACCGTTTGTAAGAAAAGTATGTAGACAAAAGGGGAAAAGCATTGAAGAATCGCTAAAATAAGCAAACAACCCGAAAAAGGGTGCACCAAAGCAACGAGAAAATTAACATTTAAAACGAATTTCTACGATTTGCTTCTTTTGCAACATAACTGTTGAATTGCAGGTAAACAGTAGTGAATAGTGGGAGGAATACAAATGAAGGAATTAAAGAATTTCAGAAAAAAATTTCGAAAGCTATAGATTTATGCAAATTCGAAATTGATTTAAAGCAACAAAGTTCGAAAAAACATTAAATTCAATTTTACGCCTGCCATACGGCACATTACAGTGTAACCGAATACTGCGCGAACCACTGCCACACTTAATTGCTGGCGAAAATAATTACGCTTTCACGCCCGCATTCAATGTTGCGCTCAATGAGTGCTCCATCACTTTGCGCTTTGTTGTTGCACATGCTTCCTCCATTTTGTCGCATTTGTTGTCTGTTGTTTGTTGTTTGTTGTCTGTGTGTCTCTTTTTTGCTGCTGCTCCTTCTTTTTTGATGCGTCACACTTTTTTTTTTTGAACGATCTGTTTGCGCAGACAATTTGTTTGAGTGGCAAGCATTTAACCCTAATTTGTTGGAAATGAGCACAACGAGCGCGCGTCAGACGAACCCTTAGCCATAAAGCCTAGGCAGCTGATTCACTGCTGCTCTGGTGCTGGCAATAATGCTTGAGAAAATGTGCCATAAATTATCTGGTACATCACAGCAGCTTTAAATTGTCATCCATGCATTAGCAGAGAAAACGAAAACAACAACAAAAACGAAAACAACAAGAACGATATAAAATGTTACAAAAGCAAGTAAACAACCAAACTGCTCGCATTGTGACACTTTTCTGACAAATCTATTAAGAAAAAGGAAGCGCGCAGCTTTCGGAACTTGATTTAATAAAGGGATTATGAAATGGAAGTGATTTAAAGTCTACTGCAATACCAATTCTCCCCTCACACACTCAAGACGCACCAAATGGGGTAGACTAAAGTAATAAATGGTTATTTGGTTTTCATTCATTTTTTGTAAGGATTAAGGATTTCAGCTGAATTGTGTCTTAAGCTTTAAAAAATTGAGCTGACGCTATGAGGCAATATATCGATAAACTTATGCTTTTATAGTGAATTTTTAGCTGAGATAGTCTGGGAAAATTCGAGTTGTCTAATCTCTGCGTCAAATGAATGAAATGAAAAATGAAAAGGAAAGCGAAGTGAGGCAGTTATTTGTGGTTTTGCAAAGGTTTAAGTGGTTAGAGCTTGAATCTAGAAATATTATCTGAAACTGTACTTTAAATTTTGTTTGTCAGTATTACAATAAAAATCCCTTAGGAATCACTCTCTTACTAATCGCTCATTTAATAATTAGCTCTCTTAGCAATCGTTTTTTTACTAATCGCTCTCTTAGTGATCATTCTATTAGGAATCACTCGCTTAGCAATCGCGCTCGTGTTCACATTTTGTTTCTGTTTTTTTACCATATAAAACTTCGAAAATCGTTATTTATATAGTTATTTCCGTCCATGCAAAAATGTTGGAAGACAAATTCAGCATTGGAAGATAGTAAGTAGTATCTTAAATCCAAGCTTTAAGAACTATATCAATCAATAACTCGGTTGGTAATAATTTTAAATGAAATGTTCTGAAGCTTTCATATTAGAATATGCAACTTCATTTGAGTTGGAAAAACTGATTATCTCATCTCATCTTAAGTAAACCTCCAGCTATTGAAACCGTTAATATTAAGTGGTTGAGAGAATATCGCAGGAGAAGATTCCATATCTAAATCGTGTTCCAAATCTTAATTTCAAGAAAATGGAAATGCAAAAGGGAGCCATAAAAACAATTATTTTAAACTTATGAGAATCACTGAGTTAGATATTGAGGTATTTGTAGACTCATGTCCTCTGTTGGTAATATGCTCTAACGGAGGTGTTGGTGTGGCCACTCCTTTAACCAATATTTCTTAAAACTATGTAATTTGATCTCATATAATAATAAATACATTTATTTTAGTTTTAATTGGATAACAAAATTTAAATAGGTGGCAACTCTCCGCCAAAATTTTTTTTTTTTTAGTTTGTGGAATATCCCAATCTCATATTTTTTTTACTTAAAATTTTCGAAGAGTTGGCATATTTTCCTTACTTTTTACACAACATGTATTATGAATTCTCGCTTGAAAATTTTTTCGGTATTGGAAAAGATTTTTCACAAGTTCCACTAGTATCAGAAGAAGAAAAGCATACCAAGAGTCAAATAATCACACGAAATTCCCAAATATATTGCACATACGCTTCAGTTACTTGCTGCCCTCAAGATATCTTTGCTGCCGCATGCGAGCACGCTAAATTGAATTTAAAAGGAAAAGATTTAAATTTGCGCCTTACTAGATTATCGCCCGAAACCAAAAACCGAGCCGAGCGTGCAAAAAGCATACACACACGCACATATTCGACGATTTTTCCAATATTTCCCCCAATAGCCAACGTCAATAGCCAACAACAACAACAACAACACACAGGCAATGCACTGCGAATGGCACCGTTATGTTTGAGCGCAAAAGGTTTAGCTCCTTTGCTTGCAATTTGCATAGAGTTGAAGGATACGTCCGGCCACTTTCCGAGCATCCGTGAGGTGGCTTTACGCAACCCTTGGGCGTGCATAGATTCGTGTGTGTGTCTGTGTGTGTGTGTGTGAGTTTTTGCAACTTTTACTTTTGCTCTGTGGCAATGAGTACGTGAACGCTACACACATACAAATACATATATGTTTGTGTATGTGTGTGTGCTAAATTAACAATCATACACACACGCGTACCACCACAGGCGAGTATGCCCCAACAAACCGCATAGTAGTGTGAAAGTTTGCACTAAGTAAAAATTGAGTAGCAGTGAGAGGAAGCGCAGAAGAACGAGAAAAAAAAAGAAATTTAAATAAAAATTGGTAACATAAGCAAATAAGCCAGCGCTGGCTGCAAAACTGTCAACACGGCTGACTGGCAAGAAAGTCACGCGGCTAGTGCTGCTTTGCATACGCTTTCCACACGCATTTGTGTATGCGCGTGTGTATGTAAGGAAGTATACGTGTGCGTGTATGTACATAACCTCATTTGTTGTTGTTGGAAAATGCTCGAAAGTGAATTTCTTGTTATTGTTGGCCTTTGACGCAAGTGATTGCCAGCTGAAGTGCCAGCTAACAGCTTCCAAACACTCACACACACCCTCACACACACCCTCACACACATGCAACTTATTACAAAATTGTGGCACGCAATTCAAAAAATTCAATATGAATAAATTTTCTCATTTCGATCGAATCAGCACGCACACCACCAACAGCTGCTTGCAAGTGCCGCTTCTCTCCTCGCTCTCTACTCTCATATGGTAGTTTTTACTGCAAGCAGCTTGTACCACATAAGTGTTTAGTTGTTGTTGTTGTAGTGTTTCTGTGAAAGCCAACACCCACAACTTTTCATAATGGAAATCTCGTTTCTTGTTATTATAATATCTTAGGAAAAGGACGTGTTGGCGATGATGTCGTTAGTTATAACCAAAAATGTTACATATATATATATATATATTTACATACTTATATACGAGGGTGGTCGCGATGGCAAGACTATCACAAGAGAATTTTAGTTTTGTGTAGTACATTCCCGGATCAGAGTCGTCGTTTTGTTTTGATTGTCTACTGGTACATACCAGAAACCAAGGCATAGTCGAATCAGTGGACTTCATCCGGCGAACCTGCTCTGGAATAGGCGAAGACTACCGGCCGGAAAGGTGATGGCCCGCAGACACTATTTTCTGAGAATCACAAGGTGTGATCTACATCGACTACTTGGAATGGGCAAAACGGTCACAGGGCTCTACCATGCCGAATTCTTGGGCCTATTCGACAAATTAGACTACGAGCTGCTGCCCCATCTACCGTGTTCTCCAGATTTCACCCAGTGTGACCTTTTGTTTACTTTTCTTTTGTTTTTGTTTCCAAAATGAAAAAAGTCAATTATCGGGCAGAAATTTGAGTCGAATGAGGCGGCCACCTCAGAGACCTATTTTGTAGACCTCCGGAAAACGTATTTTTAAGATGGGTTAAAGAAATTTGAGCATTGGTAGGTCAAGTGTATCGAGCTAAAGTACTAAGGGCGAAGTACTTATCGGGCCACTCTAGTATAGTATATATTTAAGGTATTGATTTACACATAACCACAAATATTATGCAACTACTTTTGGTGTTTAAGTGTCTTCGGTACCTAGAAAAAAAGGTCTTGAAAGTTCTAAAATCACCTATTTGCTTTCATAAAAAGTTCAGTGCCTCCTAAAATCACTTCAAATAACAGCAATTTTAGCAATTTTAGCACTTTTCATGTGCCGACCAATTTATATGCATAGGGGCAGGAAGTAATTTATGCAAATCAAGCTTTTAACAGTTACGATTAAATGATGCATTACTACTTACTCCCTTAATATGAAACTTAAGATGAAATATTTACATTTTAGTTATAATGATGTAAAAGGGACCGCCGAAAGAACAGTTATAGCTTGACCTTGCTTGACCAATGGAATAGAGTCTTTCTACCAAACCTAGTTTACAATATTTTTTCTTTTTAGATCATTGGAATCTGAGGCTAAATTTGCTAAGCAGTTTTCAACAATTAACAATTTTAACTTTGATTAGCCAACAAGGTTTTAAAAGTCAATTCACAAATCTTGCCATATTTGTTTTTATCTTCATCAATATTCTGTCTTCAATCGTCACATCAAATTCCACTACTATACTACAAATAATATTGTAAAGATTTCAGTGTACAAGATATGGTCAAATAAGTACACGATATGGTGGCCCTTCGATGGCGACTGTCAAAAATTGGTTTAACGAGTTTCAATTTGGTCGCAGGTCGACGAGCCATTCCCAAGTGCCCAGAAAACGGAGGATAACGTGGTAAAAGTTCACAATCTAGTATTGGTAGATAGCTGAGATAGCAGGCATTTCAAAAGACCGCGTGGGTCAAATCCTGCATGAATGTTGGGCATGAGAAATCCATCGGCGTAATGGGTGTCGCGTTTGCTTACTATGGACAAGAAGTGCAGCGGTGACACCTCGGCAGTATTTGACTGTTTAAACACAATCCGAAGCAGTTCTGCGTCATTTCGTGATCGTCCATTAAACATGGATCCACTGATAAACACGAGAACAAGCAAGGTCACCGTCCTGGAATTTAAAAAGTGTGATCTACGTCGACTACTTGGAGAAGGACAAAGCGATCACAGGGTTCTACTATGCCGAATTGTTGCGCGGATTCGACCCCGAATTGAAGAAAAACGGCACCCTTTGGCGATTAAAAAAGTGCTTTTCCTACCACCACCAGCTCCCACCTCCGCCGGGTCCTGAAAACGACACGAAGGATTTTTCAGAATATTGTGGTGGTCTTTGAAAAATTTCTCTTCAATTATACATTTCAAATAAATTCAAATAATATTTTAATTTGTATTCAGCCGTGTCATTTATGAAACCATTTTACAACAACTTGCTTCATGTAAAAAAGTACAAAAATGTAAATCGATAAATCTGAATTTACAAAATAAACCATTAATAATAATACTAAAATTTACATTATCAAATGAAAATCTTTATTTTTTTATTTTTTCATAACAATTTAATACTTAATTTAGACTTATTTTGATTTAAAATTTGAAAGATAGTAATAGTTGTAAAACAGCTGAAATTAATAATAATAAATATAAAAATAAATAACAATAGCTAGTAAAAAATATGAATGAATATGAATAAATAAATAATAGCAAATTTTTTTTTTTTAGTAAATAAATAATTTTATAATAAATAGAAATTGGTATCAAAAATCACACAAAATCACAGAAAATCACACAAGTGCGAACGATTCGAGTTACAAAAATGCGGCCTCCCACCCTAGCGTTGCCGTTCAATTTCAAATATTCATTGTTGCCCCATTTTACCAGGCATCCAGCATTCTTATCTAGTGGCTGCGGGAAAAATGAACTACACTGCCTTATCAACACTTGATGTGAATATAGCATACTTCTAGGCACCGGATGGCGTAGCGCTCCGTACTGCAAATCAATTTATATCGCTATTAAGCTTTAGATAAAAGCTAAACTGCAATTTTTTGGCAACCTGTACACGTTAGTATCAGCTAGCTGTATATTTGTATTCGGATCCATTGAACGTGTTATAAGCACGATATATTGTAGAGTTCACGGAAAACAATTTCGCTTCGTAGACGCATTATTATTGCTTTCTATAAAAAATATTTTTCTTCTCAGGATATCCACTTAACTTGTAGAATTAGTTAACATTTTTTAAATTCCTTCATATGCGCGAAAGTCAGTTGGGTAGTTTCAGCAAGTAATCTATATTTGGCGTTGGTCGTCATAGCAGCTTCGGATAATCCGGTTGCCAGAAAGTATGCTACTGTATGTGTGCATAAATAAAATGCAGCCTCCACCTGCTCGGATGTTCTCTGCGCCTGATACAATTCGGAGGATTCAACTCTTGGGAAAAAAACCCAGCGCCCGTCGACTCCACTAGGGAGGTGTTTTTGTTTTTTTTTTGGTGCTTTTTCCCGCATTGTTTGGTGCATTTTCCCGCATTTTTTGGTGATTTTTTCAGCGGCGCACAATTTTTATTGAAATATAAGTTAATCAAATTTTTCTTAAACATAAACAATAATTAATAGAAATTTTCTGGTAAAATTATGACCAGTCACATCGCGTAGAGATAGATGATATCCCTGTTTCAATTATAGCAACTTCTGAAATATATATTTCCCAAATTCTACTTCTATGGCCCTGATTAGTTTTGGTCCGATTTTGTTCATTTTTAGATGACAGCAACAATAGTTTATGATCTATTTATTTCACTCTAGTTATATGTCTTTATATGTAGTTATATGTAGGCCACTATCAAAAGTCTAATAGCTAACTTTCCAGATTATTGCAAAGTAATCAGCTTATCTATCAACTCGTTTCGGCCTACTAGAATTATTTAAGGCAAAAATTTTCAAAATCTACTTCGAGGATTAATGACCTTAGAGGGTTAAATGGAGACATCTCTCAAAATAATTTTGTTTTATTTACACTGGAGCCACAAGCTATCAACCAGGCACTTAGATGTTCATAATAGCAGATAAAGGTTTTATATAAATACTTACATACATATTTATTTCGTACAGAAATGAGTACAGTGTGTTGTTTTGGTGTTACAGAACTTTTGATTTATTTCAAATATTGAACTAATTAACTAAAATTAAATACCTTAGCTTTATTAGCTAGAAAACTTTGTGACATTTACGGTTTCAACAAATTTTCCGGCATATGTCCGCCGTGACTGCTTGTTATGTAGACCATATGTCCAATTTTGAACCACCTCTTCCAGGACAGCCGGTCTTAGCTCTGCAAAAATTCACGGAATGTGGGTTTAAAACTGATCACTTGTTATAATCCAGACCATTTCCTTGACTCTAGCAACCTTGTGGAATCAAACCACATGGCCGATTGGCAAGCTCATTCTTAAAATTCGTACTAAAAAAGTACCAAGGGGTGCTCGTACCAAGGGAGCCTAGAGAGTCTCGACAAGATTGTTTACACTCTAAATAGGAAAGTGCTACTGATTTTACGGAAATTTTGTAAATATCAGTTTCCCGCATAGGATAAGAATCGTGATAGTAAATTTCCACGTTTTTCAACCTTGTTCCAGTATATACCTTTTCGTGCTTATTTGCCAAAGCTTGTTGAGTATAAATTTCATGGCAGCTTATTTGACAGCTGTTTTGACAACTGCCCTTTTAGAAAATTCTATACCCCTAAAAATAGCATCCTTTGTGGTGCTTACATAGCGTTCACTTTAACATTTCCATATCTAAACGTCTCGACATAATCAGGCACTTAGCAAAGCAAATGAGCTTCTTCTTTACATTTCCACTGGAACTTTTCTTGTTTTTTCTATTTTATGTGTTTGTAGTTATTGTGAGATTCAGCGGATGAAATAAAATCACTGGCAAATGTATAGTATAACTAAAAGTTCTAACGGTTAAATTCAAGAAGTATAAATCTACACGGATATATGGCTGCGTGCCTGTGGACTTTGCTCTGTTTCCATAATTAAGCGCTTCAAGGAAACTTCGACTGCATAGCTGTGGCTAATGAAAACCAAAAGCAGCAAAACATTACTTTCTTGAATTAAGAACAAATGAGTGTGTGTATGTATGAGTGTATATGAGAGTGTATGTGTGTGGCTTGTTTGCTTACAGTTCGTTAGTGAAATCTATTGCCATGTCTTTAATATGAAGACGACTTACTTGAGTGCAGTTTGCTTGGTGCACTAGCACACACGCACACACAAATATAAACACACACATATATATATATATTTACATATATTTATATATATAGATTAAAGTTAGTATAAGCAGCTCTACTGCAGTATTGTTGACTTTAAGCGCCGCAAGGCAACTGTGACAGTTTTCTTGTTATTCTGCAGCTCAAACGCAAAATAGTACAATATCCACATGCAAACACACACACACACACATATACACTCACATTTATACACAAATTCAGTGTTACGGGCACAAAGTGTAAGATCAACTTCGGTATGTGTCAATATTTGCACAATTTAGCGACTTTCAAGTAGCTCGCTGCCACCACTACCCACACACACACACACACACACACACACAAATTCACAGAGATGCTTGACTTGCATGGCAGCAAACTAAGTACTCGTGTACTTGGCAAGTTTACTCAAGAGTGCAGTGTCTTTTGAAAAGGAAGTTTGCATTGCCAAACAAACGCTTTGAGTGCGTTGAGCGCGGTGCGGCGTTGTGTAACTGAAAGTTGTAGTGGATATTTAAACAAAATTTGCACTGCCAGAGAAATATTCCCTTTTGTGTATGTGTAAATAGGAAACATAATAAACGCAATAGTTTTGCATAAGCTTAAGCGCAAATGCATTTAAGCTCGCTGAATTTGGATAAATAAGTAACAAGTGACTTAAGCTAGGCGTTTATTTTACAAAAACAAAAGGATATATGGATATATATTGAGTAATATACATATACACACCTCGCGAAAGATGGCGTTTCTAAATATAACATCTCCGAGTGAAGCATAAAATACCGGAGCTTGTTTTGTGGAGTAAAAAATATTGTGGAATTTAATTGTTCTTTGATTCCAAAGAAAACGTTTTTAAAGCAAATGATGAATGAAGTACAGTCTGTGGTCAGCAAATAATGACCGTTGACTGCTTCTCGGATTCTCAGTAGGAAAGCATTGCTTTTGTGAAACAGTGCTAGAAGGAGATAACCTCAAAGTGAATTTGAATTTGAAACACAAAAACACAACACAACACAAAAAATATTTTTTTTTTTCATTACACGTGGTTTTAAGCGAGCAAATAATAATAGTAAAAACAAGTAAGAAAGGGCTAAGGGTGTAACCGAACATTTTATACACTCGCAATGTACAAGGATCAGAGCCGGCGCAATGCTTCCAAGTGCTGGCATAACTTTATATTAAAAAATGTTGCGGAAGAATTCAACATTCATTATCCGACGCAATTGTCAATGGATTGCAATCATATTTGGTATCTTATTAACTTAAATTCCAGGTCATAGACTCATGTACTTTAATTGCTATATTTTGCTTCGTGTCAGGGATATTTATATTAAAAATTATACCAAATTAACTCAAAAGTGATATATGCGATATAAACTTAACCAAAGTGGCTTAATTGAAAATATTAGATATCTGAGGAAAAAGTCAACCAGAGAAAAGGAAATCATTATATTAGGAATAGGCGGCTTAGACCATGATCTAGACAGATTTCTTTCATATTTAGCCCGAAATCACATTGTGTTTAAGAAAACATATCCACTTAATTTCATTAAAATATCACACATATTGACAAACATAAGCGGTTTAAAGTCAGATGGAAAGTCGGGAATTGTTATATCGGGCATTTTTGGGACAGAGGAAGATCCACACTGATCACATTATTATCTCTTTTCATTATTCAAGTTTATTAGAGAACATATTTCTACTCAATTTTGTGAAGGTAACTCACACAGTGACCGACATATTCGGCATAAAGTCAGCTCGAATAGCGAAAATCATTATATGTAGTATGTGGGAGTTGGGATAATTCGCAAACCGAGTTCACACATTTTCGGCAGTAAACTATGGTATATTCGATATTACACGTTTATTTCATTCTGCTAAGATATCTTACATATTGGGTAGTATTTACCCGATTTTCCCCATTTTTGATACCAGAGTACACTATTATCATGGAAAGATAATCCTCAAATTTCATTACAATATCTTACAGATTTCCCGATGAGGTCTTAATATTGGATATCTGGTGGCTTGAAAAGTTATAATCGGTCCAGAATCTATTTACTTTACAGTTCAAGAGAGAAAGAATTTAACTCATTATTGTTTTGGAATCTAGTTAAAAAGCCTACGTTTATAGTGTATGCTATAGAAAAGTTATATATTTTCAGAGAAATTATACCTTTATATACAATATTAGAACTGTTGTTCATAGTGTATAAATGCTCCGGTTTCGCTCAGTTGATGCCTAGTAGTAGGTTTTTGTTTGATTCAAAGAAATCAAAAGGGTATGAGAGAGTCATCTCCAATGTTACCACAGAATTTTCTTAATAGCTATTAATGCCCTAATAAAGTCACTAATCGACAGTTTGAATTGCAGTTTTGAGTTTATAAGGACAAAATGTAAAGAATATTGGCTTGACAGGATCGCATCAATGATTATTATTTGAATCCTCGAGGTGCCCTTCAAGTCTAAACAAAACAGCAATTATCAATTAAATCTACTATGCAGTTTTATTTCAAAAATGATCAGTTTGAAAAAGATAATCAGCTTAATGTTAATGTCTCCATATCAGTACTAACCATTAGCACAATACTTTATTTAGTTAAAATTTTATGTAATATAGTGACGAAGTACTTGAAAAAAATTTCAGTCTCGTACTATCACATTCACTATTTAATCTTTCTGTAGCTTCAAAATTACATGAAAATTTAAAAACCTAACAAAAAACTCTTCTGAACTAGTTTTTCTTAACCAAACTGTAGCACTATGCACTCTAGCTAAAAACAAAACAAAAAAAAAAAATCCAGCCTAACCTACAAAAACTGCCTGCTCAGCTGCAATATGCCGTTACATTTAATGAAATTCTAATTCACTTTAACACCTTGCACTACCAGAGTCCAACACTTTGAATAATGCACACAAACCTGACCCTGACCAGAGAGTAAGAAACATTTTTCTACATAAAAGTTAATCATACGCCACGGCGGTCAACTGAAGCAGCTGTCGGCATACAATTTCTGCAAATAACGTACAGCACAAAAACAGAAACTAATATAAACAAAAAAAAAAAATAAAAAATAAAATAAAAATGAAGCAAACAGCAGCCGTCCGGTTGCTGAATGAAAAATGCAACAAAATGGCATAAATAAAACAGCTGGACAAAGTATGAAAGCAGAAATTGTTATTACATGGCTAATGTTGTGACCTTCACCGGTGGCGTGTGGCGTGGCCAGGCAGAGTTAGGCGGCAGTGTTGGGAGCAGCAGCTCTGGCATAAAGTGGAAAAATGAGCGAATGAAAACGTATTATGGTACCAGTTGAATGAAGTAAACAACAACAACAACAAGAACAAAGAACTGCAACAATATGCGGCAAATTTAATGCAACGAACGGCATAGCCAGATAGCAAAAATGAAAAGAATGAGAAAGATTAGATAAAAAAGAAGAAGAAGAAAAATAAATTTGTCGAAAATATGCGAGTGGATAACTGCAGCAGTGCATAACAAATGTGCTGTGTGTGCACGCTTATGAAATAAAAAATTAAAAACGGACACAGAATAAAATGCGCATTATGTTGAGGAATTCAAAACGGTAATGGCAGGCAGCTGAGTGGCGATTATTCAGCATCAGCGCTCAGTGTGAGCGTTAAACGCAATGCGCACATTATTGCTGCTGCTGATGATCAGCCGACATTGTGAGTAATGACTGCAACGATTTATAACTGGACATAGCGGGATAAATATTTTTATACAAAAACTGCTGTGTTATTTAATGTTGTACTATGTACGGGTGTTGTTTGTGCATAAAATTGTGCATTTGTTAAATGCAGCGGAAATAGAAGACGTAATCTTTGAATGTCATAACGTGGTTAGAGCAATAATTATTGCCAGAAAATGTATAAAAATACATGCGTGGATGATACAAAACTAGAGAGAGATCTTAATTGATATAAAGTTCTAGAATACATGCTGTCTTCCAATAGAGGATGTTGTTGACAGCAACATAAAATAAACCATATCTAAGCCTAGTAAAAAGAAATCCATTATATTTGATTCAAATTAAAGATTTTATTTAGCACAGTTAGAATGATCCGATTTAGGTCAAATATGTGGGGTTTTGTTCGATAAATTGTTGCCGTTTTGCGGGTAATTTCATAAAGCCACTCTTATAGAAACCCTCGTCCCGATTGGCAAAAAACTGGGACAGTCGATTTTCATAGGCTCCTCCCCAGCAAAATAATTCGCCATAGACAGGAACTCGTAGTAATCACTTGATGCCAGATTTGGACTATAAGGTGGATGCACAGGAATCTCCCAACCAAGCTCCCATTGTTCTGAAGGATCTAGCATCTTTATTCACCTTCAATTAGTATTTTTTGGGTGCATACCTACCTGCTATATTAGTTTGAGCACCACTGATGTGTATAAATGTACTTAAATGGGATCAAGATGAAGATTACAAAAAGGGTAAAAGCGTAAGAGTGTGCTTTTTCGGTCCACACGCGTACAACATACGATTGCACATGCTATATATGACATTTCAAAGTTTGCTGTTCATCGGAGATAGGCAAGTAGATTCCTAGGTAGATTGTAATTGAAAATTATTAAAATGAAAAATGCGTACCTGCCAACTGGATATATGTGTAAAAATTGTTCAAATTATTATTATTAATATTGTTATATAAAAAAAAACTTTTTTTTTAATTTTGTGCTGCTGAGCTTTTTTTAACAGGAACTGAAATTTGACTGTATATTTCAGGAGCTATTTGATCAAGTTCAATGAGAAAACTAGATGAAAGCTTATAGTCATAACATGAAGATTAAGATATTTTATTATAAATGCGCCTCCTACTTCATAACGGTACTTTTTTTTTAAACTATAAAATTCGATGAAGCAAAATTTTTCACTAGTTCAAAATTCAAAACCAGGCTGTATCTTACCGACTTTCACAAATTATCAACATAATGATATTTTTTTAAAGACATTTTATGCAAAAATGTAAAAATTCGAGGCAGGAACCACCACTCTCTATTAAGTAATATTTCTATATTCTAGACTGCTACTCAGTGTCAGTAAACGTTTCTATATCTATATAAGGATATTGTAGTTTCCGTTCATTTATATAATAATAAGCGAATGCTTTAGATAACAAACACCAGATGATTATGTGATATCTCTATGAGGGATCTTAGAATCATGAGATAGAATGAGAGATCTATCTTGAGAGTTAGATAGATACAGAGATCATCCAAAACGAACACTCATTTGCATTTAGATCCAACCATACATGGCATATTTAGCCACCCATTGATTGATTTAGAACTTTCGGTTGCACCCGAAACTTGTCTAATTCAAAGCTCCGAAGTACTTTAGATCTAATATATATATATCTTTTATGATATTGTAAAGTTTTTGGGAGAGAAAATCTTTATTTTTTAGGTCTTAAGTTTCCTGAAGGAAAAGGATGGACATTGAAGGATTAAAATGATTTTGTAAAATATGAAAATTCAACAATCTAATGATAACAGATGAGTAGTAATAATAGTCTAGACAACCAAGACATGTTTTTAATTAAATAAAGCACTTACAAACAATAAAAACTATTAAACGAAAAACTTTTTTACTTTCAGTAAAAAATTTCACTAAAACATGCCGCTAAATTTGCCTACATTTTAGTTGTGCTTCTTCTTTTTTTCTTAAAAATACCTTAAAATTAAGTTCTAAACACAGGCGCCATAAGACACAGGACATAAGATTTGCTCCAACCAGTGAATTTATTAGCTTGAACACAACAAAAGGCTTACAGCTTAAGATTTAGTCTCCAACATACTCTTACCATGTAAAAGATTGGGAAAAACCCGGATTGATTTAAGATTTGTGCCTCAAAAGCTTCCGGTAATTGGTGGCGCGTGGGAAAAGGGTTCAGCACTAATTATTGGTGAAACAAAAAAGGAATAAAAAGGAATTAAAAATAATAACAGTAATAAAAAGTCAAAGGATTTGAGCGAATCTCGTACAATATCAGCGACTACTTTTTGATACCGCGGCGCTATAATCGGTAGCGCACTTAAATTTGCATACAAAGTGCCCGCCTGCTGGTCGTGGAGCCTGTTGTTGACAGCAGTTGACAACCACAAAGCCAAGTTGGCTAAAAGCACACCGACAACCCAATCGACTGACGACCGGGAAGCAAACACCACACCACGCCGAGGACCGCTTGACACTCGCCAAAATGCTTACCATGTTGTTGTTGTTGTTGTTGCTATTTGTACATTAACAGCGCTCGTGGTGGGAATTTGTTAAATTCGGCACCCAACAACACTCACAACAACCCAAGGCAAGTTCCGATTCGGCTTCAGCGGCATGGCAAGAGTCAGTAAGTCAGTCGTTTAGTTAAGTAGTTGATACGCGTTTGGATCTGTCGGTTGGTTGATTATGCACGTACACTCATGACTAATGGCTTAACCACTTAATTATGTATGCGCTTGCTGGCATGTAATGTAGTTGCGTATATATATGTATGTGTGTCGTCTAATTGATTCAGAGCTGCACACATTTGAATTTGGTTTTGAGGGAGCTCTCTTCAAGCAAAATAACGCGAGTACATTTATTTTTTGGAGTTTAACACTACAAACGTGAAAAAATATATGTTATTTAATCCATATAAATGTGGAGGCATAAAAGGAAAATTATGAAGAAAGTATTAAAATTGTTTAGGGCTAAAAATCAATGTTTATAATCACATAACATAGAAGCCATAAAACCTCCTTTTTTTTATTGTATTTATTCGGTATGTAGTCTCTCGGAAGCAGTGGTGTTTGCCATCAAGGTAGCGATAGATGTACTTACTGCAGCTTCCTTAATAGGTAGCAGCTTTCACTTCGGGAGCAGAGCGACAATACTGACCTTGAGCTCGCTGACTATGTGCCCTGATGTAAGCTGATGACTTTGCAAAGAAGGACTGCCTTGTACAAATTTCATTAGACTGGGAACGAATCGGTATTTCATTGTGCTCTGGCTTTCTAGCGCTGGATATATAGACCACGCGGGAGCGCTGAAGGTGTTGTTTACCAACTAGTCCTTTCGCATCAGAGTGGAACGTAGCAGATCCATTGAAATACTTGGTCGTCTTAGCAAGGTGCATCCTATCGCAATTAAGCTCCTACAATTGCTATGTGGACAGTGTTCAATAGGCATGCATGTGGTGAGGTTAGAAATCTTGACGGATGCATATTGCCAGAGCTGAATGGAGGAAGGCGAGATGAAAAGATCTAGGTACTATCTCGTCCAATGTTCAGGTTTCACCAGAATGAGGTTGAAACATCTCGTTAGTCCGCTAGTACCTTCGGCGAACCGGGCGAATTGGCTGGGAAAGGTATTAACCGCCTTAACAAATTTATGATGGGCTTAATCGATGGAAGTGGGTCTTTTGATCCATATTTAGGAATTCTTGGCATCATAAAGGAACAACGTTACCAGCTCCAAGTGGGATCCTTCGTGGCCTAAGTGGCGAGGGTCAGTCTTATTCCAGAATATGGAAAATTGCATTGAAAAATATTTAATCGTCTAGGACCATCTGAATTTTAAGCTCTGTTTAAACTCTGGACTGCGATCAAGACCAGAATTTGTATCAGATGAGGTTGAAAGTGACACACATTCTATCTCGACGGACCACCCTTGTACATAATTACCTATGTATGTGAATTTTTGGCTTCTCAAAAATCGCTTTGAAATTCAGTTGCCTTCAGTTGAACAACTTAATTGGCTAAACTATTGAAGACACGAGCCAAACGAATTCCTACATAACGGTTATTTGTTGCAATAAAGGATTACAAAATCATAAACTATGGCTGTAAATGTGTTTGGCAATTTATAGACATGTAAATTTCTGTTGCGCACGATGTTTGCAAAGCTTTACAACAACAGCAACAACACAGAGCTCATCCGCAACTACAGCTTCCGTCGAGCATTTACTAGCCAGTTTGTTAAACTTCAAGTTCAGACATGCTACACCTACATGCTACGCCACCGCACCAGATAACTAGTCAAACAAGTCAACAACAAAAACAACAAAGGAATTTCAAAGGTAGCAAGTTTTTGAAGCGGAAAGGAGACAAGGACAAGAGCGAAAAGGTTGTGTTACCATTTTAACTGTAACTGTTACTGTAACGGCCACCGTAACTGTTGTTGCCAGGTGAACAAGTGTAAAGCAAACAAATGAAAACATAAAGGAAAAAGCAAAAGAAAAAAGTGAAAATTACCACAAAAACGTGGAAAGGCTGTGCGGTGGCAGGGGCAAGCGTTGTAGTCAGGCAATTTGTGACTTCTGAACATTTTGTTCAAGACATGTTCAATGTTCAAGGCAACATGCGATCATCTAATGGTAAGTCAAGGTGCAGCAACAACGGCCATGTTTGTTAAAAGTAATAAAGGCAAAAACAATAAAACATAATCAACAACAACAGCAACAGCAACAGCAACAGTAATAAATGTGGCAAGTGTGGCAAGTGTGTTAAAACATTGCTTGCAACGCTTACAAATCGAGAGCGCTAACAAATTCAGCAGCAGCAGGAACAGTAGGTAACGGCAAAAGGATCAGCGGGGGCAAACGGCGGCAGCAGCGTCGGTGACAATAAATCCTTTTTACGACCAACGAATGCACAAGAAAGTAGTAAATTATATTTTTCCATGCCGCCGAGCTCGTAGCTTAGTTGCCCCTTGACCAAACTAACACACACACAAACACTCATACACACATATACACATCTGTATTGAAATTGTTGCAGCAGCGTTTTGACACACTTTCGCATGCCGTTCACGTTTGCGCCAGTGTGTCGTGTTTGGCATAACAAATTAGCGTCACAGGTGACCAACAACAATAACAACAGAAGAATGAAAACAAAGAAATGAGTGCAAAATAAATAACTTTTACTTTTATGTTGCATAAATGTGATTTAAGTTTTTCGAAGCGTGAAGTTGTGCATGTGCGCTTTATTGCTGGAAATACAGTTATGTTGGCAAGCTGGCGAGCTCACCACATTGCCACATCCGTTTGAGAAGGCGAAAAACACGGGCGTTTTACGGCGAGCTTCACACCTTTTTATAATAACGCCGCCGCCGCCGTCGCCGGTGACACGTCGAAATTTTCCATGCGCTCATGTAATTTTCACTTTTTTCAATCTATAATTCTTTTGTGTATGTGCGCATGCATGTGTGAGCTGTGCTCGTGTCACTGCTTATATATTGTGCTGTCATTGAAGTAATTTTAATATTTTTCTGAAATCGTGACTTTGACACCTTTAACTTCTCCAGAACTGCTTTTTCATACAAAAACAAAATTTTCTTTTGACTTCAGCTACAAACATACATATGTAGGTATATATATACATACTCATGTATATGTACAGATATGTGTCCACACACAGATCGACAAAACTATGTTAATGTGTTGGACACTAATTTTCTTTCATCCAACTCGTATCATGAGCTGCAGATTTAGAACATCAGAGAATTCAAATTGAAATATGGTTGCCACATGTAGCTAATTAAAAAGCGTAAATGTTTAAAAATGTAATATTATTTTAATATAAGAGGCCGTTCACAGTATGTTTTGTAAGCAGTTTTATTAAATAAATTAAAGGTAATAAGTTTTTATAGAGTTACCAGCTACCTTAAAAAAAACTCATACAAATAAATTCTTTTACTCTAAGGTGACAATCAGAAACTTTTTTTTTAATATTTAGTTTTATTAAAAAATACTTATATTTCTATAAGTTACCATTTGTATTTAAAAAATGACTACAAAAATTCATTTCAGTTGACAATAAGTGACAATCCAGGCAATGTACTTTCAGCAGCGTTCTTATTAATATATTTTTAGAGGGTTACCACCAAATTTTTTTTAATTGAATTTTTATTTCTTCACGGAAAATGTATGGGTTGTCAATGGTGAACATAGATGAAGTAAGGGGTTGATGAGCTAAGTGAGTAAACAATCAATACCTAGGCTTGATAATAATATGTCATGTGAATACATACAGAGTACTCAACTCGGAAAGTATTCTATACAGAGTCAACTGGTGGTGGTAGCAAAAAGTGTGAATTCCTACTTGATTGCTCCTCAAAGTGAAACTTCCATACCAAATGCTAAGATTACTGAATATTCATAGAAATGTTAATCATTGTATATATTAATAAATAATAAGGACTTCACCGCTTTCTCTGGGAACCATTCCAAAGATTCTCAAAGTAAATAATAAACGTAAGCGGACAGACAGAGCCTTGGCAACTCATCATTTATATAGGTTTTATAGTGGATGCTCCTTCCATTAAGGTGCTTAACATAACCTCATTGTGATGCTATAATTAATTTACAAGCACTTACCTGTAAATTTGGCGGACAATGATCCAACAATTCTAGCATGTGTTTAATATTTTGTGCATCCTGTATCACAAAATTTAATTCCATATCAAATTCGCCGCCGACGAGCTGTAAAATTCAGAAAAAAAAAAATAAAGCAAAATCAATAATAAAATTTGACACAATTTCATAAATATATATAAACGCTTATATATGAGGTGTAAATATCCGGGAAGAATGTGAAAATTAAATATTGCGCCTAAAAGTATACAACAGTTTAAATTTTTTACCATTTAAATGGCTGTAAATGAATATTTTACTGCATGTAAATTCAAACAAACAACAACAATGGACGTGCAAAAACAAATTTACTTACGCACACACGCACACACACAAGGATTGATAAAGCAGCAATGAAGTTAAATGTTACAAGGCGAGAGCGTGTGGAGCCAGAGCTGGATAAAAGAATGCGTGGGCGGTTTATTCGGGTGCGTATAAAATAGGCGCTTCCCTTATATAACTGAGTGGCTGTAGGCTGCGGCAAGCGGTCGGCGTCATAGTGCGCTCACACGCGCTGAAAAACTTTGTCGACTTAATGAAGCGCACAGAAGAACACGACCGAACGCGAACAAAGTCCACAATATTTCGTTAACACTACACTACACTAACACAACTATATTTGTAGGCTGTGTGTGAGTGTGTGTGTTGATTATGGATTATATATGCACTCATGTGTATTATATATAGAATTTTGTGAATAACCACAAATTGAATTGGATTAAAATTTGCTTGCCGCTCACTGGATTTAATACAGATTTCCTGTATATGCAGCAACACCTCCCACTCCAGCTGTTCAGCCGCTGCTACAAATGTAATGCCAACAAATTGCAAACAAAGCGAGAAAAAAGTACCAGCTGAAGATAACCATAGCGCTTGCAGCGTTGATAAGGGATACCAAACAAGTCGATATATACATACATACATACATATATGTACGTGTAATACAAAGTAGTGGGAGCGAAAAAATATAATTCACAAACAACTTATACACACGCAATCATTATGTATGCATGATGGGAAACCACATGTGGTCACGGCCGCATGGGAGTTGGCCGCAAACATGCACTTGCTCAACAGCGCACAAACATACATATATGTATAGTATGAATATGAAAGAGTGGAGCCTGTGTGGAGTTTTATGCAAAAAGCTCACATTAACATTTTTATGTTAGGTATACGCACTGTCGATCAGCCAACATTCAGTTAATGTGTTTCACACACACACACAGAAAAGAGAAACAGCAAATTACAAAAATGTTGGTTTCTAGCAGCAGCAGCAGTGTTGGCGTATAAATATTTAATAACCGTTATGGTGATTAGCGCTTGTTTAGCGTAGCTAGTTGATGTAACAAAAACATGTTCAAGGTTTTAAAGTTTTAGGTTCAAAGACTTTATGTAGACATTAGCAAAAAGTGAGTATCCTATTAGTTTATTTGGCGAAATATGTATTAATAATAATAAAATATTCCTATTATTAAAATATTCTGCTCATTTGCTAACACTGTTCAAAAAGGTTTTTATTGCATGCAATTGTGACAGTCATCAAACTTTTTGTAAGGTGTTGAGTTTAAACCAAGCTCAGGACGAACTCCGAGCTATAAACAACGTATATCAAATATATTTTAATCAGATAAAATGATCGTCTAAGCAGCCTAAAGTTAAAGCAAGCGTATACATGATATATATATTGCTGCTTTTGAACCAAGTAAATTATATAGAGATTTTGCAGTTAACTTCGCAACACCAAATAAAAAAAAATTGTTAATGTAAACAATTACTTTTAATTGTGGTAAAGCATGTGGCATAATACTGCAAAGCAACTATACGCCATATTACTATTAACTATAATACCGTATATTTTAAGAAAACAGCAAAACTGTGCTATATGACGTAGTTGTGTCATAATTTTGTCATTATTACAGTCAAACTGGCATCTTAAAAAAAAACGACATGTTATATACAATTCTGTAAATTTTCAAATGTTTGTATACGCCATAATTATGTATAATAATAAAGCGGTTTGCGCTATGTCAAATTTAATGACAGTCATAGTCAACACAAATTCTGGTGTTTCGAGCCTTTACCCATCAGGCTGTATAACTTAGTCCAAATTTAAATTTTTTACTGTTAACTAAGCTGGCTTGAAATGTGAGCATTCGGATAATTTTTCTCACCAAAAGTCTGTCACCGAAATTATACTACGGCCAGTCACTGAATTTAGCATAATGAAAGCCACACATTAGTCTACTTTTCTATGTAAAATAAAAATATAATATATGTGAAAATATTTCTAATACATACGAACATATGGCAAGCAGGATTTGAAAGCTATTTTAATCTATCAGACATATTTTTGGTAGAAATTTTCCAAATCATGTGATCAACGTTATATCAAAATATGAGTATCTAGTCTGATAAGTATAGTATTAAGACAAAAATCGAACGCAGTGCCATCTATCGGATGGATTATCGGCCTGATACATTTACAATTCATAAATGAACTCAGACCATGATACCAACCACTCCAAACTAAAAGTACTTTTTATTGAATATGTCTGTCTTTCGTGTTTCTCGCTGTCTTCAAATGATATTGTATGTGGCTAGTGACTTGAAATAGAATTCTTAGAATATTGTAATGAGAAAAAATAGAGTATTAAAATTTTTGCGAGTTGAAAAATACTATATTGTATACTACAATCGATTTGAAAAAGACTGCTTACTTTTATCATCATCTCAATTATTCTACAGTTTTTTTGAAAATATTTTGAAGAAGTATTAGAAGAAACACTGAAACCTTTTATTTTATGCATTTATGTAAGTTGCTGCCTCTTCAATTCAATAGCTAAAATTCACTTTCATTCCCAATCAAAATAATACTCAACTTTCGAAATAAAATTTATTGTGCCATTTAATTAAAATACTGCTTCATAAGATCATAATATATTTCTATATTATATGCATATTATATTTTTCAAATTAATATCAAGCATATAAAATTCAATAATTGAAAACAGACGGATTAATTCCAATGGATTGTTCGTATGGAATAATTATAAAATGAGTAAACTGTGTGCGCCGCCAGCCTGCTTCGACTATACAAATGCACAAAAATGTATAAAATTCACCAGGTTAACGTATTGAAAGGTTAAACTCATGATGTTTGCAGTATTAAAGGTATATTAAATGTGCATAAATAAAGAAATATTAGCAGAGAATATGGTTGAATAAATAATTTGAGTAATTTTTATATTAAATATTGCAATTATGCTGCGCACGTCAATGACAGCTGAATTAATATTGACGTATATGTGTAATTTCCACTGATTACAACGGTATTTCAACACAATTTAAATACTCGCGGATTGAAAATGATTATTTTTTGCATGACGCTGTTAAGTAGTGGACGCTGCAATTAAGCGCATAAGCACATGCATACGTATATATAACATAAATATATATAACGTAAATATATATACATTTAACAAGTTGCAAAATGCATTATATACATATTTGTTTAATATATATTTATAACATAATATACAAGCGCTCATTAAAATTGTGCGCCACTCCTTGTGTATATGTAGTGTTGATATATATAACGCTGATATGCGACAAGCATGTAATGCTTTAAGCCGTGATTATTGAGAGTGTTAACAGACACACGCCCACACACAAGCACGAAAAAACGGAATTAATGCAGCTTTGCGCGCAAATAATAACTCATAACAAGTGCTTAAGTGGCAGTGTACGTGGCGTATACGCAACCTTTAATACGGGCTGGAGCTGCAGCACCGACAGCAGCCAGCAAGTAACCTTCGACATCACGCTTTAGTAATAATAAACACAATTTTAAAAGTTTACTCTATTTCTTCAGTGGTTTAAAGCGCACTTTTCGCATTTCTAACGCCCGATTTTCACAATTTTTCCCAACTTTCCGACATTTTTTCTAAACGCGCACGACAGTCTGCAGCTGCTTTGTCTGCTGACCGCCGCAAGTGCTGCAAAAACTTTATTTGCGTTAATCAAAATGACATCACAACTAAGAGGCAACAAAATGCTCGCGGCGAAAGACAAATAAAATGCCGCAAATGTGGCATAAGCAAATATAGTGAAATTTAACGAAAACATATTGTAATATAGCGGCGAGGTTTAAAGGGCTCTACCACCGTCTGCTGGCAGCGCTTCTGACGAATTTGTGGGTGTGCTTCGGTTTTACATCATCAACTACAGCTAAGAGCTGCCACACAGACAACAACCTGGCCGTGTGTGATTGTGGCAAGGCGCTGCGTGTGTGTGGCAAGTCGCCAAAGCGTTCGATGCCCGCACATTTGCTAGGTAGCGCCTTAGTCGGTGCGTTTTTAGTTTTGTAGCGCAACTTTTTTTTGCGTTGCTTTTGCTACTTCACCGCTGCCGTTGAGTGGCTGCTTCGGCGCTGTTGCCCTTCTTCGTGGTGCGTCGCACTTGGTTGGCGTCCGTCTGACTGGCGTCGGCGGTGTTTTCAAGTGTGTATCCTTTCAGTGCTTTTACAACTATGAGTGCTGCGTCGCCCAGTCGCGTCGGCTGCTAGCATTTTTTTCACTTTGTTTCTGCCATTTTGCTGCGCATAAACCTTTCATGCTTCTTCATCGCGCTTCTATTTGCATGAAATTTCGTTACTTCGCAGTAGACACTATGTAAATGGATTTTCTTTATGGAACGGGGATATTATATTCATATTATGTGCAAGTGTAGTATAATGTCTATACTCGTGCTAAGTATATAATATGCTGTAGCATTTTAAAAGGACAATTTAGTTCTTGTTGATAACTCACAGTTGAAATTAATTTTGCAGTAGAACTTGTTCCTTAGAATTTAAACGAATTTAAACCATTTGGTCAGTGGTTACACTTGAGGGACCATGCTCTCATAGTTTATTCTTCCCTTCAAAGTATTATTTACATTCTTCAAGGCCTCATAATTAGCGAATTCATTTCAAAATTATATGCTTTAATTATTTTAGTGAACAAACCCTCAAATATTTGTTGATATTGCTGTTGTTGTTGCTAAAAAATGTTACTGTTTAGTTTCGAACGTCTATGGCAGGACATAAATTCGGCATAATAAAATTATTATCTATTGCAAGTCTAGACATCTATAATCTAATCTATAATCTAGTCAATAAACTCTCTAATCTTATTGAAATCCTGGTATTATATTAGATAAAAAATAAATAAATATGTAAGCTGCGTTCAAATTCAACTAAGCTAAGTACAAATTGGTCTATACATTTACTTCTGAAACTAGAAAAAATTCATCACGCTGAGACAAACTTGACGATCACAAACGCTTTATCAAACATTGACACTTCCGCGGCTATAAATTTCAAGGAAAGAAAGTTGCGAAATGGTATTTATTATCCCACTTCTTAAGAAAACCAGTTTGTATAGTTGTTTCTGAAGTCCGCTGGGTTTCATCGTTTGAGTAAATGACTGACAACATAAATATTTTTAATCGAAGAAAAATACTCAAGGAAACTTTCTGAATACGGCAGCGACAACTTGGAGAACATATTTCAACAAAAATGGTTGCTTTGGAATTAGCTTTTAATAACCAGATTATCACTCTCTGTTTTTACTCTCCCTCACTCTTACTTCCGTTCTTTTTCTCGCTTTATAGTTTCTCTATCAATCTCTACCCATACCTCTCTCTCTCTCTTGATAACTATAGTTTATATTCAACAATGTACTATCTTGATGCTAAAAATTCTATAGAATGCTTAACAAGCATTATTCGATGGAGGCATTACAGTCCCATTCTACCCCTCATATCGAGAGAGCCTAATGCTTTCAAGCGCTATCTTAGCGGTCTTGTGATTTATGTTCAGCCTTATTATATTGAGGGATTTTACAAAAGGCCATGAGATTAAATTGAATGCAGAAAAGGGTTAAGATTACTTATTTTGACTGCCATAACCAGTATGCCATGAGTATGCCATGAACCATGAGCCTTGAGAGTATGCCATTGACTCTCCGCGTCTCTCTCTGAAGTTTTGTAAGCATGTGGAAAATATTACTTAGGCATAGTTTATTGAAAACTTATATAAATATTAAATTTTGCAATGCGACTACAAAAGTTTTTTCGAGACGTAATATATATAGTGCGGCCTCAATTATATTTTTTTCGATTTAAGTAGATAACTATTATACTAGAAAATTACGACGGCAACAACAAATCATTTTAAAATTCTTTATTATTACGATTTCTTCTTCCATTTTCCTTGCCCTACGTTTGAACATAGCGTCACTTGTGTGAAGAACCCAATTCGCATTATTTCCATGCGACCAACCATAAACTGGTGAATGACTTCAGATTTATGTACATGCAGATACCCACATATATCTATATACATATATATAACAATGTTTGCCATTTATTTCCGCCTGTTTTGATTTGCTTCACCCTTTTCCTAATACTCATTTTATGCTATTTCTTGAAAGCCTTGACTTTTTTATGCCCGCATTTTTACTGTTTACCTATTTGTTGCCGCTTTAAGGTATGCCATGCTCTTCATATCACTTCCATAAAAGCTTAAAAATTTCTGGTGGGACAATTTGGGACTTCTTGAAAATTTTCTGCTGTCACTTTTCGCAAAAAGCCTTGTCTTTTCTATTTATATGCTAGTTGACTGTAGCGTTACATGGTTATTTGTTTGTAGTTGAGAGGACCAAGGGTCGCTGCTTGTAGTTGTTTTTGTGCGTGCTTTAAAAAATTAAATTAAAATTTGTTCAACCAGACTAATGCGAAAATGTCAGTTGTGGCTGACTAGCTGGAAAGGACAGCTGAGTGGTAAGTGGTGTGGGCACAGCACGCTTAGTATTATTGGTTATTTAATCTGCTTTACGGCTATGATATGGGTATGTGCTGGTGCTCTTTGCCGAAAGTATATTAATATGTAAAGAATAGCCGGGCAAAATGTGTGTTCCTCTTAAGTATGCTTGTGAGCATGACTTATTTGTATATAGATGTGGGTAAAGATTTTAAAATTGCCTTTACTTGAGTCGCTTCGAATACTCACACCGTGAATTTTTCTTTATAGAAACGCTAAAAAAAATATGAAGAGCACGCACGTGGCCTTTAAATAAACAAAACTGAGCTTATGATTAGAGCATTTCTTATTATTAGAGGAAAGAGGAAGAGCTTTTCGACTGGAAGTTTTTCGAAGTAATAAATTTTTGTATAAGAGAAATCTCGTATTTTCAAAAGAAAGATCACGAACATCTCACAATATTATGGGTGTGCAACTTGACTAAATATAATTAGTGGAGTTTCATACCATTGCTAAAGCAGTGTTCTATAACTGAATATGTTCGTATATGGCTTATTCGAAAGCAACTAATGGAGGGAAGTCACTTTCAAGTGAATTACTAAATTTCCACTGATGTCCAGAAGAGTTTGTCACCGATGAAAACATTAAAATAAACACACAAAAAAAAAAAATGTTGTTAACCGAGAGAACAGCCACTATAAAGATATCAACTAACTAGTTGACATTTTCTTAAATGAAGCTGTTTTGTTTGGAAGAAAAAACCTAAAATCATGAACAAAATATTGAACTTCTTGGACTTTTGTAAAAGATGATGCTCATATAACCTTAAATACACCAGTGATCATACCTAAAGTGAGAATTAATATGGAATTGAGATATAAGATTTGTACATACAGTTTTGGAATTTAACTTCTTTAATAGTATTTAAATTGAGAAGTCTTTAATTTCCCATAAAAATTGCCAAGTTTCTTCTCCATCTATTTTTTTCGTAATGAATCGCTAAAGTCGGCGAATTACATTCATACAAACAAACTTACATACGTACTATATAAATAATGTATCCGCTAATTCTTTTGTATGCATTATATCGATAACTTCGAATGTCTAGTAAATTCTTCGAATCAATCAATAGCCACGCAAAGCTCTGCCACATGTCTTTGTAATTTGTCGCATCAGATAAAAGTCAGTCGTTCTCCCTTATCGCTCCCTCAATGTCTGGCTGTCTTATCGGTTTTGTTGGCATTGTAATGCTTTTTGTTTGATACATTTTCAGTTCACTTTGTGTGATTTCGTTTATTTGTTTTCGCTAAATATATGTGTTTACTTAATTTTTTCCTCACTCTCACTTCGTTACGTTTCTTACAGTTTGCGACTATACACGTACTCTCTTACGTATACGATTATATCTGTTGTTTGATATACTCTGCACAGTTCGATGAGGACACTTGGCAGGTTGACGTCAGCTGGCGCCCAAGGTTCTGCCGCAAAGCGGCCATTGGCATTAATCGAAATTTACGATATGGTAGACATGTGCAAAGAATGACAGAAAGAAAGATTACAACAACAAACTAGTTCGTTAATATGATTCTTACACTAAAGATTAATATATAGCACCATTACATTTCAAATCATTAATTATTTTTAGACATGCATTACCTAATTTCTAAGTACTTTTTATTTCCACAATTTTAAAATCAGGTGGCATCATCAAACATTTGCATCATTTTTAAAATATACCTTTTGGAAATAAATTTCGACTTTTTAATTTTTAGAGTAATACTACTTTATTAAGTATGGCAACGCCGTTTCAAATATTTCCTTTTAGGTGGTAACTTTAAAAACTAATATTTTAAAACGCATTTATTTCAAACTTACATATGATTTTGAAATTTTTAAAGTAATAAAAATTTATTAAGTAAGGCAACGACATTTCATGTGTTTCAACTCAGGTGACAACGTCATAAATCGTATTTTTTAATAATAACATTCTAAAATACGCTTATTTCATGGACGAACTAATTTTTTAATTTCTTAAAAATAAAATTATAATAATAATAATAAAATCTTACTATGTGGCAACTCTATTGAAATTATAATTTAACGCAAGCCTTGGCAAGTTCTAAGCTTTATATCTCAATTATGTTGCTGATTGTCAAAGTTGTTATTCATTTACCAAAAATTTATATTTTATGTCAGTTGGCAACTTCATTAAATAATTTTTTTGAAATAAATCTGTTAATACGTTTCCTTTATTCGCACTTAACTTTACTTCTTTTTTTTTGTTAATTTTACATAAATACATTGTATATGGCAATCTTCTTTGCTTTTGTTTTTTATAAACCTCCACCAGCTGAAAAGCTTTCAAATAAACCAGCATTTAAACAGAAACTGTAATGAAGTATATGTTCATGTCCTTCACTTTTTGGCAGTTAAACGCTATCACTGGCAGAAATAAAAACTTTGATTAGAAAATTGTAATTAAAACTTTTGGAACTTTAAAACCGTTCTAAGAAAGCATAAATCCCTGAGTTCTTCTTATTTTCGACTGGAAAGTTTGATAATAATTTTCTTCTAAGTACAATTGTGCAGCTGTCCTTGAACCAAACTCCGTTTTTATGTTTATGTCTGCTGCGAGAAATTAATTTCGTTTGCATATCAACGGAAAGTCAAATAAATATTCTGCGCTGTTTTTGTTTCAGTTTAGTTTTTAAAGTCGCGCTTTTGTTAAAATGTCCATTGAGTATATTTAAGGAAAAACTTTTGCGCAAAACCAGTTTAGAATAGATTATCGGGCTAAATCTCGAATGAATGAATTTTGACTTTTTTCTTGTAATTTGTTTCTAAACTTTACGATCTGCCCTTGTTAGGCGTTTTTATATGTGCCTCTGAGAAAGATTGGCCGGTATAATCAGCAGTTTTATTCACCTTGTCGAAAAGTGTTCAAAAGTGTTTTCCTTGGTGTCTTTCCAGAGATAAACAGTGAATATTCCCTTTTATTTTTTGTTACTTTTCGAATTTTTCCTTTACAAAGGATACAATGACTCGTAGGGCAAAACACAATTCATGAAGAACTGCGTGAGGAGAGGAGAACTGTGTCTTTGTGTTTGCAAACGCAATGAAATTTTGGTTTATTTAGACAGCCCTTAAAATGGTGCCACAATTTCACAGTAACTCTCGGTTTTGGGTATGTGTAACCACATTCGTCTAGATAAAGTACGATCAATAACGGCAAATCAGTCAAGAAACATTTTCCTATAAAAAATTAGAATTTTATGCTCGACACATTCTCTCAAGCCCCTAGATTTTCCCAAAAAAGGTTACTGCTGCAAGTAAGCGATGCAAATCGGAGATAAACCAATTAATAATACCTTATACACACACACATATAATACACACAACTTATGTTCATTGTACGTCCCAAAAGATCCACTCAATATTTTGACAGGAATATTTTTCAAAAGTCGAAACAAAGCTTAGGCGTCGAAACTTTACTCAAAAAAGGATCTCTCTGTCTATAGATCATATAACTGGAATAATACCTTCTGTGGGAAAATATGAAATTTATTGGTTAAAATGTGTTGTTGCAAACATTTGCAAAATATGTAGTTATATATTTTGCTGTAATAACAAGGTTTTGAAATCTGAAGCCAGATTCATTAGCTAAATTCAAAGACTAGCCAAATATGCAGCAGCTCACTTCACTACTGACTTGTCTATTGACATACATGTGTGTAGAGCTCTTCAAATATGAAAAAAAATGGTATATGCACTTGCGATTTCATAGCTTAATTAATTATACCAGTTGTTTGTTCGATTCACCAAACCCAAAAATAGAGATGTAAATGGTTAAATTCAGAATAAACAAGCATACAAGTGTTTGTGTGTTTGCATGCGTGTTGCTATGCGCGTAACAAACTTTGCAACTTTCAACTGAAAAAAAATATATCATGGACAATTTAACACTAAACTTTTTCGAGTTCGCTGCTTTCAATTGACTTTTTTTATTCTCATTGCTTTCTCTCTTCATTTAAGAAATTCTCCACTTAACTTCCTACACTTGTGTAAATATACGCAAATGATTACAATCTCTTTACCATTGTTATTATTTTTATTTTTATATCACAAACACTTTTCTAAAATTTCCTCGCTTTTATTTGTTATTTCGCAATTATTTACTCTTGTCATTAGGGATGCTTTCCACTTTCGTAACTTTTGAGTGGTTGACAAACGTTGACTGAATGCATATTTTATACTAAAGCGAAGGGAATTTAGAAACCCAAGAAAAAGAAGTCGAAATGAATGCTTTTTTACTTGAAGCATGGGCAAGGCATTTTTCACTCACTGCCGAAAAAAAATGGTTGATTGTGTCTGCCTAGCATCCCCGGCGTCCGTTAAGTGTCTTATTTCTTTTTTTATACAAACAAAATCTTATTCACACTTCTTGGACGTTTATTTCTCATTTCAATGCTCGACCGCGCTGTGTTGAGTGTCAATTGTTTATTGTTTAACTTATTTGTATGCTTACCTCATTTAAAATAACACTTTCTTAGGTTAGTAGAGGGTCAATAAATAATTTGTATAACGGTAAGTATTTATTTAGCAATGCCAGCGTTGGTTTAGGCACAAGTTTAGTCAATAAAGAAGATTTTCAATAAAGTTTATGTACTAATTTATTCACAAAAACATTTTTTGTTATATTTTCGTACATAAATTTTAAAGTGATAATCACCTTAATATATTTCTTTAAGATGAAATGTAAATATAGAAAATCCACTTTGTAGTATAAACTCTTACTTTGTTATTTAAAAGACTATTTGGTCTAATAAAAATATTAAATATCTATAACACATTTCACATTAAAATTAATTACCCCACAATGGCCAATGGAAGGAACCCCAAAATTCGAACAGCGCTATCTAGCGGAAACTTTAAGCAAAAGGAAGCATCGGATATGACTTCCTCGACCCTAGGAACATTAATATACCATTAAAAGTTCCAGTGAAAGTTCGTTATTTGATCGATATTTACTACATTTTTCTACATAGATGGTCTCTTTATATACGAAGAAGAGGAAGAAAATCTATGTAGGTTAAAAGTTTATTTCTGATCTCATTTTCTTCCCGGATTATTACGCGCCTATTGCGGAAGGCTACTGGATTATAGTTGCCTGCACACTTGCTTTGGAGACTATAATGGCATTTTACTTTACGTAAGGCTATTAAAGGCAGTGTACTGGAAAACGCAGGTAACAACTCTGAGTTTACTCTGAGTTTTTGGGAAGCACTGTTCACAGTATTCGGCAGCAGTGTTCAAATTTGTGACATATATTGTAAAATTAAAAGTAAAGAAATGGAAAACAATGACATTCATCAATACTTAAATTCGTTTGTAAGATTTGAATTAATTTGTAGATTCGTTGTGAAATAACTAAATTCATGTGCCTTAAATGGCTCAGTTTTTCAAGTTAGTAAATATTGAACACTTTAGAGAATCTGAAAATATATTTACTAACTAATAATTTTCTACATCTTCCCAAACATTGCTGTTCCCTTAATTTTGTCATGAATATTCTTTGACTAACTATTGCTTTGCTGTAGTCTCTCTATCTTAGTTCACAGTGTAACTAAAATTTACTATAACACCAATTTTGTGTTCCTTTCTTATTCTCATTCGTTTTGTGTTTGTTAAGAGTCCATCGCTTCCATCTTTAATTTGTGTGATGTTCATTTATTTTATTGGGCTAACAGTTTTGGCACTGCTGTTTTATATTATATGTTTTATAGATGTTTATCTAACCTCCTTTGATAATTTTTGTTTTATTTTCCAAAGTCGATATCTCAAAATGTTCTGTAGAGAATCAGAAGTTTCGAAGAGTTTTTTTTTAACCTTGAATATCTCAGGCTAAAAAATTTAAAAGTTTAATAAAAAACTTAAGAAATGTCTTAAGGATCTTAAAACAAAAATTCGTAAAGCTAAACGAAAATATCTTCAGAAAGAACGGCGACAAACTGGGTTATCGAATCTAAAGGCGATAACAAAATATACATGTATCTTCTCCTCATATAATGTTTGATATATAGAAATATGAGGATCCTGGAGCATATGATTCTCTATATTCAACGAAACCTAGATGGCAAAAGTAGTAAGTAATCGGGCTCCTACATAAATTTGGAAAATTTTTGCCCTACGATGATCTGAAAGAGCAGATCAACATGACCATATAACATCAGCATTAGAAATCTGTTAGTAAAGTAAAGACAAGTGATAGATTACTCAATTTAACGGAGTAAAATAAGAGAAACTTTATTTATTTAAATTTTTCCAATTTTTTTTTTAATTTAAAATTATTTATGATTCTGAGATTTTTACAAAACATAAATTTTACAGAGAGTTTCAAATATCTGTCAATTTCTTGGTAAATTCGAGGTATTTTTATCTATTCCCTCTATTCTCTCTTTTATTGACTGTGTTACTCCTTACCAGTGTGTTTCCTTATCGATATCTTTCAATCAGTAAACATTGCGTTTGCTGATGACTATTTTAGTAGAATTTTATAAATTACAACAACAGCAACAAATATATGTTGTTATTCCCTAAGAAAGGCATACTCCAGATGGAAAATGATCTCTTTGTGAAATGCTCGAATAAAAGCTAGTGCATATGCTACATATGAGTTGCCATTTGCAAATGTCTATGTATTTGTTAGTCGATAAAATCAATATAGACAGCAATTGGTGCAAGTGAGCCGCACTTCAACCAAAGCAAACACATGCAAAGGACATTAAGCACAATCATGAACACACAATAATGAAGTAATATCTTTGCAAATGCACGTTTTGGGTCGAGACATCCATGAAGAGAGAGCCACACAAACACACACACACAAATACTTGGGCATATTTGAATGTTTATACACTTGTGTACATAGCTAAAGGTTAAGATGGCTAACAAAGGCAAATATTGCAAAATGCATGGAAAAGCAATTAACTACACCAAAATACATGTATGTGTGTATGTATGTATGTGTGTAAATAAGAATAAATACGTATGTGGAATAGGAAGAGTAAAGTAAACAATTCATTTTTAAAAACGTAAAAAGCATAAAAATCGGACCGCCCGCTAAGCGATCAGGCAGCCAACTCAGGTTTGAGGCAGCCAAATTGAAATGACGTAAATCAACGCTGAGCGACATATCCACAGGAGCTGAGACGAAGCGAGCGCAAATAAAAAAATTCCAGATACATATATACATATATATATGTGAAACAGAAGCACATCAAGCTCTAGAGCAGCCAGACAGGCGGCTGGAGATAATTTATGTGGTTTGCATGAGGTTGAAGGGTACACAAGCCGCGTATGTGTGTGTGTGTGTGTGAAAATCTTGCAATTATATTTACATAGCATCAACGATATTTGAATTACCGTTAGGACGGCGCAATCAATAAATAGACAGCAAAATACTGGTATTTCGAAATATGATTAACTGCGACCAGACAAATATTGGTAAAAACATGCAATAAACGCTGCAGGACACCAGACGCCATGTAAAGTGCGCACGCAAATATGTGATGTTAGCATACATGTAGGCGCCTAGAAGTAGACAGTAATGAATGTAAAACACAGATGAAAATTAAGTGCTCACGTGAGAGCTCAGGCAAATGGTTGAGCATGATAAACAACCGAACATGTTAGACGACGCGGGTTCAGTATTCTTTCAAAGCTGAACTGATTGAGGGTGTCTTAACTGGATAGCAGCGAATATAGACAGTATTTGCCCAAATTAAGTATTGCAAGTAGTTGGTCGTAATGACAGTGTGAAGTAAAAATTTGTGACGTCACTTTAGCATATTATTGAAAGTGTTATTTGATGTTTTTTTACTTGCAAGTGAAGACTGAACGATTATTTTAGCTTTTACTTATATGAACTAAAGAAAGTAATTGATTACTTAAAATCGAAAGTTCAACATACTTGACTTGTTTTTTTTTTTTTTAATTTCGATTTTATTATTCAACATAGGTGACATCGAGAGTGATAAACCGATTAAAGCAATCATCAAACTTTTTGATACCACTCTTTTAGTACGATTTGTCTTTCACTTCCAAAAAGTGAATCTAACTGTAAAATATATGGATTCAATTCTGATGGCGTCTATCATTGAAACGACACAAAGTTTGGACATACTGGTACACGACACTACAGAGAAACGATTTCAAAGTGGTGTAAAATCAATTTGCTTAGGATGCCAGGGTACATATATCAAAGCTTCATCAATAAATAACTGAACAGACAAATAGCGATGACATTTTCATAGAGTAATATCTTTAATGATTATGTTGCTACTCCATTTTAAATAAAATATATATATATATATATATAATTTTATGTTAAAAGTAATATATTTTTTAATTTTAAATAATGTCGAACATTAGAAAAGAAAAGCAGAAAATTTGAGTTTAATATTAAAAATTGGTTAAAACATTTATCCATTACTCAAATGACATTTTTCACATTAAAAAAAAGATTATGTTAAAGATGTATGCGTTTTTCCAGAAAAAAATTTTATTCACAATAACTCGTCGGAGTACATTACGCCTTTATTTACCGACTTACAAACCATAGAATATCTACTTACCATAAAGTGCTCAAACAAGTATTCAGTCGCTGGTGCGCTTTCCCTTTGGTACCAAAAATACATATATTTTTCATAAAGGCCAAGGCTGCCGCCCACCAGTGTACTTTATTAGTTTGCTAAACTAGCTAAATGTTCGATAAACGTTCGGTTCAGCCGCTGATTTGCTTCAATGGTTGCCTAGACGCAGCCTAGGACTGCCTGCTGGCTACACAGTATTAACAAAAATTCACGGAAAATGCTATGATTTGTGTTTATTGCACTCAATGCCCGTTTTATTGCTGTTGTTGTTGTTAGCATGTGAAATGTTGCCGTTAATGTGTAATATGTAAGTGTTGTTGCGGTGCTTCGGCAGAATATTTTTTTGTACTGTATTAATCTGTTTGCTGTTGTTGTTAGTTGGTTCTCCTTGGACCGCTGTGAATAAATTAGATGCTTTGCAGCCAGCGAGCGCTTTGTTTATGCCAACATAATTCATTTAAGTGAAAACATAATCACTGACCTGCACACAATTGATTTATGCGCGCTCTTAATCACTTTATTACTGAATTTCGCAAGCGTTTTGAGAGCGGCGAAAGGATTTTGTATGAAATAGATGAGAGAATTAAGTATATATGATGCATAATTTTCCAACACAGATGAATATTGAGTTTGTTCTTTTATTAGAGTATTTGCAGTTTTCCTTCTAATTTCAAAATTTTTCTCTCTTCTCGGCCGACATAACCGCTTTAATTGCTCATTATCATGGTCAAATATCAACATTATGTGCTATGCTCACACACCACATGAACCACTTGAGCGAGATCTGAGGATAAACAAGCACTTGCCAGCCCCAAATACAACACTTGAGTGCATAAAAGGCTCATTAAGCGCAGAAATTGAGCAGCTGACACCGAAAAGGTATATGAAAGTCATCACTCATTGCATAACATAAATGACATGCAAAACAAGCATTGAAATGTGAGCAGCCAAAAATGACAGTCATTAAACCGGAGGGTGTGCGTATACAAAGAAATTTGTCTGTTTGTCTGGCACGCCCATATTGCACATTAGCAAATATTGCTCATACCACATGTAGTACCAACAGAGCTAAGCATGTGGTTAACTGCCTTTTATGAAGAAGCGCATGTTTGCTTACTTGCTTGTGTACGAAAGTGTTGCTGAAAATACACACACACTGTAAATAGGCAAGCAAGCATCCATATTCGACTTGCTTGCTGCCAAAGAACGGGTTAGGCGTGGTCAAAAAATGATTGACGATATGATTAGATGGTAACCTAAGATATTAATAATAACGCGAGTAAGCAGAAAAATAGTAGCAAAAGCGCAGATGCTTTGTTGTTGCGTGTCAATAGCAGAAGTAACCAAAACATCCGAGTTGATATATGAGCTAAGAAAATAGCAAGCAATAACAAGTTGAGATAAATTTTTTTTGTAGTAAACAATCAGCCGAGTGTGCTTCTACTGTATAAATATGTAGAAATGTATATCAGCTTAAAGAAAATAATTCATATTTTATTCAGTGGCGGCTAGATTCGTCAGCTACACACACAATTTTAATGTGTGGAGAACGCTGTATGCTCCTAAAAGTATACCGTTTGAATATATGTAGTGTGAGTTTTTTTTCGAAGTAAGTAGCTATGTTGAAAATCACTCATTTTAGTTCAGAAAATATGATAGTCATGATAAATGACCTCGAATTTCTTGAAGTCGCAAAAATTTTGCTTTACATTTCTTTTGTAAGTTTAAGTAAGTAAGTTTTCTCAAAGTAAATAATGTTTTTGTATATTGAGATTTCTGTCAAACTTTTTTTTATTATATTTGTCTATATTTAGCATAAGGTTATAAATACCAGCCGAATATTGATGTTATATGAAATATAATATTCTCAAAATCTATCTTTTTACCTTTTGCGGATTTCCTGGCATCTATAGTTTCCCGTTTAAAAAAATATATGGATATATTTTACGTGTATATTTTAAGGCTTCCACTAAATAAGAGGAAAGACAGACAAACACTAGGAGGGTATGTTTATCGGAACGATGACTATTTGTGTATTTATATTCCATGCAAATGGAATATATGAGCTTGCAACTGATGTCTAAGAAACCCAACAAAATAAACAGAAAAAATGGCATCAGACTTTCTACCCAAACTATTTAGCATAGATTAAAAAAGAAAAAAAACAAAGAAGATTACTCGCTTTCATATTTACACTAGTTATCATTTGGACTAGTTATATTTAGACTAGTTACGTACAGTATGAGAGATTTAACACCAATAATTTATCAACGATAGTATTACCAACTGGTCAAGACATGTCAGTTTATTAAATGACATTTAAAGTTTTTGACTGGAGTGATAGTCTTTCACCTAGACAACATTGAAAATTTAAAGCAAAACTAAGATCAGTTGACCAATGATGGGGTACTAGCATTAGTTAATCTCTCATTCAGTATCAATGGACAAATATCGGCAATTATTTTGTATTTATTTGTCGAACCCACAATTTATCTGAATGTTGGAGATTTCATTACAGAGAGATAGAGAGAGTGCTGCCATTTCAAGTTTTGGGCTTATAAGATCATACAAAAGGGAAGCTTCTATTAAAGAACTCATGACAATGAAATGAAGTATATCTATGTAGCACATCTGTGAAAGGAAATAACTGTAAACATTATAAATAACTTTATAAGAAAGGAAAAAAATCCATTGTTACTCTTATTACTCCCTTTGTAGCTAATGGAGAGAACTTTTCTAATGTTATTTAATGATGAATATTCATTGTATTGATTTAAAAAAACTTTTTAATTAAATGTTCGATTTTTATTAGGATATTTTTTTGCCTTAAACCATACATCTTTCACTATTTAACACTTGATAAAAACGAATATTTCTAAATAAAAATTAATATTTCATTTGCCTTGTCTGTTTGTGGCAACTATTAAGGAAAAATTTGTTTTTTTTCCAAATCTTTAGTTTTCACGTTTTTTTCTCTAGGTGTTGAGTTCTCTAAGTTGAGTGTTGTATATTTTTATTGAGTTTAGATGTGAAAGTTTGCCCCTTAAGATAATAATAAAATTTTTTTTCCTTATTTTCTTAACTCAGTTTATTCTTATGTTTCTGACTATTTAATCCCAAAAGCAACCTGATTTAAAATGAAGAACCTTTGTTTGTTATAAGCATATAGATATGTATTTGGATTTGTGGTTACGTTCGAAAAGCCTTCTCTTTCTAAAGAAAATTATAGTTCCTAGCTTGAACTTAGCTGTCCTTCTCCGATTTATCTCAAATGTAGGCGTGAAAGATGAATATACACTCACTACTCTCCAATATGAGTGCAATATTTTCACGATGTACATCAGTATGTGTGATTTCATATACGCAGTTTATCATTTGTCTCAAAGAGCGCAAAATCATTTCGAAAAACAATATCGCTACACCAAGTAATGGCTTAATGGCAGAGAAACGTGAGCGCATCAGTCGTTATGTGCTTCGTAAATTCAATTAAGAAAACTGTTTCCATCTTCCAGCTAATGCTCAGCTGCTGTGCAAACTGCAAAGGGTATTTAAGTCCTTATAAAGTACCTTCAACATCGACTTTCTAATCATATTTAAAGTAAAAGTTGGCGCTAAGCCTGCAAAGGCGCTAAGATCATTAAATGCACTTTGCAGCAACTAAACTTACTTGCAACCTAGTTCAAACACAGCGCCAACGGGCAGCCACGCAACCAGGTAACCAAGCGACGTTGCCAGGTGCTGTTGCGTAACAAACTTTTTAACTGGTGCAAGGTAAGTAGCTGAAAAAAGCTGCAGTTTGCCGGAGGGAAAGTCATTGCAAAAATATAATAATATTCTAATAATAACAGCAATAAAGACGTGAGGCTACATTTATTATTTCAAATCTTGACGACAGCAGGTGGCAAGTAGTGAGGGCGCCATTATACTCTTCGACCGCTCAAACGCCAAAGGCAGCTAAGCCAAATGGTGTGGAACAAAGAATTGATGCGCAGAATTTCGTAGTAGAGTTGTGCAAAAGTGCTTCAGGCAAACTGCATAAGTATGCAACTTATTGCAATGATATTAGGCGAGTGTGCGCCAAGTTCCAAGAAGAGGCTCAATTTATTATATTTATTATTGTTAGTGTTGTTGTCTTTGTTGTAGTTGCCGATACATGTAGCAACTGGGAAGTGAATATACACAACTTAAGCCGCTGTAAGCCGCGACACACACACGCATAGAAAGTTTCAACGCCTGAGCTAACCGCCCGTGTGTCCTTGCACCTCATTTGGCTTAAGCGCTTGACTTGGCGGTCGTTTGCTGAAGTTGAGTGTTGCCACACCGTCAGCATGTGTGGCATTTCTACGCACTTATTTTTTTGGCACCGCTGCTTCGACACACATACACACAGGCACACAACTGAACTTGCCTCATAACAAAACTCTCATTTCAGTGTGTTGCAAGTTTATAATCGAATTTGAGTGAAACTTTTGCAATGCTGTCACGACTTCAGACACGTGTCGCATCATCACTTGCGCTCTGAACATTCGTTCGCACACTTAAAGCCACACATACACACACGAATGCTAGCACAAATGTGGCGCCACAAAGTTAGTTGTATGTGACACATTTGAACAAATGCAAGTGAGGTGCGTGCAAAACAAATGGCAGGATAATAATATTTAATCGAATTATAAGCAGTTATCGAAACTTACCGTTATGTAATTGAGGGAGGAAATGTGCAATTTTGATTGCGACATACTTGTGCGTGTAGGACATAGACTTTTTGAAGTGATTAGTATTTTGGTAACAGTGTTATTAACTCGGATTTATCTGGAAGTTTAACTCGTAAAAATATATAAACTTTTTGAATAACGAAAATATATTGGTTTTTTGCATGTGCGGCAGCACTATACACTCAGCTACTTATGCTTTGCATTTCGCTGAAATTTATGGACTTTAACTGCCCTTTTATTGCCCTTCCGAGGCAGATAAATTATTCAATATAGTGATAAAATGCTGAGTTGTGGTGAAACACAGTGTTGTAATTTCTGATAATTTATTAGGAGATGAGCGGTGCGTTGAAGGAGCAATGAAATGTTAAAGTAACATGCTTCGGACTTTATGTACATATAAAAGTATTTATGGGCGAAAAGGCGAAAAATTTTCTGTAGTCAGGATAGTGAAATACCGTTAAAATAACACAGAAATGTACTTCTATCAATTTACATTTTCACAAAATTAGAACTACCGTCTTACTTCATGAAATTTAAATTTTACATTTATCTACAGTTTTATGAAGGGTGGCAATACTATGCAGCAAATTTTAAGACAAAATGTAATAAAACTCTTTGTAACCACATTGGTTATTCTTATTTATACAATTTCGAATTTTTTTTTGTAATTTTCTTTCCGATTTTATGAAGAGTGGCAGCCCTGTTGAGTAAATTTTGTGATATTTTTTGTTTGTTACGCTTTGTATCGGAACATGCTTTTAATATTTCATTTATAAATTAATTATATTTTTTGGCTAGCAAGCAATCTTGTGATATTTCAGCAACAATAAGTGATTTAACAATTTAACTCAATGGCCGCCCATAACTTGAAATCTCAAAACTAATTGCGTTTTTAATAGGTGCCAACGGTTTCTACAAAAAACGCGTACAATTAATTGAATGCAACATTTTTTTTTCGATTTTACTTATTTTGATTCCAAAATAGTTGGCAACACTATTCGTAAAATTTCATTATTTTTGTCACAAATGAAAGATAGCGATTTAATCCATTAAACATAAATACAACATGTGACGTTGGCCACGAAATTATTACCAAATATTTTTGTTCACAGTTTGGCAAGAGTTTGAAATTTTTATAATTAATTAATAATATTAATAGATGGTGCTGATGTCGACATTATTGATTGAAAATACTCTCCATTTGGGAGGACTCTTCCTAATACCTAATATCAAATAATCACATACTGCAAACCTGTGAGAAAAAGCTCTGATTTCGTGGATCTGAAACAAAAGGTTCAAAGGCCACTTCTTCTTACTTTTGGAGATCTGGCATGCTTTTAGTTGAAGGAAACCTCAGCTCTCAATTTTCATATTCGAATGGAGTTAATATTCGTCTCCATTGAAACATGATTAACATTGATATTCCTACTGAAATCCCCTAGTCGGAAGTCTCATTTATGTTATTGTGCTTACTAGGGGTTCTAGTAAAGTTTTCTTCTATTCATTATCTTAAAATTAAGCAAAACTTACATTGAAAATATCAGAAATATTTTAAAATCACCAAAAAAAAAAGACAGAGATTTCCTAAAATCGTAGTCGTATTCTAGAAACCTAAAGCTATCTGCAATTATATATCACCGTTGGTCATGTGTCTCCCTGTATTTATACTTGATTTCATTCCTGGATTTTCATTTATTTACAAATGTGCGCCTGTTTATTTGAAAAGGCAAGATTTGAAATATTTCCTGGACAGTCGATAAACAAGTGCTCAAGGGCTATTGGCAAATAAATTACAGAGCGGATAAGTCAAATACAATACAACAACAAAAAAAAGACGAAAAAGAGAGAACGAATACAAAACAAAAATATATAAGTGAATAAAAACAAACTCTGGTCAATTGAGAATAACAATGAAAAATAAAATGAAACGAAAGAAAACTAAAATCAGGAAAAAAATTCGATGAATAAATAAATCACTGCGCAAATGTACACATACGAAAGAGCAAATAAACAAGCAGACGAGCAAATACACTCTGAGCAATCACGTGCCACTACCTCTGCACGCACACGCATGCATACATATACAAATACATTTTTGAACAAACAAATGCGCGCTGAAAGCACACCATAAGAGCGGTAGAGGGGCAGCGGGCATGAGGTCAAGCAATCAGTGAGCGCCATGTGGTGGTTGGGGGGCTGGCATATTGCATTTATACGCAGCCATACATACACATACATATACATACATACACATGCAAGTGGTGCGGCAGCAGGAAAGCCAAGTGAGTTGCATTTGTGGTAGCAATTACAGCAGGATTGTGCAATGCAAAAGCGCAATGCAAATAAATACAGACAATGGACAGTGTGGCACATGTGGCAGCCATGTTGTGCAATTTAACAAAAAAAAATGTAACAAAATACAGAAACACACAAAAAAAGAAAAGTAATATGACAACTAAAAGCAACAGCGTAAAGTAACAGTACAAAAACACAAAAATATGGTAAGGTGAAATCAAAAGTAAGGCAATTGCAAACAGGGTAAGTTACCGAAGTAAAATACTCAACTTTTAGCCACTGTTGAATTAGAAATATATATTTTTTGTATTATACTATGTTAAAAAAAAGCTTACCTAATATAACAAAGTTGTCTTTACAAATATGCAAATTAAATTCATTACTAAAATATGTAAAAATATTATTAATCAGGGTTGCCAACGAAAGAAATTTAAAAAAATATTATTATCATTTTCACTAATTAACAAAAAATTGCAGCAAGTATTAATTCATCTGAATAACGTTCGCGTAGTACACATTTTGTTAAAAATATGGTTGCCACCTATCTGATATATCAGAAATGTACTAATGATTAAGTGTGTCTCGGTTTTTTAATAAAAAGCATAACAATAAGTTTTAATGATGCCAAATAAAAGGTAGTACTTTTCGTAAGAATATTTGTAAATAAGGAATGCCATATAACTGAGAAATTAAGAACTGAAACTCGTGAAGTTATTATGCATTTATTTAAAATATCTTACATACGTTTTTTAAGACCTTGATGTATAAATAATTATAAAAGTGTAATAAATATGATTTTACTTTATAAGTTACTAAATTATTTATAAAATATTTTAGTAGAGTTGCCGTCTCATTAAAAAATTCAAGCTTACTTACTATAGTAGATGTGCTTGAAATTTTATGGTATTCTGGTTTTCAAAAAAATATCGTAGTAACAACAAACCATAGTAAATGGTGTTTAAAATTTTAAAAGGGGGTGCCATAGAAAATAAAGTTTAAAGCTTAAATAATTAATTCGATATATCTGATATAACATGCACTTTTAGTTCCTCCAAAAATAAAATCATAACTCTATATTTTATAATATATGTTTTATAAGGTTGCCATCTAAATAAAAGATTCAAGCTTACTAAGTAAATTAGGCATGTCAAATTAGCCAATATTTGAAATGGTAAGGACTTCTATTTTCAAGAAATTGTATTCCTTATAACATTTTTATACAGGGTTACCAAAGGTCACAAAAATGTATCATTACTAATTAATTGACTTTAATTTAAAAATACTTTAATATAAATCCATTACTTGAAATACATCAAGGTTGGTTTGAATTTTTTTTATAATTTTTTTTTTGTTTTTTGCAGCTACTTATTTATATCTTTAATTTATGCCGAGTAGCTTACCTTGGCAGTTATCCATACACTTGACGCACAAACTTTTCAATATTAATTTTCTCAGTCATAAAGTTAAAGAACTAAGCGAAATAAAAATAGAGTTGCCATCGTTAGAAATTAATTCTATTCAAAGTTGTATAAGCAATACCAAGAGTATATGGCGACAGAATATTGAAAAGTTTTCAGTTTATATTACAGCTGTTTGCAGGGGTTGCCCGAAAGAAAAATAATTTCTTGTAAAGAATAATGGTACTTATTGTTATGTATTTTTATTATGTTTTCATAATTAAAAATATTGAGATCACACTGAGGTAATTCAAAAGAATTTCTCTAAAAATATTTATTGATAGGAAACTAACTACATTATTAAAAAAAAAACGCTTATCAGCATTCTTTAAGATATAATAAAGCCCGTTAAATTTCATTTATTTACTTAAAATAATTATGAGTGTGGGGATGCATTTCAGAAAAATTTTACTTATAATAATTTTGTTTCATAATTTCAATATATATTTTTACAGAGTTGCTGCTTATCACAAAATTCTCACCTATTATAAATATTTATTTAAGTAAAACACAAAGCTAAAAAACTATTTCGTATGCTACCATGCAAACTATCTCATAAGTATTTCACAAAATAAATGGAGAACCCGTTGAAGAGTTGTCAACCCGCATTAAATTGTATGATTAGCGATATCATTTATTCAGCCGCTTAAAACGCTACTAGTTGTTTTCGAGTCACATTAAGACGAAGACAAATGGCTCGGCTATTTTTCCGCGTTGCCTTGGTTCGCTTTTCACAAACATGTGCTCATGCCTCTATGACACTTTAGCGCGCCTAAAATAACGCAACAAAACAAATTGTGCTAGAAAACATTGATTAATGTGACAGCTGCCATTCGCAAACACTTAATGCCGCTGCCTTTAATATACTGGTAAACAATTCATTTCTTTACGTGGCGCTATGAATAAGTGAACTTCAGCTACAGCGCCTAGAAATACACTACAAATTATCGCTATTCGTCACACATCCGCTTTATGCGGACCCCTAAGTAGCACGTCAAAAGTGAATTATTTTTAAGCCTTCCATTGTGCTGTTGTTGCTGTTGTTGCTTTTTTGCTAATTCAAAAATTGAAGCTACTTCGGATGCGTTTTCAATTCACAGCTGTCTTCTGCAGTGTTACGTAAGTTATTGCGCGTTGATTAGGATATTGTTGGCAATACGACACAATTCAATTGCGAGTGGTAATCAATCAAAATTTATTGCTGTGGAGAAAATTTGTGAGGCCACTGCATAAACAAATGTAGGTATGTCCTTTTGCGTATATGAAAAGACGCTGTGACATTACGAAGAGCCATTAATTTTCAATAGCATACATAATTTTTCTACTGAAAATGTCTACAAAAAATTTCAAATGGCTGCCTAATTGAATATAATACATGTGGGAGTTGAAAAATAAAAATAAAAACTAAAACACTTGAACACCTAGAAGCGTGCTACATATATTATAGATACATTACACTTAAAAATGCAGGCAATGCATATCTGGGGAATAGTTAAGTGAATGTTTATGCATAAAAGGTGCATTTATGACTGACGGCAGCCATAACAATAACGAAGCTAGGTGTTGGCTTGACAATTTTTAAAAATAAATCGCTTTGGCATTAAACGTTTAGATAAATGAAGATTTATTTGTTCATATTGAAAACAGCAGCTGTTAAGCAGAAAATTATGCGAAAGTGGAAAAGAAATTGCAATAACAAATCATATGTACAAATACAAATACAAATGCCAATAATAAGCATAAAGTGCAAAATGTAGCCTATTTTTAGGTGGGCTACCATATGAGCATATAAAGGCGGTGACATTCAACTTTTGGAAAATAATGCAATAAAAATGTGACGCTTTGACACTTAATATTTCTTAGCGTGAAGAACCGCATATGCAATTCACATAAAATATGATATGCATACATTTAGGCACAATATGTTATACGCACACAAGGAAATATTTATGAAATTTATGAATATAAATGCGCATATATAAAAATAGGTCAGCCTGTCCTGCAGATGGTCGTAAATTTTTCAATTATCGCTTAAAACACGCGCGTCCGCTCACAAGTGTCAGAGCAAAGAGCAAATAGGCGCGTAAAAGTATGCAATGTCACATGGGTGATTTCGACTTCCTTTGCTTTCTTCTTTTTTTTTTTTTACTTATTCGTTATCAATTGTTGTTTACTTATATTTTGCGCGTTTCGCCCTCAGCATACGAGCAAATTATTGTGTGCTCGCAGCCATAAAAATGTCAACGTATATAAAATTTATATTTCATTTTATTCGCAATTTTTTTGGGTGCTTTACGCGAAAGCCTTGACAACAACAATAAAGGGGAAAGCGTGTGGCGTTTGGCATTGTAAATATTCGGAAGTGGTATATTCAGCTCGATGAGTGCGCGAATTTTATGCGAATATGAATTTATGATTTATAGCAAATTTCATGTGTCAAAATGTCAATTATTACAACATTTAAATTTTTAAAAAGTAATAAAATCTATAAATTTATAAAAAAAATATGCCACCACGGTACATACTCCGCTGCATATACTTTCGCTAATAAAAAAACAAGCCAAATATTTTTAAATTTGACTTGCCATATTGCTACATAAATTACTAATTTCAAGAGAGAATTTATTCAACAATTTTAACAAATTCATTTTATTCAAAAATCTTTAATTATCCAAAATATTAAAAACGTTATAACAGGGTTGTCGTTTATTTGAGTATTCAAAATCCGTCTCTTAAATCAGAAATATGAAAAATGACACGAAATGAATAAAGAGGGTTTGCAATTTAATTTGCAACAATTTAATTATTTGATCACATCATGATTTTATGAAATCGAAAATGAAATAAACCCACAGTTATATTTTCGTATACAATTTAACCTCTCTAAACTTTTTCCCATAAATTCTTTTAATTTTTTTTGCACAGGATTGCCATCTGTGTGTAAATTATTTATATTTTATAAAAACTAACTTCTCTAATCTAATTGTTATAAATTAAATATCTTGCTAAATTATGCGAAAAAACTGTAAATCATAAATTTGAGCACAATAAGCTTTCCTTTTTTCTAAATATTATTATTTGTTTTTTATGCTTAGTTATTTAAAAAAAAATGCGATATTATTGGCAGTAAACCATGCAGGAATGTATTCCATTACTCAGATTTCGAGATAAAATTGCCATCTGAGACGCAAATTCGCAGTATGTCTTCAATACTTCATCTTAAAGCTGGAAATTGGACCAATAAAAAAGAGAGAATTCTTTATAAAATTAAGAGTAGTTACGGGAAATATTTTCGGATAAGGTTGCCACTATGTTATTTATTAATAACAAGTAATCCTAAAACTATTTACAGAAGTTTTTTATCAAATATGCCAAAGATTAGAGAAATTACTGGAATTGTTAAATGAAAGAAGATATTTAAAATTTTTTGGAGCATAGAGTTGCCAATTATAAAATATTTTATATAGGGAGAATATGGAATATCGTTTATCATAAATTCGTGTCACTAAATTTGTAATTTATCACGCTTAATTCGTAACGAAATAATAAAGGTATCGATATTTTATTTATTTTGTAATTTTTTAATAATTTACACATGAAATTCCTCCATTACCCTTTCATAGTTTCAATCACACATTTAATTCAGCTTACCACAAATTAAGCCCTAGCTAATGGATCTGTATGTATTAATACGAAAGTATGTCTAAGACTATATATGTATACATGTTTTTACTTTTTTATGTACGAGTGTAAAATTTTGTGTAGACCTACAAGCTTAAGTGCCATGTGCGCACCACATTTTCATTAGCTTCCAGACATATTCGTTGAAAGACTGCATCGAAAGCAGCTTGCAATCGTGCATGTTCATGTACTCAGCGAGAAACGTGAATGAAATGCTAAAATTATGGTTATAATCATCGAATAAACTTTGATATGAGAAAAAATATTTCATTAGGAAATAATAATATTATTAAAATAATACAATAATAAAATTTAATAAAAAAAATTATAAAGTAATAATAATAAAATAACAAATAAATAGTATATGTATTCAAAATATTTGGGTAGCTAGAATAAGCCGTTTAGCTTAAAACAACCAATGTATTTCATCAGAATAGTTCTATCAAATTTTCCTACCACATAGTACCGTTTTTGCTTGTTTACGGCATAGCTCGTTTGCCGCCGCACATAAGTAACATCGTTATTATGCGCATATTTAAGTATTTGTCTGTGCTTTGTAAGCATTTTTTGTTTTTTTTTTTGTTAAAGTTTGCAAAAGTATGAGCCAATGCTTGCGTATTTGTGTGAATCAAAATATATACATACAATATTTAAACTCGCAGTTGGGATTTGACCTTCGAAATTCGCTTTAATAAATCTATAATAATAATTTTCTTTAATAAATACTTTTAAAAAACCTATTTAAGAAGTACGACTTCTGGGTCACAAGTTTAGAGATCCTTGGAGATATTCTGTTAAGTGCTTATGAAACGGCTATCCTAGATCCATCGTAGTTTCGCAATTAGATTATGAAAAGCTGAAATTTTGTAAACGAATTCAACACTTCATAGTCCACTCACAACGCTTGATAAGCCAATTAGCTGCAGCGCTTCTGTGAGAAGTGTATTTCAACTGCTTTCGAAGCCAGTTAGTGCCCAACCTAATAAAAAATTAACTCATACCACTTGAAAATAAAATATACTTGCTATAAGTGCGCCTCAAAAGATTTTTCAAAACCGATAAAAATCGCTTGTTCCAAAAAGAAAACTACTCAAAGTTGAATCGAGAAACGAAGTTAAGAGCCTTGGAGACAACACTCTAAAATGGCAGAGTTTCTTCAAAACAAAAAATGCTGAAAAAAGCGAAACTAAAAGGAGGTTGCAACCTCTACTCCTCGAAAAAGTAAGTATGAAGCTGCACCAAAGACTTGTGTAGTTATAAAAAAATAAAGTGAGTGGCAGAAAGTCACTACAAATTTCGAGCAAAAACCAATCAGCGTTTCAAATCTGTGCTGAGCTGTTGAACGAGCAGCGGAGCTACTTAAACGCAGATCGTCGATATGGCAAGGAGCATGCGGTAGCATATTGCAGCATAAGGAAAGTGAATAAAGAAAATGACATTATTTGGCGCCAATGCTTGGTGCAGTAGATGCAATGTATATGCCGTAAAGTAAAGTAGCAGCTATTTAATATTGAAAATGGAGCGGAAGTGATTGAGAGCTGCGAAGATAAAACTCAAATTGTTATTTCCCTGACAATCTCCGTGACAAGCGCAATAAACTGAGTTGCAATGGCATATTTGCAATTAAAGTGTGTGGTTGCAGCTGTAAGTGGCAGCTGGTAAAAAGATTACGAAGAGCATGATACACATACACTATAAGTTATTTAGAACTGGTTTTTATTTTATAAAGTTTTAACTTAGTGGACTTGGCTGATAAAAAAAAATATTAAATTTTAAACACAAGCTTTGACAAAATTTTCCAGAAGAAAATCTTGTTGCTTGCAAATATTCTTTTTAACTATAGGTATTTTTTTATATTTATTACAATGCAATTGGCAACCTCTTAAAAAAAAAATTACTGTAATATCAGTTTTCAATACATATATTTCATACCCATACTCAGTATTTTAAATTTGAGAATTTATTCTTATTAAAAATTGATAAAAGTGGCAACTCTGTTTCAACTTTTAATTTAATGTAAACTCGGAAAAGCTTTAAAAACGTAATCTTTTGCAAAAATTTCTGTTTCTTATTAATTATGTATTAAATTTATAAGCTTAAAACAATCTGGCAACTTTAATAAATAATGCTACATTGAGAAATTTGGTGCTAAATGTTTCAGTAGTTAGCAATGTTATGACATAACAATATCCTTCTCCAATATATAAAATTTATATCTAAATTCAATATTTTAAATATTAAAAACAGATTCTTATTAAAATGTTTTAATAGAGATGGCAATCCTATTTGAACTTGTATCCTAATATAAACTCGTAAACGCTATAAAAGCATTATGCACACACTTTATTGCAAAATTTCAACTTTTTGTTAATTATGTATATAAAATTTTAACTTAAAACGAACTGGCAACTCTCACAACTAAGTTTTTGTAAAGAAATATGATGATAAGCGCTTTAGTTGATAAAAGTATTTAAAAAAATTTATTCGGCTCATATGAAATTAAAATTATTTTATTAATTACATCTGGTAACCCTAATAATTAATATTTTTGTAGAGAAATATGGTGAAAGATGGTTCTTGTGCATAAAAGTTTTTCAAAATGTCTATCCAATATTTGCGCTATTTAAATATTTTTAATTAAACACATCTGGCAACCTTTTTTCAATTATCTATTATTTAGTTCACATTTATTTGTTTGCTTATTTTTTCAATGAATGAACAATTCAATGAAATAGAATAATTGTTTGTTTAGAGTTCAAACAACACAAATATCCGAAAAATTGCTTCCCTAATCTCAAACCTTCTCTTCCCAACTCAATCTCGTCACTCATTCAAGGTAAATGCCTTAAGCTCACACCAATTACTCAGCCACTTAATGGAAAAATCAAAAAATTAATTTCGATTTCCAAAATAGTTGGTAAACCCCACTTATCCATAGCAAATTAATCAACTTTTGCCATTTGTTGGTTCATCAACAGAAGCAAGAGAGACTGAGAGTGCAAATGCGTTAGAGAGACTGAGTGTAACAGAAACGGGGCGAAACACGCACTTAAGTAAGTTGCAAATTACTACGCGGCGTAATCAGCTTGCCACATATGCCAATGCCCCATTGAAGACACTCATACGCCATGGCGCCCATTGCTCGTTAACGAAAGTCAATAAATATGTGTGTATGTGTGTGTCGAGTAGAATCGCATACTTAATACAACTTTTTCCAAGTACATGCTTTTCGTCTAATTTCTTATTAATTCAGCTTCTTTGCGTCTCGCTACTAGCTTCCCGCCCCCTCTTCTTCACTACAAATAATCCGCGCACTCAATTAACTCACTTCGCCGTGGCGGTGTATATAAATGTATGTATTTATCTCTAGCTGGCGGTGGCCAACAAGTGTTTGCATGTTTCTGTTACACTTTTTCCATCTTCATATTTGTTCCTCTTTTGTAATATTTTTACTCTGCCTTACTTTGTATTGATTTACTGCCGAAATTCCCAGCCCATGAGCAGCAAAACTGTTGACAAATGAATTAAATGAGCATAACGTAACGTCAATTAGCTCGGCTGAGTGCCAGTAAAAAATTTAAATGAATTTAACTGATTTATTAAAAATATTTGTTTTTGTTAACCTTCTTCTTCCTTCATATTCCATCCCATTTGGTCAACACAGTTTTAGAACTTAATTAATGAGTTGTCTCATTTGCATTTTACGCTCAACGAGCTTTGGTTTTGACAGCTTCGTCCGCGGTGCTTGAGTACTTGCAGCAATATTGTTCAAGCTTATGTTTGCTGTATTTGTTGTAGCTAAAAATTGGCGCTTATTTTAACATTATTTTGTATTATTTTTGATTGATTGACAAATGTATTGCATTTCGTACACAAAGTGAGTGACAAAAACACCATTTTGTATCGATGTTATTATTCAAAAGCGATCAATCATGATTTTCATGTCAAGTTCATGCGATTTGTTTTGTGCTGTGTTTCAACAGGATTTCTATAAGAAGTCAAAATGGTGTTGCCTGAAGCGAAAAAACCAACATTTTGACTAACTTGGTTCTTAGTCAACAATAATTAATAATGATACTATTTTTGAGACTGTGAATATATATATTTTCTTTCAATTTCAAAAAATATATAAAAAGAAGTGAAATGTTTATGCTGATATACCAATATTTAGGAATTCGGCCATTCATTAATCCGCTTAACTTTGGCAGGTTAGAGAGGTAAATTTCTCTCTAAGGAGTTCTCGATAGCGCTTAATCTTATAAAATAAATAAAGAAATTACAGTTGTTGGGAATAAATTAGTTATAATACAGAGTGCAATTTAAAAAACTGGAGAGTTGCCACCTGTATATATTTATTAATTCTTTAAAAGATTTCGTCAACCAAAATAGGACGGCTAAAGAAAGAGCTAGAAAACTAAAAGAAAGAAATTCGAGCAAATTATACGTGGAAAATAATTCTAAGAATGGATTACCAACTCTTAAAAAATAATAAAATTATGACAGCTTTCATTTAATGAAAGAGATTTCATGAAATTAAATGAAATAGTATAAAAATGCATAAATGCACTGAACTTCCTACGGCAATTAATGTATGATAAGGAGACTGGCAATATCTTCATTTTCAATTTCAATTATTTCAAATAAAATTTTGAGCGAAAATAAAAATGATGCCACCCGAACAACAAATTCTATTTACTTCTATGACCTAATTACAAATAAATAATACATATAAATTTTTGACTTTCAAACCAGGAAAATGTTTAAGATCATGTAAATACAAAAAAATCTCTTGGAAGTCCCTTGTTGAAACAATCACTCGGAATATTGCCACCTAATTGAAAATTGTTACACAAATAAATTAAAAGGAAAACCAAATGACTCTAGGCAAGACATTATTGTTAATGTTTTATATAGATAAAATAAATAAATGTATGAAAAGAGTTGCCATGTACATGCGAATTGAATTCAGCTGAACTTATTTCATCATTTTAATGAAACATAATTGATAGGAACATGAATTATTACAATGTCAAATAAGTGTGCAGAAAAACACTATAAGGTTGCCACGTGTTTCAAATGAAAGTAAGTAGCACGATTTTATGAATAAATGTATGCATGAGAGTTATAAAAGTTACCTACGATTAATTCAATAAAAATTTTACAACAGTGTTGCCACCTGTTTATAAATATAAATTTAATTAAATAACATTTGAATAAATATCCATCAAATTGACAATTAATTTTTACATTAAATTACATTTTTTATGGAAGTCAAATACTCACAATTTACATATGGAAATCGTTATTCGAAAAATTAATAACTCTGCTAATTGTTTTGGTTATCAATTGTAAAAATTTCCGACGGAGGGGTAACGAAATGGGAGAAAACTGTTGGTCAACCAATCATGAAATGTATGAAAATTAAGTACTTTTTTAACAAACAACGAATAGAAATCACAAAAAATAAAATCTGAAAACAAAAAAAAAAGATAATAACATTAATAATAAATGCTTCCCACACGAAAGCTAATTGTGGCACATTTGTGAGTCCAAAGAAACTTAACACGTAAAAATATGAATCATTCGTGATTGTAAAACTGCTGCAGCTGTACCTCTGTTGTTTTTCTAACCATTTTCCCCTTATAAAAAAAAAAAAATTTACTTTAGTCGGACTACCTTAGCTCATGTGAAGTATAATAGTCTGCAGATAACAAGTCGCTGAAAAGTGGCTCACATATTTGAGTCATTTATAACCAGAAAACGTGCGTGGCATTTGTGATTTTTATTTTCTAAAGGAAAATTGTTTTATTTTCCACTTTATTTATTCCCGTTTTTTACACAAACTTTATTACATTATTCTTCTTCCTTTCTTCTGTTTTTTATGGTTCTTACGAAAGAAATGGAAAAGTTTCGCTGCTCTCTTCAAAGTATTCGAAATTCGCTACCCACACACTTTATGCTACAACAACAAAATTCATGACGTCATACACACATAAACACATACATGCGCCAACTACCGTTACGAAGGACACAAATACATGCTGTGAAGACTTTAGCTAGTCCAGAAAAAGTCTATATAACGGTTATAAGGCAAGTCATAACGGCCATAACTATGACAACTTAAATAGCACAACAATAAAACTAACGAAGTTTTGTGTCATCTCTTTGAATACTTCGCTAAAGATAAAAAAATTAAATAAAATAAAAATAAAATAATTTAGCCTATGCGTAGTATAGTTGTAGGGGCTTCGCCATCATAAATTGGAAATGTGGGGATGGACCGCTGGCGGACAGTGAAAATGGCAGAAACACGTGTAAAAGTTAGGAAAATGCGAGTGAGTTGGAGAATTTGTGCGGCACAAAGGGTATTATAGGCCTGTGTTGGCGTGCTATATTTATTGCTGTTTTTGCTTTGAGCAAAAAAAATTGTCCTTTTCTAGTTATTTGTTGTAAAATATTCGACGAAAACGTGTGTCGCATATTTTTCGCTGCGACATGCGAGAGAAAAACAAAAACAACAGGAGCTTAAATGAAAAATAAAGCTCACACAGGCAAGGTTAGACTCGAGAATGTTGCCGACTGCCGCTTGGACCGATGTCCACTCGAACTCATCCCACAACTTTCGCGTTTCTTCCAACTCGGGGAATGTGCTGCGTGTTTGTTTTGTTTGTTTTTTTTGGTTGCAGTGTTTGCCGCAAAGTTTCAGCATCTTTTGATGATACTTTTGCGAGAGTTGCCTATGCCTACTGGCATCTTGGCATCTTGGCATCTTAGGTCTATTTAAAGTTCATTAGCTGCAAGTTTCAGCAAAGTTTTCGGCACCTCGCTTTCTAATATTCATTATTTTTGCTTTTATTTTTGTTTTCTTATCTGCTTTGCATTGTTCTCACCACAATTGTGTGCTATTTTCTAACTGGAAGCCCTTTGAATTTCAATTTCTTACAAAATTCACTAATATCTAGGCTTTTAAACTTATTACTTGATTTCTGCGCTTAAGCGGCTTATGTTGGACTACTAATGACGGGCCCATTATATACAAAGATATGTGAATAGTTTAGAAGGCAAAGTAATGTTTAAGTTGAGCAACAAAGAAGAGCGGCTATGAAGATTACTTTAGTTTCAAGATTTTGGAAGAGATCCTACCTGGGTTAAGAACAACGAAAGAAATGTGCAACGAAAGAGAAATAATTAAATTATAGAGCTGTCTGAAATGTCCAATTGAGCAGAAGTCAATTTGTCGGTTTACGACATAGAAATCAAGTTACTTTGTACCAGAAGATCAAGAAATGATGCTGGATATATCACTTTTTGAACTCAAAATTACAGTACTCTTTCCAGAGTTTCAATATCTAAGGTAGGAAACTTGAAAGAGCTGAAGTAATAAAATTTACTCATGCAATCAATAGTAACCAATTTAAAGAGCGATATTAAAAATTTGATAAAACTGGGTTAATCTTTTCCTTATAAGGACTTTAGTATATAAAATGTTTCGGAGATCTAATAATAGATATTAATATTCCAGAACTTTGTTTTTTATTATTATTTTATAATAATATATATATTAAATCAAGAAATCTATATAACTTGAGAGAGTTACAAAACTTTAAGAAGATTATAAGTCTTTCATAAATAGAGTTGTGTTCAAAAGTTTATAAAATCGAGTGAAGCCTATTTTTATTTTAAATTTAGCACTTAAAGCGTTTAGTAGATCTAACTTTAAATTTTAATCGTTTAGCACTTCGATTAGTATGTATATAGGAGACACTTAGTACTGACTTATGATAGTTGCCAAACAACAAGAAGATCTTCCATGTTTCTACAAGAAACACACCCAGTTTCAGTTCAGCTTTTTCTGAGATTAATAGGCTCAAAAACTGAGAAGTTTGAGAAATTTCAACTGCATTTGAACCACATTTTATTAACGACCGTGGGAAGAACATAGAAAACTTATTCCGCTAGGTGGCGCTACAGTCGAAAGGTTTAGAAAGCGTGTGTTTATGATCGCTTTTGGTGTAAGTATAAATATGTAATATAGCAATATGTAATCTATAACGGTAAGTACTAGTACGAAAAATGGTTACAGCAGGAGAAAACTATTATCAAATTATAGCTTTAAAGAAAATCTACAAATTAGAGAAATAAGTTAGTAGAATGTTGCATGTTAAATGGTCTGGAAATCTGAAAGTGAGTACTTCTATTGAAGAAAACTATAACTTTTAGCAGTTTTTTTGGCTTTAAAAATCTAAGCTGATACACTGACGAATTGCGGGATTATAGGAGATTGTGTAACTTTTTTGGATTTCAAGTTTTTGGGTGCTTATTATAAGCGTAGGGTCGAGGTAGCGTTTCTTAAGGCAAAATTTTGTTTTAATTTAATAAGTTTCTTGGTCAAAGAAATATTAGTTGAGAGTTGAATGACTAAAAAAGAGCTCGAAAAAAGAGAAAAAACATTAAGAAAAATTCAGCTGCAACCCGATTTCGCGGCTTTGCTCGATAAAGGACTGCCGAAGAGCAGTTACATATTAAGCATTTTAATGAGGATATTAGGAAGGAAATCCACGAACTTTTTATAGGAACAAAACTATATCTTTCCACAATAATACCATCCTAGAAATGAAGTACGAAAAGAGTGAGTAAAGAAAAAGTGCACAAATTTATATTTCTAAGTGAGTGCTTTAAATGAAATTAACTTTAATAATTATTTCAACAACTCGGCTCAGTTTCTTGTTTACATAAACGCTTTATGCTAACGAAGCATGCACATACAATTGCAACAGGGGCGCCAGAGGCAAGCAACTACCCGCATACATAGTACATAATTGCAAGAGATTCGCAAAGCGCGCCTGGAAGTGCGACTACAAATTCGACGGTGAATAATTTCAACATTTTATGTGAATTTGTTATGATGCCGTCGCCAGCATTTGCCAGCGGTGCGACAACAACAGCACAAACCAGCACACACATGCAAATGAACGTTTGTACAACCGCAAAGCGCCAAAGGGCTTTTCACGACTCGTTAACCAGGCGACACAGCGGCACAACAGTAGTGTGGCTGCTAGCTGCTAGCTACTAGCTGCTTAGTATGCTGAGACACACGTTTGTGTGGGTGTGCGTGGAAGTACACCAGTGATGGATGGCTGTGTGGCTGAGGCAGCAGCAGCTAAGCTGGTGTATAACCTTCGGTGTTGCGCCTAAAACGCTGCTACACACATTACACGTCGCTGCGCCTTGGCCGCCACCGATTTCAGACAATGCATTGGTTTCGGCGTCTTCGTTGTTGTACTTGTTGTTGGCATTAGTGTTTGCTTAATGTTTGAGTTCGCATTTCGCTTGTGGCAAATACGCTCAGTGCTTGTGCATTCGAGACATTACAGCGTGCAAAATCTGATAATGATGTGCTTTTTTCCACTACTTTGTTGTTGTTGGATTTTGTGTTTCCTTTCTGCTTATTTTCTTGCCTTTCTCCATATTGCCGCGCGTGTGCAAGTGTAAGCGAAGTAGCAAAGTGTACCAGTCAACGCGTGAAAAGCAAAAAAATACACACATACACATATATACATATAAACACACCCATACAGCTGCACGTCAGTCACGGTGCGCATAAATTGTAGAGGCAGTGATTTTCATTACACAGCAGCGTAAAAAATGAAATCCTATACACACGTGGATACTCACACCAGTTTGCCACCAGTGTTTGTGTATGTGTGTGCATGTATTTGTTTGTGCTCGCAGCGAAATTCATGCATAACGCCTTTCATAGCAGCAGTGTTTTTGTAAAGCACTCCTTTTCACCTCTTCGCACCCTAATTCAACGCAAAAATAGCGCCAAGTATGTCTCTGTGTGTGTGTGTGCGCGTGTATGTGTGCGGTGGAGTGAAGGCACGCCACAAGGCATTCAATAGCCGCCAGATGGCGTGGTGAAGGTGCCAAGGCGTGCAAGCAGCAAAGCGCAATTTGCATAAATATCCGCTGCTTGGCGTCAAAATGAGCTACAAGAACAAATCTGCACCGCGGCTGCTATTAACGGCTAGTCGCACAGGCACACAGGCACACAAGCGTCAGTTTAAAGCGGAAATGTAACTGCATGTCTATGCAAATACGGCACATATGCATTAGTAGACACAAATACATCGACAAATCGTCAACATATTAATATATTTGATTGCTTCGAGTGTCTATGTGAAGTCTATGATTGTCGCTTTGCCTGACTGACTAGTTGTTGTTGTTGTTGTTGTTGTTGTGTATACTTAGCTGTGGTCTCAATGGAATTGCTGACGTTGCCTTTTGGGGTACCGCAAAAGCTTTCTACTAGTTACTTCGACTTGCCACCAGCAACACACTTCCTCGCTTGCCACATTTCTGCTTGACATTGCTGCAACATCGTCGAGTTCAATATCCTATGCAATAATGACAAATTGCTTCGTTTGCTGAGTTGGAGAATTTGCTTTGCCTACTTGACGGCGTCAGCGCTATGCTTAACTGGAAGTTTCCATGTTTCGCCCCACCCAATTATATGCTCGAGTGTTTTCGTGTAAAAACTTATATGAAAATATCAACTGGCTGACACGCCCACGCCATGCTGCCTACGCATGTTGGCTCCGCTGATTGATTTGCATGGTAATTGAAGAAGTGCCGCAATTGATTTGTAGCCACGCTGGTGGGGGAGATAAACACGCCTAGATGTTTGTCGCCAATTCGAGGCCATTTGGGTGGGGGTGAAAAAAATATGCTCAGCAAATAACTCCTTCTAGTTTAGAGGAAACAGAGACATAATGACGGAGGAATTGCCAGAAAGTTGGAAAAAAGAAATATAATCTTGTCTTAAGATGTCAGTGCTAGGGTTTGATTGGTTTTACTTCTATGTATGTAGTATCTTTTTACTAATACATCTTCATTTTTAATAAATCGGTAAAGTGTGGCTCAAAAGTAATGATTTGAAAAGTGATACGCTTGTAAAATTTGGACTACATTTCGGCGCCAAACGAAAAAAAAATCGTTACTACAACAGAGAGTAATTTAATTTAGGAACAAAGCGTTTAAAAATGTCTAAGCTGTAAAAATTTTTTTCAATATTTTTTGGAAGCAGCGATTATCAACGGTGACTCCAATTATAAGAAGTCTACATATAGGCTTCTCGGTTAATCTATTAAATTAGAATTTTTAGGTGCAATGATATTTTCTCTAATGACATAAAATTTTAAACTTGTAATCGAACCGATTATATAAATACGTATTTATAAATAAATAAATATAAGATTATGCTTTTGAGAATTTCAGATTAACTTAATTTGATAAATGGTAAGAAGATATCACCTAAGATTATGTAAGTTAGTGTGAAGATACGGTTAAGTTCCAACCTTACGTTGAGTAAATGACAGAAGTTGCCTGAGCAAACCAATTGCCATGTTGTTCCAGACGTAACAGTTATTTGCAATTGGACCTGAAGAAAGGTCCGATTCAAGGTCCAAGGTCTAAAATATGACAGCTTGATTTCATTAAAATTTTTAAGGCAAGTTAAAGGTTAAGGAAATTACTAAAAAGTAATATCGATAGATAATTCTTCAAATATAGACAAATTGTTAACTGGTTTCCAAGAACATATTCACCCTTAGGGCGCTCATCCTTCATGAACTACCAACGATGAGTTCCACTAAATTTTTATTAGCAATATAAACAAGTCAGAGCAGATCAGAGTATAATCGATGAATGTTGAAAAGCTCACGGGTTAAGAATATTAAACCAATATTTTTTGGGCAAGAAAGATAAGTATTATGAAGAGGAAGAAACAAAATTTACTCTTAGGATATCAAAGGTGTGTTCCTGAGTTATGATTTTAAGGAAACTAGCATATTTTAAATATGCTTCGAAGAGTATGATATCCTCACCCTTCAGGTGATTTCTAAAACAGATAAACATGATTTGAACAAAAAATTAAGTAATATTGAAAAAAATATAATAATATATGTCATATATGTCATATATATAAATAATACCATTCTTTTTTTAGTTTTTTTAAATATAGTCTAAAGAATTTAGAGGTCCATATCTAAATAAAACTCATTTCACGACTTTGATAAGACCTATATTGGAATAAAGCTCTGTGGTATGAAACCTTAGTTACCAAATCTAGTCTAACTCTAACCGTCTCTACCTGTCAGAATGGATTTGGTAACCAGAGTAATATTTTTACTTCTTGCCTTCTTAAGTCTTCTCCGTACACTAGTCGTTTAAAGTTACAAATCCGCCTACAACCACCAGTAGTAGGGGAACACTTGGCATAATACTCTTAGTGAAACTCAGGAATGGATCAGTGTGTAGTTCTTTTCTCTTATCTGAGGTTAAACTTAATCTCCCGGCTCGCTTATTGAAGCAGTTCAGAAACATTCCTTTAAAATCATTTAAAACAAATTTTGCACTAAACGGACCTTTCCGTCACATAGGCGATGATTTTAATTCTTATGCCAGCACATTTGATTTATCAGGCCAATTTTTTAACATTACAAATAAAAAAATGTTTCTCTCAATAAATAAAATCCTACAAATTTATTATAATGCAATACTAAATGCTAGCTGTTCAGTTTTGTATCTAGAAGCTTAAAAAACTCTCTTGCCCTTCATGACTCGACTAATTTCGCACGTCTGCGGATTGCGCCCCTCGCGTTGGTTGAGCGGGAGGAGGGCAATCATTTGGTTTGCTATTATTATTATTGCACCATATCAAACCACAGAAGCTAAATAAAATAAATGATAAATAAATCGTTCGATAATTGGTATGAGACTGGGCGTTTTTGGACCAGTACATTTTGCGTGTGGAAATTAAATGAGTATGAGATTTCACTGCAGGGAACACAAAAGAAGCAGAAAGTTGCATTATCAGTTATTCAATAAATCTTTCAATATAAATTTTATTGAAGGAAAATTGTACATTTAACAAGTTGGCGACGTTACAATTTTGCTCATTGGGTATGTCTTGATGAATAAGTAGCACATGAGCTAAACACACATGCATATAATTTCCTTTGTAAACACATACAAACACATAATACCAGCTTCCTGTTTTCGGTAGCTTCCGTTCTTAGCGCAATTTTTATGCTGCTCTATTTACCGCCAGCTATTTCCACTTGCTGCCGAACAATAACATCGCCGTGGTAGCCTTCAGCGGCTCATCCTTGAACTCGCTTTCTTTCCACACATGCAAATGTATGTATGTGTGCTTGTGTGTCTGTGTATGTGTGTTGTTTGTACCTTCCTTCGCTTTGCAAACTCACTCTTGTCTATTTTATTGTTACACGCTTTCGCAATTGCTGTCGTTGTGAACTCAAGCATAGGCTGCTGCTGGTGCTGCACACACACACACACACACACATACATACATAGCCTGATTGCGGCGCGTTGTTTGCTTTGCCATTTTTTACCTGCACAAGCCTACCGTTCTATCAATGTTGTATGAATCATTAATAATGCACTGATTTCGAACAAAACAAGTGAGTGAAGCAGCTGCTGGCGGTGAGCGGGGAGCGAGGGGAAGTAAGGAAGCTGCTAAGGTGAAAAATATGATAAAATATCAACTGCCAGCATGGGTATCACATGTAGCTTTGAGAAGTAAATAAACACGCGAAGAGCCAAGCAACTAAGTGAAGATGCATGTATGCATATATGAAGCACAACAACAACAACAACAACATTTGTAGATGTATGAGCAAAAATGTGTGCGCGCTCATATCCGTTTGCGCATAAATAATTTATTTGGCATGTTTGTATGTGTGCTGCCAGGTTTTTACGGTTCGCTTACAATAAGCGCAGGCTTTGTCTTAAGCAGCGCACACACGCCCGCATGCATACACACACACACACACAAAGAGTTTCAGCTCGCCAAATAGTGAGTTGGAAGTGAGTGAGTGCGTGGAGTAAATGGATTGAAATAATTTGTTGTTGGCACTGCGGTAAGAAAGCAGGAATATTCCTTCGCTTGACAACAACTTCTTAGTAAAGTAAGTGGCAATAAGCAAACAAGGAATATATGTATGTCGCGAATAATGTTGCATGAAAGGGACAGGTTTGCAGTTGCTATCATTTTTGTGATGTAATGAAGCGGAAATGAAATGAGAGCTGTCATTTTCTTATTACTTTTTCTTGTGTAGAAAATTTCAGGGCATATTAAATGAAGACCTTGAGCATAAACACACATATCTTGACAATGTATTTGTTTCAGAAAATATAAAATCTAGAGCAGTGGAATGCACAAAATCCTTCAAAGCTCATTTAACACGCATTCTTCAGAGGAATTGACAGGCATCTCTCACAATAACTCCTTCCATATTTATATATATTTTTCATATATTCCCTGCACGAAAAGCCAAACTAGTGAACAACTGTGATGTTGCCCAAAAATATGTGCAAACATTTGCAGTGGAAGAACAAACTAGGCAGAAACAAATCTGATACTATTGGTAATTTATGACTGCTACCGAACTGGACCGAAAAACACTAGTTTATGACTATAGTTTCAGGACTGAGTATTAACTAGCAGAAAATATATCAGCTGTTAAATGTTTTATTAACGTCCCGATATTTCTTTAAAATACCGCATTGACACATTTTGTGCCATCTAAAATGCATTATTGCCACCAACGATGGCCTCAGATTATCAGTGAATATTAATAGATTCGATCTTACAATTTCAATACGGCTTTGGAAAATTTCTTCCTCGAACTTATATTCTGCTACTTAACCAAAAGATGATCCTCAATATCTGAAGTGGTTTTGGACTATTGCCTGACTATAGAAAGTGCGCTTTAAGAAAGAACTCTCTTATATTGTTTGCCTGTTTGTTGTTATATTGTTGCACCTACAAGGAGCTAGAGAACTGCGTATTATATACGCATATCAATTGATCCAAAACGATAACAGGTACTCAATACGTCTTGTTCAGAGTGCTTATCGTAAATTTCCGATTCTGATTCATATAAGGAAAATATTTCACTGAAGGCTTTTGATGGCCAACAACCTAAAATGAGCCATGTCTCCACCATACTGTCATGCTCTGTGGTAGTTTTGGCATATAATGGACTGGACGCCCTGATGGGTCCTACCATCAGCTCGATGAACCAAAATCAATATTTGAGTAACCTAAAATAATAGGGCCTTCCCCATGCGGAGATCATGCAACTGGATAATGCCCCATGCCATGAACTCCGGATGTTAGCTAACTTTTTGAAGGATATTGGTGTATCACTTTGGATTTGCCACTACAAAATCGAAATTGAAAATTTATAGAGAATGCTTGACCGCTTTTGAAAAACAAAAGAACATTTTGCGAAATAAAGCCAGAGAGCAAACAATTTCTGAGGTCACTGCCGATTTTGAAGAGATTTCTTCGTAGATTCCCCAAAATTTGGTGGATTGAGTACCGAGATGGCTTCAAAAACTTATTGAAGCCAAAGGAGGTTATATATTTTACTAAATATTTCTTTACTTTTTACATTTTCATGGAGTTTAAACTTTGTATTCAGTATAACATACTGGTTAAAATACTTATGCCAACACGTGAAATTACTAATTAATTTATATCTTTTTAAATTTCTGCAAAATAAATTTTTATTGCTTTGTTTGCAATTTTTTATTGGTTAGAGGTAAAATTAAAAAATAAACAAGAATTATTTACAAAGCCATTTTGAAGTTAAACAAAACAAAAATTCACGATTTTAATTTCGTCAAACTACTTAGGCCGACTAGTATGTGTATGTGTGTTGACTTCCTTAATACATACATACGTATTTTATGTGTGCCATACCAGTTTGGCACAACTTTTTACCGCCATTAATGGAAGCTGTCGTGAATGTTACGAGTAGCAAATACCTGCCTTTTAATATGCGGCTGTAACAATTTAGTATGTACATATATATACATACATATATATATGGAGCAAACAGCGTTTACAGTAAGAATTAAAAATCACGCACACACACACATGTTTTCGCTTATGTTTATAAAAATGTTAAGGCCTGTTGTTGCCACCTACGACAAATTTGCATTTACCTTTCATTTTTCTTTCGTATTCGCTAAACGGGAGTAGGGCAACAGCTTGTTGAAAAGAATTCAGTCTGAGTGCGACTGTGCGAAAGCATTTAAATTTCACTTTTAAAAACTTCAACAATACATTGTAGTTGTTTTGCTGTTTTGCTGTTTTGCTGCTCTTGTTGTTGCAGCAGCATAACTTAAAAGTTTGCGGCGCAAAAGAAATACGCGGCAAGTGCGGAATTCAAAGGAAACATTACTTAGAAACCGCATTTGCGAAAGTGAAACTTGCCAATTGTTGTAAATGCAATAACAAATATGCATGTATATATGTATATAGGTGAGTCAGGCGGAAAATGAAGCATGAGCATTTGTTTAATTTAGCGAAAATGCGTGCATGCAAATAACGGTATAATTTAATTGCAGTAAATATACAGTAGATATTCTGGTATAATGCAAGAGAGTCGCTAACACACACAAGCAAACAAATTTACATGATAACTGTATATATTGTCTTTGTTTAGATTTCATGCAGCATCACCAAGGCTACTGCAGCGCACAAGCGCCCGGTCTTCTCTGTTCAATCAACAGTACCGGCTGATAGCGGCTGAGATATTCGTATTGCGCCGCACTGAAGGCCCCCCTGCGCTTGCTCCGTATGACCGCGACGGCAATATCAAAACTCATGCCCAACTCAATTAGAGCTATGGCCACGAGCAGCGCTGCACGCCCCAAACCGCTTTGACAGTGCACGGCCACGCAGGTGCCGGGATGTTCCGTTATGTTTTCGTGCAGCAGTCGGAACCACTGTGTCTTCAAGCGCTCATCGGGAAAGGTGCCATCGCCGAAATACAAACTTTTCACATCAATACCGGCATCGGCAAACGGCGTTAGATCGTAATTGACATCGCAGACGCCGACCAACAGCGACACATCGTGATTCTGTAAATTGTGTATGTACCGTCGGAGGGTTACCTGGTGCGGTGCATCGGTGATAAGAAAACGCATGCCAGAGAATTCAATGACCTCCGTTGGCATAGGGGGCCGTGCTGGTGTTACCGGCACTTGCACGCCAAGAGAACTGGCCCTGCCAAACGTTTTGCCCACGTTTCCTTATATGCGGTTACAGTTGCGTGTGATTTATATTCGTTTTTTGGTTTTTTTGAATTTTTCTAATATTTACGTAATCAAATTGAAATGCAGTAGTAAAAAGAATACTTCAAAAGTTATTTGTCAAAATTCGGAAAACATAAACACTCACGCTGTGCCGACAAGTAGTTGTAAAATGAATGAGGGTAAGAAAATATGTAGCATAGTTTTCGGAGTGCAGTAGTAGTGCCATTAACAAACTCACCTGTAATGAGAAATGCAAAAAACAAAATTACACATACATACAAACTTATGGCACTGATATTATATAATGTCTAAAAGAAAAAATTTTAAATATTGTTGATTAGTCTCCGAAGAGCAATCAAAGTTCATGTAAGCATTTAGGCGTTTAAACGAAAAATTTAGATTTTGAGCTCATTGTCATGTATCAAATAAAAACGGTTCGACCACACACACACATATGCATATTTACACTTCTAATCACTCAAGTTTATGTAAATGTAAATACTCTTCAATATTTGCGCTCAAAAATGCTATCTGACCTTTAAGTATGCTCGAATTGATTTCGCAAACAGCAAAATTCGCATTTTTGTCCTACTCCAATAAACAAAAATGGTCGGTTAGGACACTCGATTGGTTTACTGCATGTCAGAGAAACGAGTTTAGAAATAAGGTTGGTTGCTCGTCAAATATATTAAAATACATATTAGACTAAAGTAAAGAATGAGGAGGAAATAAAATAAGTTCTAAGTGTATCTTTAAAAATGTATATTATGAAAAAAATTTAAGAAAAATAATATTGAAAAGGAATAAAGCATTTTCAAAACATGGTCTAAGCGCAATTTACCTCACTTATATATGTATTGCAACATAATCGCATTAATAATGAGATGTATTGTCATTGAAGGAATCTTCAAAATGTTAGGAAAATACGAAATCACGAAATAAATATATGGGAAAAATTAAAGAAAATTCCAAAAATATATATTTTAGTTTAATTATATAATTTATTTCAAATAGTAGCCATAGTATTTCATAGTATGCTGCTGCCCCTTTTTGACATTATGTCTGGTTAAGTGGTCTTCCAAAGGTTTCGTATTTCTAATCCGAATACGTTAAAGTTGAAAATATAACCAAAGTAACTTTAGAAATATATGGGTTCTTCCAATTGCGTTGTTGTAATCATTATTTCAAATCATTAATTTTTTTTCATTTTCCAATCATACTTCATTAATTATTACATCAAATAAATATTTTTCGAAATTTCTCGATGACACTCGGGTTGTAGTCGACGTATTTGACTACTTATGGACTAAGTTACAGACTGAGTAACGGACTAAGTTACGAAGGTGATGAAACTCCATAAGGAATAGTTTAGCTTTTAGGAACAGCGTCTCCATAGTTGCGACTCCGCAAACGAAGTGATGTTGAGAACCGATTTGAACGGCCTTTAATTCACAGGAAGCACAGGGTGGATATGAAATCTATAGTCGGTTATCTGAAAGGCGAGCTTAAGCATCAAGTTAAAAGAATTTTAGGTATGCAACATAGGCGGAGGCAGCAGAAATTGTTGGTGATGAAAACAGAGGAATAATGCGATATTATTTACATATATAACAAATTTCAGGGATACGATTACTTTGATTGACCTTCAACCAAGATTACAGACTCTATTGCAATTATATTCTTTTCATACCTCCACGGGGGAAAGAAATTCTTGAAGTCTCAAAAAAATCGATAAACTGTTGAATTGCACGAATTATTGATTAAACAGAATAGACACAAACACTCAGAGGTATAATAAATCAAAAAAATATCAATTATCACAATAATTAATTAATTGAGTTCATCTTCCACAAGTTATCGATTGAATAGTATAACAATTTGCGAAAATTAGAAAAAAAAAAACAGCCTTGCTCAGCATTTTTGATAAAAAGTTTTCAAATAATTTATTTACAACTTTAACGCCACCACAAGATGCGATAGGAATATATACGGTTAGCCTCTGAAAATTGATACATTTCGACTATATTAAAGGTATCGATCAAACAGAAAAATAGCTTCCTTAAAAAATAGGATATATAATATAATAAATCAGCAGAAATATTCAGTTAATTGAATAAATTCATCGTTCAAACGCTAAATCAGTATTCCTCAGCTTAATTGATTAAAAATTAGCAAATAATGATTTGTAGCATTGAAGGTTCATCCACCGTTCAAACGACCACAACCACCTGTTACTCACCGAAAATGCCTTCAAGAAGACCAAACACTGTATAATGCCCTCCATGGTGTCGCCAGTGAGACAAAATGTGCCCGTCAAGTGGCGTCCCTTACGGCCGACGGTGGCTGCCGCCAAAGAGGCGTGCACCAAGGCGCGCTGTTGCCCCTTAGCGACGGCGCCATTAACGCTCGTCAGCGTGCGCGGCAGCGGCGCAGCGCGCAACAGACGCTCCAAAGAATCCATATTTATGCTTTGAATTTCGCGCCGCAAGAGGGTGTGATGTGATTTGTGTAGGCGTGTTTCCTCTTATGTTTTAAGTTGATTAAATATATTTTTGGTTTTAAGTTTTAAGTTTTAAATTTTCAGATTTTGGATTTTTCCTTTTATTCCTTAGTTATTTGTTGTGATTTTCATTTTAAGTGCACCATGGTGTTTTTATTGTTGCCTAAGTTGTTACACTACTGTAATTATTGTATCGCGATTTGACATTACTTGTGATTGTTGTTGCTACAAATTTTGTTGCTTTTGCAATTGTGTAGATGATTTTTTTATTGTTGTTTTTCTTTTACATTTGATTTGAGTTTTATTGTTTATTAAAGTTTTTTTTACAGTTATGTAAGGTTTGTTTTATATTAAATTTTGTTGATCGTTGTTGTTGGTAAGAATTGAGCCTACTTAGCAGGCAGTTTAGTTGTCTACAGACCCTTACATATTGATTTTAAAAGTACTAACGTACTTTAATAAAAGTTTCTTGTTTTTGAGATTTCAATTGCAGTCTTCACTACAACCTTTTTATAATCCTCCGGTCCTTCCATAACCATTCGGTTACTCGAAAATCACTGTTCCGTTTTTTACTCTTGCAAATATTTCCGTATACCCTTTGTGCTATATTTTGCATATCTTGTTGAATATAGCTCCTTCATATGACTTTTTATTAAAATTCCTTTTTGCCTTTTGTACATAAGTATTTGTCTTGATTTCATTGATGTCTTTTCTCATTAATGTGTCTTTTGTAAAAATTTTTGTAAATTTTTGATGTTATAGTTCTTTTCTATATTGAAATAAAAATATTTACACAATATATATAATTTTCAAATGTCTAATAAGAAAGTAAATGTAACAACGTATTTCTCAACTGACTCAAAAAAAGAAAGAAAAAATCGAATGGAAAAAATAAAAAAAAAAACTGTGCACGGAACATTAAGGTCCACAAAAGTGAAACTCCTTAAATGCCAGGATTGTTATGATCTATTGTAAATTCCATTGAAAATTTTCACTTGATGTCTAACTTGTTCTAAGTGAATTTTGAAAGAGGTGACGACCCTTCTCTAAATATCTTCGAGAGAAATCTTCCTGAAATCTGTTTAGAAATAGGTGGTAATCTTTGTTAAAAATATTTTTGGCTGAAATCCTCTTAAGCCTGTTTAATTTGAAGCCCGTATTGAGTTTTTGAACCATTTTATTGATTTAACTTAATAAAACTCGTGAAGCAGGTGGCAACACTTCACACAAATGTTTAGGACCTATGTAAACTTTTTATTTTGATATTCATGTTGTAATAATAAGTTGTTAATATAATTTTTTTTACTTTTAATTTTTAAACAGGTGGTAACCCCCGTCAGAAGATCTTCTCTACTGCAGCTTACTCGTATCTCTTAAGTGTGCCTTATTTCATGACATTTTACATTTCGTCAAGGAGGTGGATACCTTTCCCAAAAAGTCCCTAACCACTTTAACTGGTAACCAATGCATTAATAATTCGTTTTTCTGGGAAACCTTATTAATTTGAAATTGTAACCAGGTGGCAACCTTGGCAAACTATTTTCAACTGCTTAAATCTCTTAACTATTTAGTTTGTTTTGTTACGTTACGAATTTTGCTCAGTTAAAAATTTTATACAGGTGGCAACATTATCGTTTTCACGATTTAAAATCTTTTCCACTATTTCTTAGGAAAAAAAACTAAATTTAAATAAATTGCAATAGCAAATATTGAATTTTTCCTTTAAGCTACTTCGTGTTGTTGCCATATCGCTAAAATTATAATTTTACCATCACTAATAATTCGCATTTAAGCTGCAATTAGACACGCCAACAATTTTATTTCTTAAAAAAAGAATTTAAAAAAACATCTTTAAATATTTGAATCAGTTGAGAAAACCCGCATGCTATTTTTTTTCACTTTTTATGTTGAGACGCCGTAACTTCTTTTTATTTTGTAAAAGTAAAAATTGTAGCGAACATATTAAACTTATTTAAATACTAAACTTTTTTTAAAAAAGGGAAGATTTTAGCTATACAAAAATTATGTTAGATAATTTTTCTCTTATGCTATAAAATATATATTCTTCGGATAATTACAAGTATATTTGCGCTTTTACAAACTGGGAAATCAGCAATCACCAAAATTAATAAATTTCATGCAAATTTTGTAATTTATGGATGAAGTCAAAATGTATATTGAACTTAAAAAATGTATGTAAAGGACAAAAGATATTAAAAAAATCGGCAGTATAATTTCTCGAAGTTACTTTGTACTCACAACTCAAACTGAATGCCAATTTGTGAGAAAAAATTAAAAAAAACTGTACTTTCATCCTTCAACTTTTGACAAATTTCCACGAATATCCGTTTTGAAATTGGCTGCTTATTTTTCAAATTATTCAAACTGCACACGTCGCCATGACTAACGGCACGAAATATTATTAATAATTATAACATCCGCCCAGCCGCCTCACCAACCCACACTAATGTACCACAAATTTCCTGTAATCTCACTAAAATTCTAAACGGCGTAAATAATGTGCTGGTAAGCGCTGGCGCTCAGCGCAGCCGCCGAAATGACTGTATAAAAACAAAATACTCCCGCACTTACTTATTGCACAGCAGGGACACATGGTATTTTGGAATTCTTTATTTCCTGTTAAGTAAATTTTTCACGTCGGCGGAAATGTGTTTAAAATTATGATTTAATTTAAAATGATTATCACGCAGATGAAAGGATGTGCGAGTCGGTGATGATGGCGCCGCGGCTGCTTTGAATTTGTCAAAGCTCACATGTGTAAGCGTGGGTGTGGGTAGTTGGCAATAACGGTGTATATTTATGGGCATAAGATAGAAAAGTCCGTAACTTTTTAAAACGCCCACACACACACTTAGCCGTTGTGCGGTTATGCTCTTAAGAGAGCTCAAGCCAAAGCCAAAAGGCAATGCTTCAAAGTCGCGATAAAGTTAACAACACACACACACGCACACACACACTTACACGAATGTGCCGTAATGCGCATATGCAATAAGTTATGTGATGTGCTAATGCCATGATATATATATAAATAGGTATAAAAGCTTAGATGGGTGGCTGTTTGTCCTATAGTGTCGCTTTTTTGCAATAAAGTGCCGCTAAACCTACGGACATAGCATGGCATAAAGATATATTAGCGTATACACTAAGGCATTCAATTACAGTTTATTTCGCGAATGCTAAAGTTTTGCAGATGCAAAGATTCGAAAAGAATCATTCAATTTAATATTTTTTATGAAAATTTCGAAAAATATGAAAGACTCAAGAGACTAAAAATCGATACCAAAATTTCGGGATCCCGAAAAATAAAATTCATCTTAAGCAAATAATTTTACAAGTATTAAGAATTTCAGACTTTAGTAAATATAATCCCGAAACTTCGGGATACCGAAAAAGAAAGCATTTCATATGCGATACTTATATGAGTGTCAAATTTTCAAAGTTTAGCGAAACGCTGAAGTTTAACAGAAAATTCAGTACCCATACAATATGTTTCTTCGTTTTATACAATATATGTAGCGAAATGTTGAATGTTTAAGAAATATATGTATACAGAAAATTTTATAACGAAATATGCTGAGCCAGAGAAAGAAAATTCAATAAAATACCATTTGGTAAATAATGAAAAATTTTATAAATAATATTCAGAGTTTTGCCGAATACAATCCCGAAAAAGAAACTTAGAACTTTTTCGGGACCAACTTGTAATATTTGTAGTTTAATATCAAATTTAAATGTAAAATAATTTAAATTTAAAACACCACACTCCCACATTTCAGAAGGCCTAGTTTCGTCACATTGCTACTTTAAAAATGTTATGTTAGCCCTGGGACGTCACATGCCGGTATTTCAAACACTCGCTAGCGTAACCTTACACTCTCTAACACAAATTTGTAGGCAGCACAGCCTCTTTGCAACAGTATCAGAATGAAATTGATGTTAAACGGATGTTAAACATTCACGACAGTGGCAACTTCCGCTTTAGCGAGTGCGCATACGAAAGCATACAAACGTATAGTGGCTGCAAAGCGGGAGAGCGTAAGTGAAGCGCTGTGTGGCATAAAGACTTTCATTTTATTGCAAACTCACCGGGCCAAACGGCAGACAACGTGCGATATAACAACGACAAAAATGCGCCAGAAAACACAAACACAAAAGTAATTTATCTTCCACGCCAAAAACACCGTCGCCCGCACACACACCGAGAGCGAACAACGTCGAGCATAGAAGAACAACAACAGAGAGCAAGACAACTTTTATGCCAGACTTAACGATCAGCCGAGATGATAAGGAAATACGATTTGAAGAATGTGGAGAGATACGAAAAGGCCAGAGTGCCAAGAGAAATAAATAAAATGAAGTGAGTAGTAAACAACAACACTAATCACAAGAGGTAGCGGCACTTTAGGTGGCTTGTGGGTGTGGAAATATTCAACGCTTTGTCATTAGTGCTTACGTCGTTCTATGTGAGTTGGCAGAAATGAGAAGGAATTGCCTTTGTGCCACGCAATGCAAGCTACTAACTTTAGTTAACACACGTTTACGCCCAACACATACACACACACAAGTGTACATAAATATTGTATTGCACTATACAACTACACTTTAGCCCTACTTTAGCTCTGCAACACCTTTAGCTGTTTTATAAACTCGTTTTTCATTCACTTTCTGCTTTCAAGGAAAAGTTTTGCCTTTCTCGTCTCATTTCGACTCAAACCAAAAATTTTTTTAGGCATTTTACAAAGCAATACATTGACATAAAATGTAAAATGTGTACTATAACTTCCTTTTGCTTATTGGTGATTAAGTACTTTTTGGCTATCTTCTGCCATCGAGGTCACTAAATTACCTTTCGTATTGTATTTTGTTACTTAGTTCGAAGATAAATGTAGGGCATAATTTATATCTGATGTAGAACATATTTGATTGGCTAAGAAAAGGAAAAGTTTGGTAAAAAACTTTAAAATAATTGAACTTGAACTTTTATTATCAATCTTTGTAAGTTATTTGTTACATTACTTACTGGTAAAAAATGTAAAATTAACATATCTGCAATTTGAGTAAAATATTGCAAAAATACTCTTTTGGATTTTTGATATTTATCTCTATCTCCATCTTCGTCTCCATCTCCGTATTCGCCTCCATCTCTATCTCTATCTGCATCTCCTTTTCTACATCAATTTCTATCTATATATCTATAGCTCTTTGTCTTTATTTCTATCTCTATCTTAATCTGTACCTTTAATTTTACCAATAAGTTTACCTGTGCGTTTATCTTCATCTTTATTTTTTCCTTTGTTTTATCTATAAATCAATTCTATCCCTACAATTCTATACATTTGCCGTTATCCCTATCTATATATCTATCTCTATCTATATATCTATCACTGTCTCTATATGGATTTCTATCTCTAACTTTTTTGTTACTTTTACTAATAAGTTTACCTTCATGTTTCCCTTCAGCTTTATCTTTACCTTTTTATTTATCTTGAACTTTAATATTAATATAAAATTAGCGGTTTTCAAAAATGAACCCTTTACTTTTCATATATTCTCAAGACGTTCCGTTAAAGCGTACACATGCATATATCTAAATTATATATATGCTCATGAAATTTATTAATATAACTTGTGCGTATCCCTTAGAGTAAATACACTGATTGCTTCAAAAAATAGCAAATAAAAATACAAAAACAATATTTCGCACACAACGTGAAACCTGAAGCCGCTGCCGGAATTCAACATATGTGCCGCATGTGTATGTTAACACCGTTAAATCAAATATTACCGCCAATTGAGGTTGATGTTGTGTGAAGTTAATGTGATCTCACATTTGTTATTATCAATATTTGCGGTCGATACGAGTCTGTGACTGCAAGCGAAGGAAAGTGAAAGTTTCCTATAGTAATTTCAGAACAAAAAAATAAAAATTGCGCACACAAACACAAACACACATTCGACCGTTGGCATTTTCGTAATAACTTTCCCGGGAACATATTGGGCAAGTAATTTTCTTATTGGAAAGTAAACAATTGAGTACAAAATGAGGAGAGTTAGCTCTGAAAAAGTAGACACATGTATTTCTAAGTGTTATATAGAGATTTAACTGAAAATGGAGAATGCGATAGAAATATGTGTTAACTTTTAAAAGAACATATTATGTGACTAAGTTATTGACAGGAGCATTTTTGATGAATTTGAAACTTATATATCCAATAGGTTCTCGAAATAATACGGAGAACACTTCTCTTGCTTTTGCATGGAAGGCATACAACCTGTAGGACAACGACGGAAACAAGAACAACGCAAAATAACAACCGGATGGAGGATCTGCTATATCTCTCTGGATATGTCAGAAAGTATTATGTTCAAACGGACAACAAAAGCAAAGTACATTTGAAGAACAGAACCCTATGGAGAGCATTCAGTGAACATGATATATTTATGACAAACTAGAATCAGGGTTGTATTCTGAAAGTAATATAGGAAGAACTTCTCAATTTCTATGCTTGTATTAGATTCTGATCTGAATCTAGAATCTTATCTAAATCGAAATAGAAATAGAAAACACAGTGAAAAAAGTGAAAGAAGAAAGTGAAAAATGTATACGAGTACTTCACTCTTTTAAGACGAATGATTTTAAACTGAATAAGACAAAGTGCTTGATGACAAAACGCTAACTAATAATGGAATGTTAGGATAGCAGCCATCAAAAACGCTCAAATTTTGTAGGAAACATACTTACGTAGGTCAATTGCTAAGCCTTTGACGTTTAAAAACTTTAGGTTAGGAACTGAATATATTTAAACTAAAACAAACGTTGACAATATAAAAACAGAGCACCATATTCACTCATGCATGCTAGCAGAATATTGGAAGAAATTATGTTTAGAATTATAGAAGAAGAAAATAATTTCATTAGTAGGTGAATAGATACCAATTACTTCGCTTTTATCTGACCCGTTTGCCATTTTACGCTTGGAAATATGGAAAAATTGGTTTTCTTGAAGAATTCTGCTTCACTTGTCTTTAACCTTCACTATTATTTCGCCGGCCAGGATTGCCAAGAATACGCATTTCGATGTCATTTTGCAAATTAAGCGCATACATCAAGAAGATTTAGAGAAACTATAACATCATTATGAATATAGAAACATATACTACTATATACTATATACCATTCATATGATTAAAGTTAAGCCGCTTGGTTACGTATACGCAGTGGATATTGTCAATTAAGTAAGACTCTTACGCAACACATATCTATAGTGAAGGGATGGGGAAAAAAGGAAAGCAGAAGCGGAGAACCGTAGGAAAAATTCGTAATGAAAGAGCATAATTAGTTAGCAAACACACATGTATATATATATATATATATATATATATATATATGTATGTATATGTGAATGAAGGCAGACAAGTATAAAAGTGCAAAGGATTGAAAGATTAGCAGAAAAGGCGATTACCACTAGGAATAGTTCGTTGCGAAAAATAAAAACTAAAATAAATTATACAGAGTTTGCACTAAATGTGTGTATGTATGCCGCACTGGGCCAACAAAACGAGGGTATACACAAAAGAGATGTGGCCAGAGAGACCACTGAACGTACAGGCAAAGCACACAGGCAAAGCGGACAACAGCGGTTGATGAGCCAGTTTTCTTTCCCCCCCCCTTGCATTCAATATTAGTCCCTTTTACTAGTTTCTGTTTCTGTTTCAGTTTCAGTTTCTTTTTTATTTTTGTAGGTTTTCTACGGCACGCAATTACCATATTGATTGCTATCGGCTATGAATCAAGACATAATGAGAAGTTAGCTAAAATAGAGAAAGCTTTAGAAGAGGCTAAAAGGATGAAGCAGTCCATGACTTCGATGCTGAGGGAATCTGAAACATTGCGAAACTATTATCGGAATTTTTTCCCTTTTTTGTGCTTTTATTTTTGTGCCTAATGTTCAACGAGAAAGAGAAGGAAGCAGAAAGAAACTGAACAGCCATTGAGCAGCTTTTACATTCACAATCAGTTCACTTCAGAGAAACGCGTGGCGGCAGCTGAACTGCTGTTGGTCAGGCAGATAACGGTAAAAGCAAAAGAGCGAGATTTACTATATTTTTTAGTTTCTATTACATGTTCTTTTTACATAATTTTCTTTGGACTCGGCTGAGATTTCTCCTATATAAATAATTTTTATTACTTTTTTTCTGCATTTTTTTCCCTGTTGTTTGCTTTTTCTTTTGTTTTTGTGTTTTTTTCAATCTGATTGTTGCGGCTAGACAGCTTAGCTGGCCGTCAGTGCATTTTATTTGAACTCAAATGAAAAGACTGTCCTTTCAGTTGGCGGCTTGTGCCAAAAAGTGCGTAACGATAACAACAACACACATGAAAATAAAATATACAAATTTCACTACTGCGTAACTGCGAACGCAACAAAGTAACGTCATAAAAATAACGGAATAAATTAAAGTTTAATAGAAATGTGGCACATGTGGCTATTTTCAACATCAACATTTTACGGCATTTTACTACTTTAGCTGGCGTCTGCATTAAATATTTATGGAGCTTTAATAATTTATACTAGTATTAATGAAAAATAGTCCCTTCTACAATTCTGCTTTCTCTTTCACATTCATTCTTTTCAGCTTTTCCCTTGATTTGTGCCACCCTCACACACATTTTCTCACTATTTTCCACCAGCACTATTCTTTATTTCCCAGCGCTCTCGTTGCAGTACACAGTGACAGCCATCAGAATTTTTTGCCGAACTACCGTTAGTTTTGCAGCGGTTTTCCACGTAATCAGCGCTGCTATTGTTTACGCGCGCCAAACACACATATGCACACACGCAGAGTTGCAAATAGCCGACCATTTTCCCAATCAAGACAGCACCACCATTCCATTCATTCCCCTATGTGTTTTTTGCTGCCGTCACTGTTTGCGCATCAAACTAGAAAATTGCATTTTTTCCAGCAGCCGGCAAAAACGCTCACTCGCTTGCTAAACACAAAAGCAGTCGCAGGCAGCGCGGCTAGCAACGTCAGCAACGTCTACCAAATGGTGACAGCAACTAACTATTATGTTGGATGGCAATAAAAATAAAATGAAAGTGGCGAAAAATAAACAATAACAACAATAACAACAACAACAATGACAACAAAACAACATACACCGATTGCTGTTGTTGTAGCAATGCGCATGGAAAAAATGGCTTCGGCGTCGTTCGTTCATTTCACCGACATTCAGCTTAAGTCTCTGTACATGCGCTGATTTTGTTGCTTCCACATTGTTGTTGTTGTTGTTGTTAGTTGTGTCAGTGTTTGTCGCTGTCACCATTTGACACCGCATGCTGGCGCCATAATGACCCCAGACAAAAGCTGTAACACCACAGTAGCAACTAGCAATAAGCGAACCTATGTAACGCAATGTTGTTGTTATTGTTATTGTTATTGTTGCTGTTGTATTTGTTGGTGTAGTAAAATGAAAGCCACGCAAAATACCCAGCTTAACAAACAGATACAAAAGTGTAACGACGCAGCTAAAACAGTGTTGCCATTCAATTGGTTTATGAAAGTATGGCTATAAAGCTTAAATGTCTATGGCTTTTAGTATTTACAGTTACAATTTTATTTTTTATTTTTATTTTTACTCTTTGTGGCAAGCAACAACACTATATAAGGTACATACATACATATAGATATATAGATATATATACATATAGATATATATAGATATATAATATATATATACATACAACACATGCCTATTCTATATATAGAGTTAAATTTTGCTGCTAAAGCGTACTAACAGAGAGTTCGGATTCTTTAAATGCTAATTAACAGCTTGCTGTTGCGCTATATTAAGAGACAACCATTCGGAAAACAACGAGCAGAGTACCTCCAGTGTTAATGTAAACTGTTAAGTATTATTTCCGACTTTTCTATCCTTAAATACCATGAAAATAATCTCCTGTCAACAGCAATGTTAACTATTAATCTAGCACTGTTATTATATTGGTGTTATTAACAGAGAATGTTAATAAATTAAGAAGGCGCCAATGGTAATTGTATTAACATTTACTTTTCGCAGGAGGCACAACACCCCTTACAAGGATATTTCACCACCTTATAAAAGAGCCAAACTAACTATACCAGTCTAAAAAGGGAACCAAGCAAATTCTCAAAATCCTGTAAGCGAACCACATAATTCTGAGAACATAAATGCGTGCGCAAGCGTTCTCGTACTCGTCTCGCCTGCGTATTATGATAAATCAGAGTAAAATATTAACTATTGCTGTTATTATTTATATGAACCTATGTTAGAAATATGTTATGTTACTGTTTTCTTAAATGTACATTAAATGAGCTCGATTTACAGAAACTTGCACCTGAATTCGTTAAATCAATTAAATTTAAAACTATTGTGAATTTAGTTCTTTGTATAAACATTACATTACATTAATTAATGTACATTACATTACATACGTAATGTTAAAGGAGGGGTCAAATTCTTCGAGTGATTTCGATCATCTTGCCGCCTTCTCTAATCTTATCAGGTTTATCAAATACCGATTGATAAATTTTGTAAAATATTAGTAAATTCTATAAAAATGTTAATTCTTCGATCAATTACTGGAACGCACCCTGCCCAATGCTTAAGTATATATAATATAAGCACCCAAGACCTAGGCCTAATATAATATACTCTCTTTCCAAAAACCTCGCGCTTTTCGCTTTGAAGCTCTATAATCTAAAGAGCTTAAAAAGTATTGAGTTTAGTTTCTTTTGACCTCTCTCACATAAAACATGTTCTAATGTCGCCTTGACTTTTCGCTATAAATACGAGTTTTAAACCTATTTATTAAGTTTATGACTAGTTATTCATAAGAGTTCTCAGTAATTAAATCTGATTTGAATTTGATATTTTTTCTTGCATGAAATGTATGTATATGAGATTGACTTGTATCGACAGTGACAGTGACAGTGAAACCAAAGTTGCCCACTTTGAGACCAAAACAAGGTCGTTTTGATAAACTTACAGGATGTAAGGTTAAAGGTGAGTTAAAGACATATATTCTTATTCTTGAATAAATCGCATTTATGGTTAAATGACAGATAAACAGTTTCGCGAACAGGTGTCAAGTATTCTCATTGAAGAGTTGAAGAAACTCTGGGTTTAGTTTGCACTTTTTTTATGACTTCAATACTTAAAATAATACTTAATACGAGTTAAAAATACGTTTTAGAATGGTAATCTCCATTTTCTTAAGGAAATATGCTTACGAGTAAAAACCAAATTGACTGACGGACATCTTTGCGAAAACATCGTTGTGTTTATTAAGTGTTTACGAAACTCTGAGTTTAGTTTAAAAGTTTTTTTAGCGTTAAAATTTTCAATAGTGAGACTAAATGTTATTCATCACATATATTTGGGTTATATTTGCATAAACTCAGAAAGTGGTGTTAAACTCGAGTTAAAGGTATTTTTATCGTAAGATCAGTGTTTGCGAAAAGCACTATTGACAAATATCAAAGTTCACAGTAAACTCGAGTTTAGAGAGCAACGTGAGTACTGTAGGTGCTATTAAATTCTAGTTAAGAAAACCGGTTTGTGTGGTAAACTATATGTTTGTGCGTAGTCTTATTGGCAAATGTCAAAATGATCATCATACTTGAGTTCTTCCCGCAACCTGAACACTCTCACTTTCTTCTTGAAATACAGTTAAGGTTAGTGCAATTCTCCAGGCTAAATCCTTATTGTAAGTGGTGCTTTATAAAACAAATTTTCATAGTTATGTTGACGGCTATTTAATGTCGAAAGTACAAACTTAATGTGAAGCAAATTTTGTAAAGATTAAGGTTGCCACCTTAAAACATGTATGCATGTATTAGGAAAACTTCTGACGTTAGTAAGTAAAACTGATATATAATATTGGGTTGTGCTTGTGGTGACAAAATATCAGGTAAGGGGTTTCAAAAGCGAAAAGTGAGAATCACTTCCAGCTTGGAAGACAAATATGGAATAGGACAAGTTTTGGACGTACAAAAGAACGTAGGAATATTAGCTCCTTATATTTCACAATTTTGTGAGACGCCATTTATTGGGGTCGCAAAAAAAAAAATTTTTTTGTAAGCTAAGCAGAGATTAGGGAAAATTTGCAGAGTTCTGAGGAAGACCAAAATATGTGTTTAGAGTACGATTTCAGCGAAAAAAAAATATACTTAATTTCTGGTTTTGAGTTTCGATAATCGCAGTTTAAATATAGTGCATTTATTAAATGTTATAATATTCTTAAACTTTAAAATATTTGTATCAATATCTTTCAAGACCATTTCATTTACTAATGTAGTCATATAATTGAATATGAAAAACGAAGTGGAGTGTAGTTAAAGTACAGAATATAAAAGAAATGAATATTCATTGATAAAAGTGAGTGAGATTGTGAGTGCATAACTATAATTCGGCTTAGTGAGGTGAGCTGAAGCAAACTTACAACATAAATAGAATATGAAATGAAATAATATCTTCAAAGCGCAAATATACATTACATTTGTATATAATTTTTGTCTAATCTAACAATGTTTACTTTTACTGTGACTACTAAAGCAGAAGCAATTCAAACCTTTTCGAAAATTTCTACAGGACTTCAAAGCAATCCACTTTTATTTAGCACTTCACACATTTTAAAGTCTTCAAAACTTCTCCGATATACTATAGATGCGTTTCACACTCACACACTTTCGTCTTAGGCGCTCACATTCGATTTCCCGAAAGTCCGCATGCGACGATGAACACGAATTGGACAAACCGAACTCGCGTTCCTCACCCAAACCGGGATCACTGTCCTCACCGCACGAGGCCAGCGACGCGGAACCGGCCGAAGCGGATGCCGACGAGTCGGACGAATCACCGCTCGTATCCGATTCACAATCGGATGTGCTGCCGTCACTGTCGTGGGCAATCGTATGCGAAGCGGTTGCGTTGGCGTTACGATTGCGCTGATTTGCGCGTTTAACCGAATTGGTTGTTGTCGTTGTTGTTGCTGTAGGATTCGGCGGATCACGCGACGGACTGGCAATCACCGCTACACCATGCACCAGCACACTTTCCACCGCACACGCTGCACGTCGGCGTTCGTTGTATGTTTTGTTGTTGTTGTTGTTGCTGTTTCTATTTTTATTATTGTTAGTCAAAATGGCGCGCTTCAAGTCCACAGCCAATGGCGAAGCAGGCACCGCCGCCGGCGGCAAGCACTCAAAATGGTTAACACTCGCCGCTGGTTGTTGTGTAATCACGCCCGCAGGCACGCCCAGCACCGCAGTGTTCTCGGGGAAGATGCGGTTATCCGAATTGGAAGCGCCGAACTTCGAGAACAATGAGCGCGCTGAATGCTTATTCTTTTGCTGTTGTTGTTGCAGGAAGTAATAGTCCCGCGGTAGTGATGAGGTCGCGTACAAGTCTTGCGATTCGTAAGCGCTACGATAGGCAGGTCGAAAGGCGGCACCGTTACTATTACCGCTGGCCACGCTCAAGCTCCCGCTACCAGCGGCCGAGCCGAAAGTGCTACCCAAACCGCTGCTATGCAATGCTGGCGTACTCAACGAATTATCGCCGCCTGTGTTGCTGGGTGCGCCGCTGCTGCTGCCGCTGCTTCTGCTGCTGCTGTTGCTGCTGCGTATGCTGCCCGCCAGTTGTTGTTCGAGTTGTTCGCGTTGTTGTTGTGCGCGTAACTGTTCACTTATGATGCTGGCGGTGGAATCGCTTGGCGTCAGCGAAACGCTAGAGGTGGCTGCCAACAACTGGGCGCCCAAGAGCGGCGTTAAATTCGCTATGAATTGCTCTTGCTGCAGCTGTTGTCGCTGCTCGTCCAATTGGCGGCGGTAGGCCTCGATTTGGTCGGTCGAATTCGGTGATGTACTATGCAGGCATCCTTGAAAGAAATCCAGTGCTTCGTATATTATGAAACATAATCCAAGAACAAGGAATGTCTCCATCATAAAAAAGTGGTGGCCCACAGCGGCATTTTACGCCACAAGCAACAACTAAGCGACACGCACACACATACACATAGAGACACCAATATGCTTGCACAGATTGCCGGCGAAAGCGAGGCGAAATCGCTTTCCAAACACAGAAATTCACTGCTATCTAATTTCGTGCTGTTGTTATTATTATTGCATGTGCGTTCAATTACTTTCACTTTTCAATTTATTTAAAATCATTTGAGTTTCACTTCAAATTAAAGCGTTTTGTGCGGTTTTCATTTCAAAATGCTTTCTATAACGTTACTGCTGAAAATACAAGCCTAAAATTATACAACAAATAGCATTTACTGTTATTGCACTGTGTGCTCGTGCAGCGCATTGCGAAAATCTGTGAAAATCTGTGAAAATTTGCCAACAACTTGCGAAAATAATACTAAAAAATCAAAAATGTACAATAAAAGGGAAATAAAAGGTGTAAAATTGCGAGAAGAGTCATAAAATTTGCAAATACTTACATTTGTTGAAAATTGTGGTCTACATTTAGGAGTTTTACAAGTTTTCACTACGGAAATTTTAACTTAACTTAATAGGAATATATTTTCAAAAACCTTTTTTTAATAAAAAATTTTTATTAAATTTTTTTAAATAAAAAATGTTTTCAATATTCTTTAACCAATCATCGAATTCTTAAGCGCAAATGTCCCATCATTAATGTAGCATTATTTTAAGCGCACTTGTTAAACAACATATATTTAGTTCTATTCATTCAGTATTTCGCTGCTGCTAGCTGCTGCTTAAATCCAATTATTTATTTAAAAAAAAATTAAATTTGTAAAAAGATTTAACAACAACAAATCCAACAACAACGCGAAGCAACGCGCAGCAGAAAGCTAGTACGTTGGAATCTAGGCGGGCATTCACGGGCATATTCATTAAATTCTCTCCGAATTCGCTAAATTAATTTAGTAAATATTTTATTTGCAAATATTTGCTGATTGAAATATTGTTTTTGTAGTTCTTTTCAAATAAATGCGCATTACATGTAGGCAGTTTTGCAAATATTTAATCAAAACAAAACAATTAAGCTTGTAAAACTTAAAAACACCATTTATATCATGGTGTTTAGTGATAAAAAAAAAAGTGCTGCTGCCAAGCCCACATGCATCGCAATGCATTTTCCCCTTTAATTATATTCAAATTACAAATATTTGTGCTAAGTTAAATTATGTGGTTTGGAAGAAATATTGTGCAAATTCAGTAATGTTTGCAAATATAATGAGAATAAATAGACAGATAACCCAAATATGCAATGATTTTGAAAGTAAAAAATATTTACTTTACCATGGAATGTAGAGCGAACAAAGTCGAGAAAGAGATGATAAAAGAAAATCTCCACAGAGCACACTGAAAATGAGAGAGAATGAATTAATTAAACTCCTGTGCTAGTTTATTATATATGAACGGTCTCTGTCTGAATTTGGAAAGGCCCTGGCTTAGTTACAAAATCGGACTATATTTCCGTCTAACTCAGCAATCGTCAAACATATAGTCAGGATCCAAAACTATTACAGAACTCAGACCAAAACCGAAAGCCATGATCTGATCACGCTGAAGAACTCTGGTAAATACTTCTGACCCATGTCTACGAAGACTTCTGGCGAAATTCTTGTTCAGTCAAAGATTTTTGTCTGTCTAGGTAAGGCACTTTAAAGCGTATTTGCTAAGGTGTGGAAACTAACTAAGTCTCAAAATCAAGTCTTCGTAAACTACGCAGAATAAATTGCATAAGCACATAGTTCGCTTCAGTAACACATGTGGTTCGATCTCCGAAATAAATCTCCATCGAATCAATAAAGAAATATAATCCGGTTTTGTCTCCAAAAGGTCAAAAGTCTCTAAAATTAGTAAAGGCCAAAGGAGAGCAAATCGCATGTCTCTCAAGCATGACGTTTCTTCAATTAGTTTTCACTTGAGTTTTAGTTAGAAGACCCTTTTTAGGTAGCCTAAGCACACTGTAATCTTCTTGTACGTAAGATATCCAAGAAGATAGGTATTAATATACTTTCCTAAAGTAAACTGTCTAAATGACTACCCTCGCGCTTTAATGATTATATATCTACAACTTTCATCCAAACAGCAAACGTTCCATAAGTTCGTGTTTTCCCAAATTACTTAACTCACTTCAAAATGCACCTTACTTCGAAAGGAAATTGAATTTTTATAAGACATAATTTCGCCGAAGTGCTGCAATGGAAAGTCGCAATCAACCACTAATTAAAGGAAATTTCAAATTCCACGAGAGCAGAAGGCGTTAGCGGGGTTTTGTGATGAGTCTGTAGGAAAGCCAGAAGAAGCAGCATAACTGCAGAGCGGTATGCAAAACCTCTAATAAGTTTAAAACCGGGAATTGCTCAGCCAGCGTTAATTCATACAAAATTACATAGACTGCTTTTGGGCGTTTGACAGCGAAATTACAGTTTCATTGGTAAGCAAAGCGAATCAAATGAACACATGCGAACTTGAATAATTACTCAAGGTATGAATTTTGAAGCATACCCGAAGGTGTTCAAAACAAACCGGTTATTTTAATAAAAGTAAAAGGTGGCGCCCTCACAGAAATTTACTCGCTAAAAGAGAGCATAGCCGAAAATTTATTTCATTAACTGTCAATTAAAGACTCACCACAAGTGTTAAACCAATTTTTGGTGACTCACCAAATTGAATTTTGACGGCAGAGGAAAAAACGTATGTAACTGACTGTCAAAAATCTGCCAGGCAGAGGAGAAGTGCCATACAGAACTTTTAACACTTGCAGTGAAGTGAAGGGAATACATTTGAAGTATATATACATTCGGTAGTTATTGGATAAAACGTACGAAGAAATAAAACTTCCAAGCATACTTTTTAGCGCACATATTTTAGTTACGAAATTGTTCAGTCTAGTTTATCGCACCTCTACTTTGTTTTGAAATGCTTTGATATATATCCATGCATGCATGTAGTGCATAGCAAACTGAGGTGCAAATGCTGCTACAGTAATTTACTCCAACTCCAGCCAAATTCGATTACTCGAGAAACTTTTGCTGTTTGCCAGTGTTGCCAAATGTGAAAAGTGGTAAAGTTTTTAGTTAAATTCGCAAGACTGGACTTACAAAGTGTTGCATGTTGCAAGAAAAGTAATGTCATTCCATTTTTAGGTTCAAGTTCATAGAATCAACACATTGCGTCAAAAAGTATGCAACGAAAATGGTTGGAATTATTTGTAGAGCTAAGTTTATAGTTCTTCTTCATTTATGTGCTTGTAGTTTACTTGGTTTTGTGGTTTCAAATTTCTACTAACACATTTCCAGCTTAGAGTTACCCCGGGATGGAGTTACGAATCAATTTGGCGGGTAACACTATACAATGCCGTAAAAGTCGTATTATCTTGAGTTTTGCGCAGCGAAAAGTAGAGTATGATAGTTGGAGATAGCGCAAAAATTAAAACAATAAACACAGCGTACATTTTAAGCGTTTATGCCTAAATGTATGCTATGCTCTTTATTGATTATAATTAATTTAGGAATTTCAAGAACTAAAATGATTTTCCAGACGCTCTTGGTTTTGATAAATTTTGATAAATTTATAGATTCTGGGGTAAATAAGTTATTACATATTATATCTTTAAATAAAAAGCGCCAGCGATTTCAAGCTAAGTATGCATGCGCATATATTTAGGCTCGAAAAATAAGCTAACCTTCAAATCACCCATCTAATATTTCTCAGTGAAACTTCAATCAAATTGCCCACCTTCCAGGTTCCACCACTTAATTTCAAAGTAATAGATTTTTGCTTTTCATGTTTTTGTGTTTGCGTTTCTTTCCCGCCACAACAACTCTTTTGAAGAAGATTTGTTTTCAAAAGGTTATATAAATAGCATTACTGTCGTGAGCTTGCAGAAAATTGAACCATAACATTTCGTATAAGTACAATCACTACCAACAAAGAGTCGTTAAAGTGACTTGCACTTCTTAGCTTTAGGCAAATACAAGTCATGCTGTTTAATTTCAAGAAAATCAAAAATTCAATGTTTTCATGAATTTTGAAACCCAAGAAAATATATGTATAGTGAATGGTATATACGGAAGAATAGAAGTAGACTTATAAAATTTCCCTTATTTTTTAAGCCAAAATTATGCAAAGACAACAATGTGGGGCACACATAATCTTATTTTCGTTTTCAAGATCACACGAAAATGATTTCTAACTTAAATGCAGCATGAAAAAGTATGAAGCATAATTACTACTCCCTTTCAATTTAATTTGTACAATGTTTGGTACCCAGCAAAATGTTTGCAGTGTTTCCCTAAGGATTATTCTTCAGTTAGGCAACTCCTTTAGGGTGGTCTAAAATTGACTTTCTAATTCTATATTCAAAAGAATCGCCTTTTTATACGATTTTCCTTTTAGCCAGAAAATATTGCATAAACTTTTACTACTACTTACTACTGCAATACAAATAGCAAGAAAAAAAGGTATTTTTTTCGGAAGTTTAAAAAATATCAATTTTTATAAGCATACCTTGAGGAGCGAAATGTCTAATTTAGTTAAAATGAGCTACAAAAGCGGCTGTATACTAGGAGATCGTTACAAGCCATCTGAGCATTTACATTTTACGTTTAACCTACAACAGATCGCATAAAAATATGAGTCTGGTGGAATTAGTGGTAGATGAACAGATTAGAAAGAAATTTCTGTCTGCAAATAATGCACCGACAGTGCAATCGCTTTAAAACGAACGTGCTTCTGCTGTGAGATTATCAAAAGGGTTTTAAAACGATTTAATCAATCTTGGAACTAGCGTCGATATATACTATCTAACGTATATAAACATATATATAATATACATTCTAACGTTACAAAGATCCTAAAAAAACTTGTTAAACCACAAAATCAAAGCAATTACAGTTTTCATTAATTTTTTAATTCTTTCGCACAAAAATACAAATTTCTTAAACTTGAGATAGCCTTCCAAAAGGCCTCACCACTTTTGCAATGACTTCAATATTTCTAAACTGCTGTGACCTGCCGACTCTCCACTCTTACTTTAACTCATACAACCGCACCACACTTATTCAATTCGGAAATTAGGACTCGGCCGAATTTTCGACACAAAATAGCGTGTGATTATAACAAAGTTTCAACTGATTGCTCTAAGCCGGATTATTTGTGTGCCTTCACTTTCACTTTGACAAACATGGCAGAGTTTGCAAAAATAGACTAACCGGCTGGTCAGCAACACAAAAGTACCGTATACGTTAGAAAGTGCTTAAATTGCCAGCAGCAGCAAGTATTATGCAAAAGCGGATATTTAATTTAACACTGTTGGGCCTAAGGCTTTGCAAAACTTTAATAAAAAGAATGAGTACAGTGGCAACCATACTATAATCAAACTGGCAACTCTTTCCAAAGCAAACTTCCGCTTTTGCGTAGATTTATTAAAGGATTCTCAACAAATTTGCGCTCAACTTTTTCTATATAAATCTATGCTTTGCTTAATTCCATTATATGCTACGGAAATGGCAGCAATCAGCAGAGCCCGCAGCATCCCCGGCAGCATTACATATGAACATACATATATGTAAAAACATATATATGTGTGCATATGTATGTGTAGTTTCCACTTTCGCTTTGCGCAATTTCTTTTCTTCCTTTCACTACACTTTTCGTTTGAAATTTGAGTCAGCATAAAAATATCATTGCCTACTTTTAGGGTTGCAGCCTGAAAAACTAAACATTCGTCTATCTGTGGTAAACGAACATTTACTGCGAACGAGTGACTAAATAAATAACTTTTTGGCAGTTAGTTGTTGGCTATTGGCCATACCAAAGTAATATAAGAAACTTTAACACATAGATAGTAAGATTTTAGACACACACACACACAAACATATATATATATAATATTTATACTTATAATACACGACAGTAATGCTTAAGGAAAAGCATGCTGAGCGACGACTGATTGACAGTAGCGAGCAAGCGAATGAATTTCACATGTGTGCATGTGTGTGTACGTGTTACTAACTGTGTATGCATTTCGTAGTATTGGTCTGTATAGGTGCTCGCGAAGTGAGCTCGCTTTGAGTGAATCGCATGTAGTTCGTCGAAGCTGATATGACTGGAAGTACAACGTTAGAAGTGTGGGCTCTGCACTCATACATATTTCTAAGCCCCGTATATGGATAAATGTGGCATACTTTTATGGCGCTCAAACGTTAATCTTTACAAATACGTGTATAATTTAAAATTACAAGAGTAAATACACACACATACAATTTTTTAAACAAATTTAAATAAAAATTTGTTTTTATTAGACACAGCTGAGCTCGTGCGGCATTTGGATTTGGATGCTAAGGACTGTTATAAAGTAAGTAAATGTAAGGACAGTTATAAAGAATGTCACAAAACCAGACGTAAGCAAAGGATATGAAGGAGAGAACCAAGCAAAATGTAGTTTACTGCATACACACATACATATTTATATTTGTTTGTATTATTTTTCATTTATTTGACTTTCGCAAATTTTTTAGCTTGACTTATAGTTGGCTTAAGGCTGTAGCTTCTATTTCTCTTTTCATAGCAGCTGCTATGCTATGAATCTGCGCTGACCTCCACTTATTTCTAAAAGTTTATACTACAAATATATTTACTTGTATATTTGTATATTTGAGTACATCTGTATGCATTATTTTTAACTACTTCTATTTGTTATTATTATTGTTGACATTATTGTTGTTGTTTTTGCTTTACAACTTTTTATTATGACTTCTTAGAGACCCTTAGCGGCCGCCACGTTTGTTGCTGTATACATAATTTCACAGTGTTTTGCTTGGCGCCTATTGTTATGCTGTAAACTTTCGCGCACGTTTTGCCGCAGTTTAGTTAAGCAAGTCACATTTATACATATGTAAATGCTTGTTTCTTTAAAATGTGTTTCAACTTGCAGGTTCAAATTTAAATAAAAAAAATTAACTTTTAAGCAGAAAGGCAGCTAAAGGTGAAAAATGTAGTGGTATTTTAGGCGCACTACAGTTGGTTGGAGATGAGCCAGTTGTCTGTGCAGAGCGTTGCAGAATATAAGCTGCGCATATATATAGATGGTTGTAACCCGACCTAACCCCACTTAGAAATCTAGTTTCAGAAGTGCCAAACGATTTGCTACAATTTTTTATGCCTCTGCATGTAATCTTCTCTCTCTCTGAAGTATTTACTGCACAATTGCCGGTGTCGGTGTCGGTGTCACGTTGTTATGGAAAAGACATAATATTTTATGACTCCAACGAAACGAGAAAAGGGTCACTACAACTATACGTAGCATCTCACATGTGTGAATAAAAGCATTCAAAGAGGCAATTTGGAGCAACTTTTTTACATTTCTTCCATATACCCTAACCAAATTTTGGTAGATTTCAGAGCAATTAGATGTAGAATCCTCAGAACATTATACCAAATCCCTTTGTAGGGTATGTGGAGTCCCTCTTGCGACGTTTATCCCCCTCTCCGTATATCTATTATTAGGTTTTTCCTTCTGAAACGAAAATTATCTTAAAGCTTTTGAGATACCCGATTGAAATTGCTTTCAATACTATATCAACACACATTAACATTTGCACGAAGCTGACTAAATCTGAGGCACATAACATATAGCTTTCTTACAAACAATATTTTAGACATGAGATTTTGTGCTATAAATTCGCACATTCAAGAACCGTAGATTTACTTATCAGGAATAGAAAACTAGCAGTGATTTTTCTAGCTTCTAATTCTAAAATTAAAAGAGTTATTCGAGTTTAATTTTACACGGAAATATAACAAAATTTTAATTGGTTAGGTGGAGAATGCTCTAGTATATTTAGTTCAAAATATTGCTGGGACAATGTTGTGTCCCGACTGTTTTGTTGGGACAATTTTTAACAACGGAAGATGGTGTAATTTGAACTTTCCAAGCACTATCATATTTTTGCAGAGAAGTATAGCAAATTTCTGGAATTTTTATTTTTTTTAATTTTAACCCTATAAAGAGGATATTAACCTTCAGCTTCTCTATAATTTGAAGGAAAGGCGGTAAGTCGGCAAAGTATGTAATTGAAAATCAATAAACATCCAAGACTAAGACGGGATTAGCTTATTGCTCTGCTTAAAGAAATAATCCATCTGTACCGACAGAGCCGAAAAAATATAAACACATAAACATGAGTTATAATAAATAAATTCTACTCCAAGCCATAGAAAAAATGGCCAGGCACATAGCTATAATACAGTTTGTAATACCATTAGGTGAATTTTTGCGACATCATATTTTCATCAAAATTATACTTTCCTTTTATTTTTTACTTTCCTTTATTGATAAAAAAAAAAAACTGAATAAAATTGTTAATAACTTGTTTTCGCCAAAAGCCATGCATTTATTTACACAAATCCTCTGTCCTCTGTCACAAATCCAGCTTAACTCTGCTTACGTTACTCATATGACGGCGTTGCCGCAGGGATAAATAATGTTTACATATAACATACGATAGATAAATCAAATGTTTTATATATATATACAGAATTGGGGAAAAGCACAAGAACTGCCATGCAATGCTGCTGGATTTAGTGAAAGCTGGATGTTTGAGCCAAAATAGCAGATATTTTTTCAGAAGCTAGACTTAGTGCAAAAAAACCTCATAACCAAAACATCTGCAAGTTTAATGGATTAAGATTAATATTTTCTAAAATTCCTTTTTATTGTTGCATAACTTAAAAAAAAAATAACTAATCGAAAGTATGACATTTCCGCTTCAGTATTTTTATAAACGAGTGTAATATTGTCTATTACGCAACGCTAAAGGCAAAATTTTTAAGCAAAAAAATTTTTTTATATACGCACTTAATTTCTTTTCTCCTCTTTTTCTAATTCCAACAAAATCTTACATTTCACCAAAAAGCTATTACACATGACATATCGAACACATCAAATCGATTTATAATCCATCAAAACTGACAACATTCGGCACACCAAAGCAACGTCAACGAAGAACAAAACCAACAAACGGTAAACAAGAAACAACAACAAACAAAATGTTTTGCATCAACAAGAATATAAGCAAATAAATGCACAAATATTCGCCTTTTGTGCACGCCGCCTTCAATACGCTTTTATGTCGGGCTTGAGGCAATCTCTCATTCAACTTTGTATACTGTTCACACACCCTCATACCCACACACACACACACACACGCACGCACACACTATCTCTTTCTCTGTGTGGCACCTTTCGGTATATTGCCCTTGTTGCTGCGCTGCTTACGAATTGGGTTAGCAAAAAGCCAAGCGGCTATAGATTCGAATGATATTGAAAAGCCTTGTATCCGAATTGGATTAAAATGTTACGTATACGCCGTGTCACACGTTGGAAAGCAAGTCCGTTTGTGTGTGAAGGCCGAATATTGCATCGTATTGACGGAGTTGCATGTGCAACAATAATAACAACAACAAAAAAGTTAACAACAACAAACAAACAACAAATAGGCCGCAAAAACAAAAGGGCATTACAAAATGGCAAATGAAGGTGAATGGCGAAAAATACGGCGAGAAACAAAGGAACATACAAAAAGAATATGGGAAGCATATAAAAGCATTTACCTTAAAGGATATTAGTACCTAGTACACTTTTCAAATAAATCAAGCTGAAAACCTGATCGAATTGATAATAAATAGAAAGAGGATAAATAAAAAGAGGTAAATAAAGAGAAAATTTTAGTTGAAAATCTGCCTTATGAATCTAGTGGCAATTTTTAATAACAGAAATGAACAGAACAGCATATTCCGACGATAAACAAATTGTGACCCTTTGAGTAGCATTAATTCTTGGAGACACGATCTGTAATTCTATATATTAGTCTTGTGACGCATCAAGATCAGTTCATCGAATAGAAAGAACATATTAGGAAACGAAGAAAGACACGGAATCATAGAGTAATAACTACAAATATGAATCAATAATAATTTACCTTAAATATAAGCCTACTTTAACCAGTAATGATCATAATACTGACGGTAGAGGAACATACTAGGTCCAATGATCCTCTTGGATATATGGAACGTAGTCGTTTTAGGCTCCAATATAAGAGAGTTCCTATAAAAACATTACTAACTTTGGATGTCTATACAGAACCTCAATGCCATTGGAAATTCTTGCAATACTCTCCTGATATTATACATTAAAATCAATAATTTTTCAAAAACAGATAACTAATCTCACAGTTTAAAAACTCTCTACTTCTTCAGAAAATCTCCTGACTCTTTTTCCTTAGCTTTTTGATACATTTCAATCGAAGATCAAAGCTTCCTAAATTTGAAAATACTGAAATATTTTCGGAAACAAACAAATATTCCTACCGCATTACTAATTTATTCGCACAAATGAGAACTATTTGCAGATGTGGAAAGTCGAGTCAGCGAATTGCAGCGTTTCGAAGAAACAAACTAATTGCACTTAGTGTTGAACAGCAGCATAGCGCACAACAACAAGTATTACTAATACCATATACGGCTGACACACACATATGCACAGATAGCACTCGATAAACCAAACCCTGCCACACTTTGCTACAAACTCTTTCAACACACTGCTATAGTGTGCCTGCATGCATTAACTGTACTTCAATTTCAAGAGTCAACAAAGGAAAAAAAAATTACCAACAAAATAATGATAACAGATTTATATTGCGGCAATACTCGACAGCTGAGCCGCAGAAGCATCAACAAACATTTCGCAAAACTTCATATGGTACGTGCCTTTTCATTTGCCATGCTACTTTCCCAGGCAACAACAACAACAACAACAACAACAAAAGCACAAACTGTTCACAATCGCAAGCGAAATAAAGTAATCAAACTCGCAGCAAGTTTATTTCAACTGCAAAGAGCGGAGTGCGGCAGCATGAGCTGCGTGGCATGACGGACGTTGCCACATACAAAACTCAATATATAAATGTTGTGTTTTTATACAGTTACCTAACCATGGCAGACCATAGAGAAATCAATAGCAAAATCTTAAGAGAAATGAAGTATTGAAGAAATAAATAAGCCTTTCATTTGAAAAACGAACGAACAGCGCTGACTTGCAACAAGCACGGAGCTTAATTGTTGGAAAAAGGTAGAAAATTGGATTTCATAGAATTCTGCTTATAAATTGCGAGAACTATCTATAGATCTACATTAATTTTCTGTTTCACGAGATTTTCTAAAGAAAACGGTAATGTAGACATTTATTGGTTAGAGTGTGGAAAAAATCTACATAATTTTTGAATTAAAAAGCAGTATTAATTAAGTAATATATCTATATATAAGATGAAGATTTGATATCTGAAAGCATATTGCTTGAATAAGCAATAATTAAAATATTGATTTGAGTCTCCAGCTATAACTCTTAGCATAATATATAGAAATCTCTGAATGCCAAAGTTATTCCAAAAATAATGGCACTCAGATAACTGTTGTCTATTTCAAGCGAAAGTAAATAAAACATAAGGACTTTGCTATTTTATTATTAGAGTGTACTGAGAGTACCAGTAGAGACTGCTAAAAGTTACATCAGAGAATGTAGACCGATCAGGAAAGTTTCTTGACACAAAAGATTTCTAAAATAAAATTACATAAGGAATACACGCTACATCTTCTTTAGTAATGATCACGATAACCTTAACACAATTGTTACTTATGATCGTCATATATGAGAAACACAACCTGCGATGGCACGGCTAATTCTGCTAAGAATATTTTCCTTTTTCACTCTCTCAGTATAAGAGCAATAGATGATAATTTGTACCACAACCAACTTCACTTTAAGAAGAAACGATTAGAAAAGCAGAAAGATAAGCCACAGATTTTTTTCAGAACATAGGAAGACACTCGAAGTATTTTTCTGAGCTGAGGCATGAAAAATTCAGGATGCAGAAAAGATAAAATTGCAGTAATTTATATTCATTTATCATTAAACTTAAATGTTAAATCGGAATAAATAAAGGACGTATTAAAGTTATATTGTCTGCATATGACTCTGTACTGTATTGCGTTGATTGTTCTCTTTATAGCCTTTACATAACATACAGATAAGTGGAGTCCCAACAGAAGCAATATCAAGTACTTAAAACTGATTGGTGCGAAATTCTTAATTTTTTTTTTTTCTTTTTCTTCTTGATTAAATTGACTAAATAAGTTGCTATCTGGCAGGAAAGTAAACGCGAATGAAATATGTAAGGGGTAATATGTGAGAGAGAAATGAGACAATGAGAACATCAGACACGTTTAAATTCATGTCATATGCTTTCAAAGGACTATGATAACACAATATATAAGATCAACAAATATTCTTTTAAACCACAATAGAAACATGTGTTTGAAATTTTCTGAACTTTGCCTACGAGTATTGAAAAGGAAAATAATAGACAAAGGTGAAAAGAATAATAATAGAAAAGTATTTTCAATTGAAAAAAAGTATTTTTGTAAGGGCGTGGGTGTTGACGTCCCTTAATTCGTTTTCAATTTGATTTGCTTTTAGTTCTCTGAGAGTTCTGGGAAAAAGTATTCTGTAACTACAAGTAAAAATTATGTTTTTTTCACATTTTGTACAAAATATAGTGAGCAGAATTCTTAAAATTTTATGAGAGATTTTAATATATAAATTTTTCATTAAAAAAAAATATTCAAAAATATGAAGAGCAGCATTTTAAGGGAAATTGTTGACATTAATTATAGAAAAACCAGTGCAGATATATATTTCTAACTTTTAACGATTTCGATTGCGACTATTTGCAGAGATAGAGACATATATAATGAAATTTTGATATGAAAAAGTGTGTTAACTTTTAAATAATTATTTACAAAATCATATTTAACTGAAAATATGCACAAAAGAATTTAGAACAGTTTTACATACAATATACAAATACTTATATTTACAAATTAATTTTGAACTATACACTAATGATTTTTTAAGCGAAATACGCAAAAAATCTTATTAGATTTTTTTTCTGCTTAAAATTATAATATTAAAACGTTGCATTCGATCAAATTTGGAAAGGATTATTAAGAGATTAACAGCGATAAAGCAGTTTGGTTGCATTCGTATCTCTATAAAAACGTTGATTGACTGTGTTTCCAATAAATGGACGAAAAATGGTTATCGATTACAAAGTAACTTAAAAACGAAACTTTGAAATCATACTCTAAAAAGCTCTAAAATCATACTCTAAATAAATAGTAAATATCGAGTAAAACGCGTAAAATTCAGCGGATTCGCACCAAATAATAGCTCTCCTGCACATAACATTAACACGTTTTCATATTTTGTTAGCAGAAAACTGTGAAATGAAATGAAAAGTAATAACTTTGAGGTATTAAAATTAACATAACCTCAAAAAAAAAATTTTTTTTATAAGAAGTATTCTATAATTCAACGAAAATTGCAACGAATTGAATTAAGCATTACAACACATTACTTTTGAATTTTGTTATCGGATATTGATATTATTATAAAACGACTCGCTCAGTTGGAAAATTATTGAATTTTTAATCGAACAATCGAAACGTGCTAATATCTACATGCATATATATATATATATATATACCAAAATATAATAAAAAATAAGTAAAGTAATCAAAGAAGCTACATCGAAAGCGTTAAATATCTAATAAAATGGCTGTCAGCGCGCTATAAGTGCTACCGAAGCATGAATATATTTTCATATGTATGTATGTATGTATGTGTCAGTAGAACGAAAACTAATCTGACGAATTCACTGGCATGACCGGAAATGTGATGATGGACAAATATCCAAACCACTTGGCTCGAATATAATTCATTTCATTGTAAATAAAAATTAACGACACACAAAAGCGTGACAACGAAAATCGAAATGGAGAAATTACATTTTATTGCCTTACATCGATTGAGAAAGCCGAGCGAAGCAATGTAGCAAATAGTAAATGGAAATGGGCGCATATATAAGAGGAAAAATCAAGCACACATCAAGAGTTTCGTCAGTGTGCGTGCGCTGTGGAGCTTGAGAACCCGCTACGGGGGCAAAGCGAGACCCGTTCGTGCGCTGATCGTGCAAATTATGTTGATGAGCAAATAATACACAAGTAATAATCATAAATTATCATGGCTAGGGCAGGCTGCGAATGGATAAAAAGAGGCGAATGTCGAAAATCCGCAATTATGTGCACGCCTACTCCGTCGCAGCGTGTGCGAGGAATGCGGGCGGGGTGGGTGAAATTGAAGCAATATAGCGTAAGAGACAAAAAGAAAGTAATTTGACGTGCTCACGTCAGTCTGACAACCGTACGTGGCAGTTAACTGTCAATCGAGTCATCGGTAATAGTCTTCGGCTCGCGAACAACTATGATAACGATAACAACAACAACAGCAACAGCAACAGCAGCAACTAAGCATGAGCCAAGTGTGGTCCATCGAAAAGTCGTCAGCAGCGTCCCCCGCGCCTACTTTGCCAATACTTGAGCGCCACTTCCCAAAAGACTCTCCCCCCTCTTTTCACGTCCGCCATGAAGACCATTCATTTGTAGCGGCGCTTGTTTTTTTTTTTTGTGCTTTTGTTGCCATTCATGTGCTTGGCATTTCGAATATTTTCGCCAAAATCGATAGTTGTCAGCGCTGTGGAGAAGCTGCTGTCAGTGGTGTCGATGAAGGGACGTCTACTAATTTTATATTTTTTCGCTTTCTTTTTTGTCGCACCAAAATGCTCATCAATGAAGTAATGATTATTTCGGTAATAATTATTATCGCAGTGCTAAAAAATGTCGAGTGCGAGACTCTTCACCACTGCGCCGTCAACGGCTGTCGTCAACGTGTCCTTTCGGCGTTAATGTCATAAAGTACTGGCACTCAAGGTGGAAATGCTTTCGCTTGGCGGCAATAAATATACAAATTTCTTTCACTTTCCTTTTAATAAAGATAACGTTCGCTTTTTGTCGCTCACTTTTTTACAGCTCAATTCTCAGCTATGAATTTTGCCCGCTCCTAAGCGCTATAATTTTTCGGTCTCTTTCCCTTTTTGTCGCCTTTTTGTTATTATATCAATGTTTTCTCGCTTCTTACGTTTCTTTGTTTTGTCTCTTCGCAATCGTCACGGTTTGAACGGGCGTTTCAATGGCTCAATCGGCGACTCAAATGATTCATTTGCATTTGCTCCACTGACTGGCTGTCATGTCTTTATGTTTTTCTTTATCTTTATTGGTTTTTTTCTCGATAAGCAAAATTAAAATGCCACAGCACGTCAGTGATTTTTGCCAGTGGCAATTTCCATTGCCACGCCCAACTATTCGTTTCCTCCACTCCACATTTATTACCACTCCACACATTTTTTCAAGGACACTCTTTGTGTGCTATTGTGTACCCTACCACTCTGTTTTTATTTTTGCTTTTCATGTGATTTATGTCTGTCTGTCTGTGTTATGCGAGTGTTCATTTTTCGCTTGACAGCAAAATTGCTGGCCACTTATTTGTATTTAGCATTTTTTCACGCCAATTTTAACATTGATTTTCTATTTGATTTGATTTGATTTTGCTATGCGAATTACGTTTTCCAATTTTCTATTCTTCGTTTTCCAATCAATATAGAGACACTTGTATTGTAAGTGTTTGAGTGCGAAGGCATAATAAAGTTTATGAGAGAGCGGGTATATTACAGGTAGGGAAAGTCACTGGCTTTTATCTTGATAACTGATAATGTTTGCTTTGTTTTTCAAAAAAGAGACGAACATGTGTTATTATTGGTGGACCAAAAATATCTTTCTACCAATAACCAACACTAGATCAGCCAAAATAGAATATACGAGGACTAAAACAAAAAGCATTCCTTTTATAAAATTTTTGCTAAAGATTCATTAAAGCTTTGGCATAAAACATTGTATCGGAGCAACTTCTTATAACTTTCAAATTCTTATTACTATCCCTAGCAAAGTTGAATAGATACCTAAGAAAGCAAAGCAGTTCTAAAACATAATTCATGGCAGTTTAGAATATAAAAAATCATCAGGCATTCCATAGCCTCTAAAACAAAATTATTAAATCGATGGAAATTTTGGGATTAGAAAATGCATGAAAAAATCGCGTCATTATCGTTAAAAAAGTTGCGAGACTTCTATTTCTATACTCTGAGATTTTTTAAACAAATGAGCATAATTTCTTATAAAAATTTTCAAAATTAATATTAAAACTTCTACATCTTGACGAATTGTACCACGAAGTACATCAAACTCACATCAAATTATAAAATAGGCAAATTTTTAATATATTCGAAACACTTTACAAAAATCTATTCCGAGAAAAAGTTGAAACCCAGAAATAAAAATTGAAGTATTTAATATAAATAAAGTGTGTATAAAAATAAGACAATATTTTTTAGAAAAAATTTAAGGAAAAGTCAACGATTTTTATTAAAATTTTATAAGAATAATTAAAACAGGAAAAAAGTGCGGCAAATTTTCACAAATTTTGTAATGTTTAAGATATTGGTTTTCATATTCCATAATAATAAATAAATTTTTCTACAAAAAATCCCTTCTTAATCTCTATACACACACACTTTCACTAAAAACACAGAATTTTCTTCTTTGATGTTCAAATGCACACACATGCTTAAATCAAAGACAGTGCGTAATGTAAGTAAACATACATTTTTAGTACATATATATATATATATACATATACGCGTGTTTTCTTTGTTGTTTAATATATGTTTACATATATGTGGCACATAAATACCGAGTAGCACGCAAACAGCACTTGGGCGTCTCCAAATAAAATGAGTTTGAAAGCGTGACTAGAGTTTGGAAGTTTTAAATGCACTGTTTAATATTTCGCATTTGTTTGAAAGTTATTTATAGCACTTTAGTTTTTATGTTTTTGAAATTTTTATAAAAATTTAGGGTTAAATTTTACATATTTTGTGGGCGAGTTTAAATATATATTTTTTATCATATTAATATTTAATATTATATAAACAATTGTTTATTTGTTTTCAAAACAAATATTTTCTTAAAATTTTGAGTAAATAGTAATTTATTTAAGATAATGAATTTTTGTGTTTTAGTTCTGCAAATTTTTGTTAGTATTTTATTACTAATTTCTCAACTAAAAAAAAAAATAATATATTATAATCAAAACATTTAAAAAACAAAACGTTTATATGGTATAAAAAAATTCTTTTGGGATTTATTTTTTATTTTTGAAGATTTAGGTATCTTTTTAATTTTTTTTTTTGTGACTTATTTTTTGTAAAGTAACAAAAGTGTTAATTTTGAATATATCAATTTGTTTAACTAAATGTACTCTTTTTTAAGCTAATTGTATATTTGTATGCAAATATACCTTTCAAGCTCATGTCACTTAAATAGATATTTTCAAAAAAAGTTATTAATTCAAAAAATTATAAATAATTGTTGAATTAAAAAAATAAAATAACAATTGTGTAGTCAGTTTATTTTCGAAATCGAAACTGGATTTTCCTGTTCTCCATATTTTGTAGCATTTTTGTAACATTTGTAGTAAACATTTCATGAAAGAAATTAAACCTAATTAAAATAAATGAAATCAAATAATATGAAATAATAAAAAATTAAATTAAATATTATGAACTAAAATATTATGAACTAAAACAAAACAAACCCAGTAAAATCAGTAAAAAATTTAGTTTGTTCGACGATTTTTGTTACTTTAATTTTGTGTTTTTTCTTCTTATTAAATCAGACTTAGAAAAATAACCTTGAATAAATAAAGAGAAATACTTATTGTTTTCGTGTATATTTTTAATTTCCTTTCCATCATTATTTTTTTAATTCTTGTATTATTTTTAATTTTTAGTTATTATTATTTTTTAATTATACTTGCTATTTTAGTGGCGAAAAAATATGCCTTTGTACTACTTTTTAAAAAGTTTTTTGAATGAAGTGGTTTCTTAATTATACAGATTATAATTAAGTATTTTTCTTAGAGAAAATTTTATTTCTCAGAATTCCTTTACATCTTTTAAATAGTATTTTTTTCGCTCTCCTCTCCACAACAATGTCTTCGTAATTCAGATTTATATTTAATGTTATTTTTTGTTCTAGTTCCTTTTAACATTTTATGTTACACAATATTCATTTGTTCATCCTTTCTGTTTACCTTTTGCTTTACATTAATCTTACGTTTATTATAATTCCTCACTGTTGTGTTTTAGTGCACCTAAGATAACAACATCTGCCCTTTTGATTTCCCAAAAGTATTCTTGTTGTCATTTGCAATTTCTTTACACTCACATACTCGTTTCTGCTTACTTAGTTGTTGTTACTTTAATAAACTAAGACTTCACACACACACACACGCACACACACACACACACACTCAAACGCACTCACACACTTCAAGCTACACTTTCGCAATCACATCCTTTGCGATTTCCTTTTGCTTCGGTCTCTTAATGCTCACTTTCAATTTCCTTTAAATATTCTTTAACTCATTTACTTTAGGTTTATTTCCGTTTGTTATTTTTATATTTTCGCAGGCATTTCCTTATGCCTAATCAAGTCGTTCGGCTATTTATCGTTGCTGCGCTGGCGTTTATTTCATTTTCACTTTGCCGCGCCGCGCAATAAAACTTCAAAGGATATGAGATTTTTATCTTTATAACGGAACGACCGAGCCAAGGCACCGAGAAGCAAGTCGGCAGCTACAGGCAGTTGCTCGCACAAAGCCAGCTAGTTGTTAGATACTTAGTAGCGTGGCTAGCGAAGGGGGTGGGGCAGAAGTTCTGCTAAAGTATGTTGTCTTTATCGACTCGCACACATTTATTTATTTTATTAGCAACCTTTTCTTGCCTTGAGGGGCCGAATGGGAGTGTGCACTTTTAATTTAAACTTTCTGCGATTGTGTTTTCTTTGCAATAATTTGTCTTCACACCACTTCGCCACTGTATGCATTCATACAAACACACTTTTTACTTTCATTTAATTTTAAATTGGAGAAATTTATTGCAATTACCGACCGTAACACTTTGGATTTGCTTGCAAAAGAAATTCACTTGTAAATTGCCAACAAAAATAAAGTAGAAAGAAACCAGCCGACGCACGTCCGCCGCTCGACGACCATTTAACGCCCGTATACAAAAACAGACTGAGCAATTGCGGCATTTATCCCTTGATGTTAAATAGAAGACGTTGTCATTGCCAGTCGGCAATTTCACCAATTCGTCTGGTACAGCACGGATGATGCTTTGCTCTCAGCGCTCAGCGAGCAGAGCAACGACCGTTTTTCGAGCGATGTCTGGCGCAGCGCAAAGGCTTTGAGCGGGGCGCGATGAGAGCGGTGGAAGACCACGGAATTACTGTGCTGGACACTCTCTTGCTTTCGTAGCATCACCGCTCACGAGCAGGCACGGTAGCACTAGTTTGTTCAGGATGTTCAAAGTGTGCGAGTATGTGCTTGAAAGTGAGTGCCAGCATCCGGCAATGAGGATGTTACCATTGGCAACATAATTTTAGCTCAAGACAATCGTGGTGAGGATGGCCAGCAGCAAGAGTGCAATTACTAATAAGAGAGCAATATTGCCGGAACCTAAACAAGAGAGTATGCATGCGGCAAACGGTGTTGAATTCACATGTGCTGGTCGTTATCGTGTGAGAAAAGTAAACAGACAATCATTACGGCATTCGCTATATTTTCCTATAACCTTTTCATTCTCTTTTTACCCTTTTACCCTTTTTCACATTTTTCGGCATTTCCTTGTAAGGTGTGTACTCTCTTGAATACACTCTTGTAATGAAACTATTGTTGAATACACTCAACAGTATGAGACGTATAAGAGTTTATGTTCAGGCATTTATTATCTTTTTATAGCCATCCTCTCTTTTGGGCGCACAGTTTAGACGCCCTCTGTCGGGTTATTCAAAAGCTTTCTTATCAAAACATAAAAGCTTTACACTTCAAGTAATTTTTTAGTTTTTTAAAGATATATGTATATATTATTGATAAGACTTCAATTCATCTATTAAAACTTTCTGAAAGAGTTAGGAGAATAGGAAGAATTATAAGAATTGCAATTTTAAATTTATCTAAACTTCTGAAATAATTATTTTATTTCCAATTTCCACAAACCTTGTTCGATAGAGCGCTGAACCTTAGAAGAAGAACTTTGTGATCAGAAGCCGACTAATTTAGTCTAAATGGCTGTACCCTGGTCCTACTCTGTTAAAAGATACCAAAAAGTGCTCCATTTAAAAAATACCAACAGAAGAGGGTATGTTAAAATGACCCCCCGAAAACAAGTAATACCTTAAGCTTATTAGGGAATCAGAAAATAGTATTCTCTAAAGAGGAACCTTATCCTACACCCTATATACATATGAATGTTCTTAAGCTCAGACGAGTGACGTTAATGGTGTTCAAGAGAATTGTCCTACTCAGAATATGTATCAAGTAGTTAGAGTTTTCTGAATAGGATTGCCTAAATATGCTTGTGGTACATATTGCTGTTTTGGGGACACGTTCCATGAGTTACGAACTCGTAAAGCAATACTGTGTACAAGTAAAAGGCCCTAAGTCAGCTTCATGATAATGTGAACTCTCTGAAACCAGTACTACTTCTGCTCAGCAGAAAATTTAGAAATAATAAACTCCCCGAGGAACGAGAAGCACTTTCGAGAATCCCTACTACCCACGTTTTCTTATATATTTGGCACGTGGAAGATGTTGACCAAGGACGTGAGGCTACAAAGTGCTCTCACGAAAATTGTTATTCGCAAATATTAACTTGAAGGAAAAATGGGTTCTCGAAGTAGGGCTTCCAAAGGATAATCAATATTTCTGACTGGTATGGTAAAAAGAATCCCCAGACCACGTTAGAGCTTTCAATAATATGGATACATACTTTCTCTTTAATAGCATATCATTAGATATTTTCCAATTAGTTCGTTTCTGATTTTGCCAGACCTTGGACGGTTACGAGTCAGGGTTTGATCGAGTTTCGTAGACCGGGCTATCTGGGGAACGAAGCAGATGTCCCTATATCGCGGGAGTAAATAGTATCATGAAATATGCTTATGACTGAGAGAAGATGTAATAAATGGTGGCGCTTTAAACACTATATTTTCTGAACTTTACTTGGCCCCGACATATCTCCAGTAGAACAGGTTAGGCTTGAGTATTCGACTGCCAATTGTCTTATCCGTAACTAGACTACCAAAAGTTAAATTAATGAAAATGGTCGACGAAAGTAACTTTAATGTAAGAGCTATTATTAAAACAATGAGAACAAAATGGAAGAAAAATAAAATTTGCGAAGGTTACACTCACATTTTCTTTTACTTGCTTATTCTTTATATTTATCAAGCATAAACACACTGACTAATATAATCACCTAATTTGATCCTAGATAAATTTGGCTTTTTATTGACTCACCTAATCAATTTGCACTTAATAGATGCCGTCGAAACGTGGATATCAGTTACAAAGTTGAACTTAGCAAAACACATTAGTTAAGCAGATTTTAGTGACAAACAAAAGATGTCGCCAGTGGGCGGAAGACACATGTACGCGGGTGAATTTATGCGAAGAAGCCACTAGTAGCAACTAGTTTATAAAGAAGCCGCACAAAAGGCATATTTGCTACATAGAAATATACGAACAAGTCTTGAAGCAACCCAGTACGCAATTCTGATTGGTTTTTTATTGTTATCCACCAAGCAAATGAAATAAATGTTTCTAAACCGTGGCAACTCTGCTCAAAATATTTAAACTTATTTTTTCGAACTTTGTTTATGAATTTGTGAATGGAACACAGCAAAAATTCAGACCGGTCTACAATCATCAAAAAATCGCTAGGTGGCGCTGTAGTCGAATTATGAATTATGAAAAAACGTCGCAATAGCGCAATATTTGTAAATTCAAAAAGCATATATTCACGCAGTTAAATCCATATGCATTTTGTTTGGATGAAATGTTTGCTGGGTATTCAGAATAAGAGTTCCTGCAAAGCACATACCGTTAACAAATGCCAACAACACGCTATTAGCACTACTATCATGTCCGTCCGTCATGTCCTACTCGACCACCGTTTGATGGCATTGTTTATGAATTTGTTGTAATTTGTTGCAATTTGTTAACTTTTCCTGCAAAGACAATATGGTCAAACCAATCGAGCCACAAGTGATAAAATCAGTTAATGCGATTTGAAAGTAAAACAATCAGGCTCACCGTTATTAATTAACAGCAGTGCCAATTATCTTTTGTGTCTACCTGTATCTATGTAGCAAAGATATCTTAACCTACAAATTGATGCGATAAATTTATATTATCTGGTTTTTAAGGCGGCATAATTAGTTTGGCTGCAAATAATTAGTTAATTATTTTCTCAAATGTACAGAGCAGTTAGAGGCTTTTAATTAATAACTTCGAAAATATTGATACACTCGGAAGCAGTCTTCGATAGTTTTGAGGTAAATGCTCTAGATGCAATCCTGTTCTCTTTCGGAAATATAATTCATAAACAACCGTATTGTCATAAAGATTTAGATATACGCTAAAGGTATTGAGGTCTCGAAGTGCATTTTCTGAGTGCTTATGCTTCTCGACAGAAATGTTAGATCTTATTTCATTCAAATACCGTTAACCACACTATAGATGATAGCCCTGATCAATAACATTCGACCTTAAAAGCAACCAACCAAAAGGGGCGACGCTTTTGAGACGAAAACCTGTGGACGGTTTCATTGCTGTGGAAGAAACATTCACCCGTGAGAGTCATCCGCTACAAGAAAATATGCAATAACGTTAACACCATTGAATGAATTTGTGTTCGGGAAGGCCCGATATGGTCTGACTGCGATTTCAGGCTTTGCTGACAATATTGGACTCTCACACGAACGAACATATTTTCCGTATATACTTATTTATCACTGTGCTAATCGTGCCATTAATCGGTGGCTCCATCGGAAAGGTCTGATGATTGCTAAGCACAACAATGTCCAAAGAATATACTTTCTATTTCTTAATTTATATGCTTGAATCTCACAGAACCTTCGAGCATATTCCGTCATGAAAAAGTGTCTAATATTTCGTAGACACCTAAAACTTGCAGATCCATTCATTTGTGACAAAACATCATGCGTATAGTTAAGATGTAACCACCAAAAATATACGAAAAGATTAAACATCAACGTTAAAATTTCTAATGAAATGTAAAGTACAACTTATTATTTGTTGGGAAATCAATCCAGGATACGTACCTCTACGTAACTTCATCTAAAATCTCAAAATTATAGCAGTCGAGTTTAGATCGAAGAAATTGTCACCAATAGATAAATTCCCGATAATATCAGCTAATATTATTGGGCTTGGAGTGTACTACTACATAACCAATCAAAACTAAACCTCGCTTGTCAAAAAAACCTTTCTAAAAAGGGTTAAATACACCGACAAAAAGGAACGTAAGAAGTATAAAAGAAATACTAGGAAGAAAGAATGAAGCAGAACCCTTAGACAAACCAGGGAAAACAACTGCAGAGAGAATGTCTAGAAGGATATAGCTATATTGTTGAGTGACTCTGGACTCTAGACCTATCGACCTCTTTCTAAGTGCGTGTTTTATTTTCTTTATTTCAGAATATATATAATCACAAAAAATCTCATAAATTTATCTTTTTTTCAGGTTATATTTTTTGACGGTGCTTGGGTTCTACTCATTCTACAATACTTTTCTTAAACTTTTTTAGCATTAGACGGCTAAAATCTAAACAATAAAGGTTTATTTCTACTATCTTTATAACCCCTTTATAGCTTACATGTAATAGTAATTCGTATATTATGTAATAGTATTCGTATTTATACGAGTACCGACATACATTCTCGAAAACGTCTTTCTCAAGTGCAATGAAGTGTCGCACAACCTTGACATTCATTGCCTCTCAATCAAACCGCTAATTACCATTCCAGGGCACATAGAGAGTTTAACTTCACATGCAGAAGTATAACTGTCGTAAACTTGTAAGCTAAACGTCATACATCCATACGTCCATATCCCTATGTACATATATAGAAATATAACGGCACATGTGAGTTGAAGTAGTTTTGCATTTGAGTGCACGCTCATGTCACTTGCACTCGCTCAATACGGAATACGAAAAGTTTCCTTGCAACAAACTTTTAATTACTACTACGATCCGACACTCAAGCGAGAAAGTGGTGAGCGAGTGAGTAGGTGCCGGCAGCTACTGCCGAGTTACTCCGACGAGCAGTGACGCCGCGTCGCTGGTTATCTGTCAGTTAGCTCCTCAATCCAACTGTCTATTTAACAGTCAGCAGGCAAGTATCAAATAAAGTGCAGCGAGCAATTATTTTTATGCTCCAATTGCGTGCAGCAGCACACACACATACACACTCACGCGGAGCGCCAAAAGTAGTGTGGAAGTTTAAAAAGTAGGATTTTTTAAATTGTTCCAAGCGAAAATTGCGAGCAACTTCGCTCACATTACATTACAAGGCAAACTGGTGTAGAAAATGTGGCATAGTTTCGGCTGACAAAGCAAATATTTACAAACAAGCAAAGTTGCGTTGCTCTGCTTACCTGCAAATGTTATTTAATTGAAAAACTTTACACGCAATGATGATGTTTCATTCGCTTTGGCACAGAGATGCACACTTCAAATAAATAATAATGATAAAACTGTACTCTCTTCACATAAAAATACCATATATGTATACCGGTTACTTGGTTAGGTGGAGGGAAAATTTTGCGATCGCATAACCTCACAAATAAATTCTTCAAAGCATAAATACTATCATTCGGTGTATTTTCGACAATACCACTGTCAAACTCGCTCAGTATAACACTGAGCGTGTTCCTGGTTCCTGGTTCCATACCCAATCTAAATAAAGGCCTCGAAACGGATTAAACATGTGTTTTATACCATTTTTATCTTTTTTCCCCCAGCAAGGAAAGTTCCAATTTATATGAATTTAAACTTAGAACCCCTTCGGACAAGTCATCTTAATAGACCTAAATAAAAAGATCGAATTATGTCAAAAATATGTGAGCCATAAAAGAGGAATTGTTGAAAATGGGCTATCAACTTTTTTCTTCCCAAGCAAAGAAGATTCGATCAAAGAAAATATAAACAACTGGGACTAAACTTATTAAAGAAGCACTACTAAACCTATTTGAAAACTGGAACCAGACAGCATGTGTGAACCAGCAAGGGTGCTTGTTGGAAGAAAAAATCTACGTCTGGACCAAGTACTCGATCAGCTAAAGAACCTTCGATTATTTTCTAATCTCGATGTGTTTAAAATGTGAAGTGGATATACAATGCCCAGTTCCTTAAGTGACTTCGAATATATCTAGGGAAACTAGTCCGTTGAAAAGCAAGCCAGGTCTAGTTGCAACGCCATTAGGAGATGAACCACAAAAAATTTCTATAATTGAGTGAAATCGACTTAAGTACTATGGTAGATGATATAACAAGGCTGAGTTTTTTTCTTATCCATAAGGTGGTAGAATATAATGCAATGTATAAAATAAAATCGAATATTTCGTAAGGTTCGTAAGCGCTCAGTTGGAATTTCAGGGAAGCACAAAAAGGTTGCAGATGTTTTGGGTGAAGTCCTTCGAAATTAAGTGCCTTAACAGTCTCAGAAAACGCCAAGTAATTTCGACAAAAGCTTTTTTGTAACTGACACTGGAACTTCGGATCAGAAAAACATTAGGGCTCAGGTCGGTTTACTAACTTACGACAGAACTTTTATTAAATGCCTATTTTTAAAAGTATGCTAAAGGCTTTTATCTAATAGGAAATCTTCGTAAGAAAGAGTATTTTGTAAGAAAAGTATAGAAAATCGATTTTCACATGTCGAAGACAAAGTGTCAAAGAACTTCAAAACTTCTGAAAGTTGAAATTATATAAGTTTGTTCTGATCGACGCACAGACAGCAACATGCTGAGAAGAACATATAACTAGAGAAGCGGAATACATTTCATATCTATATATTAAAATTGATCGTGGGAGGGGTCTGCCAAAGCGTTTAGCTCTAAGTATTATAGTCTCTCCGAAGGGCTTAATATGTGGCACGAATAAAAAGTAAAATAATATATGTGCTTTTCCTAAAATCACCTCATAAAATTCGCATACACAAATTTTTTACATGTTAACTTTTGCCAACCCGGCAACACTTAAACATAGCTAAGCAAAAATTAATAGCAGTCGCAGTGCCAAGTAATCGCTGGATTAAATGGCCGCACACACATTTTGTTAAGCTGTGTAATTTGTTACAGGCCTGAGCTAGGGCCACAAGGATATTATTGAATTAACTAATTTGACTCTCGATATTGTGCGCCAGGCAAACGAGTTCACACACGCATTCGCACATACATATTTGAATACTTAAGCACTTATCAATGTAGGCGAGTTTAGGTAATTGAATTTTACGCTTGACTATCACAGCGGCAAAAGCCGCATACATGTGCCGCATAGATATGGGTTTGTACCAAATTAAGTATATAATATAATGGCGACTGTTTAAAGATATATAATAAATTCATTATAAAAGCCAGTTGGAGAGATACATGAAAATAGCAAGATTCTTTGTTTAAAAAATTTCGACTTTTGATTTTTTGAGATCAGAAATCAAATCGTATAGTATAAGAGTTAAGTAATGCCATACAACTTCTTCGAAATCAAGATATACATTCTTGGTGGACTGAATTTCTTCGTTGAAAGTTGTCCAAAGTTGTTCGAAGTTCTTTAGAGTTTTATATTCTTTAAAGCATGTTCGCTCTCGAACGCAAGTAAGTAAGTAAGTGCGGTCTTCAGTTTCCTCAAAGACAGTACCAAAGCGAAGGGAAAATCGACGCACTGTGACATATTCAGCTTCGCATTTTCCTAGACCCACTTTTCTACAGTTAAAATATAGTTCCACCATAAATTTTAAAATACACAGTTGAAGTTTCTTTAAAAGAAATCTTAATAAACCTTAGGAACCCATTCCCATTTCATCACCTTTAAATGGAGAGAAGGTTATTTATGTATTAGTGAACGGTTCCGCAATAACCAAGGTACCTTATCACCTAGCCTGCGCCCATTTATTCTGTTATATGATCGAAAATCAGTATATTTTTATTTTAAAAGAATTTTTCTAGTGTACCTTGGTTATAGCAAAGACAAACTTTCAGAGACACTGTCAAAGATTTCAACCTTGTTTAGCTCTTAATAATCACTGTTCATAACCTCAGCAGAGCATAGATGAAGATACTTGACTCTACAAAGTACATCTCTAGTCTGGACCGAATTCAAATTAGACCTCCAAAAATATCTATTTCAAAACATTATTTGAAAAATATATCAAAATGTCGTTTTTATTCTTCATCTTTTTAGTTCAAAAAATGGCAGACCATTTAATCGGAATATCTTTTCAGAGGGGTACAAAACGAAAAACAAAGTGAAAAAGTACTCGTAGAAAGAGCTACCAATTGCGCTCAATTAAAATATTGTAAATACATAAATATCTCTTGAGATCTTTAGAAATAAATCCTTAGAATCCTTTTAGAAATAAATATATTTTACTACATATATGTAGATATCGAAGCAAAGGGATTCAAATAAGCATTCATTATAAAAGAAAAGTATATAGAGTTACCAACTTACATAAATTCCTTTTTTTTGAAAATGTATAGTAAGTAAAAATTGTGTATTATAACGTGGGTATAAATGTTAAATTTATTCAAAGGCTTGCGTTGTAGTATAAGTTCAAACAGGGTTACCACCATTACAAACTTTTAAAAATTTTAGCAAGCTAAAACTGAAAAAATGCAATATAACTACAATCTCAGTGCTTTATCAAAAAAATCGTGTTAAAAATAAATGACGTTGCCCCTAAATTTTAAATATAAAAACATTAATATTGAAATACCGGATGAACTGTTCTTGCTTTGTTAAGGTTGTTGTAAGGTGGAATGGGTCTAAAACTTTTTATAAAAAATGACTGGCTTGTAAATTAAGCTTAGATTGCTTGAGGGGAGTATTTTACATTTTTTAAATTATATCCAAAATTGTTTAGGTGATATCACACACTTTCATAAGCAGAATGCCTGATCATTAACCAAGAGCAAAATTTCTATTTATATGTTAAAGAATTAATTAAAGCAAGATACACGTTTTCTAATTGAGATTTCTTGTTAGGGCTCCTTTATGATTATTTTGAATAATTAAAATTTGACCAAACATAGAGTTTTACTTAGAAAGTTTTAATTTGATTTGAGTAAACAAAGGCGAACAAATTGAAATAAAAAAAATTTTTTTCTGTGCAACATAACCTTAAAATTCGCTATAAATTTACATGCACCAACCGCAACTGCAAACAATGTTATTAAACAATTTGCTAAACGAAAATATATTATTTTAAATATTCAAATATTTTCAAAAGCTTAATGGAACTTTTATTCAAAGCTGAATTTCATTTTCTCTGTTTATGACAGCAATTTCAATTAAATGCAAGTTAGAAATCGTGGCAACTTTTTGACGGCCCATCACACCTGTCTACTACGCACAGTTATACAAATCAAAAAGAAACTTTACAGACAGTTGCACAAACAGAACTGACAGCAGACACATCCATTAAACCCTACTTGGAATTCTAAATACGATTACTTCAAATTGTAACACACTTTCCAATTCGACTCACTCGGCCGAAGCAGCACTTTCGAACAGGCCAACAAGGATAACTGTTTACCGTTATATGTTTTCGTATTTGCCGTTATTATTGTTGTTACTGTTGTTGGGCATTTACACGTCATTAGCGCAGAGTGTGACGATATTGCGCACAATACAACAGCAACGATAACAACAAGAACAAACGTTTGCTTTAATTACAATTATATAATCCAATGAATTTTAATTAGAAAAGCACCAACTGAATTGTATACAGTTCCGTTTTGGGATAATGTGCGTCCATAAGGGTGGGTGGTAACTCTCTATGTTTGAGTATGTTTGTAGCTTACTTGGTGAGTCGCTTAAACAGGAAGGTCAAACCGGTAACTGGCAAAGTATTAGCAAGAAAGTGATATATACAAGTGATGTTAAAGGTGCAAAATATGGTGCCCAGTAGGAAATGTTAACATGAAATATATATATATATATATCTAAACTCGAACAAGTTAAATTGTGATTAAAGGGTTACCAGTAGAAAATCCTGGAACAGTACCGAAAACAGGCTTACTCGATTTTAATGGATCTGCTTTTAACTCAAATTACATTTCTTCTTGCATTTTTTTAAATTTTGGTTTGGTAAAGTTTTTAAAAACTAGTTTTTGATGAGCGAAAGCTTTTAACACTTATTTCTTGTACGGTCAGAAATTAATAAAAACAATGCTGAACTTTGTCAGTTTAATCTTATCAGCTTAATCAATTTGAAAGTAAGCTGGGGATGAATAAAATAGAAATTTCTTCGAATTTTACTAAAAGATAAATGTGTCTTGAAGCTTCATTAAAACAATACCTGAATAGTTTTAAGAATGAGAAAGCACCCGAAGCATTCCAGAGAACTTTTTTAACAAAACAAAAAAAAAAACTAATTATAGTAACGAAGGAATTAGAAGTGCCGGCCGCTTTAAGTCACAAAATCGAGACCATAAAGAATTCCCAATTCAGCGCGAATTATGATCGATTTCTCTGTGCAGTATTTCTTTGATTTGAAAGTCATCTTTGATTGCATAAGGGAAAATAGGCAACTAAGCCTTAGCAACTGCCATAAAATACTATATAATATATGGCTTTTAAATTTTGTTCAAAAAATAATAATACCTCTAAATATGTCCAATGAAATATGATTGCTGTCTTCGATTCGCCACTTTTTGCCTGTTATATTTCAGCTCTCCTCGCTTTGTAAAAAGTGAATATGTGAGAGCAACAACTGAGTTAAATTCAAGGTGAAAGCAAATAGAATTAAAGAGCATTCTTATGCTTATCTACTTTATTTATAGGGAATGTTTGTTCGGTTCGACATTCTATAAACATCTGCATGAATAACGAGTGAACGAGCGACTTTCGGAAAAGACGAGACTTACAACTATGACATTCGTTTGTTTTCTTTTTTTTAGTTTGACTTACGTAAATATTAAGCACAAAAATATCCTTTTCTAGGACATCAATATGTAAACTTAGTTAGAAGTTAATTGAAGTGATTAGAATTCATACTGGGTTAAACCTTGCTTCATTTGCCTACTGGATAATTTAGCAGGCACACACACATCATCATGGTTCGACATACCAAAAATATCAACAGTCTGATGAACTTGCATTCACAGACGCCATTTGCTTACTGACTCCGATTACATTGAGTTAAAGGCAAAAAGTCACTCACCTGGAATGAAAGGAAATTGAAGAGCAGATTAAATTGAGATATACTCTTTCATAACATACTAAAGGAAGTGTTGTAAGTAAATATATATATTGATAGACAAATGCTATCAGAGGTCTAAAGAGGCTAATAAAGAAATGTTCAAAAATTTATGTATATTGTAAATATTGCTTCTACATCCTTTATATATAAATGCGGGTGTCTAAAAACGGAAGTGAACCGGTTAGAAGGATAATGATTGGAATTAAATAAAACCGCAAATGTTATCTTCTGTAAGCACGCACCGATGCATTTCATACGCACACACACGCCCACACATAAAACACATTTGCCTGCATGAAAGCGCGAGGTAAAAAGCAAGGGTAACCAACACATGCTCACCAAACCGCAAGCACGCAATAAAGGCAATAATATTAGCAATAACAGCAAAGGAAAATTTACAATAAAACACAACAACAACAACATTGTACTAGCGCACGTAAGTAAATTATTGGTTCAATAGAAGTCTATGCGCATACTTCGGGTAACTTTTGGCATTATTCAGCTTCACCACAACAACAGCGAAGCGCTCGAAAGTTGTTACATTATTTTCTCAATTTTTTCTGTGTTAGTTCTTCATGACTTTTTGCTACTACTTTAGCACTTCGCGCGTCTTTATGGCATTGCTCAATGAAATAAAGCGAAATCTTTTAAGCTGCACGAAATGCAAACGATTTGCACCTGCAGAGACGAACTCAACCTCAATCGCCACAGTCTAAATTTTTAAAATGTTTCCCCTTACTTTGCAGACAGGTTGGGCAGAGAAAGGCAGACATTTACCATCGCATTGGAGTCATTTAGCTCTTTGCGTACCCGTGGCATGCCTTAGCTGCCACATACACGCTTATAACGGTATTTGGATTTGCCTTTAATGCAGTCATTTTCATACTCTAAGGTATCTCCAGTCTCCAGTACTTGTCTGTGCGCAAATCAGCTTAAGGGTAATGCCGAAAGGGATAAATAGCTGCTGGATGTACACATTTGCTGCTTTCATAAATTTATGAGGCGAAGAGTGTTGTCGGCAGTTTGCTCTTAAATGTAGGTGATATCCATTCTTAGCTTCACTATATTATCTCACTTATTAACTACGAAATCATCATTAAAACCGACGAAACCGACGAAACCGACGAAACAGACGAAAACCTGATCTCCACGATTTCCGGTACTAAAAGGCATTATAGTAACTCTAATATTCTCACCTAATCTTATAAAGATATCTTATATACAAAGAGGTTTCTACGATATAAAGTCAACTGGAAAGATGAAAGCCTTTATATTCGGCACAGGGGTGGTAGTAGAACGTGTGCACCGATTTCGCTAAAAAATAAGCATAATGCCGAAACATGGTATCTCAATAGAGCGGTTCTCAGGTAATTTCATTAAGATATCTTATATGCTCATCAAAATATATGCGTTAAAGTTAACCGGGAAGACGAAAATCTTTATATTCGATATATAGGGTCTTGGGAAGGATACGAACCGATTTCGCTCAAATTTGGTACTGAGGCCTAATACCTTATGCGACAGGTTCTCAGGAAAATTAGTCAAAGTATCGCATATAATGTGCAATATGCAACCGATAAGCTTAAGCGGAAGCCTGGAAATTGTCATAATCGTTATATGGGGACTAGGGAAAAATATAAACATATTTTATAAATGTCGAACGTAAGATTTTCAACTCATTTTATTAAAATTATGAAAACCTATAACCGACATATAGTAAAGTCGTAAAATCAAACTGAGGGACTACTATACTTTCATTTGGTATATGGGGACTTAGGGAAGATATGGACCAGTTGAATTCATTTTCGGTAATAAGCCAGACTATGCTCACTTAGCGCTATTCAGATATCGCTAATAATTGCCGAAATACATGGTATAAACTCAAGCGAAGGGTCGAATAAACCTTCATACGGTAGTTCTCTTACACCGTGAAAACAGTCAGTTAGTGAAAACAGAGACCAATTTCATTTATTTTTACTATCAAGCCAGCATATAATAATGGCAATATTTAATATTAATTTAATAACGATTTCTCAAACTGTGACCGATATATATGACGTATAGTCAGTCGGAGGCTGAACAATTCGTATATTCGGTGTACAGTGATGAGGAAGCCGATAATAAGATACTAAAAAATATATACCGATTACACTAAGTAGTGAAAGATAGTTTAGTTTGCCACATCTAAGGGGTATTATTTATGTTGAGTTTCGCTTCGATAACTGTACTAATGATTGAGTTATCTATTGTAAAGTCAAAGAAGTTGACAGAATTTGAGATGAAGTTTTATTGGAAGTGTGCGTGGTTGTGTTCCGATTTCTCCCATTTTTACACTGTCAGGAAAACATTGGCGAAGTTGGAGTAAGATGCATTAACATAACATACCATAACATAACATTAATGAAATGTTGTGCAATAATTAGCGATGCCGCGACCAGAGTATAATTTTTCAACTGATCTGTATTTAAATCCCCCGAATTTAACATTTCTAGCACTATTAGTTAAAGCGTTACCGTTATTTTATTATATTCAAATATTTCACCCGTATTTGGTGGCAATGCTTGCCTGTGGCAGCCGATCTAGTTTAGTATTTAAGTACGTTGAGCATAACTTTTGCTCGCAACTACGCTCGCAAAATTAATTAAAAGGTGCTATATTAGCTTAGATTAATAAAATTTTAATCAAATAAAATAAACACAAATATGTTAAATGAAACTTTCTTCACTTTTGCACCCAAAAAATTGAAAATTTTAATTTAGTTATTTTCCAGACAAAGAAATAGAAAAAAGTGGCAGCAATCAGCTGCACAAAACTTAACTTGTAGCTTCTTCATTTCACCTTTTTATCTATTAGCTCATCTAGCTAATCATCCATTTCACCGCATATCAAGCCGATATATACGGTTGTATGTATATGAGACCAGCTTATTCGTAAGCAAAATGTAAAAAGGATAACAATTTCTGTATGGCACATTGTGATGTCTTCATGTATCAGGATATCCACAAAAGCTTATTGTTATACCTTTAGTTGCTTGGGATTTTTCCTTTCTCCACAGTAGAACTTCTGAATTCTACATTTAAATTTTATTTTTTTTTATCTTAAGTATCCTCTTTGCCAACCGCATTGACAATGAACGCATTTAAGTTTTTTGCACTATTTGCCACACAGGTAAATGCGACAAACGAATTTGTGGCAAAGCAGAGTGAGTGAGGGTAGCAAGCATTCGTGTGTGTATATGTGTGTGTGAGAGTATGGAAGGAGCGGCTAGTTGCGCATGCATGTGTGTGCAACTGTCTGCTTGACAAACGTATTAGGTATATGCAACAAAAAAGCAACAAAAAAAATTTTTGAAAAGAGTAGAGGAAACGGAACTAGTGATTTCGTAGAGCATTTATGCGCCAGCATCCGGAGCTTTTGGCAGCAGCTTGTGCATCAGCTAGTAAAAAGTATGCACTTGCATAACGAAGACAACTCGAGCAAGCATACACACATACATGTGTGTGCTACATGCAACGTGCCACATGCGCTACAAATAAGCACGAAATTGTTATTCAAATGAGTGGCAATGTCTGTTTGTTTGCATATTTGCTTGATTTTGCATATTTTCTCACGATTTTTCACATTTCCAACTTGTAACCGCAGGAAATAGAATTTTTATTTTTTCGATTTCGATTTTGTTCTTTTTTCTTGTATTACGTACAAGTGTGCTGCGCTGGCGGGCAATCATAGGGGACTGCCACTCTCTTTTTACCTATTGCCCTCGCTCTCTCTCTCTGGCAATTTGTATTCAAATTACGGTTTGGCAGTTACAAGCAACATTGTAGGGATATTTCTCGACAAATTCAGCTGTTTTTCCGAATTTTCAAGCAGACTAAAGTTAATTGTTGGTTTTGGTTTGCAAACGGTTTGCCAGCACCTGGGGCAAGGTAAGATTTGCAAGCCTTAAATGGGTTTGAAATTCTTACAACAGCTGTCTGCCGCCAACCCATTACCGAGTGCTATGCAGAACCTTGCTTTTGAAATCTCTACATTTTACTCCATTTTAACTTCAACAAATAACTGTCGGCCAGGAATCTGCCGTCGTTTAGCTTCGGAACCGCAAAGCGAGTGAGCTTATGTATGAATTGACTATTTGTAACCCTTCACTTGCTAACTAGCATATAATTTAGTTGTAGCTTACAGTCCAAACACAACAGCAAAGGTCGCTACAACAACACAGAAGTACAGCTATACTCTCTTACACATACACTCAGTTCGTTTTACGTATCCCAAACAGTTGAGTAAATCCTTTCTTTGTTAGTTTGGTTAATTTGCTCGCTAATGTTTGCTTTGCTGACTTTCCTCAGTTTCACCACCATCCTCCTCCTGACAACAGATACACTCGCTATGGTCTAAGTATTCTTATTTATTTTTAAATAATAGATACCACAGCAAATACCAAACATTTCTAAATGTCAAAAAGGAAAGAAATCAACCACTCTCTCTCTCTCTCTCTCTCTTTACCCTGCGCCGTTAACCCCATCGCTCCGTGATTTGCTTTTCACTTTGGCATTCTTAGTATTTGGACCGTAAAAATGCGGTTAATGATACAGTTACAATTATATGTACATGTACAAATACATGTATGTAATGTGTATGTATATATGTATATAAACACACAAAACTCTCTTCCTTAGTCGCCCGCCGTTGCCATGTGGCAAGCGATTGTGCACAGCTGTGCCCCAAAATGATATTCTAGCTGAATAATTAGTTAGCATTGAGCTGACAAAAAGTTAAGTTGTTCGGAAATAAGCTGATTTTAAAAGCGATTTAATTGTGGGGAGGAGGGAATGTAGTATATACTTCATAAAAAACACAGTTAAATTAAAAAGCAGTACAATGCTCATTCTCTCTTCGGACGAGACGATGGGATTAAGGAGAAAAAGTGCATTAGATTTAAATAAAGCAACGAAATTTCTGCTACCATAGTTTCTTTATCTAAAGTTCGATGATCCATACATACCCATAACTACCTGTAATCGGCGACTTCAGACTACTCGTCTAATTTAAGAATAAAGGAGAGTCTTACTTGTTTTCAGAGGCCTTCGATTATTTCAAAAACTAGAATATTTAATTTTCCTCAATCCATATTTAGCACAATAAGGGGCCCAAGGTCCAAATTCAATTTCGCTCTTAACGTAGGAATTATAAGAAAACACTATGAAGCTCATCTATCTTTAGAAAATTTATCGCCCATGTAAACACTAATTTGGCAAACTCTTGCATCTGCTGTAAAAGATGCTTTTCGAGAATGCTCTACAATGGCATGTTACGAGATATTGCTTCCCACTGATGTCATGAGTCGAAGACGATATTTATGTTGAATGGTCATCAATATTCAGAATAGCAAAGATGATGACATATTTTTCAAAGTAATTATTCAAAAGTTTTTAAATTCTAGACCTGTCTTCAAGATAGTAAGTAAAAACGATTTGTAAGAAAATTTCAATATTTACTCAAAAATCAATGTTTAATCAAAAAAGTTATTCAAGAAAGTTTTATTACAAATATATTATTGTATGGAGTTGCCACTTAATGAAAATTATGTTTGATTAAATGGTAAGTTCAATTATGTAATAGTGAACGGATGTTTTATAATGTGGAATTTTTAAACAATTCAAATGTCATAAATTTCATCCAAAACCCAACGGGGTTGCCACCCTTATTAGTTACTAGAAGAGTTGCCATACAAAAACTACAAAATACTGTACATATTTGAAATGAGTCCTTTTCCAAAAATGTAGTTGGTACAAAACTTCACGGCGTTGCCACCTGATTGTAAATACTAAAAATAAATAAGTAGATAAAAATTATATATATGGAATTTATAAAGAATGCATATTAGCATTTTTAAATTAAGTTTAGGGGTGGGAGTGGGTTTGCATTTTTAATAAAAGTTAAAACTTTAGCGAAAATAATTAATTCAGATCTTTTACAAAATAAAAAAATCATATATTAAAAATTTTTTTGACTTCTTATGGAAAAAACAACTTTTACATTAAAGTTATTATTTTTATTATTGAAGTTGCCAGGTGACATGGTAAACTTTTCAATAGAAAATTTAATTTAATATTTTTTTGTGTATATTTTAATCACAATATCGAAAAAAGAGTTGCCACCTAATTTGAAAAAAGTTATAATTCTAAATATGTTTAAAAACGGATAAAACGATGAGAATTTGCATTTAAATGGCAAGTGCAGTTGGAGCGGTGTTACCACCATTATTTACTGCTTATACATGTATGTTTTGATCTAAAAATATAAAAACAAGTAACACGCCCATACAGCGAGCACTTTTCAATTAAACCTATAAAGAATATTCCGGCGTTGCCACCCGATTATAAATAATACAATTGTGAAACAATTGAAAACAAATTTAAAAATTTTAAGCTCACACCAAAAAATTATATTTTTATTTATTATTTATGTATGTTATTTACAATTTGAAACAATTGTCTCATAATTATGGCAAAAAATGCTTTCACATTCCAAAACTCATTAAAATAAGCACACGCTTTCTTTTTTTAAGGGCTAGAAAATTAACTACAAATTTGTCATGCACAGATAAAATGTTACACTTCCAAAACAACCAGCTGACATTTTCACTCGCCAAACACAACACAAAAATAAAAGCCCGAGTTTTCTACAAATTATTATTAATTAGTACTTTATACCTAATTTGCAAACTTTCCTTCACAAAAACACACTCTTGCAACACACACACCTGGTTTATTCACCATTTTGTCAGCAGTTGCATATTGCACAAAAAAATGTTGCTCATACGCCCGCGCGAAAGCGAGCGCAACAAATTACATTGCCGCAACAAACAAGCAGTGATGCGGAAAAACTGTAAAGTTCAAAACAAATTTGTCACGCAAAAGTAATTAATTAAATTTAATTCTCACGCAAACTATGCTTACTTTGTTGCTTGGCAGTTGTTGCGTTTATTTTTTCTCTGAACAATCACTTTTTCTCTTGACTACTTCTCACTTTCGCCTACTTCGCAGTGTTGTCTGATAATTGCTGGCGGAGCAACTTGCCACAGCAGAAGCATACAATGCCATAAACAGATGCGCAAATAGCCAACTAAGAATGATGCACTAATAGCGCGGCAATAGTAACAAAAATATGAGCAGAGAGAAAACAAATGCGAACGGGCAGCAAAAAATATGCAAGCCAAGTCTTTTTCGCGGAACAAAAGACAAAATGGCAGGCAGAAAGAGAAAATTCGTTGCATTGTGGCCACATTGAGGCCGTGTCAAAAGCAAATAACGCTGCGTATTTGTTGCAACACTGTGTGGCGAGAAATTGCTAGTAAATAAGTGGAACAGTCATTGCAGCAGGCATTGAATCTCTGTATGTGTGTGTGTGTGTGTGTGTGGAAGTGACTGCCGCCACGCGAAATTGAAATGTAAACGTATTTAAGCACAGCACTTGCCATATTGCAACAGACAGCAATGAGTTTTTGTGGCAACTATATACAAATGAAAAAGGAGCAGCTAAAAATAAGCAGAAATATTTTTTGAAGGAACCACCAAGAAAACTAAACCAGCACACAACGCCAGCTCAGCCGTGCAACAGACGCATTTTTAAGACTTCTCTAAAATAGTCTCCGTCCTGGGCAAGGCGTGCCACACTTTCACGCATACATACTATATTTAAACTGTTATGGGCTTGGCTATTTAAAGCGACATGGCACAGTTACACATTTCAGCGTCAGCCATGCAATCAACGAGCTGCCGGCCAACTAAAGAGTCAACATAACGCACTCAACATGACTTGACGTGAGATCCTTAAAGAAAAATGCCAGTTAACTTTTGCGCTGTTTGTATGCATTGAAAGTGTTGCTTAGTGTTTTCTTAGAATGTGACTCAAGTGGCTAGCTGGTAGGTCGCTACTGCCGGTGACGTCATCAAAGAGATATCACACACTTATGTGTCATCCTCAATGCTATACGTGTATATGCGTGATTTTGCTGGCAGTTTTGTATTATTAGTTTGAATATTTTAGTTATGTAGTTATTATATTATTATTAGTATTGTTTAAATATATTTAGTTAATAATAATTTTAATTATTTAATATTTGTAATAAGGTAAAAACCATAACACCATTCTTTGTATCTCCGAGATTTCCTGTGTCAACATTTTCTTGAAACGTTGCCACATCATTGCGACGGGAAGAGTGTATCATAAGAATATAGTAACCTCAATAATACTAAATGTATCCTATAAGTAGATATGTGAATCACGGTGGATCTTACCATATAAATCTTCACTGATTTCGAACAAATATATCAGGTTGCCCTGTGAGACCTGAACATTACAAATTTGCTCTGCGAATTGGTGGGGCTTTAGTTCTCAAATATATGCATTCGAAATATATATATCCAACTTGGCAAAAGGCATCACATGACAATAGCGATCTCTTCACATATAATCTCAATGATGCTCATCTAAAACCTCTTTCAATTTACAATCTCTATTCGTATGAACATATCAGACTACTGGGGCCACAGGCCATCTACGATGACCCAAGAGTTAAAATGCCACAAAAACGTCTTTTCGACGACATTGATATTTAAGTTTAATGCTCTGCTGAACTGAACTTAGCTAGGGCTATGTAAGATTGAAGAATGGTATGTTAGTCAGGTATGTTAGAAAAAAAACTCAATGTGCTTCAATTATATGAAATATGTTTTAACAAGAAGCAAGCCGGAAATCAATTTGCAATTCCTTACTAACAGAAATATCATTTTATCACTCTCTCAATCACTCTCTCTATATCTCTCTCTTTCTCTTCCTGTCATAGTCACACACTCTTTTTCTCTTTTTCTCTTAATAGATCTCTCTATACATCTCTCTTCTACTAACCACTATATTACTCGTCTTGAATAAAAGCCCGTTACAGTACTCATCGCCCCTCGGTAGGCCTTAATTTAAGTCTATTACAACCAGAAACAAAGCTGGTCAGCAAAAGGAAACATCATTAAACTCGGACCAAAGTTGAGACCTTTTATATGCGCGCAGCAATGCAGTTCTTGCATTTACATAACCGTAGATCTACTTACTAGAAGATATACTAATACACATAGTCAGTCTGTCAAGGCTTAAAGCGGTTGCTTCTAAAAATGTTCAAGAGAAGTACACATCTTCAGAAATCGAGTCATAGACAAATATATTATTACGCTTTTAATTATTATCATGCATATTTTACAGTTACGAGATTATAAGGTTGTCCAAACTAAAGAGACCGTTTACTTAAGGCATAAAAGTTTCTACAGCTGCGTTAAATTATATCTCAGGACGAGTGGATAGATACCTCAGACTATGGTTCAATTGCCTCCCAAGTGACGATGTGGAATCTAGTAGCAAATGTTCATATTCTTCTTCTTTTAATAAAAAATAATAATAATTAAAATAAATTTTAATTTATTTTCTAGGTTAAAATAAAGGTCAATGAGGAAAAGAAACTCAGTAACATTTAACCAAATGTTTATCATTATCCAAACTGACGGCTGCATTGCTAACCGCAAATATTATTTGAAATTCCGTGAAGGATGCTTTAACTTTACCAAAAGCTTACATAAAATAACAACGATTTAATCAGACTCGGGAGTTTACCAACTTTCTATCTACTTGATTATTTTGAAATTAAATATTAGCTTCTACAAACTAAATCAACATACACCTGCATTCTAAATAAGTTCTCGTAAACTCGCAAAATTAATTTTCATGCACTTTCAGCACCAACAACATCACCGTCAACATCACCATCACCACCAACGAAGTAACCACAGTTGCAGTAAACCCATCATCAAGGCATTAGAGCGTGAGCAGTGCCTTTAATGCCGTGAAATACAAAAATTAACAAATTAGCAAGTTATTGATGCAGAAAAATACTTTGGTGAATCTTTAATTAAGTGCATCCGCGGCACTTCAGCCACGGCACACCGCCCACCGCCCACCTGACTCTGTCCCTTCAATGGCTGTCCCCTGCAAGAGCGCACGAAACCACTTTAACCGCTACTCTACTTAAAAGCTAAGCGATCATTTCATTTATGCAGTTTTTTGGCTTTGCTTTCGCTTTGCATTCGCTTCATCTATGCTCGTTTTTTGGTCTTTAGTGCGCACTTAGTTTCGTGAAAATTGCAACATTTTGTTTTAATTTCAACTTTTTCTATTATCCCTAAGTACTCGCGCTCGTTTTGGTGAACGTTTTGATGTAGAAGATGGCCGGTGCATCATTACTATCATTGCGATGAGCCAAGCCACAGAAATATTGAATGTAAAAATGTGCAGGAATAAGTGGAAAGAGCGGGGCGAACAGAGAGTGAGAAAGAGAGGAAGAGGGATAATGAGGCGGCGGGTAAGCGAGGACTTGTGCTGCATTTGCATTGTAGCGTAATGTTTGTGTGTAAAGTATTCAATTTCTGGCTTCTTTCTCGACTCTTTCGTGGCTAATTAACTGATTCTAAAACTGAACTGAAACTTTTCACTTCTTCTTGCGCTTTTATATACGAGTATTTATTTCATATAACTCGGTGCATTTCTAAGGCGATTGGGTAGTATGGAACTTAGTACGCACCACAGAAGCTCGAATACTTCGCAATATACTGACGTATACATAATTCTAAGGGTTTTAGACCGCTTCCGAAGACCTGACAAGTTTTGTGGCAAAGACTTTCGTACCAGAAATATACTCGGATATTTCGCATTGACCAGCGAAAAGGAGATTTTCCTATAGTGTGGTATTTGACATGGATCGGCGTCTCAACGCATTGAACTCGATTTTAACTAGAATATTTAAAATGTAAGTATTTCCTTAACAGCGGCCCGATCATACATCGAAAATAGTTACCCGCGATTAAGAGGTGATAAAGTTGCCAGTCCTTAAAATAGGTAGTCCACCTTCGTAATGGGATGTTCGAATGAATGGTTATTGAACATGAGTGCTTATCACGGAGCACCCTTTACACCTCTGAACCAAATTAGGCAGCATTGCATGTACTTTAGGATTCATTTATTGAAATGCTGGGTGACGCTACAATCGAGATATTTGAAAAATCTGCATTAGACCTATTTATCTCATATGATTATAGATTGTAAAGATATCAGTAAAAGTATACACACTAGGTGCCGACATCGTCGAACATTTATCAAAACCCACATTTCTTCTCCGATTTTATTCAAATATGGAATACATATTGCTGTATTCCATTACCCTTTTCGAAAACAAATGCTTAATAAAAAGTGCTGGAACCGAGATGTAAGTAAAAATCAGGACAAACTTCTATTAATATATAAAATAAGAAAAGGAGTCGAGCTCGGTAAAAGGTCAGCGGTAGAATCTCATATCTTAATTTAAATATTGACGAAATAATATTAATGACACGATATGTCGTGCTTTAGGGTCTAGTGTAGAAATCGAATAAAATTTTTAACGAGTTTGCAATCCAAGAATCTATTTCTTATTTCTCTATCTTTCAGCTCAGGTTTGACAATTTTTAGATGCAAATAATTTCGATACATTCGGAGCGCAATAAGATTGGTTTAGATAAAAAAATAACAGTTCAATTATTCCATCTATATTAAGGAACGCTTAAAAAACATAAAAATATTCCACTCGAATAATACGCGTAGGGTATAAAACACCATCAGTTACACGCCTTCAAGCTAGCTGATTATCATTTTACTTTGTTAAGTTCAATGAGGTCTATACGAATTTCATGCTTAACTCGAAACGCTCAGCAACAGCTGTGTTGGCCAACGACGCCATTAACCACAGATACGAGGAGCAGCGGGAAAATTCTTTCATAAAGCAGATATTGGAAATTTCTTCAGAGGAAAAGCCATAAACTTTTACAATCTCCAAAGAATTCCGCATTTTTATTGCAAGGCAAAAATTTAGCAACCAGTAACCAGTAACCAGTAGATGAAACAAATAGTTTTCCAACGGCATATTCTGTGTTAATAAGACGAGCACAAACAAGAGAACAGCTACAATGCGCGCAAAGGAGAATAAATAAAAAGTGGCCATTTTGTTTTACACCAAATCTGCTAGCGGTCAGTGGCAAGTCAACGAGGCATAACTTCCTTGCAGGAAGATAAAAAATAGAAGAGAAGTGAATTCTTTAGTCAATTGCCGGCAGCGAATTTTGCAAAACAATTTACAACATTTTTAAGCCAAAGAACAAGTAACTTTGCATCCGCTGTGGACAGCTGTGACGGTTGTCTTTGCAAACTTACTTATGTTCATTTAGGCGCTACCAACTGTCGCGGCAACACCAAGCCTCTCTGCAGATATGAGCCACTGAACCTGGAGCTTCCTGCACTTTGCAAGTTCTGACTTCTGGTAGATGGTTGGCAACGCCTTTTCAGCATTTAGTGAGAATTTATAGCCGACAGCTAGAAATCTTATTGCAATAAGCCTCTTCTAACGCTGCACAAACTTTTTACAAATCTGGTTGGTTGTATCTGCCATTTGTGTTAGGATGGTTCTTAAAAGAGAAAATGAGTGGTTTGTTCCAACATCGACGCTTCCAACGCTTACAGCTTGATTAAAGTTACCACGTATAAAATTTGGTACCATTAGAGTTGATTAAGGCAAACTCATAGAGTTTTCTTAGACCTTGTTTGACTTGGCTTGTTGTCTGCAATCGGAACTAAAGTCATATATGTGCTGCTGTCGATTATAGTAATATTAAGTAATGTCAAAGTTTTCTGTCATAAAAAGTAGTACCTCACGTTTAAGGTCCACCCTAATATACAAATATAGAAACTTTACTACAGTTTATAATTTGCGTGTATCTTTAATCAACACTAATTTAGTTTCTATATTTCCATAAGGCTCTTGCTTTGCTATCTATAACACCTACAGATGTAGATATATGTTTCATATATATGTACAGTAGGGTAGTTCTTTAACAAAATTGACACATAATCAGTCTGCTAACCGCTATCGCTAAAACACGGTAAAAGAAGTAAAAGATTTGGGTATTTATTAAAGTTAAGTTAGTCCATATAGTAACCTCAACTTCCACCACGCCGCAATAGGCTTCGAAACCTATAAATAGGTGATTTCTCCTACCATAATCGGTAGTCGGCATCAGTAAAAATTGTCCTTGAATATTTAGGATTACCCTAATAAAAAGAAGCTACTGTATAAAATGCATCAAGATTGCCAATTTACTTAGTTTCCATGAAAGTGGTACTTGGCCTCAAAAGAAAATTCAATATTTTTATACGTGACTTTTTATTTCGTAACTTAATACTATTAAAAGAGGTTTCAAAACGAAGTTTTCTCTGTTAATAATATCTAAGCACCTACAAAGATATCGTGAATGGTGTAAGAAACTTTCTATTTAGATTTCATTTTTCAGCTTTCTATCACTTCTGGTGTGCTGTTTACTGCTTTTCAATAAGTGGATAGAGTTAAAAGTTTGAACCTACCGCTTAGAAAACAGACTTTTAGGAATATTGCCTCTCTCTTCCTATGATGTTTTGCCTAGACAGAAATGGCAGCCACGAACTAAACATGCTCCCCATTCCATTTTCACTTCTCTTTGCTTTTTTCAAACTCTCAAAGCTCCACATTTAACACATTACTATATGAGCTATTAAAACTTACATGACTAGCAGTAATCAGGTCACTTTAAATGTTAACGCTGAAAAATTATGTCGAAAGAAAAACTCTGTTTCAGTGAGCTCGACTATGTTCATGATCTTGACGAAATCTGGAAACAGTTAATCGCACCTTGTTCTGTAAGTACAAACCCTTTCTGGTGGTTCAATAATATCCGCAACCTTAGTCAAAAATGTTAATGGATGGAGTAAAGTTTTCAACCATATTCGAGCAGAATACAATGGGAAATTTAAACTATTTCAGCATTTTCATTTTTAGTTTTCTCAATTTACCATATATTAACGTAATTAGCTAATTATCCAATTAGTATTTAATTGACAATAAATTTATGTAATAGTCTCCATTCATTTCATTTGAATTAACTTCATTAAAATATATTTGAATTAGGTATTGAATACTAATTTTTGTAAGAGGTAGAGTTAAGTTGTTCACGTTTGAGGACCAAATGTTCTTAACTAATTAGCGTAACCCGATCACACTTACGCGAGCTACAAGCCAACTATTGGAAAAATAATGGATTTATTTTTACTAAACCTAATATGATGAATCAATTAACAGATAATTGTTCTATTGACATTACCAATGTTCATAACCATTTCTTGAAACTTATATTTTTAGAGAACTTATCTATTGAAAGACGATAATTGTATTGCAGTATTGCAATTGCTCACAGTTCGAGAGTTCATTATGAATCAATAACACTCTGCAATATGACCAAAATTAAGAATAAGAAGACATTGAAAAGTGCTAAATCAAACGAAGCAATGTGCAATTTGTGAGAAGTGCGACGACGGTAATTTTGACAAATTACTTGAAAGTAACAAAGTAATTACTGGAACACTTTACCGAATATAAATTACCAAAGGTTTCATTCCAATACCAGCGTAGACTCAATGACTCGAACCATAGACACAACGTCAAGTAGCAACACCATCGAGAAGCAAATGCGCTGTTGCATACAGTTCGCGGAACCCTTTGGACGTTTCATATGCAACTGATGCATTTATAGATGCAGGCGCAATAATTAAGTACGTTGATATCTGCTTTCGTTAGTTCTTTCAATTTTGTCTGCCTTTCATGAAACTTAGAGAGGCAGGCGCTCACAACCGACGTTCAGAAACATTTACACGAACTAGGAATACCAACATCCACATGTGCAACATATCCCTTATGTAATCATATGATCAACTAGCAACACCCACACACTCCCTTCTCTCCCATAGCTCGTCCTTCCGACATGCGTTTGAGTAAAATCGAATTTAAGAATTTTTTAAAAGGATAATTAAAAATCAATTATGCCAAATTGAACCGGTGGCATGAAATGGACAGACGAAAATGAAATAAGAAGCAATGAAAAATACATGGAAGCAATGCATGGTCTGCAAGAGACTAAGCGGGAACGGAAATGTATCAATGCAGCCAGCAAGTGAACGAAGCCAGCGAGAAGTGGCAACTGTTGCTGCTGCTCATTGGGCAAAGTTCAGAATTCACGCAAGTGTGTGCTTATTGGCCGGCAATTACCCGCATGTGTGCCAACGCCAATCCGGCAGGTTGTAATTGAGAGACAGGATTGGATATCAAAATGTACGAAAAGCGGAGGAAACAGCTGGTAGGAAACAAATTTAACAAAGTGAACATAACATGCGGAATGACTTAACTTACGACTTTTGAAGTTCTCCTTTCAAAATTTGGATTTCGAATACCGAGTCTTTAACCATGCATTTTGAATTTTGAAGAATGTAAAATTTTGAGTTTCGAGTTTTGAATTTTCAAGCTTGGGTTTAAATTTTCCGTTTTAAATTTTGAATAAATTTTAAATTTTTGAGTTATTTTATGAGTTATAAATTCTGAATTTTGAATTATAAATTACGAATTTTAAAATTTAAATTTTGAAGTTTGTATTTTAAATTTTTGACTTTGAATTTTAGAATTTGGCATATTAAGTTTAAGTTGATATTATTAAGTTGAATTTTAAATTTAAAATTTTTAATTTTCAGTTCTGAGATTTAAGATTTCATTTTTGTGTTTTGATTGATAAATTTTGAGTTTTGAATTTTGACTTATACATTTTTAATTCTGAATTTTAAATTTAAATTTCTGTTTTATATTTTCATTTTTTTATTTAATTTGATTTCGGATTTTAACTTTTAACTTTTCATTTCTAATTTTCAATATTTAATATATGAATTTTGAAAATTTAAATTTTGAATTATGAAATTGAAAATGACACCAGTTTTTGAGTTTTGAATTATGAATTTGAATTTTGATTTTTCAGTTTTAAGTTTTAAATTTTCATCTATGAGTGTTTGATTTCGAATTTTATGTTCTAAATTTACAATTTTGAATTTTCATTTATTTCTGATTGCCACCCCAGAATTTTGAATTTTTGATTTTCAGTTTTAAATTTCGAATTTGAAATTTTGAGTTTTGTGTTTTGCGTTATAAATATTGGTTAAGTATTGAAATAAAATTTAGAGAGACTTTCAAAAAGCTTGCAAATAAGAAACAACTTACAGTTCTGTTTGACAATCTAGATTTTTCAACAAAAAACTTATATAAATTCATATATTGGCTTTACTGGCGCAGAATAACGCTTTGAATTTTTCATATTTTCACATTATAATTTACAAGCTGTCAGGTTAGCAATCAGACTTCTGAATGGCAATGTCGCAATTACGGGCTAATAAAAGATTGTCAAAAAGTAGAAGTGAAAAGGATAAATTCGAAGGAAAAATGAAAATTGAAAATTGAAATATGGAAAGTCAATGAGACACATAAAATTGGTTGCTAAAGAGTGAAAGAATGCGTCGGAAGGTGCGTGAAAAAGAGAACTCGAGTAAAGAAATATGACAGCAGTGAATAAAAAGATCTTACAACAACAAAGCGCTTGATGGGTGCGCTTTGTTTGCCAGTGAAAGAAAAATATCGGTGAGCAATCACTCAAGCACGGAGGTAGTCAGTCTTGGACGCCTGCACTTAGGCTATGAAGTACATATCTATATGTGCAGATATAAGTATATATATAATCGAAATAGCTGTAAGAATTTAAGCATATGGAAGAGAATCTGTATGTGTGTGTTTACATGTGTTTTATTGTTGCAAATTTGCGGCTTTTGTGCTGTTGTTGAAAAGAAAGAGTGCAATCAAGCACGTGAATACATGTACGCCCATGAATGTGTGTTTGTGTGTTTGTTTTTGCAATTAAGGTTGTAAAATATCCGCTGTGGCGTCCAACCCACTTGATGTTGCCAGCGAGTTGGGACGAACCTTTAGCTCATTTACGGATTTTTTGTGCATTTTGTTTGTGTTCGTATCCTTGCTATTAACTTGTGTGCACAAAAATCAACTCCACCGACCGCATTCAGTTCCGAACATGTGGAAAATGGCACAAGGGACATATGTGGCTCAACTGATGGATTGACAGTTTTTACTTTCATTGTTCACAATTCTCCTTTTTGTTGTGATTTTTTGTTGCTTTGTGGCCAACAGCCATTAGTAGTGCGATTTACGGGGAAAACCCTCTTGATAATTTCTTACCTCAATTTGCAGTTGACAGAAAAAAGTACGTTGAAAAGAAATTAGTCGGGCAAAAGGATGCGGGCAGCCCTTCTTTATTATGTGCAGACTTTTTTTAGAATTGAGCTAATAAATGTTTGGTGATTTAAAGGATGAAAATATGGTCGGATAAAAAATTAATGATTGAATAAATGATTGAACGATGATTCACACATTGTGATTTCTTTTAACGGCACTTTACTTACGAATTTCATTTCGAAGCATTTGCTTGGAGCAAAAACAGGTCTAATCTTGAGAAGAAATTTGTAAATGATTTTTTATTTGAATTGAATTTTGAATTTTTACTTTTGTTGAATTATTGAGTTTTTCTTGACTTAGTCAAGTTTAGCATTTTCATATTTCATATCTCTTTCTGGCGAACTTCCAGCACTGAAGCAAATTTGATAAAGAGAAAGAGTTAGGAAGTGAGATAGATAGAGGAAAATATTGAAGGAGACATAGGTAGAGAGAGAGTCACATAGATAGAGAGAAAGGGAGATATAAAGAGAGTCAGAGGGAGAGAAAAAAGAAATTGAGAATAAGCAACTGATAGAGAAAGAGTTCGTGAATTATATTTGAAAATTTTCGAAGCAATGTTTGTAGGCTTGATGATGGTATAAAAAGTAAAACTCATAGCATTAAATGTCAAATGATCGCACGGTGTTATTGACAAGTAATTAAATTATACTACTTTATGTAATTACACTATTATTTAATTACTACTTAATTTAATTACACAGTTATTTAAGCAAAGTTCATGTTTTTGAAATATTTTTCTTCTGTTCTACTTTTATCATCCATAAATCCGAACTTCGTCAACAAAGTATTTACTCTTCTCAATCCTATTATCTGAAACTTCTAAAAAAAAAGCATATAAATTCCATTTAGATTAGAGTAGAACGCCAACGTACTTAAAATTAAAACCCACAACATTATCTTTATTGTGGCAACAGAACACGCAAGAAATTAACAGGAAAATTTTATAACAAGAAACAAAGCAGAATGAACAACAAGTGGCCAACGCCACCACCACAAGCATAATACGCATAGGACATAAAAGCAAAGTATTAAACCCACTGCATGGCGCTGAAGTAAACAACTGCATAAATAACAATCTTGTGGCAATAGGATGCAATGCTGATGTCGCAAGCGACAATATGAAGTCATAGCAACGCAACTAATGATCAAGAGAAGACATCAACAAGAGCAGGTGGCAAATGGCCACATGAAGGCGGCAATATACGATGAAAGCAGATATGCGCACACATACATTTATATAAGTTCTTGTTGTGTTGCAAGTTTATTTTTAGTGCGTCCAGCTATTAAGCGCACTATTTTGCTGTCGCAAATAGCCTTCGACATTCTCCGTCTGCATTGCACAATATGACGAAGCAGATAAATCACAAAATTAATTAAAGAGCCCGCGCCGCCGAAAGACTGCCAGCCCTTGGTCGCGAAGCTCACCAGTTCAGAGTCCACACTCTAGTTTGCTACTTCATCATACTTTTAGCATTTATTTCTCCAAACTTCCTCTTTCCCGTACAAATGACCCCAATTATTTACTTTACGTACGCTTTCAATTTAAAAACTTGCTACCACTATAGATAAAATGGCGTCGCAGCAAATAAGAAGAGACACAAGCAAAGCAAGAAAACGAAACGAAAAATAGTGGTAGAAGAGAACAAATAAAATTGTAAAAATTAATTAAATTGACAGCGATGCCAAGGTGATGTGTCCTTACACTTTAATTCTGCGAAAAAGGTCGCAGTGTTGTCGCTGATGTGCTGTAGCAAACATCTCGCTTCTAGTCACTGTCGTAGCTAGCGCATTTCTACTTCAGTTACCTCGCTCCACTTTGCATTCAAGCTTACAAAGGGTGCTGAGTGCATTGTGCACTCAATTTCGTACACAATTATAGACAGACAGACACATACGTACATATATATATACACCTAGATATGAATACTTGCAATGGCCTCAAAAACTGTGCAAATACTACAAGTGGTAATTGTCATTTCTCGTTGTCACTCAGCATTACTAAGGACAATCGTCCGCCTTGAAGGATGTGTAAAGAAAAAGTGAAGTAACTGAAGAAATTTACAAGCCTCACCTCCTCAAAACAGTTTCCTTTGTAGGTGTAGTAAGCAGAAAAAACTTAATAAATTCGCCTAAATGTAGGCAACATTAAATTTGTCCACACAAAAGAAGTTGCTCATATATAATTGATAAAAATGTTAACCTTTTTTAATTTATATTTTATTTAATTAATATAAATATATAAAGCAGATATTCATATTAATTTTTTTTATATAAATCAGTTGGAAACACCATATTTTTAATTTTATAATCTTTTAGCCTTTCTGAAATTTTTTCATATTAATTCTTTAAAATTTCGACCAATGCGAAATTAAAATTTAAATTTTTTTTATAATTTTTAAGTGTGGTAACCCCAATTCATCTTATAAATACATCATAGGCTCTGAAAATATTTTCAAGCAATTTTTATTCACAGTCAGGTGGCAAATTTTTAACATACTTTTTTAAATATTCTAAAATAATTTTCATCTCATTTACCTTAGGTCCAATAAATTAAACATAATTCGTAACAACTTCCAATCACTTCATATCCACATTTGATGTTCAGAATATTTTTATAAAATTGTATTCCGAAATTAACAAGTATGACAATCCATATCAACTTCATAATATAATGTGCCAACTTTGAGAACATTTGCAGTTTGGTAATTGTGAAAAATTTTTATGTATTCTGGCGACTTCTGTTCAAAGTCAGGTGGCAACTCCATCAAATAACACTTTAAGAGCAATCTTTTCTCTAAATCACATATCTTATAATTTTAGTCAATATCTGATTTACTCCTAGTTAAATTCAAATTTTTGTGATTATTTTTTCTCTTCTTTAATTTTTATCACATATGCTTTCTAAAGTAAAATAGCTACTAAAAAGTTTTTACGAAGCCTATGTGGATTAAATAGCTCATGACTTTCAACGTAAAAGCAATCAATTTCTCATGTTTTTCAAAGAAAGGTGTTCATAGTTTAGTTCAGTAATGCATTTTTAATTATCAGCAAAAGCGTAAATTAAAAAATACTCGCCTAAATCAAGCCACATTTTGTTAAAGTCATATTCAAAATTTGACGTAGAGGAGAGTTATAGCAAAATTGTTTTATAGGAAAGTAATTCTTGACTCTATAAAAAGCTAAGATTCCATAAATGGCACTCCATAAATTGTAAAATTGCAATATCGTAACAATATTTGTACGATATACGATATATGACTCAGCTTTTTATAGTAATTGTCCTTTAGACACTTTTAGAGCTTTTTTTTAGCTTATCGTAAAGGATATTTGTGGTATAGTATATCAGAAAGCTTTATAGCAAAATTTTATTGCAACATCAGTAAAAAAATTTATTGAAATATCTTTAACTCAGCCAATAATTTTTATATATAATAGAGTTAAAGCTACACAGCTTAGAAAAGCTCTATTAAGAAGTACAATTGTTCCTCATAGCTTTTTCGAACATTTACGTAGTACTTGCTATAACCGAATCTAAGATATTAGGAGACTTTGAGCTTTAACTTAAATTGTGTAAAAGCTCAAGTAAAAGCTTTGAGTATTTTTACTATCCTCAATAGATTTAATGGCCAATCAATCAACGAAATAACGGCAATCTAGCGGATGCGTACTTTCAGAGGAAGCACAGCAAAAATTAATGTTTATAAATTTATTAACAGTATTAACTAAAAAACATTAATGGTTGTATAATTATTCATTGTTGTATATTTTTGAACTCAAGTCCACGTTTTAACAAATAATGTTCGGCGCTTGCTGTCCCATTTTGGCGAGGTAGCTGATATTGTTGGTAAAGTCTTGATTTCCACGTGGTTAGTTGGCAATTGATGGGCCGTTAGCTCGAGATATGTGAAAATTAGGTTAAATTCACCAAAACTATTTCAAGCTTGGAAATTTGGTTTGAATATTACTGAGTGAACTGACCAAGACAATTAACATTAAGATGATTTAAGATGGTTTATTCAACCTCACTGTAAGAGAAGGTATGAAATCTCATCTGAATAATAGAAATATTGCAGAAATAGGCTAGGATGCCCACAGGATGCATTTTAACACAGCCACTAAAAAGTGACTTTAGAAAAAATGAAATACTATAATGAAATGGGAAAGTCAGCCTGTGAGAGGAGAGGCCGTGAAGAAAGAAAGTAAATTGTGATACGTCAAAATTTGGAAATATTTTTTAAAGAGAAAAAAAAGGTTACCGAGGCCTCATAAAGTTATTTATATAGGCCAGAGTGGTTGGAATAAAACATGCCATATGTAATAACGCCATTACTTTTTTGCATATTTATCAAGAAGACATTAAATTTTGCAGAATGGAATGGAGTATGGAGACAAGATATTTTTGATGCAAATAATTTTTACTGATGTACCTTCAAAGGTTCCGTATCGGTTTTTTCTGCGGTTGGCACTTTTACTGATTTTCTTCAATATGGAATTTCAAATGTCTTGAATCAAAATCTGGCAATCTGTTTTAAAGCACATGAAGGTCCACTAAGCAGGCATATATTGAATGACTAGAAGCGTATGTAGTTTATTTAGTTTGACATTCAAATTGATGTCGTTTACCTTAAGTATTTACAGCTTTAGCCTTGGTTTTTGTTCGTTGAAAACGTTGACCACTGGAAAGAATAGCTTACATGTTTTATATGTTTCGCTTGGCATATAAGATGGCGCTATGAAATTCCTGATTGAAAACATTCTGTAAAGCCTTTCTTCGAAGAATGATAACGTATTTTTTTGTTTTAATTATTATGGCAATTTTGGTACTAATTTTTTTCTTCATTCCCGAATGCATCCGAATGCATTAAAAGTAATTTAAAAAGTAGTTAAAAGCAACTGAAATCAGTTTAGTATATACATATATTATGCTTACAGGGTCAACCGCTACGGATCTTTTTAAAATTTAATTCATACTGGCAAATGTGAAAACAAAAGAGTTTTCTAAGAAAAATAAAGTACAGAAATAATAATAAATTATTCTAAAGCATTTTATAAGCTTCAAAGGCACTGATTTTCGTTCTGTAGCTTGAAGAATACTTTCCAAAGAGATTATCTGTAATTCCAACAATAACAAATAACCAAATTTTCTAAGAAAACCTTAGTTTTCTTTAATTTCTGCAACTTTTTTTCGACTTTGTGCGCACTTAAAATATTTTTATTTTGAATTTTTGTTTTCCAAATCCCAAACTAATCCAGCTATGACCTACTTGTTTATACATATATTTAAAGTATGAATACTCATCTACTGCTTTTGACTACAAGAACACATAAACATATTGTAGGTGTATGCGAAATGAACTTAAATTAGAATTTCTGCCTAGCTAATGTGTATATTGTTATATGATATAAGATGACTTTTGCAGCTCCAGTTACTCAGACAATACACTGACAGTAGCTGTCAATACTTAGATATATACATATGTGCATGTGTGATGAGTAGTATGTGACCGCAAGAACTTTTATTAAATATATGCATACTAACACACACATGAATAAATGAATATGTAAGGAAGCAACAACATACATTTGGAGGTTACATACATACATGCACTCACACACTCGACTACATTGAAATGTGGTTTCTCATCAACGAAGTTTTCAAGTTTACACCCCTCATATAGCAAAGTATAAGCATACATAACTGCAAACTCAGAAATCAACATATACATATGTATATGTATGTACGTATGTATAATAGCAATTTGACACAGGAGCTTTGCTCCTAATATTAAAGCACATAACAGTAAAGGGAGACAAAAGTTTCTTTTTTGTTTTTGTTTTCATTTTTTTTTCTTCCTTTGTCATTAAAGTTAGGTAATTTATGCATAACTACAGGTGTTCAAGCGCAGCGAAACAAAACAGTGTTATGGAAATAGCCGAAACTTTGTTAGTGCCTCTAACCGGCTAATATGACCGCAGGCCTATAAATAAAGTTCATAGAGAAGTGACTCCAGGAATTCCATGTTAATGCTATGCAGCAGGTGATTAGCTAAAATGCGATTTACATACAGACATAATACATATATTGCACGTTTGTGCGCAAGGAAAAGCCGCAAAGTTTTGTCATGTGCGTGTCCTAGGGGGTCAGTTGTCACGAAAAACTGTTTTATTGTGATCATTTATTAAGCAGTTAACGCAACATTACTAAATTAAGTCTTAGTTCAGTCACATTCTGCCCAAAAGGATTTGTGATGCTATTTTTTTATGGTCTACTCGCATTTGCGAAAAGTTCATAGAACTTAGATTAGCTGGTGTTGAGGTGCGGACTCAATTAGTTACGTAAGTAAACCACATTAAACTTATTGGAGTCGTTATTTAATGCTGCCTGCTGTCATTTAACTCTTCTTGAGTATTCGTAAATACAACTCTGGGTTTCGCTAATGGAATCAGTATTCCCTGAGTGCGTGTTCATAGCTCCAATAATATTTACTGTGTTATATTGTAAGGTTAAAATGGTATCTTAATGAGCCGAAGGCGCCGTAACACCACCAACCAACCTACAAGAGTATATTTCTGAACTTTTCGGGATTTCATATGAATAATTAATGAATGAATCCGTTATGAATATTTCATACTTAAGCCGACGAAATTATAATGCTCAGATCCAAAGCAGAGCTATCGCGATTCAGGCACCCAGTGGTGTACATATCATAGAATTTAGATAACACTAAGGAACTCTTCCAATCACTATTCCATATGTCAACGAAGGTAGACATTTGGTTTTAAGATATAAAAATGGGAGCAGAGATCGCAAACACCCAAAATATATCTTTTCAGAGCAGCTGCTGGCATTTTCGTCAATAAAAATTATCGCTCGGACCATTAATAGTCAGGCAGCTATCGGTCCACGTGAAGATGAGTAGAGCAAATTGAAAAAGTGAAAAAGGTTGAGAAAAAAGAAAAAAGAGAAAAAAGTTGAAAAAAAAAAAAATTATTACATCGGAGTCAATTTCTACCAATTCGCCGGTGAGAAAAGTATTGGACCTCTCGGGGCTTTTGGCAACCAAAAGTTATTGTAGAGAACGATGTGTGGATGAGTGGATGAGTTTCTTCCACCACAGCATTCTTTTTGAAATTGGAACATTCGCCACCATGGAAGACGTATCGCTATAGTTGACTCAAAAGGTAGAAATTTGTTTTGAAATGAAATAAGGTTTTGAAGTTTTAACAACCTCTGAGCAAGACCTACGTTTTACTGATTATACCTCACCATCAGGTTGCTAGAAGCTCAGGGTTCAATGGCACGCGACCGCTGCCTTAGTACAGAAAGCTATACCATGTTGAAATAGCGCATTGAAAACGACATCTATTCTCGTTTCTTTAAAAAGTTTGAAGCTTCTAAAACTTATGGCCAATATATCAGCGGCAAACTCGAGGTCAACCAGTGCATTCTGACCAATATGTCATACAAGTTATGTATTCTATAAGAATGCAGTTGAACTCAACAGCAGGTAGAGCACATCTAAAGTCAAGTTGTTCAGTAACAAGACATTACAAAGTCGATATAACCAGGAAGAATAGTTGAAGAAAGGAAGGGCTTCGGCTTTCTTCAACCAGAATCTGTTACGAATACCATAATTATGAATCTTAACGATTCAGAAGATAGAGATCTGAGAGTCTTGCCATACCTTTGCCTAACCTTCACCCCCGGACAATTAAGCAATCGGTCTAATCTGATATAACCACACGTGAATTTTTTTATGCAAGAGCTGAGCATATTTCTTTTGCCATACACGACACATACACACACACATATACATATATACAAATGCATACTACCGAATAGCTGCGCCACAGCCATTATCCTTGAAACAATCAAACACTTGCCACTTTTGTCTACTTGCTGGCTTCTCTGTTTGTTTGACTATTGTGTTGTTGTTGCTGCTGCTTTTTGCATCCTTTTATCATGCACTGTAACTGCAATTTCTTTTTTACTATCAGTTGCTGGCAATGCCATTCGTCTACCCATCTGATTGTGTCTCTATTTTGCAAGTCAATGTCAACTGGCAATTTAAACAAGAAATCTACGGCTCACGTCGTCTGATTCGTCGTCTGCCAACTCGATCCATTCGCACAGACGAAGACAAGCAGAGACACATAATTGTTGTCATTTACGGTATTTACGGTGATATTGTTGCATTGTTATTAGGAACGGGACTTTGTTTTTGCAGCAAACGAGCTGTGGCACACATACACATCTATATTCCCTCCAACCGTGACTTGATTGCGAATGCTGAATATATCTGAATGAATATATACAAATATATATATAAAGGGTTGTGTTTGCCGACAGCGTATCCATGGCACGTGCCATTGTTATTGTTGTTGTTTTGTTATAGAAGACAAACCGGCCGAGGTGCGATTGCATAAATGCATAGCAATTAAGCGCAGTTGGCAGTCAACTTCCTTCGTTGTTCTTGAAAAGCCGTGAGGTTTTTATAGCTTGGTGGCTTTGAAAATATTTATTTGAGCTTATTGTCTTCATTTAAATTTAACTGACAGCCTTTAAATGTTGTAGCAAGCGTTTGCTGCTTTGGTCAGATTGAATGCGGGAAATGCCTAATTAGCCGGTAATTCAATAAATGAGCTCATGCGGCTACGATCTTAATTAACTAATGCAGTTGACTTAAGTTAATGACATTTCACATCTAATCGAGCTCGATTAAAGCTTAATGAACGGTGTGGGAATTGACTTCATGGATGAATCTTGAAAGATATTCGATCCGAAAGCCGAGAAAAGGTAAAATTATCGTCCGAAGTCATTAAGTGCGTGACTGTAATTTTGTAGATCATTTGTAAATCAGTTTAAAGCATGCTGAAGTCAAAATCTTAAAATCTAGTAAGAGCTGTGGCCTGACTTTTCATAAAACCCATCATAATTTACAAGTATAAGCACAAAATTTTAGACCAAAGAATAAGTAGTGTAATCTCAATTACTAAATACCATATACATAAGTTTTGTTAAGTTCGAATAATATATAAAAAGTATCACTCTGGAACACATCAACTTACATCTGATGCGTGATTAAAAGAAAACATATCGGATAGATAATTTACCTATGTTAAGATTAAAAGAGTTGATTGTTAGATACTCTTTAACTGGATTACAGAAAACCATGAAAACTCTTTGGCTGATTCTAGCAATGGTTCTGTGTAGCAACTAAATAAGACACTTCACTTCGGGGCAGTGTGGAGGGTGGAAAGACCAAAAATTTACCAATTGTAGCTAAAAAGGAAATCGGAATTTTTATAGGGCTCATTATGGGGATTTAAGCGCAAGAGCTCACCTACAGAAATTAAGCAGAACCTAAAAAATTTAGGATATACCTCGAGGAAGAGCATGGTTTCAACAAAATTCTCAGCTTCAAGTGATTAAGGTGATATATATTTCGTGGTTTCAATATTCCCAAGGAATTTGGCTACTTTTATGGAGGCGAAACAATGTTCCTTGAGAATCTACTGAACCGAATTCCTCTTTCGGCTTATAAAAACTACATTTAAAAAATTCCTTATCGATTTCTTTTCAAATATATGCCAAAGCAGTTGGGTTATTCACACATTTCGTTGAAGTAGTTCGCGAGAGTCGACGACTATTTCCGAAAGCTACTGGGCGAAACAAAGACAGTACATACCAATAATGAGTAAGTAAAACAAAGGCCGTCGACGAAAGAGTACTCCACGATGTTGCCGCACTTTTGATCGTAAATAAAACTGAGGGGCCGTTTAATCTTAAGATATTATATATTATATAGTATTCTCTTTACGAACATAAATACACTTTATAGGTTCTTCATTAAACCTGTTATAATAGAGATGACAGTAGGAAGCAGAAACTCAGCCAAAGACAGAATCAATTAGTTACGGCCAGAATCTTCAAAAAAAAAAATACTACGTGAAGTAAAGTCCGTCTAAATCCGGTAGGTTCCAAGGAGAACTGACAAACTCTATGATGACTTCTTTCAAATAATACCAATTCTGGGGCTTCGTTCGGAAAGGAAATCAATAATCCATGCCAATTTCGTAAAGAACGCATTTTCACCTGCATCTGCGGATTTCGAAAAATTTTCGAAATTTCGATACTTGTTAGGTGGATGAAAATAGCTTAGCGAGTAAGAGGAAAACCAAGGCATCTTCGTTATTATTGTCATAATAATTCTTGGCACTTGCCATCCGCATGGAATGGAGAGGTAGTGGAAGATCACCGTTAAGTCAGAAATACCAAATGGAAATGCACTTTTTCCACCAGCAAAATACATCAAATACGAGAACAAAACATAGTAAATCTATTTCAAAGCTATCATATGCATTTTTCTAACAATGAAGAGTTTCCAAAGACATGTAGTTTATGGCATTCCCAGTGACACAATGCCACACATGGTTCAAAGCGGTGTCTAGCAATTCAAACGGGCTAACAGGCTGTCAGCTTGATTTCACCTGCTTCGTGATGTGCCTGCCACACGCTTGCGACTCACTTGTTTGCTCGTTTTCAGTTGTCAACAAAACGGAAACGGAAATGCTAAAATCTACTGCGTAGAAAAACCTAGAGTGCGTGACGCATTGGTAACCATATCCGCATTGCAAGCACTGCGTTGCAGAGCAAACGTCATTGCTGGCTCCGAGTGCGCCCCGCTCACACACCAACTCCGGCTTTCTTTCGCTTTCCAGCAACTTTCTAAGCAACATTCTAAGCAGCAAAGGCGGATACTAAAAAAAAAAAGAAAAAAGAAATTCGTTTGCTGCAGCGCAATAACTCCAACAACAACCACGACAACAAAGCAAATATAAACAAAGTGGCAACTACAATACTAACAACAGATGACAGTGAGCAACAATAGAGTAAAGAGACAAGGCAAACAAGCAGACAAGCAGACAAGCAGACAAGCCGACAAGCACACATGCATACATACAACCTTCGAACCAGCAACAACAATAATATGACGCTAGCGCTGGCAAGCAAGCAAGCAAAATCAACTGACAAGTCCACAAAAAGCCACATGAATTGTGGCCTCATATTGGCCCGATAAGCGGCGGTGGCGAAGAGCGGCCGAGTGCTGAAATGTGCGGCATTTTGACGTAGCGAGCACAAGGACGTGACGAGTTGGAGAGCTAGGGAGCTATGTAGGCCTCGTATTTTCTGTACGTGCTCCCTGGTGTGCGTCTGGTCGCCCATAAAATCCACACACACACGCGTACATATATAGCAACGCGCATGCTGCTCTCTGTATGCTGGCGATGTGTGTGTGTGCGTGTGCCAGTGCCTTGGTGTGATATGCAAACAACAATAAATCGAAGAAGATTTATTGGCTGGTGCCAGCGTCGCGCGTGCTGAATGGATTAGAGCAACGAAATTTATTAACAAAATCCCACACATACACACACACACACACACGCACAGTGATTTTACTGGCCGCAAACAAGCTTTTGTTAGCGGTCTGTTATCTTTTCTCTAATTTCAGCTTTCATACTCCTCTTTGCAGTTTCCTTTAACCGATTTTATTTCTCTTCGTCTAATGCTTGTCAGTTTGCTAAAATGATTAACAGTTTTGTACCAGTGATAACTTAGATATACAGCAGATGAGATAGGTAATGCAGAAATTAATCTCTCAAGACCTTTTTTTCGTTTTGTTCCATTTTAATCTCTTTTGAATTTGTAGATAAGTCCGTGTAGATACTTCTCAACTGAAACTTTCGCCCAAACGAATTGTACCAACATTACAATTCGTGCAAGCAAGAAAGCCAATGATAGCTGAAAAGCCTCAAACAAGCAAGCCACCACATGTCCACCTTTTCGACGTTAGCAGAGCAGCAGTACCACCTTCTCAGAACTATAACATCGTTAATTTAGTCTACATAAGGTAGAGAATGACTCGCCTACTTGCGGAGATTCCGCTGAATGAGGCATACTTATAGATTCCGGGCCACAATTAGACGATTCATTACCAGGCATATCCATAAAACCATAAACTTATTGTTTGGACAATTCATAAACTTTTCTGGTGGTTGAGCTACATTTTGTTTTAACACCAGTGTTGTCAATTTGATGTCTCTGAATAAAAATGACACTATTTTCATTGAAAGAACCCCTTAGCCATTTACTCTCCCTGCAGAACGACCTATTTTCCGTAGAGGGATCGAAAACACTGACTGATGTGAGAATAGTAGGTTGCTTCAGCGATTTAGTAATATCTCTCTCTCCTTTCTTCTTTGCTTTTGTCGCTTGCTGCTTCAACAAAATTATTATTTCGACCATTTGAACTACGACTATGAAACTAAGTAAACATCTTTCAAGTCGATTTACTAGTTATCAAATCAATTCGCTCAAACATTCACGCAGCGCTACAAGCACTACTATTACCGAACTGAGACTTCAAACTACTTAAAGATCTTTAAGTGGGGTTCTTGATTTGGATTTCCTAACATAGAGCACGTATGCTGAAGTGTATCGTACTCTAAAGATCTCTTGTCTTGACTACCTAGATGACATTTTGGTTTATAAAGATTGTGGTGTTTTCTCATAATTATTTGTACTAAACTTTAACTAAAATTCCCAACCACAATACGAAGACGAAGTAATGATTAAAATAATAATAATAAGGCGTACGCTGAAGTTAAGGGTTAAAAAGAACTATCTCAATTTAAGGTTAATTAGAAACTATCGTTATTCGATGTGACACTTCTCTGCCCCCTATGTTTGAGCTCTGCTCTGTTGTCAAGAAATGTAAAGGTGAAAGCAACATCAAATTTATCCTATTTAACTCAATTTGAGAGAGCATTTATATTCCAACTCTACTTGATTACGTCAGTCCATTTGATTTATGCCAGTTGTTTGTTCGATTCGCCACTCTGCAATATTTGACGAAACGAAGACAACGAAAATAAAGGATATTTTATAAGTTTATTACTCAATTTAATATTTTCTTATTACTTATTTTATTCTGTAACATAACATATACTATTATTAAAATGAAAGGGTTAGGATAAGCTTACTTTACACAAACTGGATCAAGCTAACTGTGCAACATTGTTTAAAGCAACTAAGTTGTAGTTTTTTTGGCTCAGAAACTTAGAAGCAGCAGCAGAAGTAATTTCCATAAATTTTGACCCAATAGTTATATCCAACGGTCGTTTCGCGCCCTTTTTCCCAGACTGAAAAAAATGGATATATTTACACAATAAGGGTTTAAAAGATTTGGATTCAAAACCAAATCAAAAAACGCAGTAGAATTAAAAAATAATTACCGAAATTAAACATTTAGCAAAATGTGGTCCGAGACCGTGAAATTTCTTGTCATTAATTAAGTTTAGCTTCCTCGTCCAACTTAAATAATTTATTATGCAGTAACACTTTGACAACAAATCCACCGTTACGGTAACAAAAAATCTGCCAGAACTTTTCAAATCCACCCGTCCTATTAACAATGTTGCCACTTCGCAGCACTTTTGAATTTTGGCACAAAAATATAACTTTATCGCATCATTTTCATAACTTATTATTTTCCATACAGAACATGTGGCATACTCGTGTACTCACGTCCCTTGTGTTGACTTTCGTATTGTAGAAGTGTTCACTGGAACAACTGAAGTGGCGTCGTATAATTTTGGCGGCTTTTACTTTCGCTAAAATTTATTTCGTTTTCATATTCGCCGTTTTGACACCTGAAATTATGCAGTGGCATATACAAGTACTTATGCAACACATACTCGTCATGTACTGGGAAGCATGCAAATGTGGCCGATGGTAGACATTAAATCCCCTGGTGATATTCAAATTGATTATTCAAAGACATACCCAGCGTCAACGACAGTCTTATGAATTTTCAATGGGCGCGTTGTGGAAGTAAAAGTTTTGACATAGTATGTAAATTAAGCTTTGAATGGCAAACGCGAGGACTAGAAAGCCAGAAGGGTGGTTGAGAAAAGAAGGTCTGGTTCACCTGACACAATAATGAGAATATGAAATATAAATCCTTTTCAGTTATATATATATATATATATTTTCTTTTAAATGAGCAACGTAATTCATGGTTCAGATACTGTCATAATTTTAAAGGTTATTCTCTTCTATTACTCCTCTTCTATTACTTGCTCTTCAAGATGTTCCGAGTTTTGCTTAAACGAATTTCAGCTCATTAGTTTGTGAGTTGTGTGTCAAGAATGGAGAACTTGAGTTAAACTCTAATAAAGCGCTCAAATTCTACGAACGCCATATCTTGGACTAAGCACTATTTCGAGATTTCGATTTTCTTCGAGAAAACTTAATATAAAATGCAAAATATAAAAAATCGAATACATAAAACCTCCATGGCAACTACCCCAAAATCAGGAAAGGCCTAAATAAGCTTGAATGAGACACAATTTTTCTACCGCTGCCTTTGTAAAACCCTTGCTAAAGTCAAGTAATGTAATCTTATGGAAATTTCGGATTTCCATCCTTACTAAAAATAATTTTCAATAAAGTCGAAACGAGAAGATTTGAGCCACCATCCATTCAATAAATAATTATGAATAATAAGTTATCCTAACTAAAAGCGAATGGATGTCAAAACGATATAAAATTTTTGTTTTAAAATTGTCTCAAAATTTTTGCAATATACGGTTGGCTTAAAACACATACACAGGGAGTTGCCACATGTTTCAAATATTCGTCACAGGTATATTTATGAGACAAATTGTGGGTGTTAAAATAATAAGGTTTACGGGAATTTTTGATTGAAGAAGGTTGCCACCTGTTTTACGATAATCAATTAAGCTGGTAAAATAAATTTATTTTACAAATGGGTATTAATTTAATAAGGTAATTATTTAGCAAGTTTACTGCTGAAATAATCTTTGTATCGAGTTACCACTTAACTGAAAAATATAATTTAACTAAATTTAAATGGTAAATTTGTAGTACGCAATTCATAATAAATTAAGCGCGTTTATAGAGTTTGCTGTTAAGAAAAATTTCAAAGCGAGAAGGTAGCCATATCAACGATACGCAATTAAATTGATGAAAGAAAATTGAATAATGAATTTCAAAATGAGTATCCAATTGAAGAGGTATACTGTGAACTAATCTTTTGTAGCGAGTTGCCACATAACGGAGTAACATAACTCAATTTAAATTCAAAAAGCAAAATTTTGGTTAACCCAATGGTTATCAAATTTAGCGAGTTTTAGCGAGCTTCGGGCGGAAGTATTTCATTTAGAGTTGCCAACTGAGTGAGAAATGTTGCCGCTTAAATAGTTTTATAGTTTATTGCAATTTCAAAAGAATATTATAATATGGGTAAAAAACGGACGGAATAACTTTTAAAAAATATGTGATATGCGTAACTAAATTGGGTATTTTGAAAAACTCAGTAAATATTTATCGAAATTTCGAAAAGGGACATTGCATTGTCCCTTTTTATTATTATTTGAAAACTGTTCAAGTTCTTTATAAGAGAAACTAATTTAAACTAGCAACAAAGATTCAGTTGACACAATATCCTACTCGTAGTATAATTAATGATGACGTCTATCCTCAGTTATTAAAAAATATATTGATTTCTTTAAATTAGTCACCAGACCTTTAAGACTATCGACACCCTAAAAACTCTACCCCGATCGGTTCACAACACAATAAGCAATCATAACTGTAATTTATATAACTGACAAAAACTGGTAGTTACCACCGCATGCAAAAACAACATAACTGTTACAGCAGAAGAATACTAAGTTAATTACTCTGCGCACATAGCGCACATTTGCCTAGAGCAAAAATTATTACGAATTTCCAGCATATTTAAAAGACAATTTCTTGTGAAAATACAGCAAAACAGAGGGAGCCAAAGAACTGTGCAAGTAAAACATAAGTAACATATATGAACAGCTTAGCTTTATTCGGAGATAGCGCGCAAAAGCGCCGCCACTACCACCGCTGCCACATACCAATTCAAAATCCATTAACGGTGCAGAGCTAACTAAGTTAAAGAAGTTACGCCAACTTGCCGACGTGAGAGCCTGCATAGTCGTTCTGGGCAAATATGCATCGCTACGCCAATGAACGCCCACGGCATCAAAGGCGAAGCGATGCGTAAAATGAAGTGAAGTGTCGAGTTGGAGCGGCGAAAGTCAGCGCCTCAGACACGAGCTGCACTGACTAACTGCGGGCATAACGGCATAGCATAGCATAGCACAGTGCACACATAACCGTAGTCTTACTGCAAAGCCCAGCATAGTTATGTTTTTGTCGGATTGGTGCATGTAAAATGGCTGAAACTCGAGAGATAAATTGTAATTTTCTAGTTGGCAACGCCGCTGCAGCGGACAAATGGCTGGCAGTAACGAGCGCTTCAGCCACACGAAGGCGGCAAGTCGATACTGCGCAGCGGGTAGCTGTAAACGGAGTATGAAATGAGTGAAAGGGAAGCTTTGGTGCCGCCGGGCATAGCAACTCCAGTTAAGTATGAAAATTCCCGCTAATTTATATTGCAAGGCGAAAGTAAAGTTTTTAAAGTCTTATTAGCGCACAGCTCAGCTCATAAATCGACAGAAGGCGAGTGTTGGAGAGCGAGAGGCAGAACGAAAAAGAAAGAGAGCGGGAGAAAGTATATTGTTTTCTTACTTCTGTAAGAATGCATAAATTATGTGTTGTCTCATTTTCGAAATTATAAAGAAAACTTTTGAATTTATTCCAATTTATTAATAAGCGCAAGTTAGCTGGCATTACTTGCCACAGTTGCAACAATTTACCATTGTTAATAATTCAAAAGCACAATTGCGAGGAAAAAGAGACTTTAGAGGGCGTTATTAGGTATCTTACGATTTAAAAACATTAAAAACAGCTACGTAAGGCCATTTGCGACTCGTTTAAGAACGTATTTTATGCTTCAATAAGTAGTTCATCCGGCTTAATTCTCCAAACAAAAGATATGTATTTGTTTAAAATAAAAATAATAGAAATTATTTATAAAACTGAAAGCTGCGCCATGATATATGCTTAAATGGAACCATCCCGGTCGCTTTGGTTATGGTTATGGTAGGTTATATTAGGTTTTCTGGTCGATCATTGATCAGTCGAACTCAGTGACGTATGAACAATTATTCCCAATTCACAATATTCAATTATGAGTGTTGTATATATCACAAATCTGCTAATATAAAAAAATTATATATAAGAAGAATAGGCATTTTAAGATCTAAATATGTTGAAATATATATATCCATTTCTATACTCCTTACTAGACACCCAGGCGAATAGGACGCATTTTGCAACAATATACTATATAATAAATTTTCTTCAAAAATAATCTATATTAATAATATATTAATAATCAAGTTTTATTCAATATTCAAATAGTCAATCAATAATCAAATTAAAATCAAGTTTTTGGTGTCAGTGACAGATAGACTTAGTAATCTCATTAACTTGTTTTAAAGATTTTCGAAAGGTGTTTTTGAAAATTTAAATTTGTTTTAATTTATTGGTAAATTCATAATGGTGTTAAAATTTGTAATTATTAAAAATATTTTATTTGTTTAGCATAACGGTTATACAAACATATAACATATTATTCCAGTTTTCCATTTTCGTTATTTTTCTTTCAGTAGTTGTAAAACTCACAGTCACAAGATCACAGACTTAATCAGCTAAGTCAACTTTTTGAAACTAACACTTACCTGTAAAGAAAGAAAAGAAATACATTTTAATTACTTTAGAATTTAATTAATTTAGAACTTTAGAAAATATTTAGAGTAATTACAATTCTAATTTAAAGGAATTGTTTCGAATTCTAAACTTACATAATATTACTTAAGGAACAAAGGATACATATGTATTTGATTTATGCATTCGAGTTGCCCTCTAATTGAGAATTTGTTTTTGAATACATTTTCCGATTTATTTCCGTATGATTTTTGCCAACAAAGTGATATAATTAGCTAATTGAGTATTAATGTATTTTTTCCACATTAAGACCTATTTTAATACCACGTTCAAACAGATTAATTAGCTGAGATAATTAAGATGTTAATTGACTGAGAGCGTTTACTGTTCAAACCTACTCGACTTAGCTCTAACAATTAGCCCTTAACAGCTAACTAGAAGAGATTTGATTTCGTTCGAGAGAATCTACATTTATTTATGTGTATCAGCTTTCAAAAAGAGATCGAGTTTGAACTACAATGAGACCTTGTATAGGAAAAAAATTATAACTTAATAATTATATGAAACTTAAGGAGCTAGAAGCTTTTGCTCCAGGCAACATAGCAAGTTAGAAAGAAAATTCTACATTCACTACTATTGCTGCATCATAAGCAATATTTTATTATAGAACCGCAATATTACTATTTGTAAAGTGTATAATTTCTCTTGAACAACAACAGTTATTTAACAATACTTTCTTTAAATGTAGTCAAGGTCGATTTTGTCAAACATTTATATATCTATTTCATTTTAATATTAAACACATTTAGTTTTTTCGTCATTTCTTTTATACTAATTTATTATATATCAATTAAATACTAATTAGCTAATTGCCGAATTGTATGGCAAATTGAGAAGCATTAAGTAATAAGTTCTCTTAACTGCTGAATTAGAAGTTTCCTTGGTCAATAGCCAAGATATAGCTCAACGTAAAATAATTATAATTTAATATAAGTGATCATTTATTATTAATTGCTTGTAAATTAAAGCATCTTTATCTCTTAAGTGTTTATGTCAATCGATCAATTGTGATTTTAATAAAGCAACATTTGTGGAAAATTATATTAACGATGCGTGAAGAATGAGCCTTAAGTAAACTTGGAATATTTCATCTTTAAATTTAACGGCTTCATTGCAAACTGAATGATTTCAGTTTAAATAATTACTTGATTAGTGTTTTGCCCACAAAACAAACTTTGCTTTTCTTTTTCTTTTTTTTGCCTTCTTCTGCGTGGATGAGATCTATAAGGTTTATGGACGCTTCAGATACTCTCCTAATTTAAAGAATTAGACTTGTGTAGATAACTTACTAATTGACTCAATTAAGTGGCTGGCTGCTTGAAACGATCATTGCCAGTAATAGCTATAGTTAATAGTTGAAACTTTGTATTTGTTTACAATAAATATTACATATGTTTACAGATCTAGAGAAAAATATTAACACGCAAATCGTATGAGCCTCTACGTAAATTGAGTATCGTGATATGCTCATAATTTTTGTCAAAGAGCGTCTGTTCGCACCAATATTACAATAGAAATGAGAAAACGGTGAGAAGCGCCCAACTAAAGGGTGTCCTATGAAATATTGTTGCTTTAACTTAAAACTCTAAAACAGCCAATTTATGCCAACATCGTACTTCTTCATTTGCATACTTCATTTGCTCTTTAGAAAGTTTTGCGCTTTAATTTGCCAGCAAAATTACTTCATCACACAACTCTGTGTGGTGTCAGCTGCAGCAGCTATTTTTTATGCTCTCGCAACATGTTGCCACAGCGTTTTGTTCACCTAACGGTTCTTTGTAGCACCTAAATCTAATCGCAATATTATATAAAAGTCAAAATGATCAAGTTGACGAGCCGAGTTGAATTCTGGATGTCTGTCTATCCGTCCGTTCGTTCGTCAGTGCAAGCGACAACTTGAGTAAAAACTAAAATATTTTGAAGAAACTGGGCACAGATGTTCCCTAGCACTCAGAAAAGCTTTATATTGCATGCGGATGGAATAGGACTACTGCTTCGCATACAAAATGCGGCTGAGCGAAAACCAATAAGTGCCATAAAAATAAGCAACAAATTAGGATACAAAACTGTAATTTGGTTCAGGTCATCGAAGTGGGGAGAGGCATCTGCTGCATTAAACATATAGCATTCAAACTTTCTGTTTTTTAAACGCCAACTCATATGCTGTGCAAATAGATGACATCGGATGATAACCACGCCCACCCTACATGGAACCGTTATGTTGAAAACTGCTGAAAGTACAATAACTCACTAAAGAGAAGTCAGAAGCATTAAATATTAAAGTAAATATGTTAGGGGAGGGCTTCATAGGAATCGGTGTGAAAATTTGACAATGGGCGTGGCACCGCCCACTTTAAGCTAAATACTATAACTCAGGAACTATCTGAAACATCTGAAAATATTTCACCAGCTTTGAGCCTCATAAATTGGGAGAGTATAAAAGGTTTGGATACATCCGAACTTAGCACTTCCTTATTTCTTTTTATTTAATTCATTTGTGAAATTTTGCAATTAGCGGCAGCAATGAAGAAAGCGTTCAAACTGAAGGAAACTCTGGGCGCTCTTTGCGTTTTTCGCTATTTCACTCCAACTAATTTCGCAGCTTTCTACATAGCAGTGTATATACACTTATATACATCTCTGTATAGAACAGTTTGACTCTTCTGACAGTGTGCTCCTGCTTTCGGGCGCGCTTTAATTAAATCTCATTTTTATATTTTAATAAAAGGAGTGAGCATTGGCATGAGGGATTTTTTTAACTGAGCGAGCAGAACTAATTGTGTATGTAAATGCATTTAATACACAGCGCAAATATATATTTATATATAACTACCATTTGTATATTTGTATGTACTATATATATAAACCCGCCATTTGCATTTTTCTCCGAACGGTCCAGGGCAATCATATTGTCCGAATGAATTCATTGTGCGTTGCACTCTTTACCGTTATCGTTTTTTATGTTCTTGTGATTTTTTGCTATTATTTATACATTTTACTTGCGGCTTTATTGTTGGCCTATTCTGTAGAGTCCTTTATTTCCCAGCTTGCTGCCAATTTATTTTATCGTTGCCTTAATTAATTGGTCATGCTAGGCCGGCTACTGTCGCTGCTACCACTTCAATGCAATTAGGCAACTTTAATTTTGTAATTCACATTCACTATACTGTTGCAGCATCGCTTTTTGATTGTATGCACTGATTATGCGTACGTATTCCAGCACATACAGTGGTGGACATATCATTGGAAATGGCTGCAACTATTTTAATTATTACTTTTAATTTATACTCAATGTTCACTTTATGAAGCTCGTGTGAAAAGAATTACATATTCAACTAACTAGAGTAATATTTTCTCTATATATATATTTTTTTTTTTTTGGAAAATATACAAAATCTAATCCAAGGCCGTACATTTCTCTGCATTTCTTTACCTCAACCTAGAGTCCTCAAAAGCATAAAAAGAAAATCAAAATATATAAATATAGCTTATATGAAGTAAGAATTTTTTAAATTTGTAGCAAATATACTGCTCTCCTCTATCAGAACATTCCGAAACAGGGAGTACTAAGATTGTAAACTTCCTCGCTAACTATTCAGCTGTCGTCCTGGAAAATCTTTCATATTAGGGTTTTTTTTTGAGTAAATTAAAACATTTTCTTATAATATTTAGACATCAATATGACTTTATTACTGCATACAATACATTCGTATTTACCAATTAATATGACAAACACTGTGTATGCATAGTAAAATGGTACCGTTACATTTCTATAAGGTATTTAGATCAAAATACTTTGTGAAGAATTTGCAATTACTAACAAATACAATTAATTTTTAATGTTCTTACTACAATGACCACCACTGTATATGTATGCATAAATAACGCCGTTATATTTCCTTTATATATTTCATAACAAAGTAACTGCTTACGAATTCAGAATTAATTTCGGATAATATTATTTTTAATGCTCCCATTGCTATGACCAAGACTGTATATGTCAATCATTACATTAAAAACAATTTTTTTTGTGTGTATCTAGTAAATTAAATGATCATGTAATTGCGGTTTGTGGAAGCGATAAAATTATTTGTGCAGTCACTACTTGCTGTTTGAGTTTGAAATCAGTTCGTTTGATATTGAAATGCATAAACATGTACATATATGTTTATATTATATGTTTATACACATGTAAACAAACATGTATGTTTATACACAAACATATACATATATGTTTATATTATATGTTTATTGATTGTTATATATTTGCATTTTAAATAATTATATTTTTCTGGCATATTCTGGGCATTTTTTATAAAAGACTTCCAGGACGTGCATATATAAATCAATAAAATATGGATAAGTTTGTGGGTTCGACAATTTGAAATGTTTCGAGAAAAACTCAGATTAAATGTTCAAATATTTCCACTTTCATAGTATTATACAACACCTACACCAGCCCTTTTCTGCACTCAAATGCGTTTACTTTATTTTTGAATACATTTGTTGGCGTTTAGCTTAGTTTGTTGTTGTTGTTGTACGCATTTAAACTTTTGCACTGAAAGCAAACGCAGTAAAACTTTACAAACCAGCACAGATATGTGTTATATTCCTTGAATGTACTGAATACCGATAAATCTTTACTTCGGGATCCCGAAAAGTTTCGGCACGATTCGGGATTTCATTACAATGCGTTTTTAAATCATGCGCGCAAAAATTTAAGATAGCATTAATTTAAAAAAAATTACATCAATGTGATGCGCGTGACGGGATTGTATTAATCCCGAAATGTTGGGCACTCGAAAATGCCGAACCGACCTAAGATATATACACCGTAAAGAAACCTAAGCAAACCTCTTAAAAAATATGCATTTGTGTTTCACACCACGCAAACACATTAATTCATTATGCGTTCGCCAGTGCGTATGATTAACTTTTAATTCCTGCTCTGCATTTCAAAACAAAAAAAACCGTAGCTTTCAGTTTTAAACGGCATCACGCACGCTTTTGTGCGACATTTCGCCCTTCTTTTTAGGCACATCCACTGTTTGCTGTAAATTGTGCAGCAAGCTTAAGCTAAACGACAAACACACAGTTTTAAGCGTCCTCTTTTTTTAATTCGACCCCGCTGCTCTCGCGCCATTGAGCGGTCAGTTTAAGTCATTTTTCGGTTGAATAAACAAACGATGCGCCGGCTCGCGTATGCTTTTCACTTTCGCTAATAAACAAATAAATAAATCATCAAGTGTAAGCTTGACGGCCGAGTACCCGAGCTGTCTAGACAGAGGCGACAAGCACAAACACACTAACACACGCGCACAAATGAAAAGCCAAATAAAACCAAAAAATAATGAATATAATTAAATGTGAAGTGTACGTCAAGTGCATCATCAAATGCGCATTAAATGCTCAAAAGCGCGAGCGTGTGAACTTGAAAAAAGTTTTTGTTTTAATTGCCACATTTCTACGCTGTGGTTGTTGTAATTACTTTTTAGCTTTGCTGTTTGACGGCCGTTGTAATGCCGTTGTAATCTTCTTGATATCGCAGATTTGGGGAGGAAGCCTTTGCAGGAAAAAAAATATTTGTCACTGTTTACAGAAGTTGAACAGTTTTACATTGGACTCTTTGGTTGCAAACAACCGCTTAGGGTTCATGAATTAATGTGTTGCCACCAATCCTAAAATAAAATTTCTTTTAAATATATAAAAAATGGTAGCCTCCAAATGAGGTGTATTTGAAAAATATACATATTTACGAAGAGTTAGATTAGAGCTCATTTTGACCAGAGTTGCACAATTCTCATAATAGAAAAATAAATAATTAAACAATCTATTATCTCAAATCAAAAACGACACTTTTCGTACCACGGAAAAAATATTTGAGAAACCTTCAGAATGAAAAATATTTAGAAAGTTAGATGGGTGAAATAGGGTTGCCATCTACATAAGTTCATTAAACTTCAAGCGCACCAACCGCTCGACATTAAAAATCGTATTTCAGCAGAGTGAGTCATAACATTACCGAAGTAACACCAGAAATTTTATGACCGCATCAACAGATATTATTGTAATCAAAACAAAAAAAAAATTAAATATTTTCAGAATATCTAGCATATTGCAAGAGTCGGAGAAACATTTAATTGGTGTGTTTTTGAAGTTGTACAAATTTCTTGATTTAGCTGTCAAAATAGCTGTCAAAGCAAGCACATGTGATTCGGAACCTTTTGAAGCGCTACATATTGATGTAACTGGCAAATGCTAAAGCAGGACGGTGCAACAAGGCAAACAGAGCTTATAGCTATCACTTTACAGCAACGGGTATGGAGTGAAAGTGAATTGTTTGTAGGAATAGGCCTGTATTTTTTTCACCTACCTCATATGGCTTGACGTTGTTTGATTACTTTTTGTTGAGGTACGTTAGGTCAAGGATCTATGCTGATAAACAAGTAGGCCTAACTCTTTGGAAGGAAACATTTGATATTGGTGAGATAAGTTCGGCTATGCTGAAAAAAGTAATGCAAAATTGGGCCGAATGTTTCCATAAGACGCAGTTGCAGTGGCCATGTGCCTGAAATTCTGTTTGAACTCTAACAAATAACTAATAAATCGGAAGCATTGGTATTAATTAATCCTTATTAATTAATATGTAATTTACTCGAAATAAATATTCTAAATCTCTAGAAAGAGCACCTTTTGTAAGTCCTGTAAGCTCTTGAAGTGGTTTTTTTTCTAACTGTCGCCTCAAAGAAATTATAGTACTAACTATTATAAACGGTTTACTAATGAAAATTAATGATAAATATCCCCTTAAAGTTAAGTGCCACCTGCAAAATATTTTCTTAAATTATTTTAATAAAGACGAATTTTACACTATATTAGTTCACTTAAAGCACAGTGAAGCATTTGAAAAACTTATCAACATTTGCATCAAAGCTGCGGCCATTGCTGCCAGAAAAAAGAAAGAAAAACCCAAAGCAGAGGGAGAAATGTCAAAGCGCCCAAAAGGAAAAAAGCACAAAATGTCAAATGCGACAATCAACTGCGATTACAGCAACAAAAGCAGTGCAAAAAAAGGAAAAAATACATATGTCACATTTTCTACAACTGCGACATGCCCTTGTCATGTTGACGCTGCGCAGCACTCCGGCTTTTTCATGTCCGTCTATTGCCAACATTTTTATTGGCCCCTCCAAGCATGCCACCAGTGCAATGCCAAATCAAATTGCAGCGGCATAAACTTAAATATCCACACAGAAATGTGTGTGTGTGTGTGCCCGTGTGACTATTTGTGGATGCCTGCGCAAAGCTTCGATGGTCATTTGGACATTACTGATTTGATTGAATGTTTCGGAATATTGAAACATATGCGAGGCATGCCACTGACGTGCGGCACACGTTCAAAATATGTGTTTATATGTATATATATATATATATATATATAAGTGTCTGTGTGTGTGTGTATGTGTATTCCACACCAAAATTGCATAAAAAGGGTCTGCCATGGTTGTGGGTGTGCCAATATAACTGTCTGCGCCGCCACTTTTCCGCCTCTTGTGGCTGCGGCATCCGGTTTGATGGCTCAGGGGATGTTAGGGGATGGTATCTGTGTTTGTTTGATCACTTTGAAATTAATTATATGCCACTTTTTGCGGTTGTGTTTTTACGTGCAACAACACACAGTGCCACTGACTGCCTATCTGCGTTTGTGGCGCTCGCGTTTTCTGTGGTACTTTGAAGGACAATGATTGCCACCGCAAGTGGGTGGATATATTTGATTTAGTTGCGGGTTTTTTATTTACCAAGTATTTTTATTACATTTTTAGCAAATGCTGTTTGGAGTATCCGCATAAGTGATGCAGTCTTGCAGCGATATTTTATTAAATTTACATATATTTCTGTGTGTGTGTGTGTCCATTTGTAAACACTTTAATTGAAAACGGTAAGGGAGATTGCATGAATTAAGAACCGAATAAAGGTGACTTAGAACACCTTTAATTTAGAGTGAGCAAGAGGACAAAAAAATAATTAAATAGTAAAATAAATAGCAAATGTAAAAGAAACTACGAAATAACAAAACAAAACTTTATTATTTAAATTTTTTTTATATTTATTATATAAACTTTTCATTTATCGTTAAAGCGAAAAAAATTTAATTATTACGATACACGAGTCTCAAATTTATTTATTTATAGTATTAAGGAGAAGATAGCATTTCAACGTTTAAAATGTGAACCGTATTGCCACAAATGCCTTTTCTAAGATTCCGAGCTCTCTTGCGAAATTTTTAAAATGAAGCATAGTTTTAGGGTTCAATTTGTATGAATTCTACTACATTCAATGTTTATTATGTTTTTGACTTCACTTTCTTGTACCAATTTTTTATCTTTATTTTAAATTAAAACAACTTCCCTCCTTTCCATCCTTCTCCATGCAATGTTTTCCATTTCACATTTGATTATATTATATTTTACTACCTGTATATTTCTAGCCAATACTTAATACTCGGCAGAATACGCTTTCGCCACTCTCGGAATACAGAGGAATACCTTTTTCAAAAGACCAATGGAGTTATGCGCGAGTAAAGAGATAGTTTTATTTCTCTTTCGTAGCTAAGAATTTAAAAGCCGCATAATTTTAGGCTAGGTCAACTGCCAACTGTTACAAATTAAAGAAAGTGCCAAAGTCAATCAAATTTTAAACTTGGATAACCGGATGTACAAGTAAAATTTCCCAAATTATACGCCATATAATTGCACCTAATCTCAAAATAGAACTTTCTCAAAATAGAAACATTTGGATGCATCTCCCTCAACTTTAGACTCGCCCAGCAAAGAAACTATACCGCTATAACAAATGTGTTAAACCGTATAAAAAAAAAGATGCTGTATAAAAACAACAAAAATAATAATAATAAATCATAAATAAATAAATAAATCGTAAATAGATAATAAATCAAATTCAATAATCTTTTTGCTCTTTTTATAAAGTAGAAATTATGCAGCTGAACCCCGCAACGCGAGAGGTTGAAAACGAGAAAATCTTCTACATTTTGGAAGATGCTCTCGAACACAGACTTCTTATTAAACGAGATGGTGGAGACTGAGGCTACAGACATTCAAAATAACACTTTTCCATAGGAAATATAACCTCACAAATTAAATAACATAATAAATAAAATAAGTAACAAATATGAACTACGTGCGTAAAATTTAATACATTTCGAAATTCGTTCACTTTCTGAAATACGAGAATCATAATGAGCCTGGCAAAAATTCTGAGTTTCTAAGGTTTTTAAGAAAGTGCTCTGACCGATTGGCCTGATGCTGAAAGACAAGCGCTTTCAAACGAGTAGCTGATATAGTTAGAAACGCTACCAATACATTATGAGACGGCGGAGGCTGGTTTATCGAGACAACCAGCAATAAACTCTTGATTAATATGCATTTTAATAAAAATGTTAAAGTTTTATGGATTTGGCAGAAATATTTAATTGTGCAAATAGTCTTCCACTTTGCTGCAAGCCTAGCAAGTATGTATTTAAGCCGTATAATGGGATAAAGGTACACTTTGGAACAGATAGGAGTCGATATCCAGGCATGATAATATCGAAAATATGAGATGACAGGCGAAGTTTTCGGAAGCACCTCCGCCTGACATAAGATTTTTGTTCGTTACTTGGAATTGCTATAGATCTACAGACCTCTACGACTACATTTAAGTATAGCCTCTCATAGTAAAAATCCATATAGTGTTGGAGCTTTGGTGGAAATATAGCATTAGATTTCGCTTTAATGCAAACATCTTGCGAGAAAGACTGAAAAGTTCCTTAGTGTATTTTTTCCCCACTATATGTTGAAAGCTATATGGAAGCATGAAAATATCAATGCTATGAATTTTGAATCAGTCTACAATGACCTAAAGTGACTTTATTCTCATGGCAGCCATTTACAAAACCTTAAAGAATACCAAGAAGACCACTTCTTATACACATTTTGTATACAATCTTGTATTGCAATTAAAACTACTTCCGAAAATTCCTACCAAAAATTGTGAATAACTTTAAACAAAGCGCTCCAGTGCTTCGAAATCTCTTCTTCACTGGATTTTCTAAGCGCCGAAGCGCACACAGCCAGACACGTGTAACTAAAAATAACTTCCACAGTTGATTTGTTTCCTTTTCCTCAACTTTTTACCACAACCACATTTTTGTTTAACTTGGGCTTATTTCTTTATCTATTTTATTTTTACTTTAGTTTTTTTGTATTTTAGTTGTGTTTTTGTTTTTATTTCCTTGTATATTCTTCCTTATTTTGTCTCTCTTGTGCTGGGCAATATGGCTGCCTGACAACGTGCAGACAGCGCACATTTGAAAAAGTAGCAACAAAAAGCCGATTGCCAAGCAACACGACGAAGAACCATGAAAAAGATAGAAAAGCAAAAACAATAAAAACAACAACAACAATATGAAAGTTGACAACTACAACTATTTGCTTGCATAAATGGCCGGCTTATTTGCATGTTTAACATGACAAAGGATCGTTCGGCCATAACCGTAAATGTAAGCAGCAGTTACAGCAGAAGCCGCAGCAGAGAGAGCGGCAGTGGCGACGAGAGCGACACCAATTGCCAAGGTGAGTGCATCGTTCGGCTCCACTTCCCCGTGTAGCCGTCAGCAAGCGCCACTTAATAAATGTTTGTTTAGTGTTCGCTTTTTGGCAAAACCGCAAAACTTGGACTTGGCTTAGAGAGCGTCACATTTAAGTTGATTTTTATTTTGCTTAGCATTTTTATTTTTATTTTTTTTTCTTATAACTTTTTTTATATAAAATATGTTAGAAATTGTGGATTTATATATTGTGTTATACAGTAAAATGGTTCTCAAATTCCAGCCGAATTAATTTTCATTGTCATAATAACTTTCATGTAAATGAATTCGGTAACTATATGTCATTTTATTTTTAAGAAGAAGATATATATGCTTAAAACAACTTGAGTTGATGACGACCATTTGAGTATTACAGCATATTATAATGTAATAATATAATAAATTTAATACGGATATGGCCAGATTTTAAGATTAAAATTTAGCCTAAACCAACATATGGAATTTTAACAAATTAATAAATTTTTTGAAGTTTTTACTGTCTTTGCCATTGGACATAAAAATTGAAAATTATTTTACAGGTTGTCACCTGTTTAAAATCCTTAGTTTAATATATGTTATATAATAAACCATTTTTAGAATATGGATATCAAACTGAAGACATATAGGAGGACTTCGAAGTGAAAACATATTGTATGAGGGTGACCGCCTGCTCCAAATTATTTTTTATTTTAATTATATGAAATAGTCAAAATATTACAATAAGGAAATGAACTATTTCAAGAAAGATCAACTGTTTAAAGAAATAAATTCCATGAAATTCACAAAATAAAAAAATTTTTAGAATATGGGCGTCAAACTAAATAGATATAAGAAAGCTAAAAGTTAAATATTTATTAAAGGAGTATTGTCACCTGCTTTATATTTTTATTTTATCTTATAATCTATTTTTTATTCAATCTAGTCGAAAAATTCAAAATTCTACCAGATATTTTTAAGAAGTACGACACAGTTTTGAGAAAGGTTGCCTTCAACTTAAACATTTTATCTTAAAAGAAGTAAGAAATGGCTAAGTTCGGGTGTAACCGAACATTTTATACTCTCGCTACACTCTAGCAATGTGCAAAGATCACAGCCGGCGCACTGCTTTCAGGTGCTGGCATAAATTTATATTAAAAAATGTTGCGGAAGAATTCAACATTCATTATCCGACGCAATTGTCAGTGGATTGCAATCATATTTGGTATCTTATTAACTTAAATTACAGGCCATAGACTCATGTACTTTCATTGTTATATTTTGCTTCGTGTCAGCGATATTTATATTAAAATCTACCAAATTAGCTCAAAAGTAACATATGCGATATAAACTCAACCAAAGTGGCTTAGTTGAAAATATTACATACATGAGGAGAAAGCCAACAAGAGAAAAGGAAATCATTATATTAGGAATAAGCGGCTTAGACCATGATCTAGATATCATCTTTTTATTTTCTTTTTCTTTCTTATTTTATCTTTCCTTTCTTACATCTTTCATATTTAGTGCGAAATCACATTCTGTTTAAGAAAATATATCCATTTAATTTCATTAAAATATCACACATATTGACCAACATAAGCGGTTTAAAGTCAGATGGAAAGTCGGGAATTGTTATATCGGGCAGTTTTGGGATAGAGGAAGATCTCATTCAAGTATATTAGGGAATATGTTTTCACGCAATCTTGTGAAGGTAACTCACACAGTGCCCGACATATTCGGCATAAAGTCTGCTCGAATAACGAACATCATTATATGTAGTATGTGGGAGCTGGGATAATTCGTAAACCGATTTCACACATTTTCGGAAGTAAACTATGGTATATCGGATATTACACCTTCACTTAATGTTGTTAAGATATCTTACATATTGGCCGAAGTATATTGTATAAAGTCTACCCAGAGGTTGAAAATCCGTATATTAGGTATATGGGCGCTAGGGGAAGTATTTATCCGATTTTCCCCATTTTTGATATTAGAGCACGCTATTATCATGGAAAGGTAATCCTCGAATTTCATTACAATATCTTTTGGATTTCTCGACATTTTCGATAAAAAAGTCAGATATAGGCACTGAGGTGCTAATATTGGGTATCTGGTGGCTTGAATTCTTATAAACCGATTTCGTCTATTTTTATGCAATGAGATGGCTTATCTTGAAAGCACTATTTGCACAGTGTTTGATTTTCATATCTTAATTGCTGCTCGATTTATCTACCTTAAAGTTAACGGATCAGGTGCAACTTAAAATTGTGTTATATGATAAGTAGGCGTTGTTTTTATCCGATTTCGTCCATTTTCATAGCGTGACATAAAAATGCAAACATAATGTCACTTCTGTTGAAATCGGTTAAGGGGTGGTTGAGATATAGGTTTTCTCCTAAAAGTGGGCGGCGTCACGCCTATCATCAAAACTTTACACAGATGCCTATGCAACCCTTCCGTATCATATTCGCTGCAAGATTTGATGTTTCTGACATGTTCCTTCAGCGATTAACCGCATTTAATTCATTAACCGATTACATTCATTTTCAAATTATATGAAGAGATGCTAGTAAAACTTAGCCGGGGAAAATTTGATTGATGTATCTTTAACGGTTTCCCACATATATATATTTAACCTATTGGGGGCAAGGCCATGCCCACTTTTACAGAAATGTTTTCCCACAGATGCCACGCCCTACTAGGATCCTCTATACCAAATAACATATTAATATCTTAATTTTCTGCTTAGTTATAGCACATTATCTGTTTCCTATTAATGGCAGTTTATGGGCGTGGCTGATCTCCAATTACGTCCATCTACAATATCAACCGTCTTACGGTGACAAAGAACACGTTCACCAAGTTTCATCAAAACATCTTAGTTTTTACTCAAGTTATCGCTTGCACGGACGGACGGACGGACAGACACTCGGATTTCGTCTCGTCTTTTCATCCTGATCATTTATATATATATATATGTCTATATCTAACTCGTTTAGTTCTAGGTGTTACAAGCAACCGTTATGTGAACAAAACTATTATACTCTGTACCAACATGTTGCGATAGTATAAAAATTAATATCATTAACGGTCTTTATATGTTGGTATGTAATGGAACATGTTTTATAGTAATGTTGCTACTTGTTTTAGTTTTTTTTTTCCTATTCAAATAAAATGGTCGAAATGCCGTTACTTGGAAATGGGATAATTTTAAGAAAGATATTTATCCGCTGAAAACATTTTTGAGTAGGGTTGCCATAAGCACCCATAGTTAGAATATAGGAATTAACCTAAGAGGCATGAAAACGCTGTTTGAACTGATTATTATTTTTATTTACAATACTTAAAATAATCGGAATATCTCAATATGAAGTTCAAAACTTTTAATTTGGATTGGATAGATATTTATTCGAGAAGGTTTTGAATGAACTGCTTAAAGATTTCAAATAATAAAATAAATACAATGATACAACTTTTGTATCAAATGACTGGATAAATATTGCATTTTGGTACCAATCTAAAACGTTATCAATGTTAAAAGTATTGAAAGTAAAAAAAGGATTATGTGAGATATCAAAAACTTCCTAACCAGTTTGGAAGTTTCCATCTAAACAAATGTCAAATATTTTTGTAAGGGAGAAAAAATGTCATTTAGTTACTAATCATTTAAACGTCACTCAATTTTGTTACTGCTACAAAACACTTCTAAACTCCGAGGACAGGTAACTATTTTCGAAAACAGTTTTCAGAAACTTTTGCTTCCTCAAATAACCTTTGAACTTTGTAATTTCTACAGCAACTGCATGCCGTGCATTGTGTAAACACCAAAATCAAGGGAACTGAAAACTTTGCGCTAACTGACCAGCTGACAAGGAAAATCAACACAGCAACGAAATCACAAAACACGTCATTCACTAAAACAACAACAACTACAAAACAAATGTGCAACGAACAAAACTAACTTTCAGTAGTTTGTATTACCAACGGCAACTGCCAAGCACTACGAAGAACAGGCGAGCGCTACGAGGCGGAACGTGTTCTCTAATGCACAGGTCCCCTGTTTAGCTTAGTCAGCCAAAAAAATCTGCACTGAATTTGTGAGTGCTTGGACAATGCGCGGCGACAGCCAGTAGATGACGCTGCTGTAGTGTTGCAATTTTTGCTGATGGTTGTTTACAATGTGTTTTGTTGGCATATTTTGCGTTGTTCTTTGTGTTGTTGTTTGCTTCTTTTAACTAGCAATGTTTGCTTTCGTTCACTACCTTTTTTCTCGCCAAACTTTGCGGATAGTTGAACAAATAACATAGAGGGCAATGCAGCATAATGCTGGCGGTCAGCGGAAGCAGCAACAAAATGCCATTGAACTTGCAACATACGCAGCGAAACAAAAAGCAAATTAGAAAAGAAGAAAAACATAATAATAGCAATGCAAACAAGTGTAGAAAATACAACCCAGCGGGCGTAAGGGGTGTCCAAGTTTCGTAAAGAACCTAATTAAGGTTCGAAAAGGAATGAAAACGAAGGTCACATGATGGTCGGTTCTGCGAGCAGTAGTTTGTAGTTTGATTTGAAACTACCTCACCTTAGTTTACCGGTTAGCCTAATAACAACAACGAAATTAAAAATTATGATAATTCTTCATGAATATTTAATGGAAATCGTCATTCGATAAACAGGAGATTACCTGAGTTACCAAAGGCAACAAAATTTGTAGCTGATGCCATGCACCATAAGTCCAAGGATAATTCTTCATCTGATAGATCCGGTCTCTAAATAAATCGAAGAATATATCGAATTTGTGCTACCACTGAGAAATATACAAACAAAAAGGAGAGGATGATCTATAGATCCGCGGATCTAAGGACTAAAGACCAAATCTATAAAATAAAAAACAAAAAATTAAGCATCGTTCCCACGACGGAGCGCACCCGAATTTTGATTCGCACAAGGACTGTCAACTAGGCAACATACCTTAAAACCATTTGAGAACTTTTTCTCAACAACGACAACGACCGCATCCGAGACTGTCGGGCTCTTACATTTTTGATCATTGTGCGGGCTTTTACTGACGAGTTTTCCTGAGGAAATGTTCTTAAACCTTACATTCTATTGTAGTATAACAAGAAGTATAAGCATATGTTCCACATGTGGAATCGAATACGATTCATAGATCTTAGGCTGGTATGGTCCACCTTTAGATTCGTCAAACAGAACACCAAGTTCGATGCAATTAATGAAGAACATAAAGACGTGTAATAAACTGCAATGAAAAACAAATTAAAGTGCACGTAATCCTTTGCCACATGCCTCTCAGAATATCAGAAAAACAGAAATATAACCACTATAATACAAGTTTTTTGTGTGTAAAATATATATTGAAAGGTAACCTACTTAGTAATAGTTATATAGCTTTTAATCATCCGCAGATCATAATCCGAAGCAGCGATCGGCTGTTTCTTTGGTAGAACTTGCACAGCCCCTCATTTGGTTAAGAAAAACCGATCTTCCCTTTAGCACTGGTACTCGTTTTTGACCATTCTATTTGCTGGGTTACAATAAAAGTCTATAAAAATATATATATAAATATATATGTATATTCATTTCTAAACAAGCATGTATGAGTCTACTATTGTTGACGCCTTTCCCGTTGCGGTCGTTGTAGCTGCTATTTATAGTTACAACTAAGCTTTCTATGCTGTTTGTTTTTCCGACGCTATATTTACTTTTATACACACTCATACACATACTTTTGTGCTATGAAATTTTTTTTTTGACGAGTGGTAAGTTCTATGTATGCATATGGAGCTGGCTTTCAATGTGAAGTTGAAGTTTTGAAGTTGCACAAAATTCACTGCCATCAAATGCCCCTGGCGTTTGATTTGGCTGTAATAATACCCTGTTGGAAAATTAATTGATGATATGGTGGACTGGTAGGAAAGTGGATTGCCGTTTTTGCCTAAAATAAATGCAAGCTATACTTCAATAAGAAAGAAAACTCATATTCAATTTACTGAAACTATCGCAAAGTCAATAGACTTAAGAGAAAAGAAAAACAGTACAGAGGCCATTTATGCCAGTACTGTGTGGTTAAACTCGTATTTGCAATATATTAATCTAGTTCAAACTAATAAATTTATCATATTTATTGTTTACTTTAAATAATAAATGTGATCAATTCAATCTCTAAAAAACGGGTAGATAAATTTCAGAAGTACCACTTCCCTCCCATTAGTTCTTGACTTGATTATTATGAACCGATTTCCCCAAATTGCTACCTTCAAACCAAGTACAGGTCAGCACTCATATGTCATAACATGCCTATAAGGTATACAGCATCGATTTCCTATTGGGTAATCTATACCGATATTCACCCTTCTTTGTTCTATTCTTCGTGAGTGTTCGTACACGCGATTTGTTGAGCTTCCACAGTTTGCGAAGCTATTTGGCGCAATTCTAACTGCAATTTTTAGCACAAAGAAAAATGGACATTCAAACTCAGAGTACAATAGGGAAATTTTTCAGTACCCTGTAACAAGCAAGAAACCCACGTGCGACTCGTTGCTTACGGGAGATGGGCACCTGCCACGCTGATAACTGAACCACAAATATTCACATATGCACTTTTCTATGTTTATGCAGATCTAAGCACTTACGGTGCTAAGCCAATGTTAAGGCTGCCTAGCATTGCTTGTCTTGCAGCTGTATCCCACCGCAATTCCCTGGCGTAATATCAGTCATTCTAAACTTTATGTAGCTGAAAATTGTGGAGCAGCTCTAACATTCGAAATTGAGTGGAGTGGAAGGGTAGCTTTGCAGAAATAGCAATATTCCGACTGTAACCACAACCGCAACCGTTGCAACAGCTATTATATAACTATAATAATAAAAACTAAACAAAATTCTCTAACCATTGCTAGGAAAGTAATGTGGTGTGCAATAACAAGTACAAGACTACTTCATGGACACACTTTTATATATATCTACAAAAGTAAATACAATTTTAATGTCAGACCCTTTATTAGAAAAATTTTACTGAACAGCGTTGCCAACTAAATGTTAACAATAAATTTAATTAATCCTTAGAAGCATACTTTTAACAACAAATACACAGAAAATTATAATATAATCATATATATAATATTTATTATATATAATATTATTACATTCATTATATATAACAAAAATACATGTCTAAGTCTAAGGTAGAGACTAAATGTAAGTGTACGTTTTGATTGAAGCGTACGTATAAGTACAAGTCTAAGTTTAATTCTACGTTAAGGTACGTACAAGTAGCAGTACAAATACAAATTGAAGTCTGTAAGTCTAAGTCTATGTAATCGTTTTAGTCTAATTCAAGTCTAGTCTAAGTATAAGTTTAATTTTAAGTGTAAGCAATGATCTAATGTCTATGACTAAGTCGAAGTCTTAATATAAATCTAAATAATGTAATATATGTAATCGTTTAAGCCTAAGTCCAAGTCTAGTCTAAGTATAAGTTTAATTTTAAGTCTAAACAGGGCTCCAAGTCTAAGTCTAAGTTTAAATATAAAACTAAATACAAGAATTAGTTTGTGTTTAAGTCCTAGTCTAAGACTAAGTATATATATATATAAGTCTAAGTTCAAATCAAAGTCTAAGTTTAAGTATAAGTATAAGCATAAATACAAGCGGGAGTTAACTATAATATAGCATAAGTGATATCTGTAGAAGTATCAAATCTGAGTATGTTTTTAAACATTCATTAGAATGAAATATATTTTAAAGGGAAGGTAATTGCGTTCTTCAACATTCTTAATGATATTTTAGTGACTCTTTAATTGCCGACTATTTAACTTATGTACCCTTATGTTTCATCTATATATATATAAATATATATATACATATACATATATATATACATTGATGCAACTAATACATACATATGTTTATATGTACTTATGCCACTCTGCCTCTTACTTTCACTCCCTACTAGTATTTTTATTGTATTAAACTTTCTAGCCATTGCCGGAGGGCTTCAAATTGGCTCACAGCACTGGTAATTAGTAAAAGTTTTTTCCTTTTCGTTTCCGTTGCAATAACAGTCGACAGCCAACAATTACTCTGGTAGAGTTATATTTTTCTGTGCACTTTATTTCCGTTTTAATCCCTCACATCTGTGAGTTGTTTCTACAATTGACTCATTTTTTATTTATTTGAGGCTTTATTTTAGTCGCAAAGTAAAACAATGGTAATGAATTGGAATTGGGGATTGAGTTCTCAATACTTAGAAGAATGTGCGGTGTGTGCTTTTAGGTATACTGAGGTATTTTGCTCCATCAAGAGCATTTCTCCTACAGAGATTAATAAAGAAAGATTTATAACTACCATATTTATAAGTTGTAGCTTCTTCAGAGTACTTGGTATTAAAACTTACTGAAGAATAGATTCAGAACGAAAACAGAAGAGCCAGATAATTAAATTTAAAGTATTCGAGTAGGTGATCAATAGCTTGTATGCTATATTATATATATTGCAGTATTGAGACACTATTCTAAGCACTGAAAATTTTTATTTTACAGGTGCTGGTACTTAAATTTCCATAATTAATTATCGGAATAATTCGAAGGAGCAGCCCAAGCACTTTTCTTCCACAAACTTTACTAGAAGCACCATTTCATTCCGCCGTTAAATCCGTTCCTGGAAATCGTATGAAAGTTCTATCAAAACACTATTGTATTCATATATTTAATTATTCCTAATTCGTAAGCAATTAAAAATGCATCTGGCAAAGCACAAAACCTGGACGCTTTACATTCTATTTACCTAAAAAGGAAAAATTGTCTAAAGCAAACATAAGGAACGGGGAATGGAATGAAAGCAAAGCAAAAGCTTTCATATTGTTGGAAGCTACAGCAAAGAGCGTACAAAAAAATGTGGGCACTAATTTGTAAATGGTCATTTAAGGGGTTGGAGCGCATTAGTTAGACATAACCTGTTTAAGCAACCCTGTGCGAATACTTTGTTAGTAAAAAGCCTAGTAAAATTTTAAGTAAACAAGAACTTTTTTCTATAAATTTCCTGTCACAAAAAAGTATTGGTAGAAATTTGGCTTATTGCTTATTGTTTTTAGAGAGATCTCTATAGAGCACAGGAAATTTCTACTCCCGTTATTTTTTTAGCAAAGCACACAACTTGAGATTTGGCAAAAAGCTCCTTATTCACAACGTTGTTATGAAAGCTTTTCTTACGCTTTTTTTTCTTTCTTACGCGTAAAATGATCTAAAGAAAGTCGAAGCGATTTTTAATAATATAATATATCCAATCCAATTCCAAATCATCTTTAATGCAAATACTTTTTTGAGGTTAAGTATTCGAGCGAACCAATGACAAATTTTTATTTCCTTGATCGTTGAGATGAAAGCTTATTATAATTGCGCCAGCTTTTTAGTGAATAATATTAGAAGAGGAAGTTCCTTGAAAATTAGCGAGGTCACAGCTTGTTGGAACCGTTTTTTCAAAATTCCACAGGTTCAAAAATTATTCTTATTTTTTATAAAATCTTTTATAAAACCTACATCTAAATTTCGAAAAGCTCCAAATATTTAAAAGCTCTGTGGAGAGTAATATATAAAAATGGAGCTTTTCTTATTTGGCCATCTCAACTAAGTGATTTTATGTTACCAAAAAAAATCATAAAACAAAATAAAACACAGAATAAAATATATGAAGTGCCAGCAAAATAATAACAAATAAAAGCTATGTAAATGTAAAACTTCATTTGATAAATTCGAGCACTTCAGTTGGCTTTAGACTTACAAGGGTTTATGGTCGCTGCCAACAAGCTTTGTCCATAAACGGGATTGCGAAACAAATAAGGAAACAACGAAAAAAATTAACAAGAAAAGCTGAAAATGCAAAGTAGCAACAGGGAGAGTGGAGCATTGAGAGAATTTCAGAGTGCTAAAGTAACGGTATGCTCAAAAGGTAAAACAAAAAGTTCGAGACTGCACAAAGCAGCACATTGCTTTGAAGTGACCAGGACCAGCGCCAGGTCAGGCGCAGCGCGCAGCGCGCACTCTACTGGCAAAACAAAAACAATGAGGATGATGACAAGAGAGCATATAAAGGCAGGAACTTCAAAGTGCAGTGCCTGCTCCTATTTATTAAGCATTGGCTTTTGACATGCAAACAGAGTCCAAGCACTTGTTCGTTGGTGTTTTTTTCGGCAGGAACTCTAGCATAACGGCAAGGGCTGAGGTGCATGCATCTACTTGGTTATACACCGAAAAAAGTAGATATATGTAGAGAACTCAGTCTTCATAATTATATTAACATTTCTTTTGTTCATACGAAAAGTATGCAAACGAAGCAGCACTGCTGAGCTAAAAAGCTAAGTGAAGGAAGAAAAACGAAAATGGAAGCAAAAAAAAATAGAATTCATAAATAATACGAAGAAACAAAAGGAATGCAGCGCAAATGTTTTGAACTCTCTCTCTCTAATTTAATCTAATTTAATTATGTTTCGTAAAAAGTCATTCAGCTATATCACAGCCGACTTTCAAATCTCCTCGCCAGAATGCAACTATATTTGGCATAAGGCATAACATACGATCTTCAAATAGTACCAAAAATGAATTTGATGCTCCATACAACAGTGACAGTGAGAGAAAAGATATTCGATACATTTCTGTAATGTAAACCAAAGAGAACCTTCGGGCAAGAACTGAGAGGAGTAGTTTTGTGAAACTGAACATTAACTGACTAATTTCTTACAGAATGTCAGACATCATCTAAGACTTATCTCTGTAGGAGTAAAGCACAAATGGTTAGCGGTACAAATAATCACAAGGAGAGGACCATCTTCAGTACTCTACTCACTTCCAATAAGGACGCTAAGTTACCCTGCATAAAGTTCGAACTAAAACCGCCCAACATATATCATATAAATATAAGATCGATAAACGATAAATTAAAAGAACATGCCGAAGACAAAAAAAACCTAAAAGTTGATGTTTCATTACACGGCAATCAAAAATTCTTATCGAAATATGTCAATATTATAATATCGACAAAACAAACATCGATTATTTTAAATCCTACAATAAATATTAACTCACATATTGACTATTTATATTAATAATTTCTTATCGAAAAATGTTAACCGAATAATATCGATTAATTTGAAGCCTATCATAGTTCAATATATTCATAATTATATTTCTTTTTGAAATTTAAATCATTATAAACAAAAACTTTTTTTTGGTGTTACAAATAGCGAAATCACAAACTATCTAACTACTGGAGCTTGAATTTCAACAGTCAAACACAAACTGCATTTATTTTAGACTGGGTGTCTAACTAAATATTACAAATTGGTTAATGGTGCTTGAATTACGAAGTAGTGATCTGCAGCCTGATTTTAAGTTGAATGAAAAGCTCCTCGCAGTAGAAATATCCAGCGAACTAGCTTTTAGTTAGAATATTTGAGATCTAGACCGCAATGTGCACCTATTCCGGAACACTCGAAGGAGGCGGAACACCTAATCATATAATTAATAATGAAATTTTGTACATAGTTATCTCTTCACTTAGTTGCTACGAATTTTTTAAAAAGGACATATGTCTAATAAACCAAATTTTAGATTTTCTCGCTGAATCAAATCTTTTAACTACACAAATAAACTTATATACATATTTATCGAAAATTATTGCAAGTTCAATGTATGTGGTTGCCATATTGTACAATAATACAAAAGAAAATATGACAGTATAAATTTGACAAATATGAAATATTTAACTTATTGTTACATTTATATAAACTGAATTGTTAATAATAATTCAATATTATTGCACTTTTAAGAGAATTAAAATTAAAAAAGGATATCAAAAATTAGTGTCAATTAAAATAAAAGTAATTTCGTGTAAATGCAAGCGAACTGTATCACATTTTTACATTTTCACGCAATGAAATTATGCTGGTTTTAATATATTGTAACTTTGCAGATACTTCACGCAGTGCTTTTATATGGTAGTGTGTGTCATTGGAAACACAGTTGCAATTGTCATATTAAAGATGGCGTTTTAATGGCTAATAAATATTAATTGCAAAAATAAATTCACGCAAACGCATCTATGTTTATATGTATGTGTGTATGTGCATAAGTGCACATGTATGTAAAAAGCGCATTACACTAGCGGCAAATAGATTGTGTTGACTTTAAATTAACCCGGGAGCCATAAAAGTCGGCACATTTGCAATCACATTTCTGCATATTTAAGTAGATAGTCGAAAACCAATTCGCACGTCCATGAACACATGAAAGTCAACCGAAGTCAGCAGTGAGCAGAGAACAGTCTCCATTGGCGGAAATCTCGGTGCGAGACAAAGACCACAGCCATATGTGCAGGGATATAGGCGAGTTGGGAAGGAAGGCGCGAAGGCAGGAAGTGGAATGTGCGACCAAAGAACGTCCAGTGTTGATATGGCAAAGTGCGACAATAAAACCGGAAAATAATAACTGTAAGACGAGTGCTAAGGTACTTTTGATACGGCTTCCATTTTTATTTGGAGTTGAAAAAAGAAATTAATTCAGAGGTTTTTTATGCAATTTTTAAGAATTTTGCATAAAATAATATTTGCTCAACAATTTTCTTAATAAGGCGCATTGCGAACCTTGCCGCTACAGTTCGCAAGCCACACACAAGCACACCAACAGCTGCGGCACTGTCTGCCCGACCACAATGTATCGTCATAATAATTTCGCTTTTAATTACATTTCATATGCCAAAACGCAAACATAAACACCATCGAACACACACACACACACACACACAATTACACAACTTTGTTTCACTCACGTAACATTTTCATACATGGCAGCACTAATACACACACATATGTGAGCTTATGTGAATTTGGCGAATATGCGCAGGCACGAGCTCACTCTATCATTGTACATTTAGTTTATTCTTACAACTAGTTTCTCACACACACACGCTTCTATGTACGTGTAATTACATGTATTTATATGTAAGTGATTATGTGTCATGCTGTGTAGCGGCACTTCAGCACACACACTTTCACATAAAGCGGCGACGAGTGGAACTCGAGCACCTTCTCAAAGTGGCAGTGTTTTTCAGATTCGCAGTCGAATGGACGCACAGGTGAAACAGAAAGACAACAAGAACAAGCTGCATATCTTGAACACACACACAAACACATATACATATATAAACATGGGCTTTCAAGACAGACGAGTAGACAGCTGGCGAATCGCTGGCATATCAAGTTGACACTGCTGAAGGTTAAGATGTTTTTTTATTTTACATATATACATACAGAAATACATATACATTTAAACATATATGTGCTCCTTGTGTACATTTTTTCCTTCATTAATATGTGCGCTAGAAAGTCAAAGTGTGGAAAATTGCCAAGGCGTAGGGAAAAAATATTTAAATAATAGAAGGAAAAATTGTTAAAAAAAGTATATTTAAATGAATTTATATACGTTTACTAATAAAACAAAGGTATCTTTGTATTATTGATGAAGAATATATTTTTAAATTTGGATTATGCTATTGCTATTATAAGAGCATTAAAATCATTCTTCTTCAGTCTTTATTATTCATTAAATACGTACACATAAAAAAAACAAAACTTAAAAAAAGAAAAAAAAACTTAAAAAAAAAACATTAACACTTAAAAGCACACACAGATAAGAAAATACCAAGAAATATAAATGTGGAATTTAAATGAAAATTAAAAATAGTCCGAAGACCTTCTTTAGGCTTGCAATAAATTCAGTTGAATACATACAGGGTGGATCGCAAGCCAGTTCAGCTCGAGCTGTCGGAAAACGGAAGGGTTACGGAATTTCAAAACGCCCGAAAACAGAAACAATCCGAGCACTATAAATAAAAAAATTTTATTTTATTCTGCAAGAGATGAAACCTAGAGGCCTAAACTAGTCTACTGAGAATAGTTTTCTATTTCAATTACTTAAAAACAGGGTTTTCACAGCAGTCGCTTAACAATTAGATTAGGTTAGGCATTTTCTCAATGAAAAACTTTCGATTTTAGTTTCTAAAATTGAAAGAAAAAATCAGGAGACACTTCGAGATAACATTGATTTTTTTTATTTAGAAGCTTATTTAATCATCGTTAGAAATGTAAAAAAAAAGAAAAAACACATTGGTTCACCCTATATATGCTAACGATGTAAGCAGCATTAGTAAGTTGAAAATTTGTTGTTATGATGAAAATAAGAATGAGTCAACATTACATCAGAACCTTATAGGCCCCAGTATTGACATACAAATATGATTTCATTGTATACAAAAAAATTTGAAGAAAATTATTAGGGCAACTAATCTTTTGATTAAGACCCATTCAGGTTTTCAAATTCATATTAAAGCCCTGAAACAACTTCCTTTTTATACTATATTTTGTTGCAAATTTTTTCAGAATATTTCAGTTCTTATATTCTCAAACAGACTTCTTACACGCTATGCATTTTTTGTAAATGCTAGTTTAATATTTACTTGAACATTTAGTAAAGGTGGCAACTCTGGTAGCACATATAATTACAACCCAGCTTTTTACCAAATAATAAGTATCACACTGAGCCTTCCGAGAATATTTTCACTCTAACAACTTTTATTTAAAAAATGTGGCAACTCTGTATTTTTTTCCGTAAAACTTGAGATATTTCAAATGTCTTTTAAACGACGGAACCACGTGAAAAGCTTCAGTTGAAGGACATCCTGAAAGCATTTCGGAATAAAAAAAAAACTGAAAAACAAAATATTTTTCGTTGATGTTGTTGTATACTCCAATCTCATGTTCTTCAACAATAATATTGTCCTATATTAAGAATAATATAATATTTCGGCTAAACTCGGTATGCTCTTTCAAACGTTCATTGGAACACCTAACGAACTACCAATAGTTCAGACTTCCCGGTCCACGTAATACTCAATAGTCCTTGTATTTGTCTCCACAAACAATAACAACAACTAAGCTATTAAAGTGGAAATGATATAAGTCGCGAAGTTGGCTTCGGATCGTAAAACCTATAACTTCTTCGGGTAGTTGCCCACCAATTGTTGGAGTGTTGAAATTGGAATAGGCACAACATCTTTCGTTATTCACTATAATAAGGTAGTATCAAAATACTTTGATTTAGGAATTATTAACGGCGCTTAATAGGTTCTCAATGGCCACCACATTGGCGAGACTAATTGATGCCAATCAGATGGTTGCTGGTAATAACTTCAATTATACTCAACAAACAAAAGCAAAAAATGCACAGTTTCACTGCATGGACTAAACGAAGTGTAGCAACCGCTGCGGCATGAGCGCGCACAATTTTGTTGTAACTGCAATAAGCAACTGAAAGTGAGCGAAACAAGGGAGGCCACCATAGGCCAGGTGGTATGAGTAACGTGAACGAGCCGCTGCAGCGGGTTGCCAGGCAGCTTGACTGTATCTATTGACTACTGGCTTGTTAGCGCTGCATTGCATACAAAATTACCAAAAACAACAGCAAAGACAACAACAACAACAATAACACAAACAAAACAAAGCGTCTCTTCAATTTGAGCTCACAACTGACCGCACAGAATGTTCTCAATGGCGACCGCAGCGGCCAACAACCAATGCCATGCAACCGAAGCCACCGAGTAGCGAATGATGAATGCGCTGGCAAGCCAGGCAATGGCAACGGCCACGGCAACGAATTGAGTGAATTATAGATATGTATAAGTATGCGTGCGTATATACCTGTGCTTATGTCGAACAAAATGTATGTATAGAAATAGTAAAATCAGATTCAAAAGATTGAAAAGAAAACAACGAACAACGAGAGCAAAACATTCAGTTAGAGGATACGTCAATGCAAATACGAATCACGGCAATGCAACAAACGACCAGACCGTTATGCAAGGAAAATAGCTAAAAAAAAAAAAAAAGAAAAAAAAACGGACAAAAAGGCGAACGCTGAAGCATACTTGGCCGGCGCGCGTTTGTTGCGGTTTCAGAGTTCAATGGATGTGCCAAGCGAAAGCAGGGTGAGCAGGAGATTGGTTGGTCGAATGCGAATAGCGGCGCAGTGGTAGAGTATAGCATGCAGTAAGTTGAAGCCCTGTACAAGCTGTTCTTTTCAATGCGTTAACTGAGCGCTGAGTTTCTATTTCTTTAACTGGATTGGATGAACGAAAGAGCTTGCCATGGTCACAAAATTCTTAGCATTCAGCATACTCACTGGTATTAACTAAATTCGATGATTGGAAACGACTCGATCTACAATTTGTTGTCAAATAATTGCCTTCAGAGATTTCTTCTACCATTTAGAGTCGCCTCCGATTAGATGCACTAGGAGATCACCCGACCTCGTCTGATTCCAGGTTTCAGAACGGAGCTGTCAACTCGGCAGCATTCCTCAAAAACTATCAAAGTCTAAGTTGGTTAGTGCAAGAGTGAGGGAGATATTGAGTTCCTCAAAAAACATTACAGCACTATGCCACAGACTTTTCGGAGTCATTCTATTTAGTTCTGAAATATATTGTTATTTGTCTTCATGTGATAAACCTCAACTGAAAGTGGTTGTCAAAATTCAGCTAAGTACGCCGTAGGCTGAAAAAATCCCCAAATTTGAGCCATACCTTGGTTTCGAAGCTACATTGATTCGTCCCTTAAACATTGCTTTAGACTGGAGGATATCTGTTAAAAATTGCCACTATTTTGAGTCGTGTAGTCTTTTTCGAAAACCAACCTAAACTTTCTGGAAATAAGCAATCAGAAAGGACTATAATTAGAATACGAAGATTTCCGATAGAACTACCCATATCCTTATTATAGTCATCGAAGAAGATCTCGTCTGGCATTTTCAAGTTACTTCAATACTTACCTTTATATTGTCTCAAATTCCGAGTTAATGGCGTTCAAGTTGATTCTTCTGGATTACTTTATCGAATATCGATGCTTTGAGGCAATCGACCATAATTAAGCCGAATCTGAGAAAAACATTGTTATTTTGTACAAAAGAGTATTAAAAGTAGCATGCCACTTGGATTTTCTATGTTGACTGCCCAGATATAAAGTCACTCCTCCCCAAAAATAGCTGACTTCATAGGAGTTAATGTTTTATTGGGTCCCTGAAAAAAAGAATTTCCTTCTTCTTTTATTCTTCTAGGTATTTAGAATACCTCACCACAAACCCACTTGGTTGTACAATTACACTCCACTACATACATAGTTCTTCCGTATTCTACTACTCCTCTGCGACTTCTAGCATCCTTTGGTCATAATAATTACTGTAGAAAAGCATCACTCCATATTTGGATTTCGCAAACAAACAGCGATGCACTTTAAAAATGAATTATATTTGTTGGTATTTCAGGTGCGCGCATGCAACAACAAAGCAAAAAAATATTATTTGTATGAATACTAGGGAAATAAGAGTGAAGGGAAAACGTATTTCCCTCTAACCAAATCACACAGTCAACCCGCCACGCACTAATACAGTGGCAACAAAGCCAACAAACGTGCAAATAAGTATGAAATGGTTTTTTATACACATTTATCCAGTAATTCAGTGGTGGATTTGTTTACTTTCCTCTTCCAAGGGGCCGCAGGAATTATGAAAATGCATTTCCACTTGTCGTGTTGGTGTAGCTTTGGCAAAATACATTTGTCTGTATGAACAAGTCAATGGCTGTGTGTGTGTGTGTGTGTGTTTGTGTGTGTGTACGTGTGGCTGAATTGCTCAGCACCAAGCACACTTCAATATTGAGTGCGAAAATATTGGGTTTGCAATTGCAGAAGTGGAAACAGTCGAGCTTTGCAAAATAAACAAGGAAAAGCAAAAGCAACAGCAGCAACAACGAAGAGGCCGAGAATACATCGGAGTGAATGCAATCTGGATTTAGTCAACGCTAAGTGGTTAAATATTTAATATGCATTGCTGCTGGAAACTGCTTGAAGCTACATGAAGTCGCAGAGCGCCAAGCTTCTCCCTGGTAAGGAAAATTTATATCATTGCAGCTTTGGGTGGTGAATATTTTAAATTTTAGTACAGTATGTGTATTGTATGGCTTTGCATTAAGCTTTAGGCAGCTTTTTGTTGGATTGCATATTTTTGAGCTTGGCTCTTGACTCGAAAAATCGCAAATAGTAGAGATGTTATATTGGAAGAGTATGCAGATGCGGAAGTAATCTAATGTGCGATTGATACACTTTTGAGCTGCCCACCGACCAAAGAAACCTCATCCACGTTTACCTCCCGAGCCTACAAACTCGTTGCATATGTTTTAATACGACCCGAACTTTCAAATATCAAAGTCTGACCTCTCAAAAATGTCTATATTGGACTTTTAAATTATCTAACTTCTACCAGATTTTACAGTTATATAAATGTGGGATATTCATGTTATATGAATTAGTTCAAATTATTCTGCATGGTCATCACCTATTAGACTGGAACATCTAAGATTGCAATAGACTTTTCCCCAATTTGGTAAATGATTTTACAGTAAGAGCGAGTGCACAAGCCTTTTAAGTATAGGGACAAATCTGTGTTTAAGTAGTCCAAATTCTCATGCTGATTTGCGAATAAATCGAAGCTTTGGCTAAATTTAAATGAACTTGAAAAAGTTTTACAACTCCCGGATTCCACAGTGATCAGTGGACAATCAACTCCCGGATGTGATCAGTGACAATCAATGAGGAATCGAATGAGATAAAGCACATGATGATGATGGTGGAAATTTTTTTGGTGGACTTAGCTGAAATTTTTTCTACGAACACGTGACGGAAATGAGTAGAATATCAAACAAAACATAGTGGGTTAGGGCATACACTCCAAAGGGAGCGACGTCAGGTTGTCCACCGACTATCCGAACTTCCATAGTTGCCTACGATTACCTATTCGTCGATTTGGTATGTCTCAACACCTACAACACCTATTTGAACTACTACCTAATTTGAACTACTGACTAAATTTTCTAATATTATTTAAAATTATTAGATCAAATTATTTGAAGAAGGTATATATTAAGATATATTTTCTGCATAAAAAATCTTTTATAAAATTTCATAATAGCTTCTTAGTTATTAGAAAACATAAAAAAGGATCGCACATACCTTTCCCGTTACTCTGCCAGAGCCACAGCTTCAGTTTCATCGGAGAATTTTTCCAATCATTAACTAAAAAAATCCCCCGCTTTATGTGCATTATGAACTAAATCATTTCGAAAATCATGTTAAGCATTCACCAAGCACCAGCACAGGTAAATTTTTTTCTCCTTACACAGGAAATGCTAATGTAATAACATTTATCCACAAATATGCGTATAAGCAAATAATTTTTAATGCACACAATATCATGATAAATTCATGAGGACACCAGTGAAAGCGAAAACAACACTAAAAAAAAAAAAAAAAAAACAAGAAAAACAGAAAAACAGAAGAACGAAAAACAGACAGTTAGGAAATTATTATTATACACTTTTCGGTAGACATTAAATCTAAGACGGCAACAACAAGAGCACGCAAAATAATGAGAACATAAAATATATGACAAAATATGAGTGCAAAGCATGAGAAAGTGAATGCAAAAAAAATTTAAATTATAGCCAACAATAAAAGACGCTGTCAACGCAGCGAACTGGTGGCAACGCAAGTCCACCATGCTACTCGAAAATGTGTTGCCATTACGCGCACAAGGCTACAGATATAAACAGGAGCACACATGCGTTCGGTGAGGCAGTGCGTTGAGATTACCGCGGCGACATGAGCACCAACACAGTCAAGGCATTTGGCGGGCGGGTGGGGTGTTGGCTTACAATTTTATTTTCGGCAATTTGCGCCGTAGATTTCGAAATAAATTTGCAGGCAAGCAAATGTGCGAGCGGGCGCACATATCCACAGCCTCCACGATAAATGTTTTGCGCGGTAATGGCTTCTCGCCCAGCCTCGACAGCGCAGAGAATCGCAGTCTCAGCGCAGCCATTCGAGGCGCCCGCGCGACAGTTAGACAGGCAGTCACCCTCACCGATTGCGCTTGCGAGACGCTTTTGCATAACAAATGCGCAAAATTACACGCACACGCTTCGTTTATCACAAACACACACACACACACACACACGCACTAACGCAGCGACAGCCTACTTTCATTGCATACATTTAGGCGCTGTAACGCATTTATTATTAAGTATGTGAAATTTTATTCGCCTCAATGCGAAAATCTCTGAGGCAGCCACGTTATGTTTGAATGCCATTACAAACCTGACACATTAGATACATTCATACGAGCATATTGCCGTCGCGAGAACACATACATAAGAGCCGTTAAATATGACGCATATACATACATAGCATATGAGTAGATGTGTTCGGGGTAGATAAATGGCCTTTTAAGTGGAAATGTGCAAAATTATATGTATAACAAAGATACGCTACATATATAGAAGTAGATATAATGTTATTAGTGTTTCTTGTAAACAACAAGACACATGTCTGTCTGCATTTTGGAGGTTAAGCGAGGACCACAGCACCTGGCAAGTAATAATTTCGTAATCACAACACGGCATTAAGCAGAAATAGCCCAAATTCGTAAGAATAGTAATATTTTGCAACTAATTTCATATACACAGCATGTCTCTGTAATTCTCAGTAGGCTTATACATTTATGATACATAAATGCAGCATACATTCAGGCGGAAACAGGAAGGCTTACAAGCCTTAACTATATGGTACCAACAAGTGAACGTCAACTTACTTCTTTTTGAAAAATCAAATCACGAATAAATTATTACAGGGAGATAAGTTTTCCTGCAAAGTTTTTTAACGGACAAACAATTTTTCTGAAACAAGTTTTGACAAGAACCAATATGTAGTATTAGCAGAGCTACAATTTTTTTTTTCTTCGCTTCATTTGGTTACTAAAATTTGAAAAGAGCTTGATTGTTGAAAAGTTTTACACTTTAGAGAACAACAACAAAAACAGTTTACGAAGGTTTCATGACTGCTATCCCTTTTGCTACCCATTCACTAAAACAAAACTTATATTGCAAGAATTCATAAAATAAATGTCCAAGCAAGAAGATATTAATTTTTAATGCATCGACGCATTGGAGTTGTGGAATAAATACTTAATATGAAATTTTCATATTTCTAAGTTGAATTTGTTGAGCTTATATTTGTCAGATCAGCATTTTTCGTAAAATATTCCTATTAAAAATCATAGATATTTGAAATACTTCAGCGAACGACTCAAAATCAAAATGTGCTAAATATTCACTACTATTTTCAAAGTTCGGTTCAAATGTGAATATTTATCAAATTTTTAGGAAAATAAATTAGTCGAAAAAATGTCAGCGGTGTTAAAATATTATTGATGTTTTGTCATAAAGGTTCGGGAGAAGAATAATCTAAATAAATTTCATGGCAAATTAGTTTTGATATTTCTCTAACTCAGGTTTCGGTAGAGGACGTTCTCCAGACTTATACTTTGTGACAAAGGAGGGCTTCAAGGAATTGCTTTCCGGGATTGCATTGCCATTTTCACAAAGACATCTGGCTAGAATTGTACTATCTGAATCAAAAAATTTCTTTGGACATTTCAAATATTTTGAGAAGTACTAATTTTCTCAGTTTGTTAATGCCAATGTGCAAAACTCGCGATAAATCCATAGAGTCTCTCACTGAACTCTCCAGATGTAAGTGTAGACACCTTTAAAGCTTTTTAACTTTTAAAATATTTACTTGTAACACCTTAAAACTTTTAAATGTCTGCGCTCTCTCTCTCCTTCCCAATCTTTCTCTTTCTATCTTCCTATCTCTCTTCTTCTCATCTCTCGTTCCCTCTTTTTCTTTTCATCTATTTGTAAGAAAATTTGTTTTGTCACTCTATCTTCTTCTAATCCTGTTAGCTACTGGGACTTATGAAGAATTATCTTATAATTTCTAATTCTACAAAGAAAAGCCAAGAATTTTATACTAAATTTAAGAAGCGAAACTTTCGGGATTTGTTTAAGCTCTCAAATGGTTCCGAAATTGAGCTGACCATAAGAAAAATTTATATACGTCGTACTGAAAGTTATTTTGAATACCAAGAAAGCCAGGCAAAAAATAATGAAGTCGTAAAGCTAACGGATATATTTGGATTGAAGTATGTTGAAGTTTACTTATATAGGTAATAGATGTTTAATAACAAAAAAAATCTCATCATTTAGAAGATAGCAACAACATAGAAGGCTTTTTGTAGAATTTCGGAAGCCTTTTTTGTAGCTTCAATCTGTCTTGGGTGTAGAGTTGAAACGGAAAAACTGACTCAGCAATGTCTTTATATATATTTTTATACTAAGTCCTTCAATAGGAATAAGATGGGAGATGGATGGGGGATAGATGAAATTAAATAAAGATAAGATGAATTACTTCTTCCCACTCTTAACTTTCATGTTATCTGTCTTCGAGGCAATTGAATGCATAAGCATCTCGTTGGTACTTTAGATACCTTGAAATCAGATCTTCTTCGCTAATATCTATATTTAACAAGGAAGGGCTTTTTAGCTACTTGGATAACTACTATTGGATGCACGACATTGAATAGGTTTATATTTTTAACAAAGTCATTGAAATTTTCAAACAGATTCCTTTAACACTCCATCCATCTTTATCCTTAGAGTCAATAAAAAGTGTCTTCCAATTTGATTATAATTTAGTAACACTTGCAGCTCTTTTACGAGTCTTAAACAGAATTCGAACAAATATGCAACCACACACACACAAATCAGCAACGAAGTTTAGATGACACACAAACACATTTGTTGACTCTTCAAAAACCGGAATCAATGTTCCGAGGATAATGCAAATTTCCGCTAAACACAAAAAGGAGAAAAAACACCCAGCACACACACAACTGTATACATGTACATGCACTTCAATACACTCTCAAGCATTTATATATATGTATAAAGACATTCAGCATGAAGTCGCGTAATGACACAACATAGATAATGATGGTGATAAGCCAACAACAAAAGGGGAGAGAGGCGATTGAGGAGTGCAGGAGTACAGGAGTACAGGAGTGCGGTATCAGTGTCATTATTTACATGTGTGGGTGTAGCTGCCCATTTCGTCGTGCACGTCATGCTGCATTAACGGAAATATTAACCCGTAAAAATTGGAAAGCGTTCACCGATTTAATCACCATTTAAGCCCTTAAAAGCTGCCGAAATTCAGTTCCTGCTTCGATTTTTATGACAATTACGTAATAATGTCTCTATTTGGCGGTCATAAAAGAGTAACAGTTTATGGGTGTATGCGTCAAAATAATAAAGTCATTCTTCCGTTCAGTATATAAATTTACTCATTTCTCCTTTAAGCTGTAAAAATATTTACAATAAAAGAGGAAGCAGAAGATATTTTCTTGCTTATTTTATTTACCACAGTTTGAATTCTATAATATATGCAGTGTAAAATTGCAAAGTGAAGGGTTGAATCCGTTTAAAATTTTTCTTAAATTTTCCGTGTCATACTAAGTATAGAAGTGAGAAACTTTTGAAGGTTACCACCCTTTGAAAATTTTTTGTTAAAATTACAGTTGATATAAAGAAAGGCCATAAACTGAGGAAGTCACAAGAAAAATATTCTGAAGAGATAAAAAAAGCTAATTGCTGAAGATGAAGAGAGTTGCCACTTGTTGAATAACTTTAACATTAAAACTTAATTTTAAAAAATTTATATATAAACAAATTATTAAAGTTATCACACTAATGAGGTTTATAAATATTTGCAATTAAAAATAGTTTTGAGAAAGGTTGCCATCTTTCATAATTTTTTATTTAACTAAATTGAAAATCTAACGATATTTTACAACTTGAACATCAAACCAAATATTTTATGGAAAGTTTTCTCTCTGAGATATTTTTGAGATAGGTTGCCACCTATTTAAAAAACGTAGGTGCTCTTCATAAGTTTAAGATACGAGCGAAACAGATCAAGTTCACAAAGCTTACGGTTGAAAATATTTCATAAGGGAATAAACTAAACAGATGCAAGATAAATTTCTGCCGCAGATATAGTTTAGAAGTATTTTCAACCTTTAAATTTTTTATACAATTAAATTGCCAAATTAAATGAACTTATAAAATATAGATATAAATCTAAACTTATAACGGAAATATACTGGAGGAAGGCTGCCACCTGTTTAAAAAGGTTTAAGATGAATAGAATTCTTCTTTCCTGCACCCGTTATATAGTGCGCTGAAGAAAAAATTTTTAAAGATTTAATATATTTTCCTTCGTATAACCCTATATGATAAATATGAATATATTTCCATTTTGCGCCTTAGCACCAAATTTAGAAAATTGAAAATTTTTAAATAAATCCTCAAATTTTTAAAAATTTTGCATATCAACACACTTAAATTTTTATACATATAACATTTTCAGCTAAATCTCGAATTTATTAAATAATTTTTTTTTTTACTTGTGCTGACAACATCTTCTCAAAACCGCATTAATTGCTTTTCCCTCAAAATTGTAAACACTGAACTTAACTTTCTCGCTATTTTATGTTCATAAAGAAACTTCATGATCCATCATCTCTATATTTAATGAGAAAATCCTTCCACACCGTTACTGAAAAGCAGAAAAAAGCGCACTTTTACTAACACATTCACATTTTCACTTGCGTTACGCTGGCAACACCAGCCAATTTGTAAATAATGCAAGGCAATTCATCATCCTCATTCGCCTCATTGTTGGTGAATATCATGCAGCATATGAGCGTGCTTGCCACGCACACACACGCATACTTAAATGTGTGCGGAAAGCGGAAAAGACTCTAGCGAGACGACGTTATCACCAGCGGCTAGGCTTTTGTTCAACGCACAATAAAGCATTGAAGCGGCAAAAAAAAAATCAAGTGAAAATATTAAACGCAAGAAAAGCGAGGCATCCACATATATGTGTGCAATATAGGTAGATATGTATGGTTATATTTTATTCAAGAAAAACTCTATAGTTGTACTTACATGCATTATATACACAAGCGAGACCATCAGCTGGTAGGGTGGTTAAGGAAAGACGAAATTAAGGATCAAATGCAAATACTCGTATATCCTTATATATGTTTATATTATATTTATGCCAGCTGCAGCATCATCACACATAAATACAAACATATGGGATACATGAGGTATATGTATAAATATATTAAGCTTTTGAAATAAGAGATACAAAAACATATTTATCTCGAGGTTTCTTCCCTTTTAGAAAGAAATAAGGTTAAACGAAAATTTAGTAGTGCAAAAAAATGTATTACATATATATATACACACAGACACATATATATATATATACATAGTACCGCTTGAAAACCACGCCTTGAGAAGCAAAGTTATATAAATCATCGTAACTACCCGAAAATGAGAGATCTTTTAAGAGATGGTGAGTTATCACTGCCCTGTTCCGCTTTATTATGTACCGTGTATTAGTAACGGATTATGCTCAAACCATTCTTCTTCTGTTTATGTTCGTGTATATTGTTGGCAAAGCCGGTAAAAGTTAGACCGCGGAACCGCTTCGTACAAGTACATTTCCAATGAAAAAAAAATACTTATCATCGAATGAAAACCCACTCTATGATTACGATCACTTCCAATATTTGAAGCCCCTGGGATCATCAGAACACACAAGAAGAGTTTGCTACATTTGCTGTGGAGGCAATGCACAAGATAGCAAATTCGGTGTGCAATACATGGCGGTGGATATTATTCAATATCTTGCTGACTTTCACTAAACTCTTGACTATAGGAAAAGACGATCCGAAAAACTTTTTTTTATATAAGCGCTTGGAATGGTTACTGCGCCACCTCGATTTTAGCGAAAAGAAGAAATCTTAGATCCAACGTCAAAAAATTCATCTGCCTTAACGAAACGCCCTTTATGTAGCCTTCATGAAATGTCCTTTTGTAGCTTTATCGCCTTTAAGGGATCCCTAATATATTATATGTTCCTCAAGTTCCGAGCATGAGTTTATTCTTAATCGGGGGCTTTATTCCGTAAACTTCCATGGACACATTATATGATTTTAGTTCATATTTTTAAACGATGGGAGTACCATTCGGACAAAACATGCGTTAATCTTGATATATACGATCGGGGACTAAGATGGAAGGATTTCGAATTTAAAAAGGTAACGAAGCATATTTTTCGAAGAAAAACAAGGGGGATAACTTAAAACGATGAAAAATGTAAAGAGCACGCCAATATACCCCAATATTATACCAAAACGTTGAGCAATTTATAGAAGGACTCAAGAGGGGATCACAGTTTTGACATGTTGGGAGATGAAACAGGACGCCCAAGCTATAAAATATATATTAATCTAAATTCTTGTAACATATAAGTCTAAGAAGCCTAAAAAGATACAAGTTTCTAGCAAATAATAAAGTTGTAGAAGTCGCTGGACTGCTAAGCTATTTCAATGTGGTTTCAAAGCGCTTAAAAATACACAACTAATTCTAAGACAGGAAATTTTATACCTGTAAATTCCAATTTTGGTTTTGTATATACGGTATGCGTTAGAAAAAGCTCCGGGTAAACCTATTTGGGAACCTCAGCACCCCTATTTCAAGTCAAGAAGTCTAGACGAATGTCTAAAGCTTGATCAAAACTATAAATATTCTTCTTTATGTTTGACACCAAACGTGCTACATGACACACGATCACTCTTTGTTGCATGAAAATAATGAACATTTTATGAATTCACTTTTGTAAAGTGTTCGCCCGCAACAATACTCAACATTGAGAAAGCTGCTCGCGAAAGACTTTAATGCCAAGAAACTGCTAACAATAAAATAAACACTTTCATTTAGAAATGTGGGTATGGAGGTGCCTTTTGTTAATTTATTTCCGTCTAGCGCTTTTAATTCCACACATATTTACTACACTTACACGCAAAATGCACGCATTTATCAACTCAAAATATCATCTCATGCATAACGTGCCCAAGCAAAGGTCTTACAGTTCCATTGCTTGCACATTGTCCAAGAGCAAACGTGTGTAAGTAATGCAACGACGTGAGACAAAGTGCGCAGCGACAAAGGCGAAATGCAGCTTGCAATTTATGGCTGCCAAACAACCAAGTGGCGCACGAACACACACGGACGGGACCTTGCTAGCGCTCGCATGTGACAGCCGGGGAAGTCAGTCACACACGTTGCGGGTATTTGGGCATTCCCGAAAGACAAAACAAGCCAAAAATCCACTAGGCACTAGGCACTAGGCAGAGCTTAACTCTTGCGACATGTGAGGCCAGAGAGGGAAAGATAGATAGCGGTAAATGGAGAAATGGAGGTAGGAATAAGAGTTGAGCAAATGATGGAATGCGTACGAGCAAGGGCCGAACTTAGAACTTAGCAGCAGATAAGGCAGCACATACGCAAGGCGTTCACAGTCTGTTGGTGACATTAGCAAATAAGCGAAATACATGAAATGTGTAAAGGAAAGCTAAATTATTACTTTTTCTATTTTTTCTTGCCTTTTCACTCACACACGACAGTTAGTTAGTTACATAGTTAGTTGCCCTGAATATGTGCATTTAAGAATGGTATCAATTTAAGCTGGATTATTGTTGTATATTTATTGTCCCGCAAAGCGTTTTGATTAAAATGCATTTTCAATTCGTTCGTTCGAATTTTTTCACCTTTACAAATGCTGCGGATTAAATTGGACGAGCAAATAGCAATTCCAGTGGTTTGTTTTTTAAATGGCCAACAATATAGGCCACATAATTACAATTTGCCTGTGCATTAATCTATTTGTGGCAAATTTCATATTCATATTTCGTTTTGGCATTTGTCTGATAATAATGCACAAAAAGCATTCCCAAACATGCATTGCAAATAAAAACTGTGGCTAAAATTCAATTTGCAAAGCATTTGCGACAAAAAAACTTGCAAAGAACGTAAATGAATAAAAGGCATAAATAATAAATCTGATATTGTCAAACACGAAGATAAAAGCGAATACGGAACGACCAAAAGGACATTTAATGCGCTCAGTGTAATTTTTTGTTTTGTTTTTGTGGTAAAAATTTAATGCTAAATTAACAACAAAATAGGAGAGCAAAAACAAAGTATGCGAAAAAGGCAAAAAATAAGCATATAATAAATATAATAGCTGAATGAAATCACACATAATCAGTTATCGGTATGAGAAATTGAGGCCACTAAAGCTCATAGCGGTTCACTCCATTTTAGCATCTATAGAAAGTCATATTCTCACCAAGTTATTTCGTAAAATATAACTAAAATTCATCTAAACACAGAGATTTCATTAGATTGACCCGTGGAGACCCATTGACCCATGAAAATGCATGTAGAGCTAATGTAAAAAATTTTAAAAGTGAAATTTAAGGAGTGCTCACAGGGTTGTTTTACTTTGGTGCTCACTGTCACAATTACCCTCTTACCTACCATTGATGGGTATATTGTACGCCGAAAGCTCTCAGTCATTTATGAGAGATATATTCGCTCACTTTTGAGTGTGTACGTAGTTCAATGGTGGGCATTTCATAGTACAATTGTGTTAGGTTACTTCACTCGTACACTTACGCTCTGTCATTCCGTTGTTGCCGAAACAGCGGTGAAATAAGATCGCGCATGGTCGTACCACTAAGGCAAATATACCCCGCGCAAAAACATTTTCCGATCATAAATGTGTTTGAGTGTCAGGTAATTCATTTTGAGTTATTTGGAAGTTATTTAAAAACAATAGAATAATCGTTTTGAAAATGAATTATTAAAATAATAAAGAAGCACAAAAATGCTTGTTTAACGAAAAACTGAAATAAATTACTAAAATATAAGTGTGAACAAAGTTCTCACTGGGTTACTTTACATTCGTGTTCACTTACGCAGTCACAGTTCCTCTGTGAGAAACACTCATTTATCTTCACGTACTCTCACTGATAATAGAGAAAAATTCACAACCACTTTTGGGCGTATAATACCGAAACCTAAATATGCTCCTAAAATGTTAAGGGGTTTTATCAACATCTACGAAAGATACTTCTGGATCTTCGAAAACTGATACATATAATCGCTTTTGAGTTTTTGAAGTATCTCAATCACTTTAACTTAAAGTCATATACATGTTTGTTTGTCAGATTAAATACTATAAGCTCCACTCAGAGATCCAAGTGATAGTTTTGTTCACTGATAAAAATGTTCACGTACATAATATAAGCTTAAGAGTTCGAAAATACTCATAATCGGTTTTTAGCTTTTGAGAATATATGTTACGAGTCTTAGAAGACGGATTCGTCGGAACTACGGAGTTTGGTGGAAATCATATGTGAAATCTCCCACTTGCCAGACTTAGACAAATTCACTAAGTTTCAAGAATCTAGGAGAGATGTATATCCTTTATAACATTTTTATTGATACCGTAACTTCAGGGCAGTAAGGCATAATTAAATGGAGAATATTGATGTATTAAAAACGTATTAGACTACGAGCAAGTCGAGGTATCCTAACTCCTAAATCACATACATTAACCTCTTCACGGCGGTTTAATACATTTATCTAATACTGTAAAGAAGCTTGCACAATTCTTCACAACTTGGTCACAAAAAGGTGGGAACGCCAATTGGGGCATAAGTAGCTTAAGGATCTCTGGAGATACTTGATACTGACTATATATAGACTAAGCTCCTTGTCATCTTAATATAATCAGCACTGCGAACAATGAGTAGGTCAAACTTTCGATATGACTGGCAATTGATGCAAATAATATAAAGAAATGAAGAAGACTACTCAAAGTGAGAGAGCACACTGTTACTGAATATATAATTTGTGTTCTGTTTTGAAAAAATGATTTTTACGTAATAGTTCTTGAATCGATCTACGATTATTGGGACTCCATTAACAAGAATATAGTGATCGGTTGACTTATGACAGTAAAACATTAGTCTCCTTAAGTTGAAATTAATGCTTGGCTTTGACAAATTTTAACGAATTGTTTCAAATCGTGTCGGTTTGTGGTTCTATTTTCCTAACCTTTTGAACTAATCGAAATGGGAAATCGATAGAGATAGAGATACACTTTTTTCATGTCCTTTATTTTCAAAGTGGCTCTTCATAATATGTACACCCTTTCAAATACTCACCGGATTAATAATTCCTAAGTGTGTACGTATGTAAAATCTTCCACGCAGACCTGAGCGACTGTTCCATTTATCGGCACAACTTTATAGTTAAACCTTCCAATTTCAACACGTACATAAAATTCCAAGCCTACACTTCATTGCCAAAGAGATTTTGAGAAAAGATATTGGCAATAAGAAAAATAAAGAAAGTTTAAAAAGGAAACAACAACAAAGACTTGCTTGAACTCAATTAAGCATAGGGCATAATGTTGATAGAGAGAAAAGAAAAGTTCACAAATAATCTCTGCCGAAGAAAAGAATTCCATCTAAAGCAACTATGCACAATAACAACAAACAACATCAACAACAACTACACATGCAAGCCTAGAATGTTGGCTAAAGAACATAAAGAAAGTGCGCAATTGAAACACAAACGGGGAGAGAGTACACAAATTACTTAAGACAATGTAGCGAAAGTCGCTGTGTATGAGAGGAAAAAATGCGAGATTCAAAGGCGTGAAGGTAAAGTGTGGCAACGCTGCAGTGTGAGAAATCCAGCGGAGGTGCGAGTGTGAAAAGGACCTTCAGGATGTCATGTTAATTAATGTCTGTGCTTTTCCTTTTTTCTTGTTTTTCTTTAATTATATTCTATTTTTGCTTTTACTGTGTTGTTGCTGTTGCTACATATTTGAGATTACAACGACAAATGGCGCGGATTGGTTTGTAAACTTGACGCAATGAATAAATCCATGGATCTGTATATATATATATATCCATAAATGTGTGAGTGTGTGTGTATATATGTATTATAATTTTTCTTTTTTCAGCGCAAACAAAACTTTGTACTTCAGCGTGTTTACTGTTAACTTCTACAAGTTGTTCGGCGAATGAGCGCCAAAAGCTCCAAGAAGCAGGGTGTGAAAGAAACGGCGCCTTCCTTGTTGTACGCACTGGCGGCAAGTGTTTATCAGTTAGATTTGTGTACTTGCGTGCGCAATTAAGCGACCTTAAGTTAAAATAACTAAACGAAATAATAAAAGAAAAAACAACAAAAAAGTATTAGGTAGGCAATTAGGCGACACTTTTTTCTGTGTTTTTTTGAAAAGTAAATTTACTTCACTTTGTTGCACGCGCCTCGTAACTTTGCTATTGTAGTGATTAACCATTTAGGTGTCTCAAGTCATCGGAACTCATTACAAATTTGAATTACAAATTCATACGGATTAAATATGCTCTGGTGATTTAAAAAGGGATTAGCCGTGACTCGGAAGAAAATTTAGCATATAATTATATAAGTGAGGAGGAGCAACAAATGTTGTTGTTAAAAAAGCAAAAATAAACACCCGCTGTTTGAAATCGTAGAAATGATTATATAAGGTAACTAAAATTTCTACACGAGCGAACACCGAGCTTTCAAACTGGAGATTTTATAAAGTTCTTAGTTGAGATCTAATAAAAAAGTTTTCCAACTTCACAATAACATCAATGGCGCCTAACTGGTTGAAAGCCTGACCCCATGGTGCGAGAGCGCGTATACTAAAACATTTATTACAACATATTCAGCTTTGAGATCACAAAGGTACACTAATACCCATAAAGATGACTTTTAATGCCTTAACTATATAGTACTGTCTAACAGTTATCATATGACCTTGTAAAATGGTACTTTACTTTTACTTTACAGGTCCTTAAACAGTGCCAAACTCTCTCAAACTGAGAACGCAACGGGAGGAACCTTAAGTTGGCCAAATTAATTAGAGAGCGGACATGAAGATTTAGTGAGAGAGAAAGGGAAAAAGAAAAGCAATGAGAAACAAAAAGATATAGAGGGAAGATATAGAGATTTGATGAGAAAGAAGAAGAGAGAGAGAAGAGGAGAAAGAAAGAGTCTGCGGGAGGCATTTACGTTTGCCACTCTTTAGTACCAAAATAACAATTTCTTGTCATAATTTTTATGTCAAAGTGCTAAATAATCCGAGATTTCTATATTGAGTTGTATTGGTTTTTTTGATACCTGCATATCTTCGTACCCACTGTAAACATGAACTAGGTTATTTGCTCTAAATCTCGGAAGTTTAAGTGCAACGACACTAGATGCTGTGCCTATGTTTCCTCACAATCTAACAGTTAGGGTGGCAAGAACTGGAATCAAATAATATTACAAATATACCTATTTTTTAGTTCTATCCAAAGATGTACTTATGACTTGCAAACGAAAATGCTGCAAGTCTAGTTTAATTTAGAATAAATATGTGACGGAAATGGTTAAAGAAGTGAGAGCCAAGGTACTTAAACCGCAGCCTCGTAAAAACAGGTCAGTCAAGAAGTAAGCGCTATTCGACCTCGCTAAATTCCATACAATTTCGAGTATAGAAACGTTCAAAGAACCTCGCTATTAAGCTAACTGCTAACTACATTGTAGGACACTAGATTTTCGTCCGAAATATGTTATATTTTACTACTCTAACCTAACCTGAGATTGGTAGCTCCAAAAAATTCACAGTAATATCTCAGAATTACAACCTTTCATATCTAAAATCTTGAACTGATAAAACAGTCTGAAGTTCAAGTCTAAACAAGTGTGAAGCTAATGAGCTTTTCATACCAAAAAGTCTAAAAGTTATTATTAAAAGTTATACTAAAGGCTAAAATTTATGGAAGTTAGAAAAAACAACGTGAAGCACCCTCAACCCCGACAAACATATATCATATACACAAGCACTTAAAGAGCATATTAAGCTTATCACTTTTAAGCTTCACTAATTCTCAATACATTTTCGCAGTTGAGGTCATACTTCGTATGAATAAGGGAGTTACTGCGTCGGCCGCTTTATGCTTTTGCGAATTATCTGTTCATCAGCGGCGTGAAATCGCGAGCAAACAGCAAAAAATATACATATGTACACACATACACAAGCAATCATTTATATATCTAGAAGTACATAATTGCTTACAACAGCCGTTATATGCGCGAGTGCGCGTGTTTAAAACACCCGGTAAGCGGTTTTATGAAACTCGCAAGCACGTAATGGATCTGCTGCCCATTGTTGGCTTCATGTAGCTTTTGCGGTTTCAGGGATCTTTTTAAAATCTGTGTCGAAAGCGATGTCGGACACTTAATGAACTGAATCAATCGCAATTAATTAATTAATTGCTTGTAAAGCGCAACATTGAAAGCGATAAGGGGATATCTAAGCTACTTAAGTACTTAAAATGTTTCACTAAGGAATCAATTATGTTTTATGGAGCATATTTCTTCCAATTAGGTTATCGGAAAAGCTATGACCAGAGTAAAAAGCGGCATAGTTAGCTGTATTTTAAGTTTTGAGCTTCAGATTTTGCAAATAAATTTAATATAACTCAGATGTTCCAAAGTTGGAATGAGTACAAGACCTATAAAATCAATTTTGTTCTTCAGAAAAATAAAAGATTTTAGGAAGAATGATGGCTTTATTGCTTTAAAAAACAACTGTAGTCTAAAGAAAACCATTTTCAAAGATAAAACATCAAAAATATTTAAGCAAACGAGGACGAACCAAAAGATAAGTATGGGTTGAATCCTAAAATATCGACATAAATCATTTATAGGCCGCGATAATATATATATATATGTGATCAAATGAATGAAGAAAAAAAACGGGAGATCATCAATGTGTGATAGATTATCTGCATCTTGCTTTATTTCGAAGAAGAAAATTTACCACCCATAAGAAGAAGAACCAAGTTTATGCCGATAACTCCTGAATTTGAGGGACCCAATAACACAGTATTTTCTTCTCTGAAGTCGAAAAAAAAACTCAAAATACACCTTTCTATTATGCCAAGGAGCTTCACTTGAAAAAGTATGGACTCTTATAATTTTTATAATTTTGAGAAAAATTTTCGCAACATTCTGTAAATCATGATGACTATATTTGTTGTCCAAACTTGACATAATATTTCTTCTTCTAACTTTGTTTTCTATGAATTTCTGGCTGAAGGTTATGACAAGATACTTTTTATAAAACTGCGAGCGAGCAAGGTTGCCATCTAATTCTCATACATCATAATATAGATCTCTTTAAATCATCCGACTTATCGTTTCAGACAACTAAAGTTGGGATTTCCGGTATTAATTGGGATAGATTTTCCACAAGAAAGTGAAACTTAACTTATGTCGATGATAAAATAGTTTAATTTTCAAATTTAAAAGTAAATAGCCCGAACATCGCTGCTGCTCTAGAATACTGCGATTACAAATATTCCTCTACACATGTGGTAGCTTAAGGGCGAATGGCAAAAGCCACATATTAACAACAGATAAAGAAATTTATCTTAGTGTAGATTAATGAAATTCTGACTCACTTCCATCAGAATCATAATCAAATATATAATTGCTTACTAACTAGTCTAATTGTGTTACAATATTTAGAGATAAATTGACTGGATAATTATAATTGATTTACTCTGCACCAGAAAAATGGTTTGAGTAGAGTGCCTGCATAAGAGAAAATTGGACTTTTCTCCGAAGAGGAATCTCTCTGCAATTATTTGAATTATTCTCTCCTCTCCACCTCAACCATTCTCCACTTCACTTCAGTCGAAAAATAAATAACGCTATAATATTAAGATAATATTTCCTATAGGGTACGTATATATTTATGCAAAATACTGAGTAGAATTCAAAAAGAAGCAACCACAAGTGAGTTTTTGTCATTCAACTACGTGGTTATTAACGTGATCTGCTGCAAGATGAAATATGACGGAGGAGAAATTTAATTTCCTTACAACCTACATGCATGCACGTGTATTCACACATACATTTACGATTACGAGTATATACGAACTACTTGTATTTACAAATACAACACTGTCTGATTACTATTGCGAACTGAAATGACATGTTGCTGCCAGTGCTGTTGCCTGCGTTGTCGATATGCAAGAAATTATTAACAAAGCTCCAGTGTATGGAGGTGCTGCCAGGAAAAAATACGACTACGACTAGTTAAGATGTTGCAGTAACGAAAACAACAACAATCGTATTATGCAATTTGCATAGACATTTCCTTTCGTCCTGGCAGAAGCGAAAAACAAACGCATAAATTTACTTACAAGCAACTGCATAACGGTAAATACATGTATGTATGCAAGTGTCTGTGTGTATGTGTGTGTGCATGTGTGTTTGTTTGCTTGTTGTTATGCAAGAATTGCTGTAATAAAATTCACCTGCAAATTCCATCACCATGTTGCGTATACGCCACGTACGCCACGGCTAGCTACAAGAAGAAGCGAATTCATAACATTGCGCGTGCATTAGTTTGGAAGCGTGTGTGCATACGCAGACGTATTGCCTGTCAATTATGGCATGTGAAATATTTCAAGCGCAGCCATATACGCACATGTATGTATATATTAATATGTGTGTGTGTGTGTGTGTCAGTGTAAATACATTCAAATGTTTGACATTTGCATGCGTGCAGGTGTCAATTGTTGCACCTATCAAAGGAAAACAATAACAATAACAACAATGAAGTAAAAGAACGTATGTGTGGATGTTGGTGGGTTTTGCGTGTAGGGATGCTGCAAATTTCAATCAGTTTACAGGCAGCGTCTGGAGGAGCTCAAAGTTGGAGTTAAGGCGCTTAAATTCCAAATTAATATGTTTATATTGAAACCTCTAAGACCCTAGTTGGACATCAGATGTAGAAGAGAGAATTTCGACTTCAATATTTTATTAAAAATTTCTCTTATTTGTTTCTAGAAAGTTTAGTTTCGGCTTTCGATCCGATTATATGTCCAAAGTGCTGATATTTTGCTTTATAGGAGATCCCATGCTGAAACTTCTGAAGCTTTACTACCATTGTTCAATTACCATATATTTTAATCTTTTCTATTAAATATCTCAGGAGAATTCGATGGAAAGCAAGTTTTCGCTGCTCAATTGATTTTAAAGTCATCCGGTAAAAAAAATTGTCAAGCTCTGTAAGTGTGTTGTACCATGTAATAATGAAAAGAAAATACATATTTTCACTTTTACGTAGTTCCGTGGAAAGTAATGAGACAAGACAGACACCGTCGCATTAATTTCAAATCCAGACTTCAAGATTTACATACCAAATGTTTCGAAAAATTTAGTTCCATTGAAAAAAAATCAGGGTATACCTCAATAAGATAAAATAATAAGGATTAATAAAGAAGTAAATCATAAAGGCGAAGTTGCTTCGACGAAAATAGCTTCAAAATTTGATTATGAAATGAATCTGAATGAAATAGGAAAAGCATGTATAAGGCATCGGAAGACTCAACACAATGCAAAGCGATCCAATTCAGTGAGTTCTTAACATTTTGCTCAATGATAAATAAAAAATGGGCGTTTTGTCTTTGATTGAGAACATGAGACTGAGGGAACTAGAGTTACTTTGCCAATTTAATAAAAGTGTATAACTGTAGCTCTTCAAAGACCACTGCCTATTTTAGGCGCACATAGACTAAATATAATTAAGAGGTAGCTTGCGGGATAGAAAAAATACATAATTGCAGGTTTAACTTTTGAAAGTACAGATGCCACGAGTCATAAAATACAGATACTTCAGATCAACGAAATTTACATAGAATAATACAATAGAATAACAGCGTTATTCTGTGTTCAAAATCTCCATATTATCAACCGTAACAACATTAAAACAAAGTCATCCGCTTAAGGGCAGTGAAAAGTGATATTGAGATACATTTAGAAACGTATGAAATTACGAGACGTTCAAAATACAAGGTATAATTTTTCTCATAAAGCGCGGTGACCATTGTGATAAACTGGAAAAAGGGAGCAACAAACACCGAGCCATATTAACAGACGTTCAAATTTTTTAACCAGTCTCGCTCTCAGCATCAGAATAAAGTAAATTAGGAATAATCCATTTCAGTTGGATATGTTTTAAATTATTTATCCTCATCTAACTGCAACTGATTTTTACATAAGTCCTGGAATAAAAACTCACCTCCTCTCTCTCTCTCTCACTCTCTTATTCACGAATGTGATGATTTAAGGCAGTGGTCGGCATGAGAGGAACTGCGACTGTGTGGGTGAGCCCAATGTAAAAACACCCAGTGAGTACTATGTAACCCGATATTTTGGGGATTTTTTTCATTCTTTCACGAAACAAGCACTTTCGTATTTTTTTGTTCCTTTTATATACTTCACGATTAAAATAAATCTATTGAACCCTAAAAACCTTCACTTTATTGCCTTTAAATAACTTAAATCGTAAAATGTAATTCATAACAACAAAGAGTATTCGTAAACACAAACAATTTCGCGCAGGGCACACTTACCTTATCGGCACGGCCATGCACGAAGTTGTTTTCTTGCTTGCTCGACAACGACTAAACGATAGAGCGTAAGTGTAGGTGTGATGTTAGCTTATTGATTTCAACTATAACTATATTCATGCGGCTCTTTTTTCAAAATTTCAACGTTAATTTAAGAAAAAAATGTTTAATTATGTGCATTATGTATTATCCAAAGTATTTCCCATCTGAAGTTATAACATTTTCCCATCTTCCTGGTAATTTATGGATTCCATTACAAAGGAACTGCGGCAGCTTGGCGCCCAATGAAGGCAATTTTCGATACCCTATTCTGATGTGAACCGTATTCCAGTGAAGGCATTCTGCATCGACCGGAACAAATGGTAGTCGGAACGGGAAAGGTCTGGCCTATAAGGCGGTTGGGGCAAAACTTCCCAGCCGCTGTTTTCCATATAGTTTATGACCGGTCATGCAACATGAGGCCGAGCGTTGTCGTAATGGAAAATTATTGCCCCGTGTCTAGTCGCAAATTCCGGGTGGCTTTTCGGTAATCGCTCGCTTCAATTTGATGAGCTTTTGTCGGTCGCGTTCCCCATTAATGGTATCGCCCTATTTTAAAAGCTCATAATACAACACGCCCTTCTGATTCCACCAAATACAGAGCATTACCTCGGCGTCATGTCTACTCGAATATCGGCTTTGCCATTGATTTGACTGAATTTTGGCTGAAGAATTTTAATTAAATTTTCATCATATACTGAAAAAGACACACAATTAGACAAGACAGTAGCTTTGCAACGCATGTTCGGTATATTGGAACAATGAAATAATAATTAAGTTACGCTATCTTTTGGAAAACCGCACGAATATATTTATAGACCCAAATATAAATATTCTTTATACCATTCCACACAACTAGTACATTACTGGAGACACTCTGACCTATACATTTTATGCCTTCTACTCTGCATCACTCTTTCATCTGAACACAAAGTTCCCGTAAAAGCATTTTAAGTAAACAGGTTTTTATGATTCTATTAACTCCGCAAATACACATATACTTACATATATCAGCATATGTGCATATAAGCCTATAAATACACCTACACAAGCATAAAAGCAAAAAGGCAACGCAGAAGCATATATTGATGCGGAGCTCTCAACGCCTCATAAATGTCAGACCAGTTGGTCGTTCGTGCATATATATATGTATGTGTTGTGGATGAGCGTAACGTAACGAAACATTGTGCAGGCGTCCAATTCCAACATTGACCCACAACCACTTCTGTTGCATTCCACATATTGAAATCAGCATTCTACGTATATGGGTATGTCGTACTCCCGCAGGCCTTTGCATTTCAGCTACTCAACAATTTACCGACACAACAAATATTTGGTTTATTATTTTATGTAGCCTATTTGTTGTTGTTGTTTATTGTTATATTCAGCTAACGAAATTTACCAGCTGCTATAAACATGTTGCCAGTCAATTTCTACTCTACGCTCTGTTGCCTCACGTAGGAGGAATACAAAGCTACTGTGGGAGAAACCCACTAGGAAATTGAAGAAGATCGAAGTAGGGCGCTGATAGTGAGGTTAGGTATGACCAAGAGAGTACATATTTATGGCAATTTGATACCTGCTGGTCCGGGATTGAAGTGAATCAAGGTCACATAACGGTTACATTAGGTCTAATAAAGATTGCCAGAAAAACTCAAAGGTCTATAAATTCACTGAATATTTCAAGAAAGAAATTTTAGCTGAAAATTCAGTGCGTGCTCTCCAACAAATTGCACAAATTCTCCATAAATGAAAACTTAGCTTCATTAATATTATATTCACATTATAAATGTACATCTTTTTTCAGCCTACTCGAAAATTTCTTATAGGGTGCATGTTTGTGGACATCTCATAAGCATATTGTCGACTGTACTCCATCTTACAAAAATTCTAAAAAGTTAGAGAGACAGAGATTCTGTCCATGGAATGGTGAGATTGTTGAAGTCAAAAGGAAGTTGACGGAAATCTTAACAGATTTAGCTATAGCTACTCAAAACTCGCACATGTAGCCAAACACTTAATTTAAGTGAAACTTACTGTTTAAGGCAGTTTTTGTTGAATTTACGAAGAAGAGGGCAAACGACTGACAGAGGTAGTTTGAATCATGTTTTGGTACAAACTAAAAAGTTAGTAGCACAGGAAGATGCGCAAATTATAAACTTCGACGAGCTGGCAAGTTCACTTTAGAAAATTATTATTAAAAAAAAAAACGAACAGTTCACTTTAGAAAATTATTCGAAGATCTTTACGAGATGGAACTACAGTGCACAAGAAGCTCGTTATAAGTTCTTACGCATAAAGAGACTTTAGAAGCTGGAATGCTTATATAATAAAATGGAACAAAGTAGTAGAGTCAACCCTCTGACAGAGCTGTTTTTCGTCTTGAGATGAGAAGAGGCATGTGGTTTATTGCAGGTTCCGTTAAGCGATTAAGCACGTTAGCTCAGTAAACGTCAAGAGAACAATTCTCTCTCCAGGAGGATTGAACCGTCATCTTGGTTCCTTTAAGTAAACCTTTAAAAGTTAAATGGAAATTAGAAGAGCATGTTTTGGCTTGAAAATAGAATAATCATCTAGTGCATGTTCCCCAGACCAGCACTAACTGTGAAGTAGTCCACTACAACGAAGCAACCTATTCAATCTACTGCCCTGAAATCTAGATGATGATGAAGGGTGGATGGAGCTAAAATTTTATCGAATACTGTTTTATGTCGCTTCCGCATTCGGTCTCATGTAATGTCTCTAGGGTGTCTAATAAAAACTACTGAAACACTGTTCTGAGGGACCTCTGTGACTTAATTTGACGCTTGATCTTTTGTGCAGCCTAGCACAGCATCCTGTGTACGGCTCTCATTGTGTTCAAAGGTAGAAAAGAAAAGCGGATATATAAAATATTCTCGCGAAATGTGGCAAGGCGTTGCCATCTAGAAAAATTACTTATAAAAAAATTTATGCAGAAATTATGGTCACAAAGTATTACACACACTCGTATGTCACCAACTATATAAAGCTTTCTGTCACTCAGCTAAATGCATTTGCCTGATATCTGAAGCACTTAATAGCTGAAAGTGTACCAAGGATTCGTCATTTAATTACAAGCACATTACACTATTATGTGGCCATTCGGATTAGAGAATTGCATATATTAAGGATCCTTTGCCGCAGCCGAAATGGCGCAAAAATGTGGCAACCTTCAAATTTGCTATCTGCTACAATAAACTAAATTGCATGAAACTTTTTTGTATTTTTGTAAAACTTAATTTCTAATCTAATGAGCAGAAGGCCACTAGGAAAATTTAAATGCAAAGAAGAACCAAATAAAAATTTATACAATAAACATTTTTGAAAAATAATAATAATAAAAAATTATTTAAAAAATTAGAGGTTGTACGCCTTTTTCTATTTGTTAGATAACAAAGTTGCCAAAATACCCCAATTTCCTTCTGCAAAATTTCCTTGTCAATGGGAATGCATAGTGACGTAAGCATGTCGAAGAAAACTGCAAAGTTTCCATCCCAATTCGCGACAATGCTTTCAAGCGCAGCTGGATAATGGGCAAAGGCTTTGTTACTCAACGCGCTCTACTTAAACGAAAAGCACAAAAAGTGCAATAAAAGTAAACGAAAAGTGCGCCTAGTTGCACACTACATTTATGTGCGCACATACAAGAACACACACACACACACACACACATACATCCTCAAATGCGAATGAAAACAAGTTTTTCATACGAAAAAAATATTAATGTTTGAAATATGAGATTGCAAATGGCTGCACATTAGATGCAGTCATCTAGTTGTGTGTGTGTGTGTGTGTGTGTGTGTGTGTGTAGAAATTTTTATGCAGCAATGAGGAAAAATGTGCGAGACAACAGCAATTGTCATAAGTGCCAACTTAACTGGTGTGAAGCAAAACAAACACAAAAAAAAAAAAAATAAAACAGAATAAAAGGGAAAATAGCAAAAGCAAATGCAAATGCACTCATGCATTTACACATATGAGTATATGGGTATGTGTATGTGTATACATATACAATTGCCCTTACAGTTAGCTGAGCGCATTTTTAATGTAAGTACATGTCCGTGAGGAATTCTAAATAATTGCAATGGAACAAGTAACGTGAATGCATTTTAAGTGATCCTCGAGAGCACACACACACAGCATGCACACATACATACATACTTATATATGTATTTGCCTTGTATATATGTATGTATGCATGGGGAATCTCGCTGTTTAAATGAAGCTGGTAATGTGAAATTAAAATATTGTAGATTAATACAGTTGTAATAAGAGAGTTAGTTAGAAAATTGTAACTGTTGTTGTGCAAATGCAACGAAATTGCGTTACGCAAAACACCGTCACGATCAAAGTATGGTATATGCGGCGCTTTACAGCTGACCCGATTTAAATAAAGTTTTTTGACTAATCGGTGTGACACATCAATGAAATAAAACAATTAAGTTGCAAGGTGGTAACCACTTGTTTAGAAATTTTAAACAAAAAATTTTATGCTGTAGAGAACATTTACAACAAAGATCGAACTGATGTGTTTAAAGAAGTTTTACACTTTGAAATGGCTGTTTAAGGGAGTTGCCACATGTTTAATAATTTGTATTTCTTTTTTTTACTGAAAAGACGCACTGTTATAATGTGAGTATAAAATTGAAAAGCTTTGAAACGGCTTACAGTTGATATATTTTTTAAGGGTTGCCAAGTGTTTTAAACATGTGTGAAAAGGCTTAAAAAACTTACAGCTGAAAAACGTTTTCGAGAAGAGTTGCCAACAGTTTGAAAATTTTAAATCCGAAAACTCCGTTAAAAAACGTTACAAAACATTATAATATGAATATTGAACTTTAAAGATGTAAGAAACATTACAGTTTGAAATATGTTTTGCGAAAAGTTGCCACCTTATAAGTAACAATTTTACGGTATCGAAGGATATAGATTTTGTGTTAATATGAGTATCGAACTGAAGAGATTTAAAGCACTTTACAGTGGAAAATAGTTTTTAGGAGAGTTGCCAACTGTTTGGAGGTTGTGAGTTCAAAAAGTAATTAGAAACCCTATAATATGGGTATCAAACTAGAGAGATCTAAGATTGCTTACAGTTTCAAATATCTGCTAAAAGTATTGCTACCCGTTAGTTAATTTTAGGTCAATAATATTGAAATCTTAAACACATTATTACAATGTGGGTACCAAACTGAAGAGATTTAAGAATACTTTTACATGTTTCTAAACACGTTTTGACCAAAGTTGCCAATTGTTTAGAAAGTTTATTTCAATTAAATTGAGATATATATGAAATATTTCATACCAGATATATATAGGAAATATATTTAAAACAAAGTCAAAAAGCTTATAGTTGAAAATATTTTTGGTGGGACTTACCAACTGTTAAATTTTTATATCAAAAACTTTATATGAAACTAACAAAATGACAATATGAACATCAAATTGGACAAGTCAAAGAAAGAGTATTGTCGGAAATAATTTTGCAAAGGTTGCCATCTATTTGAAGTCTTCAGCTTTTTGAATGGGATCAGCAGCTTATAGGCCTATGTATACATTTTCTATTATTTTAAAATATATATTTCTTATTACTTACACCAAACAACAAAATCAGCCTTTTCTAAAATAACTATCAGAAATTGCTCTTCTTAAATACTTTTGAATGCCCTTTTTTGCACTTTTCCTAACAAAAAAAAAAAAATGCTAAATAGTCCATGAGATAAGGAACTAAAGGTTTAAAATGTTGCCGATTTATAGCAGGAAATTCGATTTGGTTAATAGTAAGGCAAACCCTTACAGATTAGAGGCGGCTGAGACTATCAAACTAATTTGTTGCAATTTTTAAGCGATTCAACAACTAAATATACTCGCTAGCAAAACTTACACATGAAAAAAAAATGTTTTTTTTTTTGTAAACAAAGCAATATTTTGGCTTTACGCTAAATATTCAATTTGTACCCGAACAAGCCAATTAAAGAGTTACCAAAGGAAGGAGAGAAACAAATTCAATGATACCAAACGCTGGCGAAGCTTAACGCCAAGCGACCCGTGCGTTTCCTGTGAACGCGCACACCCACAGCGCACAATTCCAGTTAATCCCTTTATAAACTATACCCTTTTTCGTTGTTGTTGTTTTTGTAGCATTTATTTTTATTTGTTTTGTTGTAACATACCTGCAATGAGAAGGAAAGAAAAGAGAATATAATTACATTGTTGCTATTGTTTGTATTAGTATTTGTAACAGAAAATTAAATTTGTGCAAAAATTCACAAAAAAAAAGAAGAAAACACAAAAGAAGCAAAACGTGTGCGAAATTATTATACAACAAAAAGAATGAATGGAAAGTGTTATTCAAATTTAAGCAATTATGAGCACAAAAGCGCAGCAATTGCAGCAAGCATTTGCATTTAAATTGAAATCGAGCGAATGTTTTTAATGATTTTTAAGCCATTGCATTCTACACAAATTGCTGGTATAATTGAGGGGGGAAAACTATCGGGGCAAATTTGCAGTTACACACATGAATGTACAGCCATATGTCACTGTGTGTGTATGTGTGCGGCAATTTGTTGCAATTTTTTCGGTGGATTCTTTTATGTCGAGCTGCAAAAATCGTGCGTCCAAATTTAAAGTGATGTCAAAAGCAGGCACGCAAATTGGCAGCTTCGTTTTGCATAATATGTATAGGAATATATACACATTTTGATTGAAAAATACATACGGATGCCATATTTTGGCTGTTTGCAAACATGTTTAAATTTTTTTATTTTTATTTTTTTTTCATTTCAAGCATTTCACAAAGAAATTTGTACAGCAATATTCATATTATTAGACAAATCTAGGAAGATAGTTATACACACCTACAGTGGCGTGCGAATTATCTGCATAGTGATTTTTTAACAGACAAAATGTTTTTTGAGCTCTACTTTTTCTTACAATTAAAAAAACATGTCATGATTACAGAAAAAATTGTGGGAATTAAATAAAATTTTTAATTAAATTAATTAATTTTTTTTTAATTTTTTTACACTTCCTTTAACAGAGAAAGTAATTTCCTTTCAATTTAATAAAAGGATGCACAGGAGGGTGTAGAAAAATTTAGAAAAGACTTATATATAAAGCCGTGGCCGATTCGATAAAATATCGACAGTGTCAAATCGAACAAACAACTGGCATAAATCAATTATACAGATAGAAACAAATTTGGAGACCAATTCCACGCTTATATTGGAACTCCACATATAAATTTTCCACAACATTTTTTCTATACAAAATTTTGTAGTTCAAAGAAGAAAAAAAATTTTCTTCTGTGGCAACACCAAAAAAAAATATTTAGTGTTCATATATATTAACATATGCCTAGCTATATATTAATTTGCACTTGAAATAAGAGTTACAAAATAATACGAATACGAAAATTTTTCGTATAGGGTTGCCACAGCTTGCAAACCAAAATTAATACACATTTACACATAAATTATATTTAAAAAAGACATTTATAAATGCATGTATACAATTGAATAGTTGCCAAGGCTTGTGATTAATTATTTACATTTAAATAATTTGTTTAACGTTTATTAAATAATAACAAAAGAATTATTGAAAAAATCGTTACAGTTAAAAATAAATAATTCAAGACCTATTATTTCTAGAAATTAAATGCAGCAAAGGGTTAGGACAAATTATTTTGTGACAACGCCATACATTTTTAATTGTAATATTAATGTTAGTTATTGAATATACCTTTTTTTAATTTTTACACGATTTGTTATATGAATTATAAAATATCAGGAACATAACATTTTGTTAACAGGGTTGCCATTACTTTGGAACCAATATTAACGATTTTCGTAAGTAATTTATGACGAATAATGCTGTTGTCATAAATTTGCAATGTTCTGAAAAACTGAAAGATTTAAATCGAACTATAAATTAGTTTATGGTGAAGTACAAAAAAAGTAATTTATATGTGGCAACACCGAAATTAATTATATTGGAAATAATTAAAAGTGGATCTTTGCTGATCTAATAGCGTATTTAGATAACTTAACAGCATACAACTGAGAAAACTAAAACAATAAGAGGGTAGCATTATTTCAACATGACAACTATAACGGTGCTAGTGTCAATATTAGTTATAATGTGATCTTAACCTGCTGGTTAGGGTGCTGCGCTATATTGACACAAACGCCGAGTTCATAGTTTCTGTATTGTTTTATTTATTGAACAATTGAACATTCGCTAAAAGTAGTGGTTAGTTTCATTTTTTATGATACAGTATGAAGCCACAAGAACTCTGTATCACTATGAATATTTTCTATTTCAACCAGGACAGCTTAATTACATTTTATTATCACGATCGCCATTATCAAAGAATATTATTCTCAAAACAGTTAAAAACTAAAAAAATTTATAAATTAAATAACCGGAAGATAAAAATAAAATAATAATAGAAAAAGCAAAATATAGAAGAATTCTCAATCTGCAATAAAATTTTTATCAAAAAGCACAATTTGTTTACCAAAAAAAAATAAAATAAAACCAGTAATAAGAAGGACTAGCGATGAATTCAAAAAGGCACAATTACTAAAAAAAAATTTTTTTTCCGATTTTTTATTTTTTATTTTTGAGACATTAATAAAATAAATTTGTTTTGACCACATTGTTACAAACACACACGCTCGTCCCTGCCACAACCACAGTTCAACGCAATGCTCACACTACCGTTATTTAATTTGTCATAGCAATACAACAAATAGCTCATGCAAAAAAGTGAAGTATATACATACATACTGCCTCACATAAATATAATTTGTCGCTAGTGGCTTATGCTCGTGGCAGCTGCTAACGCTTTGCATTGTTTATAAGCTACAATAAACAGCAGCTAACCAATTCAATGTGCATTTCACGCTCAAGCGTGAAGCCAAGCAACCAAAGCGCTGTGGTATAAAATATAACGGCATAATAAAAGAGAATGATCGAGAAATGAAATATATCAAAATATAAACACATACAAGCATGTCTGTGGGTGGTGTGCGCGTGAGCTCAAGTGTGACTGCTGCTGACGCGCGGGCATTTTGTATGCATTTAGTACGAGTACAACAACAAGTGTGCACAAAATGCACTTGAGTGAGCAATCAATTTTTATACGTTCGAACAGCAAGAGCATGAGCATGAGCAAAGCGTTTAGAGCGGCTAGAGGCTTGAAGCTAGAGAGGCAAATGTATCGCTGCGTGTGTGTGTGAGTGTGTTGCTCGGGGCAACGTTGCAGCTGGCAAGCGCATGGAGGCAGATAAGCGCTAGGAAAACAAGTGCGCCGAGCCAAATGACATTTCAAATGCTTGCTGCATTGGCTGGTGTGGCAACGAAACAACGAAACAACGAAGCACCATACACATATACATGAGGCACATGCACAGGCGCTTGAGCGGCTACAACTGCGCAATAATGCATGTACTTGCACTTTCGCTTAACAATGACAATGGCACTTGGCATTCTATTTCATGCGATTTTTATTTAATTTTATATTTGTGCAACGAAAGCAACACAACGCCGGTTGATTGCAATTGCAACAGTAGCAAGTGGCACGCTGACCACTGCAGATCCATTTGAAGACACATACAAATATGTATGTATGTATGCTTGTATGCGTTGGTGTGTGCTATAAAAGGAGCAATAAATGTCATGCTTGTGCGCGCCACACACAGGTCTCGGCAAATAAATTACTCATCGACCCCCGTATGCCAAGTCAACTAGTCAGTTAGACAATCGCCACTCGCCACTCGCCGCTATGCGCAAACATGTGCTTCTTAATATTTCCCGCATATTTATAGGTCAATTGGTCGATATATTGCAATGCAGGCAGGCAGCTGCTGGCTCGCGGGCGCTCACTGATTGCTGATGAGTCGATAAATTCGCAAAAGCACAAATGCTGCAGTGCACCTACGATGTTCACCTACCGTTGTGCTAAACACGAATCGCCTGTCTTGTACTGCGTCGAGTATTGGCAATTGCTACGCTTCCATTTGTAGGTAAGTGGGCCAACGGTCCCTATGGTGCTTTTAGTGTAGCATATTTGCCGTTTGTATAGCGCAATTGGCAACTGTTGATGGCAGTGCACATGGCGTATGAGTAACGTATATAAAAGAACGAAGCCCTTTCTTGTCCATATGCGTTTGTTGCTTTTGTTCTTACAATTTAGTTGCATTATTGTGTTGCCGGATGCTGCCGTAATGAAATTTTCGAAGCATTATGGAGTGTGTTTGATATTAAATTATAAGTGTTAGTGCATTTTGCCTGAATTGAAGGTAAATAAGTCGCTTAAATTGTCTTGAAAATGATCTGATTCGAGTTGAATTTTATTAAAAGAATTTTTTTTTTTAAAAGAAAGAAAGACTGACAAAAAATATGAGAAATATTTTATTCGAATAAAAAAATAGTTCTTTTCTGCAAAACTTGCTAAAGTTGATAAATAAAAATCATCTGGCTGAAATATAAATATTTTCTATCTTAATGTTGACTTAAAATAAATCAAATATGAGCACCAAAAAAACTTAAAACACCTTTTCAACATATTTTCATTGTAACTATTGCCCTTATTTAGAAGTCATATAAATCCAAAAAAGCGCTAGGAAAATTAAACATACTTTTCGAGCTCTTCTAATTATTACTTTTTCGCAATCATTTGATTAGTGTTTCTGAAAGGATTAGATATTTCATTTTCTTTAATAGATCTAGTAAGACTGGTTGTGTATTTTTTCATAGTTAGCCTCCAAAATGGAAATAGAGGCCATCGAAGTTGGAAATTGGCTTCTTAATGTAACAATAAAAATTTAGTTCTTGTAGTTAAAATATTGAAAAACCAAAAATATGGCAAGGCTCAACAAAAAATATTGACTGTATTTTAATAAGCTAAATGGTTAGACTTTTATTGGGTTTTCCTTCATAATATGACATTACTTTGTTGCATGGAGTAAGTGAATCTGTCACAATTCATATTGTCGAATTATTTTTTTTACTTTATTTTAGTTTTGAAATTTATAAGTACTGATAAAAATATTTCAATCCTAATTCACGAAATAAATTTTAGAACACTTTTTTTCAAGTCATTGCTAAGCACAGCCACGTGACATGTCTAGAGACATAATTTCAGGCGAATTGAACTTTTTTCTAACAAAATGTTTCATAAAAATAGTTTTCACAAGATAATACTAGCTTTGTAACACCAACTAGTCTAACTTTTAAAACAGGCATAAAAAGTGGATTACTCAGTTTCCAAAAAATAATAAACCATAAAATTGGCATAAATTGTACTTCAGCGCCCCCTAACGTGAGCATTTGAGTTAGGCATAGAAAAAAATTAATTTCTCAACACAAAAAATAATAATGTGCCATAACTTTAATATTATCTCTGCGAGTATACATGGTCACCAATTTTAAATTTCTAAAACAAGTTTATAACCAAATTTTTCTTTTATAGATATTGTGACGAACACGAATCTCTGAACAAAACAAAATCAACGATAACTAGCCAGAATCAGCCAGGCAGTGAAATTCGTAGTTGCCATAATGTTAGAGTGGCGATCTGTTGGTAATGTATGTGTAAGGGCTGCCGTAGTGGCAGCAGAGGCAGTTCTAAGTAGAGAGTTGCCGAGTAAAAATCTCCCTATGAACGGAAAATCTGTCTCTGTCTCTGTCTCTCTCAATATAGAAACAACGTCTATTTTCAGGGCCTCAAGACTTCTCACTATCGAAACAGTATCGATATGTTGAAGAATAATTACAACAAATGCATTACTCTAGATGGTGATTGTGTCAAAAACTAAACCCATTTTTTTTAACCTAAAAGTGCTATTTCATTGTTAAGTTAAAGAGGAAACACAATAGATACACCTGTACTATAGGTATTTTTCTTGGTAAGCAAGTAACTTATCTGGGTTTACATAAGAAGACTACTAGAAATAGAATTCGCAAGGTATGTTGAAATAAATTCAGACTATTTATTTAATTTGATAATTTAGGAAGGCAGTCGTTGGTTGTGAATAGGGCTCTCACCACACAATATGGATCACAATTATATCTCATAAAAAGTTCAGAATTCATTTTGAGTACCAAAATGTTAAATAGCCAACAGCTGCAATTCTGAATGTACTGGGTATTATCCTGCAGTTCTTCAGCTACCAAGAAGCCCATCTGTATCAATTTTGGGCTTTAGAAGCCAGTTGAATACAACATATTCCATTTGTTTAATAAGTTGTGTCGAGTAAACTTTCGAGTGTTCGCAAAGCATAGAGCCTGATATTTTTTAGTAATCCATAAAGTTGCTAGGACAAAGTATCCCAATCAGTGGAAACTGTCTAAAGTGATATCATCTCTTCAATTACCGCCATGACTACCCGAAAATCACTTCACTAGGGAGAACGCTTGTTTAAAAGATAGTTTTAAACAAGTCGTATATTCATGATAGACTAAATAAATCACCAATAAATACAATAAATATCTACAAAATACAAAATTTATATATAAATAGCGGTATACACACATATTTGCTACTCATTGCACTAATTTAACAAAAAAAAATAAACAAATTAATAAAAAATGCGAACGAAAATATTTATTATAGGCATTAATCGCTTAATTTATTGCCTACAATGGATTTATCGCATTTCCCAGCGAATAACGAGCGCAATTTTATTGCTTTTTTTATAATTATTTTTTTTTTTTTGTTGCAGCATCTTTTTTCTACATAAAATTGCAACTTTGTAGAACGGTGGAAAACTGTGTGCATGTATTAAATGGAACAAATTAAGCTAAACACTGTAATAAATATCACAATGATGGCAAACGGAAATAGGAAACAGGAAACTGAAACGCCATTTATCTGTGTCAGCATGAAGTCCCATTGTGAGTATTTATTGAGTAACAATTGACTAATTGTGTTCTATATATGAAAGCAGAAATATATTCCACATGAATGAACAATATCAATAAGAATGTATCTCAAATTTAATGTTAAAACAAAAGCAATGGTAGGCGGAAACTTAAATTGCATAAAATTCAGTAAACACCAAAAATATTTAAATTCTCAAGATTGGTTCAAAAATTTTATTTCGGGGAAAAATCGTTTATTGAGGCATTCTTCATACAAATGCATACATATATAACCTCAAAACTAATTTAATTGAATTAAATATTAAATAAAAAAATTAAATATTTATTAAATTTATAATAATTTCAAAAATTATCCAACAGGTGGCGCCGGTGTCGAGATCATTTAGAATAGGCTATAGGTTTATATTTTGTTTATTATTTATTTATTATTATTATTTATTATTTTTATTTATCATTATTAAATACATTATATATATATATATTTTAAAGGTATTTAGCACACTGAGAACACTTTAGAACTTTAATGGTTTCTTGTCAAATTTCCACTTGATGGCAACAGAAACCGGGCTCCAAACTCTTAACAAATTAATTACTGCTTTTAGAATATTATAAATTTAGAATTATTAGTTATTAGATTATTAGATAGAGGGGCGAAGACCGTTCTTATCTAGGGAATATTAGTTTCATGTTTTCACATCGCTCACAAAAGGGATAAAAATATGTTATTTTAAAAAATTGGGCGTGGCTGTGACCTTTCAAGACCGATAATAACGGAGTCTAATAGTTCCCTTTTTAATTATTTTTTATTGTTTATTTAAAAGACATGTGTATACCAACTTTTACACAAAGGAAGAAAGTCGTTGTGAAATCGCCGTTTTTTCAGTGTCCTTGAAGTATATACACACAAATCCAAGTGTGAATAATTTCGCGGAGAATCTTCGTTTTCTTTATACGCAACTTAGGCTGCCTCTGCTATCGCCTGGAATGTTTCGGCTACAGATTTTCTCACACAATTATTTCGCATCTACCTGCTTACTTTAAAGGCCGCTTATATTCTGTTTTCGACATCATTTCATTTGAGAAGTCGCAAGTATGGAGAAGCTGTTCCTAAAACTTAAACCATTCCTTGTGCAGTTTCGTCATCTTCGTAAAGTAGTTTGAATATACATCAAATGCATAGACTACAACCCGAGTGTCATCGAGAAATTTCAAAATAAGAGTGATTACAACAACCCCAAGAGAACAGTTACATATTCGTAAAGCTACTTTTGCTATATATTCAACTTTAAAACACTCAAATTCGTTTGCGGAACCTTTGATAAGACCACTAAAAGGCCAAAAGTGGCAGAAATCGATTTCCTGTTTTAGTTAGTAAATTTGCACTAAAAAAAACCTTCGAAATTAAAGCTTATTTAAAACTTATATTTATGGAGAATTTCATTTATCATCATTTTAATCATCGTATTTATTTTGTCAACCATTTTTATTACGAATTTTCCATTATGTGGTATTAACGAGGTTTGCTGATTTGGTTTGGAAATCCTTTGGATAAATTTCATGTTCGATCAATCTCAAAATCTAAGATATTTTTACAATATTAAATGAACTTATTATTTTGGATATAATATATGATATTATAGTCTTCCATATGGCATATATAATGCTCTAGTAGTATAAAGTTTACTATGCTTTGGAAGGAAATGTTGCAAAAAGTTGTTTCGTAAAGATTTCAATAATTTTGATCTTTGCATATGAGAACAAAACAATAACAGTTCCTAGTTATTTTTTATTACGAATGAAATGTTCAAGGTTTGTTTAGGAAGGCTTGTAGCTGGACTTGTTTTTTGAGGATAGTTGCTACCTGTTTAAAATATTTATGCAATAAACTTTTTAATATTAAAGTTATTTATATCGCAGTATGGGTATGACAGCCAAAGTAGTTCTTAGGAAGTATTGCCAAGTGTTGGAATTTTTTTATTTACAATAATTAGTATGTCAAAAGAAGTTGAACACATAGTTGAAGTGTTACCAGTTGTTTAAAAAAATGTAATTATTATACCAACTTAATGAATTAAACTCCGAATAGTGTGAGAAAAAAATTTTGGTGGATGTTTTTCTGAGAAGAGTTGCCACGTACTTGACAAAATTTAATCTAATAAATTAATGAAATAAATTCCATATTGCAGCATAGGAATAGCATAGCAACTCAAAGCCAAAAATGTTCTTAGGAAGTGTTGCCAACTATTGAAATATTTTTACTCAATTATATGGCAAAAGAAGATGATTACATAAGTATAAGCATATAAAATTTAAAAAATTATTGCTGTGGTAGTTATTTTCAATTAGAGTGGCAACCTGCTTTAAATTTTTTTGTAACAAAAAATCGTTGAAACAAAGTCAATATTATAATATTAACATCAAAAGAACGTATTTGAGAATTTTTTTTGCAATTAGTTCCACATTTTTTCAAAAATTTTATCTTACCATAATATGTTATTTTAGCGACCACTACTGTACCGGAATATACTATTACAAATTATTTATTAAATAGAGAGTATGCAGAAGTCCAGCTTAATTAAATTTTTCGGACTACAAACTACTAGAAATGAAACAATTTCAATTTTGTTGCAATTTTACAGTATTGCTACAAACAGAGTCAGCAATTTATAGCAAAAATTGGCAAGGCAAAAATAAATGTAACAATATATGTGAATGACACCTACGCCTATCGACCGCCTACACTGAAACAATATGCTGGACCACAGGGAAGTGCTAACGTAATGAAATTTATGCATATTTCATAACCTGAACAAACAGTTCACACCGATTGCCGCCGCCCACACAAGCGCAGAGTCGAACTTTTACGCGACCTGGGAGAAGTGTCAACGTTGTTACGTCCACAGCACAGCCGAAACTTGCGAATGAGCGCACACCGAGAGCGTTGGCGCGAGGCAGCTTTGCGGCAACGCCAAAAGTGTGCGGCAAAAGTGCAACAATATTTTCGGTATTTGCCACTTGATGTTTTTTACAGTACTGCCGAAAACAATTTCGGTGCGCTTTCTCATTTTCGTGCTTTCGATGCCTACACCTCGCCTGCCACTTCATCTTGGCAGCCCAAATACACCGGAAAGTATTTAAATATTCAAAGGCACATGTATTTGTTATTGTAATGCTGTTGCTAACTGTACATGTATACGTTGCCACCACACACACAGGAAGCGCTTGCGGTTTGCTCGGCACATTTGAAACTGTGATTTATGTGCGCCTGCGGCGACAAGGACACTCAGCAGGACACACACAGGCGAAGAGAGGCGGCAGAAAGCAGTGGCATAAAATGGGCTAACAGCCGTTATATCACACACACTTTACAGCAATTTTACTCGCTTTTCAAGTTTGCACTGTTGTTGTTGTTGTTGCACATTTTTATATATTTTTTGGTTAGGTAAGTAGTTAATTTACAATGCAACTTTTGGTGACAATTTACAGCATAACATTGCAGCCAGTTGACGGCAAATGCGGCAATTTTAAGTTGCAGGAAATTCGAAAAGTACAATAATGCGCAAAATGTTGGCATAGCATGCGTAGTTTGTGAACTCATCGCAGCAGATAAAATGCGTGCAATGACAAGTTAGTTTGAAAATATGCCGCTAATTGCTTATATACACACCTGCACCTGCTTATATTGTCACGTTTATAATAGCATTTGCGCACAATTGTTACTGCTCGAGGTGGCAGCGTTCGTGGCCAGTAATTATTTGCGCTAAGTAAAAGTAATGACATACTACTTATGGCATAATGAATAAGGATGAGCACTTGATAGGAGCAATGTTCAGGCAGATTTTAATTTTTTTAGGCTGCGGTAAATTTTGGGACTTTTCTAAATCATTTTTAAGGAGCTGCCGGATGCAATTAATAGCTACACATGACTAGGATCAAATAACTTTTTTTTGTTCAAAAAACTGTATTAAGTGAGATAATTATACTAGTATTAAAGTTCGGCGCGACAAATATTGTTACTAATATTATATATTGATGTTTACAAAAGCGAGGACATTTCGGGATTCACATTACATTAAAAAAAAAGGTAAAATTAGAATTTTTTTGAATAAAATAAGTTTTGTATAAAGCGAGTATACTTCAAAAGAGATTCTAAAATTCCGAAAAATCCCGAAAAAATATCGGGATGGTTAGTCCCTAATACCGAAAATTCGGGATTATTACAAAATAATTTTAGAAAAAATTCTAGTCTTAAAATTCTCCATGAGAGTATGAGAACTAAAAGTGTTTCGAAAGTATTTTTAAAACCCGAAAACACAGGTCCTTTCGTATCATTTGACTAATTTGCACTCAAGTGTTAAAAGAAAATTAAACAATTATTTTTTGATATTCTCTCACATATTGAAATATACGATACCGAAAATTTGATTGATCCCGAAAATATGAAATTAGTTTTATGAAATTAAATTAAATTGAGTACAACCTGAACACACATTCCCTTTCTAAAGACTACTATTGTTAGTTAGTATTGCGGACTACTGTCCGCTCTCGAAAAGTTGCGATTGCCCCTTTATAATTGAAGTTTAGTGGATCCTGAAATCCCGTAATATATCGGAATTGTCATTTTGTGATCCTAAAAATTCGGGATTATGACAATGAAACACAGTGGCAATGAAACTGTTATGTTTCAAATCAATATGGTTGTATGCCCAAAGCTATAAAACAAAATTTTTAAATAATAATAAGTTGTAATACATGAATATTTAATTAATTAAATTATACCGGATACCAGTTGTAGAAGTTACTTCCTGGAAGTAAGTTCTGTTCCGACTGACAGCGTTTGCTAAACCATGCCGGTGAACCAGAGAAAAAGGTACAAAACTTACATGAAGATATCTGAAGGGTTCAAGACGTAGAGACTTAAAATCCAACTATGTCTGTTCTTTTGGCTTCACAAAGAACTTTTCTTAATAGTCCAAGTGTGATCCCTCCTCTTTTGGCATCACCCACAGAACATAATCTCACCTGAAAATTCGGGATTTTCATCGAATTACAAAACTCTTACAGGGTGACACAAAATGTTGTAGAAAGACAACCTTCGAAAAGTAATCCTTAGAAAGACAACCTTCGAAAAGTAATCCTTCGAAAAACTTATTAAGTAGAAAGTGTAACCAACAAACCGAAGAAGGATTAGTCGCCATATTACTATAGCATAACTATTATTAATACTATTACTCGCAAAAAACGTGTAGATACTCGTATGCAACAAAAATAAAAGCACTTTCAACGGATTTTAATTATCGAAAAGTGTTCTAAACGCACCAAAGCCAACTACAACGGCCCAATAAGCAAACCTCACCCTTACGAAAGAACGGCACGTTGAACACACATGACAAAATTAACTAAACAAAAAACGGCCGCAAAACCTTCCATGGCACGAGGGTTCACAGCTAAAGTGGTGCTAAATGGAAGCGTGTGTTTAGACCGTAAAACCACATCGACATGTGTTGACATCCGCTGCTCCAATAGACGACATACGATAATGAACTCTTTTCAGGGCGTTCTGCTCAGCAACCACCAACCGATTTTAATAATACACCCCTCAGCTGTTGTAGTGCTATAAACACATACATACATATATATATATATATATGTGTGTGTATGTAGTTTCGACCATTATAGCCGCCCTTACCGCGTTTAAACTAGGTACACCCCTTCATGCTCACTCAATATGCCGCCGCGCTCTTTACTTTTTGTACCGACAACCTTTCATGATATGTGAAATGAAATTCGCACACGTACACACACACACACACGTATCTACTCAAGCCTGCACTTACACAATTTACGCTTCTCAAACTAAATCCCACTCACAGCTGATTAACGCTCACGCGCCGTCACCGGCTCGGGCTGGACTGAATACATTTTGTGAGTGTCCAATAAACTCGTATTAATACCGTTACCTAGCCGATTTCAACAGTTGCCAACAATGTATGTGTATGCATATGTATATATATATATATATACATATATGTGTATGTGGTTGTGGGTGTCGCTTTGTTAACCGCAGCTCAACCATTGGCACGTTTGTTGGGTCACTCAAATTTTGTGCTGGTAAATTAAAAAATACCTACAAGCACTTCATCTAACTCTATCGCATATACATATATAGAAGTGTGTATGTGTGTGTGTGTCTGTGGTTCATTTGTTGCACAGCATACTGTCAGTAAGGTAATAAGCGGCAAATGGATGTCAAATATCAGAAGGCGTGTGCATTTAGCACAGCTGTTGCAAAAAGGTTGTAAGAACCTGAATTTGTTGCATATGCAAATGGAATTTGACAACAACAAAAATAACTAATTAAATATTTTAGTGTCAATATTCATTTCATTCTGACCTCATAACTTCTTCCATAATTTCGGTGAAATATTCTTAAATAATCGATATCAATATATGTCGGAATGATTTCAAAGGCGAATTGAACTGATAACCCGAAGCAACGTTGGACACATATTTCTAGAGCGTCAAGGCATTGGTACTGCTAATGGACGAAATCGGCTTAATGTCACGCCAAACGCCATGTCCAAACGGTATAGGCAATAATACATATACCAATAAGTAATACATATACCAATGTAAGCAGGCAGTTTTGTAGTTAGAACTAACCCTCAAAAGACAGTCAGTCAGTCAATTGGTCGGTGAGACATAGATCTTGAGTATAAATTGGGTGTCGACCGATTCATTGTGTCACAATTGATTGCGAATGGTGGCAAAATTACAATAATTGGACTTCGTTCACCGTTTCCTCCAGATCTGACACTTAGTGACCTTTTCCTGTTCTCAGATCTCAGAGGAATGCTCACCGGAAAGAAAAAAATCGGCGAGGCTGAAACAAAAGCCAACTCGTATTACAAAAAGCGTATCGAAAAGTTGGAGAATTTAGAAGATCGCTATAATCGGTGTATTGACCTCGACGATACCCTTAATGAAAAGAAGGCGTGACCCCGTGCTTTTATACTACTTGTACTACATAAATTAATTAAACTATTGTATATCGACCAACCTCTGTATGAACAATGCATTCACACACCGCTTTAATCATATATAGTAAAAGGCAAATACAATAAACTTAGGAACGGTTGCAAATCGGACCATGGGTATGGCCCCACCCAAAATAGTACACTTTAATTTGTTGTTGGAAAAAGCAAAAGAGGTTTCCAAAACATTATTCTCAAAAATGCTGCTTAAACAGTAAAAATTTATTCGATATTATTGGAATGTTCTAAAGCTTTAATTGTATTTAATACTATACTAATTGAACTGATTCAAAGTTAAATTTTTTTCTTAAAACGTTATTAAGATGTATTATATGAAATTCCTTTGCAAAACTTATTAATTTCCAAAAAATACTTTAATTGAACCGGAGGCCTGCACAAGACATTTAAACATTTAAACATTTAAACATAATAATAGGCCTCCATTTACAACGAAATGAAAAATGATTCTTCATTAAGAAAATAAATTGCAGACACACCCGGAATGATGGCGAGACATTAGCAAATTGGTAAGGAGAAATATTAATCTTTGGAGCCAAATGAAACGTCAGCAACAGCAGGCAAAACAGTTAATTGGCGATTAACAGAAAAAGCCAAAACGACAACTTCTAATAACAGTATATTACCATACAAGTTATAAAAGAAATTGAAATAAAATTTTGCGAAATATTTGTGCATAAACATGCGATCCCTTCGAAAATATTACATTTCGTTTGATAAATACATTATAATACTAAATTAATTTTACAATACTAATTTGTTAGAATAAAAAGTTTCGAACAGTTGGCAACCGCATTCAAAAACAACTCGCGGTAACTTGAACAAAAATTATATATCAAATTGTTCAGTTTGATTCCCATATTGGAAAAAAACTAAACAGCTGGTAACTCTGCTCAACAATGTATTCAACTGTAAGCTTTCTTAAACTTCTTTAGTTTGAAGCTCGTGTTGCAATTACAGATAACTCCAATCAATTTCAAGCCTTTTAAAACTTCTTTAAGGGTGGCAACCCTTTTCATAGATATTTCGTCTGATATATAAATCTTCTTAAACCTTTTCAGTGCGATTTTCACATTCGAGATAAATTTTTCCATTTTTACTTTGTTCTCTTAACAGGTGGCAACCTTCTAAATATTTGCCTAATTCCGAGTACTATAGCTCAATTCAAATATTTCAAATGTGGCACGTTTTACAAGAAATGTCGAACATTTATTAACTCCTACTCTTTTGGATAAATTAAAACCGATAGTGGCAAATATATACAAACACATATGAAATTAAATGTCAAAATTTTTATTTGATGAAAATATTAATTCCCTCCGAAAAAAGATTATATTTCATATTCCCAAAAACCACTTTCCTTCGTCGCCGCAGGAGCGTTTCGCTCGATCTCCTGCACGACTTTGCAATGTCAATACTCTCTTTCTAGAAAATAGCACTCAGCTGGCGAACAGTTAGCAGAGTCTACTTAATACCCTACGAAGGCAATATTTTTTGGCCTGCTGACATTCTTGCCTTACCAATAAATTCTAATAAAGCACGTTTATCAACAACGCTCCGACAAAGAAAGGTAAAAAATTTTGCCATAAGCAAATTACGAAATTTTGCTAACAAATAGCACAGCCGAGAAAGGAAAGCATTTTTTTGTTGTTGTTGTTTTTGTTATGGCATATTTTGGAATGAAAAGAGGACTGTATCACTTGGCTTGGCTTTTGTGGTCAAAGGACTCAGTAAGGATTTTCATTAGTTCAAGTGCAGTGCACCCGAATTGTGAACTTTTATTCACCAATACCAACACATTTACACATACGCTGTAACGTTATGCCAATGTACGGTACATATGTGCCATCCGTTGTGCTATTTGCAGGGCATTTTATTAGCTACCTACTTGTACTCGTAATAAAATGGCAATTTCATACTCCAACTGAGTACCGTTGCACGAAAATTCAACTATTGACCTGCGGTGTAAATGTGAGAGGGACAGACTTGCTGAGCCAAATTGCTACTGCAAGGCTACTTTTTGTGTAGCCAACTAACTAACTAGTCGGTTTAAATTGCATAAATGTACACATGTACGAGTAAATGGATATTTTCCTTGCACTTGCGCCTAAAAGTATGCAAGCTAAGGCTACAAAATACCACAATGCTCAAATATTACGCCACCTTTGAGACAATAATAACCACTTGCAATTGCATGTGCATGTTTGTATGCTTGATACAGTTGCAGCAGCGGCATAAGAATGTTGTAAAATAATTTTCCAAATAAGCAGGCATAGATATATAAATATGCTTGTATGCATTTTCAATAACACTTATGGCCAGTTGGATCCCTTTGCTCAAGTATTTAGTGCTTCATGAAAAGGTATTTCGTGTGTAGTTGTGTTCATAAGCATATATAGAGGCTAATGTATCGAAATTCTGATGAGCATGAAATTCACCACAGCCTAAAACTGTGCTACATTCCTCGTCATCCACAGCTTGGAATTTTAAATGCAAATTTTATAAAAGCCGAAAAGGTGTCAATAATAGCAAAGGTTTTTCTTAATTAACTGCAAATTCAAGACAGATAAAAGTAGGCAGAATCGGTAGAATAAAGTATTGATTCAAAACCAGGATATTGGTGACCGTTGTAATGGTAAATTTTATATTTGTACAGTCGGTTTTTTCAGAGCTAGTAGGTTTCGCTCAAAGTTTCACGAAGCTCGGCATGCATACATAGTTTTATGTATTAATCAGGAGTTTGTCACATAAATGAAGAAACAAATAAACAAGGCCGAGAACATCACCTCAAAAACAAACTCCAAAATCGAAATGATAAATAAATGAGAATCATGTTTTTATGTTTTTTTAATATCAAAGACCCCACCTTAAAGGTTTCTCCTACAAATCGAATATCAGAAACTTAAATAACAATATCAAGGGCCACTGAATGGAGATATAGCTTCAATGTATACTACAACAAAAATCTCGAAGAAAATGGCAAAACTCGGACTTTTACCACTGAAATTCCGACACTTTGTTATTCTAAAGTCAGATATGTTAATCAAAATCAGAAAATTTTTAAGGATCCCAAAAAGTGAAATGCATTGCCAAAAACAGCAGCCCTTACATCCTGTATTTCGCATTACCCTAAATGTATGCTTCTTTCCATCAATGCATCAAAAACCCTTGGTGTTGCTTCACTTATTTATGCGAAAATTTTCTCGAAATCGGAGGAAATATGGTGTCCTTTATTTTATCTAAAGCCAGAAGATGGAGGAAACCCGAAGTAACAAAAATTGTGCCCATCCAGCAAACAGACACAAATTGAACTAAATGGCGATAAAATTATAACAAAAAAGTTTCAAATACCACAACGACAGCCTTGGGTCCTGCTAAACGACATGGACACTTATAAAATAGTCTCATGCATCTATAGCATAAATAGCATTTCATTTCCGCTTTATTAAGCGTTAAGCTTTCAAAAGCGAAAATAATCGCGATTTGGGTACTGGCCTTTCATACACACCAGGCCATTCATAAAGCAAAAGCCACTAACTGAAGTGGCTCTTAGAAATTCAGGCTTTTATGCAGACCAAATGTGTAATGCATAAAGAGATAGAGATAGCAACAGCAATTAGGCAGACCGACATATAAGCACCATTATATTATGTAAGCTTAATATAATGGCTTAGTAAGCCTACTACGTACTAGTATAGTATGATAATAGAGTGACCGACCTTTTGAATGAAAAATATTTTTTTTTGCAAAAGGTATTTTTATACTCAACAGGGTTCCTTTAAAGCTCAAGAGATAATATTTTCATAATTTAGTTTGCTTGATTTCAAATAATTGTTTTAACAGGTCTCCAATTCCACCCCCAACCCCCGATATCCGACATTGAAAAATTGTATATCCTCCAGAAACAAATGAACTGAACTTACTGAAGTTACGTAAAAAGTCTTTGGGATCATAGTTCAACACCACAAATGAACATATAACTCCAAGTATCTAGATATTGCCAGCAATTTCTGGCTAGACGAGGTCCTATGGCAGCACTAATTTTCAATTAATATGAAGAACATGTTTTTCCCTTATTCCGCTCAAAATTTTTTGGCAGTTGTTGTGACAAGTAGCTGGTACAGAGTTGCATCTAAAATTAATAAAATATAAATTCAAAAATGCATCGTCTTACCGTGCCCTCCACAATTGTACAATTTACAAAGACTTTTTCTTTAATGCGGATATGAAACTTGTTTCAGCCCCAGAGCCTATAACTACTACGATTGATTATATAGGGTGATGGAGTTTTTAAAAAAAAGTAAACCAAGATACCCACATAGCAATAAAGGAAATTTTCGAAGTGACCTTAGTTCCAAATATATTGAAAGACGCCAAACTGCATTATAAAGAAGTACAAGGAGCTCAGGATTATCCCAATATAAAATAAAAGGTCTAGATGCGTATAGGTCAAAACTTGAAATCTTATTTCCAGGTTAAGAGAGAGATTACAAAATAAAATATTATTCTGAAATTAGAACGGTAAACATTTTTAAGAGAATTATTTGCACAAAAATTAGCAAAATTGTTTTCAAGTTGTAAATATTTATATGGGGAACTTTAAAATCCGTGACTGGTATAAGTTATCTAGCTTAAAAATAAGCAAAAAATTACCACGATAGTAAGGAAATAATATGCTTATAAATGAATAAAAAAAACTAAATTCGAAGAGAAGAATTTAACATGACATTTTCGAAAACTCGCTTTGAACTTTAATTAATTTCTGAAGCGCGAAAATATTATTTTATACGTTCTTAGAACGGTTTACAGGGTCCAAAGAGTTATTCGTCGACAAAATTTACTATTGCTATTCGAGTGCTTGGCATTTATGGAAATGTGTGCCCTAAAATTATACAGTAGATAGCTAAGCTCTAAGCTTAGCTAAGAACTCCATATGAAAAATAAAAATAGAATAGTTAGTTCGCAGAAGGAGTAAAAGTTACACAAAATTATGCGGTGTGAACAATTACTAGTCGTCTTCCGATGGTGAACATTTTTACGAAGTAGTCAAAAGTTTATTCTTGCACCCCAAAAGTAGGCAATGGAATTTTGCACAAAAAATTTCACTTCAAAAGGGTCAGATTTGAATTTTGAAAGTTTGGTTAACCCTTGCACGTGCAAAACCACTTAATGGAGAGAATATATAATCGCGTATATACTAAGGTTTTACATACGACTTCAGTTGCCAATCGAGCTACCACAGGAAGCTACCACACACCTATGTTAATGGACATTAAAAATCTACTTCCTGCTTTTGCATTTTGTTTGCTTGGGCAAAGAAAAAGCCTTAAAACTAATCGACTGCGACGATGAATGCATTACGTAAAGGATAAACAACAGCAGCAACAACAACGACAGAAAACTTGCACTGACCCGAAAGTGCCAACATCAACAAGGCAATGCTCAAGCCAATTTAAAAAGCATATGCAGCAGTTGAAAGAATTACCAACACAAACAACAACAATTTAAAGCGAATATGAGCATAAACACACACGCTCGCATCTATGTATATATGTACTTACGCACAATTATAAAATTGTTAAGTACAGCAACCGCAAGCTGAAGGCTGCACATGGCAAATGTCAGTCAATAATAATTGAAAGGTGTTGAATTTTGAATGATCTTCATGTAGACACTTATGTACCATACGCTCATGAGTATAGGTACGTTCAAAAACACTTAGTCACGCACACTGTACTAGGAAGCGCAGTCGACAAGTGTAAAAGTGACCACAAAAGCGTTGGGCAGCCTTTATGCGCCTAGTTGTATGCAATAATAAGCAAACGCATGTCGAATGCAAAAACCAGAAATTCAATGCGGAATACCGGAGACAGGCTATGACAGGCTATGACAGGTGGACAATGATTATACAAATGTGTTGTTTTTGTTGTCGTGGTAGTTGCAGCAATAACATACGACAAAGCGCAGAAGTTCATTAACCACATGAGTACTTTGAGGTGCGTATGAGTCTGCATCTATGTATATATATATGTATATATATACTTGTGAATACATGTTTATGGGACACTGTGTGCATATTGCAAGCTGTAGCGCTCCTTCAATGGATTTGCATTCAAATATGAAAATTACTTGCATGTACTCCAGTGGCAGTGCGAGTACTCTAATATGAAAAGAAGACAGTATGTGAAGAATACGTTAGAGCAATGTGGAAGAGCATGAATTGGCTTGTATGTTAACCGATGTTTCAACTCACTCATAATTCTCTTTAGCTATTGACATCTTTCTGGAAAAATATAAGTGGCTGATTTTAAATTTAAATTCGAAGCAAAAAAAGTTTGTTCTGCTGAGCAATAAGTAACGGGTTAAGAAACTGTGTGTATTTGTTACCTCTTACTACTTCGTGCCTTTAATTCTGTTTTGCTATAGGCTACTTGAGTACTACTCAAGCAGTCAGAAAACTAAAAAGTATGTAGTTATTTGTATTCTGAACTTCGAAAATATCACAACAGCGTCACCTATCGGTTACGCATTTATTCAAATTATATTTCGTAATTGATAGAACTGTAATTTTTTCACATCCCGTCCCTATCTACACATCATGAGTTGCAGTTGATTTTGCTTTATAAGAGCATTTCCTTGATACTTCAAGTCCAAAATCGTTTAAGTCTAAATTGACTTGGCGATCTAGAAAACGAGAATAATAAAAAAAGGAGTTTTAAGCATTATTTGGAGCAATGTTACTATGATTTAGTCGTCAGCAGCAATGATAAACCTAAATTATGAACACTTCTGTTAGATTTTCAAAGTCATAAACACCCAAGCGAAATTCTTACAAGTCTAGAATGGGTAACAAATTTCATCGTGTTTACGTATTTTAATTGAAGTTGCATTTAATATTTTTACAAAAAACGCCAAACTGTATTTAATTTGGTTCATTATCAAAGCATTCCATGAGATATAATACAGCATTTATACTACTATTGAAATTTATTAGCCGAAATCCGATTCCCTCGGTCCATATCGGTCCACATCGGTTCCATGATCCACTACCATCTGTGATATCAGAGTTGCATAATCCAATGCTAAGAACCTAGTGGGGCAAAAGGCAGAAAAAGACTTAAATCTGTGTTAAATCACATAACTCTACATCTTTTTCTGTCTCTCCAAGCTGCGTTTTTATGAAAATTTTTTATGCTTTACTACCTTCGACCGAATTTTAACCTTAATTTGAACTACCTTCGAGTAGTAATTAACTTTGACACTGCATCAATAACTCGAGTCTATAAGTTATTTCGGAGTTTAATATTAACACTACTCACAGAGAAGAGCGAAGTTTAGAGCTTAAAAACATCATTAACTCGACATCACTTTTTCGGAATTTGTGGAGATACAACGCTGTTTCGAAAAAAATATATATATATTCAACTCACAACAATTTGGCAGCACTGTTGGATATTCTTATAGTAAATACAGGCATAGTCACAGACATATATTTTTTATAGGAAAAAATATGACAAATTAAACTCAGAGCTTCTTATACACCATAAGGCGAACAATTGAAAGCTATTCATAAAAACGAAGTCTTTAGCTCAAGTCTGTGATACAGTGAGGTAACACTCTTTAGTACATACAATTAGGTAGATTGTTCAATAAGCACAAAATTTATATTTCTCAACATCAATAGGGGAGTTTGAAATCTTGTTTTCCTGTTCGAAAATCTAGGAAATGGCTTTACAGAACGTAACGGATTTTTCCGTTTAATTGTTGTTAGGGATTTTATATGGACTCCTATTCAATCAACTAATTTCGCTAACACCTTTGCTGATTCGTTGAGTCTTCCAGCTATTTGTAGTTTGCCGCTTACTATTCCACAAATAATGAATAAGTACGTAAGGACTTAGACCTGCGAAAAGTAAACGGGTCAACTAATTCACCTCCGAAATATGCACAGGGTTGATCAACTCATTTTGATTAAAATTTTCATTTGAGTTAATATAATATATTTCTGATATATTTTTCTTCTGTATAATAACTGAGTACATATTTCAGTATACTTCCTTTCTTGCGTCAGTACTGCTGCAGAAACAGCGGAGAGACGATAAATAATAAGAAAAGTAAAGAGCAGTAAGGCTTCAGCTTTCATACAAACCTAAAAATAATAGAAATCGAAAATGAAAATGAAACTCAGTGGAGCTACGGCAACAAGTGCCTGCTTATGAACACAAAAGGTGAAAATCATTAAAACGCATTACTGCTTCCTGCAAAGGCCGGGCAATAACAATGGTGCTATCAAAAAATGCAAATAATAAAACATTAGGAATAAAAAAAAACTCTAATAGTCAACGCTAGGGAGCAGACAAAAGCAATTTTGCCGAGCAACCGTGCCCCCCCCGCATATAACCACTTTAGTGGCAACCAACCCAGAAGGCTATGCAAGGAGCGTCCACAATGTGACACAATACAATGCAATGAAGTCGAACAGCATTTCAACAGCAGTCATGCATACCCAATTACATGGCATTACCGCGCGCCAAGCACTTGCTATCGGCCGCTACGGTTCCTTGACACCACGATGCACAATGCTTTACTGGATTCCTTGCTGCCATCTAAGGAAGCCTTACATTTTATTGCCACACCGTGTTGAAGTGCAGCCGTGCAACAGGCAACTGCCGTCGAGGAAAGAATTTAAGAAAATATCAAACGGGTGTTTATCAACTCTATGGCTCGGCGAAAGCGAAAGAGCATAAGTTGGTGTAGGCGGAAGTGAGAGAGAGAGAGAGAGCGGGAGAGTGAGATTGTGGCGCATGGCGGCCGAGGTGGTAATCGTATTGTGCGAATGTCATAAAAAAATGCTGCATGAATGGAATGATTGCAATAATAAAACCGGAATACTTGTGTAAATGTGCGATGCTTATTTTCATTTCCGCGCCATTGTTTTCATACTTTACGAGCATAAACGAAGGCTGGCTGGTGAAGAGTTGAGCTGAAGTGATTTTAATTAGTAAAACCGGAGAAAGAAATTTGAGACGAAATGCGGTGAGTGCAATGGTGGAGATCATCTTAATTAGGAGGCTAAGGTAAAGAAAACTAACTAGGAAGGACCTTTAAATATGGAAGAGAAAGGGAACTCGTGAGAAAGCGAACTTGAAAGCAACAATCAAAACATTTAACGGAGTAAAAGTATATGGCTCTGGCTAGCAGAATTTTGCAATGGACAAAGTACGTGGGATAGTATTATATATATAGGCTAGATAATCACTGATATGAGACCCACAGTCTTCGGAAGCACTACAGTTTTATTTTTGACTTGAGCAATTTTATTGTAGAAAGTTATTACGTGATATATTAGACCTATAAAAAGTATCAATAATCATTTCAACGAACTTCAATATAGATGGTCCAGAAGAGCCTAGCGGAAGGCTAGGCCACTTCCAGTGGAGCTGGAGAAAGAAGCTTCTTCGAATACCTACGTGTTAAATTTACTTTAAAACTGGGTATACAGTAAGAGTATCGACGCTAGAAGACATCAAATATTGTTTACAGAAGTATTTGATTGAATAGCGAACAAATTGAAATATTTCATCGAAAATTGGGACCTTTTTTAGTCAAATAAACTTAAGAAATGTTGATAGTTTACTAACTACTTACTAACTTAGTCATCCCACTTTCATTAAACTTCTAAAAGGATACTAGAAAGATTATTATATTCCAATAATGGGCGGACCTGAGTCACATATCGACGAAAAAATTCGTTTGAAAGACACTGAACGTACAATTAGGTGTGGTTTGGAGAATTACTAGGCAGATAGAGAGTAGATTGTTGTGGTTTGTGTAACGATATGAAACATTTTCCAAATAACTTTGAAGAATATATAACAGTCTTTGACCGGGCATTTCCAAAACCATAGAACCGACTGTCAAGGGTACGCACGCTCTATCACTGTCTTCTCTGTTGACGGCATTCTAAACAGCAGCATAGTATAATGTTAATGAAAATTTAAATTCAGTTTATTTATTGAAACCTCATTAAATATAAAACGTAATTACTCTGCATTTAAAATTCGTGGTTTACTCACAACACTTAGATGCTTAAATTAATACAGCGTTCACGCTTACCTGGAAAGAGAAGAGAAAAAAGAGAGAGAGTCAAAAATGGGTAAGTTTTGTACATATTTTAAGACCTACCAAAAGAATTATGTAAGTAAATTTTGCACCACTAATTAATAACAAATATAAAAATATTGCCTACATCTAGGCATATTTTAGCGAAGACGCATACCGGATAGCTTTTAATTCCAAATGTATTGCTTTAACACTCGTGTGTTCTACAGAAAATTATGCAGCTAATATAAAGACCACTCCCTTGAAAAATAACGCCATTATATGTCATAATCTCGAAATCACTTTTAGTAGCAGAAACAAATTAATAGAAAAGAATTTCAAAGTTAAAGATCATATGTTTGCAGTCTTTTTTAACTGAAAGTATCAATTTCACAATAAACTTTAAAAATTATTCATCTAAACTCTGCAGGACTTTAATGCCCAGGAAGGCACAGAATTAAAAAAAAAAATGTGTGCCACAGATAAAACCCGGAGCTATGTATTTGAATAATCAGGCAGCAGTGGATTTTTAATACGAAGTGAAAAATTAGATAGGTACATATCACATCGGTTTCGATACTGGCCTCAAATACTCTGCATAGCTTCATTTAATTACAAAACAATACATATATATGTGTGATTACTCAAATAATGACTTATAATGAAAAATTTTACTTTTTCTAAATTTCACATGGAAGAGAGTTTTTCTTACAAAGTTTACATAAGCCAAACTAAGTGCACATTAGATGAATTAATATATAATAATAACTGTATATACTCAGGTAATGATTTATGCGGGAAAATCTAAACTTCTTCTAATTAAATATGGAAGCTAATTTTTCCTACATACCCTTTATAATTTCATCAAAGCGCCTATCCGAAACATGCACGTGTTTGTTTCAAATTTCGCAAGTGTAACTGTTGTTTTAGCAAAAATTCGAAACTGACAACAGCGCTTGACGACGAAAGGCGACGCTTTGTTGCTGTGTTGCTGTGGGATTGTGTGTATTATATTAGTTACAGCGCAGAAATTTTATAAAAGTTAGCATTGGTAAACTCGTTTCAAAAATCAAGCAGTTTGTTGCAAATCACCGAAACGAAATTCCATTGCAACTTTGGTTATAACATGCAGTTTGGGTTTTATGCAAACGAAAAATAATTACAAGTATAAAAAATAGGCAAACGTAAAGTTCTTTGAGGTAAGAATAGTGGTTTGAAGCATTTAATTGAGAAAGGTTTGTAATTTAATTCAGCCAAGCAACTTGCAACTTTTCAAATGCACAACAATGCTGGTTTCAACAATTAGTGCCCGCTCCTGCGCCATGATAAGCATGGTTAAACTACACGCGCACGAATACACACACGCACACACAGACGTACATTCGTTGAGCAATTAAAAAATTTGTTCGATTTTGCTCTTTGACTGCTTTGAGTTGCCTGCGAAATGCCAACAACAAATGTTAGCAGCAACGTGTGCAACGGAAGTATGCACTAATCACTTCAACACAAAGCTGCGGCACACACACAAACACACACATATATATACATATGAGTACACATGCCACTTAATGCGAACTCCAACAAAACCACTTAAATATGTGCGGCAATGTTTGTAACTGCGGATGTGTTGAAATTGCGCTGGCAGGCAGCTGCATTTGAATTAACATAACATTTCACACACACATACACACACACACACACACACACACACACATATTTACAGCGCTGCACTTATCCACCTACTTAAACGCAAACATACGAGCGCTCCATACAAAAGTAAAAAACGTAGCATACCAACAGGCGCTCAACGGCTGGAGAAACGGTTAATTGCACAATGGGTTTCTCAAATGAAAGAAAGCACGTAAAGTCTTAGCAAAGTTTTAGAAAACGAATCGTTGTTTACTGAATCAGGTCGTCAAACAAAAAGTCAAAATGAATTTAAATCATAAATCGTTTGTCGTGAATTGTGAATTGTGAATCATAAATCACAAATACTCGGCAACGAATTTAAAGGGATTAATTGTGAATCGCACAACGTATACCATGAACAGTTAATGTTAAATTTTATATTATAAACTGCAAATCAATAAAAATAAAGGATAAATTATGAAATACAATACAAAATGGCAAATCACTAATTTTATATCATGGATGGAATCACAAAACTTTTGTCGTAAGTAGTGAGTTAAAAATTAGTCTCAAACATAAAATATAAATTCGGAATCGTAACACATAAATCGTAAATCACCATTTACAAATTACATATTGAAAATCAAAATAGTAAATAAATCACGAAACGAGAATCGCGAATCGCGAATCGCGAAATATAAACCATTAATCACAAATCATGAATCACGAATATCACAAAATATAAATCGTAAATAATTCATAAATAATCACAAATCAGAAATCACAAATAGCAAATAACAGAATATAGATCTTAAGTTGAAAACCACAATTTATAAATTTTAAGCCATAAATAATAAACCATATGTCATAAATCACGAATCATAAATCGTAAGTCGTAAATCACAAATCATTTATCGTAAATAATTAAGCATAAATCAAAAGTCACAAATCATAAATGGTGAAACGCGAATCCCGAGCTTTAAAAAAAAAATCTCATATCACAAATACTAAATCAGAAATCATAACTTTAAAGTTAACATTTTTTTAAACTCATTCCATGCAGCGTCACACTTTTAGTTAGACCTACAAGAGCCACTGCCACAAGCTGCCTGATTGGAACACCCGATCATCATTTGAGCTCTTCCGACGTTCGTTAATGCATTTGCATGTGCGCATGCTGCTTCATTACGAAGCGTACATGTTTGGCATAGCAAAACTATAATTTGTGTATTCCACAGCATTGCTGGCAAGTTTTCCGAAAACTTTACAGTATTATTTGTTATAGCAACAGCAATTTTAGTGCGCACTTCATGGGGTCATAAAGCTCCCAGTTCGTATTTCCATCTCGCGCCGCACAGTGCGTTAAGCAAATACGCAGCTACGCCGAAATATTACGCTCCACATTAGTTTCGTGGCGTCTTCACATTCTACTTTTTCCTCTTCGGTATATTGGTTTTGCCATTATTCGGTTAGTGTTGCTGTGTTCACATGCCTTCGCCCATTTTGGCGCTCCGCTCACGCTCGCCGCTTATCGCCGATGCGCAATTGTTGGCTGACGCGACTAAGTGTGCACGTAAATTCGTTGATATGTGTGTACCCCTATATTGCATCTATAACATTAACCCAGTTGGCACCGAAAGTGTTTAGCTGCTCACCAGCGTGGCATCTCCTTCAGACATATTGCGTTTTTACATTACTGCTAGCCTATGCCGTGATATGTTATGTAATCATATAGATGAATTTCATTGCAAAAACCCGCATTTATATGCGCTGCTACTACTGCCTAGAACATGTTTTTCTCACTTGGCACTAACGGTGTCTCACACATTTTCATTTCAAATATCATTTGCCTCAGCATTTTGCAATGTCATTCGTCTCATTACCGCCAGTAATCTCATGTTTTTGTTATTCCATTATATTTAATGAAGCCTCTCATAGATTAACGGAGAAAGCTTGTGATTATTTTTTGTGGAAGACGGCTGAGATATCAAAAAGAAAATAGAAAAAGAAGTAAGTGGAGATGTTCTAATTAAACCGGGAGGTAGTCAAGAGAACTCATACCATATGGGAGTTCCAGAAATTGCTTCCTTAAAATTAACGAAAAAATTATTACGAATAAAACTAATATGTATTAAATTATAGATATGAAAACCTAAAAAAATTGCAGAAAACATAAAGCATAAAATATAGAGCACAAAACATAGCGATAGAGCCAAGACGATTTCGGAGAAGGCATCATCATTGGGGTATATTCTTTAGAGGATACTATTTAATAGAAATTTAAGGCATCCGTTTCGACGATCTTTAGTATTGAGCCATTACCAAAGTTTGGACCACAATCGATCTTGAGCACCTAGTTCTGTCTGCCGTTTATGCGATAAGCTCATTAACAATCCAAGGAGGTATTATCATGAATATGGACATAGCTTTCCGAGCTTTTAAAGACTGGAATAAGTGATTACGGTACTACGAGAAAATAAGACCAAAAATATTTTGGAATATTTTCTACCACTAAAACTTTTTAGAAGTAATTACCTTCATTTTCTTCAATAAAAAATTAAACCCTTCATATACCACCCTGTATTTACTCGCAAATACACACATGCTTCGAAAAATGCCGTTAATTTCCAAAGTATTCCCAAAGGAGCAGCTGCCAGCGACGGCAAGTAACGAAGCGTTGCGTGCAATGAATTGGAATAAACAATTTTCGCTGACAGAAGACACGCTTTCCTTACCTAGAAGACAATGGAGGGATTATTAATTATAGAAAGAGAAATAATGGCGGCAAAAGCGGCGAAAGTATGCGTGCAAAACGAACATCAAATCAAATTTAGTGGAGGCAAAGCGGAATGTTTTAGATTACAATAACAAAAAGTGTTTTAAATGGTTTAAAGCTAGCGCAGAATTTTAAAAGAGTACTACGTGGACCAAATAATTTCACACTTCGTTCTACTGAAAAGAAAATAGTATCTAATTTCTCGCTGCAGAATTCTTGCAGAATTTTATGAACTCCAGTTGCAAGAGCATAAAACAAAAACACACAACTTGCGCCAATTCCACTAGCGCCTATAACTATGCTAGTATCTAAAAGAAAAACGAGAAAACTACACACGATGCAAAATTTTAATATTTTTTTTTCGTGTTTCACTATCGCATGCTCGAACGACACATATTGCATTGGCACCAGGCCAAAAGCGAACACAAAACAGCCACCAAAAATTATAGTGAAAACTTAAAATGAAACTAAGCGCAAGAAGATGGAGACCGAGTGTAAACACAGTTATGCAAACGTTCGGAGGCTGAGCACAACAAACAACAACATGCTATTCGACAAGCGCGTGACAAACGCGGTTGCATACTTTTCGGCGAAATTCCTTACGGAATGTTCCCCGAACAGCACTGCTGTGCGACGCTGTGCACTCTTTCACATGTTAACGAATTGGTGCGATTGCTGGCGCACTTGAACGCTGCATATCTATTGGTTTTATGAAGCGCTTGCGTCGAAACGAATATATGAAAAGAAAAAAAAGAATAATAATTTAAATAGTTGCAGAATTTCAAACGAAAAATAAGCAGATTTTGTGATATACTTTTCGGCGCAAAGCACACTGCGCTCGCTTGGATGCCACTAAATGGCGCAAACTACGCGCCAACACTTTTAATGTGTGCATACTTTTTCATTTCATGCTGCATTAAGCCGCAACATAAAACAGCAACAAAAGTAGCTTAATTGCAAATTGTGACAGCAACATTTCGACGTACGCGCCCACACATGCGCATCAGCTGCCATTGCGCAATATAACCCATATAAATTTAACAATTAGTTGCATAAGCGAAAGTTGCATGGCACAGCAATTGCGGTTGGTGGCATGCAACATGCAGGCTGGTTGGCGTGCTCACATATATCTACTTGTATTTGCATGCAACCCCGATAGGAATTTGTTGGAATTTATTAGCGCAGAAGAGTTCTCCGCCCGACTTTGGCCCATAATCAAATCAAAATGCAATGATTTTTGGATCAATTTTTTTGTAGCTTTTTTGAAATGTTTTTTTTTTTAACTGAAAGGCTTCCACAAATTCTAGTGACCATAAGAGATGTGCTTAATTATCCACTCAGTTCCAGTAATAATAAACTCCACCACATAATTGTGGCTAGTAGTAAAAACCAAGAATTCCTTATTGACTTGCAAAACAACCTTGATATATGAAATGCCTCTCTCGAATCTTATGAATAGAGCCAGTAGAGAAACAAGGACAAGTCCAAGCCACGAATCTCTATGGCATAATAAAAGTAAGAGAACCGTTATGCTAGAAGTCTGGGTGCAGTAGCAAGCTATAGCAAGCATAGCTCTATTGTCTATCTGTCAGTCTACTGCTAAGTAAATGGATGATAATAAATTTATCCGACTGGATTTAAGATAATCCTTCCCATAACAGTAAAACAAAGTTAATGAACTTAAGTTCTGTTTTGTACGAGAAGTCTCGGGAAATCCGATATCCAAAACCTTTGCCGACTTTCAACGAATATTCGGTACTAAGAAAGACGACGAAGTGTCCTACAGACAATTTAATTTGTCAGCGCTTCGTTGATTTGGTCAGGATTTTGTACCTCAAAAACTTAGGAACCGGTACACTTTAAAAACAATCTAATGTAAAACTAATCTAACCAAATAATGCCTCCTTGGACTGATCAAGTATAGCAGAAATGAATTGGAATCAGATTAAAAGAACCAAAAGCAGAAAGACTCTGTACTCTACTAAATCAAGCAAAATGACGACAAGAGCTATTATTCTCAGTTCAATATCTTCAAATATTATAAATTAGAAAGACTTTGTAGACTTAATTTTTGAATTCACTTTGGGAATAAAATCATCACGCTCTATAAACTGGGCGCCTCCACAAATAGACCATAGAATAATAAGGATGACGATCGAAACGGAATTCCTCGAATCATAAGAAACTGTGAAGAGAAAGTCTACATGGACGATTAAAACGCTGATAATAGCGTCAAATTTGGTTATAAAAACAATAGGTTAACCAAAAAGGAAGTTTCAGTGGGTAGACTGAAGGGTCCTACTCAAATTTCGTTTTGTTGTCGAGGAGAATTATGGAAGTAATAATTCATGGATGTTGTTATTATTATAGCCGCATAAATTGATTCGGAAATTCTTGTTGAGAAGACAGCTACTGACCGCATATACATCCCCGTTCACACCGACAAATGTTAACGTTCAAAAGTCCTCCAGGGATGCTAAAAGTCAAATTACTGCACTCAACTAAACTCACTAACACACATATAAACAGACATAAGTGAATATTTTATACTTCGTTATATACATATAAGTGAGTGCATATGTAAATGTACAACGATTAAAAATAGAATTAGCTACCACTTGCAATGTTTTTGTGGGGGATTTAAAATTAATTTCGAGAATTTCGTTGCATATGCACAGGCGCGCAGCAGCGACAATGTCACAAGCAACAAAAAATAATTCAGCTGCGCTTCCTCATGCTGAGCTTTATACACAAGTGGTAGCACAAATTCGAACTGTCGCTATTGTTGTTGGCTTTCTAACATATATTTTATTGTTTTTATTGTTTTTCGTGTAAATTGGCTTTTCCCCAATTGACTTGCTGATGCATAAATATTACATGGTCCTCTTGAATAACTCGGGATAACAGCATATTTTGGTTGCAAATGTTAATATTTTGAAATTAGTTGTGGTTGGTATTGTTGTTGTGGTCCAAACAATGTTAAATTTAATGAAGTGCGTGTTGCAACATGTTGTGTATAATTGCGGTGAGCAATATGTTTATTCATTTACGCGAGGAATATGTGATGGTGAAGATTAAATCGATGGACAAAATTGAGAAAAAATATATTTGTGATGTATAGAAAGTGTTATCAGGTTTTTTGAATATTTTTCTAATAAATTAAATGAATAGTTTAGACATCTAACACGATAGTTAGATAGATTAGAGCATAACATATAAAAAAATATTTTTTCAGACAGAGTTGCCAAATTATCTTCGGCAGAAAGATTTAAATTAACTAATCGAAACTTTTAAAACAGTGTAATATTATTATATAGGATAGGTAATATATAATATATTGAAAGTACTAATTTAACTACTCTAAAGAAGTTTATGAAAAACATGTGTGATTTAAAAAATTTTATTTGTAAATATTTTTAATTTATTAGTACATTAGCTGTTGCAAAGCTTACGTTTTAGTTCCTTGTTAAATCTTACGTGGGAAATCCATCGCAAACATTATAAGCAATCTAGCAAGGTAACGTAACTAAAGTGATTGCCAATTATATTTTTTACAAACATAAACAAATCATGTGTTTAAAAAATTTGAACTTTAACTCTTAATATTAATAGATTATTATTAGATTAATAGATTAATATTAATAGATTTATTGTTATTCAACTTTTCGATTAGAGCAACGTGAAAGCAAAAATAACGTAATATACATATTTTTATTTGTATATATATTCTGCAGGGTTGCCAACAATTTATTTTTAATATGTTTTATGCTTAATTAACTTCATGAATAAATAATGTTAGCCAAGCAGGTGATAACAGTAACGTGCAGACTTGACATTTTAAGTCATCGAGGGTTGCCAACTTTTTTTAATTATTATTTTTTTATTTCTAATATTACATAATTATTATAACCTCTCTCTTATGAGCTGGGCAAATCTGCATTTGAGGTGAACTATGGGTAGGGTTTTTTTTCCCTCTTTCGGGAAGAGACCTTTTTATTCTTCAATTTCATCAAAAAATCTTAAATTTAATTATTTTAATATTATTTATTTAATTATGCTTCCCTTTGATGAGAGCAAAATTGCTTCCTTCGATATGTTTCCAACAAATGACCACCAATTTTACCTTGAATGCTGTCCCCAGTCATCTTCTGGTTGTCAGTAATCTCAGTAATATCAGTTTCTCCAATGGCTCACTCTAAATTATACACATTTATCAAACACAAATTCCACTTAAATTATTCGACTTATCACCGCTGCGTCAAATGCAATTTATATTACGTTCACTGCTCAATCACAGCTTACTTGCGGTAGCTACCTCTCACTTTATCTCTCTCCCTCTCACTCGCTCACATTCGCTCTTCCGCTGATTTCATCTTCATGCATAGTCGTTCGCAAAGAAGATTCTATCTAGCTTTCGCCAGTCATGGAATGTCAGATTTTGCACATTTGCGTTTTTTAATCGAATTTCTCTCAATATGGCATCGCTACACGCAGTTATTTTCAGCACAAACACACACACATACACACCCTTACTCGGAACTGTACGTGTTGCTCTAAGCTTCCAACAATGAGACTAAATTCTTTTGCACCACAAAAAAGAGTGAATAGCTCTTCTTGCTTTTGTCGTGCTTCTTCTGTGCTCTTCCCCTCTCACCATATTTCAAATTCGCTCATAGACCATGCTATCCAATTTAACTGACATTTAAGAAGATGCTCTTCAGCTCAGCGCAAGCTTGACATTTTATCAAAACGAACACAAATACACGTGCATTTTATTAGTATACGTTTGTGTGTGTGTGTGTGTGTGTGTGTGTGTGTGTGACATCAATTTTAGTTCGATTACACCTCAATGACGCGTTCGGTTGACTTGGGAAACCTGCCTGCCAACGGTAGTAACAGCCAACCCGCAGTCAACAGTTACGTAAATGCACGACAGCGAAGCAAATCGGGCAGGCAGACAGACAGACAGACAGCCAGCCAGCCAGTCAGCCAGAGCCAGCAAGGTAGCGATTCAACTCAGTGTGAGTGTGTGACGCAGCTTAGCCATGCTGTAAAGGTGCTTAAACTATCGTCGCTGCATTTTTACTTTTACGCTTTCACTCCAATTTTGGCGAGTTTTCAAATGCTCTTTCTGCAACACTGTGATGTGATTCGAATTTTAATGAGTGAAAATTGCGCAACAGCAACAGCCGGCCGATGCAAAAGTTTCGCAAATGCATATAACAGCCTATAAAAGGTGAGTGGGCAAGTGGAAATAAAGCTAAATGGGAAAGGCGGTCGCGCAAGTGTGCATGGGATTCCAACAAGGGATACAAAACGGAGTCAAGTAGTGCGTTATGGGCATTGAAGAAGTTTTGCTTAATTACAAAGTATATTTATAACTATTTATATGTTTAGATCGGCAAATTTGGAAATAGTTCTTCTTTGTTTTTGTTTAAACTCATCCTTGAAATCCATCTTGCTTTAACTTTCTTTCGCATGTAAACAAAAACGCGTATGGCAACCCTGTCCACAGCTTCAACCCATTTTATATATATATTAATATGGCGCACCCTATCCAAATATACCCAAATATAATTGTAATTTTATTCGCACTTCGAAGATCTTCACAAAAATATGGCACCCCTTTGCATGTATCATAATAATAATCACAAAACCATGGCAACACTATGCACATATTACAGTTCAGCTTCAATTTCATATCTTCCCCAAAATCGAGGCAGCTCTGCTCATGTTCAGGTTTGAAATACATGAGACATTCGGGATCACTTTTAGTGTTTTTTTTTTCAAATTTATAACAACTCTGCAGATATTTAAATCCAGTATCAGCGTCAATACTGAGCTCTGACCTTAATTTCGATCTGATTTGTGACCTGTGCTCAAATTTATTGCAAAAAATACTAAAGGAATTTACTTTTAAAATGTTACGCCAGTTCTGAAAATCATCCCAACCCTGTACATAAATCTCAGTAGAACTCCAACATCGCTTTGGCACCCTCGAAGTATTTTCCCAAGTCAAAGTCGAAGGTCATAAATGATCTGAACCGCTATCAATGTTCTTCCGAAAACTGATTTGAAACATGAGCATAAGGTATTTAAGGAAATCGATTTCAGATATTTAAATATTCTCAAAAAATTAACGCTCTTTATATACTATCTGGTCGGTGAACTCAGCGTCGTTTCAAAGTACTCCTAGAAGCTTTAAAGTCTTTAATGAGAATTTCATTTAATCAATGAGAAGTTCTCAGTCTTACTTTATTGTATCGCCAGTACGAATTGGTGGCGTCTTTTGTCTGCAACTGGGAAATTACTATCGGTTCGAAACTTTAATGATCGCTCCGCGGAGTATGCAAAGTCAAACCACTAATCTTTGTTTGTAATCGTAACAGATTCTTAAATATATAACGCTCAGAGATGGCTTCGAACTTCTATTCTATTCAAACGGCTCAGACCAAATTTGATATTTCATGGGTATCCGGCATAAATGGTACGATTATTTAATTACGGACTGCTAGCCATAACAATCTTCCTGTTAAGCTGAAGTATCAGTCGTAGAGTGGAAAAACATTTTATCAGAGATTCTCTAGTTGAAAGTAATTTATAAAAAAATAGAGGAAGTGAAATCTCTCGCCAAAAACTCAGTGAGAAGTAAGCAAATTACGACTTTACCAAGTTACCTAGTTTAGAGCTTTATCCTTATCATGCGAAAAGATACGACTTTAAATATATGTTTGGTAGTAAGAAACTTAACAGCTGACAAGTTCCAATGAGTTCATTTAATGAGCCTCTTGGATTAGTCATAGGTGGTTTCGTCAAGGAAAAAATCCGGAGAATCTATCTAAAAAAAAAGTATGGTTAAAAATCGAACAATCAAATGTTGGTGAGGGAAGCCACCATCAAAAAAGTAACGTTAGGAGCTTCGGAGTGAAGTGATATTAAAAGTATTTGGTGAAATGAATTCCAACTTGACTGCAATTCATCTGAATTTTGAATTACTAAAGTAACCCGCAATAAAATTCTTCCCTATGTCACATTATTTAATTAGACATTTAATCGCTCGTAAAAATGTAAATGCAACTTTTTTGCACTTTTAACTGATTACACTTTAATTACCAACACTCACTGCAGCGCTTTCAAAACTTTGTTGTTCAACAATCACTCCTATCACATCATGTGCACACTTTCATGCAATAAAGAATTAAGTCCCATTGAGCAAATATAAGTTACCAGAAGCTACCAGACAGCTTTGTGTCGTTGTCACTTTTGCCCTTCGACTGCTCACAGTGGCGTTAAATATATTTACAATAACTCAACTGTTTACCTGCCGCTTATCAGGAGCATTTGACTTCTCCATAGTCCGCAACATTTATCTGTTCCATTTCTCTTGCTCCTCCGCTTATTTTATGATGAATTTTTCGCATTTTTATCATGCCTTTTCAACTTCTTTCACTTTGACGACCTTTTTGGATCACAACACTGGCGAATAAATTCTTTCTCGTGCATGAAAATCGCACGCAATCAAAAGTCACCATCACGGGACCACCACTTCGATTTCCGTCGGCGGCACAAACAAATATCCTTTCTACTTATTTGCGTAAATGTACTTATTCATTTTCGTGCCCGCTCTCGACAGCCGTAGGTCACTTACGCTTCAGCTGTGGTTCGCGCGGCCTATCGAAACGTCGACAGGACGTTGGAAGCAATGGGACACAAATGAATTACAGTTAGTTGTATAAATGTATGCAGCAAAGGTGGGGAAAACGAATTAAATTTATTAACGACAGCTCCAGCATCTGCCATCTTCGAAGGAAAATGAAAGGCATTGAAAGGCATTAAATTTATTGTTTAATATTTTCGTTTGTTACAAGGAAATGCGTGCCAAGCGGTTATGTTTCATGTGCACAAAGAGTGGGGAGAGAGTGACAGTGATGCAGAGAGTTCCGTTGTTCACAAGCTGGAACGTGACTCGCCTTAAAAAGCACAAATTTGCTAAGGCTTTGTGTGAACACAAATGTGAAGCATGTTTTGCGCAATTTTCTGCAACTGTTTTACAGATAGATGCGTATGAAATTTCAAAAAAAAACAAGTAAGTAAGGGCTAAGTTCGAGTGTAACCGAACATTTCATGATCTCGCAATGTGCAAAGATCAGAGAGATAATCAAGAGCAAAGCTAATTTTTTCTTCGCTCCCACCTGGGCTGGTTCTCCGTACACACATACTAAACAATTTCTTTATGGACCTTATAAAATTTAGCTAAATTAGTTCATAAGAAAGCTAAGAACTAACACTAATGTTGGTTCCGCATAAAATATTTTTAGATAGATCACATAAAAGGCTTTCAATTAACCAGTGTTACTATGTCAAATAGACGAGTGTTCCTCTAACTTTATTATCAGACATGTTTAAAAGTCCTATCCCACAACAATTCTCGAACTTCGCTAAAACACGCAAGTGTTTCACTTTTCATTTCAGAAAAATTAAGATTAAAAGCGTAAGAAAAAACTCAATTAATCAAATTACACTTGGAAGCGAAGTACCAGTAAATCTACCAAACCAAAACTATCGAAAAATTCGAAAAGCATTTATCGATTACATGGTAAAATAAAAATGTTTATTACTAGGTAGGTATTACAAGTTCCAGCAATAGCGGAGGGCGGCAGTGTAAGTAGCACGCATATATATATAAGAGACTCCATATGCATGGAGGCAGTAATTGATCAACGGCAACGACATTACAACAACAGCCAAGTTGGCAGTTCGCGCTCAATAAGCTGGAAGATAAACATGTGGGGTACGGAAAGCTTTTAAGGATAAGAGTTGCTGCTGCTGCACCGACTGATGCTCATTTTTGTAGCACCATAAAGTAGAATGCAGCATCAGGTTTCGGGAATTGCTACAGCAACTACTATTCGTGGAAACTTACATAAATCACAAGTGACCAGAGAGAGGAGAAAGAGAAATAAAGTTTTTAATTTTCAAGCAGGTTTCCCAAAGACAATTAGTTTTATTTCCAATGTTGCGATATCTTCAGCGCCGCCAAACTTTTGTAGCGATTACAACAAACTCCGACCTCGAAAAAATGCACAAATGTAGTCGTCCATTGGTTTAAGTCTTCATTTCGATTAGGAGATGAATATATAAAATGAGTGCTGCACCAGTTTCCCACTTATTCCCTTATAGGTTGGCGCAGATCTTTGTTGAAATGCTCAATCCGTTTCACCACAGGACTGCTGAGTTCACCGAAGCACTACCTACTCGAAAATATCGCTACAATAAAGAGCTATCCATGAGTGTGCTTTTACTGTTCAGGTGTGGCATGGAGCTTAAGAGTTCCTTATCTTTGAGTGCCTTGAATTTATATTTGTCCCTGCGGAGGTGAATTTGTTGGAGCATTTTTAGCATTGCGTTGCACCGATCCATGTCTGATACCGATCTGCGTCTGGTACCGATCCGGATGACTAACATTCTTTATTGACCACATTCGCGCAGTCCACTACAAGACACTTACAAGCTTACACGATTTAGAAGCAGCGCCTTTCTAGGGAAACGGAACGTAATAATTGCAGGGGGACCTGAAAGATAACCTTTTAGTTGCGATTTCTAACGAACACAGCGTCTAGACGCATTCCTCGAACCACTTGGCATCAAGAGACTACTGCGTTTGTGTGTATCTCCTGCGAACTAACAAGAAGTCAGAGTAAAGAAAAACATAGGAAAAAGAGTATATAAAAAGTTTCAGTCAAGCCCATTGAGAAGCTCCCTACAAGAAAGACGCAATTTTTCATCGCTGCGCCAGCAGCAAACGACAAGGAATACGGATGTCAATTGGAAGGCAGAGAGGGCATACTCAGGGTGATAGTCGTTCATCTGTTTTAACACTCGCAATTAGCTATAAATCACACTTTTTACACGCACAACCAGAAGGGCTAACAATGTAACATGTTGCGAGAATGTGAAATTGCATGGAAGGCGAGACAATCAACTGCTATTGTCGAAGGGATATTTTTTTAATCGCCTGCATTTTGACACAAAAACCATTACTGGCGATTGGATACATTTTCTCAGCTGGGAGTTAGCAAAAATAGAGTAAAAATTCTGGTGAAATTGACAAAGTAGACAGTTACAACACTACAGTGGTGAGGAAATATAGAAAAAAGATTGCTTTAAAAAAAGTAGAAGGAAAAAGTTAGATTTATTTTAAAATGTTCACTAGAGGTCAAAGATCTTTGAATCTTATTTAACTGGATAAACTTAGCTTTGTGTATCAAAAATGCATTGCATTTTGAAACGACATTGGTTAGATACCGCTTTTTCAATAAAATCTTCAATATTTTTCTATAAGTTCTTATTAAAATATTGCAGAAGTAACTCCATTCCAAAACATTTCCGAATTAAAGCACATTTAAAGGAAAAATTAACTTTAACTTTTAACTTATTTATCTAACCATGAAATATTCCGAAATGTGGCAACTCAACATTTTTAATTCCATATGCAAAATATATCAATTTAAATATAAATATATTTTAAATGTTTTCCGATTATTACTCACCACCTTATTTAGAGGCAACCCTATTCAAAATATAGATGTAGAAATAGATTTCTATATGGAAAGTTATTATATAAATAAACCTTATCCACACAATTCGTGTTCACTTACTAGTGAAAATTCAATTACTTATGAAATAGAAACATATGTAAATGAAAAGCTCGGTATTCCAGCAATCTTACAACATTTTCGCTTCTAGATATGTTATATATATCATTTTGCACATATTCCATTTTGTGGTAAAATTACATATTGCTTTTGGAACTAATATACTCCATTAACTACAAATTTCAGTTAGGTGGCAACTTGGTTCAAAAAAAGTGACTGATTGGTGCTTGTGTGAAGCTTTTTCACTAACCATTAAATTAAATTTATGTTTTTATGAAGGGTATGTGGCAGCCCTACTCGGTATATATGTCTGAACAACTTTCTTTGTTAATCTCAATAAAAGTATGCAAAAAAAATTGTTTTTGTTAACTCTTTCTTCAGTTTACAAACTTTCTTTCATTGTAATATTTTAGTGACATGGTAACTTTGTTCATAACTAGATGTAAAAACCATCTTTAAGAAAAAACATTCGCGGTAAAGAGTTTTAGATACTCATTACATAATTACATTTATTTTTTTTTTATTTCAGTGGATGTTTCCATTTCATTAAAATTTTATCATAACTAAATATATTCTATGAAAAACTTTGTTTGGTAAATTAAAAAAATTTTCTTCACAAAGCACAGTTTCAATATAAACAGGTAAGAGTATTATATTTTTTCTAAACATTTGGCATCCCTCAGATATATAAAAACCAAAATAAATGTTATAAGCATTACAGCTTTAAATACAACAACGTTCACATATTGAAATACGGCCATCTTAACACACAATTCAATTTAATAAATATATATGTATATAAGTGGCAACGCCTTTTTTTTTAAAATATACTTTATGATTCTTATTCAATAGTTTCTTCACAGTTTGTTCTTATATATTATTATTAATTTTAATTTTGAGCTAGATCATGAGCTAGATCATAAGGAAAAATTGTCTTATCACTCTCGGTTCACCACAATTTTGAATCAAAATTTTATTCCAAACAAAAAAATTCTGATAGCTTTCAATACTTGTAGGAGTAGTCATTCTTGGAATTTTCGATAGTCTCTATTTTTCTTTTAAATCCAGTACTTCTCTGCATGCCCCTATTATGTCACCGTTTCCGCTCTTCAAATGACCCCCACTGTGTGTGTGCGGACGGCATACCAACTGCTGGTAGGTCCAGCTGAGTGAAATCAAGTGGAAAATCATTTTGAAATCACCGAACAAAATCTTTACGACATTTCTTGCAATAGAGAAAACTATACAGACAAAACAACAAAACAAATGCCGTACAAAAACGGAATGAGTAGAAAAACTCCAGCTGCGCTCAAATGACAAACGATAACCGAGAAAAGCTACAAAATGGAATTAACAAAACTCACTTTGACGCCAATACAAAGCATACTTCAAGGCGCCTCAGCCATGTAGCAGAACAGAGAGAGACATTTGAAATCTACAATAACACAAAAAACATACACACATAAAAATAATAGACCAGCAAAACGTGTGTAGAGGAGCTTAGCGAAATGACAAAGAAAGACAAGAAGACAAATGCGAAGAAATCCAATAGAAAGTTAGAAACAAATTGCCAGGAAAACTAAACTTAATATACAAATATAAAAACCAAGCGAGTTGCAAAACAAAAATTTGAAACGTTCAAAAAAGTTGCATTTGAAAGCAAAACCAGCCCGGCGGAGCAGCCACCACTTGAGCTCAAAGCAGCAAAAGAAAGAGCTGCTTCACAGATAACTCGAAGTTGGACGACGTTGACGAATTCGTAGTGGGATAACGAACTTAACACACACACAAAAAAACGTAAAATTAAAAAAAAACATCGTTTATTTTATATCAGACAAGCTCCGTGCTCCTCTCTCGACATCAACTAAATCAGCAGAAGATAAATGATGACATCTAAGCAGCTGCGACAAAATTGTAAAACTCACTAGAGCAAGATTGCGGGATTGTGCGCACAAAGCGTTGTAAAAGCTTAATAAATTTATAAAAAGAAAACATTGCATACTCGTAAAAACCAGGCGAATGTCTTTGCGTTGCATACTTTCTGGAGTAATGTCAATATAAAATATCTTGTTTCAACTGTATGCAGCTGCAGCATAACTTTACACATACGGAGAAACGTATGGAGCACATTGGAGCACATACGGAGCGAAGTGAAATTTGTTAAATGAAAGCGCAATTGGTCACTCGTTGCCAAGTGTTCCAGACATGTTTCGAAAAACGACAAATGGCCAAAAAGTATGCAATAAAAACATAATTTTTATAAAAAAAAAAATGTAATATACCTTAGTTAGGTAGAAATATGCATCAATAAGTAGCTGTTTTCAATTCCGTTTGGGATGGAACATAACGAAAACTTACAAGCAATTCAAGAACCTTCAATTAATTAAGTTTAACATCAGAATGGCTTTGTAAATAATTCTTGTTTATTTTTACATATTTACCTCTAACTAATGCAAAACTTAAAAACAAACAATAATTATTTCTTCATAGAATTTTAAAAAGATATAAATTCATTACCAATTTCATGTCTTTGCATAAGTATTTCGACTAGTATATTATACTAAGAATACATAGTTTAAACTTAGCAAAAGTAAATAAATGAAGAGGAATTTAGTAAAATGTATAATGTCCTTTAATTTCAATAACTTTGTGAAGTCATCTCGGTGCACAATCCACTAAATTTTGAAAACTCTTTGAAAATATATCTTCCTAAAGAAAGTTAATCTGACGTAGGTGAAGATCAGACGTTCCTCATAATATTTAAATCTGGAGTTTGAGGTGGCCAGACACAATGGTAGTTATCATACGGGATTTATGGCATATAGAATTATGCTTTTCCAGGATATGTTATTTCCCAACAAGCTTTTCTCCGGAAGGAAAGGCATTATAATGTTGGGTACTCAAATATTGATTTCGGTACATCGAGCATGAACGATAATCGAGTTGATAGGAACTAAAACACCCAGTCCATAATATGAATATGTCCATAATATGAAACACATGCCCAGGGCATGACAGTGTCTCCACCATGGCAAATTTTTGCCAAAAGGGTCTTTCTTTTACCCCTACTATCTTTGTCAGTTTTACAAAGTTAATCGATTATACTCAAAGGTGCTTTCATTTGTCCACAGAGCGCCTCTTCAGATCTACTTTGGCTTGTGCAAAGGCCAGTTGGTCTTTGATATCCACGGAAAATCCTTAACCGCCTTTGTGTTAAAATTTTCTTCTATTAAAACTCGTCGAACAGTGCGCCCACTAATTGGTTTCCGTCAAATTCTTTTACTTTACAGAAAATCGGGGCTGCAGAAAAATAGCGCTAGCGTTAAAATTTGCTATCATTGAAAATCTGATAATCGCACTCAGAACAAAATTTCGTGGTACACAGAATTAGCAACATTGTTGTTAATCAAGCTGTGATCTAACCATGAACTCGATCAACTAACAATGTTCCTTTGAAAATACCAGCTGCTTACTTTACTGATTTATTGGATTTCAAACCTTAAAGAGCTTAGGATGAAGAAGAGGTCGATTATTTTGTTTTCATCACTTAGGGAATGAAAGTAAGTACTAAACAAGTAGAAATAAGTAAAATATTGCTACTCGCTGAAGTCTCTCTGCGAACTGCAGTTCTAATTTGGTTACAGTCGACTCCCAATACCGTCATCTACTCTTCATCTTTCCCTCTTTCAATATTAAACTGTTAATTCCGTGAAGGAATAACGGCTTATCTAACCTAATCTCACTTTTATTATTCTAAATAGATTTATTAATATGAAAGAGGTCACTGCATCTAGTTAGAAATATTTCAGAATCGTTTGAAACTATATGTAGGATGGTTGACCTAGCAGGAAACAGCACAATTGTGCCTTTATTACCAGACTGGAATCAAGACCGCTAGGTCTTATGTAAGCTCAATGAACGGTGCATAATAGGAGGTCTACGATAGTCCGGCAGCCATCCGAAGACTGTTTTCAAATGCCTGACAGCTGTCAAATAGCTGTCAAATGAATATCATATGTATATGAAAATGTGAAATGATTACCAAATGACAGCTGTCAAACGGACGTCAGTTATGTAAATGGATGTTGGAGTTTATACAGCAGCAATATTTCAGCAGCCATCTGCTGACTGCCAGAATTATTAAAAATTCATAAACAATTATCCAAGGAAATATACGAAATTTCGGTCTTAATTACTCAAATTAGATATGCAAACGCGGAGGTGGAAATCTCTCTCGTCACTTTGACTTGTCATGTGGTCAAGCAATTGCAGCTAATTAACTGTAAATATTCTATTAGCAACACAAACACGCAAAGGCACATATAAGCGCAACTATTGAACTGGTTCATGTATAAATTGTTACAAATCGCCAAATGCAAATCTCCAACTGTGCCGATTGATTGCGCATCAATCGCATCGGCAGCAGGAAGTCACTGTTTACTTTGCCCTCAAAGACAAGAGGCAGCGGCAGCTGATCAAATTAATTTCTAAATGCAAGTAGGTGCATGTGTGTGCGTTAATACAGCAAATAAGTAGAGTAAATCAAGCTTAAGTCGCTTCTCACTCACAGCAGCTAAGTAGCTATCAAAGCGTTATTTAAGCGCATGAGATGAGCAAATCAAACTGTCCGCCAACACTAAAGCAAATTACTGACATGACACTGTTGTGACACTTGTAATTGTCAGTCAAGTACATATATACATACTTATTTGTAAATTTGAATTTGTGTAATATGAGCAGACAGAGTGAAGATATTAAGGTAAGCCTAAAAGTTTGCCATCATTTTCATTGTTTGTCCATAGAAACCGTTTAGCCGTCTACCAGTCTGCGAGTTGTGTGTTGTATGTATGTGTATTGGGGTGTCCTTCATTTTTTTCTAACATTTTTTAATATTATTAAAGAAATTTTTGGTATTAAAATCACTTAGCATATCGAGCGTTTATTTGCAAAATTTGTAAATAAATATTTTTATCAGTTCTTCAATAATGAGGTTTTAACCGACTTTTTAAATTTTCGAAATAAATAGTTTATCTTGTAAGAAGAACCGACTCGGAAATACGAAATCAAATTTTATTTAAATGTTTTACTTTTCTTTAATTGTGTCTGTGGAAACATAATTCCCAAGAAGATAACTAAAAACTCTCAATCCAAGTGCCACTTCTTTTGCCAGGTGCCAAACAGCCATAGAAGAAACTGTGAAATTGCAAAGTCAGCAAAGGCTTTAAATCAATCCTTGCATTGAGTTAAAGTTATAGTTTAAGTTGAAAAAATACTTTTCAGACTATGTAACCTCAGATGTTCGCAGTGGATAAATAAATGTTCGAGTCGGATTTTAGTTCAGTTTTCTTCGGTGGCATAGGTTCAACGTTCATATAAAGGTGGAGCTGATTGGGCCAACTCAGTTTTTGCTTTAAATAGCCTTTAGGAAGCTGTCGATGGTAAAAATTAGTCGAATATATTTCGATATTAGCCAGTTACTCATAGATAGTTAAATTGATAGTTCCGATATAAATGTGAAGAGTTTTCTCATATATTGGTAAGTTGATAATTAAAGATTTCTTCAAACTGTGGCCTGAAATTGAATGCAGAGCGAATCAAAACTTCGAGCGCATAACCATTGTCTACGAATTTAGGGTATTAATAATTCAAGAGCTCTGTAATTTTGGTACTGACTTAGAAATATATATTTATTTAGGTAACGTTAGCAAGGACGGATGTAGAGATTTTCATCTTCCAGAATTGAGTTGTCCAGCAGACACTGTTAAGCTCGCGGTACAAAGTAATAGTCATTGACTTTTGGAAAATAAACTGAAACATTTCATATAAGATTTGATTCGCCTCATGACTAGGAGGCTTCAACACATCAACATGATAACATCACTGAATCTTCCTAAGTTGTTTTTGTTAGAATTTGATCTATGCTAATAAACTAACTGCCACGCGAGACAACAGACTCGGTTCCTGAAATTAATAAATATCGGGAATACTGAACAAATCTTCAAAGAAAAATTTACTGCGTCCGTTTAGACTTCACGCCATTATTTTCGTTTCAAATTTCGTACTTTTCTCATGTGTAAGGTGAAGCATATTAAGAATCAAAAATTAGTTACCACAGGTAGTAGCTTAGATTTGTATTTAATATGGTAATGGTAAAGTATCCAGACTCCCTTAACAAGTCACATAAAAATTACTTCTCGATTAGTATTTTTTTTGATTCATATAAAGCGAAATTGTTTTTAGTTACTCATACGCCGTGTCATACGACACCATTTGCCAACTGCTTGACCACACAGACTGCGCTGACGCCACTGAAAACAAACAGCTGGGTTCCATTCCACACAAGCTATTGCTTTTGTGTGAGTGCGTGTATGTGTTGGCCTGTAATCCATACAAATAACTAAATATTTGCACAACTCTTTAGCAGCACACCTTAAATGTTTGTGCTTGCCTCACTCTCTTCATCTCTCCATCTCTCCCGCTCTTTGCCGCACTGCCACACAATAATTCATTCAAAGTATCCTTATTCATTTATCATTCTTGCATATTTGTTATGCAACACAAAGCATACTCATCTAACGAACTACAAATGAACTTCATAAATAATAAATTGGAGAGCAGTATAGGTCACATGAAGACTGCTGACGAGCGGCAGTGGACGAATGAAATGCAGAATTAAAGCATTTGAAGGAGAGAGCGCCGACAAAGAGGTGTGGAAATTTGTCAAATATGGTGTGGCGACGGCAATGACATTATAAATTTCTAATGACTTGATACAACTAAATGTAACATGTGTGCCTAGAAGTGGAGCTGTACTGTCTCGGTGTCTGCTCACTCACGTAATTCAGCTTTGGAGATGAATAACAGTAATTATCAAAATACATCTGAAAGCAGAATGACTTGCATTGCCATGATATTGTAGGAATACTATTGCAAATAACACTTGAGTATGCCACGCCTACAAGCCGACCACATGACAGTTAAGTCCAGTTATTTAGAGCACACATAATATATGCAGTTATGCTGTTTACCTACCGTTGCTTGCATAACGGCATGCATTTACATTTGCCTGCGACAAGTGTTCATTAACTGTGAAAACATAACTTTATGCACACACTCACATACAATTGGGCATGTACACTGTAGTGAAATACACTAGTTACAAACTACTCTGTAGCTAATATAAAACACAACTAGTCAGTCGTCTAATTTTTTTTTTTTAACACGCAACTAGTTAGTTAGTTTTTTAGGTATTTATATGAGTTGCAAATTGACAGAGTTCGGTCAGAAATATATATGTCACAAACCAGTTCAAAAAAAATTCGAAAATTTCGAAATTAGTTCAAACATGGAACAAAACTACTGATCAAATTAAATTACAAAAAAGCTAATAAAAATCTAATTAAAACCCTGCTACTAAAATCGATGAACAATGACTATGCCTGATGTTTTTCCGGCCAGTTGGACTTAAGACAAGAATTTCTAGTAGTGAACTTGCATATTTCCCGACTATTTGGATGCTTTACCGCTGCGTTCCACACTACCCCGTAGGAAATGTACAAGTTCACAAGTACAATGATGCCAGTGCATTAACAGCCATTGCAAATTCGGCTTCATGCCCATAGTAGCACGTACCAACTATAATCTCTGCGTAAATTTTCCGTAGAACTAATCTACTAAATTTTAAAATTTGAATAAATAAAGTAAATTTTCGGAACTAGTATAAAGTCACTAAAGAGATACATTAATATTGATAGCACCACTTAAACCTAATTCTAGCACTGTAGTCGAAGCTCAGAGCTTTGCATTGATACCTACGACTTCAGTACAAAGGTAAAAATAACTTTTGAAATTATTTTTTCAAAAAAATAGATAAATTTAACTTTTAAATTAACTTTTTTATAACCACTTCCTACTAATTTTTTATAAGCTTCCCATTAAATATTTGCTATAGTTTCCTTCTATTATTCTCGTAAAGACTCGATGCTGCAAACCTCAGAATCTGAACCTTTAGTTTTCTACAACGCATTCACTAGACAAAATATTGAAATATTATTGAAAAAAAAACAATATTTTAAGCTAGCAGAGACTGGCCCAAAATGTTCAAAACTGCGCTCATTGTGAACTAGTAACATTTCTGGTTGACTCACTGGTGCAGTTGGAGTTTTCCTACACGGCTTCGCTGCTTTAATTATTCTTTCGACATACATGCATATCCACAAATGTACACATGTACACACATATATATGTAGCTGCATGGATTTGCACGTGTACCCTCGACTATAATTCTTCGTTACAATTCTCTCTGATAATTTCGGCTTATATCATTAGCTCATTTACATTGCCGCATTTGCATTTTACTCGCAATAATTCTAATAATGAGGCAATGCCACAGCGCAATTAGTGCAGAATACCGTATTTACTGTTATATGAGCTTTCACAAAATTCTACAATATATAATGAAAGCTGCAGAGGACATCTAAGGGCGCTGTTTCATTGAGCGAATATTTGCATGGCAAATATTTTTTAATACTAGTGCAATTTAATAAGCCTTTACATGGCACATGAGTTATTTTTGTGGCTATTTCTCGATATAGAATCCATCAGACTCTAAAGAATCGAGGTTTTTCAACATTTTTACCTCCTCCAATGAAAAGGTTTCTTCTGCTAATTTCACTACGCAAATCTTGCATTTATGACCTCTGCATAAGCTTTGTGTCCTTTGTTACTTTGCCTCTCTCTTAGATTTGGGATATACGCTCTGATTGGCAAGTCTCGATCATATACTGGGTAAGGAACCAATTCGTTAACGAGCCGCCATCTCCCACGAAATTGTTATTCTTATTGAGAGTGAAATAAAAAGAGAAAAAGGAAAGGACGAAGAGTAGTAAGGGGAAAAAACAAATAAGAGAGAGAGAGAGAAAAGAAGAGAGGGAGAAAGCGAGAGATAGAGAAAAATCCAACTAAAGGAGAAACGATGCTATACGAGATCAACAGTCACAAATGAGAACATTATTTAATACTTTTTGCTTCCCTCAAAATCTCTATTACCTAAAAAACCCTGGTTGATATAGTGATCTCTCCGATTTTCACCTATCTAGAAATTACTGGATTTCCTAAGATTTCCTCCAAACCCCCCCCCAACTTGGAGGTCTGTTCAGATGGTTTTCGTGAATTTTCCTTTTGCAGCAGTGAAGATGTATCACATGAATATTACTATTAATTGGGTCTGTAATCAAAAGCAAAATGAACACCATCGAAGATTGTAGTAATTAAGATAATCACTTTAAGTGTTAATCGAATTACTAGATGAGGTATCTATCTAGGGCTTTCATGAAACAGATCACTTGTAGGGGATACGAAAAGTGAAGGATCCATAGGATAGATGTATGGAGCTTAACGAAGATTTTTATACCGAATCTATAATTTTAATAATAATTGCTTGATGTTTGGAGCAGAGTGAAAATGATTCCATTGAAATTTTTCAACCGATTTGCTACTGTACAATGACCTTTTCTCTTTTTCCTTTTCTTTCCTTTTTTTTTCTTGACTTATTTAAAAAAAAAAAATTTCAAGTGATTCCTAATGTACTCAAAAATTCATACCATCTTTTGCTGGCCACAAATAATAGTGAACGTGAGACATTCTCTCCATTTCACCACGAATGCGACCACAAAACTAACCGAAAACTTCGAAAACCACAAATTTAAAAAATTTAGTAAATGATATTTACCTATTAGCTTTTATAAAATTTACATGAAGCCAATTTCGAATATATAACATTATTTATTTATTTAATTTTTTCGGTGCGTTATCAAAGGAATTCCATTAACTTTGTAGCAACATCGATTTAAGAAGTCTAATTGCTTTCATTGAAATAAAAATGTTGTACGCAAACACCGCCATGTTAGAGTGGAGAGAAAATCGAACAATTTAATTCAATACCGACTGTTAATTGCTACTTCCGCGAAGAAGCGGGGGGTACGAGGATGTCAGGTCCGATCAATGGCACTTGCGTAATAACAATTAAAGCATACATTGATACAAACAAGTGAACACATATGTATATATTTACATACAAACATATTATATATAATTACACATTTATACACATATATTCTGTTAACAGGCTTCAGAGAGAACACGGCGGTACATACCGCCGAAATATGTTGCACCAAACACGTGGGTGTAACAAATTGGTCGAATTCTCCAACAAACATGAAAATAAATCACACCAAATGAAAAGAAAAAGTTTTAATGAAAATTTTTCAGGAACGTTGAGAGAAGAAGCGAAAAACGAAGAGTCCTACTCCAACAAGGGAAAGGGATTACTGGAGGATTCGAAGTGGTGAGCAAAGTAAATAAGTAGCGCTCTATGGGCAATAATGTGAAGGCGGAAGTAAAAGTATTTGGTATGCGTTAACACGTACGTAAGCTCCGAAAAAAGTTGAAATTTTAACGTTGCAGAGGTGAAAAAGAAAAGTTGACAGTGATAGCGCGATAAAAATTTTAAGAAAAATCGTTAAATTTACAATGAAAATTTTAAGCTTTGACTGTGAGAAGATAAATGTGGATATCGACATTAGGGTGCCCACTTTCCTTCTTTTTTTTTTGTAAATCTCATGGAAGTGAGAAAACTCTCAATGGCATTTACTTCGAGACAAATACCGTTTTGGGTGCATTTTTGCTTACGACAGACTCGGCCTTTTTTGTAATACATTTAAAAAGATTCGAAAGATTCGAGAAAAACTTCTTTGATATATCAGCCAAATAAGTGTCCAACTGTTTACTTTAAAATGATACGAGATGTCTGATGGATCGAAATCTCTACTATTTAAGTGACATAAAACAGTCGTGAGATTGTAGAAAAAATATGTAAGCATACATTCTACTCTGTTAACGAGGTTAGCATAGAATGGAGAGTGAATTTGTCTTCGCAAATAGTCGTGTCAGCTTTAAGGAGAGCTTCTACTAGGATCTCAAAATCTCCAGTGTATCCACCCAGCACATTTGGGTTATTGTTTTGTGTATGAAGCATCTCGCGATTAAACTCATCTGAAAACATCCTAGATTTTTGCACAAATAACGTACAGTAGAGATCGTAAAAAATATGTTTGTCAATGAAACACCCTCACGCCCTGCCTTTCTTCCCTCTCTGGCTTGTTCTGTTTTTTAAATTGAGATATTCGTTCCAGGGATCTTGTGCACAGACGATTGAGAACATAAATAGAAGTTATTTAATGAACTAAAGGCCATTCCAACCGAAGCCTACGAAAAAGTGTATGAGAAATTATATAAAATTTATTTTTTGAGACTCAAAAGACTATAGACATCAGCTAAACTAAGTTCACTTAAACGCAGTTCAAGACAAAATACTACAACCCAGACAGGTTTTTCAACGCATATTAAACCCGGTTTCAACGCCTCTCTGGAACTTAAAAGAAGATCAGATATTTTTCTTTCGTTTCATAGCAATCAGGTAATAAATAAGTGAATGGTATTTCTAAGATTTTAGCAAAAGAGAAGAGAAGTTGCAGCTCAAGAAACTAGATCCGAACAAAGAGATGTTAGAAAATATATGTTTTTTACTTATTTACTCGCCGGCTTCTTTATCAGCAAACACTAAGGAATCGCATAACGGCAAAACAGCTTCAAAACCCCTCCTCATCTAAGAGTCTTTCTCACAATGTAATAAAAAGCCCCATTCGAAGCCCCATCTTCAGCATGATCAGGTGAATACCTCGGACACCGAAAAAATATCGATTATAAGTTCAAAAAAATGCCAGCCCTAACCTGCTCATACACACTTTTCAGCTCTCTTTTTTAGTACATTGTATAAAACCAAATATAATACAGACATCCGCTCCTAAAGCCGGCTACCGGCCAGTCGCCACCACCTACTTGCCACTTGCCACTGGCGCACAGCAACACATTGTGTAATTGCAATTAAAGTGTCGTATTTAATTTGGTATTTGAGCGACACGAGAGACCCCAGAAGACCGCCCGCACAAATACATACACGCACGTGGCGAGTGTCGTATTCTCCTGGCGCGGCATGTGTTTTATTTATACCGCTATTGGTTTCCGGTTTTTACGACTTAAGCATACATGTTGTTCAACAACAATAAAGGTAGCACCATAAAACGCACAACAACAGTCATGTGTGTGAATAAAGAAGCAAGGAGAGAGAACGAGAAAGAGCGGGGAAAGCAATTCACTAACTTTGATAGTGAACGAAATTGAACCGTGTGGCAAATTCAACAACAATAAGTGTACAATTAAGATCATCAGAACAGAAGGCGAAAACATAAAAGCAGGCGTGCGCATATAAAATGCGTGTATGTATATGTGTATGTACTAAGTGCCAGCAGAGTTGAGTAAAAGTAAAGAACGTTTGTAATAAATACGCAAACTAGAAAAGGTGAAAGTCATTAAAAAGTCGCCCAGCAGCAGACGGTGACAGATGCATGTACAAATGCATTCAAGAATGCGGTGGCTAACATTAGGGGTGTTCTTTGAGTAAGATGTTGAAATTTTGGGTAAAAAGTGAAGATAGAAAACAAATTATTTTCAGAATCCAGCTCTAGTTTAATTTTTTAATTTTAAATAATTAGAATCAAATCGAAATGTATATTCGAACTATACTTAGAATTGCCAGTTATTTTATATTTTCTCTAAAATTCTTCAACACCATTTCATCTTAACAGCAGAATTTTGGCTTTGAAACCCGTTTTTATAATTTTTTTTAAAACTGCTCAGTTGCTATCAGGTGGCAACACTATTTCACTTTACAGCAGAAATTTAGCATTGAGTAAAATGTCATTTTATCACCTAATTTTACGACAAAATTCCAAATAAACAGTTATTTTTTATAATTCCAATGAGGTGGCAACGTCATACAGTTATTTTGTACTAAATTGTACTTTTGTACTTGTACTTTCTTAAATAGCAATCAATTTGCATTTTTATACTTTTAAATAATATCCATTAAAAGATTAGTAACTCTGGCAAACACTTATAGAATTTATACTTAACCCAAAGATTTTCAAAAGGGTTTAAGTTAATTAAGTTAATTCTGTTCAGTCTAATTTCTATACATTTTAAACTCACAACTAAAAAAAAACAATAGGTAGCAACCCATGCATGCAAATATTTTAAAGCAAAGTTCAAGCAGGTTCAAATACCTGGAAGTGGACACCGATATTACAAATATAAAATACAATACAAAAGTTACCCGATTTATGAACTCTTTGCAGCATAAATTTTTTTAAAAGCAATTAGAAAAGTTAAAAATAAATCAAGTAATTGATTGTGATCTAAAAGTGTAAATATCCGAGATTTTGAAGAAGAAATTTAGACAAAGTAGAAGCACCTTAATGGATTATTTTCCGGTCTCTCTTGCCTCTTTCCTTCTCGCCCCAACAAAACTTAATGGAAACTACATTAAAGACATTTTTACACATACATTTTTGCACTTATGCCTTAAAGTTTTCACGACACGATGACATCGTGAATGATCGTAAATGCTGGACCATATAACGGCAGCAGCAAGAAGGAAAGCACTCAGCTTTTGAGAAGCTTACACCAAAATACACACAAGTAAATACTTATATTGACATATGCACTTCCAATGCATTTGCGAGTATTCAGGTGAATGTAGTATAATTTTATGTGTTTATATTTTTCCCCCACTTTTCCCAAGCGTGAATGCCAACAAATTCCGAACAGGATAACGAAATACAATAACAACAGCGATAAAATTACTATTAGCATTGCGCTCATACAGATTTCGTTTTATGGCCTCAATAAATAAATACGCAAATAAGTAGCTTGATGGGGCGTGACAGTGTAGAGGGCGATAAGAGCACGAAAATTTCAGCGAATTTTATTTGCCCGAACGAATTTCTACCATTCGGTAGAAGAAGTGACTTTTATGGTTGTCACGACTATCTTTCAATTTTCAAACTATAGCCACGGCTATCATGTCTTTCTATGAAACCTTTTTATATGAATACGAGCTCTTTCGCTTAATTTTAAACAATTTTGCAATTCTCCATAGTCATCTAAAAGTTTGTTCAAATATAGAGCCAAAAACAAAAATATCTCAAATAAAAGTATCGAAGATCATATGTTTTCTGATATTTTACCTCATTTCATTTTTTTTTTTTTCGGTATGTAAAACTTTTGTTCCCAAATATGCCTCAATTGAATTTGCACCAAAACTTTCCGGAACCCTTTCAAAAATAAGATTTTGTACTATCTTGCTTAGTTTTGCCTTTTTGATAAGTAACGACTATATTTCAAAACATGACTAAATTAAATACTTTCCGAAAGTTTCTCTTAAACTTTTCACTTTCTACAGATTTTAAAATTTTTTCGCAGATAATACTTCCGACAATTGGCAACTCTATTACAGATTGTATTTAAATTAAACCCGACCGAAAGTCCATATCTTTTTCAAATTTCCTATATTGGAGACAATATTTTATTTTTTGTCTAAATACTACTTTTCCGATTCGTGGTCCGCTATCTATTTCCAGATATGTTACAAACAAAACCGATCGTAATACTTTTTTTAAATAGATTTTTCTCAAAGCGTTTGACAATAATTTTGCAATTGTAATCAGTTTGTCCTTTGATAAATGCCACTCAAATTCTAATGTAAATTAAAGACTGCTTGTGTTTGGTATACATTTCATAATACTTACTCATTCATTAGCTGGCAACTCTGACCAAATATTTCACATCACATTATCTCGCTTTATTAGAAAACGGTCACTTTAGTTTCTCGAGTACCAAATTCAGAGCATAGAAAATTTCTAGAATCAGTCTACAAAAGGTTACCTACTTTGCTTATCGGCCACGCACATATTAATAATTATATTAATCCCTGGAAGGAATTAATTGTTTCACTTCCATAAGTGAATTCAAACATGGACAAACCAGCCAGACTTTCGAAAAAATCACGCTACGGGTAAGAGTAGCAATAAATATTTACTTATTGAAATATACTCCCCTAAAACGCCTTAATGTATGCTTCAATTGTGCAGCGCTTCGCCAGCGTTTGCCGTTTTAACATAATATTTGGCATATTTCTTAATATTTTATTGCAAACATTCAAATATTGACTTGCAACAATTTATTTGTATTTCCCGTTAATTTAATATACAGGCGCCGCTGTAGACAAGCAAATTTGAACAAAAAACATTTAATTATCAAAATGTGGAAAAATCAACAAGCACTGATTGCGCCGGTGGCGACACAAAATACACACATATACTATGCATGTAACAATGTCTGTCCGTCTGTGTGTGAGTTGTCGGAAAAAACTTAATATTTGCACATGCTCGAAATCCACAGCAATGGTGATTGGCAACAGCAGCAGTAATCATTAAATGAAATTAATTACGGTTTATTCACTTTTTGGCAAATCATGAGAAAAAACATTGACAGCAACTAAAAAATTTCATATTTTTATGTCACTTTGTGTGGTAACATATGTTGCTGATTATTATTATGTTTCAATTTATTCTTAATGACCGGCAATTATAAATGCTAATGAAGTGCTTTGTGGATATCATTGAAAAAATTTATTTCACAGCACTGTTTACTTGAATTGCATACTTATTTCTATTATATTCTGCCTACGTTTATCAATTAGTATTGTACTACTAAATTTTTAGGGAAAAAATATGGCGGCTGTAAATATAGTTTTTCGAACATCGCTGTAAATCTCATAATGCTTAAGTGAACATATAATATCGGATATACCATATTTTACTACAAAACCATCGTTTACATGTCGGTATTCTGGCAGACTTTACGCAGACAAAACATATTCCCTAATATACTTGAACAATGAAAAGAGAATAATGTGATCAGTACAGATCTTTCTCTATCCCAAAAATGCCCGATATAAGAATTCCCGACTTTCCATCTGACTTTAAACCGTTTATGTTGGTCAATATGTGTGACATTTTAATGAAATTAAGTGGATATGTTTTCTTAAACACAATGTGATTTCGCGCTAAATATGAAAGAAATCGGTCTAGACCATGTCCTAAACCCCTTATTCCTAATATAATTATTTCCTTTTCTCTGGTTGACTTTTTCCTCATGTATCTAATATTTTCAACTAAGCCACTTTGGTTAAGTTTATATCGCATATATCACTTTTGAGTTAATTTGGTAGATTTTAATATAAATATCCCTGACACGAAGCAAAATATAGCAATGAAAGTACATGAGTCCATGGCCTGTAATATAAGTTAATAATATATCAAATATGATTGCAATCTATTTACAATTTCGTCGAATAATGAATGCTGAATTCTTCCGCAAAATTTTTTAATATAAAGTTGTGCCAGCATCTGAAAACATTTCCCCGCCGCTGATCTATGCACCTTGCGAGAGTATAAACTTGTTTATTTTTTCGCTTTTAAATTTAAGCAGGTGGCAACTAACTTTTATTTTGTCGGAAAACATATGAACTAACTTATTTAATTTATTGCTTATTTATTATGTGTAGTCAGGCATTCTTTACGGTTGTTTGCAATTTGTTAAGTAAATAAAAAATGAATTTATTGCAAACCCAATGAACTTAAGCGGATTGTGTCGAAAGCGATATTGTACAAACTAAAGGTGCTGGAAATGAAAATGCCAAAAATATGCTCGAAAGCATTATATAGTATATATATATATATGTATGTACATACATATTTATACACATTTTAAGTTCCGTAGTTTCTTCAGACATAAATGTTCGCCTATATATCCATACCCATTTACATGCCATAAACAAGGGTTTATGGCATTTATTAAATGTCAAAATGTTCAAATGTATTTTAAACTTGAAAAGTTAACTTTGAAATTGTTAAGTGCTGAAAGCATAAAAGTCAACAAATATAAATATTCAAACATTTATTTTATTCAATATAAAACATAAACATAAAAATTTATTTATATTGTTGTATACATATATTTAAAACTACTTTTCTTTCTTTCCAAAGGTCACTGAGAGAATATTTCCAACTTCGGAACAAATTAGATTAGAACTAGGATAACTAAATTATTTAAAATTCGATGTGATACCAAATGGTATAAAAAGAGAGAGAGAGCGATAAAGAGAGAGAGAGCGATAAAGAGAGAGAGAGAGAGAGAGATTGATAAGGAGAGTGCTATGTGATAAATGAAAGAAAGTGGGTTAAAAAAAAGAGAGAAGCCCACAGAAAACCCTAGATCTTTTTGTTATTGTAATGGCGTACACCTTTTTCTAACAAGCTTTCGCAATTGGTGCCGAGTTAACAGTACTTTGCCGAAGGAAAACCAGGCGAACCTAGTTATATGAAAATAATTGTCGTGTCGAAACTGAATCATAAAGCTTGTTAATATGTAGACTATCTTCGAAGAAACTTCAAACTGTTGTCTGGGTAGAGGAGGGGAATGGTCCCGAGGAGTTTTCGTTCACAATATTTGTCCGGCTTTGACATTCTCAACTTCAAGTTCACCGTTTATAACACAAGCGATAAGAGAGATATCACGAAATTACTGAAGAACCAAATACGAAATCAAGAAAAATAGGGTCAAAGGCTAGACCACGCCATGTGAATAGTTTAAAAAGGGCATGTCGAACAATATGTTAACATCTCAACGAAATCAAGTGACCCTTAGGTTAGGACAAGTAAAAGATATTGGGTGCATTTTGAAACAGAAAGATGAAAACTAAAGTACTCGTATTATATCGCTACTATTTGAATCTGTGCCGAAATCTCCCAGTAAAGTATTCTTATATTCATATTTCTATTCCTGCATTGTGCGAGAGTACATAGTTCTTAATTAATATTATCGAAAAAGAGTTAAAATTAACTTTTACTCAAATTAAAGTGCTTCCAAACTCTCTTTATGTATATATATTCATGATATGTGTAAATGTATAAGTAATTCTGCGAAACCTACTTTAAATTACACAGACTGTGAACGTCAAATTCTGCTGTCACCTTGATTAGAAACAACTTCGTTGTCTTTTCACTCTCATTCAGCGTTTGAGACATGCCGTGTGCAAGCGCTTGACTTGCTGTGACCCTGTCTTGCCCTGTCTCTGCGGTGACCTCACCAAAAACTATATACATTTATATATAACATAAAAGACGCACGAATAAGAGTTATGATTTAAAGATTTTAATTCCATTGGACTACACATGCTTGCTCTATCTTTCTGTGTTTTCTCTGTTGAGCTCGAAAATACCTTTAGCCCAAAAAAACAATATTTCAAGAAATTCCTCATGGAAATTCCATTTACAACCATTTCAGTGTGAAATTCGTGCTCCACTCGGTCGGTCTGTTGTCGTTAACACTCATGCATATAACTGTTGCGCCGACACAGAGGCGCGTCCATCCTACTGAAACGGCGTAACACCATCCAAACTGCTATTGACAGCCACAACAACGGCAGATTTTCGTTAATTTCACCAAAGCAGCCGAGTTGTGTTGGCATAATTTGAATATTTCGCGCGCTTTTGAAAAGCCAAAACACCGACAGAAGGTATCTCAAAGTGACAGCGCGTTAGATGGATAGATAGATAGATAGGTGGGTTTCCGAGTACGTATATCGGGGTGTGGGTGACGTGCAGCCGCTTCGGGACACTGACAAAGAAGCATTCAAGCGGTTGGAATATTTGCGGTCTTTTGTGCTTTGATTTTTCCCCTTTTTTGTTGTGAGCACATACATACAAGCATTCCGTCGTCAGTTGCATCGTGCGTCACTTGGCGTGCCTTTTTTGTAAGTAGCTCCACGATAGTAGCAAGTACATAGGTGTATGTATAGAAGGCGACCACAGCGCCGGTAGAAGGAATGCCAATGCCTTTGACAAGCAAAAAAGGGCATATTATCTCGGTTGTCAGGTGTACGCTGTGTGTCGGGCTGATTTGTGCAAACACGAAACGACAGGTGGTTGCTTTGGGTTGGGAATCTTTCGACCCCATCACTTTGAGTGGTTTAGCGATTTCTTGACTTTTGACTGCTTTGAAATGGGTTAACTAAATGAGTTTTGCTGCGCTGCGTTATTGGATATCTCATTGTCGTGACAGTCGGCATATTTTCTTGACTTTTTTTTTATTCACATCGCTGTTTTGTTTAGTTCGAAAGGTCAAATATTTTCCGCTAGATAATAAGGTTATAATGTTACTTCTGGTCTGAGGAATAATAATTTTAAGAAAAAGACTAATTAGATATTACTGAGGAGTAGATATGTCAGCAGATATACCGCGATATTGACTTCCCGGAAGCCCATAGTTCACACAGATCTCTCACCAAACCTAGTATCCCACATTCTAGAATCACAGCAGACATCCTACGATGTCTTTAACAAAGAATATTATCGAATATAATTTAAATTAACTTCACTTTTTCCTTGGTGAGCGTGAATAAGGCTTCCAGGTAGTGGAGACATTGAGAGATACCTAATAGTTTTTACATAATCCTTTAACCACTTTTGGACAAGTTCATTCCAAAATCTTAACATTTGACTTTCAAAATGTCACTGTGTCTTTAAAGAGGATTTTTCTTTTTAGAAAGATTTAGTCCTTCTCAGGACGGCCGTCCTGTCCGTGGAATGACGAAGAAGCAGAATCACTATTAAGCCTCTACATAGCGCTTCACTCAATTTCGGACAGGTTCGCTGATCAAAAATATACCTAAACTGGATTATTAAGCGCTATGAGCATAATCCGCTATATTAAATCGGGTTTCATAGTCAGCCGAACTCAAAATCATCATAAATGACGTTCTCTCTTTTGACTATCGATACCAACTTCCAGAAATGGGAAAGTTTCAGGAAACTGCCTTTATTTTTTGTGCAAAACGACTTCAGTCATACCGTTCTGAAATCCCTAATGTAAAAGAAAGACGAGTTGTTAAGAACAAATAGATAGGTTTTCAGTATTGGCAGAATAATGGGAACTGTTGCTGGAAATAGACGATGCAAAAGAAAACTGTTTACATCAACGGGGTTAAGGGTTACATCCAGATATATTATATATCTATGATATGAACTCCCAGATCATACGAAGTAATTAAACAGGAGTATAGATATTTAACGAAATGAAGAATCAATGACGACATTCTTAATAACAATGGTGTGGGAAGACCTGACCACTCACAATGAAAGAACCTAGTTTGGTAACAACCTAGATATATAGATAGCTAGCCTATTTTAAATAGAAAGTTGTACCAAGAGTAAACGCTTTTCGGCTCTGAACTCTAATAAAGCAGCGAACACGTGAAATTCAAATCGCAAAAGAATAGTGCCGTAATTTGTTCTTCTCCGGCTATACCCTTTATAGCAAAATATATATCTTTAATGTAGTAAGCCAAGAGCAAACGCAAAATGTGGCATCGTAAAATCGCACCAAAGCAATGGGAGAGCAGCCGACAAATCCGCAACGAGCATGCAAGCATTGATTGCAGAAATTGCGAGGAAGCGCGCCAACAAAACAGAATAAATAAAACATTTTAATGTGCAACTAGGGGACGAGGGCTCTGGCACTAATGGTTGTTGTTGCATTCGCAGAGGTTTCAAATATTTTAATAGCAGTACAACAAGCAGCAACAAGGAACGCACAATGGAATGCGATTTGTTGATGGCACTTGCAGGCGGTGTCGGCGGCGTGATGTGGCATCCACTAATAGCTACAACAAAAGCTTTCAATTAAAGGCGGGAAGTCGTTGAAACCGTTAAAATGTTCTGGGTTTATTCACCGCAAGCGCATATGTATATATATATATATATATCTACATGTATAAACAAAGCACCCGCAACAGTGAATTTTTTGAACTTTTCTAATCTTGCGAAGAAGCCCGCCGAAGCCAACACGCGTTGCAAGTTTGGCGAAATTACAAGCAGCAGATGCTAGACAACTTATTCAGCCAAATTATGGCAAGAACAGCAAGATATAATGCGAAATAATCAACAGTAAAGGAGCGATAGAAGACAGAAGACAGAAGAGAGAGAGAGAGAGAGAGAGAGAGCAAGCGAGCAGCTGAATGACTCTTCGACACCGTAGATCATGAATCATGCTAAAACCATGCGTGATTTTGCAAGCGTTGCGTGACCTTGTGGTGGTCTTCAGATTTATCTCATTAAGTTTTTCCATATAATTTTCCTGTTGTTTGTCTACCTTATCTATCTCAACCTCTATGTTTTATAATTTCTCTGCTGCTTTCTTGAACACTTATCAGCTTTTATTGCCTACACTCTAATCCTCCACACTCACTCACTCTCCGAAACGTTCTTAACGGCACATGAATGAGCGGCGAAATAAATGAATGAGTGTATGAAAGCAGGAAGTTTTATGGAGTTTTAATTAATTTTCTTCTTTGCAAAGCCAAAGGAAAACAGTAAGATGAAGCAACTTGGTGTTGGCAATGTGTTCTAAGTAAATGAAATGAGCACCCACACGCGCGTAATACAGTAATTTTCATATCCTTCGTGCTGCTGTTCTCCTCTCTTCGGTCTCGCACTCCCTTGCTCTTCGCATGCTGTGCGTTAATTCGCGCAGTTAAGAAGTAAAAACTGTGTGCGTGGGTGCGTGGGTGCGTGGGTACGTGGATGCGTGGGGCAGCAGGTCAAAAGAAATTGCTGGCAACTTTTGTTAATAGAAAACTCGAAAGTACATATGTATACAAGACAAGAGCGGCAGTTGTTCTTTGTGTTTAACATGCGAGTGCCAGAGTCATTCATTACCATAGTGTGGCGATTAAATATTTAACGAGCTTATATAAAATGTTGTTTTAATACTATAGTCATAGCCCAAGAAGACAAATTAAAGAAGACTACTTGTTCTGTAGATGTGAGGGGTTTGATTTTTCTGAGACTTCACCCATAGTATAAGAACTTGCTGTCACCAATTTGAATGGGTCATGGCACTCCTGATGAACTAAACTATATAAGAGACTAGAGAGAACGTAGCTCTTGAGATCAGCGTGTAAGAAAATTTGTGGAAAATTCCAAGAGAAAACAAACTTTTTTGGTAAAAATCCGAGATTTATTCGAGATAATAAACGTAAAAGAACATTTGTTAGAGAACATTCATATAACCATCAAGAATTCAGTTGATAGAAACTCGCTGAAATATCCAAACAGAGTAACAACAATAATAATATTTAAACTGTAGCGAATGAACGAGAGAGCAACAACTTCAAGTGACAGCAGGGATATCTCCTTTGAGATACCTCAAGTTAGATGTCATCTGTTACGCCACGTGAAAAGCATTACCGTTCCGGCTATATGTAGCTGTATTGTAACTAGAAGAGAGCAACGTATAAATGTAGCTTTAAAAGTTGCTCTCTTCAATATTGCGAGCGGCTTGCCTTTGAAATTTGAGCGAAACGAGTGCCAATGGTATTAACCAACCTATTATAACCAACCAAACACACCTTAGATCCCTTCCTTCAACATCTTCAATGAGTTTAATGTTTATGCTTATTTCAATTAAAATTTCCAAGACAAAATCCCATAGCAACGGCATTGTAGGCGGTGAGAGGAAAGGTTACAAATTTCGTGAGCGTAGAAAATTACTTATATCGATTTATTTTCGCGACAACGTCCAACAATTTACTACACCTAACTCAGGGTCACGAGTCGAGGCTAAATAAATGGCATTAAATGTTTCTGGTGCGTGTGAGCAATAGTTATATACCTATATGTTTTTTATATTTATAATATGTTTGATTCTACTAAAATTTTCGCTGTTACTGGATTTTTTTAGATAGAATTTAGTAAAAACAAAAAATAATACTAAAAAATAATTTACATTACTTTATACATAAAGTTTTTAATTTAATCTTCAAATTTCATTTTGTTGTTTTTGGTTGTAATTTTTAATTTGAGTGAGGGTTTTTTTTGATAACTTTTTTATTTACTTTGAGTTGGTACTTATTAAAAAAAAATAGTAGTGAGCAAGCATGCGCACCAAACCGGTTATAATAAATACAAGCAATTTTTGCTACCTCTTGTTATGCCAAACGTCCTGGAATTCTTTTGTCTTAATGTTTAATCTTGCCTTCGTTTCGGCAATATGTTTCCTCACACTACTATTTCGCAACTACCTGTTCACTGTGCACTAAAATACCGTACAAATATCTGCGTCTACAAAAGAGCGATCACAATAGTCCAATATAGAACAGCTGAAAAAAAATGAAAAAATTGGAATGGCAACATTGGAATGGCAACATTGGAATCCAGCAAAATTTTCGGGAGAGTCTAGATCGCTTTCTTTCATATTTAGCCCGAAATCACATTGTGTTTAAGAAAACATATCCACTTAATTTCATTAAAATATCACACCTATTGACCAACATAAACGGTTTAAAGTCAGATGGAAAGTCGGGAATTGTTATATCGGGCATTTTTGGGATAGAGGAAGATCTGCACTGATCACATTAACTCTTTTCATTGTTCAGGTATATTAGGGAACATGTTTTCACCCAATTTTGTGAAGGTAACTCACACCGTGACAAACATATTCGGCATAAAGTGTGCTAGAATAGCGAAAATCATTATATGTAGTGTATGGGAGCTGGGATAATTCGTAGACCGATTTCACACATTTTCGGCAGTAAGCTATGGTATATCCGATATTACGCGTTCACTTAATTTTGCTGAAATATCTTACATATTGACCGAAATATATGGTACAAAGTCTTCCCAGAAGTTGAAAATCCGTATATTAGGTATATGGGGGCTACGGGTAGTATTTACCCAATTTTCACCATTTTTGATACCAGAGCACACTATTATCATGGAAAGATAATCCTCCAATTTTATTACATCTTACAGATTTCCCGATATATTAGATAAAAAGTCAGATAGAGCCATTGAGGTCCTAATATTGGGTATCTGGTGGCTTGAAAAGTTATAATGGCATATCTTGAAGGCACTGTTTGTAATAAGTTTGATTTTCATATCTAAATTGCTGCTCTATTTATCTACTTTAAAGTTAACGGATCAGATCACTCTTAAGATTGTGTTATATGAGAAGTAGGTGTGGTTTTTATTCAGTTTCGTCCATTTGCACAGCGTGACATAAAAATGCAAATATAATGTCACTTTTGTTGAAATCGGTTAAAGGGTTCTTGAGATATGGGATTTCTCCTAAAAGTGGGTGATGCTACGCGTATCACCAAAACTTTACACGGATTCCTATGCAGCCCTTCCATATCATATTTCCTGCAAGATTTAATGTTTCTAACGTGTTCCTTCAGGGAGTTATCGCAATTTTAGTAGTTTTCAACATAACTTTCGTATGGGAGGTGGACGTGGTTATTATCCGATTTTACTAATTTCCTCAGTATATGAAGAGATGCTAGAAGAACTCAGTTGGAGCAAGTTTGATAGAAATTGCTGGAAGGGTTTCCGAGATATAAATATTAAACCTATTGGGGGCGAGGCCATATCCACTTTTACAAAAAAATTTACCCACAATGCCCCACCCTAATAGAATTCTCTGCGCTAAATTACACGTGTCTTAATTATGTCTTAATTTGCTGCTTAGTTATAGCACTTTCTCTGTTTTCGATTAATAACATTTTGTTGGCGTGGCAGATGTCCAATTATGCCCATCTGCAATACCAACTGTCTTACAGTGACAAAGAACACGTGTACCAAGTTTTATCAAAATATTTAAATTTTTACTCAAGTAAACGCTTGCACAGACGGACGGACGGACAGACGGTCACTCGGATTTCAACTCGTCTTTTCATCCTGATAATTTATATATATGTATGTCTATATCTAACTCATTTAGTTCTAGGTGTTACAAACAACCGTTAGGTGAACAAAACTAAAATACTCTGTAGCAGCATGCTGCGAGAGTATCAAAAGAAAAAGAAACTCCAAATTTAAATGTAATTGAAGTAATGGTTTGTGATCTGTGACTTCACGGAATTAATTTGCCATTGAAAATGATACAAACCATGTAATAATTAACAGTATAAAAAGATCCATTCACTTTATTTCTTATTGAAAATTTAAAAACGCGTTGTTTTAATATGCCATAAAATTACAAAAAAAAAGTTTAACATTTGCTTTATATAATATATAGAGGTACTCTTGCTTTTAGCCAACTTTACTTTACTCATACTTTTAATCAATATGTAATAAATTTTAAATGTAATAAATATTGGGTGTTTTAATTTGAATGCCAAAAAATGTGTATTTGGTCTGCTCTGGCAACAATGCAAAATGTTATAAAAAAAATATGCTAATTTTGAGGCGCTGTCACACTCGAATATGTTGAGAATCCCTTTATCACTGATGAGTACTACCTAGCACGAGCTTCCGAGATTTGTTAACCGAGAAATATAATAGAGCTGTACACATATTTAATTAATGTTTATTTTTTACTTTAAATATATTTGCATTCGCTGCTATTATTCATTTAATGGGCAGGTGCTTTATAAAAATGAAAAACTGTAAAAAAAAGTATATCACAAACTTGCTAAGGTGTTTCCACAAGTACATTATTTAAGTCGAAAAAATGGAAAAACTCGTACTTTTAAACGTAAAACAAAATCTGGTTTACTTGCCAACTATTTTTATGGAGTATTGCCCAATGTATGAATTTATAGCCTACCTCTAAGTAGACACTTAAAGTGCAAAATCTCAAAAGAAAGGTTAAGCAGTGCTATAGATTAGACTTCAATATCTGTTTCTCAAACATATATCATCCTGATAACCAAATAGATTTCGGTATTTTAATTGTCAGGATTGCAGCTTCGCTAGATGCTTAGTTGGGATTTTCCTTGTTTATGCTATGTTTCGTAATGTTATATAATCCATAAAATTGTCAAAAATCAGAAGTCACCTATCAGACATCAAAGACACATTCGGAAGTTTGAGGCCACCACAAAGCGACCATTACTGGCAAAGAAAACTTGTCGCAATATTTAAACCTCTTCATGGCCCAAGACCTTAAATTTTCTTACTTAAGAAAAAGTAGAAGCAAAACTGAAAGCGCATTCGCTCTCACTTCTTCCTACCGGTTTAAACAATTAAAACTGGACTAACGGTTTCCAATTGATTAATTTTATGTTACTCATTTTCGTGACCACTGGCCACACCAAGATCAGTTATTTTTCCTTGTCAAGTTTTCCTTTTTTTTTTTTTTGATTTTTGTTTGTGTACTTCACCTTTTTCTCATACTCACGCAGACCAACTCACTAGCAAACCTCAACAATAATTTGGCAATAAAAAGTGAACACTCAACCCAAAGTGCTTACATAAGTGTGTATTTAAGTAACTGCCGAGTAAGTAGTGGTCATTTATGTTCGGTATTCCTATTAGCTCCTCCTCTATAGATGAATATAGCAAATGATTATTGTAGTGGCTGAATAGTTCGCTGGAATACAAAGTTGTGCAAAACAAAAGCAACAACAACAACAACAACAACAACAACAATGATCAATGAGGAGTGTATTAAAGTGGCGCTGTCACGTGGTAGGAAAGAATCCTCGCCTCGCACCGCCGCTGCTTCTAGTCGATAATTTTTGTTAATGTAGCAGAAAATAGTAGTTGCCACACTTCCCGCCCACATTCGCCTCACGCTCACATTTGCCGACATATTTTCGCAATTGCGCACTTACAAGTGTGTAAACATACATGTTTGAAGGTGTGTGTGTTTGTTTGAGACAAACCGAATTAGGCGTCCTAAGACCTGTCAACCGTCTGTCAGCTGACCCATGTGTGTTGATTCTCTTGCAACATCATTGAGCGCCGTCAAATGAATTGATTTATTTGTAGGTTGTTTTGAAAATAACGGTAAATGTTAAGAGAAATAGTGACTGACGTCGGTTTTTGGCGGTTAGTTCTCGCAGCTGTGCTCATACTTACCACCCACATGGCTCGCCATCACCACTGAAACCCATTACATACCGATACAAGTAGTAGAATTCTTGAGATGTTAGCATTCAGATTTGTCAGAGAGTGACGAGTATAAGGTATAGAATTTACAGATATACTTTACGGATGTACAGACCACATTTTCTTTTTAATCTAGACGGGGTTCTTAAAGTAGTAAGAAACATTTCATAAAGTCCATCACCACCTCTGCTTAAATATTTAAGTTTTATCTGTAAATCTGGAGTGTGTTCTTGTAAAATTTACACTCTATAGATGGCGCTGGAGTCATGTTAATAACGAATCAGACGTATTTATGGGCCTATTTAGCTCAGAAACGACATACGTATTGCTAATGATAATGGAATTAAAAAAATTGTAACGCTAGGTGGCCCCAGACTCGAATTATTAAGACAAATAAGGTTTATGGTCCAGTCTAGCATACATAGCTAACCTATGTGAGACCAAAATTCCACCAGAAAATTGATTGAACTAAAGATAGCTGCATGAGGTTTTAAAGTCGAAAACATTCGCACCCTCGCTTTCACTAATATAAGGATACTTCAGAATTTACGCCACAAAGGGCGATGCGAGACGAATATTTGAATCTGCCAATGGCTTTAGAGACATATCAGGGATTGTAATCACTTTCTTCCATGACTTTTTATGAGTCTCTCTCTCTCTGCTATAATGATTTTCTTTATCTATGTACATATATACATTATTAGTATTCCAAAGATTTCTTAACTCAATCAATATTTGTCGAATCTATTTATAATCAACTATTTTGCATTATTCGGATATTTTTCTTAATCCGATACCTTCTTTCTAATCGAGTTTTAACTTCATGCATATTCTAGATATTATTATGTTAGATCGCTATTCTTCGGCTATTTATATCCATGGATCAGGGATCTTTCAGCTTAACGTTAGTGCTATTTCTAATTATTTCGCTTATCCATCACTCATTTTATCATTTGGCACCATCCACTAAATGTTGATGAAAAGTTAGTTCTAGTGAAGAGGCTCGGCTTTCCGAAAAATTTCGGGTGAATACAAAATAAACAGTTAGTTCGGCTTATGAGCTAAATGGCCAAAGAATTGATTATTGAATTATCGTCCGTTTGTTATTCGTCTACCGTTATCCAAGTCAAGTCAAATAAGTAGGAAATAGCGCTGTGTAGGCGTGTTTAACGAGATGGTTCTTACGGAAATTAAATGTAAGAAAACGCAATAATAACAGCAATAAAAATGTCAATGCCAATAATAAATATGAATAACGGTAATGACCAGCTGTAAACGGCAAATCGATAAAATTCTTCCATTCACATATGAAGTCACCCACACACACGTCATACACACTTACGCAAAAACAAACAACAAAAATAATAAGAAAACCACAGCAACAACAAATTTATCACAACTGATTGTGTATCCTTAAGAGCGCAGTGGCATTGCTCAACCGTGTCACAATGCCACAACGGCTGACTAACATTCATTTACCCTTCATGCGAAGCGAAAAATACTAAATCCTTACACAATCCTGTTGCTAATGCCCGCTGTACGCGCACATAAAAGCAAGTGGATCCACACCCACGTGACACACGATGGCAAAAATAAAATTGCGAACTATGCTGTTTGTTGCTCAAAAGGATACAAATAAAATGTGGCTTTATATGTATATCTGAACCTGCGTTTGTATACTTCAAAGATTTGTTAATGATTCGGGCAGGATTTTCTTTTATTATTGTTATTGTTGTTATTGTTGTTGCGCTGAAGATTGTCCCAAAAGCGGCAAATAAACGTGAAATCTAAGCTGTCAAATTGTGGCTGCATTTCGGCTTACGCATGAGTTAAGATTTAACAGCACAACAACAGTTATCGAGGAAAAATGTAAAGAAAGAAGAAAACAAAGCCAGAATAAACGGTTGCAACAAACGTCCTAAGCCTCAAAACACGCTGACCGTACAATTATATTAGGATAAGAGTTAACAAATTTATGGGTATAAATACAATTGGAGTAAAACTTTTCTTGACAAACAGAAAAAGGTTAGAAAACAAAATCAAACAACTCTAACTGCTCCATGGGGATATATGAAGAAGGGAGATAACTGATAAGACGACATTTTCTTTGTGGTTTCTTCTCGGTAAAGCAAAGCTGCTCCACATTCTGCACTCCAACGCCGTAAGAATTATTATGACATTTACTCACTTTGCTGAGATTCAACTTTAATGCGGTGTTCACACTTACCTGAAAGGAGAAAGAAGAAGAGGAGTAAGCAAATAAAATTCAATATGTAAAAGTTGTAATAGACATATAAATTATAATATTTGGATTGATTTCTTAAAGCACGTTACGGAATTGTTTCTGTAGTCCCAAATGAGGTTAATTTAACACACCTAATTATTAAAAACTGTCGTGCCTCACACTTAAAATCATAAGGCGTGTATTTGAACGACCGCGCCCAAATGTAGGCAAGAATTTATCAATCAAAGATAAATCTCTTTTATTGTGTATAAAAAAAGTTTTTGGTAGATAAAAAATAAACTTACATTTTGAGGTATTTCAAATAAATTTAATAATAATAAATAAATAAATGCAAAGTTGTGAAAGCCAAATTGAGAGAAGCAAAATTAGTTATGCTTCAAACATATCATTATGAGTAGTATGACTGAGGTGAGACGTCTTTTCAATTCATTACGGGTTTCGAAATTATCTATGATGATAAATAGGTATAAATTATATATCTTGTCATTTTGAGATCTGAAATTTGCAATCATAAAGAGACATTAAAAAATTTAGAGCTATTTTTTCAAAGTATTTGACACTTACCCCTTAACTAGCTTAATCGAATATAATTGGTTACAAACTCAGGCAATTTACAATAGATGGATTTTCCAAATACATTTTTTTGTGAGTTAAAAATGAAATTTAATCGTTTAATAAGTGCGGTCAGTTTTAGCATAGATTCATCAATAAAAATTTATGATTTTAAAACTTTTGAAATCGGTTGTATATCTGAAATGCATTTAATAATTTTGCCGTTTCTGTTACACCAAAAGGTGTAACTTCTGTTTATTACAAAAAAACGTAAAACGTTGCCTACACATAGGCGTGTTTTCCATGCATACATACCAAATCAAGACACTTGAATAATTTTTCTTTTTTGTTATCATAAATATTAGCGAAATTTAGTCCTTTAAAAATTATTATTTTTTCGAAGAATTACAAAAATTGTGTATCAAAATAAAATGTTTGCCGAGGAACTGCATTTATATTTTAGTAAATAAATTGGAAAAATACATTGACCTTGAATTGCCGAGCTCAAAGAAAACTGTTCTCAGATGAGCTTGATAATATTTTGTGCCTAAATCGGTGAAAGCATATATTACAGGGTTGAATTTCTAGCAGCTAGCTTCTAAAGCCCTCATTCGCGGATGTGAAATGTCGGCGTATTTGTAATGCATTAAAGTACTTTGAAAGCTTAAATACGCTAATATAACAGAATAAGTTGATATCGTGTAATTTCGGCAACTTTTACGAAGTAAAACGTTTTTACTGTTATAGCGATTCTCACACATTTAAAGTGAAGAGTTCTTAAAGATGAAAACAATAAGAAGATATACTACTTTGATGACAATATCTTCAATTAGTTCAACAGAAACAATTGCTCTTTTTCAACCATCGTCTACAATTTTACATAACTGTTAATTCGACAGTGTTACAGATGAATTTCTATATGAAGTAGGTTCAAAATATAACTGGGGCTAAGTATTGGCTATTAGAGCCAGCATTAAGCCAAGGTTAAATACCATTTTATTTCACCGAAATGAAGATCGAAGCCTTTAACATATTAATAGGTCCTAACTTGTTTCATATTGCCCATTATAATTGGATATGTCCAGAACTAGCCAGTACTTAGCGGCCTTGTAGATCCAACGTTTTCCCCAGAGCTCTTTTTGGGTCATGAGTAATGATGGTAAAAAGAGAATATCTCTTAGATGGAGGAGAAGAACTGATAGATTTATTTATATGCACAAGCCTGTAATAATGCAAAAATCATATGTGTCAAAAGCTATTACTGCATCACAATTATAAGATCGATCTGCTGAACAAACATTCAACGTCAATAATTAAACGATAATTAATTTGTGTGTGTGTGTGTGTGAGGGGAACCACAGTGTAGTAAAAATTGACTCAAGGACATTTCTCTTCAGCACGGCCCGGCAATTAACTATTGACTAATGTGGAATGGCGGTGTACATATGCCGAACAAGCGCACACCCACACCCACACCCACACACAAACGCACAACGATGTAACTAATGAGCGCAGTGACTAATTGAATTAAACTACACGTAATTATTTCCATTTCAATGCCTCTGTCAACCAGCCAGCCACCCAGCCAGCGGTACAATGAGCGGTTGAGTGAACAAACGAGCAAATGAGTAAACGGGCGGACGTGGGACGACAAACGGTGAACATCAACGACAAACGTTCGAACGTTTCCGGCGCAATTGCAATGCGAAGGAAGAAAAGGAAATACAGCTACAGCCATACAAATAAGCCCACACACTATCATAAATACACGCATACATATGTGGATATAGTTTGTAGATATGTGTGTGTGAATGTTTGCTAAAAAAAAAAAAGTTGCTGATTTTCTAAAGAAATACGCTCGGTGGCAGCGCAGTTGCTCGGGGCCCGGCGAGCGCAGCGGTTGGCAATGAATGTGCCAAGCAGTTGTGGGCGGCGTTAACTGTTGCCCTGGCACACATCGGTGCCACACCCTGCACCACACACGTGAGGCTAACAGTGCTTACAAGCTATTCGATATTGATAATAATGATGAAGGCGCTGAGCATCATTATGCTGTCGACGACTGCGACTGTGTGTGTGTGTGTGTATTAAGCTCTTAGTAGAAATTCTAGTATGCACATGTGGCAGAGGCAACTATTTATAAATGTTTCGCATACGCGCACACATTCACACTCACTTGTACAAGTGTGCATGTGTGTGTGTGTGTGTGTTTGTGTCCATTAAATGACAACTACAACAGTTAGCATGCATGAAATGACTGTGAGACAGCCTCAGTACGCTGTGTAATTCACCTGTTATTGACCTCATTTACATGGCTAGGCATATATACTTCGGTATGCAAACACATACAAACATACATTTACATAAGTGTGCATTGGTGTGTATTTGTGTTTGCATATCAAATGCGCTGCGTATTTGCCACTGTTGCATTCTTGATTTAAATGCTTTTGTAAGTGTATGCGTGTGTGTCTGTGTGTGTGTGTATGTGTGTATGAGGAGGTGTCACGGGGCAGCTGCATTGATTGCTGACAAATTGCACTCATTTATTTGCCAAATTGGGTGAATAATGTGCCACGTCCTCTCATATCTTTTGAATATATTCAAAATTACTAAAAATTTAACTCAAAATTGTCTTATTAGTCTTATTAGCTCAACTTATCGCGCCCTTCATTAGATAGATGATGTATGATGAAATTTTCATTTATTCTACAAAAGTATTTAATTATTTTCAAAACAAATATAGAGCCGATAGATTCAGTTCGAAATCAGCGTTCGATACTCCTTTGTCTCCGAAAGTTGCTTCAGAAGGCCCATTGGTCAGGAATCGAAATCCTCTCTCTAGCGCTACTCGCAAATATCAGCAGGAAATGCAGGTTTGACTTCATCTCACCACGTGACCAGATAAAACCAACAATGACGCTGAGAACTATACTCCCAAAAGATCTATTATGATTCCACTTCTTCTCCAGAAGTCACAGAAAGTTAGGTAATGAATTTCCTTATATACTGAAATAAGTCCGAGCAGAATGGAATTGTTTCATTATTTTGAGTCCGATCAACAAGTGATTACTATATACGTGTATGCCCACAGCTATGATGTTCAACGTTAGAATGGTCTGAATCTCATACGATCTCGACGAATTGTAAATTCTGTGGATCACCTACTATAATTCAAGACAACCTATTCAATACTCATATTCATACTCTTCGTAAAAGGAAAGGCAGACAGGCCAATAGCCAGCTTTTACTGATGAACATGATACTAGATTATATAGGAAGTATATTTGGAAGACCTGAACTTCAATAAATGTTTTCGGATAATGTGTCCCTTTGCAGGCTACTGGATAAGAAATACTGCGAGCAAAAAAAATCATTACAGAAATTTGTACCGATGGATCCCAAAATCAACGATGTTGTGAGAGAATGTTCTCCATGTTCTACATCGGTCATTCTTACTGACTACTACGCTTAGACAATCAAAGCGGACCTACGAGGTATTATAATGGTCTGTTGATCAATTGATCATATCTATTTAGGCAGCTCATAGTTATTGAAGTTGTGACAAGCAGCTCGATGCTGCTGAGCATAATGCTCGAACAACTTGTTATTTCATAATCCTCGATGATTCGGAGACGTTCACTGATAATTGAAGCAGTCGGCTCTAAGCGAATAGAAGGCGAATTTTCAAAGCAACCAAGCACAAGGCAACCGACAACACTCAAACTCTCCAGACTTCTATGTACCGCCAACATATTGAGTTAACAACAGGTACTTTCAGGGATGCCACCGCATTAAGACTTACATAACAACTTTAATAAGAAATATAACTAAGTTAGTGCTAAAAATTAAGCTCTCACAATTATCTTACTGAGAAATAGTGCAAACCTTTTACAAATAATTGATTTGCGCAATACTTCAAAGCATTATTTATTTCTTTCAAGCCTATAAGATTATAAATTCTAAATCGCTTTGCTCTGATTATCTACATCTCATCTATAATCTCATATAAGTTCTTACTTTGTTCATACGTACATAAAAGTCATTGAATTGCTGAATTCATCAATCTTCCTCAGCAGACAGACTGGCTCTCCCGCTGTTGGCGCGATTTCACCAAAAGTGAATAGCGCACTTTTGTAAATTATCGCAGCTGATTGAAATTCGATTTGCAAGCAGTTTATGCCTCCGAGCCCTGTACCTACCACACACAGAATGTCAATCGCTTCTTTTGTGGTGGGTGGAAAAAAAACGTTGTTTGTGTGAAATATTGCGATTGCAATGCAAATATTGCAGCGAAAGTCAGAATTCGAGCGACGAAATGCAGCAATGTCAAACAGTTACATAGAATATCTGTATGTTTATGGGAGTAGCAGCATAAACAGTATGGGAGCAAAAACAGCATACAAGGAAGCAGAGAAAGCGAGAGAAAGTAAATAAAGCAATGAAGAGCCTGATAGGAGTAGTGGAGAAGAGAATTTCGAACAAAATCTGAAAAAGGGCATCTTCGACAGCACTCAGACAACGGAGTTCGCTATTAAAGGGTGGTCCACTTAGTGCTTCGTTTTCATTTATTTGCTATTTGACGGTGACGGTGACGGTTCCTTCCTGCTGAAAATTTGGACAGAAAGTCAAAAACATGTCTTTATGGAACGAAATATATCACCAAAAAATTCCTGCGATCGGCATGCTGATTAACAACACGCAAAGTGCTGCCGTTGTTTGGTGAGTTTCGACGAGATTGTAGATGCGAGAATTTATCAATCTTAGAATTCTAACTCAGAATGGAGCCCAGAAAGCACCGTTTCTTATGTATTCCACTTCCAATTGGAATGGAAGTACTAGGCCATCGCTTCTGTTATTCGTACTCAGCTTGAGCCCTCGAACGATTCGAAGTGAACAAAGTTTCATAATCTACAAAGATTTTGCTCGACCGGATTTGGGTACCGAAGAAACCGAACTTCTCATGATCACCGATAAAATATAGTATTCCCTGAGAGTAATTGATTTGTTCTCGACTTGTCGCTCTCTCCAGAAAATCTGCAGCTAGTGAGAGTTTGGTTTTCGGCTTAAGCTTTGAAACAATTCAAAATGGACAACAATTATCTCGGTCCAATCTGGATGACAAGGAACACCGCTCACTTGTCATCAACGAGTAACTAGAATATGCGCAAAGAGTGCCTACTTGGTGACAGTTTTTAAACGGTGGCATCTTCAGTTCAGTTTTATTTTGTTTAAAAAGGAATTTCGTTTAACAAAGACTAATATGGAGGCATGGTATATGATTTTTTGCGACCGGAAATTGAAGACATGTATTTTGACGACCTTTGCTTTCAGCTAAATTATTAGCTATAACACTCAATTACACCAGGTGCTGGTTATATTGATGTTTTGTGCACGAAGTGTGGCGATCTTATCTCGGAGGTGTCAAGTAGCCGCCATGAAACTGAAATTTGATGTAGCTGGTGGCGTAACGTGAAAAATAACGGTATTATGTGAACAATTCTTTTGCAATGCAGATACTTAAGGTCAATATCTAGTATGCCTTTTGTCAGTTAGGGCTGACAAGTTGGGTTATCACGCTCTTGCAAACCTTATTTAGAAATTTTTAAATGAGATTCGTATAAGGGACACCCTGTATGTGCACATATATATCTCTGCGTATGTAGATATATGTACATTTGTAAACACATATGTCAAAATGTACAAACGGCATGGCAAAGGACAAAAGCGCAATTCATATTGACTGTAGAAGTTTTCATTCTTGTTCTTCTCTTTTTTTTTGTTTCTTTTTTCCTTTTCTTTTGTACTTTTTTTTGTATTTAACATTTCCTTTAAAGTCTAAACTGCAATTCTCTATTCATATCCTGTCTTTGGGCTGACTTGATGCCAAAAGGGCACGTCAGTTGTGCAGCAAAGCCTGCCCTTCTTCCAATCTGTGCATGTGTTTTATATGTGTGTGTGCCTGTGTGTGTGTGGGTGTGTGTGTGTGTATGTAACGTTCTTTTTTAAGCACATTTCAACACTTGACGTAACGTTTTTCTTCTCTTTCTGCATACAAACTTGAGTATATTTACTCATATGCGGAGTTATAATGGTAAATGCGAGATTGTGTGCATGTATGTGTGTCTGTTTGTTTAAATATAAGCGCACACAATTTGCTATATGCATATATAATATATATAGAGTTCTCACGACGCTTTAAATACTACAGCTTTAAATGTTGTTGTTGTTGCGTTTTTAGTGGTTTCTTCCCTCGACTTTGATTTTACACTACAAGCGTCTCAAAGTTTCCCTTGTTGTGCTTCCCCTTAGCGCGTTGACACTGCAAGGGCCTTATGGCAGGCAGCGCAGCGCTCAACTGACACACACACAAACGAATAAACAAATGTTGTATGTACTTTGCAATCATCACCCCACCGCCTCGAACGATTGTTGTTTGTGTACGTCAAGTGCTTAATCTCTGCTGTACGCTGTTATTGTTGTTGTTGTTGTTGTTATTGCGGGCATTCATATTGTTGGTGATGCTGCTGGTGGCGCTGTGCGCCTGGCTTCACTGACTTCTTTCTTCTGCGTATGTGTCTTTTTATTGCTATTTTTATACCCTCGCAACATGTTGCTGCAGAGTATATTAGTTTTGTTCACCTAACGGTTCTTTGTAACACCTAGAGCTAAACGAGTTAGATTTAGGCATATATATATATATATAAATGATCAGGATGAAAAGGCGAGTTGAAGTCCGAATGACTGTCTGTCCGTCCGTCCGTGCAAGCGATAACTTGAGTAAAAATTAAAATATTTTGATGAAACTTGATGCACGTGTTCCTTGCCACCGTAAGACGGTTGGTATTGCAGATGGGCGTATTGGGGCAGCTGCCACGCCCACAAAATGTCATTAATCGAGAACATATAAAGTGCTGTAACTAATCAGCAAATTAAGATATAAAGCTTTTCCAGCATCTCTTTATACATCGAGAAAATAAGTGCAATCGGACAATAACCACGCCCACCTGCCATAAAAAAGTTATGCTGAAAACTACTAAAAGTGCGATAACTCGCTGAAGGAAGACACTAGAAACTTTAAATCATGCTGCAAATATGATAGGGAAAGTTTACATAGGAATCCGTGTAAATTTTTGGTGATGGGGGTGGCATCGCCCACTTTTAGGAGAAATCCCATGTCTCAAGAACCCCTTAACCGATTTGAACAAACTTCGGTATATGACATTACATTTCCATTCTTATGTCACGCTGTGAAAATGGGCGAAATCTGATAAAAAAGCACGCCTACTTATCATATAACACAATTTTAGTTTCCTCTGATTCTTTCACTTTAAAGCAGATAAATCGGGCACCAATTACGATATGAAAATTAAACTCTGTAAAAATAGTGCTTTCAAGATATGTCATATTATGCGTGGAAATAGACGAAATCGGATTATAACTTTTCAAGCCACCAGATATCCAATATTAGGACCTCATCGGCAAATCTGTGAGATATTGTAATGAAATTGGAGGATTATCTTTCCATGATAATAGTGTACTCTGGTATCAAAAATGGTGAACATCGGGTAAGCACTTCCCTAGCCTCCATGTACCTAATATGCTGATTTTCAACCTTCCGGTAGACTTTATACCATATATAAATCTGTAAGATATCTTAGCAAAATTACCATTGTTTACTGCCGAAAATGTGTGAAATCGGTCTACGAATTATCCCAGCTCCCATATACTAAATATAATGATTTTCGCTATTCTAGCACACTTTGTGCCCGATAGGTCGGTCACTCTGTTAGTTACCTTCACAAAATTGGGTGAAAACATCTTGCCTAATATACTTGAGTAATGAAAAGAGTTAATGTGATCAGTGTACATCTTTCTCTATCTCAAAATAAGAATTCCCGACTCTCCATTTGACTTTAAACCGTTAATGTTGGTCAATATGTGTGATATTTTAACGAAGTTAAGTGGATATGTTTTCTTAAACATAATGTGATTTCGCGCTAAATGTGAAATAAATCGATCTAGACCATGTCCTAAGCCGCTTATTCCTAATATAATGATTTCCCTTTCTCGGGGTGACTTTTTCCTCATGTATCTAATATTTTCAATTAAGCCACTTTGGTTGAGTTTATATCGCATATATCACTTTTGAGTTAATTTGCTAGATTTTAATACAAATATCTCTGACACGCAGCAAAATATAACAATGAAAGTACATGAGTCTATGACCTGCAATTTAAGTTAATAAGATACCAAATATGATTGCAATCCATTGACCAATTCGTCGGATAATGAATGTTGAATTCTTCCGCAACATTCTTTAATATAAAGTAGTGCCAGCACCTGAAAGCATCTCCCGCCGTTGAGCTTAGCATTACGAGAGTATAAATGGTTCGGTTACACCCGAACTTAGCCCTTTCTTACTTGTTTTTTGCTTGCTTTGCCTTGTTACATAATAGAAAATCCTTAATGACATTTTCTTTACAATTGTAAATCGTGAATAGGATAAGTAATGGCTGATGCACACCCCATACACATATTTACACTCACACATACATCATCATTTGGGAGTTATTCTCGCAAGCGCTTACACAAAACTCCACACCAGTGTTGGCAAGCTCGCGAAGTGGCGGCAAAGCGGAAACGGTGGCGCTCCTTTGCTTTTTCTTTTACTTCTTTTACTGGTTTACAGCTTAGCAAGCTAAATGAATTGAGTGTTCCCGCTTTTTGGCAACATTATCCATACTCCCACTCCTTGCGCTTGGCCGCGCCGCCGTGTCCCGTTACTGAATGTCTTTTTCATCGCTGCAGATTGCTTTGTTGTAGCGTGACTGATGGTTATATTGTTACACATACACAGATATATATATTTAATTTTTATTTATTTGTTTCTTTTTAAGTGTGGCAACATTATGCCAAGTGTACGTAGTTGCTCGCTCAGATTGCTGCCGGTATTAGGAAGCACTGCAATTCCGTGAAATTTCACTGCATTCATTGTTCCTTCAATTTTTGCGTTTCACATCTTTCATTCTATATTGGTATATATACAATGCCTATACAGATATATAAAAATATTTTTGTATAAATCGAAATAATACAAATGATGATCCCTTTTCACACATTATGCTAAATTTTAGAGAATTTGCACCTTCCGCGCATTTCAGTGCACTTAACAAATTAAAAAGTATAAGTATGTACATATGTATTGTATACATAAATGATTTCGACTGAGTGTGCAAAGCATAAAAAGCATAAAAGCATAAAAATATATACACTATTTAAAATATAAAACTGACACCCTGCTCATTCGACTTCACATAATTCGTAACACATTCGACAGTTCGTTTAAAGTACCGTGTATAAAATAACGTTGCCAAATAATCGAAAAATAAAACCCGTTAAAGAATACAATAAAATATTGGGAACAAAGTACAAGCGTAAACTAATGTAAGAAGTATACTAAAATTATTTAACTGGAAAGCTTAATAAAAAAAATTGATAAAAAAGTTGCCCGAGTGCTAAAAATGATCAAAATTAAAAAAAAAACCCTTAAGATCAAATTAATCAAATTCATATAAAACTTGCTCGTATGCAACAAAAATTTACACACTCAAAATTTCAAATAATTAAAAAAGCGTAATTTGAAAATATAATAAAATAGTTGTATGAGTACGTGTCTGTGTTCGGAATTCGTTATTTCGGTTAACTTTTCCGACAGGATTTCCAAATAACTTGATATTAAGATTAATAAAATTATAAGTTTGAAGCGAAAACTGGCATAACTTACAGAGCTAATGGACGATACTATAAAACAACCAAGTGTAACTGCACAGAGTTACCAACTGAATGAAAGTTATGTGGATTAAAACTGCTGTAGCAAAATAACGCCGAAAAATATGATTAGTCAACTAAAACTGTAAAAAGTTTACAAATGATATTTGAAAAAATTTGCTTTCGACAGTGTTGCCAGCTATCAAATAACAAAATTAATCATAAAAATATATGAAGCAAAAAAATTGTACACCCTTAACAGTCAACAAACTGCAGCACAAAAATAACTTAGTACAAATTGAGAAATATGTATATTAAATTAATTGCTATAACAATGTATTAATATTAATTAATGTATTTACATATAAATAAACATGTCTTTCACCAAAACCAAAAAATGTACAATTGTTAATTTAACTGTTTTGTTTTGTTTTTTTTTTAGCGATAACAGCGGTATTATTAAATTTTGCTATTCAAATGTTAAATGTAAAATTAGTGAATCAAGAATTTATTTTACTCTTACATTAATAGAATGTTGGTAATATAATGAAAATTGCTGATATTTTCAAAGATGCCAAAATTGAGTTATGCTGTGTTTGTTTCCAAGTGCCCGAAAAAGCTAATGCACTTACTTCTTTATATAAATGAAATCAGCGATTGTTAGCTAAGGCATGGTATGTGCAAATTTTGTATTAAGAAACTTCTGTAAGGCGTTGCCAGCTATCAGGAAATTAATATTAGTCTCATTTCTCATTTAACGAGAGATATTGAAAGAGATGTACGAAATTCCGTTTTCAGCTGATTTTTAATGAACTCATAAATAGAGCTGTTAACTAAATTGAAATCGATTAGTAGTTTAAGTTAAATGAAATATTCAACTATTGACAACTAACGTAGATGGTTCAACACAAAATAGTAATTGCCAACTATATATATATGGATGCACAATAAACTTGCCAACGAAATGACAATTAATTTTACTTTAATGTATAAGTTGAAAATCAACTTACAGTATTGAAAAAAAACTATGGGAAATAATATCTAATATGAAATATTTTAAGCAGGGTTCCCACATTTAATTAAAGAAATTAAAAGCAAATTAATAAGGCGCTAATAGTGAATATTTTATGAATATTGTCTACTTATTTGTAGTTACTTAAATAACTTTAATAACTACAAATAATAACTTTAATAATAATTATTTATTATTTAATTATTTAATAATAATAATAATTTTAATAACTTTAATATAATAGGGTTGAAGGGTGTAAGATGAGTAAAACTTAAAATAAGAATTGAAACACCTCTTAGTTCATATCCAACTTAACCGGTAAAGCAATAAGGCAAGAACCAACAGAGCTACACTAATGAAGATATAAAGACCTGAAGTTTTCATTTTCTATGCAGAGGAAACACTCTTGTTTATATTTATGTAAATATACACTTTTTCATAATGTAAAAGGAACAAAACTTGTTTTTCAAACTTTGCTAATAAATTTGAATTTTTTCCTACTACCTTTTTTAAGTAATAATAGTTAATTAAGCTCACAAGCGTATTTTATCTTGCCAATATTCCCAGAATAGCATGGATTCGTTGCTAAAACAATTTCGCACACACACAATTGCTGTAAAAATAGAAACACATATCATATATAAATATATTCATAGTATATATTCATAGCTGCATGTGCAACATATCCTTGCAATACAATGTACCGAATACAACTTGCGATACCAACAACAAAAAAATTAAACATAGAAACTCTAGCAAAGGAGTGGATGCTCTTGTATATTTTGGTTCGAAATAGAAATGCAGTAAATTGAAAAGCGAATACAGTAAGAGTTTTCACATTTGTTTGTTTGCATATGCATACCTATACATATGTACGTATGCATGTGTGTATGTATGTTCGTGCAAAAGGAGCAGTAAAATAATGAAAGTGTAGGTAATTGAAATGTGAGCATAAATCCATAAACAAATAAATAAAATATAACAAAAACAAGTGGGCCACTTGGCAAGTAGTAAAGAAAATTTACAACAACAAAACCAACGAAATTGAAAAGCACGAAAACTTGCTCGAACCGACCAATTGCTTGTTGTGTTATTGAATAACTGAAAACAACTGCAAATTGATGTTTCCGGTTGCCGCTTTCACGTGATATGTGAGTATTAAAAAATAAGTAAGTAATCAAAAACAGGCGACGGTATCACAAGGGCCAAGAAGTTGGAGATAAACCAACTAACTAATGAAAAAGTAAATTTTTTCAGGTTTTCAGGGTTCAGGTGTTGTTATACTATTAAATAAATAGTACAACAGATTTCTATCGATACCGGGACAAAAAGAGCTTAGGAACAGCGAAGAGACCAAAGAGACCGAAGAGACAAAGTTGGAAAAGTAACCATTAGATCCTGAGTATTTCCTTACAATTAGTCAGCAAGGGATGATAATAGTATCGGAAAGATCCAGAACTTGCGTTCCCACAGCAGTCGGTTCTGCATAAACGGTAGTCCTATCTGACTTGGTTCAATCCTCTTAGCAGTGTTCGCCAAATTTTTTAAGGAATCTACTCACTACGGTTAAGATCGTTACCACCAAAGCTTATGAAAAACTTTATGAGGAACTTGCCTAGAGACGATGTGTTGCCGGAAAGACAAGAAGCCATAGACCTCAATCTAGGTTATAATTGATGATCATGTATTGACAACCCTATAAAGAACAAGCATTTTATTTTAAGGTAGATGCTGGCGTCTTAAATCTGGAATCAACCGTTAACTTTGTGCAAGAGGCAAAGAGGGGGAAATTATTATAGTTTTCGTATAAACATCTGGTACTCAGGAATTCTTAGTAGATTAAGCTTCAAGGCGTAAAAATACACAAATTCATGCTACTCGCGTATTGTAGATTGTTCTTGCGAATGACAGTCGGCAAGAAACTATTCAAATCCCTTGGGTAAAATAAATTGTTGAATAAATATATGTAGGGGTAGCCGAACCTTCAACCAGATATCTCTTTTACAGAGTCTGAAATAATTTTTTTTTTTTTTTGTTCTTTCCTAATAGACGCTGAATACAAAATCTTGCGTTCTGAACGGCGATACTCGGAATCCTAGAAGTAGTGCACAATTTGGTGCTTTTTTGAATATCTACTGCCTACTTCCAAACAGTCGAGCACGGAACCAGCCCAGTCACCGGCCTATGTTTTGTAAGACAGAGATCACAAACACACCTTTTAAAATGAATCAAGCACCGGATCTCTAAAATCGTAGGTGTTATAATGGATCACACTTCGATAACAGTTAGGCTTGATACTAGTAAAAACACATACTAGGGAAACTATTTGGTGACAGCCGCGCTAGGAAAGGCCCCTTCTGGAATGAGTATATTTAAAGAGGCTAAGAGTTTAGCACTCTGTCAAAGAATTTTTCTTAAAAAGATCCATCTTGCAATGGGTTCAGGAGTGCAGGTCCATACTCAAGCTGCAACAACTTAACCCAATCTAAACATCTATTGATTACGTGTTTGTCAATCGTAAAATTCTTTTCATCGCCTCGTTAAGAAACTTTTAGCAATATTTCTTGAGCGATGCGTATTCGCCATTCAATGGAATACTTCCCGTCACGTTCAATGATAACTTAGAATCGTATTGTAACAGTCACGAAATAACGGCATTCAGGTTTAAGCTTCCGAAATTTCGCTGCCTACGGTGATCACAAACAATAAAAACACCAACAATAAAAACAAAGGTAAATAAAATGATAACAAAGAAAATAAAAGCATACGAAAAGTTTCTCGAAACACTTGAAGCGTAAATAAAAAAGTAATAAAATTGCTAAACAGTCTAGAAGTAAGAGTTATTTTATGCTGACCACACAGTTGAACTGAGCAAATATCAATACCATTTTTATGGAATTTTCTTTCTAAAGCTCTCCTCGCCGCACTCTCGCAATTCTTGCACCTTATTGAGAGCATTAGGCGACTTTATTACACATTTGAGCGGTTGGTTGACCAAAAGTAGGATATTTTGAGCTTTGGGCAGTCTCATAGGCGCATGAAAAGGAAATTAAAGATTTTTAAAGCGAACGAATCGCTGGCGACATAAACATGTAACGAGAATAGTAAAAAATGTGATGTGGAAAATAATAATACAAATAAATAAGGGAGGCAAATACAGCTGATAGCTGTAAAAATATGCACGGATCCTTGTCAATATTTATTTAGGTAGTTAGTTAGAGGTGGTACAATAATTTCCAATATTTGTTTAATATTAAGATGCCCTGAGGAAGGCAGGTATATTCCTTAGGCGGTATATAAACAAGTTATGAACCTATGGCGATAATAGATCATGAAATGAATACAACATGAAATATGTTATACTCACATATATTCGTTCCGTATATATGTATTCGTATGTTGGCCAATTGGTTAGTTGTAATAACTGCTAAATATTCACCGACTGAATGCAAAATGAGAAAAGAGAGACGACGAGTACAATGAGAGTAATATACCTTAATCCCTATAAGCCTTCAAAAAGCTCAAATGAGGTAATCTTTGGCTTCCATCGAATCCTGCCTATGAACATTAGCTCTCGCCAGAATATAATAGGAATCCAAACCTGGCTACAGATAATTGGAACTCATTCACTGGATTGAGTTGACCGATGACCACTAAATCAGCATCTGTCAACACCACCAAAACTTATAAAACAACATTATATTTAATTTTTTAACTATTAAAATCGAAAAGTTAGTTCAAGGATGAGTTCAGAAAGCGACTCCAATAATCCGAAGTTCCAGTGTAGACTAGTTTTAGGTAACTCAAACCCATCCTAGACATAAGTATGTCAAGAGAAGGAATCATCAATCTATCACTCATTAAAGCTAGAACTTAGAGGTAGGCATTACGTATATATACTGGCACAGTAGCTTAGATGGAACCCATCAAAAGTTTATGCGGTAATACTGTGGTCTGGTTAAGTAAGGAAATGGTGCCCCTGTGCCAAAAACAGCAAGCCTGCTGACGAAATAGTCAAGACACATATGTAACTTCATATGATTCATGCTAGAATATACAAACTGGCTAGAAAACCTTGGTAGGAGGCCAAAATCGAACAATAAATAGACACAAAAAAGGTACTGAAATCGTTTTTCGGTCAAGCGAAACCGATGTTGAATGGTAACAGAACTGTGATTTAAAAAATTTACTCGAATTACTAAGCACTACCAAAAGTATAGGGGTATAGTTTTTGACACAACTTATAGAAAAAAACCATAATACCGAAGTATATAAATTAAATGAGAAAAGTTTCCTATAGATCGGCCAGACGGCAACGACTCCAGGCAATTTCTATTATACCTTCGATTGTCTAACACAGGAAGAATACAAAACGATTTTCTCAAACTTACTACGGAGTGCTTTACTTTTGATTTTATTTAACTACAACACTCACATATTAACCGATTACATCACAGCTTACTAGAAATTTCTAAAAATCCTGCTAAGGAACGATCTAAACAACTACTGACCGTGGTAGCTCCCATAGTTCACAGCTTATAGCCTGCAATGTGATCTGCCTTTTGGAATTGTTCCGACTATCATATCCAGTATACACAAGGGGGGTTTCTTTTAACATATTTTGTCGGAAAATAATTCAAATGTCTTGAGTCTATCGAAGAGAGCACTGAATATTGTGCCTAGATGGCTAATGGCCTCAATATTCGCAATTCTGCTAGGGTCTGGGGTTATACATATTAAAAACGACTGCCCAGTAGCTATAAATAATATTCTACTAGGCAGAAGTGTACTACTTTGTGAGGGAGACTACTTTGAAGACAACAGAATTTAGAACAAGTACTTTCCTTAGCAATCCCGGTATACATATATGATGTAACCCGGTTTGTAGTACTAGGAATCTTTAAAGAATATGCCCTTCAGACTAAATAACGACCTTTATAACATCTACCCTCAACATCATATCCATGTGTTGTACTGAAATATATTATATATATATTGCTATTCATATTGCTACATATTCATATTGTTATTGTTGCATCGCGGTTTAGCCTTTGTGAGGGTACTTTTATTTATTTTATACGGCAACTGTGGCGATTAGTTGTGTTTTATATTACTGTGCTTTTACTTCCTTGCTTAGCCTATTCACTCACACAGACACAGACATACATTTTCTAAATATCTCCGCTATTTTCCGTTCACTTTTGTAGGATACTGTTATTTCTTCTTTTTTGCACTTTGTAAAGTCATGCGGTTAAGCTGTGCTGTGAAAGTAGCACAAAAGATTACGGGTGGTTTTAATAAAATTCCTTTCTGTTCATATTTTATTCAAACGGTATACATTTTTATACTCTCGCAACATGTTGCTACAGAGTATATTAGTTTTGTTCATCTAACGGTTGTTTGTAACACCTAGAACTAAACGAGTTGGATATAGATATATATATATATATATATATATGAATGATCAGGATGAAAAGACGAGTTGAAATCCGAGTGACTGCTTGTCCGTCCGTCCATCCGTGCAAGCGATAACTTGAGTAAAAATTTAAATATTTTGATGAAACTTGATACACGTGTTCTCTGTCACTGTAAGACGGTTGGTGTTGTATATGGGCGTAATTGGACATCTGCCACGCCAACAAAATGCCATTAATCGAAAACAGATAAAGTGCTATAACTGAGCAGAATATTAAGACATAAACGTGTAATTTGGTATAGGGGATCCTAGTAGCGTGGGCCATCTGTGGGCAAAAATTTTTATTAAAGTAGGTATGCCCCGCCCCCAGTAGGTTTAATACATATATCTCGGAAACCGTTAAAGCTATATCAATCAACATTGCTCCGACTAAGTTTTTCTATCATCTCTTCATATACTAAGAAAATGAGTGAAATCGGATAATAACCATGCCCACCTCCCATACAAAATTTATGTTGAAAACAACTAAAAGTGCGATAACTCCCTGAATAAACACGTTAGAAACATTAAATCTTGCAGCGAATTTTATATGGAAGGGTTGCATAGGAATCTGTGTAAAGTTTTGGTGACGGGGGTGGCACCGCCCACTTTTAGGAGAAATCCCTTATCTCAAGAACCCCTTAACCGATTTCAACAAAATTTGGTACCATTATATTTCCATTCTTATGTCACGCTGTAAAAATGGGCGAAATCGGATAAAAACCACGCCCACTTCTCATATAACACAATTTTAAGTTTCACCTGATCCTTTCACTTTAAGGTAGATAAATCGAGCAGCAATTAAGATATGAAAATCAAACCTTGTACAAATAATGCCTTCAGGATATGTCATCTTACGCGTAAAAATAGACGAAATCGGATTATGACTTTTCAAGCCACCAGATAACAAATATTAGGACCTCAGTGCCTCTATCTATATAATATAAAAATTTTCAACCTCCTGTAGACTATACCATATATAACGGTATATGAGTTATCTGTTTGAAATTTAGATAGCATCTTTTTCTGATAACACATTGCTGGACACATGTCCATGTGTTTAAAATGGATAAAATCGGGTAAGCACTTCCCCTACCCACCATATACCTAATATACGGATTTTCAACCTCTGGGTACACCTTATACCATATACAACGGTAAATCTGTAAGATATCTTAGCAAAATTTAGTGAACGTGTAACATCGGATATACTATATTTTTCTGTAGAAACAATCGTTTACGGCCGAAAATGTATGAAATCGGTCTACGAATTATCCCAGCTCCCATATACTACAAATATTGATTGCCGCTATTCTAGCAGACTTTATGCCGGATGTGTCGGTCACTTTGTGAATTACCTTCACAAAATTGCATGGAAACATGTTCCCTAATATTCTTGAATAATGAAAAGAGTTAATGTGATCAGTGCAGATCTTCCTCTATCACAGAAATGCCCGATATAAGAATTCCCGACTCTCCATCTGACTTTAAACCGTTTATGTCAACATGTGTGATGTTTTAATGAAATTAAGTGGATATGTTTTCCTAAACATAATGTGATTTCGCGGTAAATATGAAAGAAATCGGTCTAGATCATGGTCTAAGCCGCCTATTCCTAATATAATGATTTCCTTTTCCCTGGTTGGCTTTTTCCTCATGTATCTAATATTTTCAACTAAGCCACTTTGGTTGAGTTTATATCGCATATATCACTTTTGAGTTAATTTGGTAGATTTTAATATAAATATCGCTGACACGAAGCAAAATATAACAATGAAAGTACATGAGTCTATGGCCTGTAATATAAGTTAATAAGATACCAAATATGATTGCAATCCATTGACAATTTCTTCAAATAATGTTTGTTGAATTTATCCGCAACATTTTTTAATATAAAGTTATGCCAGCCCCTGAAAACATCTCACGGCCTCTGATACTTGCACAGTGCTAGAGTATAAAATGTTCGGTTACACCCTAACTTAGCCCTTTCTTACTTGTTTCATGTGCTTGTGTATCTTTTTACGCAGATAAGAGATAGTCTCAGTTGTCCTTTGAGGTGAAGATTATACCTTGTGGCACTGGTAGCGCGTGCAGACGCTATTGAAATACGGCCACAGTTTTAAGATTATTAAAGATTTTAATTTATTTATATTTTTACACACATTCTCCATAAAATTAAACGTTAGTTATACAATGTAAGCTGTGACAGACTCTCAGTAACAATATATTTCCTTCCTGCATGTTATGTATCAGCGTCTTCTTTGCATTTCTTCTGCCATTCTTAGCAATTATGGAATAAAGAAGAAAACGTTCTTTTCAGAAACCCATGTTTACAGTGGCCATTCAAAGTTGATTTACTCCAACTCAGAACTAACTACAGGACCTTACGTTAACGTATATGAAACGGATCTGGATGTAAATTCGACTAAGTAGTGCTACTTAAATATTTACACCTAAACACTTACTAAAGCATTGTAATCATAATTTTCGAAGCGAAACTTGTAGATAGATTGTTGTAAGTAAACTTCATATCCGTTCCAAGTTGGTGAAAGCCCCCTGCTATGGTTGAGTTAGCATTCCTTTCTACAAAGTTAGTGAGAAATTACGCTCCCTCCACAAGAATGATGGTCCTTATAAAAAACGTATAAAAAGTTTGTGATAAAAGAAATGCACGCGAATTCTTGGTATCACCTGGCGAGAGCAAGCAACAAAGATTGGTATATGATAACACACTTTTCCTTGATTCGGATTAGAACCAAGTACTCCCCGAGTGGTTCCTACACACCCGCTGCGACTTGCAGGTTAAAAATTGAAATTTCAAAAAGAAAAAATTCTATATAATAGCACCGATAGTAGCAAACGTTGCCTACATTTGGGAGCACAAGTACAAAATACTGGAAAGATACTCAATATTTTATCAAAGAAATACAGTTTCTATGTCATTAAAGTTTGATTGCAACGCGAAAGCACTTGCATAGCGCTTTACAAACACAGGCTGGTACCAATAAAAAAAAAAAACTTTACGGTGCCGTTTGCAACAGCCTACCGCTTGGCATAAGCGAAGCCATTAACTTTTGCGAGTTGCGCTGCTCTTACGTAATATTTTATCTGGAATAAAATTTGCTTCCACTTTTATGTTTTCGAATTTCTCAACCCACTGCTAGCTCTTAAATTCACCGCATGTGAATTGGTTTCGAAGCAGCACGTTTACTTACCACTTTGCCACACTTAAGTTGGTGTTTGTGTTGCGCGATTGCTGTTTAAATATTTTATGTAACTGCCATATATATTTTCGCACAATGGTCTATGGTAGAACCGTATGTTGTGTAGTCGAAAAATTGAAGTTCTTCTCAAATATGGAACTTACACAACCGTTTGGGAGCTTTTGATGTCTGATTTGTGTATCTAAGTAATACGCATAGGATGTATGTAGATATATATCTATTATATATAGAGATGTGTTATTCTGTACTAAGCGCAGCGGAAGATCGACTTCCTTTCCAGTTCCTTTGACAGTCTGCAAATATATATTGAATTTCGTATTTTTCTCCATCACTCACTTCCCCATTCCCTTGCATTACGCAAGAGCACATCTTCGAACCTGCTTACGTAAAAGGTTTATTATGACTTTAGTATATTTTTTAGCATCATAAAATAAAATAACTTATTGCTGGTACACAAAATAATTGTGGTGAAATCAATTCTCTGAACCCTCACAATTCTGTATTTTCCTTACAATTTTATTAACCTGTTTATTTCTCACTTTACGTTTACGCTGAATATGAGGAGAGCTGGTTATGCCACGGACTTTTTTAGTTTACCGTTAGACATCTATAAAAAAAAATGGCTTTCAAGGCTCGAATAACTCGAACATTTGCCAATCCACCTGTTTTTTTCCTCAATAAAGCTACTGTAGAATCGAAACAATTGATATCAATCGAACAACATAACCTAACTCATGCTGTCGCTAGATATTATTTCGGTACATTCACTTATGCATGAAATTATACCGGAATATTTCCATCGAGCTCAATGAGAAGAGCGGCCCTCAACCTTTAACCGAAGAAAAAAGAAAACAGGCTTTTGTTCTAACAACTCTTCAACGACGGAACACAGCCCTAAGACCTTTGGATCACGAGCTTTTTATACTTTAATAGCACTATTGTAAGAGAAGAAAGCATCAAATTAATTCCAGTAGCTGTTCGAAGACGACCTAAGAATTATCTCTTATGGTCTCACCTCTCTTTTATGTCGAATAAAATCCAGCCGCAGACCACAAATTGGAAGAACCACCAAATATCTGGACAGTTAACTTTAACTGTTGCCTCGCGAATTTCAGCCCACGTCCTCACGATTGATTGCAACAAAACGCCACACCATCAAGTACGTTAGTGAGTTAGTTAGTGAAAAATGTTTCCATTCTAGAACCACACGGTCCACCCTCATATCCACAAGTTTCTTACGCTGAAAACAAGTTATATTGTAGGCCACAGAAACTCATATCTTGGCTTCCGTTATATCGCCTTAAGAACTCTTGATTTGAAAGCGCCATACGTTTTGAGCCAATTTCGTGCAACTTCAAATCGCAAGCACTTGGAAACACACACACATGTACAAAAATATACACACATATGGACGCAGACATTTCATTTTGCTACAGCCGTAGTCATCTCATTTCGATTTCGGTCTTATTGTCCACATTTTGCCTTTACGGTATACTCAATTGGCTTTAAATAAAGTCATCGGCAAAGCATTTGGCCAGCGTCTGGTATCAACAAGAGTCGCTAATATACTGTACATATACACACACATCGACCTAGCTGCAGGTAGGTATATTCCTTACAGTTACTATCAAATTGAAATTCAATGGATATTTTATACCCTTTGTCTCCATTCATGGCGCTGGTGGCAATGGTATTATAGCTGCAACTTGCTGCCTGACTACCGGTACGAATCCCCCATTAAGGTGTTGTAGACGCTTCCAGCGCCACCAAGGTGCAATCATGCTAAATTTCTGTTGCTTTTAGTCCGACATTTCTATGGATTATGGCACTATCTGCTCGTATTGTGCTCCGGCTGTTGCTATTCAATGCTATTTTACGGTTTATTAGTTTCCTTACAACACGTCCCACTTTGTCCTCTATGTGCCTGTAACAACACAGCCACAGTTGCAGTTGTTGTTCTATTACATATATGCACATGAGTACATTAGAGCTAGTGTCTTTCTACTCATCTTATGGCTCATTGTAGTGTTGTCTCTTGTGAGTGAATGTGTTCCGGTCTATTTGTCTATCTTACTACGGGTAACAAGAGTTTCGTACATGCGAGCAAATTTCCCTGGAGTACTCAATAGTGTATAAATGATTTGAATATAACTAAGGATTTCGATGGCTTGGTGCAACAAGGTTTTCAATCAAACGCCTGTTGGGAGGTTAAGGATTGGCATTTTGATGGTCTGTCAAGTTTTACTGCATTAAGGAATTACAACATCCAATTTATGCTTGAGTAGGTGTGAGTACCAATTTGCACGATATAAGAGTACAATATAAAAGTAGTGTATATTAGCCAGTAAGCGAAGTCAAGACGCGGATGATAAGTCTCTTAGTTAAGTGTGGTGAAGTGCGAATAACTCGTTATGTTTCTCCAGATAACTGTATTTTCATGTTAAGGGTACCATGTCTATCAAATTGAAAAAGTTGTATTTCGAAATCTTACTTAATGATTCAGTTCTCCATCGGCAAGATCAGATGGGATAACGAAACTCATCATAACTTTACATGGAAAAGAGGTGTGCTCGTGGACCGATTTTGAGTTCTATAGAATGCAATTGTATAAAAGGTGGAACTTGTTTGATGTCTAATCATTTTCTGGTCTAATTGAGTTGGATTCGGCAGTGAACTACACTATATAAACTAAATATGTCGCAAATTGTGGCATACATTATTGTATGGAAGTTTATTTTGATGAAGCAAGACGCAAGTATGTCTTTCTTCATCTTTCAAGCGTCTTTCAAGAACTTTCTTCAGGTCTAAAACAACCATTAATTAAGCTTTTCCTAAAAAACTAAGACATCCTTTTGAATTGAAATCATAAAAGTATCTGCTCTGGAGAAGTAAATATTAATTGAGGCAAAAAATGAAGTTAAACTCTTTCAAACACAGATTCTAAACCTTAAGGGATTCAAGAATCGATAATCGATAATAGTCGATCTTAACGTCTCTCCAGTATTTCTTAGTACATGAGACTATAAAAAAAATCTCTGATCGAGACTGTAACATTATTTACAGAACTGTATTTAACATAAGAGTAAACCCTTTCGTATTGGTAGAACAGTTTAGGATTTCCGACAATAAATTTGAAGCAGAATTCTTTTTCTTTTCTACCACTTTTATTATAATGGGTCACGAAACACAAAAAACAGTGAAATTAATTCAAAATTTTTTATTAAACATTAGACTCGATGTTTCTCTCGTTCTTTTTTCGAAATATGATATGATCACCTCTTGAGAATTCAATTCAAAAACAATTCTAGAAGAGTTTTGTTGTAAATTATTGGAGCTGCTTTTTAGTCTAGCTCGTGTGCACAATATCAAGAATACACCAAAATTTAGCCAAGATAAAATAACAACAAAGACTTTTGAACCAAAATTACTAAGATACTTTCATAATAGTTCAGCGTGATTTTGGTGCTATTTCTCTTATTTGTAGTGAATTATAACAGAGATACTTATTTAAGGTCCAATAAATACCCTTGGACTTCGACATCCAGTAATCGGGTTCCAGGAAGCATATATTTATTTCACGATTTTCTTACAGGCTTTAGTTATGAGTTTTTTATGTTTTCTTTTCTATGCTATGAGACGATATATCAATCGTTTCTAACTAGTAATAAATACCAACATATTTCACATTTCTGAAAAAACGATCTTGTGGTCCAATATTGGCTCGATCAGGCATATTTTTGAAATCAACGTTTATCGAGTTTATTTCTCTATCGCTTTTCTGTGAATTCTTACCCGACTTTTCGCTTGATAAACACACAGGACCACCTATAACACAATTGATTTTTTTAGCGATTTCAAACATTTTGAAATATTGCGAAGACAAAATTTTATCGAGCAACTAAAATTAATTTATTCGATTTAAACTGATTGATCTTTCTATCCATTATAAACTAAAACTAAACTGTCTTATAAGGAATAGGCTTAGAAAAGTGATTTTTAATGTAAAAGATTAATTTCTGTAAGAGTTATCGATATTTTTGATAAATCGATTAAATTTTTGAAAGTCTGTTGTATGAACTTTTCGTGTTTGTTTTGCTTTAAAGTTTAATTGCCTTTTTTTGCACATACTTCTGTAAATACTACAATTGTTTTCAGCAAAATCTAAGACTCACTTATTCCGGAGTCACTTCATATCTGGCGATAGCTTAGCTAAAACTTGCTGCACGTTTCTTTTCGCTGAAATACATTCGTACATGGACGCTTGAGTATTGAAACACCAACGGCGATACAGTATAAATTTCTAACTCACTCCACATAAGTGACCGCACTATATACTCACACACACTCACACACACTCACACACAGTCAGACAGTCAGACATTGTCTGATCACACGGACGCACAAGTTTTGCTTTGAAATAAGTGGAAGCAAAATATTTAAAACGAAGCTTCAATTACGCTTTCGGCCGAACCACAAACAAACACACTCACACTTATGCTTGTGGCATAACTATCCTCTAAGGTCTCCATATGGACAGAGCCATTAAATCTCTTCAGTTTCCATTCTTATTTTATATCCACCAAAATACGTGTGTAATACAAGTAAATATGACTTTATTTTTCAACACCTACGGACCGGACAAGCAGAGATTTTTTCACTTGGTTTTGTTGCATGCGGCACACAGCACACACGCCCGTTGTTTAGGGTTGTCTGTTGCCAAAGTAACATCACATCATGGTGTAGCTGGTGTGTTGCGTCCTGCCCGCGGTGCGAGTGAGTAGAGAGTAGTGAGTGAAGGCGAAGGATATTCTCTCGAGTCTACTTTGTCTAAATTGCTTGGGTTATACGTTGTTATTATTATTGCAATACTTCACTGTTTACCCTTGTTGTTGTTGCTGTTGTTGTTGTTCAAACGAGCAGCGAGTAGGGAATGAGCAAAAGCAGAAGTAAAACCGAACAACAGCAACACAAACAAACAACACTATCGGCAACATGCAACATGATAACCAAGTCAAACTAAAACAACTAAGCCAACAACAACACAACAAGTACAATAATAGCATAACAACACATTAATACAACAACATAAGATGCTATAGTCACCGCCAGGAAGTGAGCGAATCGGTGAGTGATTGGTTGGGTTAGTAAGCGTTGCATAGTTGTGCGTGGCTCTGTGTGTGTGTATGTGATTGCTTCAGACTGCTTGTGTGCTTGCTAGCCCGTGCTGAGCTGCTATATCTCAGTTTCTAAGCCATCAACGCAGTCTTTATGCTTGACAATATTGCTTATTTTGTTCAGTTTAATTAATAAGTTTTGTGATTTACTAATTAATTGGCAACCACATACATGAAGAGTCTCTTATATCGCGTATGAGTGGATAGAAATATTAATCTAGTGCGATATTAAAATTCAGGGAGGTAAAATAATTGGTTATATGACACAAACTTTTGATTTTAAACAGAGAAGGTCCTTCAATTGTGGAATACAGCCGTCGAACATTATAATTTGGATCTTATGCTTTGAAGTTCATCTTCACATTGGATCCTCTTTCAATTTTTCAGGAGCTTCATAGCGATAGTTAGAGGTATAAGTTGCCCCGAACCCACCACAATCAAACCCATGTAACCGGGACGGATCCAGATTTGTAACCAGCAAAGAAGTCTCAACTCTACAGCATTAAATTTCTTGGCATTCTTTAAAGTAAATAACGAATCGAGAGAATAAGATGAATTCAATCAAGATTTCTAAGAAAAACGAAAAATAATGATAGACACATCGATTTATTCAAAGCTCGTCTTTAAGACAGTCTTTCATCTTTCCACAGTTGACGAAACCCATATATGCGAAAGTTCATAAATACATCAACCTAAATTTGGAAAGTAGCAGGTGTACGCAAGAAGCTGTGGGTTCCAGACTTAGCTAACCACCTCGAAATTCGAGCAAGTTTTTTTTTTTTTAAGCAATCTAAGGATGTTACTCTCAAATAACAAGCTGAGCAGTAGTTTTCAATCTGCGTCTATATTTTTATAACATCAACTACATTTTATGTATAAGCTGTTAAAAATACTTCCATGATCTGTGGTACGTGTCTTTGCTTAGTTAAGTTCTTAATCACCCAACGAAACTATATTTTCTGTATAACTGGCATTTATTTTACAATTGACTTCTTCCTTCTTAACTAAGCTAGTCATGCTTGTATTGAAGTTGAAAATTAAGCTTCGTATAAAAGTCCTATTCTTTCCAACTACATGTTATAACAATTTATAAGCCCCTCTTAGTGCCTCCGTATCAAAAGCTTTAAAACGAACTCATATCCACAAAAAAATCGTCGCGCAAATGAAAGACGTCCAATTGATCTAGAAAGAAGAGTGTGGCTAAGCAAATACCAGTACCAGAGCTTACTAGAGTGTTATAATTATCTATGGTGTGTGTTCTTGCCAAATTGTATTGCTTTTCATAACAGTAATTAGTAAAAAGATCACCTCCACTTTACACTCATATTCAACAAATTTGTTAACCTCATTTCTTGAGCTTCATTAAACGTTTCACATATGACTACAAGCTTTCATTTCAGAGACTCTTCCAAGCCTTTAGAGCTTCCTCTCATTTATAAATTTACTCGAGAGATGGCACTGAGGTGCGAATATGCTAAAAAGTCTTATTTACTGAACGATACTTGTAAAAATTGTACAGAGATATCTCGTACAGATAAAGTTTTTGATCATGTGATTGAGTTTTGGTTGGAACTTGACATTATGCATACCGAGTTCTTGAGGTTAATTGATACAAATCCTTGGTCAGTAGCAGTTCAATTTCTTTTTAAGGTAGAAGTCGAGATATTACCTACATACGACTTCTTTTTGATAATTTCGAATATTATGAAATCGGCTCTTCTTTTTCAACTTCTGCCGCCCAAACTTCTGATTCAGATATATTCGGTTAGAAAAGTTCGGTACGAATTCATTTAAAAAATGCGTATATTAGCTTTGAGTGGAAGACTATATCTAAAAGAAAAACTAACTAATTGACTGACATTGCAGAGAGAGGGACCTGATAGAAATGTAATAAAGCAATTATCAGTCTATTTAAACGAATATTTATCAATAGCAATCAGGCTTCTATTTACACAATACTGAAGTATAAAATTGAAACGTCAATCAAACTATTATATTTGCGAAAACATTAAATAAACCAAAAGCTATGAGCTATAACTCTAAATTATGTCAACCACAGCGATTAAACATGAAAATATACATCATTTTATTTTCACATAATCAATCAAAACGAGGCAATGTGAGGCCACGTGACTTTCTAAGGAAATAAATGAATCTCCAACATACATACAAACCTATTCATTTAAGTATATAAGTGTATGCGCCAGCAATAACAGTGTGAAGTTAAAAAATGCCAAGTGTAAGCAATTTATCGAGCAAAGACTGTATTTCAGCTGGCGGGGACAGCCTCATCCGTTATCGATATGACAATGTGTAATCAATCGCGGTCAATAAGTGAAATATGTGTAACCATGAAGTTAACAAACACATACAAGTGGTGTGGTGCAAGTGAATACATTAAATCAATATGAAACATTGTTATTTGATAGCATTCACAGATTTCGCTTTCACATTCAAGGACGCACAGCATTTGGCAGCTTTCGCCAAGTCAAAAAATACAATAACATAACAATAGAGCAAGTGGCAGAATATAATATTACAGAACGTGAGAGCAAACTTTGCTGCCACACAATATTTTAATTTCTTTTTCCCCCCACAAATACAACACGTGATGCATCATCATCAATCAAACTCTCCGTGAGCCATTAGTGAGAGTGAGCAAAAATGGTGTAAAGTTGTACAAAGTGGCCACTTTGTAGTGCAATGAGAATAACGCTTTAATCAACTTTTTTTTTTCTAATTATAAAAAAATATGTTTTGTTGTGATATGAAATATTTACTGAGTTAGCTACTCATAATTTAGTTTAATGAAGACAAAACAATTTCTGGAGTCAGTACGCAAGTATAAAGGGACTAGGTCGTCTACGAAAGAGTAGCCATCTTACAGGTTGGCTATTACAAAAACTTAAAAAAATATATTAAAACGAAATATTGCATCTCAGATGACAAGTTGTCATAATATGGATTTAAGTAACGAAGCGTAACGAAGATGGCTTGGGAATTCCAATCATTTAAAATGCTTCCCGAAAATTTGTTTAATCACTGTACCTTTGACACACGCTTATTAATATTTCGCTAAAGTTCACTCGATTCAAAGAGTGGCAACTCCGTTCTAGAATTTTTCTAATTTGAAGACCCATTTAATACTTTCCGGAATGCTCTCCCGAAACGTTTTAAAAAGACATTTCCTACACCTTTTGTGTTACTACTAGTTTTACTTCTACAACAGATGGCAACTCTAGTCCAAAATATTTTCAAATTGAAAAAATGTTAAGTCTTACGAGAGAGTACGTAAGTTAAGTCTTTTAATTGCTTAAACATATTTTTTCGGCAAACATTTTGTATAATTTCCAATTTAACTTTCTCCATTATATGGTAAGTCTACTTAAAAAAAATGCCTAAATGTAAGGATTACAGAATATTATCCATTTAGTACCCTATTTAGTATTTAGTTTTATTTCTTTTAGTTCGAAATTTGTTGTTCTAATTTCTTAGGTACCACATTTAGACTTACGTATATAGAGGACCACACAGAAAGGTTCCAAAATAAAGCAGAGCTATTGATATATATATTCTTCTCTTATCGATTATTGAAATATATATATACATGCTAAGTAATATAGAAGAAAAATTATAGTTATGCCAATAGTCTAAACAGCTTAAATCTGCATAAGTTATTGGGAATAGTATGAGTTAGTCTGACCGATATTGAAACGGATGTGTTTTATCGTGAACCATAGGATCGGAAGCTTCTAAAAATGAGACAAAGTAGATGATAGTAAATGAGATAAAGAATAGCCCCAGATTTTGGCTAAAAATCAAAATACTAAACTTAATTTAAGCTTACTTAAGCTATTTACTAATTTTTGCTAATTTTTATCTCAAAATAGTCTTTCCTTTCTTGATGATATTAAATATATGAGGTATTAAATATATTTATATTTGAGTAAGTATTAGATTATTTGGAGGTGTATTAATTAGTCTGGTGTGTTTACGGCGACTTTGATTGCTTATGCTTCTTATTTTTCTTTCTTCTTCTTATTCTACATATTTTTTCCTTTCTTGGTGATATCTACTGGACGTTACACAGACTTCTACAGTATATATAGTATACACTTCTTTCTTTTATTATTCAATATATAATCTTCGATGTCATCGAAAGTGAAAAAATTATACTAGTAACGCAATTAAAAAGCAATTTCATCAACGTCCCCATGTGTTGTACGCCTAAATACATGCTACGCATAAAATATGAACAAAACACAATCGCTGCTCAATAAAACTTAATACCACCTTGTGCTGCTCACGCTGGCAAGCGAAAAAAAAATCCATCTACCTTTGGAACAGTTTATCTTTCTCATTTAGCGCTGCAAATGTCTCGAGCATTTCGTTCCTCCGAAGAACCACTACGAAGTAGAAGCGAATTTATATAGGCGCCTTGGCGTTCAGTCAGCTAGGGATTAATCTTAGCTACATTCCTGACGCCACAATTGCCACAATCTCTTCTAGATTCCGTTTCATATACATTTTCCCTTTCTCTTTCCCTTATGCCTCATGGATTTTCTGTTACTTTTTCTCACATTATCTCATTTTTACGCCTTCTTTTTCTCCCTTTCTATGAGAGTGCTTTTCACTTAAAGCCTCATTAACGTAATTTATTATAATTTACTTAAAATAAAAAGAGAGCAAAAAAATAAAAAGAGAGCGCAAGCAAAAAGCCAGATTACTTATTATCGCCGTACTTGTGCTGTAGAAATGTCCGCGAAATCATGTAACAGCATAGCCGAGCACCGCTTGACCAGTTGATAAATGAGCTTGTAACAGCTTCGACTTTGTTGCTCTCATTTGCCAGACCTTTAGCCTGCGTATCAGGTACTTTCGTGCAATCGTCCTCATTTGCAGTTCGCAAATTCGAAGGGGTGTGTGTTTGCTTGCTTCTTTCTAGTGATTACGGTAAATGATAATGTATTAAGCGTTACCGAGTAATTATTGGGTATTTACACGCGGAATGAGAGTCTTCGCAATTTTCGTATAAACTCATAGAGTCCGTGACTGTTGGCAGAGGGTACGTAATTTTCACATTCATTCTTGAAAATATGCCGACTGATTAAGTGATTAAGTGATTAATTTTATCTAATTATCGTTATCGATTATAGATTTTATTTAAGTGTTTCTACTCCCGGTTCAATGTCTACATATTTGGTCATTAGTCTGATGAAAATCGTAGCAAATTTCATAGTTTGAGGGATGGAATGCTGAAGACGGTGTTGACAAACTATAGATGGCACTATCGACAGTCTTTATTTCCCACATTCGCCATGGGGAAATCCCCATGAAATTATTCCCCATTTCAACACTACATTTTTAATTCCCCTTTATATGTTGTTCAGAAAAAATCGTTATAAGAAGACCGACAATGGCAGAGCAATATCGGTAAGAAAAGTGTCCATTTCAACATTGAAGGTAACCTAAACAACTATCGCCAATCATCGATGTTGTCGACTATTGAAATTTGCTACTTTTAGCTCAATTTGTTATAAAAATTTTCAATTACCTAATAATAAACACGTTGAGATTTATATGGAAGCAATAATATGTTGTATGAAAAACTGATAAGTAATAATGGGTTAGAGGAGATTCAAGATATTACTATTTTGAGAGCAACTATTCAGAACATTTCAGAAACAATTCAGTTGTTCTGGGAACATTCTAGAAAAGTAGGGTTTTAGGCTGGTAGCGTATTTTAATATAATTTAGTGCCACGACATCGTGGTTTGAAACTCACTGTGTTGTAAATTGAATTCCCGGTCGTGACAAATTATTTTGCCTAAAGCAATTAGCACTCGTGATGAGCTTATTCAGCCACAAAGCGAGGCATATATAGCTTAGGCACACTTCATATAAAAATACTGGAGATCACTCATGATCTTTACATGGTACGTGTTTTTCAACTTGAATAACGATATTGAGCTGAGTTTATCGAACCATTTTAATCTCCTCGAATGTCAGTCCGTTTGTTAGTTTGATATCCGTCCGACGTCGAAGTCCGTGTCACTGTGGTCAATGGCTCAGATATTAGTTTTATTGCTGGAGCTGAATTCTACCAGTTATAGCTAATTATTAGAGGAGATCTTGCCTTTAAGATGTATGAATGTGAAGAAATCGGAAATTCGATTGTAGAGCCTTTCAGATATGTTATTATGGAATATGGACACTACATAATGGCCTAGCCATTGGAACTGAAGAATATTAATTCCACGACCTTCACTAATCACAGTGGAACTAATATTGTTAATCGTGCGTAGAAGGCTCTATCGAGCATATTTGGCTAAAAGGACTAGGCCTTAATTGTGTGGACCCGAGAAAACAGTGGGTGACCACTAATCATTTGCCAATTTCAAAGTAGCATTCGACAGCACGAAGTATAGCAAATAGGTTTGCTGGTGAACGAGAACAGGATTAAATTTCTTCTCTCATTTTTTGCACTATCAAGTTTTTCCTTGCGTTTGCATCTTCAATCACAATCTATAACAAGCGTTCTTTAGATTTCAATCGACAATTTAGAAATGAAGTTGTCTCTGTATAAGGCTGACTTTCGGGATATTTACGTGAAGACTCCGAGATAACAAACTGGTGAGACTTTCTGTTTGATAAAAAAAAATGATGAGCTCGAAGGAAGGACAGGCTTAAGCGAATATGCATAGAACAACCATTAGTTATTCTTTTTCGATTATCGTAGAGAGAGAGAGACCTCCAGAATCCGTTCTAACGACGCTCTCTGTCGGATCTTCGTAACCAAAGCGGACCCAGATTCATACCTTGTAAAGAACTATCGACTCGGCAGTATTCCTTAGAATTATTAAGGGAATGTTTTCTGACCCAACAAAAACAACTACAGAGACATTCGAAATAACTGAAAGCAGCAATATTATTATTGGTTATAATTTTTAAAATTTTTTACAACAAACTTTATGCTCACATACCAAGCCGACGTCATAGAACCAACATAGTCATACTTACAGTGGGACGAATTTGAATTAAAAAAAATTCATGAATTATATTGCTGTTTATTTCTTTTTGCATCTTTTGTTGAAATTGTTATCTGTTCTATCTGTATGAGGTGATCTAATTTGAAAATACATGAGAGTTCCCATTTATATAAATTTTTTGCAAAAAATAAAAATAAAATTATTATTTTTAAATTTTAAATTTGATATATATATATATATATATATTGTTGAGGTGTAAAACAAGTTTCTTAAATGTAAAATTATTTTATAACATCTTGGAAACAAATTATTATTAATTGCTTACAGGCTAATGACCCGCTTATAGCTTTTTATAATTATCATTTGAAGTTGGTTCAAGGATAAAATAACGCAGGCATATTTAAAGGCTATGGCAACCAACCGTTTTGAACCAACTTCGACATCAAGTATTTCGATTTCGAAGCTGTCGTAAGCTTTTCCCTAACACACTTGCCCAGATACCCGTATATAATATATGTTCTGTAGCTTTTTTAGTGGCAAGGGTTTGCAACTTATTTGCAAAAGGCTAAAATAATTAACTTTCGAATTGAATTCCGTTCGTAATTACCATATAATACCAACAACAACAATCTTTTATAAAAAATAATAAAAATCGCATACGAGAAATTTAGTGCAGCCGAGTAAAAAAAAAGCAGCATTTCAATGCAGATAATTCAGAAAAATCTCATTTAAAATCAATATGATCTATTGACTTTCGAAGCAAATATTTATGCAAACAAACACCGTTGAGCTTTAAAGCTGCTAAGCGCACACGCACGCACATACACTTACGCCAACTGCAGCGAAAGTGTCAAAAATTGTGCTCACACACATGCAAATGTAGGTGGGCGTAAGTAATGTATGAGCGTGGCTGTATGCGACATGACGCAGTTAAAATATTTGCAAATATTTGGGTAAACTAAAAGTGAGACAAACGAGCAAATACACACACACACACACACACACACACGCACATACGTTGAAAAGCAAACAAACGAACGAACGGTCATAGTAAAAGCGACAGCCAACAAATGGCAAAGCTACGCCTGCCTGGCAGCTCGTAAATAAATGTTCGTATGAAGTAGGGAAAGGACATAAAACAGCGACAACAACAAATAAAGGCAAAAATGAGAATAATTGTAGAACAGTGGAATGATAGACGAATCTACGAACGTACGAGTGAACAAACGCACAAATATGCGTGAATCAGGAGGAAAAATGTGGCAAGGATGTGTGCAGGCGAAGTAACCAGGAGATTGGAGTGGACCACTTGTATACTCCAAGGCTCCAGGAGCATTTACTAGAACAAAATTATGCTCACATACTTATATGTACGTATGTATTACGTATTTGTGTGTGTGTGTGTGTGTGTGTGTGTGTGCGTCGTTGATATAAATAAGATTTCGAAAATGATTGGAGTGAAATAGCCGAAAAAGCGATTTGCATATAAATGACAAAGAAAACGGCAATGCTAGTTGAATCGGATGTCCTTGGAAGGAAGGATGTAGATTTTGCATGAATTGAGAGGAAAATCAACAGATATGAGTGAAAGAAACGTAAAGCTATGAGAAAACAAACAGCAACTATGTATTACGTATTACGTATTAAATACTGGTAGTATGTGTATATATGGATGTGTAGGTATGCGCGAAAGTCAACAAATGTAAAAGCAAAATATCGAAAAGCGCTGAAATGACAATGTTAGATGCATTTAAGTAAAACCTCGAACAATAGAAAAAGAAAATATATTGACATATCCTGACGGCTTACAAAAGAGCGTTAAATATGATAAGATTCATTTACTAGTGAGCAGCTTCATTTGCTGTGTCAACACCAGTATATGCCTTGAAATCAATAGAGATATAAATCGCGCCAGTGGCTTCTGCTGTGAGCTCTGTATTATAGTTGCAAGACAAAGCGCTTTGCTGGAGGCAAAGTAATAACCTCCTAGCCTACGACGGTGAAGATTACATTCTCAATTCGATCGTCTTATTCGCAATACAAAGCTCTAGTGTTGTTCGTTTTACTAAGAGCTGTCAGCGAAGAATATCAGATTATCAGAAGATGAATTACGCATTATTATTAATTACGCATTCGGTCCATCAAGTCTGGTACGCGGTGTATAAAAACCTAATACCATCTTTCCTTCATTTTAGGCGAGTCCCTGTACCTTTGGAGATGTGTAGTAAGAAGACAAAGAGCCTCATTGATTAAATTTCGCGATCAGAAGTTTCGGTTATGTATTTATTATCGAAATTCTTCACTATGATCTAGCCTGACTGATCTAGTATGATCTGATCGCTAGAGATCTACTTTACGAAACCGCAAACCATATTTTCATAAATTTAGGAACCCTAAACTAAGAGACATTACAGGAAATATGCCTGAACTAAGTAGATGATCAGGACTTTAAACTGAAGTATAATCATTGACACGTAAATATAGATACTTTTAGATCGTCTCAGAGCAGATATTTTTGCATCGAAATCACATTTAGTAAGGAACCAGCGCCAGGCAGATTTTAGTATTCAAATATCGGCTACATCGACCTTATCGAAAATAATATAGAAAACAGGAAGAAATTCACCTTGAAAAGGACTTTAAAGGGCTATTTATTTGGTTGTATAAGAGGTTACGATACCAAAAAAACTTCCTCAAACTTGAACTATGGACAAGAGCCTGAGAGAGTGGTACAACGATAAATTTTAATTTTAACATATCCAAACCCATCCTTATTTTTTTATAAATAGTTCAGAGAAGTGCAAAAGAATAAAATATATCTTACAGGTATTTGGAAAATCGAAATGAATCGGAAAATTTCTTTTCGGTGATACTGCGCGAAAAAATGTGTTGGACGTCTCTAGTACATATGTCTATCTAGTAAATTAAATAAAATATCGATTTTTATCAATATATCGAAGAAAATATTTTTTAACGAAAATGTAATCAAAACTTTAGTGAAAGTTTCTAATATAACTGGTATTTCCTTCAAAATATCGATATTTATCAATATATCGATGTAAATTTTTTATCGAATTCGCGAACTTTGTTGGATGTGTATCAACATATCGATATTCTTACACAATCCTCGGGGTATATATATTTTCTGAAAATATTTAAACAGAAAAGCTGAAAGGGGAACCCTTTCATATGGTCGATATTATTATTCTACTATTTACTAAATATAATATCCTGCTAGATCAACTAAAAGAAAATGCTTCAGAAAATTAAAATCCAGTGTAGCATATTTTATCGATTTGCGAATCAAGCCAAACCAATAAAAGCAAAGTTAATTTTAATCTTTTATAACCAATAAAATTTCAAATCCGTTCTGAAAGGTATGTCAACTCTTCAAATAACTGTTACGCAATGGCCTTCCGAGAAAGCATCACAAAAAAGCAATTCAAATATGCAATTCAAATGAAACCATAAAGAAATATATATGTGAGATAATAACTGCCAAAAAGTGTGCTAGGCATACCTTAGAATACAAAGCACTCAAAAAAGATAAAAAAGATAAAAAAAAACAAACAAACAGATATGCCTTTCTTCGAGATAAAACAACAGTGACTTGTGGGTCACCTAACCAAGAAAACTCACCTCAATCGAGGCCAAAGTAAATGGTCAAACTGCTGATAAAAAAACAATGCGCCTGTGTGCGTGTTAAGGAAGTAAGACAAGGAAATAAAGTAAAACAAAAGAAATATTGGGTGAAATGACAGATTTTATCAAATCGCATGTAAGTGTGTGTGTTCGTTTGGGCATGACAGTTATTGTTTACTCGTGGGTTGCTTGTAAATACATATGTCCATACACATACATGATCCATTATAAACATATGCATACCTAAAGACATAAAAAGTACTCGCAGGAGTAAAATAAGTAAATATTTTCTTATGTGAAGCATCGTGTGCACTTCGTGTAGCAAATCGGCAAGCAAAATATAGTTATAGCTTAAAGCGCAACCAACAAGAATATTAGCCAACAAGCTGGTCGCCGAAGCAGGACCGAGTATGTGTTGACCAGAATATAAAAGCAAAAAGCAAAAAAACAAAAAAACGAATGTTTTCCGAGACATGATGTATAAAGGATCTGACAGGACATATTGAATGGAATTATTTACAATAAACGTTTGTGAGTTAAAGCTAGAACAGTGTAAAATAGTTGTGAAACGCATGACAAAAAGTAGCTGCTTAAACGAGAAATAAAAGTCATTTCATTTATATCAATCAGCCTCTCTTCTTGTATATACTCGGCCGAAAGCATGAAATTGAGCATTAATTTTACATAATTCAAGTAAATAACTGCTTTATGCATACATTGCTTGCTGGATTGTTATGTCCGTCACTTGGGAACGTAGTCATTTTATTATAACTGGTACCTTAGGCATATGCAGAAGCTGCTACAGTGGTGAGCATAGAAATTTCATACATGATAAAATTTCGATATTTTTATCTTTAGAATATTTTCTAAAAATTTGTCGTATTTAGCACACCAAGTTCTACTGCATTTTTAAATCACAGATCTCCTCATAAAAACCAAAATTATCTTCAAATAATATTTGCAGAGTCAACCCAGAGACAAAAAAATTCAATTTATGTCAATGGCACAAGCATATTTTTGGGCATCTTTTATTCCTTAAGTTAAAAAAATAATTCTAAAAAATACATTAGTTATTCGAAGGCAGCTTGAAGCTGCCGGCTGGAAAGGCTGGATCAAACATCCAGGAAAGCATCAGCCAGCCTATTGCGAACAATTCTTTTTAGGTTTCTCTGTTAATTTTCAGAATAATTAAAAAGGGTAATAGGAAAACAAATAAAATATTCTACTAAAAGTTTTAATACGAAAAAATAACGACACCGAGATGTCCGGATCATGAAAATAATTCAAATTATTTCATTTATAAATTTTGGGACTTGTAAAAATTTAATTTTACTTCATAGTTTAGATGAACATTTATTATAGATTAACAACCAAACCAGCCGACCCAAAACTATCAAAATAAAAATAATATCGAGCTGTAATGAAGGCAAAGTCCAGATCACACCCTCCCGCACTTCGGTTTTTTAGCTCAAGTTCTTTTCCCACTTTTCTACAAGCAGTCTCAATTTTCAATAATAAAACAAAAGAAAATTATTTTCCCTTTTCAATACTATGTGTGCTATTTATATGCCCAGCACTGTATATTCGTAAGTATATGCATCTGCACACAATGTAAACTGGCCATATTTCGACGACAAAGAAAATTCAATTAGACTAGAGGTTATGCAGTTTGCAGCATGTAAATAGAGTACAACAAATTTTAACAACAATAAATCAATAACACTTACACTGTTTGCCATTTTCATTAAATTAACTGCCGATATGAGTAATTACACGATATTTACCTTGACTAAATATCTTTCGAAAACTCTAACTTAATAAAAAGCCAGCAAACTAATATAAATGCATGTCTACATTTATGCCTTTCTTGTACGAAATATATAACAATGTCTAACTTTCAGAGCGATCAGAAAATGGGCACTTTGTAACTGCTTTTGGAGTAAACTCTTCTTCCGTTGGTGGTTGTCTTAATAGATGTATATCATGATTTAAACCTTGTTGGAGTCTCATTCCAACCTACGGTTAGTCCTTATTGCACCAGTCTCTACTTTAAAGACAAACGGATTAAACTTATTTTTCTCCGTAGTATAGTATAGTATATATGTATAGTATAGTGTATTTTTAGGATTAACTTCTGTGCATATAGTCGTAGCATACCTTTAGGCGCAATGAATAAATAAATTTACGATTAATATATACCTACTAGTTTTCAGTCAATCCACAGATATTATGTCGCCTTACAGTTGAACCCCATTCGTCCCGCAGTCGCGTAACTGCCGCTATGCTAGACTATATTTAGGCGCCGTTTACAATAAGTTGCTTGTCATCAATGTATTTGGATCTTGCCTGCTCGGACGTCGACATTGATGCAACGCCTGAGCGACTTAATTAATGTTTATTATGTTGTTGACTTTGTTTGCCATTAGTATTTGCTTGCTATAAGCGAAAGCTTTTGTTATTTCTCATTTAGGTTAATTTTATTATAGAGAACTTTTTTGGTTTATTGAAGTTGACGTTGTCAGCGGCTGGTTCTCACGACTTTTGCTTTTCATGCTGTGCTTTTTTGCAATGTCGGATATCCTTAATAACTGTCACTTCCTTAGTGCTAGTTATATTTTGTAGAATAATTTAAAGGGATGGGAAAATTAAATTTAAAAATTCTGACGCTTGACGCGATGTCTCAAGGTGACCTGTTCGTTTTAATTGAATATAGAATGAGTGAAACAAATACAAGAAAGCTATTTCAGGAATAACTAATGCTTGACACTGACAAAAAATACGTCGTGATTCAAATTCAGCGAAAGTTTCGAACGACAGAAACCTAGGACCAAATGACCAACCCTTTCTTCTCTAATTTATCATGCTGCATTCATACATGATGTTACAGCAAAAAAATATAAAAATATTGTGGCAGCTATATGTTAACTGTATCTCTTTGTGCAGCAAAGTTGTGCTCTCTACAACAGCTACAACAAATTTCATAGCACTACTTATCATCGCTGCTATAAAATGGACAAGGTAAATGATATGAAGAAAATGAAAAGAAGAGTAGAGCAAAGTACGAGTATGCATATTGCAACAACAGCTGTAAAATTCATAAATTGTATTGCATACAAATGAGCAGCAGCAAACTTCTGCCCACACGCCTGCAGCTATGCAACACAATATGAAATGCGAGTGTTGCTTAACTAAGAAAAAGCACACAATAGCTGCAATGGAAGAGGAAACTAATAGATTTCAATGAAGCGGAGAAAATTTATGAATTTCATTTGAATTTTTGCGTTTTTGAGATTAGCAAGGAATGATAAATAAATATGAAATTCAAGACACGTTAAGTGTTGAGTTAGAATTAGAGCATTGAGAGGAAGAAGAGTAGGGGATTTTATAACTTTCAATTTTAGTCTACGTGTATTATGTAAGTCAGAGTGGATTATCGTATGATGGGGAGCATAGTACCAAGCTAGAGAAGTATGAAACAGCAACTAAACTCGAACTCGAACTTAAAAACCGATATCTCAAACGAAAATCGGATTCTGTCCCCTTAATCTCAGATTAAAGCTTTGACTAAATAGTATAAAATCCAATTCGAGTGTGTTTACTTGCATATTTCTAGGGATCATCATTCTCTGCCAGTTTACTTGTACAAAGAGAGTAACTGCGAAGGTCTCTACTGAAATATTCTCATCGAATAAACATCAACAATATACCCCATATTAACCCCCAACTATACCTTAAACTCTTCTTTTATACATATGTACATACATACATACTAGTAGGATCAATAAGACCTTTCATTAAAGGGGAAGGGATTAAAACGACTTGTGAACCTCAGCCTGACAAGACATAGAGTAAATGTTTTTTCGATTAATAATTTTCTGGAATAATTTGATCACACATTTGTTCCCAAAGTCACAGAGTCCAAGTCCTTCAACATGGATTGTAATGTATACCGTGTTATACAGAGAAAGAAAGAAAGAAAGAAAAGGTTATCTACTATATATTTTAAGCTACTGTGGACCTTAACATAATGAAAGAGTAGAATATATATGTACTGAAAATATTGATCGAACTGTTAATGTGTAACCTGGAGCCATCATTACGAATTAACCAATTACCATTACATACATATTTATATGGGATTAAATCATTTGTACTTTTGATACCGAGTTGCCACCTCTCAATTTCACCACAATATGCTGGTGAGGCATTTTGCCTGCGTTCGAAGTATTTACCGCAAACACATTGCAATTTAAATGCGGTACTAATGATGTCGATTGTTTGCTTTATTTTTTTTCCAATACGCACACATATATATATATTTATAAATTATATTTTTTATATTTCACGCTTTATCGAACATTTTCTGTTGGTGGGGGTGTTCAATATGGATTGTGTACGCTTGCGGTTAAAATGATAATGTAGGCATCATTATATATTTATATTCATATATGAATGCATACATGTATATTGTCATTGTTGTGTTTGTGTATATTTAATTTATTCGGAAATGGTAAAATTAAAATCACACCATTCAATTTCAGCTCGCTTTTAACATTTATTTAATATTTGCAATTCATAAATTATCAGACACGAAAAAGGAACGGCAAAGGTAAGTTTAAGTTTTTTCTCTTTGGAAGTAATACCTAGTGTACCTAGTACTCCTCTTCTAAATAGTCTAACCCAACCTAGCATTTTAGAGCAATCAGTATTCTATAAATGTTACAAAGAAAAGTAAGGCGTAGCTTTTACTGGAGACATTTCCAAAATAACAAACAATGAGAGAGGCTCAAAGAAATACAATCCCTCCCTTGAGCTGAAAGACGCGCTTGAGCTTCACATAACTATTGTAATTAATGACAGTAGTGCCTGTGTGCATAACCTAAGGCCTCGAATGCCTTCGTTAGCCTTCGTAAATTTATTTACTAGAAGATCGACACGGCAACAATAAGGATTAAAAAAAATTTATCCTATATAATATATTCCGGCATATCAATTAAGAGGTTAGGTAGACTGGTCTCGCATTAAAAAGGCATAACTTTGATAATTTATTCTAGCTGTTAGAGAAAAAGAATTGAACTTTGGTTTTTCTGGTATTATTAAAGATGTAATTGGGTGTATAAAAAAAATTTATCTTGATAAAATTTTATATTGAAATTTTTTTACAAAATGGCGACTACTGGTCCAATCGTCCGAAATGAAGCACAAGATCTTAATCTACGGAAGACTTTCTAGTAAATCACAATACACACCTTCTTAGCTGTACAATAATTTTTCGTAAAATGGTGGACTTGTAAAAAATTTTTTTAGTTTTTTGTCGAAAAAATTAACAACAAATTGTTTATAAAAAAAAGTCGATAAAGTCTTAGGTTGTTTGTGAGAAATTCTTATTATGAAGTTGCTGTTAAATTTTAAAGGAGTATGTGGGATAGTCTCTAAGTACCGCCTCCATCCAATTTGAAAAATTCGGTTTCAAGAAAAATGCATTTAAAAATTTTACATACTGAAGCTGACAGACCCAAATGCTTCGGAACTACAGCAGATTGGACGTGAAAACTTTTTTCGCTATCTATCCATTTTAAATTATCCTACCAATTGCATAGTGTTTTTAGGATACTAAAGTGAACTTTAGGCTAAAAAAAAGGTCCGATGTTTTTTAAGTCCTAGACTGCCCTGAACCCTTAACTTTCAATGAATGTATGAAGTTTAAAAATTTATTCATTCGCTGATCAATATTCAGGTATAAAAGAGCAGCATTTTTATCCGAAATATTCAATCAGTCTAAGCTGATGGCATAGCTCGTGGTTATGTAATAAGGCGAGAAAATTTAGTGACTTATTCCTTTGTGACTTTTGTGAATTTATGGAATACAAACAAATTATCAAGAAGTATCGTTCTGCAGAAGCATTTGCGAACTGAACTAATTCAATGTTAGACAGACTTACAAAGTTAGAATTGTAGCCCCCGATAATGCTGATAATGACTTTTATTTATTTTTATTTCATATCGCAATTTTACATACCAAATAATCGCTATAAAGAAAAGTTTTCCTGATATATACAATTACTAAACTTTTTTTCATAATTATACATCTAAGGATTTAAGTTTAAGCTTTAGTCCAACCATTTCTCCACCTCAATTAAGAAACCAAAATATCTAACAGCCTCTTCTCTCTCTATACATTACCAAGCCATGCTTCTATTATTTTGCGATAATTCTGACACTATCGCATTAACCTCCGCTTTAGTATTCATAATCTGCGATGCTCTGCGATTTCCTTACCAACTCGACCAAAGTTGAGCAAAATCCTGCCAAGCAAAGCTAACATAACCATAACTGCGCGTAAACTAGCCAACACGCCAAACTGTCAGATCAGCAAGAAGCAGGCGTCGTCAGCCAAAGTGCAAAGCAAAGTTTTTGTGGAGACTCTCGAAGCAGCCAACATAAAATAACAATAAAAAGAAGCAGAGTATTTTTCAAAAGTGCAGAAGTTCTTGCAAAGTCAGCATTTTAAATGCAACGAAAAAATTAGCTTAAAAAAGCTGACATATATCAATATGTGTGCACCCTTTATTATGTGTGCCTAAAATATATAAAGAGCTGGTTGAAGGTCCGAACGTACTCATAGCACCAGCGTTTTTATCTCAGCCATTAATCAATAAATCTGCACCTTTACTACCTGGCGGTAGAGGAGTGGCAAGAGTGATACTTACACATTGTGGCAAGTGTCAGTGCCCAAAAGTGGGTGGGGACAGATTTGTAGCGGCTTTTGTAAATTTACATTTTTTTTTTGTGAGAAAAAGAATTCTGTGACGTTGACGGATTTATACTGAGATTTACCATCAATTTATTTGAGAATTTTACGCTGACAACGGCACATTTTTCGATGCACTTTTTTAACTCAAATTGTCCAAATTTATAACCGGTGAGAGGCATTATTTCAACAGGTTTAAATCTATTTTATATTTGATTTTATCTATTAAATATTATATATTTCATGATCATGAGATTTAGTAATGATAAAACCTTCGGGCGAAAATATATAAGTTAAGTTATAGTAAGTTATGAGTATATTTAAATGAAGCAAATGGTGAGTTATGTTATATTATTTCAGAATATGTTAATTATGTTTCATTAATGCAGTTATGTTAAAGTTACTTACATTACGTTATGTTAAATTAAGTTAAGTTAAGCCTTGTGCGTAATGTAAGGTAAAACAAAAAACATGTCTTTTTTTTTTGTTTGTGCGCAATACATTGAGGAAAATTATTACTTTATTAGTTACATTAAAGCAAAAATTTAGTTCAAAACATACATAACTATTTTAATAATTTTTTATGTATAAAAAAATAATTTTTATTAGAACAAATGTAATCACTATTCAAGTACAAAATTTTTGGCTTATATTTCATTTATTATATTCAAAAACTTTTATTTTACATATACATTTTTTATTACAAAATATTCTTATTTTCTTTTAGCGAAAAAATTTTTTTTATTCAAATTATAAATTATATTGCTTTTATAATAGTTTTATCACTAACTTTGATTTAAAACTTTTTCTGTAATTGATGGCGCATAATCTAAAAATTTTTTAGTCAATACAGATTTATTTATTCTTTGATTTATTTATTCTAGTTAATATTTATTTTATTATAATTATTTATTTTTTTCTTAATTATTTATTAATTTAATTTACTTTAAAAGATTTTTAAAGTTAATATATTTTAAATTAAAAATTAAAAATCTATATGTTTTTAAAAAATATTTCCATCTAATTTTAAAAAAAAATATATATTTTATAAAAATATAAAAAAAAAATGTATTGTTGTTTTGAATATTCTTTTTATTTGATGATTTTCTAATAAATATTGAAGGTTAATAGTTTTGCTTTAATTTTTCATTTAATGTATTGAATATTTGTTTCAATATTATTATCTTTCTTTTACTAAAAAAAATTTTTTGTTTTTTAGAGCATTTATTTTCTAAGTCAAAAAATAAAAAATATATTGAATAAAAATACAGAAACTTTATTACTTTCCATAATTTCATATTTTCAAATAAATTGCCTTATCATTGAATTCAAAAGAATTCGTTTTGGAAAAAAATAAATATTTCAAAATATTTAATTTTTCGCGGCTAGTCTTTTCCAAAAATATATTTCAACTCACATATACATTTCATATACACACATTTGCATATTGAGTTCACCATTTAACTTACCTGAAAAGAGAGAGAGAGAGAGAGAGAGAAAATATAATAATATTAGTTTCGATTGAAAAATGTGTAAAACAATAAGTTAGAATACAATTTAGCACTAAATTAAACCAGAGGAAATTGAACTAAAAACACTCTGTAGAGCAATAATACGAGTACGTAAACGAATATTGGAATATTCCATTTAAATATTTTTAATAAAAATTTCAGTACAAGGTGCGAGCACGAGCAAATATTTATTGCAATTCGCTGTGCAATGCCACAAAACAAAACTGACAACGCGGAGCGGAATTCGCGATGAAAATGTGGGCGCGGTGTTAGGGGAGTGCCAGAAATTTCACAAGACTGTTTGTGTGTGTGTCAGTCTTAAAACGCAACAGCGATAACACGGAAAATGTTACCCTTCTGACGGCAATGCGGACAATGTTGTGCCCTCGCAAGCATACTTTTCGGCGCATTGCACCACGACGCACCAAAATGCGCTGCGGGGTGTTGGGGGCCAATTGCGCCAGCGAAGATATCAGCAATGGACTATGGCCAAAATGCAAATATGCAAATATTACTATTTATTTGGTTTGTTGTTGTTGCAATTGGGTTATTTCCTTTTTTTTTTTGAATTTTTGGTTGGTTGCTGCTGCTGCTGCTGGACACAGCCAGCGGTTGGTTATTCGGTGTTTGTTTGCGCTGCTGCCTCGCGGTTCATTGTTATCGCGCGGCTTGCAACTGTTATTGTTATTGTTTTTGTGGTTGTTGGTTGTTGGTTGTTGGTTGTTGGTTGTTTGCTGTTGCACTTTTCATTAATGCCGGAGAAGAATGGAATGAAACTTTTGCATGGCACTTTATGAATGCAAACATTGTAAGCCTTGTATATGTGTGTGCGTTCGTATATAGTTATGAGTGTATGCATACGTGTTTACCGCGCATGTTGCATGCACTTTTGTCCATTTCGCCGCGCTTGTACACTCATATCTGACCACTCAGCCTGGCCCATTTATCATGCAGCATAATACCCATGAATAATTCATACAAATTGCAGTGGCAGTGAAAGCGTGAGCACACGAACAAACCCCAAATGCAAACGCAACAGTGAATCGCGCATATTACATACAGTAGCGCGCATATATTAATATATATATATACACACACACACATGCACATAAGTAGGGATAAAGACAAAACTATAGCCACAAACATCAGCGTGCCACAAATGAGGCGCCACAGAACTCTACATAAGGCACTCAGGTCGCACAGAAAGTGTCGCACAGAAAGTGTCGCATGAAGTTGCGGCGTGTTGGCAGGACATGCGCGGCGTGGTGCGCGGCGGGGTGCGAGGCGAATGCAGCGCCCGTATTCAAAAGCCGCGCAAATAAGTTGTGAAAAATGTACGCTTCAAAAAAGCAAATGAAAATAAATTCTCTGACAACAAACCACAGCAGTGTCACAGATTTCGCTGGCAGTGCGAGCACAGAAAGACAAAATATATTCACTTTTTATTAATTTTTTTCATTTTAAGGAAATCTCAACGCTACAGCACGCGCTGATGTCATATAATTTTAAACTTGCGACAGTTATTGATATTTGGTATTTTTTTCACGCAGTTTTAATAATTTATTACCACCCATCATTACGTTATGTCGCCATATATGAAGCACGTCAGTTGAAAGTATCCGCATAAAGCAACTCATTGCATTCCATATACGCTACAATATAAATCATTTACTGTGTTTGAGATAAAAAAAAAAGCAATTTAAGTGAAATATTTAAAAAAGATTCATGAAATTTTGTGCGCTGACGCATCCAGTAAGAAATCCAGCAGAAACCGACGAAATTTTTATTAAATAAGCTCGCTTTTATATTGCAACGCAAGTTGGTCTCATGGAACTTTACAAAATGAAAATTACATGTAATAAAATAATAATCTATTTTCCAAAGTAGAAAAAATTCAACATATATTTGGAGAGCAATCATTATTTTTCTTAGTCCATAACAACCTAAATTTAAATACAAGTCTCAAACAAATAACATAGCTCCTTTTATAAACATGACACTTCTTTCAAAACAGGTGGCAACGTTATTATGTCATATTTTAAAAATGTTAATCTCAAATAGATCAAATATAGCTTAAAAAATAATTAAATGGAAAAGGAAATAATTAAATTTGAGCCATTTAATTATTTTTTAATTTTATAAAAAACCTATTATCATCCTGTATTTCACGACCGCTCCAAAAAGTATGCAACGTTTGTTAAAAAGTGCTTCACAAGCATAAATGGCTCACTTAGCGATGTTTTCTGAAACTGGAACAACGCCGGAGATTTAACAACTGTTAGTTCTTGCTTCATAATTTAATTTCTCAATTGAATGTCTCTAGGTTAAATAGCAGCACAATTTTTTTCCAGTGTTGTTCCCTTGCAACGCCGTGCAACACTTTTTTTTCTAGTTTGAACAAAACAAGATCGCTCAAAACCAATTCTAAAGTTTTCGAAATAAATGTGTAAGAAATATTTTAACCCTCTAAAAGTCTTCCTTACGGGTCATTTCCACCGTTCTGTCGAAAATTCTTTGAAATAGTTTCTGCATAAGCGTTTTAAATTTAATTGTCGCTTACCGCGAAAGGTGAAATATGATGTTCTCTGAGAAACGTCAGGGGAAGAAAGGCTAAAAAAAATATTATTCACGAAATTTTACTGAGGGTTTACACTAGAACGATTTCATATAAAACAAATCTGCTACTTACTTTCTGGATTTACAAAATATTTTGATACCATTTTTTTTTTCGAAGAGTCCTTTTAAAACTCAGTTTTAAATATATGTGACGGAATAAAATCAATATTCTATAGAAATTTTGATCAAGGCTTAATTTCATACCGCTTTAAAAAATTTCGAATTGGCAAAGTAATAAAATGGGTGAAATTTTCGTAGAATTTGTTTGCAGTTTTTGAATTGAAATTGGTTTACAGTCGACGATATAATATACAATTTGTTATATATAGTAATTGTGGAATGGGATTTAAGATTATTTGAGGCTCTTATTGTAGAGAAATTTATGAGAAATCATTATCTCACATTTTTTATTACATATTCCCGAATTTATATGACTTAAATTTCTATATCGTGAGCTATACCAGTTGGATTATGTTAATAAAATCTGTCTGAGAAATTAGTGCAAATTATGAAAGTTTTGCCATTTAATCCCTAATTTATTTAATTAATATAATCCAAATTTTGCCAGACATCTTCCCACCCCTGTTTCTAACCTTTCTAACCTATTTCTAAACAAAAACAAATTGTTGAATATAAAAGTTTTGCCCAAACATTGCATTTATACTAAAAACTTGTTCTCAAATTAACTGCTATGCAACTGTATGTATGGAATACCATACTAAAAATATTCCTTTCAATTGAGCGCAAGCATCCAGAGCTCACATCTGCCTCAGCGCTCAATGCACATTTTCAATATGCTGCACGTACCATTACACATCATATGTGCGAATTTACATATATGTATGCAGTTATTTTTGATTCCCGTTACGCGCTTGTTAATATGTTGGCAGCTCACTACCTCTACTTCTGCATCACTACACCTCAATTACATAGCCGTTTGTGTGCAACACTTCTCGTTGCACTCCTGTGTGTGTGTGTGTGTGTGTATGCGGGGCGTGGTGTGTCTGTCTATGGTGTGGCAAGCTCTTGCCATATTTAATCACTGCCAAACACTTAACGCAAAGCACAATTAGCATTTATTTTGAAGACTCCCTTCGCGTTAGCAGCGGCCACCGCCAGCGCGCGCCATCGTTTTCATGCGGCAAGCGGCGCCATTGAAACATTTCCCACAGGCGCGCACACACACACACACACACATGCATATGTTTGGTACATGAGTAGCGCACATGCATGTATGTAGCTCAGCGCTTGGTGACATGGCATAAATATGTGCGCGCATTGTGCGTTATTCCCACTTTAGTTACCGTTTTGTTACTCATACGGCCCGTTGTGCGCGCGCGCGTTCGCACCAACCACAGCTTCATAGCGCGTCGCTCTTGCGACTTTTTGTCGCGCCATTGCGTCTACAGCAGCGCCATCATTATGATGCGGCATAACATTTTTGCTGCCGCAACGCATTCAATTGCTGTTTTCCTTTTCATTTTCATTTTTATTTTTCAGCTTTCATTGCTTTATTTGATGTTTTTGCTGTTTGCACAACATCTACTCAAATACTTCAGTGTATTTGTTTGTGTATGTGTGCCGCATGGCGACTTTATATGTATGTTCTCTTGCGCATTATTTCACAACAAACATACACATACATATATACGTATATACGTATATATACATACACACACATGTAACCTTTCCGCTTCCCGCGTTCGCTGCTACACACACCACGATATACATATATATATGTATGTCGTCGTGTCGCGTGTTGCCTCTTTGGTTGTTGGGCCGTTTCGTTTGTGCCACCAGCGGCAGCACACGCAATTACACATTTGCCGCCACTGCATTTTACCGTGATTTTTTCACATTCTCTCATTCCGCAGCATTCTATTTTTATTTCATTCTCATTGTGCGCATATTTATTTCTAGCTTTTTGTTGTTGCCTAGCTATTTTCACATTTTCGGTTGTGGTTCAGTAGTTTTCCGCTGATAATTTGCCGTTATTTCTTGCAGAATTTCGCTGGTGGAAAATTGTTTAGTTTTCATTTCGCTTTATCCGTATCTTTTCCGCTTCATTCCATGTCGGATTAATGCATAATGGCGCATATGAAATGGGAATTAGCACATTATATATAAGAGTTTATGTATGTAATTTCATTTTTGTACGCATAATGTTGACTTTTGTTGCCTTCTCTGACTGCCGTTCGCCTCTAAATTGACATAATGACAGAGAAGCCGGAAAATTGTGCGACGAAATTGCATATTTTTTAAACGAAAATTAATGTGCGCTTTTAAAACGGTTGAATGGTTAGTTATGCATATGTTTATCTATGCCATATATTTATATTATGCTCTTATAAAGTCAACTTTTTTTTTTCGTTATTTGACATTTGGTATATTTTACCATTCACATGGCATTTTAAGACACATTAGACTCATGCCTTCTCAATTGTTTTTTCTAACCCACATACTTAGTAGTGTTCTAGTTCACAATTATTATTTATAAATTCTTCAAGACTCAAACTACATTCCAGCAATCAGCGGCGTTATTTAAGTGCTCACGCAATTATCTTGAGCACTAAAACTCTCTTTCCCCTGTTTACTTGATATTCTACAGATATTCCACTCTATCAATCCCTCTCCCTCTCCCCCTGCGGGTCGGGGATAAGAATAACCCGCGGTAGGCATGCCTGTCGTACGAGGCGACTAAAATCCAAAAAGTGCACTGTATTTGAAATAGACTTTGCTCAATCTATAGGCTCAGCCATGTCAGAAATAGTGCTATAATACTTAGCTTGAACTAAGTTTATATCACTTTAAATGTACTATACATGCACTTAAAGCGAGGCATTGTAGTTCAAGCTACAAATGCCACCAGTCGAGATGAATGGGTAACTCAGCCTTTAGGCTACAAGGTCTGACCGGAGAATATAATCTGGTGACACGGGGAGCAGGAGCCCGGTGGAGTTGCTTGTCGCTCCATCCTGCTCATTGTGGTACGCCCTTCGGGGAGTATCGTGGTGGCTGTGGTTTAATACCTGAATGCGGGTAGAACTGTCTGGGGCGGTACAGTTCAGTGTGGAGTTGCATAGCAACCGGTGCTGGACCCATAGTACGGCAGAGGTTTTAGGTAGGCCTCGAACCCCACCAAGGTGGTTATTGTGCCATTCCACAATGCCGATCGATACTGCTGGTTTTAGCGAAAGCTATTATTAACGGGGCGCTGATCGACGCATTGTATTGATCCGTTGTGTTTTTGAACACCGTGGAGTCGAGCTGACAACGGCAGGTAGCCACGTAAATCACTTCGGATTCTATCCATCCCTCTATATCTCGAGCTCTTTATCCACTTTTTGCTCTTTCTATCTTTATCCCTCTGTAACTCTTTCACACTCTCTCTCTCTCTATCCCCGTCTTTCTCCCTATTCATCTATCTCTCTTTGTTTATATCTCTTTCTAGCTATCTTTATGCCTAACTTGTTCAAATAAGATCCCAGTTTTGGTACCATGAGAGCCAAGAAACAGGGGCAGCACTATTTTAAAGAATTATCGGGATCTCACGTTTCTTTCACCTTTCTTTTTGGTTAACTAATCCATCTCTGTACCTGATGTTGCCGATGGATTTTCGATTATTTTCAATTGTGTATTCTGATAGCATTCTCAAATTAGCTGACTTTGAATCATGTTAAGCGCCGTTGTAAGATGATAAGATGAATTCTGCTCTTGTAACCTCTGGAAATATCAAGGGTTGGTTGAGATTTTTTTTAGATGAACAGTTTATTAAGTGCTGACTGGCCTGATGGTAACGATGTACAATACATACAATACATTTTACTACAACTAAATTCTGCTAAGTCCCCTATTTTTACCGACATTTCTCTCTTTTTCTTGCAAAAAATTAAGTTTTCACTTCATTTCAATATCAATTGGATCTCTTTCTCTATCTCCAAATATTGGGTTGTTCGGAAAGTCATTTCGTTTTTTCCCGCCAGAGGACTTAATTACGTTTTTTCGAAACTAACTTCACACTTAAGCCCCATAACCATTATATGTCATGAGAGCTGATATTGCAAGGCTTGTGTGTGAAAAAGTTCTATTAATTCTACCCAGTAGTTTTTGGTTGGTGCCTTTTTAAATATGGAGAGCAATAAGCAGCATTTTCGTCATATTTTACTTTTTAACTTCAGAAAAGGTAAAAATGCTGTCCAAGCGAGAAAAAAATTGACGGATGTGTATGGAGAAGGCGTGTTAACAGTACGCCAGTGCCAGAACTGGTTTGCAAAATTTCGATCCGGCAATTTTGATGTCGAAGATGCACCACGGTCTGGAAGGCCGGTCGAAGCTGACAAAGATGCGATAAAGGCATTAGTTGATGCAAATCGGCGAATCATCACACGAGAGATCGGTGAGAGGTTAAATTTGTCGAATTCAACTGTTTATGGCCATTTGAAAGGCATGGACTTAACCTCGAAGCTCGATGTGTGGGTGCCCCATGTCCTTACCGAGCGAAATTTGTGTCGTCGTGTTGACGCGTGTGATTCGCTCCTCAAACGTCTAGAAAATGATCCATTTTTGAAGCGGATTATTACTGGGGACGAAAAATGGGTTGTATACAACAATGTTAAACGCAAGAGGTCATGGAGCAGAAAAGATGAACCGGCTCAAAGCGTGTCAAAAGCCAACATTCACCAAAAAAAGGTGATGCTCTCCGTTTGGTGGGATGTCAAAGGAATCGTTTTTTTTGAGCTTTTGCCGGACAATACAACGATTAATTCAGAAGTCTATTGTCATCAGCTGGACAAATTGAATGATTCACTTAAAGAGAAGAGGCCCGAATTAATCAACAGGAAGGGTGTAGTGTTCCACCAGGATAATGCGAGACCTCACACAAGTTTGGTCACTCGCCAAAAACTTTTACAGCTTGAATGGGACGTACTGCAACATCCACCATATTCTCCAGATCTGGCGCCTTCCGACTACTATTTGTTCCGGTCCCTGCAAAATTTTTTGGATGGCAAAACCTTTACCTCAAATGAAGATGTCAAAAACCACCTGGACGAGTTTTTTGCCAGCAAGGACCAAAACTTTTATGAGAGGGGAATTATGTTACTGCCAGAAAGATGGCAAAAGGTGTTGGACCAGAATGGCCAATATATAATTTAATAAAATATTTATTCATTATACGAAAACTGTCTTTCATGTTCCCCAAAAAAAACGAAATGACTTTCCGAACAACCCAATATTTTTAAAGAAGGGAAAGTAGAGTAACATTGAACGCGAGAACTTTAAACTGTTAGAAATTAAAAAGACACTGCAATAAATTGACATCATCTCTCCTGAAGATGCCGCTGCTGATGCAAAAACTTTTGAGTTTATGAGAACTTTTGTTATGGTTGAGGTAACTTGATGAGACAAATATAATTTTCAAACACATCAACAAATTAGATTACACAGAAAATTCGAGTAAAAGTTGAGATATTTAGCCGAATAAAGTCAATAAAGCAGTCTATTTAAAAATACGAGTACTATATGGGTCAGATTTTCGCACTTCGCACTTCGACGCACTCAAAAAACTTCCCCGGTGGGATAAACATGGTTGATATGATACACATTTTGTAGTACTTATTTCTTATATATATTTAAACTCAACTATTCTTCCCGAAGTATCCTCATTTATATTAATATTTATGTGGAAATTTAGTTCAGGTGGCAACACTGTTTGAACTTATACTGAATTTTTAATTTCTGTGATCTTTACTTAGAAACCTCTCAGCGTGTACCTAAATTGTCAAAGTTATTAAATGTCTTAATTTAATACATGTGGCAACGTCTTTTTTTTTATGAAAACTCGCTTTTCAATACTTCGAAAGGCAATCACCGTTTATCAAGTGCCGATTAAGTAAGCATTAAGTACAAAGAAAAGGCGAGAAGATGAGCGCTGATTTAGTGGACAACAACAAAAATATGCATACATTTATGCAGTGTAGTAAACTACACTCTATACTTGTTTAAAATGAAAAGCAAAGCAAGAGAATGGCGGAGAAAATAAAGAGGCAGCGAGCGACCAAATTTGCTTAAAATGGAAAATGAAGTGAATAAAAATTTGAAGCGTGTCAAATGGTAAGTAATATAATTTATCATTCACACTGCACAGCAGGAGCAACAAATCAACTTAAGCGATGATGGCAACGAAAAGCAATAAAGATAAGTAAACAAAAAAAAAACACAATAAGGAAAACTTTTGTGTAAGAAAATTATGGAAAGGAAGAATGATGAAAAATTACTAAACTAGCTTCAAATTAAGAGCAAGTGAAGTTTCATGTCGGAGAGACTGCATTTACATATTTACATATATGCTTGTAAACTTTATAAGCAGCAGCTGCAGGTGTACCTAGTCTTGCTTGGGAGCTGGCGAAGTTTATTATATAGCTTGGAGTTATTTTATGGAGAGCATATGTTACATGAAGCAGTGTGTGTTCGTATGCAGAGTATGTGTTATGCTTTGGTTGCCGCAGCTGTGGCATGCAACATGTCAAGCATGCTCCCTGAAACGATGCACAACCATTATAAATATAATGTAGATTTATCTAGCTAAAGACCACATTTGTTTAATGGTTGCATTATTAATTTTGTTCAAAGCAAAATATAACTACTATTTGACAACACTGCTTAGAACTAAGGATTATATGCTTATGCATAGATATTCATTTCTTAAATTATGGCAATAGTCGTAGAAAAAGTGAAGAAATAATTTTTGACAAATAAAATTTGGAAAAATTAACTTTTACTTTACTTTTGTTATTTGATGGCAACCCTGACGATACCACATTTATAAAAATGTGAAAAATAAAACGAATTAAAAAAATTAAAATAAAATAAATTATATGGCAATCCTAAAGCAATGCATACTCGTTATTTTTTAGAACAACACCAAAATTATACATAATCATAATACTTGAACAATGCTAATTGAGAAAATTTTAGGAAATATTTTCTAAAATACTTGGCAACCCTATCCCTATTAAGTTGGGGAAATTATAGCATTCATTTATTTTGATAATATATAAACATCAATATAATATATAATATAAAATAAAACAGAAATATTCGGCAATCACTAGTCCACAAACAATTAATTGTAGCTTCCAATAAATAAAATTCAAAAATTGATGTAAATACACATCAAAACTGATTCAAGACTGAATATTTTCATTACTATAATCACATTTTGAATATATTTATATTTTTATGATATCATACACAATTAACAGAAAAAAATCAAAATCTCAAACTATATGGCAACCCTATAACCAAACAACATTATCAGGAATTCTTGTCAATACCAATACTGAGCATATATAAATTGTATTAAATTAACACAAATTTTATTCAGATGTTTCCTACAGGGAATCAATTAGATGCATAAGTTTCCTGTCTGTCTGTTGACAGTTTGTTTGCAAGTAGCTGTGCAATTATTTTCATAAGACAAACACCCATACATACATGTACATGCTTATAACTGTAACTGACATCTATCAACATATTTCAACGTTAATCAAAACCACATGGACGAATGTTTGCGAGGAGCTAACCGGAAATTCTTAATAAATATGTACATATATAGTTATTTCAACATTATATACACATATGTATATATGTACATGTATACTTAAATATGCATAATATATGCATAGCAATAATATTGGAGGTAATAAGGTGAGTATCTTCTAGTATCTATAGTTTTTCAACTTTCCAAAAGTGAGCCAATTAGGGATTCCTAATTAGAGACCATGAATCTGGTTAAACTGTGGACAGCATGAGTTTTGGGATTCAGCGAGAAACCTAAAATCGCCTAAGATCGTAGAAGTGTTCCTCTAGCCGATAATTTCCAACTAACTCTGAAGATTAACCATCGGCAACTAGGTCTGAACTGGCGGAAAATATTCACTTATATAAAAGGCTAAGTCAAGCTGTATTCAAATGAATAGTAAACTTATATTTAGTAGAAGAGTCTATGCCAAGCATGCAAAGGCCAATATATATATTCCTAAATCACCGAAGTTGGCTGCATAATTTAACTTTTGAAGAGAGATTATATATTTTCTTTTTATACATTTTGCTCTGGCAGAAGACATACTTAAGGCGCAACTGAATAGTTTCGATTGATCTTAGTCAAGCGAATAATAAATTCATAAAACTAGACCTCGTATATAGAATATAGAATATATATAGAACACAAAATGGTATAAAAGTCGAAAGAGACAATAAAGATTGAGACAGTTCCAACACCTTTAGATGCAGTGCGCTTCATAAAAGAGTTAATAAGGTTCCTTACTAGTCAGTTAAGAAGACCTGATCACACAATCAAATGAAAGTGATAGCAGGAACAGCAAAGAACTGAAGACCTTAAACTTCACTTTGGTTACATAAAAATTCGAATAGGACCCCAAAAATTATAGTGCTGATTTTCAAAAGGTTCATATACGTACTAAATTTTGGAAAGACTTTGGTTCCATTGCTACGAAGAGGAGAATAAATGATAAAAAGAGATAAAATAGAAGCAGTGCGAAATTCGTCTCCCGTAAAAGGACGTGTCTTGAATAACTCAGAAGATGTGACAAAGCAGTGAATAAAATCTTAATTCGCATCTCTGAGGTTATACAAATATTGCCAACACCAAATGAGAGCGTAATACTAAAGAGACAACAGAGGAAAAATTCCTTAAATTATATTATTATTACTTCAAGAGCTGATCGATCAATTACATGAGAGCACTTTAGAGAAAAAATATATTTTATTTAGGAGAATCTATATTGAAATTGCTTTTGCATGTTTGATAAACCGAAAACTCCAATTTCTGCGTAATCAATTTTATAAAAAGCCGAGCGAAAATACTGTTACTATTTAACCAAAGAATTCAACTACACTGAATCCTTAAAGTGGTGTATTCAAATTTCATGACTAATTCTTGACTTGTGCTTCAAACTTACGTAATGTCATCAGTAAAAATATCAAATTTGAACAAGTAAATCACATAAATATATATGCACTCATATATACATAAATATACTTGAATAAGTGGATGAGTGGAGCGGAAGCATAGAAGAGCATTGCAAAAGTTGACGGAAAAAACTCAATTTCTTTTCATTGAATTTATTTGCTTCAAATCAATATTTGAATGCGCATGTATGTTTGTATTAGTAACAGATGCCCTCAAGTTGCTTCGGCATCCCTATCTGTGTGTGTATGTGTGTATTTATTTTCTTAGATTTCAAACATCCTTAGAATTGCTTTTCGCCGTTAGTCAGGTCAGTGGGGCGCCACCAGTCAGCCAGCCAGGCCGACCGTCAGCCCGACCGTCAGCCAGCTCGCCCAGCAACGGCATTGATTTATTTACTGCTGAGCTGCGGGCTGGTCGGCAGACTTCCTGCGGAAGCTTCATACAATTTTTATTACTTTGTTTGGTGAAAGTATTCTGTCGCAAACTCTCCAGCTCCGGCAGGCGAGCTTGGATGCAGAGGATTATATATACATTTTTAAATATATTTCAGGACTATAGTATTTAGAATATATATATATATAAGTGTGAGTATATATGTCACACAGTAATGACTGTTTTATTTTTGTGGCTTTTGTTTTTGATTCGCCGTTATTTGCTTTGAAATTAAATATTAATTATAATAATGGCTTTCTGAATGCTCAACACAACTCCCAATACTTTGCTTGCCAGCTTTTACTGCTGCAAATTATTTACCGTTAAGCATAAATTTCAGCATTGTGTTTCCAAAATCGCTTAACCTTAAATTTTATGCAAAGTTCATACATTTTTCATTTTGGTGACAACAGCAATAAGTTACTCTCGCTCTCTCTGGCTTATTCACTCTCTCTTTATTTGTGACACATAAGTTTGACACATAAGCTGCAGCTAAAACTGCGCCGACAGCTGTGGCCTATGAATTCGTAATTAGTGCATAAAGTGTTCAGAGTCATTTTCGTGGCGTACTCACGCAGAGAGCGAAATGCATAAATTTCACGGTAAATATTACTTTGTTAATTTATCCGAGTTGTAGCATACGGTTTGTGGTAAGTTAAGACGGAAAAAGTTTCCATAAAGTCATCGAGTTGTGAAAGATTTACTAGATGGATGTTTAAAAAGTTTTCTCCCATTTAGAACACACTTGGGAATTAAAAAAAAAATCATCTGTGCACTAATAAATAATTCTGACTTTGAATATTTCATTCATTCATAACATCTAATTCAAAAAACCAAAAAAGAAAAACATTTGGAAGTATTTTTTAAAGATTTTCGTAAAAACTCTCTCTCTCTTTGCAATTCTTTAGTTCATATTTGTAATTATATTTCATTTTCATTTGTCGCTAATTAATTTGATCGCTAAGAGCACTCGCTAAATTAAGGAAAACATGCAAAACAAAAAGCACAAAGTCGATCATTTGACAGCCGACTGCAGGGAGGTTGGTTAAATAATATGCGACCTCAAAAGGTGTATGGTAAAGTACCAAAAACCAAATACGAGGAATTCTAAAGAATTATAGTGAAATTTTCTCAAATAATCTAGTGTCATTAAATGCTGCCAAGAAATTTAAAGGATGTTTTTTGTAACAACCTATCTCTTCCTAGCTTTGGTTGAGATAAATCAAATGTGGTCAAGATTCCAGAAGTGGTTGATAAAATATAGTAAATCAAAGAGGCGGTTAAGTGCCTGAGAGTGACGCGACCCATTACTTTGCCTAAAGAACTCCAAAGTCCACCAAATATGTAATTTGATGAATATTTTCGGTGCTGTTTCAAACACCTTTGCTTGGAGTTTGACTCAGATTGTACTTTATTTGTGATGTACGTCTTGAAGTTACCCAGTAAACACTATAAATCTTCTGGATCGTGTGTGAAGTTTTTCATCTTATATATACATATTATAAAATATCATATCCAAGAACATTTTAAAAGCGATCCCCAATTTATAGTCCTCCCTAAGTGAAATTTGCCACTAGGAGCCAGCTAATTTCAATGCTAATATTTTCGTAGAAAATGTGTTCAACGAATTAAAGCAATTTCTTTACAACATTTTGCGTCAACTTCGAAAAACTTAACCTATTCCCTTCACCATTTCTCCGAACACATCATTATCTTTGCGATAAGCTTGCCACCACATTACGAAAGCAACTTTATAATCGCAACTTTGCAAAACTTGTTTTTGTTTCAACCGTTACCGCAATGTAACCAGTCAACCAGCCAAGACATACACCGCCCACACTCGTCACATAACCTCAAAGCTGAGAAAGAAAAAAGAAAGTATACAAGGAGTATAACAAACAATGCATAAGTGGAAGTAATGTCGTCTCTGTGGACTCTTGTGCGCTCTTAATTGATTTTCAAGTCAAGTCGAGTTTAATTCATCACTGTCAACTATTTAAGCAAATATAAATGAGTGTAACAATTGGCAAGAACTTGCCACACGGTGAATGGTTGCATGGATAGGAGAAGGAAAAGAAAATTGGCAAAAACTACAAGAACAATTGCAAAACAAATAAAACCATAAGAGAAATAGTGAGTTTGTTAGTGCACGCGGCGAATAGTGAAGAGTGGAGAGTGGAGAGAGAAGAGAGTAGTGGTTGGTAAGTACTTTCAGCGCAAAGTACGTGTACTTGAGGGAGTAACTTCGACAACTTGGACCACAACTTGGACCGCAACTGTCAACACAACACAATGGGCATGGCGAATGCAAACGGAAATGGGAAAAAGGCAATAAATAAAATCGGTGAAACAAAATTGCGACAGCAAGTGGCAGAAACTTTTATTCTTGTAGCTTTTTTTGGAGTTGTTGTTGTTTCTATTCTTGTAGCTTGGTGGCTTTTGTTGAATTAAACTGCAAATAAAGTAGAAAACTGAAGAAGCGAGTAGGTGAGACGACTAATATAATGAGACGGCAGAGAGGTAGTGTGCTAAAGCTTTGAGCACAGGAGTCAAAGTAAAGCCGTGTCAGTAGGCTAAGAAGTTTTCATACTGTTGCTTCGTACACTAGATTATAGTACGTAGATTTGTAAGAAAATGTAATACTGGTGCTTTTGGCATTATGTGGTACTCCAAATTAAGTGTCTATGTATTTCAAAGTCGAGTTGGCAAAGTACAATGGATACTCTCTGTTCGTGAAGACTATGGCTGCCGCAGGAGGTAAAACATAAATCTTATCGTTTTATATTTAAAATTAATACAACAAAAAAAAAAAACGCTTTGCTTTGTAAATGGTGGGCACCTTAGCTAAGTGAAGACGTGAACCATGACAAAAAATGACCAGCAAAACAAACCACGGTTTATAAAACACAGGATAAAAATAAATTACTCTGGCAATAAATCCAGAAAATAAAATAAAAAACCGAAGTTTGAGAAGTCGATTGAAGTGACAAAAGCTTTTAGGTGTGAAGTGAAACCAAATGACTAACGGAAATGAAGAATTAGTAGCAAATAAGCCCATTTACCAGAGTCACTAACTATGCCGCATAAGTTGAGATCAAGAAGCTTCATTACTGAGCCGTCCTCTAACAAATAATATTTACTCCCAAAAATTATTAACCGCTGAGGGGAATATGACAATTATTCATTGTTCTCCCGGTTCCACCGAACAATTTACGTACAAATTTGAATACTATCATCGATGAATGGATCCAACATGATCAATATGTTTTTAGACCTTGAAAATATATTATGCGCTAAACCTAGAAAAATATCCTAAACTAAAGCTTCGCCACATATAAAATCTTTATATGAGCTCAAAGCTTAAGAAATTATAGAAAAAGTTTTTACTATTGAAGTATTTTACCAGGTCTATCAGAAGCATTTATATATATTGATTTAAGTATCGGAAAAAAAGATTTGAAACCAAAAGCAAAGACGATAACGCTTTAATTCTGCCCCCAGCGGCTTGTATAAAACTGACTCAAAAGTGAGTAATGATTAAATTCTAAACGAAAATTAATGTATTTAGCCCAAAATATGGTTTGTATGTATGTAGTATGAAGAGCTAAAGGTTCAACTGAGGTCAGACATTATGGTAGCCATCGCTGAAAGAAGAATGAACTAATAAAACGCAAAAACCTCATTAGGTTATGTATATAAATATAACAAACTATATCGTGGTGAAAGCACATCCTTCCAAGCCCAACCAGCTGACAACCAAATTTCAAAAATTCCCCTTGGCTTCAACTATTAAAATTAAAACTAAAATAATGTGTGCTTTCCCATTGAATTGTCTATATTTAGAAGGACGCTAATTTAGCTTTGTTGTTGATGATGGGCTCTAACTAAAATTTATGATATTTTAATTAAGTGTGCTAACTTTTGACATATGCCAAGTAGAGTGGCATGTCAAAAAAGGATATTTATACTTTTAATCAGAAGAAATCATGAAATGAAAGGAAAGTGTTTAGGGGAAGAAAACCTGAAATATTTCTACAGCAAAAATGTTTCGCATTAACCTTTGCAATTACACATACAACAATAAGTGCGTACCCAAATTTGTATGGACGAGTATATATGCAGCTGACGCACCCAACAATAACCAACGTGCATATGTGTCGATTTAGGAAAGTAATAATTTCACTCAATAAAAGCGAGCCGGCACGAAAGGGGTTGCGCGGAAAAGCAAAACGGGGTGCGAAACATTGGGGGGGAAAACATTTGTTCAAAACGGCATTTAACATATCCGTCTGACACATCCGCAAACTGGCAACCCTTAAGGACGAGACAAATAGAGAGTGGAACAAAATAAGGCTCGTCAAGTGGTCGTGTGCAGCGGCAATGAATGGCCGACAGTTGTGTTTGTATGTATGTATTATATACAACACACACGCACACAAACACATATATATGCAAATAGGCATGAAAGCATAGACATATAAGCCCATATTTGCGAGAGAGTGTGTATTTTTGGCGCCAAGGGTAATTGTTAAAAGGAAGGAATCGCGTAGGCGACTAGCTGACTTCGGCACATAAACATTTACACATATATCCACTTGCTGTGGTGGTAAATTAATAACGCTGAATTAGCATATGTGTACGAGAACATCAGTATCTATAACCGAACACTACCCCCACACATATGCATTTATATAAATTATACTCGTAGTTCGCTTCTAGGCGCTGCTACTATTATTTCCTTTTTAATGACTATGGGTTGCGTTTTTCTTACAGTTAGTACGCCAAACATGCCAAACATGCTGTAGGCGTTAAAGAGGCGTGTTCATGCTCTGCTGGTGGTCTCCTTTGCATTCACTTTCACGCAACATTAGTGGAAACACTGTTATATAATTTAGCTGCAAGCGTTCCATAGCAAAATGTCAAAATGCTAAGATAGACACAGACATACTTATCTGCATAGAAGGTTTCGTAGCATACATACGTATATGAAATCACATTTTTATAGATAAGAAATATTTGCTTTATTCTTCTTAGGTCAACGCTTTGGCGGCAGTAAAAACTAGTTACGCATTTACATAGAAGCAGTAATATTTTTTTGGCGCCGCCCTTTTCACGTCATAAGATTTCATAAAGAAAGTGTTTACGATTTGTAAAATATTGTAATATTGTATATAAGTTCCTTTTTGCCTCTGCCATGGTAATTTATGCATAAACGGTGACGTTCAACTCTTCTGAGGACATCAAGAAGTGGAATGGCATGAGCAAATTCAATCAGCGTCGAAGATATTTCAAATGGAAGTGTTTCTATATTTAGTAATAGATGTGTTGAGACGTTAACAATAAGGACGTGAGTATTTAATTATTAATTTGTTTTTCGTTATGTTATTATTTATTTTTTATGTTATACCATGTTATGCTATGTTATGTTATGCTATGTTCAATTAAGTTACGCTTTCTGCTAATTTGTGCAAGTCACTCTATTGAAATATTAAATAGAAATATATTACTTGATTATTTCCTTCATGCTACGATGTGTATATTAAGTTATCTACGAGACAATATTGAGCTTTTTCACTATTTCAAAGAACTTTATTCTTTATGTGATGTGATGTGATGATATTCAATACTAAATTGGTCTCACACTAATTGATCGTTGATGGTGTTAAGATTTGTAAAGTCACAAATATTTACATAATTTCATTACACTGCATTGTGTTATATATTATATAGATATAGTGTTTGTGTATATATATTATATACTCGACTATGTTTTTTAACATATGCCTACTTATATATTATTTAGGTAGAAAATATAAATGGGCATGACACAACGGCTTTATTATTATTCCAAAGAACTTCATTATTTAATTTCTGTTATGTTATTACGTTATGTTTAGCTTGTTTAGTCAGTCTTATACTATGCTATGTTATGTTACAATATTTTCACTTATCTCGTTTTCGTCAATAATATCAATAACATCAGTAGTCATACAAATCGCTTGTTTGCTATAATTCAAGAATGAGCTAGTTATGAGAAGTAAGTTACAATCCAGCGACAAGTAAATATATGACAATCGCAATCTCTGTCGATATAAGAATGTGGCTTCAATAAGACTTTAAAGCATTCAAAGTCCTGAATGGACCTACAATTATGCAATTATTGCACTTTTTTTTTGAAATGCTCTTTTCTTAATGAATATATAGTACTTCCTTAGCTGTGAGCTGCTGCTGCTTTGTAAAAACTAGGCAAACATAAAGGTCATCGACATTGTGAGACCCCTCAAAACATGACTTAGTATTTTTTTAGTTTGTTATTTAACAAATTTTGAAAAGTTGGTTTACGTGTGTATGAGTATTTTGGACCATTACTCTAGTTCTCAAGTGTTACTTCGAAACTATGGGCATCTAACATGGAACCAATCTAAATAGTCGAACCAATGCCAGTATTGAAACAAGTGCTGCTCTAGACTGAGAGAACAATTCAAAAGAAAAGCAATTTTTCCATTTTGTAGATCTTTCATCATATCGGTCCTGATAAATAGGCAGGGCCCGAAGAGATGACAATATTCGCTGAAGGGGCTTTCTCGATGTTCGACGAAAAATTTTGTGACAGATTTTTAAATCCTTACACCTTGGAACGCTGTGTATCGCATAGAAGCTGAAACCATAACAACTTTTAGGTTGGAATGTCAATAACGAATTCTACGAATTAAAAAACACAGGCAACGCAGTCTAGAAAATGTTACATGAATGGATACAAACTTTCCAGCTCTCGATTACAAAAGAGGAGGGAGCCTGTTATCGATTGGAAATAAGAAGTGGAGTAGCAGTTAACTTGGAATTGGAGACAAAGGAAGAATCGATTAACGCACTATGATGAGTTCTGCTGAAATTCTATGTTAGGTGGTTTCGGAACTAATGAAGATGATTCAGAAATATATTCAAATTTTTCTCTTAGTTCCATTTTCGTTGATAAATATATCGCACCGAGTGAACAAAATTAAGGCGTTATAACGTATAAGTTGAGGCGTAGTGGTAAAAAATCTATTATATATATAATAGATATAGAAATACATTCTATAAGACTACGGTACTCAATGGCAAGTGCCGTAGATATACCACTAAATTAAGCACAAGAGTAGTGCTCCTGTGCTCCTGCTGCGCAATGGCATTACTTGTGGAAGTCGTACTATTCTTATTTACCGTTTGCTTCTAAGCCCTTTCGGGTACAAATAATGAGCCAGAAGAAGTGTGTGCAGCGAAACTCGTGTAAGAAGAAAGGGCAGCAGGCTAAGTGGTCGCATTCGGGAAAATTATAATCTAACATAACTTTAGAATTGATTATGAAATCAAAGATAAAACAATTTCTAAAAAGGGTCTCACTTCAGGCCCTTATAATATATACCGTTATCGAATTGAATACACGTGTGCACCATCTTACATATGAACATTTAATCGGCTCATTAGCTTTATGACATTTTCATACACCATAGCATATGGTAAGTGATACTTTTTAGTATTTTCTAAGGGCCACAAACGATACCACAGCTGACCAAATACGTGTTTAAGCTGGCATACATGCACACAAACACACATATGAGTATATTACAGCGACTGAACTGATGAATGAATGCGAGTAACAGCTACCGTTGGCTCGGTTTAGTATTTCAAAACTCAATTACTGACTGAAAAAAAAAAAAAAACGACGAAAAAAAAGCAAATAAAAACAAAAAGAAGAAAAGTAAAGAAGGAAAATAAACCAAACGGCAAAACAAATGTGGCAATAAACTGTAAAGAAACCACAATACTGCGACTGATAGCAGTCAATAGCCGACAGCCGACAGCCGAGAGCCGAGAGCCGGCAGCTGGCACGGGAGAGAAACCTATTAGTGACGTGGTCAAAACGGCCAGCTGCGCGGCAGTTAAGCAAATGGCAATGCAAACGTTTAATTTAGGTTTTATTGAATTGTGTTTGTTGTTGTTTTGTTTTTGGTTTTACTGATTTTTTCATGGACTTATTGCACTGCAGCGTTAAAATAATTAAAAGCATTTTTTGCTAATCCATTTAAACTACTCGATTTTATTATTTTATTTCTGTGCTCGGTTTATAGCGAGCGTGTGTCCATATGTACATGCGGGTGTGTTTCTGTATCGACAGCGAGTGAGTATAAAATGTTAGTGAGAGTATCTAACTACTGTCTAATGCAGTAGTAGTTCTCAAACGCGTGCTTTGCGGGGACGGCAGACATAAATTTCTATAAAATGGTCATGTTTTTTATAAGGTTTTATGTTCATATAAGAATTATTTCGGACAACAACAAGAAGATTATACTTTATGATTATTGCTTGTACGAAACTCACCATAAAAAAATTGTCTTCATATGGTGTTATGACCCACACGTGTGTGTCATCCAAAATGTGTCATCCACAAATAAGCACATGCCAAAAATAATCACCGAGGTTCCCGACACCGGCACCGAAGTTGATATGAATCAGCAAAAGATAACACTCATAAATAATCTAACCGACCAATGAAAAAAATTCACGGAACAGGTGTTTTTGGCCTAGTAACCGGGAGCGTACAAATATATAAAGCATAATCTCAGTATCCTCTAAAGTGACCCAGCAAGCATGATGCTTTTTTGTCATAAAAAGTGTCTACAAACAAGTATTTCAAAACGGTAAGATTATAATTGTGGTATCATCTCATCTTCGATACTACATAGCATACAGCTTTGATAATCGTATGCTTCGTATGTTGTTTCTTAAGTGTTATACCCACCATTTTTTGTCGGGAGCGGTGCACTAAGAACTTTCATTTCAATAATAACAACATTATATATTTATACAATATTTTTAATTTGCTATTAACGATGCCGAATAGTAATCAAAAAGCCGAATATAATCACGTGCACGAGTAACGATTCACATCATGGTACTCGCCGAATTGAGTATAACTTATCATAATCGTGTGATGTCTTTGCAGGTGTTCTATAGCATATCCATAACAAAATTATCAGCAAGATGAAACCTACCTTCTCATTTCAATATCTATGGAAGCTGTCTTTTTTAGGCTAGAATTTTTTATTTATATTTGGAAAGATGGGCTTTCAGAGCTTTCAGCGAGAGCTGGTTTACTGAAAGAACTCGAGTGAAAGAATTCTACATCGTTGATTAAGTCCTACAATAACCTCGTCTATCGACTAAATAATTACCATTTAAGATATTGCCATTTGCTCTTCTAATTTTTATTAAAATATCGAATACCTGAATCTTATTAGCACAGGGTAAGATTATGAGTTATAAAATTGATAGTATATATTTCCATAATCTTTTCCACTTAACAATCACATTAATTTATTTCCACCCAATTCAAGTAACACTAAAAAATTCGGACTATAAGCGATATTTTTCAACAGAGCTTGGAATAAAGGTTGAAGTATATTAAGAGAGTCAAGCTCACGTCCTATCCATCCATTCGAAAATTTACAAAATGTTCTACTAGCTTACATCTCTTTTCTTGGCTTACTTATTATTTACCCTACTTTATTAAATCATTATAATCCGAGTAATAAAGAGTAAACTTATGTACACACATTAGTACCCCAAAAGTAGTTTGAGAAACACTGCTCAAATGAGTATACATACCTATGTATAATTATATCGTTGTGTAAAACGTGTTGTTCTCAACAGACATTAAATGTGATCACATAAACAGATTAACGTATTTATTTGCATGACTTTAATGCGAGAGTACTCAGACGTGCTCGCTCTGTATATGTTAAATTTAGCAGACAGGTGGTAATAGACCAGTTACCAGAGTAGACAAACAGCCCAGCTTAAAGTGAGCTATGTGCAACTACATTTACATATACATACATGCTTACATATATGCATAGATCTATATATATGTACTGTATATAATAAACGCTTTATACTAAAGAGATAGTAGCGCACACACGTATGGGTACGAACTACTCAATCCAGCGCCGCCATATCTGATGTTTAAACTTGCTTTATCGATTTTTATTACTACATATTTACTTGCGTTAAGTGTACTTGTGTGTATATGTGTGTTAGTTTTTCTCGCGTGTTTATACGCAGTTCCCTGCGCCGCGCAACACTTTACTCTCAGTTACCCCTGGACACACCTCACGGGCCGATAAAAAACACACACACACACACACACACAGACCTCACTTTCATGTGCTTGAAGTTAAATGTGTATGTGTATGTGTTTGTGTATATTTTGGCCAATTTACGAGTACATAGGCCGGTTACAACGCCATATACATAAATATGCCCAAGGGCAGTGCAAATATTTATTTGCAATTTAACTATTTGCCCGACTATACACGTATGTGTGTGTGCTACGGAGAGCGAAAATTTTTAATGCGCCTAACGTTCTAAGCTCTTAGTGCAACAATAACAACAAAATCGCAAAAAAAAAATTTCACAATGTCAAGTTGTTGCTAAAATTATATTTTTTACGTTATATCAGCAAATTTAAGAAAATTATAAAAGTAAGGTAAGATTCTAGGCACGAAATTTTGTGAAATATTAGAAAGTAGATGAAATGTGAAATAAACATACATATATTAGTAATGGTACATTTATTGCTATTTATTTAGTATATTCGTACATCTCAGTGCTGTTTTACGTTATTATCTCTTTTCTGGCTTTCCTATGTGTGCGAAAACAACAAGTGATAATAATAATAATATTATAATCATAATATAAATTGAATTGGAATAATTCTGAATTCTAAAAAGGAAAATTTTCTACTATGACACCATTGTGAAGGTTAAATTATAATAATGCCAACAATAAATGTGAGGTTATTTCTTTGTTTTTTTTTTTGTATTGTACGAATTACTTGAGCTGTAAACAAAATATACCTGGGATATACGTGAAGATTCAGTAACAACATATAGGAACCATATAGAAGGAATATTTTAAAACGATTAGGAAAGCAAGAAAATTCTAAGACGCTATCTGCTTATGTTCAGATATTTTAAGATAAGAAACCCATTTCTTGTCTAAATATGTATGAAATAACGGTGCTTGAACAAAATCCTTTCAATTTCTTAATTGAATAAACGGCTGTTCTGATGAGTAAAGTCGGAAAGGATATTCTTGTCACTGTTTCAAGATATCAGCTTACTTTAATCTAGTACTCTAGAACCCAAACGAAAACTATGCCACTTCGACGGGGTTTAGGCGAAAAAAGGGAAGAATGACTTGTTAAGTTTTAGCAATTTTATCATTTGAATATCGCTATATTAAATGTAGGGGTCACAAGCTGTGTAAAGTGTTTCGGTAAATGTCGTGTACGGAAAATCGTCGAGAGAATATCGTTAAATAACGTTTGAGTTTAATTTAGAGGTTATGTGGGACAGGATAAATATGCTACAGCACTATTCCCCTGGCATCAACTCTGTAAAATTTATCGGTAAGTACCAAACAGAAGAAGTGATTGTTTTCCCGAGTTTCTCCGCAGTCCAAAAAGCCTTTCCACAATTTTTACGTTACCTTACCGGCTTTAAATATATTAACCTCGCGCAGATAAGTTTCATTCCGTCAATCATACTTCATTCGTCCAATACATATTTATATGTGCACTTGTACTTTCATTATGGTTACTAAACAAGTAAGTAGGTCTGTCATTTCGATAACTTTATATAGCGCAGTAGATTTAATGCATTTGCGGCTTTTCTATGCGCAAACTTTACGCGCCGAAAGTTTCAAACATTTTATTGTAGCAATAATGAAAGGAGATAAATATATGTATGTATGTGCTTTAAATGTATGTCATCATTTGTACATGTTAACTTATGACTGTCAATAATATTCGTACCATTAACCAGACATACGACACAACTCAATTATCACTTATTATTTTGCGGAATGTTGCTCGGCTTATCGAGAATGCAATAAAGCAGAACACACGAGCGACAAGCAAATAGCAAAGACAAAGTCAATTCGAGTATATATATATATAGATATAAGTATGTATACATATAGTTGTATTTAACATTAAGTATGTACATACGTACCTAATTTAAATGGGTTGATTTTGGCAGATCCCGCGCTTTTAGACAGGAAATAACTAATTATGCAATGGCAATTAGATAATGATTTTGGTTTTTGAAATTCCATAAGTAATGGCCAAAGGTGAATGCATTAAATCACGCTCAGAGATTTAAGAACGCTTCTTTCTCATAAATATAAGTAACTGCATTGCCAATGAACAGTTTAGTTTTGCTAACATAGTAGAGGTTTAGGTCTAAATAGAAGATGCGATTATTTTTTCAACCAGCAGTAGTTATTTTATAGATCTCCAGACACAGCAGATTCGTAGCCACAAGCGTCTAAAATTATAGCTAAAGCGAAATCGAGTGCGGCTCAGGTCAAAGAAAGCAAGGCTTCCTCTTCACTCGAATCTATAAAGCCTTTGTTAGGCTTAATAGGCTTAAGTTAGACTCAGGAGGGAGTATAATACAGACTTTGAACCATTATCGACTTATCCTTTCAACTTCATTTGTACCGAAAACCCTCATAAAAAAGTATTTTACCTTTATATGGCTTATAAAATTCTTTTTCGTTGATGTTTTCGTTACAATGGTTTCGCCAGAGTTTCAGCTTAGATAGAACTAGCAGCGTTCGTTATAAATAGCGTTAAACAAATAAAGCGTTAAACAATTATTTAGCAACAATTTGCTTATGTAATCAACTAATTCATCCAACTATTACAACTTATTTCAAGCACATACAATAACTACTGGAGAATTAAACAATTCCTCACACATGCGAACGATTGTCAAATGACACACAGCGAAATAGTGAACAAATTAACCATTCTACTAACAAAAGAACAAACCGTTGAACCATTCAACTATGCAATCATCTAATTTTTCAAACAGCGGAACTCTCGACTAAATCAATTTTGTCTTGTCTCTTGGTTCGCCTCTCCACCTCTCTTCCAACTAACCTTTCACAGTTCTCTCGCGCTCTATCTCTATCTACAGGTGTTAATGAATCGTTAGGTGTTAATTAGTTTGAGAAACACTTCAGAGCAATTCACACGTTTTCTATTTTGAACAAAAAAAATGTTGAATTAGTAGCTAGCAATATTAAATATTGTTTCCATCTGCTCTTAAGATGCGTATAATTTAAGAGCATGGCTTAAATTATATTGAAGCAACAATTGGATTTATGGTAAACATGGTATACAATCCCGAACAGTTAATTCAAATACTGCGGATCAAACCTGTAGTCAGAGGCATGATGTCACCGGTAGTACACCTGCACTGCGAGTATCGACATAGAAGGATAAGATTGAATTCCTAGCATCAATTCTAGATATTTAATTCCCTCAAGACTCCAGTTTCGTAAAAAATGTTGTCGTAATCGAAACAACAACATCTTATAGTAGGCTGAAAACCTGTGTTCCCTCCCAAGACCTGAGTATGTAATGAGACGCTGAAAGAGGGATACCACATTTTTCGAGTATACAACCGTCGTTTGGTTTAATTCCACGGAAAAAGCACTTTTGAAGCCTTTTTCTGTTAGAAACAACAGAAACTCGACATCAACACTTTTTAGTTTCAAAGGCTCAGATGTGCTTTAGTGATTTGAAATAGAGTTACCAACTCATATAAAAATTATACTTAATAAAATGATTAAGACAATAACTAATATTGCATAACAAAAAAGAATTTACAGTGCACTCACGGACTTTCTTATAGAAAAGCATATTTTATTAGTGCTGCCATTTATATTTGCTAATAATTTTAAATTTGAGCTGTCGAACAAAGTTTGGTGCAGCAGACTCTTAAGTAATAATAGAACATTGATGTAAACAAATTAATTTAAAGAAGGTAACATTTGATGTGTTAATGGAGTTGCCATTTATACAAAAGAATGAAATAATATAAATAAAAAATGTAATTAATAGTATTATTGGCGTATAATAACGGAGATATTTATTCAAGAAAACTTTTTCTATTTATTTTGCTTTATTAAAATATAGTGAAATTCCAATGAAGTTTATGGTTGTCGCCAATATCATCAGAAAATAGATATTCAATATTAAAAGGCAAGTAACATTTTGTATAGTTTAAATAAAACTATGAAAAAAAAATAATGAAAACGGTAACTGTAAATAGTTATAGCAAATGTTGCATAATATTCTGACATAGGAATTCATTCATTTTCAGCCATTCATTTATTGGTAGAATATTCGAAGAGGGTAATTTAGAACGAAACTAATTTCGACGGCGACCTAGTCTGAAAAGCCTAGTGACATCATTGTTGCGCAGACAATAGAATCTCACTCAAAGAAATAAAGGAAAACTTTGCACTGCAAAAGGTCAAAGCAAAACGCACTAAATACATACGTAGATATATATAGAAATAAAGAAAGTACATTTGCATTTATAGATATCTACGAATAGGAATTCAATAATTGAAAATAGAAATGTAGAACGCAGACGGATCAAAAGGATATGCGAACAACTTCAAGTGAAAGAAATGAAATGGAAAATTGAAGGTGCTATGCTACCATTTACATATGTACGTATATATGTATGTATGAATAACCTACATATTTTACATTTTCAAATATATAAACATGTAGTGTACACAGTTATGAAGCCGAGGGCGGGAGAACGAATACAACTAAGGTATATCGCAATGAGCTTTCTTTGTGCGTAAGACCCAATCAAAGGCGCAACGCCGAAGCAAAAACAATTCAAGTGCTGAGATTGACATACATAAGTACATTTGTTCACAGAAAGAACTAAAGCTACCCCTCACCTAAACACACTGCAATGGTTCACCTACTTTTTGTTGTAGTTGTAGTCCATACAAAAATATGTATATAACTGTATCTAAATTTAGTGAATTTTGTTTTTGCTGTCTTGCCACATTTCTTAATCTGCTTATGTATTTTTGCGGTTAGGTTGAATTTAGAGCATTTTCGTGGACCACATGTATGTGTGTAGATGCAAGGGAAAATTATAGAAATAATACTAGACTGCGATGGCTGCGTGGGAAAATATAACAGCTGTGAAGTGCTGCACCGATGTACTTGTTTATAATGATCTTCACATAATGTTAGGGTAGGTTACGACAAAGAAACTTAATACACAATATCAATTTTTAATTAAAACATAATGTTGGATGGTTACAACGAGGTGCGTTTATTGTGGATTTGTCGCACAAGCGAAGTCAGAAATGATAAACAAAATTCTATAGAGGTCGCTCTCAGTCATGGTTATATAATATATATATATATACATATGGTTATGGTTATGGTTAACTTGGTTCTAATATCAGTTATATATACAAAGAAACATGCCAAAGGCTTATGATTGTTAATAAACTGTGTTATTGTAACGTTGGATTCCACAGCCGGTCGAATTTCTAGACATCAAACAGTACTTAAGATAGATAATCTCATATTTACACGGTTCCGACATTTCCGGCTACGCCAATCGACGATGGGACTTGAAGACTATGGCACGTGTCCACTTGAAATTTTAACTGTAGCTACATAGTAACATTGCGTAAGATTTTTTATTTTTTTTTTTTTAGTTATTAAAGCTCCTTTTTTTTATAAACAATTTAAAGTATATTTTACTTTAAGATTCTGTTTATTTTGTTTCATATAGATCACCAATGATTACCATCGCCCGTAAAAGACCTTTTAAGAGTTGATTCTGAAGATGTCAATACAAAATTTGTTCACTAAAGCCTGAAAGCGAGAAACTTTATCCCTTTTTCCTTTCTCTCAGAACAAATTGTCAAAGTTAGCGCTTTTTTGAAGGCTATAGCATGATCTAACCCCTTTCAAATGGATTTGAGATAAAGATGTCGAAAAAACACTGCATTCATTTATAGACAGGCTCTAAGCCTATATAAACCAATTTTTTAATACTGATACCTTCCGAAGAGATTTTCAAATTCATACAGGCAATGCAATAATTTTATAAAATCATTGAAAATCATTTTAAAAAAGCGATTTTGGAACTGAGTAGGACCAATTATTTCGATTTATGATCTCTGAAAGCACGTTAAAGCCGTCTTCGTTTCGCCACTGCTCTACTCGCTATGATTCGCTCTCACGTGAAAGCAACAATGAGATCATCTTAAGAGCGCTTTGTGGGAGTTACTTATTTACAGGTTTAGAACTATAGACCTGTGATATAACATTGAAATAAGGCTGGAATCTTTTCTACTACTAGTGCAAAGTTGCCTTTGCTTTACAAAGTACTAGTTTTAATAAAGGGAGTACTCATGGACTCAAACAACTGTAAAACTACATCCCATTAGACATTTATAGTATTATTCAAGGTATTCATATAAAATAATCGGATTTCAAAAAGCATAAAAGCAAAAAGTACTTAAAAAAAATTAAAAGTACAGCATTCTGCATTTTAAAGTGTCTGCAGTTGGTGGGAAACCCATTATTATTAAATAATAAGCATTTTAGCTAAATTACACATCAAATTTCCCGTGTGCATGTTAACACGTTTGCCGTGGCAGGACGCCGCTGCAACCTTCAGCGGCGCACGGGTACAACGCCTCACTCGTCCCTTGCTCAAGTTGAGCGCAATTTTTCCACTATCTGTGCTTGCCTGCAATCCATTCACCAGATGTTGAGCAACACTACTTTTTTGTTTTTGTTTCTTTCTTTTTGCTTAGTTAAAACACGTTTCTCTAGTTTCTATTAATGACATTTAGCAATTCGCTGGCAGCAACTTAACTATGTAAAGCACGCCACCATGCTGGGCGCAACCACCCCTAATAAGTGCCACCTACATATGTATATATCCGATGTACGTATGTATATGAATTTGTATGCTCCGGCGTCTTTGTTCTCATTTCGCTTTCGTGTTTGTGCGCGTTATTCTGCGTGTTCTAGTTTTTCGCAGATTTGTATTTCCAACGTCATCATCGTCAAGCCAACGCACACATGCAAACACACGTACACACGTACACACGCACGTGTATACGCGTAGAATATTTGTAATATAGTAATAACTATGGAAATTCTCATCCTTATCCATACAACATCGTCGCTAGCATATCATAGCCATTGGCATTTTCCTTTATCATAGTATATTTTATTGATTTCTTTATGCCTAGAGTTGTTCCACACAGACACACTCGCGCTCACACGGCCGCACGACACCGTCACATGCCACTTTTTCCGCTTCCGCTTCCGCTTTTTCGCCACATTTTCCCCGTTTCGATTTTCCTTTACTGCTACATTACACACAAATATACATAAGTAAATGCAAAATATTTTGTTCGTGTTCTATTTTGATCTCATACTTTATTCAGCCATTCTTTCAACCTTGCCTTTTTCTGTTACCATTTCTGTTCGTAACGAATTCGTACTTTTTCAACGCTGAGAAGTTGAAATAAAATGTCATCAAAGTATGGGACAGGGACAGACACGCGCCAAGTATCATGGCGAGAGAGGAAAATAAATTCTAGTTTCGAGTGGTGACCATAAGCACGTGGATGGCAGTGAAAGAATTTGATGTGTGCGCTTAGTTAGGGTAATTAAGAGGTAGGCCTTTGGCAAGAGGAAGCATTTAGTTGATTTCTTCGGCAGATTATTCTAGCTTATGAATTTTTTAATTAGATCATGTGTATTGTTTCTTTAAAAATTGAAAACAAAAAATAACGATAAACAAAAAAAAAAAAACATTTTCTGATATATATTTGAAAGAATTGGCATTTCCACTAGTAACCGATTATCTTCACAATATAACACAATTTTCCTAGTCCTCAAGACATAAGACTCATTAATGAACTGTTCATATAAGATCGACGGCGAAAAATAGTTTAATTACTCAGCTATATCGCTTACCACAGATGTCTTACCAAAGCTGTCACTAATGGTAAATATATTAGCTACTCGATCATCATGTGCGAGTGTTTCATTTACAGATCGTATCGTCGAGAAAAAGTCTCCCCAACATTATTACTTTCAATATTTCCAACACTCTTTCAAGCTTAAAACAATTAATTTTATTGAGCGGAGATAAGATGCACATATGTATGTCACGATTTATATTTATTACGGATTTTAAGAACGCTGCATGTAATTTTCCTTTTTTGTTTTTTATATACCTTCTTTTATTTTAGTTTATCGTATCTCGAGTTATACACTTGTCTTACTGATTAACTCTATATGTGACTCAGAACTCTTCAGATTCAACGGAGAGTTTGAAAAAAAAATTTACGGGTTTCGCTGTTTCTTAACAAAGGGTAGATCAGGTCATAGTACCCGTTTAATTTCATCTGTAATGTGTTTATTGTATATTATTATATGTTCCATTAAAAAGGGAGCTTGGAAGCGCCAGAGCAAACTCTTCTTTATCCGCAGCGAAGGTATGTATTTTTATTATGTAAAGTGTTAATTGTAAGCCTTGCTACGAATGAGAGTCTCAGAACAATCTCTGTAAGTAACTTGGAGAGTCTTCGACTATCTTCTTTTAAACAAAAGAGCTTTACGAAGCATATTGAACTTAGCGCACTTACTATCAATCTTACACATAATTTAGCGCAGGTATTTCCGGGATGACTAAAATAACATCTTGGTAGCCGAAATTTTAGAATTTAAATTATTGCGAATATCTAAAGTGATCTGCTTAGAGGATAAAAAGGTTAAATAACTTCATAATTCTTCCAGTTCTTTGGATGTTATATTGGTATAAGGGCTAAGGTATAACTATTTAAATGTTTAGCGTTTTAAAGATGTTTCCCCAACCCATACCCCTAAAGATAACCTAACCTAACCTACAAACGCCGAATATTTATTTAAAAAAAGAAAAAAAAACTGCCGTATATTCTGTCAGAAAAAGTTATCATTTTTATATAAAATCTTAACATCAATTCCGCTCATTTGACGCAAATTGACGTTCATACATTGCTGCTCATACTGCGAATTTCTGTTTCTGCTTCTCTTATCTGTTGCTGCTCAGATAATTTTCTACCTTTACTTTACCACTTCAGTGTCATGTTTACCCTATTTGCTTGTTTGTGAAGAGTGAGCTTAATTGAAAATTGTACTTTTGTGTTGAACGTCAACCGCAGCTAAAAGCAACGAAGCAGCCGAAACAGCCGAAACACGCCCCTCGAGAGTGTAGGGTGGAGGGGATTGTGCAAATATAGTATAAACGAATGTAAAAATACATCAATGTAGGTGTGTTTGCATGCGAATGCGAACGAATATATTATTGCATTCTTTTGAAGTCAATTCTTTTAAATATTTATGAAACACAACAATGGTATTACGAGAGTACCACAACAAGACGAGTTGTAAAAACTGCAAGTAGCTTAATTTAGAAAGGGGAAAAGCTTTAAAGGAAACATTTTAAGCTGAATAAAGAATATAAACCACAATTTTTTTACATTTATGGGGGAGGGTCATATGCAGTAGAAACATTCTACAAGTATAGGCAAAAATTCAGGTTCAGAATTCGGTAATTCAGGATATGCACCTCCCAACCATGCTAAGCTGACGGGAAGTCTAGGAACGATGATCGACAAAATCAACTTCTGACAATGCCTCGGTTTTTACCTCAGTGAAACTGGCAAACTCGGACTTTTCTGGCAGCGTGACTATCTCCTTTGTTCCTTAATGAAAATATGTAGAATAAGGCGTTTTTTGGAAAAGAACCTAATGTGTTAATTCTTCTTCTTCAAATTGCATAAAGAGAGAGACGAATAAGCCTGGTGATGAACGAGGACTGCGTTTCGCTTTTTGTGACACTGTTTACAAACCTAACTTACCTAACTAATCTAAAGCTTGTATGTGAATTGATTACTTGGAAACAAGGAGACAAGAGAGAAATACTCTTATCAAGAAGCTCTGTTGTGAACTGGAGAAAGTGGCAACTGTGGACTGTAAAAACATCAGCTCAGAATTGCCGGCAAGTAGATGCAAAGAGCTAAAATACCGTTAAATATGTAGATATAGATCTAGAAATTCACTCAAGGAAGACCAACTAACCAACTCATAAACTAATATACCCTGAATGTACTTTCGTGATACTATGATGCATTAAATAAATGATATGTTTAACTTTTTAGTTTTTGGAGTTCTAGAAGTTTACTCATCCGAAAAAAAATATCTAAGCTTACCCTGTATAAGTGATAACCCCTGAGCGGACCTAAACATATCAGAACTGTACTTCTATGCATTACCTACATATCTTGTAACCGATAAAGTCAAAGAATGATGATAGCTTATATTAGACAATTTTTAAAAGCAATTTAAAGGGTAGTACACGAAAATATGACTTAAAACATGATTCTGGAATATGATATCTACTATTGCAATACAAGTTTCTTTGGCTACACCCGATGAGCGCTTCAAAAGGTTAGTTAGGGAACACGAAGTATACTACTCGTTCATACTGTCGTACCTATCTGTCGTGTGTGTTCGCTACCTATGTAAACTTCTATGACTTCAGGTGCTAAAACACTACAAAATACACATAAGACCTCTTTTATCATAGAAATTGTTAAGTAAATAATGCGCGATAAACAACGTAAGCGACTACGTATGCTAATATGGATATGCCACCAAAATGAATATGCAGAGAATTATCGGAGAATATGCGCAAAAACTTAAAAACAAGAAAAAAAAACACAGTGTGGTGACCGATCACGCTACAATAAACAAGAAAGGCGTTGCGTCAGAACTGTGAGAGAGCGATGGCACAAAAGTGGGTGAGAAGGGGAGAAGGGAAGAGAAATACCTAAAGCACACGCACACAAAGATATATGAAAACCGGCCAGTTGTGTGTACAATTCTGATAACAAACATGCGGGGAGAATATCCAAATCAAAGCGTAATGTGGAAGAATGATAAGATAAACGAATGGTGATGATGGAAGAGAGCAACAAAGAATTTTACTTCTTATTTCAATTATTTACTGGTTTTTCAAACATTTTTTGCTTTCATGCGTATCAAATTTAATATATTTGCACAGGCAAGTGCAAGCAAATATAATTACCTTGCATTTTTTGCACAAAACACAGAGAGCAATAAAGAAGCGATTGGATATCTAGCAAATGTATGGACGAAGGCGAATATACAAAATGTATGAAATGAAAAAATGTATAAACAATAAATATTTATGAAATGTGTGACATCAATGGCAACATCTTTAACGTCGCTGCCATTGGAGTGGAGTATCATTCAAGTTCAAATCTTTTCTATACCATATGAAATTTTTAAACAAATTAATCTCAAGAGCCTCATGATATGCATATAATATATTATGTATATAAGAGCACTCTCTCCTAAACAAGCAGCAAAAGAACACACGCTAAAATGACGAAATGCCTACAAGGCAAAAACTCAATTATCTTACCTGGTTCAGCGCAGTTTTTATTTATCTATGTAAAAGAATTCTCTATAATTAAAATCATAAACCATTTGATAAGGAAGCAAGGGTTACAAAGACATTCAGCTCTCCGAAGTATTCCTTTATACTATATATTATAAGTACCTATAACTATATACTATATGTTAGATTTTTGGTTTGTGAATCTAATTGTTTATATCTATCTTATAGTATAAGTTAGTGCCGGATCATATACGAAGACTTTTGTTGCCGCAAATCATAGCTTGTTGGTGATGGTGAGACGAGGAAGGACGAAGGGCACCGAGTTGAGTTGTTCGTGCTCGGGCAACATGCTTTGTGGTCTTGCTCGTAACAGTCCGCTGCTACGTAATTCGGCATTCCGTTTTCTGTTTTGAAAATCTTTTCATGATAGCAACTTTGCTCAGTTTTAAATGAATATTTGCGATATGTTCAGAAAATTGAATTTTATCCTCCATTTTTTGTATGTAATATAAATATAAATATGTATAATAAAATAGGAATATTTTAGAAAATGGTGAATTAGGATAAAAATTAGCTAATGAAAAATATCTTTGTGTATCGCGTAACTGAAACGTGCAAGAATTTGAGAATATGATATAAAGGGGAATTGCAGAAAGTTATCCGATTTGAGTTGCCCGTGTGGACGCAATAGTGAAAAGTTTCCGTGTATGAACAAATTTTTTAACAACTTCAAATGAAGTTTTGTAAAGCAAAAAAGACAGTCTAATTGTGAATTGGTTCATGAAAAATTATAGGATATTTCACATATATTCATTACATCGCAGCCTACTGTGATAAGATGAGCTGAAGCTTGTAAACATGACATCTAAGAATTCGTTAAAAACTTTCTCTTACTTATGCAGATAATTGCACTTTGATTATTTGAGAGGAATATAACCTATTAATTTGATACTTAATCTGCTCGTTTTACTTCGACTTGTTATTTAGTTAATTGTTTATCAAAAAATATTCTCAAATTTCATTAAACAATTTCAACAAATTGGACGGATATAATTTTTTAGTGTTAAACACCACTTTCAACATTCCATCAACATCATCATCAAATTTAGTAATTAAAGAAATATTTTTCTGTCTGTTGTCGTGTCAAGAAGAAATTAAGTTCGTGACAATAATATAGGGTATGTGAACAAATGGAGAAAGAATGTTTTAATCTTCGTTACCCGCATAAAATATTTAACTTAGAAAAGACTCTGTGACATGAAAACCGTCTATGATCTTCAACCACCGTTAAGAACTTTAGCCCTAATTTACCTATAAACGTCATTAAGGCTCAGTCAGGCGTAATCAGCTGCTCTTAAGAGTCGTCGCTCAACGTTTCTATAACCGAACTTAACTTTAGTTTGAAATCAGCTGAATTCTGATTTTCCATATAAATCCCAAGTGACATCTTATATTATATTTGGGATGACACTTATGTATGCTTTTGATTAGCTTGACTTTGATATTTCACATTAGACGCTTTGACAGATTAACTAAGCATATAGCTATAAATATAATATATATAGATGTGCGATATACATGCGAGAAACTTACTGTTAGATTTCAATAGTTCTAAATAGAATATTTAAGTAAAGCTCTATACCGCAATATCACCTTGCTAGATATTTGAATGATAACGGTCTGCATTAATACAAAAATCATCAAAATGTAATAATTTTTTTATTTTTTTAAGAAAATAAGAAAGCGATACGTCTGAATTCAGAGCTTAGCGAATCGAACAAACAACTGGCATAAATAAAATAAACTGTTATAATTAAATATAAATATATCAGCAAGCTGTCATATGATTTTAACGAGGTATCTACATACTTTTAGCATATTCTGGCTCAAATACCTTGTTGTCGCTTTCATATTGATTGAAGACACCTAATATGGCATGATTTGTATAACTGAGTACATCACTTGTAAGGACTTATTATACAATGCCATTTTATATTGATTAATCTAGTACATTTGACGAACGCCCCTTATTGGAGGCAAATTTTTTGATAGCCACTCAAATAATTAGTATTGCATATTCTCCCTGATCGTACCTGACTGTACCGGCTAAACAACATCCGTTCAACTTCACCTCTTAATTGAATTAACTCTTCTTTACTGCCAATAATATTTCTATTTTATTAATTACAGCAACATAAATATATTTTTTTTGCATATTTATTTCATGGAAATGTTTTTCATTAATACTTGGTACTCATAATGCAAATTTTTGCGCTGATTTACACGCTAACATGCAAACTGGAATAAAAGTGGAAATTGTATAATTGTCAAACAATCCAGTCTACTGCAGAATGCACACGTACATACATACGCATCGATTATATGTATATACACTATATGGTATACACAAGTGCTTGTAAAAACATACAAATGCAATTTTCGTATAGTCACCAGAGCAATATTTAGAGAATTTAATATTTTTTCACTTTGAGATATGTGAAGTTTGTAAGTTTTTATTGTATTTTATAATTTTTTATTACTTAAGAGTTATGCCAATACAAGTTTTCAGAGAAATCTGACCGAGGTTAATTTTGTTTAAAGCTTATATATGTATGTAGGTTTGCAAAAGTGTGCGAAATATATTTGTATATGTATTTGTATTTGTATTTGTATTTGTATTTGTATTTTATATTTACTATAATACTTACATATATTGTATATTTCTATTTGTAATATATTTCATAATGTACTTGGAAGAATAGCGATTGTTTATGTATTTAACTCTTTTTGATTATGCCAGTTTATTGGATTTATATAAGTTTGTTCGATTCGCCACTATTTAAAGTTTAGCAAATCCAAAAAAGGCATTCTAGCAAACATTTATTTGAGTGTAAAAAAATAAATATTTTTAATTGCCCTTCACATTGATATAATATACACATTTATGGTTTTATTTTATATAAATAAGGATATATATATATAATGCTTGAGAACATTAAAATGTGCAAGTGCATTTCAGCCACATTTGCTATTCGTCTTAGTATTTATGATACATACATATGTATGTACATATAATGGAATGTAACTGGTTCCCTCAGGTTGTGCAAGTACTTGCTTGTCTGGCTGACTCTGGAATTTCGTTGTTAAACTTGTTTGCCGATCGAGTTTCTCAGTTTAATTGAAAGTGAAACTGGCATATGCACAAGTACATCCCTTTTAGCTGAGTAAATATCCACGACAAGTGCACAAACATACATACTTACGATAAAACAAATAATGAATTTTTGGCTCGAACAAAAGGCAAAAGTCGAACAAATGGCAAAGATTTGCCCACAAAACTAGTTTAACAGTAGGACTCGAAGCGGACATTTATTGTATATTTTAGTTTCAGTCACTATGACATATAATTGGCATTTCTGTTTAAGTAAATGCGATAAAAATAATGGAAGGTTATAAGATATTACACATTTTTTTCACACACATGTATATTTTTACAACACTTTACAAGTCACTCTACATTTTGCATTCACTTGCTTTCTTTCTCATCATAAATCTCTCATAAATCTTTTACGTCTATTACTATAGTTATCAAATATTAAGTGTGACGGATCAGATAAGGCGAATATATTACAAAAATCACTTGGATTTACCTCAAGTCACTTATGTGGGAATTATCAGAGTCGTTGGAAACTCGTTCTGAAGGATTTTGGAATGCAGAAGTGATGGGTGAAGGGTCTTAGCGCATTTATGAGAGATCATACTATGATTTAAAGAAATAAATTGGAATTTGAAAATATATCTGATCTGATCTGCTGATATTTTCATCAAAATTGTCTATTAATGAGATCTTAAAATAGATAATATGGATATTACATAATTAGAACTAAAATTAAAATCGGCCAACTATATTTGACGTTAATTACAATTAGATAACTTATTTCTTTTCAAGACCTTGATACTTTCTCAACTATTACTGCATGCTTTTCGCAATTATTTTTAATTAAAAAATTCGAATTTGTTGCTTAAGTCTTTTGTTATCTACGACCTGTTTTTGAACAACAAATATTAGTATATTCCAAACAGTTTTCAGTTTTTATAGTCCAAAGTTTTTAAACTCCAAATACATATGAACATAAAAAAAAATACAAAATATTATATGGTACATCTGAGTTGAAAATGAAGGTTCAAATGCTTATTGACTGATCATTTGTAAGTTTATCAACTCTAACACTTTATTTATTCAATAAATCTGTCAGTTCTACTGCATTCACTTACCAAATGTAAAACAGTGTTGACCACTTCCCGATTGGTCACCTGACCAACCTCGATCAGTCCGATGAGTACGGCGAACTTCAAATTGTCGGCGGTGGTCATCCTGACAATCTCGTCTGGCCGCTTAATATCACTAAACGGCGGACGTATTATGTCCGCCATTTTGTAAGTTTTATTATTAATTTAGTATTTAGAACAGTTTGATTTAGTTTGCACACACAATTTTTATTTTAGTATATTAAGCACACAAATTCGGATAATGCACAAATCCAAATATATCGAATATTTGAATTAAATAATTTTTATTGATTTAAATTGAATTTTTTCTAATTTTTTGTGACACTAAATAATGAAATTGGAATTAGGTTACACTTTTCAAATTGATTTTATTTGGGGCACACATAATGAACGACATATGTTACATATTATTATGCAAATACATTTGAAATGCAAGGGTATTGATAGTTGGATGGATGGATGCAAGGACGTACAATAGAAATTTTTATTAACACTTTAGACGAAAATTTGGTTTGAAGTGTTTTTTTTTTGTGATTTTTTTTTACAGAATTTTACACAAAATATGTAATATGTATGCATATAACACGCTTAAGCTGTCAGCGTTAGTTAATTACTCACTGATTGAGGATTAAGTGATTTGATATTAGATTGACTGAGCATTGCTAGGTTTGACTAATTTATTTGCAAGCACTAATAACACATTTAAATTTTGGGATGTAAGTTATTGCGTTTATTATAAAATATTTATTTAGTATTAATTATGTAGGTTGTTGTGCAAAGAAATATCGATTTGTATATATTTTTACAAATTTTAACTTTTTATATATTTCTATTATATTAAATTTTAGTAATTTTATTTAATACTTGAATTTTTAAACACAAGCACATTTAAGAATATGCTTAATTTGTTGCAAGCTATTTACTAGTTGGTATTATAATTATATAGCATTTTTATATTTAATGGGATGGAATAACGGTAAGTACCTCTTATTTACGTAGGTAGGTATTTATGCATGCATATGTAAAGAATTTAAAATATCTTAGAGGTATATTATATATGATTATTAAATATATGTATGATTTAATTATTTGCTATTTTTAGGTTTTTATCGTATTGCTTTATATTAGCATGACATTTTAAACACTAATTATGTAATTTTTCATTTAAAGGAATTTTTTATGCGCACAAATTAAGTAATTATAAGGACAGCCGGTCAGAGACATTATCACGCAAGGTGCTGAAAAGAAAAAGAGATATATATACAATTATTTGGGGACACATGAAAATTATTTAAAAAATGAAAAAGTATTGCTTTTTGTATTATCTTATCTATTTCTTTATTTTGTTTATTAAATTTTTTTCAGTTATTACTATTTTATTTTTTTATATAATTATTATTTATATAAATATATATTTATGTGCTTGCGAAATGAAATCGTCAACGTATGGCTTCCACATTTTTCCGATGCATTGATTTATACATGTGTATATAGAAGTTAATATTTATGTAAAAATGTATTACTAATTGGTATTTACAATATGTTCTAGAATTTCACAACAAAAATAAAGGTAATCTGAAAAATGTAGGTCAAACATCTCAAATTTGTGTTAGTTTATTTAAAAGGTGTTACAAAATATCAATACATAAACACGAAACAATGTTAGACACATCAATATATGTACACAAATAAACACACTTTCATTTTTTATATACAATAAATATATGAAGGGAATTTACTTATTTATTTTTAAATATTTTTAAATGCAAAATTTTTTAATATTAATAAAAAGTATAAAAACATATCGTTCTGTGCTGATTTTCAATTCGGTTTAAAAAATAAATCTGTGAAAAGTTGCGATATTTTATAAAAAAAAAATCTTCTCAAAAATTAAAGTTGAGTAAATTTTTCAATACTAAAAAAACAGTTTAAAATCACAAAACATTTTATTTGAACAAACTAATAAAGCAAATCTTTTCAATTCACTTCCAAAAAAATTTACAGCAAACCGATTTCGAAGAAAAAAATACAAACGAAAATTAGAGAATATTTTATATATTATATTATATTATGGAATATAATTTGGTTAAAAAATAACTTATAAAAATATTTCATTATCATTTCTCATTACTACTTTTCAAACACAAAAATCAGAAAAATAAATAATTAAAATTTGCTAATAAAAAAAAGTGGTATGCGATTTGCAAAACTTTTAAAATTTAATTTAACTTTTAAATATATAACTGAAAAGTTTCACTTCAGTTCAGTAACTCAAAGCACGACTGATGGCTTTAAAAATTTATTGTTTGCATTATATTCAATAAAAAAGATTTAAAAACATTAAGATTTTGTAAATTAAACATATTTATTTACGTATGTATAAACATGTTTATTGTAGATATATGTTTAAATTTATTGTAGGTAATACTTTTGTTCTTTTTTTTAACACGTTATTTTAAATGCATGGTGTACTATATGCAATGTTCTTTTTATATAGTTTTTGTAACATGTTTTACTTGTAGTATTTTTTAGTCTGAGCACCCAAAAATTTCTTGCATTTAGCATTTACATTTATTATATTTTAACTTTACAAATTTGCACTTTCAATAACTACTTTTAATTATACACCTTTATTCAAAAGATTGTAAAGATTCATATTTAATATTTATACGATGCGCATATTTCACAACTTATTCAACATACACATATGTATATTTAACGAAATGCCGGTAACACTTAAAAACAATTTTTCTGCATATGCAGAAAACTCGGCTTACTGCACATTCTTTGTCAATACCACACTGTTCTAAAAATTTTCATTAAATCAGGGAGAGCCTCGGTACCTCAGCGCTTGATATACTATGACATATTACTATAAAAAATAATATTTCTCTTCTGTGCATATGATGACATATGAATGCATGTATAAATTTAATATATACATATAAATGTATATTTAATTGCAATAAGAGGGCGAGCAACTGCTGACAGAGTTATTCTCTGACTTGTATTATCTACCATTTTACCTCTGGAAATAATTTAACTAAATGGCAAGCAAATGTATGTATATACATACATGTACACATAGATATGTATGTACAAGTGCTATTATATGTTTAATATCAGTTGTTAAATATAAGTGAGTTGACAGCCAAATACTACGTATCTTTGTACTTTTGAACGTGTGTACCAAAACATGACACACAGGCAAAAGCTGTTGGCGTGAAGGTGGAAGTTGTGCACACGTTTATTACAAGTTAATGTAAAATCGTTAAAAATGCTTATTTAGGACGTGTTTTAGTTTTTGGTTAGAATTACTGCTTATAATTTTGCTGTAATCAAGTACTGGCTTTTTAAATGAGCTTTATTTCTTGATACGAATTTATAAATTTCTATTGTACCTTTTCCATTTAATCAGAACTCAAAATAAATATGAATGAATTTTTCGAATAAAAAAAAAACATAATTTCCCGGTACACAAACACACCACCATTACGTAGTCGCACACACCTGCATATTAGCAAAGGCACAGTTTATGTCATTGGAATAACAATGGATTTTTAACCACTCATTTCTTCCATTGCATTTGTCCAATTAGATTTTTCCCTTGCCTTCAACATCAAGTTTACATTGTGCATTCATAATATAATTTAATATTTAATTGTTTTTATGTTCAGCGTGTTGCTAAAGTGTGCCTTCACACGGCAAAGAATGTTGAAAAATCAATGAATGACAACAACAACAATGATCTGCTAACATAAGTGGCAGTCTCTGTAGCAGAGGCGACGACTGCGCAACGAAAAGCAGTAGAAACGTCGGTAGTTGAGCACATTAAAAATAGAAAATCGTAAAAAGCAAGCAAGTCGCGGTGTGAGACTTGAGATTTCATTCCATTTTCACGATAATCTTTATATCTAACTGCTAAGTTGGCAAATAATAAGAAAATTTTCTTTTCAACGTATAAGTTATCCATATGTTTAAATATTGTTTTGCACTTTTCTAAACTTCAATAAACGTGTTCACTATCTCCGCTGGAAGTTATGAATCCTACCCCCCGCATTATATTCAAATATAGTAAAAGCACCCATACATTATTAGCAGCGACTCAACGCTGGACGTCAAGGTACGACGTCGACGATGGCGACGGTGGTTATTACTGGTACTACTTTTCCTGTTGTTGCCGTGTTGCAACACGCCAATTGGAGAGCTCATTTTTTTATCCAATTAAAAATTCTTATTTTGTTCTTGTTCTGTTTTTGAAATTCACACAAGCACCATGCATTCGAAATAACTTAATTAACTTATTATTAGTGAATGTCTGTAAGTATATATGTTAATTTTTAAATTTACTAATTTGGATTTGTGCTGCAATTACATTTTATGTGTTGTAAGGTTTGCCCGCAAGCGTCGTTAATAAAGTACTTTTTGTTCTTATTTTTTTTAATTTAATTGTGCTCTCTAACCACTTCTTTTGCTTTATTTTTAACTTCCAGTAACACCGCGTAACACCGAATAAACGTTTTTTCACGACGGCGTCAACATAACTAATACGGCCAAATCCGTTCAACATTCGGTATGAACGTTATCCACATAACTGGGCGTTCCACATTCCATGAAAGTCCAATAAGCATGAAGTTGGCTTTGATGGCAGTAAGGCTAATATTCCGATTGGAAAATGCTTCAACATCTTTTGTTTTCCACCGTGTATCTTTTATGCTGACATTCGTTTTTGTTGTCTAAATTATTTTGCAACTGTAAATAGAGGGCATTCACCAAATGTGCAATCAAATTTTAATGTTTCATAAATTATTTGCTTCTGATTTTATTCTTTACATTTTTTTATATTTATAATGTTAAATGAAATTTCGTATTTTGAATTCAAATTATAGCAAGTTAGATCACCCATAGGGGAACTGTTAAAAATTTTATTAAAGTACTCCGTTACAAGCAATTACTACGAAAAAATTTCACGGTACATAAATACTACTGTTCAATAAAATATTTTGTAACAGTTGCTAAAATCATCTTGCTACGTTAACCTGACGATAAAACAGTGTCGATTGTATATATTTATAAAGTAACCTAAATGATTTTTCCACAGCTATAATTTTACACTAATTTATATTAATTTTACACTACTACACTAAGAATTTTAATACATAAATGTATAAATAATTTTAAAAGAGGAATTAGTAATGGCATAAATACAGTTTATGTTGGTCGTTTCTAAACACTGAGTTATTTTCCACTTTCTACTTCAAAGTATTCTTTCAACGCTGGCAACACCACTAAAGTGAGTAATTTTCAGACGGAGAAAATCAGAAAATTATTCTAGTGAAAAATGTTAATTTAAGTGCTTACATTTCTAAAATATTTATATAAATTCATAACAAGTGTGGGAATAAGGTATTTACAAATTGGATTATTGGTTCTGCTTATGTATGCTGAATTGAAAAATCTTGAGTAGCAAAATGCGAAAATATTCAATATTGATTTTCTGCACTCGTCAAAACTCGATGATTTATCAAACCTTGTCCGAAGTGAAAATACGTCTTAAACTTGGGTGTTTTAATTAAAAGAAATTAAAATATCATTAAATGTGTTCTGCGTGTAAAACTAATTTAGAAAGAGCATTCCCGTAACTAAGGGTAGAGTAAAATGAATACGTCTTATTTGGTCTAATATGGAGAAAATAATTTGCATTTCAAATGACATCATCAAATCAGTATCTTATTGGCATTCTTTATAACCACTTATTTCCACACACTTATATATTCTATGCTAAAGTTTTTACGTTTATAATTATATAGTTAAAACTGAGAAAAGATACACAACGGTGGAGTTAAATTCAAACAAAAAAGGTAACCACTTGTAGCATGGATCGGAAAGCTGAACTAGAACGTAAAAAGGCCAAATTGGCCGCTCTCCGTGAGGAGAAAGATCGCCGTAGGCGTGAAAAAGAGATGAAAGATATGGAAGAAGCGGCTGGCCGTATAGGTGGTGGTGTCGGCATCGACAAGGATCAGAGAAAGTAAGAAAAACGATTAAACGATTAAAAACCAATTTTGATATAAAAATGCACATCACAATTTATTTTGTTTAGAGATTTGGATGAAATGCTGTCCTCACTGGGAGTTGCGCCCGTTTCGGAGGTCTTGTCGTCTTTGTCGTCCGTGAACTCTCTAACATCGGACAACTCTAACACCCAAACGCCAGACGCAAGTCTTCAAGCAAATATGAACTGTGTCGGGTTAGTAATTATTCATAATATGCATTTGACAATAACTCTTTTAAATGTTGTTGGTAATTCAATAATTTTGGTATGCAGCGGTGGCAAAAAGCAACCTTTGAATTTGAGTGTGTACAACGTGCAGGCCACCAACATTCCACCAAAGGAAACACTGGTATACTCAAAGCAAACGCAAACTACTAACACCGGTGGACACGAACGTGATGGTGGGTACTACAGATATGTGATTGCTATTTATTTTTGTTGTTTAATGTTTCCACTTATGCTAAAAAGTTGATATATTTTAATGCTGCTTAAACTTTTAGTATAAAGTATGCAAATTTTTATAAAAATTTGTGTTCAACGTCATTCAGATCTCATTAAAAAAAATTAAACTCACTAGTGTATGTGTTCGTTTCTACACAAATATGTTGAATTGATTTAAGTTTACTATAGGCCTGTTGAGGTGGAATAACACATATTTTGGTAGAAGCGATAATTTTCAATATCCTCCAAATTTCATAATAATTTAATAAACACCGATTAAGAAAGAGTAATATTTTAAACTTTAAAGGTTATTATTTTGACATGTCATCCTCTAAAATATTTTCTTAACCTAAAATTTGTCACTCATATATACATAGGTCTGTTCCCTTACTATTCATGAACCATCCCATGTTTTGTTAACGAAATTCGAACTAAATACTTGCGCTATCAAATATATATTTAAATTTACGTAAATTTACACAAATATATTACAGAAAATACAAGTTGTAAATATGTATGGGTGCATGTTTAGACATTTTAGTAATAAAATATATCTCAGCATGTAATTTGTTATGAAACCCTTTATTAAGCACAAATAGAGAACACAGTATACGCTTCAATTATCACGCGTTGTATTGCTATATACTCAATAAATCAACACACGCATTTTCATTCGGCTGTATAACCCGTAAACATTGAGTTACCCCTACAAATTACTTGTATGCAGAACTTGAACAGAAAATCATAATGAAATAAAATAACAAATACAGTTCTTTCTTGCCACTCCTCACCTCTATCAGGATACATGGAGGATTGGTGGAGACCACGCAAAGGTACTGGTATTTATTATTTCGGCAACTCCAAATTGAAAAAGAAGCCAAATTATTTTATAAAAACAAAAATTTTCAAAATTGCTTTGTAATTTTATTTATCATATACATTTGGCTATTCACTTCAAATTATGTGCACATGCTCAGCCATTTAACACTCTTTTGTATTTACAAGTTTTTCCTTAACCCTTATTATTTAGTTATTATGTTGACATTCTTTGCCACTTCATAATTTCAACTCTTTATATTTTTTTTTTTTATAACTGCTTTTTTTACTTTAATATAATCTGTCGCATTTTAAAAAAACATTTGTCTAATAATATGCCCATATTATTTTTTTTATTCATTTTGATTCTAGCTCATGCTACGGATTATTATGGTGAGTTTTGTTTACTTACTTTGTAATTTAAATAACTTTTATAAAGAAATATTACATATATCATGTATATATTTTCAAGTGTGCACGATCTCTGAATGTGTCTCTGCGCGTGTATAGTCATAATATATTTTTGTATTTTAACTAGTACATATCTATCTTTAATTATAAACTTTTAAGCAGTTATATATTTTCAAATAATCGATATTTTCCTTTCAAAAGAATAATTAAGTCGTAGTTGTAGCTAAATATTTTTTGTTTCGTTTTTTTTTTTACTCTTTTTGTGCAAATTGATAGTTCACGTGGGTCATCTTAACCCATTAAAACGTACGTATTTTTAAGTTTTCGCCTGTATAATCGATTCACATTATACTTTTTTTTTTTCTCCACCCATTTTATGATTTCGATTTAGTAAATCGACAAAATATCCGTTTTTTATAAGTTGGAAAAGTAGCATAGTAACTATTGAATTTTGTAAGAAAAATTTCAGTTAGTAAAGGGAAAAAGAATTCATTAAGTTTTAAAAGTAATATTTTACATATACAATAACAATATTAAATAGAAATCATAATATTACTTTGGCATACAATTGTATGTAAAGTCTAGCTTTTACTTCATTATATTATTAAATGCTACCCTCAAATTCCAATCATACAAATATGTTCATTATAAACAAAATTTTTAACATTTGCTGGAAGTGCGATGATTACTCAATGTTTTTGTGTGCATTCGATCACAAGTGTACATAATAATAAATTTAAAAGAAATCTTTTGCATGCTAATATCGTAATTATATTTATATAGAATATGAGTTTAATAATTACTACGCTCCAAAAATGTAAAAGTGTAAAAGTTAGTTATGATTTTTTTAGTTAGCGGACGATCTTCACGTTCCGTTTGCTTCAAACAATCTAAATCAGTGTTTTATGCTTTAATATACAATATGAAAAGATTTAAACATATATTTTTCACAACTTAAAAAAATTATCAGTTGTGCCTCCTAAGAATTTGGGGATTTCATAATATACTTAATTTGCATCCCGACATAACAATTTTTTTGTTTACTTAAAAACAAAAACACTAAAAAAAAATTTACGAAAAATATCAAAAATTTACTTCAACCATCTTTATTCTGTATATTTTTCAAGACGAATACAATCTAAATCCGGGTTTAGAGTGGGAGGATGAATTCACAGGTAGGTAACATCTGCTCCAATCTTTTATAACAGTAGCGGATCGACATGAAGCAAAATAGGAACGTGACAAATCTTCTACGAAAAGTAAAATGCAATTGAAACTAAAAAACTTGAAAGAAGCAAATTAAAGCCAAGTACAGTTTTAGCAAAACGCAAACTATGAATTTAAATGGTGTAAAAGTCCGTTATTAAAATAAGTAATAAGATTTGTTTTATAAGATTTAAACGTTGGCTTTAGGCAGCTGCTAATCGCCAGTTGAAGAAAGATAATATAATTTAAAGCGCAATTAAAGACTAAACAGTTATTTAGTCGCCTTAACATATTTTAACTGCTTCTGAGAAAAAAAAAAATACGTTTAAATGTGCAAACTAAAATTTCTTTTATGCCTCGCTCCTCCCCGTTTTGTCCCAAATCACCAACTGCATCATGTATATGAAACATTAACGCAGAAAAAGCTCTTTGTCATTAATATGTATATTGTTCATACAGTCACTACACACTCGCATTTTAACATTAATACTTACGAATATACGAACAAATGAAAGTTAAATATAAAACCATAGATAATACTAATCATAGGTGTTGAAATTTAACTTTGTAACACAAAAATTCTAAACTATTTTTTATGAGGACTTGAGAGCTTACTAAATTGATATTCAACACGCATGCTTATATAGTTTTGTAAAAAAAAAATGTTTGATACATAGAAGGAAAAAATTAATTTATAGAATGAGAAATATTTAGAAATATTGTTTTTGATTTCGCTTTAATTCATAACTAATATTAATATAACATATAGTTTATTTCTCGCAAATTTATGTAAAAATTGTGTAATTCTATTACTTTTCACATTTCTGACATTAATTTCGAAAAAAAATAGGAAAATTAACATGGAAAAATCAGTCTTTATTGCCGAAATACATTTTTTATTAAAATATTTTTGAGACATTTTTGAGACACATTACTTTTTACTTTAATTTTTATTTATTTTTTTTTGCTATTGAATCATTAAATAATTTTAGCCAAATTCGCGCAGATTTTTATCACAATGATTCTCAGTATGGGTATGCACATACATACATTGCTTTTATACATATGAAACAAAAACAAGAAAACTTAAAATGTTTTATAATTTCAAAAACTTCTTTCATCTGGTGCTTTGTCTATACAAACGCAAACATGCTCACGCTTTTAACAGACATAATTCAATAAGTAACCCCAATCTATATCTTTCGCCATTCTCCGCGCTTTTCACACCCACATGTCTCAAATGTTGTAAAGCAAAGTGATTTCAAAAATAAATATACGTATATTTTCCCTCATCAGATGCTTTATTTGGTCTCTCTTCCACTTTTAATACCTTGTTTTAGGAAATGCACTGCATTATTTCAATATACATCATGTATACATACAACATATATTTAAAACAAATTGCAAAATCTTTTTTTTTTAGGTTATATACAGATATTTGAAATATAAATTGGGTGGAGAAACGTGAATATGATAAGAAAAATAGTTGTATTTTAAATATTATAATGAAAAACTATTTCTTTAATTTATACACGCTATTACAATTACATATGTCTAATTGGCTCTTGTGTACATTATTTGTAGTAACAAACCCATATACATACAAGCAGCAAAATTTTGCTGAACAAAGTTTTTTCTTTACAATTTCACAGCAAGAGTTGGAAGCATAAACATCCGATAATTTTAGATATATTTTATGTATGTATTAAGTTTAAATTGTTATGTAAAATTTACAACAACAAAATCATAATAATATTTTGTACAGTGTATCTAATCTCAAAGCATTTTTTGCGCAGACTCACTACAACTTACACCTCAGCACACAGTGATAACACCTAACACATGTTATAAAATAACACGCAAATTTGGAAAAAAAGTGTTACATAAGGTCACAAGTAGCATAAGGTTTGAATAATAATTTTTACTAAAGTGGTTCTTTTAATTATCAAAAAAATATTTTAATGCTATCTTCAGAGAAAATTTTTAGCTCCATGAAAAAGTCTAAAAAAAATTTTTATTTTTTTATATAACCTCCATAGAGAAAAATAATTGAAATTAAAGTCTTATATATATGTATGTAAATGTATATGAAAACGAGTACACCTGGTTTTATGTACATATTTTTTTGTTCTGTGACGTTTACCATTCATTGGCCTCACTCACAATATACATATATATTATTATACCATATTTGCAAGCTTTATATATTTAATTGTCTTTATATTTTTCACTCACCTTGCACGCTAAGCCGTTTTTCCGCCATCAACATCATTCTATGCCCATAAAAACGAAGACTGACTGCAATAAATTCGAATACTATTTCATTTTCCAAAGTTAATAATGAAATTGAGAAAATTTTAATTATTTTGTACTAGAAATTTGATTATACATACATGCAAAACACATAAATGTTTAGAAAAATTGAAGAGTGGCAAATCGAGCAAACAAATTTACTGGCATAATCAAATAGTGATAGAATTGAAAGACTCATACCACTCCGTATCGAATTCACCTTTATATGTATATACATATATGGGTTTTGACTAGAGAATTTGAGGTAATAATTTACCGAATTTATAATTTTTGTATAAATCGTCAAGAGTAAATATTTTAAAAGGAATTTCAAAATCACACAAATCTTATTAAAAAAAAGAATAAATCAAATAATATATTTTCGCAGCAAATTTTAATTATTTAATAATTGTCCGTGCTCTGACATCTGGCATAAGAAAAGCAATCCCTATATATGTTTCGAACTCGTTTGATAGCAAATAAGCGAATATATATATACTTATAAATTTAACAAATGTAACCTTTTAAGCCTTCTTTCCATACAACAAACTTATTTTTTCGACAGTTCTAAGTAAGTAAATGAAATCGAGACCTTGAAACCTGCCTCTCAAAAGCGAAAACTTTTTTCTTCTTTACAACCTCCGTATGAGTAAACCGTATACACCAGTTACAGGACCTCAAAAACTTTTTTTTGCGAAAAAAAAAGTCCGAACCAACACCATTATATAGAATTAGTTGTCTTTACTAGTCACAATTGATTTTCCGATACACTTCATTAACTCTTCCTTTGTTTTTGTGCTCATTGCCATTATCAATATTGCAATTATGATTTTTATTTCACCCCACTGTACCCATTAACTGCTTTCACCAGTTAAAATTATCTATCCAATTATAGAAAGATCGAATAAAGTTAGGCAAGCCTAGGCACACATATAAGTCTGTAGACATTCGGTGAAACTAAAATTTTTCCGTCATATTGCAATTTTTTGTTATTCTTTTCTAATAAATTTAGGATATTTATTAGAAAAATTAGGACAGTTATTATAAAATAAACGCTTCTTTCACATAACCTCAAATTAAATAATTTTTTATAACCGTAAAAATTTAGGTATACCATTCAGAGTCCGTTCTAGAGGTTTTTAAATGATCCAGGAGGATATTCAATTCATAATTTTGCAGATTAAAAAATAATCTATTTATATATTCATAAAAACACTTTAATATCCCATCCAAAGTTACCTGCCACTGAGAAAAGAAAATTATTAGATACATATGACATTACCATCTACAAATAATTGAAAAGCCACTTTTTAAGATTATGTCACTCCTTCAAAAAAGATATCGCTTTGGTATTTTGAGTAAAGAAGAAAATAAAAAAATAAATGTAAATACTCCACTTATGTATGTATATCTCTAACACAAACTCACAATGCGCACCAAATTGCTTTTTTCTATACACATTCAAGCAACATCTGCTAAAATTACTTGCATAATTGGAAATCCCCAAAAAAAACATTAAAATTTATGCTGTGCAGAAAAGCCAATTGTATACATATTATCAATTTGAAAGAGGAAACTCAAACACATTAAATCTTTTAGCATATAACAAACTAGGCGCGTCTAAAAGAAATGAAAACGAAACAAAGCCAATTAAGAGTTGTGCTACAAGCATAATAAGCAAGATAGTAGAATTGTTCCTGTTCTGTCGATTGTCATGTTCCTCTAGCTGTGTTAGTTTTATACATTAAACAGTGCTTGCATTTGATGCCCAAGGAGATGACGAAGAGAGTTCTCTACCACATATGGAGCATGGTTTTACTTCGAAACTGCCACCCGGCTACTTGACACACGGTCTGCCAACGGTGAAGGACGTAGCACCGGCCATAACACCGCAGGAGCAGAAGAAGGAGCAGGAGGAGAAAAAGGAGAGTGAGTAGAAATGCACAAATACCAAATACCTACTTTATAAAGTAATTTCAACACTTTCATTATTCTTTATTCTTTACAGTTAAGGAACTTTCGGAGGAGCAGAAGCAGATGATCATACTTACTGACGAATTCCAACATTTCATGTTACGCGCCGGCCGTATCGTTGAGCGCGCACTCTCCGAGAGTGTTGACATTTACACGGATTACATTGGCGCTGGCGACAATGAAGATACGAACGATGAGAAAACACATGCACGATTGTCGTTGAATCGGGTTTTCTCTGATGAACGTTGGTCGAAGAATCGTTGCATCACCTGCATGGATTGGTCAACACATTTCCCTGAATTGGTAGCCGCTTCCTATCACAATAACGAGGAGAGCCCCAACGAACCCGATGGTGTTGTTATGGTTTGGAATACGAAATACAAGAAGCATACACCGGAAGATATTTTCCACTGTCAAAGCGCTGTGATGTCAACATGTTTTGCTAAATTCAATCCGAATCTAATATTAGGCGGCACATACTCAGGTCAAATTGTGCTTTGGGATAATCGTGTGCAAAAACGTACACCAATGCAACGAACACCACTAAGCGCGGCCGCACATACACATCCAGTTTATTGTTTGCAAGTTGTTGGCACACAAAATGCACACAATGTTATTTCTATCTCTTCGGATGGCAAACTGTGCTCTTGGAGTTTAGATATGTTATCGCATCCACAGGACACTTTGGAGTTACAACAACAACGTCCATCGAAATCGATTGCAGTCACTTGTATGGCATTCCCGGCGAATGAGATTAACAATTTGGTGATGGGCAGTGAGGATGGTTATGTATACTCAGGTGAGACAGTATTTTTAATATTGAACTTAACATAAAACTTAAGCCTTTACTAGATACGTATTTGGTCGATATTCTGCTTCTATTAATTGTGTGAGCTTTGATCTTATCTAATAATGGAGCTTTCATACATACATACATGTTGTAAGCCTCCCCAAAATGTCTGACGAATTTTATAAAAGCAATTTTTTCTCAGAAAAAACCTTGAAAATTTGTAATCGTTGTAGCCATTATAGGAAAACTGCTTAGTATTAAGATTTAGTTATTGTCTATATTTAGAGCCAAGAAAGAAGTTCTTTGAACGAGTTCGAAACAAGGAAATGACTAGGCGAGTATGTTTAATGGGCATGAAAAGAGATGATTAATGCTATACTAAGATGCTTTCCTTATGAAACAGATATTGTATATGTCTTGATTTAATTTACGTGTAGATAAGTAATATTATAACCTTACAGCTTTCTAACACTATTTGATGTGCTATAGACCAATATTCATAAAAAATAAAGGCAAAAGTTTAAACATTGGACCATATGATAATTATATTTGTTTATTGTTTTTATTTTAAATATTATTAAACATCTTCTCCACCAGCATGTCGTCATGGTTCGCGCACTGGCGTCAATGAAGTCTTCGAAAAGCACTTGGGACCGGTAACAGGAATCTCCACACACTACAACCAATCGTCACCCGATTTTGGACATCTCTTCCTAACTTCCTCTATCGATTGGACTATTAAGCTCTGGTCTATGAAGGTTGAATGCAATATTATCTCATTCTTTATTAAAATAATAATGTGGACTCTACTTAAATTTTAGGACACTAAACCATTATACTCATTTGAGGATAATTCCGATTATGTCATGGATGTCGCATGGTCGCCCATTCATCCGGCACTGTTTGCTGCTGTCGATGGTAGCGGTCGTCTTGATTTATGGAATCTAAATCAAGACACTGAAGTACCCACAGCATCTGTTATGGTTGGAGGTGCGCCAGCGCTTAATCGTGTATCGTGGACACCGTCTGGGTTGCATGTGACTATCGGCGATGATGCAGGCAAACTGTACGTTTACGATGTCACTGACCATTTGGCGCAGCCGTCACGTGATGAATGGTCGCGTTTCAATGCGACACTCAATGAGCTCAAAATAAATCAAAGCGATGATGTTTAAATCAAAGCAAAACAAAAAAAATATTGCATTCACAATTGCGTGGAATTATGCTAAATATATTGATTTAAAAAAAAAAAGACTTAATTGATACCCTTCTACTATGGCGACTTAATATGTATGTGAAGAAACAGAAAGATTAGCTGTGTTGTCAAAGGAAAGGTCTTGAAAAATTCATTTAATGAATTATGCACATATAATTTGTATCTATTCCTCATATCTACATACAACAATAAGTTAAAAGATTTTTACAAAAAAAAATTAAAACATTTAATGCTTTTTTTTTTTTTAATTGTAAAATACTCGCGCTTGATTGTAAGTAAGAAGTGCTTGAGTAATAAGTATTAATTAATTTTAAATTTCTTATCATTCAATAAAATTATGCTTTAATAGTATTATTCACTTTTAATTTTTTTTCTAAATTTTATTGTTTTATATGTATTTATGTAATTGAAACTTTAGTTTTCAAATCAACACTGATATTAACACAGGAAAAAGAACGTTTTATAGGCAGCTTAAATCTGAGCGCAAATAAATACTAAAGTAAAATTAATATGAATATTTACGTGTATTTAACGTATAAAGATTTATTGAAAAACGATATATAAATATAAATCAGGAAAATTTATGCCGAAAATGAATAATGCTATTATTTATATGTTTCCTTTTTGTGATCCTTTGATTCCAAAGGTCAATGTTGCATAATTGGTAGTTCTAATCAGAACATTGACCTTCACTAAGTTTTGACGTAATATTCTAAGGAGATTCAAGCAAAACCGTTTCTTGAAACGAAAGGAAACATTGGGAATGGGATATGTTAGATAGTTATGTTTTACATGAAGTAATGGACTTAATGGTATAAGCTAATAAAATCCGTAATGTTATCACGAAAACACGTGACATTCTGTAGAGGCAACTCAAGCTGCATCTATACAAAAAGAAATTAGTCTCCGAATTCGCACTGAAAAGAGGTTGCATAATGGTGAGCTTGTCAGTTTATACTGCTTTTCAAGTAAATACGATTCAGTGAATCGGTAGACCAAAAAAACACTATCCTGATCCTCTCCAGGTGCGTCCTTACTCAGGTTGAAGCTGTGCTTTTTCTTCTTCCCAATTCCAGGAAAACACTGTCTAGTAGTAGTAGTTGTTGTTAGGTGTGTGCGTAAGTCCCACCTCTGAGCGTAGCTGTGCTTCTTCTTTATTCCAGAAAACTCAGTTGAAAAATTAATTTGGATTTCCTGCAGTCTATTGATGAGTTAGATATAGATATCTATTGATATATAGAGATAGATGAGTTGAATTGATTAATACTGTCCCTATTATGGTTTACAATTTTACTGCATTTTATCTTCACTCTTTTAGGTTGGTAACTTAAATGATACTTCAACTGAAATTAGTTGTAATACGTAATATCAAATCAGAGTTTAGTTGTTCTGAAGTTGAATTGCTTTAACCTCAATTCAACTGAGTTGAGTTGTAAACCGTAATAATGCACGATATGTACCTCATTGGCTGAAAAGTTCTTGGCCTGACACGGAATCTCTTTCCGAACAAAACATTTTCATTCTTGCCTTAGAATGTTTCTTGCCTTCTACTAACCTAAATATACTGTCAAAGCTTTATGACATTCCATCCAATCGTTCTCAATTTATTGGTCTCAAATTGTCGCTACTCCTGCCACTTATGTTTACAATTGAAAAAAGTGAATTTTATGTTTTGATAAAACATTGTTTCCTGATGGGGAAAAAATACCATGAATGCAAAGAAATGATTTGTTAAGTGTTACAGTAAATATGCTTCAGTATTTTCAACTGAAGCATTCAACACTCAGCATTCACGAATTTTCGCAAATGAGTGCTACGCCTCGATCAAAAGAAAATCTGGCTCTGATCAAACGCAATAAAAACAAGTAAGAAAGGGCTAAGTTCGGGTGTAACCGAACATTTTATAATGTCGCAATGTGCAAGGATCAGAGGCGGCGAAATGATTTCAGGTGCTGGCATAGCTTTATATTAAAAAATGTTGCGGAAGAATTCAACATTCAGTATTCGTAGAAATTGTCAATGGATTGCAATCATATTTGGTATCTTATTAACTTAAATTACAGGCCATAGACTCATGTACTTTCATTGTTATATTTTGCTTCGTGTCAGAGATATTTATATTAAAATCTAACAAATTAAATCAAAAGTGATATATGCGATATAAACTCAACCAAAGTGGCTTGATTGAAAATATTAGATACATGAGGAAAAATTCAACAAGAGAAAAGGAAATCATTACATTAGGAATAAGCGGCTTAGACCATGATCAAGACCGATTTCTTTCATATTTAGCGCGAAATCACATTGTGTTTAAGAAAACATATCCACTTAATTTCATTAAAATATCACACATATTGACCAACATAAACGGTTTAAAGTCAGGTGGAAAGTCGGTAATTCTTATATCGGGCACTTTTGGGATAGAGGAAGATCACCACTGATCACAGTAACTGTTTTCATTACTCAAGTATATCAAGGTAACTCAAACAGAGACTGACATATTCGGCATAAAGTCTGCTAGAATAGCGAAAATCAACATATGTAGTATGTGGGAGCTGGGATAATTCGTAGACCGATTTCACACATTTTCGGCAGTAAACTATGGTATATCCGATTACACGTTCACTTAATTTTGCTAAGATATCTTACATATTGTCCGAAATGTATGGTATAATGTCCACCCAGAGGTTGAAAATCCGTATATTAGGTACAAGAGGGGCTGGGGGAAGTGCTTACCCGATTTTATCCACTTTAAGCACATGGACACACTGTTATCAGGAAGATACGCTCTCCAAATTTCAAAGAGATTTCAAATATTGACCGTTATATATGGTATGAAGTCTACAGGAAGGTTGAAAATCCGTATATTAGGTATATGGGGGCTATGGGAAGTGCTTACCTGATTTTCACCATTTTTAACACAAGAGCACATTATTATCATATAAAGATAATCCTCCAATTTCATTACGATATCTTACAGATTTTCCGAAATATATGGTATAAAGTCTACCGGACCTTTGAAAATCCGTCTATTAAGTATATGGGGTTAGGGGTAGTATTTACCCGTTTTCGATACCATTTTGGATACCAGAGTACACTATTATCATGGAAAGATAATAATCCAATTTCATTACAATATCTTACAGATTTACCGAAATTTTCGGTAAAAAGTCAGATAGAGATACTGAGGTCCATTTATTGGGTATTTGGGAGCTTGAAAAGTTATAATCCGATTTCAACTATTTTTACGGATGAGATGGCATAGCTTGAACGTACTATTCGTGGAAAGCTTTGTTCCAATATCTTAATTGATATTCGATTGGGTCTACCTTAAATTGAAAGTATCAGATGAAACTTAAAACTATGTTATATGAGAAGTAGGCGTGCTTTTCATCCGATTTCATCCATTTTAACAACGTGATATGAGTATGCAAATACAATTTCATATACCAAAATTACCAAATATACCATTTTGTGAAATTGGTTAAGGGGTGCTTGAGATATGGGATTTTTCCTAAAGGTGGGCGGTGCCGCGCCCATCACCAAATGATTTCATGTTCTGACGTGTTTCTTCAACGAGTTAACGCACTTTTAGTAGTTTCCAACATAACTTTTGTATGGGAAGTGGGCGTGGTTATCATGCGATTTTAATAATTTTCTCCGTCGTAAATCTGCGGTGGTTTATTATCCGATTTTACTCATTTTCTTAGTATATGAAGAGATGCTAGAAAAACTTAGCCGGAGCAAATTATGTGTATACAGCTTTAACGGCTTCCGAGATATATTAAACCTATATGTATTATATTATATATATTAAACCTATTCGGGGGCGGGGTCGTGCCCACTTTTACAAAAATTTTTTTTCAAAGATGCCCGCTCAACTACAATAGTATTAAATATTCCAAATATCGTTGATCCAAATATCGACTCGAGAAAAGTCTAATACCTTAGGGTGAGTGACGAAACATATGCATATAGTTAAATAAATTGTGAATGTCCCAAAGGAGTACTTACAAGCTTAAGAAATATTACAAGCCAGTATTTGTATATTTATACACCTACCTAAGGGAATAAGAAGTTGTATGAAACATATACAGACCATTTTGTGGTGCCATTCCTTGGTTTGCGCTCTAAAATAAGTGAAAAGTGATTTCGAAGAGAGATTCCAGCGCTATATGCGAGACTGCCATTCTCTGGCTTAATAGCAGACCAGAAACTCGTTCAGGATTAAGAATTTGATTTTAGGAAATTGAACAGATATCCAGCTACTACGATATCTACGGTGATATCTACTAGCTGCGGCCCAAAGGGGAACTAAGTACAGACTTGCGGTTATTTGGATTCAAAACCCCTAAGTTTTTAGTTAACCTGCTGCTGATAGCAGACAGTAAACTTTTTGGGCGAAGGTTAGATGTTGTCGAACATAGATGTTGTAATAACAGAATATAATAATAGAAGGTAAGATCCATTTTCGAGGATATTTTGGACATAGAAAGCTTTGCCCATTTACAGTTATTCGTTTGTGTATAAAATACTATCTAGCTTAAAGTCATTGGTATTCTTCATCGCGTGCAATCGGCGATTAAATATGGAAAATATACACTTGGGCACATATAACATATATGTATGTATATGTTTGATACAGGCGCTCAACCCAAATTATTACAAACACTTTCGTACATACATGCCTTATTGGGGGCCAAAAACAAAACAAAACGATGAGTCGACTATCTTGGAGGCGAGTGTAATTATTGCATTCCTAGCAACAATATACATTATATTAAACATACATATGTACATTATACATATATATATACATATTAAAGTACATACCTAAATACATACAGACATATATCATTGAACGCGAGCTTTCATTCAATGTGCGACCAGTTAAATGAGTGTAGCTGATATTCAGTCGTTTAACAGCTTTTGAGAAGTAAACAAGTGACAAAGTTAAGAGGAAGTATAATTCTATTGAAACCTAAGAATATTTAAGTTTTAAACAAATAGGATTAATTTAAAGACCTTCCCAGCAATACAATGGATTACAAAGTGAGTAAATTTGAAAATGTTTGTAGACACAATTCGGTTGACATATTGATTTTATACCCACTTAAATTCGTTCGCATTCCGCACGATGCGTCATCAAATATTTCAACGCTCTTGTTAGCCAACTCCCACTGAAGTGCCCGCCGCCCCATTTGACGCCTCAGCAGACGCACAGGCACTGCGCGCCGCCATGAATGGTTTCGGCACGGACGAGGAGGAAGTCATCAACTTACTCACTGCGCGCTCCAATGCACAGCGACAACAAATAAAGGCGCAATTCGAAACGGAATTCGGGCGTGACTTAGTCGACGACTTGAAGAGCGAATTGGGTGGTAAATTTGAAGATGTGATTGTGGCTTTAATGACACCGCCCGTGGAGTATTTATGCAAGCAACTGCACGAGGCTATGGCCGGCATGGGTACCGATGAGGAAACACTTGTCGAAATATTATGTACCAAAACGAATGAGGAAATGCAGGAAATTGTCGCAGCTTATGAGGCGAAATATGACCGACCGCTAGCGGAGCAAATGTGTAGTGAAACTTCGGGACATTTTCGACGTCTATTGACCTTAATTGTAACAGGCGTACGCGATCCAGTTGGAACTGTTGATGCCGGAAAGGCACACGAAGATGCCGAAGCTTTATATGCGGCTGGTGAAGAGAAGCTCGGCACCGATGAAGAAGTATTCAATCGTATTATGTCGCACAGCAGTTTCGCACAATTGCGGTTAATTTTCGATGAATACAAAGAATTATCCGGACAGACTATTGAGCAAGCGATCAAACATGAGATGGATGGCGCATTACATGATGCAATGATTGCTATTGGTAATTAGAAGCGTTTTGCTTACAGTTTTCATTAATGATTCACATCTTCACTTTTAACTATTGTATATGCAGTGTGTATGTATATATATTAGGGTGGTCTTTAACTATATAGGGAATAAAAAATGCATCGTTTTAATACTATTAAAAACGAGGAGATTACATATGAATTGGTAGCGATTGGTGGTGGTTAGGCGTTTCAGAGAAGAGTCAGTGTTCCGTATATCATATGAAAAATCAAAATGTACACTTTTATCGACATATTACAAACTTCCCGAAGAAACCGTTCAATTAGCGTATTTAAGTGCCACCCTAATGTATTTACAAACATATAATATATATATAGTAATGTATCTATTACTTTTTTGACTTCCGGTTTAATTTTCCACCTATTATGGGCTTATTTAGTTGAATGTGTGCAGTCACCGGCAGCCTTTTTCGCCAATCGCCTTTACAAAGCAATGAATGGAGCCGGAACAAATGATGCTGCCCTCATACGTTTAATTGTAAGTCGTTCGGAAATCGACTTGGGTACTATTAAAGATGAATTCGAACGTATCTACGACCGTACTTTGTACAGTGCTATTGTGGTAAGTGAACTCGACGTAACGAATATTGCGCCATTCTACGTATCTAGTTTCAGAAGATACCACAAAGTGGATTCGAAAATTTACATTTTGGTAGGTAGAAATAATCATACTCAGTTTTTGAGTTGATCTTTGAAATTTGGTATACAATACCTAGTCGAATACCCAGCCGGTGGATCCGGTGGAACACTAAAAAAAAGTAGAATCGAATAATTTAAAGCTGTTAGCGCACTGATTTCAGGTAATCTTGTCCACTTTCTTTCCAAAATACAAATACAAGCGCGTTAGGATGAAAATAAGATAGTATCACATTATAAAAATTTAATGTTGGGAGCATTCATATAGTAAATTGCTAGCTAAATCGCACATTTCCTTATAAAATTTATAAAAATTATATTCTCAAAACTTATTTTATACATATTGGGGATCTTATCTACAGAATGGTAGATTTTACCAATATTCGTTTACAATACAATATAAAATAATACAATAATACGGGAATACAATATAAAAGTCAATAACAAAAGAAAGGAAAATTTTTATCTAATTACCGAAAATCCCCCTTATATTAATCATTTGTATTAAAATGGCTATATTTGAATAACACTCATGTCGATTTGAGCATTCATTAAATTAGCTTATCTCATCTTCTGAAAAGTATTTGAAGGGGTGAGAGATAAAGCTTAATATTTTAATTATGCACTAATATTGGATTCCACTTAAATTCTTTAGCCACCTAATTATAAATATAAATATATAAATATATTTTATAAAATGTCTACAAACATTAAGCCAACTCTGAACAGCTAATGACTTTTATAAGACTTTTTTGTACCCGAAATATGCTCGAAGGTTTGTAATTAGCTGACAAGGAGCAACCGTCACGTGACAAAAAAACAAACATTAGAGTTCTTGATTTTGAAATTTTTTTATTTCAAAGTGAGGATCGAGCCCTTATTCGTTTTAATAGTGATATACATTTCTAACCACTACACCCTCCTGCTGGACGCCGTGTTTGTATTTATTTTTAATTTCTGAGTATTTCGCTAGCGGTCCTGAAACCTACTAGCATTCTTCTGAAACTAGATAGATATAATGGTGCGCTTTAGTTAATTCTAGCAATTAAAATACATAAATATGTTTCCTTTCCTTTCCTTTTTTCATATTTTTATTGTTGTGTTGTTTGATGAATGTACCGTTGTGTAGGAAGTAAGTATTCGATTTGCACAAATTATTAATATATTGAATATTGACTTTATTTTCCATATATGTGACTTTACTAATTTTAATTATTTTAACCTCATTTTATTTTTTTACAAAAAAAATGTTTTTATACAAGACAACTCCTACATATAATCGTTTAACGTAATTATTATAAAAACAAATAACATTTATGAAGATAATTGAAGCATCAAACTATACCTGCTTAAAAGTATATAAATATTAATTAAATGCTTAACCCTTGAATCCTTAACTTAATAACAAATGAAAAATTGTCTTTTTAACAAAAACATTTAATTGTTTGTGAATTTGTGGTTAAATGTGCACATCTTTATGTATAATATACCATTTAAAAATGTTTACATATTAAAATTACTTGTTTTATTAGGCGGAAACATCGGGTGACTACAAAAATGCCTTGGCTGCGCTGCTGGGTGGAGCTTAAGCTGCTATAATACACTTTTAAATTAATCCAGAATATGTATTTGGAATATTTCATTTAATGATTGCTGCAACAACAGGAGCATATAAACATAACAATAGGAGTTGTAAACACCAAGCATTTTAACATAGAACAATTTTATGCTGTATATTTTAGCGTTTGAAATAAAACAAGTTTCAACTAAATAGACAAATATTTATAAAATAATATATAACATTTTTATATTACTCACATAATTCATATCATATAAGAAATAGAAATAGAAATAGAAATATAATAATAATAGACGACATCCAATTTTATACCAAAATTATCAGGATTATTTTTTCTGGCTGAAAAACTTTTAACCTTTTTTGACATCGCGTCGCAAACAAATAATCCCTGTCCTTGTACTAGGTTACTAGCCTTAACTAGAATACTGTAAAAGTTGCATGCGATTTTATCCTACGGTTCTCAAGTTATTGGTGCCGCTGCTACTGTTAACATTAAAAAAGGGAATGTGAATGGCTTGATAAGTGTTGCAGCAAATTTATCCTAGGACATTCTAATCAAACGCAATAAGAATGAGTTCTGCAACAATTTGTGACTATTTCGAGTAATTTCGAGTTTATTTCTAATATTAACAAATACGAGAGGGCTAAAATAAAAGCCGGGGAAATGCATTCAGGTGCTGGTAAAACTTTATATTAAAACAAGTAAGAAAGGGCTAAGTTCGTGTGTAACCGAACATTTTATACTCTTGCAATGTGCAAGTATCAGCGGCCGGGAGATGTTTTCAGGTGCTGGCATAACTTTATATTAAAAAATGTTGCGGAAGAATTCAACATTCAGTATTCGAAGAAATTGTCAATGGATTGCAATCATAATTGATACCTTATTAACTTATATTGCAGGTCATAGACTCACATACTTTTGTTGCTATATTTTGCTTCGTTTCCGAACTCAAATAAGATAGATGCGACATAAACTCAACCAAAGTGGCTTGATTGAAAATATTAGATACATGAGGAAAAATTCAACAAGAGAAAAGGAAATCATTACATTAGGAATAAGCGGCTTAGACCATGATCTAGACCGATTTCTTTCATATTTAGCGCGAAATCACATTGTGTTTAAGAAAACATATCCACTTAATTTCATTAAAATGTCACACATATTGACCAACATAAACGGTTTAAAGTCAGGTGGAAAGTCGATAATTCTTACATCGGGCATTTTTGGGATAGAGGAAGATCTGCACTGATCACATTGACTCTTTTCATTACTCAAATATATTAGGGAACATATTTCCACGCAGTTTTGTGATGGTAACTCGCACCGTGACAAACATATTCGGCATAAAGTCTGCTAGAATAGCGAAAATCATTGTATACTACATATATATGGAGCTGGGATAATTCGTTCACCGATTTCACACATTTTCGGCATTAACTATGGAAAATCCAATATTATAATTAATTTTGCTAAGAAATCTTATATATTGATAGATCAATATAACGATATATGACCCAACCGAAAGTTCGAAACTCTTACATTATGTATATGGGTATGTGGGTAGTATTTATTCGATTTTATCCATTTTTAGCACTACTACATATCATTACCGAAAAGATACGCTATCTGAATTTCATTAAGATATGTCGCAGATTGACCGATATATAGGGTATAAAGCCAACCGGAATTTTGAAATTCTTATATTAAGTATATGTTTTCTAGGGGAAGGATTTGCAAAGTTTTACCCATTTTTGAAACCAGGGCTCGTTATTATTATGAAATGATACTTCTTGAATTTCATTAAGATATCTCACACAATTAGAGATAGTTTCGATAAAAAAAAATCGACCATAGGCACTGAGATCCATATATTGGATTCCTGGAGGCTTAAAGAGTTATTTGCCGATTTCCACCATTTTTACGCATGAGATGGCATATCTTGAAGGCACTATTTGTGAAAAGTTTTATTCCAATATCTTAATTGATGAAATATAAAATTGCCTTATATGAGAGGCTTAGTTATTGTTATCGGATTTCGCCCACTTACACATAGTATCATAAGGATGCAAATATAATGTCACATACCAAATTTAGTTGAAATTGGTTAAGGCGTTCATGAGATATGGGATTTGTGTATACATACATATATACACAGTTAAGCAGTTAAGGTTTAAAAAACTTTCCAGTTTATGGTGACCAATTTAATATGTGTCAATTAACGTGGTACATATGTAGATTTCTTATTTAACGAAGTTAAGTGTACTGAACTAAGTTGTGTTAATTCGTTTTCCTGGCATTTTCAGCTAAAGTTGGACGAATTATTGACAGAAAAGTTCAAAATTTCTTTATAATTTATTAGATTTTAATTTTTAAGTAATAATTGTACTAATAATACGGTTATTTGATATGGAAATATACATATTACGAATATATAAACAAGTACATGTAGTGCAATTTAACCGAGGAACCGCGGAGCGGAATTGGTGTCTGGTCAATGACTATAATTTCAATTTTTTGGACATGAATATGGTCGATGTTACCTACTAAAATCTAAGATAATTCAACAAGACTAATTTGAGTCGCTATATTCATTATATGGAATCATCATTTCTGGCACCAAACCGCTTTTTGTTCCCTTAATTTTATTATAATTATAACTTAATTTATTATAATTTTTATCTCATAATTGATCGATATACAAGGTATAAAGGAAGATCCTCCTGCCCGTTATATAGTAGCTACGACAAGGTTTGGACGGATTCAAATAATTTTGAAGGCGTCACATGTCTAAGGCACAACTTTCGATTCGATGCCTTTATTAATACTTAACTAAACTACTTCAAATTAAAATATGATGAAGAGATTCCAAATGGAATTCCACGAGAAGTTCGAGTTGTTTTGGGTATTTATTTTGTCTTGCAAGAAAAAACTTTAATGTGTCAGTTATCAAATATCTCCACAAAACAGAGTTATTCTCTCCTATAATACTGAGGCTATTGAAAATGGATACGACCTCTCCTCTGATTACCTTTCAAACAATAAAGAGTTGCCTCAATAGATTTATTAAGCACACTATCCTCAGTTGGCATATCATCCTCAGAATAATGTAAACCAAAAGTAGGACCATGAATCTTATCTTGTCCTGCCACCTTATATAGAGAAATTTTTGATTTCCATTAGTCTTACTTATAATTTACATATGTATATCTCTTATAATTTGTGCTGAATTCTTTCTGAATTTTCCATTTATTACAATATTTATATTTAAATTTGTAGACTGGTGTATTTATATTTCCACTCAGAAAATAGAAACATAAAAAGCTCGAAGAGTCGATTATTATTTCATATGCAATGCACTTTTAACAACATACATATGCATTTAATTGCATACATATATATGTATATTCGTCACACATACTTTCTTAATGTGCGAAGCTTCCATTTACCGTGCGAGTAGTTAAGTGAAAGTAGCAAATTTTTAGTCTGCTAATGACTTTTTAGAAGTAAACAAGAAACAAGAAAGAAGAAACAATAGGAAAAGAATTATACATATTTTAAAGAAACGTCAGAATATTTTAATCGTCTATAATTTGAGTTAACCACCGAATTAAAAGCATTAAAATGGATTACACAGTGAGTGAATAAACTTAAAATGTGATGCATATACTGATTAACAAGGTATTTATGTTACGTGTAATGTTTACTTGTATTAGCCGACGCCCACAGTTGTTCCCACAGCTCGTTTTGACGCATCAGCAGACGCACAGGCGTTACGTGCCGCCATGAAAGGTTTCGGTACGGACGAGGAGGAAATCATCAAAATTCTCACCGCTCGTACAAATGCCCAGAGACAACAAATTAAAGCACAATTCGAGATAGAGTTAGGGCGTGACTTAATCAAGGATTTGAAAAGTGAATTGAGTGGCAAATTTGAAGATGTTATTTTGGCTTTAATGACAACGCCCGTGGAATATTTATGTAAGCAGCTACATAATGCTATGGCTGGCATGGGCACCGATGAGGAGACACTTGTAGAAATATTGTGTACCAAAACGAATGAAGAAATGCAAGAAATTGTTGCTACTTATGAGGCAGTTTATGATCGCCCGCTGGCGGAGCAAATGTGTAGTGAAACTTCTGGCTTTTTCCGCCGTATGCTGACACTCATCGTCACAGGAGTACGCGATCCCACGGGCACCATTGACGCAATTAAAGCGCACGAAGATGCAGAGGCTTTATATGCGGCTGGGGAAGCCAAGCTGGGCACAGATGAGGCCGTCTTCAATCGTATTATGTCGCACAACAGTTTCGCACAATTGCGGCTTATCTTCGATGAATACAAGGAACTCTCGGGGCAAACTATTGAGCAAGCAATCAAACATGAGATGAGTGGTGCTTTGCACGATGCAATGATAGCCATTAGTAAGTGTAAATTTCTTATATAATCTAAATAGATGATTCATGTACGTATTTTTACACAATTATGTTATTTTTTCATTATAATAATATACATTTATATGTAATTGTGTTTATACAGTTGAATGCGTTCAGTCTCCGGCTGCGTTTTTCGCCAATCGACTTTACAAAGCAATGAATGGAGCCGGAACAAATGATGACACTCTAATTCGCATAATTGTAAGTCGTTCTGAAATCGATTTGGCTAATATTAAAGATGAATTCGAACGTATTTACAATCGTACATTGTACAGTGCTGTTGTGGTAAGTAAATGTCAAAAAAAATTATTTTTCAAAAAAAAGGATAATCAATTTTATGCGTATTTAATCAAAATTTCTATTTCTTTAAATTTAATTTTGCAAACTCATTAAACTATTTGCAGTCGGAGACCTCTGGAGACTACAAAAAGGCATTGACGGCCCTTCTTGGTGGAGCTTAAGTTGCTGTAAAAGTAAACTGTGATTGATATCACTAATTAAGTTTTGATTACTTTTCAAAAATAAAAACAACCCATGTGCGTTTCTATCTAAACACCAGTTTTTACTGAAGCAAAATGTAATGCTTGACATGTATCAACGTAAAAATTGATAAAACTTCATTAAAAACTAGTCTATTTTTGATGCTTAATTAGTACATTAATAAAAAAAATAGACTTACTTTTAAATTGGGTGGTTTTTTATCTTTATTTTTAAAATTGCTTATCATAGTATTGTTAATTTTTGAACTCTTTACTTGAAATACAATTTATAAGCTTTCTTTTCCTTAATTGGTAGGTAGTTCTCAATTTCATTGGGTACTGTGAAAAATGGCGATGGGACCTGGAAAACAACACCATTAAGATTTGTATACATATCTCAAAATATTTCTTTAAGAACTAACATTTTTCAGCTGACTGTATGTGGCTTCACGATTTGTATACTCCTTGAATATATAATTATTTTCGATTTCGTAATGAAAGCGAGTATCGTGCATTTTAAGCAACACATTATCGACCCGTAGGAAATGTCTAAGTAATATAAAGAAACCCGACGGCATAACACGCTGAAAATATAACAAATAATTTAATACAGTTGTATTTCAAGCATAGTTTGTCGCTTACAATTTTCACTGAACATGAAGAAATCCCATTGTCATGCAGTTCGTCTTCGAACAAGGTGAGATCGTGATAGAATAGTATTTTTTCACGTTGCATTAGTTTGAATTTATTCAGTGACATATCTGAATTTTCTACTCGAAATTTTTCATTCAAGGTACCTTGGTAGTCGGTAGTAAAAGTCCAATCAAACGGTTTAAATTTTTCTTCCATATGACAATCAGGTCTGCTATCTTTCCACTCTTGGGCGCAGGCAACTTGCAGTGGCTGTTTTCCATTTTCAACTAAGCGTAATGAATCCATTGGAAGAAATTCTAAAAGTGCGCCATCTTTGTGTTTTAGTGATAGCTTATTTTTGTGGAAAACCATATCGGGCAGGTGTGGCAGTTCAAGTGCATAGCGATAAGTACATAACTCACAGCACTCATCTTCATCTTGTTTGCAATTGCTATCTTGACCCTTTTTGCAGATACTTTTAAGTATATGTGATTTGAGGTAGCTTATGTGCCAATTCTGAAAGTCAATTGTTTCGCTGTCAACTGGTAAGCGGGGTACCAATTCGTCCTGTATACACAAAATGTTAGTGATTTTATAATCTCCACCCTTGCGTTACCACTTACCTCCATCATACTTATAATTCAATATAGATACCTTATACAATTTATGCGTTTTTGTAGTTTATAATGTGTTATTGGTGCACATAAATTATATTTTCGCCGAAGAGAGGCAGTTTATGCATGTAATTTAAAGATTTTGTTTTTGTGCTATTTTATTTTGCGATGACATTCGTTGGCTGTCGGCAAAGCCGCTTTTTCAGTCCACCGCTTACCAGTTGAATAAGTTAGAAAGATTTTTCAATTAGCAATTTAAAAAAATGCATATTATTTAAAAATAGCTTTATGTGTTTGAAATGACAAATAGTTCCTTAACATATAAGTTTAAAAATGTTTTTTTTAATTATTTATTTTACCAAGTTGTGAATATATCAAAAACAGCTGATTAAGTGCAAACAATTGTGAATTTTTGTACTTGTTTTTATGATCAGTGTAACAATCATCAGATCGTAGTACTAAACTAATTAAAAATCAAGTTATGGTATCCAAAGTTATTGACACGGTTTCGAGCGACTCAGATGATGGAGATGGTGGAGATGATGCAAAAATGCGTCAGTTCCTGGAAGCGGCGGACACCACTTTGTTAACTAACACTATGTTTCAGCAGACAGGAAAACAAAATAAGATGAGAGAGAAGACTCCTGAAAAAGTGGATCAAATCGTTTTGGAACAAAAAGGTTACTACAGATCAACATATATGGGCATATTTTACCATTTTGTGCAATTGTAGACACAAAATCAAATCGCTATTTGATGGAGGGTAACATGGAAGCTAATGTAGACTTCATCGCAACAGAATCGACGCAGAAATTTTTCGGGAAGAAACTTTCGGAACTGATAGCGAAAAATGTGGAGTTTTTTAATTTTGACGCTCCATCTAAAGTTCACAAAATTAGTAGAAACCGTGTTACACTACTCGCAGGAGTAGATTGTTATGTCAAGCCATATGAAGAATTCGAATTCGAAATCAAGGGTCCAACACGGCGGCCTGTGATAAAGAGAAGAAAAGTGGATATTGAAGAAAAAGAACACCCTCAAGAAGAACTCTTTAACTCTGCCTCAGTAAATGCTAAAGATATTACCAGTGGAAAGCTTATATCTGGTTGGGTATCAAAGCGAGAACGAAAGGAAAAACATTTTCACTATAAAGGTGATGCTGTTCGTACTCTCCATTTCAAACCTGTTGAAAATGAGTTTACAAAGCTGCGTAACAAAAATAAGTGGAATGAAACAAAGATAAAACAAAAAAGAAATTTAAGATTTGTATAATTTATATTTTTTTCTTTAATTCGAAAAAATGACTAAAAGACTAATTACTAAATTCCTAGGTATGTAGTTAATAGTTATTTACAAATCCATTGTGCTGCCATTATATCCTGTGTGCTGTGCAGACATGTGCGACTGACCTTCTAGCATGCTTAGCACTCCAATGCCACTTTGTGCACTAACACCTCCAGAATTTGGGATGTCTTGCATACCGCTATTCAGCACGCCGACATTATGATCATTAGATGCCGGCATTTCAAGTATATTAAGGAAATCCCCTTCTTGAAAATCTTCCTTTTGCATACTTTGACTCTCCTTCATTAGTTTATCATATTCTTGAAGAACCCCATTGAATTCTGCTATTTCGCTACGATTTCGTGCAACCAGTTGATGCTTGAAGTAGTTATGTACATTGGTTAACGACGCATTTGTCAAAGAATAATAAGCCTTTTCTAGGCTTTTCACTTCAACCTCATTCTCCATTTCAATCTGTGGATTATTAGCGTGTACTTCACGAATCCGTTGCATAAGGTTACGCATAAATTCTTGCGCTGCATCGGTGAATAACACTAGGGCCGATTCAGAAATATCTGTGAAACCACACACACGAAGTTGCCCACAAACGGCCTTTCGTAAAGCAACACGACATATTTTGGGGTTTATTTGTGGATACACTTGTGGTACACCGCGAGCAAAACTACTTTCAATTGGCGGTATAAACCATATTGGTTTAGCAAACTTATCATCATTAATAAAATCGGCAGCATTTTCAGGTGGGAAATCTACTTCAGGTATCATTTGACAAGGATTTAGCAAATAATTCGATGTGCCCTATGAAGAGAAGTTAAAATCAATAATACAATGTATAAATGTATGATATTACCGATTTGTTGGAATAGGTGTCAATAAGCGACTGCAACATTTCAGTTTGCTTCATAACTTCTATAGTTTGAGTAACCAAGGGATTTTTCACCTGCAACTCCACACTACAACAATTGTTGAAATAATTGTTAATAATTAATAATTTTGTAATAATTGTGATAAATAAAAGTAATGATTTCTACCTTTTTTTTGCGCTGGACGGTAATCTCTCCTGCATTTCTTCGAGTTTTGATCGTTTTGCTGCTACAGGCACCATTTTTTCGGTTTCATTTTCCTTCGCTGATGTTTCTTTTATCTTACCCCAAAGTTGTCTCGGCATAACTAACAACCTTTTTTTTCTTTGCTTTGACCTTAAGGTTAAGAATGTTTTGGTTGCTTCGATTTATGATTACTATTAAACCCCAGAGTAATAACAAAATATCTGACGCTCTCGCTTTTCATATAGATTGCCGTTCACAATAATTTTGTTTATAATTTCTTCTTAACTCCGAATAATTATTTTTAACAGTTTTTATTAAATTAAACAGTTTTGTATCGTTTTTGTTATCGAATTTTTTTATTGAGTAAACTTTAAAATAGCATCCCTCGAATTCAAGCAGCAGGAAACTTAAAATTTTTAAGATAGGTGCATTTTAACTTGAAAATTTAACAATTACAAATGTGCAATTTCTCGAATTATACTAAATTTTACACCTATACCGTGCACTTTTCATACACTAACACATCACCAAATTATTTCTACATATTTATTTTATATTAATTATTGTAAAAATAGCTTTAATTCAACAACTAATAAGTGTTACCATGGAAATGAACCCAAATAGATAAAAAAGAAAGATTATATGTAATTCTTGATTCAAAAGTAACAGTTATAATGTCCATTAAAGAAAATGAAATGTTAAAGAAGGAGTTATACCCTCTATGGCAATATCAGTTTTAGCAGTTTATCCTCTTAGCAGTGGCTTAAAAAAATAACCCTGGTCGGTCCAACACCGGGGTGTACTCAGTTCTTTCGCTTAGAATTCGTTTCTGCGTTGGCGGTCTTCGGCCGTGCTTTAAAAAAATATCCTGGTCGAACCAACACCTGGACTTATCAATATGATATACTGAAAGATTTTATAACACCCATTACACGATCATGGTTTATGTATTTTGGGTGAAATCTTTCTTTTTATTTATTATACTCTCGCAACATGTTGTTACAGAGTGTATTAGTTCACCTAACGGTTGGTTGTAACACCTAGAACTAAACGAGTTAGATATAGACATATATATATATAAATGATCAAGATGAAAAGACGAGTTGTAATCCGAGTGACTGTCTGTCAGTCCGTCGGTCCGCCCGTGCAAGCGATAACTTGAGTAAAAATTAAGATATTTTGATGGAACTTGGTACACGTGTTCTCTGTCACTGTAAGGCGGTTGGTATCGCAGATGGGCTTAACTGGACATCTGCCACGCCCTCGAAATGCCATTAATCAAAAACAGATAAAGTGCTATAACTAAGCAGAAAATTAAGATAAAAATCGTTAAAGCTATATTAATCAAACTTGCTCCAAGTAAGTTTTTTTAGCATCTCTTCATATACTAAGAAAATGAGTGAAATCGGATAATAACCACGCCCACTTCTCATATAACGCAATTTTAAGTTTCATCTGATCCTTTCACCTTAAAGCAGAAAAATCGAGCAGCAATTAAGATATGAAAATCAAACTTTGTACAAATAGTGCCTTTAGAATATGCCATCTTATGCGTAAAAATATACGAAATCGGATTATAACTTTTTAAGCCACCAGTTACGAAATATTAAGACCTCAGTGCCTCTATCTATCTCTATATAATATAAAAATTTTCAACTTCCTGTAGACTTTATACCATATATAACGGTAAATATGTAAGATATCGTAATGAAATTCTAAGATTATCTTTCCGTGATAATAATGTGCTCTTGTGCCAAAATGGAGAAAATCTAGTAAATACTTCCCATAACCCCCGTATACTTAATATAAAAATTTTCAACTTTCCTGTAGACTTTATACCATATATAACGGTAAATATATGAGTTATCTGTTTGAAATTTAGAGAGCGTCCATTTCTGATAACAGTGTGTACATGTGTTAAAAATGGATAAAATCGGGTAGGCACTTCAGCTAGCCACAATGCACATAAAATACGGATTTTCAACCTCTGGGTAGACTTTGTACCATATATTTCGGTCAATATGTAAAATATCTTAGCAAAATTAAGTGAACGTGTAATATCGGATATACCATAGTTTACTGCTGAAAATGTGTGAAATCGATTTATGAATTATCCCAGCTCCCATATATGTACTACATATAATGATTTTCGCTATTCTAGCAGACTTTATGCCGAATACGTTGGTCACTGTGCGAATTACCTTCACAAAATTGCGTGAAAACATGTTCCTTAATATACTTGAGTAATGAAAATCGTTACTGTGATCAGTGCACATCTTTCTCTATCCCAAAAGAAGAATTCCCGACTTTCCATCTAACTTTAAACCGTTTATGTTGGTCAATATATGTGATATTTTAAGGAAATTAAGTGGATATGTTTTCTTAAACATAATGTGATTTCGCGCTAAATGTGAAAGAAATCGGTCTAGATCATGGTCTAAGCCGCTTATTCCTAATATAATGATTTCTTTTTCTCTGGTTGACTTTTCCTCATGAATCTAATATTTTCAACTAAGCCACTTTGGTTGAGTTTATATCGCATATATCACTTTTGAGTTAATTTGGTAGATTTTAATACAAATATCTCTGACACGAAGCAAAATATAACAATGAAAGTACATGAGTCTATGGCCGGTAATATAAGTTAATAAGATACCAAATATGATTGCAATCCATTGACAATTGCGTCGGATAATGAATGTTAAATTCTTCCGCAACATTTTTTAATATAAAACTATGCCAGCACCTGAAAGCATTTCGCCGCCTCTGATCCTTGCACATAGCGACATTATAAAATGTTCGGTTACACCCGAACTTAGCGCTTTCGTAGTTGTTTATTATTTATTTATTTAGGTTCACTTGCTAAATATGTAAATATGGTAAGACTTATTTGTCAGAATGCAAAAGTTTTGTTGTGTAAATACGTCAAACTCCATTAAAATTAAAATGTCGAATTAAAGCTATTTTTACAATAATTAATAAAAAATAAATATTTAGAAATAATGTAATGAAGTGTTAGTGCAAGAAAAGTGCACGGTATAAGTGTAAAATTTTATTATGTAATAATTATATAATTATAATGTATAATAATAATTATAATTAAAAAGTAAATATCTGGAAATCTATAAGTTTTCAGCGGCTATATTTATATATATTCGTGATCTGGAGATCCTCCTCTATCCACCCATACGCATTTTAGCCCCGAATTCGGCGTATGCTATTCTAAAGCCCATCCTTTTTATTTAAGAAACTCATGTATATTTAGTATGAAATTATTAAACAACACTAAAAACATGTTTATGTAAATATACATATTGTTTTGGAATTCGTGATTGTTTAATTTCATGTTGATATTTTATTACTACTCACTACTAATTTTTCACTTCCGGCTTTGTTTTTTTGCTTCGATCTTCATGTCAATAATGTTTTGGTTGCTTCGATTTGTGATTACTATTAAACCCCAGAGTAATAACTCAACATTTGTCGCTCTCTCCGTTTCTATATAGATTGTCATGCACAATAGTTTTGTTCATAATTTGTTCATAACTCCGAATAATTTCTTAACTGTTCTATCGTTTTTGATATTGAATTATTTATTTAAGAAAATAATGCATATTAAGTATGAAATTAATGAACAAAACAAAAAAAACATATTTAAATATAAATATTGTTTTGTATTTCATGATTGTTTAATTTCGTGTTGATATTTTCTTACTATCTCACTATTACTTGTTCGCTATCGGTTATGTTTTTCTAAAATATACATCGAAATAAAAAATATGGTCATTTATATAAAGTATAACAAACATAAATATTTGTATACGTGGTGGTACATATACCATAAAAAAACATTTTAAAACCTTACAAATGTTGGTCATTATTGTGAACTTTTATCCTTTTTTCGTAATTGTGAATAACAGTAGAATTTATTCGTTTTGTACTCTGTGACACAGTAAAAATGAGTTTGTAATAAAAAGTATTATAAATGTGTAGAAATTAACATTAAAGTAAGGGGATATACAATTCATTTCTGAGTAGTTAAATAGTATAGGTAGAATGGATGTACCAGCATTGCATGCACCTGTGGACTTCAATAAGGTATGTAAATAGTCCGTTACAAGAAATACCTTTAGGTCTTTAGTTAAATCTATGTAGTCTATGGAGGAAATGTCTCCAGAGGAAAGGATACGTGCCGCACATCAATTGATGCATGAAAAGCATAAAGGGCATGAGGCCATGCATTCAGAGATGGTTCTCATACTTTTCATAACCCTAATTATTGCGCAGGTTACATTGGTGGAATGGAAGAAACGTCACTACAAATCATACTCGGTATTTTATATATTTGTTATTCGCATAGGCATACATATGAAAAATATCAGGCATTTCATTATAGGCCATCACATTGCTTGCGATGTGGATTATACCACTAGTGATATCGATCTGTTACAATTTCATACGATTTGTTATCATTTGGACATTGTTTTCGATGGTAACAGCATTTGTTATCAAAAAAGCAGTTAGCAAACCAATACAGCGCACAACTCCAAGGTAATACATTTCTGATCTGATTTGAAGTTTGACACTTAATACATTATTTTAAATTTTGCAGATTAGTGTACAAATGGTTTTTACTAATATATCAGATTAGCTATTTTTTGGGCATTGGAGGCTATATTGTGATGATGGCTACATTCGTTGGCTTCAATTTTATATTTAATCAAAGTCCTAATGTTTGGATGGACGTAGGGTTGATGCTTATATTTTACGGCCTCTATATTGGAGTTTTGGGTCGCGACATATCTGAAATTTGTTCGGAGAAAATGGCGGTACACATAGGGGTAACCACGTGAATTATTACTATAAGTAATTTAAGTGGACAAAAATTATTACAATAATTTTTATATTTAGTATTACACACCTCAAGGCATTCCAACTCGCCACCTGGACAACAACGTATGCGCAATTTGCGGGAACCAATTGTTGGTTGGCGTGAAAGAAGAGGGAATCTTTGAAAATACATATAAGTTGTCCTGTAATCACATATTTCACGAATTCTGTATTCGTGGCTGGTGCATTGTGGGTAAAAAACAGACATGCCCTTACTGCAAGGAAAAGGTTGATCTAAAAAAGATGTTTCGCAATCCGTAAGTTAAATTGAGATGATAAATATTTCAGTGTTGTTAATTTGCAATTTAATTCCAGTTGGGAAAGACCTCATGTACTTTACGGCCGATTATTAGACTGGATTAGATGGTTGGTGGCTTGGCAGCCACTTATTTTCTTCATAGTACAAGGCATTAATTGGGTATTGGGCTTAGAATAAAGTCAAGTCATTACTGAGATAAAGCAAATCACAACAAAATAAATTAATTAATACCACAGTAAAAGCTCGTTAGTGTATTGAAGACATGATGTAGTAGTAGAATGTGTAGTTCCGCTGGGTTCATATATTAACGTTAACATCCGTCGAATTATATTCAGTGCTACGGGACACGTATAGAGCCTGTACCTGTAGAAAATTTTGTTTTTTGTTCATGGAAATACTTCAGCGAATTATTAAGTAAAACATAGTTAATTTAGTGTTAATATGTACGTAAAAAACTTATTTATTTTTTATTTACATTGTACAATATTATATTGTCCCCTTAATTACTTAAAGATAATTCTGCAGTGTAGCATATAAGGCTTCAAATAATTTATTACAATCTTCATATATTCAGTATGCATGTATGTTTAGTAAATAATAAAAATTTAAATTTCTTACGGCATTAATACATATGATGTATATTGAATCGCATTTTTACCGATTCTCATACTTTAGTACATATGCATAAAAGAATAAAAATAATTGTTAAATTAATTATTTTCGCTGCCTGATCTTTCGCTTGCCTGGTTTATCTGTTGCTAGTCTTCGCCATCATTTGCAACTATTTTTTGCGGTATTTTCTTTAAAAACATAATTTTCCAGTTGTTGGCATGCATATAAGACAAAATAGATGCAATATTGTTAGCAGTCTCATAATGCAAAATATTCAATATCAAATAAAATAGAATTTTTTTTTTCATACTTATATATATGTTTTGAAAACGTATTGAACTTTGTAAGAACGTTTTAATATTCCGATCACTTGAGAAACGCATGTATGCTTGCAACAACACCAGCGACGCCTATAAAACACTTAATATGAGTACACTAAAGTTCCACAAAAGAAACTAATAACCAGAAGCACCGATCATGCTACGAATTTGTTCAAACGACAGCCAAAATGTAAGTGACCACGGTGCCATACGTATCCAGCAAGGTAAGAAGCCTTTATAAAGCGCACCGAAACCTTCCTTGTTCACTGTCTGACGCAGACAATCGATGGCGCCTTTATACAGTAGACCCCTAAAAATATATATAGATAAATAAATATCGGTAAGGGTAATTATTATGGATATAAAATAAATATATTTGGTAATTACCTGCCCTTATCATCCGTCGGCTGATTCATTATACGTGTCTTCACCACATCTGCCGGGGTGCCCATAATAGCAGCTACAAATCCAGCACATATGGAGGAAAGTACATGCACAGTATGGCAGTCGGGCATATTCAATTTGATCATAATCATTCGCTTGATAGTGTCGTAAGTTGTGAGATCGCCAAGATTGACAAGTGCGGCACGTTGTACATTCGGAATGCTGCCTTTCCACAGACCCGATATACCACCACGACGAACAATTTCTTTGAAAGCATGTGCGGCACCATGGACACGTGCCGGTTCGCCCATTAAACGACGTTTGCCTTCCATTTGAATTTGTACCTTAACTAAGTCGGCCGGTGAAGCCAACCATTGCGCAACTGCACCAGCTGATACACCACAAAGCGCCGACTTCCACAAAGGCAACGTAATAATACCGTTCTCATCGTTACCCAATTTACGGCGCATAAAGTCATAACTACATATTCGCACACCGCTGTAGAATACAGAATGTTAATATTTGAAATTTCCTTTAATGGAATCACATTATATTTACCTGTAAACGACATGTCGGTAAAGAGCTGGTGTGACACCTTGCCACAATTTCATTGTGCCCTCTTCCCTGACGATACCGAAGGCAGTCGCCAACATGCCACGATACTGTTTGGGTCCATTAACATCGCCATAGAATCAGGGAGAGAGAACGAAAGTAAGAGGAGTAGAATGAATGCACTACGCCCCAGCCGACAATTAGAGGTAACGAACAGACGAACGAATAAAACATTTTCTTACTTATGGTTTTGGATGGATAATTGAAAAAGGGTGATGTTATGGAATGAACGGATTATTTGGAAGCAGGATCTTGTGAAACTAATTCACAAACACTTAGCTGAAGGTATACTTGTGCAACTTTTATAAAACATTATTTTTATAGGTACATGCACATATTGTATAAGTATATGTATAAACAAGAATATACAGTTCTAATACAGTTAAAATTTTCAAGTAATTTATGGACATTTTGGAGATGTTAAAAACTTAATGAATCGGAATTGCACCTTTCAAGAGAATATTTGTAAACATATGTATATTTGTGCACTTACATACATATTACTTCAGATATAGAACAAAACAAAAATTACTTAACACTTGAGATAATAAGAATGCATGCTGATAAACAACTAAAAAATTTCTCATTTTTATGGTCACCTTTGGTTTAATGCCTTGGTCGGATTTTAAGCTACTACTAGCAGCTTCCCCCTGTATTTGTAAACGCGTTTTGGTGAGATCCAATGGATACGTGGTTAGTTCTGCTACAGAAGCAGCTACAACGGACACTACATAAGTACAAGCAAATGAATCTGCATAATCATACTTGACGGGACGTAACTGATTGCGCGTTGCAGGCCCTGCTGGTGGCGTTGGTGGAGGGGACGGCGGTTCGCCTGCCGAATTACTTTGCGTTTGGCTTTGCATTATAAAACTTTTACTATTACTTCTTAGTCTTAGCTTAGTGATTTCTGTAACGAAAAAGTAATATGTTTAAAAATAAACTCCAATTGTTCTGTTACATTTTTTTTTACCAATTTTTAATATTTCAGAACATTATCTTATTACCTAATAAAAAATGTTTTCGGAATAAATGATATAATTATAACTTATATCGTAGTGTATAAGGATGTATTTTAAGGATGTAACTGTAGCCGCTTGATGTTAATTCCCAATTTTTATTCAATTATATTGCCATTATCCTTGAAATATCTTATTTTAAGATGTATGTGTGTGTATGTATATGAATCTAATAGAAATTCATAAATTTGTTTATAAAAATGATTGTATATTTTGGGGCAACACTACGTCGTACGTAGTGAAAATATAAATTTAGAAGTTCAAAGTGCACTGCATTTTAATATCCAAATATTAAAAGCATAAGATATTTGATTATTTATTGTTCCGCTGCAATAACACGCTTTTCATAATCAATTTGAACAAGCCCCCTTATTCCAATTGGAAATTATTTTCTTCTTATCGCAAGTTGCTTGCTCAGCAAGTTTTTAATATAGCAAATCATATAAAATAGGGTATAATAAATTGCTATTGATTTTGTGTGTTTTTTGCATGTGACCCGATCTGATCAAAGATTTTGATTATGAATGCGTCTATATGTACATATATAGAGCATTAATTTATATGTAATTGTTAATTGTACATACAAATGGTACCTTCCAGTTTTCACTTTTCTTCGTTAAGGTCAAATCGATATCGTTATCATTTCTGGCGGATAAGTATTTTAAGAATGTTCTTTTTCTAATAATGTTTAAAAACTTTCACTTACAATTTATCGCAATCCCACTTTACATAATGAATCCCCTCTAGCAATAGAAACACAATCAGACACTTTAACTGGCTAGCGCCGCTTTCTTGTAACCACTCGAATGCCTTTCCACAGCGTAATGGGTACGGCTAAGTAATTTGATAATAAATTCAATTCTTATCAATATTTAACTAACCTCTGTCAGAAAAGCAAAAAAAATCAGTTATAAAACAAAAATAAAAATAAGAAACTGTTCTTCGCTACTCATAGCACAATACAATGTGCCAATTCCTTACAAACACATAAAAAATACTTTTTTTAGACAAAACGTCAGAGAAAATGTAAATAAAGTACGAAACCCATAGCTACTGCAAAACAGATTGCAAAGTTCTCCGTCATAACGCATGTATTAAATAATACGTCAAGAGTTAAAATAACGTATTAGACCAAATTTAACATTTCCTTTTTTTTATTATGTCGAGTATATCAAATTAATTTTTTTTTTTTGAAAGACTTATTCTTGAATACTCATTTTGCAGTAATAAAGTATTATTTCATGTGTCTATACTTTGAGGTCGAAGTACGACTAAATCGGTTAAGTTCACGGATTGACTTTTGGTGAACTAGTGAATGAACTTGCATTTTAAAGTTTTCAAATCAGGTGGATTTTCGATAACAACCACAACAACACATGGGTCTACGTAAACGCAATTTACTTGGTCTAGCTCAGCCAACTCTGCCAACTTGGTCTATGCCGTTAAAACAAAAACAACTGATGAGTTTAAACCAAATACATTTTCTTTTAGCTCCATGAACTTCACTTTTTATTATATTTCAAACTAAATAAGCATACTTATACCTATTGAGCGTGTAAAATAATTTGTTTGTATTTGCTTATATAGGTACACTTACAATTGCATATACATAAGCAAAACACATATTTGTACATATATATACAGACGTATATATATTAACGCCTATATATGCATATATGTATAAAATATACCTATATGTAAATATGTATGTTTAAACAGTACAATATTGTTCTTACTCTTCTATGGTATAATAAAATATTTAAACCATTTCTAAATTTATTAGTACCAATGCATTTTTGTTTTTTTGAAATACAAATAGTAAAAGAAAGTAAGCATACGCAGTTATATGTATATGTATATGTATAAGAACGGGAAAAAAGCAAAAATTAACGATCATTACAAATAACATCGTTTAAAAAAGTAAAACAAATTGTATAGATATTATTTAAATAAACACTCTTCCGCACGGTGCATTCTCTCAATATAAGATTTTTCATTCCATATTTACTGATATCACAACATTCACTTGTGGACAACTTTCACTGTTGGACGCATCTGTCGACATCAATAACTGTGACATGCGGTCACTAAGTTCAGCCTGTGAATCTGCCACGCCTGGCGGAACCATCCAAATAGGTTCTATATTCGGAATATGAACATAAGCATTGTAAATTACAAATACTAAATAAATGCAATATAAAATTGTTGTACACTTATATATATAAAGTGGAAAAGTTACTTTTATTACCTCCTACATTCCAACCATTAGGTGTACATAATCTCCACATAATCGCCGGCTGAGTTGGAGGAATATCAGCTAAAATATCACAAGTTTCTCCTGGCTTTAAAGCTGGCACTTCAATGCGCCGCTTTTGACTAGGTGCTGTTAAGTAGCATCCGTTTGGCCAGTCGATTGTTCCATCGTTTAGTAGTCTAAACGCTTGTTGATGTTCACTTGGTCGAGATTGGTTAAGAATCTTCATCGACGGCAGCGTTTGAAAAGTATGGATATCCAAATAACAACCGACAGCTGTTTGCAAATTCCTTGATAATCTCACACATTTGAAATCAATGATTTTATTTAAAATTTATTTATATTTTGCTTCTTACCAATTACTCATTTCCAAATAGAATTTTGCCGCATCTTGATCTACTTGATTATTCATAAGGCTTTGGAATTGTCTAACCAAATCCTCATGATCAGTTGTACCTAAACAGCTAAACTGTTGGAGTAGTAATGAGTCAATATCGACTTCATTACCTAAACGTTGCTGTTGCTGTAATAAATAACGTTGTTCAAAACCTTGGGGTTGTTGTTGCAGTTGGGGAATTAGAGTTGATTTCATTTGCGGTGGTGGTGGTAGAGGAATGGCTTGACCAGAAGACAAGAAAGGAGGCGAAGATGATGGATTTATCGTTGTTGATTCAAATCCATTTGTAGCTGGTGCAGCAAACGGCACCGGCATGGGCGTGGCTGCAGGATTGATCATTTGTGCTTGAAAAGTATGTTCACACTGCATTTGCAACTGTTGATGTTGATGTTGCTGTTGTAGATTATCAGAGTGCGGTTGTTGCGGTTGTTGCTGTTGTTGCTGTTGATGATCAAAGCTATCGCTTATATCCATATTGTTGCCGTTCTATTGGCGAGCTGCAATAAGGTGAAGTAATAATCTTAAACAATTAATGACATTTTATATTGAAATATGTTTATTTTAATTCGTGACTGATGAAATAGCATAAAGATATAGCAACTCATCAACCTACATATAACACCTTTGTCCTCTGTCCATCTCTTTGTCTGTCTACTACCTATCTCAAATGTATATATAGATACGTATATTGTGTGTTGTTTATTACCTTTTGAACTGTAGGATTCTGGTTATAAAACGATGTTCTGAGTAGACTTTGAAAACCTTTGCTCACTCTGTCACCGTAAGTTTGCGTTTATCACCGATAATTTTGTTAAATAATACAAACTATTTTCAAAGTAAATCTCGGATTTCTGCTACAGATGCTGATAAACGCAATTAGTACAACAACAAAATAAACATAAAGAAGAGGAGACAAGAATCACTCCAATGTCAATTTCCCAAATGCACACGCATTCAGAGTCGCATTTTCTATCCTATTTACAAATATTGTATTAACTTATTACGATTCCTTTCGAAAAATTTTTTCACGCAAGTTCACTGGAATTTCACAGGAATAATACAAAATAGAGCTTTGAAATTTTTATGAATTATAAGAAACTATTTTTCTTAAAATATAGAAATGTTGAAGCAAAACAATAGTTGTGCAAGTTTACAATCTAAAGACGAAAAAGTATATAAAATATTTCGTCTGGCAATACCAATGGAACTTATGACACATAGAGAAATTAAATGTGGAAGGATATTAAGTGGAAAAGAGATTGAAATCGAAAATCAAATCAGTCTAAGTGAAAAAATTCCATAAGGCAAAAGTTGGTAAATAAGTTCTGGTTGGATTAATATGTGGAATTGAAAACATTGACCCTGAAATTAAACTGCATGGATTGTTCCGAAACAAAAATTGAAAATATATTTACAAATCAAAGGTCGTGGTTAATAAATGTGCAAATACAAAGTGACAACAACAAAATTAAGGTTACAATTGGTGCTTAATTAGGTTTCGAGAGATTCCCGAGACTTCGTTTCCAATTAAAAAAGTGACGAACTAGTGAGCAACCGAGCCCAAAGCTACATAGAGTAGGTGGATAGGCATATCAGACGTATACTTAAATACATAAATATGTCGATATGTATTTACCATTGCAAGTTCTTTAGAAGTTACCACATTGGAGTTAAGATGAAATCATAACTCTAATAACCATGTACATGAAAAAAATGCCAGAGTAGCATAAAAATATATTTTATTAAGTTTCTACCAAAATTTTTTTTTCTCTATGCCAGGCCCATTTTGATATTTCGTGAGCATTTTGTGTTCTTCAGTTATGCATGTACGTACAAATGTATATGATGTTTTTATAACAAACCAAACTGGTAATGGAAATAACGTGTGTAGAGGATGACACCCGCTAACAAGTGTCCTTAAAATATATACTAAACTCTTTGCTGTATACATGTCGTATGTAATACAACTAAAGCGCTCAGCACCACCTCACTCCAGTTCTAACTAACTAAGTAAAACCCTTCTTGCCACTACCGCCTCTGGTGTTTTTGCTATAATAACGCTGTATCAACATTCGGCTGCTGCCATAGTAGTTGCTAATGATACATCAATCTTACGCTCTTTACGAGTTCTGCACCCATCTGGGATACATCTTTTGTGGTCTACTGTTCAACTCCATTATTTTGATCGATTGATTGTTGTTCGGTCGTTTGTCGGTTTATGTAAGAAGTGTGTTATTGCATAGTGCATTAAATATTATGTTATACAAGTGTATATAGTTAAATAATTACAATTAAATGCTTACATATGCCGAATCGTCGCAAAACCAAAATAAGTATACAACAAAAAGAAATATGTACCTATGTACATGCATATGTAGAACATAAATATAAAAGAATAAAACGGAAATTGAGACATACATAATGGCGATAAACCTAAACAAATCTAACGAATTTTAATGAAATAAAAACAAATCATTAGTAAATACAAATGCACGAAATTTGTCAAAATAACCAATTAATGACTGCTTTGCGCAAGTGCTTATCTCAATGTCATAGCTACAGAATCTTGAATTTTTTAAATAACAGTTTATAAAAGTGCTGGCCTATCCTTACAAAAACGTAGATTTCCGTTCTCTACTAAAAAAATAAGCGAACAATTACAAATTTATCCATAAAAACTTATTTTTATAAAAAAAACAAATTAAACAAGCTTTCTCTATGAACGATAATGTAATACCAAAACTTGGAAATTATTAAGGTATGTGTATTTATAATAATAATATATATATATATTTTTTTATATACACTAAGGCATCGGTAAACTGGAATATGTGTGTTTTAACGTGCGTAGTTCACAATTTATAATATTTAGGTAAATAAAATACACTTATTGCTTATTATTATATACTTAAATAATTGCTAAAAAAAATTTATATATACTTTCCTACATAAATACACGTATGTATATACATTAAATTGGTAAAAAAAAGCGTATCCTTTTATAATACAACCGAATTCCTCAAAATTATTTGAGGAGAGTTTTCTGCCGCTACTATAACGGCAGTACAACATGTACCTTTAGGGATATATAGAATATAAGTATTTATAGTTAAAATCAAAATAAAATGATATTTTGTACATACTTATTATGTATAAGCTCTCGTATTAAACCAAAATTTTTCCTTCCACAGACTCATCACAATGACTAGTCCAGAGAATAGAATAACAAACCATGGTAAGTTAATGCATAACTATTAAGGAGTTTTGTGAATATACTACCTCACATATAATTTATAACATTTTACATTGAGTTTTACATATTGAGCTTCTTCTTCCCTTGATACGCTTCGTTCATCATTCTCTTTATGCTCGTCGATAGTCCCAATAGTACCGTTAAATGTCTTCAACCATTCAACCACTTCAACCAACCTCACCAGAGTAGAGAAGAGCTTAATTTCTGAAAAGATAGTTCGAAAGTTAATAAAATCCGTTTTCACTATACCACAAATCCTCAAATCACTAGCCAATAGCTCGTGGGATAAATACGAAAAAGGTTATGGTAGTGGCTCTTCGGTAGGATGCGTATAAATAAGGTACCGACGTGTCAAAACAAGATGCCATTTAATATTTCCCCAATATCACATATATAATGAAGTCTGTATGCTCCCTATCACAAAGGACAGCGATCTTCCATAAAATTAATACAACACAAATTTGAAGTAGATCCTTATCCAAGGTATATGAAGAAGACATAAAATACACTGACGACATCCCATGCTACACTAACACCTTTATAAATTTCCTTCCTGTAAATTACGTCTTAATAGTTAAAACACTACATTTCGCAAATCAGGAGTAACCGGATCAGGAGTAATCTTAGCACATTCATGTTCTGAATACTTTACTAAGTTAAATTTCTATAAATGCAGGTTGAATCCTGGCATACCACCCTAGCAACCTCTTCGTACGACCTATCGAATAGAAACGTTAGAAATAGTTCATTCATTCTTCCGTTAGATGATCTCGATGAAAATCTTTAATTCTTTACTACCAGACATGTTTGGAAAGTCGCTGCAACAACAACAACAACAACAAACATAAATATGAGCTCGTTGACTAACGATTTTTTTGTTTGAAAGCTCTGTCGTGCCTGAATGATACTCAAATATTATGTTAAGAATCAACGGATATAAAATAAATATTTTACTATTATATATTTTCGAGGTAGCCGTGGACAAATTTAGCCCAACTTTCCACCGAATGGTAGAAACGGGGTTGATATATAGACGATTATATATACTTATCAATAAATATGTGTTTCAGTTCAAATGTATATAAAGGTATAGGATAAACATAAGTACATATGTACATACATAAAATTTTTAGTGTTTGTTGAAACCAAATAGTTACCCAGTAAACATGCCAACTGTCAACAGTCCGTCCAGCTATGCTATGTAATTATGTGATACTGTATATGCCCATTAACCACATACGTATCTATATATAAATATTATATGTACAATAGTTATGTATATGTAAATCCGTATACAAAAGGAGAGAAATAATTTTTTATTGAATATAAAGCTGAAATGGAATCAGAGAAATACTGAAGAAAACCCCACGTTTATTGATTTTAGTTATTTTTAGAAATTAGTTGCCTTCACAGCAGTTAATCACGAAATAAATATTCTGCAACTTTACGAAACAAGAAATGAAAAATGAACGGCAAGTCCTTTTCTTCACGCCGACTAACTTCAACATTTTGTATACATATATACACATATCTATTTACGTATACATTTTTATGTATATGCATAAGTGTGGCAAATCTAATAGCTCCTACCACCGTTTCATAGGCTCACGGCTTGTTGCTGCACACTTCCACACCTGTATAGGTGGGGTGCCACTGCGTTTACCTTCACATTGAAGGCTCCACGGTTAGAATGGCTTCGATTTGGATATTTTGAAAACGAGGAGTAAAAGAATGATACATATGTATGTACATACACGAATGGAAAAGCCACGACGTTAGCTAAAATGTTAGGATAATATAACAAGTAAACTGGTGAAAGGCATCAATACAGCGCGGCAAGGTTAAATGAATTAAGGCAGGACAAGGTAATTTGTACCTACAAACCTATGTACATATAAAACAGGTAAGGAACGTTTAAGTTCGCGCGAAAAAAAGCATAAAAGAGTTTTCCAAACAAATTTTATACACCAAGTGTATTTTTTAAAAATATAGAATTTTCATTTCAAAAAAAAAAAAAAAAACAAAAAAATGAATGTAATGCCCAATATTGGTTATTATTAGTTTTAGAAAATTTTATGGAATATAATGTTTGAACCGAATTTTGTGATTATAAAGACCTGTTGCACATCACTTTTCCAAATTTATATCTCCAATGACGTGCCGAATATTGGTTACCAACTGTTCAGGTTGCCAGGACTTTGTAAGTATAGACCATTGACTTAACGTAACCCAAAAATATGTATTCCAACATAGTCAATTAACATTTGCTATGTGGCCAGTTTACAGGCGCATTTTTTGAAATAATTAGGTCACAAAAAGTTAGTGAGTTAGTGATTGTTTCAATCACCGTCGAGTTAAAATTATTTAGCTGAAGTGTGCGAAGTGCTCTGTAAGTAAGTATGCCACACAGAGCGGGAGTTTTGGAACCAAATTTCCACGATTTACAGACGCTATTGTGTAAGCTTTTGCATTGTAATTTCTCAAAGAATACTCAGAATAAATATCAAACTCATTTGTTTACTTTGAAAACTGGTTTGTCGGCGACTAAACCAGTAGGAAATTTTAAACCTCCACATACACCCCATATACAATATATTAAGATATTTTTAATCCTATGTGATGCCCATACATATTATTCGTTTTCTGCGTATCCAAAGTTTCAAGTTTTCATATTTCTGGTTTAATTGATTACAGAAATATATCACCTTTAATATAATATTTGTATTGTAAATAGTGAGCATTTCTGTCATGAAAGAGTTTTATGTTCTTGTTTATCTCGGATAAAATCTGGATAATATGGATATTCGGTTGATATTCTTATTTCGGGGTATTATCTATCAACGAATTTAAAAAGAACAAGTAAGAAAGGGCTAAGTTCTAAGGTGCTAGGTGCTAAGGTGCTAGGTGCTAAGGTGTGTAACTGAACATTTTATGCTCTCGCAATGTGCAATGATCAGAGGCGGCGCAATGCTTTGAGATGCTGGCATAGCTTTATATTAAAAAATGTTGCGGAAGAATTCAACATTCAGTATTCGAAGAAATTTCCAGTGGATTGCAATCATATTTGGTATCTTATTAACTTATATTACAGGTCATAGACTCATGTACTTTCATTGTTATATTTTGCTTCGTGTCAGAGATATTTATATTAAAATCTATCAAATTAACTCAAAAGTGATATATGCGATATAAACTCAACCAAAGTGGCTTAATTGAAAATATTAGATACATGAGGAAAAAGTCACCCCGAGAAAGGGAAATCATTATATTAGGAATAAGCGGCTTAGGACATGGTCTAGACCGATTTATTTCATATTTAGCGCGAAATCACATTGTGTTTAAGAAAACATATCCACTTAATTTCATTAAAATATCACACATATTGACCAACATAAACGGTTTAAAGTCAGATGGAAAGTCGGGAATTCTTATATCGGGCATTTCTAGGATAGAGGAAGATCTGCACTGATCACATTAACTCTTTTCATTGTTCAGGTATATTAGGAAACATGTTTTCACGCAAGTTTGTGAAGGTAACTCACACAGTGACCGACATATTCGGCATAAAGTCTGCCAGAATAGCGACATGTAGACATGTCGGTCGATATGTAGTATATGCGAGGTGGGATAATTCGTAGACCGATTTCACACATTTTCGGCAGTAAGCTATGGTATATCCGATATTACACCTTCACTTAATTTTGCTAAGGTATCTTACATATTGCCGGAACATATGGTATAAAGTCTACCCAGAGGTTGATCCGTTTATTAGGTACATAAGGGCTAGGGGAAAGATTTACCCGATTTTTCCCATTTTTGACACCAGACCACTTTATTATCATAGAAAGATAATCCCCCAATTTCATTACGATATCTTAGATATTTAGCGTTATATATGGTATAAAGCCTACCGGAAGGTTGAAAATTTGTATATTAGGTATATGGGGGCTAGGTGAAGTATTTATCCGATTTTTACCATTTTTGGCACCAGAACACTTTGGGTATATGGGGCTTGGGGAAGTATTTATCCGATTTTCCCCATTTTTAATATCAGAGCACATTATTATCATGGAAAGATAATCTTAGAATTTCATTACAATATCTTATAGATTTCCCGATATTTTCGGTAGTAAGCAAGTATCAAAGTCAGATAGAGGCACTGAGGTCCTAATATTGAGTATAATGATAATATGGGCTTGAAAATCCTATAATCCGATTTCGTCTATTTTTACGCATAAGATGGCATATCTTGAAAGCACTATTTGTAGAAAGTTCGATTTTTATATCTTAATTGCTGCTCAATTTATCTGCTTTAAAATGAAACGATCAGATGAAACTTAAAATTGTGTTATATGAGAAATAGGGGTGGGCAGGAATGGACCTTTCTTAAAATTTCTTTGAATTATTGTACATTGCAAAATATATATGAAAGAAATCGGTCTAGATCATGGTCTAAGCCGCTTACTCATAATATAATGATTTCCTTTTCTCTGGTTGACTGTTTACCTCATGTATCTATATTTTCAATTTATATATTTAAATATTTTCAATTAAGCCACTTTGGTTGGAGTTATATCGCATATATTTTATTTGAGTTAATTAGGTAGATTTTAAAATAAATATCTCTGACACGAAGCAAAATATAACAATGAAAGTACATGAGTCTATGACCTGCAATTTAAGTTAATAAGTTACTAAATATTTTTGCAATCCGTTGATAATTTCTTCGAATACTGGATGTTAAATTCTTCCGCAACATTTTTTAATATAAAGTTATGCGAGCATCTCAAAGCATTGCGCCGCCTCTGGTCCTTGCACATTGCGAGAGCATGAAATGTTCGGTGACACCCGAACTTAGTCCTTTCTTAGTTGTTTATAAGTATTATTGTAGGATTTTAATAAATAATTATTTAGTATGATCCGTTAATGCCAAAATTTGTAACAATAAAGCAATAATAATCGCAGTTTCTTCCAATTAAAGTGAATGATCCATAAAATTTAAGTGCAATATATATATGTAGGTGTAATCATGGTGCTGTACATAGATATGTATGTATGTATTAATGTACTCAACTGTATTTTGAATGTGATTTGAACGTTCTTCTTTCCCTAGGGTTTTTCGTATTTTGTTTTTGTTTCTATTTTCGTCCGTTGTACTTTGTTTTTATTTGGCAAATAACTTAGATACCCTAGCTGAAGAGTGAGTGCAGCTCAACTGAAATATTAGCCCCCCGCAAATACGCTGATAATCCCTTATATCCCGCTTGTTTATATATTACATACACACTATAAATTTGTATGCATGTACTTATGTCTTTTGTCATTCTGTTATTTTGTTGATATATCGGTTTGACGTTAAGTTGGTACGCCACCCACTCTTTATCTACTCTTTTTCACCTAGTTAGTTTTGCAATAAAAATGTGTGTGCCTTTGAGTTCTGTGAGTTCTCGGAAATTCTCCACATTTTTGCTCTCTTCAATTGCGCTCGGAGTATAGCTGTAATATAAAATACTTTGTATATATGGATATACCTAAGTAAATACTATATCTATATATAAGTAATCGCCTATATTTCACATTGTATATACACATGTATACATGCATACGTGTGAATATACGACGGTAGTGTTTTGCTTTTTGTTGTTTTAAATACTTGTTTCTGTTTCTAAATATACAATGCGCAGCTATGCACGATTTATAAACGAATCTAAAAATAGAACGGCAGGTCACGGCCTATTCAAACACCCAACGAGCTAAGTACTTGCATTCACACAAACAGATACATATATGTATATATATTTACGTAGATAAATACAAATATACCTACATATAATATATCGAATATTGCTTTTTTATATTTATTTGTTCTTCGACTTAATTCAATTTCGCTTTGCACAGCCGCGTACTGAAAAGCTGATAAGTAAAATAGAAATAAATATTTATAATGTGAGAGCTAAAATTGTTCACTTAAATCGCAGATGTTTTCTTGTAGAGTCGACCAATGGAACAAGGAAATAAATAAGTACAGAGCCCTCAGAAGTATTTTCATTTTTACTAACTACGTCCATATATATTATATATCTATATGTATGTAAATGTACATATGTATGTATGCATCATTAATGAGCCAATATTCCAAAAATCTGTCAATTAATGTGAAATAACTACATACACACTTACAAACTAATATCTACATAAGTAAATAATAAATTAATGTTCGTACGTACACTTGCTTATCTAAATACATATACATATGTGGTTTATAAGTAGAAAGCCCTTGTTATCCTTGACGTGTTTCAAGCAGTAAAGTGTATTAGTGGGTAATTTTTTCACACTTTGACATCCTTAAAATATCCGAAAAGAAGTGTTAATGAAAAAGCTAAGTATTCGACACAATATTTGCAAGTGCATACATATGTATACTTAGCGACAAAACTGTACGTACAACCCAACGTTCTGCCTATACCGTTACCTTAAAATAGAAAAAATTGTTAAAAATTACATTTTTTGTAACATCAATCAACTAAATTATATACGAAAACATACTAAAAATAATGGAACCTTCTTATGTTCTTACTAAAAACAAACCCGTTGTGTAATATTTAGAGTGTCAACTGACACATAAGATCTGGGTTTCATCCCAGCTTCGGACCAATAGCAATAAAAATTTTTTTAATAACGATTGTACCTCGGGAGGCAATTATAGAGTTTATGAAGAAGGCTTCTAATGAGAACCATTCGCCGTTCTGAGTCGGCTTAAAACTCAAGAATAATAGAATTAGAGATTGCACCAAGTTTTTAGCGTTACTTTTTTTGATTTCGGCTGTGACAGATTTGACGTCGTAAGTAACAAGGAAATGCGAACATATCAATCAAACGAAGGAAAACACTCGATTCTGCGGATTTGTTTATTTAAAATTATAAGTGAAAAATATATTCATTTTCAAAAATGATGTAGGTAGTGTTGGGTTGTAAAAGATAATACAAATAAATCGTTAAAGAAGAACTTTATCGTTTTTTCTTTCCGGTGTACAAGTTTACAAAAAATTTGCAACTTTTTGTAAGCGAAATTAATTTTTTTTTTTATTTAATGGAATTCACATAATAATAATAATAGTTTCACCTAAATACGTCAGAACTATTATTAATAAAGGAAAATATTTATTTACATTAAAGAAACTACTGTTGACAACATCGTCATCACATCTCAACGTTAAATCATCCACTTAATTGCCAGTTATGTTGACAACACACAATAGTATATATTTTTTATTTTATTTTGCCGAAACCTATTCCAAGTCGTTTTACTAAAACTTTTTCATTATATACTAATAAATTAAGTTTATTTCATTGGTTTACACAAGTTATTACGTTTGTTTACAATTTACTGGCAATTTGACAGTTTTTATACGTTACCTCTTCTCATTCTATAATATATGACGTCATCGTTAGTCGGCTGTCCCAATCTTGTCTCTATCATTTTTGCTTAAAACTTTTTGAATAATATAAGCTTCAATTATTCTTATGTATACATTGTTTTTTTTTTTTTAAGTTGTACAAATTTTCGCTCGGTTATCTGGCCGATCTGTTATCGAATGTATTTTACTTTTATGTAGAATATATTTTGGCAAATTATCATGCAAAGACTTATACCGAAACAACGTCAAAAATCACTTACGTTATTAAACTTACAGTGCATTCAATTTCATTAAATTTTCTATGTCTTATTTCAAATAGAAAACAAAAACTCATAAACAGACTAATATATAAAAGCAACATAAATAAATGAGACAGATCAACTTTTGAGAGCTATAATAAAATATGATAAACTAGTTAGATAGAGTTAAGTTTGAGTGCAAACATTAAATAAACCGGAGTTGTTAGTTTGGTAGTTCAATAGTTATTATGTCATTAAAACTAGAAATATTGAAATAACTATTTACTAAGGCACAACAAGCAACTTACAAATCAAAATAACAGCTGATCACAGCGTTAAAAAATAGCAAAAAATTATCCAAAATGTTTCCACGCTGGTACTTTGTTAATTTACTAGAATTTATGACAATAAAATAAACGGGAAAATCTACGGACAGTCGAATTAAAACCGCCCAATTGAAAATGTCCATTTCTCCGAAGTTTTTATGGCACAGAAATTTAATTCTGAATCGGATGTATAGTAGACTATACATACATCTGAACAAATTAATATATATGTATCTGCATAGGTACATACCAATTTCATATAAAAACTATGATAATTTCCTAGAAATAAAAATTACCATATTCAATGAATTCATACAAATAAATTATCACACCTACTGATTGCATGATATACCACATGTACTACGTATTTATAAATTTATTTGCTTTACCCAATTTATTTCATTTATATTTTGTTTGTATTATCTGACAATTTTATTAACTTAAAAATATAACCAATTATTATAATAAGCAATTTTGGATTTCACTTAAAGCTCGTATACTGAATTATACCCTAACTAGTAGACGTAAACTAGTAAACTAGACAAAAATGTTTTTATGCATGCATGTAAACACTATGTTGACCAATAGGATTTTCAATTTGTACTATACATACTGTTAGTCAAGTCGAAGTTAGAAGCGGAGGTTGGAAAATTGTATCTGGCAATGGAATTCATACATATGCACACATATATGTAATAGAAGGAAGGCTACCGACGAAACGGTGAAATGCAGAATGGCCAGAAAAAGTGCGATTTGAAAATGAATGTCAGGCTAAAGTTTGTATACATATGTAGATATATGTGTATGTAGGCACTCACGAACGACTCCTTCCGATTCGCGCACATAAACACGCACATGCGCCAGATAGTCGGTGAGAGCCAAATGTGAACGCGTGTGGCCAATAACGGCCATAACACAACCAACCGAGGCAGTTACGCGAATATTTGGTTTTTATACTACACAACATTCGAATCCTAGTATTTACATAGCATGTACGTACATAAATAAGTATATATGTACGAATATATGTATATGGTTGCATGCACGAGCGTCGGGTGAACTGGGTATTCGCTGTCCAATGAGATTGATAAAGCACATTATTTTATTCGTATTTTAGCTCGCGCTCGGAACAGTCGGAACAGTCAGAATAGTCGGACAAATTTAGTTGGCGGCCAAGCTTATCGTTTGTCGGTCAGTCGAAATTTATATACGGTAAATAGAAAATACAAAAACATAACAATAATAAAACACAATTTTCGAAAAGTGATGTGAAATAAACCAAAAATAAACACAAACAATATTATTAAAATTATAGAAGCAACATACATATACATATATAATATGTAAATTTATATTGTACGAAGAACGAATGTTCGATGAGCCTACACTATATACAATATTATCAGCAAACAAGCTTAATGTAGAATACAAACAAAAAAGAAAGAAATATTCCGTAATATAGAATCTCAAATACTAAAATACTCGTGCCAGAAAAGCGAGGCTTCTATTTTTTGTACTGTTTACCTTGCGATTATCAACGGATTAAATGACACATATTCAGTTTTGTTATTTCTTTGAAAATAGTGGAAAATCGTCCGAGAAAACCCCTTAAAATTTACATAAAACATAAAACATAAAAATTCCCAAAAGTGTGCATAATTAGTGCAAATATTCGTAGTTCGTTATCAAATAGGATGTTCAAGCACATACATATTAGCATATCTACATAACGGTGAAGTTATACTGAAGACTTCGGCATGTGTTGATATATTCCCCTTGAGAAATGTGTCTAAATAGTGTTTACATTTAATTAAAATCTTCTTAAGGTGCTAATGGCGGCATTACCATGTTATACAGGTACATACCTACACACATACATATATACATATATATTGATTTATTTTGATTTTGATTGAAAAGACCCTTATGGTGCATATATAACTATGTATGTGCCGTAAAAGAGACGTGACGCTTACTCCGATTATGTGTGTATGCATATGTAAATATATGGTATATGTTACTATGTGTATAAATATATACGAAAACCTCGAAAATACAGTAAATTAAATAAGTTTACATAAATGTATGTATGTAAATAAGTTAAAAATTATTATATTTTAGAAAACAATTGCCGTGTTCCCAAGTTATAAAAGCAAATTAGAGAAAAAGTAGAAATTGTAATGCATACATACATACAGATAATAGATATCAACGAAAGTGACAGTATAAACAAATAAGAAAATATAACGATAACAATGTGTGAACAATTGTGTCTGTAAACAATTTATATATGGATTTATATTAATAACTCATTAAACGAGTGTATATCAAGCGCATATATACATATGATAAAAAAAAATATGTGGTGCACCACGAGTCCAGTTTATAATCAATTGTCTAAATAGATTTTGCACTTTTATTTGATTTTGTCAAGAATGAAACTTAGTAACTTTCTTTGCTTATCATACATATTCCGAAAAAATAGAACAAACTACCACAAAGCAACAAAGGTAACATTGTTAGACTAGCTTTCACCCAATTGGGGCTTATGCGACATGTTTTATGTGACCTAAACTGAACTGTCCGCGCAGACTGTAACGCTCGCATGTAAAATGCAGTTAAAACATTTCTTTTGATCGGATTTCAATGTGATTTTGTACACACATGTATGTATTTGTACATAGATAGAGAAAACGTGGTCACGATAATTGGTCCGCCTCCTTTATGGAAACTATTTATCACCTTGTATTAATTCTGTTGTTGAATAAAATATGCTTCTAAGTAAAATTCAATATATACTTGCACGCGGTTTCTAAGTGTCTAAATTGGCCACGTTCGACTCGCCATTTCCCCTATCTGAATGTTTGAGCTCTAAGGGTAATAATAATAACAAATTCAAGTTCAAAGTTCAAATTCAAGTGGTTGCTATTCTTGCCCTTTGAGATTTTAGTTAGCCAGTTGTTTGTTCGATTTGTCACTCCCCAACGATTGACGTATCAAAGTCAGTTTTTTTTTATTATAACAAATGCCTGTAAAGTATAGGAACTAATTTTGACATTGCCACAACAAAAATAGCTTATTTCTAAATAAATATTTTACAGAGGAAAACTAGAAGTATCTCTCTCATTAAGAGGATCAGAATTTCGGACATTATTTAAGGCGTTAAAAAAAGTAATTCATATTTTTAGTATCTATTTTTTAACATTTATTTATTAATATTTCAAGGTTTACAAAAAAATTCAAGAAAAATAAATATATTTCACAAAGTTGCACGTTGTTGAACTACAGGGGGACGAAACGTGTCCATCTTGTCACAATTTCCACTCCTCTGGTCATCTGAAAACAAAAAGGGGGATATACTCAATCCATACAAATATCATTAGGGAGGATGTTTAGAAACTGAAAAACATTTCTCATAAAATTGCGGCTACTTAAAGAAAATAGCGATTTTTCAGTCATTTTTTTTTAACTTTTCCGAATTTTAAAAATAATACAAATTAAAAATTTTGATTTTTTGTCGCTCTCACGCAACAAAAGGATATATAAGAAAATGCATGGCAAATTTCAGGTAAATTCGAGAAAGATGCATTTAAACCGTCCGGGTGGCAACGACACTAAAATGACTAACTTTTAATTTAACTCAATTTTCGACAAATTATTTTGAGGAGATATTCTTGAACTACAGAAATATGAAATAAATTTTTTGTTTTCTGTTTTTTTAATTTCTAGACTCCTTTTCTATATTTTTGTGTTGTAACTGGGGAGATTTGACCACATTCGCGACACTGTACGTTGTAGTGTTTCAATTGAGTCGATTGAAAAAATCCGAAACATAAAAGGGATTTATTGGAAGTGTTTAAAAAACAAAAAAAAAAAACTAAAATGTTTCTATTATAAGGATTTCGTTCAATTAGTCCTGCGAGACAATTAATCAAAACAATTCTTGCTACAAAATAATATTAAAATTCTTATTATTTTCGCGACACGCAAATGAAAACGAGATAATGACACTACTAAAATGTAAATAAAATGTAAATAAAATTTAAATTAACCGTGTCTATCAAAAACAAATATCGCTAAAGTCGATTAGTAATAGTTTTAAGGTCTTGCTTATTGACTGTAAAGCGTGTTTGTTGTTGTTATTGGCAAAAAAGCCCAGTCACTGAATTATTTTTATAAACTGTTTCAGTTCGGTAGTTTATTAATAAAGCTACCTATTTACATGCATACATTCATATGCAGTATTTCTATATGTATGGCAGTTTGGATTTCATTGCTACATTACGTCGTCGCAGCTACCTTATCCATGTTTTTACACTTTTCTTTATGTGGCTGCCTAGGCTCCATTCATTTTTACTAATAAATCAAACTATACACGTGTTGACGTTTTGCTCTCGTGTCAAAAATAGAATTAGTTACGCATTTGCATACATATAGTATTGTGTAGTATATAGTATAGTATTGTATAGTATAGTATACACATACACATATTCTTTACTTTAAAGTTATCAATTGACAAGTAATCAAGTTTTGAATTCATTATTGGCTATATTAAATACTTGTTTCTCATTTTCTTATACCTATTGATGATAACTAAGAGAGGAAAGAAAAATATAAGTTGTTTGTTTCTGTAATTTATAAACCTGCATATATGTACATATGTATATGTAGTCAAATATCATCCACGAATATAAACAATACGTAATATGCGTGTAGTTTTAGTTTTGCCATAGACTTATGCGCGTTTTAAGCGAAATACACACTTCCATTTAAGTTATTTATAAATTTTTGTTCATATTCCGGTGGGTAATATAAGTTATATATACACACGCATATATTATGCTCTAATTTATTCGAAATCTTTAATTAAAATATATAAATTTATATATATAAGTGGCTGTGTGTTCTGCGTGTTCCATAAATTTTGAGTATTTTCATTTAATAACGGAATGCTATATGCCCAGATATATAACGGATATTTATAGTTATTCATTTAAATAAATATGTATACAAAATATTTAGTATTTTGTTTTATCTTATTTCGTTCCAGTTTTGTTTTTACTTTTGTACAAGCTTGTTTAGCAAATTCGAAATAGGAATGTTTTTAATAAAAAAATTTTTACTAAAACAATTATTACTAAAACAATTATTTAATGCCGCGGCGCACGTCAAATTTCCACCGATTGTAAGCAAGTCTTCGCATTATACTTTAAACTAAACCAAAAAATTAGCTAACACTATAACATAAGGGATGTGAAATTTTATAGTCCCGTTCAACTATATACGAGGGCTGTCCGATAAGTACGAAGAGAAAAATGAAAATTTTGGAAAAATGGCGTTAGTCTCCTTTTAACTGTATACATTCGACTTAGCGATGCTCCAACTTCTTTAACCCGTTTGAAAAATATGTTTCCTGGAGGTCTGTCAAAGTAGGCCTCGGCCCAATAATTTAGCAGAGTAGAGCCCTGTAGTCATTCTTCAAGTAGTCAATGTAGACCACACCTTGTGAATTCCAGAAGAAGGTTCGCCGAGTGAAATTCACTGTTTCGACTGTTCCTTGTTCACTAGTGTCTATCAGTGGATCCATGTTTCATCGACGGTCACGAGAGGACGCAGAAACTCTGGTGCGCAAATTTCCATTTGCACCAAATCAGTTTTTTTAAAGTTAATTGTAAAAGAAAATATAAAGAAAATTAAAAGAGTTGTCTTCGGTTTGCCAAACCGTGAAACTGGTATAAGTATAATGCACTGGCATAAAGAGATAAGGAAAGATTTAGAAGAGATTATAATACTTAAATGATATATCTTCATACTCGTTTTCATTGTAATCAACGACCAACCTATGGTTATCTTATTTCGTAAATTGTCTTTCCCAAAATAAAAACGCAGTCCATAAATATACTAATTTTCAACGAAATCTACGTATGTATGTTTACTATTTTTGTTCGTATTTTATATGGGGTTATACTGTATGGCACACAAAACCTCTTAAAATTTTTTTAAGTCGTAGATGGCGGCTACGCAATTCATTGTACACAATTCTAAGAAAACGAAACAAATATGCATATATATGCTTATACATGTTATATATGTATATATATAGGGTCGTAAATCTTTACTATCGGTCGAATTGAGATGTTGGACTCAAATTTATTCCAGATGCATATGTATATACATATGAATATGTATGTATTTTTGTATTTATCAAATTTGAAAATATAATTCCATAGGGCTCACACAAAACCCGTGAGCACATTTCCAGCATTGTTTTATTTCACCTAATTCCAAATCCAATTCCATTCCAATTCAATTCGGAAAGTATGTATGTAATGAAATTTCTGAATATTTATAAATAAGTATTAAGGAAATAAATAAAGAAAAAGATTTTCCTTCGAGAAGTGTTCTTTGTATAAGTCTAATTAACTAAATATACATATGCATTCATGTGGTAGTTTTTAGTTTTATAAAACACAAACACATCTACAAGAAATATTCTACTTGTATATATATACATACTATACGTATGCATTGTATATATGTACCTATACACATACATATATGCAGAAATTATTAATTCGCTACGTTAAACTCATTCATCCATTCGTATGTTTACACTATAAATCATAAACATTTATTTCGCTATAGTTGTTGTTGGCAATAATATGATTCACATTTTGCTCTCTGAATTCGGTGGTTTTATTGTACATAATTTTGCCTTTTTCATTACAGATATTGCGCGTGAAGCCGGAAATGATGAACATTTGCATATAACATCGGGAACAATTTCACTTGAATACAAGCCAATGCAACCAAACGCAACCGATTTAGATCAACAGATATTGGAGGTGTGTATTTAACGGTTATTTACGTTTTAAGCGGTGATTTTAAACGAAACCATTTGATGATAATACGACCAGTTTTGGAAGTCATAATTTATTGTACTCACGCAACATGTTGCCACAAAGTATAGTTTTTTCACCGAACGGTTGTTTATAAACACCTAAAACTAATCGAAATAGATATAGAGTTATGTATATCAAAATGTTCAGGATGACAAGATGAGTTGAATTCCAGATGTCTGTCTGTCCGTCCGTCTGTCAGTGCAAACAATAACTTGAGCAAAAATTTTAATTGTAACGTGAGATATCTTGGTAAAACTAACGCATGTTCCTTGGCACTCTGTGGAGGTTGGTATTGCAGATGGGCGGAAACGGACCATTGCCACACCCAGAAAATGTCTTTAAAAGAAAACATATAAAATGCTAAAACTAAGCTCCCAATTAAGGTATAAAACTGAAGTTTGGTACAGAGAACCACAGTATGCAGGGCCAAATGTGGGTTGAAAATTTAAAAATTTGAAATGACCCCGCCCCTTAATAGGTTTAAGATCCATACCTTCCAAACCACTAAACGTCAAACAAAACAAAACATGTCAAACTTCCTCAGAGCAAGTCTTTCTACCACCTCCTCATACGCTGGGTGAAATCGGATGATAACCACGCCTACTTTCAATGTAGCACAATTTTAAATTCAATATGATTATTTTTCTTTACAGTTTGTAACTTATGCACCTATGCACCAATTAAGATATCGGAGTATAATAATTCCTTTATCTTCCAAACAATACAAAAAATGTCGAACATGCTTTTGACTTTTTTGACTTTATGTAATATTGTATCCTGATGCCAAATATTGATATCTTTATACCTAATATGCGAATTATCAAAATTCCGGTTGGCTTTATACCGTTGTATATCGGTCAATATGTAAGATATTTTAGCAAAATTAAATAAACGTATAATATTGAATATGCCATATTTTGGGGGCAACAATGAGTGAAATCGATCTAAGAAGTACCCCATATGACGGAAAATGTAATCATATTTCAATCAATTCATTCAAAATTTCGTCGAATAATAAATGTTCAATTCTTATGCAACATTTTTTAAGACAAAGTTTAGCCAACACCTGAAAGTAATTCCATGCCTTTGATACTTGCAAATTGCAATAGTATGAAATGTTCGTTTGCTTCCGAACTTCTTAAACCTTCCTTACTTGTTTTACAATGATTTTAAGTTCGAGTTATAACACAAACAATTAAAAATTTCGAAGTTCGAGCGTGATGTATTTTTTTGTAAGAGTTTGAGAAGTGTGAAGTCTAAGGGGTGAGGAAAGCCTGGCCCGATTTGGCACATACCCATTTTATACTAAATCACATTAAGTGGTTAGGCCTCACTGTCTTTAAACAATAAACTAACTTCGGCAATTTATTCTGGGAGTGAGGAAAGAGGCATCGCATTACTTTCTTTCAAAAAAAAGATGTATGTAGAGATTTTTGTACCAAATGGTGGGTTACTGACCCACTCTTCATGATCACGGGCGAGGGCAAATTATCAATTAAATAGTACAAATATTTAAATTTAAATATTTTTATTTATAAATAATATTTTATATTTTAATATATATATATAATATAATAAAATACAAATTAAATACATTTTATCAAGTGGCATCGAAAATAAAATATTATAATATATCTTTTAGAGAAAATGTCTACCAAAAACGATTAATAAACAGGCTAATACGATTTCATACTGCCTCCAACCAACATTACAAAATATTTTGTTCTTTAAAAATAGTATTTGTATGCCGAAGGCATCCATGCCCTTATCGTCAAATATTAAAAATTCTAACAAGTGAGATATTTATATCACTGTTTAGAATACATTGCTGGTGTGGTTAATGTGGTCTTACACTACTCGTATACCTTAAGAAATGTTATTTTAATTAGGCGTCTAAATCAAAATTGGTTTATTTAAAGAAAATTGTTTCTAAATCCAAGAAAAACTTTCATGTTCGCTAAAAATAAAGTTTGATAAAAATAGTCAATACACTTACTGACAAAGGTACAAACTCCTCCATCATTAATTCAATTCTATTGCATGTAAACCAGCGTGCGAAATACGATGTGTACGGCAAATGCGTTGGTGTTCAGCTATAGCGAAGCCATTTACATTAGCCGAAGCTACAGCCTCCAAGGCAATTGCATCAGCACCAGCAACAGTACCAACAATAAATAGCACCAACATCGACAACGCCAGCACCAACATCGACAACGCCAGCACCACCACCAGCACCAGCACCAGCAGTACAGGCAAAGGCACAGGCAATAGCAATGTTAAAAGCAAAGCAAAGGCTTCGTCGACAACGGTTGTATTATTTTTGGCTCATAAACCAGCTCTCCACCAACTTATCTCTCTCGCTGAGAATCTAAATATAAATATGTACAACTTAATGAGTCTATTTATTGTCTCTACGAAAATGTGTATTTTGCGCATTTCTAAATAAAACGGCGAATGGGCTAAAAATAAAGTTCGGTCGGATGCTATATATGCGCGCCGATACTGTGCACGGTCAGAACAAGCTGTCGCCTAGCGAACAAGCAGGCGAATATAGTAAGTTAGGGCTCGGCACGGATACGGGACTGATTTCTATATATACCGACATACATATGTATTGTATTTGTATTTTTGTAATATTGCACATGTTTTACAACGTTGATGTGCTTCCAAGAATACATACCATCATCAGTGAGCCAGTGTGAGAGCTATAAATTGAATTTTGTGGCTTCTGCACTGCACACTTTACGTCGTCACTATCACATTAGATTGTATGTACCTGTTGACATCCTTCGGTTAGTACAACGATTAGCCCGACTTCAATCTCATAAATAGAATGGACTTAATGAGCGAGCTTATTACCTATCAGCCGGAGGGATTCACACCTAAAATATATTTACGCAAATAGTCGTATTATTATATATTATATATATATATACATCTATATATGATTTTCACTTGCTATGTGTTTAGTCGCACTTCTGCTGCTGTTCTCTAATGTAAGCCTTAATTTTATCAGGCAAATGGATGGTTTCAAGCCATCTTTGAACGGTGACAATCTCGAAGGATTGACATTGCCTCTCATTAGACGGCTTCTATTGTTATCCGACAGAGGGAGAGTTCTTCCCGTTTAAGTCACTTCCAAATGGCTAATGGATATTACTGAGAGCTTGTAGTATTGTTTTACACTTGTCTGTGCTTTAGCGCTAACGAAAACTGCTTGAAAGTTTCCCATGTTTTTTGTCCAAAGGGGCGTGTTAAATTCTAGCCTTCTCACTTCCTGATGAGTTTTTTTTTACTGTTAATTAGCTGTGGGTTTTAGTCATTGATCCAACGAGCACTATAAAACGAATAGTTGGCGGAGCTTGTACCCTTCATCTCACCATATTTGCATAAAAGCAGCGGCCGAAAAGCTCAGCTGGCAATCTATGGACACCTAAAGCTTTATTTCCGGAATATTATTAGTAATGAATAATTAAATAGAACGTTTAAAATTGTAAACAACATTGTACATTTGTTATTTTTTTTTAATTTGCTTTCTTTAATTATTCAGCGGTTGGTTTAAAGTGGGGTTCACATTGACTTTTATCGACCATTCTAACTTTATGTCTATGAAGTATGAATTTGGATTTGAATAAATTTGAATTTTGAATAAGATAGGAATGATTAGCGTTCTATTACGCTAAGAAGTCTATGATTTTTTATATGAATTTTAAACGTTGTAAATAGCTAAAAACCCCTTAGAACTTTGGCTTCTTAGTTTATTGCAAGTTTAAAACTTCTATTTATACTTAACTTTTGACTAATCTAATCAAAAATGCCGGACTAGATTTAATCGACAACTTCTGTTAATCTAATAATTGATACATACATACTTGCATACGTACATATACGAGAGCGGCCTGAGAAGTATTAGGTCTCACCGCTGTCAAAATTTCAATCGAATCGGACTTGCAATTTGGTTTTGACCGCATATGGACCGTATATGACCGTAGCCGCGGTTTTTAAAACAAAGATTGTTCGGATGCCTACAGGGTGACTTATGATGTTACCGTGCGTGGCAGATCTCCAGAATTCGTACTTTTCCGACGGGTTATAAAAGTTGAAGCTTCCATCCTCGTATATGTTTAAATGCATGCATTAAACATGCATGCAGTATGTACATACATAGTTAATATGGCCTTCTAAGGAACCGCAAAAAGAAACAAAATTATAATGCTTTATGCAAATTGCGTTGGGGTATTAAAGCAGGATATAAGTTATAGTTGTTTGCAGTTTTGCCCCAAACCCAAATATAATATTGGAATTGATAGTAATATATGATTCATTGGCAAAAACTGTGCTGTCATTATTTGACTGACTCATATTTGTTTATATGTTTATGTTTACATCATACATACATCATACATACATCATGCACCCACTCGATTGACATTTAGACCACATGCATACGCGCAAACATTCCTCGATACATATAATATATACATATACATTTCTTCTCAATTAAACACGTAGAACCGGGTGTTTGCAACCACAAATTTATTGAAAATTTTTTATTTAAAAAAATTAGATCCATTGAAACCCTATCAACCTATAACCCCTCAGCTTGAAACCCTATCCTACCTTACTCATATATCGGAAGAATTGGCTGCCTTAATCTATTTGCTTTTATTTCGAATATCTCGAACAGTAATGGAGATAAACTCATATATGTACAAATAAGATGCCTCCTTGTACAACTCCTCCTCCTTGTAAGATGCTCAATTGCTCGAAGTTTAGAAATAGCAGTATGAAATATGTATAATTGGCCTATAATTGATCGGTAAATCCTGACAATCACCTTCCATATAATAACAAATAAATAATATTGAGGAAATTAAGCTCACTTTATATTAGTATTGCCCCTTTTTATTAATATATGTAATTATTTGATAGAATCTATTGACATTTGTTAGTAGAAATTTATTGCAATGGGATTGTTCAGTGTCTCACAAAAGTTGATTTTTTCAATTGGTCTTTTGGATTTATCTTACATTTGTCGTACAAATATACAGTAAAATTCCAAACACAGAAATAAATCTGTTTACTTAAAGTATTGTAATTCGACCGCTTATATTATATTTGTGTATATACATACATCCATACATATGTTCATATATGCGCAAGTAAGTACATACTTTCGTATATTTGTATCAATCACTTTCTTCTTCATTCACTCACACTTATGGGGAGAACACTTTGGTCGACACATATGTAGTCGAACAAGAATATGCACCAAAATGCATGTGCGCATGTATGTACTCGATATGTACTTGCGTATGTATATAATAAACTAGAGTATATATATATATTAAATTCATTTGCCATTCACACCAATAGGATTATCTATAGGCACATAAGTAATATATACGCACATACAGGGTGTTTATTTCGAAGTATAGAGTTTCGTAGAGGGATAACTCTGAAACAAACTGCTAAAACCCATGTGTTTGATAACGAAACAACGTTTAAAATTCACGAAATTTTAATTTCAAAACTCGTATTTCATGTTTTAAACTTACAAAGCACTTCATAAACACAAATGGCGGGGCAGACTTCTAGTTTAACGAGTATGTAAATAAACAAAATTGTCGTATTTGGAGTGCAAACACTTCTGAAGAAACTCTCATGGCTCCCTTGCCTTCAGGATAAGTTACTGTCTGCTCTGCTTTATTATTGTGCTATAATTATTAAAACTTAAAGACGTATCAATTTTTATCGACAATGATGAGCATGAGAGATAAATGATTTTCGACATTTTTATCCCTTACGTCAATATCAATCGTTGAAGTGGAAATTGATTTCAGCAGGCCGGTGCGAGTCATACTCAAATCAGTTTTCTATGCTGATACATCTGACTACGACTGACAAGTTGTAAGCCAACACCCCATCCCATTGGCCTTTTCGTTACATTTTCTGTACTTTACTTGAAACAAAATTGCCGTGGCTCTAAAAATGCACCCGTTATATAAATTTGAATATATATGTATATATAGACAACATTATTTTCCCCGATATTATTAATTTAAAGAAATGGCTGCTGATGAGTGAAATAATAAAGAATTTCTTGTGCCAAATGTGATAACGCTAAAAGCAAAATATTCACACATACACACAGACATATTTCAATATACAAAGTATTGTTTCACATTCATGCATTTGTAGATATTATATATTTATACTTAGTATTTTCGCGCTCTTTGCGTTACACTAAGAGCATACTTATGTACTAATGTGTGTAAGCATTTCCTTTCCCACCCACCCAAATACCTAATATAATATAATAATAATTTTGAAACCTCTAAATAACAACATATGCCGGACGGCATCACACCGCACAGTGGAAAACAAATCAAGTAAGTTTGCTAAAAAAAAAAATTATTCTCGAATGATATACCTAGCTTCAATCAATGAATTGAAATAGTCAGTTTAGAGGAGTCAAATGGAAAGTCAACTAAATTTTCCCCTTACTTACGTACACTTATATATAATATATGTATTTACATATGTGTGTCTGAATGTATTCTGTTATTATTTTTGTTCTATGTATAGAAAGTCATTTGGTGATTCCCCTGTTGTGTGAACAGCAATTCTGTTATGCACTGGTATCTATATGCTTATTTATATAAACACATGAATATATGGAATTTCTATCTCGGAATTTTTTTATTTTGTTTAATCAACCGATGCCGCTGAAGCGAGTGTGATTCTAAGAAGACAATCATACTCAGTAAAAAACCGCATGAAGATTTACTGCAAACACGATTAACAACATAACTGATATATGTATGTAAATATGTGTAGTATGTATTCCCTTACATGAATAAGCATATCCAAATATTCTGAATGACTTCCATTCGGATAACTCGAATTAAAGATGAAATTGGTACAACTCACAAATAATACATTCATACGAGATAATGCGCTGAACTGCCCCGCAGTGAAATGAACTAGTTATTAACTACTTTACAACTAGTATGCACCGCTAGACCAATTAGTCAACCGGCTGTCTCTTTCCAAACATACATATGAATATATTTATGTACAATAGACACATGCACCTCTGCTGGATTCTCCGCCAATCTTCTTCTTCTATGTGTGTGGTGTCTGCGAACAATTGAGGAATTTCATGACAATCATCCTTTCAAATATATTTCCAAGTACGTTCGGAGTTTTAATGTTGTTTATCGTGGAGTGACTGCTGTTATAAAAAAGCTTTGGTAATTATAATTGAATCCACGTCCTACGTGGTATTAGAGCGCGCATCTAATGAATACACCGTTACCAAAAATAATTCAACTATGTAACATATCCAATTAATATAAGAAGTTGCAAATATAATATCAATGAGTAAAATCCAAATAACAAAACCCTTTTAAGCAGATCTACTTCAAAAATAACTATTAAATCTTTAATAATTGCAACAAGTCTGTACTCCTTGCGGCTAGTGAATTTTTAATTCGAAAATTCTAGACGGAAACAAGTATTTTCTACTGGCTAGCTCGATTTTTCAGTTCATGATATCTATGGATGACTGTATTTTGAAAATACTTAATCGGACAGTAAGCATATATTCAACTAAAGGTAGTTGTCACAAACGAGTAATATACTAACTAAACTTGGTATTTTTTGTGCCCAAAATCATGGAAATTAATGAAATTAAAGTAACATAGCATTAATTATACTTCTTGCTTTCTCCTGTGGCGCCTTTTCCAAGTTCCTCGAGTAAAAAGAGAATTGTTTTGCTTTTTTTGGAGTGCAACTAAGGTTTTTAGGGTGGATAAACTAGACTATGGAAGCTTGCCTCATACAAAGCAGTTTACGTACTAAGGCTCATTTAAACAGGTGGAATTACTTAATATAAATTTAAACTCATCTCGTGTTAGACTTAGATGCTCCTGAATAATTTAAGAATGGACGTAATAAATACTAGAATCATTTCTACGAGCAGTTTTCCCTTTGAGTAATCATTTATAAATATTATTTTGAAATTTTTATATAACTAATTCAGGCCGCTTGGTGTTCTTGTACACGGATCGTCTTCCAGGAGACCCGGTCATTGTATAAAGGGATCGTGTAACTATAAACAATTATTCTTCCCCCGAAAAAGTTCATAAAAAAGCTTTGTTATATGGGACAGGTAGAAAATTCTTGGTGTGGGGCTTTATAAGACCTGGTTGGTTTTTTTTAATTTTTTTTTTTTTATCATATTTCATACTTTTTCTACACTGTAATTACCTATCTACGATAAATGTAGGATTTTAATATTGGATAAATAGAAAATTTCCCCACTGGTGCATTAGAATAAATAGAAATGCATTAGAATATAACTAATATATAGGAATGAGCCTCAAATAAATATATCTCCAAAAGTATCGAGTTAAACAGTCATTACATTGGTAGGAATTATAAAATTCTAATATACCCAGAAGGTTGTCCTAAGTCAGGTCAAAGTCAAGAACTAAAGATCAAATCGAAATAATTGATCCTGCTAGATCTGTGTTTAAAATATACATATATTTGATGCAATTGCATTTTAAAAATTTTTTTCATATTGTCATCTGATTGGAATATCGAGTTATCACAAAATTTAATTGACGAATATCCTATTTGAGAATTAGTATGATGATTGAAAGGGATTGGTTGATCTTCCTTCTATTTCCTCTAACCAGGTAAATCTCCCTAAACAGTCATCAAATCGTCAACATTCCTATCAATATTACTATTACCATTATCAGTATCATTATGCTTGGGAGTCATTGTAAGACCTAAATCTAAAAAAAATCTAACGAATATAATTTATTTCTCTTCTTCACTCATTCACATTGTGGTTATAAAAATACTTAATAATATAAGAATTTTTTTGCGGCTTCGCCACGCGCTACCCATGAAAATTGAAATACACCCACACACACTTTTCTGTGGTATGTTCGTAGTATTTATATGAGTATAGATTTAAGGTCATGGAAACATAGTAGTGCAATGAAAGAATGTTTTGCCAATTTATTTTTAGACTTTGAAAAAATAAACTGATTAAAATCAAAATATACATGTGTGAGTAAAATATTTTAAGTATAAGTCGTTTTTTCTAAACTTATATATTCGATTAAGAGTGCTATTGTTATATAATATATGTACATGATTATGTATATTCATATGTATATATGTTTATATTCATGTAATTTATAAAAATGCTTTCAGCTACTTGTATACAATTTAAACAAAAAATATATACATCATTTTAAAATTCTTTATTTTTCACAATTAATTTATTTGCATGTTAGCTGAAAAAGAAGCAGGAATTACAAAAACAGATGCTTCTCCATACATTTCATGAACAGACGAAGGAGCTGGAATTGCGACACAAAATGCAGCTGGAACAAAAGTACCAGGTAAGTCATTAGTTGAACATAATTTTATTCTATATTCTAAAAAATAAGGCAATGTACCTATTCACATATACTTTTACTTATATATATGTATATAAATACATAACGTTTGTTTAAACATTTTTTTTTTTGTTAACTTTAATTAGTGAACCATTTTTAATACGTTTTAAAAAGCGCTCCTATGCGTAGCTCCTAAAAGTAGGCTTGGTTGGCGTCAATAAGTTAATTTTGTTGTGTATATCGTGTTATCTTATTTTTTGATTGTGCTACGAACAGCACTAATATCAGTGTTATCAGCTAAAAACTTTAAACAAATACATGTTATTGATGGAACTGAGTTGCCAACGTCATGGTGGTATAGCTTTAGATGGAAAGGCAAATAAAATTTTAATTTTCCAGTTCGCGAACCAATTTAAATTGATGAAATATTTTCCATCTGACACAGGTTTTGTTTGGAAACAGGGTTTATCGACAGTTTATCCATGATTTAAGGGAAAAATAGTTGATCCTTCGTTGTATTTTTCTCCTTCAATCCTTCTAGATTCAACAGGTTTCGGTTTTAAAGACTTTTGAGTTTTATTTTGTAACTATTGACAACAAAATGTCATATAAAGTTAATCAGAGGCATTCAATTATTCCAAAATTTAAATCAAGCGAACTCTACGAGAATTCACACATATATTTTTGTGCTTTACTTGTATCGATTTATTTGTCTAATTTTACACAATCTCAAAATCGAATACGCCTTTGTTTAGTTTGTAGGAGTATTGGAAATTTTGTATTTTTTAAACAAAAAAGTGTTCTACACATTTCATCTTATGAATTAAAATTGACTAATATAAAAATGCTTTTGTGCAGATAATTTCTAAATATTTCGACTAATAATTTCTAATAAGGTTGAATAAAATCGAAAATGAATATTATTCTCTCTGACTAGTTCGATTTTTGACTGCCTGGTGCTCACATGAATACTTACGTATTTCGAAATCACTCATTCAATCATAATTCAACTAACGGTTGTTTTTCAAGACCGAGCCGTAGTCTTGTATTAAACTTGGTACTTATATGCATTATCGGGGATAATGAGTATAAAGTTCAATAACAATATTATTTATCCTTTATTCCTCTGATTGCAAGTTTTCTAAGTCTTTCGCTTAAATTGAGTATATTTGCGAAAAACACTGTATAATATTATAGAATTGCTTCCGAAATAAAAAATTTTTTGAGTAAATGAAAACAAGAATATATTTATCTATTATTGGAATTTACTCTGTATTAGTTCACTTTAATTTTAGAAACCGGAGCATTTGTTCAGTCCCGTATTTTATTGTTAACCTGATTTAAGCACTTTATTAGTATCACTATTCGGGATATGAATATACATATATGTAGGAGTATATTTTATATTTATTTCAACTCCATATTTAAGGACAAACGAGCGTTCTCTCCATTCGATATGTATTTCGAATTGTGTGTATGCATGTATATGTAAATGTATTTGTGCGTAGCATTATGAACAAGTTGCGCTAATAACAACAAAAAGCAAGTACGCTATCTTTGATATTAATAAATTTGATTGAATTTTCCATACAATGTAAAATCATGATTGAAATTCAACAACTGCAAAATCAAAGCAAAAACCAAAACTGTTTCTAACTTATTGTAATTATTTAGTATGCGGTGCATTCACATGGCGCTTTCCAGGAACTACGAGAACAAAGACTTTCCGCCGCCGTAGAGGAGCAACAGCAGCGCGAGCGGCGTGAGCGCGAGGTGATTAAGCGAAAGGAAAACTGCAGTGCCAATGCCAGCCCCGAAGTCAAACAAATTTTAAATGTAAGTCAGCCAAATTATTCGATTATTTGCATTTTATGTATTGCACATTCATAAGTATGTATGACATGCTGAGTGCATTTGTGTGTGCGTACTACACATGTATAAATAGCGGTGACAAAAATTATTCGATGACTCTATTTATTTTGTTTTTTTTTCTTTTTTGCTCTTTGCAGAACTTTCTAATTAACCGTAAACAGGCGGCCTCCTCCAATGGCATAACGACGACGTCACCTTATAGAAATAGGTACATTGTTTGCACACAAACATTACGTTATTAAGCCGAATGTGTCACTAATATATATATGCCTTTGTTATATGAATACTTTTCGTTTTTCGTTTTTTTCCTCTGTATTTACTTTGTGGGCGCCAGCAGAGGTGTAGTGAAAAGTTCATCCGGTGAATCTTTGCCAGCCGGTTCTCTAACAAGTTCACATCCATATAAAATACCGCAACCGCCATCATCCTTTTTGAAATATGAATCGGATTTTCCACTTCGAAAAACAGGCAAGTCCTTGTTAATTTTTAATTTCACAACAAACAGCTCGCTTATACAAAATACTTTTTTTTAAGTCAACGACAGTGTTTTTTTTTAAGAACGTTGATAAAATTTAACAAAACGATTGAAACAAGAACTACCACGCATGGAATTACGAATGTTTTTTGTTGAAACTAAGTACCCGCCTTATGTTTTCGTTTTGTTTAAATGAGTTACTATCTTTCTGTTGTTTTTAAATATAATAATAACATAAATAATGCCAAAATAACGAAATCCAGCATAGTGTTTTCATACATATAAATTTACGTACACACGCTCACAGGAAATGCCAGAAGCTTTATTCATTAAAATAAAATAATAATATATATTACCAAAGCGGATTTAATTTGTTTTCTCTTCAGACCTAAAAAGCAAAACTCAAAGTAACTATTACTTAACAAAAACCATTTCATGGTATCAAAATCAAGGGCACACATTTCGAATAATTTTATCGGTTCGACATTCAACATATATCTGTATATAGTATCAAAAGTAACAAAGTATCACATTTAGACCCGAATAAAACAATAAACTTTGTGCTGAGGCTCGCTTTCGCAAAACAAAAATCATTTTCACTGTTCAATTTTTATGCATTTACAAATTCTTTTATTGTAAAATTTATGTTGATAGAAAAACCCGAAAAGTCTAAGTTACTTATACAAATACATATACACAAATAACATAGAAACAAATTTTGTTTCTCTTCTCACATATTCGAGTAGGCGCACTGCTTCTATTACTTTGGTCATAGCCTTAAATATTCCTAAATCAAATTCGAGAAATACTATTTAACTTCTTGACAAGTCCTGCGAGTTGATTTAAAATATTTAATTTATAATATTTGTCTTGCCGAAACGATTACATAACCATTAGTGGTTAAGTTAAAAGCAAGTGATTGGTATAATAATAAGAATTATAAAAGGTGGCCAAAACTCTTTCACATTTTGTATTATATTGAAACTTTGTTTTATTTGGGAAGTGTTTTTTTTTTGCGGATAGGCCAGATTTATACTTTTCGCGTGAATCTGTATGTTCTTTTTTTTTATGTATAAAAATGCAGTGGTTTCGATGTTACCTAATAAAACTAAATAATGCGTTGTTGTTTTGTTATATACAATTAATATTTTATTTATTGTGTAAAGTTTAAAGAGAGCTTAAAAGGACATATTTATTAATATTCATAACATGAGGTAATTTGTTTAATTTGTGGTTATTTGTTTAGACTTGAGTATGATTAATCATCAAATAGGTTTATTCTCTTTTTCGAGTAACATTATTAAAATAATTTAAATGAATATGGCTAAAATTTATTGTTTTCGCCCAGAATACATTTTTGAATGGGAGAAATATCTATATAGTAGTTAAAAACCAATATTTTTCTTGATATGTAATATTTTGGAGTGCTAAAAGCAGTCCAACGCTATAAATTTTTTCTCAGGACAATACCCACGTTACCATAAAGTATAACGAGAAAAGGTCAAATGGCCAGACTAGATACTAGAGTATCTAGACTAGATACTACTAGTATCTAGACTAGAATACTAGAGTTTATTTAAATATGGTGATTTAGTGATTTTTTACAATAAAATGTTGCTAGTAGCAAGAGTAATCAGCTTTTCCAGCAGCTTTGATGATATGTTGATACTTAATGTGAATTTTACAGTAGTGGTCAGATAAAGGTCCCATCATATATTTTATGAGAATAAAGTTGTTTGTGGCATTAGTAAGCAAAAAATAATAATAAATAAATATTAAATGTAAAAATTTTAAGTCAACTCATTATCATTATCATAAGACGGCGGTTAAAAGGAATATTTTGTATTGGAGTAAAATAGCAAAGGATGAAATAGATGCAACGGAGCGTATGAGTAAATTTTTATTGCATTCATTTTAAAGATTATTATTAGATAATGCAATTAATTAATTTCTTAATTAATATATGAACTTAAGAGTAGCTAGGTATTTTTCAAATTTTAGATATTTCCAGATGCCAACTGAGTTGTAATATTATTTCCTTCATGTTTTGAAGAAAGTGAAGAAAGGATACATTGTTTCATTTAAGCTTGACACTGTAATGTAACCCTTTTTATTTAAAGCAAAATGAATCCGATTACTTCCGTGATCACATATAAAGAACACTTCGTGCTGATGGAAGTTAATTTTCGACTCGGTGAATTAAATTTGAGCTTCAGTCAAGCTAATTGCATTTTTTTCTAACAAATATGAAGTTCAGACCTTTAGACGAATTAATGGAAACCTTTTTTGCATCGTTTTTTAGCTTATTTTGGTCTCACGCATTCTTCTTTATGCAAACTCCTTAAATTCAGTCATTCTATTAGAAGAAACATGGATTTTAAAGGTCGATCTTTATGTTTCGTGCTTTCTTTGATTCACTTTTCAGTTCATGGGGTCTTTTGAAAACGTTTGTTGCATTATATGTCTTTAGAAACTTACCAATATTAATGTGGCTACATTTATCAAATGCATTTGCAAGGATTAGGTAGACATTAAAAGGCTAATGATATAAAAGTACGAATTAAACAAGTGCTTTAGTTTGTTCGTAAAATTCCTTAAATTTCCAACTGCCAACAAAGAGAATTATGCGAAAAAGCACACGATATAAAAATATAGTTGTTATAATACTATTGATGATGATATTATATTAGTGAATGTAGATGTAGGAACAGTCACGAAGGGTTTCTTTTTCCACGAAAGTCATGTTTAATTTGATTAATTTAATTTTTAATTACTATAACTTATTTTTAAAACTCTTTATAAAATTTTTTTTAAAAACATTTATGTTAGTATGGGAAAATATAATAATAATTAAATGATATTCAACTGAATCCGCTAGTATTTTCAAAGGTAAATAAATCTGAAAGTAATGAGCGTATTCAAATTACGGCAATTTTTCGTTAATAACACGAAATAATGTTAGATTTAGAAGCGCTGGCCACTAATCATGGCATACGAGTATGAAAACTATTATTTTGAATATAACTTTTTTGGAAATTTGTCTAGCATAAAAAAGAAAATAGTAAATTATACACAAGTTTCGAGACTAAAAATAACCACAGCAAATAATATTCACATACAGCATCCGAACCAAATTTGCTGAAACTACGTCTAAAGCAAAGCGTTATTGAGCGCAAGCAGAGAATCAGTGGTCCAGCTGTGCTACGTCGGCATGAGCGCATACTGCAGCGAAGACAGCAGAAGCAAAATTCCGCTTTAACAAGTACGTATTGTGCCAAGCTTTTTAACACTATTTGTTATGTAATGTATGTATGTATGTATATTAAGGCGAAAAGCAAAACAGAACAAAACAAGCGGATACAAAAATTAATTGTAAATGTAAATGAAGAATATGCGCTTAAAGTACTTTCAATGTTTGAAAATAATAATAATAAGTTATATGGAAAAGTAAGTACAAAGAATAATTCAATGTATGTAAGTAGTCATTTCAAACTACTTTTCTCAATGGTTATAAATAACTGTACAGTTATAAATTTTCAACTGTAATCGCGCACAGTAAATAAATTACAGTAATTACAACGCTGTGGATTCTGGTTTGTGACTTTTATTGAGTAAATATGTATGTGCATATGTGTATATGTGCATACGATTTGCAGAAAGAGCTTGCACGTTCGTCCTTAAAACATAAAAAGAATGCTAGCTAATTTGTTTTGTAATGTTTTGAATGTCTTTAATACTTTAATTAAGATCCCTGTTTGATTTTTGTATTACTAATTGAATTAATACCCTATTAAAGAACATATTAAATACATATAATTAAAATTGCAAATGCATATAAATAAGTACCGCTTTTATATCATTACATACATGCAAATTTCTTGCACATAAAATAATTATTTTGTAATCAAAAGATTGCAGCAGCACACCGGATTCGGGTCCCAACTCTCCTCCCTCATCCACGCTATCCGCTGGTGTTGTGGGCAGCCGTGGTTCACCGACCAGTGCACCGATTCAAGAGGAGAACGAAGAGAGTGGACCATATCAGCCGGGTCAGCGTAGCAGCATAAATGATCTCTCGCTGTTTAGTTCACCATCCATGCCGAATATACCGCTTGGCGGTCCACATTTGGCCAGTCATGCACATGCTCAAGCTAGCGTCAACAACTATAATATGCTTGCGGCACTGCGGCAACATGTACCAACTTTGGCGGCACCTACATACTACAGTCCGTTGGCGATACCATTTGCACGCCATCAACCACACCCGCCAGCACCACCGCCGTCGCATGCCACATCGATAGCGGTCGCCGCAGCTGGTGTTCTACCACCTACGCCATCGCCAGTTGTACGCTCGGCGTCGGCAACGTCCACCTCATCGTCCCAAGCCTCTTTGGTCAGTGATGTTTTACCACCTATTGCGCATGCTGCTTCAACACTTTTACCGGTCGGTAGCGCTGGTCCACACAATCACAACGTGTTAGGCTCTGGTACTTTGCATCCCGTCACACCAATGGTTGGTGTTTCACCTTCGATGTACGGTCAGCCCATAACCGATGCCCAAGTGGCTCATGCCCACCTCAATAAGCAAGGACACCGTCCGCTGGGACGTACCCAATCAGCTCCGCTACCGTTGGGTCATCCAATGTTAACCGGCACCGGTCAGATTGGCATTGGGCAGACGCATTATGAGAACAGTGATGTGAGTGCTTTACTTAAATTATTATCATTTTTGTTAACATTCTTTCGACGCAGTAATTACAATTTCGAAGAAGTAATAAAGCAATATTTTTTCGATATTGCCTAGTAAAACTACTTTTGGAGGTTGTACGTTGAACATTTTTCTGTTACTCTCTATTACATATACATAAATACAACTGAAGACATATTGATGAATTCTCCAACTCTTTTCTATGCTTTTAGGCGGAGCAGCAGGCGCATATGTTGGTCACACAAAAGATACGGCAAACACTGATCAATCGCAGCAGTGCCAATCGCGAGCCCCAACTCAAGGAGGAAGATGATGCGGCTGAGGTGATTGATCTGACGGACAAAAAGAAGCCACCAAAGACCGTTATAACTAGTATTGTATCCACGAACTCTTCACAAAATCTGCCAGAGACCACCAATGTACCACTGGGCGCCTGCTTGCCCAACACACCGAGTAAGTTGCGCGATCAGGAGTACCTGCAACAACAAAGGGAACTGTTATATAGACAAGCATTGCAGGTAAACTGTTGCTTTAGATAAAGTTTTCAGCATACTAAATGTTTTTGTTTCCTTAGATGGATGACTCAATCGCACGGGGTTTAATACGCCCACTATCACGTACGTTATCTAGTCCATTGGTGCATATGGGTCCAAATGGTATTAGTCAGCTACCAGATACTGGGCAATATGCTCCGCCTATCATAACTTCGTCATCTGCAGATCATATACCACCAGTTAATCTCACAGTCCATCACCGGCGTCGAGTACTCGAGCATTCGCCAACTGGTATGACCGCATCGAGTGCATTCTCTTCATTACCTGCCATACAGCCGGCTATTGCTGTTGCTGGTGCAACCTGTGGCAAACTGACAAACGAGTTTCATACGCACAAAACAACCACTGGTCTCGCTTATGATAATCTGATGCAGAAACATGCCTGCACTTGTGGTGATAATTCCGTACATCCGGAGCACAGTGGTCGTTTGCAGAGTATATGGGCGCGTCTAATTGAAACTGATCTGGCCAAGCGCTGTGATCGTCTGCGTTCGCGTAAAGCTACACTGGAGGAGTTACAAACGGTACACACAGAAGCACACGCAATGCTCTTCGCTTCAAGTTCGTGTCAATTGACTCGGCAAAAGTTGGATAGTCCGCCGGCGTTGGGCTTTGTGCGCCTGTCCTGTGGTGGCTACGGTGTAGATTTGGATACTACTTGGAATAAGGATCACACTGCCGCCGCTGCACGCATGGCTGCGGGGTGTGTCATTGATTTGGCTTTCAAAACAGCTAAGGGCGATATTAAGAATGGTTTTGCGGTTGTGCGACCACCTGGTCACCATGCAGAAGCCAACTTGGCTATGGGTTTTTGCTTTTTCAATTCTATTGCAATTGCGGCTAAATTGCTGCGTCAACGTGTGCCAGAAATGAAACGTGTGCTGATAGTAGATTGGGTGAGTTCATCAAAGACCAGCTTTTAATTGTTACTGTTACTTACATTTTTCTATTATTTAGGACGTGCATCATGGTAATGGCACTCAACAAGCATTCTACGATAGTCCTGATGTGCTTTACTTGTCCATACACAGGCATGACGATGGTAACTTTTTCCCCGGCACTGGTGGCTCAACTGAGGTAAAGACTTTTATTTATGTTTTTTACTTTTCACTCTCTTTTAGACTTGTTTTTCTTTTAATTGTATAGTGCGGAGTTGGCGCCGGCGCTGGTTTTAATGTAAACATCTCCTGGTCGGGTTCCTTGGATCCACCACTGGGCGATGCTGAATATATTGCTGCATTCCGTACAATTGTGATGCCAATCGCAAAGTGTTTTAATCCCGATATTATTTTGGTGTCGGCTGGTTTCGACGCAGCTGCTGGCCATCCCCCACCTCTAGGCGGTTACTTAGTGTCACCGGCTTGCTTTGGCTTTATGACGCGTGAACTAATGCAATTGGCTGATGGCAAAGTGGTGTTGGCGCTGGAAGGTGGCTACGATTTACCCGCCATTTGTGATTCTGCGCAGGAATGTGTCCGCGCACTGCTCGGCGATCCGTTATCTGCGATCGCGGAAGGTGAGCTGAATAGACCGCCTTGTCAGAATGCGATAGACACGCTGCAGAAGACGATTGCAATACAGGTGAGAGACTCAATGATAACATGAAATTTTGATTAAAAAATATCTTATTTGACAGTAAGACATTTTAAATCCGCAAACAATTTTTTTTTTCACTAAAAATGTTTGGAGAGATCTGCTATTATATGTTGATACCTTACATCATATTTTAATAATATCTATATACCCTTATTGCAGTCACAACATTGGCCATGTGTGCGCCGTTTGGCCCATACAGTCGGTTTATCTGCCCTTGAATCATTGAAAATTGAACATGACGAATCGGAAACCATTACGGCCATGGCAGGACTCTCTATGCAGTCGATGAACAGGTATGCTTTATTAATACAAAATTTTTCCAACATTTGCTATGTCTAAACAATTCTAATTCGCTTGTTAATTTTATTAGAACTTTATCACGCGATGACTCAGAGGAACCAATGGATCAAGATGAAGCCAAATAATTTTAAACTGTTGAGCTTGAACGACTTTTGAGTTAATTGACTTGCACAGATGCACATATTGTTGCTATTGTTGCAATTTTTTATTGCATAATCCGCCGTTAACTGATATACATATTTATCAGCAAAGCGGACATCGGATTTGGGTTCACAGTCGGCTGTAGCGGCCCGTTTATTGTCTATGGGAAGTATAATATGCTGTTTCGGTTTTATTACCTATTCCCACTTCGCTCATGAGCTGAGGTGATCTTCGAAGAAACAAACCAACGCGCTGAAGGGAATCCGTCGCAGCATTTATGTGTAGCAGTTATATTTGTTGGGCGTTCGATATTAAGTGGAGGCAACAACTCCCTCCCAAATAATTCGTTCAATGCTAAGCCTATGAAAGGGAAAAAAACTAAAAACAAAAGCCTTTCTAGGCATATATGTAGTAGTAAAAGTGAAAACGTATGTATATTAGATACACGTTTGAAAATATTTTAAATATAAACACTTATATGTAACAGTGTATGTAAACGCATATGTACATAATGTAACACTTAACAAAGTATTTGTATATACATATATTTATATTAAATTAATTTATGTGTGAAAGTACATATATTTAATATGTATGCTTTTTGATATTCAATACTAATATGATGTAAGAAAGATCAGAGACGAGTTTCTTAAATGTTGATTTAATGTCATAAGCTAAAATTAGAAAAAGAATTTTTAATGTAAATGTATGTAAGGTAAATTGTAGAAGTTCATTTTCATTAGCAAAAATTTTTATTCTTTTTTATCACACTTTAAGTGCATCAAAGAAAAATAAGTAAAATATATTTTTTTAAAGAAAACATCTATGTGATAAAGAAGAACGAATGAAACGAGAGCCAAATTCTTAATGAATCTAATAAATTAATATGAGTCCAAGCGCAAATGTCATTGACTAACCACCGCCACTCACAGCAGACGATAAAATACAGCGCATTTACATAAATCACTGCAATTGGTCAAACCCACAGATTAACCTAAAAATCACTTTTAGTTTTAAACATTTCAATTGTGAGATAAAACTATTTTATTTTATTTTATTTTATTTTATTTAATATATTATATGTTGATTATTACTACCAAATTGAATAAAATAACTATACGTTATATATATAAATAAATATGAATGTTAAACATGTTGTTGCACGTTCAATGCAATTGGATGTGTTCACAAGAGCTAATTGTATATTATTATTATTATTATTATTACATGTATATGTATTTAAGTGTAATTAGACGTAAGAGAGAATTTTTAATACACATATACATATACGTGTGCTTATGCGTCTATGTATACAATATGGGATATTGTACGCATACATATATATACGTATATACATAATTGAGCATTGTTTTATTGCAACCCATGCTATTTTTCACGCTTCAAAGAAGAAAAACTACTGCAAGTTCATGTACGCACATAAATTGTTTAAGCGAAATAAAAATGTCGTTTATTACAAATGAAATTTTTATGCGATTTTAATAAGAGACGTAAATTAAAGGCACAATAGCTTTTGAAACAAAACAATTGGAACAAAATAATTATTGCGAAATAACTAAGAAAAAATGTAAGTGAACATGAATTAGTGTTTATATGTGATATTGCTTGAAATACTTAGTTATAATATGACTCTAAATATTCTGATATAAACGATTAAAATATGTAGTACTAAACTAAATTGAAAAAGACACGGAAATTATTTTTTTCTTTCGCAATTTTAAGTTTTTATATGTATATATGTATCGAATTTTGATGCGATCAAATTTGTGACCATTGAAACGATTTTATATCCGATTATAATTTGATACTGATAAAGCTACTGATAATTTACACCTTGCTTTGGATACTATAACATGATTTTGCTTTGCGGATGGCTACTGAAGCCAGTCTACTTGAAAACGCAGATAACCCTGAGCACAAATTTTTGGGAAGGACTGTTTAAATATTTGGCAGCATTGTTCAAATTTGTGACAAAAATCGTAAAAGTAATCTCTTAAAGAAATGGAAAACAGTGAAGTTCAATACAATTTAAAATCGTTTAGTAGATTTGAATTAATTTGTACGTTCGTCGTGCAATTATTTAATTTTTTTGCGTTAAATGACTCAGTGTGTTACAAGTTAATTAATGTCGGCAATTTTAAAGAATTTGAAAAATAATTTACTAACTAAGAATTTATAAGAATGGAGCGTTTAGGCACAATTATTACACTTATAAATATTAGTTTAATTGTATAAATGCATCAATAAACAATGTAAATTCTTCAAAAATATTTCACAACAAAAAAGGGTGAAAGTAAATATTACCAAAAAATTCATAAAGTGTTAATGAGCAACGATGTTTTTGAGGATCAATTTTGGTAAATTATTCAGTTAGAAAGATTCGTGAATGAATAAAAAATTAAGTATACATATTTTCTTTACAGATATTCGAAGTATTCAAACTCCTAAATTCGCAATATAGTATAGACAACTGCTTAAGATCAGTTTAGTGATTTTGATCGATTCGATTCGAGCAATCGATTATATACTCAATTTTGCCTTTTTAAAAGGCAGAACACAGCTGAATATTTTTATTTTCGCATTTTATATAGTTTATACAAGAGATCTAATTTTTTGCGTCTAAATTCTCATTTGTAATGAACGAATATATTTTTCTTTTAGTTTTATGTGCATATACACACACAACGGTAAATGTTAGTAATTTTGAAAGTGGCGTGCATGACATTAACTTGTTGACTTGGTACATACTTTGTATACGCTTCAAATAGTAGTAATCTATATAAAAAAAAAACAAAGCAAGCAACAAATGTACAAATAAATACAGTAAATCACAAGAAAATAATGTGACATGTCACTTGTTATGAAAGCAAACTAAAAAGAAAAAAATAAATGTGTTTTTAATGAAGCGTTGAAATTGAAACGAATAAGAAACGTAAAGTAAACAAGTGAAAATCCTGGCCGGATTTAATGTTAAAATGTTGTATGTATAAGTAATGCAAAATAAAGAAAGAAATGAATATAAACAAACTCAAGTTTGATTGGTATTATTACAACAAAGCGTGTGATTAATGGCACTCAATATAGCACAAAACAACGAGTAAGAATGTACATGTATTTGTTTTACGTTGTTTAACTTTGGTATTAAAGTAAAGATGTAAAAGCTCTGCCTGGAAACTCAAAATTTGAAAAACATCACTTTTTAATGAGCGATAATAAAAAAAATTAATTAAAAAAAGTTTTAAAGAATTGGGTGATTTAACTGACAACTGGTATAAGTCACATAGACGGGCATAATGGGATAGAAACAGAATAGAAAGATGATATCACTTTATTAAGGTACCCTTGTATTGAATTTAATTGGAGAACTTTGTGATTGCTCTCAAATACAATTTTTTTAACAAAAGAGTAGAACTCAAGCAAAGCGAGCAGAGAAGTGACGAATCTAAGAGGGCTAATGATTGCATACTATCTACTAAACTGTCTACGATAACCCATGAATTAAAAAAAAATTATAATAAAATGGATTTTCGAAAGTATTTTAAAGTAAACTATATGAAACGGTTCCAAAATTGTAATAAAAGCACTAAAATTGAAACAAATTTTAGAGTTGTGAATATGGGGCAGTTGATTTAATTCGCAAGATGTCTTTTAACAAAATTATATAAATAAATACTTATTTACATAGTACAAAATACAATATGAATGTATGTTTATGCAACGGAACAGTGTTATTGAAAATATCTGAAAAGCAAAGCGGATTTAAGAATTGAAAATGATTTTGAGAATTGTAAAGTGTTATCCTAAAAGATATAAAAAGTAAAGATAGGTGTAAAAATCTTAAAAATAGTACAAATCGTTTATTAACCCTAAAACCTTTTTGAGTTGACTATAGTGAGTTTTTTTCCATATTTATAATGTGCTAATTTTTTATTCAGCGCCGCATATGGTAATTTTGTAGAAAATTTTTCATCAAAAATGTTGCAGCAATAATAAGAAGTTGCTGATATCACTCACTTTTTGGTCAAATTTGTTGCAACGACAAACACGAATTAGAAATATACGAAAACTTATAATCTTAGCGTGTTCTCATGCTGAAACAATATCTATTCAGTTAACTAACGGAAAAAATAGTCACAAAAGACATTCGAATTTGACATTAGCTATTATCTTTAAAAGATACATTTGGCTATATAGAATTTGTAGATAGCCATCACAGAAATTAACACAGGAAAATTGATTGCGTTCACAAGTACTAAAATATGTTTCAAACAAATCCTTTAAAGTGAATGTACCAAAAAATAAAAATAATAATTATAAATTACCCTCATCTATCATTCGTATGAAAACCACTCTAAATTTATTTTTATATATACAGCGTTCATATAAAAAATTAGCTCACACCGAATATGATTCATCTCTCAACATAAATGTATGTAGTTGTATAAGTTGGTTTAAATTTTTCCGGTAATTTGTTCCGGTAAAAGGAAATTTTGTTGATTGTAAACTCTAAGAATTTTAACGTTTTCAAATCCATACCGATTTTCCCTCTTAACTCGATTTAAGCTACTCTTACATCAGACCACAGATATGAACAGACACTTGCGCGAAATTTTGAAACATATGAGTCTAAATGCCAACGGCAAAAATATTAATACGATATCTAAGGAAAAGTCTATCGGCTGGTCTCAAGCTTAAAACCTAAACCCTATTGTTAAGGATAAAAACACAGCGAAAATAACTAACTCACAAGACAAATTGTGAATAAATTTTAAACATAAACTTAAAAAATTTCCCCTGCAAGAGAATTTTGATCAAAGAAATTTTTAAAATAAAAAAAAATTGCGTGTATTTATGAAAAACTGTTTACTCAAAAATTTTGAATTAAACCTTAACACCTGTGTCAAATTTGATTAATGATTTGATCCGCGATTTATTTTGGTCATAGAGTCATATTCCCAAAGCCAATTTAAAGATAAATCGTCTAAACTTTATGAGTATATTTTCAACAGCAAGTCGATGTTTGATAACCTTAACTGAGTGTAAAACAGTTAATTTAGCCAATTAATCTGGACTTAAACCACTGTTAGTTAAAAGAAAAAATTAATTTAAAATGTGGTTGAAACAAAATATGATTTAAAAAAACGTACGTGTTCTTAAAATCATAACACCTAATCTCGGCATTACTTGGGTTACATTAACTATTTATATATAATTCTTATATTTAGTAGAAAGAAATACCAAGTTAGTGATTAAGAGTTGAGTTCACCCTGCTATAAAGGGGGTTTGAAAGTCCTATGTTCTCATTTATATATCTAAGGGTGGTTTAGTACTATATTTCTTAAAGATATATTATATTCCTCGACGATATAATTTTTGATCATCTGCTTGCTAAACCTTCACTTGGGAGTTCTCTTGTTTGTTAAAAAATTTTGGAAATTAACATGAACTGAAAGATAAATAAATGGAATGCTCAATCCGCTTATAAAAAATGGAAAAGAATGTCTGCGATTTTGCCAATATTAAAATACTAATTTTTTCGTTTACAATCTCAATGCTCATTATTTATATCCCTGAACGCACTTCGTGATTCGTAAAATTATACCCACAAACATTTTTACATACCTTTTTTATACTTACAACTTATTTAGACCTCCCAAAATTAAACACAAATTAATTTTTTTTTTATTTTATTTTATTACATTATTTTATATAAACTAGCATAATCAAGTGTTTTGTCTTAATATAGGGATGTACTAAAATATGAAACAAATTAACTGCGTTGAGAAAATACCATGAGTTAGGTACGTAGTATGCAGAACTTTGCAAGAAAAACAAATTGAAAAAATATAAGAAGCACACAAAAATGTATTACATAATATATGTGTGTATAAACAGGGCAAATGGTAATAAATTTGTAGTAATAAAATGTAAGAGTCAAAAAAGTTTAAACACAAAATATGAATAATTTACAAAGGTGCACACACCTAAACTAAGATGTGAAGGCATCAAGAATAAAAAAAAAGAGAATTAATGTTAATAAAAAATATAACGTACGATGTACCTTAATGTCAGCTGTGCAAATTATAATAAATGAGAATAGTTAAACGTAATTGTAATAATATACACTAATGTATGTATGTATGATTGATTTCGTTAAATATTCTTAAATACGTTACACATACAAATTATTATAAAGCAGTCATTTATAAACTGTGAATTTCTTGTCTTACATGAAATGCATACATATACATAAATTTATTACATATAAACTTATACAAATAATTTTGGTTCTATACACGCTGAGTGTTGTCGTATGAAAATGACACGAGAAAACACCTAATAAAAAGTATGTTTTTTATGTCTGTGTTAAATGTACACTATGCGCATCCTGTATCAGTTGGGATAATTTTTGTGAAAATGTTGGAATGTCCTGTTGAGAATAAAGATGGAAAATTAATAGATATGTTTAAAAATACAATACCAGCATGTTTGTATTTGATAATTTACTTACAGTTGATAAGCAGATCACATCCAAATATTTCGGATTGACTGGAAATCCAGCCGTCACGAAACTCTCACGCAATTTCAAATTATCGACTTGACCCATGGCGTAAAGCACATTCGTCAACTGGTCGAAATGCAGCGAACCCTCACCCGATAGCAGTATATTGATGAGCGCCCGCTGAAATGAGGTGAGCAAACTGTCCTGAAAGAGTGCACGCTGAAACAAACGCCAACGTTCGTTGACGGCCTGCATTGATAGCAACACTTTTCGCACGAGGTTGGGATCATTGCCGGACACAAGCACCTGTCCGTAAGCATTCAATATGGCCATGAAATGCTCTGGATGCAAATTATCACTACTCGTGTGCAAGAGTGAGCCATTATACTGCACATGCGGTTTGTAGAAATACTGCCATTTATGTAGCAAAATACTGCAACAAAAACAAAGGTAATTTAGTTTATATTAAAACTTAAAAAAAAAAAAAAAAATTATAAACGTATATATTACATACTCACCTATCAAAAAGCGTGTACACCATACTGCTCAAATCGGTGCCATCAACCAAACTGGAGTCGTGTTGTTGTAGTAACGGCAGCACTTGCTCGATTGTGAAGTTTAGAATAGAAGGCAGCATAGTGGTCCAAGTGTTACCCGGCTGTTGCACGACTAATTGGAACATTTGCAATATTTTCTCCAATACTGTTAGCTGGTTGAGGCTCAACTGTTCTCTGCAAACGAAAATAATTGCAAGGTAAAATAAAACCTTTATTCTTATAACGCTACTGGCAATTATAAACGAGGAAAAAATAAGCACAAACCTGCTGCTGACCGTTATGTAGAGTGTAATCATGTCTTTGATGAATTGAGCACCGAATTGGTTTAATAAGCTACGCAATATGCTTAGGCTTAATTCCGCTGCGGAAGTCGAAATCGCATTATTGCTTAGTCCGAAATCGTTGAAAAGCATTAACGCTTTTGTAATGATGGGCTAAATATTAATAATTTTGAAAATACTAGATTAAAAATTTTGAATATAAAAAATATAGAATGAAATACTTCAAAATATAAAATATAAAGAAAAAATTAAAACTAAAAAAAAAAACAGTAAAAGTAAACAAATACAATTAAAATATACTAAAATAAATGTAAAATTTATATTCCAATTAAAAAAATATTTAAATATTTAAATAAATAAAAAAATTAAAAATTAAATAAAATATAAGCAAAATTATTAAATTTTCCAAAAAAAAAAAATGTTTTCCTTTTTTGAGTTTCGAATCAATTTTTTATAAAATATAATATATATTCATGTATAGTAGCAAATTATTTAATAAGAAATTATTGATATTTAAAATTTATTTAGTAAATTAAAAATATACAAGATATGCTACTTTAACTGAGAATATCAAAGATTTGTTCCAAAAGCGCATTCCTTTTCAAAACATTAATAAAAATTAGTAATCGATAAGGTTTCAATATTACACTACAGCCATTTTAGTAGGTATTCTATTTAACACCGTTTGAAGTTTGAAATTATTTCAAAAAGCTGATTATGCTTTTATGATTAAAATATTCTCCAATTGTATTGAAGAATGTTGGTGGATGCAGTCCTTAACCGGATAAAAATTCAAGTTCGTTCCGTTTACATAGACCCAAACGTAAAGGGAACTGAAGGAATAAATATTCCAAGGGCGCTTTTTTTGTACATTTTTTATAAATTTTAATTGAAAATTTTTTATATTCATTTACCCTAAATGCCACAGCTAACATGTCTTTTGTCGTGTTGCAAGAGTCCTTGAAGTATTCAGTCACTTCACTGAAAACACCCAAAATATTGGGCATCACTAAGGAAATTTTCGAAACGGACGCTTGTGAATCCAGTTCCAGAAAACATTGTGCTTGGCATTCCACATACTCGCAGAGCTGCAAGATAAATAAAGAAAATTGTAGAATAAATTTGGCACTAAAAGTAGCATAACTGCTTACATGATTGCAAAGACTTGTGTAATCCTGCTGCTGCTCTTCGATATTTTTCCACGGCAATGCCAAGTAGCCTATTAGGCTAATATAAATATTGGTAATGGCTTGACGTGGTAAATGCGACAATTTTGGACCAGCTTGCATCAGCCGCATAACGAATAATGTCTCCAGTAAACGTTTTGGCCTTATCACAGTCGAAATGCAAAGTAACATTTGGCCTAAAAATGTAAACACAAAAAAAAAATTGTGAAAAAGCAGTAACTATTTTCCTATAAAATTCTCTGATCTAAGCCTTACTCGCTGATATTGCAACGATGTGTGCTGCCGTCATCACATTATTCGGCAGTAAAATAGCGCCAAGTGCATCAAAGAGACTTTGTATAACTTCGTCGTATTTCAGATTAATCGACATCGGTAATATGCTTCGCATCGCCATTAGTATTTGAGCATATCTGCAAAGGTATCAGTAGGTTTACAAAGCAAAACGCTTTCTTTGGTTACGCATTGGCCATTACTCACAAGTAATCAAAATCAGTCTGGAACGTCGATTTGTCTATATTTAAAGCTGTTATTTTGTTGCTAGTAAAGAATTTGAGCAATGTCAATAGATTTTCGGTAAGCAATTTTAATTGACTTGTTACTTCTGCACCAACTTCGGGCGAATTGATATCCAACAGCGGTGATAAACGCACCACCGCCTGGCACACTGTTGATAAATCACGCAGATGCTCGTTAAAACTTTGCGATTTTAGTTTTCTGCCTAGTTCATATAGTTTGCCATTGTCGAGATCACTTTCTAGAGATAATAGGTAGACATGAGGTCGCGACCAATGCGCTGAGACTTGTGCGAAAACAGCATTCGGTCGAGATTCGCCTACCAGAGCTATGCATTCAATGCACTGCGAGAGAAATTGCTGCCACTCGGTTTGTGTCTGAAGTAAATTAAATATAAGCAAGAATAGATATAGTAAAAAAATATACATACGAAATGTTTCTTAAGTGCTGCTAAAGAACCTGAGTTTACATAACTCAAATAAGAGTTTTTGCTACAAATTCTTTTTGTACAAGTACAAGTTTTGTACAAGTTTTCTATCTATTTCAAAAACGGTTTTTCGGTTCGGTACAAAACGGTTTTAACGGTAAAATTTAACTTCCGTCAATTCGCAAAATAATTTTTCTCAAAATTATAATAAAAGCAAAACCTCATTCGCATATCAAAAGAATGAACATTTTAATATTCTAGCAAAACAAGCTATTCGCTACATTTTCTTTCTAGGTGTGAGTATATTGTGAGTGGCTTTTGAAGACGAAAAATGTATATTTTGAATATCTACTAATACTAGTAAGTACTGAGAAAAATGTTTTAACTTTCTAATTTCGAAAATATTACATATTTGATATCTAAATCATACTGTAAAAAGTCTATCAAATATAAAATTATTTTACTTCTTTTACATATAATATAACAAAAACAGGCGATTTATACAAGATAAAAAAAAAAATCAATGCGAATTACACACATTTAGCCAATGTTCACATTTTTTTTTATTTTAAAGATTATAATACGTACGTTTTCTTCAATCAACTCATTGTCTAGAAGCTCCAACTCAGACTTATTGAACTCAAACAATATTCGACGCATTATTTCCACGACCAGCTGATAAAGTACGTCATTATAGCGATTTTGTTTTGAACTCAACATGAGTCCTTTTATAATTGGTGTCCATATTTCCAGCTTCTCCATAAAATCTAATGCACCATTCTCTGAAGAATATAAATAATGGTAAAAACACTTTTAATTAAATAGATTGTGTTAAAAATTACATTTAATATTACTTACTCGAAATTGTACAACAATAAAGCGATTTAAGGAATGATTCTAATAAGTCATTCTGTTGCACCATTTTCGACCAATATCGGTCCGTATATAGTCGCAGTAGTTCCCTAAATTTATCAGCGTACATTTCGCTTTGATGTTTTGTGGTGTTATGCTGCTCCAAAAGACCATTTACCCCCGACATAATGGTTAAAGCGTGGGGCAATGGCTTCTGCAGATACATTAGCTCATTCAGCACGGATAGTGCCGCCAAAGAGATGTCTGGTTGAGAGGCACGCCATTGTGCCAAGTCTAAAATGCTCATAAGAAAATATTCGGAAATAAATTCAGTTCGAATCCATGAAACGAGGTGTTGCACACATGCTAGAAGCTCCAATACAGAGGAACTACACAGATAACAAATAATTGAATTTGATACAATATGAATATGAATATGTTAATAATTTGGGAGTTTACATAAAATAAAATTATATTTTGCAGTATATTACCTGAGTTGATTGTCATTTGGCAGCGACGTAGTTAGGGCGTAGTCCACTAAGTTATTAGGTAAGGAATGGATGTCTTTATCATTGATATGGTATACCGTTATTATTAAATACTTGGTCAGTAAGTCCAAAATTTCGGGTATACACATGGATATGCTAAATACGGAACACAAATGAATTAGCAACATACAATGATCGGGGTTTGCATTTAAAATAATTATGAAGTTTTGACTATGAAGTTAAACACGATTAAATATGGATTTTCATTATTAAATAGTGAAGAAAACGGATACACATTAAATTTTACCAATAATGTATCTATATCGAGAAAAGAAGTGTACTTGGTCCACATTTGTCTTACCAAGAATGAAAATAATTCTGACGCTCTGTTGTTACGCAGTCACGATTATTCAACACTTCTTCCGATGTGATGCGCAACAGAGTAATACCCAGTACGAACTTTTCCGAGCGCATCAATTCTAAACAGTGTATTATATAGCTGGGATGATCGTCGGGGAACTCACGCTTCCCAATGAGCGCAATCAATTGTGCGAAGGTATCACGTTGTCGTCGCGGCACACTTGCGACAGTTAAATTTGCGTAGGTATTCCACAGTGTTTCTCTCAATAAAGTTCTTTCGTTTGCAGTCAAATGAGTCCAACGACGTGAAATCCAGTGTTCTAGGGTTGATGTACCGAAAAACCAGAGATACTGATTTGTCTCAATAGAAGCAGCCACCTGCAGACTTATTTGCCAAGCACTTGTTTGTCCCCTAAAGGCGATTAGTTCGGTTTCAATTTCACGTTTACGTATATTAGGCGTGGTTGGTTGGTGGAATTCTTGAAGTAGAGCCTCTACCACGGCTAAGGAGGAAGACTGCAACGAAATAATTTTATAGGTAAAAATCTAAAGAGCCCAAGATATAATTTGCACATAGCGAAAAGAAATTTGTAGGAACAGTGATCCAAATTAAAGAACTGCGTTGCTGATAACGCCGTTACTCACCATTTTCTGGTATGTCGCGGTGGCAGTCAATCACAATATTAAGACGTTATCAAGTTTTGCAAATTTCTTCTGATTCATATATTAAAACAGCCTTTTAATTCAAAGTGTCCATAACAGTTCTCCGCCGTTACTCCTCTGTAAAAACTATTTGTCGTTTTGCGAAAAACATTGAAACATTGAAACAACGAAACCGACGAAATCATAAAAGACGAATACTGCGGCAGAAGTAATTTGACGTTTATTTATCTATTTTAAGCATGCATAGACTATGGGCAATACGTATACCAAATACCTAAAGTTTGCGCAAACTATTGAATTATTTAAGTTCGGCTGCTCTGGAAACGTTTTGACCTACTTGGATAATATAACGACTTATGAGTTTGACTGTTTGGTAAACATAACAATACTCCAACATTTTATTAGATATCTTATTCAACTAAGTGCAATAATAGTAATAAAAAAAAATTGTGTTATCTAATTTGATACATTGGTCAGCTGATTATTAGAGATGCCATTTTTGATATGCTCCGTTAAATATCCAATTGTTTTCGCATTGGGCAAGCCTTTATTAATCGAAACACGGTCAGATATCGAGAAGAAAAAATGTGAAAAAGTCAGAAAATATAAATAAACCAGAAAATTTGCTCAAAATTTACAATGGAAGGCGAGAAAATTTTGATGGCCGCAGGTGTAACAGTTGCAGCAGTTGTCGGTGCATTCGTTTTTTGGGGTCCTTCAGGTAAAATTTATTCTATATAACAGCAAATATTCTGATATATAATTGCGTACCATCTCCCTTGACACAAAACTAAATATAGGTTCGTCACGTTTACGACAACGGCGAGGACAAATAGCTGGACTGCATAACTTTGGACAAACATGCTTCTTAAATACCCTACTGCAGGCACTGGCTGCCTGCCCTCAATTTATAGCTTGGCTTCAACTATATAATAATGCAAACTCCGATCGAAAGAGCTTAATATCTTCACTTTTGAGCACACTTGAAGTAATAAATGGCACACATTCAACTTTGCGGGGTGACCCATACTCCCCCGGGGCGGTTATGCGAGCCCTACATGCTCTAGGTTGGGTCATACCACAAGAAGAGCATGATGCTCACGAGTTGTTTCATATATTGTTGGCATCTCTTGAAGAAGAGGCTTTGAGGCCAAAAAAAGTTGGTTGCCTTTCAGATGCATTACCAATCACAGTTTCCGGTGGCGAAGGAGATCAACCAGATAGACCATCAAGTGCAATGTTAACAGACTTTTTAAATACTGACTACGACGAGTCGACAAATTTAACACGTATGGTGCGTTCTGAGGCTCATACACCAGATTCACCATCATCAGTATGCGAACGTGAAATGTGTTCCGGTGAAGGAGGTGCTGCTGGAACTTCGCCAACAGAAATTATGGACTTTGATCCATTGGCTTCGCCAATATTGGGTGGCGAACGATCCAGTCGCTCACGTAAAACACAATTAACGAAGCATGCATGGCCAGAAGGACTAAACAAACGAGTTTCTACATCTTGTCGATCATTAGAGCGTCTTAGTCGTGGGCCGGGGAGAGTATCTGTAAGTATAAAGTATACATTAAAAATTTATGCTACTTTTTAAACGTTCTCCTTAGATTTGGTCCGATCAAATGCCAGCTCAAGTAGCTATACCCTTTCAAGGCGCTATGGGTACACAAATCGTTTGTAATGGTTGCGGTTTCAAAGTATGCACAAATATATAAAGATAACGTTAACATCTATATTTGATGTTTTTCTCTCTAGTCCACTGTTCGTTACGATAAATTTGACAGCATCACATTAAATTTGCCATCACAACGTCGTTCTGGTCTTAGTTTGGGACATTTGCTGAGTGAATATATAACATCCGAGGAACTGAGCGATGTGAAATGTGAATCATGCAACGAAACCTCTAACCATACAAAATCTTTGACATTCGCCAAATTGCCCGGTTGCCTTTGCATACATATTGCTCGAACAGTATGGCTGCCAACTGGACAAATTTGCAAGCGTCAAGACTATGTTCATTTTCCTGAGAGTTTGTCAATGGCACCATACAGCTTCGTTCAACCTCATTTGAACAGTCAAGTGAGTATGATATAAATAAATTTCAGAAGATATATTTTTTATATTACATATGATATAGACCGGTACACCATGGGGATCTACCATGTCCCTCTTCTCCTCAAGTCTACCTATGAACAGTTTGGGCGGCAGTGTTAACGATTCATATGGAAGTGCATTTGGCACAATGTTTCCCAAAAATCTTTACAGACTTTTAGCTGTGGTTGTTCACTCTGGTGAAGCAAGTAGTGGACATTTCGTAACTTATCGGCGTGGTGCTTTAAGGAATGCTCATCGGTAAGTACACATTGTGAAATAAATAGTATTACCTTGTATCATACGTTGTTTTTACAATCTTTCAGTTGGTTTTACACCTCAGATACTATTGTGCGTGAAGTCTCAATAGAGGAAGTGCTTAGTGCACCAGCTTATCTACTATTTTATGACCGCGGACCCCAGCGACGCTAAGTTCGGGAACTGGCTGGGTGGGTACATGCTTCTTTTGATACCATTGATGTGAAGGTTATAGTTTCTGGTTGTTTTTCGTAGTTTAAGTTTATTATCCACTAGTGTATGTAGTAGCTTCGGAAGTGCAAAAACAAAAAAAATATTATGACAGATATCTGTGGCATTAAATATTAACCTACTCGATGTAATAGTACAAAATGCTATTCCATTGCAAGAATTTTAGGATCTCTGCTAAACATATGTATGTATTTAATTATATAGATAAGTTACCTTCACTATCACACATCGCGTTTTATATTTATGTAATTAATATTTAAGTGTTATACAAAACATATTCCCTGCTCAATAATTTCAAGTGCCATTTTGACTAGTCGGTCTAATTATGGCTTGTGCTAGAATTTCATACGGATATTGATAGTATATAATCATTTGATATTAAAAGTTGTGAGTGCTTAAATTTTCTAGCATTTAAGAAATTTGAAAATTACAAAAAATGCATTTATAGACTGAATTGCGCTTAATTATTTACACTTAGTTTAAAATATAATTTCATCAGAAGAAGCATTTCTTGATCAACTACTATAAGATTACTTTATCTGTATGTAAGTATTTAGAGCATTTTCGAAATTAATTTTTGGCGATCACATAAATATATGTTTTATAAATAATAAAATAGAAATGCATTAAACTTAACATTGTTTCACTAGTTTGTGCATACATACATATATATATGTGTGATATATTAAGGAAATGTGATTTATTTATGTGTATGTACGAGTAAAGTTTAGTCATAACACAAACCAATAACAAACAGTAAAACATTCAGAATACATTGATACATCCTTAAGAAGAAACATAATAACCCACAATATTAATAAATAAGATTCTTACCAAACTAAATAAACTAATATTTCTATTACTTTATTGATGGTGGAATTCGGTTCGTTTCACACCGTTAATGATTTGAACATAGCTACCATAATCTGTTGCATATAAATTAGACGATATGCCGGAGATTTTTTGCGATTTATATAGGTCTTGGTGGCTATGCTTTGGTGCCCGTATGGGCATCCAGGCACTAACTGGACTCTCATTCGCTTGCATAATGCTCCGCACAGCTAAATTGAGTGCCGTCAGTGCCAGGGCTTCTTCACGATATTCAGTGATAATGTTATCGGCGATGCTCAGGGCATCCGCTGCCTTAACCACGTGTTCGATTTCCCTGAAATGTGGCATATAATTTGCGTGTATAAGATCAATAAATCGTTTAGGCTCCGTGGCAAAACTATCGCTTATATCTTCTGGTTTGTGTGTGAAATTACAGTTGGGCAAACCTATAAAGTAATATACATATAAGTAATTATCTTAAATATACATATGTGCATTTTCATATTACGTTTAGGATTAAACACTCTTCCCAAGGCATGCAGCATAGTAACAGACTCATCGCGACGAATTGTTTTTAATGTGGATAATTTCTTTTTAGATTTCCCTTTAATTTCATAGGAGTCCACACGTTCTGTAGGCAAAGCTCCTGCTCCTATAATAAATAAAAAATTTATTAAATCAATGGTTATTTCATTAATTTGTTTGTTTATTTTATTAGTTTACTTTTTAAAGAAGCAAAGTGTAGGTTTATAAGTGCGTTGCGTATATCGCCTTGCGCTGCAAATATAATTGAGTCTATTACGGTTTCCGAAGGCACTTTGTAAGTATCAGTGAACTGTTGCTCTCTCATCAACGAACAAAATCTTTTAATCGCTTTTTGTAGCAAAGTGATCGCAATAGGATTGAAACTTATGTGATTAATGTGGTACTTATTTTTTAAATCTTCGGTAAAAAGATTATAACTTATGTTTAAAGAACGGCTTTTGGAATCAGCTACGATGAATAAAAGGGGAGCTTTTCCATACTTTGAAAATTCTCTGCAATAGGTAAGTTGTATGTTTAGATATTTGCATGTATTATACACAAATGCCAACCTACTCTAAAATCCCTTCAAATATGTCAACACTAGAAAGTATCATGTTTGGAAAATCCTCCACTAGTACCAGTCGTTTTTGGCTGCCTAGTAACGATTTATAACGAGACGAACGAAATAGGAATGATTTAAAAAAATCTATCTGTGAACCGGTATAGCTACTCATCTGGTCCCCTAACGTGTTAATCATATCGCGGTCTACTGGATTAATCCATTCTTGTAGTTCATATTTTTGGGATCGAGCTAATGCACGTACAGCTGCAGTTTTACCTGAACCGGATGGTCCCGTTAGGAGGCAAATTTGTGCAGGATGTTGCTTGTGTACCGCTTCGCAATGCAGTAGCCAGTTTTTCAATTCCGCCAATTTTTTCGGATGCACAGCAACCTCTTCACAAGTTTTTGGTTCAAATTTGTCAATCCAATTGGCATTATCTTTGGGGGATGGAGGAACAATTTTGGATGTCAGCGGGCTATTATTTGATGCTTCGTACTTTTCAATGGTTTCTTCATTATTAGCAAAATTATTTTCCTTCACTTGAGTGACATTCTCGGTTTGAACTGACTCAAATTTGGATTGATAAGCAAATGCTGAATTATTCCAAGCCCGCTATAAGTATGAATAATGAAAAAAAAAATTAATATTTCAATTAAAAAGTTAAAAGAACATTTACTTTACGTGTAGCCTTCATTGCTGCCAAACATTTTCTGTTAACTAATTAGAATTCTTATCTAGCCCGGACTCTGTGCACTGAATGTTTTTAAGCTATTTAAGAGATTAGAGATGAGAGATATAGATCCAAAATGATATTTCACATCAGTCATATATCGATTTTAAATCTTTTGCAATATATATCGTTGTATTTTATATATCAATTTTAACTCATTATAATAATTAAAAGAGTAATTTGTTTAAGTAATTAATTTATTTGCCGATGTTTTTAATATACAATCTCAATAATTAATTCAGAAGATAATAAGAATCAAAACTCTTTTTTCTAAGTTATTGAATATTCCTATGTGTTTCTATTTATATATGGAATACGGTAGCAGTAGACATATCGATTTGGTATGTTGTTAAGTTAAGGCTTTTATGAATTTTTTTAACTATAGAATTAATATTATTCGAAACTATTATCTATTATCGAAAAATATTATTATTCTTCTAACTCGTCCTTAAATTCAATTGAATTACAGTAATTTAATAATTAAATAATTAATTAAGTAATTTTAGATATTAATAGGGGTTTTGGATGCGGTACGTGTAAATGACAAGTGTATTTTTTTTTCTGTGTTGTAAGCAACTGAAATCCGGTGGTATATTCAGTTGAAACATGTTGGGGTTTTTCATTATCAATGAATTGGAAATTTGCAAATTCAAAAATAATAATTTTCATGTTAGCTTTGCGGAGATAATTTTTTGGAGACTAGTTTACAAAGAAAAGTGAAAGTGTGGCAACGTTTTTTAGAAGTATATCGGGAGGTTTTGCTCTGTGGAAATAGATTCAATAGGAGAACATAAAATTGGTTAAATATTTAATTAAAACTATTTTCAATAAATTAAAAGATATTTAAAATATAAAGTAATTGTTTCTGCATCATGTCGATTTGAAGATCGGTGAAAAAAGTATGTTTTTAAGGAATAAATGAATATTGAAAAATCTAAATTCACGTAGTTCGCGTTTACTTTTATGTGCAGTCGTTCTTTAAATTTTCCGTCTGTGCGTGTGGTGGGTGTGAGCGGGATAGCAAAAATGTGCGTGCGTGCGTGCGTGAAAAGTGCCAAAGTGGAATTGAAATACACAAAATGGATGAATAAGAAAATTAAGCAAATAACCTTTGAAAAAAAATGATGGAAAAGTTCATATGATCACGATCAATTAATTTAATTTCATGACAAATTTAAGTTCGTTGTCACTGATATCAGCGATATATAAAGGCTTGTCCTCTGCTACCTTTTCTCGTAATTACTTAAACTTTGTTTTATCAAGTAGTTTGCTTGGTCGTTTCATTCTTAAATACATACAAGCGGACGGTAGATAATGCAAAATGTAGGAATGCGTGGAAAGAAAATTGCAAAAATAAAAGCGTTGGGATGCCTACAAATATCTTAAATGTTGGACTATCAGAAATATTATTATTAGTAAATTCAATCCAATTAACTTATATTTTGGACTGTGTCATTGTGGTGTTGGTAAAATAAGTATTGTTATATTAAGTGTTTAGAAGGAACTAATTACTATGTTAAAAGTAAATGGTATCAGGCATTAAAAGAAAAAAGGCAAATTGTTTTAATTTTTCTTTCCAACACCAATTGTCACTTCTGAAATCAGATAAATCGTAAATATTAGTTATGGGAAGGATGGCAACCTTATAAGTCTGCAGTTGTCGCATTTTCCAAATCTGTACTTTCCACCGGCTTCGCTGTTTTTGTCTATGCACTATTTCTCCAATGTATGTTATGAAGTGAAATATATGACAGAGACAAATGGTGCAACTAAAGAATAAATTTGCAAACGTGTGAATTGAAATTGTCCAAGAGCGTAAATGGAACAGTGGCCAAATAAGAAAGGGAGATCCGATAATTACGAGACAGGAAAAATATGTCCGAGTTGAAAGAAAAATTAAGATGAATGATGTCCAAAGAAAAGGAAACAAAAAAACCAACAAGAAAGATAAAATAAAAGGAGACAATGAAACGAATGAACCTCTGAGTTTTGTATGTATTTTCATTGTATATTTGAACAAATGTCTTTTGTAGTGATATTAAAGCTAAAATAACAGAAATTTGTTAAAGTTTGCTAAATTTTGTAACATACTAGGTATGAAAGGTTGAAAATGTTTAAGATAAAAGTTCGCTGTGTTTAATTAAATGCGAAGATATGAGAAAATTTAAGGCCAAAGGCAATAAACTAAACGAAGTAACAGAACATTTTGACAATTTGGTCACAAGCGATTCGAGGAGGTTACTCGTCGCGTTCGCTCCAAATGTTTGTAGAAAGTGTTGTAAGGTGCGCGGTGGTGTAGAGCAGGACAGGGCAGAGAAAAGCAAATAAATGAAGGCACATCAAATATGTGAATAAGAGTATGGAGTAAAGTGTGAAAAGTGGAAAATTTGCACATTAAAATTTCTTAAAAAATCAATAAAAATACAAGAAGCAGAAAGTCAAATTAAAATATTTGTGAATATAAAAAAATTATCATGCGCATCTAAATAATCGATTCTCCTACGGCCGCTGCATGCAACACAAGTTGTAAAAAGGAAGAAAGTTTTGGTGTCATCGATTTTGCCAACCAAAGGATTTTGAACAGCTTTTCATTTTTCCAATACTATTACATAGTCCAATAAAATTTTGCGTTGGACCCGCCGCCAATAATGCATTTAGAACGTGTACGTAAATGGTCTTCGATCCAATAAAGGGTCTTAGGTACCATAACACAATCCAAGGCTTTAGTCTTTGCGTTGGCGTAGGCGAGTACTGCGCTGAGCCTTCATTCAAAGCACAATATGGACCCGCATGAATTAAAGCCTCCAGGGCCGGGTTTATTATCACATAGCACAAGTAATGCAGTGACTACCGGTCAACAGCAACAATTAGGAGGAAGTGGGGAGCAACTAAATCTACCTCCACCATCACCCCAAGCAAGTGGAACTAGTGGAATCAATGGTGCAACTGGATCATTAACATCTGTATCCACTACAAGTGGATCTGTTGGTAGTTGTGCTAACAATGTTAACATATTCTATAGCAATGTTGCTGCATCACATCAACAACGGCCATCTCCAAATAATACTAATAATGATGGTGATTCGGATACAGAATCTTTAGCAACCATGTCAGCAAAAGCTAAGGCTGCAGCTGCAGCTGAACAAAATCACAATGTCTCTGCGACTAATGGGCACAATTGTGGGGCAAACACAGCAGTTAATAACCTAAGTGTAAATGCCAAACAACAAAGACAACAAAAACGACGGCGCGAAAGAGCACAAAGATTACAGGCGGAACGAGAAAATCGTTTTGCTAACAGTGTCAATAATATTCCAAATAGCGGTCTATTGTACCACGCCAGTAGCGCAGGCAGCATGGGCGAGGACAGCAATAACTCTAACGGGAACTTTACCAGTAGTAGTAATGGCAGTAATAACGTAATGCCTCCAACTGATAGTATTGCGTCGTTACTACTCAATCCTCCGCACTCTCCTGAATGTAATTCTGGTTTAATGGCTACTCCAAGCGATAGTGAAGGAGAATCACTAGACGAAGATTTACTTTCAACTTCATCTTCTTCCACATTACTATTACCCCGTGATAAGCCTCCACCGCGGCCGCCACCTCCTGTTCGACGAAAATTGCCTCGATCACCTGTTCTTGAAGAAGAAATAATTGACGGTTTCGCAATATTGGAGTTCAAGTCTTATGAGGATCTAGAGGTAAACATATATATTTTTGAACAAACCGATTTTTTAATATTATTTGAAATTTTAGTTCGCGATAAAGTTGGGGCAAAAACGAAAGGAAAAACGATTATCAGCGTTGGAGGAATTAACTTGCACATACAGCATTGAGGAGACCAAAATGCCAAAGATAATTGATACAGGTCAGCCTCATCCAATACGCGGAAGTGGTGCCCTTAACCTGCCAATGAATAATATAAAGGATGGAAGTATTAATATTCGTCTACATAGCGGCAATGGGAACAGCACTAATTGTCATCCAGCACAAACCGTTACATCATCTACAGCGACAGTAACAGTGCAGGATTCTCCGTTAGATGTTATTGGGCCTCCATGGAAATGCCAATATCAAAATTCTAATAATAATAATGTTGGAAGTCATATAACTAATATTAATCAGAACATTATTAATTGTAGTAGTGTGAGTGGTAATATTATTAACAACACATCAACCAATAGTGCTCCACCAACAACGATGATATTAAACCACAATGGCAACAATAGTAGTAATAGCAATAATAACAGTGATGGAGCCGGAAGTAGTAGTAGTAGTAGTAGTAGTGGTATTGCTGAAACAACCTCTAGCAACATTAACAATACGGATGAGGATGCTGTTATGCCATCAGTTGATGCAACAGATGATTGTCGAAGCGTTTTGATGGATAGTGGAGCGTCATCTGGTAGCTCTACAATGGTCGTGAACCCTATAACCGACAATGCTTCCAAACCTAAAGAAAACAATACAAATAATTCCAGAACAAGTACTCTAACTACCGATGCATCAAATGTCACATCAGTATCGTCGCCAAGTTCTATATTCTCAGTGCCACCACCAGCATCTCTGGTGACAGCAAGTGCTTCTACTTCGATATTAGAGAAGTGCAGTAGTAGCAGCAGCAGTAGTGCGTTGGCGAACAGTACAACACAGGGAATTCCAGTGCAACCCCCAGCACCAATAAGTGACGGCTACCGCAATTCAATACATTTGGAAGGTATTAAACTTGGTTCAAATACATCATCTGGAAATAAGTCACCCATGGATGTAGCTTTTGGTACTAATAGTGGGTCAAATTCAAAATCCTCAAGTCATTTTATAAGTATGACATCCAATGTAAGTGATATTAATGCTAATTACACTGATAATACATTTAGATAAGTATTTCTTAAACTTAAAGGTATCAAACACTACACAGTTAGGGACCAGTAACAACACCAGCAGCAGTGATTTGGCATCAGATATGCGAGGATCAGGGCCAATGGCGACAGCAGCTGCGACGATTGTGGCAGCATCACAACAGTCTGCGCCGAAAATTGCTCAGCCAACACCAACTAAAGATGAAGTTTTTGATCGCATACGCGACGTAAGTACTGCAGTATGTTGTGTAGAAAAGTTTTTAAAAAGTATAAACACTCAAAGAGTTCGGTTGGAAATTGCAACTGTACGTACGATATAACATAACTTACGATATATTTACTCGTATGCGATTGATTTGTTTTCGAATCGCATTATAGCAAATTTAATTGTCTTTTATGAGAATCAACTTCTTGTTTCGTTCGAGTAACACATTTTTTTTTTGTAGAAGAACCAACACCTCAAAACAGGGTTGTATTCCTAATTAGTACAAGTTCATATTTGTGCGATTTTTCTTTTATTTTTTAAATAAACCGGCACAATAATGACAAGTAAATTAAATTTATATTAATAATAACCTTAACATATTAAAAGTAAATATGTTAAGTATTTTTTTATTGATAGAGGTATATATTCTGACCTCAGTGGGTGCTGGGTTATCACCTATTACAGTTACTTGTTACTTATTTAAATTTTTGTTCCAAAAAGAAATTTGTCAGGATTAAAAATATATAATAGACAGTTTTCTAGCGCAATAAGTTTTTACTAGCTTAGAATTCGTGTTTTTGTGTCCCGTTTTTCATACGGGATTTATTATAGTAAACGTTTCAATATTATTGTTAAATGTTTCTAATACGACGTTTTATATATGTACGGGTTTCTCTCATTTAAGGCGGGCGTCACATGCAAAAGTATTGGGATGGGGCTTAATATCGTAAGTATTTGCTTAAATCAGTTAATTATTTACGTACTTACATAAATGTTCTTTTTATTACAGTGTGATAATGATGAAAACAAGGTAAGAGATAATTTGCTGCTTAATTTGAATTTGAATAATTTGAAGCTGTTTACATATACGTGAGTTAGATTGCTAACTCAAAAGACTGGGTTTGCGAAATACTGTTTATGCGAGTATACTTACTCGACATCTTTAAGAAAATTAGAGCAAATTATACACATGTTTGTATATTTTATTTGACATTTAATTCAAATCTCGATTCTAGGAAATTTTTTATTGGATCTACTTTTTTTATTATTATTATTTATTACTGTTATTCTTTTTGACTATTTTATTACTATTTTTTATTATTATTTTTTCGTTTGTTCCATTCCTAATTGTTATAAATAATTTGTTCCATTGCTAATTGTTTTTCAGCAGTTAGTGAATGAATGAAGCGTTTTCTTAGCTATAAAATAACATCTAAATAACAAGTTTCATTATGTGTTATTTATTTTTTTAATTGTAAAAACAAACAAAGTCGACCATTGCCAATAATTGCTCCTACGTCGATAAGGGTTTCGTAATCGGAACGGATTCAGCCAAATTTTTTAGTTCTTAACAGAAGTAAAGGTGAATCGAACTGATTGCATTGTCCTTCTAATTGAGATCAAAATATAGGACCTAAGGCTTTGAATTTAACAAGCAAGACAGGAAAAAAGTAATTATTTCGAGGGGAATTTCTCACTGAGTGACTGAGATGAACAATAGACACAATCAGTTAAAAAGCGAACGAAGCAATTAAGGAATTATTGTATATAATTGTAATATGAATATAATGATTAAATAACATTGCTCATCTGGGATATAAGAACTGCCCATATCTATTATTTCTGTCTCAAAATATTACACATTTACATTTATGTTGCATACGTAACTTTCATAAACTTTTTTCAAAGTTCAAAGTTGAAAGATTTATAGACCTGGAACTATCAGTAGACACGAGTTTGAGTAATTTGCGGGCAATAAAGACAAATTTTATTAAATATTTAATACTAAGTTTAGAAATTGATTGAATTTCTGAAATCTTGTAGATTCTAATTATCTTAGAATAATAATTTGACGTTTTCATCTTTGTTGTATGTGTTAGATGAATTCCTATTTAACTAATAAATGTTTCTACAAGTTACAAATTATCTCCGAAGGGTGGATGTGATTGTAATATACTTTTTTGAAAAATTCTTTCGATCGAGAATACACAATTAACTGTATTGAAAAAATCCTTATTTTAATATCTTAATTACTTTAGGATTAAAAACATTTCTAAAGAGCACAAAACTTCTCAAAAAAAAAACAATTTTATCTCCTATGCTAAAATTGTGCCACGAATTATAAACATCCATTAGATAATAATGTTTCTTTTTCTTTTTTTCTTTTTTGCTTTTTTTTTTCTTTTTTTTTCTTTTTTTTTTTCTTTTGGAAATATGATCAGCACTAATTTAAATTTTTCGAAATCGTTATATTTTGGGTTTGATAGTATCCTTGAGATTTCATCTTAACGTTTCTTTAAAACTAAACTAGTCTTCATGTTTCTATATATAAAATACTCAGAATTACCCTTAACACATTTTTTAAACATTATTTATAAAGGGCGTATCAGAAAAATATCTATTTCAAACCATCAATCACAATCTTTGAGTTATTCTAAAACTTAGGGGGCTAATCTAGAACTAAAAAATTTAAAATAATTATGTAAAATATGTGTGCTTTCGTCTCGTCTCGACATGAAAAACTAAATTCGAGAGATTTCATGAAATGAAAAAGCTTCTATTACAAGGCAATATCCTTTCCAACTATTCATCCAAACAATAGAGTTTTCGCATTAATTTGCGTATCTTGATTGTATAAACAATTAATAATAATAACCCCTGTTAATAAGAAAGTTTAAAAAATTATTAACTCAATTTGCGATATTCGGATATTCACTGATAAAAATGGATTCTAAGATGGATGGATGGATAAGATGGATTAACAGCTAAAATATTGCTAAAAATTTTTGATAAATACAAAACAGCATTCGGGCAAATAATAACATAACAACAAGAATTTCCAGCTGAGCGTGCATCCAAAATGTACTTGATGAATACCGTTAGTTATTGTGTTGTTGTTGTAGCTTCTGTTTCGTTCCGGTTGGAAAGTCCGAGTGCTTCCTTAGGAAGCGTTGCAAAAAACGTAAACTTCAACAATTTCTGTAATCCTTCCCGCAAAGTTTAAGTCCTTGACATCTATCATCTTTATCATCTTTATCATCTTTAAGACATCCCCGCTTTTTTTGTTAATTTTTTTTTTAAACCTTGCTCAAATGCTCAGAGTTATAATACGAAAATATGACAACATAACCAATAGCTTTATTCCCTCGTCAGGACTACCCTATTAAACTTATACATATTCACAAATTCGCCTGAATATTTGAACCACCACCGATTTAATGCTCTCGCCGTCGCATATCCCACTGTTGACTCCGAAATGGAGTTGACTTGGAGCCAGTACGACAACACAGAATAATTACAACATATTGTTGGTACCTGTGAACATAACCGCAGCAGCATCGTCGTCATCGGCCATCCTTATCGTTGTAGGATGTAGTCTCTTAGTGGATACGTGTTTTCGCTCATTTAAGCTTTCGGCAATACGTCGGTCTGTTTGTTAGTCGGCAGAGTTGGTTGTTATGTGCCGTTTAACTGTTATATATCAGTTAGGCAGGCAGGCGGGTGGTAGCTTAGTCCCAGAGCCGTTTGATTATATCGACACTCGTCGTTTAGCTTCGTATATGAATGCTGTTATTCCCCTCCTTGCTATGCACGTATTAGCAGCAATAATACCAACCCCAGCAGCAATAGCAACAAGCCATAGCGCAATACACACCAATATTCATTGGCATATCATAAATCGTAATCATGTTTCATTCAAGTAGCGTTTACGATTTATCGAATTACGCGCATTATTACTATTACAACAGCGGCAGCTATTAGCAGCTTTGCTAACCAATATGAGCACTCAATCGAATGATTACAAATTGAGCACTCAGGCTCATTGAATTTACACTCAGCACTTTTACTTCGACCCCATCAATGGTGGTACAGTGTGTTTATATGATTAAAAATACGAAATACATTAAATGAACTTATTAATATTAGAGAAATGCTGTTGAATATTGAAAAATAGATTACGTTATACTCAAAATCCTAGTAAATACTCAAAATCAATTCTGTTTTGATTGATGCGCGAAAATTTGCGAACTTTGAGCAGTTTTTTTGTGAGGAATAGGAATTTTATAAAATTTTGTTATGATATTCAGCGACGTCAAGGTTGTCTGTCAGGTATGGAGCTACTGCGTTGTTTATAACTCGTATGTTAATAAGTAATTAATAACGTATTTTTGTCACTTTATGTTGTTGTAACGGCAGAAAATATTCTTCGCATAATTCCGAGTATTGCTGCCGAGTTGGCAGTCCTTGGCGGGCCGTTCGGTTCGTGGGAACGGTTTATCCTTTTCAAGTGCTGCCGGTTAACAATTTCAGAATTTTCTTGCTGTTGTTGTTGCTATTATGACGACATAAAACATTTCTAAAATATTTTTGCCTAGTACTGATCGAGTTGGCAGTACTTGGTCGGATAAATATCTGGGTACGTTCCAGTTACGTAGAAACGACGATTGGGATTCTTTACTTATGGATTTGTATATATAGAAGCACTCCAGATCATAGAAAGTAATACTGTTTTTTTTTTTTTTTTTTCAAAAATAAAAGTTCCTTGCGGACTTGAACAAGTCATCAATCAATTTAAAATTATGATGACATGATGACAGTGAAATATCCTCTGGCATTTTGGGGTGTTTCGAAATATAATCAACGAAATTGATGCTTTTTCGAACGAAAGCTTTCAATATTAATTTCATTAAATATTGGTAATTTTTTTAATTACTTTAAATTTGATTTTCTTTTTTATAAGAAGTTACGTTGCTTATATATTATATATAGTAGATGTATCGCATTGCGTTTTAGTTAAATACACAGATTGAGATGTAAAAGAGTCGCATATATAATATTTTTCTTCAGATATTTTGCTAATCCAGATCGTTGATCTTTTAGTTAGAAATAGTTCTGAAAAATATATTTACTGGCAGTTATAACCCAAAGGGCACACTGTCCGTACTACAATATGCCAAATTTGCTCAATACGTTTTGGTTGCGTTTTTTTTGTTTACTTTTATTTGCATTAAGTTTTGTAGTGCTGTGGGATGGCTTGCTGGTTGGTTGTTGGGCATGTTTGGATGCAGTTGGCTTGGTTAAGCTTAGCTGGATTTCAGTTCAATTGCCACAAAAAGCAAGTACACACGTACAGCCTTAGTTATTTACAAGTGTACGCACTACAATTACAATACATATGTACATAGGCACATGTATACTATAGTATGTGAATATGTGTAAATATGTATATATGCTCGTGTTATGTTGATATCGGGGCTGGGTGTTCTCGTAAGTACTTGTCAATTCACAACTTTGTGTGTACAACTGGTAAGTGATTTGATAGACACGATTAGTCTTATTCCCATGTCGAGGGGGTCGTACGGAGCCATAGCCGAGGATGATGTTTTGACTGTGGCATGCGAAGTGGTTGATGAACATAAACTCACGTAACTACTTGTGTCGAATGCTTACATACAGTGAACGTGATACGCGTTGCTATGAGCATCATATATTCTGTGAAGGTATGGCCTGTCCGGCGATCATACGTACATACTGCATTTGCTGGCTTAGTGTTGATGGTGGTGTTCATACAAATAGCAAAGCCATGTGCAGTGCGGCCGTAAGGGACATTCAACGAGGTAATAAAACCAAAGTGGTTGCTTCTTACTTATCGTGTATGCTTGTATATATGTACATATGTATACATGTGCGACTGTTTGCTGGTGGACGCTTATTGTTCCTTTCTCGCTTAACTTGCCTTTGTGCTTTGTACAAGTATAATTCACTTCGAATGGGTACCGAACAATTCAATTGAACGCCAATTTGCAAATTGCAAGTTGCAAATCTATTTTAGTCTGCTTGTCTGTCTGTCCTCTCTGCCTGTCCGTTTCGTTGTTTCGCATCCAACATCAAGCGGCCATTAAAAATCTCTGCGTTATACTCTCTGTTTGTCAACACAGAACACAGATATGCCTCCGGAGAGTTGACTAGAGTTACATAGCACATGTATGCACATATTTATGTATGGTTGAATGAGTACATGTGTACGTGTCTAGCGAAGTGTGTGCTTAACCTGTAGTGAAAATTGGCAGTATAGTTTGCCAAAATCGGTGTACATCTGATGAATATTGAGGCAAAAGTGAATCGGTCGCTGCAGGTGGTAATATTTAGCGAGTGATGTAATCATATTACAAAAATTATTCCAGTCAGGTAAATGTAACCGCTACGGATCAGAATTTATGTGATCCAATCACGGATTATATTATAATAAATATATATGTGTATATATATCCGTCGGTGGCGAAGGATTAGAAAGTAATAATCCAGATTAATTCCGGTTATGTGGAACCGGCTGTTGTTATGGTAATAGATGTACCTAACAATCCCGGAGTCCCCGCATGACAGTAATCACCTCTTTGCATGTCCAACCTCGTCGAAGCAGCTCGTTCGATGTCTTCGATGACAACTGACATACCCTAACCCCAAAAAAGGGTTATACAACTACACCATAACGATTAACAAGTTTTCAGTGGTTTTCAGTGGACAATTTTTTGGAAATTCTAATTGATACTTTTTTCTTAATTCTTATAAGTAGTAAAATTATACATCATTTATATAGCCATCAAGAAATCCGCAAAATCATAACAATAATTGAAGAATTTCTTGAAGTTGTAACTTAAAGTCCGGTGTTTCATCATCGATGGAGTATATTGTATTGTTTTTTTTTGAAAATTAAAATAAACTTTTAATTAAATTACTCTATTGCCATAAACCCACTGCTTATTTCGCCAACGGTAGGAAATAGAGAGTAGTAACGCGATATGGAAATCGGTGAATTTACTGCTGCGTTTAAAGTAATTTTGCCACTCTTTTCGTTTGAGCTAAGTAACATACAATCTGTTAGAAAAGTTTCCAAAATTTCTTATATGTGATGTGATACGTATTATTATATGTATGTGTAATTGAACGATGTGCTTTACGTGGGTATCTGCCGTTTGTGTAGCCTAACTCCACGGTGTTCAAAAACAACGAATCAATATGATGCGTTGATCAGTGCCCCACCAGTAATAGCCTTTTGCTAAAACCAACGGTACAGATCGGCATTGTGGAAATGGACACAATGACGACCTTGGTAGGGCTCGAGGCCTATGTAAAAACTTTGCCGTACTTTAGGTCCGACACTCGGTTGCAGTCCAACTCCACACTGAACTGTACCGCCCCAGACAGTTCTACCCGCATTCAGGTGTTAAACCACAGCCACCACGATACTCCCCGAAGGGCCTACCGCAATGAGCAGGTTGGAGCGCCTTCCAGACTCCAATGGACTTCTGCTCCCCGTGGTACCAGATTAAAGTATCCGGTCAGACCTTGTAGCCTAGGCTACTTCCAGTTTAGTTACCCATTCAACTCAGACTGGTGGCATTTGTAGCTTGAACTAAAATGCCTTTTTAAGTGTGTGCATAATACATTTGAAGTGCTATAAACTCAGATCAAACTAAGTAATATAGCACTATTCCACACATGTCTAACCCTATTTTAGAGCCAAGTCTATTTCTAACGCAGTGTATTTTATGGATTTTAGTCGCTTTTTATGACAGGTATGGCTTACCACGGGTTATTCTTATCCCCTGACCTGCAGGGGGAATGTATGTGTAATATCGGATTTTAATATAAGCTTTTATAAAAAGCCCTTTTGGTTTCAGATTTTTCCTGAAATATTTTTCGCCTTGATTATATAAAAAGCTTATCTATAAAAATAGCGCCTTTGTATAACAACAAGTGACCGAAGTCTGATGCGGCTGAATGAGTTTAGCATGAGTGTCCGAATTCCAATAGGCGGACTGTGGACTCGAATTTCTGATTCCATGGGAATCAAGCGGAGTTTAATCGCGCTCGAAACTAGTAAGACCCAAAAGCTTTCTCAAACACTCAGCAACATTCAGCAAAAGTATTAGCGTCAAAATGATAGCAAGCATACTGATTTTCCTGGCAATTTCCGGGAACTTTTATAACAGAATTTACACACATACAAAAAGCCGTACATCCAATGAAACGGCTAGTAGCGCTGTTGCTGATTTGGTTGTGATTTGAAACCCCCCATTGATAGTAGCGTTAGGAGTAGCCTGTTTTCGTATATACTCACAAAGAGACGACACGCTTTGCAAAGAGGCAAACGATGCCATGCAACTACAATTGCGCTGGGTGTTTAAAGGCACAACAAAAGTTGGTAGCTCACCATGGGTAGAGTTCGTAACAAGACACTTCTACAAGTAAACAAATGTGCAAGAGCAGCCCAGTGGCGCAAACCATAGTAGTAGTAATCGGTCGTTGTATGTTCGGTAGAATGCGGCAGCAACATTTCTCAACCACACCATATACTCCAACGTCGGTACCAAAGGTAAAAGAGGCAGTGTTACTCTGGCGAGCATAAGGGGAACTGACTGAACTGAACTGAACGACCAAGCGTCCGACCGGCTTTATGCGCTTTGCTTATGCTATGTATATTCGCTCATTGATTGCTCTCCTCAACCAGTATCTTCTCAGTTTCGCTTCCGCTTTAGTGCACTCAGTTGGCGTGCTAGACTGGACGCGGCAACACTGTGTGCGAGTGTATATATATATATATGTGTGTGTGTGTTTGTGAGTTTCAAATGCTTTGAGTGGCAGTACGTTGATGTTGGCGCACTGTGCACTGCCTTGTTAAGTTGTCGAGTGTCGAGTGCCTCTTCGTCGCGCATAGGTCAGTCAGTCAAACTCGGAGTCGGAGCGCTTTAAGACGTTGCAAATCGTAGCGTTGCAACCATATTGGCACGCATCGTCATCGTAGCTTTCGTCAGCGCCGTCAGTGGTGGTGGCGTCGTCGCGTCATTGCCGCTACATATTCAAGCTCCGTACGTAGTGTCTTTTAAGCAAACTCGCGTATCGTTGGTCGGACTGTCGGTAATACCGTCTATACAGTGTATTTGGTTGTTTTTGTTTTGTGTCTAGGCTTTCCCCACATCCGTGAAGTGTTTTCATCCGCTTTTTTTTTATTTTATTTGCCGATGCTTTCTTTCATCTTCTTTGTAGTTTCTGCTACCGCTGAACTTACACACATACATGTGGACAGATTTATACCTATATAATTGTTGCTGTTATTACTTTGCTTTTTAATGTGTTTCTCGGTGCAAATCTGCCTCTGGCTGCTTGTTCGCTGACTGGTTGACTGGTTGACTGGCTGACTGGTTGGTTAATGCAGTCCGTATTCGATATGTTGCTGGCGTTGCAATTTTCCTTGTTATCGGTTCGTGAATATCATTGGCTGCATTGTTGGTGTTACAGCATTATCTGACCAACCAGTATATGTGTAAAAGTGATATTACATATGTAATATATGCATGTATGTATGTACATATCCAACTGCATATATGGATATCTATAGCAAAATAGTAACAAAAGGAGAATCAAATCGAGTGGTACAAGTAGCGGAAACTATGGCCACTACACTACATCAGTACTCGCAACGGCACACAACAACAACAATAAGTGAATTAAATGATAGCAGAAACAGCCTGTCTGTCTTTTCATCGGCGACGGAATCATTTTTGCGAATTTGCATAAATACACGTTTTGAATACCGAAACAGCGAAATGAAGCAGGAATTCAATACTAAAAATGTGTGCAAACGGTGGACCAAGGCGTTGATTCGAACGCCCAAAAAGGAATTACTTTTTGTGTCAAGAATTAACTTCTAATTTGAATCAGCCAGTGTTTGGAAGTCCATTAAAAGCCTTCGCTTCAAAATTTGACAGTTTTGCTAGGTTATACTAGAAGGTCTGAGTTTAATTTTGTAAACTAAAAAAATAATCAAATATCAAAATTTAGAGCGTGCCACCGCAATGTCAAAACATTGACAGTTTCGACAAATATTTGACTCCGAATCAAAATTTTGTTTCTTATCAAGAAAACTGTCTCAAATAAAACCATATTCTTTAGAAAAAGTTGATCCTGTGCTATTCAATAACTACCTAAACTACTTGTACAAGAGCTGTGGGTTTCTGAAATCTACGATTTTACGGTTTCCTGAATTTTCTTGAAATGTATACAAAAATCTGTCTACTGTCAAATGCTCCCACTTCATTGTCTCACCCATCCTTATGTACGCGCATCAGAGTTTTAACATGGCGTTTTACTATGGCTCTTGTGAGTAACTCTGAAATTGTACGGCTGGTTATCCGTCCCACCCGTTTCTCAGTTCATGGCATCGTTGGCATTTTCGTCGTCTTCGTGCCCGTAGTCATACCTACAGATATACACACATATATGCACATCTATTTGTTAGCGATTGTATTCACGAAGTTTTATTTATTTTTGGTTTTTAGTTATATTTTTCTGTTTTTACTGCTGTTGTTTTTGTATCTCTTTGCTCCCCATTCGCATTCATTCTGCACATATCTAGCCATTGAATGCGGTGCTGGCAGTTTTTTGTTTTCTACATTTATTTTTACTGCCGCTGGTGTTTTAGCTATTTCTTTTTCATCCTCTGTTTTATGTGCGTATCTATATGTACTCGGGAATTGCGGGGTTAACCGAAAAATCTTCATTAATGCAATAAATAATGTATGAGAAAATTGTACCTATGGAGTGTTTCGGGATTGACATGATTCTTTTGTGACTTATTAATTTAATATCTTTTTGCTTTCGATGATTGAAGAGAAAATTTGAGTCGCATCTAGGTCCATTTGTGGCTTTACCCATAGTTTCCAAACCAATGTTTAAGGCTCCGAGAGTAAGGTAAATTTATTAAGTATAACAGTTCAATAAAAGAAAGTATTTAGATATCACGAGATTGGTATAAGCTCACACTATTTTAACTCTATTTGACCATGTCAGTTATATGCCCAATTCGCCACATTCCAAGTTGAATATTCGAAGATACCTATAAAAAAATACATATTTATTCGGGTAAACTATTAGGTAATGTTAGGAATTAACATATACCACTCTTTAGTTGAGAACTCTTTGATAACAGTCAAAAGGTATTAAAATGAACACAAAATGACTTGTCGAAACTGGCTGTTTTCATGCTCCCGTTAGAAACCTCAACTTGAAACATTTTCGAATTAGATGACCATCTATATTCTATACCTCCCCCCGACATACTCATATTTGAAAACTTTATTCTTTCTTTTGTTTTGTTCTCCAAATTTTTCGTCTTCTATTTTCATTTTCTTTTGTTTTACGAATATTATATGTTTGCCTGAGTTTATTGTAGTATGTTTATTTGTCGGCGGGTTGTCAGTGGCCGTCAGAAGAGCTGCCATCAACACATTCACAATTGTTTCGAATTGTTGCTCTTAGCTATCGTCGTTGACATAGCTTCAACGTGTTTTCGTACTTTCGGTAACTATGGCTAGAGCATTCGCCAAAGCGACCTCCAACCATCCCCTCGCTGTCTTGGCTTACTCGGTTCGCCATTGTAGGCACTACATGCATGCAATGGACGAATCGTTGGATCTCGACGGGTTGTTGCCAAAATGTAAATGCCGCTACGTACGGCACTCAATCAATTAGACTTAATTTATAATCGCGCGGATTACGGTGTTAATTATCGACATAGCGACGACAGCAGCAATGACTGACTCTTTGGCAGCAGTAAATATGTGTTTACAGTGGCAGCGAGAACATAACCGCCTGCAGTCGGTCCCACCACGCCACCAATGCGATTTATGCATAGAGTGTTGGTTAGCGAAAATTATTAATAAATTCAATAAAATTTGTGCGAAAATGTTCTTCATGAAACGTTAACACTCAACAACAGCAAAAAAAAGAATGTGAAGAAATTAGCTGCAGCTCCCTTCGCCGTTGTCATTAGCATAAACGTCAGGTAGCACGTCAGTTAAGATTGTGGTGGCCAACAGTCGCTATAGTCCTCCGGCCCAAAATCGCACACTGCTCGTATATACTCGTGTAGTTGCTTTTAATTAAGCACACCGTAGCTGTGTGGTTGTGGTTGTGGTTGCGCCAAACTAGCGTAATTGACTAAGTATTTTCAAAGCTTTAAGACAGACGAACAGTCGGCGTCTAACCATGCAAATTGTTGAAGTAAGGCAAAGTGGTTAAGTGGTGTACAACATTGATGTAGTGGCAAACATAGTGAATTAGTACGGTGTGCGGTTGACGGTGGTGTCAACGGTTGGCGGTAGTGTATGTGTATTAAAGTGAAGGTGGTCGTCGACACCAAACCATAACTTGTGGCCGCACCCAATCGTAGTCTCCGTAGTCGTTGCCTTTGCCTTTGTCGTTGCCGATTCGCATAGTTTTATATTCGTTCTTCAAAAAGCAACAACAAAAATGTATATATATATATAAACAGCAAACCGTGCAAAAGCAAACCCGTCAAATAGCCATAGAGCCAACTAGCCAGTTTTCTAGCACTTGTAAGGAGTCTGCGAGTAAGTCTACCAGTGTACGGCGGTAGCATGTCGTTTCGCAGCTCACATTGAATGCCATTACATTACGGTTTGCGCTCACCGAGGAGCGGTTTGAGGTTTCCTCCCAGCCACCCAACAAATTGGTTACTCACTATCAAATCAACTAGCTGCTCACTGCGTCAACATCGCTGGTGGTACTGATATGCGTTGCTCTTAGCAGCAATATGCGCTACACTGTAGTGTTTACTACTTTTTTTTCTGTTGCGGAGAGCCTGAAAATAATGAGTTCATCTGTGAAATACTAGTGTGCTCAAATTAGAAATTTAGAGAGCGATCCAAATTCTGCCAAAACCCGATGTTTTGGACAGTGTTGGAGGTTATAATAGATTATTATTTAAATAAGATTATTACAGAGTATCTCAACACTGTGATCGTCTATATAATATAAATAATTCTACAATCCTTCAAAGCAAACCCCAAAGCGGATTGCAGAGTTGCAATTGAGACTATACAGCTTCTTTTCTTCTACTCAACATAGTTTTGAACTTTTATTTTTTGTAACTTTCATGAGGTAACACTTTTTTCCTGATCATTTTAATTAACTACATTTGGTTTGAAGCTTTGGTAATCCATGTGTTGCTCGGTTAGTTTCGCAATTTAAAATAAAACATATGTCACTGTGTGTTATTAAAAGTTAAAAAAAAAAAAACATGAAAAAACAATTTTATATCGGAAAGTTTAAACTTTTCGTCTTGTCATGTAGAATCTTTCATGTAAAATCGGCGAATGTCTGTCTCGGGTGATTGTGATTGTGATTGTGATTGTTTATCGAGAGATGTGCAGCAATGATCATTAACTAAGATATCACGCTTATATAAGTCGACATTTTTTGTCTAATTAGAAAAATTACAATGGATGTGCTCGGTTATTTACGGTGTTACAAGCTATTCGCTACATTATTCCATGATTTACGTAGAAGAAATGTGAAAATTCGTGGTATGAACTTATGTGTCCGACAATAAAAACATTTTAGGTAAATCTATACGATTTACATTGTATTACGCCAATCATTTGGTGGTGTAATTGTAGTTGCTGTCGTGTTTGTATTCCGTGTTTTCGATTTCGCTTTCGATTCGAAAACTCACGGAACGTCATACGCATCGTACAAAATAGCAATTATAGTACGTGTAGAGTCTTCCGGAGGCAACGCGCAGGATGGCACTGCCGCGGAGCCGATCAGCCCTGGAAAAACTTCGACAATAACAACAGTTACCGCAAGCACATCAACAACAACAGCTATACCAACGCCACCTAATGCTAATACCACAACCAGTCCAATACAGCCATGTGCATCAATATGTTCTACAGAACAAAATTGTTCATCATTGGAACAAGATCTTTCACCGAAGGTGAGTTCGCTCAAAAATGAAAAAAAAAAGATTGGGTTCCCATTGAAAAATCCGATTGGTTTGTATTGTATCGAAAAACTAAAAAAGATGATGTACTTTTGTATGGAGCTGGATACATTTTCAAATTAAATACCGTTTGGTTGTACCATTTTGTTATTATCCTAACTCGATAAATAAAACAATCAAGGAGTGAATCAATTGGCATATTGGGTGTTTTTTCATATGACACAAAACATACCAACCGGAGAACGTACCCGGAGCTATAATTTGTCATGGAATTTTACCTCCAAACACGATTTGGGGACTTATATATTCGTCCAATAACAACTTGCTGCGAAAATTAAAAGAATTTTTTATGTTGGTGGTTAGATGTGGTTAGATACAAATTGTCCAATATGACACATTATTACCAGTGAATCAAAAACATCGTATTAAACTTTGGTCGTAACGTCGTCACAAGGGTTATGTCTAACAATAAACCGTTCTTATATAAGTAAAATATTGCTTTATTCAACTCTAAATATTATACAGACATTTCGTAATACAAATTGATAAATTTTTACTACACATTTGTTTACTTACAGGGCTCTGAAAGGTTGGGACCTATAGTTTTTCCTTCTACTCCTACTCAGCACATCGCAAATGCGACTCCGAGTCCAACCACTCCACGTAAATCATCAGATTATCCACAGCAAGCGACAGGTGTTAGCATCAAAAGTGAAAACAATGAGAGTTTTCCAGCGCCAATTGTCTCTGCGGTGTCTGGGGTGGGCCCCGCAGTTGGTGGTATGTGTGGAGTCGGAAGCGGAACGCCAGGAATGTCCCCGGTTACGATCGCGCAACAGAACAAAGATAGCGTTCCATTGGGAAAGAATAGTAGTCAAACTACTGCTCATTCAGCCGATGGAATGCCGCCAGGATCGGGTGTTCATTCACCGATGGTTCAGGCAGCAAGTTCAAGCGGGCCTCCAACACCTATACATATGGTTACAATTACTAATGAAAAGACACCGTCTGGTTCAAGTGCACAACTACAAATGCAGCAGCAACAACAACAACAACAACAAATGCAGCAGCAACAACAACAACATCAATTGCATTCACCACAACAGCAAGCAACCGTTTCAGGCGTTCAGCTTCAACCTAATCTGCCACCTCCTTTCTCCACTCCATCGCATCAGGTAGGGAAATTTTAATAAAGTAATACTTCGTAGATATAGTTATGTTGGCTAAATTTTTTTAAATTAAAATATACTGAGGGTGTAACTTCTCGTGGCTGCCGCCTTCAGAGCGATTTGTAGTTAATATGTTTAATTTTGCTTATGAAATGTTTTACTCAATGAGTTTGTATTCTGTATATATTTTAGGTATCTGCGGAAACTAGAAATTTGGTTCCGTCCTCGCCTGCAACTCAACATATTGACAGCCCCTTTGCTCCGAAGCTAGCAACAAATCCAGTTGGGGCACATATGGTTACGTCGGCAATCAATGCCTCAATTCATGGAAAGAATTTACCACCCACACAGGGTAACGGCGCGCAATCTTCGGTAGCACCGATTTCAATGATGCCTGCTACAATTACTACTACAGTAACATCGACGTCGGCAATAGGTGGTTTCGGAATTAGCAGCAGACTGGGATCTGTACCACCTATGCACCATTTACAAAGTGGATTTTCTTCCGCAACTGCTACAAATTCTTGTGTTGGTGTAAAACCGATAGAGGTGATAGGTACCTCAGATGTTCCAATACCAAAGAGTATTGCGGCACCACCACCTGTGATGAATGGCTTCCTACCCACTTTTATGCCAGGTACTGGATCAACGCAAAATAGTGTTCGTATTTCACCACACATGGGTCATATGGCACCAGTAACTAGCGGTATGCCGCCTATCTCTGTTGTACCCTTAACATCGACTTCGACTGCACCTACAACGGGTATTCCAGGATCTGTCACTAATTCGAATGTGACAATGGCTTTGCCAGTTACAGTGGCAGCCTCGTCAGCATCAATGACACCTGTAACCATGTCCAGTATGCCGAAGGGTCCGTACGTGGTTAGCGCAACACCAGCAAGCACAATGTCAAGTAGTGCGTCAGCTCCCAATCATGGTATGTTTGTGCAAGCAAATCCAGCAATTGCTTTAGCCGGTGCACCACCCATGTTGGGTGGTGTACCCAACGGTATTGCGCCAATGCTGATACATTCACCATATCGTACGCCGTACCCGGGCTATCCATTATATGCGCCATATAGTGGTCTGCCACATAGTCCCTATCTGCCGCCTGCCGTGCCATCACCTAATGCATCTCCTCGCACAATTGATGCGCGTACGGGCAGAGAAATACAACCGGTAGCACCTTCGCCTAAAGTGATTTCAACCGGCATGCGTCCGGTGACTCCAGTGAGCAGTTCAACTGCGGTCTCAGCGGCGCCAGTTAGCTGTAGTGGTGGCACAACGATTGCTGCACCGCCACCGCCAGCGACTTTATCGTCGGTCCAGATGCCAATGTCTGGTTTACCACCAGGTTCAGTTCCAGGTCCTGGTCTACCACCAGGCCAGCAGACTACGCACCTACTGCATCATTTACCGTATGGAGCAAACCCACATGGACCGCCACAATCAGTGCCAAGTAGTGCAGGATTCCCAATGAGCATCGTAGCGCCAAATAATAGTCATATTTACAGTAGTGGTGCCAATAGTAGCGGCAATAACACAAATAACACAAATACCACAACAACAACATCAATGGCAAATGCAACAGCTTTAAGCGGTAACAGTAATAACAGTGGCAGCGGTGGTCACAGTAGTGGCAATGGTGGGTCCATGGGTGGCGGCAATACAACAATTCAATTGCAACGTGGCGACAGTTCCCATTTACTACCACCTCCACCGCCACATATGCTTTCTCATCCAAACTTACCGCCGCCGCCCAACCATGTGGCGGGAGGTCAGCACATTCCCCCCATACCACATATGCTTATGCATCCACAACATGGAATGTTGCGCGGCATTTCTCCCAGTACTGCAAACACGAACAGCAGTAATAATTCGGCACTACCGTTAATTGGTGGTCCTACTTCTTCATCTGTGATTCAGAGAGTTATCTCCCCCAAAAGTGAAAATCCCAACAGAGAACGTGATATTGCGTACAGGTACAACAATATTTCTTATACGTTTTATAAACATTTTTGTATAATATTTCCATTGTATTTGCAGCATACCGCGCTCAGCGCCATCTATCAATACTCACAGCAGCGCCAGCAACAGTACACCAATAGGTGCTCCACCATACATGACAACTGCAGTTAGCAGCAGCAGTGTAGGGTCAGCCGTGCCGGTGCCCTATAGTAGCACGGTTTCCTCTTTGCATACAATGCATTCGCATCCAACAACCACCATGGCATCTCCACATCAACATATTGCTACACCGCCTAGTCTACCATATCCAACAAAAAACGCATTATGGCCCAGGTAAGTCAGGACCAAGTAATGTGTACATTATTTTTGGCCGCTTCTAGATTATAATAACAACATAATTATAATACTTTAGTTCATCGCTGCAATTAACACCATCAACGACAGCGACGATTAGCACGTCATCAGCATCGAGTTTGGCAACGCGGCCAACGCCACCGCCGGCGCCCCCGCAATCCTCATTGAATGTAGTTAGTGCGTCGGCGGCCTCAAATGCTGCGACAGCTGCTGCTTCTATGCCTGCTAATTCAGCTTGTCCCCAAACAACGCACTCTGCCTCTGGAGCCGTTTCTACATTTCAGCCATCATTTTTTATTACTCCATTGCCACCTCCTCCACCCACAGTGTCTGCGTCAGCAATAAGCAGTAGCGCAACAACGCCATCTGCATCGATGACGGTGTCATCGGGAGCTGGCACGATAGTTGGAACTGGTCCAGCGCCTATTGGTGCTGTAATATGTTCATCTTCAGTATCTGCTTCGCAAACGACTGTGACAACAGCAACTAGTACGCCAGTAACAACATCGGCACCGCATCCCTTTTCAGCTGAATCTCTATTTCAAACCAGTAAAAGTAATTAAACACCTGCAATTTAGAATTCGTATTTTATAAATATTACTACACAAACACATTTTATTAAATTTTTACTCCCCTACTATCCCAAAACATTGGAATCATATTACACGCACTTGTGAAACCTACGCTAGATGATCAAGCCGATCTGTTGAGGCGCGAATTGGACAGCAGGTTTCTCGATCGTTCTGGTTTGGCTGTACAACCGCCGGCACAACCACCACCCTCCACGTACTTGCGTCAGGAGCTGCACCATCATCAACACCAACATACACACCTACATCAGCATCAACAGCTTATCCCAGCCGCTTTGCCGGCCGCACTACCAGCTGCACCGCCCCCAGCACCGGCACCTATTTTCCCGCAATTATTCAAAGACATTCCAAAAATTGCGACAGTGGATACGCCCTTCTATCGCACCGGCATTGGTTTACCTGGCTATCCGGGATATAATTCAGGATTGCTACATCCAGGGCTAGGCGGAGCAACGCCTTTCATGCCGCCCGGTCACCTAACATCATTCGCTCCAAAGGTAAAACTACTTTTTCGAATTATGCATAGTACTGCAGAAGAAGTAAAAATTTATCGTGCAAGTTTTTCATATGTATATGTACGTGATTCATATACAATTATACACAAGCTATCAATTGCCCTCTAATCAACTATCCACCAATCAACATGCATTCCTCTAACACTATTTCTCGTTTTCATGTTAACAATCGTCATCATGTTACGTTTCGTATCCCACCAACCAAACAATCCAATAATTTAGCCGCCACCGCCATCATCGCCCTCCGCTAACACCAATGCCACGAACTCAAACAATCCACCAACGAATCTTGATTCCTCTAAATCTGCGAGGTTTACGGTATGTTTTTTCTTTGTTCTGAAGATCATACGTAGTAGATTGAAATTGTAGAAAATATTATGTAAGAAGTATTTGCGTAGCTTAGAAAAATGATCACAAAAAAAAAAACCAAATAGAGTAAGATTAAAATAGAAAAGCTAAACAGCTTCTTCCTATGGAATAATATAACCTGAAGTAATGTGGTAAAACTTAATGAGAAAAGCAGTTAGTAAAAATGTATTACCTTACATAATGAGGAGACCTGAATATTCGTTATTGTTCTATCTCAGTTAACCTTATTTTTTATGTGTGAGTTTCAAATTGGAAATGTCGAACCACAAATTTATAACCCCACACTGCAAAGGAAAACTTGAACTTTACAATTTACTTAAATAACCTAATTAATTCTGCAATAAGTTAGCCATCATTTTGTAGAATTTTCGTACCAAACGGAGTCATATTGCTAAGGAATAATCCTGCATATGGCTCTAGCTACACCTGTTTTATTCAACATGTATGGTTTTTGTAATAATATATTTCCGCTTTCTTTGTAGCCACATCAAACTATTGTCCGTATGTTTTTTAGATCATTTGTGTTATCATCTTCGAATCCTCACTGTGGCTGTAATTACCGTAGTTTTATGATCAGATTTGTTGTCATCTTTGAACTCCTTATATTCATTCAGATATATCTATTAGTTTTTGTCAATCAAGCTCAAATACATTAAAAATCATTTTTACCAACAATAATATATATTTTTTTGTATATTTTTATATATAAATATTCTTCAAACTATAATCAAATAATTAACTTCAAACAATATTAACTAGAATGTTAGAAATTTTTTTATATTTTTTCAGAATAAATATTTGATGAATTTTCAGTAAAGCCACAGAAATTGTATACTTTGATAGTACTGCTAATTAAATTATTAAAAAATGTTAATGTAAGAACAGGTACTAACTTTAATTAATTTCGAGTAGCAGAAGAATATCAATAATCATGATAAAAAAATGATTATCAGTTTCTAATCATTAGAAATACATATACTTGACTATCCTTTGTATTTAAAGTTACGATAACTCAACAAAAATATTTAATTTCAAAATAATTAATATTTGCGATATTTATTTTAACGATGAGACATATTTAAGAGACTTCAGTGTGTTTTGTTATTGTGTTCATGTATTTAGACTCTGTCTCAAACAGTACTTCATATTAAGAGAGGGGTATGAAATCTCTACAGGAACTAATTAGCCTGACTATCAAACATTCGTCATACCTCCGTATTCAACTGCCGCTAATTTGTGCTCCCAATTATCTCCATGCTGCAATTTTCATTTCCTCACATGCAATTACATTTATAAAACACATACAAAAAAAAAAAACACAAAACAAATCCATTTGAAATGACCCCAATTACACAGTTCATTTAACTTCACTTAATATTCTTGAACAGAAAACTGGTCGTTGGAATGCCATGCATGTGCGTATCGCGTGGGAAATTTATTATAATCAAAACAAGCAAAATCCCGATAAGTTGGCCAATACGCAGCTCGGTGTTGCCGGCGGAAATCCAATGGGCGTAGCACAAGGTGGTGCTACTTCCTCGTTGAGCGCGGCCGGCAGTGTTGGACCATCGCCGTCTTCGGCAGTAACGTTAAGCGGCCTTAAAACATCGCCAGCATTGTCGTTGAGTTCCGCCTCACCACATTTGCTCCATCGTCCCGGTGAGTTGCCACCCGGAGCTATGGCGGCCTATGCGGGTGCTTTGCCCGGACGTTCGCCATTCGAAACATCGCCATTATCGACGAGTTTCATAGGAGCACCACCCAGTCATATTGGTAATTTGGTTAAGCAAACATAAGTTGTTTTATTAACAACCAATTAATTGCATATTATTACTTCTTGCTTGATAGGCACTGCAGTTTCACCATACGGACGTTACGCTGCACCTTTTGGTTTCGGTCTATCACATTTCGGCTGTGAAACGTGGCGACCGTAAGTAAACGTTTGAAAAATCATTTATTTATAAATTGGAGCTTTCAACAAAAACAAAATTAATCTATTTACTTTTATTACAGGCTACAACGTACTGTCCCATATCATCCTGGCCCTACCAGTGCTCCCATGTGGCCACTCAAACCTGATCCGGCACTGGACAATGCGCGGCGCGAGGCAGAGGAACGTGAACGTGAGCGTGAAATGCGTGAACGGGAACAACGTGAACGAGAACGACAACGTCGTGAACGTGAAGAGCGCGAGCGTAAAGAAAAGGAGGAGAAAATGAAACGAGAACAGCAAGAACGAGAGCGCGAACGAGAGCGTGAACGGGAGCGTAAAGAGCGTGAACGTCGTGAATTGGAGCGACGAGAGTTGGAACGTGAACGTATGTTACAGCAACAACGCATAAACGAGAGCAACAAACTATCGCAGGCTGCAGCTGCTGCTGCTGCTATGAACACAACACAACGGGATCGTTCTCCACATCGCAACATCAACGATCAGCTGGGCGGGCCCAGCGTTGGCGAGATACGTATCAAAGAGGAACACCCGCGCACCAAAGAAGAACAAGACGCAATACTCATGCGTGCTTCAGCAGCTGCAGTCGCGGCGGGCGACGCACGTTATCATCAGTCCATTGCGGTGGCGCAAGCTAGTGCGGCGGCTGCCGCTCATCATGCATCATTTATGGCCGGACGACATGGACCGCATGCCGTAGGACCTCCACCACCGCCACATCTCGCGCGATCAATGATGCCACAAGGATTAGGCGGACCACCAATGACACATTTCGGTCCACCAGGTCCACCCGGTTGGCCAATGGATCCCTACCGTGATCCATATGCACCAATGCTACGTTATAATATAATGGAGGCGTTGCGTCACGAAGAGGAGCGACACAAAGTCGCCCTAAGTATGTATGCGGCGCAGTCAGCTGCTCATCTACGAGGTAAAGAGCCCAGCCCCATACCGCCGCCGACTGTGGGAGGTCCTTTAGGGCCTCCACCACCACCTCCACATCATCGTATTCAACAGTCTCCGCATCATCAACAAACGGGTAGTGTGCCACCACCACCTACGATCATCGGCAAGCCTCCGACGCTAGGCGGCATTCCACATCCGATTGCTGTTGATGGGCATCACCCCACAAAGAAGGAAGATGGTGGTCCGAATGTAGGCGTTAGTGGTATGCAAACAGCGCCGTCGCCATCAGCACCTGGTCGATGATAAATAACAACTTATACATAAAATGTAAAGTTGAGAAATGGTGGTTGATATTTGCAAAATTTTGCTAATATTTTTGTAAATGTGTTTTTCTGTTTTGTGTACTTTATTGCTTTAGCTACAGTTTTTTTTTATTGTTGGATATAGTTTAATGTGTAGCAACTTGTATAAAGCCGAACTTCGTATGAATATCTATATACGCAATATTTATTCAAAAGTAATATGTATGTATCTGTATTAAAGATGTAAAATTAATATCACGCAAGTGACGTATATGCAGCAGAAGGATGTAATAAGTATAAAGACCTTTGAATATCTTAAAAAATAACGATATTCTACGAAGCAATTCGTAGTCTTTTGCAACTGTATAATATTTAATTTTATTGTATAAAATATTTAAAAACAAGTATAATATTAGCAGATGATATGTATATGAAAGGAAAAGTATGAAAAGCATACATCAAATTTGTCAAGTGCATACATAAATGAAACAAATCGCAGACTCGAACTTATGCATACTCGATATAACTAGTGGTAAATAAAACTTAAAGTAACAATCCAAATTGAAAAGTTTGAGGACATACAGACAGCATGTAAGATATTATAGGGGACCTGTCGAATTGAGGCGATAACAATTAGACGGACTTTATATATGAAAACATACATAAACGCATACACATACATATTTACATTTGTATGTATGGACACATAACATGTGCAAGGCAAACTTTCAGAAAAAAAAAACTGGAAAGCAGTTAGTTTGTAATTGTATTAAAATTGGTAGTACATACGTAGGTTTATATACATTCATATATAATAAAATGCATAATAAAATTTAATTAGTACGTAATTCGTGAACACACACCCCCGTGTACCCTTTCCACATCCGCTAATCCAAAAATTTCCACCATCTACCTAATATATGTCCATAAATGCACCTAAAACAAAGTATATATACACATAAATATTTAGAGCATTTGTATTATTTGTATAATGATGGTATAAAGCAACAAATTATATATTAAATTTATAATTACAAAATTATTAAACTTAAGTAGCTTTACATTATTTATAAAAAATCCAAAATAAACTAAAAATTAAGAGGAAAGTGATTGAGTAAGATAAATACACACAACACGAGAAATATAACAAATAAAAAAAAATAAAAAGGAACTAATTTGCATATTATGTAATGTAATAAACGGATATAAATTAAAGATAGAAACAATGCTAAAATATTATACAAAACACTAGTTTCATTTTCAACTTTGAAATGCTTGAGCCTTTTAATACTATGTTGTTGTTGTAGCGACAGAAATATTTCCCCAAATAATTTTAATGAAAGCTGCCGAGTTGACAGTTCTTGGCCGAATAATATATATATATATATGATATATATAAATATATATAAAATATATATATATATGATATATATAAATATATATAAAATATATATATATATGATATATATAAATATATATAAAATATATATATATATGATATATATAAATATATATAAAATATATATATATATGACATATATAAAATGATATATGCGATATTAACTCAACCAAAGTGGTTTAATGAATATATTAGATATATGAGGAAAAAGTCAACCAGAGAAAAAAAATCATTACATTAAGAAGAAGGGGCTTAGACCATGGTCTAGACCGATTTCTTTCATATTTAGCGCGAAATCACATTGTGTTTAGGAAAGCATATCCACTTAATTTCATTAAAATGTCACACCTATTGACCAAATAAACGGTTTAAAGTGAGGTGGAAAGTCGGGAATTCTTATATCGGGCAGTTTTGGGATAAAGGAAGATCTGCACTGATCACATTAACTCTTTTCATTATTCAAGTGTATTAGGGAACATGTTTTCACCCAATTTCGTGAAGGTAACTCACACAATGATCGACATATTCGGCATAAAGTCTGCTAGAATAGCGAAAATCATTATATGTAGTATATGGGAGCTGGGATAATTTGCTGACCGATTTCACATATTTTCAATATTAAACTATAGTATATCCAATAGTATACATGCACCTAAATGCTAAGATATTTTCCATATTGACCGAAATATATGGTATAAAGTGTACCCAGAGGTTGAAAATCCGTATATTATTAGGTACATAGGGGCTGGGGGAAATGCTTACCTGATTTTATCCATTTTAAGCACATGGACGCACTGTTATCAGAAAGAGACGCTTTCTGAATTTCAAGGAGATAACTCATGTATTGACCGTAATATATGATATAAAATCTACAGGAACGTTGAAAATCCTTATATTAAGTACATGGGGTCTATGTGAAGTGCTTACTCGATTTTCACCATTTTTGACACAAGAGCACATTATTATCATATAAAGATAATCCTCCAATTTCAATACGATATCTTACAGATTTTTCGAAATATATGGACAAAGTCTACCGGACCTTTGAAAATCCGTCTATTAGGTATATGGGGCTAGGAGTAGTATTTACCCGATTTCGATACCATTTTGGATACCAGAGTACACTATTATCAAAGAAAGATAATACTCCAATTTCATTACAATATCTTACAGATTTACCGATATTGTCGGTAAGTAGTCAGATAGATGTACTGAGGCCCATTTATTGAGTATCTGGGAGTATCTGGTTTTTATCCGGCTAAGTGGTTCTTGAGATATGGGACTTCTCCTAAAAGTGGGAGATGCCGCGCCCTTGACGAAAACTTTACACAGATTCCAATGCAACCCTTCCATATAAAATTCGCTGCAAGATTTAATGTTTCTAACGTATTTATTCAGGGAGTTATCGCACTTTTAGTAGTTTTCAACATAACTTTTGTATGGGAGATGGGCATGGTTATTATCCGATTTCACTCATTTTCTTAGTATATGAAGAGATGCTAGAAAAACTTAGTCGGAGCAATGTTGATTGATATAGCTTTAACGGTTTCCGAGATATCTATATTAAACCAATTGGGGGGCGGGGTCGTACCCACATTTACAAAAGATTTTGCCCACAGATGCCCCGCCCTACTAGGATCCTCTATACCAAATAACACGTTTAGATCTTAATTTGCTGCTTAGTTATAGCACTTTGTCTGTTTTCGATTAATGGCATTTTGTTGGCGTGGCAGATGTCCAATTACGCCCATCTGCAATACCAACCGTCTTACGGTGACAAAGAACACGTTCACAAAGTTTCATCAAAATATCTTAATTTTTACTCAAGTTATCGCTTGCACGAACGGACAGACGGACAAGCAGTCACTCGGATTTCAACTCGTCTTTTCATCATTATCATTTATATATATATATGTCCATATCTAACTCGCTTAGTTCTAGGTGTTACAAACAACCGTTAGGTGAAAAAAACTAATATACTCTGTAGCAACATGTTGCGATAGTATAATAACAAATTGTTAGATTTTACTTCGGCTCGCTTAAAATAATTAATACTGATTTAAAAATATATCGCATCGCAACCCATTGAATGCAGTTTAATCTTTTACTTTGTACATTTATTTGTAGATCCCTATTAAAGTCTCGCCTTTAACCTTTCAACTAAGTTGCATGGTGACTAAACCTGCAAGCCATATCCGATTGGAAGCTTTCGAATAATTTTCTTGAAGTAGACCTGTTCTCAGGAACATTAATAAGCACATCTAAAAATACATTGACAGCGACTGAGGAGGTATAATATAAAACGCATTCAACACGACGCAAACGAAGAGAATCAAAAATTCTCCAACACTCTTCCCATGAAAGTTGCATTAAACAGTCCGTCCTGAGAGCCAAAGAAACTTATATAATTGAGTTTTGTATTCCATCTAAAACCAAATCATGCACCACTTATGCAATAGCTGAAACCCATAGAATGCGCTCGTTTCTTTAACATGTTGTTGTTGAAGCGGCCAAATACTTTAAGGAAAGTCCAGTTGCAAATGCGAAGGCATTCGGTTCCCGTCCTACAGTTAGATGATATCGATGACAAAATCTAATCTGACTTCCAAACAGGCTTGGAATTAAAATAAACGTCACAATAACCCCTAAAAAATAATTATTTGCAGTTGTGTCGAATTTTCTTTATTAATATTGAATAATCCTTAAACCGATATCAGTTTTTCATATAAAACTAGGTACATTGCAGTTTTCGGTAATAACAGCTCAACTTATCGGTATACAAAAGAAAAGAAAATAAAGTTGGCAACTCTACGATTGTTCAGTGCGGTCATCACCACATAATCAACTCTTGAGAAAGATTTTCTTTTCTGGCACAGTGAAAATTATAAATATTTTGTAAAACTATGGCGATTTTTATGCAAAATAATGTAGTGAACTATGCTTGCACTTGTGGTCTGATAAATCCAATAACGAAACTATTTTTCTGTCGTCACTGCTTGAAGCTGAGGTGTGGTTTCTGTGTCTGCCATGAAGTGAGTACTTAGTTGCCCAATTGGGCAGACTGGTTGTCGACATACACATATATGTATATATGATTGTGTTCAATAGGTGGATTCGCATTTTTGTTCCAATTGTTTGGAAAATATACCGTCATCGGAGGCAAAGCATAAAAAGAATTGCTGCACCAATTGTTTTAATTGCCCCTGTTGTCAACATACTTTATCTGCACGAGCCACAATGGTTGTGGTGCCGAAGTAAGTTGGAGTATATCAGTAATTTTTTAAAAACTTACATATGTTGGGTTTGAAACAGGAAAACGGACGACTCACTTAAAGAAGGAGAAGGTGACAACGTTAAGGCTGTAACAAAGAAAATGTATTACCTCTCTTGTTTGGGTTGCCGTTGGACATCACGCGATGTCGGCATACCCGATCAAAATGTTGGTAAGTTGGTATATTTAAATGAGCTGATATTTTTATGCTGGTACATATTTAAATTTTTTTTTAACAGCGACTGGCGCATGGCCCGAAAACGAATGCTCATACCAGACACGTTTTAATGCATTGTTGGAATATTATCAAGCTGTCGTTTTGCAAGATAAGCAAGAGAAGCAAGAATATTTAAGACGTAAAACGCCAAAAGCACACAAATTTCCTTCCCTAACAGTATGCAAAAAATTAGAAAATTTAAAACTTTTAACAGCAATATTCAGCATTTCAATTTTAGGATCGCACTGGTTTAACCGTTTCGATGATACGTCGCCAAATCGGTTGGCCTGATAAAAATACTCAAAAGGCCAAGCCTGTGAATATCACACCGTCAGTTGCCACAGATGAGCTTGAAGATCTACCTGCTGATGTTTTCACACAGCCAATAAATTTGCGTAGCGGTAAATAACTAGATTTGAAAGCATATATGCAATATTTTTACAAACTCGTGCATTTCCACAGTAAGCAATATTCAGCAACGTCACGGCCAACCGTCCGATCAGCCATTCACTGTGAACAAGTTGTATCCGCAACGTAGAATTTTATGGATAAAACGATCTTTACGCTGTCGCCAGTGTGAACATAATGTGATTAAACCGGAGTACCATCCCACTTCGGTGAAATATCGCATACAACTGTTCGCAAACTATCATGTTCCTGACGTTTTACTCGTGCGAAGTGAAGAAGTTTTGCATGCTGGCAAATCGGGTTCGATTATACTTAAACTCACTAATCCAACAATGCATGACATGCCCATAAAAATCAAAGAATTACCAACGCTTGTTGAAGAATTGGAAATGATTGAGGAATTTAAACTTGCTTGTAAAATTAAGGAAAACACAGCAACCAGCGCTGCTGCTGAATCGCTTAAATCAATAACAAGTTCGAATTCCTTGACAAGTACCACACTCTCAAGACAAACGTCACTTATAGAAGATCCACGCATTGTTCAGCAAAAAGCAAATGTCAAATTAAATAACAGCGAGATAAACTTTGTGCTCAATCAGCGCGACGATTCTACTGAATTCGACGAAGATGTGCAAACGCCGCGGGAGGAACCAGAGTAATTCAATTATCCAAAACAAAGGGTACAAACAAATACTGATTTTTTCTTTTTATTTATTTTCAGATTTATTATCTGGCGCAAATCAAATAAGGTCTCAATACGACTTCCCTTTACAACCGATGAATCATTGAAAGCTGGTGATTTAGTGAAAGTGGGTTTCACAATGGAGTATACATATGTAAATACGGTGACTAATACACCAACTTCTCATACTTTGAGTGCACGCGTGTTTATCGATGCTGGACAAGTAATGGGAGAATAAGTAATGAAATCTTACAACAATCATATTTTAGAGCTAACTTTTATATAACAAAAGTGAACTTAACTTATGCGCTTAATCTGTAATTTTATTATTTGTTTTGCGAATACCTTTACTTCATTGCAGTATTTTCAAGAGAATAAAGGATTCTTTGGAGATGTTAAATTAATGTATTATGCAGCAGATGTATTTGATGCATTGCAATCTCTCATTAGTAATTATATTTACTTTTTTGCTAAATAAATTTGCAACTAAGCACTTTGGATTTTATTTAACCAGTTAGCATTAAATTATAAAATGTAGTTATTGAAATGCTGGTGAAGTAATTTTAATTGATTTATATTTATTTAAATTTCATTAACTCCGATGGGTACACACTTTCATAAACAGTCCTAAACGATGCGATATATGTATTTCAACATACATATTTGTTGTATTGCCTATTGATGGGTTCTTCAGTAAGCAAATATCCAGCAGTTAGTATTAGGCATATAAGGAGTAGAACAAATACAATTTAATTGTAGTAGGTTTTCTATCACTAGAAATGATCATTACGACCAGACTGTACACAGCTTATAGTGCCATTTTTCGTCCTTCAATGGAAATCTCAACAGCGCGTTTTGATGATTTCAACCGTTTTGCATCCAAAAATTTTTTCATATGTTTTTCGAACCGATTTGGTTTACGCTTGGTCGACTGTGAAGTAATACATAGTAATTAAAATTTACCAACTATTTCAATAGTATTTATCTCTTTAACATACCGATGAAATTTCTCCTTCGACAGTTGATTTCGGCCGTACGATGTAATCCTTATTTGATGGCAGGGGCACACGTGCACGAGCTACCCAACCAGGATCGCCAGGACGTAATGGCTTTTCGTCAGTATTTGCAAAGGCAGAGTTTAAACCTTTCTTCTTGTTTGAGGATGTTGTTGGTTGCGGTTCTGGCGATTTCTGTCGGCGTGGCATTTGAGCTAAATCGCGCTCTTGTCGTTCTTCTTTAGATATGGCCTTAAAATCACAACTCAAGTTGAAAATCGGTCGCGCCCACTCTGATATTAGACGACCAGCACGTTCGCGATTTGGCTTTGTCTCTTGCGGATGCTTATATAAATACATAACAGCTTTTCCAATTCCCGATTGTTTTAAATAACTCCTATCAATAGTGGGAAACTAAAAAATAAAATAAAAAATAAATAAATAAACAATTCTTTAGCGTTATAATATGCATTAGAAAAATATAACATACATCAGCTAGTAATCTTAAAATGTTGTCGCGTATTTGTACGCAAGGTAAACTTCTGTTCGGTAATGGCGCCAACCAATCCGTGAGTACGTTCAATATGTTATGCTCCAAAAAGGCCAATTGTAAGTCTTTCTTAATAAGCTGTGACATAACCATCTTAAGCATTGAAATCTTTTTTGTTGCGGGTCTACCTTCCATATTCAATTGACGGTCTTCACCTGCTGCATTTTTCATACCGACGATCAACTGATCGATAAGGTCGTCGTTATCATTTATCAAACTAATATCACGTTTCCGACGTCGTACACGCTTTTCCTCCTTTTTGCGCAGTAACATGGCATCGAAATCTGACACGAAATTACCATTTCTAAAAGTAAAAATAATTTTTTGTAATATTGAATAATTTATAAGATAATTAATATAATTTTGATACGTACTCTCGGCTATTGTCAATTGGTATATTTTCATCATCAGAACTTTCATCTGGCTTTTTCTGCTCAGACTCGCCTTTATTACCTTCGGTAACCACTTGGTCTTTCTCTTCTTCGTCCTCATTGTCCGTGTCTGTTATTTTTGCACGCTTTTTTGTAGCCGATGGACCTTCGTCTTTAATAAAATAAAGAAAATTAGAACCGGATAATTGTATTTTTTCGAAGCACACTTACCCTCAGAATCGCTTAGAATATTTCTTCTTTTACTCTTTTTGACAACGGAAGGAGATCGTGAATTACTCCTAGAGCGCGATCTAGATACTGATCTGGAGCGGCTACGTGATCTAGACCTGGAGCGTGCAACAGAGGCAGATCGTGATCTAGATCTGGGCTTCGAGCGGCTGCGACTCCTACTTCGGCTACTACGACTACCGGATCTGCTCCGAGATCTTGCTGAACCACTACGAGAGCGTCGTGATTCACTATGTGATCGGGTACCACTCCTAGAACGACGAGAACCACTGGGCGACCTATTTGAACGGCTTTGAGATCGTCTAGATCCACTGAGCGATCGGCGAGAGCCACTGCGAGACCTCCTAGACCCACTACGAGAGCGATATGAACTACTACGCGATCTTCTCGAACTGCTGTGAGAACGTCTGGAACCACTGCGCGATCGGTTTGAACCACTTCGTGAACGCCTTGTAATACTATGGGATTGTACGGATCCACTAAGAGAGCGTCTAGATCCACTACGAGACCGGCCTGACCCACTATGTGAACGACGTGAACCACTATGAGAGCGCACAGATCCACTGTGAGAACGATGAGAATCCGTTCGCGAACCACTTCGTGATTTTCTTGAACGGCTACGAGAACGGATCGATCCACTATGCGAATGGCGTGGTCCACTGCGAGAGCGTATAGATCCACTTCGGCTTCGTCTTCTTGAACCACTTCGAGTGCGAATCGAACCACTCCGCGATCTGGAACTTTCATTTCTGTCCTTACTTCTCGATTTTCTCCCTGCATCTTTTACAGAACCATCTTTAGATGTAGTACTTAAACTTCGACTACGACTACGGCTGACTCTATTGCTTTCTATGCAAACTTCAGTCGGCACAGTATTTCTATTCGGGCTGCCACTTCGACTACGACTTTGTGTTCTTGGGCTATTTTTATTTATAATTTCAGTTTCTTCTTCTTCTTTAATAGTATCTGATCTAGTGGTAGATACTGGTGTCTGAGGGCTTGGTGAACGTGATTTCTTTGAATTTTCTGTAGTCTTATCAATAACACTGGGGCTATGGCTATGGTTTTCTTGATTTTGCAGATTTTCTTCATTTGTTGGTTTTATGTCGGAGGCATCTGCACCATTTTCCGGATTCACGAGACAACCATCAGTTTCTGTAACATTATCAGGTAGTTTTAATGCGGTTATGCCATCTACAACGGATTCAACAATTCCATTAGAAACGTCTGAAAAAGATATTGAAAATATGTATAACTTTTGTGAAAAGAAACTTAACCTCACTTTTAGTTTACACGTCTCTATAGATATATTCGAATCATTTACCGTTTTCAGTAATTTCCATTGTTCAAATAATATGTTTACTGACTACACCGAATAAAACGGTTCAAGACTATATTTTTATTGCGATCTCAGCAAATTTTAGTTACTTCGCTTTAATTGTTAGTTTAACAATGACGCTTTCTGATAAAAACATTATAAAATACTTTTAGGGATGATCAAGGGGAAATTTAAATAATCGATAACAAGTGCACAATTTAAAATGATGTCACCTAATAAGGGGCGTTCAAGCAACTATTTTTCCTTCTGTAAAAGTCTTAACTTATGTACATTAAAAAAATTTGTACACCTACATATTCAACATTTATTCCATAAAGTAATAATTGTTTAATAAAAATGTGCAATTTTTAATTATTTTCAATACTCTTTGTTCCTTCGTAATGCCAATTCATATCACAAAATATGCTCCACGTTCAATATTTATCGCGCGATCCGTAATCATCATCAATATTGCAAGCTAAACATTCAATAAATATGGTAATACTGGCTAGCGGTTAATATATATTGAACGTGCAACCGCCCCTTTAAGTTACTATTTATAAATTAGGTTAAGAATTAGTAATAAAATGTTAAAATTCTCTTATTTAGCAGCTAGAAATCATATTAATATTTAAAAATGTAAATGTGTGTAAAAATAATCTAAGTTACAGCATTGTTTATATATAAAATTATACACATATTAAATATAGTATTTACCAAATAATTATATTAATTAAAATTTAAATTATGAATTATTATTTTTCTGATTGATATAAAAAAGAAAAATATAAAATTTCATAGAACTCGCGATAACTAAATAATCTACTTAATTGTGAAGGATGGTAGCACTGTAAGATGCACCTCAACATTAGCGACAAATGGAATTATTTTATCATTAAAAAAATAATACAAAATTACGTTGCAAAATATTGTTAAGAATGAGTTTTCGTGGTATACCAGCTGGATATGAAGACGACCAGGATTTTAGTTGTCTCTCCGACATGGTGCAGAAAATAACGGTCGTACCAGATATCGCTATTGCTGCTGGGCTGAACAACGAAAACTTCGATCGCAGTCTCAGCGCCGACGTCGACAACTGGTTTCAGAACTACAAAAAGCAATGGAATTCATGTAAGTATATTTATATAATAAACTAAATGTTTTATAATAATATTATTGTAATAACGATCCAGATATAAATTTGCAATCATAAAAACTTCATAATTACATATATTACTTGTCTAGACAAACGCACCCCTTCCGCTCAACACAATCTCAAAGTGATGCTTAAGAAAGATCCGGATCCTCTGTTGCTTGCTTTAAAATTGTTTGCGAATTGTCCTGGATGTAATAATTTAAAAAACAAAAACTTGGCGTTATTTAGTAAGACTTGCCTTTAACACATTTACGGTATATCTTAATCAAACTAATGAATGTATGTAGTATTGGAATCTATTTGTGAGCTCCATACACAATATCCGGAGATATCAGCTAAATGTGTTGACAATACTCGTATGGTTGCTTTCAACTTTGTGAAGACTTGCGGTATAGTATCGCTATATAAATCTGTGATGATTACGTATGAACTGAATAAGATATGTGAACTATTGGTGCCTAAAATAAAGGAATTAATATCACAAGGGCACTTCAAAGATGTATATTTTTAAATATAATTGAAGTATTTATACAAACAGTTAATTGCAACTTCTTACAGGCTGCATATTGGACGATGAACTTGCAAATTACTCACCTTTTTGGCATTTTCGATATAATATTTCCATTAATTTTACAAGATAAAGTACCACTGGCAGAGATGTATCTTAATGCTGCTAAGGATTTGGCGTTGCCCACTGTGCAATTCCTTGATTCTTTACTGGATAAACAAAAGACTGTATTTGAACATTGTGATGAAATATTAACGTAAGTTTCAAGTTATATACATAGTCTTGTAATATAATTGTTTTCGTTAATAGAAAATATGAGTACAAAGACGTCAAACATACTGTTTTAACGTATCGCCCAATGTCCAAGCTAGTTACTCGTTTGGCGAAGACATATAAAATTGACAACCATTTTACACCAAATCTCAATTTCACAAAGGCTTGTTCATATATGCATTTTTTGTGGCACAAATATCGAGATGGGGGCATGAGCTGTGATGCATATCGTGAATTGGCACGTGATGCGGCCAATACCAGGCCATTACAAATGGACTTAATAACAAATGTGGCCTCTTATGGTGATTACGAAGAAGTGAAATATTGGATAAATTATTTTAACATACCACTGGAGGAAATAACAGACGATATACGAGAGAATTTGCAACGGCAACAGCCACTAGAAAACACCGATGAAATTCAGATGCTAAATACTAGTAATGAAACTACGAGTTCCGTAAATAGCAGCGGCGCCACTAACAAATCAAAACGTTCAAATTCAACTATACCTAATAATTATTTAACTTTAGCTCTACCCATTGATTGTGTTATATTAATCGATGATCGTGCGAAATTTTATGAAATGTTAGAATACTTGGAAGGACAGTTGCTTATTGCATTCGACTCTGAGTGGAAGCCATCTGTTTGTAATGAAAACGTTATATCACTATTACAAATAGCCACTCCGTATCGCGTTTATCTATTAGATTGTCTTTCTTCACATCTTAGCGAGGAGTTATGGCAACAGCTTGGACAACGAGTGTTCAACAATTTGGAGATTTTGAAAGTTGGTTTCTCCTTACACCAAGATTTGCGTATGTTACACAAATCATTGCCGCTTCAATTAAATTTGAATGCGAAAACCTGCTATTTGGACTTGTGTGAATTATGGCGACGACTGAAGTACCTACAAATTGTGAAATTTCCCTTTGGTTGTGGCTCAAATTCCGGGGGAAGCTTGTGTGCTTTAACTGAATTGTGTTTGGGAAAAAAATTGGACAAATCAAATCAGTGCTCGAATTGGGCAAATCGACCGCTGCGTCACGACCAAATTGTTTATGCGGGTAAATAAATGAAACCTTTACTTTCGAAATAATTGTAACACTTTTAATCAAGTGAATTCGTATACTTTTAATGTATACTTACTCAATTGTAGCTTTGGATGCGCATTGTTTGCTGCTAGTTTACCAAGTAATTGCGGAGATTCTTTTAGGTATAGGCCTGGATCTTGACGAGGTAGTTAATGAGGTAACAACAGGAAAAACCGGTTACTTATTTCGCATGAAACGCGCATTCACAAAACACAACAATGAATGCAGTACTACATCTGTGTCTGTCAAAGGCAACATAGCCAAAGATCTTGCTGTCAGCGCAAACTTTGTTGGGTAAACTTATGCATATTTTACATATGAATGCCTAACAGCTAGTTAATATTAAATTTTACTTATTTAATGAAACAATTTAGCACGATTAGCACAAAATTTATCTGCGATAGAATGTTATATGGCCTCTCGAAGGAACTACGAAAATTAGGTATTGACTGTTTGGAAATAATTAACGATAATTTGAGCCACTATGTGAATATAGCCAAAAGAGAAAATCGTTATATACTCACACGGGACACGCGTTATGACTTATTTCTGAAAATATTACCACAAACACAATGCCTCCTAATTCCTAATGATACCAGCGTAGAGCAAGTGTTAAATATACTACGCCTATTGGATATAAAAATCTACGAGAACAATTTATTTACTCGTTGCCTCCATTGCAATAGCAATGAATTTATTTTGGCATTGAGACATGAATTGCAGGTGATGCGTTATGGTCAGGCTTTAGATGAAGTCAAGGAGTTGAGGGCTGGAAACGTGTCGCCATATGAGAGAACATTTAATTTATGTACGTACAGATATGTATATACTGTTTTCTGTTTACATTTATGTAAAGCACATTTTCACCTCATATTATAGTAAATGTCAACCAAGATATTTTGAAATCAAAAACGACCTATCGTGGCAAGCGTATCAAGCTGAATCGCCTTAACTCCCATATACTGCGTTCTAAAGAACATTTTTATATATGTGATGTGAGTATTGCTAATTAAAATAAATGATCTGAAATGTTTCCTTATTAAAATCATTTACAGAATTGCGGTATTTGTACATGGGATGGTGCGCATTCAATACACGACAGCGTAATGGATTTGATTCTTTACAACAACTGCGAAATTGATACTGCTGCTGGATTTTAAGCGCGGAGACTTTGTGACTGACTTTTTTGCATTGAGTGGTATTAAGATAACACTATAAACATTTTTTTTTTGTTGTTTTTTTTTATTTTCACGTGGCATTAATCCTCAAAATAACGGGAGTGACAAATCATAATTTCACTTTTCGTTGCATTTATAGTTTGGTAACGAAATACACAACCGCTGCGAAATTTTGAAAGATATGTGTGTATACAAATTTGCCTAATAAAGCTAATATAGGTTTAGAAGCATGTTTTTTTGTGTTCTTTGTTTTTTGCTTTTTGTTTTTTGTTTTTTGTTTTTTGCTTTTTGTTTTTTGCTTTTTGTTCTTTGTTTCATGTTTTTTGTTTTATGTTTTATGTTTTTTGTTTTTTGTTTTTTGTTTTTTTGTTTTTTGTTTTTTGTTTTTTGTTTTTTGTTTTTTGTTTTTTGTTTTTTTTACTAGCTAGAAATCAGCTTTTCCCATTTACATTGGCGCCCATATCTGCTATATGCAACGTTTCTTACCTTGTGTGTATGCACTTAGATGGCAGATATACGTTCTAAGGTTAGCCATTGCTATGGGAAAATACTGTGGAACCACGATTAAGCGCAGTGCTCGTGCGCTGAGACCACGCCAAAATCAAAATTATTGTTAAATAATAAATTTATAAAGTTATATAATTTAGAGAGAAGCAAGTGACATTTAAAATTGAGTTTTTACCACTTACGTTATTTTGTCAGTGGCTTGATATAAGTATCTTTATATTTACATATACATATGTTACTCTATATTTGACCCTGTATATCATTGTATTTTTAGACTTGGAAAAGTGACATTTATTTTCATTTCCCAATTAAAATTATATATCTAATCATATTCTTAAATTAGTACAAAATCAACAATATTACAAATAATTAAAAGTACATTGAAGTGAATTGAGAGTACATGAAAGAAACGAAATACAAATTAAATGATACATATGTATGTATGTTAGTCTGTACGTTCAATATAGCGTTAACAATTTATTAGAATGCAATAAGCTAGTGTGAAAATCTCAAAACCCTAAGTAAATTTCAAAACAAGACGTATGTGTCTGTAATAAATGAATTTAATAAAATGTATGTTGCAATTTATATTTTATCTTGTTTCGATTTGGTTTGATCTCACTACTCACCTTATTTTTTAAATAAATGAAAGGTTTAAAACATATTGCTCTGAGGTTTACCGAGTTCACATAGAAGAATAAGTAATACATGTACACGTATGCCGAATTTCCTATGTCAAGACCTTAAAAATCTTCTACCCACTTTTCGGGTCAACAACCGCAACCGTAGAAACAGCCGTAACAAAACGTGCTTCAAGTCGTTCATTAAAAAAATTCTATGCTCATATAAACACTGCTAAGAAATTATCCGCTTAGGCAATGTAACAGCAAAACTACATATGTACGAACATATGTAAATACATACCAATATGTATGTAGATATAGTTATGAACTTAGTTGTGTATATACTCATATATATTGCAATAAAGTAATACCGAAAACTTGATTGTGAGTAAAGAAAATTTATAATATGTACATATATATGTATGTACAACGGTAAGTAAGGTAGTGTTAATTGATTCCTTGAATTGGTTCCTTCCACTAATTTTTGGTTTCTAGCATTATTGGTTAGGGATTCAAGGCGGTTTTAATAGAATAAGAGGGTACCTTTATATTTGAACCGGATATGCTTTTCACCGAATTACATCCAAATTTGCATAGTAGGAAAAGTTTCTGATTTAGAGCTTCTCAGGTGATTTCGTGAGTTATAAGGTAAATATATGAGTACTTATGCTATGAGGAATTTCCAATATTACCGCTTTGTAGCCGAGGCAATGCTCTTATTCTCACTAATGGGAAGCAATAACGTTAGCAATGTATACCCTTCCATTTCGCTTTTATGGGATTCTTCTTTACCTTACCTTACCTTCTTCGTTATATAACTTGTTTTCGTGCGGCTGATGAGTTCTTATGTGTTTTTTTTCCACACCATTTGATTTTTACTTTTATTAGTATTTTTAACGGTTATCAGTGGTTTAGTATTAAATTCATTCACTTTTCAAAGTCCATTGCCTAAAGGACCTACGCTCAAGTATAAGCACGCTTAATGGGCCACGTGCGGGAAGTATGAGAGAGTCGGAAAGTCCTTTTATAACATTTTCAAATAAATTTTTTATTTCCAGCATTTAAAATATGTATTGGTTAATTCGAAAGGAAATAAACTTTCCGAATGAACTGAAATTCTATTGCAATTTTTTTCCGCTGAGAATGCGGACATTTGCATTAAACAATGCAAATAAAAATTACAAAAAATTCCAAAAATGTTATTTTATTGTTTTTCCTTTAATAGACTCGTGATAGTTTCAGTTTTGTAGCAACATATTGGTAGTTACCACTTGGCGCATAAGCAAGCGAACCTAGGTTAGCGTACTTCAGAACTGTTAGACAGCGTGGAAGCGAGAATGACGCCCAATCACGTTCCGAAACAAAGTACGAGTATTGAAAATACTACTCTATACTCTACTCTATACTACTACTACTACTACTCTACTCTCTACTAATACTCTATAGTAAAATGTCTCGAAATACGTCGCGTGATTTGATTAAATGCGAGCAAAAATATTTGTGCAAAATTATTTTTATATGATTACTGCGCAACAAACAGTACAATAAAATAGTGCTACATCAAAATTCGTTTACAGTTGTTCGGAATTAGTCGACGCGAAAACGTGAACTATTAGTGAATAATAAGAAATTAATAAGAAACTATATAATATGTGCATTGTGTTTAGTGTCCTTGTGAAAAAATTAGTTCAACAGGATTTCTTTGTAATAAGTTATGAAAGAAGTGTTCAGTGTGTAAAAAGTGTGAGAAAATATGGATATTGGTAATTGTTAAATAACAAGCAAAAAATATTAACAAAATATTTAAAATTGTGTTCATGTAAGTTGTAGAAACATAAAAATTTGCTTTCAAAAAAATACACCATATAATACTAACAAATCTGTTGATTTTTTCAGTGATTTAAAAAGGATTATTAAAAACATAATCTGTTAAATAAAAAAGTTGGTGAAATAAAAGAAAAGTGCGAAAAATGTAAAATATGTGATTAGAACATTGATTTTTGTGTTTAAAATTCTGCTTTTGTTTTAAATATCCTTTGTTATTCAACAGTAAAAAAAAGTCATACTGATAAAATTTAAACATTTTCCTGCATTTGCGAAAAAAGGATAATACTGTTCGTCTAAAAGTATTTGAGATATTTCTTTAGATGATACGAAAAAAGTGAAAGTAAAAAGAATTATTTTAAATAGTAATTATATAAATTTTAGTGTTCCGAAAAAAAAAGATTTTGCAGAGTACATAAATATTATATAAATTTTATCGAGATCAAAAATATGTGGTACAAAATTTATTGTACAGAAGCACTTTAAAATAGTGAGCAGAAATTGTTGCTATATTTCAGTGAAGAACTTTTTCCAATTTTTCATCAACTGAAAGTGGAAGTGTGCATAATAAAGTTGAATAAATTGAAGAAATACAACAAAACTACGATAAATAACAAAAATGTGATAGAAAGCATTTAAATAATATTTTTTCAAAATATATTTATTAATTGAAAATAAATATATGCATATTCTTAATTGAAGTTGTTTTGAAGTTAAGCAACTTTAAGGTGTACTATATAAACTTTAATAGTGGAAGGGGCACAATAAAAATTCAATGTGTTTTCAGTGGGTTGATAAAGGATTTTTGTATATTTTATATAATTATATGCACTTAAATAAATAAACGTCTCAACATAAGTTTATGTCTTAAAACTACTGAGCTCAAAGTAATTACAAAAGTATTAATTACTGAAAAGGATATTTAGCGCTTTAAAAAACAAATGATTTCGAACATGTTTTCAATTTAACTAAAAACAAAGTATGTAGAAAATGTTTGACTAGCCGATATGCCGGATATGTACAAAAAAAAAAAAACAATTTTAAATATCTTTTTAAGGACCTAGAAAAGGATCTACATAAGCCTTTTTTAAATAATTGCAAAAATATTTCGAACACATAACTAAAACGCAAATAAATAAATTTATATATCTGGTATTTTTGTGAAATATTTAAAGCGATTTTATTTCGTCGCTGTTAAAATTGTTTAATACTTTTTTTTATCGAAATAATAAACTCATGTGCCACGAATGTTCATCCATAAAACTATTAAAATAATCTGAAAATTGTGCGTTTTATTATTTTTTTAGTGCAAATCTTAAGGGTGTTTTAAAATGTTCTGTGGAAATTTAAGAATTCTATTAAATTATGAGAATTATAACTAATAAACAGTCAATGAAACAATTAAATACTTTATTAAAATATCAAAAAAAAAAAAATATAAGTAAATGTGGTACTAATAATCAATTATAATTCACAAAAATTGTTCATAGACAAAGCGTATGAAATTCTGCTGTTGTTGGTATATGTGTATGATATGTATAATATGAAAATATTAATTAAAGGATATTATCTATATCTTTTTGATTTATCAAGTTTCGTACTCTCATCGCATCGCATCGTACCAACGAGCTCCCCCTTCACAGTCATAAATATGTATATCCTTCGCCCTTAGTAATTTTTCGCACTCGCATACTCTGTTCGTATAATAACACTTCGATTTTTAGCATTGTTTTAACTCTTCTATTGTCTTCTCACTCGCTTTTTTTCTACTTTAACATGAATATAATAATTAAAGATTTCAATTAAAACAAGTAAGAAAGAGCTAAGTTTGGGTGTAACCGAACATTTTAGATTCTCGCAGGGTGAAAGGATCGGAGGCGGGGAAATGCTTTCAGGTGCTGTCACAACTTTATATTAAAAAATGTTGCGGAAGAATTCAACATTCAATTCATTGTCAATGGATTGCAATTATATTTGTTATCTTATTAACTTATATTGCAGGTCATAGACTCATGTACTTTCGTTGTTATATTTTGCTTCGAGTCAGAGATATTTATATTAAAATCTATCAAATTAACTCAAAAGTGATATATGCGATATAAATTCAACCAAAGTGGCTTAATTGAAAATATTAAATACATGAAGAAAAATAAATAAAATAAAGTGGTTTAATAAATATATTAGATACATGAGGAAGAAGTCAACCAGAGAAAAGGAAATCATTATATTAGGAATAAGGGGCTTAGGACATGGTCTAGACCGATTTCTTTCATATTTAGCGCGAAATCACATTGTGTTTAAGGAAAAATATCCACTTAATTTCATTAAAAGATCAGACGTATTGACCAACATGAACGGTTTAAAGTCAGGTGGAAAGTCGGTAATTCTTATATCGGGCATTTTTGGGATAGAGGAAGATCTGCACTGATCACATCACCTCTTTTCATTGTTCAGGTATATTAGGGAACTTGTTTTCACCCAATTTTGTGAAGGTAACTCACATAATGATCGACATATTCGGTATAATGTCTGCTAGAATGGCGAAAATCATTATATGTAGTGTATGGGAGCTGGGATAATTCGTAAACCGATCTCACATATTTTCGGCAGTAAACTATGGTATATCCAATATTACACGTTCACGTAATTTTGCTAAGGTATCTTACATATTGACCGAAACATATGGTATAAAGTCTACCCAGAGGTTGAAAATCCGTTTATTAAGTACATAAGGGCTAGGGGAAGTGCTTACCCGATTTTATCCATTTTAAGCATATGGACGCACTGTTATCAGAAAGAGATGCTTTCTGAATTTCAAAAAGATAACTCATATATTGACCGTTATATATGCTATAAAGTCTACAGGAAGGTTGAAAATCCTTATATTAAGTACATGGGGTCTATGGGAAATATTTACCAGATTTTTCCCATTTTTGACACCAGACCACTTTATTATCATAGAAAGATAATCCCCCAATTTCATTACGATATCTTAGATATTTACCGTTATATATGGTATAAAGTCTACCGGAAGGTTGAAAATTTGTATATTAGGTATATGGGGGCTAGGTGAAGTATTTATCCGATTTTTCCCATTTTTGGCACCAGACCACTCTATTATTATGGAAAGATGATTCTCCAATTTCATTACAATATCTTACAGATTTCCCGATATTTTCCATAAAAAGTCAGATAGAGGCAATGATGTCCTAATATTGGGTATCTGGTGGCTTGAAAAGTTATAATCCGATTTTGTTTATTTTTTTACAAGAGATGGCATATCTTGAAAGCACTATGTGTACAAAGTTTGTTTTTCATATCTTAATTGCCGCTCGATTTATCTACTCTAAAATGAAAGTATCAGATGAAACCTAAAATAGGTTTATATGAGAAGTAGGAGTGGTTTTTATCCGATTTCGTCCATTTTCACAATGTGACACAAGAATGCAAATATAATCATGTATCAAATTTGATTGAAATCGGTTAAGGCGTTCTTGAGATATGGGATTTCTCCTAAAAGTGGGCGGTGCCACGCCCATTACCAAAACTGTGAACACTGATTCCTGTGCAACACTTCCGTATGATATTTTCTGCAAGATTTAATGTTTCTAACTTGTTCCTTCAGCGAGTTATCGCACTTTTAGTAGTTTTCAACATTTCTTTTGTAAGGGAGGTGGGCGTGGTTATTATCCGATTTCACTAATTTTCTCAGTATATAAGTGGATCCTCTATACCAAATTATACGTTTATGTTTTAATTTGCTGCTTAGTTATAGCACTTTATTTGTTTTTGATTAATGGCATTTTTTGGGCGTGGCAGATGTCCAATTACGCCCATCTGCAATACCAACCGTCTACGGTGACAAAGAACACGTTCACCAAGTTTCATCAAAATATCTTAATTTCACTCAAGTTATCGCTTGCGCGGACGGGCGGACGGACAGACAGTCACTCGGATTTCAACTCGTTTTTTTATCCTCATCATTTATATATATATATATATGTCTATATCTAACTCGTTTAGTTCTAGGTGTTACAAACAGCCGTTAGGTGAACAAAACTCATATACTCTGTAGCAACATGTTGCGAGAGTATAAAAAAGTCATTTATAAATATAGATACACAGCATGGTCCACACAATATCATCATCACCATCGGCATTGTAATCTTGTCGAATTGTGTTATAATTTTATAACCAATTAAGTGCGGGATTTGTTTTACAAATTTTGAAAAATGTCCCAGATATGTATATGAAATCTAAATGAGCTGAGTGAAAAATATGATATTATAGATTTGATATTATAGCCCACATGTTGGCTTCAGCCCATCCTATTGGGTTGTTCGGAAAGTCATTTCGTTTTTTCCCGCCAGAGGACTTAATTACGTTTTTTCGAAACTAACTTCACACTTAAGCCCCATAACCATTATATGTCATGAGAGCTGATATTGCAAGGCTTGTGTGTGAAAAAGTTCTATTAATTCTACCCAGTAGTTTTTGGTTGGTGCCTTTTTAAATATGGAGAGCAATAAGCAGCATTTTCGTCATATTTTACTTTTTAACTTCAGAAAAGGTAAAAATGCTGTCCAAGCGAGAAAAAAATTGACGGATGTGTATGGAGAAGGCGTGTTAACAGTACGCCAGTGCCAGAACTGGTTTGCAAAATTTCGATCCGGCAATTTTGATGTCGAAGATGCACCACGGTCTGGAAGGCCGGTCGAAGCTGACAAAGATGCGATAAAGGCATTAGTTGATGCAAATCGGCGAATCACCACACGAGAGATCGGTGAGAGGTTAAATTTGTTGAATTCAACTGTTTATGGCCATTTGAAAGGCATGGACTTAACCTCGAAGCTCGATGTGTGGGTGCCCCATGTCCTTACCGAGCGAAATTTGTGTCGTCGTGTTGACGTGTGTGATTCGCTCCTCAAACGTCTAGAAAATGATCCATTTTTGAAGCGGATTATTACTGGGGACGAAAAATGGGTTGTATACAACAATGTTAAACGCAAGAGGTCATGGAGCAGAAAAGATGAACCGGCTCAAAGCGTGTCAAAAGCCAACATTCACCAAAAAAAGGTGATGCTCTCCGTTTGGTGGGATGTCAAAGGAATCGTTTTTTTTTGAGCTTTTGCCGGACAATACAACGATTAATTCAGAAGTCTATTGTCATCAGCTGGACAAATTGAATGATTCACTTAAAGAGAAGAGGCCCGAATTAATCAACAGGAAGGGTGTAGTGTTCCACCAGGATAATGCGAGACCTCACACAAGTTTGGTCACTCGCCAAAAACTTTTACAGCTTGAATGGGACGTACTGCAACATCCACCATATTCTCCAGATCTGGCGCCTTCCGACTACTATTTGTTCCGGTCCCTGCAAAATTTTTTGGATGGCAAAACCTTTACCTCAAATGAAGATGTCAAAAACCACCTGGACGAGTTTTTTGCCAGCAAGGACCAAAACTTTTATGAGAGGGGAATTATGTTACTGCCAGAAAGATGGCAAAAGGTGTTGGACCAGAATGGCCAATATATAATTTAATAAAATATTTATTCATTATACGAAAAATGTCTTTCATGTTCCCCAAAAAAAACGAAATGACTTTCCGAACAACCCAATATATTTCTCTAAACACAAAACACAAAATTTTTTGCATGTCATCATGATAATGCCACAACCATGCTTATTACCACAATGCCATCTACTTCTATCATCCGCAGAAGGTAACCTATCGGGTGTATCTGAACATTATGTACTCTCGCGATTAGTATCAAAGGCGTAGAAATATTACATTTCCAGGTGTCAGCAAAACTATATAATATCAAAGTTTTCACATGAATTCAAAATTTGTTTCTAGACGAAATTGTGAAACGATTTGAATCAAGCAGAAGCCTGGAAATCCGGAGAACATATTTTCTGATTGCTTAAATTTCTGTCACCAAATCACTTAATGCTACTAAAATATTTCACATATTAATCCACATATTCGGCTTAACGTCAACTAGAAGGGCGTAAATCATTATGTCAGTTATGTGGGGGGCTTTATATACTGATAAGATAACTAAAATAACGTTATTAATAGCGTGAATCATTATATTTAGTATATGTGGATTGAGGTATATCATCGATCGATTTCCACACATTATTATCCGGAAAAGCTGTCCTCTTTATTTCATTAAGATACAATACAGATTGACCGATATTTTCGATATAAAAACAGTCAAAGGCATAGATATCCTAATTTTTGATATCTGGGGTCTTGAAATGTTGTACTCTGATTTCGGTAATTTTTAGCACATTTTGCAAACTATTTGGGTGAAGTTTTAAGCCGAGATCTTTGCTAGACTTGATTTACCATGTAAATTGAAAAAAACTGATGGAATTTAATACTGCGGTACATGAAATGTAAGCGTAGTTGTAGCCCGACTTCGCTCATTTCAAAAATGTAATGTGAGGATGTCAAGATAACGTCATGAAATTAGTTCAAAGTTATAGAGTGATTTACCCCACTTCGGACGTTGGCAATATCAATCTCCTCAGGGTGCGAAGGAATACATATATCAAGTACTATCCAAATATCTCTACTCGCACAAAAGCTGTTGCTTTCACGGATAGACGAACAGAAAAACATCGTCTGGTCATTCTGATCATTTTGATATACATAACTCTATTTCCATCTCCATAAGTTTCAGGTGTTACTAACAACTATTAGGTGAACAAAACTATTATATACTGTGCAACATGTTGTGCAACATCGCATAAACACATTGTTACCATAAAAATCGTAAAACAATAGAACTAGATCCGTTGCATTACAACACTTGGATGTAGCATACAGATGTCAATAACAAAAACAAAGATTAATAAAAGCAAAAATGCAAAAACATATACTCATGCTTTGTCTGCTAATCGTTCTGGGAAATGACATGCCAATTAACAAAACCGTCGTCTTGCATAAGAGATTTGGGGGCTTTAAGTATATTATACAGTTTCGCACTATTTGTAGAAATAAAAGCGTAGCGACAATTGAGGCGCGTATAGCTGACCCGTTCACAAGTACCGAGTATCACAATATACCGAGAATAATAAGCACCTTCTTAACAACCAGCACCTCAAATCCTACAAGGAGTACAATTTCAGAAGAACCATTCAATTTATATGAAAAGTCAACTCCCGAAAGTGGCTCTTTGATTATAGAGAGCACATCTCCGCATGATCCTCTTTGTAAGTATAAAAGTAAAAATCTAGTCATTTAATAAAGCCGCACAACCTGCAGATTAAAACGCAGCATCAACCTATTTTTCTACAGATTTAACAACGCCTGGTCCCATCACTAAAAGTGTCAGTGTATCAATGAATTATGTTCAACATACTACTACAGAGTTACCCGCAACGCTTAGACATGAAAAAAGCACAACATTTGACAAATCTTCCAGCTCAACAGAAGGCACAAGTTCTTCTTCAATAAGTGAAGAAAGCACAGTAGTTAGTGAATCTTCCAGCTCTTCCGAAAGTACAACACCTTTAGCAACAACTGAAGAAAGCACAACATTTGACAAATCTTCCAGCTCAACAGAAGGCACAAGTTCTTCTTCAATAAGTGAAGAAAGTACAGTAGTTAGTGAATCTTCCAGCTCTTCCGAAAGTACAACACTTTTAGCAACAACTGAAGAAAGCACGACATTTGACAAATCTTCCAGCTCAACAGAAGGCACAAGTTCTTCTTCAATAACTGAAGAAAGCACAGTAGTTAGTGAATCTTCCAGCTCTTCCGAAAGTACAACACCTTTAGCAACAACTGAAGAAAGCACAACATTTGACAAATCTTCCAGCTCAACAGAAGGCACAAGTTCTTCTTCAATAAGTGAAGAAAGCACAGTAGTTAGTGAATCTTCCAGCTCTTCCGAAAGTACAACACCTTTAGCAACAACTGAAGAAAGCACGACATTTGACAAATCTTCCAGCTCAACAGAAGGCACAAGTTCTTCTTCAATAACTGAAGAAAGCACAGTAGTTAGTGAATCTTCCAGCTCTTCCGAAAGTACAACACCTTTAGCAACAACTGAAGAAAGCACAACATTTGACAAATCTTCCAGCTCAACAGAAGGCACAAGTTCTTCTTCAATAACTGAAGAAAGCACAGTAGTTAGTGAATCTTCCAGCTCTTCCGAAAGTACAACACCTTTAGCAACAACTGAAGAAAGCACAACATTTGACAAATCTTCCTGAAGAAAGCACAGTAGTTAGTGAATCTTCCAGCTCTTCCGAATATACAACACCTTTAGCAACAACTGAAGAAAGCACAACATTTGACAAATCTTCCAGCTCAACAGAAGGCACAAGTTCTTCTTCAATAACTGAAGAAAGCACAGTAGTTAGTGAATCTTCCAGCTCTTCCGAAAGTACAACACCTTTAGCAACAACTGAAGAAAGCACGACATTTGACAAATCTTCCAGCTCAACAGAAGGCACAAGTTCTTCTTCAATAACTGAAGAAAGCACAGTAGTTAGTGAATCTTCCAGCTCTTCCGAAAGTACAACACCTTTAGCAACAACTGAAGAAAGCACGACATTTGACAAATCTTCCAGCTCAACAGAAGGCACAAGTTCTTCTTCAATAAGTGAAGAAAGCACAGTAGTTAGTGAATCTTCCAGCTCTTCCGAAAGTACAACACCTTTAGCAACAACTGAAGAAAGCACGACATTTGACAAATCTTCCAGCTCAACAGAAGGCACAAGTTCTTCTTCAATAACTGAAGAAAGCACAGTAGTTAGTGAATCTTCCAGCTCTTCCGAAAGTACAACACCTTTAGCAACAACTGAAGAAAGCACGACATTTGACAAATCTTCCAGCTCAACAGAAGGCACAAGTTCTTCTTCAATAACTGAAGAAAGTACAGTAGTTAGTGAATCTTCCAGCTCTTCCGAAAGTACAACACCTTTAGCAACAACTGAAGAAAGCACAACATTTGACAAATCTTCCAGCTCAACAGAAGGCACAAGTTCTTCTTCAATAAGTGAAGAAAGCACAGTAGTTAGTGAATCTTCCAGCTCTTCCGAAAGTACAACACCTTTAGCAACAACTGAAGAAAGCACGACATTTGACAAATCTTCCAGCTCAAGAGAAGGCACAAGTTCTTCTTCAATAAGTGAAGAAAGCACAGTAGTTAGTGAATCTTCCAGCTCTTCCGAAAGTACAACACCTTTAGCAACAACTGAAGAAAGCACGACATTTGACAAATCTTCCAGCTCAACAGAAGGCACAAGTTCTTCTTCAATAACTGAAGAAAGCACAGTAGTTAGTGAATCTTCCAGCTCTTCCGAAAGTACAACACCTTTAGCAACAACTGAAGAAAGCACGACATTTGACAAATCTTCCAGCTCAACAGAAGGCACAAGTTCTTCTTCAATAACTGAAGAAAGCACAGTAGTTAGTGAATCTTCCAGCTCTTTTGAAAGTACAATATCTTCAACAACAACTGAAGAAAGCACGACATTTGACAAATCTTCCAGCTCAACAGAAGGCACAAGTTCTTCTTCAATAACTGAAGAAAGCACAGTAGTTAGTGAATCTTCCAGCTCTTCCGAAAGTACAACACCTTTAGCAACAACTGAAGAAAGCACGACATTTGACAAATCTTCCAGCTCAACAGAAGGCACAAGTTCTTCTTCAATAAGTGAAGAAAGCACAGTAGTTAGTGAATCTTCCAGCTCTTCCGAAAGTACAACACCTTTAGCAACAACTGAAGAAAGCACGACATTTGACAAATCTTCCAGCTCAACAGAAGGCACAAGTTCTTCTTCAATAAGTGAAGAAAGCACAGTAGTTAGTGAATCTTCCAGCTCTTCCGAAAGTACAACACCTTTAGCAACAACTGAAGAAAGCACGACATTTGACAAATCTTCCAGCTCAACAGAAGGCACAAGTTCTTCTTCAATAACTGAAGAAAGCACAGTAGTTAGTGAATCTTCCAGCTCTTCCGAAAGTACAACACCTTTAGCAACAACTGAAGAAAGCACGACATTTGACAAATCTTCCAGCTCAACAGAAGGCACAAGTTCTTCTTCAATAAGTGAAGAAAGCACAGTAGTTAGTGAATCTTCCAGCTCTTCCGAAAGTACAACACCTTTAGCAACAACTGAAGAAAGCACGACATTTGACAAATCTTCCAGCTCAACAGAAGGCACAAGTTCTTCTTCAATAACTGAAGAAAGCACAGTAGTTAGTGAATCTTCCAGCTCTTCCGAAAGTACAACACCTTTAGCAACAACTGAAGAAAGCACGACATTTGACAAATCTTCCAGCTCAACAGAAGGCACAAGTTCTTCTTCAATAAGTGAAGAAAGCACAGTAGTTAGTGAATCTTCCAGCTCTTCCGAAAGTACAACACCTTTAGCAACAACTGAAGAAAGCACGACATTTGACAAATCTTCCAGCTCAACAGAAGGCACAAGTTCTTCTTCAATAACTGAAGAAAGCACAGTAGTTAGTGAATCTTCCAGCTCTTCCGAAAGTACAACACCTTTAGCAACAACTGAAGAAAGCACAACATTTGACAAATCTTCCAGCTCAACAGAAGGCACAAGTTCTTCTTCAATAAGTGAAGAAAGCACAGTAGTTAGTGAATCTTCCAGCTCTTCCGAAAGTACAACACCTTTAGCAACAACTGAAGAAAGCACAACATTTGACAAATCTTCCAGCTCAACAGAAGGCACAAGTTCTTCTTCAATAAGTGAAGAAAGCACAGTAGTTAGTGAATCTTCCAGCTCTTCCGAAAGTACAACACCTTTAGCAACAACTGAAGAAAGCACGACATTTGACAAATCTTCCAGCTCAACAGAAGGCACAAGTTCTTCTTCAATAACTGAAGAAAGCACAGTAGTTAGTGAATCTTCCAGCTCTTCCGAAAGTACAACACCTTTAGCAACAACTGAAGAAAGCACAACATTTGACAAATCTTCCAGCTCAACAGAAGGCACAAGTTCTTCTTCAATAACTGAAGAAAGCACAGTAGTTAGTGAATCTTCCAGCTCTTCCGAAAGTACAACACCTTTAGCAACAACTGAAGAAAGCACGACATTTGACAAATCTTCCAGCTCAACAGAAGGCACAAGTTCTTCTTCAATAACTGAAGAAAGTACAGTAGTTAGTGAATCTTCCAGCTCTTCCGAAAGTACAACACCTTTAGCAACAACTGAAGAAAGCACGACATTTGACAAATCTTCCAGCTCAACAGAAGGCACAAGTTCTTCTTCAATAACTGAAGAAAGCACAGTAGTTAGTGAATCTTCCAGCTCTTCCGAAAGTACAACACCTTTAGCAACAACTGAAGAAAGCACGACATTTGACAAATCTTCCAGCTCAACAGAAGGCACAAGTTCTTCTTCAATAAGTGAAGAAAGCACAGTAGTTAGTGAATCTTCCAGCTCTTCCGAAAGTACAACACCTTTAGCAACAACTGAAGAAAGCACGACATTTGACAAATCTTCCAGCTCAACAGAAGGCACAAGTTCTTCTTCAATAAGTGAAGAAAGCACAGTAGTTAGTGAATCTTCCAGCTCTTCCGAAAGTACAACACCTTTAGCAACAACTGAAGAAAGCACGACATTTGACAAATCTTCCAGCTCAACAGAAGGCACAAGTTCTTCTTCAATAAGTGAAGAAAGCACAGTAGTTAGTGAATCTTCCAGCTCTTCCGAAAGTACAACACCTTTAGCAACAACTGAAGAAAGCACAACATTTGACAAATCTTCCAGCTCAACAGAAGGCACAAGTTCTTCTTCAATAAGTGAAGAAAGCACAGTAGTTAGTGAATCTTCCAGCTCTTCCGAAAGTACAACACCTTTAGCAACAACTGAAGAAAGCACGACATTTGACAAATCTTCCAGCTCAACAGAAGGCACAAGTTCTTCTTCAATAACTGAAGAAAGCACAGTAGTTAGTGAATCTTCCAGCTCTTCCGAAAGTACAACACCTTTAGCAACAACTGAAGAAAGCACGACATTTGACAAATCTTCCAGCTCAACAGAAGGCACAAGTTCTTCTTCAATAAGTGAAGAAAGCACAGTAGTTAGTGAATCTTCCAGCTCTTCCGAAAGTACAACACCTTTAGCAACAACTGAAGAAAGCACGACATTTGACAAATCTTCCAGCTCAACAGAAGGCACAAGTTCTTCTTCAATAAGTGAAGAAAGCACAGTAGTTAGTGAATCTTCCAGCTCTTCCGAAAGTACAACACCTTTAGCAACAACTGAAGAAAGCACGACATTTGACAAATCTTCCAGCTCAACAGAAGGCACAAGTTCTTCTTCAATAACTGAAGAAAGCACAGTAGTTAGTGAATCTTCCAGCTCTTCCGAAAGTACAACACCTTTAGCAACAACTGAAGAAAGCACGACATTTGACAAATCTTCCAGCTCAACAGAAGGCACAAGTTCTTCTTCAATAAGTGAAGAAAGCACAGTAGTTAGTGAATCTTCCAGCTCTTCCGAAAGTACAACACCTTTAGCAACAACTGAAGAAAGCACGACATTTGACAAATCTTCCAGCTCAACAGAAGGCACAAGTTCTTCTTCAATAACTGAAGAAAGCACAGTAGTTAGTGAATCTTCCAGCTCTTCCGAAAGTACAACACCTTTAGCAACAACTGAAGAAAGCACGACATTTGACAAATCTTCCAGCTCAACAGAAGGCACAAGTTCTTCTTCAATAACTGAAGAAAGCACAGTAGTTAGTGAATCTTCCAGCTCTTCCGAAAGTACAACACCTTTAGCAACAACTGAAGAAAGCACGACATTTGACAAATCTTCCAGCTCAACAGAAGGCACAAGTTCTTCTTCAATAACTGAAGAAAGCACAGTAGTTAGTGAATCTTCCAGCTCTTCCGAAAGTACAACACCTTTAGCAACAACTGAAGAAAGCACAACATTTGACAAATCTTCCAGCTCAACAGAAGGCACAAGTTCTTCTTCAATAACTGAAGAAAGCACAGTAGTTAGTGAATCTTCCAGCTCTTCCGAAAGTACAACACCTTTAGCAACAACTGAAGAAAGCACGACATTTGACAAATCTTCCAGCTCAACAGAAGGCACAAGTTCTTCTTCAATAAGTGAAGAAAGCACAGTAGTTAGTGAATCTTCCAGCTCTTCCGAAAGTACAACACCTTTAGCAACAACTGAAGAAAGCACGACATTTGACAAATCTTCCAGCTCAACAGAAGGCACAAGTTCTTCTTCAATAAGTGAAGAAAGCACAGTAGTTAGTGAATCTTCCAGCTCTTCCGAAAGTACAACACCTTTAGCAACAACTGAAGAAAGCACGACATTTGACAAATCTTCCAGCTCAACAGAAGGCACAAGTTCTTCTTCAATAACTGAAGAAAGCACAGTAGTTAGTGAATCTTCCAGCTCTTCCGAAAGTACAACACCTTTAGCAACAACTGAAGAAAGCACGACATTTGACAAATCTTCCAGCTCAACAGAAGGCACAAGTTCTTCTTCAATAACTGAAGAAAGCACAGTAGTTAGTGAATCTTCCAGCTCTTCCGAAAGTACAACACCTTTAGCAACAACTGAAGAAAGCACAACATTTGACAAATCTTCCAGCTCAACAGAAGGCACAAGTTCTTCTTCAATAAGTGAAGAAAGCACAGTAGTTAGTGAATCTTCCAGCTCTTCCGAATATACAACACCTTTAGCAACAACTGAAGAAAGCACGACATTTGACAAATCTTCCAGCTCAACAGAAGGCACAAGTTCTTCTTCAATAAGTGAAGAAAGCACAGTAGTTAGTGAATCTTCCAGCTCTTCCGAAAGTACAACACCTTTAGCAACAACTGAAGAAAGCACGACATTTGACAAATCTTCCAGCTCAACAGAAGGCACAAGTTCTTCTTCAATAACTGAAGAAAGCACAGTAGTTAGTGAATCTTCCAGCTCTTCCGAAAGTACAACACCTTTAGCAACAACTGAAGAAAGCACGACATTTGACAAATCTTCCAGCTCAACAGAAGGCACAAGTTCTTCTTCAATAACTGAAGAAAGCACAGTAGTTAGTGAATCTTCCAGCTCTTCCGAAAGTACAACACCTTTAGCAACAACTGAAGAAAGCACGACATTTGACAAATCTTCCAGCTCAACAGAAGGCACAAGTTCTTCTTCAATAAGTGAAGAAAGCACAGTAGTTAGTGAATCTTCCAGCTCTTCCGAAAGTACAACACCTTTAGCAACAACTGAAGAAAGCACAACATTTGACAAATCTTCCAGCTCAACAGAAGGCACAAGTTCTTCTTCAATAAGTGAAGAAAGCACAGTAGTTAGTGAATCTTCCAGCTCTTCCGAAAGTACAACACCTTTAGCAACAACTGAAGAAAGCACGACATTTGACAAATCTTCCAGCTCAACAGAAGGCACAAGTTCTTCTTCAATAAGTGAAGAAAGCACAGTAGTTAGTGAATCTTCCAGCTCTTCCGAAAGTACAACACCTTTAGCAACAACTGAAGAAAGCACGACATTTGACAAATCTTCCAGCTCAACAGAAGGCACAAGTTCTTCTTCAATAACTGAAGAAAGCACAGTAGTTAGTGAATCTTCCAGCTCTTCCGAAAGTACAACACCTTTAGCAACAACTGAAGAAAGCACGACATTTGACAAATCTTCCAGCTCAACAGAAGGCACAAGTTCTTCTTCAATAACTGAAGAAAGCACAGTAGTTAGTGAATCTTCCAGCTCTTCCGAAAGTACAACACCTTTAGCAACAACTGAAGAAAGCACGACATTTGACAAATCTTCCAGCTCAACAGAAGGCACAAGTTCTTCTTCAATAAGTGAAGAAAGCACAGTAGTTAGTGAATCTTCCAGCTCTTCCGAAAGTACAACACCTTTAGCAACAACTGAAGAAAGCACGACATTTGACAAATCTTCCAGCTCAACAGAAGGCACAAGTTCTTCTTCAATAAGTGAAGAAAGCACAGTAGTTAGTGAATCTTCCAGCTCTTCCGAAAGTACAACACCTTTAGCAACAACTGAAGAAAGCACGACATTTGACAAATCTTCCAGCTCAACAGAAGGCACAAGTTCTTCTTCAATAAGTGAAGAAAGCACAGTAGTTAGTGAATCTTCCAGCTCTTCCGAAAGTACAACACCTTTAGCAACAACTGAAGAAAGCACGACATTTGACAAATCTTCCAGCTCAACAGAAGGCACAAGTTCTTCTTCAATAACTGAAGAAAGCACAGTAGTTAGTGAATCTTCCAGCTCTTCCGAAAGTACAACACCTTTAGCAACAACTGAAGAAAGCACAACATTTGACAAATCTTCCAGCTCAACAGAAGGCACAAGTTCTTCTTCAATAAGTGAAGAAAGCACAGTAGTTAGTGAATCTTCCAGCTCTTCCGAAAGTACAACACCTTTAGCAACAACTGAAGAAAGCACGACATTTGACAAATCTTCCAGCTCAACAGAAGGCACAAGTTCTTCTTCAATAACTGAAGAAAGCACAGTAGTTAGTGAATCTTCCAGCTCTTCCGAAAGTACAACACCTTTAGCAACAACTGAAGAAAGCACGACATTTGACAAATCTTCCAGCTCAACAGAAGGCACAAGTTCTTCTTCAATAACTGAAGAAAGCACAGTAGTTAGTGAATCTTCCAGCTCTTCCGAAAGTACAACACCTTTAGCAACAACTGAAGAAAGCACGACATTTGACAAATCTTCCAGCTCAACAGAAGGCACAAGTTCTTCTTCAATAAGTGAAGAAAGCACAGTAGTTAGTGAATCTTCCAGCTCTTCCGAAAGTACAACACCTTTAGCAACAACTGAAGAAAGCACGACATTTGACAAATCTTCCAGCTCAACAGAAGGCACAAGTTCTTCTTCAATAACTGAAGAAAGCACAGTAGTTAGTGAATCTTCCAGCTCTTCCGAAAGTACAACACCTTTAGCAACAACTGAAGAAAGCACGACATTTGACAAATCTTCCAGCTCAACAGAAGGCACAAGTTCTTCTTCAATAACTGAAGAAAGCACAGTAGTTAGTGAATCTTCCAGCTCTTCCGAAAGTACAACACCTTTAGCAACAACTGAAGAAAGCACGACATTTGACAAATCTTCCAGCTCAACAGAAGGCACAAGTTCTTCTTCAATAAGTGAAGAAAGCACAGTAGTTAGTGAATCTTCCAGCTCTTCCGAAAGTACAACACCTTTAGCAACAACTGAAGAAAGCACAACATTTGAAAAATCTTCCAGCTCTTCCGAATATACAACACCTTTAGCAACAACTGAAGAAAGCACAACATTTGACAAATCTTCCAGCTCAACAGAAGGCACAAGTTCTTCTTCAATAAGTGAAGAAAGCACAGTAGTTAGTGAATCTTCCAGCTCTTCCGAAAGTACAACACCTTTAGCAACAACTGAAGAAAGCACAACATTTGACAAATCTTCCAGCTCAACAGAAGGCACAAGTTCTTCTTCAATAAGTGAAGAAAGCACAGTAGTTAGTGAATCTTCCAGCTCTTCCGAAAGTACAACACCTTTAGCAACAACTGAAGAAAGCACAACATTTGACAAATCTTCCAGCTCAACAGAAGGCACAAGTTCTTCTTCAATAACTGAAGAAAGCACAGTAGTTAGTGAATCTTCCAGCTCTTCCGAAAGTACAACACCTTTAGCAACAACTGAAGAAAGCACGACATTTGACCAACAACTGAAGAAAGCACAACATTTGACAAATCTTCCAGCTCAACAGAAGGCACAAGTTCTTCTTCAATAACTGAAGAAAGCACAGTAGTTAGTGAATCTTCCAGCTCTTCCGAAAGTACAACACCTTTAGCAACAACTGAAGAAAGCACAACATTTGACAAATCTTCCAGCTCAACAGAAGGCACAAGTTCTTCTTCAATAACTGAAGAAAGCACAGTAGTTAGTGAATCTTCCAGCTCTTCCGAAAGTACAACACCTTTAGCAACAACTGAAGAAAGCACGACATTTGACAAATCTTCCAGCTCAACAGAAGGCACAAGTTCTTCTTCAATAACTGAAGAAAGCACAGTAGTTAGTGAATCTTCCAGCTCTTCCGAAAGTACAACACCTTTAGCAACAACTGAAGAAAGCACGACATTTGACAAATCTTCCAGCTCAACAGAAGGCACAAGTTCTTCTTCAATAACTGAAGAAAGCACAGTAGTTAGTGAATCTTCCAGCTCTTCCGAATATACAACACCTTTAGCAACAACTGAAGAAAGCACGACATTTGACAAATCTTCCAGCTCAACAGAAGGCACAAGTTCTTCTTCAATAAGTGAAGAAAGCACAGTAGTTAGTGAATCTTCCAGCTCTTCCGAATATACAACACCTTTAGCAACAACTGAAGAAAGCACGACATTTGACAAATCTTCCAGCTCAACAGAAGGCACAAGTTCTTCTTCAATAAGTGAAGAAAGCACAGTAGTTAGTGAATCTTCCAGCTCTTCCGAAAGTACAACACCTTTAGCAACAACTGAAGAAAGCACGACATTTGACAAATCTTCCAGCTCAACAGAAGGCACAAGTTCTTCTTCAATAACTGAAGAAAGCACAGTAGTTAGTGAATCTTCCAGCTCTTCCGAAAGTACAACACCTTTAGCAACAACTGAAGAAAGCACAACATTTGACAAATCTTCCAGCTCAACAGAAGGCACAAGTTCTTCTTCAATAAGTGAAGAAAGCACAGTAGTTAGTGAATCTTCCAGCTCTTCCGAAAGTACAACACCTTTAGCAACAACTGAAGAAAGCACAACATTTGACAAATCTTCCAGCTCAACAGAAGGCACAAGTTCTTCTTCAATAACTGAAGAAAGCACAGTAGTTAGTGAATCTTCCAGCTCTTCCGAAAGTACAACACCTTTAGCAACAACTGAAGAAAGCACGACATTTGACAAATCTTCCAGCTCAACAGAAGGCACAAGTTCTTCTTCAATAACTGAAGAAAGCACAGTAGTTAGTGAATCTTCCAGCTCTTCCGAATATACAACACCTTTAGCAACAACTGAAGAAAGCACGACATTTGACAAATCTTCCAGCTCAACAGAAGGCACAAGTTCTTCTTCAATAAGTGAAGAAAGCACAGTAGTTAGTGAATCTTCCAGCTCTTCCGAATATACAACACCTTTAGCAACAACTGAAGAAAGCACGACATTTGACAAATCTTCCAGCTCAACAGAAGGCACAAGTTCTTCTTCAATAAGTGAAGAAAGCACAGTAGTTAGTGAATCTTCCAGCTCTTCCGAAAGTACAACACCTTTAGCAACAACTGAAGAAAGCACAACATTTGACAAATCTTCCAGCTCAACAGAAGGCACAAGTTCTTCTTCAATAAGTGAAGAAAGCACAGTAGTTAGTGAATCTTCCAGCTCTTCCGAATATACAACACCTTTAGCAACAACTGAAGAAAGCACGACATTTGACAAATCTTCCAGCTCAACAGAAGGCACAAGTTCTTCTTCAATAACTGAAGAAAGCACAGTAGTTAGTGAATCTTCCAGCTCTTCCGAAAGTACAACACCTTTAGCAACAACTGAAGAAAGCACGACATTTGACAAATCTTCCAGCTCAACAGAAGGCACAAGTTCTTCTTCAATAAGTGAAGAAAGCACAGTAGTTAGTGAATCTTCCAGCTCTTCCGAATATACAACACCTTTAGCAACAACTGAAGAAAGCACGACATTTGACAAATCTTCCAGCTCAACAGAAGGCACAAGTTCTTCTTCAATAAGTGAAGAAAGCACAGTAGTTAGTGAATCTTCCAGCTCTTCCGAAAGTACAACACCTTTAGCAACAACTGAAGAAAGCACAACATTTGACAAATCTTCCAGCTCTTCCGAAAGTACAATATCTTCAACAACAACTGAAGAAAGCACAACATTTGACAAATCTTCCAGCTCAACAGAAGGCACAAGTTCTTCTTCAATAACTGAAGAAAGCACAGTAGTTAGTGAATCTTCCAGCTCTTCCGAATATACAACACCTTTAGCAACAACTGAAGAAAGCACAACATTTGACAAATCTTCCAGCTCAACAGAAGGCACAAGTTCTTCTTCAATAACTGAAGAAAGCACAGTAGTTAGTGAATCTTCCAGCTCTTCCGAAAGTACAACACCTTTAGCAACAACTGAAGAAAGCACGACATTTGACAAATCTTCCAGCTCAACAGAAGGCACAAGTTCTTCTTCAATAACTGAAGAAAGCACAGTAGTTAGTGAATCTTCCAGCTCTTCCGAATATACAACACCTTTAGCAACAACTGAAGAAAGCACGACATTTGACAAATCTTCCAGCTCAACAGAAGGCACAAGTTCTTCTTCAATAAGTGAAGAAAGCACAGTAGTTAGTGAATCTTCCAGCTCTTCCGAAAGTACAACACCTTTAGCAACAACTGAAGAAAGCACGACATTTGACAAATCTTCCAGCTCAACAGAAGGCACAAGTTCTTCTTCAATAAGTGAAGAAAGCACAGTAGTTAGTGAATCTTCCAGCTCTTCCGAAAGTACAACACCTTTAGCAACAACTGAAGAAAGCACGACATTTGACAAATCTTCCAGCTCAACAGAAGGCACAAGTTCTTCTTCAATAACTGAAGAAAGCACAGTAGTTAGTGAATCTTCCAGCTCTTCCGAATATACAACACCTTTAGCAACAACTGAAGAAAGCACGACATTTGACAAATCTTCCAGCTCAACAGAAGGCACAAGTTCTTCTTCAATAAGTGAAGAAAGCACAGTAGTTAGTGAATCTTCCAGCTCTTCCGAAAGTACAACACCTTTAGCAACAACTGAAGAAAGCACAACATTTGACAAATCTTCCAGCTCAACAGAAGGCACAAGTTCTTCTTCAATAAGTGAAGAAAGCACAGTAGTTAGTGAATCTTCCAGCTCTTCCGAAAGTACAACACCTTTAGCAACAACTGAAGAAAGCACGACATTTGACAAATCTTCCAGCTCAACAGAAGGCACAAGTTCTTCTTCAATAACTGAAGAAAGCACAGTAGTTAGTGAATCTTCCAGCTCTTCCGAAAGTACAACACCTTTAGCAACAACTGAAGAAAGCACGACATTTGACAAATCTTCCAGCTCAACAGAAGGCACAAGTTCTTCTTCAATAAGTGAAGAAAGCACAGTAGTTAGTGAATCTTCCAGCTCTTCCGAAAGTACAACACCTTTAGCAACAACTGAAGAAAGCACGACATTTGACAAATCTTCCAGCTCTTCCGAATATACAACACCTTTAGCAACAACTGAAGAAAGCACGACATTTGACAAATCTTCCAGCTCAACAGAAGGCACAAGTTCTTCTTCAATAAGTGAAGAAAGCACAGTAGTTAGTGAATCTTCCAGCTCTTCCGAAAGTACAACACCTTTAGCAACAACTGAAGAAAGCACAACATTTGACAAATCTTCCAGCTCAACAGAAGGCACAAGTTCTTCTTCAATAACTGAAGAAAGCACAGTAGTTAGTGAATCTTCCAGCTCTTCCGAAAGTACAACACCTTTAGCAACAACTGAAGAAAGCACAACATTTGACAAATCTTCCAGCTCAACAGAAGGCACAAGTTCTTCTTCAATAAGTGAAGAAAGCACAGTAGTTAGTGAATCTTCCAGCTCTTCCGAAAGTACAACACCTTTAGCAACAACTGAAGAAAGCACAACATTTGAAAAATCTTCCAGCTCTTCCGAATATACAACACCTTTAGCAACAACTGAAGAAAGCACAACATTTGACAAATCTTCCAGCTCAACAGAAGGCACAAGTTCTTCTTCAATAAGTGAAGAAAGCACAGTAGTTAGTGAATCTTCCAGCTCTTCCGAAAGTACAACACCTTTAGCAACAACTGAAGAAAGCACAACATTTGACAAATCTTCCAGCTCAACAGAAGGCACAAGTTCTTCTTCAATAACTGAAGAAAGCACAGTAGTTAGTGAATCTTCCAGCTCTTCCGAATATACAACACCTTTAGCAACAACTGAAGAAAGCACGACATTTGACAAATCTTCCAGCTCAACAGAAGGCACAAGTTCTTCTTCAATAACTGAAGAAAGCACAGTAGTTAGTGAATCTTCCAGCTCTTCCGAAAGTACAACACCTTTAGCAACAACTGAAGAAAGCACGACATTTGACAAATCTTCCAGCTCAACAGAAGGCACAAGTTCTTCTTCAATAACTGAAGAAAGCACAGTAGTTAGTGAATCTTCCAGCTCTTCCGAAAGTACAACACCTTTAGCAACAACTGAAGAAAGCACAACATTTGAAAAATCTTCCAGCTCTTCCGAATATACAACACCTTTAGCAACAACTGAAGAAAGCACAACATTTGACAAATCTTCCAGCTCAACAGAAGGCACAAGTTCTTCTTCAATAAGTGAAGAAAGCACAGTAGTTAGTGAATCTTCCAGCTCTTCCGAAAGTACAACACCTTTAGCAACAACTGAAGAAAGCACAACATTTGACAAATCTTCCAGCTCAACAGAAGGCACAAGTTCTTCTTCAATAACTGAAGAAAGCACAGTAGTTAGTGAATCTTCCAGCTCTTCCGAAAGTACAACACCTTTAGCAACAACTGAAGAAAGCACGACATTTGACAAATCTTCCAGCTCAACAGAAGGCACAAGTTCTTCTTCAATAACTGAAGAAAGCACAGTAGTTAGTGAATCTTCCAGCTCTTCCGAAAGTACAACACCTTTAGCAACAACTGAAGAAAGCACAACATTTGAAAAATCTTCCAGCTCTTCCGAATATACAACACCTTTAGCAACAACTGAAGAAAGCACAACATTTGACAAATCTTCCAGCTCAACAGAAGGCACAAGTTCTTCTTCAATAAGTGAAGAAAGCACAGTAGTTAGTGAATCTTCCAGCTCTTCCGAAAGTACAACACCTTTAGCAACAACTGAAGAAAGCACAACATTTGACAAATCTTCCAGCTCAACAGAAGGCACAAGTTCTTCTTCAATAACTGAAGAAAGCACAGTAGTTAGTGAATCTTCCAGCTCTTCCGAAAGTACAACACCTTTAGCAACAACTGAAGAAAGCACAACATTTGAAAAATCTTCCAGCTCTTCCGAATATACAACACCTTTAGCAACAACTGAAGAAAGCACGACATTTGACAAATCTTCCAGCTCAACAGAAGGCACAAGTTCTTCTTCAATAACTGAAGAAAGCACAGTAGTTAGTGAATCTTCCAGCTCTTCCGAAAGTACAATATCTTCAACAACAACTGAAGAAAGCACAACATTTGACAAATCTTCCAGCTCAACAGAAGGCACAAGTTCTTCTTCAATAAGTGAAGAAAGCACAGTAGTTAGTGAATCTTCCAGCTCTTCCGAAAGTACAACACCTTTAGCAACAACTGAAGAAAGCACGACATTTGACAAATCTTCCAGCTCAACAGAAGGCACAAGTTCTTCTTCAATAAGTGAAGAAAGCACAGTAGTTAGTGAATCTTCCAGCTCTTCCGAAAGTACAACACCTTTAGCAACAACTGAAGAAAGCACGACATTTGACAAATCTTCCAGCTCAACAGAAGGCACAAGTTCTTCTTCAATAAGTGAAGAAAGCACAGTAGTTAGTGAATCTTCCAGCTCTTCCGAAAGTACAACACCTTTAGCAACAACTGAAGAAAGCACAACATTTGACAAATCTTCCAGCTCAACAGAAGGCACAAGTTCTTCTTCAATAACTGAAGAAAGCACAGTAGTTAGTGAATCTTCCAGCTCTTCCGAATATACAACACCTTTAGCAACAACTGAAGAAAGCACGACATTTGACAAATCTTCCAGCTCAACAGAAGGCACAAGTTCTTCTTCAATAAGTGAAGAAAGCACAGTAGTTAGTGAATCTTCCAGCTCTTCCGAAAGTACAACACCTTTAGCAACAACTGAAGAAAGCACAACATTTGACAAATCTTCCAGCTCAACAGAAGGCACAAGTTCTTCTTCAATAAGTGAAGAAAGCACAGTAGTTAGTGAATCTTCCAGCTCTTCCGAAAGTACAACACCTTTAGCAACAACTGAAGAAAGCACAACATTTGACAAATCTTCCAGCTCAACAGAAGGCACAAGTTCTTCTTCAATAAGTGAAGAAAGCACAGTAGTTAGTGAATCTTCCAGCTCTTCCGAAAGTACAACACCTTTAGCAACAACTGAAGAAAGCACAACATTTGACAAATCTTCCAGCTCAACAGAAGGCACAAGTTCTTCTTCAATAAGTGAAGAAAGCACAGTAGTTAGTGAATCTTCCAGCTCTTCCGAATACACAACACCTTTAGCAACAACTGAAGAAAGCACGACATTTGACAAATCTTCCAGCTCAACAGAAGGCACAAGTTCTTCTTCAATAAGTGAAGAAAGCACAGTAGTTAGTGAATCTTCCAGCTCTTCCGAAAGTACAACACCTTTAGCAACAACTGAAGAAAGCACGACATTTGACAAATCTTCCAGCTCAACAGAAGGCACAAGTTCTTCTTCAATAACTGAAGAAAGCACAGTAGTTAGTGAATCTTCCAGCTCTTCCGAAAGTACAACACCTTTAGCAACAACTGAAGAAAGCACAACATTTGACAAATCTTCCAGCTCAACAGAAGGCACAAGTTCTTCTTCAATAAGTGAAGAAAGCACAGTAGTTAGTGAATCTTCCAGCTCTTCCGAAAGTACAACACCTTTAGCAACAACTGAAGAAAGCACAACATTTGACAAATCTTCCAGCTCAACAGAAGGCACAAGTTCTTCTTCAATAAGTGAAGAAAGCACAGTAGTTAGTGAATCTTCCAGCTCTTCCGAAAGTACAACACCTTTAGCAACAACTGAAGAAAGCACGACATTTGACAAATCTTCCAGCTCAACAGAAGGCACAAGTTCTTCTTCAATAACTGAAGAAAGCACAGTAGTTAGTGAATCTTCCAGCTCTTCCGAAAGTACAACACCTTTAGCAACAACTGAAGAAAGCACGACATTTGACAAATCTTCCAGCTCAACAGAAGGCACAATATCTTCAACAACAACTGAAGAAAGCACAACATTTGAAAAATCTTCCAGCTCAACAGAAGGCACAAGTTCTTCTTCAATAAGTGAAGAAAGCACAGTAGTTAGTGAATCTTCCAGCTCTTCCGAAAGTACAACACCTTTAGCAACAACTGAAGAAAGCACGACATTTGACAAATCTTCCAGCTCTTCCGAATATACAACACCTTTAGCAACAACTGAAGAAAGCACGACATTTGACAAATCTTCCAGCTCAACAGAAGGCACAAGTTCTTCTTCAATAACTGAAGAAAGCACAGTAGTTAGTGAATCTTCCAGCTCTTCCGAATATACAACACCTTTAGCAACAACTGAAGAAAGCACAACATTTGACAAATCTTCCAGCTCAACAGAAGGCACAAGTTCTTCTTCAATAACTGAAGAAAGCACAGTAGTTAGTGAATCTTCCAGCTCTTCCGAATATACAACACCTTTAGCAACAACTGAAGAAAGCACGACATTTGACAAATCTTCCAGCTCAACAGAAGGCACAAGTTCTTCTTCAATAACTGAAGAAAGCACAGTAGTTAGTGAATCTTCCAGCTCTTCCGAAAGTACAACACCTTTAGCAACAACTGAAGAAAGCACAACATTTGACAAATCTTCCAGCTCAACAGAAGGCACAAGTTCTTCTTCAATAACTGAAGAAAGCACAGTAGTTAGTGAATCTTCCAGCTCTTCCGAATATACAACACCTTTAGCAACAACTGAAGAAAGCACGACATTTGACAAATCTTCCAGCTCAACAGAAGGCACAAGTTCTTCTTCAATAACTGAAGAAAGCACAGTAGTTAGTGAATCTTCCAGCTCTTCCGAAAGTACAACACCTTTAGCAACAACTGAAGAAAGCACGACATTTGACAAATCTTCCAGCTCAACAGAAGGCACAAGTTCTTCTTCAATAACTGAAGAAAGCACAGTAGTTAGTGAATCTTCCAGCTCAACAGAAGGCACAAGTTCTTCTTCAATAAGTGAAGAAAGCGCAGTAGTTAGTGAATCTTCCAGCTCTTCCGAATATACAACACCTTTAGCAACAACTGAAGAAAGCACAACATTTGACAAATCTTCCAGCTCAACAGAAGGCACAAGTTCTTCTTCAATAACTGAAGAAAGCACAGTAGTTAGTGAATCTTCCAGCTCTTCCGAATATACAACACCTTTAGCAACAACTGAAGAAAGCACAACATTTGACAAATCTTCCAGCTCAACAGAAGGCACAAGTTCTTCTTCAATAACTGAAGAAAGCACAGTAGTTAGTGAATCTTCCAGCTCTTCCGAAAGTACAACACCTTTAGCAACAACTGAAGAAAGCACAACATTTGACAAATCTTCCAGCTCAACAGAAGGCACAAGTTCTTCTTCAATAACTGAAGAAAGCACAGTAGTTAGTGAATCTTCCAGCTCTTCCGAATATACAACACCTTTAGCAACAACTGAAGAAAGCACGACATTTGACAAATCTTCCAGCTCAACAGAAGGCACAAGTTCTTCTTCAATAACTGAAGAAAGCACAGTAGTTAGTGAATCTTCCAGCTCTTCCGAAAGTACAACACCTTTAGCAACAACTGAAGAAAGCACAACATTTGACAAATCTTCCAGCTCAACAGAAGGCACAAGTTCTTCTTCAATAACTGAAGAAAGCACAGTAGTTAGTGAATCTTCCAGCTCTTCCGAAAGTACAACACCTTTAGCAACAACTGAAGAAAGCACGACATTTGACAAATCTTCCAGCTCAACAGAAGGCACAAGTTCTTCTTCAATAAGTGAAGAAAGCACAGTAGTTAGTGAATCTTCCAGCTCTTCCGAAAGTACAACACCTTTAGCAACAACTGAAGAAAGCACAACATTTGACAAATCTTCCAGCTCAACAGAAGGCACAAGTTCTTCTTCAATAAGTGAAGAAAGCACAGTAGTTAGTGAATCTTCCAGCTCTTCCGAATATACAACACCTTTAGCAACAACTGAAGAAAGCACAACATTTGACAAATCTTCCAGCTCAACAGAAGGCACAAGTTCTTCTTCAATAAGTGAAGAAAGCACAGTAGTTAGTGAATCTTCCAGCTCTTCCGAAAGTACAACACCTTTAGCAACAACTGAAGAAAGCACAACATTTGACAAATCTTCCAGCTCAACAGAAATCACAAGTTCTTCTTCAATAAGTGAAGAAAGCACAGTAGTTAGTGAATCTTCCAGCTCTTCCGAAAGTACAACACCTTTAGCAACAACTGAAGAAAGCACAACATTTGACAAATCTTCCAGCTCAACAGAAATCACAAGTTCTTCTTCAATAAGTGAAGAAAGCACAGTAGTTAGTGAATCTTCCAGCTCTTCCGAATATACAACACCTTTAGCAACAACTGAAGAAAGCACGACATTTGACAAATCTTCCAGCTCAACAGAAGGCACAAGTTCTTCTTCAATAAGTGAAGAAAGCACAGTAGTTAGTGAATCTTCCAGCTCTTCCGAAAGTACAACACCTTTAGCAACAACTGAAGAAAGCACGACATTTGACAAATCTTCCAGCTCAACAGAAGGCACAAGTTCTTCTTCAATAACTGAAGAAAGCACAGTAGTTAGTGAATCTTCCAGCTCTTCCGAAAGTACAACACCTTTAGCAACAACTGAAGAAAGCACAACATTTGACAAATCTTCCAGCTCAACAGAAGGCACAAGTTCTTCTTCAATAAGTGAAGAAAGCACAGTAGTTAGTGAATCTTCCAGCTCTTCCGAAAGTACAACACCTTTAGCAACAACTGAAGAAAGCACAACATTTGACAAATCTTCCAGCTCAACAGAAGGCACAAGTTCTTCTTCAATAAGTGAAGAAAGCACAGTAGTTAGTGAATCTTCCAGCTCTTCCGAAAGTACAACACCTTTAGCAACAACTGAAGAAAGCACGACATTTGACAAATCTTCCAGCTCAACAGAAGGCACAAGTTCTTCTTCAATAACTGAAGAAAGCACAGTAGTTAGTGAATCTTCCAGCTCTTCCGAAAGTACAACACCTTTAGCAACAACTGAAGAAAGCACGACATTTGACAAATCTTCCAGCTCAACAGAAGGCACAATATCTTCAACAACAACTGAAGAAAGCACAACATTTGAAAAATCTTCCAGCTCAACAGAAGGCACAAGTTCTTCTTCAATAAGTGAAGAAAGCACAGTAGTTAGTGAATCTTCCAGCTCTTCCGAATATACAACACCTTTAGCAACAACTGAAGAAAGCACGACATTTGACAAATCTTCCAGCTCAACAGAAGGCACAAGTTCTTCTTCAATAACTGAAGAAAGCACAGTAGTTAGTGAATCTTCCAGCTCTTCCGAAAGTACAACACCTTTAGCAACAACTGAAGAAAGCACAACATTTGACAAATCTTCCAGCTCTTCCGAAAGTACAACACCTTTAGCAACAACTGAAGAAAGCACAACATTTGACAAATCTTCCAGCTCAACAGAAGGCACAAGTTCTTCTTCAATAACTGAAGAAAGCACAGTAGTTAGTGAATCTTCCAGCTCTTCCGAATATACAACACCTTTAGCAACAACTGAAGAAAGCACGACATTTGACAAATCTTCCAGCTCAACAGAAGGCACAAGTTCTTCTTCAATAACTGAAGAAAGCACAGTAGTTAGTGAATCTTCCAGCTCTTCCGAAAGTACAACACCTTTAGCAACAACTGAAGAAAGCACAACATTTGACAAATCTTCCAGCTCAACAGAAGGCACAAGTTCTTCTTCAATAACTGAAGAAAGCACAGTAGTTAGTGAATCTTCCAGCTCTTCCGAATATACAACACCTTTAGCAACAACTGAAGAAAGCACGACATTTGACAAATCTTCCAGCTCAACAGAAGGCACAAGTTCTTCTTCAATAACTGAAGAAAGCACAGTAGTTAGTGAATCTTCCAGCTCTTCCGAAAGTACAACACCTTTAGCAACAACTGAAGAAAGCACGACATTTGACAAATCTTCCAGCTCAACAGAAGGCACAAGTTCTTCTTCAATAACTGAAGAAAGCACAGTAGTTAGTGAATCTTCCAGCTCAACAGAAGGCACAAGTTCTTCTTCAATAAGTGAAGAAAGCGCAGTAGTTAGTGAATCTTCCAGCTCTTCCGAATATACAACACCTTTAGCAACAACTGAAGAAAGCACAACATTTGACAAATCTTCCAGCTCAACAGAAGGCACAAGTTCTTCTTCAATAACTGAAGAAAGCACAGTAGTTAGTGAATCTTCCAGCTCTTCCGAATATACAACACCTTTAGCAACAACTGAAGAAAGCACAACATTTGACAAATCTTCCAGCTCAACAGAAGGCACAAGTTCTTCTTCAATAAGTGAAGAAAGCACAGTAGTTAGTGAATCTTCCAGCTCTTCCGAATATACAACACCTTTAGCAACAACTGAAGAAAGCACGACATTTGACAAATCTTCCAGCTCAACAGAAGGCACAAGTTCTTCTTCAATAAGTGAAGAAAGCACAGTAGTTAGTGAATCTTCCAGCTCTTCCGAAAGTACAACACCTTTAGCAACAACTGAAGAAAGCACAACATTTGACAAATCTTCCAGCTCAACAGAAGGCACAAGTTCTTCTTCAATAACTGAAGAAAGCACAGTAGTTAGTGAATCTTCCAGCTCTTCCGAAAGTACAACACCTTTAGCAACAACTGAAGAAAGCACAACATTTGACAAATCTTCCAGCTCAACAGAAGGCACAAGTTCTTCTTCAATAAGTGAAGAAAGCACAGTAGTTAGTGAATCTTCCAGCTCTTCCGAATATACAACACCTTTAGCAACAACTGAAGAAAGCACGACATTTGACAAATCTTCCAGCTCAACAGAAGGCACAAGTTCTTCTTCAATAAGTGAAGAAAGCACAGTAGTTAGTGAATCTTCCAGCTCTTCCGAATATACAACACCTTTAGCAACAACTGAAGAAAGCACGACATTTGACAAATCTTCCAGCTCAACAGAAGGCACAAGTTCTTCTTCAATAAGTGAAGAAAGCACAGTAGTTAGTGAATCTTCCAGCTCTTCCGAAAGTACAACACCTTTAGCAACAACTGAAGAAAGCACGACATTTGACAAATCTTCCAGCTCAACAGAAGGCACAAGTTCTTCTTCAATAACTGAAGAAAGCACAGTAGTTAGTGAATCTTCCAGCTCTTCCGAAAGTACAATATCTTCAACAACAACTGAAGAAAGCACAACATTTGAAAAATCTTCCAGCTCAACAGAAAACTCAAGTACTTCTTCAATAACTGAGCGAAGCACAGCAGTTAATTAATCTTCCAGCTCTTCAGAAAGTACAACCTCATCGTCAACAACCGAAGAATGCATAGTGGACGAAGGATCTGCCATCTCTTCAGAAACTACGACCTCGTCATTAACAACTGTGGAAAGCACAGTAGTAAGTGAAGCTTCGATATAAGCGGGCTTATTTCCACTATATTCCTAGCAATATAAATATTTTCGAAAAGTGGTCGAATTTTCCATTTATTATTTAAACATTTTTATTATTAATTATTATATTAAAGTTAAGTATTATATTATATATATAAATATAAAACTTGTTCCTTAGTTATCAGTTTAATTGACGCATCGTCTTCATAAAGTTTACCAGTTTGACGCCAAAAACACCAGTTTTGTGGGTAAAGTGTTTTATTAGTATCTAAATATTATGCTAAGAGGAGAGATGCAATGGGCCCACGAACAATGGATCAATCAGACTGTGACATGGTAAATGTTCTCTAAGTTGTTGTGTCTATGTGACTTATCGGTGGCGAATTGAGTGTAGGAATTCTACAAGGATTTGTCAACTACATGAATCTGTATAACGGTGGCTCCGAAAATAAAGTTATAAAATATTTATGTTTCTAGCTAGTTAAAATAGATTTAAATATTGCACATTTTTCTTATTGTTAGTAATACTTTTTAGGTTAGTTTAGTCTGATTTCATAATTATGTTTCTCTCTCTCTTAAATAATTATACCTTATAATCATTTGGATTGAATTCCTCTTTCGTTGAACATAAAAATGGATAACGTGGATTCATGCCAGTTCTACAATGGGAACCTGGATAAGCGCCCGAACGATAAATGGGTTTGTAGCAAAATAAACGTCGGGCATAATTACAGGTGAAGAGCACATTAATGCCATATTCGGTTTCGTAGAGAGAAGCAGCACAGCCAAGGCGATTATTGCGATCCATAACCATTTTGCCAAAATGTAAAATTAATTTACTGAAAAGAGTAGAGAAGAGAAATTCAAATATTCGAATTCAATAAAAAAATACATATTCGTTTAATTTACTTACAACTGCGGTGGATGATACGAATCGATTTCGGCCTGGGTACAATCGCGATATTGCTCATACCAATTAACTCTTATATGTTCCTTAATTTCATTGTAAATATTCGAACGATTGAATTTCGATTTGGTCTGGAATAACCAACCGATATTTTGATCGAGCGTATTGTATCGTGCCGTGGTGAAACATTTCTGATCCTCATAAATGATCCCACATTGCTTTACATTGAATTCGGCAAAGTAAGCAAGTTCGTCATCCCATTCCAGGGTGGCCATGGCTGCAGCCGGCTCAAAGGTTAAACCCTTTGCTATTTCATTGCGATATTTATTATGTTCGCCTAGGAAGAGTTTCTTAAATTCCTCGGTCATAGGCAACATTTCGGCATTAGGTGGGCAGCGTGCCTCGAAAGCCTACAACAAAAAATACGTAAATTATTTCAATAAATATTCTCAAATGAAGAAAGGATAATTTATGTTTTTTTTTTTTTAATTTCAAACTCACTCCGGTATGATTGCAAGCCAAAACATGCCTTTGGCTTCGTCCACTGCACATATAGGCCGGACTACAGTAGTCCACATCACTGAGGCCGGCGTCGACAAAAGCTGCCGTGCATAGTAGCATTAAAACCCCCAGGTATTTCAATAGCATTTTGCTTTCCCGTTTAGGCAAACTCTTTCTTTTACACGCGAAATGATTTTGTCGCTGCCAAATGTAGTGGGCACTTTATATACAGTTAGTACTCGTAACTCTATTAGCTGTTTCGGAGGAAATCCCCGACACCTGCCTATTCTTACTAATATTTCGTTAGCAAATAGATAACACCTAAATTTTTCGCTTTATTTTTATTGGCACTTATCTTTAAACAATACAGAATATTACTGTGTTTACAAACACATACTCTGACACACAGTAGGTTGAGAGACTTAAATAGATGTTTCCTTCTTAGAAACTAACTAACAATTGATAAGCAAACAAAAATATTTTCATTAGCGGTATACTGCATTTGTGAATTGATTCTCTCTTTACGAAGGTGTATATTCTGATAGGCCTACTTTAATATTTTGTGCGTTTGCTATCAGGAATCGGCACTGAAGCATTGTCCGGTATTCAGCTCATAATCTATGCGGAAGATAATATTCTTAGACCTAAGTATTATAACATCCTTGTAAAGGTGGCTCAGACTTGCAAATAGTATGGGGAGACGTAGAATATCTGAGGAGACTGGCATATACCAATGGAACGAGTACGTAACTATAGTCCGGTAGGTGTGGCCTCTTACCAATTTTAAGAAACTCGCCAAATACTCTAATGTACTGTGAGCGAACATCAATATTTGTCTTTGTCTTACAATTACTCCAACTTATCTCGTTTTGTTTTCGAATGAGAAAGAATTGCAAATCTAAATTGCATCTAACCTAGTTACCTGTAGTCTACAGGTATTGATACGCGGAACAGAAACGAAATCTAGCAAATGTAAGATTAATGCTATTAGGATAAGATATATGTTATACTAGGCGGGTAGTTGGTTCCATCTTATTTGTAATGAAGCGCAGTAGTTTTCTTCTTTTCTTGTTTCATAAATAACAGGTACATTTCGTCGGTAGTTCTTAGTTTAGTCTTAGTTTCCAATGAATAGGATTACGCCCGTAGAATGTACATCGACATGTCTTCCGAATGGACACAAACCCGTCTGCTAGCTAGTGATAGGAAAGGGATTGATAAGGAGACCCTACATTAGACAGACCAAATGTCCAAATCTATCGAATATATAGATAAGGGCAATATTAAGTGGACTCATTAAAAGTATATACAAACCTCCATGTTCAAATTAACACCTTAGCTGGAGCATTTATTTTAGTATTTATTTGTTTCTGTAGTATTTTATTTAGCTTTCCCTAGAATTGTTGGTTCGCCTTTAAAAACACAGCTATTTACTTCTTTACTGATCTATCTTCATCGGTCGGTATAAGAGACTTTAAAAATATTTTGGTAATTAATAAATTTTAATTATCTTGATATACAATTATAAACAATTATTATCAGATTAAAATAACAAAATACTAATTTATTGCTTTATAGCTGTTTATCTGATATAAGTTTTATGACTCCTGCACATGTTATATATAGTACGAGTGTCTTAATCAGATATGTGTGAAAAACGAAAGTGTGTAAGAGTAAACAATTTTATATTTTTTGTGCATTTAATTATAAACATCTTTCATAAATATGGCGTTGATCGGGGTACTTCAGGTTATAAGTACTTAAAGGTTATCACGTTAAATTGAATTGGAATGATTAGTAATTCAATTGGTCTGATTTGATTTGATTATGACAAAATTCATTGCTGAATTAGTCTGGCTTTAGTTGGGTTTATCAGTCAGTTTTCAAATATTATTCACAATAAAACAACGCCTGCTTGAGGTAGGTTTATATTTTAGTTGCAGCAGTTCTAGTACTTACGAAATTTATTTAACAAAGTTGATTAAATACGGTGAGTATTTGTGTAAGCTCTCTAAAGCTTTACACTGCCTTCGAACGGCAGTAGGGGTTTTTATTACGGAAGAACCAAGTTCAGAATAGTCTGTAAAGTCTGTATCTGTTTTAGGAAATATCGCAACATAGCATAGGGGAGATGTAACTAACTAACTTTTTGATATCAGGTCAAACCAATCAGTGATTTAAAGCCATATAAATCGAAGATTAGTTTGGTATTGTCTATTACATGTCTTTACTGTGATGTTATGATTAATTTCGACTTTCTTGGCACTAGCATATTATCGCATAATATTATCAGCTTCGAAAGATATTTGAAATTCAAAAGTTCTTCTTTTGCAAGCGAAAACCATTACTGTAGATTCCATAGTTCTTGATCGGACGTAAGTCCGAGCTAGCTCCGGCTATGTAGAACCAACTGCCATTAGTATGGCTTATTATTTTATGCCCAGCGTTTCTATTATATTATTCTAAAGTAGGATGCTGAGAAAGAATAATAGACCTTTAATTCGTATGGGCTGAAAATAAAAGTGAGACCTATTCCTCATTAGGGTAATGGACCTTATGCTGTAAGCTTTTGCTCATATGCACCACTGTTATATTTTATGTGTTATGCTTATGTTTTGCTGTTATGCTTTTATGATTATATCTTCGGTTTGAATGCCGTAATAATGTAGTAAAGGTTTGATCAGAAAGATTAATGACGAATCGGCAACTTTGGATTCGGCCACAATGGACAGTACAAATTCATAATACTTCTCTGGAATATGGGTAGAAAATTAGAATCACAATGTCACACTAAACCTTAATACGTTGTAAAAGGTCTAGAGGGTTAAATAAGAACCTGATTTACCCATTCTGAGGGAAGAATTCAATAGCAAATATTCCCTTCTATTTAAAGCTTCCTCAAATACTAAAGGACTTACGTGTACCTTTCCATATCCATGAACAGATTTTGACATACTAAACATAGGTCCATGTATCTTGTACATGGTGTGTTCAAAAAATAACTTGAATGTTCCTCGACTGTGTTCTGTGACTTTAATAACATAGTATATCATGAATTCTTGGTTCAAGGTCAAACGGTCAATAGGGAGTACTACCTACAATTTCAACGCCGTTTGCGTGAAGCAATCCGAAAAAAAAACGCCAGGATTTGTGGAAAAAATATTTAAAATTATAAGTTCTTATCCTTTAATTGAAACTTAAACATGAATGTATATACAAAAGTAATAAATAGTTAAACTTAGTCTATAAAGTTACTGTCAACTTCATTGCCATTATCTGTCTCCACCCTCTCCTCACTGCTATAATCGTAAACAGCATCCTTCCAGTCGCATAACGAAGGATAGTTCTCACTTACCTTATAAATACACTTGCTCGCCGCAATACCACTTTGATACACGGGTTCTCCTAGTATATTTGTAAAGTCGTAATTGCACGTCATCAGCAATTTCCTAAAATTAATGTCGCTGGGATCGCGAAAGCGTATAGCGGCACAGCCCACACGATGCGTACGATCAGCAACGAGCATGGTGAAGTGACCGATTTTTTTTCTTGAAGAATAAGTTATTGGAAATAAATTTTTTCATTAAGAATTATGTTACTACAGTATTCTAGAGATAAAAACAGTAACAGTATTGAGTGGAGTGTTGAATGGCATTCAAATTCATGTTGAAAAAATTATTGTATATCAATTGAAAGAAATAAAAACAGCTAATGACAGCAGAAATTCCACGAACAGAAACATCAGATATCAAGGAACGTTGGGAAGGCGAAATTACATGACAAAAAAAAATTAGATCGAGATTTCCAAAGAAAAAATATGAAAGCTATTAAAGTTAAGGGGGATAATTTCCTGCGTTGTTCACATCGTATTATCGATGGTTTATTTATGTTGTTTAAAACTGCCCTTATAAAGTTATAACCGAAAAGACCTCATCCCTCTGGTTACTAAAATTCTTGTATTCAACATCCAAGTAATTTCTTCCTTCTTATATATCAGTTAGTCTTTACTTTTGCAAAACTGCAGACATCCCAGCTATAAGTTAATAATCATATACCAGGAATTTATATATTATAAACTAATAAGCTGCGATGAGAGTTAAACACTGCTAAATGTCATGAAATGTTGAAATTCAAAATGGTGTCATATGTGAATCAGCCGTGGTTCTGATCCGAGTTTGAACAAGGTCAATTGAATGATTTGTTACAGCGGTTTCGCATTTTCGAGTTTTTACAATGACCTAAGTTCAGGGTTCGAGGTCTCCTCCTTAAAACTTAGTCTAAAGAATTTTGTGGTACTTATATTTGACTACTAATTAATCTTTTTATACTCTCGCAACATGTTGCTGCAGTTACGTTCACCTAAGGGTTGTTTGTAACATCTAGAACTAAACGAGTTAGATATGGACATATATATATATAAATGATTAGGATGACAAGACGAGTTGAAATTCGAGTGACTGCTTGTCCGTCCGTCCGTTCGTGCAAGCGATAACCTGAGTAAAAATTAAGATATTTTGATGAAACTTGGTGAACGTGTTCTTTGTCACCGTAAGACGGTTGGTATTGCAGATGGGCGTAATTGGACATCTGCCACACCAACAAAATGCCATTAATCGAAAACAGACAAAGTGCTATAACTAAGCAGCAAATTAAGATCTAAACGTGTTATTTGGTATAGAGGATCCTAGTAGGGCGGGGCATCTGTGGCCAAATATTTTGTAAAAGTGGATATGGCCCCGCCCCCCAATAGGTTTAATATATATATGTGGGAAACCGTTAAAGCTACATCAATAAAATTTGCTCCGGGTAAGTTTTACTAGCATCTCTTCATATAATTTGAAAATGAATGTAATCGGTTAATGAATTAAATGCGGTTAATCGCTGAAGGAACACGTCAGAATCATCAAATCTTGCAGCGAATATGATACGGAAGGGTTGCATAGGCATCTGTGTAAAGTTTTGATGATAGGCGTGACGCCGCCCACTTTTAGCAGAAAACCTATATCTCAACCACCCCTTAACCGATTTCAACAAAATTTGGTATATGACATTATATTTCCATTCTTCGTGAAAACCAAGCCCACTTCTCATATAACACAATTTTAAGTTTCATCTGATCTTTTCACTTTAAGCAAATATATCGAGCAGTAATTAAGATATGAGAATCAAACCTTGCACAAACAGTTCCTTCAGGATATGTGATCTTATGCGTAAAAATAGACGAAATCGTATTATAACTTTTCAAGCTACCAGATACAAAATATTAGGATCTCAGTGCCTCTATCTGACTTTTTATCGAAAATTTCGGGAAATCGATAAGATATTGTAATGAAATTGGATGATTATCTTTCCATGATAATAGCGTGCTTTGGTATCAGACATGGGAAAATCGGGTAAATACTTCCCCCAGCCCACAGATTTTCAACCTTCCGGTAGACTTTATATCATATATAATGGTAAATATGTAAGTTATCGTAATGAATTTGGAGGATTATCTTTGTATGATAATAATGTGGTCTGGTGTTAAAATGGGAAAAGTCGGGTAAATACTTTCTTAACCCCCACATACCTAATAAAGAAATTTAAACTTCCTGTAGACTTTATATCATATATTAATGTGAAAGAAATCGGCCTACATCATGGTCTCTGCCGCTTACTCCTAATATAATGATTTCCTTTTCCCTGGTTGACTTTTTCCTCATGTATCTAATATTTTCAATTAAGCCACTTTGGTTGAGTTTATATCGCATATATCACTTTTGAGTTAATTTGATAAATTTTAATATAAATATCTCTGACACGAAGCAAAATATAACAATGAAAGTACATGATTCTATGGCCTGTAATATAAGTTAATAAGATACCAAATGTGATTGCAATTCATCGACAATTTCTTCGGATAATGAATGTTGAATTCTTCCACAACATTTTTTAATATAAAGTTATGCCAGCACCAGTAAGCATTACCCCGCCTCTGATCCTTGCACATTGCGATATTATAAAATATTCGGTTACACCCGAACTTAGCTCTTTCTTACTTGTTCGAAAATACTTTCAACTATCGTTCAAACTTTCTAATTCTAATCGATAAATCACTGCACTATTATACTTACCCTTCCGGATGAGGACGGTATTGATCAATGAATGACTGATTGGCAATTCGATACTCTCGAAACCAATCTAAAATGAACGATTTAAAACGCTTTGCATGCGATTTAAATTCGCGACCAATCCAGAAGTAACCAATATTCTGACCGCTTAACTGATAACGAGGCGTATTGCGACACTGATCGTGCGCGAATTGACAGCGTTTCACGTGCAACGAAGCAATATACTCAAGTTCATCGTCCCACTTCAACATTGGCATATGCGCGGCGGAACGATAGCCCTCCAACTGGCCGGAAGCAATACGCTCACGGGCGAGATTATGCATATCCAAAATAAACTGACGTCGTCGCTGGCTCATGTACAACAAATGCGGTTGGGCGCCACAAGCGGGTGCAAATGCGCCATCGTTATTACAACCAGTGTGCGGGACTTGTAACACATGACTACCATTGTAGAGCTCACAAAGTGATGGTATGCAATAGATGTTGCTGGTTACGTCTTTGGGTGGGGCTGTGGTGTTTATAGGCGTATTTGGAATATTTTTGTTGGTTGTGTAAATGCTGCTGGCGTTTGTGGTATTGCTGTCAGCGCTGGATTGGCTTGCGGCAGTGCTGAGATTTGTAGTTGATTCGGTTGTAAATCCACTACGCAATTCTACGCCAGCAATTGTCGTCGCTGTTATAGGTATTGTTCTTGTTGCAGCAGCTGTTTCCTCTCTGATTCGCACTGCCGAGTCTGCCACTGCTATTCTAACAATCGATAATTCCGCGATCAATAGCGTTAAGTACGCGCCTAACAAAAGCTGTCGAAACATTTTCATACACATGCAAACTATTTCTATACTATTTCCAATATCGTACCGTTCTAAGCCGCAGATGAAACGCGACTGATTGAAATTCATTGATTTCATATTATTTTTAGTAAGATTACTTCGCCAACAGCTGACGGCTAGCAGTGGTGAGGGAGTGTGGTCAGCAGCATTTGAATAAAGCAAAGATGCTGCTAATGCTATTGACCGTTTACTGTTGTTGTTGCTATTTAGTTCTCAGCGGTATAATCATCGTTATTCAACAGATATTTGTATGTGACTGCGATTGGCGGCGCGCGCGTAGTACATAGTTCATTAAAGTTATTTTGTTTGCAATTATGGCGCTAAGTATATGTTTATATAACACACATATTCAAACATACAAGTGTGAACTTTTTTCATGTTGATTACGGCGTGCATATCGATATCATTACTTTTAATAAAAAAACATCTTAAAACTCTTATAAAAATAATATGATGGTTCTTATAATTATTCTTGGCGCTAAGTTCTACATGATTTTGCTTTATTAAATATATCCTCTGTACTAAATAATTATTCATTGATACAATCGAGTTGCAAAATCATTAGTTTCTCTTACAGAATAAGTTGTAGTTCTGACTCAAAACGCGAATGTGTTAGGAAAGGTGAAAAATAAAAATAAGGAAGTAATTAATGGTGTCAAAATAGTTCAATTCGTTTCGCTTAAAGCGAACCGTGAGCGCTGATCAATCAATATTCAACACATGTTTAACTATTGCCGTGCTTGATAAAAAAAAAAAACTTTGAAGTAGAGTTTTTTAGCTGCAATTGATCTTCCTATCATCTGTTTATAAAATCGAGGTAGATTTTAACGTTAATGGGTAGTTAAAATTATGCATATATATTAAGGTGGTACTCAAAACCAAATACAAATTTTTTTAGTCTCACCTCAACATTTTTTGACTGATGAGCATTAATATATAAAGAATATATCAAAAAAAATATATACATATATAATAAACTTAAATCTATATCTGATAACTCCGATGATATTTTCGACGTAAGTTATTAATTAACATTAGTTTTCCACGTTTAAGGATCTAATATGTATTATCTACATATATCTGTATTATGTAGATCCCAATGAGTATACATCAAACGGCTTAGAGTGAAACGAAATTTATGAATTCGGCAATGGATATCTGTCCGGGAAGAGTTAACTAAACTAATTGGGATGGATTTTGGACTAGATAAAATCCAATCAAGATAACTTTGTTTTCATAAATGCAGCCAAAAACTTAACTTATGAGTTGGGTTTAAGACCGAAAAAACGAATAGGATAATAATTGGGATAAATATATGGGAATATAACGGTGGTATAAAATGTTAAGGTGGTGAATACTAGCAAAAATGGTGAACATGGGTTTACACCCGCATGTCTTTTTCTTATATATATGTTTTTTTTTACAATTACTACGCCCAGAAATTTTATTTGTATCGCAATGTTGGCTGTGGCAAATGTTCCGAAAGTACGTAGTCACTTAGCTCTGAAAGTACAAAATTAGTAGGAAAGTCTCTCCTTTTGTCCCTTCAGTGGAAAAAACTGTGAATCTACTTGCTTTAATTATTGATTTGTATTGGTTATATAATAGTTTATACATATCATCACTCCATCTGGCGTAAACAAATCGTTCATAGAATCAATACCTCAAGCTCATCAGCCGCCTCTTGTATTGTATTCAATGTCAAAAGTTATTACAATATTTTGGAACCAGTTCTGACTTACAAAGTCATATTCTTTGCAATGTTAATGCTGGGTCAGATAAAGATCAAATGTTCAGCTATTTGGTAGTTGTTGTTGTTGTTTATTGATTTTTTGAGAAATATTTTCTTGGAGGCTTGAGAAGCGAATGCCACCATCTAATGAGTGATTTACTCAGCTACGCTGTACATTCAATGAATGAGATTCATGAGAACTGCAAAACTTCTCTAAATACCAAAATTTTTTGGCTTAACCCAGTTAAGGTAGTAAGTGCTCAGTGATATAATATTATAGTTTATTATAATAATTTATCAAACGAGCGCTGATATTAAAAAGTCATGTTTTGCCAATGTACTCTAATTAATTGGCATGAGATGGATTTTTGAGGATCAGGTGAAGAAGTTGTCCATCCACGAATTTATTTCAGTGACCTAGTGAAGCTAAGCTTTAGAAGCTTTTCATTTTTTTACCATCGAACATGACATCAAATAGACCCTTAAGCAAATACTAACCTAGATTAAGCTTGTATGTTTGTTAAAGTATGTGACAATAGAATATTTACGGGTTAAAGACATCACAGAAGTGGAAATAACAATATTTTATGTCGTAGCAAGGAATTTCGCGACGCCAATGCAATCACTAAACGGGGGAAAAAAAGTTTTAAAACCGCACATTTGTGAAAGCTGATTAAGTTGTATAATTATATCTCCAAAGTATTATGTAAAAGAAAGTTCAAAAATACGGCATTTATATGAGTGAAAGCTGATCTTATGTAAACTATTCTAGGTAATCTTTTGTTCTCAAAAAACTTAATGATTATGCAAATGTAATCTGCTAGGTGTGGCTACTCATTTACATCAATTAATTCAAATAATAGTAAATAATGGTTAATTTGTTAGAGAAATATTCTTTGTTTATGCTTGTCTATTTTTTTATACGCTTACAAAAAGTATTATATTTGCATAATTATATATTTCTGTATATATATGTTTACATGTTAATGCCAAGCACTGCCATTTGTAGCCAACAACACATGCTATTCGTTAATTGTGTATATTTATGAGTGAAGAAGATTTATTAAATTACAACTAGAAATTGACAGTCACTGCACTTATAGATAAGTACATATATATTAATTAAAAGGAAACGTATTCATACATTATATATTTCTTTGTTTCGTATGCATTCTACTCCTATTTCATTAGTTTCAAGCATTAAGGGCTTGCCACATAATATCAATAAACACATACTTTTGTATTATCAGTCGGCAACGTGATGTAATAAGAAATAATGTGCACAAATTAACATAATACCTATGTACGTTCGTATGTATATACAAGTGAAGTGAGAATTAAAATTTGAAAACATTACAAAAAGCGCAAAGTAAAATGTTTGTTATAATTATATTGCGCGACGTTGCAATAGTGATAAGTACGGAAAGTAATATTAAATGATGTTCATTATGTACTAAACAATCTTTCCGGAACAGCATATTTATGTTACAGATAATATTGCGATAACTCTTTTATTATTAAGTTTTATCAAACTTAAGGAAAATTAATTGCTGATATGGTGTATCTATTGTCATTATTGAGGTTAGAATACCTTCATATCAGCACCGATGGAAGTGACAACTCAACATATTTATTATTTTATATTGGAGAGGACGACCTTATTGCTGATTCGTTGACTCGTATGGGAAGTAAAACTCTACTATTGTAATATATTACACACCGTACGATACGGTTTTGAACACGGTTCAAAAACGATAACAAAGTGGGCCGATGTTGTTAAATTTTTCGTTACGCCGCATCTCTTTAATTTACTTGTCCAGTGGTCTACTGTGATCTAGGAACTATGATAGTTTAGCGAATAAAACACCAGCGATCCCTAGATTACACCTCATACATTTTCATACAAGGAGTATCAATTTTAAGAAGGAGAAAAGAGTTGAAGTATACGTGTATACGTGTATTGTTATTGTTATAGATATTGGTTGTGTAATAAAAGGTAAGTGTAATCGAAGCCGCCATCGATTCGCCATTTTCGTACTTGTTATCTTTTAGTGATGCTCTCTTGTTACTGGGTCTCTTTTTCAGAGTACGCAGTCGATTTGGACAGCCAGTATAATGTGTTCGTGCTAATCAAAGATAGATAATATATTGTATATATATTGTATTATAAATATAATATATATGATACCCTAGCCGACTTCTTACCCTTTTTGTGCTAACTATGTTGCCATATGTATCTCTAGATAGAGTAATGGGAATCATATAAACAACTGTAGCAACTGGAGTGGTAAGAAAATTGCAGTGAAGGAACCCTATGTTAACCTAACTGCACACATTGTAAGATAAGTAGAACAATCCTCAAAGCCCTACAAACATTAATAAATTGAAATTTCGTACCAATAGCCTATAGCAGGTGGAACTCAAAAGAAATCTTTACAGGATCTATTAATTTTTGTGGTTAAACATTCAAAACATTTTAGTTTCTTCATTTCTTTATGAGTTTACCATTTTAACAACAAATAAAATGCATATATGTCAGAGCTATAGTCAGTGGCCCACAATATTTCAAATTCACTGTTATTTGCGAATTATATTTCCACACCTGTCATATTATTATAAAACTAACAATAAACGAACAACTTAACATGAATGTATGTGTGTTGATATATTTGTGTAGAAATTTAGTGTTTGTTGACTTTTATGTTTTGATTGAACGATGAAATGAATATTTATTTTGTCAACGATGACGAAGCATCAAGAGATACAGCAGTAGCTATTACAAAGTAGACATACATATGTGTGCATATCTATATGTCTCTCAATATAAAGACAGGTGTTCGTTTTTATTTGTTTTTGTGTCGTTAACTATTTGCAACAACGAGTTTTCATTTAGTTTAGATTTCAAATAATGGTGAGGTCACTCATTCCCATTGAATATAATATTAACTATTGTTGAATATTAGTTGCTTTTGTTAGTTTTGCTTTTGTTACGATAATCGGTAATAATAAAATTACATTTTCAGTTAGTAAACGAATCCATTGACTGTTTTTTGATTTCTATCGTTTTATTATGAGTCCCGGTTCAACCAGGATTCTAATGCGGCGAAAAAACTCGTCCAAGAGTACTAGAACTTTAACCATATCAAAAAATTATATTCAAAGAAGTTGGTTTGACATCTCGTTGCTCAGAGTTTTTTTTTGGTATAATTTAAAAAAAACATTTTCAACAGCAATTTAGTATTTCTTGAGTCATTAAAAGAACCTATGCGAGGAGAAATCTATAACATTATACGAAGCCATTAATTAATGGTCAAGCCATTAGTGAAGAACAACAGTTCCAGGTTGTGATAGAGCCATATATTTTATTTAATTCAAAAAATACTTTTGGTCATAAGTTCATTTTGTTAAAATATCAAGGATTGGAGATTCGTATTCGCCTTTTCTTGATTCTCATATTCTAAAGAACATAACTTCGAAATAGAAGGAGATTTGTGTCACATTTTTAACGTTAAATATAATATAAACATTTTAAACGAATAGAGGTAGTTATAGAGTTATATAAATATTATATAAATGAAGAGGATGATGTTTTAATTTCCGAGTGACTGTCTGTTCGTCCGCCTGCGCAAGCGATTACATGGGTAAAAATTACTCATGAAAACTTGATGAAATTTGGAATAAGTGTTCCTTCGTACTATAAGAAGGTTACTATTTCAGACGGGCGCAATCGGAAGATTTTCGATAATTATATGCTGCTAATCGGAAACCTATAGACTGCTATAACTAAGCTATAAATTTCCAAATCTGGAACTCGGTACAGGGAATCACAGTAGTGCGGTGCATCCGCGGTTTAAAGTCTTTTAAAAAATGGAGTGGCCCAGACCCTAATAGGTTTAATTTTAGAGGTTGATCTAAGGGGGTCTTCACCTCCTTAAGAAGAGTAAAAATAGATTAAATCAGATGATAATTACGCCCACCCCTCTCCAACGGTTATGTTGAAAACTATTAAAGTAGCGATAACTCACTAAAGAAAAACTTGACAGCCAAGATGATATGAAAGGGTTGCGTACGTATCAGTTGCAGATTTGTGCAATGTGTGTGGCGTCGCCTAAGTGAAATTTCATATCTCAGAAACTGTTTGGCCGATTTCAACTAAATTTGATGTGTAATAATTACCTCGACATTCTTATTTTAAAGTGTGAAAATGGGCGAAGTCGAATTACAACAATGTCTACTTCTCATATAACACAATTTCAAATTCCATCTGAGTCTTTCACCTTACGGTACATAAATCAGGCAACAATGAAGATATCGGAATAAATCTATGCATAAATAGTGATTTCAAGCTATGTCATCTCATTTTCATAAACGGTCGAAATCTCAGCATAACCATTTAACTCGCCATATACCGAATATGTAGACCTCAGTGCTCATGACTGCATTTTTTCCGAAAACATGGGTCCATCTGTAAGATATATTAATAATGTACATACAACATCTTTATCTGATAATAATGCGCGTTTGTGTCAAAAATGGGTAAAATCAGCTCAATGCTTCCTTTAGCACTCATATACCTAATACTATATACGATTTACCTAATGTAAAAAATTTTTAAGGTCAATCATGTAAGGTATCTTAATGAAATTAGAGAGCAAATTTTTGTAATGGGTAAAACCGGGTAAATATTTATCTTAGGCACCAAATACCTAATATAAGGATTTGCGAAATTATGGTTGATTTTATTCCGTATATATCGAACATTAAATAAGATAAATAGCAAAATTGAGATTATACCCAAGATTATAGGTATGCTATAGTTTGGTGACAAAAATGAGTGAAATCAACCGACGAATTACCCCAGCTCGCATGGACCATGTATAATGGTTCTCGTAATTCTAATGGACTTTATGCGGAATGTGTCGGTCAAATTTTGAGTTATATTAATAAAATTTAGTTAAAATATGTTCTCGAGCATACTTCAGTTAAATGCGAAAAGAAAATGTTATCAGCTCAGACCTTTTCTAGCTTCAATATACCCTATATAGTATTTCCGGCTTTCAACTAACGTTAAATATTATCGTTTAGCGCTGAATAAGATTGAAATCGATCTAAACCTTGGTCTAAACCCCATGTCCCTAATATGTTCACGCATCTTGTTGATTTTTTTCTCAAACACCCAATGTATTACATTTCGTCCATTTCGTTGATTTTATATCGCATATTTCCAAATGGAAGATGTCTCAATAAAAGTAAGGGAGAACATTTCATTAGTATTTTGTAACACGGTAGTAAAAATTATGACTGATGTACCTTCCCACAGCACTAATACAATGTAATATAGATGATTTGTTTTGGTTAGAGTGGTTGTGATTATATGGTTATGGTTATGCGTATATGACCTAAAATGAAAGTTAATATGATGCCAAATATGAGTTTAATCCATTTGTAATTTAGTCGACGAATGAACGTTGAATTCTTACGCAAAATTTTTTATTATAAAGTTTTGCCTACACCTGAAAGTATTTCTCCACCTTTGTACCTTGCAAATTGAGAGAGTATAATATATTCGGTTACACCCGAAATTTCTTTCTTATTTGTTCTTATAGATGTTATATATATAGCTATATAGCAATTTAAAAAGAGTCTCATCATGAATTCAAAAGCTTGCTATAATTAACCAAACCTTAATATCAAAAATTAAAATCCATAACGAATGCATGTTGGTATTATATTTTTCCAAACAGGGTTTTTGTGATTAACACTAATTGTGTGAAAAAAGCAAATCGGTAGTCTGCCAGTCTGCCAGTCTGCCAGTCTACGATCCAGCGTAGTCATGCTAATGTGGGTATAAGTCAGTGTTCGAAATAAAGATGGTGCAGCTATGAAGTTATTTTTATGTAATTGATTAATTGCTAAACAATTAAGTATTCAGTAATCATACATATAGTTAAACCTGACACGGCTTATTATTTAATTTCAGTTTGTTTTTTGTAATAATTTTTTATAAAACTTAATAACAATAATGAATCATTTGTAGCTTTTTTATGATAGCTTGCATTTCATTAGAGCAATTTGTCAGCTATCAAACTAATCATAATTCCTTATTGATTACTAATGAACACATGCAAAGCTAATGCTTCTATATTTAACTACAACAGCATACAATCATACCTGCGTGAGCATGTAAGTAAGTATGTAGAGAGGTAAGTTTTACCTGTAGTTCCCTTCATCGATAGCGATTAAATTAAAAGTAAAGATTTGCTCGCTGATTTGCGACTTTATTGCATGTGCTTTGTTAGTTGATTTTCTGCAACATAATGACGCTAATTGCAAGTCTAATTGCAATTGGTTGCACGAATTGGCAATAATTGATACGTAATTATATCGTCTTATTGGTGTCTGCTTGTTTGAATTTTGCGGGTTTCTAAGCTATTAGTTTGAAACTCTGAACTTAAATATTTTGTTAAAAATTCGCTAAAACCCAAATTAACCCTTAACATACAAATGTTTATATTTAAAACAAAGCTTATTATTTGTTTTGACTTATGCTATTATACTATCAACTATGGTAGTTAAATAAATTAAATAAATTGCTACCAACTATATTTCATTATTATTTTACAAAGAGCGATATCGAAGATCGGGCTCAACCATGCTTTATATACTGACTGATGTTAGGGAGCAATGCGGGCAACTTAACATTAGCCCTGTTCAATTCATCAGCTTTCTGCTAGCTTTGTTTGAATTCTGCCTTCTTGTCAATTAATTTAGAATTGAATATAGTTAACCAACTAATCAGAATTTGAGAGAGTATATGAATACGTCGATAAAATATTATAATCGCTTGCCAATCTATATTTCGAATCTCTACTTTTATAGTTTTGCCAGTCTATTTGATACATATCAGTTGTATGTTCGATTCGTCACTTTCTAAGATTTGGCAAATCGAAAACACTTACATTCAAACAAAGATAAGTTCGTTATAAAACATATATAAATATATTACTTTACGGATATAGGCTCAACTTTTTATGCAGATTATTATATCTATCTTTCAGATCTTTGGAAATCTCATTTTTCACTGTGTTGACGCGACAGATGGGCCTATTACCTACATGAGGATTGGGGAATGGGGAATGGGGATGGGGAATGTCCTATGTCAAATTGGAAAAAATTCTTCCATCAAGTTATATTATTTTTGATATTTTGAAAAATATCAGTTTTTTAATAGGGCTATCCTTAATTTTTATGATTTATTTTCAAATTATCGAAATTGTGGATTCGAAAGTTAACAGTCACAGTTAACTTAATAATTAGAGTTCAACTCAATATCAAATTTACGGACTTTTCGGCTTAGACAGTCTACGCTTTTCAACTAAAATTTATTCTATACAGGTGGTACGGGACTGAGTTATGGTGTCTTGATTGTGTACCAAAGGGAGATGAGATACTGGCTGGGTCTAGTCTGTATAAACGACTGAAAGAGAGAACTTTCTTTTAAAGGTTGACAATATTAGCTGTTTAGATAAGCCTAATAGGGATAGTTTTCAATTTTTTTGATCACTATGTATGACCAAGTAAATTATAATAAGAATAATATAAGAAAGAAGGAATGAGAAGGTTTGATGTTTTTGTTGGTAACTATGATAGTTTTAATGGACACGAAACGTCGGAGTTTTCTCCACAAGATAGATAAATGACTAAAGAAAACGTTATTCTTCGAAGAGATCGGGCATTTTTAGTTTTAATACACAAGTAGATCCGAAATTTCAAGCAAACCCCAGTTTCAAGAATGAAAACTTTAATTTGTTTAATTCACCATTAATCACGAACATACTGGACCCAGTCTAAAGTATACGGTTATAAAAATATAAAACATTTAAACCCTGTTTTACTATCTCGCTTTTAATTTCCTTACTGCATAATATAAAATACAGTTAGTATTACTAACACTGCGGCAATGCCACAAAGTGGTGGTTTTCCATTTTGGGTTTATGTATACAAGAAACAACAAAAATTTGGAGCTAATTAAATTCATGCACAACAATTTTTCTAATTAAAAGTTTCAAATGAAATAAGATTCGTGGCGGTCAGTAAGAGCAAACGGAGAAAACCCGGTAACTGTATGAGGAAAAAAATTAAAAAAAAAATAAATTATGCAAAAAATGTAAATAAAGACCAAAGAGTTTTTCAAAGAAATACTAGAAAATAAAAATAAAATGTTATGCTTATTTGTGTGCATGTAAAATTGCAAAAATATTGCCAAAGTGCAAATGAGGTGAGATTTTCCGTCGGTTCTGAAATGTGTGTGATGTGAATGCACAAAAAATGGCAGAAGCAAGACAGTAGCACTAGAAAATATCAGAAACAAATTCTCATAGATCACCTAATTACTTTGAAAGACTTCTGTAGTTTTGGATTAGTGTTAAGAAGCGGAGAGTGGTGTCATTTAAAATCTTGCTGTCGTCAATGCTTCGACAATGTGAGCAAATTTTATTTCGATCTTCTGGGAACTGTGCTCTGGATAGTGTGCTAAAACTTAACTTGTAGCAACGACAAAATACTTGCGAAATGATTAAGAACATCTTTATCGAACTTTTGTTTGAAAACAGTTAGTCGGCATTGAGCACAATAGGATATTTTCGCTATTTCGATTTTCGAAGTATATCCATAAATTATCTAAGTCCTACACTTTAGTAATAATCTTGACTGAACATAGGCATATTCATAATGCTAAAACTTGCTTCTTTTGACATTCGAAATATTAGTTATCAAATAAGATGACTGTATCTTAAATATGAATACAATATAATATTTATCAGTGCGGGTGGTATAAACGGTTCTTAGGAGCATATATCGACTTCAGTGTCCCCTATCGGATTAACTTCTCAGACATTTCAATGAAAAATCAAATCGCATGTGTCTTATATCCAAACAGTTAAATATCTCGATAACTATATAAGGAATTCAAAGAAACTCAAAATTCTGCAATTTTGATGGGACCTGATGGAATTTTTTTAAATTAAAAAAAACCTTGATAGAACTTACTTACTCAGGACTCAATATTTAAATTACCGTTCGCCCTCGGTTCATAGAGCATTAATCTATTTTTTAAGAAGAAACCATTTTGCGAAAGCTTTTAGTATGGTGCAGACAAGTAGGTCCACAACATTGCTAGCAAAGCTTATATCGTTTTTAAACAGGGTTTACCAATTAAAAACTAAAGCTCATGTAGAGCTTTCTGCTAATTTAAGATTCACGAGCTGATTCTTTTTGAAATGTTTTATTAAATAATCTATATCTGGCTTAAAAATAACTAATTTTTAAATTCAAATTGAAAATTTTAATATTGTGACATGTTGAAAAAGCAAACAGTGGATTTCAAATACAGAACTATTGGAGTATTAGTATATGCAGTGAGCAATACACACACATTTTGCATAGGGGGCTAACAGGGCTTAGAGAATCAAACCACCTAATAACGAATATAGTTTTCCGAGACCAAATATTCTTTTGTAATAAATCGGGAGATGGGATTAGAAATACAAAAAAACAAAGAGTAGTTGAAATGATAAAATCCAAAATATATTTAGACGAAAACGTCATTGAAAGAGAATGACTAACTAAATACTTCAGCGAAATATGCTCTTTTTTTGTTTGAAACATTAGCTATGAGCCATCGAAGATTAAAAGAATTGAATTATGTAATAAAAGTAATTTGAAACATACATATAATGTACGGCAGCAACAAACTTTCAACATAGATAGAATACTAATTAAACAATGTAACAATAGAAAAAATATTACATTGAAAGCATAGTAAAGCGCACTTCATTAGCGAATGCCAAAAGGCAATTTCTGAAGCGGCAAATTGCGAGAAGCACAAAGCAAAACAAACTGAAATTTGAATAATAACAAAATATTTGCATTTGAGTCACAATCCAAAACAGAAAAGTGAAGGAAAATGAGCTGCGCATTGCAAAGCTAAATTAGGTGCGAATTTATGCATTTCAATTTAAAGCAGCCAGCAAAATATGATTACAACTAGATGCAGGGCATATATATGTCGACATACACATATACATACATCCGTACATATGTATATATGCGCAACAATATTCATCTATGAACGCGTGTATTCGGTATTCAGTTTCACAGCTGAACATGAGAATCGCATTAAATAAGGAAGCAATAAATTTCGGCATTTGCTACAAAAACACGCTGGAAAAATGTTAATGAAAATGCAATGCATATACGTGCATACATACATACACAAACTTAGATACATAGATTTTTGAATATACGCCGGCCTTTCGCGAATGCGTGTGTGTTCCTCGCTTAAATTCCAGCGTACTTAACGTTTCAATTTGGCAAATCCTACAGCTCAGCTGCTGCTGCAAACGCGCCACATAGCCAGCGTAGATAATTTTGGATTATTTGAGTTCGAGTTAAGCTCAATTCGGAATCTGCGCTTTGCATGGGAGAATAAAGTTAATACTAAACTAGTATCAATGCTCAAATCAATGCTAACAACTATAGGAAACCCGCAATCAAAGCATTTTCAACACTAACACAAATACACAAACACAAATGTGTATGAGAGAGTGGGTACAGCTGCGAGGTTGGAATCAGACATGAATTTTTTAAGTAGTTATTCATAACTTTTCGCAAGATCTTAATATTGTAGAACAAGCTTTTATAACAGCTACTGGCGAGCAATTGGTTCTATGTTCTCACACCTTCAAAGCGTACACGTAGAAACGTGGGCGGTCCAATAGGAATTTGGATACGAAAGAAAAATTAAAATTTGGAAAAATGGCTATTTATTTCTCAACACAGTCTCCTTTTAGCGCGACACACTTGACCCAGCTCCACTGACCTGAAACCGCCTGAATAGCCCAATTTCTGGAGATCTGCAAAGTAGCCCTCCGTAGTGGCAATAACCTCATCATTCGACTAAAATTTCCGGGAATCACTTTTCCACTTTTGGACACTGAAAGAAATAGTACGTAGCCAAATATGCGGAATATTTTGGATAGGCTGCAGTTCGTAGCCTAATGGCCATGGCTGCTCACACCTCTGCGGCGCTGGCATGGTGGAAGGGCCCTTCGCCAAATGGAACCGCTTTTCCTGCGGCGTAGTAATTCTGCATAGTAGAGCCTTGTGAACATTTTGCCCTTCTCCAGGCAGTCGATGTAGAACACACTTTAGGACCTTCTACTCGAAGATATCAGAATTATTTTTAATTATATCTCGCTAGCTGGGAAATTATAGTCGAATTCTACGAAATTCGACGATACATTGGTGGGTAGTGTATAACAAAGTAGAGTATTGTGGACATGCTTATGAACCAGTTTAATAAATTTTAAATAAAATATAAATTCTTCCAATAATGGCACACGAACTGTATTCAGCTGGTGTTTCTGCACACAATTTATACTCACACAGTTGCAAGTAGTAAGTACATGCACGTTCATTATTTTCACACACAAAGTCTCTTGTTTGAAATTTGCAGCAGCAACAAAATAGTTGATTTTCCAGCACGAAGCGTTTATGCCGAAATTTATTCGCTTTTCATGTTGCATTTACCTGTTCATCCTTATCTGTTTCTTTGTGGCTTGCAATGGTTGTACTGATTTCGTTTTCTCTTTAAGTTCAGAAATTCAAGGCGCTGCAGTGTTTAGTTAAGAAAAAAGTACATTGTATTCAAGTTTTCTCATTGATAAGCCCTACCCCTACCCTATGATCGCTATTGGATTTTTCTGTAGAAAGTTACAACAACTACTGAATACAGAACACATAGAAATATCAATATTTGGTCTTTCTGTGGCCTTTTCTATTTCCATACTTTTTATGGTGTTTATGATACCAAATAGTTCATTCATCGGCATTCATCATCATTACGAATATTTCGATGGAATAGCTAGAAAGTTGAGGGTGGTCAGTGATGAAGTACTGTTGGCACTATTTCCTAGAGCCAACATCATCAAGAAAACGAATTTCAGAAAAAAATGGGTATTACCAGCAAAGCGAGAAGAAAGTGCAAGGTCACCGGGATGACGTATGCGCAACGGGACCATGTCGTCTCCATTAGCCCAAGCGCGTTTTTAGGCTTTCTTAACGCGCTTAGATTGAATGAGGGGACGTGAGTGATGTAGAGAAAAATAGATCATTGATCGCAGAATATACCTCTGTTTATATCTTTTTTATTCTATGTAGGCCTGTTCTTTTTCAACGGCAGTAAAATTTGCTCTAAGCGCAGCTAACCTTCCGGAGATGTGAGCATACGTTTTTCCAATATTTATTGAGAACCAAAAGCTTGAGGCTAAGGCCAAGGGAGAATAAATGGTACTATTTTATATACGTGCCACCGTTATGTAAAAATTTTCTACGAAGTATTTCTGCTGGTAACATTTTTATGGACTACATACTTAACATTAACATATATAATATTAGTTCGACTAATTTATATATATAAATATATATATACATATATCCACTATATATATATAATAAAGGACTAGGTCCTTTATATTCAATGAGAACTCATCTGAAATTTTTTGGTTAAATATTTAAAACTTTCCATTACAATATTAAGAGTATCAGTACATTCTGATGCTAGCGGTAACTGAAAAGCTGCTTAGCTTCCCTACATATATACGCTTACAACTTCCTCCTCTAATAGAGAGAACTTTGAAGAACCAATTACTCCGCTATTTTCTTCTTTGTATATTGCACTTGTGCACTTATAATTTAATTTTATATTTGATAACACAATACAATTGACATTTTTTTTTGTCTAACTGTGACTTTCTTGGCACAAGCATTATTATTAAAAGCCGGGAGACTTTCAAAAAGTGAGATCAATCAATGTAATTCATACTAGTGTAACGAGTATTAACCGCTCCAACCAAGTGTGATTATTAATGAAGCTCTCTGCTAAGTGTTATTGAATATATCTGCTGATAGTATAGAAAAAGGCGGCGCATTACTAATCCGGATAATGTACAAGTCCTGCTCCGTTTGATAATGTTCATAATGGATAACAAAATGGATAACAAAATGATGACTCAAGTGAGACCGCTTGTCGTCAAGCGTACTTGCGACCTACCTTTTCAACTAACTAACAAAGTAACAGAAACTGCAGAAATTTGTTAAAATTCCCGAAGATGAGTCATTTTTTCAGCGTTTTACAATTATATGGATGTCTGGCAGTAAAAAGAGGTACAACATACTATAAATAGCAAAATCACCAATATTACCTATGAAATTTTATTTTCCTGCTACAAACTAAACATATTTAAAGCAGGAAAATGTTGGTGAAATTTAAACAAAACAACAATACTGATTTTCACGGACCAACTGAACACATCACATTCGAACAAGCAAGCTTCTCAAGCAACTTACTTGGATGACCTTCTTGTGGCCATTATATTATTTCGCAGTCGCCGCCCAACACTACACTATCGCATTCTTGTAATTTGAGGCAATTCAAATCGAATTCATTCCATTTGGGTGAAATGTAAATATTTCTATGCAAGTTGGTATCGGGCAATTTCCCTGGCTGCTGATAACATAATTGTGCGAAGAAATGTATACCAAGAGAGAGACACACACGCACACTATGATAACCTATATTTTCCATTGGATTTGATTGTCCTTTTGTATTGGCTATGGTGTAGGTGTTGATGGTTACTCTGTGTGGTCGATTTGGAATTCGAAACGATTTCTGCGGCCTTGGTTGGTGATGGATGCTAACAAATCGCTTGCTAGTGAAAATTGAGGGCAGAGTTAGGTGCTCTAGGTGTTATCCTTTGTTTGGTGTCTAAGTGGAAATTCAAGTAGTGACCATGTGGTTTTGATGTTGTTGCTTCCCTTATATTCGTTTCAAAGATAAGTGCTTTTAGTGAAGTGCGGATCGCATCGGTTTTTATATTTCTGTTGAACTTATTCATTGCATTTTGTCTGGTTTTCATTTCTTTACCTTAACATTTCTCATCTTCACTAATTTGTTTCCACACTTCTTCTCTGTTTTCAGTAAAGAACCTATTTTAACGTTTATTTATGTGATGGTTGCATGTCTATGATGAAACAACTTTATCAGATTATCTTCTTTATTAATCGACTTCGAATTTCTAAAGTGATTCTATTGAAGGTTTTTTTTGTATGGGATAAAATTCTTTCAAAGATGCAGTATTTTTCGACATATAAGATATCTGAGGAATACGGCATCAAAAATTGTGTATATTATATATTCAGAGTCTTCAGAACTGACTCCATTAACTCTTTATAGGAAAACCTTAAGGGTCCTAAAGGAAATGTGGTGAGCTGAAGCTAACTACTCAAAGAGATGATTTCATCGCCATCATATTCAGAAGGCGCCTTAGTTTAATGAGCGGAGTAAAAGAGCGGAGTAAAAATCTACGACTTCGGGGAATAAAAATTTATTGTAAAGAAAGAGAAATCTCCTTTCGATATTCGTTTTAAAAGAAAAATGTGTTAATGTGTTAACTCAAGTGGTATAACGAAGAAAAAAAAAGACTTCATCTTTCGGACTTAGGACTGACGAGTAGCTTAAACAAGTCAACATACAAGTTGGGTTCTGGGAAATTAGCGAAAAGTAAATACATGGGCGGTTTTAACTCAAAGCGATTTCTTCCATCAGATATCTTTGAACATTTCTACGAATTTCAAGCGGATTAACGGATATTATATATACTTTCTGCACTACATACAGCGATTTTGCATAGATTTTTCCATATCTTCAAATATTTACAAATATTATAAGCCACCTCGTGCCGAGAGGTTATGGTCGAGTTACCTATAAAGTGCCCTAGGAACTAAAATCTATAAGCCACATATCACGCATGAAGGATATTTTAGCATGCCTAGAAAATCAATATTGGGTGAGTTATTTGGTACGGATAGTTGGTTTGATAAGGAAGCTCAAGAAAATATTTACCCTCAAGCGGCCGACCTTAGCCAATAAGTAGGTATACTAGTTTCTCCGTTACTCTTGCCAAATGCTATATCTTTTATACTTTCGTAGCTTTGTGGAAGATATCCTGAACCATTGAGCTGAATACTAGGCACTCGCCAATTATTGTTAGAGTAGAAAAATAACCTCTAAATAACTCTTATACTGTAATATAATTCTTCCATTATTCAAATTACATTTTTTTATTATTTTTCATCCTTAACGAAACACCGTGCACCGTAAGCATTTATTTTTTAGAGCATCAACGTTCAAATGACCACAACTCGTTAGACGCAAGGGCGCCTAAGTGGATTTGCATGTGAGTGAAAATACATAGATGGCACTTAATTTGGTTCATAGCTCACTTATCATTGGAAGTACTCATACCCACAGACACAGATATGTGTCACATGACTAGTTTTTGCATAGCTAGTTTTTGACTAAGCTTGAGCTTCGAGCTAAATAATTGCCAAGTCCATGTTTGGCAGGACCCTGATAGCTAACTTATTTTTTGATGAAGTTCAACTCTATGCTAACTACTTTCCGAAAAGTCATTAACTTTAACACAATCAACTTCAACTTCATTGCGTCTAATTCAAATGTATGTGGTCATCAAGAAGTTGCGTTTAATTTTTGGTATTTCTAATGAGATTTGCTGTAAATGGAAAATTTATGGCTTTGGATTAGTTGAAGTGAAGTCAGGGCTTATGATTGATAAATGATGACGATATGGGTTTGCGTGCGTGTATATGTATTTGTTAATAGATGTCAATAAACTCAATGATCTTAGGACATTATGATTACATTAGGGCGGTTCTCAAAAAAATCAATATTTTTAAAATAAACAACATTAGTAGAATGTATATCATACAAATTTCGCAGTCGAGCCACTTAAAGGTTGTCACGCAACGGTTGATGTTTAGGTTACACTGTGGAGACTTAATAATTAGATAATTAATAATTAATAATTAGATAATTAGATGCCTGTTGAAACCTTAATGATCCCTAATCGACACACCAGCTTCAATTCAAACCGAATTTTGTATGTTATATTATTAACTATAATAGCTCACCCTAAATGTTAATTAGGTTAGGTTAGAAATTTTTAAATAAATAATGTTAGTCATAGATGTAAGAACCACCTTAATGCACATATATTTGTACATTTGCCTAAGAGCGAGCATTTAATATGAATTTGGCTTTGTCAATATGTTCTAAAATTGCCAACATATTTTCACTCTTAATATAATATAAATAACCGCAAATAAATTTGCTTGCTGTTATGCAGACTGACATAGCGACAAATATGATTCCATTGCAAAAATACGCAGACACTCAATAACAGCTTGACAATTCTGTTATTTGTCATATATGCCAGTTTTGCCGCTGGTATTTTATGTCTGCGAAAACAAAGTCATCAGCAAATAGGTAAATATTTGTCAGCACAGAATTTGAGCGAATATGATATGAATTAATATGAGAGGAAATTGATGATTCCGTCACTTTTTTGTAGAGAAAAAATCATTAAGAAAGAAATATAATTCCTTATTGCCTCCTATTTGACTTAAAATTTTTAGGTTAACAATCTTATTCCTGATCCTTGCATTACGTTGATGAAACAAAAAGCATTTAATATAACGAAGGTAATTTAAAATTAAAAATTTTTAGCTTTGGTATCTGCCCTTTACTGGGGACCGTCAACAACTATTAAAGATATCTCCATGGCAACATCTTCTATAAAGATTTTATTGAGTCGAATTTGTGCAGCTAAACTCATTACCTCCCAACTGATTCAGCTACTCAATATTTCAACCACCGTTTTTTTTCCGACCGAAAAACAAAACCATTCAAATTTCATTTCGAAAAGATCTTTCAGATCACTTCGTCCAGTACGGGTATTATTAAGTCCCTCTTATTTGATAACTTCTTTCTAACAAGGGTTCTTGTCGCTTCGTAATCTCAAGAATTATCAATGAAGATGTTTATATGTATAAACAAATTAGCAGTGATGTCAAGAAAATGAAAACTTTTTTGCTTTTGAACCTTCTTTCGAGGTCTTCTGTCGTTTGTTCACGTTCGTATGTATGAATTTTCAAAAATGCAACCGCAGCTTTGACAGAATGGTACTTTTTTAGAAGAAGTTAATCCATTTAAACCAAAATGTCCTTGTCAGTAGACCTAGCCAAAATTTTTCTACTCTCGGTCACCGATAAGTACAGCTGTTTTTAAGTTCGACCTCGAACAGATTTATCCTTTTTCTATTAATGACTAGTCGTGGTTCGTTACTGTATGTTTGATTTCGGTGGATATATTCTGAGGCGACCTCTTAGGAAGCCTGTAATGGAAGGCAAGAACTTTGAAAAATTCCACTATTTAGTTATTCAACTACTTCACGAAGTTGCTGCCGCTAAGTCAAAGGAAGAAATTAGGGGCAAGGTTTTGATTTGGCAATCTTTGTAGACCATGCCAAGTTAACAAGTGTATTCTTGACTTCAAAATTTTTCTGAGAAATATCGATCGGTAGTTCAGAGCTAGTTTTCATCTGAAGAAACTTTGATTTACCTAATAACCAGAAGGCAAATAATGAGGAGAATCATAAAGGTGTAAAGGATATTATGTTATTTTATCGTTATTTTGTGAAAAATAACCGGAACAGACTGGAGTATCGACCGAATATCACTAGACTCAGATATCACTAGCTTTGCATATGCACAATTGAAGTATTTAAAAGCAATTTAATGATTTTATTCTATCCGATTTCGTTTTCTAAATTGAATAGTGGTAATGAAGCCTTTAACGGCACTTGAACAGCCGTCATCAATCATTGACGACTTGACACTTCGGAGAACGGACGTCAATTCAGCTAAGTAAAATTTCTTGGAAAAATCCATTGCTAATGTGTTTGTCAATTACTGGCAGGTGCGCAGCGTTGTCAAATATTTAAAACTATGCACCTACAATAACACAAATGCATGGTTTTTGCATTTGCATAAGCCAAGCCAGGTTAAGCTAACCATGCAAGATAAAAATATATGTGATTATTTACTGTGTCAACACCTTGTTGCAGCAATCTTAGTTAAAGACTTTGATTTATGCGCAAATTTTTGCAATTCACACCCCACGCACTGGGGTGTGGGATGACCTTGTGCGCTAGCATACTGCCACTTAGCTTTAAAAAGAATAAATTTTAGTTTTTCGCAAACTCACTGACATTGTTGCCTTTTCATTTCCTTACAGCTTGCCATATCTGTGACATTCCAAATGCTTTTCGCATCGCATTTCACTTTCGACAGCAGTGCAGTAGTGATTTGTTATTGCAAACCGAATGCATCAACGAAGGAAGACATTTCCATTTCACTTTTTGCATAGTTAATATCCTGGCAGGCAGGTGAAGCGAATATTTACACGCATACTCATCAAACATACACACGCACACAACTGCATACTTTCATATTTATACGCATACATTAAATCTATCGACCTTTACGTTACTTCTACTCCCTTGGTTTGATGCTTTTAAATATTCTTCTTACTCCTTTACCTTGCGTCACTTGAGTCTGTTGTATGCAACATGCATGCCATTGCGCATCTTCCTATGTACTCTTATGTAGATTTTTTCATGGATATATTGATGTTCACTGCAATGAAAATTTCCCTCGTAAAATACATACATAGATACAAGGAAAACAAATCAAAGGAATTGTAGTGAGAAATGCAACAGATGAGGTGAAGTTATCTTGTTGCTGAGCAATGCTGTGTAAGGTAGAAAAATAAAAGTAAAGAATGTGTTAGGCTGGGAGCGGCTACGGCTATGCATACCCAGTAGGAAAACCGGAAATTAGTAAGAACATGTTTTAGTTTTGAAAGTTGAAGGATTTATATATCTTGAAGTACCAACAATTTTTTTTTGTTCATCTGAATGCCTACTTTATATGAACTCCACTAAATTCAATAATCTGGAGTTAGTTGATTTTAATTAGCTTTTTTTGTTTCTGTTACAAAGTCCTCGATTTTCGATTTTCAAATTTTGACTCTAATTAAAATTTAGCTCTATCTAAATTTATCTTAAAAGAGCGCCACTAGTATGGAAATCATCAACAGTAATTAGAGGGTAAAACAATCAACAACTGCTCGCTTAAATAGAGTTAATTAGAGAGTTCTCATTTCTTATAATGCATACTATATATATTTCCGATAATGTTGAACTCTTAAACTTCAATTATTGAATTGTGTTACCATCTTTTCTGCTCTTTTTCTTTTATTAGCGCTCGCGTATACAAATTTGCATTTGAAAGTACCACCAAAGTTATCTAAATGAATTCAATACAATATCTTCATACATAAGTTTCCAAAGTTTCGATATTCCAGAGATTTTTACGATTTGCCATTTTTTGGTGAGTTCTGAGGCGGCTAGTATTAAGTTCAGGGTTTAAATGCTTGCATTCCAAGGGGATTTTTGAATTGTGTATTATTATTACATTATGAATAATAATGAGTTCAATGGTTTATGATTAATAATTGAAAGATTTCGGAATTAGCTCCAAATATATTAGTTCAAAATATTTAAAATTTATTATTGAGAACTTTGGCTTCTTTTGTTGTTATGTTGGCAACGGGCAAAACACCAGACACATATTTAAATAACACTATAACAATAACAGATCGGTATGGGTTAACAATTTCGCATCAAATTACAGCTGTTGTTAAAAAAATTGTTTTCTAATAGTAGCCATTCTTCGTCCAAATACGAGTAAGTCAAGTATTAGAGAGTATTTGTATCTGGTATAAGAATAAGAATTTTCTCATGTATTTTCGTCGATAATTTATATCGGGTTTTCTATTAATATCAAGGAATAGAAAATATCTATTGGGTACTTTGCGAGTAACTACTCGGCAGTTTTAATTACTCAGTTGCCTCTCAACATTGTGTTAAACTCCACATATTTAGTACTTATTTATCTTACTTAATGCCCAAAAAGCTAACCTAGCTGATACAAATCCAGTTATACTAGTGGATTTATATTTCCTGCAGGGTATTTAGTTAAGTATGTTAGCGGGTGTGTGCATGAGCTCTACGTTGTTTTGATAAAAATCTTTGATCCTATCACATTGGTTGCTACATAAGCAAGGCTTTATTGTACTTGTATATTCATTTAGTTGAATGCAGTAGTATAAATCCAATAGAAAGGTTTTTCGTAATATTTCTCTTACCATTTATGTTTATCTATGGGAAAATAGCCAAACAGTATTCATGAAACTTAATTGCTTAATGAAATTTCGGTAATAAGTGTTTATATTATCTGATGTTAGAAAATTGTTGAACATAAAAGTTCAATATCTTAAGGTGTCACGCCTATCATTATTGGTTTGAGAGCTATCGCACTTTAGCAGTTTTAAAAAAAAGTACCGTTGTAGTTGCATAAGGGGTGCGCAATATTTGGTGAGAGTATAAGAACTTATATATATTTATTAAATCGGGTTATATTAAATGAAAATGAAATTTAGAAGAACAAACTATGTTCCCCAGAGAATGTACATTCTCCTACCTATACACACAGTCCCTATTACTGTAATACTTAATTAATAATATATAAAAGCAAATACAGATTACAAACAAAAACAAAAAATTTAATTAATGTCACTTTAGAAAACTCGTTTCGCTGTTATAAATATATAATGTACGACTATTTATAGGACTCTCCGTACAAACAAATGCAGTTATGTATGTAGGAATTAACAAATCGTTAGCAATTTTAATGACTAGCTAATGTAGGCTAATTCACTTGTTTACATATTGTATGTTAATTAATATTACATTTGCCAGAGGCCAACTAATATTTATTTAATTACTCTAATTTAGTTGCGGATTTGCAAAAGGTATCTATAAAAAAAATATGTTTGTATTTAATAAATTGGTAATATTTGGCAAATTTTGCGATAAAAAATTATAATAAATACATGTATATGTACTTGCTTCAGAAGAAATATTGTAATATTGAAGTTATATGGTAGTATAAGTTCGGAAGAGATTTAATCGTATTAACAAAGAGGTTATTTAATGAAATGAAAATATAAAAAATATAAAGGGTGATTCGTTTAGTGTATGCTTTTTTCAATCATGTGATGCTTTCACAGGGACAGGCCCTTCTCTCTGGAATTTTTGGCTGAATATCTGTATTATATATGATGAATAAAAAAGTCACTTAGTGTTTGATAAACTTTGAAAAATATTGAAAATCATTTAAAAATGATATTTAATGAAAAGTAATATTTTTCCTTAAGGTGAGTTTGAAAATCGGCGGAGTAGCACTTGTTCAATCCCAGCTTCTAGTGGCTATAAAGTTTCAAATTATTGTATAACTATTGATGATTGGATTGCAAAATTTAGGTGTTTGAGGAAAGCTAAAGATATTTGAAAACTGTCTTCAAAATAATATCTCGAAGGCTACTTTCAAACCATAAACGAATTAAATAATTTCTGCTTGATTTACTGCTTCATTTAAAACCTTATTTGAGATGAGAGCCATCTGTAAGTACACATACAAAAAGGCTGTTTGAAAATTGAAACCTTAATGTAATGGTGCGGCTCCCTAACTCTACTTCTAACTAGCTCCAGAGTTCGGCAATATAAGTTATCTCATAAAAAGGGTAAATAAGTTGCTTGTAGATAACTAAAACTTTTGAAGGAGCTTCTGTTCAGCAAAACTTATAAAAGCTGAAATCTTGAGCCGGTAGCTCAGAACTTCTATGGAATAAATCGGTAAGTTTTATACATTTCGCTTTGAAATTTAGGATGAGAAGATGAAGATCTTCTGTGTCTCTCATTCCTTTGCGAGAACACATGAAAGTTATCTGTTGAAAGACGAAACCTTGTGCTCTCCAATATCAAGCTTAATCACGATAGCTGAAATTTTATTAGAACTTAGCCGACGCGTTGTTTCTAAAGTCCAATATTTCTCGCCGGGTTACGTTTAATCGGGTATATATCTCTCATAAAACATCTTCATCCTCTTAGAGGTAGTTGAATATGTAAGATATATGCCAAAAGTAGGTCGGAAATCTCGTTCAAACTTTTGCCGTAAGTTCTTTTTTATCTCCTTAACTTTATGCTATTACAAATACCACTAAAAGGAAGCCAATAATATTTTAATTGTATCGCAGTCTACCCGCGGGTATAAACATTTACATATATAAATAATTTGTTCGAATTTAGTTAATGTAAACAGTGGCATTTCCTCTTAGTAATACATAATTGAATTGAAATTTTGTAACTAAATATGCATATATATGTCTGTGTGTAAAATTGTGGTTGATTGCGAAAAGCAAAAAATTTCATTAAATTATTGTAAGCCCTATATGTGACAATTACTGCGGCGCGGTGCTAGTGTGCGGTTCGCCGGCAGAAAATAATTGGCGCTAATGAGTTGAGCGCTAACTGTAACTGACCTTGGCGTAAGTGGGTGTGTGTGTGTATGCGTTTGTTTGTTTGCCTGTAAGCCATTTCAGTTGTGCAACATGAATTCGTCCTGGCGCTGATTTCCCGACTGCTAGCTTCAAGCTAGTTCTGAGCATTTGCTTACCTTTCCCGATCCCGACTGCTCACTGCAGAATGGCCACATTGCGTTTGCAGCGTATTGGTATGCCAAACGTCAATGAAATATTGCTCTTTTCCATAATGTCCATACCATTCACTTTCAATTTGGCATGTAAATTGTAAATGACTTCATTGCATTCCGTAATTGGATTGACTACCAGACACATACTCGCGCATACATATGCATTGGAGTGCACTCGAAACCATCTGGGGCAGAGCAACAGCTCTGACTTGGAAAGCTTGACGATTTTAGTTTGCTAGTTCTGCCATTGTTGTTGCCACAATTGAAATTTTTGCTTTCAAGTCGAAGATGTAATCTTGTGTAGCATTACAGAAATCTCAAAAAATTTTTGGAGGTAAGCGTATGAGTATGTCTAGGTGAACATAACAACGTGTTACCAGCAGCAGCAGATGAACAATTATGGCGAAAATTAACTAAGTTCCTGTGAGGAGCTTTATGGAGGAACGTTTATTGAAGCCTGCAGCCTGAGGATTAGATTTTTTAACCCTTTAATGACACATCCGTTAATCTTTCGGCCTCTCCAGAATTCATTTAGTTTCCCTGCTTCCATTTCTGTACATTGCTTTCAGACAATAGGAGTGCGAAGCATTTTGTGCTTCGGTTTCTATATGAGTTATTATGATAGATATTTCGAATCTATTAGAGGTTTTTGATTGTTAAACATATCTTAGGTGATTGATATATGTTCTACTTCCAGTACATGATGATGGATTTGATTGCTCCCGCTGTAGAAGTAAAGTTGGGATATTTCCTTTCATTGGAACCGTCTGCCATAGGCAACCATATTTTGCTCGCCGAAATATTATATGTTCCGGGTAGATCCTAAGATATTAAAATAGTTTACAGGAATCGTTACCTCTATATTCATTGGCTTCGTCTAAATTTAAGGAGCTGATAAATAAATTCTCTGTAATGTGAGGTATACTGGGATGTCCGTAGGAATTCTCGTCGAAACGGTTTTCGCCCAATGAACTCTACTTTGATTTTGTGGGCCTCTACAGTCCAATTTTTTTTGTGGTGTTTTCTTGTGAGTGGTTTTCTCTTATTTGTCGTGATATTAACTTATAAGGATTGTCAAACGAAGAGATACCGATTGGATCTTTTTGATGAGCTGGTTTGGAATATTTCCAGGCATTCAAAGAAACTCTATAATTAATGCACAAAATCAGTGATGACAGTGTATGCCGGGGGCGATGCATTTGTTCAACTGGACCACAGTTAAAATTAACATTCACATTTATGTAAGCTTGTATATATCGATACACTATTGTGAAAAGATAACCGTGCATTTTCGCTGCTGTGGCAAATTTTGCTTCTTCGCCTTTTCGACCTTTTAGCTGTACTTAATTGGCAATTATGTATGCGATTTTTGTACTATGCAGTAACCAAGATGGTGACTGCGCTTACATTGATTAAAGCAAGTTGCTTGTGAACATGCAAACATACGATCAAGAGGAAACTCTGCGCAAATACAAGCAAGAAACATCTACGACTTTAAGAGGGTTGCCGCCAGTCGTTATTAATTCTTTAATCTTTTTGAGATTCCTATTTTAATTTATAGTTTTCGAGAATATATTTGAACTGCAAAAATTATCGGGAAATTTTGTGAAAATCCTTGTAATAGTAATAATAATATATAGACGGCTAGATAGTACAATCAATTCACACCATCGCTCATTAATTATCTGGATTGTTATGTTTTAATCGTAAAATATATATTTCTTGTATTGTCTTTTCCAGTAGCTAAGTACAAAGGTATCAATTGCAATTATTCGATACTTAAACGCTAGTCGAAAGCTGATATAAAACTAATTCCGGAAATAAGAGAAATGAGGCCTTCCGACTGATTTTAGATTATAGCAAAACATAAGTTATTATATTAGTTTACGTATGCTCTTACTTACATTGGCTGTTTGCAGGGCTAGATGGCCCGAAATTTACATGACAAAATCAGCTTTAGTGAGATAAATCGGATTTTTGACATAGACATCCTTCTTTCAGATATTTTCACTATTTTCGTCTTATTCTACAGCTCTCGAAAATGGTATTTCATTTAAGATATTCAGAGATCAATTGTTTGTTCGACGGAGGATCCAAAGCTAAATGATAATCCAAATATGCTTCAATTTGTACAGTGGAGAAGTCTTCGGGAGTGAGAATTATTAATTTTTTTCGCTCATGACATCATTTAAAAGCTTATTAATCAAAACTAAAGCCTCTTTTAATTTTTATCCAGTTATAGCCGTTTACTTTATTAACATTATTAGTATTTCATCTCATTATTTTCATTATTAGTATTATCAGTATTTTCCATTTAATATATTTCACCATAACTAATCTGAAATTCATACAGTTATGGCTAGCTTGAAAAGACATCCTCATCACAAACCAGTCTAAAAACCTTTAATGGTATAGAGTTCTTTTTAATTTTTCTCATTATCTTACCGATGTTGAACATATACTCACTATAAAGTATAGCTTCAATGTATAAAGAATTTGGGAGACGAGACCTTAAATTTGAACATAAAGGGTAAAATGGTTCTTATATACTGTAGGAATCTGGTCTCCTATTCTGCAATATTATTCACTACATTATTTCTAAGCTAGCGGAAGTTTTGAGAGAAATTTACTTACATTCAGTTGGCAACTCTGAGCATTCCAAACGCTACCAAAGCAAATGAACGGTAAGTAAAGTTAGTTAAGTGAATGCTTTGGATTACATAGCAAATGCGTCAAATGGAGTTGAACTGTGTGCTCTGGGTAGCTATAAGGTGAAAACAGATGTATGGAATTATGGTGGTAATATTTGTACAAAATTTCCATTCTCTATTCTATCCGGTAATTTTATGCATTTCAACTGAGGTAAAGGTTTCCTCTGTTTTTTATTACTGCTGTATGTTTTTTTGAAGTCTAATCAAGCAGTTCTTTGATAATTCTGTTCCAATTAAAAATTCAACAAAAAAATCATAGTTGCAGATAGTGAATGCAAATTTCTTATTCGCGGTTGTGCAAAATCACGAATGACCTTTTCGTTATTCCTGCATATGTTTACCTAATCTGTACAGGTGATTGATGTAGGAGAAACAGTGTTTACTGTAATGTACAGTGTTCAAGAAACTACAATGAGGCGTGATAAGTAATTTTCTTCTGAAGAATTCTGATTCTGAATTTTAGTCTGTCTGAATTTTATTGTGGATTTGTGTGCTGCAACTAAGCCATGTACTTCTGGTAGAGAGAATTTTTCAATAGATTATAGTTGTTAAGGAAATTTATTTATTTTGTATACCAATCCATTATATGGTTCGTAGACCACAAAGACGAGAATAATTATATAGTTTCGTTAGTATCTTAATACTTTTTTTCTATATTGAGCAGGTCCTTGCACTATATAAGAGTACGAAAGTATTTCCAACATGAAATATCCATTAGGAGATCGAGCAAGTTTCTCTCTTTTCGGATAAAATTAAGACGCGCAACAGAAATAGGAGAATATGTAACGTAAATTAGATGTAAGTGCCAAATATATATATATATATATATATATAAGGCTGAGATATACAAAATTGCGTGGCACTTTTAGTACCGAAACAAAACTACCTTTCTAAGTTAGCGCTGGTCGGTGGGTTGCGAATAAATCTAAAACTTTAGAAAAAAAGAGACAGAGATGGCCTTCACCCAGTAATGTCAGCACTTCGATATATTTTTGTGAGAAGTAAGCGTTGAAGCAACTAAATATAATAAATCATTGTAATCCCCGTATATTTAATCCACTATAGGTTAGCCCCTATAGGATTTTTCTGTTTGGAAACAGAAATTCATCAAGTACTAAATAAAGAAGTCAGTCAGTAAACAATGGAAAATATTTGTACGAATGCCATTCGGCATTATTCGATATTATATGCCTCATACTTATAGCTAGCTCTACTAGCTCTAGAAAGAGCTGCTTTCCCTAAAACTATTCATAGCTGGATGCATGCATTATGTACTGGAGTAATGTTTCGACTACTGCGCTTTGTAGAACATTGCCTAATACTGTGTGCTTCTTGTGTCCTCCATGTTTTTTTCATTGTAAGGCTTTGTCACTGAAGTAGTCAGGAATAACTCTCTCTCTTTTGTAAAGCACAGAGAATTTCTTAAGTGCGCTAGAATTAATTTCCAAGAAGAATAGTTGAAAGCGTTTTGAAATCAAGATTAACGATCCTCATACTTGAAACAGAAGTGAATAGTAAGAGAGAACATTGACATTTACTCAGCAATACATGAATATAGACCCTCAAAGGTCCACTGTTGTTCATGCAACATTATGCCATACAATTTTACTCTCGGCCAGGTTTGCCTTTCGAATTCATAGCCTCACGGTCGCCAGCACCTTGAATATTGTAACTACATACACAAATACACACATACACCCACACACACAAACACACACAAACTAGTTGGTATTGAATCCGCTGTTCGACAATATGACAGTCAATTTGTCAGTGCGCTGGATGAGATGGATATGGAACTGGACGCAATCATGTTATTGCATCTACTGCCATCATTTCGTTCATTTGGCAGCGACTTGCTGGCGATCGCAGAAATTTGCATAAACCAATAAAATCAGTCAATCGAGTTCCAGCTAGCGAGTTGGCTGCGTATGTGTCAGCATGTGTTTGTATATGTGTGGGTGGATGATGTAGCTGGAACAAGCGAATAGGCGATGTATTCTCACTATTACTTTTGCGTTGCATTGGATGCTATTGTTGTTGTCATTATAACCAGTGTTGTTGTCATTATTGGTGGTACTATACCAACGATGGCATTGACCGTACAACTAAACAATGACGCTTTGCTAATGTAAGCCGAAAATGTTTTTGTTGCTACTACATATACATATATAGAGACTGTTGTTCAGCGTATGGAAAATTGTCAGCGTTTGCCTTAAGAGACCGCGCTGACATCGTCAACAACCATAAATTTGGTACTACCACAGGTGCATGCACATACTTTTCATATACAGGGTATTATTTCGAGTGCTATAGATATAAAAATTGGAATGGAATAATTCGAATGAATTTTTGAATAAAAAAGAATCTCCTTTATGAATCTTCTCGGACCAGCTTTGTTCACTTAAAATAGAGGGGGACACATCCATAGAGGGGGATTTGTTAATCAAACGGTAGAACATGTGAAATACAGTATTACTTCTGATAAAGATTCGGCTAGGTTTTCGATACCAGTTGAAGCTCCTAATATCTTTGCTTCCTCAGCATTGTGAAAGTTTACTTATCTCTGCCTTAAACCTGCTCAAAATATATATAAAATAGATTACGCAGATTGGTAAAGAATAGTCTTTCCGGTTTACCAAGCTTCCCAGACAGAGATTCCCTAACTAAAGTTAAAAATGAGTTTTGAGAGTTTAGCGTCGATCTTCTACTTCTGTAGAATGTTTAATTTAGGGAAAACAAAAATGCGTCTTTGAAGACCTTGAGAGATAATAGTTTGGTCGTTTTTGGATTGTCGTAAGGTTGTGAACTACACTAGAGCCGAGCTAAAAATACAATTTTTGTGGATTGCCAATGCGTCTAATTAAAGTTTTTCTTCGTTTCTTTAAGCACAAACTTCGAACCCTTTGTCTTACGATAACAACGATAGAGACTTCTACGTAATCGCAATGCATTAAGACTTTTATATTAATGAATGCCGGCTTTGAATGCCGGTAATTTTAATGTGCGGCTATTTGCAGGACTCTAAAACTGTTATAGAAATTGGATGCTTAATATTGGTTTGCTCTGAGACATTCTCCATCAAGGTAGATGATTAAGGTTCTTAGTCTTGAGATATTTTTGGGGTTAATAACATGGGGACATCAGCTAATTCTTATTGACGCGCCGCTTGCTACTGCTGCGGTGGCACAATCATCGCACAAAATATATGTACATACACACACACATATATATATTCGGTTATTCTGCCGTATGCCGTTAGTGGCTCTGCTGACGTAATTAAGCTCCACGAGGTATTTCAATTTTCCATCACTTCGAGTAAGAACGCGCTGTGCGTAGCGTATTGCACGTTGCATGTTGTATGTTGCATATCTGCACTAACAGCTGTGCCACATTTATACGCTCAGCTGACCTTGCTTCCAGTTTACCCACCACTGTCCATAGTAACCAAACGCCGGGCCATTTTGGGGGCAGATGGCTGCTCACACGGAATTTCCTTTTTTCTTTCAACGACTCGCTTCCTAGCGTCTGACCTCCCACGTTGTTGAACTCTGGGTTGACTAGATCAGGTTCGAGCTGTTGATGATATCGGAGATGGCGCAAATGAGCCAAAAGCCTGTAGACCCGATTAAAGAGATTTCATTCGTCCACAGTTGCACCATGGGGCTGCTGCAAAAGTGTTGAACAAACGAGTATTTTGCCATTACATGTACCAGTAAGCGGCTATAAACAACGGAAAACTTGTTAACAGAAGGAATTACCACACACGTTATGGAACCCACGGTACCACAGCATAATGGTATTGTGATAAAATGTATTTTCTGTGAAAGTTTTGAAAGAACAAAAGATCATTGCTCACGTTGTGATGTCAATGCCTTGCTCGATGCTTCTATGACATGAATCAGGAAAAATCTCGTTGGCCACATGGTCGATTATTGATCGATGTTGATCAACCTCATTAAATATACTTGTTTTTGTCTCTAGGTTCACACGTAGCAGAAACTTATAGTGCAGCACAAAAACTCAGAACCAGATTGAGTCTATTGTGTTGTATGGAAAGTATGCGGAATTTGACATAAGATGATAATCGTTATTTTGTGAAGTCCGAGTTCGTAATATACAGTAGTGCGACATACCTTTTCGGCTCTCATATCTACTCTCCAAGAGCAACGTTCAAGAATAGCCGTTACCATGTTAGGGAATGTTGCCGAGTTGATAGTCCTTAGTCGGATATATCCACTGCCACAATAACAGCTGTTACCATTTCTTGCGTGGCGCCACTGAAAATTGGCGTGGAACCTAATGCTGTGACAAAGACGAGTGTGTTTGGATCACTGGGTAAGAATCATTGGATTAAATTACGATAATGTAGGTATGTATGAAATATTATATAAACTGCTTAATGTCAGTGAATCAGTGTCAGAAAATCAGTGCGAAGTTCTACGGAAAGAATGAAAGGATCTAATAGTAATCAATTATTGAAAGAGCGGCAGAATAACAATGAACTCATGAGATTTGTGGCAAACTATCTATTCTATCTAAGACTGGTTGTATTTCTTTTAAAAGAAACTAAATTTTGAACATAAATACAAAGATTTTGTAATTACAATTGAAACCATAATTACATTAATTGAACAATAATCCATAGTAATGCGCGCTAAGCTCAACTCAATCTTTCATTAGCTGCCAACAAACTCAAAAGGAAATCTGTTTTCAAATTCTATTAAATCTTTAGTAAAATCCGATGCTGAACCGTCGGCATTTAGCAACAATCAAAAGCTAGATATTTTGCTGAAATTAAGCTATTAAGGCCAATTAAAGCCCTCATAGATTAAATTGCAAATGAAGAATGACTTCCAAGTCAACTGTGGGCTCTTTAACATTATTAATTTGCTGCGATAGTTTTGCAGCATAGTTTGTGGCGTATCCTATAAAATACACTTTCTTCAACATTCTGTGGCTTCTTGGCAAATTTTCAATTTATTTACGTTTACATATTGGCATTTATGTGTGTGCTTATTGGTAGCAAGGTGTTAATGTATTAGTGTTGGCGTTAATTTTTCCTGTTCATATAAAATATGCAAAATTTAATTCAAACTTTGCAAATACAATTTTAATGCTCAACTAATACGTGTGCATGTGTGTGTATGCAGGATTGTGTGTGTGTCCATATTAAACTAACTTTTTGTGCATATGCAGGAAATATAATCCTCTATTGCTCATTTAAATGAAAAACATTCTTGTAGCTTCTGCAACGGTTTCTATTTTATTGAAAATTTACTAATTCATTTCAATAGTTAGCAGCAATCAATATTATAATTACACATATACATATTTAACTAAAATATTTATATTTGCCAAACACAAAAGTACAAATTTGTAGAGCTAACGGCTATGCACATTTAAACAAACGCATATGTAAGTATGTCTACATGTGTATTTCGGCAATATGCCTGCGCAAAAGTTAAATATGAATTTCCTAGTTTCATGCATTTGAAATTCATTACAAATGTGACGAATGACCACATCATGAATAATAGTTATTTCACAACACTTTGCATGGGTGGTTCAAAAAGTACTGAATTATGTAAAGTCGAGTTTTAAATGCCGAGAGAGTGAGAGGAAAACAGTGCGATTTCTGTCCGGTACCGATATTTTTTAATAAGTGAATTCAAATCCATACAAATTCAATCTGGAGAGCTACTGATACATCTCCCTGCTTTTGTATAGTCTGAATCGTATTCGCGATCAAACGATCACGATCAACGATGAGTAACGCTCAAACGGTCATTTATTGCATTGAACACAGACAGAAGTCCAATATATAGATCTAAGCTTATGCTAGATTTTGAATTTGAATTTGCCACCTTTTATAGATATTGAATCAACCAAAAACTGTTTTAATTTGTATTGCTATCAGCGCTTTCGTTTCCATTCTTAACATTCTGAGTAAAAGTGGAAGGCTTTCATTAAAATTAAAAATTATATAAATTAATTAAATTAAAAAAATTAAAAAAAATTTTGCATGATCGAAGAAATACTTCTTCATATAACCTTTGTATAGACATCCGAATTTTTTATCACTCGCTAAAATGAGACAAAACCCTTATATTTATTTCGTCATAAAATAATGTTTTCAAAAATAAGATATATTAACTACTAGAAAGTTATACGAGGGGATCTGTCGGCATTGAGGCAACTTTGGATTGAACTTTCTATATCATTTCATTGGAATGTACTCTTCAAGAGCCTTCTGGAGCATTTTGAATTCATCATGCCAATATGCAATCGAAACACTGCCTTGATAAAGTAAAGAGACACTGAGGAGTTCCCATTATTCATTCTCATACTAGTCTGTTCATTTCTCATACTAAAAAATAAATGTTGTTAATGACCACTGAAAGCAAGAGTGCAAAGAGATCTAGAAACTACCAAGAAAGTTTACAGTCTGAAAGTTCTATTATTATTTTGTGCTGTCTTCTCCAACATTAAAAATATTTCTGTAGAAAGTGGTTCTAGGGCTCCTTGATATGAAGCTTCCATGGCTTGATTCCCGGAAACATAAAGAGTAAAATCCCTAAGTTGTGAAGAACTTTCAGCTAACAAAAAAAATTTTGTTAAAGAACAATCAAACCTCTCCTGTCGTGGTTTCCTGAAGTTTTTCGAACACCTTAAGAGCGTTCGAACTAATTATTGGAATTTTTTTTAATTCATAGGAAGTGTGATTCGATATATTGTGATGTATGATGGTGAAGAAAAGTGTTGTTTAGAAAATAATAAACAGTTTCCTTGTATTTGAGATCAAGGGAACTTAAATTTTACCAAAAGGCGTTGTTGATGAGTACTCCAATGTGTCTTTTTACATTTCTTAGAAGGTGAAAATGCGACATCTATTTGACCGCATGAAAATTCTAAAATTCAGCTTATACTTTGACTTTGAGTAATAAAAATTTTGCGAGTAGATCGCGAATCGAACGAGGTCCAGATGTTGTGAAATCTATCTCAGATGCTTTGAGGATAAGAGTGGGGAAATTTTAATATTAATTGCTGTCACTATATCGTTGTAGTGCCAGAAAATATCGAATTCAGAATTCTTTTTTTTTTCGCCAAAAATTCAGATTCCACAACCCTTTTATTCAACAGCGAGTAGTAATTGGAGCATATGTCAATCTCTTCATAAATAAGTAAATATGCTTGCCAGTGCTGGGGCTAAATCTCAGCTAAGCCATAAGCTGCATTGGGCTTCAACAGCTGTTTGCTGCAGAGCATTTGAATATTTACAAGCAGCTGAAAATAATCTGTATGCAGATGCATATACACATACACATGCACTTAGATGTAGCACGGTTTGAATGGGTATTATGTGCGAATCATATAACCTCAAGCGGGAGTTCGATGCTGATTTGTATTGGACACGTGTATTTTAATTTCATTTTAAATTTACATTCACCTACATCTACACCGCAAACAAACACACACAGCTATGCGCATAGATAAATATTGGAAACCTGTAGATGAATGGGCGCTTGCGTGCAATACGCCCACAACGAATTGTTGCTTTTGTTGTTTATAGTTTTGTTTTTGGCATCACTTAGGGCCATTTTGGTTTTAATCAATAATTAAGTCGATCTGCTACACAAATATAAATATATACATGCAAATATATCGTATTTGTAATATGTTTATGCGTATGTGCTTACTTTTCGAATATTGATATGGTCGAAGGCAGATTCACAGACATAGAGGGTGACTACTGGGGGTTTTGATCCAAATTTCAAAGATGCCACAGATCTAATTTTGAATGTCAGGGTCTTGCCACTTGCATGCTAGAGTGTATGTTTCCTTAAGAAATAACTTGCTCGATCATTTGATTCAACTCTTTCTGACTGGATTTTGGAACATGTTTTATTGATTGTTTACGTAGAAAGAAAGCTTTATTAGAGTAAGATCATTTAGCTCTGGGCAATCAGTAAAGCAGTTTAATGATTCTTGTTTTCTAACATTGCTGGTGATCTTGCGCTTAGAAATTGGACTGAAAATTATGGGTGAATTCTTACGTTTAGCTTTAACGTGATCCGTACCCATAGCCCCAGCATCGTTGGCTAGCCAAAGAAATCATAAAATCTGTAAAGCTCGACATAGAAATACATTTAAGAATCCAACTTTTAGGAATCTCAGCGATCTCAGGATGGCCAGACACTTACTTGGCTTACAAAAGAAAAACGAAAGTGTTTGAAAAATGATGATTTATTTCTCAATATAGTCTCCACCTAATCAAAATTCTTGACACAGAATACCTTTTCTGGAGGTCTGAACAGTAGGCCTCTGTGACAGTGATAACGTACTAATGGTTATCGTGCCTTTTTCAAATTCGGAAACAGAAAGAAGTTGCACGTAGACTAATTCGACTAATTTGGCCATGACGGACGGCGGAGGTGTGAGCCGGTGTGTTGTTATGGAGGAATAGTACTATTTTCTTCTTCCAATGAGCCCGCTTTTCTACAAATCGGCTTTGAATAGGCCAAATAATTTGCTATAATAGCGACAAAGATCACATCATTTTAATCCAAAAAAAATAAAAAATAAAGAAAAGGATAGACCACTTTCTTCGGAGAAGGTATCGGCGGTGAGGTCCATTGTTTCGACTCTTCCTTGATCTCTGGTGCGTACCAGTGGATTCATGTTTCGTCGACGGTGACCAAACAATGCAGAAACTCATTCGGATTGCGTTTAAACAACGTCAAACGCTGCTGTAAAATGGTATTCCGGTTGCGCTTATTGTCAGGAGTGAGCAAACGCGGCATGTAAGATATGAATCTCGCGGCTTTTTGCGATGCCGCACCTGGGCGTGTCTCAACAAAAATCGACGTGCGACCACGTTGAAACTCATTGACTTACTGCGCGATTTTCCTTCCTAAAACCAGAATCGAATCTGCTCTAATCGAAATTGCTCTTTTTCCATTTTTCTTGATTTCATGGAACAGTGCTGCACCTCATCATCAGTTTCTGCATCTGCCAGTGCCAAAATATGTTACCAATGCGCATAACTGAAATATATTCATATCCTTTATATATTTTGGTATTTGGTATAGATAAATCTATGAATAGAGCACTCACTACTACTTACACTTGCATATTAATTGTTTACTGTAGCATAAATGTATTACCTTGTAATTCATAAAATATTTACACATAATACTTGTATGTGTGCGCAAATAAATATACTTGTAAAGACATATACATCTATATACAAGTTCTCATTCCATAAATGGCACTCGATATTGCTTTCAGTTTAGTGCTACAAATTGAAAATGCATGTTGAAGTTGTCATTCAATTAATTTGTAAACATTATGATTGTTATACAAATATGTTTCTAAGCATACCAAAAGTGATGAAATTGCAGCTTGAGACCGGTGTTTAAATACTTCTACACAGAAAGCTGTCATTGAATGACCGCTTGACTTGTGTAATCACTTCTTACGAATTGATTTTTGATAAATATGTCTGTGAATAGTAGAGGGACATTGATATGAAACGCAATGTAAAATGTAATGTAATTATTACAATAAAATGAAAATTCGTTAAAAGTTTCTAATAATTTAAGGTTTTGAATTCCAGTGTCGACAAAAATGACTGATTGTACTCTGTAGAATTTAAAGAGTGTAAATAAATCCATATATGTGTGATTATCAAGAGAGTTAACAATAGATTTTATCGGTAGCTTTTCATTAAGACAGTTTATTCATTGTTTCAGATTCCTACATATTTCAAAATTCACCTCATTATTTTCAACCTTACATTTGTTGTCGAACGGTGTAATTGAAATGCTGTTGCGGGCATCTTCCGGATAGAAGACTCTAGACATGGTCTACGTTTTTTGGTGCGATGAGCTTAAAGAGAACAAAAGGATCACTCGATCATGGCTCTACAAAAATTTAAAAGTATATTACATATAAGCATTTATATACAATATATAAAAACATCTGCATAAAATTCGGATCGGAGGGTCCTTGAACTATTAGTTTCCTCTATTGATAGGTTTTTCTCCTAGTCCCTTAGATGGAAGAAAACGGTGTATGAGAGCTAAGCATGTGTCCGAAGAGACGAAAAAGAAAATAGAAATCCATTTAACTACAACAAACCAAAGAATTCTCAATTCACAATTTAAGCAATTCAAAATATTGAAGCCGATCTTTCATAAGGTTGGAAGACTAACGGGATTATAAATACGTGAAAAATTTACTAAAAAAACTATATATTTATAGCGAACAACAGGAAAATTGAATAGACAAATCTTCAGATATATTCTTAAATAAATTGTCTTTCAGTTTGTGTAATGAAACAATGAAATTGTTGTGAAAAACAGTTCCGATTCGTCGAACTTCGTCGATTCGTTGTCTAGGTCGAACTTCAAAAATTCAAAGTACTCATTATAAATTTGTAAAACCACAGAAATATAGATAGAATCGAAAGTAAACCACATAAAAAAGGAGCTCTCTAAAGTTTTCGTTCGCTATGAAAGAGTATTCCTAGTAGTAAGTAGTATGCTAGTCTTAAGTAGAATAAATATGATTCATGATTCGACTAAATTTAATTTCACAAGGTTTAGAATATTTTTTCACTTCGGGTAGTCTTTTACTTAGGAAAAATAGGGTTCTCAACAATATATAAAGTTTTTCTTGGTAGTCATTGGACCAATTATAGTTGAATTTAAGGAAGCGTTAAATCCATTATTTCTTCGAAACTTAACTTGGTTGGTAGCTCCTAACTAAACTAACCTTCACTCGGCTCGTAAAATACATATTCATCTATTAGTATCGGTCTGTAGTATAGTCCGTCTCGGACGAAGAAATCTAGACGCGATTGTCCCGACTTCAAGGTAAATGTTAAGATAGGAGTATTCCTATGCACATTTTATTTTTTCCATACTTATTAGTCATTGCACCCGTGGGTCTGGCTATTCGATTCAATAGCATCTGCTTACATTATTTATAGAAAACTCTTACCAAAACCAGAGACGTATTACTACCAATATTATTGATTCAAAAACTACCAATTTTTAGTTTGATCTTTATTTTTATTGCCAAATTTGTATTGGCATGGATCAATAAATCGAAAGCAAAATTTCGACTACAACTTATCCTCTCTTTCATCTCCGACATCTTCGTGGTGAAGAAAAATTTACCGAAATCGCTGTAATAAATTTTCAACGTGTTAGTTTGTTTTATATGTTTCGGAAATGATGTACATTTAAATTAATCAATCGAAATGCTTTTGAGGTGTAAGTGAAACATTTGCGTGCGAATAATGCTGGCGGAAAATGTGTAATATCCACGCATATGTCTTTACTTGCCAACAGAGTTACGAAGGCTTCCACCGAAATTTAGGTTAAATTTAAGCCAGGCACCGTTAACTGAGTACTCTTACATTTATTCAGCTTTAATAGCATGCCATTAGTTAGTTTTTAGCTTTCGCTCCCTCTCCGCCTTCGGCGTGCTTGAATTGTACAGGTAACAAAGGTACAGTAATTTTTCTTTAGGCGTTGTATTGGGTGTTTTAAGTGGCGCGGTTCGAACTTACAAATGCAAATTGAAATGTAATAAATGCTTGCAAATGCGTTTATCGGCGAATGTTGTTACTTTTATTGGTGTAAAGAATTTTCCATTTTCGGTGTTGTGCTAACAACGGGGACGGATTGCACTTCAACAGCGTCACCACTCACTGATAAGCATTTCTACCAAAGTCTAATATGTACTGTGAGGATTTTCGACTTCTTTTTTGAATTCTTTTTTGAAATTTTGATATGACTATAACATATCGGATAGAGAGGAAACTTTAATTGGGCCATTCGCATTCTCCCCCTAACCTATTTTATAAGCGGAAGGGGCTACGTTTCAATTTTCAGAATTGGAAAAGGAATATTTTGTCAAATTATGAGAAAAAACTTCCTTAGAAAAGCTCCCCTTAGTGAGACTAATAAAGTAAAAGTGTAGTAGTTTGGCAGGTTCTATATTGAGTAGCTGATTTTAATCGTTTAGGTGTAATCTTATTTAAAAGTTAGTTCCGCTCTCTCTAAATTGGATCAGCCTCAGAATCTCTCTCGAACAAAATTAAAAATAGTAGTACTCAATTTCAGTATTTCAGAAAATTTATTTTAAATTTTCAGTATTTCCATGTATTTAACTACCGAATTTTATTCTGTAAATCTAATCGAGTTTTGTCGGGAATATTTTCGACCAATAATTGAAACCCATACCTTATATGTTTGTCTTGCTATTAACTTTTGAGGAGACTTTGTGGACGTAAGCTCAGTGGATCAAAATCTAGTTGCAATACAGGTGGTGCATATCGTTTGTATGAGTACAAATTTCCCGGTTCCCAGAATACTCGAAAAGTTCGATGATGGTCGAATAAAAAACGTTCTTTATATTGGAAAGTGTGATAAATTGAAATGCCCAAACGCTCCCACTCCAATTTGAAATTAGAAGGGTATAAGCATCAATCCAAAAGAACAAGAATTCGGAAAACTGTTGTTGTTGTAGTATAAGAAATATTACAAAGAATTTTTGGAAGTGCTACAAAGATGACAGGTATTAGGACACAAATGTGGATCTGTTTCGATACGCAGATCCGTCCGTCCTGAATTTGACTGAGCGTAACACCAAATAAAATGGTGACTGCTGCTCCTTTCGGAAAACTTATAAAATTATTGCCAGCATCTTCGATTTTTGAACGAATTCTGAAATTTTTTAAATAAATTTTTCGAGTCTAATTTTCATATTCTCTATTTGAGCCTCTCTACCTGCCAAATGTAGCCATTTTATATACATACATACATAGATATGTACATTACCTCATCTCAAGCTGGCAATTTAAAACCTTATACCCACAATCGATACCCAAGAGGATTAAGCGCCATGATTAGCAGCAGCTGCACAATGCTACCTGAATTCAATGCATTTACATGGAAACGAATGCAATTAAATGAGAGCAGTGGCATAGGCGTCGAGAATTGCTAATGTCGGTTATTGGGGTGTGACTGCGACTGCGACTGCGCCTGTGACGTACAGCATAATTACAGGTGCAGTTGCAATAATGTGCACGTAAATACATGTAAGCGTTTAATTTGTATGCCAGTGTGTGCGTGATATCTTTGCAGCTATACCTCTATGTAATTATGTGTTTGTGTGAATTGTTGCAGCAATTTCGGCATGCCCAACTGATTTAGTAGGCGCAATATCGCGTGCGTACCATAGCAATTGAAATTTGAAGCTCTATTGAAATTCACAGTTGGGATTCACCGCCGCTGCATCGGTGAGAAATGGTGCGCAGTGTATTTCTCTCTATGTCTGTATGCTTGTGTGTGTGTATGTGTGTGTGTGTTTAGCTGGTAATTTGGTTGAAGGCAGTGTGACAGTGTAGAGGAGGACGGCCGCGGCGGTTTGAGACGGACGCAAATTGGTTGCTACTTGGCTGTCGATAATTGCCGGTTGGTTGACTTTCAATGTTGGGCATGTGGCAGCAGCAGCAGCAGCCGCACAATAGTTTGTTGAATGGAAATCAATTGAAGACTCGGAGGTAATTCCATGTTGCGCGTAGTTAGTCGCTTTATTTGCCAAACTGTAGGCGTATTTTATGGTATTATTGTAAGCTTTGTATCGACACTTAAGCAGCATCGCAGTTTGCCGTCAAGTGGGTGGCATACAAATGCAAATAACAGTTTTCGTGATAGTGCCAAGTGGCATGTTAAATAGACTAAAAGTGTTGATGCAAAGTTTAGATGCGACGAATTCGGTTAAATTTGATATTTTTTTTTGAGGGATTATTGAAATGCATGTTTTTGGATTTCAAATAAATCGGAATCGGTATCGGTACAAAACAAGAGTTTTATGTAGATCTGAAAGACATCTAAGCGCTAAATAAATTAAAGAGTAGTAAAGGAGAGGTAAACGCATCACAGTTTGAGCCTCTGTAGTACCGTCTAGTTTTATGAGAAATTTTATATCTCTTAAAATGCGATTTGAACTAAATTTGGTTCACAATATTTTCTTAATATTATAATATTTATATAGAAGAGACAACTTGTGCTTATTATATGTGGCAACTCCGATCCAAAAATAGACGAAATTTCATACCTTCTCCAACCCAATTATACCGCGTTTGTATCCTTTCGGGAATACTTAACTTTGTATTATGATGTTGGGAACTGAAAATGTATGAAACTGAATCCCACCGTCCTTTAGCCCTCATACCCTTAAAATAATTGTTTCTGTCTCCACCTTTGGCTTTGCACCATACATATTGGGTAGAGTACGGGTGGGTAGAGTAGGAAGAATCCAATAAAACAAATTGTATTTGGTATAAAGAGATGCGCGCACAACATAATGTGCTCTTCTCTTCCGTATTTTATTTTAATTTATACGCGTATTATTATTAATGAGAGGCCTGTGCTATTTATGCTTCCTTGTAACATCTGACAAATTTCTTTACTATTTATATTTTATAGTATTATATAGAGTGCAAACTATTTCAACATCACTGGTTTATATATTCATTATGTGGGCGAGAGGTGTGGTTATTGTGACCCGTTTTTTTTAAGCCGATCTCAGGAGTACAATGTGTTTAAAGTTTTCTTGAGTTAGTTTTTTAATGATTACTTTAAGCACAGCAAGTCAAAGTAACAATATGTAAATGATGCTGGAGGACGCGATATGAAGCTGCGCTTAGGGAGCTGCATAAGAAGAACATACACAAAGTTATATAAAAATTAGTGAGTAAGCACGAGAGAAAATATCTCCTTTGAGAACTATGTATGTATACTTAGTTTTTGAGAATTTTTTCCATTCTCTCGTGAAACAAGCATTTTTGTACTTCTTTATGCATCTTATATATTTTACAATTGAAATAAATAAACTGGACCCTAAAAACCTTAACTTTATTACCTTAAATTAATTTACGCGATGTTATTTCATTGCTGTCTCGAAAATGACTGAACGATACAGCGAAAGTGTACGTGTGATGTAAGCTAGCTCAATTGCACTATCAAATGCTCAATCAACCATGGATATAAATTGTTTTGAGATATACAAAATTTCATATAAAGCATCAAAAGCCAGATATGTAGAGACAGAGATAAAAGAGTTTGGGATAAATCAATATTTTATTGTGCTGCTATAGACTTTTGGTTGTATTTTTTTTATTACTTTGTTCTTCAATATCATTGTTTTGTTATAACTGATTGTCGAATAGATACAACATATAATTTGTATAGGTGCACTTAGGATGTAATAGGCTAAACACTTTTATTTTTGCCAAAGCAATTTATATTCAAATCAAAGTTAATGTTTTGTTTTAAATATTCTCCATAATATTTTTTACAATTTTAACAAACTATTTATTTAATAATTAATATTAAAATAATGCAACTAGCAGCTGAGGTGAAATTAACAATTGACTCAGCAGAAAATATTGTTTTTTTTTACACTTTTGATGGAACTACGCTCTTTGTTTAAAGAATACAGCAAAGAAGAGCCAATCAAGTAGCACTTTTATTGTCTAAAAGCAGAAAAAACAAAAAATAAAAAAAAACAAACAAAAGGCACAAAAGGCACAACTGTTACAAATAAAATGCAAGAGAAAAGACTCACACTCAATGCATGCAAATGAAGTGACTGCGACGGGCCGTTACTTATGTTGTGCACGTATAAACATGTTTACTTATGAGGGAAACGCGCTTCAGATTTGGAATGAATGGAAAATTAACTGAAATGCAGAAAAGTAACAAAATTTCATGTGTAATATTGACATGTTGGTAGTGAAAAATATTCAAGTTGCATATTTTTATTTATAAAGGTGCGAACAGCAAAAACTAGATCGAATGAATGAATAGTGCTGACGAATGTAAATTGATTGATGAAAAACATCTCGATTAAAGAGTAAAAAATGTATTGTATAATTAATGTTGTGAAAAAGTGTATGATGGGTGGAAATCAGTACGTAGTTAATTAAAACATGTAAAAGGTTATCAAGTAAAACGATGTCAACTAGAAGAAATATAAAACTGCACAGGTAAGGTATGCAAATTTATAATTTTGCTTTAATTTTTTTAAAAGTAAGAGTTGGAAATATATGATTACAAAAGTCGGGGCAATTATAATAAGTCTATTTAATATTTAATACATTTTTTGTATATCCATGCTTGATATCTGGTTTATTATTTTAATTATTATTTATATCACATCATCAATAACTGTTCTCGACTCATATGACGTCAATTGGAAAACTAGATGATCCAAAAAGGGCAAAATTGGGGCAAAAGGGCCGCTCATTGTGTAGCATGGAGCAAATATGTAGGTGAGGCTCTGTGTAAATTAAGGCAAAAGCTGAAGCTACAAAAATGATTAAGACTTTCTCTTAGGAAAGTAAATCATGTCAACAAGTGATGGATAATGAGAGGTACATAATAGGAACAAAACAAATACAAAAGACGAAATACTTTGTAGTTTAGTTTTGGGCTTTTAGTCGGTTTTAGTACCATAGAGCTTATTAAATTTCTATTTATTTTACTCAAGATAATATTTCTAATTTTGATTTCTTGTGGAGTACAAATTTAATGTAAGAAACCACTTAATTAAAAAAAAAAATTTTAATGATGATGAAATTAGCATTTCAATATCGTTCTAATTCTTAATGAAGAATTTCAAAATTAAGCATAAATATCTTCATGATTATATATAGACATAAAAGAGATACATAAATACATATGTATAAAAATGGTGTTCCTATATTTACAAACCGATAGACTTTGCTAGCGATGCAATTCGGTGCAATCCTGATCACGAATCGCTTCATAACGAAACAATAAGCGGAAATTGTTGCGATGAATTTGCTAAGCTTGGGAAAGTGAGAATCCAATCGAAATCCATGCAACACCACTGCATGACCAAAAAACTACTGTTTGGGCTGAAGTTTGCACAAAACCTTCTTATGAAATCAAGCAACAAGCTTAATTGTTGCGTTGCTTCCATAATAATGTTAATGAAATTGTTTTACTACAAATAATTCCAGATTTATGCACTATTAAATACTATTTTTGTGTGGCTCGATTCACGCCTCTAGCTTTAATTACCTTTATATTTTCGATGTTTTTTGACATTTATATCGAAAGGATATGAGCCTATTGGCATTCATGAAACCAAATATTTAATTACCTCTATTAAATTCTGAATTACCTTAAATTCTCCATAAATAGATAAATTACATGTTTGTATACAATACATATAAACTAAATTTATATATGTGACCTCACAGTTTCACAAGAATAATTACAACTAACAATGACATCTGTGACCTTCAACATTTAAACGACTACAGGAAATGTAAGTTGTGATTACATACACATGCACATTTGTACATATTTGAGCGGATGCATTTACTGAACATTCTCTACAATTCACTATGTAGTCGAACAAAATAGGATAATGCACGAAAAACATAAATGCAAGAGCAAAATAGCGAGATAGCGAGATAGCGAGATAACGGCAGTTATTGCTAAGTGATAAGCTGCAGTCGACGCATTGAAATGAGTTCGCTCAGTGCTGGAGTGCTGCCATGCATTCACCACAAAGGTGGATATCCTGCAAAGTAAATGCATACATAAATACATATATGCTATAAATATGTACAATATGTATGTATATAATCTTTTAAAAATATTTGCTTATTCGTAGGCAAGTATGTGCTGTACGCACATATATATAAACATATATATTTATACAGCTAGCGCTTGCGAGCGCGAGTACACAGCGCTCAATTCTACAATGCTTTTTTTGTTATTATTACCAGCGACGATGAATCTGCTGATGTTGCATTTGCATTGCATTCCGGAAGATTGCGTGCTGTTCCACTAACCTTGTGCGTCAAACGCTGCGCAATGGTTGTCTGCGTCTGTCGCTCTTTCTATCTGCCTTGTGTGTTTGTTTTCATTTGCATATATATATATATATATGTGTGTGTGTGTGCGTGTGTGTGTGTGTTTGTCTATCCGTCTATCCAGCTATCTTTGCTGTGCTGCGCAATAGATTGCGCTACTATCTGCTCCATTGCAAATCACTCATACGCCCGAGTGGCTTTAACGAGCAAATGTGCCATTGACATGCCAAACAACAAGAAGAACAACAGCAAAACCTTATGGCCCATTATCTGCGTTTAGACAAGTTGATTTTGTCGACAAATGAAAGCGTTTAAGAACAAAAATGCGGCCAATGAAGGCAATAAAAAAAACAAGATGATTTGCTGGCAATTGGGGATTATTCTAGATAAATATGTTTGATTACGCTTCCGCTACAAAATGGACCTTCACGTTTTGAGCCTTCTCTAAACGGTTGAAGTAATTTAAAAAGAATATTTTTGAAATCCGAAATATATTCGGAGATTGCTACTGGGAATAATGAGTAAAAATAGTGAACATACATTCACCACTTTGCTTCTTATCTCTACATAATTTAACTTCGCGGAAAAGAAAGTCCATAAAATCGCTAACATAGAGACAGTGTTCTCTATCTAAAAAAAATTTAGCTCGCAGAGAAGCAATTAATATTTTGCTCACCGTACTGTATGAACATTTGATATTCAATTTAGTAAATATATAAGAATGATTGACGACAATGAATGTAGACAAATCTTTCTGCCATTCTTTTGTTTTGGGTGTTTTAATCGGTCTCCGAGATATACAAGATCCGGATGCTGTTTCTTAGGAATTAAAATTGTTATCCTAGGAAAACAAAATTAAGTATCTAAAAGATACCCTTTAGATACACTAAACGGAAAGTACTCTAGAAATCAAAATTTATTCAAATTTTTGAGTGGAGTTGCTACCTATTCCGAATATCAAAAAAAAAAAAATTGTGACAAACAGGAGGCCTTGGAGTAAAATTCAAGTAGTTTTTAAATTTCATATTATTTTATTCAAAACATTTAGAAAGGTTTCAAAAACGTTAGCTAGAAGTATGGCCTATGTTATTTTTATTTTTAAAGACGTAGTGGATTTAGCTCTGTTGGTAGGCGTCTAAGAAAATTAAGCACCGGCTTAAATAGTTTAACGAAACGAACACAAATGAACACAACAAAATTAAAAGAACACAATGACAGAGAAACAACAACAAATCAACGACAAAGTTAATGACTATTTGAACGACTACAGGAACGTTAATTAGCAAGTGGTGGTTTGAGATGAAATGTTGCAGAGCAAATTGCGTCTTTCCTGGCATTGGATCTGATATTATAATATGAATTAGGTTTCATATGGAATAGTTTGAGTAATTTTCCAAAGTAACAAATTTAACATAACTTCGAATTTTAAATTAAAACAGCTACATATTACTCCATTATTCATATACTTATATGAAATCATCGACAAATACACTCTTATGTATGTATATATGGGAAAAGCTTGCGCTTTTGAAATCATTTGCAATGTTAAGTGCAGCATTTCCACATATTGATGGGAAATGCAATAGCAAATTTGAAGACTTCATCCGCTTAGCACCAAATACACTTTCAAGCAGTGGGATTATTAAATAAATGGAATGTACAAATATACACAATGCGAATGGCAAACGAGTTAAAGACGTGAGCAGCGATGAAATTGTTTAGTTTATTCGAGGTGAAATGGCAAAAAAAAAGTACGTGGCAAAGCAGAATAATATTTGAGGATTTTAAATTTGGTGCAACAATTTAATTTTTGTTTTTGTTTTTGTAAAAATTGCAATTGCAAGAAACATTGATGCGGGTGCCAAAATGTTGCGAACGCTGCGGAAAAAAGGTGGAGCTAAGAGGGGCGAAAGCATATATACAAACGCCAACGGCGGCAAGTAACAAACAAACAGTTCAGAGAAACAGCGAGAGGGAGTGAGAGCTTGCTGGTTGCATAGCTTATTGCAAATGAAATGTAAGGAAATCGTAAAAATATAATGTGCGCAGCAGAAATGCAGGAAAGCTGCAGACAGATGTCAAACAGACCCAGCAATGCGAAGCAGGTTGAACGGGGTGGCAAGGGGCGGCAAGAGGGAGCATAGGGAGAAAGCTAGACTGCAGAAAGTGTAAAGATAGCTAAGCCTTATCACAGGAGGACTCTAGTCATGTAAGGCACACACACACACACACATATATGTACAGTTGCAAGCTGACTACAGCAGCTACAGCAAGAATTCTGCGAAAGTATCAATGTGTGTGTGTGTGAGTGTGCGCGCGCAAAATAAATGCTTTTACTCATATACGTCTGCATAAATGTGTACACGTCTGCTATGACATTCACTCGAAAAGACAGTTGCATATAAAAGCAACAAGAAGACGAGGGGAAAGAAGAAGAAGAAGCAGAAATCTCGCATACACCGCAACATTGCTGTAAGACAATCGTCCTTTGGTGTGCAATTGCAGCCAGCAGATTTTCAAAGATTTTCTCTTCACTGTCATTTTACTTACAAAGTTGTTTAGTCGCTTAGTATTATTGTTGTTGCAGCTACTTGCAGTGTTTATGTCTTATCCATTCTTCAGGTTCCTTTGCGTAACTGAATTGTGTGATTCTTTCAATTGCAACCGCAGGATATATTAACGAAGCTTATGTGTAGACGTTTCGGGTGGCGGTGGAGGAGTAAATTTCATGCAGTACTCACTTTTGATTTATATATTCACAGAGTTCCTTGACAATTTGAAATATTTATATTGAATCTCATGTTTTCTATAGTTTTCCTTATCACTTCCAAGCACATTGGGCGATTTGCTCTCAATTCAGATGAGATCTTACCAATTTTCTTTCTTGCTTGAACCCTAGAATATATTGGAAGCATATATTGGAAATTATCAGTGGTAGAATGTGAATTCGGTAGCATTTTTATTGTGATTATAAATGCCCCCAATAGGGCTTAGAATTTGACCAAGTTGAATTGAAATGTTGAAAACAACTAAACTCATTATTACATTACGAATTACAACTAAGTTCAGTTGAAGTTGTAGCGATGTTGCCAATCCAAGAAAGTGATGATTTGATAACTAAGTGACTATAAATTTTGTGAAGAAAATTTTAAAACAATAGAATTTAGTTTATATTTGGGAAAAGTGAATAGTTAATAAAATGGATTAATAATAATTATTTTTGACTTATATTACAACTACGAAAAAGTTGAGACCAACATTACGCACAAAATATGTTAAAATGTTCGTTCAACTCTTTTGGTAAAAAAATATTATGAAAATAACTCTTCAACAAAATGTTATTAAAAAGCATTCGAAAGTTTAAAATGCTTCAGGAAAATGCTTTTTCTATATATTTGAACTAAATTAATGAAAAAAAAAATTAGTTTAAAATAAATTAAAAAGCTTATTTACCCGTTTAATTTTTTCTAACAATATTTTTTTGAAAACGATTGGAAATAGCCGCCAAAACAATTGCTAGTAATGAGTTGTCAGTTTTTATTGTATTTCGTACAGGGTTGCAAATACACAAAAAAGTTGTAAGGGATAACAACCCAACTTAACATTTTTTGATATTTTGAGTTGTTATCGATAGCACTGAATTGCAAAATTTCAACTGAACTGAAGCTGATTATATTAATTATCAGTGTGTAATGATTTCTGAAATTCTGTGTTTGTTTTCAGACTAAACTCAGTTTTGGTTGACATATAAAAGCACCACTGGCCACAAAAATTCCAAATTATGCAGTAGTTCTTTAATTAAAAATACTCCAAATCAAATAATTAGCGGCCTTTACAAATGTGCAGTTGAAGTATTTCAGCTTATAACTTGTTATTCTGCCATCACAACTAGCAAATTTCACAAAATTTTTTAAAATTTTAAATTAAGAATTGAACTCTTTATATTTCAAAAAAAAAAATAATAATAATAATGAAATCTTCCTGTCTATTACGATATCCTTGTTTTAAAATTATTTTATCGGAACGTAATTTATTTCAAACAAATCAACTTCTCGTTCTATTTGTGAAATACATACCTAAATACTAACAATGTCAAATCACAGAGGTAGAAGGATTAATAACCAACAGGTGTTTGTGCCGGACTTCTATCCTAAGCCAATAACTGAGAAATTCTACGCTCGCCACGACAATTTTGAATCCGCTTTGTTTCTGAACAAATATAAAGAGAAAATCGCAGCATATGCTGAAGAAATCGAAAAGCGTCAAAAATTCGATCGACGTGAGCACCAATCGGCACCAAGCACCACCAATCAATCTTATGGTTGGTTGGAATTTCGAGCCGAATTAGACAAAACAGCCTCAAATAAGGACTTGTTTTATTTTCCCATTAAGGTTGATCCTTTTATGAAATTGTTGGGGGAAATCAAACGGAATCATTATCATCTAAAAGGACTAATGCGAATGAAATTGTAATTCAAGCAGGTATTTCGAATTTGACTCAAGACTGCAATAAAAGACATTCGATTGGTTTAGTAACAAATAAACGCTATGGCAGTAGAAATAATTTGTTTGTTTTGACTTGACCTCTGAATGTCCTGCTGTTGATGCGACCAATTTTAGAGCGCTTACAATATATGTATGAGGTTATGGGTACGCAAGGTTGAATTGACCACAGAGTGGGAGTCAACTCCGCTAAGGGTGCTTGCTTAGGTTACTGCCCAGATTGGTTCGTTTCTATGCGGAAATTTTAACCACTTTAATCTGTATCATCGTGAAAATCAGAAGTAGACATTTAGGGACGATGAATAACATTTCATATTTTTTTTGTTGCTATTATAAGCCAAAATATATCCAGAGACACTACTTCTATTTGGGCAAAGACACCAACCAAAGTTTCCATTTTTGCCGGAGTGGTATTAAGTCAGGCTTTAAACGATTTAAGTGATTTAAACGATGAAACGATTTTATGAAAGCAACTAAAGTTTAATATTATCTATAAATTTTGTATGTTAGAGCGCGGTCATATATCTGTCAGCATCCAGGAAGCAGATATCAGCATAAAATTAATAAAACTGCATAAAAAATTCAAAACTGTGTATATCACTAGTTTTGTTAATAAAACCGAAATCTAATTAAAACAAAAATACCAACTCTTCCACCGCTTTATGGACGAGATATTAGAAATTTTTACACTTTCCGATAAATTCTTTAGAAACTTGACACGAATTCACTTTTTATATCCGCGTAAGCCATAAACTCACATTTCGCAATAACTCGGAGTGCAACGGCAAAGTTAAAGACACTTTTTCACGCGCCACAACAATATGTGAAATCAGCAACGTGTATTCCTAAGATAATCCGTTCGACGCGGCAGCCAACTTTTGAGCTTTATTGCAATTCCTATGTGTTTGTGTGTGTGTGTGTGTGTGTGTGTGTGTGGATGTTGCAAGCACTTGCGGCCAGTGACTAGTGAACTGTTAATCGAAACTTTCAGCTTGCTGCTACACAGAAGTGTTACAGTATCGATGTATTGTTCTTGGAGATTGTTCTTTGTAGTACAATTGGGCAACGAATGATTTTCTTAAAATCTAATGAACATAAGTATCGATATATACGCAAATGGAATACTAGAACGTCACAGTTTTTGATTAGAAATATTTGCTTTTTTTTTGGATTAATGGATAATTCAATAATAGCTTCGTAAGCTAAATAATGTTTAATACTATTGTAAATGGTACTATTGTATAATGGCATGCAAAAATTAGACAGAAGAATCTTTGGGTAAGATTCAAAGCGAGAATTTGGCGAAATATTTGCTTATCATTTCGATCAAGTGTTTTGCTGACGACGCGGGCTAATTGAGTTGAATTCAGCGGAACCAGAAACATTTTTATTTGTATCGTAACAAACCTTAGGTGCATTCCTCGTCTTAGACACTGCCGGTTCTATCACTGGTTCGTACATTTCCTATCCTAATTTCAATGATATCTTCCATTCCTAACTGAGACCCCTTAGCTGCTTTCTGAAAATAACTGATTTTCATTCAGATGAACTTTTATGGTCTGGTCGTTATATACTTGTAAGGTATTTTTTAAAACGGTACTCCGCCATATATTTCAATAAAATTTCTTATATAGACTCTGGTAACAGGCAGTCTGAAAATTCGGTTGAGTATTATTCAACATAGGTGTTATACTATAGGGTCTTCTTACTTTTCAATACCATTTTTGAAGTACGAGTGAACTTTGGTTTTGAAATAGACTTAGTTTCCGCAATTACTTTCCAGAAATTTTTCTCTTGAGGTCTGAGAACTGAGAACTGAAAAAAGTTAGTGAGTGGTCTGGAAGTGGAGTGGTATGGAAAATATGGTCGATGTGAAAGCAATTTGAAACCAAATTAATGCAATTCATGCCATCATTTTCATTGATTTGTGTACGTTGCTGTGTTGAATGTGAAACGAGGTGCCCACTTAGCATGAAGCTTTCGCATATCCAAGCATTCCTGAACGATATATTCAATAAGTTCATATTTATGGATTGTCAGCTTTTTCAATCAACATTCTTTTATGATCTTTCATTATCATTTTACGGATTTCTTAACGTTCTCGTTCGAAACAGTCATTATTACAAGTTTGTTTAACGTTTTCAGTGCTCTTAATGGAGTTTAGCAAAACCCGCACCAGAAGTTACTTTGTCAAACGCAAACTCTTCATAACCCCTACACAGCCAAATTCTGATTTAAAAAACACACATTTTCATAAAAAATAGTAATAATATATAATCAATATACAATAATCAAAATACCAAACTTGCGTCACTCAAGATGCTATATACCCCCAACAAATTGTGCAACATTTACGAAATCTATACATTTGTCTTTGAAGGTTACTATAAAATGTCAATTTCGTCTCGCTTTCCCATATTCATTAATTTTGACCAGATATCTCGTAGTTCCAATATGATAATATTTTATGCGATTCAATCGTGCTTGGTATCTCTTTTGCGGTTACTTCTCCAAATATTAAACTTAATTAGATAAATTGAAAAGGCACTAAAGCTGAGAGAATCTGTTGAGTTTCCAAAGTTAAACTGATGAGTTGTTACATTCTTTGTTTTCATGGACCCATTGTAGCATATTGTGATTAAATGGTGTACTTGCCAATTTGTGCCTTTGGTTATGCATACTCAGAGTCAAGGTAGGCTGTTCTGTTGATATTATAATCACGCAAACCATATGCTATTATCTTAACCATTAACTGTAAAGCTCTCTTTTGTCTTTACAGGATTCACATTTATGATATTTGTCTTCTCATAACACTAAGCGTAGAGTAAAGATCATCAGAAAATGAGATATTTTTGCGTACATCTAGTCACATTTGAACGGTGGATCTTGATCCAGAAATGCTAAAGCCATCGTCGAAGGTCTGACAAATTTTCGAAACAAGTTTCTTCATTTAAAAAGATATACTCAGTCGCTTAATTTTGCTCAACGAGAAGCAACTACCGTTATAAAAATTTTCAAATAATTCTCTCGAATTGACAGATCTTGGTCGTAGAAAAAACCAGCTCCGTTTTGGTTATGTAGATCCGATGAGAATTTGCATAATGGTATTTCATTTTGTTTAATAATACATGGAGCAAACTTAAATATTACAAATAACTACAAATATCCAAAAACACGAATTTCGAACGTCCTGATGCTAGTCTAAGAATTGAGGTAGGTCCACGGCATTTAAATTGCCACTGAAAAAAGGTAGTAAAATTAAATGCGAAACTAAATGAACACAATACACCCCGATGAAACAATATGAAATCAGAACACCAACAGCTGAACATTCACTGCATAACTTTCATTCATAAAGGCGTGAGGCTTTCCTTGAACTTGTGCTGCGGTGCAGAGTGCTTAAATTGTCCGTGTTTCAGCTTGAACAGCAGCGTCGATGCTTCAAATAACGTTTCATTTTCAAAAGTGTAAAGCATTCCAATGCCACTCCGTTGTGCACAGGGTTGTATAGAAAAGCACTTGCGTTCCAAAAGAGCGCAATTTTTGCGAGAGCGCAAGCGAATTCGTGCTCTCGGTTGAGAATGTGTGCGACCTGACGCAAGCGCTCTCAACAATTACAGCTCACCTACACTCGGGCGCTCACGAATTTTTCTCTCACAGTGCGTATTGTCCTTTTAACCGTTAGAGACAAAAGCAATTACTGTCACAATTTTGTCATTTCCACAGCCGTGTGCTTGATACGCAGGCAAATTGTGGCGGGTGGACTTCGCTACTCGAGCGCAGCAGGCGGTGTACATGCAAGGCGAGCCACTTGCCGTGCAACGCTCGTTTTTAGCTTCGTACTGCAGTCGCGTACTTATTCGGCGACGCAGACAAGTAGGAAAGTATTGGCCGAGTTTTTGTAAGGATGCTACTAATGCTATGCGCTCGGTTAGTTTCGTTAAGGATACCAACGGCAGTGGTAACGGTAAATTCTTACGTACGCGCTTCTAACGCAAAAATAACTCGTTTTGCTGTCAAGTGAACGATATCGTTTTATAACCTGCGGTTGGTTGAGGAAGTCGCCGTTATGAAAATTGTTTTAGTAAAGAAAAAATAAAAAAAATTAAATGAGTTTAAATGACAAATAACTTTTGTCGTCGGGTGTTCAAAAACTCTATTAAATATTCTATGCGGGGATAGTACATTGCATAATCAGTATTTGCATATAAACAAGAAAAAAGTAAATCCACAAATCAAGTGCAGCGCTAAAAGGTGTGTGCATTAGAAAATCAGGCTACCACTTGCTTGCTAACTGGCTGGCGTTTCAACATCGCGAAACGAAAGCGTGTCGATTGAGTCGGTGAAAAGTCAACGTCGCCTTTGTTATTATTGTTTTTGCTGTAGAAAAGTACAGTGTGTCGGTGTGTCAGCGGCAGCGACAGCGTCGGCGGCACCAGCTTATACACGTTCGCACGAAGAGGCTTAATTTAAGACGAAAGTCGGTCAGTTTGAAGTCTCGGTCGCGGTGCTGAAGTCGCAAGTGTTCGCAAATGGAATTGCTACAGTCTCAGTCGTGTCGGGCTGCCACTTTAGCAAGCTGGCAGAAAACGCACTAAAGCATACCTGACCCCGGTTAATGTCACAAGGTTTCTGCGTCTGCTTGTGTGTGGACCTACGTTCGACAATAGTTGCAGTAACAATTGGTCAATGGATTGCGCTGCTGAGGGTTAGTGTTGAGTGCTATGATTATATTAAATCAAAACGTTTAAATGAACAAAAGAATAGAAAAATGCTGAAAATAACGGTGAAGGTTAAAAATATAGCTATTTAAGCTAAATTTAAAGTCTACTGTTAGGCGATTGCAATTTTATAAATCTAGAGTATAACTTTAAGCATTTAGCTTTTTTAAGAAATGATGTGATGACAACGCGATTTTGGTAAAATTATCTTTAAAATAGCCATCGAAAATAATTGAAGAGTGTTAGAAAATATGTTGAGCCTAAAAGCACACAACAATTAAACGAGGTGTCATTTCAAAGCATGAAGTGCACACTTATTGAACATGAATAACCAGATGTAATAATAATAGTAACAAAAATAATAAATAATTACAGTAAAGATATAGTAGCATGCTACCGTCGACTTAGATTTTGTACTGGTATGCATTTCGGCGCAATAAGACAACTGTTGCTAGGAACAAACAGGGTATGTGTAAGCCCAAAAAAAATTCGAAGGCACTGAAATTTGTGAGCTTTCCGATTAAATGAAATTATATTTAGTCTTTTATGTAGCATACGATGCTAAGTGTGGCATATATCACGGCGCAAAAGAATAAATTAATTTCTGTCTAATGTTTGTATTACGAAAAAATTCCTTTAATTAACTTCTGTAGCTAAAAAAATTTTTCACTAAACAATTAGTAAACTATTTTTGTGTTAAACCGCCTAAAGATACGCTAAGTTTTGCGCCACTTGACAAATGACAGGCTTGAGCTTAAGACATAAATGCACAATAAACGCAGATGAGCTAAGCGACTGTTTTAAAACATTAAAGATTAACTTCGCAGATGTTTTTCGTAAATCTAGTCTACTTTTCGGCACTTTGGCACTTTTTTTTTTGAAAACGCCAAAAGTGTGAGCATTTGTTGTCAAATGCCAGCACAGCTACTAAGTAATTGAAGTTTTTAGCTGTATTTACGTTTTCATATCAAGTTAACAAGTTTGTGTTAAGTGTTTGCGCCTTAAATTATGCCAGCTTCACTTTCAGTTCGAGTGCTCTACAAACTTTGACGTAGGCAGCAAATCTGTGCTTGAACTGAACTTAAAAAAATAAATAAATGAAAGTAAATCTGTAAGCGCATCAAAAAACCTAAAAAAATTTGGTGAAATTTCGCCTAAAGACGAAAAAAGCAACAGATATTGAAAGCTTGAAAAACGCAACATACTTTCAGGCGCTGCGAAACATGCAAATTGTAAAGAAATTTCTAAAGCTTGAGTGCTGGTTTTGAGTGGCAACAAATTACCATTTCACATTCCATATTAGATACCTTTTCCGTGTGCAGGCATCGTATGGCCAAACTTTTCGTCTAAAAGTTAAGTTAAGTGAGTGGTGAATGTGTTAGAAAGTCGGTCAGAAGCAAACAAAAAAGAAAAAAATAGAAACAACAAAAACACAAAATCACCAAATCACAAAAAGCCAGTTTCGCATTTGACGTGTGCGTGTGTCACGTCTATAGACGTGGAAAAAGGCACTAAAGCACCAAAATAAGAAAACGAAAATAAAATTGAAAAGTTGCTCTGAGTAAAAGTGGCTTTCGCATACTCGTATATCCGTTGCATACTTGTTGGCGCGTAACCGAAACTTTCGTGCATAGCAAACCTTTTGCCAGCAGTTTGTAACTGATATTTCATGTCGGCTGTCGACTAACTAACAGCACTCACTGTCTAGCTGACTTTGCAGTCAAGCGAAAAGTCAACTTCTACATCAGCGAGGTGCTGGGGCGTATACGCAACCCACTGCATGTGCGCGCTAACTTACTTGTTTGCATGTGTGTCGTGTGTTTGTAGGCGCATAAAGTAATTCATTTTACTTAAATGTAATCAAATTGAACATTGTAAAATTTGTAAAGTGTTGAAATACGCATATGTAAATTTTTGCAATTCGTGCGCGAAATTTTATTGTGCCAACAAATTGTGAAAAATTTTGAATTGTGGAATTAACGCGTATCAGCCGAAGGTTTTTATGATCCCTTAGATATCGCATAAAAATTCAGCCAGCTCACACATGCACGCCTTTACTTGCTGATAGTATCGCTGTGTGTGTTGGACTTCCTAAATTATGCAATATATATGAAAAAAGTAAATCAGTCAAGCATACCGACGACATTTGTACTTACACGTTTTGCCTAACACCATTTGTGTGGTTGACGAACATACAACCATTTCAAACTGGCATGCGGGACACATACGTGAAGGACATCATCTGGTTGCTGGAAATAAGCACTTCATATTCTTAGATCGTAAAATTTGCAAGGTTAGGCAGTGCCACACTTTATTTCCCGAGCGGATTTAGGGCCCCAGCAGTTATGCAACAAAACTGCATGCGTGCGAATAAAATGTATTCACACAGCAGCAAACAAATTTAGCAGGTAAGTTACTGCTATACTTTTTTTTTAGCTTAAAAAATATCTTCTACATCTCATCGTTAGAACCAAAAAAGAAAACATACTTATGACCTTAAATGCACCAATTCCCACAAATTCAGCTCAAGTGCGTGTTTACTATTGTCAATTAAATCTTAACCCTAAGTCAGCGCAGCAGCTATAAATATTTTTTATTTTGCTGAGGAATTGAAATGAATGCGCCCTCACACCCACACACACAGTCGTACATTCGATTGCACACTTTATGTGTTATAACCTTTTTGATGGTCATTCAAGTTTTACACCTTCAGCTTCATGTCGCCTTAGCTTGTATTTTATTGCCATCAAATTTCATGCTCATGCTCAACATCCGCACTTGAGCTACTTTTGTTGGCCTTTCGGCTTTGACATTACATTTTTACTAGTGTTTTATTTTACTTGTGCTTTTACTTTCCTATTGCCGCTGCTTATCAATTTTGATTCTATCTTTCTACGCACAAACAACTCTCATTTTGTGCATCTCATTTTGTAGCTCATTTGTATATTGCTTGATCTCACATCATTTCTGAATATATTTGCATTTCTATATATGTAAAAATGTGCTTGTGGGAAAAGTTTCGCTAATAAGGTTTAGGTGAAAGAAAAACACTTTAGATGGTACTAAAAATATGAATAAACAAGTAAGAAAGGGCTAAGTTTGGGTGTAACCGAACATTTTAGATTCTCGCAGGGTGAAAGGATCGGAGGCGGGGAAATGCTTTCAGGTGCTGTCACAACTTTATATTAAAAAATGTTGCGGAAGAATTCAACATTCATTATTCGACGAAATTGTCAATGGATTGCAATTATATTTGGTATCTTATTAACTTATATTACAGGTCATAGACTCATGTACTTTCATTGTTACATTTTTCTTCGTGTCAGAGATATTTATATTAAAATCTACAAAATTAACTCAAATAAGATATATGTGATTTAAATCCAACCAAAGTGGTTTAATAAATATATTAGATACATGAGGAAAAAGTCACCCCGAGAAAGGGAAATCATTATATCAGGAATAAGCGGCTTAGACCATAGTCTAGATCATAGACCACCTAATTTCATTAAAAGATCAGACATATTGACCAACATGAACGGTTTAAAGTCAGATGGAGAGTCGGGAATTCTTATATCGGGCATTCATGGGATAGAGGAAGATCTGTACTGATCACATTGACTCTTTTCATTACTCAAATATATTAGGGAACATGTTTTCACCCAATTTTGTGAAGGTAACTCACATAATGATCGACATATTCGGTATAATGTCTGCTAGAATGGCGGAAATCATTATTTGTAGTGTATGGGAGCTGGGATAATTCGTAAACCGATCTCACATATTTTCGGCAGTAAACTATGGTATATCCAATATTACACGTTCACTTGATTTTGCTAAGATATCTTACATATTGACCGAAATGTATGGTGTAAAGTCTACCCAGAGGTTGAAAATCCGTATATTAGGTACATGGGGGCTATGGGAAGTATTTACCCGATTTTCTCCATTTCTGACACCTGAGTACACTATTATTGTGGAAAGACAATCCTCTAATTTCATTACAATATCGTACAGATTTCCCAGTATTTTTGATAAAAGGTCAGATGGAGGCACTGAGGTCCATTTATTAGGTATCTGGTGGCTTGAAAACTTATAATCCGATTCCGTCTATATTTACGCATGAGATGGCATATCTTGAGGGTACTATTTGTACAAAGTTTGACTTTCATATCTTAATGGCTGCTCGATTTATCTGCTATAAAGTGAAAGGATCAGGTGAAACTTAATTCTGTTATATGAGAAGTAGGCGTGGTTTCTAACCGATTTCATATGAAAATGTATAGAATATAGAATCTTCATATGGAATGAAAACACAATGTCACTTAGGAAATTTTGTTGAAATCGGTTGAGGCGTTCTTGGGATATGGAATTTCTCATAAATATGGGCGGTGTCACGCCCATCATCAAAACTTTATACGGGTTCCTACGCAATCCTTCCGTATAATATTTGCTGCAAGACTTAATTTTTATGACGTGTTCCTTCAGCGAGTTATCGCACTTTTAGTAGGTTTCAACATAACTTTTGTATGGGCGGTGGGCATGGTTATTATCCGATTTCACTCATTTTCTCAGTATATGAAGAGAACATACTCGGCGCAAGTTTGATTGATATAGCTTTAACAGTTTCCAAGATATATATTTTAACTTATTGGGGAGCCGGGCTATGCCAACTTTTACAAAAATCTTTGCCTCTAGATGCCGGAGCTTTTCACACTTGGATATTATACAATTAAAGTCGGTTACAATCAAAATTAAGTGAGTTGGGGAAACTCAACCTAGTTTATACATTATTGGGTATTGTTGAATGGTTAATTATTAAAAGTTGGTCGCAGGAAGCTGTTTTCGTGGCTATTTAAAGAATATTTTACTTCATCAGTACTAACTTTTGAATATTTAAAAAAAATTAATTTTTAAAGACAAATAAGTTCGCAAAAGATTTAGATCCAAACGCCACTCAGTCTGGAGTTATTATATATTATATAATAATAAATATATATAAATAATAAAATCTTTTTCAAACTGGAATTCACTCTGCTATTTCGTTAAATTTTAGAAATTTTTTATGATAATACAGTACGATTACTTTTTAATTTCATAATTTTGCTGCTGACATCATGTTCAACTTGTCAATTTACTCTCAAGAAATATTGAAGTTGTTTTAAAACCAGACTGTAGATAAATATTTAATAATTTAGCCTGCGGTTGCTTGCAATTATAAAGAAAATAGCAGGAAACTAACTATAGAATAAATATTTTAATCTATTTACTATTTCGGCTTGAGATAGTTATGAATAGAAAAATGTTCAATTTATTATTTTTTTGTTGTTGCTTTATTAGAATTACTAAGCAAATAAAATATTTTAATAATATATAATATTATTTAAGATATATGCTTAGTTGTTTTTACATTTGCTAGAAATACGTCTAATTTATTTTACTAAAAAAGTCAATCACAACCATAGCAAAGCAAAACAAGAACATGCTGTTTGCTATGGCTCCTCCATATATTTATGAAATTCCAATAAAAATGATAATTTTGTAAAGAGAATTGATTTTTAAAGCTCATATGCGTTTATATGTGTAATATATATATATAAATCTTTGTTTGTAGCAATAAGTCATTTATTTGTTATGCATTTATATACGTGATAGATTTACCATTTAACAAAGGATATTCCCTGTCAGCTCAGCAAATATATTATGTGTGTGCATTGAAATTTAGTATATCAGCTTGCTTTTTGCTTTTTGCTGTTTGAGTTTATTTTCTTTGGTTGATTTTAATTTATGTCATTTTTATGGTAAAAACATGAAATGAAATCTTTCTGGCAGACGCTTGATTGACAAATAAAGAATTCTAATTCACAATACCACATATGTATGCTAGCATACATGTGTGTGTTTACTTGGCATTCTTGCAAACATGCAAACAAATGCATTTGTTGTGGACAACTCCACAGTTTCTTAAAATTTACATAAGTATACAATACGGCTAATTTACTTGCAGCAGCTGGAAACACATTTTCAGTGCAGAGTTTTAAGCAATTTTTAAGACGGCAGAATTGCTTGGAAATATGCAAATAATTGCATATTTGTTTAAGATATTAACATTTTGTATACTAAGTTTAGTAGGGAAACTATTAAGATATTTTACGCTACAGGATAAGAAGGGAAAAATGGCAATAGCTTATTTTCGAATGATTACTTTTTCATACAATGTTTTCGATAAATTTTCTCTAGATTAATATGAAACGAATGCATTCGTGGTAAAACCCTCCAAACTCGCCCGAGTAAGTTAAATAATTTGTTGGTGTTTGTTTTGACGAATCAATTATGAAGCAGAATTTAAGTAATGTCAATAAGTACAACTGCTGTCAGTTCTTGTTTTATTTGAATTCTACACAATAACCATAAAAGTATTACATGAGTACTGATTGTAATAGCCAAACAGAAATATTATATTTTGGGTATTTTTAGCAGTCGGGTCATAATGGTGTCAAAATGTTGTCATTATTGTTGTCAAATTTTCTAGTGCGGAGGAATATCATATTTTCAAGTAGTAAACACTTATTATTTTTCATTGAACAGTTTGCACATTGTTGTATTTTTCATTATGCTTCATTAAGTGGGGTTCTCATTGTTTCAAATTCGATGTTAGACATAGTTGAACCAATGAAGACTTTAGTCACTTGGTTTTTAGAGTAATGAAAGTATTGTCATACATTTTCGTGTCATATTTACCTCTATCGAAGAAAGTCAAATTTAACATTGTCAACTGATTTTATGCAAAAATTTCTACTAAATTAAAGTTATTAGATGCTTGTCATTTTTATGATGCAGTGGAACAACATTTAATCGAAACTGTACTAATGTCAATTTAGTGTCATTAGATTTGACATGATGAAAACCGCGCATCAGTATATAGTTTTATCATCTGCCTATGGTATACTTCGGTTAAAATTTTTGGACACATTTATATTACTTATGTTATTTATTGACATTGTAATTTTTTGTGTACCAATAATTTGGTCAGAAAAATAGCCGATCTAACCTACAAAAAAGGTGTGAGCATAATTTAAAAATACAAAAGTTATAATTTGTATTTGAAACACTTTCTTCGTGCTGTGGGAAGAAGTAAAGTAAGTGTGCCTGGCCAATTGTTATATAAAATGTAATAACTTTTTTGGTGCAGTATATATAACTTAATTTTTTCGAAATCATGAGACTATGCCAGAAGGTCTTGTGCATATTATATTGTATATATATATTATAATATAAACAAAATCGGGGTGGGACGACATTCTAAATTTACGGAACAGATATCTTCCTGTACCTTATAACTTTTACAATTATCAATGAATTAAAAATCCGCCGAATAATATATTTTACTATTAAATATTTGATTTTAAATTATCTGTGGCCGCTTATATTGGTTTTATTTGTACGAGTGATCATTATTTATTAAATAATTCACATTTTCCATTCAACCCGAATATTCCACAAAACGAACTAAAATTCGTGTAGCGAAATAAACAAAAACATAATAAATAAATCAAAACTTGCTTGCTACAAACTTATGAATTTGCAATTTAGTGGTTTCTACTTATTTAATTACTCACTAAACTTCGCAATTAATAAGAGAAGTTTTGCTTTTGTGGTACTTTTATGGCTTGCTCGTTTCACTGTTGATTTCGCAAAGTTTTCACTGCATTCTGATTGTTGCCTTTATCGGTGTGGCATACAATTTCCTTTCATTCCCAGTCATTCGTATGATTTATTCAAAAATGAAAACAAAGTCAGTGACCAGTCAGAAATAAAACTGAAAAATCCTAACAACGGAAATGAAGCAACGTAGTGAAAAAATAAACGTTTGCAATATTTTTTTGCGTATTTTCCACCACTTTCTGCTCAAAATATTTTTTCCGCTCCGACTACACTTAGTGGTGTGGCTGTGACTCGGTAGCAGTGGATCCGCTTAAGTTTGTTTGCTTATACAACCAAATTTGAATTGGACTAAATCATTTTACTTTTGCTACCGACAAACTGTAAACGCCTATATTTCATGCCCTCGCGCACCAAATTTGAATGCCACTCCCCGCGCACGAATTAAGGCTGGAATCAACGGAGTAGGGGGGGAAAAAAAACGAAATCGCTGTGTGGCATTATTTGTCGCTAAGCTACGCATATTGTTTCATTTTTCGCTTAAACCCACTTCCTTCCGTCCGCATGCCGCGACCCGCCCATCGAATTGAGTATTTAACTGCTGCCCATGCCCCCACCCATGCTGCCACATTCGCAGTTCATTTCCTGTATGCAAACCCGCAATCAAGTGGTGGATTTAGTGCCGCTGCCACTACAGTCGCCGCGGCCTTTTATTTCCATTGTTTGCCGCTTTGCTTTTCTTTTAGCCGCTCGTCAAACTCTGTGACAGCTTAGCAAATGCTTAATAATTAATTAAGAAATGCGGTTGGTTATGAAAAAATCAAAATGAACACAATTTTTATTTTATTTTATACTTCATTTATATTGTGGGTATTGTTGACAAGCTTTTAAAGCCACACCTTACACACGTTCGCGTTCGAAGATCTTTTTGCTAACAGCTCGACACGCAGCTGACATTCTTCCGTTTCTTTGCTTGCGGCTTTGGCGGCTTTGGCGGCGTTTACGTGCGAATTTGGTTGGGATTTCAAGGGGATTTGTTTTAATAAAAGTTGCTGGCAGTTGCTAATTGTTTCTCAAATTTATATAGAATTTGAAGTTTTTTGCATTTTCGTGGGAATGATATCGGTAGAAGACACAATATTAATTTCAATATTAAAAACTTCATTTTGAGGAAATAACATTTTCTTAAAATACTATATATATTAATATTAAATATTGTCTAAGTTTTGAGTTTTTATATATTTAAGTTTTTTGATGAATTTAGCTCGGAACATTGAAATAGACAGCATCAGAACGATGTGTGAAAAATTTTAGAAATATTGTTTGATCACTTTTAGAGACACGTGGCAAGTAATCGATAACCCAATGAAGCGTTATGCAATGGTATTTTATTTAAGAGGGTGAATATTTCGTAGTGAGTTTTGAACTTTCATATTTTATAAAAGGAAAAAGTAGTTAAAATTTTATAAATTTTAGGAAAAAGTATAGTTTCTAGTTTCTAAAAATACTTATTATATGAAGTGTACAGTTTTGCTGCTTCCACTATTGGCTAACAAGAATTATAGAGATAATATTACGACATGCCTCGTCATTGACAAAACGAACTGTCACACTTTCATACTAATTGTAAATAAGGTCATTCGTTTAAGGTTTCGTTAATGACGTCAAGAATTTGCTATTAAGTTTGAATGAAGGACATACGAAACAGAGGGTAGGCATCCTCACAATCTGATTTAGTTTTGAACGGCACCGAAAAGTTCATCACATTTCCGTATTTTCAGTTGACGGTAGAAGTCAAATGTAGAAGATTTAATAATGCTAAACTAATATTTGTTCTTTGATAACTTATTAGCTTAAATCTTATGTTCGCGCATAGTTTAGAATGCTGCCTGGTCAAACGTGGTTAATTCTAATATTCCGTATAACATACAAATCATGAGGTCAGCGCTATTTTATTTGCTCTTTGATTTTAGGGAAAACTGTATCTCTAATCAATTTTCTCGTAGTCGCATTGTCAATACTACAGTTCACGCTTGATTGCTGTTTATTTATATTATTTATATAAATAATTATTTATTAAGAAGCATTGAAGAATTTCCGCTGTGGTTATAGTCCTTAGTCAGATTTTGCATTCCTGGTAGGTCCAGGTCATAACAATAACTGAAAACATAAAAATATAATTTATCGCATATGGTAAATTTATTTCAAATTTTTTGTCATTTAAATCAATGAAGATGAATGGTTTGAAAATTTTTTATGAGAAATGAATAACCACCATTAACGGGAGGAACTTTTTTTTTGGAAGCTTGACTTTAAATAGCTGTAGTAGTCTTTTAGATATTTGCTCCAGTATTTTTTTTCTACAACGATGGAGATTGACTAACTTGCATAATATCGTTCTTTAGAAAGTCCGACTAATTTTCAAGCATCCGTTGTTTCGATAGTGTGGACCAAGGCAAGGAGTTATGTGGGACTCCGTGGGTACAATCATTTTTATTATGGATATGTGTTTAATTTATCATTATAAGAGTTTGTTAAAAACGTGATTTTTTAATTAATAAATTCAGTGATGTAGTAAATGTCACGTTTATTAATCAATTTGCTCACTACTGTCCAATCCAACATCCAATCCAAAAGGCCTACATCCAGTGATGCAGTGATTTGCTTACATATACATTTAATTCACATCATATACACCCATATATACATGCTGCTGATAGCTGTCGTTTACCTTTAGACCACTAAATAGCCAAGTTGGATTTGCGGCGGCGGCACCTGTTGTTGGCTTCAAAGCTTTGTGTGGCAAGCACACCTTTTCAAGCTCATAAGCGTTCACGTAATTGTTTGTTAATGTGCCACATGCAACACCACGCATACCACAACGTACAAACAAACAGAGACCATTGTGTGCTCAACAAAGCCAATAAAAGCAAATAATAATAATTCAAATGAAAAGCATTTCAATATACTCGCTGTATTTACCAATAATTTCGGGCTATAAAATATGCATTTATATGCTGACTTTGTGGTCAAGTGCCTGTTTCATACACCTCCAACTCCGAGGACAACTCCTTTAGTTTCATTCTCCCAGCAGACTAGTAAAATTTAAGCGATTTTCTTATTGCCGTTTAACGACAATGATTATTATGTTTGAATATTTGTGAGTATTCTGCTACCAGTGTTTGCTACTTACTTTCGCAAAGGTCGTGAGCTCTGTAACCTGTTTGTTTAACAACCATATTATTATACGCTCGCAACAAGTTGTTACAGTGTATATGAGTTTTGTTCACCTAACGGTTGTTTGTAACACCTAGAACTAAGCGAGTTGGACATAGACATATATATGTATATATAAATGATCAGGATGAAAAGACGAGTTGAAATCCGAGCGACTGTCCGTCCGTCCATCCGTCCGTCCGCGCAAGCGATAACTTGAGTGAAATTAAGATATTTTGATGAAACTTGGTACACGTGTTCTTTGTCACCGTAGACGGTTGGTATTGCAGATGGGCGTAATTGGACATCTGCCACGCCCAAAAAATGCCATTAATCGAAAACAGATAAAGTGCTATAACTAAGCAGCAAATTAAAACATAAATGTATAAATTCGTATAGAGGATCCACTTATATACTGAGAAAATTAGTGACATCGGATAATAACCACGCCCACCTCCCATACAAAAGTTATGTTGAAAACTTCTAAAAGTGCGATAACTCGCTGAAGGAACACGTTAGAAACATTAAATCTCGCAGAAAATATCATACGGAAGGGTGCACAGGAATCAGTGTTCACAGTTTTGGTAACGGGCGTGGCACCGCCCACTTCTAGGAGAAATCCCATATCTCAAGAACACCTTAACCGATTTCAATCAAATTTGATACATGATTATATTTGCATTCTTATGTTACATTGTGAAAATGGACAAAATCGGATAAAAACCACTCCTACTTCTCATATAAACCTATTTTAGGTTTCATCTGATACTTTCCCTTTAGAGCAGATAAATCGAGCAGCAATTAAGATATGAAAATCAAGCTTTGTACACATAGTGCTTTCAAGATATGCCATCTCTTGCAAAAAAAATTGGCGAAATCGGATTATAACTTTTCAAGCCACCAGATACCCAATATTAGGACATCATTGCCTCTATCTGACTTTTTATCGAAAATATCGCGAAATCTGTAAGATATTGTAATGAAATGGGAGAATTATCTTTCCATAATAATAAAGTGGTCTGGTGCCAAAAATGGGAAAAATCGGATAAATACTTCACCTAGCCCCCATATACCTAATGTACAAATTTTCAACCTTCCGGTAGGCTTTATACCATATATAACGGTAAATATCTAAGATATCGTAATGAAATTGGGGGATTATGTTTCTATGATAAAAAAGTGGTCTGGTGTCAAAAATGGAAAAAATCGGGTAAATACTTCTCATAGTCCCCATATACCTAATATAAGGATTTTCAACCTTCCTGTAGACTTCATAACATATATAACGGTCAATATATGAGTTATCTTTTTGAATTTCAGAAAGCATTTCTTTCTGATAACAGTGGGTCCATATGGTTAAAACGGATAAAATCGGGTAAGCACTTCCCCTAGCCCCTACGTACCTAATAAACGGATTTTCAACCTCTGGGTAGACTTTATACCATATGTTTCGATCAATATGTAAGATACCTTAGCAAAATTACGTGAACCTGTAATATTGGATATACCGTAGTTTACTGCCGAAAATATGTGAGATCGGTTTACGAATTATCCCAGCTCCCATACACTACATATAATGATTTTCGCTATTCTGGGAGACTTTATGCCGAATATGTCGGTCACTGTGTGAGTTACCTTCACAAAATTGGGTGAAAACATGTTCCCTAATATACTTGAATAATGAAAAGAGGTAATGTGATCAGTGCAGGTCTTCCTCTATCCCAAAAATGCCCGATATAAGAACTACCGACTTTCCACCTGACTTTAAACCGTTTATTTGGTCAATATGTGTGATATTAATTGTAATCAAAATAAGGAGATATGTTTTTTTTAAACACAATGTGAATTCGCGGTAAATATGAAAGAAATCGGTCTAGACCATGTCCTAAACCCCTTATTCCAAATATAATGATTTCCTTTTTTCTGGTTGACTTCTTCCTCATGTATCTAATATATTTATTAAACCACTTTGGTTGGATTTAAATCACATATATCTTATTTGAGTTAATTTTGTAGATTTTAATATAAATATCTCTGACACGAAGCAAAATATGGCATTGAAAGTACATGAGTCTATGACCTGCAATATAAGTTAATAAGATACCAAATATAATTGCAATCCATTGACAATTTCTACGAATACTGAATGTTGAATTCTTCCGCAACATTTTTTAATATAAAGTTATGCCAGCACCCGAAAGATATCCCCTCTTCTGATCCTTGCACATTGTGAGAGTATAAAATGTTCGGTTACACCCGAACTTAGCCCTCTCTTACCTGTTATATGATGTAATTATAAGCATCATATATTAGTCTTAAATTTGTATATAATCATAAGCAAAGGAAATAGCTGTCCTGGATTTTGTTCAACAAATTATTACATTTGTCAAGTGTTATATATATTGCCATTTGCTCGCAACAAATTTCTCTATTTTCAAATGTGATACCCACAGCTATTAGTCATCAAACAAGTTGTCTGCTCAGTTGTTCGTATCGAAAGGCAATTAACTGTGCATATGTCTAATATTTAAGATTCTAATATACGCCAGACTTGTATAACAAATTCATTTATTTAACGACAATTGACTGAATGCTTTTATGTTTAAATTTATTTTTATATTAAATTAAATTACCTCTCAAAGCTTTGGGTTATTCTTCAAATAAATATCTGACAGTAAATAAATTTAGTAGTAAGGCGATTATTTGTAAATAAATTTGTTTGGTGATGAGCATTCGAGTGGAAAATAAATTGTTTTTAATACAATTAATTAAAATGACATTGAATATTTTAGAATAGTATTTGTGTATAACTTAAAACATCTTGATTGCACAAAGACATATCATTTACAGCATTTGGTATCACATCAATTAGTACCTAAAAAAAATAATCAATCAACATCATCAATCTTATCAATAAGAGCAACAAGCTCTGATATTTCTTGTTTATTTTGGCTAATAATAGTGTAAAACAACACAGAAGAAGCAAAATAAAATCTTGATTGAAATTCTAAAAGCAATCAAATTATGAGCATTTGTTGTATTAGTATTGAGAAAACTTGTTTGACTTAATCTGAACCACTTTCCTATAGCTACGAGTATTTCTGAAATTAAAAGGAAAGTCACTGCAGGAACCATAAAAGCAAATGAAATATAACAAATAGTTTTAAAAATGATCCTGTTCATTACCCATCCTCCTGTTCACCACCATATATTAGGTGTTGTAAATAGAAATCCATTCTTTTTGCATTAAATTGAAGATTTTATTTAGCATAGTTAGAATGATCCGATTTAGGTCCTTTGACCAATTTGCGCATATAAAATAAAAAGAAATTATGCCATTAATGTATTATTTTAATTTGGACGTTGTCAATGAATATATCGTATAAGTTTACGATTTGTGTGGCCACCTAGTTAAATCAATTGTGATACCTGGTGGCAAATTTATTAAATTTCAAATTATAAAAGATAAAAAAAAGTGTGTCCTAACTTTTGAGAGAAGTTTATTAAATTTTGAGATAATGGGCAAAAATAAAACTTTGACTCCCACATATAATGAATTATATACATATAATGAATTATATGCGAATACAACTGGTCGAAAAATTTTTAGCCGAAAGCCACATGCTATTGCGAATATGTTAGAGTTTCATTACAGCCGGAGGAAAGTGACGCTTTTGGAAATTTATGGAAAATTTCGTCTAGATCTAAAATATTTAGCCAAAAATATTCTGTAGCACGTTGGGCTGTGACTGATCGTTTGGGGGTACTCTACTACGCTGAGTGTTGGTCAGCTGATTAAGAGCGAAAGTAACAAAATGAGCTATGGGAGCTTGTTCAGAAAGAGCGGCATTGTCAAATTGGTGCAGACTTGCGTCACTAAATTTTCACTAAATGTAAAGAATTGATTTTTTCTAAAATTTTTAAGAGCATTCATATAAAACAAAAATGGGAATTATAAAAGTAGAAACTTCAGTATTTAAGTAATAAAAAATATACTAGGAAAATTTGGTCTCGTCTGAGAAAAAACTTGCACACAGAACGCCGCCAATGTTGGCAGTACCAAGGGAAGCAGCGAAGGAACGCTGCCAAATACTGATAAACGAATATTTTAAACGACATTTCTTAAAAGTTCATGCAATATTTAGTTTAATATGTGGCGTTAGGCGGCTTTAAAGTAGCAGAAATTGAAGAAAGAAGGAAATTTAATATTCGCTTACATTTACAACCTGGGGGATTCAGCATCATCAAAACTCATTCCAGAGGCTTTTCCATATTAGATTTAAGTGTTTTTATTTAAGAGCATATCATTTCGAACCCGCTTGGCTAGCAGCTGTTGTCTGTCTCCAAAAGCAAAAAAAAATCTGTACCCAAATATGTACTAAACTTTTTATTTCATTAATTTGTCTGCGGATTTCATATCAGCTTCTTGCTAATTAAATTAGCTGGTGACAGTGAATGTGTGCATATGCGACGGTTTGTGTGAAAGTCAATAAAAACGAAAGTCTGTGTTTGCCTTTAGCCATGTCTGACCATGTGCAGTGTAAAGCGTATCTATTTTATATCTGCTAGTGTATATATAGTACATAAACTTATATTACACTTACGCCAGAAGAGATACATATGCGAGTAAATTAACATTATGATGCCTAGACAGATATTTGCGAGACAGTAAAGGCAAATAGCAACAACCTGGGGGAGAGAATTTTATTTCGGCAATGTCTCCACTAAAGGTAACATATGGTGAGTGTTGGTTAAAAGAAAGTTAAATAAAATAAGAAAAAAAAAAATTAAATATCCTTATGAAAAAAATTGAAATCAATAACGTTTATATGCAATAAATATATTTTTGCATATCTATGTATCAAAAATGAATCAGAGAAGCAAACCCTCACTGTTTATTTATATACAACGACAGTCTGAGCGACAGCCAGCAATGTAAGCTTTTGTAAATCCATTTAAATTCTGGCCACAAAAATGTGTTGTATTTGGTTTTATCATGGCTGCTGTTGTTGTACTACAACAGGGCTGCTTGTAGGAGGAAATTGCACTAAACCGAGTGCATTGAGTAAATTGATTAGAAGCAAAGGAAATAGGGTAGATGAATACATACCTGCCTGTATAAGTGCCTACATATACATTGATAACTGAGAGGCAATTCATCTATATATATAGCGCTTGTGTCATTAGTACGACTTGCTATACCCAATTTAGTACACATGTCAACTGCATGACTGTGCAACTATGTTGTTTGGCTACTTTTCGATTGTCGTTCCAAACTATATTAAGTCGACAGCTGCTATGCCAAAGTAGTCGAAACAAATATTTGCTGTGCGCTTACATTACAATTGCATGCATACAAATTTGTTACTCATACGACATGGCGCACAGTGATGTGGAAGCTCATATTTAGCGAAAAAAATAAAAAGTAGAACTTTAATTTTCACATTTATTCATTTACTTTAATAAAGGGCAATATAATTGGCATGATTGTTTACCTACCTAAGCTCGAAAAAATATAAAAAAATTTTAGGACGGGCATTTTGATGAATTTATGGTTTAAACAATTTGGTAATATTTTCATATTTAATAACACAATAATATTATCAATGTACGCTAGCCCTATTTAGATGATATGCAATGAATTTTAGTGCCTATATCTGCGCCAACTTAACCTCAAAAATGTTTAAAACGTATATTTAAGCTAATTATTAATGAATTTGTCATAATGTTTTGAGTATATCTAGTAAATTTACCATCATGAGAAATTTTGAAAGTGCGGCTTAAATTGGACAATCCCTATTTATTTGAATTAAAACCGCATTCAATATGTTCTCTATCAAAATTGAAGTAAGCAATAATTTGGCCTAAATAATGCTTTTATATTGTTTCATAGATGTTATACTAAAAAATTTAGTAAAAACGATTGAAACCAGAATGTTTATCTGTTCATATTAGCCCTTTGATTAACACTTTAAATGACTTTTAGTTGAACAAAATTTTTCTGATTTCTGCTACTTAAATTTGGCTTAACATTATTATTTTGTTGCAAATTTTTAAGGTTTTGTTGTTACTCAATCATTGCTTTTTAAGGTTAAGCCCTTAAGCTATAAGAAATTTCAATTTCAATTCCAAAAGCAAATTTTTTCGCTAAAATCACACTGCTTATCACCTCTACCATGTTGATGCATACATATATGTGTGTATGTGTTTGTAACTTTTGTGCTAGCACATAGATGAAATTTTTGTTTGAATGTTTGGAGTTTGAACTTGAAAGCTTTTTTGTATGTAGCCTGTAGTATTGGGCAGAAAAAATCTTGCTGTAGAAAACTTTGGGAAACTCTATTTTTGTTCTTGTGTTGTCCTTGCTGTTATATTAATCTCTATGTTCGCTTAACATATTTACAACGAGATCGATTGTGGCCATCATGTAATCGCAGAGCTTCTTGTCCGTCCGTTACAACTTTTTTGTAGTTTGTGCAACGGTGTTTAATGCCTTTGGGGTACAAAAGTTTAGTTAAGTCATGGTACATGCTCAAGTACACCAAGTCGCATGAAGACAAAGGTAACTAAGGCAAATAGCAAGTGCCAATCAAAAATTATTTTTAAAGGTTTCATAGTTAAATAAAAGTTGAGATTTAAATATAAAATAAAAGGGAAAAAGTAAAGATATTTTCCAAAGTTTATTAAAGTTTTTTTGAAATATTTCGGCGAGACATTCACCAATTTTATAAGAGAAAGGCATAAGTCGTTATTATTATTACTAACTTCGAATCTATTACAGTATTGACATATATGTTTATAAGTACTTGTTTGCTTCATTAAAAAAAGAATATCTTCTGTTTGCATAGATACACATTTAAAAAAACGTAATAGCATCTTTCGCACCCTTCCAAAATTTTGCTACGCTCCCTCAAGGCGATTTAAAAAAAAAAAAAAACAAAAAAGAAAGTAGAGAGAAGAGAAATTTGTATAACGAAAGTCAAAAATGAAAAAAAAAAAAAAATTGCATAACAAAACATAAAACAAACATCGGTCATGTGCCTCCATTGATATGCACATATTCTTTTATATACTTTTCATTCATTTATGAAGCAACCTTTGGCGCTCATATATATGTCTGTATATGTGCGCAAATGTGCTGCCAAAAAAAATAACAGCAACAGACAAGCACTTATTTTGGCACACTGACACATTTACCTACATACAAATGAACACTTGTGCATTTTTTACGCTGAATTTATTGCCTGCGATGTTATGTATTCCTGTAGTTGGATGTTGCTCATACGACGTGGTGTCAATATCGGTTTGTCATGACATTGTTTGGTAAGATTGCTTGCAGCGCCGCTCGTATCAAAATATTGAATGATTACAAAATATTCTTTCTCTTAGCAATTGCTTTATTATTTCTTATGCTGTTTCTCATTTCGAAGAGTATTCTATATTGTTAATGGTGTTTTTTACATAAAGCTTTATTATGATATTTACACCATGCTTTTGGGCCTTCCATTTAACACAAATTATTTTGTAGAAATTCTGCGACACTTTGAACCTTAAAAGAAAATGCCATCGAAAAAAGAGTATTGTGCTAAAACACATTACCACGACTGCCAAAATGATCGCAGCGAATGCGAGTATGATTGAAATACGAATTTAACACATTAATATTAAAGAACCTTTTTTTTTGGTATAGTAGCTGCTAGGCAACCGTATATCAAAATTTACATTATACATGACAACTGGTTACTGGTTATAGACAACTGAGTAGCCCATCGGTATTTTTGGTGTATAATGTATTACTAACATCCTTCGTTATATTTTACAGAAATGTCCAATGAAAAACTCATTTTTTTATTTGTTAGGGTGGAGAATAAGTGATTTCAGACTTTTCCCATGACATTACAATATTTTAAAGGAATATAAATTTACGTATTACTTCTTAATGTATAATTGGAAGCCCCGTTAGAATTAGGAATAAGCATTAATGGAGAGGCCTTTCATTTGGCAGCAGTACTATAGTGGTCTGAGATGCACATTAACCCGGCTTTGTTACTAGATTAGCTTTTGAGCAGCTTTTTGAACTCCTAACAGTATAAAATATTTTTTGTGTGGATTTTCTATTTTTCGGATAATATCAAGAAGCACTTTACTGTTCTCACGATAGCTGGAACTACGTAACTGGAACGAGCCAGCAACTTTAGGAGCATTTCCCAAATTAATTGGAGAACTTTTTTTGCTGCTACTTTAACAAAAATTATGTATGCACCATAAATTGCACGAGAGAAAAAACCGTAAATGAAGACAGAATAAACAGGAGAAAAATGAACAAAGCAAAACACTTGCGCCTTCGTGTCTATGTTACCAACAAATTTTTTATCAAGAAACTGGAAGCGATGATAATGACAGATTTAAAATGCAACGTAACAATTGCCTATATGTGCTCTTTGGAACAAAAAATTCAAACTGCGAAATCTCCACGTAAAAACAAAAGTTCGCTTTTGTAAAACTGAAATAAGACTCTCTGATTTTCGCATCATGTCCTTTAGAATACATATGTACTGTTATCATCCCACGAGACGAGCTCGAAGTGGTCTTTGCATGGAACGAAAGGTTTAGCAGAGCTACTTAGAAAGCAGTGACTTGGATAAATTGGGTAATGATGCCTCAAGGACACAGAAAACTGAGCTCTGAGAGTATTGACTGAGGTATCAGCTGATGATAGCAAAGGAAGATGAAGGACTGGAAATATTCCCAGCATTGGAAATATTAAACATTTCGTCGGAGAAATTACCACTTCGACAAGTTTCGCCTGACACTTCCAATTGATACCAACTTTCGAAATAAAGAAACTTTTTGCAGTCAACGGACTTGCAGCCTTCCCAAACTCTTTATATTTACTGGTATATCTAAAGTAATGACCTAGGAGGGCTTAATATCTTTTAACTCATTAAGTAGAACTACAACAACACAAAAGAGTAATTATTCAATGTATTTTTGGAGATGAAAACCCCTCTTGAGTTTCCTACTTGAAAAGCGTACTTTCTCGAATGTTTTTATCAATGAAAGGAATACAGATCCATTAAGCATTAGCAATGCCATGGAACGACTGGAACAAAGCTTGTCATACTCTACCTTGCCTCATAGCGCTTTTATGGAGTGGTATAGTTCTCTTATAGATAAATGATAAATACAGCTAGTTGTTGTGATATTTGTTCTATGCTGAAATTTATATTAATGATTGAATGCTTTATCAATTTAATATTTATATAAAAAAATGTTTGTGCACATAAATTCCACTTCTTATTCAATATCGTATGCTCATAAATTTTTATAAATATTTGCAACATAAAGAAATTCATTTTTATACCAAGAGTTTCATTTCATGTAATGTATAAAACAACAAACAAACAAATCTGCACTATATTCGGAAGCCATCAATCAAATGCCTGTAAATACCGAAAATACACGCAACCATGCGACCACACCCCACAACAATAACTACAACAACTGATGTAATAAAATAAATATATATACAGTAAATGAATAACCCGATGAATATGAGTAAAGAGAAACAAGTGCAAAAGAACTGAGTTGGCAAAATATTTATTTTTTATATGGCGATGATAAAAAGTGTAGTATAAATATAAACAGTTATATTTCTTATATATGCAATTGTGGGTGAATGCACAAAAACTGCGATGGTTATACGTCTGTTACTCATAAAAACGCAAGTTATGTAAAAGTGCAAAAAATTTGTTGAAAAAGCATAAATGATATCGTAAAATATGGCAATTGATGAAATCAACAAAAATTATAGTCACAAATTATACGCAAGTATTTGTATTTGTATATATATATATATATATATATATATATATGTGTGTGTGTGTGTGCCTAGGGCACAGGGTAAAATGAAACAAATAAAAATAAAAAATTAAATGAAGATGTCCTTTAAAGCGCAGATTGCATAGTTCTTGTTTAAGTTATGGCTTAACAACTTTGTCATTTTTATTGCAGCCTTTTAAGCGAATTTTTTTTACAATAATATAAAATACGTATTATATAGCATAAAAGAGGGATTTATGAAAATCGTACATCATAAAGCGCTGGCATGCTAACTGCGCGCTTTAATGCGGCTCATAAAAAATCATTAGTTGCGTGCAAAGGGTAAATGTATATATAAAACAACAAAGAACTCGTAAAGTCGCCTGTTTGCAAATGAAGTTGAAATGAATAAGTGAAGACTTTGTGTTGAATAGCAAATCAGAAATTGTGTTTGTCGAATCCGACAAGTGTTTTTTGGCATATTCAACAACTTTATAATTTTAGACGAATTATTAAACTGAAACAGTTTCTAACTGCATTGTTATACTCATGACACTTTGCATTTGAAAATGGAAATAGAAATAGAAAATAGCTAGCTCGCGAAATGACCTTTAGAAATATTATATGCTACATAATCAACGATAAAGTTTATTGAGAATAAGTTTTGGTTGAAGTGAGGTATACCGCAATACGTACTGACGACGACTAATATGACCGATTTGTAGTAAATTTAAAGTATTCACGAAGGTTTCATCTTATTGGTATGTAAGGTCCAATTAACTTAGCAAATGGAGACTTTTCACCATTTGGTTGGGAAGTTCCTCGCTTCTGATAAAGGATTTCCTGAACTTTACAACGGTGGTATTATTAACTAATTTTTCTCTATAATTTTCAATGAGATTGCTATTTTTATTGTTGTAAAAACGAGAAGACGAGAAAGAGCCTAAACTCGTCACGAAAAACACGAAAAAAAAAAAATTCTGAAAATCAGCCTAATGTAATGAGGTTTTGTATGGAATTTTGCATTATTTTGGCATGGTCAGGCGATACAGACCCATTTGATAAGCCCCCATAAACTTTAAAATGTGAGCAATATAAATAATTTAGTATACTTTAAATGGTATGTGCGTTCGAATATGTCATGAAAAATTGTGTATATACGAGTGTACATAACGTTAATGACACGAATAATATCAGTTGGCCTTCCAAGAAAATTAGTGAAAGGTAAGCAAACTTTAAAAATATGAATTCATTACCGAAAATGGTGGTGATAAGTAATTACAAGAATCTGCCAGAAAATGCGGATTCAGTTGGAAGGGAAAAGCTTTACTTCTATGTCAATGAGCTTAGAATGTTTCCTAAGTTATGATCAAATATATGTATTCCATTATATATATATATATATGTGCATTAAAATTATATATATATATTGAAAAGAAAAAGAAGTCCATGCACATCATTCTTCTAGCCGTAGAGAGTTCTTACCAAAGGGTGAAATATTTAAGATCTTGTTCCGAGGAAGAACTAGATTGCTTCTTAGAGGACAAAAATATTGCAATACATAAAGTGATATTATGGGGCAATATATTGGGTTAGAATTTTTTAATTCTTTCATATATTTTTGTTCGAAAATTAATATATTTATATACACCCTTTCATCGTAACTTTTTATTTACTCAGAACAAAATCAATTTCGGGGATAATAACGGTCATCCTACAATACAATATTGGGTATCTATTCGACGTCTTCTTCTCGAAATTATCGAAAATATATATGCATACAGTTTGTCAATTAATTGTTTGCAAAATGGAAACAACATGAAAATTAATATTTTAGACTTAGTTTTTAATTACAGAGATAAATGATTTCAGCTTTCTTTCACTTATACTATAGCTGAATGTATCCTAATTATATTGTGCCTCAATAAAGTTTCAAAGGTCAAAATATAAACTTAAAAAAACAACAAAATGTACAATCCATAATCTCAAATATTGTGCTCTCAAAAATGCAAATAAGATCTTGTTTGCCACAACAAATATTTCTATTAAAAAGTCTTCCCTTGTGCGGTGTATTTTGGAAAATTTGGACTGATTGAACACTGGGAAAATCATAGTGATGGTTGAATTAAGGCTGGAGCTATGAATAGCTGGTACCATGACAAAACAAAAATACGCTAACAGTTAAGTGAATACTCGACCTTTTTTTTGATATTGATGAGGGATGGTTGTTGTTATTCGATATATGATCTATATTTCACTATAAGGTCAATTTTAAGTTAAAATTTTATGCTTGGAAGTATTACTAATATGTGTGATCCCTTAGCTCTTTCTTCAGATAGTCAATTTGATAAAGTATACAAATAATTGTTTACGCAAAAGTTTTTTATTTTAATCTGTTCTCTACTGGATTCGCTTCCCTTATTACTACTTTTAAGTTTATGCTTCGAAATCTCAAATATGCGAGCTTTATATTTTCAAATTTGACGAGTGAGAAATGATTTATAGAAACTGGGAGAATTTCCGGAATATTTAAAAATTAATTATTTCTAATATCTAAAAAAGACTTAAATTTTTTGTATGCAGCTTCTAGATTGCTTAGTTAGGGCTCTCAAGCATAGCTTTACTAATTCTCTACATATGTCTTGAAGATAGTTCTGGTCTATTTTATGTCTTTTAAATGCAATATAGTTCATAAAATCATTTTAAGATATAAGCTTCGCACTACTACCCCACCTTATGTCACTCAGACTCTATATTTAGTGGAATGGCTGTGAGTCGTTTGATTAATGCTCTTAAGAAATTCCTCTCTTTCCGCTTCTCTTTCTGTCCCTCTGATTGTTGTACCTTAACGTCACACCATTGAAGCTAAATTTTCGAAATTCCCTTAAATTGTCATTGAAGTGAGTTCAATGGTATTGGAGTTCACAATGAACATCACATTTTGTTTATCTGATTATTTGCACAGGCATTTAACATTTTGAAAGCAACAGGAGCAAGAGTGTTGAGTGTTTCACAAGCATTTAGCAACTTAAACAAAGCATAAATAAACAAAGGGCAGCAACAACTTTTAAGAGATATAAATGATTTAAATTTCAGCGCCATTTATGTGTGTCCCATTGCTTTGATGCTGCTGCTACAGCACATAAAACCATTGCACCTCAGCGCACAAAAGTAGGCAACGCCTGTTAATGAACATAAATTATCACAAAAACGCTACAGTGAGCAAAGTATGAAAGCGAAAAAAGTAAAAAAACAACAAAAACAAAAGGAGCTTTATTGCCATGTATGTGTGAGTGTGTGAGCGATGCCTTGATTTGCTTATATGTATGCGATTATTCGATTTTCTGTGTGTGTGCGTGTGTGTGTTCAATGAGTTTGCGCCACCGCAGCGAATTATGCATGTTAATAGTCTGCTTACGGACGCAAATGGCGAATTTCTCACACCTTCTCTCTATTTTGATAATGCTGTACGCGCTATATACCCGCGGCATTGCGCTTAACGGGTCGCTGCGGTTTACTTCTTTTGGACGCTTCACAGCTTTTTCGTTTGCATTGTTGATGTTATTATTAATATTATGTATTATTATTATTATTATTTTAAATGTGTGCTCTGAAACGTTACGAACATCATTAGGAGATGAGCATAAACATTCCGTTGATAACGGCGCAACAGTGAAAATCGCAAGCAAAAGCAAGAAACAAAACAGAGGCCACAACAACAGCAAAAACAACTGACTTAATGTTATAAACAAAGGGACAAAGGCCGTGGTTCCGCGCTGGCGTTTTGTAATTGGCAGCTAGATGCTTCTTTGTATGATGACTTGGCTTCTTTCGCTGCCTCTTCTCCTTGCACTACGACACTAATTTCTGTTGTTGCTGCTGTTGTTGCCATTCCCCATCGCTGGCTTAGCAACAATCTTTTTTACTTGTTATTCACTCAGTTCACTGCCGTGATTGTGTATTGCCCCATCCGCCTTTCTACTTACCTGCCCGATTCTTCCTCTCTATCTGTGTGTTGCTGTCGGCATTTGTGCGGATGTGTGTGTGTGCATGCGCGCCCGTTTGAGCTTGCATAATACTGTTTGTCTGTGGTTTATGTCGGCTTGGTCTTGGTCTTATCTGCTTCGTTGTGTGAACTCCTTTGCGTTTTAAGCACTTCCGTTGTTACGCAACACCAACACATACATATATACATATGTACACGCCATGTTTAGTACTTTGTGCTCGTATTAATGCTTTCACTGCTTTTTTGGTTACAGGGTGCTGGCGAATTTAATCGTTTTTGCGAGATTCTTGATTGTAAGAAATTGCTGTTGACTTGAGATTGTAAAATAATGGGCTGCTACCGTACATTATACCAATTTAATCGTTTGTTATCGGCTTACTCCTATAAGGAGAAAGTACAATTAAACTTAGATAGTCGGTAGAAGTGTATAAGAAATCAAGCGCTTCTCACGGTTCAGATCCACAGCGCTCAATATTTCCCCAACAGTGCTCAATATATTAAAAAGTTTTGCAAATGATCTTGAGTATCTTAATGTTGGAACTTGTACTATAACTGGAAAATATGTTTAGTTCGTTAAAGCTGAAAACGGATAAGTTTCTTTCTTTGGCCTTTTGTGACCTCTTCGTAGGACATGCACGAACAAAAGGGAACGGTTCGTTCGACATAAAAGATCAAAAGTGGCGTTAGTCACATGCTACTTTGTGACTTATCGTGGACTCATTCCGGACTTTCACAGGATTATTTAAAAAAATTATTTTGATTTGACGGAGAATGTTATTGGTTTCATTTCGTTCAAATTGGATTTGGTTCTAAATTTTTCAATTGTACTTGTAAGTAGCAATTTGTTTGAGAGAAAAACTATTATTTTAGAGAATTACATTATGATCCAAAAGTAAGAAATTTTATTAAATGTACTTTTGCTATGAGGTCCAATACGCAAAGACTAAACTATGTGCAATTAAAAATTTTTTAAATTCTTTGCAGGGCTAATAGAATGGCATTTGAATACTATTCCCTTCATTTATTTTCCACTTTTTAACTGATTTTGCTCAAAGCTCTAGCCATTTGGTTTTGTTATTGTATAGTTTGCCTTTGAAATTTGTTGGTGAGTTTCCGATATACAATCGTATGACTGATAGTTCGGATATACAAAAAGCGTTTACATACAATAAATCAATAAAATCAAAATATTGGACTCGCGTTTCTTCTACGTTGAAGTCCGTTTAAAATATATATTTGTCCAGTTAATAGTAGAAAGTTAATTATACTTTTCTTCTTACAATGAGAGACATAAGTATCTTGCATGTCGAGATCTAAAAATGTTTAACTTTTAACCTATTTTCATCATTAATTGAGAGAAGACAGTATCGTTTTCTTAATGCTGAGGAGCGAATCACTGGATTTGAGAGAGCATCCGTGGAGCATAAAAATTACCCAAAGTATTTCCCTACGACTGGCAAGAGTACGAAGGTTAATAAGCTTTAGTCGACTATATACGGGGGAGAATTGAAATAAAAATCTCATGAAATTGATTGAGAGTACGGTTTATAAAATTTCATCCACGATAGGATATTTAAGGAAAATTTTTCGATTGGTAATCCGCGATTGCTGAATGTATGGAAAGTATATTATTTTTAGGCAAATACTTTGAAATCTTCATTTGACTATAATAATATATAGTAAGCCAAATGGAATAGCTTTTTGTAACCGGCTAACATTCTTGATTGATATCCAAGTTGAATTAAGTACAGTCATAACTACGTTGAGGACCAAGTTCGTTTACCTTTTGACATACAATTGTAAGGTGCAAATGAAAACTAATATTTTTCAAGGAAAACGGACCTGATGTTGCAGTAATATAAATAATAATAGTAAACTATTCCAAAATACCTGCCTGTTTGAAATTTTCAGAAATGAATACAACGAAAAATCGGCCAGTATACTGGTATTGAAGTAATGATTAGTTGAATGATTATTCGACTACAGGGTCGATATATACCCTAAATTATATTGCGGTATGATACTTAATTCACTTCTAAAGCGCTTTCATCTCAAAGTGATTCGAAAATGGCGCCTGGCTTTTTAGTTCCCTACGATCAGGAGACAGTTGTCCTGCATAATGAAAATTTTTGGTGAACGGTTGTTTAGTGGATACTATACCAACGCTAGTCGTGAGACACAATAAGACTGCAAATTACAGCATTAAGATCCACTAACTCCAATATCTTCTCCCTGACGTCTCAATTTCTGAGAAACTTACTCAGTCACCCAATTATGCTGATATTAATACTATAATTATTCCTTTATCAGGAAACTTTCATTAGATTACTTTCATTTACTACACCGAAATCCCCCTTTACTGATATTTCTTCATGCAATCCTTCTTCTCCACTGTTCTCAATGAATTTTTTCTAAATATTGCCTTAATGGTTTACATGGTATGATTTACACCACGTATCTGTAATAGAGCGAGTATAGTTGCCCTTCGTTAACAGTATACCAAATATAGTATAAAAAAAACAGCAAAACAGTAAAAGTATACCGAAATTTACATCCATGGTTATCGACTATCTACCGTAGGCAACTGAGTTGGCAGTCGGCAATTTGTGTGTTATATCGATTACATCAAGCCTCGTTGTAGTACGCAAAAATGACAAATCAGGAAACCGTCCAAGATCAGTTGCCTACAGTATTTTGCAAGTTTTGGAGTTTGAATAAATGGAATAGCATTAAGGATAATATGTATACTCTATTTTTTATTTATTTACGAATGTTTCTAATTGAAAAATTTAATAAAATTCAATCTAGTCCTCTCTCTCAATCTCTCTCAGTCTCTTTCCTCAAAACCATGTTCATAAAATTTACACCTGGCGAACAGAAACATTCTCACACCGTGGCATTCAAATGTAATTAAAATTTTAAGAGTTTTTCAGGTTGATATAATTTTTTATAATATCGCTTTCGGCAGGCAATATACTTTTCTGTCATTTGTAATTCCATACAGACAATTCGAATATAATAAAAAAATGATTTCCTTTGCGAAAACCAACATCGAAGTGCAACATTGCCTTTGTCAAATATACGAGTAAAATATTAAATTTATTGCTACTTTTCATAGGCGTATTACTTTTTTACATTTTATATCATACACTTTGGTAATGAAAATTTTTTTTTCAAACCTTTATAGCCCTTATTTCATTATTTTTGCAACGTTCTTCGCGAAAATCATTTAGGGTGGGTGCGCAATGTGTGCGCGTGTGCAGCGACAGAATGCCGCCGAAAAGCAAAGTGAAAAAAATTTGCCGCTTGTTGATTGCCTGCTATTGTCAGTTGAAATTTCGCACAAAATAATGCGAAATTGAAGAAATCTGCGGGCAGGAGTGCTGCCAGACTGTTACAATGTAAATTAATGCTTGCTTTTTGCCGAAAAGATTTTGTGATTGCAGCGGAGTGTTTTCTTTTTTTTTTCTTTTCTTTTTGTCAAAGCAATCAGCAGCGGCGTGATTAACATAATAATGCTGATGATGGCCTAACGCAAAAAGCAAATAAGATAACAACAAGAAAAAAAAAAAGTTGTGTCGCAAAATGCAGCTGCAAAAAGTTCACGCTTTTTCATACCTAATGTAGCTATGAATTACTAAATACATATTTACGTGTGCTAACACATATTTATGTGTGTGTAATGTGTATTACATTGACACCGGCGGCGGCTTTAATGATTACATTTATTGGAAAAAGTGGAATATATGCTTTCACTTTTTCACTTTTTCACAATTTCCATTTCATTGTGATTTTTTATAACACACATATAACTACGCTGTTGCTATTGTTATTGTTGTTGTTACTGTTTTGCTGCTCATTACGCTAGTACCGCTGCGGCGTCGCCTTGGCAAGCATACAATTTGGTATAACCATAATCCAATTTGTGCGCTCCTGCGCCTAAGTGTATACAACATGGAATTATATTACTTGCACACACACTCTCATACACATGTATATGCTTTTATGTATGTGTGTGCACATATTTATTTAGTGAAATTTGCATGTGTCATCTAATCAAATTATATTTTGTGATGAAAGCACACACAGATACACCCGCGCGTAAATATATATACTCCAGAGACACACTCCCGCCATTAAAGCAGTTTATTTGATTTTAATAAAACATAGTCATCTGGAAGGACTCTTTTTGCATATATTTTCGTCTAGCGCATTGAGCACTCCGCCGGCTGTTGCTTATGTCATTTGGCGCCTAATCATCGGTTGTTTGTTATTGTGCTTTTTTGTAATTGTAGATAAGGTAGAATGCCAGCTTATCTGCACGCTGGAAGCCCATTTGCGCGTCTAACAGCCGAATAGTTCTTTGTTGTCACTTTTATTATAAGTTTTTTGCTGTCCTTGTTTGCTTATCGCTGCTTTGATTACTCTCAATTTTTTTGCGCTTGAGACTTTTGTTGTTGGTTCATCGCATGCAGCTCAAAATGTATTGTATTTAATAGATGCTTCGTGTAATTTTCGATGGCATATATATTTCTTTTTTATTTATTAGATATTATTCCGCAAAAAACTTTCAACTTTCGAGCATAGAAATGGCAATATTTTAGTTAATTAGAAAATGCTTCCAATTGAAAAAACTTACATAAGTTTGTACTTTTTTGCAGTTAATTATTTTGCTTCTAACTCTACAAATATGATAGTATTAATTATGGATTTAATTTTTTGGTGAATAAATTCTTCTAGAAATGTGTTACCAATCCAAAAATAGACTCGCTTCGGATGAAATGCAACCTTTTTAGAAGGATGGAGTTTTCTGTCGTATCATTCTAAAGGTCTGCTAAATTATAATACCTTAAACCAGATAATACTTTGTGTGCAGCCGCTATTAACTTAAGAAACACACTTTTAAAGCCCTTGATAAAGTCTCACAATAGCCTGAGTTGGGTTTGAGTAATGTGGATATCATCGTTAAATGAAATAATAATAACACTACATTTATACAGCGTTATGTTGAAATCAATCATTTATAAGAGGTGAAAAGCTTTCTTGAATTCATAACCTTCTTGATTAAGCTGCGTCAATAATAATATTCGACCTTAACGCCTCAACCAGATGCTTCGCCGTGCTTATAAACTCATAAAGAATGTAGGGTCACCATCGAAAACGATTGGAGACTGTCTACGAAAATAATTTTCAGGTCCTTGTGTCAATTTAGAACTAAACTTTATTCCTCGTTTTTCCATTTACAGCTTGATTGCAGTATCCATCTTCGTTCAGTATTTTCATCTACGAGGTATCTAAGAACTGATTTACTCTAACAGAATTTGAATTCTAATGCTGTTTACTACAATATAATATACAAGAATTATTTATCTAGATTTCTGTTGGAAAGAAATCTGAGTTGCCATGAACCAAAGCTGAACACTTTCAAAATCTGTGAAAAACACCTCTCTGCTGCATTCGATGTTATATTTATACTCCAATTATGTAAGGCGACTACTGTTTAGTCGAAGGTGTATTAGCCAGGCCGCCATAACATTGCATGTAGAAAATTTCGTAAAATGAAGCAGAAAGAAGTGTAGCACATTAACGGCAATTGGAGTTTAATATCATTATATTTAGTAGATTTGACTTGGCAACTGGTATGACTTTGCAATATAACAAATTATGGTAGTAATATATAAAACACCAAGAATAGCGATTGGTACCAGTGATCAGCAACTGGTTTCCATGCTTAATACAAATTTTTGTGTACAGTTGCCTAATGGTTACTAGACTATCGCTAGTCGCCATACATAATAGCGTTATAAGCTTATGCATTGACTATGGTAATTTACTTATCTCTCAAATTAGCATTGCTGATGCCTAGTTCGCTCCTTTGTCATGTTAGTTTTCGAATATTAATCATTCATCATTCCCTGATTTTCAAAACATCTACAAGGTCAACTCAACGCACTATTCCACCAAAAAGATGGTGCACGTATGTATACAAGAGACTGAATGCGAAATAAAGAGTGCCCGAAATGTTTATTCAATCTTCAGTGTTGATACCGACTTAGAATTATATCGACCTCGCCGATCAAATTAATCAAAAAATTTTATTTGTTTATTAAAATCCAATTTTAATTTGATTTCGAATGCATTAAGTCTATGTTTTCCATTTTCCAATTCAAACTCACTGACATATAACCATTTATTTAGTTTCATATGAGTGTATGCACAAGAAAATGCCCTAGATTCAAATTGAATTTGCCATCCATTGCAATATACTCCATGCAATTTATCAAATCATCTTAAATATTTAATAAAACATGCCTTTGAAGTCAATCGATTGAAAATATGCTATCGGTATGTGCGGCCATTGTTGACTAGAACTACATATTTGAGCGCTGAAATGCTTTCCGGAATGTTTAACCTGTTATTGATTGTGACAAAGGCAATCAAGTTATTTTTAAAATACAATAGACGAATACAATCGAATAATTGTGTATGTAGTGTTGCCTATAAAAGATTTTATACGTACATATATATGCATAGTCAGATATACATATGTTTAATATAATTACGAGTATAACTGCACTCTTATTTGTCTCTTATTTGTTCGTGTGTGTGTTGAGTGGTGAGATTTTTCATGTATCGTTTGCGGTATTTTAATAACGGTGAATGTGCGTGTGTAGTAGCGCACTGCTTTTGCTTTTTCGAATACTAAAAATTCAAGAGAATTGCTGTTGTGGCGATGGCATGGCATTTACGCACGCAAACTAAAGGAACAACAACACGCTGCTCTGCTCTACACATATTAAAGTTGACGAGCAAAACAATGGCCGGGGCGAAATATTCATGAAATAAGCAGTTTCTCATATATATATATATATATATATACATATACTATAAGAAAGAGGGTGCTATATACATATACGTAGGTTCATAAACATATTTAAATATGTGAAAAGATATGGAGTGAAGTATGCCAAACTTTTGATGCATTAAATTCTTAAGCGATAGGAACAACTATACACATTAGGGTGTCCCAAAAATTTTACGACTGAATGAAAAATGGAAACATCTCCTAATCTTATCTAGATTAAAATCTTATTTCTCCTATCCTAAATCTTATTTCTAAGTTGGAACTTTGTTCTGCAAACCAAAATGTTTAAGATCTCGGCGCAGTCTCTCAGCATCAGTCGTTTATGGGAAGTTTCATCGTGGATGTCGAGTTGTCCAACACTAAAATCAGCGACCATTTGTCATTCTGCCATTAAAATCACTAAGCATGATTTTTAGATTTGTAAGGCTCTCAGATATGCATTCGAAGTGTTTATAGAAGGCATTCTTAGTAGTGGTAAAATGTTTTCTCTCGTTTTGCAAATTCGATTATAAAGTTCTGTTTCTTTACATAACCACTGTAATAGATAAAATAAGGATAAATTTTTGTTTTCTTTTTTCTTTTTTGCTTTGTGCATCACAGAAGCAGGCTTACAACTTCCGAAAATGGAATTTCGAGGTAGCAGGAGGTGGGATTGGATATAGTTCTGTAAGTGGTTTAAAACCCTTATAATAATTTATATAACACAATAAAAATTTCCACAATTTATATAATTTTCCTTTTTAAGTGAAACTTCATATCTATCTAATATATCTCTCAATTTGCTAAATAATCAAAAATTTTTTATGGAAATCGGCTATCTCTTTCTTGACTATTTGGCTCGAGATTTTTTTGATTTTTAAAAACTTTTCGAAACAATTTAGCATTACCGGGTTTTTGCAGATCCGTTATTGATAATATTCTTAACGAAGAACTTAGGATATTTTGAATGTGTTTTCTATAATGAAAAGTTACGTGGATTTTCAGGAGAGGTACCATAATAATTTTATTGCTGAAGACCTTTAATTTGGTGTTACCTCTGGAGAAATATTGGAGTTCAATTGATTTGAAAATCATCAATCAAACTTTACAAATGTATATTACTAACCTTTGTGCTAGAAAGATATGACCTCAGATATATTACCAATAAGTGCTCAACAAGAAGATTGTCTACAAATTCTTTCATGAGGGACCTTTCGATGTTGATCGAAATTTGTCACGTTTCAGAGATAAAATAAACCGATTCTGAGAATAATGCATTGATTTTTTTTGAGTTTTTGTAGGGAATACCAGAAGTGATCGTAATCTCTTAAAAATAGTCATATACGTTTACGGTACTTGGCGGTAATTGCCGGTAGTTCCGCAAGTGAAGTACTTCTCTGCATAGGCTACATCAAATATATAAACATATGTAACGAACAGCCCTAATGTTCAACGAAAATTACATGTAAATATAACACGAATGAGTGTTGGTTGAATAATTTCAATATTAAATATATTACTAAATATATATAAAGTCCGTATTTGTATGTAATTACACATTAGAGGCAAATCTTGAAATAAACTAAACATTACGCACATGAATATTTAAGACAGACCCTGCAGGGGTTTAGGTAGCAATTGTATGGAATCACTGGTGTCATATCAACGCTTACAAGCGCACATTAAAGAGACATGAAATACGAGTACATTTGTATATATTGCTGAGTATACATTGTAATATTATTTACATTTAGATTTTATGTATATATATAAATATACGTACATATGTCTTGAGGCAGCATTTGTAATTTAAGGTGTTCGTGCGTATCGCATTTGTACTTCGAGACGATTCAGCAGTAAGTCAAATTATAAATAGAAACTATGCCTGACAAATGTAAGTCATCCCAAATATGTCGTACTACGTCTAACTGTTGATTTATACGAATGTGTATGAATGTATGTGCCGTGTGTGACAGCATATTGTTGAATATCCCTGGGACAGTTTCGGATGCGTATAGTCGTTAATATGTTAGGTTAACACAAATGTGGAAACATTTACGATATATATCACGATATGATGCATATAATATAATATGTATTTAGTAGACAATTTTGCATAATTGTAGATACATATTTACAAAGCACCTCTTGGAATTGAAGTTTGTGCGGTTTACCTGTTTAAGTATCGAACAGACATTGTTCTCTGCAAGATTGCTTTATTCAATTAATTTCACAGATAAACGAAAAAAATGCTGTAGGTTAACTATTATATACATATATACGAGCATGTCTATATATATGAGAAGTTAAGAATTTATCATAAGCAATGCTTTAAGATTGTCGAAATGTTTTTTGGAAATGTTCTGCGTATAAGTAAGATGAGCTAATTTCTTAATAGCTATGTCTTTACCGAACGGTAACTGTACCATTAGTAATTTTTTGGGTTTTTACATTCAATAGTAGTATATGAAGCCATGTATATATTGAGCAAAAATAATAAATTTTCTACCAAAATATGACATATTTATTTAAAAGAAATTTCGAATAGAGTTCTCTTAAAAGATGCCCGTCAACAAAACACAAACAAACAAATTTCTTCGAAATATTAATATGACCAAAATCTACTATAATTCATTAAAAGCAATATAAATAATTATAATAGCTATATAATAAAACTATTTCCACGTAGGGTTTATAGGGTTTCTGACATTCATTGGAATTAAGCTTACTTATCAAAATACCCTTCATTTGTATGTAATGTAAGAAGTGACATTTTCATACTAAATGGTAATGGTAATGGTCAGGTAAAGACAATATATTACCACCTTTAACTTATCGCCATTGGCAATAGAATTTTTGAATGACCAAAATTTCGAATACATAGGATCTGCTCAATATAGTCTAGTATTTGACTTACTTTTCAAAAGCGCCATTGACAACCGAGTTGACTCAATGGGACTGGAAAAAACATTTAAAAATCGGTTAAAATTATTGCAAACCATACATGCAGATTACTTCGAAAAAGAATAAAGCCAGTTTTGATTATCAATAATGTACCATGCACCAGACTGAAGACTTATTTTTAAGATTACATCGTCCTCCAAGTGACTAGAATAACTTACAAATAAAAATAATTTAACTCCTCGGCTATATTGTTCTTAAAATTATTTAACAGAATACTCAAATTCTCTTTGTTTTCTAAATCTAAAACAAGGGAACCTTGTAAATCTGAGTGAATTCCATTTCAAAGATTCGTAGCAGCTATAAAAGCAATCCGAATAGGCCATGATAGAATATTGTGGGAACACAAATCGTAAATCATTTGCACTGCTTTTATATATACAAAAAGTAATGGTCCGTAAAGTCCGTAATAATAATAATTGTGGTAGTGTGCCTCTTAAACGGAAATAAACAAATCTGCGTTTGCTTTCTCTGTTCACCATGTACAATATTATATACAATTTCCCTAATTTAGGACACCCACTTCGCTGGATAACATGCACAGCTTATTCGGTTCACACGGAGGTTGATTTCATAAGTTAACAGGCGACATTATCGATTTGCATACGCCCGAAATTGCACGAAACTAACAATTTGTAATTTGTTTGCATGTAATCCGATGGATATGCATACCCTTAGAATTATACGAGCTAGTGTGAGGAAAACACAATTTAGCATTACGGAGGCCCTTCACAGTAGTATTTGTAATATTGTACGCATATAATTTTCATGCAAGTAATTGAACCAGCTGTTGCAACTGCCATGTTTCTATTAATGTCAGTGTGGTGATTACACGTAAGTCATGAATTTTTTTTTTGAATAAGGTTGACTTTCAAATTTCGTGAGTTACGCGCAATCGATTTTCGATTTCTTTGGGACGATAATGTTTGTTTTTTATTCTTTTTTTTTGTTTTTTGTTTTTTGTTTTTTTTTTTGTTTTTATTTTGTTGTGATTGGAAGATATAGAAGTAAGTAGGGTTTTGGTGCCAAATGTTGATTCAGAATTCTACAGAAATGTCTAGTAGTAGTGCACCGAAGTTTATAAATAAGGCTCATGAAAAATACTTCATATCATTAGTAGAGAATTCAAGCCAGAAATTGTTCAGAAAAGACTATTCGTTCCAAGTTTTTGAAAACGACCAGTTTGAGTGTGGGTAACCTTATATGAAAAAAGAAATATCGCTAGATACTTCCGAATAATTCTGACTATTTCCTCTTATTGCTTGAAAAACCAAGCGTATAGAAATGGAAAATTCCGATGTGCTTTTGCTATCAATGTGTGACTTAGTACTACAAACAAATAACTTTACTATTTGCTAATGAAATACAATTGAAGTCTACTGGTTTGTTGTGGACATCACTTAATATAATTTATCGACTTTAGTGCTATTGTTTTGCAATGATTTCAAAAAATTTGTTGAAGCTCAAAAACAAAAAATTTTATGGACTAATATATTTAAGAAAGCATACTGAATATCTGTGGGAGAGGAACCTTAGTTTTCTATATACGAGACCGAAACAAAACTATATTCTACTAGCTGCATTATTTCAAAATATTTCAAAATCTAACGAAAATGGATAGTTAATAAAATCAAATACCGATAAATAATAGATGAAATTGTCAGCTGAAGCAGGAACTATAATATATTGCACTATTTGATAACTATGACTTCTTTCCTTTTCTGTTTGGAAAAAGGAAAAAATAAAAATTGTGTTATGAAGCTTAGAAAAATCGGAGAATAATTAGACACGAATTTATTGCTTTACTATCGTACCAAAGCTATAAGGCTAAAAACTTTCAATTATCTTAGAATCTTAATCTATAGACTTCTTTTTGTGTATATACCGAACCTTTTTGTGTGTAAATATAAGCGAAGAAAATAATTATTCTAAAACTTTTCATTGAAATAATGTTGTAAGAAAAGCTTTTCGATAATTTTTCAATGGGGAGGTGGTTTATGATTTCCATATCACCTGAAGCTTTAATAACATGTGACATGTGACATGTAAAAGCGTATAACCATATACGAATACTTCTGCAAAAGCAATTAAATTTTGGAATAAATAGCCTTCTAATACTTCTAATACTTGATCGCCTTCAGTCTAATACTTGATGAGTTGAAGTGAAAGCTTAGTTTTTCACTTACTGTGGGCTAATGATTTATAAAGAACCTATAATTTAAAGCTGTTTTGTGAATTTTTTTGAGATCTTTCACTTCCAGTTTCACTTTAATATATGCGAACTATTTTCAATAGCTACTTTGGCTCAAACTCTGCTCTATCCATGAGTTTGTACACACAACTTTTCGTTTAACTTGTGTTTTGTCTAGAAGTGAGCAATGGCTCAGATTCAGGAAATTTAGATATGTCATCTTGGTGGATTTTTAATTTGAGTTGGTAAAAATGTTGTTAGTGCCAACAATTTTAAAATTGATAATAAATTCTTCAATTATTTAAATCACTGATACCGATCATTTCTATTTGAGTTTTTTAAAGAAATAAAGTTATTTTAATATTTTTATGAAATTGAAAATTATTTTGTAAATTTTGATATAACTTCTCTAAAGTCCGTATTTGTATACAAAATCTGCATCAGAGTGGAATAAATTTTATAAAATACTTATATATTGTATAAATGTTAATAATATTAAACAAAAAAGATAATGTGACATGTGCGTAAATATTAAACAGCAAATCAAAATATTGGATATTTTTGTGCACAACATATTTAATAATTTCATAGCAAATAAAATACTTTTATTAAAATCACTTTGTGTTTAAATTCACTAACGAAAACGAAATTTATTTTAAATACGCAAATATTTGCATTGTTTTGTTATGTTTTGTTATGTTTTGTTATGCTGCCACATTTGTGCATTCTCAATTGCGCACATACTCTACGGCGGCGCCATTTGTGCAACAATAGCTTAACTAATTCATACATACTTTATATGATTTTCTCACACATACATACATATGTATTTCCCAGTTCACATTGGTAGCGAGCGAGTTATGTGCGCACTCGTTTGTTTGCTTGTTGACAGTTAACGCCACATTATAAATTTACATAATTGCAAATGCATAAATAACATTTCATACAGCTCAGCTCACACATTCACATATACATACACACATACATACGTACACACATACATATGCATACGTACTGAATGCGCGCATGCTGCTCGCCTTGGTGCATATTAAATGCGGCATTATTGCGAAATGCAATATGTCCCCTGTGTTATTTTCCAATAAATGCCGTTAAACTAATTTCAGCCAATGAAATTATCAGTAATTTACATTTACATAATTGCAAATCGATTGCTTTGCGCTGCGGTCCTCTAGCAACCTGCTGCAATTTCGCACTTTTATTTTTCGCTATTTATGTTTTGATTTTGCATTAGCTACTGTGGTTCTTGTTGTAGTTGTTGCTAACATTATAGGCGCTAATGCGTTAATATCACGCCATAAGCAATTGCAAAAAAGTAAATAAATTTTATTTGCAATAATATTTAACCAGCAGTTGGCGATTTATCTGCTTTATGGCGAATTTATGTAGTAAACGGTTGGTTGCGTTGAATACATCGGTCTTTGCTCTAGATTTACCTATAAGCAAGTGCGACCAAATATAGTGTTATCTATGTATGATTTCATTGCGTGTGTGCAAATCTACTATCGAATTGCCTAATGACCATCATTTGCAAATAGATTTCAGATAAAATTAGCCGTTGCATTGAGGCAGGGTTGCATTCGAAAGCAGTGGATTGAGTAGGTATGCCTTTAAAAAATGTTTAAAAAGAAATAATTACACTAAATAGAATGTACAATATTTATGTAGTTGTCAACCAATTTTTATTTCATAAAAAAATGTTGCCACTTTTTACATATTGCTTGGTACTCCCACTCGACTGCACCCCAAATGTAGGCAACAAATTTATTTTGCTCCGCAAAACTACTACGCAAAACGTTATTATAAAAACTACTAAATGAAAGTTTAATTCAGCAATATTGTAACATAAATTTTGTACATGCGGTGAATTTAGGAAAACAATTTCCATATTTCGATATTATTTGAAAGGTGTAAGACTTCAAAGTTGTCAGTATTTAATCTGCCGGTTACTAAAAAAATGCACTGATGTTAGTGTTAGAAAGTAGTGGTAGAAAGGCTTGAAAAAATTCCGAAAGTTTATGGAGTTATAATTCTGCCAGCGTGTATTTATATCAGAATTCAGTATATGAGACTTTTGGAAGTAAATTCTAAATTTTATACCAGTTGGTATTCACAACATTATCTCTCGTCTCAAAAATGTATCGAATTTGTCAGCTAGTGTTGTTGGTGGATTACAAATTAGAATCATCTTAAACAAATACTGAAAAAAAGAAATTGCGGTTTTTCTTTTGGCTTTAGATGCAATAAGAAATGAAGAAAGATAATAACTGTTTATTGTCGATTAGACTAAAGTTAGCAAAAATTCCTTCTTTCTAATCTCAAAATTAGAGACTTGAGAAAGACCAAAATATCGTACTCCCTAATGGAGTACCCCTGTAGTGAAACGATACTTATTTGAGGCAATTGTGGCATGCAAAGCTAAATAGAACTCTAAACGTGGAAGAAAATTATCTCATTTCTAAAAATTAGGAAAAGTGGGCATTAAACTTAAGTCAGCGCAAAAATCTCCCTACATGTGGTACGAGCGGAAAATACTTTTCCATGGGCATAAATCGCAGGGCTCAAATATAAATTACGAAATGAATTTCTCCACAAACATTCCAAATAAGTTGTTTCATGGACAGACATTTTTGTCATTTTATCTGAAATAAGAAGAGAGATAAAACAAAAATTTGTTCTAGATACACAAATGCTTGTTATTTCTTTACATTCCTGTTTATAAACATATTTTAGTTTTTTCAATAAAATAATATTTACATTAGATTTTATATTTTCTTTACAGGTAAGCTGACAGATTGTGTCAAGTTGTTCATCAAGTCAAGTATCATCAAAATAATCATCTTCATAGTTCTTCAAGAATTACTTAATAAATTATGGTAAGGTATTTTTAAGTAAAAATCAAATGAAATACAATAAAATAATACTTTTAGTCATTATAATATGTACACAATATACATACACAAACACCCATTAAGGCACCGCAGTACATTCATTCACGCATAGGAAGCTATTGGGTTGTTCGGAAAGTCATTTCGTTTTTTCCCGCCAGAGGACTTAATTACGTTTTTTCGAAACTAACTTCACACTTAAGCCCCATAACCATTATATGTCATGAGAGCTGATATTGCAAGGCTTGTGTGTGAAAAAGTTCTATTAATTCTACCCAGTAGTTTTTGGTTGGTGCCTTTTTAAATATGGAGAGCAATAAGCAGCATTTTCGTCATATTTTACTTTTTAACTTCAGAAAAGGTAAAAATGCTGTCCAAGCGAGAAAAAAATTGACGGATGTGTATGGAGAAGGCGTGTTAACAGTACGCCAGTGCCAGAACTGGTTTGCAAAATTTCGATCCGGCAATTTTGATGTCGAAGATGCACCACGGTCTGGAAGGCCGGTCGAAGCTGACAAAGATGCGATAAAGGCATTAGTTGATGCAAATCGGCGAATCACCACACGAGAGATCGGTGAGAGGTTAAATTTGTCGAATTCAACTGTTTATGGCCATTTGAAAGGCATGGACTTAACCTCGAAGCTCGATGTGTGGGTGCCCCATGTCCTTACCGAGCGAAATTTGTGTCGTCGTGTTGACGTGTGTGATTCGCTCCTCAAACGTCTAGAAAATGATCCATTTTTGAAGCGGATTATTACTGGGGACGAAAAATGGGTTGTATACAACAATGTTAAACGCAAGAGGTCATGGAGCAGAAAAGATGAACCGGCTCAAAGCGTGTCAAAAGCCAACATTCACCAAAAAAAGGTGATGCTCTCCGTTTGGTGGGATGTCAAAGGAATCGCTTTTTTTGAGCTTTTGCCGGACAATACAACGATTAATTCAGAAGTCTATTGTCATCAGCTGGACAAATTGAATGATTCACTTAAAGAGAAGAGGCCCGAATTAATCAACAGGAAGGGTGTAGTGTTCCACCAGGATAATGCGAGACCTCACACAAGTTTGGTCACTCGCCAAAAACTTTTACAGCTTGAATGGGACGTACTGCAACATCCACCATATTCTCCAGATCTGGCGCCTTCCGACTACTATTTGTTCCGGTCCCTGCAAAATTTTTTGGATGGCAAAACCTTTACCTCAAATGAAGATGTCAAAAACCACCTGGACGAGTTTTTTGCCAGCAAGGACCAAAACTTTTATGAGAGGGGAATTATGTTACTGCCAGAAAGATGGCAAAAGGTGTTGGACCAGAATGGCTAATATATAATTTAATAAAATATTTATTCATTATACGAAAACTGTCTTTCATGTTCCCCCAAAAAAACGAAATGACTTTCCGAACAACCCAATACAAATCCGCTTTTGTTTGGCACTAAATCTGTCTGGACGTCTGACACTTTGTGCCAACTCACTCGTAAATTAGAATTTAATGAATTTAACGCGACACTGTTGACGCACACACAAATTATGCAAAATCAGAGCATTTAGTTAGAAATTGCAATTGCTTCGAAGTGCCTGTGTGTACACACCGGATTAGTGCTACAGCGCTGCTGATACGCACACTTCGCACGCACACTTAAACAAATTCATAATTTCAGAACTTACACAATTGCATTAACGTTTTATTGTCCGCTAGTTTCAAGTATTTTTTGTTGTTATTGCTTTGTGTGTGTTGTACTTGGTGGACAAATACAGCTGTGATTGTGAGTTAATGACACAGTGATTTGTAAGTATACAATAAAACAATTGGGTATTTCGTGAATTTGCCTACCTTGTTGTGTTTTATTAGTTAAAAAAAAAAAAACAGAAAAAAGAAAAAAGAAAAAAGAAAGCATATGACTACGAAATTTATTCTCCGAGTCTGTAATGCACTTTTGTGTTATTCATCTTACAATTAACACTGTGGAAAGGACTACTCTCAGTATAAATTGCTGAGGTTAGGCATTTTTAGGGCTCTAAATTGACCTAACCGCTTAAGGAGCGAAAGAGTGACCCGACGTTTGCGCTTTCCATAAAAAAAAGATAATATGATTATGATTCTAACATGCGTGATAATTGAGCCTTTCTACAGGCTAGTGACGGTTGAATCCAATTTAAGTCTTTTTGGAGGCATTTGTGGAAAAGAGTTTGAAAAGCATAGGATTTCTACTATAATACATGTAAATCTTAAGCGATACTCCAAGGTTATTTCAAGGAGAGTAATGAAAAGATGTTAGTAAATATTTAAAGCTTTATTAAATTGACGCTAAATTACTTTCCAGCGAGCACTCCCTTGATAGCGGAGAACAGAGAAAAGTTGCCTGGGGCCCATTATGAAGAATAGGATGGATGCGGTAGCAATTCGCGGCCCAATTCAAGCAATTTTACTATACTCTTTTTTTTATCACTATTATATTCGACAAAAGCTTCCAATAAAATATTGGTTGCCGCAACAGTCTCTTTTGGACATTGACTGCGTTCGGTCGACTGGTCATCTTCGGTGCTCATAAGTCCTGTGCAGAATTTTGCAAACCACAAAATGTTTGTTTCGCCTGACCCTGATTCGGGCGCTTTGAATAACACCCATTGTGAAACTTTTTGATATTAACAATATTTGCTTTGAAAATATAGTGTTTCATTAATACGCGGAATTTCTTTTCCTCCATTCTTTTTCAGAATGTCAAAGCATGCCTCTAGCTAGCTATATCTCACGAACCAATTATCCGATTGTTGTGAAATTTATAAAAGTGTATTTGTAAGGTTATGTTTAACCGCAAAATATTTCAATTCAATTCTTGTGGCTTTCTCACATGGATACAATTAAAGCCGTTTAGCCTGCGTGACAGATATTGCTAACAAAAAATTGAAGTAAGTGTGTATTTAAGTTACAAAAATCATTAGATTTCATTAAAATAAAATATTAATGAAAGTGGCTTTAAGAGAACCTGTTCTCATACCAAGATTCTGCCGCCAACAATGCTTTTGAGCACCAAGAAGTGAAACTTGAGCATTGTTATAATTTTAATATTTCTTTTTATGGTTTTCTTACTTACATTACTTCAGTTTCTTGCATTTCTTTCATATCTTGATGCCCTTTCTTATGTTCGCTGCGCGCTTTTATGCGTTTTTTAATTTCTTAATGCATATTTTGTGAGTACAAAATATGACGCCGAGCGCACTATTAAAATTTTAATGCTCTTCAAGGGCAAATTTTAAATATCGTAGTGTACGAGAGCTGAAAAGCTTAACAAAACGGCGCATATTTTAAGCCAAAGTTGCAAAGCATTGTTGTTTTTTTAAGTTTTTTCGTACACTTTACTGCAGCTCTGTAATTTTCAGCGTCTTTTCCACTTTTTTGCTGTAAAAAAATAAGTTTTCCCTTGTAATGGCAACAAAAGCGAGCAATGCTTTTATATTTATTAAATTAATAGTTGTTCCTTGTTGCATATGCATGCTTTTGTATATATATATATATATATGTGTGTGTGTGTGTGTGTGCTAGGCAAATACAAAATTGATTGAAGCATTTCAAGTGGACTTCACAGCGTGTATGCTTGTACACACGCTTGCGTGCTTAAATGTTCAAACTTACATATGTGCTGCGTACATGCTGTATTTAAACATTTCGCAAGCCGTAAAAACTTTTACGTAAAACTTTCAATGCTTATTTAATACTTATTTTATATGTGTGTATGTATGTAAGTCGGTGTATGTTGGTGGTAATAAAATAATGAAAACTGTGGTCGAGTGCACAAAAAAAAAAGGTATAGAATAAAGCTGGAGAACTTTGCAATTGCTTGGTTGGCCATTTTGTTGAATTTTCACGCACATATGCAAATAGGATGTTAACACCTTATGGCAAGTTTGCACGCACCTACACCACATTTAATATTACATATGTGCTTGTGCGCGTATGTGTGAGTATTTGTCAAGGGTCATCAGCAAATCATGAGCGCATTCATACAGAAAGAAATTCCATTTAAAGCTGTAAAAACACACCCTCATAATTGTATTATTGCTAAAAATTTCCACATGTGGATATTTCTGAAAGTTCGTGGATTTTTTCAGAATGAAAGATATTTTTTTTAACATATATTTGCGTTATTGGAACTTCAAAATTGTATTTTGACGATAAAATCAGCTTCACTAAGCGACTAAAACGATATTTTAACCGAGTTGCAGTGTGTGTGTTCTTTGGCAGCCACTTACGGCCATTTTCTTTCCAATATTTCTTATTTAACACAAAATTTGGCTAACAAATTCATCAAAGCATGATAATTAATTTAGGATCTGCATTATTTCTGCATTAACACTTTTATATAATGTCGCTTCATAAATATTTATTAAGTGGGCCCTAGCGCCTAATTTAGTTCGATATGGAATCAATCTGATTGAATTGATAATTAGTTTTTGAGGGCGGAAAAGAATAATGTAAGTATTTTATCGAGAAAAAGGGGAAGAGATGGGTAACTACCAATAAATATATATAGGCTTCGAATAATTGTTGACTGTAGTCATTAAGCCACGGAAGTGTAAACCAGCTATGGAACTGATTCCATCGTATTATTATCCTAAAATTCCACATCGTAAACATCGGGTGGAATGCGTTTGATCGTTTTTCATTCTCTTTTCTTCGGAAGATTTTTTAAAATGCTGCTAGTTCTAACAGTCGCTCAAAATAGAAAAAATCTAGGAATCTATTTCACTATTTATCTAATAGGAAAATTTCCTTTTATGTGATGAGTTTGACCCAGAAGTGTACTTTATAGTAAGCACTTCTTTGGACCGAGGTTCTGTTAATATATTTGCTAGCAAGCGTCAATGGTACTTACCTAAGGGGACTACGTTATGGGCATGGCCAATAATTTATTATTGTCGAAATAGTTGTTCAGCTCACAATGAGTATAATAGTTACTGAATTTGGGTAAATCATTTTACTATTGCTTACATACTTTAAATAAAAAATGCTGAAGTCGTTCAACGGCTCTTGTAAAAAATCCGCTTAATTCCGGACCTATCTCCTATTATTTCAATCAGGATCTACTGAAAAACCCAACGAACAACCTATCGAGCTAACCATCAAACATAGACATCGATGAGGTTTGCAGAGCTGCTTTTTGGAAGGCACAAGAGTTCATGGTAGGACTATATGGTAGATACCGACTTGAAAAACTCTCATACTAACTGGAATCAAACTAACTCTATCGCGATTTACAAAAAATCGGAACGACTTCAACACTTTTATTTTGGCCCTACACTCCAACCGTATTTAAAGGACATTATATATATATATATATATTGGTTATATATATTATTATATATCCTGTCGTGCCAGGTTTCCTCTCAGTGGTCAATTGATGGCAAAAGACTACCAGTTTAAAGTTCTAACGATTGAATAAAGTTTGGAGTTATAAACTTTCCAGAAAAGAGAGACAAGAAAACAAATTATTTGTATATAATTATTTTCGCTTAAGAAGTACTATTATGAAGGTTTTAAAATATAATATAATAAAAAGGCTTAGTGGACGTTTTCGTCTTCTAAATAATAATAAATACATATATCATCCCCAAAAAAAAAAAAAAACTGGTGTATTGGACAAATAGTACAAACATATGTATTTTGAATCTTCGAAGCAATTTTAATTCTATAAAGTACCGAATTCTATTTAGATATTAGTATGAACTCCATTAAAGTTTATTCACTGAAATATTGCTAGAATATCGCTTTTACTATAGTCCAATTTCTATATTTTCGCATAAAAAGTTGTATTTGAAAATGTGAAATGTACGGAGACATATATGTGCATGTCGAAATCTAAATTAAAATGACGGTTGTACATTTAGCAAATCCTGCTGACTGCACAGCGTTGCACTAACTGTTTGCTGCTACTTAAACATTTGCATGGTTTAAAATGTAATTCGTCAGCATGGCCGGTTTGCGTTTGCATACATTTTATTTGATGATCGTTTTCCATATTGAAGCTTGAAATAGATTTCTTGCTTTTCAATTTCATCATAGTTTCTTTTTGTACTATTTTTATAGACATGTTATTTTGCGAAGTTTATTCACTTCCATTTGGTTGTGTGGTTAGAGATGTATTATTTTTGAATGAATAGTAAGTTTTTGGAATTAATGTTTACTTAGAAAATATAGGCAGAATTATATACATATATATTTATATCCATTTTATTGCAATTCAACCTTAAGCAAATATATAGAATGAGTTTTTCTACTCTGTGCAAATATTTTTAGTCGTACATTCATTTATTTAATATTTTTTATTTATGCATAACAACGACATATGCCATTACCTTTGTTTGTATGTATCTATAGTATTGATAAAATTGGTTTAATTTTTTTTTTTAATTTTTGACTTAAATCAAACTTTGAACCGGGATTTCCTAGTTCAAGTCAACTCAGTCATGAAATTATTGTTGGATACCTCATATATCATATATGTATGTATCTATGCACACTCAACTCAGTTGATTTTAAGAAAAACAAAACGAATACTGAGATTTATTTTACCATTTACTTTACCATTTCTGTTTGGAGTGGATATTGTCAAAAGTAAAAGCCAAATTTTTAGAGTTATTCACTGCTGGAATTTTCACACATTTTTCAACACATTTCTTCGTTGTAATAAGATTTATATAATTAAATGGCATCTTAATCTCTATAGGTACTGTTTAACCTTAATATTAATGTTTAAATAGACATGATTCCAACATCACTAACTTTCAAACAGAAGATATTAAGCCTTATTTTATCCTATAAAATTTCTTATATATTGTATAGATATGTAATATTTCTTTCATTTAATATAACATGAATTTTGGAATAAATACTTCAGGCGTTTTCCACTATTTGCAAAATATGTCTTGATATTATATGTCTTCATATTCTCAGACATTAGCCCAAAGTTCAAAATTGTAAAACGTAAAGTAATTGGTTTTATGTGAAAATAAAATATAAATTTATTCTACGCTGAATAAAGGAGTGAAAAAGAAATAGAAAATCTATTGAAAACATTAAGATATTTTTCATTAGCTAAACTGACGCCACCACAAATTGTTTAGCTCATCAATCAACAGCTAATTCGGCAATAGCGAATGTATGTTTGCATAAATAATAATAATAGCAAGCCTAAGTATTCATGACTTATTTATGAAAGTCACACATTATTACATTTTGTATGCGTATTTATAGGTACATTTGTGTGCTTTGTTGCCATAAATTAATTAATGGATATAGCGAATCAGTTTAATAGATGTTCATTAATTCAACCTTACGCAACCTTAAAATTATCCATGCCAAGTAATTCGTTAATCAGTGAGACAAGATATCTCCTTGCGGGATGCAAATTATCTGGTGGGTAATTTTCTATCTACCCTAGAGTATGTGGCTCAACTAGGCCAATAGGTTCTGCTTAATATCGAACGCAGCGAAAGTTGCCGCCAAAGTATCAAGGCCATCGTTTTTATTTTATAAAAATATGAAATTTTTAATATTATTAGAATTAGATAGGAAAGCAAAATGTTCAAATGTTTATTTGTTTCCCACCTAAAAATGGTGAATAATGATTATTTTCCGTAATAATTACTGACTGAAATAAGTTGACTTATATTCTTACATTACAAGAATTATTATATATATTAATTACCGTTATAGTAATTTTTTAATTAGGAATTTCGATTACCATTAAAAATATTTAAAAAGTAATTATATTGTAAATATTAAAAATTTATCAAAATTAATATAATCTTGTCATGCGAGCTCGTTTCTTTTGTGAAAACTCACGAACTGTAAAAATTACGAATTATTAATCAATATAAGAAATCAGCTTTTATTAATACCAAATTTGGGGAAAATAAGTAGGTTAAGGCATGTCGTATACTAAGCTAAAAGTAGGTATGATTCTCCACAGTAAAAAGGTGAAAGTAATTAAATGTAATAAAAGTAATCAATAATAATTAAAAGTAATGGAAGAATGATTAAATTAGTTTGTATGTCAAATAGTCTCAAATAGTAATGATTACTTTTTGAGTATTAATCACCTACTCCTCAGAGGACTACGAAAACGATTTCAAACGAGCACCATGATTACCGTTATCAAGTAATCTTTTTAAGTACTAATCGTAATCTAAATTTAGAAAGCTTACAGTGATACAACTTTTTTAATCTTCTAATCTTATTCTCAAACCGATTGCTATTTTTAATTTACATTCATATGTTCTATTTTTCCTGCATGGTATGTGATACAAGCACATATAAAAAGATGTATTTGTGTTTAGAAATTTCGGCTTGTTATTGCCTCGTTAGCGCATGCAAAGGTTGTTTGGTTTATTAGTAAATTTTAAGTGGGCTTGTTGCTACACTTTGGCGCTGCTGTTTATATATGTGTCAGTATATTTGCCGCCTTTTCGTCTTGTTTGTAGGAAAACATGCCCGTTGCAAATGTTTTTTAAGCCAAAGCCTTTTGAATGAAAGCCGAAAAGCGCTTCTACGCATCACCCTCCTCACGCTTATGCCTCGAGTGGTTTCATTTTAGCGGAAAAGTTCACTTGCAAATGTCAATAGCGACTTTGAAGGCGTGCATAGGTGTGTGCCACAGCGTGAGTTATGGCCAAAAGCGTGGTGTTACGTGCCAATGGACGGACGAAGGTGGAAGAATGCGCACTACCAACAACAGATAGTTATTGAGTGCTATGGTTACTGACTAGATTTTGAAAATTATCAAGGCTTTTGTGTTTGCTGATTGGGTTACTGACAAGTGGTATACACAATGCCCGCACGTATACATGGATATGTGTGCACATGAGTATTGCCACGTGGATCAATGTCACAGAAAGCATATGGCTTGTTTATTTTTTGTGTACACCTTTTTCGTCACTTCCATTGTTGTATATTCCGTCGCAGTTACCACACAAAGCAACGGTTAAATATTTACACTCGCTCACACATCTATGTATGTGTGTATGTCGTTTCTATGTATGTGGATTATAAGGCTTTGTTAAACGCGTTTATTTGATTAAACGAATATTTGTTTATTTGCTTATGAATTTCAAGTTCTCTCAAAAGCACTGTTGCGCCTATAAATATGCAACATAGCAACATTTTAAAGCATTCCAGCTCTTTGCTTTGCTGTAGAATATGTAGCACTAACTATTTACTCAGGCACTTCGCTTTCGCGCACTTAAAGCACGCGCTTTTGACAAATGATTGCCAGGACAACAGCGCGTTGCTTCCACCTCATAACTACCAACCATGTTTATATTGTCTTGTTAGGGCAATTACATGCAAACATATACGTGTCGCATTTACTTTCCACATATGCACATATTTATTTATGAATATGTGTGCATCAACCGGCTGCCGTTTGGAGTATTTGCCTGACTATTAGCTTATATATGTATATAAATATACATTTATTTGAGTTGTCATTGTTATTCCTGTAGCGTTTTTTGGTGTGCGTTTCCTCACATTTCCGCTTTCCCTTCGTGTTATTTGATACCATTGACGAAAGGCTTGTACGCCGTTACTGGTTGTCGTTCTAGCCTCCTAACCGTACTTGTTTAAGCGCTCGTTATTAGCGTTGTTTTGTGTACAATGTCGCTCAATTCTGCAAACGAAGTACATGTGCGTACAACTTCCGTGTGTTTTAGTTCTATTTATATCACACACTCACATATGCATGTGTATATATTTACAATAATATATACATATATATATTATAATATAATATAATATAAGTATATGTATGTAAGTTGTACATATTTCTCAAGTAGTTGCCTCGAATTTCATGTAAACGGGAAATGAGTGCGTCGAGATCGACAAATTCTTCAAGCATTTCCACCAACTCATTTTCATTGGAAGCATATTTTACAAAGATAAATCACCTATAGCCTACCAAATTAAATTCCAGTATAAATTCAAAGAGGAAGAAATATTTAATTTATGGAAGATCGTTACATTTCTTTCCACATAGCGCTGAAAAACTTACAAGTAATCCAAATAGTAAATTATTTCGATATACATACTCAGTATTACAATTCGCTTCAGTAACAGTTTGTTCTTATATACGCATACATTTTCATTAAATTTAGTCCTCAGAAATTAACTAATACGTTTTAAGAACTCTTGTTCTCGTAAAAAAGCACTCATCATACCGTTAGGTTTCAGTTATCTGAATTTTTGCGTTAAAGTTAACATTTAGGTCCATTCTATGCCAATCCTATACCTTTAGTTTTCGGCGGTTCGAATATTTATATGGATAGTCTGCTGATACGAATATAACGATATTTAACCACTAAAATCGGTGTTGAGGTTCGCCCTTTGTAAAAGTTTTCTTTAGTTTGAGAAAGTCTTCTTTTGCATTAAATATAAAAATATGTAGCAGCAGATGACTAAGCTATTGCATTAATATCACAGGGTGTACGTAGATTTGTAACTTCGTCGAACTAATCTATCTCAATAGGTAAAAATAAGAGAAATAAGCTTTCATCCAAAGACAGTCTATGCCAAGCCAATGAACGTATTGCTTACTAAAAAGGTCTAAATATTAGAAGTTGCCTAAAACGTTACAGGGCTCTGAATTTCTCAGACAACTTTAGATGCTATTGTAAGGAATTTGAAAAATGTGACCCAAAAGTAGCACTGTTATAGTATGAGTATTAGTATGGTATAGATTCAGTATAGTATTCAATATATATGATATACAATAGTATCAGTATTAATATGTTATAGATAACCATTTATGGTTCAGGGTGGTCTGTGTAGTTTCATTTAAAAAAATTAGCAGAATTAGTAAACTAAGTGATAAGAGATGATAAGAGCAAATCATCATATATAAATTATTTCTGGTGAGTCTTGGCTGACTTTGAAATTTAATCAGGTTTCGGTGGATTGAGGATGGTGTCTCATAAGTGATTTGCTCGACATTCGCTTTGATGATCGGAGTTGTTATTGGTTATAATCCTGGTTTGATTGCACATGGACTGTGTCATATGGTGTCTCTTTCTGATGAAGTAAAAAAAGTTTTTTACATTAATTCTTAAAAAAAAAAAAAAATATTTATAATAATTCTGTAGCGGCCGTTGTTAATCGATTTTCAGTTTTTATTAACAATTTTAAAAACAAAATACACCGGTTATGCCACTGTACTGAAATCCTTGTTTTCTATGACTTCGAAAAATTCTTGTACCCACCCCTCATGTTGGTTGGGTGAAAGGCATTCATTGGGTTTATTTTTGAAAATAAAGTTCGATAATTATTTTCTCCAAATAATTCACAACTAAAATCTTTCCAAAAAGTTGTATATGTTAAAAACAAAAAACAGTTCAGACATCAAAACAAATTAATCGATCAATATCCAATTGCTTTTACTTTCACTTTTTCTGCAGATGAACTTTAATGCACACACATTAGTATAATTGCACGAAATTTGGCAAATTACTAAAGCAAATTTGTTGGTATTTAAATTGCCAAGCGACAAAATCTTCAAAGCAATCAGTCAAATAAGCGTATTGGAAAATCCAAACGAAAATTATTGCAGAGCACGAACGCTTCGCCTTGCTACTGGCATGTAAGCATTTACTTGTAAAAACCTAAGCAAGCAGGCCTAATTCCAACCCAAAGCAATTGTCTGCAATTCAACCGCGTGTTGTCAACATAAACACCGCCAAAACAGTACCGCAAGCATTTGCCCAACAACGCCAACAGCGACAACAATGCCAGCTCACTAGATGTGCTATCTAGTGTATACGGTCCTCACTCGTAAACATATAAATTATCTAAATATTAAAGCATACGCACACATTTACTTGCACGCTCGTGGCTCTGTGTGCATGTATATATGGTAAATGGGCGCAGTAAAATTTGTGCTACGTTGAAAATGCCTTTGGAGACGACCCAAGCAACACTGCATGATTGTTGTATCCGCCCATCAATCAATCAATCAAGTTGGTAAATATTGTTTGGGTCCCTTTGCTGCGTCATTTGCTTTATTCCCGCAACGGCTGTCTTGTTGTTTGTGTACACTCACAACCGCTGCACACATGTGCGGGTGTATGTGCCACTTACATAACCATATATATACACACACAGATATTACATTTACATTTACATTTAACGAGTAAATTTTCGGGGTTCTTCACTAATTTTGCATTGAGCATATTCACTCAAATGTTGTTGCTGTATTTTAAATGCTCTGGGCTGCATTTAGAGTAGCCCTTTTCAGTGTTTCTCTTTTTCACATCCGTAGTTTACTCCCGCTGCGCCATTAAGTTTGCCGTAGTCCATGTATATTTAAGCAAATTTCTCTTGTTTCTGTTTGATTTAACAAGATCAATTGAAATTTATTATCTCAGCGATGTCGTACATCATTTTCGATGGGCTAAAGGCTTTTAGGGCTTAATAATGAATTGTCGAAAGTGCTGTGTGTTTGTTGTGTGTGCAAACCAAAAAAAAAAATTTATGTTTATTTTGTATAAAAAATTAATCAATATAATGTCGAAGGCATTTAAATAATTGGTTAGAAAAAGTGATCAATTTTAGAAAATTGCACCTTTCAGAAGCATTTCACATCCGTTCTCTGTTAAAATCACTTTTACTAAAATGTATGCATTTAGTAAGGTATTAGTGTTGCAACTTGGTCATATTTGTATCTTCTCCCTGTTTCTTCTTTTAACTTTGGGTATAAAAATTGTTAGAAAAAATTCTGGTTGAGTTAAGATTTCAATACTGAATTTTGTTAATTTGTTAATAACCGGTTTTTGCTCATGATGGTCCAATATATAATATATACCTTCTTTCATGCTTTTAGAAAGAGGATTTTTGCAGTTTCATGCTTGCTATTATCTCAATATAACAAACAACTGCAATTATCTGCTGTTTCCACCAAACAACCTGCAGGAATAGCCTATTCGATTCTCTACAAAACTTTTGCAATAATTTTCTTAACAAAACTTTTGCTGGCTGGTGCTTCTTCCATTCTAACAATCTTAACGATTTCTTTTAAATTTGTTAGTTTTCAATCTTGTCATCCTTGGAATCTTTTGAAATTATAAAACTAATTTAGATTTTAGAGTATATAATGGCTTTTTTTCTGGCATGGTTGAAAACATATCCTTCTGTATCTGATTGTATTTTCTCAGCTAATCAAAATTTCAGTACTCGAAATTTATTTACTGAATTCGTTACCTTGTATGATATTTTATTTTTGTTTTTTTATAAAATCATTCACTGGTTGATGATTCTGCTTTCTCCATTTAAAATAGTAATCTCCATAAAGAAACTGAACTCTGCTCTCGCCTTTTATTATACCGTTTAAGGCCACTGAAATAAAATTGAAAATTTTATGTTTGGTATAATAAATGAAATATAACACCGTTAAAATGTATCCAATGTCTCACGGAAAATATTTCCAATTATTATGCTCTGAAAACCCCTGAATTTAAGCGACGATCCGTTCCTAAAACAGTCGTGTTTACGTGACCGGAGCGAAGACGGATTTTTTTGAAACTGAACTGAAGAAGAAGAACTGTCAACTTCAAAACTATTTGGGATTTTTTCGACAGCTACAACAATAACAACTAAATTATCTATAATTTTTGAAAATTATATAAATAGCATATAACACTTTAAAAATTACATTCACAGTAACATGAATGTGTGACGTCCGCTTACCACTTTTCGTCCAGGTTCGTTGAGACAGTCGGGACACTCGAAATATCCTTCGACAAACAAGAACTCACTCTAGCGGCTCTCATTGGCGGCAACTTTCGCTCCGTTCGATATTAAGCAGAACCTATTGGCCTAATTGAGCCACATACTCTAGGGTAGATAAAAAATTACCCACCAGATATTTTGCATCCCGCAAGGAGATATCTTGTCTCACTGATTAACGAATTACTTCGCATGGATAATTTTAAGGTTATGTAAGGTTGAATTAATGAACATTTATTAAACTGATTCGCTATATCCATTAATTAATTTATGGCAACAAAGCACACAAATGTACCTATAAATACGCATACAAAATGTAATAATGTGTGACTTTCATAAATAAGTCATGAATACTTAGGCTTGCTATTATTATTATTTATGCAAACATACATTCGCTATTGCCGAATTAGCTGTTGATTGATGAGCTAAACAATTTGTGGTGGCGTCAGTTTAGCTAATGAAAAATATCTTAATGTTTTCAATAGATTTTCTATTTCTTTTTCACTCCTTTCTTCAGCGTAGAATAAATTTATATTTTATTTTCACATAAAACCAAATACTTTACGTTTTACAATTTTGAACTTTGGGCTAATGTCTGAGAATATGAAGACATATAATATCAAGACATATTTTGCAAATAGTGGAAAACGCCTGAAGTATTTATTCCAAAATTCATGTTATATTAAATGAAAGAAATATTACATATCTATACAATATATTAGAAATATTATCAAATAAAACAAGGCTAAATATCTTCTGGTTGAAAGTTATTGATGTTGGAATCATGTCTATCTAAACATTGATATTAAGGTTAAACCGTACCTATAGAGGTTAAGATGCCATTTAATTATATAAATCTTATTACAACGAAGAAATGTGTTGAAAAATGTGTGAAAATTCCGGCAGTCAATAACTCTAAAAATTTGGCTTTTGCTTTTGACAATATCCACTCCAAACAGAAATGGTAAAGTACTGAGTCGCAACAAAATATTTAAATTGTTGGACGGCAACATTTGAGGAAAGGATAATCTACATTTATTGGCATACAAGGAAATGGTCAACGGCTGGTTTTAATTTACACAAAGTCAATGTGGTCATCTAGAATTAGAATAACACATCCCGGACTATAATAGAATGAGTATTGATGTCTCCACAAGAGCATCTACATAGTGAGGTCTGCGTGTTACCTGTTAAAGAGCACTACAAACTCTTCTTTAAGCAGCTTCTGCTTGGATGCTTCCGCAGAAATAGTTCTTGCACTTTTCCTATACTGCGTCGACGACGGATAGCATTTGACCGTCCAGACACATTTGTATTATTACGTCTACGATATTGTAGTAGACTAAACTCATACTTATCCAGTGCAGACCCTGATATACCTCATTATCAGTTCCGCGCGCGCAAAGAGTCTCTGCATGTTAATAGCAACATCTCGAATTACTTTACAAACCTAGTCGCTCGTCCATGAGACTACCATAGGACAATAGCTCTAAAAATGTCTCCCATGAATGCCTCCAATAGTGAATTGCCTCAATATAGTTTTCAGTTAACCGCTACAACAACATAATTTCCATTATACAGTCGAAAAGCTCATGATAGGAGCTCATGGTAAAGCTCAGGGCTCTGTATCATGTTTATCAGAAACCCTTGGAGAGGCTTAAGTTGTCAGCTTATTTAGTATAAAAAAGTATTGTTATTATTTTTATTTAATTTACAAACGATGTGTTTGGATCTGCAAATTTCGTGAATATGCTAACATTAATAAGTTGTCAATTCCGAGCAGAATTTGTCTCTGCTAAACCTTGTTCTAGTTTTTGCTCTCTTTGCAATATTAAACGATTAATTTATTCATCTATAAATGAAAACAAAATTTTATATCTTTTCTACTTATATCTTACTACATATATTTTTATATCTTTAATACATATTTACCCACTTTTCTTCAGAAGGAACCGTTTATTTATGTTCCCAATATTCAATTATATTGCAATATACCAAAATTTCCTACTTCCGGCAAAGCATATGTCTGTCTTATTAGAGCTCTGCGCCATATTTTGAGCCACAACAATGAATTTGTCACACCAATACACAACTAGATACATTCACTAACTTTTTTCAGCTCCAAAAAAGTATTAGTGGATGACTATTCCGTTTAATACTCCATCAGTTGACAAAAATTAATTGCTGGTATATTAATTTAATATATGTTCAACTTACATATGTTCATATGCAGCACTTTTAATTAATTTGATTAAATATATATAAACCGTTGGAAAATAAAATATTACACGACTGTGAGTGCCTTGTCACATGCTACGATCTTTCCAATCAGTCATTGCACCCTTTCTGTCGGCGACTTGTCAACACCAATTCATGTCTCGATTAATATGCTTAATTCGCCGCCAACAAAGGCTAGTTTCACTAGATACACAATGTATTTACACAACGAACACCCAGAGGACTAGGAGTTAACCGACATGCAAGCCATTCAATCGCCTTCGCATAACTTAATCGCATGCCATCATCGAAACTCTCTAGCTAATAGTATTCAGTTAATTGCATGAAATTTGGTCACATAATTTTTTGTTGTAAGTAGGTTTTCGTGGGGTAAATGATTACGGTCGTGTGGCGTTTGGAAAGTAAGAAAAATGGGCAGAGAGATTGATGAGTAAGATACGATGATAGTTTGCATTGATAGGGCGGTGTAGTGTTGAGTGGTCTTTGTCGTACTTTGCATGCCGTACCTTCGACAACTAAGGTAAATATATTCAGAAGGGTTTTGCTTTTTTATTTAGTTACAGAAGTTATTGCAAAGCATTTTCTGCTCTACGTGCACGCGATTAACTCCCTGAAACTGTTTTATGCTTACACACTTATTTTTTGTTGTTTTAACCGTAAATATGAATTTGATTAGCTGAGTTATATTTCATTTAATATTAAATTGTTTGTTTTAGGTTAATTTACTTAAATGTTTTAGGAAGCACTTTTCAAAGGAATAAACGAAGACACTTATTACAAGAAAGAAGGACCTTTCTTAATAAATATTTGATCACTACTATTAGTCTATACATTTTTATAACTCTTTAGTAATATTTATTTGAGTATAAGTAATAAGTTTCTTGCATGTATTTCCTACTTAGTTGGTGGTTTGCTTAGCTCCTCCCGTTGAGATAAAAATTTTTTGCAACTTGAGAAAATAAAAGTTTGAATATTTTTTATTTAAGAGTTTTGTGTAATAATGTAGATGATTAACGCCAGTGACCCAAGTATCGAAGTTACTAAGTTTTTGGAGTTTGCCCCATAGAAATGAAAAGTCTCATTTCTCTCCTACCATATAAATTTTTCATAGTACAGGTGCTTCATAGTGCACAGGAGCACTCTGCTAGGGCACGTTTTGTTTTTCAAGCTTGTATTGATATTCCACGCCAGTAAGAAAAGTCTTGCTATTTACAGGCTTGAGGAATGCGAAGAAAGGATAGTATGGTAGGAATAAAGTTCTAGAAGGTTTTTCATTAAAGGTCAAACTACTCCAAATTTGTTCACCAACTTGAAGACATCACTTTGGAATCATTTTATGTTAAAATAAAGAAGGAAGGAATTGTTCAAAAACGAGGTTAAGATATGTTCCACGGGTTCATTGCTGAATGCTATCTCAAAGAGGGACTGTTGCTAATACTGACTGCTAACTCTGGGTTTTCTTGAAGGAACAATTGACTTTAGTTTTTATTTTTGAAATTTCTAGAAACATAAAAGCATTTTTTTTTTTAATGGTAGAAATGAATTTTGTTACAGTGTCAGTGTTAGAAAGGGTGATTTTATTCATAGGAAAAGGGTTCATTTTATTTATAGCTTTGTGGTACTTGGTTATACTGTATACATTAGTCAAATTATTTTATTTCGATATGATGAATTAGCATCAGAATTTATAATCCAATCAACATTACCCGAACTCGTGCTAAGGTTGTAATTTTTTAAGATGTTTACCTTCCTTTTCCTGCTTTCAAGTATACTTCTTTTAATATATTCTGGTATACTATACAAACTTTATTTTTTAAAGCTAAGTTTTCATTCCGATTCATAAATAAGATAATAAACCTAAACTGGCGTTAAAGTTTCTCTCTTTTGTACATTACGCCGAAATGTAGGCAATATTTGTTCTCTTAACTTCTACTGCTGCGGTGTAGCGAAGCTTTTATGCCCTGCATGGCGTATACACAACATTTCAATTGGCAAAAGCGGCTGTAGCGCAACAATGTTATTAGCAAATCGCTGTCTATTTGAGCTCCGCTGGAATTGAGTGCACCAGGCGTTTATCCATTTTCGTTGAAATTCTCTTAAAATGCCATCGCCTATACTACTGTTGCCATTTTGCTAATGTGTTTGTTGTCCAATCAATTGTTGCTATTGGGTAGCAATATTACGTTTTTGCTGCTCTTTTCTTCTTTTTTAAAGTTAGGGTCTGCTTTTTTTTTGCTTGTGAATGAAAAAAAAAAAACAGTTCTCTGTGTGTTATCTATAGCATCAGTGCTTTCGACCTCATCGAATTTATTTTGATTGCATTCTGTTGATTGCAAATATGAACGTGACTTTGCTGCTAGCCAAAGCCGGCGTCAAAAAGTCGAAAGTTATTATTATCCGTTTTTGCTCTTTACACTTTTCTACTGACATGCAATGTTCACTTTAATTTTGATTTGCCTGTTTTTGTTGTTCCACTAAGTGAAGTGCATTTTGTTCGTACTTTCTGCTTATTTTCTTTTTTTAGTTTTTTAGAGCGAATATTGCAGATAAGCAAATTTGTTGATTGGCCGGCCAGTCGGTCAAGTCAGCTCGAATAAATTTACAAATACAAAAATCAAAAAAATAAAAAAAAAAATAGTTTGTGTTGTGATTGCGCACTTTTGGCTGCTATACTATCATGTTTTTCTGTGTTTCAGCTCGTTTCTCGATTGGTTTTTCAGAAATGACCAAATAATAGGCCGGATTCCATTTGGCCGTCCACTCATCTGTATACCTTTACATGTGTCACATGCACAAATCCAAGTTAAACCACATCCGTCCGGTTTATCAGGCAAATACCCAAACAGGCGTAGTCACATATGCGCACTTATATATATATATTTGTGTGCATGTGTGGTTGCATTTGATTAATATGTATTTTGAAAGAGAATATCCTTGCCAAAGCTGATATTTTAGTTATTTGAGCCATGATAATAAATGGTAATCTCTTTGCTTTCCTCGAATGTATGAACGTGCTTTGGTTGGTTATTATTTAAGAGAGCCACTTTTATATGCGTGTATGTGTTTGTGAGCATATGATAGCTATGCTATTTGATGCTGTTTTTTCTGCTTTTGCAAAGCTGACAGATTAGATGGGATTTTTTAATAAAACTATCAGGCAGAAATTTTAAATGGCTTAATTTACCGAGAGAAGGAATACATATAAATATTAATTAAATTTCCGAGAGTTGGGATTCGAACTTCATCACTGTAACATTTTCTAGCCGCCTACAGACTTTTGAAATGGAAATATCATGTTTATTGGTGAATAATAAATTAACTAATTAAGGTTTTAAGTGAAACTTTAAGAATTTCTTTCTTTTATTTAGTCTATAAATATTTATATAAGAAAAAGCACTATTTTCCAATAGTTTAACGCTTTTGGATGAAAATACGAGAAAATCACAAAATATCTTCAGAGAGTAGGGCGAAGAAATATTTTTGCTCTTCGAATAGCGATTGAAAACTTCTCCACAATTTTGAGCTATAATGGATTTTTCTATTTATGTATAAGCAGAGAGAACCCTGGATACACATATTTTGCTGAACGGTTCTTTACAAGGGTTGCCTTAGTTCATATTTTGATTACATTTTAACCATATAACATAATATACTAGAACCATAAATGTACCCGATAATTGGCGTTGGAATAGTTGCTGCAAAATATTTTTCTTTTTTTACATTAGGGAGACTAACTTTCTGACTAAAACGTGGTCATCGTTATGTTAAATTCTATGACGCTAAATTGACAATAACACAATTTTTATCACACACATTAACTCACTTGACTCCAATTGACACCAATTTGACTAATTACACGGTTGCCAATTTTTATCACAAAGCGTTGTCATAAATTACTAGAGAAATTAAATGACAGTTATCGCTGATAGTTGGACTAGGTCTGCCATTGAATTTGACGTGGTCAATATTGTTCATAATAAAGAATTAGCACAAATGGGCCAAGATCTTTGGTCAGCAGGGGAATTTAGGGTGAAAAGTTTGACATTAAAATGTGACAACATTTCGACTATAAAGTGTATGGAAACCATTATAAATTTTGAGAAAATTTTATTCACATGTCATCGTTTTTAAAACGGTCTGAGAATTAATTGCAATAATGACAGAATTTTGACATGACTGTAACAAATAATTTAAAACCCTGTTCTTGTGCAACTGGCATTATATACTTAATAATATCTTTTTATAATAAAATACATTCATATATATGAAGAAAATACAAATTTAGTTAAGATGAGTGTAGAGATCCGTAGTGACTATATTCAGTGCTTTGACCGATAAACTTTTAGGTAAAGGTCTTAGACCGACTTACAACCATTATAATGGCTAAGGGTATCTTACTCTTTATCTACATAAATTTCATTTCTAGAACACTTTTTAACGTTTTTTCATTGAAAATATTGGTTATTATTGAAATACTACTAATATACATTATTATTGAAATACTAAATAGAAATTAAAGAAGAGACTAAACAGTAACTGTACATAGTTTTTCTCGAGAATCTGAACTTGCGGTATGAGTAGAACCCTTATCTATTCTTGAAACATATATGAATGAGTTAAATGAATTACTCGACCATTTGTTTCATCCCGAAAATTCGCACCTCTATGTACTTGGTTGAAGTAAAGCTCAGCTAGGAGCGATTACATAACGGTAAACTGTAAGTGAACTTAGTTGATTAGAAATTCAGCAACAATTTCCAAGTTAATGTTGAATTTGTTCAAATGGACCTACAATTATCTGATTCAAAATACTTCTTCATTGACTACGTATATTTTTTAATACATTATTTATATATTTTTAATATCTTTTGCTTTCATACTTGCTTCAACGACTCCATAAAAGAAGTCAAATTCACAAAAACATGGAAGTGTCTTCGTATGTGGCTTCCATACAACAATAAAAATTAATCGACTTAACTTTTATTTGTCCTTCAATATTTGATTTCCAGCATAAGTTTCGTTTAATGTGACTACAAGAACCTGAGTAGCTTTGAATATTTTAGCAGAGCTCCAGCAAATTGTTTTTTTTTTAAGCCGCAATTCACTAATCGGCTTTGATTCACCGGTTTAATCTCAGCCATTGTACCCGGGAATCTTTCGCTGAAAGCAGCTGCCATCTCATCAAACAAAGCTCTCACTTGAAAACCTCTTTTTACAAGCAGCAATTGAACTTCTTTAATATCATTACTCATAATAGTCACAGTATCTATTCTAATATTCCTTCCAACAAGGCAGTATATTTTATTTTACTAATGATTGCTTGATGTATTATAGTTGGATTAGTTGCTCCAAATCATCAGGAAACAAAGATATTTGTGAGAAGTGAAGTGAAGTGAAGGAGGTATTTTATTTGTTAGCATATATAAAGTGGAAGCAGTTTTATCGAAAAATTTAGAACCTGTTTTCCCTGGTATCATGTAGTACCATGAGGATCTCTTTTGACTTTCTAACCCGAAAGAAATCTTCGAACTACACGAAAGCGTCACAAAACATTGTGAATTCTGTACTTGTAGTATTCTGTCAAGTTGTTCATATATAAAAGAACAAAAGTAATAAATTCAACCAACAGTAGATAAAGTTTTAGATGTCACACAATTATTTTTATTTGTATAAGCTGCGGTACGTTTCGGTTCAGCTCCTGCAGCTTTTCTTCCATGCACAGCAATTTTTAAGTTTTAATTAATTTTATAAAGTTTTTTTTTTCCAAAAGTATGAAAATTACTCTGGCAAACTTTTTACTTGCTTATTTTCATCTAATCAACACGAAACAATTCCCACAGACCGCATGGCAAACCAAGTAAAAAAGTTGAATGCTTGTCACCTGTTTTGAAAAAGTACCATGAGGTTGGAAAGATATGTAGCAAAATTATTAGACCTTCTTCGAGTCTCGCACACACTTTAGAGCTTCGATAATTGTGCAGAGCAGTGTGTAAATAAACGTTATGTTGGTTTAAGGATACTCATAAGGACATGCCTCTATACATATGCATACGAAGCATTTACGAGTCGATGAAGTTTCGCTGCTGGCATATTTCAGTGCATGGCATGGCACACCCTGACCACACCCATTGATGAAAACAACCCTTTAAGTAAATACGCTCAACTGTTGACTACGGATATGAACACACACACCTACATACTGACAAATGCATTTGACGGCACACGAACATATCTATATATGTGCATATGTGTATATAGCAATCGCACCATATTTGTAGGTATGTGCGTTTGTATGGGCACGAGTTCGTTCCACCTCACCTTTTGATTGTTTCCATTCGCCCGTTTCGTTGTTTGTTGATAATGGTTCAATTATTTTTCCGCCCTATTAAGCGGCAACTAAATGGAGCGGGTTGCTGTAGCAGCGGGTGATTGCTGCGGCTTTGGCCTTTCTTGTTTTAATAAGTGTTTTTGTGTGTGGTTTTTGTTTTTGTTTTTGTTATTGTTGTTATTTTGTGTGTAGCCGTAGTGGTTGGCGGAAATGTTGGACAATTCCTTAGCCTCAAATGCAGCGCGCTTGAGTGGCCAGACAGTGAGTTAGATAGTTTGACGAGTGAGTGTGTCAGCGCATGTGAGGTAGGCGAGGTAGATATAGCAGTAGCAGTTTTGTCGAACACATTTTCATGCCACCCCGCAGCACCTATCACCATTGATGTGGTTATGTTGGTAAATTTTGTTACAATATTTTGTTTGTTTACTGTGAGAATTGCTGTGCAACATTTTTTTTTATCAACTCAACGTTCCATTGGTGCTTGTGTGTATGGTGTGGTGTGGTGATTTTTCCACATTTTTGCTATTAGTTCGCAAGCAGTCAAGCTTTACAATAGCTGCAACATAAACAAGTTTTACTCAAGCCCTGAAAAAACACCGACTGCAACCACTTCAATGGTGCTTGCGGCTACCCTAGTACACACGCCGCTCTTGCTGTTGTTGTTGTTGTTGTCTTTGCTGCCTTAGTTGGCATTCAGCACTCGCTTCATTGTTGGTCATAATTTGTTGGCTTTGCCATCGCTTATAGTCCGTTGACCTGCTGTAATGGCAGCAACAATTGTTTATATATTGTATAAAAAAACAGAGAGTGGCAACAATAGCCATGTCCAACAACGGCATAACTGCAGTACCGGCAACAACAAGTGGCCATTAGCTGTTGTAGCTGTGTTGGTGCATAATTTCCTATTTGCGCTGCCAACTGCAGACTTTCTTGTTTTCTTGCTAGTCTTTCTTATTTGGCTTCGCTTTTTTATTTGCTTTTTCTAATTTGTTGATCATCATCGTACATTTCCTTGCAGAAAAATGAACTTTTGTGGTTTTGAAGTGTGTGTTCTGTGGAAAACATTATGTTTCCATTAAGCACTATACTTAATAACTACAAACGTTATGTTACAAAAACTTTAAATTGTGCGGGTGAGTAATTGTGTTGGCAGTCAACTTATTAAAGTCGCTGTAAAGGGAGGCGTGGCAATCAGTTGGAGCGTCCTGTTGTCAAATACTGGCTTAAGCACTATCAAATAGACCTATAGAGAAACGTTCTTTGACAGTCAATAATGTGTCTCTGAATATTTTTATACAATGAAAATGTGATTCACAAAACTAGTGGCTTCTCAGACGTTCAGTAGTAGTCTAGTAGCACCCTTAATTCTTCATGATATACAACACAAAGTGAGACAAAGCTGAGCAAAAGTGTGACGGAAGTAAGGGTATACAACATATATAAAAGTGAGGTTAAGTTCAGAGGTGGACTCATTTACTCAGTGCAAAAACAGAATCTGAGTTTAAGACTGAGTGTGTTCAGACTGTGGCTCCTAACAAATAGAAAGTGTGGCTCTTTTATTCCCTGACTTAACCCCAACTATGTTTGGCGAAAAAATAAAAAATAATATATATATATATATATATATATATATGTGTATATATGTATAACTATATCTTGAGAGTCAGGCGTTATATATTTAAAACTTCAGTTCGCTGAATATTGGTGAAGTTAGGAGGATACTGTAGTAGGACTCGTAAGTCAGAAGTGACTTGTCCACTCCAGAAAATGGAGAATATTCGATGAAGAGCTCAGTCTGAGTGTTATTGTGGTAGCGCAATAAATCCAAACATTATTTTGCCATTCAGTCTGAAAAACTTTAACGATTTCTAGTATTTAAGAACTTTGTACAATTCCTTTGCCTAAGGTCGACCATAGTTTCGAGGATGACTATTCTTCAACATAATCGATTTCTTGATAACTCCAAATACGTTTTTCTTATCTGATACCGCGCTTATAGTTCAAATCATATATATATGTATTGAGTTTGCTTCAATGAACTCGTTGGACTAATTAAAAACTTGAATGGTACCTTATTTAGCACTGCATAAAATTGAATTTGTTTCAGCAAAGGTTTGAACTTAAATTATAGGTTTTTAATATCTTAGAGCTTGTCACATTCTACAATAGTTACATTTCGGAAGAAAAAGAAATAATTAAGGGTAAAGTCTTTAATGTCAGAATGGTATTTCTGTTAAAACACTTATGCAAAATTGTACTCTACTTCCGGAACTTGTCAAGGTGTTGCCATATATATAATACATTTAATTAAGGGAGTTATGATGACTGTGTTTATAGAAATCTTAATTGGTTTTCTGATTTGGTGCAGTTAATTTATGAAATTTGATAGAGAAAACTCTTAGATTTTTTCTTTATATTTGACTGAGTTCCTGCTTCTATATACAGTAATAGTATTCATTTGTGTTGAACCGCACGACGAATTGATTTCTTCCAAAGCAATTTCAATTCGGATTCGTAATCGAAGGTACGACTTTAGTGCTAGTTTTGACCATAACGAAAAGTAAGTCATATATATTGTTAGATTTTGCCCCATACAGAATCAACTACCGCTGCCGCTACTATATTGCATGTTATTTCCTTACTTAATGCTTTTATGACAGTTTTATATAACCCCTGTAGAACCCGTTCTTCGCCACAACATTTTTCGAATAGTTTCTCACGCTCAACTCCAACCATATAAGCTAGCAACTGTTGGCGCACATCCGAACTCAACTTCTTCGCTGCCATTCGCCGTCATATAATAATGTGCCTTACATTGTTAACACCGTTTCTTGCCACCAACTATTGTTTTTCTACACCATTTTGTGGTTGTATATTTTTTTCTAACAGCTCTAATGAGTAAAATAGTTTAGTGTCAGTTTATAGTGAAAGAGTTTCCTACAAAAGCTGTGCGACACGTATTTTTTTTATTTGCAATTATTATTTTTTCTTTCAACGCTTTCTGTATGCTCCTTTGTTTAGCTGCTCCTGCTGTTAGTGGCTTTATAAACTCTCCCGCCTAGGGATATGCAACGCTTATATATATACAGCAGTGGTTTACAACGTGTACAACACGCCGTTTTATAGCATATTTTAGCGCATTCAATTCGTGTAACCGTTATTTGAACATATTAATTATGAGTTTTTGAACTTTTCAAAACCTTTTGTTTTTCCTCATTTATATTTTTAATTTTATTACTTACTGCTTAAGTACTCACGCTGTAATTGCAACATGAAACATATTCACAAACTCAAGAGTAAGAAGAAGAAGCAGAAAACCAACCAACCAACAGGCAGGTATTTTCAAAAAGGTCCCACTCGTAAAATTTCGCTTCACTTTGATGGCTTTGTTCCTAGGCGTCATAAATTTCGCCAAATTCTCTTTGCCAACGAAGCACTTGGGCTGTAGATGAGTGTATACATACATTACATATAAGTTTACATATATATAAAAATGTAACATGTATTTGTTAGCGTGTGCGTGTCACTGCAAATAAGTAGTATAATAAAATTTATACGCCTATAAAATGTTTAACTTACATTTCATTCATATTCCCCCTTTATTTTGCGCGCTTGCTCCTTTGTTTCTGCACGCGCTTTTGTTTTGTTTGTTTGTGTAGTTTTCGTTTCGTTTTTGTGGAAATTCCTTTGTGTGATAGTGTGGACTACACTTTTGCCCTGCTGACATGTTTTTATTGTAATTGTTGTTGTTGTTGTTTTCATATTTGCTGCCAGCAAGTGGAACTGGGTAGTATTGTAGTACAAAACAAGAACAACATGGGTCGCAGTGGCCACTCCATAAATTCAATGGTTTCGTGGCTTGATCTTACGAATCCTGACCTTAGTTGTGCTTCCTTGTGCCTACATATATACGTATATATATATCTATATATGTGTGTGCTTGTGTTTGTATGTCCTTCTGCATTTGTGCTTACCCATTCTATTAGTTAAAAATTTATGTTCGGAAAATTATGCGGATATTTTATGTTGCGGTGAAATTATTTTCATTTAGTTTATTTTCATGAAAGAGCCGTGGGATTAATTTTATTACTTCATTATTTAATTGTGCACAACTTAATTGATGTATTCGTGCATTGTTTCCGTTTTGCCTTTTAAGCATATTCAGAGCAAATTTTGTTAAGTATTTATTTAATTTCTAATAGATTTTACTAAATAGTATAAGCTATTTCAGCTTGTTGTAAGCAAATATCTCTGAATGTGTTTCTATTTAAATTTTCAATATTAGCACTTCTAGAGTTTGTCACAATTTTAGGCTCTGTAGATTTGGTAATATAAAATTTGATTTCTCCTTCATGCCCATTTGATTCAATCCTAAAGTCCTACAATAAAAAATATAAAAGTTCATATTAGAAAAGTATTTTTATTGTGTGCACCTCCGTAGAGTCACATTCCTTTGAAGTACTGGACTTATTTGGCAGAGGCCCAAATTCAATCTTCTTCCTACTTAATGATAAGACTCAGACGTTATATGAGTAATGGAAGCTAATCCGATTTTTGTAAGATTTTAAATTGCTGGGGTTTCATACAAAACTTTTTCGTGTATGAGTTGCCATCGGCTATTTCAAAACTGTATTAGAAATTCGAAATTTTACCTACACAAAAAATTTAATTCGCGATCTATTGGTTGATACCTTCTTCGGAGACAATAACTAATTTTTTATTATGGTGTTATTTGTGTCGGTAGCCCCATCGAAGTCAATTACTTGAAGTTGAATCTGCGCTACCAAGAAAATAATATGAAATTGAAATATGACTCCATCTTTGCTGATCTGATCCAACAATGTATAGACCAACTGCAAGTTTTGAAATGAGTTCTGTTGACTCATTACGAAACTCGATACCTTATTTTTTGATCGATTGAAAGGTAGATTAATTGATTGCGGTTCAGCCCTTCTTTTAAGCTTTCACAATCATTGTAAATGAAGCCATCCCCATTTTCATTCATGACGTCACGAATTATAGAGTTTTTGTGTCAAATGCACTCAAAAGCAGGAAACGTAATGAAACTATCGTAATCACCTTTTATGCAATCGTTTAACTGAGATTAGTATTCGGAACTGTTTTGAAGGTAATTAGAGAGCTAGTCAATACCTCAGTGTATGTTAGGTGATACTACAAATACCTAGGTTCTGAAGTTTTTAAACGATGTCCATTATAAATCGATAATTTCAAGGATTTGAATACTTGGAGACTGCGACAACTTCACCAGAGAATACTTTTAGTATTCTTTTGCGCGCAATCAACTTTCGCTCTGAGTTTTGCCGCTATCAGTAAGAATACTTAACTTGCGATCTTTAAGTCAACCTTAAGAGTTTATTTTGAGAAGAATGCTCCAAAAAATGTTGAAAAAACTGTTTATTTTACCCGAAACTGTAATGTAGTCATTGCTAGCAACTTTTGGGAAACCCTAATCAGCTAACTTGTTGGGAAACTGCCGTAACTATATGCGAAATTAACCTAAATACGGAAGAATAAACTCAAAACAATTTACATTTGCACCTAACGGTATGTGAGTGAATAAATTTTTGCCATAGAAAAGGCTGAGCAAGCACCGAAAATTTCCTCAAAAAAGAACCAAAGAAAATATTTTTACCCATGGAAGGCTGCTAGCAATCAGCGAAGTTATAAATGTGTAGAAATATGTGGGAATGCTGATATATTTACAATGATGCATGCATTTATGTGTGTGTGTGTGTTTTGTCAGCAACATAATTCACAGACATAATTTAGACCGGGTTTTTCGCAGAGACTTAATAGACGAACCTTAAGCGATATTGTCCTTCAAGTATACCCACAAACCTGCACATGCTCATATATATATGCATATGCTAGTTTCTTAGCCAGTGTATATATGCTTGTGTGTATGTATTTTTTCAGGGACTTTGCCAGTTTTAAATCAGCCTATATCAAAGCAAACGGTTCAACAAATGAAGAAAAATGGCCAACAATAGAATGCAAATTTATGTGATAACAAACGAGAAGTATAATGAAGAGCAGAAATGTTGTAAATTGTAGGAGTTGTGGTAGCATACGGAATTCTTCGCTCGGGCTTTGCTATCTGTATTTATCATTATTGTTGTTGTTCAAGACTGCTATTGCAAATGCTGTGTGCGCCCTTCGTTAGGAATTGCTTGCATATTCACATATCCCTTTTTGTCATCATTCACCGTTTTCTTCAGTCAAAAATCTGCCCACAGCTATACACTTTTTTGGCTCGTTTGGCTCGGTAGTTGGCGTATACGCCTTCTCTCTTTATTCTCTTTTCTCCATGGATTTCAATATTCATTTTTTCCTGCGCACTTATTTTCTTAAATTGTTGCTTCCTTCTGTGCACAATTTCTTGGCACTAGGCTGGGGTGTTTCTGTTTTTTTTTTTTGAATATTGCATACTTTGTGCGCCTGAAAATATGCTTTGGTAGACCTGTTAGTGCTTGTTTGGGTTCTAGCAGGGATCTAAAAGGGTTGTGTACGTATATTGGCATATCTCTCGCATATTCTTTGGCACCATTGTAGACATACTTGCGGGTAGCATTATTAAAAAGGGCTGTGTGTTATGTAGTAGGTAGGTATGTGGGTGCCGAAATGGAACCTAAAATAATCTCATCTTTTCTTTATTTATACAAAATATTTAATTTGAAGAAACCGCAAACACCTCCGTGTTAGCCTCTTTCTACAAGCAATTTGGCCTGCGGTCATTTTGACGATTTAAGTGTGTGTTCTACTAACTCTTCAAGATCTCCTCTTTAGTGGTTTCGTTGCGCAAACTGCCAATACAAACTCTTGAAAAGAAATCTTAAATTTATTTATGAAATGTGCTCAGGTCTAAGTTTGACAGAATTTTTATTATACGGAGCATTTTTTGGGGTCACTGCACGGATGTATTTATTTGCTTGTATATTTGGCTTGTGTGAACTTTGATGAACCAAGCCTGCCACACTCATTGGATCTAAAACCGTCGGAAAGTTATTAAAAAAATTACAACAACGTTAACCGCAGAATTCAAAATAAATTCTGATTTAAAATAACCGAAATGTTAGTCAATAAAACTAATCGTGTTTGCGCCATTTGGACGAATCCGAAGAGTGAATGAAAGATGCTCGACTTTTGTACCGTTTGTTTCGACAGTTTTTTTTTCCATTTTTCGTTTCCATTAAAAACGATTTGCAAATTTCAAAGACTGGAAATAAAATTCTTGTCGTAGATGATATTTAAACTTTTTGGTTAATAATTCATTTTTAAGTCTAATGGTACGAAACTAACTCTCTCTACAAAATTCTTTTTTACCTTCTTACTTATTGATTATTGTTGTAACTTTTTGGACTTTGAGTCTCCATTTAATATAAGAACCACTACTCTCGAAAATAAGTGTTTTCAAGTATTACGGTATTCAGGAGAATTTTTCAAGTCGAAAACTGCAATTAAAATATATATTGTGAACTTTTACATAAATTGCAGTATTTTTCAATTCTTTTATCTGTGAAAAAATGCTTCTCACTCTATTACCGATTTTCTTCAACAAAAAATACACAACTTAATGTGTAAACAAAGATCATCATGAACCCTCCTACACATTTCCCTTTAAGTTCTTTTGAAAAGCTTATGTAAATTTCTTAACACCGGCGAATTATTCCCTCCTTTTTCATTACAGGTAAGCTTCCGCGTCACTTTAACCCAACAAATCCGTATTTATTTGAAGCGAAAAATAAAATGCATGAAAGCGAAGTAAATTAAATGTAAATAAATATTATTAAAAGGCAGAACCAACAACAGCGAAATAAAAACACACCATGGTGAAAAGCGGTGTCCCTAACGTTGACAAAGCCGCTGACAGCCGACACGCCCTTTATTAATAACACATTATTGCATACGTTTTAATTAAACTGTTAATCGTTTAGTAAAACCCAATGCGTACAAAAATACATGCAGAGAATCGAGAAAGGTATACACTCACAGAAGCCGCTTTGAATAACGGAATAACAAAAAAAAGAAAAAAAATAAAAAATTATGAAAGGAAAAAGAAAATTTTGTGGCAGTGGGAGTGAAATTAATAATAAAGGGAGAGGGGACAAAAAAAACGACATGTCATGAACATTCTTTCGCTGCGCCAGGCGAGTTACGCTGGCATTATCCTTAAATAATAGTTGATGTCATGCTTTTGGGTTTCCCAACACTCTAACAAGCACTCGCTTACACGCATTTTATTATATATTAATTTACTAATTAAAATTTGACGTGGTCGGTATACAGCTTTATGTAGATATTCTCCCCTGTTTGGGTATTTACTTTCACACTTTGCATATTTTTGCAAATTACGGAGCCACATCGGAATTTCACGACGCGTATTCATTACTTGACAGACATTGTTGGCTTGAATGGGATATTATTTTAGTGTGAAATTATGTGTATATAGTATAAGTATGTATATAAATATATACATGTAATGGATATTAGGGTGCTCTGGTTTGAGTTGTGTTCAAAAAATTTCTTTTTAGCTGTCGAAAAATGTTGTCAAAGCATGAAAATTATTTGCATCCCTATGACTTTTGTATTTTTATATTAGTTTTGTAAAAAAAACCTTTCAGCATAATTTGCCTATACATAATTACAACTCCCAAAATATTATGATTATAAATTAATTCCTCATAAATGTTACAAAGAGTTTCTATCGCACATAGCACTTTCAAAATAGATATAAATACTGATGCTGTTACCTCCTTTATATATGCCTAGGGGATCCAATATATACCGATCGGTTTAGTGACAAGTTTCCAAAAGGCTCTGGCCACCTTATTTTAACAATAGCGAAGCTAATATTCGAAATATTGCGAGCATTAAAGTTAATTATGCCATCTTCTTTAGGTAACCTAAACTTGTTTATTATAAAATATCAGGTTTTTAAACCAGCTTACAATAGTGGAAATACAATGAGAGATTTCGATCCATAAAGAGCATTCTTTTTATAACAGATGCATTCATTCACTTCATTTATAACTCTCCAAATTTCAATAGCTGGTTCTCTTATTCTCTTGTAGAAAGATTTTGTATTATTTTGTTACTAAATTTTTGCAATGAAACGTTTTCCTTCCATAATTTTCAAGCGCATATATATAGGAGAACGGTTTGATAAGTATTAAGTCTACAATGGAAGAACGAAAATTTTGGAAAGCTGGCGGTTTATTTCTCGCGATAGTCTCATTTTAGCTCGGTACATTTTACCAAGTGATGCTCCGATATCTTTAAGCCACCTAAAAAATTCGTATTCTGGAGGTCCGCAAAGTAGATATTTATGACCCTGCTGTTTCAGCTATCTCGAGTGGGTCCTTTCGGCGGTCTGTCAATATGAGATCTTTTGTCACACCATTCTCTGTGGTAGCTGTTTTTAGGGTGTGTTTCGTTCAACCAATGTTTGACGGTCGCCATCGAAAGAGAATAATCAAAAACTGGAGTCGAATCACAGACTGATACTGAATTTTTTCCTTTTTCTAAAATCTGCGAATACGCCCGCTTATATATGAGGTCCAACCAAAACTACGAGTCGGATGCGGCTAAAATTTTACGAGAAAGTATTAAAGTTGTTCTGATTTAAAGATAATGGGAGTAGCTAAATGCTATTAAATTGGTTATCAGTAATGAACAAAAGAATCAACAATAAACTAAATTTAGCTGTTGGCATCTTTAGTGGGTCACAATCTTAGCCGATTGCTTCTTGAAAATTTCTAAATCAAATATATCTTTATAAATGCGACGGTGAAAAATTTTTACAATTTTTACTCCGATACTAAAAGAAGCAGAGCAGATGTTGGATTTATAGACAAGCGCGGCGGATTAGTAAATTACGTGCGATATGGGACAAGAAGCATTTTCCCGAAATTGCCGACAAAACCATTTTTCAGGAATTCGGAAATTCTTTTTAAAATAAATTACAAATGATATCGATACGGATCAATCGTATCAAGTAATAGTTCTAATACTCTTAATACTTCTATTGTTAACAAACAATCAAAAAAAAAAACAAAAAAAAAACGGAATAAATATTGTGATGAACGGGATCGGTATTGATATGACCAAGTCAGAGTTGTGTATTTAAAAGTTTTATTTTCGGAAAGTGGACTTTGTGTTTGCTGGGAAAGTAATTCTCAATCCTTAATGTCTATTTGAAATAAAAATAAACGGTTAATCTAATCTAGTCCCAGTTATTTCCGAAATTTATGGAAATTTGTTAATTATGATTAACAAATCTATCTACAGTAACTCGCGAGCCTCTAGAACCTCTGATGGATTTGTACGGAATTGCAATAAGGTATCTTCTGTATGTTGTATTCATGTGTCTTCTTTATAATTACATATTACTCACATGCAATTAGTAGCTAATATACGCATCTTTCAATTGATTAATGTAAAGTTTTTTAAATGCGTGGATATAGTTGGCTCGGAAAGTAATCAGTCACGTTTTTGTCGCGATTTTTTCACTCTTTGGTGTTTGTTCATCAACAATCCCCTTACTTTGCTTCATTGTTAGAGCATTAATAAGTGATTATGTCATGCATTAATAATGACAGAAGTGGCCATATTTGATGCAAAAACTTTCACTTTGTTTTTGTATTCGATAATCAGTTATGTGCCGGTCAACCACAGCCACGTGCGGTTTAAAATTAAAAACCAAGCATTTGTGTAGAAAATACAATTGAATGAAGCTAAATTAATGTCACCGCTATGCAAAAGGATTGTTATGAAAATACGCAAATTATATATATACTCGTATATATGTGTGTCTATGGGGTTTAATATAAGTGGGCTCCAGTTAAAAAATAAATAATTCTGTTAATAAGATTTTTTTGTTAAATATAATATAAGTGAAAAAAAATTAAATTTAATCATCAGCATAAAACTATTATGGAACTTCCGATTTTAGTTAATTATGTATGTTTGCATTCATAAATACATATGTACATACAATTAAATATAAATACCTGTATGTCTGTGTTTGTGTTTTGTTTTTTATAATTTTGTATTTGGCAGTTATATTTGCTAAAAGTCTGCAATCATTACATAATGAGTTCATAATTTTAAAGCAATTAAATATTAATTGCGAAAGAATTTAAATGTATGTTTAACTAATTAACCGAATTGTTTAGTTTCTCGTATGTACTCACTTATTTTGTTGGTTTTACTAATTTTTTTTATAGATGAGTGCATTATTTTCATCATTATATTGGTGTTACAACTTTATTCACCTATTAGCTGCCTCTATTAGCATTAGGGATCTCAAAATGGTTTTTCTGCGCTTAAATCTACTCTTTCCTCATGTTTCTAAACACTTCCATTAGATTTCGAATATTGAACTTGGTGAATTGACCATCATTGACCATTAAAGTGACCAGAAAAATATTATGAATATATGAAATATTCTTATTCTGACTATTTCAATTCACCAAGTTCATCGCCCCAATTTGCTGGTGCCATAAGAAAAATTTTCAGTGTCAGAAGCATATTAATGATTCGAAGATTTTATGTCCTATCTTACATCTTATGTCCTACTATGTACCATAATTTTATGCGACATTCACCGTGACCAATGTCAGCGCATCCATAAATGTTTCATGGAATATTTCCCGAACAACCTTCGCCCCATTGATTGCTGTCGCTGATTTCTTTCCAGCAAGATATGCACATTTTAACCGGAATTATGCGGGACGTATTGTATAGCTTTTGCTTCCCCAGATAGAAATTTACTTGTGAATTGTCTACGCAATCCAAAGAAACATGCAGTAATTGTTCTTCGGATTTTAAAATACACAATATTATACAATACGCTCTGTTCCAATATATTATTTCGTTCCAGTGACTGCCAATAGAAAAGTTCACTGCCGATACCCTCCCTCTGGTCTTTTTATCCGATCTGGATAGGGAAGACCGAGCTGGTGGTACGATAGTTTTTTCCGATGATAAAAAATCTAATTATTATATTTAATTTTAAAAGATTTGTTGAGGTTCTTCCTAATTTGTGAAGAGCTGATTTTAATTTTCAACATCATTTGAAGCAAACGAATGATTTGGTTGCCTTTCCAATCCTCGAATAACATAATATGATTTGCCTTAACGTTTTCACGACTTGGAAGTCTAAAACCATACAGCTATACCACACAGGTAAAAAATGTATAATTTTTAATCAGCCTCTTCCAAAACATTTAATAATTTAAGTAACGGTTAAAAACTCAAAATATTTCTTAACTAGTTACTAACTAATGACTAATGAAATAGCCCAAACATAGTGTATTTATACATTTAGCTGTCGCTGTACTGTGTGTCTATAATTTGGAGTTGTCCATTCGTTAGTAATCAGATTTCACTAAAATAAAATAAAATATAAAATAGCAAAGCGCAAATATGCGTCTGTGTGTGTAATCACATATTTATGGGCTGCTAGGTGTTTGTAATTTGTAATTGCGTTAATATTTGATGATAACTGCAGATATTCCATGAAAATTTTAGCATAATAAATTAATATTGATATAAGCCATAAACCATAAATAAACACCGACAACCACACAACAACAAATATATGAAGTGTATTAATTTGGTTTCGGCATTGGTTGCAGATGTGTGGCCAATGTTTGGGTAATGCGTGCGTAGATCCTCATTGGCAAGCGGTTGCGCTTAGATAATGTAGGCTTGTTAAAGAGTAGCTTATTGGCGCTACGGTTATTTTTAGCACAACATAGCATGAATGTGTGGGTATGTGGGTTCAAATTATGTATACGTATGCATACACATATTTACAAGTATGTAAATATAATAATATATTTGATTGAATTTCATAATATTGCAATTTTCAATCAAATGTTGACCCAAATATTAAATTAGGTGAACATTGTATAACAGAAGTTTGCATTTACAGTTACAAATATCTAGAAATTATCAAATTATTTTTTCTACTATAAATGTTCCTGCAATGACTATAATATTACTGTACTATATAATTACATAAATGTAGGTATATTTGTCTAAGTAGTTAAATAGCCGCTACTTCGAATACGCTTTGTGCCTGCTTTTTTGATTAATTATAATTATATGCGTTTTATTTCATTCATATTTGATACAACTGTCATTAAAATTTCACTTCAGAGCGATCGGTTTCTACACTCTAGTGATGACTCAGAAAGGTCACTTCGTTAAGACTACATATTCAATGGTGCATTTGTTGAGATGTATTACTTCTGTTATTACCAAAATTAATTCAATATATATTCAATTTGTAATATTTTGCTATACATTTATTTTTATTCTCAGTGGGTTTGTGGCTTGTGTGTCCTTTTAGCGGCAGAAAACGTTACCCAATTAATTTTAAGGAATGCCGCAGAGTTGACAGTTCTTGGCTGAATAAAAATTCGGGTTCGTTCCGGTTATGTAGGCCCAACTGTTGTAAGTTTAATTGATTTAAATGCCAGTCACACTGCATCGCAACTATCTTTATACTTATTGTAGTAAAAATTAACCACTTTTTGGCATTTTTTGTTTATATATTTAGGGGCTACGATAGGAGCATAGAAACATTTTTTCCATGGAAAACAACATGAAATTCAATTATTAATAAATGTCTAAATGTTTTTCTGAAATTTAAAACAAAATTGGGTTTGGGTTGGGGATTCATTGAAGGGTTGTATGGGAGGGTTCCGCAAGCAAAAAAGATTTTCATATAATTTTTTTTGTGGTACAAAATTGGAAAACGTTTTCACATTGTGCAAAAATCGAAGAAACTTGAAGCGAAATTTACTTTTCATAACAAATTAAATATTCATCATTAAAATCGTATAATCCTTACATTTTGCTCTAAGCTTGTTTGACAAATATTGCCAAAATTTTAAATCAGTCACTAAAGAATTGAGCAATTTTGGTTTCCGTTCGCAAAAGTAATCTTAAAAATTCACGTTTTAGTTTTTATATCTGCTGTGAGAGCTCCACACCCGGTTTTATACGGGTATACATTTTAGTCATGGTAAACACTTTTCTTCTTCGTAAATTATTTTGTGTCTTGTTTTTGAGACTCTAAGGTAGCTTAGCTTAGCTAGCACTTGAAAAGGGCTTTATTATATAAATACTCTTATATTTTTCTTCTGCTTATTTAAATGAAAATTTTGCTCTATTATATAAACTATATAACCAATAATCAATCTCAGCCCTCCTCTTCTACAAGTTTTCTATATGCTTCTGCTGCAACTCTTACATCCAAACATCCTTATAGTCGTCAACCGTATGTGTTGGCATTTGCTTATCATTTACCTTTAGTCTGTTGAAAATCCATTGCGTGAGTTTCTACCATTCACTATTATTAGCTTTTACTTTGAATACTGTATTGTTCCCTTTCAGCACACAATTCCGTTTAGCTTCAACCGTTTTCCCCCTCGCTTTCAAGCCACGAATTGAGTATGGTAATAATAATATAGTAGACCAATTGAGGGCGAATGTCGTTTGCTTTTATCATTATGCGATTGTTTGCCAACTCTTTGATCTGCCGTAGATTCTTTGGTAGTGCTGTTGTTGCGCCGTGACATTGACGACACACCTTTTCGCCAGGGAACAACTTGGAAATTTTGATGGCCACAACGCCATCAAATACGCCGACACGCCCTTCACAGTCATTAGTGGGTTGTTAAGTAAAATTCGCTGTCATAACGAAGCAATTCGTTTGAATTACTTTTATAAATAGCGCTAATAATCGAAACAGCGAAGCCGCAACGCTTCGGCAGGGGTTGAAACGGGTGGATCAAAAGCCACTTCAAGTCCATTGGCATAATAATTATGGCGCGTGCGGAGGCGTGTGAATTTCATTTCAATTATTTTTTCTTTCTCTAAATTTATTCGTTTCGTTTGTGGTGCGCTACGCCCAACAAATAATATGCTGACAACTAAAAAATTCATAATAAAATTAAATACGATTATATAACGATGAGAAATATAATGTAAAAATAAAATATTTCTGGGCACAATGTGAGGCGCACACGCTAACCCCTAGAGTTCAACTGCTTACTCAGTGAGCTTTTCTTCTGTTCTACGTTGCATCTGTGTGTATTTGTTTCGGAAGGGCGTATCGCAGGCGAACTACTTTCCAGAAAGCGTTATTAAAACTGTATAAAGCATGATGGCATGAAATGTCTGCTTAATGGTCAGCGGAGCTTATTGATGTGGATCAATTCGAGTATACGTAGAAAGAAATATAATAATAGTTAAAGAATATTTTTAAGTCGAACCGAAACGAAGGAAATGAAAAAAAAAAAAAATTTATTGTGTCATTACAGCACTCAATAAATTTAGTGTTCATTCCGTAGATAATCGTTTCTACATAGTTGGAATGGACCGATCTTCAAACGACAGGATTTTATAAGTTTAATAACACGGTTTATCTCTGGCATAATACAATATTCAATATTCACCATAGCTTGAAGTTTGAGTTAATGGGTCATACGTGGGCAGGACGTGTGGAAGTGTGCGTTTCCGCAGATTAAAAAAAAAAAAAATGGAAAAAGAGCAATATCAGGTGGTAATTCGATTATTGTTTTTTAAAGGTTTGAAATTAAAAAGCGCTTGGATACTGAATGCGAGAATCCTTCCCTCGCTATTCATTTCATGAGCTACTCTGAGCCAGCTACCCCGAAAACGGCTAGCATAGAGGAAAATGTGAAAAAAGTTAACGATCTCGTATTGGCAAAGCTCCGATTGAAAGTGCGCTAGATAGCTGAGAGATAAGAGAGAGAGACATAGACAGACAGACATAGAGAGATTAGACATAGATAGCTGAGATAGTAGACATTTTGAAAGATGACGTTGCTCACATCCTGCTTTGAGAATAGAAAGCTGTCGAATGAATGGGTGTCGGGTTTGCTCTCTCCGGACAACAAGAGCAATCGTGAGATCATTACAAAACAGTGTTTGACAATGTTTGAGCGAAATCCGAAGGAGTGCGTCTTTTCTAGATACACATTATAGGATACATAGTATACATTACACATACATAGCATACATTAGTATATAGCAGAGGCTAAGGAACAGTCCAAACAATGGACTTGAGTTGAAATAGTCACTCGTCGTACGGTGTCATTGCCACGAAGGCCGAGTTTACACAGCAACAAAAAATGATTTTTAAAGAAGTTGGAGCATCGCTGGGTCAAGTGTATCGGGCCTAATGTAGACTCGGTTGAAAAATAAATCCTAATTTTCCAAAAATTTCTCTTTGTAGACGAAAGGTTTATTGGAACGCCCTCTTATATTATATGAGATACATTTCCACAGATTAAAAGAAGTTGCAGTACTGCAAAGTGGTACAAAACCCTTCTAAACAAAGCCACGAAAGAATTTTAGCGAAAGCAAAGATTATAATAAAGTATCTTTTTTCGATTCCCATGTGCTTTTATTACAGACACGCGGGAAGAAAGAATTTTAAGTTCTTAGAAAAAATTATTGATAAGAATTTTTTATGAAAGTTGCTTAAAAAGATTTTAATAGAGGTTTCGACATTTATCTAAAAACTTATTCTAACAAATCATTCGAGAAGGGGTCAAATTTTCTCTAGAGAGTTAATCTCTTTTCTATAAAATCCTCTTTACAAGTATTACAACTTTTTAGTAAGACTTTTTATATTTTTCTGCCAGATTTTTGAACCAAATTCTAGCTTTGACACCAAAAAACCAAAAAGGAAAACGAAAGTAAGCACTATAAAAACCACTAAATAGTAGTGCCCTACATTTTAAAATTGGTTCGGATCACCCTAAAAATTAAGCATATTCTCTCTTTTAGGGCATACAGAATTTTATTATATCAAAAAATCGGTGCAGGGCTTTTCTGAGCAAATTAGTGGCCTCTGCCTAAGATCTGGAAACCATTGTTGCCACCCTTTCATGTACGACAGCGCCTAAATAATTTACCACACATGCATTTAATATTTTATTCATTTTCCTTTTTCTATTCTTTTAATATTTCGTTTTACATCGTGATGAAAAATACGGCAAAATAAAAGAAAGAATTTTACCTACACATATATATTCATGTTTCATCTATATTTGAATGCTAAATATTATATATGTAATAGTCGAGGCAGTGGCAACCACGCCTTTGGTCAAGACTATGGTGGAGTCATAAAAAATAAGCCAGCGCGGAACTATGCCAGAACACTGTCGTGGGCAGATTGGCACTTTAGTGAGCATACATATATACACACATAAACACACATATATATATATCGTAGCTGGAAGTAGCAGCGATTTGAAATCAACAAAGTGCATGACCCTGCGCGGTCGTGGCCGCTTTAGTAGCGGTTAAGAATGAGTGGCTGTGAGTGGGTGTTGCGCTAAGTGTACTTTTGCGTGCGTTCGCGTTGGCTGAGAGCGTTTTCTTTTCATTGCGGTGCACATTTCTATGTATGGGTGATTTTTCTTGCGCATGTGTACTGGCTCACGCGTAAGTGTGCAAACTTAAAGCGTGTGTAGCTCGCCAACTGGCCAACTCACCAACTCGTTAACGGAAGCGGAAGTAATTTGTCATTCACATTTCTGCTGTCCGCCATTTTTGCAGGTGCAAAGAGCTCTTTTAATAAATGAATATGTTTGGGTACAGTCTTAAGCTTTTACACAGAAACCGGTTGCCATCTGTAAGCCATTAAAGCATATATATTTACTGCTATATTTCTACATACACGATAAGGAGGTAGCAGCTAGCGGAAATTCAACGAAGGTATCATGTATGGTCTAAGGGGTAAACACATGAATTGGGCAACTGCTTATAACTGACGATGTTGTTGTTTTTTCAGAGAAAAATATTTACACTTTTTTGCATTGTTTGATATGAATGCTCGTAAATCAGCAATTTTCACGCGCATTGTTGTAATAGTATATATTAAAATCCTCTATTCTTCATAAAAATAAATTTTTTAACATTGTTGAAGTAGGTTGGTTTTAAGTGTATTCAAGCGTAACAAATTAACGTAATTTGTCATACATTTCGGCCCTTCAAAGAACTTCTTTTCATGGCTTCGGTTGAGTAAAAGAAAGCTTCTGATTTTGAAATGTAGTAAATAAAATGGCTGAGTGCTAACCGTTGTTTTTATATCGTTGTTAAACTTATCTTTCGCGACTTCTATGCGATGTTTTACTGGCAAAAAAATTAGATCTTTTGGTGTGAGTCTATCAGCGATGGGTTTCATGCGCCAAAAATTGGTCCAGTACTTCGACTCACCGACAATATATGATATTTTAAGAGGCTCTGGAAAATTTTAACGCAATTTTTTTATTTAGAACAGAGACAAAAAAAGCAGAGAGATGGAACCAAGAGAGTGTTTTACTGACCGAATTAATTCTATAAAATTTTCTGCAAAATAATTCCGGCAAAATTTCATATATATATAAATATAACATATATATACATACTTTAAAATCAGATACAAATACTGACTTGAAGTTGAAATCCAGAAAAATTTTCACTCTATAATTTTATATGTTTAAAAGCATCATAACTCTCTTAAATGCTTGGTATGTTATAATGAGGGTATCATGTTTTAAATAAGTTTAATGGGAAAATATAAAAATAACTTCTGATAAAAATAAATTTGAAAGGGCATTAGTTTATAAATAGGTATAATTTATGATAGGATATAAATAAACAGCTGAATATGTGTGCTGCTCTGTACAGAAACAGGTATATGCCATTGTTATTGTTATTGTGGTGTGGCCATTATTTCATTTTCGTGTCGTCCATCTATCATATAGGCACCGAACTTCATCACTCATTATTGGATTTCGGTGGAGGCGCTCCACTGAAAATACGCAATACACTCAATTTATGCTCTTCTACTTCTACTTTGCATAATTTGAGGAGTTCATGCTCACCTCTCGCGGCAGTGAGAGCCCCTGAAATTGCCATAATAAATTAAATAAGATTTCAGCGTCATTAAGTGGCCAAATTTACTGAAAGAAATGTCGCTTTTACTTTGATTTGGGTTTGATTTACACTTTCGCAAGCATTTTGCATATAAGAGAAGGAAGAAGGAGGTGACGCAAATAAGAGAGGATTTTAAATTATTACCATTCGTGATGTGTATTAACTCTCAAATGGTTGCCCACAGACATTATTTGCTGCCCTTTTATTACTATATTTATTCAATTTACTTAATTTGAGATTACATTAAATTATTTAGAAGTATAAGTACACTTTTACACTTATTTCAGCTGCTAAATTTTATATTATATATAAACATATCTTCTGCAGTTGCTTTATTTTTGTTTTTTGAAATTTTGTAATATACAAAGATTTTTCTAAAAATTATATTTCAGTTAATGTATAAAAACAAACTTATACTTAAAACTTACATGATAAAGTGAAAACTTAAACTTGGTTTACATGTAGAGAAGAAATATACTCTCAGTTATAGCAGGCTATTGATTCTTTTTTACCAGAGATTAATATTTCAATAGTAATATATCTTGTAAAACTTAGCTCAAGATCACAAAACTAACTGGTTTTCTTAGCAAAGCTTTGAAGCTTCAAGCACTTTCTTTGTTCAAATGTATTCAGCCTTTGTTAGCTAACTGAGAACAGGTTAAGAAGCAAAGAAAGCTTTAATGAATATTGCGCATGTCCCATATATAAAGGTCTTGCCTTCAGTTATAATTCACTTTCAACAACTAATCGAAGAATAAGGAAAGAAAAAAGAGACAAATGAACTTAGAGTATAATATCTGGTACAGAATTGATTCCGAAACTGGTAATATTACGAAAACTGGTTAAGCGAAAAATTTTCTCTCTTGCGCTTATGCATGAGGACTTTGAGTAGTCAAAGCTGATGGAATGAAGCATAGTGCAGAAAAAAGTTATATGGCGATATTAACGTTATAGATTGTGGTTGAGAGACAGCAACAAATAAATATATTAGTTGGTTCTACGAATTTAGCTTTCACCACGGGTCTTACTTAAATTTAAGATCTCTCCGTTATTAGTTGCCTATTTAATTCCTTTTACACGGATATGTTCCAATTAAAACACTTTTAATCTTATTCTAATTTGAGATGCATTAAGTATATTATAATTTGACGTTATCACCAGGGGATTCGGCTTAGTAAAGCATTTTAATTTGCATGCAATATATATATAATTATCTACTTTAATAGAGCTAAAAGCTAAAAGTAACATAGAGATGAATAACATTTTTTTTTCGTGTGTATAAAAGCAATAATACAAACTTATGCTCACAAACTAAAACAATATGACAATGTTAAATTTAAAAATTTAGGTAAATATTACTAAATAATTTCGGTCAACTAATTTGGTCAACAAAAATGAGCAAAAGTCTCAACTGTTATAAATAAAATGCAATAAAACGCAAGAGGCAGTGTTAATAATTGGCGCGAATGTAGAGAAAAATTTAATAATCTATTTGGTCAAAGGTTAAAATTTAAACAAAGGTTTGTGAAAATATAAGAATCACTATGCTTTGAATGTTAGAACTATGGAGCAGTGAAAAGTGAAAATGAAAAAAGAAGCCAATTAAATGAAGTGGAAAGTTTCGGGGTGGAAAAACTATGAATTAAATAAAGAAGTTGAACAATATTGAAGGTATCTATTTGTATTTTTTTTTTGTGTGAGAGATAAAAAATGTGTTGTGATTTGAAAATTATAATAGTGTCATGCATATATGCAAGAAAAGATTTCAGGGAAAATGCTGTTGAATAAAGGGAGCAACCAATTTAGAGGTGAGCCATTTACTTTAAGTTTTGCCATATTGAAAAGGCAGTGGTGGTGGAGCAAAAGCACATTGTATTTTATTTCTGATTTTGGTCTTAATAGTGTAAAAATTAGTCAGCGAAAATATTATGGTAACATTTTCGAAACCAAATATAAGAAATTAATTAGTACTCACACAATGTTCCCTCGATCAGAATATAGAAAAGTAATGTTTCTTTAACATAGTAGCATTAAAAGTATTTATTTGTTTAATTTAACACATAACTAATAACTAGTATTGTTTTGCACAACTCAATTCCACCAATTAAACTAGCTGTTGATCAAAGAGGATTAAAGAAGTAGAAGATATAATTGAACACTCTCATATTCAGTGATGCTCTTTGTAGAACAAAGAGTATGTGGAAAAACGAAAAGCCTTGAAATCAGTTTGCGCCTCTTTTACACAAGAGGAAAAATAATTTAAGTAGGTGATGTAAAGTTTCGTTTGCACGAGTGAAATCGTAAATTCGTATATGATTTGTAATAAGCATATGAAATGCTCAAATAAAAATTTTGTTGTCATAATAAGGTATTATTATATCATAGAAGAGTATTAGAAAACAGTGCGTTAATTAATGCAGAGGAAATAATTCTTTTCCTTTACTAATTCTGAAGATGAGACGAATCCCAGCCAGATTTGGTCCATATTTTTCCATGAAAAGAATATAAACCGTTTGCGTAGACTTTTAGTAATTAACTAGATTTTATAATATATAGATATTATATAGATCAGATTAACCCGAAAGCCATCCCGAAACATTTTATTCGGTATGCAGAAGTTCTGGCAAGAAGAAAATATTTTACGATTTTCGAAAAGTTTTCATATGCATATTTTAAAATTATTTATGTGTGTATCACGGAAATCATACATCCCCAATAAGCTTTAAATTCAATAAATGGTTTGTACTGTATAAAATTTCTATTTTCAAAAAAATGTGGGTTCGAAAGGCTACATTGTAGTCCTAATATAAAATACGTACATTAAATCCATTAGTAACCTCTACCACTTTTAAAAGCATTATGGAATGATGTGTGCTCACAAAATTTTAATGTTGGATTTTCGGTCCATTTTTAAAATATATATATTTCTCGTACTCTAGATCCAAGCAAATATTTTTAAGGTTCATATTCACATATATTTATTGGTATAAATTTATCAGACAGATCAAACATGTATATCATATAACATAATATATATAAAAGGTGCTTGTCGGTTCAAGCTCTACCAGGAAGTAAACGCATTCTTCTCCAAGTTAGCAATGAAACACAATCACATTCCAAGAGCAATGAAAAGGTCAAAAAGACTACATGCAAATTTAAGTAGTCAACAATGTTGCTAGTTTCCTAAAGAACGGGAGCGATTTTTTTAACAATTTTGTACCGCAACATAGTACAGTAGACATCACGTACATGTAACAGACGCCAAGAAATTTGAAGTGTTGTGAAGTTCAACAAACGTACATGCAAGGAATATGGGCATATATATACATCTATATAAATTTTTGTAGTGTGTGAGAAATATATATAATATTAGATTTTAAAAAATTTTCAAAATAGTATAAACACATGGAATCTTATTCTAAAACACCGCTTTTATTTACCGAAAAATTTTAAATAAATATCTCGGACTGGAGTAAAAATTTCAGAATGTTCGAATGCATATGTGCTGTGTAAATGTATATACAAAATAGTATATAATACAAACCGCGTCTCTCTTCTTTGCTCTATTGCACACTTACCACAATTCCTTTGCGCAAATTTCTTCGTCCATTATATACAATATCTTTCAGCATAGCAGATTACCAAGTCAAGTGTCTGCTGTCGCGCTTCTCCCGCCGCCATTGGAGTTATCAAGAAGCTTGCGAAGGCGCCGCTTTCAAAGTGTGCATGGCATAAACGGAGCTTTGGTTTCAGCTTTGGCGCCCAAACGAATTGTTTACATTCATTTCCATTACGATTTCCTTTTCCATTTTCTATTGCTATTACCATAGTCGGGAATCTCCGTAACGAATGCGCGTTAACAAATAAAAATTTGCTGCCATTTGCTAGGCATTTGTTTTTGCAAACGCTTGCGCCAAGTGTTAGTTGGTGTTTTGCATAGCACTCTTCCGCATTACATTTCGTGATTTTTTCGGCTTTTGCTTATATTAAAGTACCTTTTTTTTTTACTATTTTCAACTACTTTGAATATCTTTCGCTTTTTTCAACTACCGATTTGTATTTTTTGCAAGTCATTAACCGTAAAATCATTTAAATGTAGATTTGCTTAAGCGCATTATTGTTTTGATTTCCGTGCCTGTCAAGTGAAGGGAGAGAATTAAATAAGTGTAGAGTGGAAAAAATAAATACATGTAGATAATCCTGTATAAATGCTTTCATATGCATGTGTATGTGTGTGTGCACATGGGTGTGCTCTGCAGTAGCTGGGTTAACAAGAGGAACTTCGATTGCTTCGATTACCATAGGTTGTTCTCAAAAATGCTGTTTTGGAAAATATACGTTACTAAATTCGCAGTTATTATTATCGATAAATAAATAAAATAATAAGTTATCATATATCTACAACTGCATACTTGCATTCTGAGCCAAAACAATGATGAGAAAATTCTATTCAAGAGGGTGTCATATATTTTTGATAAGTATTGTAGGGATTTTTTAGTTTTCTTTAATTCATGAATTCAACTTCTTCTCCTTTAGCATTTCTGCTTTATTGCTTAGTAGTCCTCTTTCCGTAAAAAGCCACTATTTTCACATTAAAAAGCTTTTCCTTTGTATAAAATCGATACTTTTATGGTCACCCTCGTATACATGCATTTTAATAATATGTGAAGAAGGAAAGCTGGAAAAATTAAAAGGAACTGTAGAAGCTTATTTTCCACTCAGCAATGTTTGTATTATAGCACATTTTAATTACATTTTGTAAAAAAAATGCAATTTGTAGCTTTGCTACTTTAATTATACTTAAACGAATTAATAGCAACAGCAAACCGCTGCGAATAGCAAGTCACGCGCTAGTGGCTAGAGGCAAATAAGAGCAAGAGAGCGAACAAAAATATTTACAATACATAGAAAGTAAGCCAAGTGGGCAGCAAAAAATGCTATTCTTAGCTTCAAAAACATAGAAGGCGCGAAAATGTATCCAACAATGTTTCACATATATATTGGGTTGTTCGGAAAGTCATTTCGTTTTTTCACCCACACATCGAGCTTCGAGGTTAAGTCCATGCCTTTCAAATGGCCATAAACAGTTGAATTCGACAAATTTAACCTCTCACCGATCTCACGTGTGGTGATTCGCCGATTTGCATCAACTAATGCCTTTATCGCATCTTTGTCAGCTTCGACCGGCCTTCCAGACCGTGGTGCATCTTCGACATCAAAATTGCCGGATCGAAATTTTGCAAACCAGTTCTGGCACTGGCGTACTGTTAACACGCCTTCTCCATACACATCCGTCAATTTTTTTCTCGCTTGGACAGCATTTTTACCTTTTCTGAAGTTAAAAAGTAAAATATGACGAAAATGCTGCTTATTGCTCTCCATATTTAAAAAGGCACCAACCAAAAACTACTGGGTAGAATTAATAGAACTTTTTCACACACAAGCCTTGCAATATCAGCTCTCATGACATATAATGGTTATGGGGCTTAAGTGTGAAGTTAGTTTCGAAAAAACGTAATTAAGTCCTCTGGCGGGAAAAAACGAAATGACTTTCCGAACAACCCAATATAAATATATATATATGTACATACACATGTAGCATACTTCAGCATTGTCCACATTCCAGTTTTCTTTGATAACTTGACACAGTTTCTTCACTATGCCGCATATCAAAGCAATAGAGCATGCTGCTTCTGAGATTTGCATACAGTGCTTCTCAAAGCGCCTAAGAATATGCCACACTTGAGCGCCATATACATGCACAAGCGGACGCAGTACCACTACCATACACTTCCTACTAGCTATTGGGCACATACTCAAGCCTGAGCGTTTGTATATTTGTGCACTTGATGTCATGTGTGCCATGTTGGCGACCCAGGCCTAGCCTTGAGGTTGTTGACATCGCCATTAGTCAAGTGCAGACGCAGGCAGCTGGCTGCTGGCAGCTGGCAACCGCCAGCAAGCGGCGTGGCAAACAAACAAACAGACTGCGCTCGTGCTAGTCATCATGCATAGCCAGCCTTTGACATCATAAGCCTCGCCTTCTGACCCAACTTTTGCCGCATAAACTTTCAGTTCCTTGCTTGTTTCCCAGCATTTTCTTATTCTTCTGCTTGTTGTGCTGTGGGTGTGTGCGCGGGTATTTCCCATGCTATTTTGGCTTTCATGCTGCTTCCTGCTAAGCGATTCTACATGTAGTGTATTGCGATGTTGTGGTGTTGCGGATTGCAAAAGATCATGCACTCACAATTATGACAGTCTTCTTTGCGGTTGCAACGAGCACCTGTTTTTGACTGCGAAAATTGCTTTACATTTTATTGCATTTCCTTTGACTTCTTTTTCGCACCATTGTTTTCTTGTAAATGAAATTGCACGTTGTGTGATCAAAAAAGAGGTGACATTTCTTTTACGATTTTCTTGTTTCTGCGGTAAAAATATGCGTTCTTCTGAAAACGAAAAGATATCGAATTCTTTATTGTAACACATGTTTTTCAATTAAAATGTGACATACCAATTAGGTATTTATCTAAATTTATATATATTCACGAGACAGATAATAAAGTATTTTATTTAATTGAGCACCTCGACTTGATTGCAGTAGAGCAATTTTGAGTTTCCTTAAGGGTGTCTGAATAGTTAACTTTTGTCCATCATCTTTCATCAATAGTTCACGAAACCACAGAAAAAATTTTAAATCTTTTTGTTATGAGGGGCCCAGTGATATTGCCGAGACCTCTGTTAACACGACGACTGAATATGGCGGCTAAAAGTACGACTTATGAACAAACAAGGTATGTTTCAAGGATTTCATCGTTCAAGGATTCATACCAAATTTTTACTTTCTGGGGTTATTTTTCGAGATTTTTTCGAGATTTGGAAACATTTTTGGAATACTCCCGTGTGGGTAATATATGTTGATCCAGCTAATTAGATGAAAACTCTTTAGTTGTAAAAAATTATTTATTCCCTTTATTGTCGAGTTTCTCTAAGTTTACAAAAGCGCAAGTTGCTAAAACCATCGTCGTCCGTAAAGGCCATTTTGAAAAGGTGATACCGAAGATTGGTCCAGTAGTCACCATTTTGTATAAATATTCTTTTACACTAAATACAATACATTTTTTTTTCTTCATTCCTCGAAGAAATCGTCAAAGTTAGTCCTTTTAAATGGCTCTAGGCCGGAGGAAAATAATTATATTCTTCATAGAAATAAAAGGCTTATGCGCATGCGCGGTGGTGTTGCGCTTCTTTCTTTGATGAAGTGGGTTTTAATAACCTATTGATTTCGAATAGCCTTCACTCATTTTGTTTTCTATCTGCTAACAACTATATTTTATTTCAAATCTTGAGATTCTAAAATTAGTAAAAAAATATTCTTGTATTTAACTAGATTAAAGTAACTTGCCATTCACAATCATTCACAATAGTAAAATACTGTTCGCATTGAAGAAAGCAGTTAACCACTTTAATAAGATATATTCCATACTCTCTTTTACGGAATTCAGCTCGCCAAATTTGTTATTTCTTTTACATATTTTGAGAAGATAGCAGTGCTCAAAAGGTCGCGAGCAGAGAAATAGCTAATTGAAGAGAACTTAAAATGGCATTTCAACTCAAGATCTCTTTGATGTATAAATTTATATTAAAATATATATCTAATTTATTCTTTTCTAGTTACATCTAATATTTTAGGCTTGGCGTAACATGGCACTGAAATCGCACATTCAATGCTTTTGCCTCAGACAAACAGGTATATATTAGGAACATTTCCTATAATGTTTTGTTCTCTTTTAATTGTTTTCATCACATACAATTTTATTTCATGTGCTATTCAAAAATCAGATGTGTTTTCGTGTAAAGTGAGCCTTTTTCAACTCCGATATGGAGCACTTAATAGAAAATTTTTTTTGTAGGTAGAGGCCAACGTTATATAACAATCATTAAAAGAAAAGGTGTGATAGTTATCAGCATTATTTTGGTACTCGCGCAACATGTTGCTATAGAGTAAAATTATTCAACATGTTGCGGTGAGTATAATTGTTTTGTTCACCTAACGGTTGCTTATAACACCTAAAACTAATCGATATAGATATACAGTTACTTATATATAAATGATCAGGGCGCCGAGACGTGTTGAATTCCGGTTGACTGTCCGTCCATCCGTCCGTCCGTGCAAGCGATAACTTTAGTAAAAATTAAGATATTTTGATGGAACTTGGTGAACGTGTTCTTTGTTACCGTAAGACGGTTGGTATTGTAGATGGGCGTAATCGAAAGAATGGCACGCCCAGAAAATGCCATTAAGCGGAAGCATATAAAGTGCTGTAACTCGGCAACAAATTAATATAGAAGCCGATAATTTGGTACAGGGAATCGCAGTGGTGAGGGGCATCTATAGTTTAAAATCTTTTAAAATGTGGGCGCGGCTCTGCCCTGATATGTTTTATGTGCATATCTCACAAATCATTAAATCTATTTATATCAACCAAACTTTCGATTTTCCGGTTAACCTTATATCGTCTACACCGATCAATATGTGTGATCACTCAGTGATTTGTGTTAGTTATATTGATTTTGAATAAGAAATAATAAAAGAAGTATAAGAAACTCGAACACTGAACAAAATTTAATAAAGAAGCTAGGTGAGTATATAAGCAATAGTATAAGTTAGTAAGATACCAAAGATGATTGCAATCTACTAACGGTTTCATCAAATAATGATTATTGCCAACATCTGAAAATACATTCCAGCCTTTAAGCCCTACAAATTGCAAGAGTGTGAAATTCGATTAGATTCGATATTCGAATGAAAGTCGATTACACCCGAACGTAGCTCTACCGTACTTGTTTTACTAAATTTTTTTTATTTTTACATTTTACAAAAACAAAAACTGTACTATTATGAGAATGTTAGATTAATAATTTCGAGTATACTTTACCGAATAATATTGGATAGTGTAAATATGTACCCCTCATAATTCACAGAGCGTTCCATGGACGTTCCATTTAACTTCATGATATCTCATTAATAATAGTTGACAATAAGACGTGCTTAATTTGCACTTATCCCCATACACATGCACACCAACACATATACCATTGTATGTATGTATGTGTAAGAGGGATGCATAAGCTGTGCTGCTTTTAGTGCTGCCAAGCCCGTTGCTAGGTTTACTTTAATTAACTTTCTTGTTTGACAACTAATGAAGTAAATTGTATATGCAAGTATATGTACATGTACATGTATATGTATATACACAGAAGCTTAGCCATAGCTCCATATGTCTAGCGGCGAGGTTTTAGGTATATTGTAAAATCATAAAGCGATATTAAAGTCATTCCTGAAACGAGTAAAGCTGAAAGTGCTAAGTATGCTATATGGCGCATAGACATATGTACTTGCATGAGAACATTTGTTTGTATGTCTATATAATACGTTCTTAACTTGGCGCTGCGTAGCACTTAGCTTAGCCATAATACGAAACTCAATGGTTGCAATATTTAAGAGCGTTTAACTCATTACATTCGATTACAGGATTAGAGTGTAAATATGTGCGCGCAGATGTATATGTGTGTGCTTAAAATTCATATAATTTATATATGAGTAGCCATTATTCATGACAAAGTACGTAAAGCGAAACTGCTTAAAATTTTGCAAGCAAGGCGAAGTTTGAAATATTTTCGACACTTTATCACCCTTGTCCAATAGAAAGAAGAAAGGCTACAAAATTTTAAACAATTAATTTTAATGATATTACTTGAGTTAAGGAACAATAATAAAAAATTACATTTGATATTTTTTGCGCAAAAAGAGACCATCAAATGAAGAAGTGAGAGCTTACGGGATAAATTAAAACATTGCACTCAGTTTTTTTGGCCGATTCTTAATCGACTCTGGGAAAGTGTTTCGCCTACGTCTTTACCATCAGTACATTTTTGCAAAACAAAAAAGGTTAAGGTTAAAATATTAAAGTGGCCTATATTATTTGTAATTTTTTTTCATTCTTTTTGGGAAAAATTATTTTTAATTTTCGACGATTATATCTGGTTTTTCATCGAGGTGTATTTATTGGTATGCATTATGTATTCCCAATATTAAGCTTGTGGTTCGTTGCTCCTGAACCAATTTCATTTATATTTAAATCTAACTCGCGTTATGGCTAAGAAAATATATCCACTGTTTTTCTTTTAATATGACACAAATATTACTATTTTAGGGCTATGGGAATGCGTTAAACCAAAGTATGCTTGAGAATACTTTTCCACCGAATTTTATTAAGATAACTCACAATTTAATCGCTATATTAGGCAAAAGTCCACTAGTATAGCGAAAATCATTATATATAGTATATAGGTGCTGGGCTAATTCATGACCCGATTCCACCCATTTTCGACACCAAACTTTAGTATACCCAAGATTATACATCCACTTAATTTCGATCAGATATCTTAGATATTGACCCATATATAAGGAATAAAGCCAATGTAAATTTGAATATCCTTATATTAGTGATATAGGGCTATGGGAAGTATTGACCTGATTTTACCTATTTTCGCTACTAGAGCAGATTATAATAAGGAAAAGATGTAGTCTAAATTTCATAGCAACTGTTGTCCATATATTCTGTATGGGAGGGTTTCAAGGGGTATTGTACGATTTCAATCATTTCTATTTGAACGCACTATTTGACAGCAGTCTGATTTTGCCCATCCGAAGTAGGCAAATTTGCTGTACTACACCTTGCTAAATTATTGCTATTAATAATTCCTGTTTTCCGCTGCTAACAGCTGTGGTCTATATGCATCATGTGTTATTAGTCACCACATCCCTATCGATACGCACGCGTAATTTGAGTTCCTATTTTGCTTTGTAGCTACCAGCTGATGCTCTGAAAATGTTCGCAATGCAAACCCACGAAAATCCTCCTAAATAACTTATATATATTACACGTACTTATATGTGTATGTATGTTTGTGCATAGGAGAATTTATAACTCAACACCCATACACCTTTTGGTGGGTGTGAACAGGCATTAACACGCAGTCTTGCGCGTCTTAATTATGTGCTAACATTCTATATTACCACTAGTATTAAGAGCGGCAATAGTTTACCACATTCGCACACACATTCACACACACACATACATAACTGTTTGTGGCAAGCGATGCCATGTCATATGAGAAATTGTGCTAATTACCATCATGAACAGAGGCTCAAAACTCCCTCGAACGCGATGGGTCAATTCCATTTGCTGTCGTGTAGCAGAACTGTGGCAACGAGTACATTTGTGGCTGGGTGCCAAACGTTGCCAAGCCCCTCAATTTCGCAGATATCATAATCACGCTAGTCACTTCGCCTTGGTTGCACAGCCTTCGTGGTTAACTGTCATTTATCAGTTACAAGTTGGCAAGTTTTTGACAGTCGTCTGACAAGCTGCTTCATGAATATGAAGATAAGTTGGCGTTTTTTCTTGTCTTCTTTTTTGTCGGTATTTGTGTGAAATTCTGTTTGTGGCATGTTTTTGTAATTGTTGCAAAACACAAGTGCGCTGTGATTTTTCCATGCTGACTTTGTTAATGAAGTTTTCAATTTCCAAATGCTGGACGAGTGCCCTTGACTCAAACAAGTCCTTGAACTTGATGGTTATGCGGAACCACATTTATAAGAACATTTATTTCGCAAATTTGTGGGGTGTACTAGTTTCTTTGTTGTTTGTGTTATTAGTAGGAGTAAGTTGTAATATTGTGCGTTAAATTGTTATTGGGTTTACTATTATATTTTATGAAAAATAAGAGCAAAAAAAATATTCATTTGAGTTGAGCTAATCTTTTTTTCAATATGATCAATCTCCTAGTATGTCTTGATGTCTAGATGTCTTTGAGTGGACATTTAGAAGAATCATACCATATTAAGACTACCTGTTTCATCTATATTTTAGCAGACCCAGCGTCTACGGCACATCACAAATATCAGATGTGAAAGATAAAAAAAATTTCCTGCACAAAATAACTGTCATATTGAAGCTGCTTATAGGTCTGAAAATTTATAAAAATGTACCTGTTATTACTAATTCTAATACTAATTAATAAACGCAGATATGAAGCTTGATCTCTTTATGTTCTAGGTTTATTTTAGGTTTAAATTAGACATTTGGTCTTCCCCTTATCTTACACTTCCTCCACATTAATTAGAAGAATGACTTTGCAGAATCACATTTAGAAGCCGTTACATGACACACTTACATATACATATATATATATACATATACATATATAATATTCAATATATGGCGGATATAAGAAGGGAAGATACAATATAGGACGTATATAAGAAGACAGATCTGAGCTCATGTATTTTATATTATTAATTGTTATGCTAACATGCTATTAATTTATAAGTATTTGCGTACTCACCAAATCACTCATATCATATATGATATTATCATATTAATACACAACTGGCGTGTATAATTCTATTAGGAGGTGGACGATTTGCAAAAAAACCTTTCTGGTCTGTGGTGTTGCTCTAAGGTAGGTCGTATCCCATAAAATGAGTGGGAGTAGCGATTCGAACAAACTATACCAGCTGTGCAAACAAACTGACAGCACTAACGGTGCTGATTTGAACTAAAATTTTCTCTCACGCAGACTAAACGGTGTTGCGCCTCTTTTTTGATGGAGAATGCTTGCTTGCGGGTTAAAAGCCAAAAAAGTGTCCCCCTAATTTCCAGTGGTGTCCACACCTTACGTTTCCTGATTTTAAAATCAATAAAATTGAAATCCTCGTAACAGTAAAAACCAGTAAATTGGAAGAAAATTTCTATTCGCCGTAACTGGCCCTATTAGAAGAAGGAAAATTCATCATTATTCATCAATATTCATCTTACTCTTCCTTTATCTGCAGAGACATTTTGCAAAGTTTAGCAAAGGTCTTAAGGTTTGAGAATTAAACGCTTTTTCGAAGAAAAGCATGCTTGATATCTACTTGGGCACGGACTCAGATGTAATATAAAGAAGTACGCGGATTAAAATCACTTTTTTAACAGAAATTATTTAAGATATTTAAACAAGCGCAACACAAAAGTGTACAAATGAGGGTGTCGCCTTTATATAAGTTTAAATACATAACGGAATACTCACACGAACCAGCAACCACGAATAGCAAACTAAAAGAAACGAAAAGATAATTTTACTAAAAAGTAAAATTTGGACAGCAAAGAAAATATTAAAGCAAAATCTCTCACACTTTGAAAGAGCGCGGTAATTAATGGAATTCCCTTTCCGCTAACGTGGCAAAGCACACTCGGCCGTTCACAAAGTATCTTAAATGGTGAATAAGGACCATTTGGAAATAAACGACTTTTGGGACTTCTTCGGGGGAAAAAATAGAAAGAAAGTGCATAATAATACCACGTTATAGTTGGAGGCATGAAAAATAAGGCAAGTGTCCTCAACAAGGCTGATGAAGGTCAGCGTCGAGCGCTGAAGACAATGGACAAGGCAACATCAATGTAGGCGACCTGTTAACAGATAACAGCCTGGAAGTCAAATTATGTGTTTTTCCTTTCTGTTTTTATATTCGAAGCCAACGAGAATGAGCTGAGTTGGTCGCGCGTGAAAATTATACAATTTTTATTTTCGGTTTTTTTTTTTTCGAATTTTCATTATTTCCTTTTATTTAATTGTTTTCTTTTGTTTTACTTGTGCACATTACTCATTGCCTTTTACAGCTAGGAAATGTTTGCAGTCATCGGGTCATACTCATTGGTGTGTTCGTATGATTCCGCTGATATGAGGCCGCTGAGAGTTCATGGCGGACTGCATGTTGGCCTGAAACTGAAACTAACTGACGCACATTTTGTTTTTGTGTTTTTCTGCTGGCTTGCTTCTACTTTTGTCTCAGTTGTGATATCGGTGATAACTGATGTCGTCATTTTATTTTCGCTTATCGCCCTTGTGGGTACAGCTGTTGACCTCATAACTTTGGCTATTTGTGCATAGCTATCTCTTTATCTTTTTACTCGTTTATTAGTTTCTTTCCGCTGGTTTAAGCTTTTCTTGTTTTATTTACACTTCCTTAGGGTTTTAGTATTTCAGTTAACCTTTTATTTAACTCCTAACGTACTACGTGGAATACGGATTAGGACCTTTCATAGGCAGCGGAACTAGGCTACAAATAATTTGGAAAACCTTGAAAGATTACGGTACTATCTTCTTCTTCTTTATTTACCAATAGGTATTTGAATATTGGTGATCACATAACATTAAATAATATATAAAATTTTCCATTATTTATAATATATTATTATTATTATAATATATTTATGAGAATAATGAAAATATATTTTAGAAAATCACATGTTTTTAATTATTGTTGCATACTGTTCTTTGTCTCTCTCCACGTGTGTGAGATTGATAACGTTCTGCATTCTGGTCTATTGTTGAACACCCCGTTTTCCTTTGATTTTTCTCTAGATCATTGATTGCAAAAGTTCCTATTTGGGGTTCCTCAGTATATATCCTACGTAGACTGCTTTTCTTTTCTTTCTTCAATAACTCTATATTGTACTTTATTCTTCTCAAGACTTCGCTGTTGGCAACTCTCTCTGTCCACGGAATTTTTAAGATCCTTCCAAAGAGCTATTTTTGAGGAAAATGTTACACACATTTTTGATTCGACATTTTATTTCTTTGGAGCAATCCCCATGTAGTTGGACTAAAAGCTAACTGCTTACATTGTAGCCGAATTTGTATAATAATGCTTCACCCAATAATCGTTCTCCCTTGAAATGAGTAGTAATGTTCGAAACTCTCGACATCCGAAGCACCAGAGTAGGAATTCGGCAGATTCATAAATTTGAGAAATATGCTGAGAAGTCACTTAAAGTACTCTGACATAGTGTTGTACTAAAAATACTCAGCATGCCTTATTTCAATGCCCAGTATGCAATAATTGGTCGAGCCTTATAAAAGGAGGTTTCCAAAATGTACTACGTTCATTCTTTGCTCAATAGAGCTTTGCATATAATTTTTTTATTTAGAGATAAAAATTTCAATTTTGTTTATTTTGAGATAAAATTTTCAATGGGACCTAAGCATATGTTTGAAATTAAGAGTATTATTTTCAGTTGGTTGGGGCACTATCTCATATTAGATGTGGTTATAACACTCTTTCTGTACAAAGTCACACACTTTCAAGACTAATTATTGGATATTCTCTTTCTCAGAACACAGTACGGAAGTTTTATCATAGTAGATGTAACAGTTTTTTTGAAATATATAGACTACTTACCAAACATCACGTGAAACATAAAACAATTTGGTTCGTTGCTGTTCCAGAACGGGGTGAGGTTAAAATTCTTACCAATTGTCAGTTGCTTGAAAGAAGAGGAACCAGAAACATCTCAACACTCCCATCTTGACTGTCCCTTTTGTGCGAGATCATGGCAAAACACCTATACCTATACCTTTTATACCTTCAAACATCCTGTTGTAGAAATAAAACTCCTAAGCAGATTTTTCAGGGATTCATTCGTTGGATAGTTGAAAGCGCAGGAAAGAGCTGAGCATGACCATAAGAAGAAAAAATCATAAGATTTAGGCTCAACGGACCAAGGTTCTTCGGGTTTTATCATAAATTAGATTTGCTTTTTTTATTTGAGTTATTCGATATCCTCCCTTTTAACAGAGCTTTATCGGTCACTTGAAGCGCTCATTTCCCTTTTACTTTGTTTCACTGTAATTTAAGAAAAAACAGCTAATTAACGTTCAACATTATTGTGCCTTTGAATGCAATTAACGCTCGATGTAAAATCACATCTTTGCCCTCATTCATTATTTCCGATGTAAAACATCTTAATACTGCATTTTGTTAATTGACTTAAGAGTTAACAGGGACAAGCTGTGAATAAAATCACCGACTGCATAGCAGCAAAGTGCACTAGAGAAAACAAAATGCAACAAGAAGAAGAAGATGGGGTACAAAACAGAAAAAGACGGTCAATGGCAGAAGCGCACTAGAAAACACGGACTGATATTGTGCAGAGAAGTGTGTGTAGAAGTGATGGAGAAGCCAAAGACGCAGCTGAAGAGGGATAGCATGAGGGCAACGATGCTAAGAGTGGAAAGAGGCGAGGAGGATTGTTTATGAGAGCATAAGTTAACCGCCAACAAAGAGCTTTGTTTAAGAAAAAGACAAAATATGAATAGGAGAGAGGTACTTTCGAATGCACAGCGGCACTCACTTCAGTTCGTTTGAAAGAGTAAAAGCAGCGATGTCAACAGATTAGCAGGAACTAGCGTACGGGTGACATTCAAGGACGTCACACTTAAGCTGTGCGAGTTTAATAGCAGCATCACACGAACTATGCGAAAGTGAAGTGCAGTGGGAGGAAACACGAAGCGAAACAACAATCTAATAAAAGTGAAACGCGCCACGTCGACGGATGCTTCAGTTTCATTTTGTTTTTGTAGGTAGTGCGGAATTACATGTACAAAATTTTAGCTTTACGGAAGAGAAGCATACTTGCTAAGTATAGTTTTATATAATTAATCGCAAACGGTACATCAATGTGGCTATCTTTGGGGAATACTTTTACATCTTCAAGGGCAGTTAAAAGCTTTTGCGGTATTAAAAGAGTGAGAGAAAATGAGTTAGCGAGTTAGTGCAAACTGATAATGGGTTTTTAGATGACGGAAGTTGTGGTGTGCAAATGGGTTAAGTGCGTCGCTGACATTTGAATGGTTGTGAAATTAAGCTTTGGTCTATTCAAAGTCTGAAATTAGAGAAATTTCTAAGTTCTGAAGAAAAAATACTGCTTTTATAAGAAATAAATTTCAATCAATATCTTAAGAAGTAAATAACGCTAGATCTTGATTAATTCAGCTCAACCTTCATACATAAGATGCAATTTTCCTTATTCAACGTTCTTTCAAACATCCGACGAAAATTTTTACATACCTGCTTATGATATTTATGTGAAACTTGTTAGGACACATTCATTAAGCGAAATCGCTTTCGAAAGTGCTCAACTGTACAGAAGGCAAAGTTTGAAACAATTAATTTTATTATCTCATAGGTTCTATTGGTTGACTCGAAATATTTATTGTTGAAAATTGTCTTGAAAATTTTTGTCGTTTTTAATGAAATTATTTACTATCTTCTAAGTCCTGTTTATACTCCATTGTGAGTAAATGCTTTTTGAACATATGCCTTCTGTCTCTCTTTCTCTCTCTCTATCGCCTTGATTTTTTTTAGCATAAACTTGCAGATTTCTTTACATTTCTAGAGATATATTTATTCAGCATGTTTTTGTTGTCATAGAAGTTATGCTCATAAAATTTTGGCATGAATTCGGCTTATGGAGCAAATTATCATTAATTTTGAAACTTTGATTTTCGTTTGTGGAGGAAGGAAATTTCTTAATAAATTCGAAAATTTAAAGTATTCACAAAGACGTGTATGTTTTGCCTAATTGCCTAAATATTTCTTTGCCTGTAGAACCATTTTATTTGGATATAAGTGAAAGAGGTCAACGGTGCTTTTGGCTGAAATTAAAAGCTGTCATTAAAGCGTCTTCCTGTCAGTAGCAGTTTACATTAAACAGAAAACAAAGAACATTACAAAAAAAAAAAAATAAAAAAAGAAGAACAAGAAGAACAAGAAAAAAAAACATTAAATTAAAGAGTTCTCTCAATACTAAGTAAGATTTTTAGATTCCTGCTTTTATATGAAAGATTTCAGCTATGGTTATCTGGGTTCTGAATATTGAACCACTGGATTTAATCCAGGACAGTGAAGAATTCTTTATATAGAATATTTTCACCTGTTAACCTAGTGTAGTTGGAATTCATATCGAAAGATCCGTATTAGTGAATCCTCTTGTTGATAATCCAAGGTTGGCTGACAATGTTCAATTACTGATATATTTAGTGGATATTTAGACTTTTCAACCTCAATTTGAAACATGCTCAAATATTGCTTCTGGATGATAATATTAAATGAAAATATTGCTTCATTCTCAAATATTGCTGTGGTTGTAGTGGTGTGTAAAGAAGAGTACTTTGCTAGGAAAGGATCTGGAGTGGAGTGCTTTTAGTTGGAAGATATCAGTCATTGGCGCGAATTTCGGTAGGTATCCAGTAGGTCCATTGGTTATCAGGGCATTAGAGGAAGTATGGCAATGCGCTGCCTTTTTATATGCTTACCAAAGTCGTTCGTCTTTTCCATGACCACCAGCAGAGGGGGGAGATGAAACTTGGGAACTATAATATTCTCCTATACTTGCTGTAGCAGCCGTATCGCAAAACTTAAATAACATTGCTGCCATTTAAGGAAATATTTAATTTATAAGGGAGGGCCAATATGCAGCCTTTAAACTGAATGGAATGTTATTAGCTATATATTGAAAATAAAAATTAATAAAGATTGTAAAGTTTTACTGATTTTTATGGCAACAGAAAAGCCATAAATCCATGTCACGCCAATATTATACGACAACATTATTTCCAAGGACAACTTGAGTGCACAAACATGGATGCATATGTGTGCACATATGTATGTGCATTGGTGTGCGTACGACATTAATTTGGAAAATCCATCACTGCGGTGTGTTTAGTGCATTTAAATGCTTCATTAACTTTTGCGATTTACTCGAAAGTGCATGGCAATTTATTTGACTCCCTTCCAAAGTTCAGCAAACAAATACATAAACATGTTGCTGCACTTTGCACTTAAGTGGATAAAGCGAAGGAGAGCAAAACGGCAATATAAAATGTATAAATAAAAATAAATGCCAACCAGCAGAGCACAAATGCAATCAATAAAAAGCATTGCGAAAGTCAAAATAAATAAAACGGCACAAAAAACGAATAATAACAACAAAAGACAACAGCAACAATAGCAATAACGGCAACGACAAAAAGCGAACGCCAAACTGTTGTCGCTGAAAAGCTAACAAACAACACTAATGATAGCTTAAAGGAACAACAGTAGAAATGACAATGAAATGAAGGCGATAAAAACAGGTAGTGGCTGCGGACAAAATACAACAACAGCAACAATATATACACACAAGCAGTGCATTACGAGCATTGAGTGCATTTTCAACAGCAGTGCTAACAGCCAAGTCAGCAATATTTCATAGACACTCGGTCGCATGAGTTACTTTTTTTGTTTTTGGTGCTACCCTACAGCGTAGGTAGTACACTGCGCGCTCACTTCGCATATGGAGTGTCTGCTGTTGCACATTTTTCATGCTTAACGTTTGTGTCGTGCGGCACAATGTGGATTTGCAGCCAGCTGTGCTTGTCCTAAGTGCATATCCTCGTACTGGTTATTGTTGGCAATGTGTGTGTGTGTGTGTGTGTGTGCTTACTCACAATAAAATCATTTTTGCTTACAAATGCACAGCGGCATCTATATTCACATACAGTTGTGTATGTGATTGTGCAACACGCGCGTGTTACGCTATTATTTCTGTAGAAATCATTTTCATACTGACTTTTGCTCATTTTTTTCATTCATTGCGCACTTCGACACCAATGTGAAAGTTGTGCTTTTTTAAGTCTTTAACTATTTTTCCTGTCGCTTGACATAAAATTGCTCACTTTGTTGGAAAAACAAAAGAAAATCATTCTCCATTTTGATTGCTTTTTTATCTCGCTTTTATCGCTGTCCTTGCATGTCGCACTAATGAAATCAGTTTTATTTGCTTCGCTCCAGTGAAATGCTCAGTTGGGCAGATTAATTTGTCAGAATAATATTGCCTTTAAATTCCCAGCCATTCAACGAATGGCAATGCAGTGCTTAGCAAAATGAAGCAAGCAAAATGAAATTTATATAAAATTTTGGAAAATATTGTAAGTTTCACTGAACATTTGGCTATTTTTGGTAAAAGAGCTAATTAAAATCAAATTATTGCTGTTTGGTTTTTAAATTATATTTTGTATATTTTGGGTGGTGTGCGGTTTATTTGAGCGAAATATTTTTCTTCCTTTTACTGACCTTTCAATGCTGTAGAATATTTGCAATATTGCCAGTTTATGTTATATATTTCTTTTTCCGTTCTAAATAATTTGTAATAATAATAATAATTCTAAATAATATTCTAATAATGAACAAAAACAAAATTATATTCATAACGCGCATTTGTAGCCAATTTAGTTCGATAACGTACTATAGAAATATTCGAATCATTTATATGGTGGTTAAGAAGCAATTATTTATTTGGTAAAATTTTTAAGTGGGGGCTACAAGTATCAGATGCCCCTCTTAAGCTCCATAACTTAATGTGGGTCACATAGGCTCCATAATTAGTCTAGTGTAGCTGTTTTGAAAAACAAAAGACACTGAAAAACACTGAAAACACTGAATAGGTATTTTAATAAAACATTAATTTATTTTCAGCATATTGGGCTATAATATATAATATATTAGGTTTAGTAAACAGAACTAAATTATTTTTGCATTAAATTGAACATTTTATTTAGCATTGTTAGAATGATCCGATTTAGGTCAAATATGCACCGTTTCGTTCGATAACTTCTTACCATTTAGAGGGTAATTACATAATGCCACTCTCATAGTAACCCTCGTCTCTGTTGGCAAAAACTGGGATAGTCGATTTTGTTTTTTATTATCTTCTCTTGAGGCGAATTTTTCACCAGCAAAATCATTCGCCATAGATAGGAACAGGTTGTAATTACTTGGTGCTAGGTGCAGACTATAAATTGGTTTCATGAGAACCTTTTAACCAAGCTTCAGAAGATCCCGGGTGGTCACTCTCGATGTGTGTGTCCTGTCGTTGTCCTGATGGAAGATAATTTCCCTCATATTGGTCAAAGCTGGCCACTTCTGGGCGTTTGTATCCTTCAGATGGTTTAATTGTTGACACTGCAGGTCCAAATTAAGAGTTTAGTCGTAGTGGAGCAGCTCATAGTAGATGATTCAATACTGGATTGGCCACCGATTGCGTCGGCTCACCGCGCTTGCATCACCGCCGTGTTTGCTTGACGTTGTCATAAGTCATAAGTGACTCACTTTCCACCACCAGTAATAAACTGCTTCAAAAATGGATTGATTTTTTTGCGATTTAGCAGCGATTCGTAGATGAATGAAGTTAAGGTAAGATTTTTTTGCATTAACTCGTGTGTCACCCATTCATCGAGCTTCCTTTTTTATATCCATCCTTATTGAAATGCTTCTAAACGGGTTTTCCTGCAAAGTTTAGCTTGTCGGCAGTCGAAAAACAGTGCTTACATGACGGTCGGATTCTTTGATTTCCATTATTTTATTTGCAACAATTGGCCCTCCAGAGCTTGGTGCATTTTCGACATTAAAAAAAACCGGAACAGAATTAACGAGACCGAAAATACTATTCCATAATTACTATTCACATTATTCGCATTACATATTCGCCTGTGTTGTATTTTCGCCAACCTGATGACATTGCGGAATATAATGTATGCTTTCAAATAGAACTTGCGACCTGTCAACTAAATCACCCAGGTCAAAATATTGAATATTTCAAAAATATTTTAACGCTTTTCTACCATGGGGCCACCAGAATTTTAATATTCTTATTTATTAAGAATTGATAACCCATGGTGGAAGCTGGGTGTCGAATAATCACTTTTTTCTTTATTAATATCTTGTTAAAATAAAAGTGTTTGCTAGATGTGCGACATCTCGGAATGAAATTAATTGCTCTTACTATAAAGTGATTTGTACCAAAATTGTGCAATGTCGGTCCATATCTTCTCCAGGCCGTCGATTCACAAGTTCGTCTAATAACGAAGGTTGAATCCATGCCATCCAAAATGTAGACATTTTTATAACAAAAGTTTGTAAACACTTCAAAATATTTTAGGATTTCTGGGTGTAAAATGTGCGGCTGCACCCGAATTTATCCTCATACTTGCTAATTTGATTATCCGAGCTTTATTTGCACAGTTTTGCTTATTTTCAAACTATATGTGCCATAAATTCATACTAACTGTACATCAAGTAGACAAAAATACTTAGCACTCACCAGCCACATAAACATTTCAAACTGCAATAATTCGTTACACAAAATCAATAGAACTTTCAACACAGAACTCATTGCTATCAATCACTACACACTCTCCCAAGCCACCATATATAATGTATATACTGATATTTATGTATATGTATACATGTTGATATGTCTATTTTTACTCATTCTTATACTATACTTCATGGTCAATTTTGACACTTTTCGAAATCTGCAAACAATTTTTATTGCGATAGCATACTTGTTTGCGTTGTTGTTGTTGTTGTTGTTGTTGTTGTCTTCATTGCCACCACATAGTGACAGGCGCAGGCAACCTTCTGCGCCACAATCCGCCCTGGTAATAACAACTAAACGGTTTCGGATTTTTGCTGAGATTGCCACCTCACGCTTGGCGTACAACCAACGCTCATCATGTCCGCCTTCATTGGTGAACAAACCCCGCCAAATGTCCTGCCATGGCACCATATAACTGCTGCCGCACCAAGTTTTGCCTTCGGTTCGTCATTGTATATTGATGTACATATATGTTTGTATGTATATGTATCTTCTATATGTTCTCTGCATTGTGGTTAGTTTGTTGGTTTTCTTTTATTTCTCTATTGTTTCGCCCGAAATTTCATGCTCTTTTTGGGTTTAAGTTTGCAGTTGTGGTTCGTGTTTCAAGTTTTATTGGCAGATAAAAAATTATGTGCACACTTTATGCGCTTGTCTTGCCAGTGAAATCATAAACTTAAATTCTCCTCTACATATTTGTCTACATGCCGTTGGTTTGTTTGTTTGCGTAGAGCAAAAAGCACAATGACGAGTGTATGCGTGTGTGAAAACCGCAAACTTTTATAATCTTTGATACGAATTCTTGTAACTATATGTACGCTTGTAAAATTTTGCAGCACAAACTTGTGTTAAAGTCACTTTAAAGCATACACTAATGCACAGAGCATAAATTTAAGGCTCTACAAATATTATAACGCAAGCTTATGATACATTCTAATATTCGTGTCATGAATATGCATTAGCGCATTAATTTTCCTAAGTTCTGCTACAATGACAGTGGAGCTATGTAGCTTAACAACAAAGAGAAAAAATATATTATAAGAAAGAAATATGTATACATATATATATTTTTTTTTTTGTGAATATGTATTGTCGTAAATGTCATCATATAAATGCCGGCAAAGTTTCACTTGCTCAGCTGCAAAACTTTGTTTAAAGATTTTTATCTTCTTTGGTTATTACTTTAGAAATTTTAATAGAATCGCCGCCAGAATAAAAAATATGCAGGAAGTTATAAATAAAGATTTGATTATTTCTCCTATATTTCTAAGTAGTCGTAACTGACGCCAGAAAGTTATATTGCTGATTATTTTAATGCGCTTATTAACTTTTATATGTCATCCGCACAAGGAAAGTTGCGTCTTCACATAAGAGTTCCATAAAGATAATTTTTTGATGATATGAATCTTAAATATGCAGGCCATTCGTAATAAAATATTAGTTTAATTAATATTTAAGTAATAGTAAAATTATTCACATTTAAATACAAATTTCGGTAGTCACAAAGGACAACTAGAAAGCGAAGCAATTGGTGAAAGGATAAATGCTAAAATTTCTATTTAGCTTGGTAGTGAATAAAATGTTGAAGAGGTTATGGCTAATAGCTTACTTCAAACGCAAGCTCAACGATTGCCTTGCAACTTGCTATAAAGCGAGAGAGATTACTCTACCTCAACATGTTTACTGTTTGTTATTTCTTTCCGCCAGTCGCGTGGTCCACTTAGTTCGCATGATGCACGTATACTTTATGCGCCTTGTCCCTTAGGTTCACTGTTAAATAACTCCGAAACATCTTTAGTATGGCGTTTCCCCTAATCTTTGCAGTGACTTTGAACCTTTAACTTTTTTTCACTCTTTACCTCCTCAATAATTCTTCCAAAGATATTCACAAACGCCCCTTTTATGAAGCATGCCAATAAAATACCCTTTAATAAAGTAGGCTTCTTTTTTTTTTTTGTACATGTTAGGAAGGAAGAACTTGAATGAATTTGAGGTTGCCTTTTCAAAAAAGATGCCTACTACTCTGAATTATTGTTTAAAGCTTGACGAATTTTTTTTTGTAATTACGTAGGCCAGTAATTTTCAGCTAGTTGTGAACTATACCTTAACGATGTAACGGTAACTTTTCGTAGTAATTGTTGAGACAAAAATTAACCAAAATACATATACTAAGTTTTGTATCACTGCAAAATTGCAAAAATTTGCAAAAAACCTTTTGTTGCCTTCCTAAATGTTAAAAAGGTTGCTTAATTAACATTATACAAATAGTTCGAACTCAAGCTGTTTTATGAAAGCAAATATCTTTCAATATATATCGGTATGTTTGGTAACCAACAAGAGATATGTTTGGTAAAAAAATACATATTCTCGTAAATGCATATGATTGTGCTCTGTAGCCCGCAGGTTACGTATACGCCCGGTCTACAAGTTTCTCTGCTAGCTGTTGCAGCAAGAAATGGACAAATTGCTCGATTTAAAACATAAATTGGCGTATATATTTATATGTGCAATAAATTTAATTTACCTAAACGAACCTAAATGTTTTACTAGCATCAAATGTCGTTGAATGAATTGCATTTATAATATCACTTTACTTATGGAAGGTGACAGTCAATGAGAATTTCTTATATCGATATTTTTCTTTTCTTATATAAGAGCGAATATTGCATACCAACGACCTCCTACCTGATACCGTATATGGTGTTGCAAATATGCGTATATATGTATATATCTATACTATACAGATATGTTTGTTTTGCTAGAGCTCTTGAGCAAAATACCTACAACCACGCAGAAAATTGTGGTACTAGAATCAAATGGCTGGCAGTTTGCTTCTCCATATTGCGTGAAAATTATCTTGTAATAACGTAATGGTTGTGCGCATAAAAATAATAATAAACATTGTTGCAAATGTTACTGAAATGTTGATTTTAAAATTAAATGATGCAGAAAATTGAAATGTTGGTAGCCTTTGTGGTTATAGAGTAGATTCAGCTCTAGTAAGAAGTGTGTACTTTAATATCACGGAGTGAGTATAGAGTTTTGTACTAATAATTTGTTGAAAATAATTGTAAAAGCTGTATTAAAACATTTAAAATTGTTTGTATTTCAAGCAGATTTTTAAAATAAAAATTGGCCAATTATAATTTTCGAATATCCTAAAGTTTAGCATGATGTAATATAGCGACATTTTTTGATATTATGAAAATAAGTTAAATAATTATACTAATTAAATTTAAATACATTTTTATAATTTTTCTAAATTCGCTTAAGTAGTATAGCTATAGCTCTTTCCGCAATTTTAGATAATTTTACCGTAATAATAATGCTAATAAATAACGATATTCCCACATATGTGTTTGCTGTATTTATCATCAGTTTTTTAAGTATTTATATTGTACTTTTCTAGCTTTCTATTCAGTACATGATTACTTCTCTGCCTTATAGGTATTTTAGTAAAACGTTTTATACCTCTGTAAGAAAGAAAGACACATAAAATTGAAACTTAACAAAAGAATGGTACAGTAATGGATAGCTATCAGGATATGAAGTAGGAAAAAGTGGAATAATAAAATACACGAACATAAAAATTTATGGATAAACGCATGAAAACGTGATTGAGCATAACAAATTGTTAAGAAACGGTTGAATAAATGCAAGCATATATATCCCCACATGGGCGTTCTGTTTAAGTAAGGCTTAGTATGTATGTAGGTCAGCGTGGCACTGCCTGCTTTGCGTCAACAATAAAGAAAAGTAGTTGCTTTAGCAAAGCAAAACTTATAAAAGTAAACAATGATGGAGAACATGTAGATAACTTCAATGTAAATTATTCATATTGAAAAGTATTACAACTGTTCATTGTTGGACTTAGTAAAAGTTCCGCTGCTATTTAGGGCTAATCGCGTTGTACCAATACATATATAAATCCTGCGCCGACTTTTACTTTCATTTCAGCTCAATGGTCGTGTCGTGTCCTACTCCAGGTAGCCCTGAATTTCTCGCACAACAATTAATAAGTGGAATATTTAGTTTTACAATCAACCGTTGCCGGCGGGAAACTTTAGCTGCAGTTTTAGTTTAGTTTTCTTGTTTTCTTTGTAACAATGCTACAAGCGCCGTTGTACTCAATGCAAACAAAAATTACTTGGATTCAGGTCATCCTTGCCAATCGTTCATGCTCTGTCGGTGACAGCTGTAGGCACTAAAATACTCTTCATTATTTATGCATATATGTGCGAGTGTGTGTGTATGTGTGTGTCTATGTACTTAAGTTTATTTACGTACCAACTTAACAGCGGCTTTTCTAGGTCTTATTTTGTATTTAATAAGCACTGAGCGCAGCGTTGACATTATTTGCAATGAAACAAAAGGGAACTAAAGATCTACTAATCTACGTATTTATGGGCTTTTGTGTTTATCTGGGTTATCGTGTTTATATGAGCGCTTGCAAATGTGAAGACTGCCACAATGTGAATTTTAAATAATTTAACATTTTTAAGCTGCAAGTGCTGTGTTAAGTGCAAATTGTCCAGTCTTAGAATATTCTTTACAATAGACAAATGTTCGTAGATATATACGACTAGTTATTAAGGCTAACTATGAATTTACTAGAACCTATGTGCATATGCCAGACTAAGAAGAGCTAACACATCTATTTAATCGGTGGATTAACACATTTTCTGTTAAATGTTGCATTTATAATTTGCTGTTTATATTGGAATGGAGAATATGATAGTTTGCTAGTGGCAATTATAAAATATATAAGCTATGTATATGTGTATAGTGAGTGAGCTTTAACCAACCTATTATGGTAAAGAACAAATCACAACCGATATACGCACATTGTTTCCAAATTATGACAAAATTAATTATTATTGAGACATTTTTATATTAGTGGTTTTTCAGCAGTAATTTTCTCGTGTTTATTTTTCAAATATGAAAAAGTATTGTACTGGTCTGAGACAAAAGTAGATATTACTTTCTATATATTAACTTAACCTTAACTTCACTTCGCCATTGGCATAGACACTAGTTGGTTAGGTATACGCAGTGTCATGACTTAACTTTGATGACTTAACACTGTCATAACTTTTGTCTTTATTTCACGCGAAGCGAACTTCTGTTGATACTATCCCTATTTGAACTGCAGCAGCCTTTCCTAGCTTAGGATTTTTGGCTGAGGTTTCAAACAAGTGAATTGCTACTAACAGCACATTTTTGTAGCAACCAACGATAGTAGAAGCAGTCGAAATTGATATTTTTCATTGTAATGATACTGTACAATTCTTATCCTCATTTTTGGAATACAAGGCACTTTCACTTTTTCTTCAAACTACCATCACTTTTCTGAAAACAATAACAAAACTTTAAATATGTAATAATAAACTATGTGTTCCTATGTAGGTGACTGGCCTTAAATACAATTTTTAACATCTTTCAATAAGGCAACACTACAGCTCAACACTTCTTGGCTAGAAATGACATTGATTGCCTGCGCTATAAATAACAGTTCAAATGACATATATCGAACTATTATAATCCTAATTAATATTCTTCATATTATGATGTCACAGCTTTTGAGAAGATTTTATAGCTTTAACTCTTAATTTTACACTAACGTAGTTAGTAATAACTCAATAATAACCACTGACGTTTTGCTGTTAAATTTGATTCAGCTTGCAACAAACCTCATTACGCGCTTACTGATCCATTAAAGCAGTACATACATATACATACATCGACTTCGCTGCAAATTATTTAATATTGTATTTAATTCGTACCCTGTTGAATGCCTATAAAGCACACACGTGCATTTCGGTAAATACTTAAAAATGTATGTAATGTATGTACATGCCTTAATGAATTCTCGTTTGTGTAAAAGTTTGCTTGCATGTTATGCCACACTGACTTCCGGTTGCTGTACAGTGAAAGCAGAGAAAGCGAAAAGGCGCCTACTGACGCGTAAAGAAATGCACTAAGGCGCAAACTACGACGGGAATTTTATAAAAAAAAAAATCACTTCACTTACACCTAAATACGTTTGCGGCTTTGCACAAGTCGCATATTAAGCAAAATCGAAAGCGAATTCAAGCGAAATGCCAACCATTTCTGCAGACCACAGCAGATTTTTCATACCAACATATTGTACATATGTACATACATAAGGGCTATATGTAATGTATATATATATATGTAAGCAAAAAGTGAATGTACTTCATGGTGGGCGCAAAAGAAAAACTATCAGCGATTAAAAAGAAATAAATAAATAAAGAAAACGTAAACAGAAAATGTGGCATGGTTGCCACACTGCGGCATATTTTGCGCCCACACTTTTTACTACTATCTGTGTAATATGTCAGCTCAGCTGAAAGGAACATGATGATATTGTTGTTATTCTTGTTGTTGCTATTTCTGTACAGATACGTGTAAGTTGCATTTAGCCCGGCGCACAAGTGTAAATATTATTTTATATAGCATGGTACACTGAAATATATTTGCATATGTGCATCAGCGTATATATATATATATGTGTGTGTGTGTGATTTTCTGTATGGCAGTAAAGCGTAATAATTCTGTATGTTTTTACGATTTTTCAGTGCTTGCTCACCGCTTTTGCTTTGGTCTCCATGGCATGATATATTTCTGTATTTTCCGTATATTTTCTTGCGATTCCATGCAACCGCAAGTTGATATTTACAGTGCCTTTAACATACTAAACGTTCGGTTGTTCTCCCAATTTTTAATATTCGTCTCACTGTGGGTTTTCTTTTCGATCAACTGCTTTTTTGCAGAAACTTTAAATGCAACCGTTAATGTCATACTTTATGGAATGTGGATATTTTTCATGATAGTACACCTGCAAATTCACATACCCCGCGGGAAAATGCACTCGCTTCGAACACAGTTTGGCCTTCTGAACGAATCGTCTTTAGTAATAAAGTACAAAAGTGGACCCTGCCGTCCCAGTGTCATATGTAACGGCGTGTATTAGCAGTGGCCTTAACCAAATAGATTCTGTGAGAGAGCATTCCTAGTGGCACTTGATTCGATGAGAAACTATCTCTGCCTGATGTATGTATGCCATGATGTATTCGTAGAAAGTACATACGCGAACTCTGAGTAGTCCGTAAACATTAACAGAACTTTATGTTCTAAATTTAACTCTTAGGAAAATTTAACAATACCAATTTCTTTATCTTGAAGCTTACTCAGCCTCAACCTGAAATTTCATTAACTTCCGATAGATAATCGATAGATGACAATCGATTCCGATAGATGGCGTCAGAAGTTGTAATTCATGGCAATGCCAAAAGTTAAACGACTACTTCTCTGGGTTCTTCTCGGCAGCAGTCTATCTTTTTGCGCCTAAAAAATTCCTCGCTGCATATATAGTTAGATAGGAAAATGTAATGCGATAATTTAAAGTATCAATCTAGGCGCGCAAAATCTCCAAATCGCTGGATTCAATTTTACTTGCTCAATGAATTCTATATGAATTATTTTACTGGCGGTATTTTCCAAGTGTTTTTTAATATGAGCTAAAAGATAGTCAGTCAATATCTTCATCTGCATTCTCGATGTGAACCTGCTTTTACATTCTTAACCCTAACTTAGCAAACATATGTCTCGCATGCCTTCAAATACCACCTTATAATAAATACCATTATACCTATAAATAGTATACACTATACCTATACACTATATACCTATAAATACCATTTCTACTCACCTAACGCCCCTTTTCTTGCGCCCATACCTGTCGTTAGATGGCGCCGTTAACAAATCCTAAGTCAATACTGATCAAACGACGTTATTTCAGCTCTTTTCTTTATTTGTAATTAAGAAATAATTGTAGTACTATTTGACTCCTTGAACATATCTTTTCAGTAGTTCCGAAGTGTTACGAAGTCGATGGAGGTGATTTGACAAATTAGCACATGTGATTAATATTATACTAGCGGAATAGCCGGTTGGTTAAGTGGTTAATAAAGCGGGTATTTCTTTTGAGGCCTCCATGAATTGATACAGAGCTCGTAAAGTAACCCCGGATTTAAACTGTAGAATTATTTAAACCAGTTCGCTTTTCCATGCACGGTAGATATGTACATTACATTTATTACATCAATAACAACGACTTCATTTACCTCGATTGGCATACTATTCCCACTAAGTGCTTGTTTTATTTGTTATTTTCCGATTTTCTCATGCGATATTTGTGATTGCAACACATTGTGGTATTTATGCATTGTGCTGCAACTTTGCATATTGCTTGCTGAACGCTGTCTCGTACTTTTCCTGCTGCACTCGTTGTCCATATTGAACAAATTTTTATGCGCAAGTGTCCCGATTGGCTATAATATTAATCTTTTTATTTATAATATAATACGAGTATATGAAAACCAGCGTTTCAGCTTCGATTGCCGTTTGGTGTTTTGGACAGATTCAATGAATGTGTTGAACTTAAGTTTGAGCGTGCTTACTCGGATTTTATGTATTCGGAAAATGGAGGAATGGAAAATATGTTATTATAATTTCCAAGAATGAAAGAGTATAAGTGAATTAAATTTGTTCTTGGATTTTATAATCTCATACGGTAATCAAAGTTGATGAATTTAAAAATGCTTATGGAAAGACTTTTTAAAATTTAATAAATATACAGTCTTATGTATATAGATGGAAATTAGGCTATAGATGAGCTTGCTTTTTCAAAAGCATTTGATTAATGTATTCAACGAGCAGTTGAGTAATGACCACAGATGAGATGCGTTAAGAGAAGCTACACACAAATAGAAGCAAAGCCGTTATATTTTATTGGCGACTTCGGTGGCGGCTTGACCGTCAAGCGCTACAGCCCACTGAACTACAGGGTAATTACCATTTACATCAGAGTTAATTTCAACAAAATTAATTTGGCAAGACAAGAACTACATTTAGTGAGCAAATTTTCAGCGTAAGCAAGGAATGCCTGTTCTAGTGGTTAGGACAAGCCGAATGTACTTAAAAGGTTCGTATTCGAGTTGAAATGCATATCTGAAATAACTTTTTTTTGTAAATTTTGATTTCGCTGGAATTTTGAAAGATAAGTGCTTTGATATAATGGCTAGGTTTTATATTTAAACTGAAACTAATAAGAGTGGTATATATGTACACATGTATATTTAACCTCAAGTTTAAATTATGTAACATTTTACACCTATTTGTTTAAGGTAAAAATTTTGATCATGTAAAATAATGCTCAAAATTCGCGCCAACATAATATCGCTCCTCATAGCAGGAGTAGGTCTATCATTTTTTTTTCATCTTATTGGAACTTTTCGGTTTCAACTAAAATTCCACCATTCACCTAAGGAATTTTTGCATTTATTGACAATATGTATGTGTATTTCAATAAAACAATTTCCAATAGCATTCGCACTCATATCAATTTTATTTATTAAATTGTTTCTTTTGTCTCTTTTCAGGTGGGTACTTCGATATTTCAATTCCAAACACAATACATTTACAACACATATGTAGTGTATATATGCATATGTATATGTGTATATATAAGAATTCAATATTTGTGAGCATATGAATATTTGGGTTCGTAGAATTTCATTTATTGGAAGCAAGGCAAGGCACTAGGAAATTGTCAATATAGAAAAATAGAAAAGAGCATTGAATATTTGGTAAGCGAATTCAACTGGAAATAATATGTTCAGTTTTTGTTTCACATAAGCAAACACATGTATGCCTAAATATGCACATATATTATATACCTTTTTTTGGCGTTTAGCTAAAGCGATTTGTGGTGCTGCCATAGACATGGAAAATGAATTGACAGTCGTTGAACTGTCAGTCCGTCTGTACGTTGTCATTGTATTTTGCACGATTATGATTTTCGGAAAGAATGACTGTTATCTATTGTTACAAAATTTTAGTTACTATTGTATTTTATTAAGTGTAATATTACTGCTATTTCATTATGACTGCCGGTGTTTTGCAAACAATGAAAATTTTCGCATAATTTGCGGATGTATTTAATATCAATAAAGCACTGTATAATAATTGCCAAAATGTTTGCTTAATTCTGCGTTATTGAATATTTTTATTTCTTCTCCCCGCGTGCTTCCACTACGTATCGAAATTATAGATTTTGTTTATTGAAGCAACAATGAACATTCATACCTATATGTAATATTTTATTGTTGTTGTAATTTATGATACTTTAATATTTCATGATTTTATTACTATATATCTAGGTTTTTGCAATATAATTCTGTACAATAATAATAATATGTAAAACACATATTTGATATAAATAACATCAAATTTAGTAAGTCCTTAGTCTCACCCCAGTAAATGGTCAAAGTAAAACTTTAGCGACCAGATACTCGTCGGCCGGCTCAAAATCGTAATTGAAATAATAACGGCGCATATTGGAAGCATATCGATATGTTTCACGTTCTATTTCGAAAAGGTTTTTCGTATTGATTTACCATCAATACTTGCTGTTTTGATAAACATATATGGGAGCATATTTTATGACAGTACAACCGCCTTTTATAGTTGAGGCAGTTTCGTTTAATTTGGCCATTTACAATTTACAAGGAAACCTCAAACAAGTGGACGTGGACGGAAGTGGAAATCGGAACGAATGTTTATTTAGATCTTATCAAAGTTCCGACGATTGTTAGTATGCTCTTCGTTTTTCAAATCACTACAGAAAAAAGTCACGGGATTCTAAGCTGGATGTATGGCCACCCAGTGTCACTTAGGAATTTTCGTTGCAGAAACTGAAATTGTATTTTTTTGCTGATAACTTTGCAATATATGAGACATTTGTCTTGTGGTATATATAGTACTTAGCGTAATAACTCTGGTTAAGCCTCAGTGTGTCTCCATGCTAGCACTCCTTTGTGGCAAAACAACAATTTTATGGAGAGTGTTCTACTAGTTCGAATTTATCTGTTTTATGTTCTAAATAAATTTCTTAAGTTTGTTTTGTAATAATAGGATATAACCAAGCTGTTTTTATGTATTTTATAAAATCTGTACTTTTTATTAATGTCGGTTAAAGCTTTTTCGAAAAATCTATTTTTCTCCGATGGACTAAGTTGAAATATGGTTTAAGAATGGTTCTTCGGGATGTTAAAAAATACTCAGATTATTGCCTTCAACTCTAAATAGCTGCTTCAAACTCTATTTTTGAGTAAGTTCGTTTTTAAGTTCTTAACAGTTACCACAAGAAATGTTCTCTAGAATTTCTATCTTGTTCCACAAAATATAATTTTTTGAAAAGCTTAAAATTTTCCCTCTTCATATATTCTAATTGTGTTCAAAACAGCTGAAATTTTCCAATATTGCTGTACTTTTCAATAAAATTTTTTTTCCTGCAAATATCAAGTCTCTTTTATAGTCATATTTAGTAAAACAGAATACTCTTTGAAAAGATGATTGCACTTCAAACATTAATATATTCTTAAACTGATGAAGATTGTTCTACAGTTATAGTGTGTTTAGCTTTTCCAGTTATTGCTGAACTTAGTATGCGAACTTTTGCAATATTCACGAACGAATATCAACGAAGAAAAACAACTTTAAATTCATACAAATAACTTGGTTGTAGGTGAAAGTTCGAACAAAAAACACGGCACCAACTTTATATTTGTACATCAATGTAAAATTCCTTCCTTCTACACATATAATACGTACAGTGATGTGCGATGAAATAGCCCAGTACTGTCGAAATTACTTAGTTTGGTAAAGCTAAAGGTAAAAATTTTCAACTCTTTTAATACCTCTTGAGTAATAAATATGAAAATTTTAGTGTAAAACCGGAAAGAAAACATTCAAAATTCATTATATCCATTTTAACGCACATCACTGTACTATATGTGTGTGATTAGTTTGCAGTGTGTATGTTTACTTGCGTGCAGTTTAGAGTTTGAAGTGTAACTACATGCAACTAAATAAATTCAGCGAAAAGTTTACTCTTACTTTCTCTTTACATTTTACCTGCTACTAGCACTCAACTAATTTTTGGAGAATTCGTGTTTACATTCTTACTCTGTATTCATTCTGTACTCTTAGCAGTGTATGTAAGACAAGGTACTTGTATCTTACTTAGATAAATTGATTAACGTAAGTTTTGATTTTTGAATATTTGTGTTGGAATTATTTCAGAATTTTACTTAAGTGCAGAAAGTTTCAAATTGAATTCAGTTTTATAATTTAATGAAGAAGAGTGAAAGAAAACGAATAAAAATATTGAATATGAGAATTGCCCTTGACAACTGAAATTTTTAGCAACTTTTGCTCGTTCATTGTGAAAAAAAATTCAATTAAGAATTTCCATCAGTTCTCGAAGCAAATAAAGCAACATGATTTTCCAATTGTTTACCCATTTCCTTTGATTTGTGAATTCATTTTGTTTTGGCAAAGGGCAAATGGCAAATGGCAAATGTCAAACTTGCTCGGCGGCTATCAAAGTGCTGCATTTTCATTTTACAATTTACGGAAATGAACAATTTCTGTTTGCAACTGCTACTTCCTGATGATTTCTTTGCAAAACAATTACAAACAAGTTTTGAGGTTAAGTAATAAATGCAGCGGAAAGTGTGAGCTTCATCTGTTTTGGTATAACAGAATACAAATCGGCAGACAAAGGCAAGGAAATTGAGGTAATCATGCGACGATTTGACGATAATGAAGCATAAAATACAGTGTTGAATCAAAAGCTGAATAAGGTTTGAGGTTTAAGTTCGAAGTTAGGTCGAATCATATTGGTTTAAATTACTAGTGAAAGTGGTTCGGTCAATTTGCTCATTATGAAATTGTCCATAACGAACTCTTAGCGTTTTATGATGTAATAGTGGATAACTGTTAAGCAGATATCTTTGAAAAAGTACTGTAATAGTGAACTGGTAAAAACAATAGATTATAAAGCCCTTAATTTACTTTTCGGTGTTACTTACTTCATCCAGAAAGTGTAATCGAAGTTTGATTTTCACTTCTGTGGTATTATAGAAAGAGGGACTTCTTCAACTTTATTAATAAACCCTGACACAATTCTTTAACTTGATGTCTCTCAACTTAACGGGTATTCAGGTATTAGTCTAATTAGTTGAAATGATCTATCGAGGGCTTATGCTCGGTGAATCATGTCAGTTTCCCTAAAAGCTGCACTCCTCAATGTTTCTTATAAAATTAAGGAAATAACTATGAAATAAGATTATTAACTCATTGGTACAATTGGATTCGAAAACTGTTCCCGCATATTCGCGTAATGGAGAGAGGATTTTAGTTCTCGGTAACTTGCTTTATTTAAAACATCACCTGTTGTCAGGCCAAGGTTAAGGATGAAGTCCACTAAAGGCTGTCAGGAAACTGTGGAACTGTCAACTGTCAACTGAAACTAACAAGGTGGGTTTTGAGAACTTTGATGTTGGCTGACAGCATGGTCAACAACTGTTTTTCAATTTATAAAAAATGATTAGTTTGTCAGTTAGGTCATCAAGGTACTTCTTTGTAAAAAAAGAAAATATAATATTTGATCTAGAACTTTTTGAGTGGAAAATGTGCAGATATTTTGTTTTCTAATAATTGCTAATTGATTTAATAAAGCTTCTCTGACTTTAAAATGCAATATGTTTGTGTAAGCATGTGTGCGTTTCTAAGATAATCATACTCAATTACTAACTGTCAACTATAAACACCTGCTAAAAAGACGCTGTTGCCATTAAAATTACGTTTTTCTGCCACACTTACACATATACATATTTGCCAAGCACCAAAAAGCCATCAAGAAAATATGGAGCGACTAAAACCAGTGCAACAACGCTCATACTCACAAGTAAGCCAAATGTTCAAAGTTCATTGTTTTGAGTACGTTGAGTGTAGAGGCATGTGCATGTTGTCAAATTTAAATGACTTGCATGTGTGCAATGTGTACGTGGCATAGTCACCTGTTCTTGTCAGCAGAAGCGTTAAGTTTTATTGGATACTCAAATTTTAATAGCTTCAAGGAGCGTATAAATGCTCAGCGTCGGCGTCGTGTGAGTGATACGTTAGTGCCGAGTATTGTATTCGTGTTCACTTGACATTTGTGTTTGCTTGTGTGCATGCACATGTATGTGTGTCGGCAATTTACGAGTGGCTGAGTAGGTGGAAAACAAACGTAAGGATTAGTAGCTACACAAACCGCACTGAGTGCCGTGCTTTTCCAAGAGCAAGCTTTGAGTTTACCAACTGAGCTGGCATCCCCTGGCTCCGCTGCTTTTACGAAGTTGTTAGCAGCAGATGAAGGTACTTGTGCGCCGGCAAATTTAGCGAACTTCCGACAACTCTTTTCCCCCAATACTTTTTTCTTCATTTACCGGTTTCTCATCTAGTTTTTTTTTACTTTTTTGGTCTTGGCGTAATGTTCTAAGCAGCTCTATATTTCATTCATACTTTTGCTCAACAAGTCATTTCAGGAGCAATACAAAAAACAAAGAACCGTAGTTGTTGTGCAAGTGAAAGTGTGAATTTATGGCTCTGATTCAGCGCTTCTATGCAGCCACGAAAAAGAAAGAGCATTTTGGAGAAACGGCTGCAGGGTACTCTTAGCACTGTTTGCCTAAGTCAGCAATCTGCCAAGTTAGACATAGATATCCAGATTTCACAGACAAATAAATTGCACACTTACACTCATACTCATATGTATGCATATGTGCGAGTATGCACACTGAAGACATCAGTATTTTGGTGGAAATAAAACTGCCGTTTATTACCTTGATTTCGTTTCTTTTTTGGTTTCTATCACAAACGAGTTAACTCAATCTTCAATTATTGATGTGAAACAACAACAAAAAGCAACAATGATTATCTCATTTAATAGCATCTTTAAATGGTTTTAAGCGTCTAAAGCTTTGATTTTATTGTATCTGCAGTTATATTTAATAGCCATACACATACTCATCTTTCTGCGAAACACTTCCAAATATTTGCACTTGATTGACTTGACTTTACATCCACATTTCGGCTTTTAATGTCTTCCACAATGAGTAATTTCATGTTCAGCGCTTAGTTTAGGTATTAAAGCGTGTAGTACTTTATCGCTCTAGTTTTAGCACCTTTAAGCTCCACTAAATGTCTTTCAAGTTAGCAATGAATTGCTCGTAAAAGTGGTTTTCGAGAGTGTTTTAATTTCCATATATACACTTATTTTAATCATAATTGCTCTCATTTGGTTCAGTAAAATTTTGCTCGGTCATTTGCAAATAAAATGTATTCATTAATCAATATAAATCAAATTAAATATACATTCCATAGTCCTTACATTACCTTATAATATCCTTATAATTATTTAATTACAAATACACAAATATATACGCTTGTATACTTGTTTGTGGGAGTTGTAGTACACTATGACAATTATGTGGTTGAGTGCTGTTGAAGCTATTTAATATGACTTCACAATGAATTATATAGTAGATATTTATATTAAGTATTTATGCATGCTTACACATATACATATATATGTACTAATTTAAAGGCACTTACGTTGGAAAATGCTTAGTATTTCAAGAATGTGGGAAAAATATAATCCAAATGAATTTAAGGGTACTTCAAAATTAACCGCAATTTATATGAAATATGTGGTTCAAATAGTAGAGTGATATCTTAGGTCAGACTCATTTATTAAACACAAATAGATTGTTCAAATTTTCTAACAGGCAGGTTGCAGGTTTTTGGCGAGGATGGATTTTATTGTTCAACCTCGGTGAAATCGAGGGTTATACACCGATTATTCTAATCTTCCAATTTTTCGATGCCCTTTTTGTAGTACGATTGGAATTTTGTTTTGAAATAGTTCTTAGACCCGGCGATTATCTTTTCATTGTTGTTAAATTTTTTTCCCGCGATCATGCTATGGACACCTGAGGAAGGAGAAAGTCGCTGCGAGTCAGATAGGGAGAGGATGCGTAGTCCAATTTAAGCAAGTTCCCCATCATTGTCAATGATTTGTGACACAGTGATCCAGTCCAAAATGATCACGGCGGCAATCACGGGATATAAACCTTTAACCCCGTCTGGTAACTATTAAGTTCTAACTATTAAGTATGGCTAAGTAATCGCGAACAATGATTGCGTAGCAATGAGCTGATGTGGGAGTATGAGTTGGTTCACTCCCACCTTATAGATGTAAAGTACAATAATTATTACATTTATTCACAACTTTATATTCCAACTTAAAAGATGCCTAAAGAATTGACTAAAGCGCAAATATTCTCATATAATTATTATGATGCCAAATGAGTTGGTATATAAGCAAGCATATTTGTAAGTAAGAAAGTAGTACTGTAACGTTGTTTGATTCTAATCAAGATATTAATTTCAGCAAATATTTTACAGAAATTCTTTGAATGCGAGTGATGGCATTTCAATTAGCCATTGGCCTATTTAATTGCACATTTAAAATGTCCATTTGAAAATAACAAATAATTTGAAATTTTTATCACTTACTGAATATTTATAGCAGAGTGAAGTCATATTTTCTATCATTTGACATTTTCGGTAATTTTCGGTATACAAGGGAGTAATACAAAATTTCATGTTAATATTACTTTAAAAACATGTCGTTTTGACTATTCACTACGTCAGTAAAGTTATATACCTTCTATTAGTTTCCGCTACATTCCTTGTTAAAAAATTTTCTAGTCAAAGATTTCAAGCACCACCGATCGACTGCAAAAGAACTGTTTAGCGCGCTCAACTACTCCACACTCAGAGTATAAAGAATGCCAGCTGTGAGATTGCCACCTAAATAAAAAAAAAATTTAAGTAAAGTATAGTAAACATAGAATATGGGGGAAAAATAAGTGAAGATGCAGAAAGCTTTTATTAGAAAATACTTTTAAGAAGGCTTTCCACATGTTAAAAAATTTAATTCAACAAGTTGTTCATTGCAGAATTTATTACATTATAGAAAATAATATTGAGATGCGTTGCCATCTATTTAACTTTCTTTATTCCGTTATATTTAAAAAAATAAACCACAGTATAAGCATCAAGCTGCGTTTAAGAAAAATGTTCGAAAATTTTAACTTAAACATAGAGAAGAACAATTTCAATATTACGATACTGGTATCAAAAAAAAAAAAAAAAAATAGGTGTATGAGAAATATTACCACAATTTACCGTGAAACTAAACGACCCATATTCAGTTATTAAAATAACGAGTACTTAGCTACACAAATAATCTATTTGTAATACACTCATTGCTTTCTTTAGAGTAAAATTTTGTTAGAACTCTACTCATGAATTGTCACTTCTGTCAGCGGTTATTCCACGCACAAACTATTTGCTTTAAAAATATATTTTTCAAATCAAAATTTTTGAAAATTATTTGAAAGAGGATCAAAATTACAAATTTAAATGGGAGTTAAAATCAAGCAGTCTTTTAAAGTAAAGATTAAATAGCCAAAGGTCATTTAATCAGACTGAAAACATACGTTTATTTTTACAGAAACTGTCTCCGAGTCATTTCTAATATTCAGTAAGTAGTTCATTTGTTTTTGAGCTCATTTAAAAGCATTATCAATGAAGCCAAACCAGTGACGAAGTGTTTTTATATTTATAATAAACCAGAAGTTAAATTCAGACAAATATATTTTAAAACATTTGAACTTTTAGTTTATATAAAATTATCTTAAGAACCTTTCAATACAGACAGCAATATTTTGTATATATCTCATACAAATAAAAATCATTAACCATTCTTTTCATTCTCTATATATACATACACACATGGACATCTCTGTATGTGTAAACGTATTTATTGTGTGGAATAATTTTGTGATTATAGCGAAAAAATCAAATGAAATTAATGCATTGAAGCAATCAACAGGCATTCAGATCGTAATTAAATTGCACAATCAATCAGTCAAATCATCAGCGATGAATAGCCGATGGCCGGATGGCACACATCAGCTTAAAAACCAAACGAGACATAATAAAGCGGATAGTTAACAAAAAGAAATGAAAAAAAAAATCGCTATATTTGCAAAAAAAATAATAGGACTAAATGGAAACATATACATTGGCGAATCCTTGAACTCTATTTACTTACATATACATACATGCGGACAGATATGTATATTTTGTATGGCAGTTTAATTCTATTATTCGGTTTTCGTGTGCCAATCAAAGCGATTGAGCTTAAATTATCAGAAGTAATGAAAATTTTCTGCTTAACAAGCATTAGTTGTATACATAAGTGCATGTTTATATAGTTACATATGTATGTATATGTGCACACAGGCAATTTATTTCAATTGTATGTTAGCTGATAGATTAACGAAACTTTTGATTTTTCTGCCTGACATGTTCCCAGTTCTGATGCTGGGATTCCATTTTCAAAATGGAAAAAATTCCATTATTTCAATATTAGTACTGATCAGTGCAGTCAGAAGCAGTCAGCAATAAGCAACTAAAGCAAAAACAATGAGATTGAACTTCATGTGTTCACTATCTATCAGCTCTTTAAATTTCACTAAAAAAGCAATCGCCGTTTTGTGAGATTTTCATGATTTCCTCAGTCCATGTTTACCTCCAGCAAGGAGATTTCTCATCTGATATTTCTTTAAACCCGATGTCATGCTTATCTCATTGTCGTCATTAAGACCCTTTTTCCGCAGCATTAGTCAATATATTACTTTAAATATAATGCAATGCTTTTCTATTTGCTTTCGCAAATCCTCTGGTATTTGATTGACGCTCCTGCTATCTCTTTGTTGTAAAGCACTCATCTAATAGCTCCAGTAAATTTAATTTCGGCTATTCATTTCGCTCCACTTGGATAGATGCTACGCTTTGGAAATCTCTGAAACGAATTTTTCTTATCCATCGAGTTAAAAGAACATTCACGGTGTTATTATTAGTTAATACACTTATTTACTTATTTGTATTGTACCCGAGCTCAGTCCCAAACTTAATTTTTTTGTTAAAGGCAGTCGCAAACTTTATACCGTCACCCCTCAACCTCTCAAGTATTATCTATATGCTGGATTTTCTTTTCCTATATATGGAGAATGGAGGAAAACTGTCTCTCTCTTATTTCGGCCTTTGACCGCTGCATCGTTGAGTTTAAAAGAGAGCTGTACACTCTATAAACTTTTTATATTTTGACTTATATCCCCGCTAAGACTTTTTTTTCATGATACATGACGAGTTTTTATTTTTATGAAGTGACCACCTATGTTTAAGCCATCATCTAGAAGAAGAAAGGTTTACCTTCATATGAGTCAACCTTTGTATCTTTCGTGATTCGTTCAGATGTGAGTCTATGCTCTGTGCTAAAATCTTGTCAGGTAAGCTTATATGGTTATGAAGGGTAGAATCTTCTACACTTTATTTATAGTTATAAGATGATCGGTTACGACGGTAGATGAAGACAACTGGTAGAATTAATTTTGTATGTGATACTATACAGCTGGTTATGGGTTCAAATCTCAACCGTGGCTGTAGCAAAAATTATAGAAACAATTTTTGCCCTTCATCTGGGAATGTTAAAATTGAGAAAATATTTAGGACAAGAAAGCACTACTTATTAAATTAAACCGGTGTTTGGAGGCGGTTCAACTTTGCGAGGTCCTCCGTATGTCTCAGCCATAGATAACGCCACCAATTAATAATTATTTTTTTATATTTTTAGTAATTTAATATTATGGATAGTACTGTGTATTTATTACTCGCATTTATCTATATTTTTGTAACTGCACTACACTTGTGAGAGACTTACGGGAATACGAGGTTCAACTTCATTATAAACACTGATAATGCATTTTAATACAGCACATTTTCATTGCAAAGTTGATTGTTTGAATTGCTGATTGTGTCGACAGGATTCTGTGTGGTCCTATTAACAACACAAGCAAAATTTTTATTACTTTCCGCACAAAAGTGAAAGTAAATAACAAAATAAAAGAGAGAAATAAGCGTGAAATGCGATTTTCAGCCGCTGATCCGTTTTCATTTTTAAATACAAAGTAGTTGAAATGGAAAATCTGCTCTGCAAACGCAAGCAATCATTTCGGTTACAACAAAAAAGTGAGCTGATGGACTGAAGGAGGGCGTTGGCAAAACGATGACTGCATAATTAAAATCTTTTAACACATAGCATACATGTAGGAGGGCAAATATATGTGTGTCATGTGTCAGTCTGTTGCAGGAATATCAAGTTGCTCGCATGCTACAGGGCATGTTTGTATTTATATACAATTTAAATATACAAACATTTGTATACTTATGTACCTCTTTACTGTATGTAATTATTTACTTAAATTTGTTAATGAAGGCTGGTTGAATTTATACTTAAAATGTGTTGATGTTGCTCTTGCTCCAAAATCATTTGGTTTAAATTTTATCGTCTGACAGACACATTAAGCAATTAACCTCGACCTCTTTGGTGTTGAACACGTCTGTCCGATGACGCAAGGAAATTGCGGCTTTCCCATTAAATATTTCTTTCAAAGGCTACATTACGCAAATCCACACACATGCGCATACACAATTATGCTGCATAATATGATATATGAATGATAAGTGCATGTGAAGCATTCATCAACGAAAATGCCTTTTTTCCACATTTTATACACACTTAACCAGTCCACAGTGTTTCACATTTTACGAATTTTCCTGGCACCGACACTTGTAACACTTGTTCTCATACATACATATATTGTATAATTTAATCACTGCACTGTCAAAAATTTATACTTATTTACTTTTTTGCTATTACTTTAAGTGGACTCAATCTCTCGGTACAAATTTGACCTTAAAATACTGTAGGGAAAACATGAGTAAAGTATAATACGGTCCGACTCGATAAAGCTTAGAGAGTGCCGAAGCGAACGCACAACTGGCAGAAATTAAATGTAATCAATTGATAGTTCTGAAATAAAATACACGGCATTTACTAAGGGACTCCAATTACTTATTTCGATTTTGCTTTGTGCTAAATTGTTTTTATTTTTGTTCATAAGTTTCTCCACAAAAAGACAGCGCCGATATTTTGGAGCAGGAAAGTGGGGATAGCGCTTAACTCAAGATTCGGTTTTTGATTTTTTTGTTTTCAAATACTTTTTAATTATATATCGGCGTGATTTTGAACCACACGGAGAATAGTAGAATAAACCTCTGGTCCAGCTAAAGGTCTGAAGTTGTTGCAAAAGCTTTAACTAATGCCAATATTAATCAATTCATCTCAATAGAATAGTTAGATTCTAACTAAGTATCTTAAAAATCAGAAAACTTGATCTGTATCAAAATCGAAGACCTAAACTCATTCAAATCATAAGTTGATACCAATTCTCTTTCCGTCAATTTTGCTTTATTAACACACTTCTGGTGGAGAGCACACTTATTGTGTGTAAAAATTTAAGCTATGAGTATTGTGTTTAGTGATGTCATAAATTTTTTTGTAAAATAATTATTATAATTAAGAGAAGTATGCACACAAGATTTTAGTTGAAGGTTATGTCACTCACATCTCATCCCTTTCAGTGAAACGTTTCTTCATTACTAAGCTATATTAGTTTATTATTATTATTTTTTTCAATTCAACAAAGTAATTACGCGCAGTCAGAAAAAAATGTGTGCTTCATATTACAGTTTTATTTGTAAATTTCATTTACTACCAGTTAATTTCACATCCTTTGCTTTCAGTGATCAAGTCTGACAGACGTCAAATGGCCTTCACCATTTTGTTGTAATATTACTGCTACAGACAAAAGGCTAACACACACTTATATACATAATCATACATAAGTGCATATAAAATATATATACTTATGATTATAAAAGTCACACGCTTACACATACATATGCACATTTGCACTTCACCAAGTCTATATTATCTGTGCACTCACGCCTGCTTTACTCTTATTACATAATAAAGTAATTAGCCTTAATTAGATGTAATGTATGTTGGCAGAGGTGACTTTTAACGCGCAGACAGCAGCAAATGCAACAGAAATAGCAACAAAGTGAGTGAGCGAAAGCAAAATTAACACAGCTGCAAAAATAAACTTATCGTAATATAATCTACTTGCATACATACACGCATACATACATACATATGTATACAGAAAATTACATGCTTATATTTGTATATATGCGAAGCCATACCTACGCACATGCATATTCGCATTAAAACTTAATTATACGCAGAAGTTGCGACTTAACTTTTTGCTATTACTTGCTAACTGTTGTTGTTGTTGCTGTTTTTTTTCGGTAATCTGAAAGCCATAAGCAAAAGTTAAGCAAAGCTTTCACATAAAGAGTGACTTTGTATCCGTTCTACTTATGCGGATGAGAGTCTTCCTATTCCTGTTGTCAAAGTCCTTGAGTCGGTTGATTTCTTGTTTGAAGTTTTGTTTTCTCTTTGGTTATGCGATGCAAGATATTAAGCTTCTTATTAATATAAATACAAGCACGATGTTATATATATTCTCAAACAAAAATTTTGGTTATCATATCCTTTCACACATATATTACTCTTAGTAATTTAGAAAATATTTACACGCATTTTACTTCGAGATTCTTTTCTTTCCAAATGTGCTCTAGAATATTCAAGCTCTCTATTACGGTAAATATGTAACGCGAGTTCTTCAAAACAAGCCGCAAAATGCTACTACAAATTAACCATTGTAATAAATTTCCTGTTTCCTAATGACACTTTTAAAGCAAGTATTGACAGAGCTGAAGTTCTATTACTAATATCGACTTACATTTTCCATTCCTTCGTTTTTCTCATTTCATCCGTAGAGAGACCTTTTGATGATGCTTTTCCAGAAGCTCTTGATTTGGTCTGTATTAGCGCACTCCGATTCTATCCTTTGGTTTTAGAACTAATACTCTGGTCGAAAGGTCAAAGCGTATACCAAATAGAGCTTATTTTTATCAACTTGAAAACACTTACATATATTTTAAAATTTAGCTGAGTTATATCGATCTAACGTGAAACAATGCAGATGCTTTCTCCTATTGACAAAACATTTCAAATGTATTTTTTTTTTTTTATCCATTTACGCCCTAAAAATGCCTTGGATAATGACAACATCAAATGGAACAACTCTTGGGAATTTTAGAAAAACTGTTCAGTGAATTAATCAATCAATGCAAGTAAAAGAGGAGGGTTTTAGCAAATGTCCAGAAAGATGTTCTTTGATATGCTAAGACTTAGTGGATAAACTCTTGACGTTGGATACTTAATATAATGCACTTTTGTCGACTCCAGTAAGCAAGTGAGAAGAAACTTAGAGCTTAGTCTTATTACATTATTATTCTATTGTTAGTCTTATTCCATATAGTGAAGGTATTCATAAAAAATGAGCATGAGTACCACTTTCCATGAAAAAGTTTCGAGGTTCTTTTGATAGATTTAGTTTCTTACTGGTAAACAATGGTGGCCGTCGTGGTATAAAGGGGTGTATAATCACTACCGAAGACCTGCGTTCGAACCAAGCTCAGGCGAACATCAGAAGAGGTCCTTTTTAAGTACGTTCGTTTCGTAAAGCTTCTCTTTCTCATTTGCCGCTATGATTTGTCTTAAAACATGTTAGCCTTTCCATCGACAACTGACATCAAGGCTTCCATTATACTGATACTACATATATACATATTGATAAACTTATTCAGGTTAATATCATTCGGGTATTTTATGAGAATTATTCTCGAAATGACAAAAGAAATTTATAACAGATTTTGAACAATTTTTTTTAAGTTTGCTTTAGGAAGTATATAGGTTGAAATATAATAATATAAGCAAATAAAATTTATTTTAAATTTAAATTTATTTTCTACAAAAATCCACTCTTAATACTGAGTTTCTCAGATGTCTATCTTGTCAGGATTTATGTGTTCTTATGATTGAATTAATTTGTTTAAATAGAAAATAAATTCAATGCTCATAACACGTGCCGTATTTAAGATCAATCATCCCTTCAGCTACAACCTTCAATTATTTCTCTTCGCTTTTCCTTTACGTAAGTCTTTGTTAGTAGTCGTTCTTTGCTGTTTTGTAATTGAGTGGCTTAATTTGCCTATTTGATTTCGGATATTAAATTCAATTAATCTCTGACATTTGCTGCAATTAATCTCTTTCAAATATTTTTGGGCTTCAAAATGGATTAAGCCAAGAATTATTGTACTCGAATTCCCAGCGCTAATTTGCGCAAATGAATGCCTATTGTAAAGTATTTACTTGTTACATACTTGTTTGTATGTTTACACAATACACCTGCGTACACAAACATACAGCGTGCAAAACATTTTGGATGTATGTGTGTAAAGAGGTGGGTGTTGTCGACTAAAATTTGTGTTTTCGCTTAGCATTAACTGTTATTATTAAAGTTCTTTGTTAAAACCTTTTGTACAAAGAGTAGTGGTTAAAATTAGTACATATTGTTTATTATGTTAATAGTGCGAATGAGTTTCCGTTGGAGGTTTCAGTATACTTAAAGGCGATTACAATGACTGTTGATATATAATTCTAGGTAAGTAGAAGTTCGTGGTAAGTGGGCTTAAAGTAATTAAGTTATTATGGACGTAGTTATTATGTTTTCCTGGGTTGAAAATATATCTAATATTATACCAGTTGACGTCATCCCACCTGAACATTCTAGCTTACCCGCTAATTATACTGATTTTGTGATAAACCTAGTTCTCGAAAATATTTAAATTAAAGGCATTCAGTCAACTTTCCACAACACATTCTTAAATAAGGTTAGGTTCGTAATAAGTTGTGGGTCATTATCACTTATTTTTAATAGGTGGCAACTCCATTTTAAAATCAGTCCGAATTGAATATTGCTTTAATTTTCTTAAAAAAACAAATTTTGTAAAATTTTGTTCAGTTTTACTTTTTTTTTTTTTGGGTGGCAAGCCTTTTCCAAAACACATATGTATAAATTAAAAACTTTCATTCTATTTATTTTTATTTTTTAAGTTTTATAATTTTCGGTATAAGAGACTAGATTTAATACTTCAAAATTGGTTCGAATTTAAAATTTTCAGAGGGCTCCTCATCTCGTTATGTTTGATGGCAACTCTATTCCAAAATATACGTTCGGCAATGTCTTTTCTGAATTTTCTTTTTTTTTTGTTTTCGTCAGACATATTTTAATATTCTGCTAAGCCACACTTTTCTCGAAAGATAACAACTCAATTCAATTAAATATTAATCTGAATTGAAAACGTTTGGAAGACCTTTTTGAATAATTTATAATTGCTGCATATTTTCTAAATATTTTTAATTATTTATAGGGAATATTACAAAGGTGTACTCCTATAATTATCGGTATTGTAGATGTATAAAAATAGCTAGATATCTAATCTATATATTAAATCTCGGCAACTATCGTGTCATCACTAATTTTGAAAGCTAATTGATCTAAACCAATGAAAATTGCCAGAAAGAAGTTTTAACCAATTTTATAAGCTCACCCTCATATTACCTCGATGGGTATATATATACTAATATACTAATATATTGCATAAGATACATCCTAGAACAGAGCTGTTGAGGTATTGAAGAGTGGAATAGCAGTATTTATATAGGGGCATACAAAATTGCCGATATTAACTGATTTAATTGTAGAAAATATAGATGTATTCGAATGCATGCTAGTATAAATATACTCAAAGGTATCAGCTGGAGGTAACAGAGAAGCAGTTGGGTCTCCTTTACGCTGAAAGATGACTTTGATGAAATGTTTTTATGATGGAAAACGAAGGTGTATATTACTTGTTTACATTGATTATATATGAAAAAATATATTTTTGTTTAATACCTATTTATTTTGCCATTTATTAAAGAAAAAGAAAAGTTACGAAAACCAAATATTTTTTATTTCTGGAAAAAAATAGAGAAAAATATTTCGTGAGCAACAAATGTCGCCTGCAATAAAGCAGAATGGGTAAGTGAGTCTTGTTGATGTTTTCACTATAAGCACATGTGGCCATATTGACGCTTACATCCATATTACTGCGCATAGAAGGTCTTAAGAGCGTATGTATGTACATAGTATGCTCATATAGTTATCTCTTAGCATAAAAGTAAATATACAATATGTATGTATTTGGACTTTTGTGCGTATGTGAGTTGGCTAAGCAATTTACACGCCAGACATGGACCAGCCATAATGACTAGGACAACAGCCAAAAAGCTTCAAGGTAAAGAGTATTATTCGCTCACACAACACTTTTCAGCGCACTTATGTGTATACATACGCATGTACATGTGTGTGTGTGTATTTGTGCGGATCCGAATAATTCGTGTGAAAAGCTTTGTTAAGGTGTAGTATAGATAGTGGGCGTTCATAGAGAACGCAACAGAATAAAAACAAAACAATGTTGGTGTTGTAATTTAAGTCATGTTTATTATTTTTGGGCAAGTTGAGTTTATGCTTAAAAATCTCTTAGAATCTGTTGACTTTTCGTGGCTATGCAAATATCCGTTGAGCCATAAGCTAAGTGGCAACAACAGAATTGCATGTGTATATGTAGATGGCAAACCAGCAATGTGTGTTGTAAAATTTACAAAGCAATTTGGAAAGTGAAAAATATATACAACAACAATACTCTGGTTTTTTACCTTTTATGGAACAAACATAAAATTACGATGCTGCAAAGGTGAGCTTATGGAAAGCTTGTGTTCGCTTATGGTCCGTAATTGTTTTAATGTGTGCACATAAAATTGTAGATATAATGCAAGTTATAAATAATTTCGTATAGTCACTCCATTGTTGTGGCGGCTTAAAAACATTATTTTTTCAGATTTCAATCCAAATATTTTATGTTCAAAAAATAATTTAAACTGGCTCGCTTTATGACTAGCCGGCATGTGGAGTGATTTTATTGCAGCAATGCGAACAGTAATCAATTGTGCTATTGTATCGAAACTCTGCTCAATTAAAATCAATACCTGATTTAGTGCGCTGATAATTATTCCGTTGGTGACATGTGCGATAGGCTGGACGATTTGTCATTGTCAACTGAGTCAACGCACAAGTTCCTCTCTTTGTTCTTGTATTTTGTAAGCACGAGGTCGGCATATTAACGCGACGATTTCTCGTTCTACGTCGGTAGATAGCTGTGCAAAGTTACGAAGTCTTATGAATTAATAATGTTGTTTGCTATAAGCTAAATTTCGAAATTCGCAGGAAAATATTTCAATTTTAGGTGCTAACTTCGAAAACTGAAGAAATTCCTTTTTTATTTATTACTGAATCCCTGAAAAAAATAAATATTCGATTTTGCCGTATGGCATAATGAGTGTGGAAACACTGTTCCATAAGACATATTCTGTATTATTAAAAAGTTCTCAGATATTCTTGAAGTATTAATTTGCTTGTGCATGTCGACCATATCAAGATCCCAAAGGAAAACTTCCTTATCTGACTGAATTGTCATCCTTAGCACTATTTTCTCTTGACAAAGCCGACGGAGGAAAGGGCTGGGTTTCACCTGACATAGTTCGCGTAAATTTTTGGGGTTTTGATCATTACTTAATTTTTAGGAATATCAAATTTTACGAAATTTGAAAACACATCTAAATTTTTTATATCCATTATGAGAAGCTCCTGTATGCGCTTAGTTTAATTGGAACTATCATTTTAATTGGAACTATCATTATCGGTTGGATTGAAACTATCATTGAATATATCATTCATATCACCCATCATTTTATTTTCTATACTAATATTTGTCATGGCGATATTTGGTATGCTAAGTATGTATATACATAGCTATATATATAGCCTTTGTGAATCTAACTGTCATGAGCAGAACATTTACATTATGAAATGAAAGGCGTTGCTATTTTCTAAGTGCGTGCAAATTGTTTTCTTTTTTTGGGGCATTTGATATTACTTATTTTTGGTAATATTAGTACACAAAAGCGAAATATCATCGGCAGCTATATCAACAACTTTAATATTGCAGTGAAAATAAACATAGATGTGTATAAGTGTATAAGTATATACGAGTATTATATATATTGCAATAAATTTTAACCCAGTGGAAAAACGCCGCAGAAAAGACGGTTAATCAGAAAATGCATCATCATCATGAAATTACATTGCATTATTTAAAAACGGGCGTAACATATTCCAAAGTGTCATGTGTAGTGGAGCTCAGATATCAGTGTTAAAAGCAGAAGTGTGAACTTATAAATGGATATATCGACCACCCCTGGTAACTACGCGAGAAATCGCTGCTCACGATTGCACATGTTTTGTATGAGATTTTTAATTTCTGTTTGCTAACAGTTTGACTAACTGTCTTAGGCTTAGGCTTACTAAAATAATATGGAAATATTAACAGTATAAGCCTTTGTAGATTCTTTACTGGGTATGCAAGTAAAGTTACATATATATAGTAAAAGTGGAATTACGATGACAAAAACACGATAATGCAATATCCCTTCGCCCAGAAAAGTACGTCTATTATGTTGATATATATTTTATATACAATTGTTATGTGAATTTGTTTGTATTTACTGAGCGTTAGTGCCAATGGCAGCTGTTGGTTGCTGCTTCCCGAAAAATCAACAACGTGCCCAATGTGATTATGTGGCTTACTGCCATGGTCCAACAGCTGGCGCAGTATCCAAAAGCCAGCAGCAACTCTACGCTCTTAATATTCAGTAAGTGTATGTATATGAGCAAATGCGAATGTATGTGTGCATAAGTACGTGTGTAGTGGCTAACAATGGAGTGTGTAAACACCACTAAGTAAATTGGACTGGCAAATTTTTTATTTAGTTTGGCTTTTCTCTATTGCTTGAAGTCAATATTGCTGCTGCTGTTGGTACACTAAGCGTCAATAAATGAAAGAGAGAGAGAGAGGGGGGGAGAGGAAGGGAGTTGGCAAACGGCTGCCCCCAATGCTTTTATAACTCGTGTATTTATGTCACGCATACAATTTCCGTAGTAGATTTTCTTTCACGCAGCGTACGTTCTGCACCCAGCTACTATTAAATTTACTTATTCACACGCTTCTACAATTACCACTGTACTATTGGGAAATTTCATTTTGCTGTGTATATAACTTTCGCAATTGCTCGGCCGTGTGTGTGTTTGAGTGGATGCATACTTTCACACCTCGTTAACGTTCGCTATTTTCTATGCCATACGATTCCCTATTTGACGCCATCTTGGCAACTACTACTTAATTGACATGAGACTCTGCTTTTTTTTGATATTGTATATACGAATACTTCTGCATTAGGACAGATCTTAGTATTGAAATATATTAATGCTTGCCATAAGGTTTGAAAATAATACAAATTTATACAGTTAGAGCAGATCATGTCAAAGCGAATGCTATGATATGCAATTTACCGAGATATGCACTTTACCGAGCCGTTGACGAAAATAGTTAGAAGCTCATGTGTATCAATATGAGACTAAAGACCATGAGTAATAGTGGTTCGAGAGATTCGTTTGGTTTGATCTCTTAATACCTCACGGTATCCCAATTCGTAATTTTCAATTTGCAAAATGCCTGATATGTGTAAGAGACATTCAATTGGCGCACATATTGTAAGGAAGACCTATTTTTGATGCATTTCCCCTAAAGAGTCATGCTCATTATTATCTATATTATTCCGTACATCCTTTCCCTTAGTTTGTTTTATGGCTACAGTTTTTCCTTAACATCCTCTTCTCTTCTCTTCCTCTTCAAATATGCTTACCCGTATCCATATCAGAGTTCGTTTCAGATCCGTGGATTTGTACAGCATTGTCATCTTCCCTCGAAATGTTTAAACCGTGATATCACTTAAAAGCATCGATTAAAATCTCAACACAGGAAGATATATTCCTGCTTTCTGATTTGTGTATATATGTAATGTTTAAAGAGATATTTCTACTCTAAATTAATATCATTGACAGTCGTAAACGAGCAGTAAAATAAGGTCCTTACTAAATATGCTATGTTTGAGATTAATATGAGATGATAGCAGCTCTTTGATCGAATAATCTTTTAGTTGGATAATATATATGTGGAGCAACCTTCGATCCCTATTTTTCGTTGATTCCTCTAAATTTAATATATTATAAACTTATTAATCCAATTGAAGTATTTCTTTCAAACATAAATATTGTCACACTCTAATGTATACGAATTTGCGATGAAATATAGGTTTGTAATAGGTTTAAGTAAAAATTAGTTTTAGCAAAGGCTGAGCTGTGTAAACATTTTTCTAGACTTTCCCTCCTCTAGGCATTTTGATATGCTCATTACAACCATTACTGTTTAATGGTTCTTTGTTGATTTAAGCATTTGCGTCTTTTGTAGTCAGGAGATAATTATTGTTGTTAAATGCTTGAATTTTGTGTAGAAAAAAGCATTTTTAAATAAAATATGTATGCATGTAAATATTTTTGTGCCGAGATATATTAGCGGCAATCTCATACTAATTTACTATATGCTCAAACCAATATGCTCAGGAAGAGCAAATTTTACTACAATTAAAATATTTTTTACCTTAATTTTAATTTTATTAATATAAATATTAATTTCACCGAAATTATTAAAATTATTTACATGTGAAATTATTAATGAATTTACTTGTATGTGATTAACTATAATTGTATAATACAACTCATTAAAATGATACCATAGAAATATGGGAATCAAATACATATGGAATTAAGAGTATCATACAAACATTTCAGAAGAGTATCAGGCACCCTCTCTTGCAAAAAATTTACTTATGCATATGGATTCATATTTGTATAGCATTGCTTGCCTGGCGCAACAGACTTTGATTGATGAAATCTAATAACGCTTAAATGTTCTCATTATATGCTTTAGGAAGCAACGTAGTGAGCATAGAGCAAACCACATTCCAGCGAAAACGGCACGTGTATGTATATACATAAAGTTTAGCTTAAGCTTGGCACCAATATGCTCAAAGTATAAATGCCAATATACGGGTATAAATAATAACGTGAATGCTATACCCTCATTTATGCCATTTATGTCATAAAAGCAAGAAATAAAACTAAATCAACAGCGGATACCAACAGCGAAAGCAGACACGCTGGTATATACAATGGTATTCAGATTTGTGTGTGTTCGTGGGTAGGCATGGCGTATGAGTAACTTCATTTGTTTTGGGTTCTTCATATAGCAGTAGTTTACTCATACCAATTTACTCACCCACATAGTTATAGCGTTTGGCTTGATTTGCGCCCAAGTTGTAGATTTGCAAACATCAAAGGTAACATAACGATAAAAATCTATTTATATTTATTCCACTGCTATAAAAGTCAATGGAGATTTTTGTCAAAGCGTTGTGAAGCTCTCTTGCTTGGTCAGTTCAAACTTGCTCTGCTGCTCCGAATATCATTAAAGAATGCTTGAAAATTACAGGGATTTTTCGCTTTAGTTCCAAACAGTGTTTTGCTTACTTTGAAAGGAAGAACCACATAAACAATTTCATGCTTGGTTAGTGCTTAGAGTGCTAAATTAACCAAAAACTGCCGCCTTTGTTAGAGTGGATCAGTGAGACCTCCCTATTTTTTTTAATAGTATTTTTCTGACGTTGTGAAAGCGTATTATTGAAACATAACCCTGCTTTTTTGTCTAAAATTTTCTTTAAATACCGCAACAAAACTACATAGTGGAATTGAAAACATGAGAGTAAGTCGATACTTCATTAAAATAATATGCTAGTTCCATTCCTTCTTTATGTTATAAAGCATTTTTTTTAAATCAACAAAAAAAATGAATTAAAACTGGGTTAAAAGGGTTTACGGTCTATGTTAATTGCTTGTAATTTTAAAAAGTGTGCCATTGTGCAAATGGTTGACTATGGGTCTGTTCTCCTTGCAATGCTCCAGTACCGAAAAAAATTAATCTCCAATTTGTCCTCTAAAACAAAATTCTTAAGTTTCTCGATATTGAACACAATGAAATTATATAACTTTCTTAATATCCTTAGTGGCTTAGATTAGAAAAAAATTCTTTTACTTTGATTTGATTAAAAATATAGAAAAGTGCTTATAATAAATGAAACAGTCAACATAAAATACACAAGGATTTTCTCTATATTATCTCTTTTCAAAAATACAGTCCAAATTTCAACTCAATAAAGAATTGAGTGTGTTATGTTGCTTACAGGAGTTTTTAGAAAAGCCTATTTAAATTTTTACTACTCCGGTCGGAACTAAAATTCCGACACTTTGACGACTTCGTCGCCCTATTAACAAATTTTATCTTATTTAAATATTTCACGCTACTCTTAGGTTACTTTTTAAAGACAAAGTTTTTTTTTTTTGAATTCTAAAAAAATTTCTAATGATATCCATTAGGGTGCACGGTGCACTGTAGACAAATCAGAAAGATGCGAGGGGTAGATTGATGTGGAATAATAATAATAAGTGTATACTTGTGGTATACTTATAAATCACGACTTCTTAAAACTTTGACCAATAGCTGACTTTGAATAGGAAGCAATCTTGATTAGTTTTTGGCAAGTTTTTCTATTGAAACAAAAGCAATACATTTTACTTAGTTCAACAAGTTCAAAAAAGTTCATTTGTTTGAATTTGCAAGAAATGAGGAATAAAGAGCGACTCGTCTCATTGTGGAATGTAAAATCGTAAAACAAGTTTTCGGAATAAATCGTACTGAAAATGAAGAAATCAGCTCTAGGTAGTCAGAATAGGTGTTAACTAGCAAACAACTCTTCAAAGAAAGAAGTCTTAAAGATAGTTGGCTCTCATTAATCTGCCCAGTATAGGTTTTTCGTTACAAAAACTCATGTTGATTTTGCTTAATCAGGGGATCCCTTACTAAGTCTTGTACTTATTTAAAAGTTTTGTCTCAAAAATTTCAATGATATAAGCAGTTTTCGTAATAGTTTTCAAAATCTTTTAATGTATCTATGTATATGTGTATTTTAGTATTATAAAAAGTATTTCAATTGAATAAAAGTAAAAAATCATACGCAGAGAAATGCTACGTGATTTTCTTATTTCGGCGTAATCGTAAACATTTATTTTAGGCAATATTTTATTTCTAGTGAGTTTTCTTAATAGTCTGATTAACTCTAATAACCCTACCTTAAGCCTTTACATTTACTTAATTTATGCATCATCACAGAAAAGCCACTGGTTTTTTCAAATAAATCAGCAAACTCAAAAAAGAGCTCGAAAAATTTAAGGAGTGAGAAAAAAGTGTCATGACGTCAATAATATATTTTTCCTTACACTGAATTGAAAGATTAATTTCATTGAATTAACATAGTTAATTTTTCATGAAATCACGCATCATTTCCCGTTTGGGAAGTAATACAAATGAGTTGCGCATGCATTGGAATTTTTTCTGCAGTTGTTGTAGTGAGCAATTTAAATTAAGTGAATCCATATAAACGACACACAATCATTTATCGCCGTCGCATACAAAATTGGCATGCCGTAAGATTTATATGCGCGCGTATGCGTATGAGTGTGTGTGTGTGTGTATGCAGCCGCAAAAGTTACTAATGAGCACCAAACTCTGCTCATATCCACTGAACTTCATCAAACTGCACACTAGCATATAGCATATGTGTATGTGCGCATGTGTAAAACGGTTCATAATATCCCACAATGGTATGTGTGTGTGTATGTGCGCGGCTTTGTTGCCTATAAATTTGAATTGGCTTTCGTGATTTGTGCTTAGTTTGGCTTAAATCTAAGCACACACGACACAGCGCAATTAATCACGGGCAATTCAAATTTTGTTTTATATGCCGCCCACGAATCGTTTCAGTATATCGTATACAAATGTGTATTTATATATATATAACAGGTAACTTGGTAATTTATTTAAATCACGCACTTGTTGAAATTGAAAAATGTGAACTGCTCAATAACACTTTTACTTCAACCCATGTACATTGAAAACGGTTTAGTGCTGCCAACAATGGGCAACTATTGAGCTTAGGTAGTAAATGACGGTTGCTAACTGCGCGTGTAATGCCCGTTTACCTTTACTAGAGATGAAAGTACAGGGTAAAAATATTTATAAATGCATACGTTTATAAGTAGTATATGGTTCATTAGTAGTATTTAAGGGTCTCTCAACTTCTATTATGAGAACCCAAGTATATATTGGATAATTTTAACTAAATGCGTATATATATATATATCAACGTCAGCATGTGGTGAACATTACTAAGGTATTGAGCATAATCATATAAATAGCATTCTATATTATTTTGATTTTATAGGAAAATCTAAATTGAATTGATGTCCCTTTTCAATAGAATTGAATCTCATTTCTCCGTTTGGTAAGCGCACAATTTTGTTTCCGCTCACGTTTTCTAAAAAAAAATTAAGCCTGTTTGAATTCTTATCAAAGATTGAATCAATCTGAGTAGAATGCTTTCATCGACCTTAAGATTAGTTTAGCTTTCTTAAAAAATTAATAGCGATAGGTATATCAATATATAAATATGAGAAAGTGTTTAACAAGCTATTTCATCTCAGTGAAAGCGGTTGACATGATTTTAGAGTATCCGATCTCATCTTAGTTCAGTCTCCCACCAAGGTATTTCAAAACCTTCAATACACTTAAATAAAAGTTGCAGCAATATCAATACAAAAAATCAAAACTTTATACAAAAGACTCGTGTATCATTCATGCTCACCACGGTCATAGCCGTCGTCCTTCGGCAGCCAATGTCTTAAGTCGGCTTAAAATGGGTGTGTCCAACATTACAAATGGAATAAGAAGCACTGTTAAGCATCTAGCTGCTATGTAAGATATGAAGATGTATTTTATAACAGACTTGCTGAAAAGTTGGTATCTCTTTGACAAAATACGATTTTATTGTTCAACATAATTGCCCACTTATCTATTCCGTTTTAGTAGTATAATTTGTTTTTTGCTTCAAAGAAACATCTCAACCTCGGGTATTTGTTTCCAGCGGTTATTCTCTTCAGCTCTTCAGTTCAACCAATTTCGCCATTGTTCTTGTCGCGGTGAATCGATTGATAAACAAATTTAAACAGAGGTTCGGGTATCAAAATATTTATGAACAATATGTTAAACATGGTTCCTTAATATTTTTAGCGCGTTGGTAATTGGATCAATTTCTTTCGACTGTCATCTAAAACTAGCTTCATCGCGTTCTTTATGGAACTTTGAAAACCACGTAAGAATAGTTTTCTCGCCTGGTTCAGAACCCGAATAACAATAATTATTCTATGAAGGAATAATGCTCTGATAGTGCTACAATATTTCATATATAATTTCCTGAGGGTCGTTAATACTTTTGATGGCAAACTTATCTTCAGTATTTAGGACTCTGTTCGTTAACATATTTTAACCTCATTCTTCTTCGAATAGCATAATTCCTCCCTTTTGAATCCGAGAGTGTCTTCTTAGTACTTGTTTTCTATAAATTTTTTATTGTTTTTTAACAGCTTTCGCTAAAATCCTATTGCTTTCTAATATCGATATGTTAATCATGTGTGTTATAGAGTAGAAATAGATTAATAGCAAACTTTCAGAGCATTGTAATATGTATGGATAAAATATTATTCTGGGAGATGTTCAACCAAGAGTGAGTAGAAATTTATAGCCATATCAGGCGTGGTGTCTGTGAGGATACGGTAGATTTCATCCTGCTATTCGGGATAGCCTTCTCTCGAAAAAAGATAAAACGAGTTGAATTAAACTAAAGTTCCTGAAAGAAATTTAAAAAATTGAATAAGGGTTAGCAGAGCAAGCCCTTTAGCTCATTTTGTAATATCCCATCCGTTTTATTGCTAGCAGCGACTGCTTATTTCTAAGTACACTCTAGTAGTAGTATCACTATCACACAGTATCACTGAGATACACTCAGTAGTATCTCTATCCCTACCTGACATATGTTTATGCAAATATATAATATATAAGTATGATGATTTCATAGTGAAGATACATACATATTTAGTAAACGATTTATTCTAGAACAAACACAAGAAAGTTTTGAATTCAACATTCTTGAACATCATTATTATCAGGATTCTTCAACGAAATAGTTTGTCGCATATTGCCTCTCCGACACCCAAGAAGTAAACGACTTGTACAATGCCATACATGGGCGAGATGACCATAACGCGGCATAGTCCACCCTTGAATAGAGCCGGAATACCTTCGCCTCGCCAAGTTTTTACAAAACAATCTATAATGCCATGAAACTCTTGTTCTCCGGCGCGCTTTTTGAGTGCCTGCAAACGTGTTTTCACTACATCGAATGGTGTTACGACGAACGCAGATGTGCAACCTGAAACTAAACCACTCAAAAATGAGACCCAAGGCACAGCGTCCTCAGAGTTGGGTTTACGCGGTCCCATAGCGTTCAAGCCAGCGAACAACGGAAAGTAGATGAGTGAAAATAATATATCGCGAAAGGCCGTTGGTCCAATGCCGCGATACAAGCCAAGAATGCCACGTTCCCGATACATTTTCAGAAATATGCTTCTGGCTGTAAGGCGTTCCGATACTCGACCCTCTTTAGCCACACGTCCCGCATCTTGTAGCTGGATTTTGATAAACTCCATTGGTGTGGCAACGAGCACCTGGAAACAACCAGCTGCGGCACCGGCTAACATCTGGTGTGTCATTGGTAATGTTCCGTCGGATTGCGTTAAATGAAAGCGAAAATAGTCATTAGCTGCAAGTTTGACGGCCTTCTCAGGCGAGACGAGCAGAAAAATCACACTTATGCCGCGATACATGCCCAATATGCCCTCGTTGCGTATGGATTTGCGAAAGCAATCTGCTATGCTGGCATATTGCTTTTCTCCATTCGGTCCGATTTGCTGATTCTGCAACCGCGTCTTCACAAAGTCCAGCGGATACACACAGGCGACACCGGTCATGGAGCCAATAGCACCATTGATGATCTTCGGCAGCAATTGAAAGTCTTCTGGCATTTTTGTAGCTATTAATATTTCGCACTACATTCCTTTTGACAAATTTCTTGTTTACAAAAATGTGTCATAAGTCAGCTTGTTTTCGGGTTGTTTTGAAAAAGCTAAACATTTTGATTTATTTTTTTTCTATAATTTTGAAATAACTCGTATAACGTAACGCCGTAACTCGTATAACATGTAAAAATCGAAGTTTACGTTTTAATAAGAATTTGCGTCTGACATATGATTTGAAATACCGAAAATTGAGCAGAAACTGGCGTGGTTGTCTTGAAAATCGCACAAGTGCTTTTTTGGTAAACCATACTCAAAATATAATGTCTGTTTCTATCGAAAATTAATCTATCATTTATCTTCCTATCAGAATTAGTTAACTCTAGTTATCATCAAGGTTGTAAAGCTTCATTAAATCAAGTAATTCTGATATTTTATATTTGACCCTTACAGCATCATAAGCTTGACCGGAAAATGTTATACATCATTGAAATAAGAAGGAAATCCATGTCATCCACGTCCATGCTTTAATTTTTTCAGGAACTTACGTACCCTAATTAATAATAATATTTTATATAAGCGCAATTTCGAGACTCGAAGGCAACTATTTCGATTTTGGAGTCTAACTTCGAAAAATAGAGAAATTCCTGTTTTACCTATGTACCGATCTCTCCAAAAAATTTATTTTGGCCCAATACTCTGCAGGGAGTTGTACCGTGTTACATATTATTTAGTATTTTTTTTTTATATTCATACTAATTAGTTTATGAAATACTGATTTTAAGTAATTATTTTCAATTTTTTTTCAGGTAAATAAAGCAACAAAAATTTAACTTCCATCAAAAGTGTCTTACTGCTCCAAAATATAAGGTAATGATTAAATAATGCTATTAAAAAATTTTCCGATACAGGGAATAAATCATTTACATTAAAAATTAAATTGTATGCGAATCAACTCGGACCTAAATTTGATTTGAGTATATGTGGGAATTAAGTTGAGGTTCTAAAAATAGTCAGATTTCAGAATACAATATATTGAATATAAATCCTCTCTTACCTACTAAGAAACTGAAGGAAGTCGCTGCAGGCCAAACTTGATTTTGCAATCACAAAATTGTGATGAATTTCCGGTGTCACTTTGTCTACTTTCAGGTTAAACGTGTTCACCTCATGAGTTTTTCGAATGACCAGAAATCGGCATACGCTACTAGGATTTAAATCAGGCAAAATAAAGCAACGACCCCACCCTTCTGCCTTATAACGCTGTTCTCGAAAATTGCTATCAGCCAAAAAACTTTAATACATAACATCAGAAACTAGATATTTTGCAGGATATTTAAGTAGCGTAACTGATAATTAATTTGATGACTTGGAATGTAAGCGCGATGGCCCACAAACACTTTTAGGGGTTATTTCGTGTCTAACTTGCCCTTTCTAATTTAGATTTGCTGCAACTTTGGCTATAATACCACAGACCACAACTTCATCCTATATAATAGGACTTTTTAAACCCTTAAGCCATTTTGACATGCTAGTAAATAAATAATAAATAAGATATCGAAGCAAAGGTTAATACATTTGGTAATCCTTATATTCAATCTTGCGCTAACAAGTTTCCTGATACGCTGTTTCCTTTTGTTTCTTTACGCGCCAAATAACATTTTAGTAACCTTTTCCTTTCGAACAGCGTATATTCCTTATGTTTTCCATAAACATATAAATGTTTCAAATGTGCAAGTCTTATGTTTTTAAAATCAATGAAAAAGGTTTGGTATTTCTATTTTTGACAGGAATTTGTAATTAGAGCCCTTCGAAATGCTAAAACTGGTCTAAAATCTGTAAAACAAAATCACTTAGCATTGGAGAAGATGTTTATATCAATTCATATAGTATTCATATACTCTCTTGTATCCAATTCGCCTCGTTGACTTTGTTGCTGCATTCACAAGTAGAATTTTTTGGGAAGAGAAATAGCGTGTCGAAAACGGTAGCAGAGAAAGCTATCAAAGATATTCGCTAAAGCTTCTATGAGTTTCTAAAGGGCACGCTCATATGTAACGAATATTATTTTCAGCTAACCGGTTGATTTGAGAATGGATAAACAGTCTCTTAATCTCAATAAATTTCCCATCTTAGACAGGAGTGTTCTTTATTTGTTCTTATCTTTATTAGTTCTCTGTAATTTTCTTATTATTTCCTGACTCGTGTAGAAAATCATATTTACTTCTTTGGTCTTTTTCAAATAACACTGCTATGATCAAAAATAAACAGCATTAATAAATCATAAGTGACTGGCGTATCTTTATTTGTTGTACTATATATATTTATAAATATTCCGGTTATATTCTGGTGGTACGCTCACGTATCCAATTTAGGTACTAATTTTTCTTTGGAATCAATAAGGTGGATTTATTCACAGTGTGAGTGGATTGTGATGGTAAGAGATCAAAGTATTTGATTTTTGATGATTTCATTATGTTGTTAATATATTTTCACTTGGCCAATCCGAAAAGCGAAAGTCATAACCCATTGCCTATGGCAGTTGCTCAGTTCTCACTTCTTCGCTTATTACATATGCATACTTATGTGTATTTATGTACATATATGTGTTGAAGTATATAAGTAAAAATGAGGCTATACATTAAGTTTACGTTAGTTATGTTGAAACGCACGCACATTTCTTTAGTAAGTCACGAAAGTTTCGCCAAGTTTCGCCAAGTTTCACCGATGACAAACATTTAACAAATGCTGCCGAAAATATTATGACGTTATGTCGGCAATATGTTACCAGTTAATTGCGCAAAAACACACATGCATACATAAGTGAATGTGTTGCACAAAGTTTGTGGCACAACGTAAAGGTTAGAGAACGAAAATTGGTTATTAAGTAGATGCCACATAAATTTAGGCAAGTGATGGAATACGCATACCTAACATATGTGGTTATGTATGTATGTATGTTATGTCGTCAAAATGTTGTTTCTTACGCAGTCGATAGACGTGTATTTCCGTTACGAAACAGAGAACAGCTAAAACTAGCAATAACTTTATGAAAACGGAGTCAGTTGGCGTGAAGACGCGACAGGTGTTGAGTGTGTGGCAAACAAATAAAAAAAAAGGATGCTGGAAATATATTGAAAATGCAGTAATATAGCGAATGTTGACAGTTGTTGTTGGTAAATGTGTGGTTTAATAATGCGTCACAGTGTTATTAATAACGCACTCGCACATGAATATAGATATTTTATGGCGTTCATCTGATAGTGTGCCTTAAAGCGCAACTCATTGTCTATGCCGCACATCTGCGCCTATACACATACGTAATTGAAGTGTGTGTGTGCTTCTGAAATTCCGCTACAAGTGCTTGTATGTACGATTAAGTTCCTGCCTTGCCGGAAGCAGCTACTTGCACATTATTAATAAACACTTTGCCTTGACAACAACACGTAGTAAAGTTGTTTTGCTCTCAAGCCAGGAAATTGAAATGGCGGAGAATGAGAGAAGTGATAAAATTTTCTCGGTGAATGAACCGAATGTCGAGGCAAACAAAACAAATGAAGTGTTGTGCCTGTTGTGTTGTGTGCGGCATGATGTGCTACAATAAATTGCTGTCAAGTTTGTTGGTATGTGTAATATACTTAGCTATGAAGGATGTATTTACATTTTTAGTACTGTGACACACTGGTGCTGTGTAGCATTTTGATGAATCAATGACAGAAGTGTCACTTGCAGCATTCAGATGTGACAGCTTGAAGCAACTGTCGCTGACAATGAAAGCGAAGGAATATTTGGGCGAATGTGATAAATATATTATATATATATATATATTACTATTGTGGAAGGATTCATATATTCAGATATAAACTTAGGACCGTAGTTAAGTAGATATTTATATCTACTAATAAATTATAATGTCGCTTGATACATAAACCATGAAATTCTGGTTGATTTTTGATTGACATTGATTTTGGACACGCAATCTATATTTCAATATTTTATTAGGCACTCCATGGGAAATTATACTTTCAGCAATTACTTTGCGTACAATAAAATAATTCACTCATTCGCTACTACCTTTTTTAGATCTACAAGTAACTCCAAGTCGAATAAGTTCTAGATCTATAAAACATTTACATTAAAGTCTTCTTACTTTTTACAAGGAGATAGTATAGCGGCAATCCAGAGAGTTGATAATACAGTCCTGAGCACACAAAGTACTCAATAACTGTAATGCGAATGATCTGGCTAAAAGCGAGTGGTTACCTTCAAAAGAGATTGGCTTTCGGAACTCTAGCGATCGCAAATAAAAGGTTTCCGTAGACATAAAATGTTTTTGGCTATATTGGTTACAAACCCGTCTAAGCAAAAGCGCAGTCAGAGAATTTTGAGAAAATGCAAGCAGTTTTACTCAACTAAAATTTAGATTATGAACAGTGCCTGATAATTTTTGGTTTGAAATGAGGAAACTTCGTCGTAGGTGGTCGGGAAGCAACTCAAATACTTTTATGGGCTTCCTTTTTTCTTTATTCCAGATCTTTCCATATTCTAATCTCACACTTTACAGTGGTATCAAAAGAAACCAGCTATTTCTTATTCATTTCTATAGGTAGAGTATTTTAGTGCCTTTGAGCTGTTACAAAATCCTTTAGGTATACAGTACTCTAATGGATTTATACTCTCTAGTGCCTGCCACCGGGTAAACACATATTTATAATCACACCATACCAAAGAATTGTAATTCCTCTACCACCACTCCATTCCAGTGAACTCAAAGCTCTCAATAAGCCACTTTCATTCATTCAACTTTGACGAAGCTATTTGCTGCTACCACTTGATATACTTTTTCATTCTCTCAAATCACTTTTGAAGTGACTACCTGTCTGGGGCACAAATGAAAAATGAGTAGGCGGCAGCTACGTATCTATCAGAACGAACATTCATCAATATATATATACACTCAAATTTTTATAAGCACACAATTTTTACGCATACATACATACATACATACATATATCTGCGGTTATTGATAGGCAGTTTGTGCGGTAAATTTATGCGCCACATTTAAGTGCTGGAAATTGGTTCAGTGAGGTGAATCTTTGATGAACTTAATGCATGCATACGGAAGCACCGGCCGACAGCCGCAACGGCAGAGGTGGCAACGTCAGCGCAATAGGCATCTAGCCTGTGTATTTCGGTTAGTACGTATGACCCAAGATTAATCAATCGGGTACATTCGTATGTTTGTTATGTATGTATGTACGTACGAAGCTTTGTGGTTAAAAAGCAATATTTGTTGAGTGGAAATTCGGTTTGAGTGTCTGCGGCTGTAATCGGCGCAATGAAGCACAATATTTTTTCGGCTCTTCAAATACAAATTGCAAATCCATATTTGTATAGCAAAGATCAGAAACCTTTTCATATTTATATGCACATGGCAGTGACATTTTAGAAAATGGAGTTAGTTCGGAATAGGATTTATTCCTAGAAAAGTGTGGAGATTTTCAACAAACCCCCAGAAATTACTTGATTTTTTTCTTTGTGCCAAATAATGAGTTTGCCGAGAAAATCGAGAAATACTTCATCCAGAGTTATCATGTTGGGTGCTTACCTTTGCAACTACATATTTATTAGAAAAAAAGGTTCGTTTTTCGTCGTTAAATGTAGTTGTTTCTTATAAAACCTGAAGCAATACATTTAGCAGGATCTTCCCAAATGGTATTTTAAATACAAACATGGTCTTCTTTGTATTTGTAACCAACACTCTTCATCGATAGTTTTCAGATCCGAAGAGTCCGCTGATGTGGATTGATCTGTGTAAGAAACGGCGCTTGGATTTTCATACCCCAATATTTATCAATCTAACCATGATAGTTTAGAAATACTCAAGGTTAATTTCCAGCCAATAGTTATGCAAGGATTTGACATTTTATATAAAATTATTTAGATGTACTTCCTTAGATCTTCCTCCTACCTTCTATAGCCGGCGATGGGCGAATGCCAATTTCGTGATTTGATTATATCGGATTCATAGAATTTACTATCACCTCACTGCTGCCTTAGTTCAGCCGATTGGAGCTGTGTTCACTTCATCGAATATTCTCATTTTAGGTTTTATTTAGTAATATGCACTTACTGTGGCATTCATCTTGTCTTTGAAGTATTGGGATTTACTCTTTTGGTATAACTCTTTCCTTTGAAAAAACTACAAAGCTCCCATTTTCAATTTTAGACAAATCTCTTCTGCCCTTATGCATCACCTTTTAAAGAAAACGTCTTGAAATCTTTGACTTTGACTCTTTCATCGTCTTCGGGTGCGGCAATAAGCATGCGGGAGAACTTTCTCTACAGATGTTGAAGCGCTTGCCTTCAACGGTTCTCTCATTTTATTGTTTTACGTTTTTGTAGAGTGAGTGATCGCAAAAGAGGATTAGTGTTATATGGAGCAAGCAAACCTTTAAGAGGGTTCATGGACTCAATAGTATTCTACAAAAGACATACATATAGCCCTACCACATTTGTGAGTGTATTGGTGTGGAAGAATCTCCCGAACACAGAATGCCACTTTGCTGCCACACACAGTTAAGCTGGTCTCTTTTAATTTCTTTAACGCATTTTTTTTTTACTCTAACGTTCATACGTTTCTCTTTTAATTTATTCGATTCGACACTATTTCTAGCACAAACTTTTGTGGTATTTTGTTGTAAGTGGTTCAAGAGAACAAAGAAAAATGGAAAAGCACACATGCCCAAGCAAATGATTGCCGGCGTGTAACCAATTTGTAAATGTATATGTGGTAGTTGTGTATGTGTTATCTGCAGTTTGTGTCAGATTTGTGATTCCTTCAGATCTCCTCTTGTGCTGATGCCCATAAATAGAGGTTTTTATGTGCCCTGTCTGACGGTTGCCTGCAATCGAAGGGTCCACAAGAGCGCCAGCGCAGGACTTCATAGAGAGCGCATGAGTGGGCACTCAACCACAAAAACTCTTAACACGTGTGTGCAAATGTAACAGGCTTTGGAAGCACACCTACGTACATATCTAAATAAGTGTGTCTTAGGCATGTGCTTGTAAGAGGACACACATGAAAGCATGCACTCAATCTTATTTAGAGCCTTTCCTTTTTTGTTTCATTGTCGACACATTTTTCCGCACGTCAACCTTTTCGATAGTTTTTCCAATTGACCTGCACATGAGTGTGCCCAAGTAGGAATAAAAGCGAAAAACAACAAACACAACAAAAACTGTTAGGCAGCCTATTATTGGCTTGGCAATTTTTTCTTCACTTCATGCTTTGTTCTGACTGCAGATGTTGTGCATGTGTGTGTATATATGCCAGTGCACCTACACATGCTCACTAAAAATTAATTACACGCACGTTATTAATTGGTATGTGCTAATAGGATAATGTATGGCTTGAATAATTTTTTATGCTCATTTTCATATCAGAACAAAAACGTTACGCCACAGATTCCTTTCTATTAATTTAAGCGCATTAGAAGCTGATACGGAGATATGGGCAAAATACCGCTTTTTTCACTTTTGTGCATGAGCAAATAGCATTAAAATCACCAGTTCAACGAAATTCCATGCTTGAATTTATTGCTTTATTTTATAAGGATTATTATATACAATATGTAAGTCCCACATATGTATATATATGTATATATGTATTCATGCATAGTAAATCTATATTTATAAATCTACATGTATCATGTATTTCTTTGTGCATGCAAATACGTTTTAATATTCATTATTTTGTAATTCTAGTATGGTTTCTGCGCTTTTTTTTATACAATTGTTGATATTTAATAAAAGGTATATAAATAATGTGAAATTTTACATTATTTAAAGCATTTACAAGTTTATGTTAATTGAATTAGACGCTAAGCACTTTCGAAGCACTTTCTTCTAGAATTTGAAAGCGAAAAACTATTGTCAAGTCATGAGCTGATTCCACTATAAAGTGGCAATAATGAGAATAAAAGACTAAAAGGCTCATAATCTTCTAAACTATTCTTCTAGGCAGTGCTTTCCTAATGCTATGTCGAGGTCATTTAACTTTATCGCAGTGCAAGAATACATAGAGTTGAGCGACCTCTGTCTGTCTGTTCTTGCACTGAGATAGAGTTAAGCGGTCTCTGTCGTAGTGCAAGAACACATCAAAAGTTTAGAATTTCAAATTTGAGCTACACATTGTCAATACTTCCCTTCAATCTTATGAGATCTTTCCACTATAGCTTCTGAGTGTGCTGTAGCATTTCAGAACCCAGGTAAATTTAATAACATAAGCTATTATTTTGTTAATCTATCTAACAGTGAATTAATTTTTGTGAGCACAGTTCCTGTCCCGAGTAAGTTGCAGATGTAACGAATTTGAACTTAAAAGAAAACCATTAGTAGTCAATTACATAAACATTCCAATTATTTATAAGAGAATTGACGAAAATCAGTACCGCTATACTCTCGTTGGGTACTATAATAGAATTTTAAATAAATAGAAAATAAAGTATCCATTTTTTCTTTTAAAGATGTTCAATGTTTTCGAACTTTAAAATTCAATTCTGTAACAATTGTTGATAGTAATCGATAATACATACAAATTAACAACTGGCGACTCAGTTGCCAGCGGTAGGTAATTGTTATCCACTTCGCAAATTAAATTTTGGTATACTGTTGTCGAACTAGAGCTAATTTTCAGCGGAAGAAAATTTGTTAATAAATTTCTATACCTGAGCTACCAGAACCCGTGGATTCCATTCAATTTGAATTTTAGTACACCTATTTTCAATCAAATGATCCTTGCAATAGACAAGATCAAGGTGATCAACAAATGCCATACTCTTATATGGATTTTAATGTTTAAAGTAATATCACCGACAGCTATAAGCTAAATATTTAGAAGATATATAATATTCCTTATTAGCTTTTAGTAATTTCCATAAGAATATTAAATATGCAGAGTGTCATATATTAATTATGTGTTTTCTAATCTCTAGTTAGGCTCATTACAATATTTTTTTATCTGTATCGTCTGTATCAAATAAATTGGAAAAGAATATTTCCATTAATTAGTGTACTCAACGAGTGTACTCAAACTCTTTGCGAACTCTACTACTCCTTATATAGGTATATATATATATGAAGCACGCATCAAGCTCATCCACAAAATAGTCTCTCTCAACAAAATTGTTGTTCTTGGCATCTTTTAAAAAGGATAATTGCTTTCTTTGCAATCTCATTATGTGGAAAAATGTTTTGAAATTTCATCAAGATGATTGTTTGGACACCCTGTGTGCAATAAGTATACTAAGACACAAGGCAACTAGTATTTTATGTCACGACACAAAAAAACGACGAGACATGCTTAAAATATCATTAACTCTCCTTTATGAACTGATATAATTTGAGTTTTTCGTGATGTGAAGGTTAAAAAATACTACTTTATAAATATCTAATGGAAAGGATTAAGTGAATGTAATTTGAAAGGTAATATTACTCTTGCCAACTGTCAACGGGGAGACATTAAATTGTGCTATAAAATAAATTGCAGGTAGATTCATGGACTCCTCGCAGTGAACTTGAAGTAAAAAATAGCTGAGCTGTTGAGTTATTTGAGCTTGGCTATTTGAAGTTCTTACAATTGTCACGCGGGTCTTGAAAGCTCATATTTATAAGATTCTTTAGAGCATATATCAAACCAAACTCCCCTCTTTGGATAGTTATATAATCAATAATTTCTTCTTCTTTTATATATTTTAAATAGAATTTGTTTTCGAATCGAGCAAAGTGTAGGTGTGCTATTAAGTCATGTTTGCCAGTGGCTATCTTCTTCAGTTTAAAATGGGGTAGAAATCGCCATTTTAAAATCCGAGAAAGTAGAACTTTTTGAGTTAAGGTACAACTCATATGCGACTCCCTTAACCGAATTACTCGCTGCGTATTTGTATGAACGGTATAAATAATCAATAAAGCGGTCGTTCAGCATGGTTTATAGAGTACCAATACCAAACGCAAAGATTGACCATTATCGAAACGCAGCATAAAACCATTGTCGATTTGTCAAGCCCTATATTTTTTGCCTGGAATATCCCTAAGTGACATGTTTCAAGGAAACGGAGGCTTTCATAAAACTGTAAATCTATGAGGATGCATTGGTCTTTCTGGAATCACATGTGGACTGCCCATAAACAAATTTAAACCTATCCATATTTAAACCATTAAATTTAAAGCAAGTAATCGTGTAAAGGCGTTCACGTTCAAAATAAATTATGACTAAAATATATCACCTTTTTTTAAAAGAGTGAACGTACAAATACGAAAAATTTATATAATTAATTGCAGTAGGAGAACTATTACATAGTTTGAGTGATACTGAAAATAAAAAGGAAAAAATATGTACAAAAAATTTATACACATTAATTTCATCAACTTTTTTGATTAACAGCTATAATTAATTGTACTTATTGCTGAATAGTTTTACATCTTTTATCGGAGCGGACTACGAATAAGCTATAAGGAAAAAAGTCAAAAATAGAGTCAGAATTGTGAAAGTTATATACGCTTACGTAAATTTTATTACCTCCTCTATACATATCGAATTGCCTTTATTTTATACGTATAGAGCACGAAATGATGGTTTATTAGCTTAGATAAATATCTTTACCTATTAAAAATATTCATTGTAATTTCCAAGAAAAGTTGCTCCGGTTTAAATCTGAGTACGCTTAGTTTAGTACAAATCTGTGCTCTTTTAGAGGGATGAGACTTTTTCTGAACTTCTCAATTAGTGTAATATAAATGAGACGTTAAGTTTTTAATTTTATCATCTTCAATTGTCAGCAAAATTGAATAATTTTTTCATACTACTCCAAATTTCGTAGCAAAGGCATTACTTTGTGAATTATATTCTACAAATTGCAACCGCGTACTTGGGCTATGCACAAAAAGTAAAGTGAGTAAGCAAAATTGCACAAATAAATCCACGAAGGAATTTCCTTTTTTCTGCGTGGAAATCCGAATAATGCCATAAATTATCGACTACGAACTGTTTGAACAAGCCGAACTGAAATAAAACTACTACCACTCTGGTCACTTGTGCACACAAAGCCATTATTATTATTATTGTTATTAATATGGTGGACAATATACCGTAACGCAAGCACATTGTGCCAACATAACCGCGGACGTAACGCACATAAATACCGTAAGCGATAATAACTCATTTTTATGCGCGCAGTCCATCCTCGCACAATCGGATATATACATATGTACATACATATATGTATGTAAGTGTGTGTGCGAATACGCGTATCTACAAGCGCGCAGCGCTATTAATTAATTTATGACACATAAAACAGCAGCTTTACACTCCCACTTTACACAAACGTACTCACGGCCATTATTAAATGTTGGTACTTATGATTTTATTAGTTCGTCCCATAAAGGCTTAATTGTGTTCGGTTGGTCATTTTGGTATTTAATGCTTGAGCGTGTTTTTGCTGATGCCTCGATGAAATTAGCACCAATTTGTGATACCGTTTTTTTATTTTATGTCTGCTTGTATGTGCCTTTTTAGCCTTATTTATGATATGATTTTAATGCCATAATAATTTTTTTTCCGAGAGCTACATTTGTTTGTCTGTAAGTAAGATTTGAAAGGATTTGAAAGGTATACAGAATCAAATTTATAGTTTGTAGTGAATTTAAACCACCACTTGTTTAATTATATACACAAATGTAGGTATTTATGCCACATTTGGGTAGCCTTTGTCGGTAAATTTCTTCCACGAACATTATTTCTCGTTATGGAAATAATGAGAACCGGTAGCGAGACTTAGAATTATCATACTCAGAACGTATTCCCAAGACCCATGACTGGCAATAGCAGATGTACATTCATAATGGAATTCAGAAGCAGAAAATTTTTTATTTTTTTACAAATTGTTGTATTTAAAAATACAAATACAATACCCTTTTTTTTTGGTTCAGTCCACATGTTTTTCCTATTAAAAGGGTTAGACCACCTTGGGTCTTTCCAAATTTATTTTTGACCTAAATTACATTTTAGAGTCATCATACCAATACTCAATTTACAGAATTATGGAGAAAAGTTTTTCCTGTTCTAATTCACATAAAACTTTAAACACCCTTTTCTTTTCAGTAATATTACATAGTAAGCTATGGACGATTTTTTTTTATTATTGCAACTTATTTTCGTAGACATTTTCCGTTAATTTTTCGTTCAAACACTTAACCTTCGTTTGGCCAAAAAGAGAGAAATCGATTCCTTTTCCTTTACATATAAATCTGAAAAGAAGAATATCTAACTCAATAGAGTTTGTCTAAAACTCTTTCATAAGACCGGATCATACTTCTTTCAAGAATTCGTTTCGCCTTCAATCGGAATGTTACTGCAAGGCCCAAGTATGCAGCACATCGTGAGCTTAAAGTCCATGCCATAGTCCATGGGTAACCTTGCAATTTATCGTTATTTATGTGTTTATACATACATAAATTTTTTTATGTAAAACAACTCCCTTAGTTCTTATCCTATGTCATCTACCATAAAAGCCATGTGATTTAAGCTATATTTCGTATTTTCTTTCCAATGGTGAACTTAATTGTGTTAGTCTTTTAGCATCCAAAAAATGTCTGCACTCACCACTAACTAAATATTGCCACTCTTCTCTCTATTCAAAATAGAATAAATGATCTTATTTTACCGCCATTGATGCATCAAATGCCGAAATTAAATTCTTATCTAAATATTTTCACACAATTACTGAGGTTTGTTTAATTTTTTTTTTTTGCATACGTATTTATGCGTCAATATCTTTTCTTCACATGAAAATGAAGATTTTATGATTTTCTTCCACTATTTGTAAGGTCCATTATTTATTGAAGAAATTACAAATTGAATTTTGTATATGTAAATGTTGCGGTCGAATAATAAAATTTTTCTTTTTACTACCATTGTGTTCGTGTTGGAAATAAAGTATGCCTGTGCGTATATGTAGCATTGTAAAAATGCAAATTTGTCGAAATTTACTCTCTTAATGTGATGTGTCTTTGATGGTAGGTGGGAAAAATTTAAGGGCGGCTCTACTAACATTTCTCGTGGTTGTCTGCTGCTTGCCGTAAACTATTCAATTAAGATCTTGAAAGATGTGTTGGTGTGTATATATAAATAGGTATGCATGTATTTGTAATAAATTCATTCACTCATGTTGCCATTTTAAAGATATTTTCAGAATGCTTGGTGTAAATTAAGACAAATTACAATTTCAGACTATAAATCAATTAAGTGAAGCAAATTGCAAATTGTAAAATAAATTAATTGGAAATTTAGTATCCTCTTGGGCAATGCAGCAAAAGTAAAAGTATATGTGGGTTGCATAATTACTGAATTTCACTCGATAAATAATTTGATAATATTTCAGCATTCCTTTAGAATTCTTTTTTTTTATAGTAAAGAATTATAATTTATTTTTTGCCTTGAAATAATATGGTTTCAATTAGGGTTGAAGAATTCGGGAAATTTTAAAATTTGGTTATCCCTAATTTTGCGAAAAAAATATCTCAACGGAGCTAAACCCGATATTGGTCGCAAAATAAATCAGTTAAAGTTTACGGTAATTAGTTTTCGCCATCCTCTGGAGGAGGAAAGATATATTGTTATATAGAAATTTTTAAACAAAATGGCAGCTACCGGGTCAATCTGGGGTATCACCAAGAGCGTCCGAAGTGCGAATGTGGTTCCAATTACTCATGCTACCTGAAGCAAAATAAAAAACGTACCTAATACACACTTGAGTAAACTACCTATGAGAGATGACGTTATTTGTAGTAAGGTTTATGATAAAAAAAGGCTAAAAATTTGTTAGTTTTTTTTCTCTAGCCTCTAGCTAACTAACTCTAGTAGTTCTTCTCTAAAATAATTTAAAAAGAGAAAAGTTAGAGCTAATTAGCTCTCGATCGATAGTGACACTGAGCTCAACTTAATTTCCGCAATTTTTTATGTGAAATACATGTGATATGAATATGTATATATATGTATATAGATGTTATGCCCAAACTAACTGACAATTTTTGATTTACTAAACTCGTAGCTATCTTCCATTCTGTAACAAAGCTATAATTGCAGAACTTCATCGTCGCTCCTTCATATATTCACCGAGAGTTTAGTAGTTTGCCAGTAAGCATATATAACTTTACTTCTGTAACCAAATATGTAGTTATCATAGAAACCATTTGAATAGCCTTTCTCGTTTTGTGCAATAGTGTGCCATAGATGACATTTTGTCCTTGACACAGTTCACTTTCTGAAAAAAGTGAAATTAAAATAATATGATTCCCCAACATCCGTTAAACTGCAACAAATATCAACTATATTTACTTTTTCCACTATTTTTTTACCAAAATAGACAGATATGGTGAAATCATACAAAAAAGTAACGAAATTGAATAAATCAAAATGTTGAAGTAGAAAAACGAGAACGGAAATGCACGGAGCACCGAAGTATTTCATGGGCAAAGTTGACTGAATATTTACTATGTATCGATGTGTGTGACATAACTGTAAATTTTTGGGGCTAAGTGTTTGTTTGCGCATATTTCACTCACCCAATTCAACATTTTGACATTTTGTTGCACCTTGTTTTCCAACAATTCGCATTTTGTAGCAAACGCAATATTTTTTTGCAGCATGTTCGCGCAGCAGCCAGGTGAATTTGTTGGCCGTTGTGCGATTTTTGCTGGTCCCTTTTTAAACACATTTCTTGTAACATTTTATTATTGATGTTTCTGCTATTGACGGCTACGGTCTACATGTCTATTTAGCTATGCTGGTTGGATATATATGCGAATGATATATAAATAGATTTAAAACCAAAATATATGCTTGTGTTAGTTGAAGAACTAATTATTTTTGTCATTATGCTTCTAAATAGATAAATGAAAGCCTCTTATTTACATGCATACATTCACATAGTATATATTTAATTGCGCAGAATGAAATAGTTATTGTAATAATTTGAGTGTGTTTTTTACAACGATTCTAAAAGAACTTCCAACAGCGCTAAAACAAAATGTTAAAACATATTTTAATCTGGAGTTTATGATTTTCATGACAGTTTATAATAATATATTCATATAAGCTGTTTGCTGGTAAGGTGAGAGGATTCGAAAATTTTCATCTTTAGTAGGATGACTATTTCATCAGTACAATAATTATCTACGAAAATTTCGTGATAATGAGTATATATAAGCATCACTACATTTAACAGAAAGCGGGAATATGTAAAATTTGACCATTGTATTTTATTCGGTTTTGAATCCCTGCAGACAAATGAACCCTGTAGGAAAGTTCGGTGATTTTGAACAGAGTTTTTTTTTTTAAATCCCGCCTTGTTCTGTTTTGACTTTAGTATTTTGTTTAAGATAAAACACGTCGATTCGTGTCAAATAAGTTAGTCAAATAACTCGAGTTGTCTCCTTTAACTGAAACCAATGTAAAATATTCTTAAGTAGCTTAGTATCTTAGTACATCTTAGTATGGTGGCGTACGGTCCTCCAAGTCCTTGTTGGCTGAGTTGATCGTTCTGATTATAATATTTTAGCACGACTATCTGTAGTAACTCTATTCATTGGTTAAGTATATTAAGAATTTATAATCTCCAGAGGCCTAGAAAAAATGTGTCTTTGATGTCGAAGGCAATTTTAAGATTAGTAAGGATCGTTTTATATATATATGCTTTGATATGTGAAACTGCTGTTAAAGTTAATACAAATGTGGAAATCTCAAATTGATTAACCCTCCTTCTTTTTTTTAATAATTCGTAGAATTTTTGTTATATATTTGAGGTAGAATGTAAAATACGTGTGTTTTTTACTTACTCCAACAAAAAATTCTTTTATTCATAGAATTTATTAAGTTCTGAATTGATATTAATTCTTGACTCGGTATAAGCTTGTTTGCAAGTAACTTTCACATATTCTCATTATAATTAAAATCTGGCCAACAACCCCTCTGAGCACACTTGGACTAATATATACAGTCCTTTGTGAAGCCAAAAAAGAATTTCTGTAATTAGATCTAAAGTGTCAGAAAAGAACTTTGAAATCATTATAAATCCGCTTAGGCGTTTAATTTCTATTGAGGCCAGCTCAGCTGGATATCAGCTCAGCTTGATGCGATGACTCGATAATAAAATTTATTCGGTATTAATTCAAAGCTTGCAAACATTCCCGAGTGTTGAGGCATATGTTCATTAAATACCTAGTTTCTTTGACTCATATAGCAACTTTCGTGGGCATACACCTTCCGTCTATGTCGACAGGTGTTATATGCAGAATGGCATAAAGTGGCATGGTTGGTGAACAAGTTTCAAGTTTCTTAGCAAGTATAGCTTTTTGTCTCCACCAGACAAAAACCCTGCAGAACACTTTTGGTGAGAAAACCTACCAATAGCTTCTCTACAGCAGTACAAGTTAACCGAAACTTTTTGTCTTGTTTCTTATCTAGGATAAGATTGGCGGCAGTTCGATTTTGCTTTTATTAACGATGAGATCATTTGGTTCGGCGCCTAAAAGTACGTAATACTTTTATTATTTGGTTTCTTATTTTTTTAGCCTCATTAGCCTGCTTGATGAAGTATGTTAACTATTCTCCTTATTTTCTGGCAAATTATACTGCGCACCTAATCACAGGCGGAACAGACGTGCTATTCACAAATTTGTTTTTACATATTCTATTTGTGCGTTATCGCCAACAATAACAATCGAATGTGAAAATTGATGGAAGGAAAGTAAATTTAAATATTTTTATTTGCCATCGAATTTTAAAATTCAATGCGACAATCTCATTTGGCGATCATGCGAATTGTTGGTAGCCCATTGTTGCGTTCTAATAAAATGCAAATTGCTTGGCGGTAGCTGAAATTTGCATTCAAAGCATATTCGAACCCTTTACGTTGTCATTACACTTGTGGAAAAATATGCAAATATAGAACTGTAAGTATTTAAATAGTTTTTTGTTTTTGTTTGTTGAATATCATCTTCGCATTTTACAAATATGCTTATGAGCTGATTTTCATTTGTTAAAAAATTATTGGTCTCCTTCCGAATTCATACATATTGGTTAAGAGTTTCAGCTAGTTTTCAATTTATAATGCTCTGCCTCTGATATCGCAGAAGCCAGCCCGATTAAGGCATAGGTATTCACATATTTTATATATTTCTTCATTCCAGCAGTTCAATTATCTTTCCACCTCATTTTCGTATGTACATACACATACATATATTCATTTGTTCTGTTTATTTTGTGCTCCGAAAATTTAATTTGCCCGTTGATTGGATTTTGCAGATTTACTTAATTCTCGATTTCTTTGCGTTTGCTCAAACCTTTACTATAAGACACTCGTTAACATATTTGCCATGCACTCACATATTTACTGATTTTAACTCGAATGTGCACTTTCTGCACGCTTTCCCCACTGCTCTGGCATTACTTTGGTGAAACGTCATCAGCAGTGAATGCAATTAAAATTTCAATCGACTGAAACAATGTAATCTGCACTTGTAATCAAATCCAAGTGACTCCGCCCATACAAATGTTACCTACATTTTGGCGAACAACGATTTCGAATTGTGGTTACCAAAAGGCAGAACACAAAAAAATTCAAAAAAAATCAAAAATGAAAGGAAACCAAATGCACGCATCAAATGCCATTTTTGTATATATGGGTACATATGTACAGCTATACATATACACATGTACATATATGCATGCTTTGCTATTTGCCACACAAAGGCTCGTGTGTTAATGTGTGTGTTTTACATCAAACAACCTGAATTGAACTAAATTGAAAAGAGAATAAAAAACAGAAAAAAGTTAATGAATCGAAGTTTTTTGAGAAACTTTCGATATGAAGTGCTGTAAAAATATCCAACAGCAATTACATACCACGTATATATATATATATATGTGTATCAATACACCATAGAGAAAATACAAGCGAGTAATGATTTTTTGGCCTACGAGTATCTTCATTATAGTAGTGGCTAGTTCGTGGATAAAATTTAATATGAATTCTGCCATAAGAAATAGTTTTTACTTTTTCTTAATTCCCACTGTAACTAGTAATATTACAGTACTCATTACAGTTTGAGAAGTCCAGTATTTCATGCTACTTCAAGTATTGGTTCTTTTTATACTCAAATATACTTGTACCTGTGGAAATTAAGATTAATCTGTCCAAAAAGCAAAGCTTTGGAATGAAGTTAATATTAATTACCGAGATATTTAATTGCACATTTCTTTCCCCGTGTCTTTTAAATAAGTTCTAATTTATACACTAAATACTGGTATCGAAATATCGCTAACTATAGCTCACTTTATACAATTCGGTGGATTCCACTAAGAATTCTATGTTCTTCTTTTTTGCAAGTCAAAGTCAAATCCTGTTCTTCTTGCAGGAGAGGTCTTCTTCGTCGTCTTTGGTACCTGTTGTTGAATCAGGCTTAAATTATTTCAGAGCTGTAGCAGTAGCGCTCGAGAGGTTTTTCATATTATGACGGAATCGTTCGCCACATAGCACTTTGTTTGAAGAAGAATGTGTTCGTAAAATATTTTAATGCAAAAGCTATTTTGCATTTTATCTTAAGTCGAGCCTTTTATTTGTTTTTGTGTTTTTGCTTCTACCAGCAATATCGAGGTTAATTTGTCTTTATCTCTTTCACCATCGACACTTAGGCTTCACTTTTTTTTATTTAACATAGATAATATGAAATTAATAGTGCTACAATATAGTCAGTTATACAATTTTAATATTTTTTAAAAGAAATTCTTCGAGTTTTGTTGCGCGATTTCTTTTCCTCAACATGAGGTTGAAGCAATCCTTCGTTTTGAAATACGAAACCTTGCTTAATATAAAATTGCTCGGACTGGTCTCTTCCAATTTGAACGAAACTAGTCGTATTCGAATTCATTTTACGTAGACATATAAACTTATCGGAGATACCGAAATCGAATTAAAGTCAAGCCAAAACCAGCGTGTTCCGATTAATTTAAACGGCATATATTCAAGACTTCTCGGAAGGTGAATACCTTGACCAGGTATTACAAGTCTACAGAGAGTCTGAAAAGATCCAATCAGTTTGCATCAGTGGTAGCTTAGAATAGAGATTTAAAGCACGAAAATGTTATATATAGAGTTTAGGATATAATTGTTCGTTATAATTTTCAGACCTCCATTTATTTTATGACCTCATATTTACCTAATTCGGAAATGAGTCAAAACAATAATAATAATTTTTGTTTCCCAGAAAAGCGTTATATTAAAGATTATGTTCTGTTATATAGATTCAGCAAATGATCTCATAATGATTTGTCCCTCTAAGAAGTATAATATGTTCCAGCTAACCGTTGCTGGAACTCATAATGCGAGTATGGGCCAGTATATTTTCTCGAAGATAACATCTGTACCATTATTGTTATTATTCTCTGCGGATTTAAAATAATAAATACATTTATAGAGCTGTAAATAAGATCGTTCGTTAATCGGTTTACAGAAATCTTATACCCAAATTATTTACCAGTAATTCTTCATTTTGTAATTGATCTAAATCCATTACATACCTCAATTAACTATAAAAAATATTACAGAATTCCTTGCAGCTAAGCAACACGACACTAAATAAATTTTCCTCGTCGCTAAATATCTCGCATGACTATTACCTAACTACAAATACAAACAAAAGGTGAAATTAAATCCAACTAAAGTGGAAAACTTTTCCGCTTTGTAATACCGCAATTGCACGTGTTTGGCGATGTGGGCGCAGATATTTTCGAACGTACAAGCATCTGTATTTAGGGTGTACGAGTGTACATGTTTGGATGCTTGCAGCAAAAAGTTAAGTTGAAATCAATTTGGAATGCATTTAATTTTTGGAAAATTTCGCGGTCAAAGCTCTGAGGATTGTCATGGTGAAGGCAGTTGCAACGAAGGTACGAGGGCAGAGGGGTATGATATTGCATGAGTTGGACATTACTCCAATGAGATCTAATTTGGTGATAATAATTGTTGCTTGCCAACATTTTTACAAACACGTATATATATACATATGCGCATAGATAGTTTTGTTGTTGCAACGATGCTATATGTATGCTGACTGCACTGATTTGGAACGACGATGGTTTCACCCAAATACTGCTGATGATTTATTCCAATATGACGCATTTGCATTTGCCTTTCGCATTTGCATAAAAGTTAGCATATATAATATAAGTAAACCTCCATATGTATTTGCTTAGTAAGTATATACTTACATACAAAGAAATGAACCATAAATATTAAATTATTAGATAGTGATGCTAAAAAAATGTTGTTTATTTGAAGACACGCATACAGCTTTAATTAAAATAACACCAATATTCAAGGAAGAACGCAGATCACAAGGAGATTTTATAACAGGCAATATATCAGCTAGAACGAAAATTCCCTTATGTTCTATAAACGTTCCTAGCTTTTCTAAGAATACCCTGAAACGTCATCTTTTTTCAACAAAAATTATCATAGTCATATGTAATGCGGATGCCTTGACCTCCTACCTTTTAATTAGCAGCATAAAGTGTGTATGCTCCGTGGTTTCATTGTTATATAATCGTGATTGAAATTTAACCTCAAAGCACAGATCAGACACTTGTATGAGGCCGTACAGCCAATAGCCATTGATTGTAAAAGATGTATGTCCTCTCAGGCCTACAGATAATTGAAGAGTATTACCGGTTTCAGACTCTCTCCTTCACTCACTCACCCTTTCTCCTTTCTCTCTCCTCTCAAAAAACATCTACAAAGTCCACATTAAGGTCTTCATTCTTTAAGAATGAATGTAAAACCTTCGTTTGGAAATTTCCTGTGACCTTCGAAGGGTAATTTACATTTTTAGTAGATCACTTATGACAATAGCGTGGATTAAGATTTCTTTTATATTCATCATGATTCCATATTGAACTTATATTTTTTATGAATCGCAAACATTAACGGGTTACCAAATATTGAGGCGTTTTTATTGTTCTAATAAAATGTTAGTCCAGGTTTAATAGATATATCTAGAATAAATTAAAAGTCTGGACGTAAGGGTTCCTACGAAAAATAACAAATTAGAGATTCCTGAAATTTTCTTTTCAACTATTTCGATATCGAAAGAAACAATCGTTTATCGAGATCAAATAAATGGGTGAAATTGAGTAATTGTCACATAAAAAAAAGCGAAAAATATAAATTTATGACACTCCTTTAAATGTGCCCTCCATTAATTTCATTATAAAGTTTTTAACACACTGAATAAACTCATTAAGAACCAAAAGAAGCTTTTAAGCTTCTGAGCTGGATTACGAAATGATTTCTATACTCTTTACAAATGAACGTCGAAGTTTATATTGCATAGGTATTCTCATGTGCCTGTTGGCAAGCAAAAATTTGGTTTTCTATATAAAACATGTGCACAACCGCACATGTCAACTAAAATACCATATGCACACATATATACATACTTAGTTGAATTTGCATGACCCCAACTTGATTTTTGCGTAGTTTACATTGGAGAGAAGTGCAAAAGTTAAAAGTGTGGCTACTATAAATGAACAACTAACCCACAAGGCAACCAAGCCGAGCAAATGCAGTATTTGACTTTGCAGTTAACTTTGCATTAGTTTTATCAAAATTTACACCTTCGCATGAACACAGCTGAGATTTGTGTTTGAGTATTTGTTTATCCTCCTGGTTACTCATTGTTACGAGTATAATTTGGAGCCCGAGAGACACATATGTGTGTGCATATGTATGCATATATGCATATGTGTGTGTGAGTGTGTGTCTGAATAAATTTTGGAACTAAATAACTACCGCTGTATGAATCTGGTAGATTTCACAACTTTCCTATTTCGCAAGATACTTCTTTTACACCATTGCCCTTTATGACTTTCTTATAAAAATGATTGTGTTAAAGCTTTCCGATATTTAGTTTTCTTATCAAAATCAATTCTTATTAAACCATATTTCCTGCAAGATATTCAAGAAATTCCTAACGTTTAGCCCATTTATTCACGGATTTCACAGCCGATACCAGTTACAAGCAAAATTTTCCATGCTTAATTCTTCGAGATTGATCACAAGAATCTACTTACGAGGGTGGTCCAATAATTATTTAGCCTCACCGCCGTGAGTACATTTGCTACCGTGTAGTACATTTTCGTAGACGTCTACCTTGTTAAAATTTCAGTAAAATTTTTCGATTCGTATTTCCAGAGAACTATTGGATAATGTATATGGTAACACTTCCTCTTCGATAAAGAATTTCGATTATAGATATAAATTATAAATAAATAATCTAAATTGACTTAATTTAGAAGACGCTTTTAGACCTTTCCTATAATCGGCGGTTGGTTTGGGTTGGTTTTTAGGATAATTCAGTTGAACAAATCTTTTCTATAGAAAGAATGTTATAATTGTCCCAAAATTTTATCTTTATTTCAAACGGAAACAGCTGTATCGATTTTAAAAAAATTTTGTGTAGGGGTGCTTAATGAGATGAATACAAGAGTTTTGACCTTCTCTCTTACTAACATAGATTTATCGAACGTATATTGAAATGCAAAAAGATAGGAGGGGTATGTACACTCATAAGGAGAAGAATCTGACAGTGCGAATATGCATTTAAAAGACAGTGACTACCTTCTCTGGTTTTCTCTGATGTTAGTGCGGTTTTATGTTAGATATGAGAATATAATAATGAACATTTTGTTTGTACGGTACCGAAAGGGTACAAAACTACTTGGTCGATTTTTTTTAAATGTGGATAAAATAGCTATTAAGAAGCGATGTTTGTTTACGGCTGTAACTTATTTTTAAGCCTCAAGTGGTTTCCGATATTTCTGGACTTAAATATGGTAGGAATGAGAACAGCTTCGAACTAAGTTAAGGAAATTCAATATAATCTAAGGAAAAGTAGGAAATTATACTGGAAAACATTGATGTAGTCATCTTTAAGTATAGGGTTGCCACTTATAGAAAAAATTATACACATTGTATTATAAAATGTGACCAAACACATGCAAGTTGTTTAAGAAAGCCTGGCGACAAGAATTTGGGAAGTCTTTAGTTTTGATATATATTTTCATAGAGTTGCTATCGATCCAAAACATTTAGTAAGAAATTATTTGAGGAAGATTTAATTGAAAAAGTTCATCGAAAAAGTAAACTGTACAAAATGCTATAAAATATCATATTCTTATTATGTGAGCTACAAGTAAATTGTTTGTTTAAGTTAAACTTTCCATTCTAGGGACTACTGGCATTTGCCAACCACGTGCGGTTAATAAAAACCACATTCTATACTATTAAAATGTTATTTGAAAGTTTTGTAATTAAATTGAATTAACACGCATACGTGCGCACGCAAGAATGTCGAAATTCCAGTGCAGATTACAAGAAAATGGAGTCAGAAATTTTGTCACATACAAATATACTTACCTAAATATGCATGTTAATGGCATAGTTGACTTGAAATTTGTCTGTACGAGGGTGCCAGTGGTATTATTATCAACGAATATCTTCCTTTATGAAGAGGCATTACGTGTGGAAATAGTTGGTAAAGAAGTGGCTTTGTTGTTATTTTCACGAAAAAAAGTTTGCATTTATAAGGTGAAAAAGCCCTAAATTTAAAGAACTTGAGAATATATTTCAAAATTGCAGGAAAATTTTAAATTTAAATAAATTAAATCAACTTTTTGTTGTTGTGTTGCATATTTAATGTTATAAAAAGATGTCTAATTTCTTGGAATTTTTTTTAGCTGTGTTTTATGTGTGTGTGTGCACATGTTCCACATTATCTGCTATAAATTATTCTATGTCTACTAAGGCATATGTCTGTATGCGTGCGTGTGGAAACAGATTTGCATAATTGTCTACTAATATATTATCATAAATGAAATGTGTAAACAGAAGCTTGTTTTGATTTCCACAATAAATTACGTACTATGCAAATGACAGTGTGTTGATGCGAAATCTCACTAACCCATGCCGGTCAATAAAGCTAACATTTTGCTATTCAAATCGAAAGCACTCATTGTTGAACTTCAAACATACCAAATAGATAACAAATTGTTGGTTTTGTATCTGCAATTCAAAAACCAAAAAAAAAAAAAGAAACAAGAAAATCAGACTAAAAAAGACAAATCTTTAAGCAATTGCAAGAGTCGGTTGGTTTGGTCCAAGCAAAAAGTGCGGCAAAGTGACAAAACATGCACCAACTGAAATAAATAGCACGAAAATAGAAATCATAGTTTATATGGGCACAAATTTATATGGGCAAAGTAGCAGTAAATCCCACTTGGCGCTGTAAGTGGATTTCTGGAGGAAAGGATATACTGCGGCAAGGGCGCGGCAATTACTCTGCCAGTGCTAAATTTTTATTATTTTGCTTTAACTTTTCTTTTTTGTCCTACTTTAATGCGATGCTTGTGCGCAATTGTGGCACACTTGAGACACAAAAGTACAAATACTGGTATTATTGCAGAAATTTAAATTAGGTTGGCACTTCATTGCATCAAATGACTAGTAAAATTTTCGATCTTTGCTCAATTTTTTTTCACTTATCATATCAATTAAAATTTGTTTTCATTTTTTTCTACTTCAATAGTAATATTTTAAAGTCAGTTTCCAAGAAAATATGTGGACTAACTGGGTGGCTTAAATTATCTACATTCGGTTAGAACTCAGATATCAACAATATTTGAATGTTCCTCATTTCTAAGATCGAAAATTCACGAGGCTAATTTGAACCGTAGGGAAACTTTTCAAACATATTTTTTAGTTCTTATGACCTCTTCTACTGAAGTGGGTTTATCCTTTTTTCTACTTATCATTTACTAGCAAGACTGATACTTCACTTTATCTTAAGAGAATATATTTTCAGTGCGGCTTTTATATCGCCAGAAGATAATTTGATTTGTTTATTCTTCTTCTAGACAAACCTAGTATATTTAGTCCTTCCTGAAAGGCTCTTTGTAAATCTGTATAGTGCTTGGTGTTTCAAAGTCACATCTTTTAAAAGGTAATTTCTAGCAGATGTTGGTGTTTTCGGTAATTTAGTCAAACTATTATAATTGTTATAATCCGTCCTCCTATTTGAAGACAAGTACTAAGATTATAAGGCTCATCTCATATTGCTATATCAAGATGAAAGAACAAAGATTGAGAAGCGAATAAATAACTCTCTGAAATCTTATATTTATGGCAATAATTTCGAGCCTGTAGAAAATGAGGAGCTTCGAGAACGGAAAGGGCTTACATAATTTAATCATTTAGACGGTATAACTTCTGGAAATATTAAACCAAAATTATGTAAATACGAGCAGAAATGGTTCGGAACAATAAGATTTAAATAGGCTTTTTATGTGGCGTTATTGCATTGAACAGCCACTTCACTAGGTGAAAAAGAGACTATTGGGTTATCTATACCGAGATAACGTATATGTGGATATTTTTGTTCTATTAAAAATATGTTTTTGCTAGTAGAATAAATGAAATATTTCTTCTCAAGGTAACAATTCATTTTACAGAAGATTTTACTAAATTTGGACGGTTGAAGTCCCTAAGAAGGATAACCCTATTGTACATACATGCAAAGAAATACATATTGAATTTGAATATAGAGAAATAGAAAAAAGTCATGTATATATATCTGAGTAAATATATATTTATATTGTCTATATATTAGAAAGAAAAAGTAAAGCGTAGAGGCAGAATAGCAAAATCTGTGGGGGTGGCGTTACGCTTATACACAATATGCATATTTGCCTGTTAATAATCTATTACCCAAATGACACATTTCCGTATTTGCTTGTGCTCCTGGTAGATGTCGGTGCTGCGCATTTTGGCAAATTAATTCTAGTGAATAAATATAATTTTGGCATTTTAGTTCCGCTGAGTCTATTCTTACATAAACAAATATATACCTAGATGGAGATATAGTTACCCCGTTATCTCTTGAAAAACACCGAGCTTCGCGTATTCTCCTCGGAGAAACTACCGGGACTTGTGGTTTTATTTAAAGTATGTTACAGTAGTATATTTGCTGCTGTGGCGTATTTCCGAGGAATTCTATAATGTTAATTGGTGTTTAGTAATCAGAAATCTACACTCTGTAAAACATCTAGGAGTTCTTGCATTCAAAATTCTGCAAATGTAATTGTACCATTCCTCTTGAAATATTTACGTTACATTTGTTATTGTACTTTATATTTACATAATCGGAAACACTTTAAAAATATTCTCGTATAAAGCTCCAAATGGATGGTATATCTTCGGCATATATTTCTTCTGGCATATTAGTATATCTGCTAATAGGCTCTAAATAACATATGTTCATTGAATTCACTCAAAAGCGAGGTCGTTGTGTTTCATGAGATATTCGAAAAATTCGACACGATCTATTATAGAGAACTGCGTTTTTAGATTTTTATCAAGTCCTTAATATCGCCTACATTATACACTGTTTTTTAAATAATCCAAGCATGCAAACCTTCATTTATTCAAATTCATTTTTATGTCTTGAATGGACTCAAAATGCCTTTCCCAATTAGTGATTTTGAATTTCGGGTATAGCAAACGGTTACAGTTAAGTCGAATAAATAGAATAGAATAGTCAGTCGAACAGCTGAGCAATGATTTTCACTTTTGTTGGTAAAGGTTTGGTTTGTTACCTACACTTGAGATTAAAAACGTCAATCAAAACGGGTTGGGCCCATAAATACTTATATTCTTGAAAACTTAAATCGGCAAAGACGAAAAATTCAAAAACTTGATCGCAGTAATTCTATTGGAAATAGAAAAATTTAAGCACATAATATTTTATAGAATAAATTTTATGAGATAGGTTACCCGCTGAGGTGATTGAAAGAATAGACATATGCTTAAAACTAAATATTAGGTCTAGTAAAATTAAATCAATTATTTTTTCAATACACAGCTTTAGTAATCTATATCTCATGTTAGCTCTTAAAAGAAACTTTTACAAAATGTTCATTATATACAAATTTAATATATGATTTTGATGAAATTATAGTTATAAATAAATTACTGTTATCTGAAAGAAAATACTTTAATAATTTATGTGAAAAGTTAAATTATAGTTTGTTAATGAAAGTAGAATTGAAATGTCTATCACATCAAAACAATAATAATCACATCCAAAATACTGTCCAAGGATTAAATGTAAAATACTTTTAATGACCATTTTGGATTTTCTCATTGACAAATGTTCGCTAGTGGCTCAATTATATTAATAATAATGAAATACGTGATACACATATGAGTATACTCCTACATACCCTAGTAGTATTTCCACCAAAAACCGAATATGCTTTTCAATTAAATTTTAATGCCAAAAATCAAAAGGCGCGCTCAACAATGCGATTGGTTGTTGCTAATACTCATACTGGTTGCTCTTACCGAAAAAGCTATCTGCTATTATTGTTATTTGGTGGCACACGCCAACGATCTGCGTTTGTTCGTCGGTTGGTCGGTTGGTCGGCTAGTTGGTTGGGTGGTAGCAACAGGCGAATGATGCAACCCGGCAACATGGTCATTAAAATAAATTAAAGTTCGTTGTCATGTCGACTGGCGTAAAACAAAAACTAACAACTGAATACGAAAACAAATAAACAAAATACATAGGAAATTTCAATACAGAAACCCAACAATGGGTGTGTGTGTATGTTTGCGTTAAATGCCGGATTTCGGTGTTTGGTACATTTTTAATTGCATGTTACAATCACTTGTTTTTGTTATTGTTATTGTTATTTGTTGTTGTTGTTTGCTGGCGCGCTTTCCTGCACTAGATTTAATGAATATTATACCACTGCAGCGGATTTACATGTCATTTTGCATGCGCATTAAAGTAGGCGAGCCCAACCCAGTAGGGAATTAAATTCATCTTGAGCATATATTATATATGGACATAATTTTTTTATTTTAATAATTTTAAATTTCACAATATTCATAATATTCTGTTGTATATATTGTAAAAATGTTAAAAAATTCTACTGAAATAAAGTATTTAAAAATATCTTTCATCTTCTTTAGTTTTTTTTAAGATATCTCAATTTGCCCATATTTTTTAATAACGTTGTTAATTTTTGCTACCTATTATTGTAATTATTATTACTATTATTGTATTATTGTAATATAATGAAGTTCGTTTGAGTGTTTTCGATTGCATTTAATTTTTCGACAAAAAATTTCCACTTCAAGACTACTTTATAATCTAGATTGGTTTGAGAGAAAGAGGAAGCGTTTCCCAAGCTTTTTAATATCACAAAACAACACTCTGGAAATCAGAAATCTGGAAAATTATTATTGCCGAAATTGAGGCCAATTCTCATTATTGAGTTCTATTCTGACAAATTCTACTGAATCGAAATTTGGAACATACCTAAATATTTTTTCTACTTTCGAAATGATTTCCAAAATATAAATATACCAAAATTATAATTGGAATTGCTATTCAGTTAGGTTTCTGAACATATTTTTGATTATATTAATATGGATGTATCGGTAGTTCGAATACTAACATATTTAGTGAAGAAAATTAGTTCATTACTGCGGGAATCTTTGGATTATCTATGCAGACAGTGAAGGATATTGTTCATTTAAACAATATTAGCCATGGAGAGAAATCTCAAAGTGTTGACACTTAATTTCAATATTTGATTATCGCAAAATCGGCTGTATAATATGTCTGCTTAACTTTTGTGTTTACATGAACTTTTACGCATAATATGGTTCTATTTCTGCCAGATTTGACGGTTCGTAATTTTTAATTCCTATTATCCTGCATATTTCATAACTCAACATCTACTACAGTAATGATATTCCCGATATTCGCCCGTGACAAGCTTAGTGGTTGATTTATTTATGTTTGTGCTGTCCAAAAATGTACTCAATTAATGCGTAATGCATTATTTTGCATTACATATGTAAATACGTTTGTTTTTAGGGATTTTTGCTTTTTGTGGATTTATTTAGTTATTCGAGCTTTCTGTGTAAGTTTTAGTCAACCATTTCAATAATTGCGATTTCATATAGATAGCTTTATCAAAATTGTTTATGTTTTTTATCAGGAAAGCTCTATCATGGCAATATCTATTGATTTGTGGGAGAAATATATATTATATTACGGTTTTGGTTAAGATTTTATACACCGGAATGTTTGACATCTACAATTGTAATACAATGTTAAAACTATACTGATATCATTACAATTTCTTTTTTCACAATTTTCTATAAGTTCTACTCCTCTTTATGTTTTGACCTCCTATTATTGAGCTAGGATAGTCTAACTGATGCCGCCTTTATTTATTTCGACAACATATTGACCATAATTTGAGTGCTAGGACTTAGTTCAAGATTGGTTTATGTTTTCTTTTGGTTACTTTCATAATTTCGGCCACTTACTGTAGTACTTACTGTACCCTTTCCAAGTATTGAAAATGCTGTGCCATTTACAAATCCGACATCCGTAAATCGGATTCTATAAAGCTTTTCAAAATTTAATAAAATGGAAAAACATATAAAGGTAAAATCCTATATAATGTCTTTTTTTTAGCTTTAAATCAATATCTTATATTACCTATTTTATTTCAATGGAACTCTTTCTTTTAAATCCAAGCATTCATTGAAATTCCGAGCACTTCTTCAATTTTCAACCAGACAAATGGTAAATAAAATGTTTGCGAGCTTTTGCTTATTCCATGAAAGCCCTGCCGACAGCTGTTCAACGCGCGTCGCGTCTTAAAATGTTTACCTCAGAGTAACCAGCGCAAAGAAAATTTGAATAAAGTAATACAAAAAGAAACGCAAAATTATATTTCCCGCACAGACGACTGCTGAGTCAGACGCTAACGGGTCCAGCTAATTTTTTTATTTTGTCTCAAGGCTTTCGATTCTACTTCGGTGCACGTAAAATAATCAAAAATCAACTTTATGGAAAATATGCAAATTGTAATGCTTTTTATGGTCACCTTTTCTTGCTGCTTTCACTGCTTCGCAATCCTTTACGCTTTTTATGTCCTTTAGTGGCCATTGTTTGTGGTAATTTTGTGGAATTTTCTAACATTTCGCTTGTAATTTCGCCAGTCAAATGACAACGTCTACATATAATGGCAAAAAACTTATTGTTTTCACTTCAAACGCTAGAGAATTGGCAAACAATAATAGTTCAAAGTGAAATTTGTATACATTTGGCATTTGTGAAATCGTAGTTGTTCTTATAAGCATTTTATTGCGTTTCAATGAGAGTCTTGAGTAATAAAAATGTTTAAATTGCGGTTAAGAAATAATTTGTTAAAATAGTAGCTTTAGCAATTTAATGACAAATATTACTCTGCGCATAATCTTTTGATCGTTTTTAGACATTGGTGCTCGGAAAGAGTACAATTGTGCTTCCAGATGTCGAATAGTGTTCATGTAAAACATTTTACCAATTTACAGTGTCATAAAGGTAACTAATTCGAAGACGCGTTTTTTTTCTAGGATTGTGTACTAGTTTATAATGTCGGCAGCAGACATCAACTATAGCGATCAGTTTGGAGTCCCACGGCCTCACCACGACCCTGTAGTTTGATATAGTCTGGCACTGGAGACAATCAAACTACTGAAGTCGATTAAACCCGGTCATTATTTTAAGTTTCGTCGAGAAAACACAAAATTCCCACATTGATGGCGCTTACTGTTACAGGAACAGACTCTAGTGGAGCCTTAATTTCCCGTCGAAAGCTTTACTACAAAGATTGCCTACTGCGGACATGTACTAACTGCTATTTTCATACCGAGAACATCGGAAAATATACACTTTATACTAAACTCTAAGGTGGAGTAAACTCTGAAGCCATGCCCGACGTAAAGCTAACTCTGATTGTCTCCTAACGAGATTTTGTAAAAAATGTGTTTATTACATCAGTTAACTTTACTCTTGTCTTCCCAGTTTGCGGGGTTTTACCATTTATATGGAATTATAATTTATCAAACATCAGTCAAGCTAAATTGTCTCATAAACCTCTTTTCACTGCAGAGACCCTAATGTGAGAAATCTTCAGTTTGGTCGCTCCTCTCTTTTTTTGTGTAGACATTGAGGTGAGCTTCTCATCATTCTGGAAAAAAAAGGTGCTAACCTACGGAATCTCTTTCTCACCGAAGAGTCGACAACGTTTTGCGCTTCTTTTATGACCGTTACAGTGGACATGACAAAGTTATGTGGTCTTTTTATACCCACAACCATTTTTCATTGGCATTAATTCAAAGCTTCCTCCTTTCAATTTAAGTATGAAACATTAAATCATATTCCCTAAATCAACATCTAAACAAGAAGTTCTTTCTCGAGTATTTCGGGATATAGTCATTGCCCTTAAGAAAGGCTCTTCAGGCAAATGTCTGCTTGAGACCTTAGTAAGCAGACATTTTGGGGATAGACCCTGTCGACTTCAGAATTAGAGGTATTTTGAACGAAGGTGTCGGCAATCATTTCCTGCAAGCCCAAATCCTTATAATATCTAATTTAGACCCCTTTACTCATTTAATAAATTTTTGTAAAAAAAAAACCAAAAAAAACACACAGGAAAGGCAAAAACTTTTCGAGTAACTTTCCGAAATTATTTCTGCATTAAGAGATGCAATTTGCAGAGAATACAAGTTGCTTTGCAATTTCTACATAATCATCTTTTTGTGTTTTTTTTTTTTTTTGTACAATATGTACGCGCTAATGCCTCTCCAGTACTAAGTACTTTGATAAGTGTGCAGTATAAGTGAAGAGAGTTCCGCTAAAAGTGCAGCTTATCATTTTGTTGCATGCATCCAACAACTGGGGTACTTAATCTATGCGAAATGTATTCATTGCAGTGGCAACTTCAGGAAGTTTTGACAACTTGGCATCCTTTTAACTCAGTCTTGACTTGACTTGATATGCCAGCACTGATAGTGTTCAACCATTACAACTACAAAGTGTATGTACAACTTGGCATTTGTAGACGCATTGCGAAATGCGAAATGTGAAATGTGAAAGAGATGAAAGTGTTTTTAACATTCCACCGCCATCTGCAGTTTGGGATATCAGCCAACACTTCAGTATTTATAAAGTGTTCGTACACACCTACTAACTTTACATGTATGTATATTGCTGCACCTGAAAAATATATATAAACCATCTGAAAGAGCAAACGCGACTGGAATCCTGTGCATATATGCTGCCAGCTTTGCAGCTCGACTCGTATCCTGCCAACAAGCGGATACATTGCTTTGCCTGTTATCTGTTTAGCTTGTCTCTACTCTACTAAGAAGACGTATCATCATCACCACGGCAACACTGCATGGGTTAAGAAAGGTGTAAACGTGTCTGCACAGACCAACAGACAAATATGCAAAACGTACTCATGATAGTTGCCCTACAAGCTCTGCTGTTTGCATTTCCTAACTCTTCCGCAGACTACTTTTGATGCTACACTAACACGTATCTTAGCACACAGGAGCACATAGCATGCAACACCTGGAGGGACCACCTTGTTATCGTTATACAAAAGAAAATTGTAATTTTGTTTTCCTTTTCTCTCTCTCTCTCTTCCTCTCTAACGCACTCTCTTTCTCACACTCCCTCACTCTCTTTCTCCGTTTCTCTCTCTCTCTCTCCTCTCTCCATTCCACAACTAAGCGTTATGTGATTGGATAATACGATTGTACAAAACTGATTTTAGAAAGATCATATGTGATCATGTGTGTGTTTTGAGTTTATTTTGAACAAAGTAAAATCTCTACATACTACACCAGTCGTTCGCAGATAGCTAAATTTTGTGAGACTCCACGCCCCCTTTATTTCTTGGACAATATCAAGAGTAACACAATTTGAAATACATGTATACATATTAGTTTGGTAAACATCGAGGATACCTCTGCCTTCCAATGACCCCACTATCAGGTCCCGAATATTGAAACCGAAAACCAAGATATAATTGAGTAAGTTCTATTTGTTCTCAGTTATGCCACAATACATATATACCGTTTTTTCTTAATAACATTTGACGGGTTGAATATACAGTACTCAAAACATAGTAACTCTGTCGTTCCGCATGAAAACAGTGGACTGCTAGATACCAAGCAAATTGGGAGACAGCCACTACACCACAACTCTCTTTACTGGGAGGGAAAAATATACACAACTCTCACGGGATAGTGATACCCTACTATTTCGTCGCTTCTCTCAATGGATATGAATGAGGTATTCATCCGCTCTTAGACGGGTAAAGGAACGTCAATTCCTTTCTTACAGCAATGTATATTTGGCTGGAGATTTTGTGAAAAATATGTTCTGAGGCTAAACGGTAAAAAAAAAACTAGTACAGGAGTTATAGATTTATTCTTTATTGCGATTTGAATATAATCCAGGTGAATTTCATGCAATTAACCTTTCTATAATTACCTTTTTTATCTTGCTTCACTGGTTCACCTCCATAATTATTTCTAGAATAATGGTTTCCAACTTGTTACCAAAAATGGAGATTTGAAATTGAGATTAAATACTTAATCACTATAACTGAAAATCTATTTAAGTGAAACTGCAATCAAAATTTCTCATTTAACGAATTGCTCAATACTTTAATAAATAAGATATTATACATGTGCCTTGTACATAATATTTTAAAACCAATTTCCAAACGTAAATTTGGGGTAAGTTACTTTATCGGTAATTAACCATTTCAAATAGTTAGAGTGGCAAGGAGAATAAACATGCGCAAAGATTGCAATACACGGCAATGAAAGTAGCAAATCATTGTTAGCAAAGACAGCAGCTATTGCTATACACACATTCAGTCAGCAAAATTGCACAATTCATGTTTTTCTTACAATTTAGTTTAATTCAAACGATAATCCTTTTGTCTTTAAAATTTTAGAGTTTTTGATTTCTTTATCATTATATTTATTTATTATCATTATATCTTTATCTTTATATTTGCGAAATCCATCTAGATTTATGCATCAAATTTAGTACCCAAAATATCGATATCGATAGTTTTCGATTAATTTGTGAGAATGTCTCCAGAAGCATCAAAAATCCATACTAATATGTCGCTCTGTGAGACTGTAATGACTTCATGACTGATAACATTCGGTTTTTCTAATTCCAAAAGGCGGAAGTTTCTACGCAGCCGGAATCGTTGAATAAGAACTTTGCGAAAAAAATACAATTAATATTTTGCCATTGTCTCGTTGTTAATTGAAATGTTTGTTAACTTCAGCATATCAAGATTTGTCACATGCACATATAGATCATTTTTAAAAGAAAAGGAAAGAAAGAATAGAAACATTGCATTTATTTGTAAAGCAAAATCAATGTCATAATTGCTCGCAAACATCAAACCTGGTACCAGTTCGCCTCCTCAATGCCTACTGCTTGCAATACGCAAATATAATATATAAAATAAGTGGTGCAATACGCATTTTGAGAGAGAAGTTTGAAGCGAATCCTGATCAACGAAAACATGAAAACAGTTAAAATTACAGAAAATTTAAACTCCGAAGAACGAGAGGAAATAAAAAAGTCTATAGACGAGGCACTCAGAAATGCACCATACAATGGATCAAAGCCACGAGCACGGCGAAGTCTATTTATGGAGTCGAATAAAAGACGTAAATCGTCAAAAGTGCAAAAATCAATCGGCAAAGCAGATGTTATAAGATTTCGAGCGCTTGCTAGGAACCAGAGTAAAACTAAAACAAAAATTCGACGCAGTTACTTAGATGAAGCACGCAAAAATGTTGAACGTGAAATTCGTTGGGAGCGTATATTAAAAATATTTTGGAACAATAGACAGGAAGGCAGCTGCAGCAGTGAAATGATGAGAGAGCCAAATTTTGATTTGTTGGAAACGTTTAATATCACCATAGTTGATATTTAACAAATCTTAATCTAAGTTCACGAATTTAAGACATTTAACATAGTAATATTAATTTATTAATATAATATAATAATTTTTATCAAACAGTTGATAAGTGGAATAACGTAACGTAATATTAATAAATGATGAAATCTATCAATTTTGAGAAAGTCAACACCTGAAAATATGCCTCAGTTTTGATCTTTGAAAATTGCGAGATTATGAAATGTTCAGTTACGCCCGAACATAGTCCTCCCATACTTGTTTTCATTTCTATGTTGCTTCGAATATTTACTTACTTTTGAGCACAATTGCATCCTTGCAAACACAACATCAATTGCAACATGCATCTTTGTAAAATACAATCGCAATTTAATGAAGCATAAATTGTGTGTGGTGAAGAGTAATTAGTTGCTCATTACTATCCTCACTTTTCTTCATTAGTGAACGGAGAATTGGAAATATCAAGCTAGCAGAAAAAAAAAAGAATTAAAGAAAATAAAAAGGAACTTTACACAAGTTATGTTTAACCAAAGTTTTCAAAGATTTTGATATCAGGTTCATATACTCGTATTATGACGTAGCAATCAAGAAAAAGATTAATATCTTTGGCAGTACTCAGGCGCGAACCAAGACTAGAAAAGCGACGCGAAATTCAGTTGAAAGGTGCTGTTTTCTCAGTTTCCTCTTTTCTCGTTGATAACTTCAACATGAGTGTTTCCAACAACTAGATACGTTCAGCAAAAAAATAAATGTGTGAATTGTGTTTTTTTGTAAAGTCCACCGTTGAACTACATAATATTTCAGTGACCGTATTCAGTTCAATTCTTACTTTTAACCTTCCTCATTAAAAATTTCTAATCGATATGGAAGTAGGTCACTCGGTGGAAGAGAAATCCCTCACCATTGGTTTTCATATGCACCTTTTGAAAACTAAGATTTTTAGCTTTGTTATTTGATTTTGTAAAAATTTAATGTGCTGGAAGAAAGTCGTTTTTTTCCGCCGAAGGTTACGCAATTATAAAAAATTATTAAAAAACAAGGAAATCTATTACTGGCTTTATGTGGAAATTTCCGATAATGCTCTCTTCTGCTTAATGAATGTCGTAATTTTTTCAACCCAGAACAACTGCGGAAGAGCATTTACTGTTCATTTTAGCTATAGATAAAATTTAAATTAATCCAGGGATAAAAAAAATGCCTGTTTAATATTTGTCCTCTTTAGTATGTCCACCGGAGGCTGCCACTATACACTTTTTTCTCATATACAAGAGTCTGCCATCAGTTTTGTAAGCATTCAAAAGGACATCACATATATAGGTAAAACTGCCTGCTAATAATATTTGTTATATGAAATTTCTGACTTATTAAAAAATGTACTTGTAAATATACCTCTCTAGTACTTCTAGTGTTCTTCAATTTTTATACTTAAACCAGCATTTAGATTATATAAATAAATTTTTTAAGCTACGCAACATTCTGGCACTCATTTATTTTAACTGTACTGTGTTCAATTCAGCGAATTAAGTGCTGTCCCTGCAGACGTGGACATAATCACAAGCACATTCCTCCTACTTATGTTGACTTGTATATTTTCACATTACTCAAGTTTTGATTACTCACCACAAATGAGCATATTGAGAGTACTCGAGTGTAATGCCATTGACTATTATGTATGTATATTTATACCAGTGGTCGGCATGAGAGGAACTGCGACTGTGTGAGTGAGTAGAAAAGTAAAGACAGCCAGTGAGAACTATGTAACCATGTAATTTTGAGACTTTTTATCCATCTCTCGTTAAACAAACAGTTTTGTACTTCTTATTCATCTTATATATTTAAAAAAAAAAAATAAAAAAATAAATATATAAGAAAAAAATTATAACAAAATAAAAAATATATTGCGCATTAAAAATCTTAACTTTATTATCCTTAAATTACTTAAAACTAAAAAAAATGTTATTCACTACGCCAAGAAGCATTCATAATCATGAATAATTTCGTGCAGGGCACATTCACCTTAGCGACACGATCATGCACGATGTCGTTTAGTCGTTGTCGGAACAGCGCAATTGTGACAAAATATTGTATAATTTTTAGTGTTTTTTGTTTAATATTTTATAATGTTTTATTATATTATAATGTAAAATATTTTTTTAAACCAAAAATGATACTTTTATTTGTAATCTAATCTAATATATTGTAGTATTCTCAGAGTATCTAAAATTTCTGAGTTTTCGAGGAAGGACAAAATATCGAAGATTGCATTGCAAAATGTGATTACAACCACCCACCATGGCAGTTATCCTCTCTTTCCTCTCAGCGTCAGTGGCTTTGCCTATTGGGGAAGATATTTGACAAACGCAAGTGCTTGTGAATTATGAGTTTAGCAAGCAGCTCCATCAGTTCACAATTAATATCACCACCGCAAAGCGGCACCTAATAAATCGCTCACACGAACACATACATACACACGCATACAAACGTATTCAAAACACGCTGTGTACTATTTGCACGACATTATTGCCATGCACTTGTTAGTAGCCAAGAGCGTAATTGAACGCGAAATTGTCGAAAATGCGAAAATGGCGACAGCCACCAGCAGTCGAGGTATTATTGTAGGGGTGCACAAACGGCAATGGGTCAACATTTAATGAATGATTTCACTTGACAACGCATGCAGAGGCAACGGACCAGCCTATGTCCCTAGCACGGAGGGAATGCCACATTTGTGAAACTCGCATTCAACGCGGCCTGTATTTGCTGCAAGCTGCTGGGTGTGCTTGTGTGTGTGAGTTTACCGAGAATGTGTGTAAATTATGTTAGGTCAACCGCGACTTATGGAAAACCCACAACGCGTTCTGCAGCACAATGGCTGCTGCAGCGACGGCGACATGCGCAACGCGGTGGAGTGCAGCGCATTTGGTTGCTTGTCTGCAAAACGTTTTAATATGTGCCACACGGCTGGAGGCGAAAGCACTTGGCTAAACTAACATGCTGCAGCGCATTAACTGCAAAACATCATGCAGTTAGCTCTACAACTGAAATGTGTATGCATGTGTGTATGTGTGTGTGAGTGCACATTTGCCTACCTTGAAAGAGAAATACGTGCAGGTCACTGCAGCACCGGCGTACAGCCCTTCATTCGTATATGAAGTATGTGTATATATACATATGTGTAGGTATATACAAATATAGGTCTTCTAAAGCGCTGAGCTTCTGAGTATTTCGCTGCTTTTATGCTAGTCGTGCCGCATTTGTCTACCATATATAACATATTTATATATACTTATATATATTAATATGGAGAGACTCTCTGCTGCACTCAGCTATATTAAGTCGGCTTTTGGTGTCTTTAGGGAAATTTTAATTAACTGCGAACACCTGAAATATGAGAAAAGGACACGACACATATTAAGTCGTGCACACGTTGATAAAATAATATATGTGAACAAGACCGGCAGCTTTTGATTCAGTTAGTATTAGTTCCGAGAGTTACTATCGGCCGTCCAAACCCTGTTGAAAAAGCTGATTACGTAGATTGGCTCAGTAATCGTCATTTTGAAAATTATAAATATTTTTTATGTGCTTCAATATGTATGCCCTTAGGAAAGCCTTGAAAAAATTAAATTTATTTATTCTCAAAGTGAAGCCCAGGCTGTCCCTAAAAGAACACAAAAGATGACAAACCTACCAAGTGAATGTTCCGACCGAAAATTTTGGCTTGGAATTAGCTGAAATAAGACACATACAAAATCTGCATGTATATTGCGGTTTGAAAGTTTATATTTGTTTTGATTTTGGAGATCCTTTGCACATTAAAGTGCAAAATCGGCATTGAAAACTACGATCCTCACAGTCAGTGTAGTGTTGTTTTTTAGTGTTTTTTCCCCAGTTCCTCTTGGAGTGTCTCTTTTGATTACTTTTTTAACAAAAGCATAAAAAATTCAAGAAAATTTCATAATGGTATATTTTTTAAGTCTTTGATAATAACGTAATAAACACCCCTCTTGAGCAGCAGCTTTTGATTTAGACTGAAAATTTTGATATTATTTGGTTACATTTTTCATATTCATTCCAAACTTTGCTATGAACCAAAATTTAATGTGATTAGTGCTTAGACAAAATTCATTGCTGATAAATTTTGTATTTCAAGCGCCGTACAAAAAATAGCTGGATATTAATTCTTCGTTTCACAATAGTGTAATATTCGCTAGTTACTCAGTTAAGGTCCTTGTAGTTACAACTTTTAATAGCAACTGAGTAGATTTTCTTCCTGGATCGGCTACCCAAAGAGGAATTTGTTATAGGAGGTGTAATTACTTCAGTCCTCATAAAGTAGATTATTTCCCATGATATTTGTAACATCTTGAAATTTTTTTCATATTTTATATTATATCATCATAGATCATAAATATACTTCAATGGTTTTGTTTGGCAATTTTTGGTTGAATAGGTGTATTACACAACAAATATGTTATAGTATTTCTTGGTTTCAACTAAGAGGAGAATTTAACTCTTTTTTATATAATTGTCAAATAATTTTTTATAAGTATATTTCAGGAGTTTTCTCAAGGAAACTTTTGCGCCATTTAGTGTACCTTTTTTATAAACAGGCTCCAGATCTTACACGGCCTTTATTTTAGTCACAAAATCCCTCGTGACGTTAAAATAATTTTTTTTTTAAATAAACTTTAGTTACTTAGTTTACTTTATTGCAGAATGTTAGTGAAAATAACAAATATTTATGGTGGATTTTGCTAAATTTAAATAACAGTGCTTTACCACTAAATATTATTCCCCAACATCTTTCACACATTCTCAACAGAAAATTTTTTTACAAAATTTTACATAAAGACGATAATATAATACCCTAAATATGTATATATTCATATTAAATAAATAATCCTTTCTTGTATTTGTCTTTTTTAACTATGCTTCATACACTTTAATTTTCGAACACTATATGATTTGATTCATACATTCATTTGCAAATCAATCATACGCCGTTTGTAACCACAAAATGTTTGTGCATTATGTCTACATACATATGCATGAAAATAAATACAAATTTGCCGCAAAACCAATTTATGTGTATATATGTGAGTGGCTTTGTAGTAGTTTTTCATGTTTTATGCAAATTAGAAAACCGTAGATATGATGACAGGTGTGGGATTTGTACGTGACACAAGTGAGGTATTTCGCTATTAACGCTTGATATTATTGTGGTTGATCATACGCCCGGGTGCCTTCACTTAGCACATGTGACATATACACGCAATATACACAAGTGTGTATATATGTAGGCTAGAGGCGGTGATGGAGGTACCGCTGTGCGGCGTGGCTCCCTCACACCCAGCATATTCTATTATTAGTGAGTGTCGAAGTATGGAATTATTTGAATTTACTAGCCAGTAAAATTGATGCATTGATTACTCAGTCGCATATTTGGCGTGAATGAACATGACATATTTTCAATGTAACAGCTTTCAATGAAATTTATATTGGAAAAGCATATTGAAAAAGAATCAGGAAATTAAAATTTGAAAAAGGTAGGCTTTGTTGTACCAATCAATCATAAAGTTTAAGGGAATGTTAAACTTGAAACTTTAATTTATTTTTTGGTATGTAATATATTTGCTGCTCTAAATTTATGAAAACGACTTACTAAGCTGTAAGGTAGACAACTGATGCTCGCTTCAATATATTATTTAATGAATGGACGAAATATAATTTATTCATCTAAGATATGTTTTTAGTTCGACTTGTTATAATATTATTGTATTTTTTACCATCAAACTAAAATTATACTGCACTTTTAGCTCTGAAATACACAATCTTTTTTTTTTCCAATTTACTATATTGCGGATATATTTTATCAATTTTATATATAAAACACTAAACATTAAAAATTAGTGGCATATCAAGTGCTAAGGCACTAAGTGCCAAGTGCTAAGCTAAGCTAAGTCAGACATTTTGATACAAAAATTCGCTTTCTAGACTAATCCTCCAAATCATCATTTTCAAGAAGGTCTCATCGAGCAACGTTGACTCTTTGAACTCGTGCTAATGGAAACAAAACAAAAGGCTACACCTTAATTTGCACAACACTAGACTATTAAATTACGTATGTCTTTAGCTTTATATGAATTTTTCGTAGAATGGCGGACTTGTAAAAATAGGGTTTAATTTTTAATTGAAAAATTTAAAAAAATTTACAATAAAATCAGAAAATCGCACGCGGTTTATTAAACAAAGTTACAGCGAAGTTTCATGGCGCCAAATTCTCCGAGTATCATCGACGCCCGGCTTTAGATATGTGGACAAGAAAAATTTTTTTCCACTATTATACCAATTGAATAATGTTTAAGGATTTTAAAGAGTGCTTTAAGCAAAAAAAAAAAAAATTTCGTTCTTTTCAAAATCTTATACTGGCATAATTCCTTAAAGAGAGTGAAACACGAATTAGTTTGAGGGTTCCTACATTATCTTTAAAATATTGTACTTATGAACTATCAAATATTTATATTCACCTATTCGATGAGCTGAAGGCCAGATAACACCGAAATGCCAATGGTATTCGTTTAGTACTGTGTTTATAAAAAGATAATTTACTTCTTTACCCACTATATTATAAGAGATCCCCATCGGGATATTGCCTACTTGCTTGTCGCATGATTTCAGTGAAAACTTTATAAAGCGAAGATAAGCCAATCTTTGGCTGGGTGGCTTAAGTAGTAGCTGCAAGTTGAGTAAACATCAAAAAAGAAATTTCTCACAACCAGTGTTAATTTTGCTTTTTGATATTTGTCGAAATAATTACTCTTATTATTTACCAATGTGTAGCCGAAATCGACAATTTTTGCAATGTTCCCGCGCCCCTGATAGATTTTCGGAGACGCTTTTTCAGGTGGTCATTGCCATTGTGTGCGAACCCGTGATCCCCGATTAACTTTGCTGGTTGTTAGAGTTAATTGCATTGAACCATTTTCATAAAGGTTTTCCGACGGCCGCATGCATACAATTTTTTCTAAAATTATTTAAAGAGTGGATTTTTTTTTAATTTTCTACTTTTTGGAATTCTTGAATTCGTGAAAGCGATTTCGATGAAAAGTCGACAAAAGGTCAAGCAAATAAGAGAACCATCGAATAACAGATAGCACGAATACCAAGTAAAAAAACATCTAAAATAGTATGTGCTGCTATATACATATATATGTCATATATACAAGCAAGTCCGGTAGTCCATTTTCTAGATTATGATTAATATTGAACGTATTTAGGGAATTTTGCATTTGGAACCGATTATCCTAGCCTTCTCCAAATTTGAAACTAATACCAATGAGAATATACAAGGTCATATAAATAATATTAAAAAAATTCCAATCTTACATATTTTAATTTTTCTCCTTCCAATTGGCCCAACATTTAAATATGATATACTCTGCACAATGGTGGAAGTCTATTTGGTAGTCGAGATTTAGAAAATCTGCTATAAAAATTGTATCCCTAAATTTAAGAACCGCCTTAGCGTGCCAATCTATGCGTTTGCAGGGCATTACAAAGGAGAACGAAACTGAAGTCGGCGTGCAAACAAATGGAAACGTTAAATGTGTTGTCTCTGCACAGGAGCTGCGCCAATAGTGCGGCAGTGTAAACAAATACATACATACATCTACAGCGAACACCGGCGAGCTCCACTCGGAATCTAACAATCAGATGCCAATATATTGGGTTGTTCGGAAAGTCATTTCGTTTTTTCCCGCCAGAGGACTTAATTACGTTTTTTCGAAACTAACTTCACACTTAAGCCCCATAACCATTATATGTCATGAGAGCTGATATTGCAAGGCTTGTGTGTGAAAAAGTTCTATTAATTCTACCCAGTAGTTTTTGGTTGGTGCCTTTTTAAATATGGAGAGCAATAAGCAGCATTTTCGTCATATTTTACTTTTTAACTTCAGAAAAGGTAAAAATGCTGTCCAAGCGAGAAAAAAATTGACGGATGTGTATGGAGAAGGCGTGTTAACAGTACGCCAGTGCCAGAACTGGTTTGCAAAATTTCGATCCGGCAATTTTGATGTCGAAGATGCACCACGGTCTGGAAGGCCGGTCGAAGCAGACAAAGATGCGATAAAGGCATTAGTTGATGCAAATCGGCGAATCACCACACGAGAGATCGGTGAGAGGTTAAATTTGTCGAATTCAACTGTTTATGGCCATTTGAATGGCCATTATACGAAAACTGTCTTTCATGATCCCCAAAAAAAACGAAATGACTTTCCGAACAACCCAATAAAATGTATTCTTTTGTAGCAAATAATAAATCAAGCAAACGAATACTTCGGCGGTACTACGAGTACGGTAGGAAGTATGCTTGAAAGCTGCCGCTAAAAGGTTGGGCATGAGGTTGGGTGTACATGCGCAAGCTTTCTGCTCAACCATTCTCAATTGTCATTCCTTACTGAAGTATTTCGGTAAGCAGAGAAAGCAGTGAGTGAATTTGAAAATGAACTAACAACTCAATGTTGGATTAAAGAAAATCGAATTCGTTTCGAACGTTTCAATTAATTTCCAATTAAAAATACGTTACCTCAAACCATTGTCCTTTGGAGTGGCAGCGAACAGTGGAATGGAATAATGATTCGGCAGGGAAATTAAAATGTAGTTGGTTTGTGCTCACATAAGCGAACAGAAAGTACAGAAATAACCTCGAGTGGAATAGATATTTGAACAGGAAAAAAGTATGGAGATAAAATAATGTGTAGAATGTAGAAGAACAGGGGTGTACAACGCTTTTTGTTCAAATTTTTTTCTTGTTAAAATTGGTAACACTAAATTATTCATTTTGCTGCCTAGTAGGGCTAGTAAAAAGTTATATCCTACCCATACATTTATCACGAGCTTAATTTCACTGCAAATCTAACATCAAATAAAGACCTCCAAATCTTTATTCCTCTTCTGACAATATATTAGGATTATCAGTAAAATGTGAGGCTTGACAGCTAATGGTCTTTTCTTGATCTCTCTAATAACAACTAATATTGGCAATGCGTCTTCAAGTGGTTCCAAAAGTGGTTGTGGCCAGAATTTAAACTTTCAGAGACATTGGATAGCAGTTTCTTCAATACCTGGATTGTCTAGTTCGTTCTTCTTAATTTCTTTAATAATACTTAGTATTGACTATGTAACTGAAATCATAATGCTTTGAACTAACGGGCGATCCGGATTTTAAGATGTTATTGAAAACATTGGATATATTGGATTAAGTCAAGGCATACGTAGTCAGGAATTAAAAACGTTGGTAAGGATAACGAATTTGATATATTCTGGCTGGCAAATGGTTAACGAAAGAGTTGAACTTTTAATTAATGCCGACAAGTTCACAAGTTCACAATATTTTAGAATCCGTTTTCAACACTCTATTTTGACCGTCAAAACTATCACTGAAAAATTATATAGTATAATATGATTGGCTGAAGTCATTATGTATGCTATCCAATTCTGTCTGTTTTTTATAGAGCATTCGCTATTTTTCTCTCTAGGGATGCATAATTCTCTTAAGGAGCACTAATGCCATGGTCATTTCATTAAGATAAAATATGTCGCGTAGAAATTTTAAAACTCGTTTAGTTCCTCGTTTCTGTTTTCTATATAGAGATACAGATGGGTTTGTCTACCGAGAAGAAAACATTACTAGATAATAGGGAAGAACACTGAATATCAAGTCAAAAGCTAAGCTTTCTGCAATAACTTAATTGCCAATTACGGAAATTCATCTATGAGCACATGGAATGAGAGACCCTAGGAAAACTTAACCTTGAATTCATTTTACTCAACCTCCATTATAAAGCCTTTATCTTTAGTATACAAAACCTAGCAAATACATTCTAACTGTAATATAACACCAAATATTATATCTTAGTGTGATTGGATGTGTGTTGTAAGAGAAAATGGTTTTTGAATTTCCCAAGTGAGTAATTTTATTAGTGCGCGCAAACCATGCAAAAAAGCTGATGCAAGTCTTTGGTTTCTTTTCCACCTCGATAAACAAACGAGATTCATACACTTATGCGCAAGAGTGGTTTTCTCTTTCAACACCATATTGTGATTGCATTCAGAGCACATCCACTTCCTGTTAACTACCACCGCTTTCGCTTTTTGCATTACACCTATATCCTTATGAAGCCGCAGAGCGTAGCGTTTCCACGAAATTGTAATTTAATTTTCGAAAACCAAATGCTTTTTGCTTCTACTACATTCCACAAATCCTATTTCCGTTTCCCAGTTTTTACTAGATTTTCTCTCAAAATGCGTGGAATTTTGAGAAGTATGTATGTAAGTCTTAGTTAACTGGTAAAATTAGGTGGAAATTCTTTTCTTTCTACTACGGAAGATATGAATGTAGGTTTATTGAATACTGATTTGTTTCTGTTCGTTTTTATAAATGTTTATAGTACTTTTAACAGGGTACTCTGATAGCCACTGTGTAGCATATATATACCATATATAACAAAGGTTGTACAACCTTTTTAATTTTTTTCATGTATGTAGTTTTTAGTATTATGAAACGTCTATTTCTAATGAAAAACTGAACATTCAAAGATATATGAAGTGATCAATAAGTAGTCTGTAGTAGTTCGCAAATACATGGTATTTATTTTTCGAGCAGGATTTCTAGTTTATGGCTACTACACCTGCGTTTTACGAAAACCAGCTTGACGGTCGTATCTGGCATCACTTTTACATCATAACTGACCTTTACCTCTCCAACCAAAACCAGTTTCATCTGGCTTATTACTTTTGATATATCCTGCTAAAAGTAGTTTAGTGGAGGCGACTCTCAGAACCTAATCAGTCAATGCACTTGCACCTTTCTGCCGGAACCATTTAAGATGACATCACTTGGAGGATTGATATTGAAGCCTTTCATAATTGTTCATATTCAATATACAGGGATTTTTCTTGCTTAACACCGATTTGGGTTAAGCCAAAAAATCGTAGCCAACTTTGGACAAAAACAATTAAGCAAATATAAGAACTTTATATCTATTTCTGTAAGCTCAGGTATGTTGGTCACTTCGTCTCCTTAAATTCATGCTTAATCTAATTAATCATAATAATCAAATTATCAAATTAAAAAATTAAAAAATTAATCAAATAATCATTGCCTTGTTCGCAATCCTTCGGTGAGTGAGGAATGGGATCCGAAAATTTCAAGAAAGTCAAGAAAAGAAGAAAAAAAGAAATAGTTTTCCAATAAGTTTTATGAAGTGGACTTGAAAAACTTTTAGAAGAAAGTAATTTATATTCATATATTAAAATATATTCACTATTAAAATATCTCAAATTATCTCTATAAAATATAGAACCAAATATTCAAAGAAAGTTTATACTCGTATCACAACCCACTGCACACATTATAGGAAATTTCTTCCCTTAACGGTTGAACATGGATCGATTTCGTTGCGATTCAGCAGTGATTTGCAGATAGAAATTCATGAGATTGATTCATGATTGAGATGATGCTGCTTGAGATGATGAGATTGATGAAATGAGCTTCTTTTTGTATCCAGCCTTATTTATATGGTTCCAAACAGTTTTTGTGCAATGTTTAGCTCGATGGTAATCGAAAAACTGCCAACATGACTACATGTTAACATGTGTGATTATTTTATCGATATTTTCGACAATTGGCCTTCCAGAGCGTTGTAAATCTTTGACATCAAACTTACCGGAAAGGAATAAACAACCCCGAAATTGCGCATGATTAGCTGTTTTAGTACCAGCACTATAAAAATTAATCAAATTTTCAGCCATCTGGCTTGCGATTTCGCCTTTGTGAAAGAAAAACTGTCACATATGGCGTATTTTCTCATGCGAAAAGAAAGGATGACCATGCAAAGCATCGCTTAGATTCGGCACCATATTTCATTTCACCACTTATTTTGTTGAACTTTCACAATATGCGAGAATATTTAATAATAAAATACTTTCGAAGTTAGCCATTTTTTTCTTGCTATTATATAATTGTTAGTTTATTTAATTACACACTGTGATTACATTCGCTCACTATTCATGTGAATGTGAAACCTGTACTTTTAGGAAGTTTATTAAAATATTTACCGAAACAGTGCTATATTTGACTACTGCGCAATTACGATGGAAACTTTTGCCTTCACAGCATTAACTTTTTCACACAAAAAGAATGGAAGAGTGAACAAAAAGTGCGAGAACTCTTCGCATAATGGTCGCTGGTATTCATTTCCAGCCAATAAGTTTGGTCCTGCAGTCGAAACTGCGTCGTCGTGTTTAATTGCACGAAGTCAAAAGCAAACAAGCTTAGAATGTATATATGTATGCAGTGGCAAAGACTCAAGTCTCTAACTGACTTAACGGCTGCGTGAAACTCGACCGACGTTTATTAACATTTATTTCGAGTGAATGGAAATACGACAACTCGGAAACACCGAGGTATCGCATGAAAATTTGATAAAGGAAATTAAACTTGCATGAATTTGCAGCGGTAAAATTCTTAATTAAAGGCAAAAGTTTGTGCACAAACTCAAAAGAGGAACACTTCAAGTGAACCATGCCGTTGTATTGTTGTTGTTGTTGTTGTGCGCGCAACAAATTTCGGAAGAAACAAGCAAAAATAATAACCATTTAAGTACTCTGTGGAATTGTGTTCCATTTCTTAGTTAAATTTTATAATGACTTTTTGGTGAAAATAGTGCATGTTGCGCAAGAACTTTTCCGCAGCAGCATTCATACAACCAAGCTATTTTGCTGGCGGTATTGTTCTAGGAAACTTCAAACTCGAATTCAAATTTAAATTGAAAGCGGTCATAGTGTGGCAAGTGGGAAAATAGCCGTCGGCCGCTGATAACTCACTGAAAGAATATGACGTACACTTCAACGAAAATATTTAATCACAAGCGAATATATAGATATATGAAGATAAGCAGCTTTTCGAAATATGCTGAGACAAAATTGCATAGAAAGACTTTTCGACTTTTAAGAACCGTCCGTTCATTGTGAAGTTTTGACTCTTTATATTTAAATTGCTCTGTGCACCAATTGTGTGAAATACGACTAACGAAACCTATTTCAATGGATTAAATTTAATAGCAAGGAAAACATTTTTTTAGCAGCTTATTGTTTTTGTTTTCGAAAAAATCCACAATGTGGTGAATATTTTCGTATAGTTATTATAGTTATTATCTTCTTAGGTTATTTTTTTTATATAAAACTTTGTAAAATTCATTATGGTCAAAATATGAATGGTTAAAGACTTGCGTAAAAATATTAAAAATGAAATCAAAATAATTTTTCTAGTTGGAAAATTTTGCTTCCACATGGCCAATTTTGAGCTATTTACCGAAAATTTCTTAAAAATAATTGTGATAAAATCTGAAAAGTTAAAATTATATACAAAAATAACAGAAATTATATAAGGTAATTTTCCTAACAACTTCTCCTTATAAGAACTCCATACAGACCAATTTTACCTTTTTATATATAACTCTATAAAATTTATTACAAATATTAAGGGTTAAAATCCTTTACCACGTTATTAAAAATTGAATAAAATCAGGATAAAGAGAAGTTATCTCTGTGAACTAAAATTTTTAAGGCGAAATGCTCGAAATTTTTCGAAATATTATTGCACCTAAGAATCAATTCACTCGAACAAATTTTTTTTAAATTTATTTATTTAAATTTATTTATTTTTTAATAAATTTGAGCTATTATAGCTATTATATATAGCTATTATATCTATATATAGCTATTATGTATAAAATATATACATATTTCTACAAGTAGCTCAGAGTAAAATCGGAGCACGGGTCAAAATGATCAGTAGTGTGGGCATTCACGTGTAAAAATGGTCTCAAAAAATAATGTTCGGAAGATTATTCCACATAATTTTTCACATTATTGATCAGAAAGTATAAGATAGAAAAGCATAGACAGGGTTATTTTTGTTACCGAATTTAGATTTTCATATATTTGTACATTACAGTTCATAGGCTTTCTATAAACAACAACACGCACAAACGAAGATTTGCTTATGCCTGCAACATCATTACCAGTACAATAACAACAATGCCAGTGACAATTTGGCAGTGTTTTGTATCACAGCGTTCTAATAACTTCCTTAGTTTGATATATATTTATTCAGATACATATATATATACTATATGTGTATATATATATATCCAAATAGTTGCGCAGCAAGTTTTGGTATTGTTTGCTTAAGTTACCTTAAATAATGCTTAGGTGAGTAACAGTTGCTGTGGCGGCACACAAAAGTTTAGTGAATGCTGGGCGTTAGCAAAGTTTTCCTGGGTATTTGCGTGTTGGCCACAAGCGTTTGTCTACTATTATTCTTCGCCGCTACACTTACTCATACATATCTAAAACTGTTAAACGTTTTATGATACTGCGGAGTGCAATTTCGCTGTGGGTTGTGGCAGGTGAGTTGCAAGGGTTTGCTAGTAACTAACGGCAGGGTAATGAATGCATAAGGCACTGAATAATACAGTTCGCATATGAAGATTTCATAGTAAATAAAAAACAAGCGCATAATAGAAGAATTAGTGAACCTATTATGGAATCGTTGAGTGAAAACCATCCTCCATTCATTATTTTCGCTTGTTTTTCTTCACTACCGTTAATAAGTAGCTAGTCGAAGAAGTCGATTAAACTTTATAACAATATTGTAAATGACTTGCAAAACAATCCCATCATAGCAGCCCATTTCTAAGTTGATTGGTTGGTTCGTTGGTTGAAAAATAAACAAAAGTCTGACCACACGCATTAAACCCATGGTGCTCCAATTGATAACCAGTTATATTTTCATTTAAGTTAATATTTGCATTTTTTTCCCTTAATTACTCTTCACTTCAGCATAGGGCCTCAATTAGGGTTTTCCATCTCACACGTTTCAGCGCTGTACCAAGGGATGTTGGCTTCGGCTAGTTCCAGGTTGTTTTAGCTGGACGCGATTTTTACTTCCTTGTGAGTTCTAGTGTAGAGTATAGACCATCGAACACCATTTTGTGTGATTTTAGTTAGCATGGGTTCCTCCTTTGCATGTCTCTATAGCGGTTAGTTACCTATAGTGTTGGGTCAGCATATTCTGCAAATGATTCGCACGCACTTGCTGATGAATGTTCCGAGTTTCTGAGTAATAGCTTTAAATCTCTGGAGATCTGCGAGCTCCCCTATACCGATTGCAGTCGTCCAAACACCACCTCTGTTATGCGCATCCTACAGTTGACATGCGATTCCGTTTCCCCGCTAGTTGTTATAAAGCTTCTGAGGTAGCAGAAGGTATCAACGAATTAGATCTCGTGATTGTCATTCCTTATTTGACTTCTCTAGGAGTGATTGATTCTCTTGGTCTTCGTTTTTGTAATGCTTATCTCAAGGTCGACAGTGCGCGCCAGCTCGACTAGGTTATCAACATTTTCTTTCATGCCGGAGAGTTTGCGCGATAAGAGACAAATGTCATCCGCCAAGTACAAATCCTCGAGTTGCCGTTTAAGTTTCCATATAATCTCGTCTAGAACAATGGCGAAGAGTAGAGGAGATAGAGACAGCCTTGCCGCATTTGTGATGAAAAATCGCTGACTGTGCCGTTTCCCGCCAATTTTGAATCCCTACACATAGCTTGGACTAAGAATTTTACTTTCTCGTGTCAAATGTTTTTGTGAAGTCCGCGAACTGCAGCGACAGCTCGATTATGGTGCGAAGCGTGCTCGCTTGGTCAACATGGATGGACAGCTTGGATATATTCCCCAAGTTGTTTGTCTCTTAGAGCGACACTATTTAAAGAAAAAAGGCAATGTGATGAGCTAAGTCGCACAAGATTATTGAAAACTGTTTATATTATTCAAGATTTTAACACTGTCGCCAATTAAGCTCAGGGTTTCTTTTTGTCAGTTACGAACTTAACGTTCTCACCAAAAGCTAACAGCCGACGCTCACTATCATCGGTACACTTCTTTGTTGTTTTTGAACAGTATTTTCTGTTCAAAAAATTTTGTGTTCTCAGCTATTCAACACTGTTATTTGGACTAGCGCTTGTATGCTAGATATACGTTATAGTTAATCGGTATATCCGAATGATAATAATTAGATAGAACACCCAAGGTCATTGCTTCATTAAATAATGTTTACAAGACAATAATTCCTTTTTATATTACTAAAAAATTGGTGCATCTACGGTGACCCAGAATAATGGTGATTATTTTGCAGCTATTCTCTTTTAATAGTAATAAATAAGTACGATTACGTTTATCGAGTGACCTAAGATCACTGTTTTGTATAATCTCAATATGACTTGGACTTCGATGAAAAGTCGTCTCTATTGTTTTAATAAGAACTTAGTGTACACGTATGTATCTATAGTCACATTGAATTGCATATGCAGACAATAGTAATGTATTATAGGCACTATATTTGTTGTTTTTTTTTTAAATTGAAAAATAAAAATATTGAATTGCAATACAAAACTGCTATGCTAGAGTTAATCTGATGCGTATTAGACTTATTCATTTAGAATTTTAAAGTTATCGGATAAAAATATTTTGCGTAAGGGTTAAAAAAAGGTTAACATATTAATCAAAATACTCGTACGTTTCATTTTTGCGCCTTTTATTTACAAGTGCATTATTCTGTCATAAATTTCAACTATGCACTTGTGTTGTGCAACAAGCTTTCAACTATTAAAAGCATTTTAACTAACAATAAGAGGAATGAAAAAATTACATTTTTCTCGCATACATGTTGCTTGCAAAATAAACGAGTGTGTGTATGTGTGCGTGTGCTTTGGTATTAAAAACATGCTATAGGAAAAATGTACAAACATTTGCATATGTGAGTTTATGCATGCAGATGCCAACACAAGCATGCGCACAACCAAGAATATGTATATGTGTGTTAGTGTGTGCGTATCTATGCGTAGTTGATTCGTTAATGGTTATTCACAGAATATTACCCTTTTTGCTTAATTTTATAGCAATTAGGCACGTACAGTACGCTCACGCTTGTGTGTGCAGATATGAAAAACTGCGAATTGAGCCAAATTTGCATACGTATGTTTGTGCAACAAAGGCAAAATATAGTTTATTTAGTGTAAATTAAGTATTTTTCTAGTACTTAAAAATAAATAAAACATTTTTATTAACATGTTTTGCAATATACAATGGCATATGTGTGTATATGAAAAATATAGTTTTAATCTAATACACTTGCAATACAGTGCACTTCGGAAATAAAGTTCGCTGGCATTTTCGTTTCTGAGAGTTGTTTAGACTATTATTGAAAATTTATGTTTAGTAAAAACTTCGAACAAAAAGAATTATTAAGCACTAAAGCCTGCATTTGTTGTTAAGAAAGTTGCTCATACGCACTGCTGAGTGTATTTATGTTAAAAGTGCGGATAAAGATAATTAAAATTTGCAAGCTTTATACAAGAAATTGTAAACGTTTAACCAAGTGCTTCAGGTGATTACGATTCAGCGTTACACATATGTGGAGAGGTGATTTCTTTGCAATGCTATGATATAATATAACATGATATGAATAATATTAGGAGATACGATTTTTTTGTTTAAGCGATGTGATTTGTACATGACTTGTTTATGTGATTTAATAAATGCGACTTACTTCACGTTGTATAGAGTGATGTGATTTGTTTGAAATTATATGATGTGATGTAACTTGTTTCTTGGAGTAGTATGAAGTGATGTGATTTATTTTAAGTAAATGTGATAAAGAGATAATGTCGTTTATTCGAAATTATATGATGTGATGTGACTTGTTTAAAGTTGTAAGAGGTGATGTGATTTGCAATAGTGTATATGGGATGATGTGATGTGTTTTTTGCATGTAATATGTGGCGATGTGGTATGTCCTCTTTTAAGCTATGTGTAATGGTACGATTTGATGTGATTTGATTATATCACTTATAATTATATATGACGTGATATAATTGTTGTGATAGATCTGATGTGAAGCGATTTATTTAAATCTATGTTATGTGATGGGAAGTGTTTATTTCAGTGATATGATGTAAGAGGATTTATTTTAAATGAGCAATAAAATTTATAATAAAATGGGTCAAAATATTAAACGAAAATTATAACTAAATAAGTAAAATTTAAAGTTTTAATTCAATTTGTTTATGTAAAGAATATTATTATATTATTTTATATTTGTATATATTCTAAACATATTGTGAAAATTTTATTAGCTATATTAAGTTTCAATTCTTAAAATATTTCGAAGTCTTTGTCTCCTTTGATTTTGGCGTCCTTTCTTGAGTCACGCACATAATACAGGAATGCATTTAACATTTGAAGGTAACCACAGAGTTTCCACAGAGTTCGCTAAAAGAGGTGATAAAATGCAGAAGTGAATGTGGTGCGAATAAATGGCTGTGCTGAAGCTGTGTATGTATATAAGTGTGTGTCATCCATCGTTGAGGTGATATGCTCATGGCAACGAGTCTACCAGCTTAACTTTATACTGTGGGTGTAACCAATACTTTGGCAAATCACCTGTGCGCGCGACTTTAACCACACACATACTTCCACACGCGCGGAATTCTTTGTTTGTGCAGTCTTTTTTGTAAATCCGTGTAAAGAAGATTTTCCCACTTTGGCATTTAGCGCCAAAGTGGTGCAGCCATTTTGGCGCATCCCGCTAAGCCGACGCTTTTATGCGGACTGTCTTCACTGCAGTCACCCAGCGCCGCCGAAAACAAAGATAAAGTTAAATGCATTCTCATGCGCCTGTGCATGTGTGTATGTGTTGGTGTGTTCGGGTATATGCGACATTGTATGCATGCTTGCCTACAGCTGCAATATTTACACAAGGTATGCATTTAAAATCCGTAATCGCCTGCACCTCATTCGAGTGAACGGCACGAGCCCGTGTGCGTCTTGTGCTGGAAGAAACGACAGCTTGCAATAAAGTGCTGAATAAACTCGCGCTATGACAGCATTTAATTGCTCTTTAATGCCAATGTGGGAGCGTATCCAACTCATTCAACGAGTGTCGCCCAAAAAGCCGAAAAAATTTATTAAAATACAATAACAACAATAAGGTATATGCAAAACGTGCGGAAGCCCACAGAGCCGCAGAATAACGTCAGCAGCTGTTGTGGTGATTCGGAAGGCAGCAAGTTGGTGGGAATAAAAATTGGCTTACTGCGTGCTCGAGAATATAGGTGCACTCTGATGAAGGAAATGACGTCGGCGGAAGCATGGCAACAAGGTAATGGGCGCCAAATGCCGGCTTTGGCGCTCCAAATTGGGTAACTACGACGCAGTAAAAGTAAACTGGCGTCAACACACATGCACTCAATTACATTTATTGTACATACATATGTAGGTACATACAATATATGCAAGTTGCAAGGCTCAACTGTGGTGCTCTTCACAATTTAAGCAAACATTTTATTCATTTTATTTCCATACTATCTGCTGTTTGGCAAGATTTTATAATACCTGCGAAATCGGGTTGTGGCATTTCCGTTGTTACTTTTGCTTCACGCAGAATGTTTTATGTGGAAAATAGAGGCTGAGCATGTGCACACGGAATATTCTTGGCAAGGAGAAACTCTTTCGTGTGCGCACATATTTAGGTGAAATAAAAAATCGTTAAATTTTTAAGTGAAATTAATTCAGTTACAGAATTTTTGCTTGAAATTTGTTTCTTTCAACAAATTCCGCTCCTACCGTGCAATCTTAATGCATAAATAGAACAGGTGCTCTTTCTTACAACATGCAAAACCAAAAGGTATAAGAAGAGTTCTCTCAGAGTGGTTGTAGCTACCAAAACCCTCAAAGCAAATTGGTCTCCACCAAAAAGCCTCAGTTATCGGATTAAAATCTTCGTTTATGAACTGAGGCTGACCTACTTCGACAGTACCTAACTATAATTATATTGGGAACTCATAATTATTAGAGGGTGTTGTCACCTTAGAAATTCTCTAAGCTATTTTTGCCCTCTTAGCGCCATCCTCTTAACCTGTGACCACTTGTGAGCATATGAGTCCACTCGCACATCAATACTTATCGCCGATAAAAGCGTAAAGACCTGGAAAATTTCTTTGAGAACGCGATCTGATATGATGTGATGTGACGATATAATGCTTGTACTGATGAACGGAATGACGAATTATTTTTATGCGACACGCGGAGACCTTTGAATAGCTGTGATGTACTTGATTAATTTGATATGGTTATATAACTTATTTAGAAGTTATACGAGGAGATGTGAATTGCTTGAAACGATATAATGTGATATGCCTTGTTTGGAGTTGTATGTTGTGATAAGGTTTATCTTAAGCTTACTTGACTTGTTATAAATGACATGACGTGGTATGATATAATTTCTGGTATGTGATATGAGCTGTCGTGTTGTGATTTATTTGAAGGTATATGAAGGTGACTGTTTTGAAGTTATATGAGCTGTTTCAAGAGGCTTATTTAAATGACTTATTTTAAATGATAAATGATGAAGTGGTATGATTTGTTACAAGTGATATGTAGTGATGTGATGCCATTCCTTTTAAGTGATATGAGGCAATGTGTTGTAAAGTGCCATGACTTGCGTCTTTGGTCAATGCCGATGAATCTGCAAAGTGTGGTGGAACGACGGAATTTCCACTGTTTGCAGTTCAAGCTTATTGAACTAGTTGCGTAAGCGGGACATGCTAATCTAAAACCAAATATAATATAATAATATATTCATAGGTAGAGGTTTTCGATTGTAAAATTTACTAAAAAATTCCCGCATATTAAAACATGCATACTAGTCGCAGCTCAATGATCATAAATATAATTTAATAGTTTTCAGTTGATATCGTTCTCATAGCAAAAAAGAAAATTAAAATTTTGAAATATGTATGACCTCATAATAATTGGCATGTGATAGAATTACGAATTCGCACGATTAGGAGCGCTTATTGAAATCCATTAGTTTTCATTAGTTTGACTTACAAAAACTAGTAAAGAAAAAAATAGCTACAATAATAAATTGCGCAGAAAATTTTTAATTATATAGTTTCACAGCATATACTACAACAAACAAATATATATATGTTATATTTTTACTTTTAGCATTTTATTCACAATTCTAACGAATGAATTAATCGTGCGCCGACCAAAAACTGTTCGCCAAAAAAAAAAAACACATTTCAATTTTAAATGAAGAAAATAAAAAAATGCAAATGAGCAGAATTTTTTCTTACTACACAAATGGAAAACGCCTAAAAGCGTGCAAGTGTATTTAAAATACCAAATTTTTTGCAGCGTTGAATTGCATGCTTGACATTTTGATAATTTATTATTGTGTGCGAGTGAAATAGCAATTATAAAAAAGCTTAACATATGTTGCAAAAGCGAAGTGAAGAGCACTTCAAAGCTAATGGCTTGATGGATAGCTATTGTCTGCTGCTGATGATAGCATTTTAGGCGCTTATCCGTGCATTTCAGGCCAAACAAAAAATGTTGGATGACGTAATAGAGTTGTTAAAATGGTGCTTGCAACAAAAAAAAAATACTAGCAATAAAGAAATCGTTTGAAATGTTTTGCAATTTCTTTTTTTCAAAGTGTCAAAGGCAGTTTGGTTTTTCTATTTACTTTTATTGAGCTTGACATAAAATCAATTAAGACAAATATTTGCATTTATTGAAAGCTTTTTTTTAACAGAAAATATTTCAGTTGCAGTAATTTCTTTTAATATTTTTTTAAGTTTTTTTATTTGCTATTCAATTGATCATTCTATTATTTTAACTAAAATTAAAGTTTATTTTTATCAATATTTTATTTATTACATCTAATCTGCTTTTGTCATGCTAAAAATACTATTCTGCCTAAAAGGCTTCTATCAAAATATTAGCAAAAATTTTGACATGCTATTTTTTTTTTCTTTTCAGGTGAGCGTTGTTGTTTGATGAAATGTTATTTACGTCATACAATTGTAAGTAGAAAGGTTCTAGTATGTCTAAATTACATTTAGAATCAATAAAGCAACTTTTATATAAAAATTTGACAAATATTTGCACAATTTTGCGCTAATGGTTTATTGATAAATGATTTTACAGTTAACTCTTTAAAATTGAAATCAAATAAAACAATGTCATGATATATGAATATGACAATATGACATATAAATATGATCTCCTAAAACAAACCATATCTGCAAGTTCTTATATATATATATAATATTCATTTAAATATAAGTACTGCTTTTCAAATATACAAAATACATTGTTTAGCAAAGTTCGTTCATTTCTATTTCAGTTTTATTTCATTTCCTATATATATAGTATATATTAAAATATATCTCCAGCACACATAGGAACCATTTTAATGTTTGCCAATAGCCGTGAAATATTTGCCATTTCCGTATTTGGCTAAGCTACTACGCCCATATATTTTCGGTCAAATTCGACAGCTCATAATTTTCATACGAGTAATGGTTTTAGTTAGCGCTCAACATGTAACCCGGTAGGAAAAAATAAAAATATTTAATGGCATTCGGAAGTAAATTTTGGTTAAACAATAAAGGGATTCCTTATAAAATTATTTTAAAATAATTTCTATACCAATTTGTATTTTATAAAATACAAAAAAAAAGCAAAATATTACCATTTGCTAATATTGCAGTATATTTACCATAATTTTTAAAAAATTTTATTTAATTTTTTAAGAGTATAGAATTTATTTCTCACTACTGGGAACATTTTAACTCGTTTGCATATTTCTTCTTTATACATTTACACAAGCACTTCTTGGTATATGTGGAAGCTATAAATTTGGGATTTGCTGAAACTGTTCCAAAACAATTTTTACTACATAAAATTAATATATTACTTTCACCAAATGGAGGACTTTACACATGCGATCTTTATTATATTAACACGAGCATATTGTTATGTTTCTTTTATCTGCTATCTTTGTGATTTATATTTAATATTTGGAGAGAGGGAGAAAAAAAATACAAAAAGACTAGCTGGTGAAAGGCTAATAAAGTTGCTGCAGTTGTGAAAAAAATGTTCTTAATTTTTTCATTGTCTTAATTCATTGAAAACCTTTTTTTGTTTTGTTTAAATAATTAAATTTAAGCCTGACCAACAGGGCGTATGAGTAATGTATTCTCGATTGCTAAACAGTTTTACTTTGAAGCAGAGTTTTTCGCTGTAAAGCGTTAAACACTATCCATAGAGTTTACTATAAACCACAGGTTCCTTTAATCCCCAGTCAACTTCAAGACTTTTGCATCATCAAATATTTAGTTGCAGAAACATCTGAAAAAATTTAGAAATTTAATATTAATTGATAAAAGTTGTGGCTAGACCGCTCTTCCGTATTTTGTCGAGCTTCTCCTACTGTTTTGGGTGTTTCCACTATCGATACGGTTATTAGTAGAATCCCGGTCATAGACAGGAGTCGCACCTTTAATCAAAACACCGCTACGGTTGCAATATTACGCAAATATTCATGAGGTTTAAAAATACTTTTCCGAAGATACTGGGACTATTTCATACTATTTGTAACTTGGTTCAACAATTGGAACCTTTTTCAGATTTAAATTCACCTAAGAAATATTGATGCACAATTTTTAATGCTTAATGATGGCTGATGTCCACAAAGCCGAGAGAGAGCTGCCAATTTCTGTTAGTGAATTTTTCTCTTCCGCACACTATTCCTAAGAGCTAGCATCAGATTATTATAATAGTTAAGGATATTTTACGCTTGACCCAAGGTATTCATAAGCCCAATCACGTTGTCAGTTTTAAACTTAGATATTATTACTCCTCTCTTGAGAACATTATTAAAAATTTATATTTTATATACTTAACATATTATTTATAGCAACTCTGTACTTAAAGAAAATTTGTTTAACCATATATTTGGAAAGGAGATTTAAGAAATACCACAATAAAAGTTCACTGAAGAAAGAAACGTCCGCTTTAGGTACATTTCCAAACGCAAAGCTACAAATTTTCGAAAGTCAAAATGAAATAAGCCAACATTACGTGCAGGTTGATATATTTATTTTACATTGTTTACATGACAGCTGTAGTATATACCACGGTGATACAGACGTGCGGTCGAGATTACCTGTCAAATATGTCGACATAGGCATTTAGCATTAAAACGGGGTTTTATTGCAGCAGCAGCAAAAGCAAATAAAACACGCTGAAAGAATAACAAACACGTGCTGTAAACTGTGTAAAATTTATGCTTCCCTAACGGCCAACAACAAGGCGTCAGCTCCCAATTATGCGGTCACAAGTGCGTGCGACTAAATCTCATAATAAAGCATGACATACTTATAGAAGTCGTTGTAGGTGTAGAAGGAGAGCATTGAATTTTAAAATCAAGCACGTGAAAATCAGAGTTTTGAATAAGCGCATCGTGTATAGTAGGGTGGTCAAAAATGTGTGAAAAACAATTTATAATAAATTTGGTAATTCTTAAACCCGACCGCGGATCCACTATAACCCAGTTGCCAGATATTAAATTTTGTATCTGATAGTGTTTAATCTTCACATACCTATCTTTGCACCCTACTTAGACGCAAATTGGGATGTAATTGCAGTATAATGTATTTTAATTATGAGGTTAGGCCAGTCCACAGCTCTAAAAATGGCCTAATTTTGATAATTTATTCTAGGAGTAAGGAAAATGGAATCGTTTAATTCACTTAGGCCTTTATAAGCACGTATTTGAGTGTATAAAAAATTATACCGAAATTTTTATACAAAATGATGGCTGCTGGGCCAATCTTCGGAACCCCCTTTTTCATGAAATCTTCTACAGTGATCCTAGGAGCATGTGCTATCTGAAGCGAAATAAAAAATGGTATCTTAATCTACAATTTAATCAATCAATCTAATACAATAATCAATTAATACAATCTAATAAATTTTTTTTAAAAGGTTCAATTTCAGATTCAGATTCATTAAAAAAAAAATTACAACAATAACAAAAAATTCGTACCAACTTTTCTAAATAATAATAGTTTGAAGCTACAGTTAAAACCGGATCCGAATACGATCACAGCCCGATTTCCCCGAGAAAAATGCTTTTAAAGTTTTAAATGCTGAATTTTAGTTAACCAAACACATCGACACTACAGCGAATTAGTTACCCATTACTCTACTAATTGAATACTATTTTTAAGACACTAAAGTGTACTTTAAAACAAAAAAAAAAATAATTTTTTGAAAATACTTGACTGGCCCTAAGTTGTTAGGCCCTTAATATCAATTCGATGTATTAGATAAAATATTTTTTATTTAGATACTTTACGGGGTAATCCAAATACTTGTGGGATATATTTTAACAATCTGCATCAAAGGTCCAAAGTTTGCATGTAACAATTTTGACAATGGCATTATATATTTAATAAATGAGAAAAAAAATTCAATAATTATTTTAAATGCCACCCTAGTACAGGTAAATGTAAGTCAGTTTTAAGTATATATGTACCTAAATACCACTGCGCTGCATTTGAGTAGCGTTTCGCGTGTTTGCGCTATTTCTCCCGCTGAGATTTAACTGGGAGATTTTGTCGCTGAGATTGCACGACTGCGATTCCGCGCGATTTCTTCACGCATACCAGACGTATGCACCCTTACTTTCGCATATTGCCCTGCACATACACACTTCAAATATACACTTATGTATGTATTTATGCACATACAACTTTATTTATGGGTGCTTGCATGCTCTCGAATTTGCCGCAATCAGCTTATGGCTTCAGGCGCTCATTTGTTCGCGGCCTGCTTTGGCGGCTACACCGTCGTTTGTGGTGAAGTCTCACACAGCCATCGTAATTTAAGATACTTTTCCACATCTGTTTCACAAATTTATTTACAGTTTGCTGTCAAACCCATATACACACACTGAATACATACGTATATGTTTATACGCCTGATTCTGTCCCTGATTTTCCAACACTAAGCGGCATAAATCATTTTATCGTTTTATTTACCGCACGTGTGCATTCCAGTTGAAGAGTGGCGGCGCGCGATGTATTGTATAACGTGTTAATTTTCACACGTAATTCAAATTTTCACATTTCACTAAAGCAATCACTTTCACACGCATACACATAAGTACTCTTTGTTTTATTCGCACATTTTCTCTTTCGCTCTCTCTGCATGTGAGCTCATTGTCCGGTATGAGTATGTCCGCTGTCGTTTCACAGTTGCTTTCTGTGTCGCTTGTGTAACTGTAAATTTTACTGGAGCGCTTGTTAGTTCAAGCATAATTTAATGCCTCTCTAAAGCAAGCTGCATGTGGATTTCCGGTTCGTGGCATTCGTCTTCATGAGACTTAAGCAAAGGAGCTTATGCACGCCTCTGTGCACTCTGTGTGTTTGTCAATTTATTTGTTCGCAACTCTGTAAAAATAATGTATGTGCATACGGCGTCTTGTGCTCTTTGTTGCTGTTATGTGTGTCCAGCAATTTATGGAATTTCGGGCAAAATATCAGAGTTTCAGTTAAAACGTGTGTAGTATTAAGTAGTGCCAATTTTACACAAAAAATTTCCTTTCCTTTGAACTTTCCTTTGAATATTACAAGTATGATAGTAAGTATTAATTAATTGGTATGTTGTTGTTGTATGTTTCCACATTTTAACCGGAAAAAACTAGGTTCGCTTCATTTACGAACTGTATTTTCGAAAACTGCTAGTAATGTTGATTTCAATATTCATACACTTGCAACAAATCGATGGTGTAGAGAAGATTGTCGAATTAGGTTTACTTTGGAGGCATATGGTCATCTAAAAAATTGTTCAACCGCTGCTTGTATCGTCGCCTTTTGGGACTTGTCAGGTAATGAGGTTCATGTGGGATAAGGTTGAATTACTCAAGTCTCCGCCTCCTCGATATTTTTATGTAGATACATAGCTAACAATACATCTACATCAACAGAATCCAATGCTATTCTTAAAAGACGTTTATAAGCGTTTCAACGGCGTAACCTTCTTAGAGAGTCCTCAAGCAATGGTTCTTTGCCATTAGGTCAGATCAAATAAAATCTTTAAGTCCACATTTAATGAAATATTTCGTCATCGGAGGTGACCTCCTTCCACCTGCTTGGAAGTAAATTTCATTGATTGATCAAAATATTGAATTATGACAGAAATTAATTACATCAATAGGAAATGCGCTCATGACCCACTCAGTGAGAGTGGCACAGACAGGGGCTTCGTCACTGAATCACAATTTATGCCAAAAAAAAATTAAGTTTTTACTGCTTTCTTCTTTCAAAATCGATTTTAATCATTCTTTTTTGGTTTAACGCTGAATTTGCATTCTTTGGGTTAATCTGGACAAACACATTTAGTTACACCAAATACTGAGCATTATGTTGCACTATGCCTCCAGCAGATGCAAATACGTTAGTGGGGACGCACAGACTGATTTGAGATTGTTGCAAGCAGCAAAACTCATCATCATTAAGAGACCGACGCAGCTACAAATCAACTGTCATTTGCATGCTTTCCAAAATGTTTAACCTAAAAAAGCGACACAACGGTACAATGGCATAACAGGAAGAGGAAGCAGACACGCTCGCATGACGCAAATAAAAGGTGAAACACCAGCACACTTGAGTCGTGTGTCACCGAAAATTCCATATGAGTAAGAGTTAGCGTACACACTAGATGCTTGAAACGCTCGCTTGCTTTCCGGTTGCAGCAGCCAGCAAGCCAGCCAGCCATCGGTGAGTGCACTCATATAGGGCATAGTGCCAATACAATACTGCAGAGTGTAACCGAATGCATTTGTATATTATCGCAGTTTGGTATCTATGCACCAGCATTTAACGCTATGGGGAGTGAGTACGCACATACACAAACGCACAAATGCGCAAAACGAATGTGAGCGCAAACAATAACATGTTTGAATGTGAAAGTGAAACTAAAAAATAAAATGAAAGCTAAAAAGAAAAGAAATAAAAATAATAACTGACAACAAAAAACAGAAACAGAAATTCGACGAAAATATTACGGCAGCAGAGCTTGCAACATGACCGTGGGCGTGCGGCATTGCTTGTATAGCCAGATAGTTAAAAGGGCAGTGGAAATGTGAGCAATTCTAAAACGAGGACAACATTTTTCGACGCTCGACAGGATGGAATCAGCGGAAGCGGAAACTGAAGCAGCTGCTGGTCTAGGTGTAAATCTATTTTTAAACCACCTCGGCTCATCCGTCAGCGGAAAGTTGACGCGGGGTTTAATGCTCAACGATACTGCTTTTTGAGGCGAATATATTGGTTTAATTATTGAGCTTTGCATTGGCGGTAGTTTGCATTTAATTTAAGCTTAACCAAGATGGAAGAGTACAAGGTTTGACTTGGCTTTAAAATAACACCTCTGAATTTAAACAACTTACAAAAATAGATTTAAATGGCATTTAGGTTTGTTATAATTTTGGTTTAATTATTATTTTATTCTAAATGTAAGTAAAGCTTCATGGTACTTCATCTCAGAATTGCGTTGGCTAGCCATTGCATTGTGTTTGAAGCAAGCAATTATTATTTATCGAAAACAGTATCAATTTAATTTTTGTTGGAATTTATGGCAACTCCTTTCGAGCTCAGTTAATATAATAATATTACACTGACAAATGAACGGTAGAAAACAGCTCACTCGATTCAAACTCAGGACAGAGCTAAGCATATGAAATGCATATGTCCATATATAATACCAAAATATATAAGAAAAATATATAAGGATAATGAAAATACGCAAATTTCGAATAATCCTCTCCTATATAGATTAGGTTACATTTAGAGTTCTTTTTGCAGTTTTCAGAAAATAATCTCCTAAAGGATAACTCTAAAAAAAAAAAACCTTGCAATAATACACCCTAAATCTTAAGTAGTTTGTCCTCGCATGTTGTGCTATCCACTAACATGCTACTACTTTCTATAACCCCTGAATGTGTTTGCACAGACTTCAGTAAGCTATTTCCAACAAAATTACTGATAATGAATGAAATGAAGAGTTACAGATATTAGTCGCCGATACTCCATTTCACACCCATATATTACTGTCAGACAAAATTATGGCTCCCGGAAGAATTTACATTGAATTTGCTGTAAATAAGGTACCTCAAGAGACTTTATCAGTCTAAGTTTTGGCTTAAATGCCTTCATAACAAGGCTTGTGTTATAGAAAATATTCAAAAGCACCTGAAATATTTCACCACATAAACTTTTGATTGTAGGCAGAACTAAAAAATTCCCAACGAAGTCAAGCTCTCTTTCATTGCGATTTGTATCACCATATTGTATACTATAAAAATACAATTTATTCAAATTAATTTTTAAAATGTGTAATTTTTTAAAACATTACTCCAGTTCTTCTTGGTGTATATATTTTTTAGTAAGCTAATAATAGGTAAATGACCAAATAAATGTTTCAGGTGAAAAGCTATTCCATACAGTGGTATAGTTTCCGTCTATGCCAAGGTTTTTTTTATTAGATTTAGTACTTATTTTTTAGATTTTGCTCCAAGAATTTCGTAAAAGAAGAATATTTCTATTTTATTACTGTTTTAAAAAATATAATCAATATTTTTCGAAATTGTGCAGTGAAATGAAAGGACACTAAGGTGTATGTGGTAACTCTTGAAGAAATATTGGGCCGATTCGAAGTCGAATTGCAGAGCAAACGGCCACAAGGGCGAAGTACGCTTCCGCCATGAGCAAGTTGGAGCATCGCAGAGTTAAGTATATTGAGCGAAAAGGAGCCTATGGTGAAAAACAAAGTGCTATTTTCTTTGCATTTTGCTTTTGTAGGCTAAATGTTTATAGAATTGGACTGTTCCTATGCCCGTGCCAAACTTATGGATGCAACAATCAGCACGCCGCTTATCTATCCGAATGAACCATTAACACACACATGCATATACAGACATATACAAATAAATCGCTGGTAATGTGGTGCAAAACGTACAGTTGAAATGAAAGAGTGAAGATGACAAATAAATTAAAAGGGGAGTTGAAAAATCAGGCAACTGCAAATCAGCGCGTCGCCCCTTTAGCTTTCTGCCCTGCCACAATTATGACTCGCTTAAATGTGCCAGCTCATTTATCGGCTGCCGGCTGCATGATGTCTGCCTGACACGCTGGTTGGGTGCAGTTTGACTCATGATATGCATATATACATATATATACATATATACATATGTAAGTATTTGCGAATATATGTGGGTGTATGTGCTACATTGCCAACATGTCACACTTTCATGACTCACTACACGCCGGTGCATAAGCTTGTAGAAATTTCATTTCATACTTTTGAATGACTATAAATGTACGCACAGCTATGTTGGAAACTGAGACTGCCGAACAACGGGTAACCAAAGCGTGCATGCAGATATATACAGTGTACATTTATGCAGCCATTCATTTATACGTGCATAAAATTTCAGCACACAACTTGCCATGAGGTCAGACATGGAGCTTGTACCACCGCAGAGATGTGGCGCAGATGCCGCATCGTCACACCGCTGTATATAACTGTGACATCATTGCATTTAATTGAAAAACTTTTATGCGCTGCGAGCGTGAAAACAAATATCATAACTTGTATGTGTGTATATGTGCACTTGGTGCAGAAATTCTCATGCTTATACATTTACTAGCACATATAAATATCTTCAGCACACTATTGGCACACTCTTCGACGCATGTGGCCAGTAATCCTTACTTCTCCACTTCGCAGCACTTGTCTGTCGTTGTGCTTGACATGTCGTTGAGTTGAGCGTTTTCTCGCTCACTTTTTCGCTACACAACTTTTCCACTGGCTTAAGCACAGTTTATTGTTTAACCATTTTTTCCGCTGTCAATGTCCTGCCACAGTCTGAAGGATTCTTCAAGGCTTGTCGCATTATTTACGCACAATTTGGCTGCCGAGCGGACTGTGCAGTTGAACTGAGTCATGTCCATAATGTCGCTTCATCAACGCCGAAACACAACAGCGTCAGCTGTCGCAGCTGTTCTCCTCATGGCAAATGAAGATGAAACAAACATTGTGAAATAGTGCACATTAAAAGTATATGTTGCATACATATAACTGCAACAACAAGTCAAAACGGGAATGTAATTTTCTTCAAATTTTATGCGTGTAGATATGTTGTACATGATAGCACAATATATAAAAATTGAGAATGTCTTTTAATGACTTTGTGAAAATAATTCAGTAAAAAACGCACTAAGCTTTTTTAAGAAACATTTTAACACACAATCGGCAGTTATCAAGAAACTACACTCAACTCATTGAGTTTACTCGCTTCATAAACCCGTTTTAAACAATTTTATAATTAATTAAATTAAGAGATTTTCTCATATATCTGCCAATTCCATAGTGCTGTATATTACAGAAGTTAAACTCCTTTGGCGCTAACTCTCCTTAACGATAAAGCTAATGAAAGCTGGTACTCATAACCATATATCTCTGATTTTATCTCTAGCGATTAAGGATGGTCCCTCTCATAGACATTAAGAAGCTTTCCCGAACCAACTTTTTTATTTAATAATATTTCAAAAGCCTCAAAATATTTATTTTTTAATGCGCTCCTTCCCTCAGAATTAATTCAAATATTTTTCACTCTTTCTTTATCTATGAAAGGCGAGACAGAAGTAGGGTTTTTAATGGGAGATCGGCCGACTTCAGTTCATAGTTACGGAACTACCAATCGATAGTTATGAATGCTTTCTTTATTGTTCGTATGCTTCCCCAAAAATAAAAACTATCTTCTGACCAACATTTCGCGAATAATGTGATATCTATAAATTAGATAACAGATAACAAGGTATACCTGCTGAAAGTTCCACTTTACATATTTGACATAATGTAGGAGCTTTTGCTTTCTGTGAAAGAGACTTGTAAGTCTTACAGTAGGTTTGCTAAACAAATTTAAGAATAAAACAATTAAGAAAGGGTTCGGGTGCAGACGAAATATTTATACCCTCATAATTTGCAAGAATTGAAGACGGGAAAATAAATCGAAGAAAACAATTCTTCAGATAACTCATATGTTTACCGGTATATTCTACACAAAGTCCACTAGAATAATGAAAACCAGTATATGTGGCATGAGAGGGCTGGAATAATTCATGAACCAATTCTACCCATTTTCGGCACCAACATACAGTATATCCAAGCAATTGTGTTTTTTGAAATTTGTGTATTTTGAATATTTTTTTTAGACATCTTACATATTGACCAATATATTCGATATAAAGTCAAACAGAAGTATGAAAATCCTTATATTAGGTATATGGGAGCTAGGAAAAGTACAGAACTAAGTTTATCCATTTTTAGCATCAAGGCATATTATTATCAAGAAAAGATGCCCACTTAATTCCAATAAGATATCTCTCAGATTTACCGATATTTTCTGTATACGTCTTTTTGTTACGTCTTCCGTGATCCTTTATTCTAACTTTTTTTATCTATCTATTGCTGTACTGTACTGTAAATTAAAAATGCGAATGTGGTGTACGAGTTGCTGAGTTGTATGATTTTATCTATTAGTGGCCGATGTCACGCCCATTGTATGCTTTTAATACCGATTTACATGAAAACCTGCTTTACTGTTCTTTTGATTTAATTTAATGCGCCCGTTGATTTTCGTTAGACAATTGTGGAACTTGTAGTGATTTTGAACATAGCTTTGAAAGAAGAATGGGCGGGGTTATTAGTTTTTTAACTTAGTTTGTGACTTAGTTATACATATAACTTTTTATTAACACCATTTTTTAGACTTTTTTCTGTTCACTTAGTATTCTTAAATAACTGTATTTGTATCTTGAAAGATTTTCTATTATTATTGGTCATCCCTTGGTGTAAAGAAATAATCGTTTTAATATAAAACTCTCAATAGAAATTTTATATTCACGACTTAAAGCTTTCCTCAAAATTTCTCAGTAAAATAATATAATACATAGTAATATGTATGTATATGTACATAGTAATGATTATTACTATGTACGTATATATATGTTAAAGTGTTATGAATGCATAACTGGAAGGTATTTTCAATTCAAATAAATGTAATCACTAAATCAATGCTTTTACTCAGCTTTTTTCTAAATCCAGCTAATTACACTTTACAAAGAGCACACATAGACTTACTTAAAGAGCACGGCGGTAATGCATGCTTACATACAAACATATATCTCCACATTCGAATCGATTAAATTCATGCGGTTACCTGCCGAAGTATGCGACGAGGCAAAGAACTTACGGGTATAACTGTTTGTGTTTGGTTACTTAGAGGACATTGGTTGCGACCGGAGCACACCCACAGTTTGACCACAAGAAATTTCTTCAATTAATACTTTTGTTCAACTGCTAAGAAAGAGAACAACGAGAAAAGGTTGTAATTATAGTAAATGATCTGACACGTTACGGTGCAGTATGTGTGGCTGTGTGTGCGTGCATGCAGGAAGGAGCAAGTACATACAATTGAGAATGTAGCATGCAATCGTTCGAGTGTTATAGCGTTGCCACCTAGGCGACAACTTTCTTTAGAGTAATTTCATTCATTTTCTCTCTTTTCTGAGCGCTTGTCATTTATTACGGGTAATGGATGCTGGGAAGTGGCGCCGCTGCAGTCTTCATTTCGGATTTACGAGCTTACATGTACATACATATACATAAATATATATATTACATACATATTTGTTATTGCTGCACTTGCTCTCGGCTTGTTGTCGTTCATTAAAAAGTTGTTTGCTATTAGTTGTCGCAATTTTTTCACGCTTTCTTCCACTTCCACTCTACTACACTTCATGCCACTCTGCCTCGACCCACTAGCTGCGGTGTGATGCGGATCTGCACTGCAGCATTCGAAGAAGTTTTTAACAAGTATACTTTTTCACTTTAGCCCACTTCTGCCACTTCTCCTGCATTTAGGCACACAGCATCTCTTTCTTGTTGTTCTTTTAATTTTTTAGTGGTTCTTGGTAATTTTTTAAAAATTAATGATGGCGGCGTCGAACATTTTTCCAACGATATTTGCTTTAGTACTTTTCATTTAAAGATTGCAGCTGTTGACATAAATCATTTAGTGCTTTAGTTTTAGTTTTTTCTTTTTTCTTTCTTTAAGTTTTCCTCCTTCGATATTCTTCAATATTGCTCTTTTTGAAGTTATGGTCAGTTAATGAAATTAATAGCTCAAAGTTGCTGCCCGGAAACTCTTTTAATTTCTTATATGCGATATATATATATATATATATTTTCTTTTACGCGCTCCTCTCAATAATTCTTCACGACTTCGTGGGACCAAAGTTTAGCGGAAAGCAGCTTAGTAATGTATAATTAGAAGTTATGCCGCTATTAATAACTTTTAATTGCGAATGACTTAAGCTGCAACCGAACATGCTTATACACTAAACTTAATGACTTGAAAAGTTTAAAGTTCACTTAAGAATTTTTTCCCGTAAATGGTGAGAATTAATTGGAGCAAGAAATGTGCATTTAAGAAAAATAAGAGAATATTTTAGAATATTTATTCGACAAATAAATATTATATAGAAAATTTGTCATTAAGTTGTCAGGTCTTTATGAAAAAATGGCGCCCGCTATAAAACTATAATTAGAATATGTGACTACTTGACTTGGCTCCGGGGTTATACTAATTGAATTTGGTAACTTCGTCAGGTAATACGTTACGGTACCTGATACGTTACGTACGGTACGTACGTACGGTAATAGTTTCAATTTGGTTCATTATTATTTTTATTTCACACAGTTAGTCGTAAAATTAAATAAATTAAACTTTATCTGAAGTATTAAAATATCACAAATTTTATTAAATTTAGTGGAAAAGCTTTAAATATTATGCTAGAGTATAGTTATTTAATTAAACCTTCAAGAGAGAAGAAAATCCTGTATCATTTATCCATAGTATTACATTATATATTTATTAAATTACTTATTGATATTTTGCAAACATCATTAAGTAAACCATGTTTTGGGTACAGGATTATTTTCACAATTGTGGGTATTAAAACACTAAGAAGCAGACATATACATATATTATGAAATCAGACATCATATGAAATATTCCATTATCTACAAATTCAATAACAATTTCCGTTAAAACTATACATTATGCATCAAAATTGTATGTTGCTTTATTTATAGATACATTATCAACATTATTTTTTATAGATTACATTTAAAATATTTGTTTTTAAAATACAGTTGAAATTTACTTCTGACAAAAAATTATTACAACATTTTATAACTTTCCAGCACATATTATTTATTTAAAAAATTTTTTTTATTAATCATATTAATGCAGTAAGAAAAAATATTTAATTATTCTGCGCTACCCCTTCCATTCCTCTGATGGTTAATTTCGTAAATATTACTTTGCGAATGTATTATATAATGTTAACAAATTTTCACTTGAGCTCCTTAATCCTCTTTAATAAAAATTTTTTTCATTTCTAAGACTAGCTTTACATTTTATTCTTAATGATAGCAACTGTGTTTATACAATTACACTGTAGTTATAGAGACTTACTCTCAGCTTTTCCATATATAGGTATTCATATAGCTCAGAGAGTATAAGGAGGACTCTCTGATAAGGTGCCTTTTATTTGTGGGGCTATTCGAATTATGAATTATACAGATATCTCAAACGAACACTGGGGGCATGGCCCTGAAAGTCAATGGTTCTATAAAGACAATTGCTTAGAAGGTCATTTCATGGCCCAACGGTTGACGATTTATACACTACCAAATATTTTACATTTCTTGCATTAGTTTGCGTGATAGATTAGATGAATTCGTTTCGGCTAATACCAATCGATATGATCGAACTTAAGTTTAGGCTTTTAGGCTGACAGTGGGAAGACGAATTTCCTCACTTTGCGGTTGCAGTTTGTGGTAAGTAATCCTGGGTGGTGGGAACTGCTTCCTCTTACGTCCATCCATATACGTTCTGCTATGAGTTGACGTCGATGATATGTTTGATCATCTTATGCAGATCATATTAGACGAAGTCTATTCTGGTTTACCTTGGTATTTTATTGTCAAGGAGAAGTTGAATTTTTGTTGAAAATTTTAGGTATTTATTTCCACCACGTTTGTGTTAAGAATACGTTGTACTTAATTTATTTATGTTTTCTATTATTTACTTTCTTGACTACTTTGATTTTATATATTATCAATTATAGATGATGCTTACGATTTCTTGAAAAAGTTATTAACGCAGTTACCACAAGTGAAGTTCTTGGCTGTAAACTAGGTACTAAGTAGTATAATTAAATAAGCTTTTCTAATAAATATTCGCTTTATAATTATAAAAATTATGAAATCATTTCAATTAATCTAAGAAATTAACCATTGTTAATATAAATATATAACTACACTTTTTCATAGCAGATCAAAGAAATATTTTTTATAAATCTCCTGCATATTTCAATAAAATTTGATATTTCCCTCGATATATAAACAATAAAATAAATTTAAATAAAAATCACAATTCGCGTTTTAATAAATGGCCTGATTAAGATCATCAAAATATTTTTTTGATTCTCGCCACAAAATATCTTAAAGTTCAATGCTTCATTTAGTCTTATGTCAGCATAGACATACATACTTAAAAATATAAAACTAACTGGTATTCATTCAGATAAAGTACTCATTTACTTGCATAATTTATACAAACGCACCGCTGAAGTGTTGGGGATTAATATTCAAGTATATGTAACCCATGTAACGGCTGAGCGTTCAACATCAACTCCAACAATAAAATGCATCGCAAGCTCATAAATGAGCAAAACGGAAATTTATATTTAATGAGATTTTAAAATGCAATATCCGGTAACTGCAGAAGCTCGAACTCGAACTCACTCACTTGCTCTCACCACCGCGTGTTTAAAAATACTTAAAAACGCATTCGCAAATGAAAATGAGAAATAATGCAAACATGCAATGACAATAGCAACAATTTTCAAAAAATGTTGGCGCTGCAGCCGGAGGTGTGAACGGGCGTGGCGACAGGACTTACGTAGGTACGCATAATTATTGCAATTATTGAAGCGCTTTATTTGCATGAATCTTCGCCTTTACATTTACCCGTCATGTGAGCTTTTGTCTGCACATTCTTAAGACAAATACTTTGCTTCGTCATATTCACTTGTGTTTCTTCTGATTCTTAAACAATTATAATGTAACTCTCAAGCATTTTCTCTTTTATTATCTGCTAAGTTGCGTCGTTTTTACACTTTCTTCGTCAATTGTTTTGCCTCAATAGTTGTGAAAGACTTCCTGCTATTGCACGCAACGCCGTCACCAGGCTATTGCCATCACTCGGCAGCCAACAGACAATAGTTGGCTATCAAAGCATCAGCTTGTCGTTTACTCATTGTTCTTCATTTAGGTGAAGCCTTGCTGCGCTGATTGTTACTCAAAATGCCTAGTGTATAAAGAGCACACGACTGCAATACATTTTTCTCCACATGCACCTTTTTTTAAGCAACTTTTATTCTGTACCAAGTATTTCTTTTCAATTTCATGCACCGATGTGTCTTTGCACTCAAATGCACCGAAGAAAATATGAATGAAAAGTTTCAAATTCTTTCACTCAATCCAAAAAACATTTGTTTCAATTTCTACCCTTCCTCTTCCCACTAACACTATTTTTCTCGTTATTGCTTTCATTCCTATTACCGGCAGAACTTCGGCCATTCTTCACAATCAGTCAGACTGGTAAGTGAAACGATACGAGAGAATAGATAATACAACTGGGGAGAACATTCAAAGACTTGTAATATAGTCTTCGGCATATCTAGTCGAATTTGAGTGATATATATTGCCGATATGTAACGTTGATCTTAAACGTAAACTTGGTACATAAGAATATTATAAGAAGAATGTTAGTATTGCAGTGGGACGTAATCGGAAATGCCAACCATGCCCACAAAATTACGTTAATCGAAAATATATAAAATGCTATAACTAAGTCTCAAATGAAGATACAAAATCGTCATTTGGTACAAGAAATTGCAGTAGGGAGGGGTATTCCTTATCTCAGCAACCATTTAACTAATTTCAGCACTTAACATTATCCAAAAATTCTTAAGTTACAATGAGAAAATGTGTGAAATCGGAATCCAACCACGCCTACTTCCCATGTACCACAATTTTCAATTCCATATGATTCCTTCATTTTGCATTACATAACTTAAGCACCAATAAAGATATCGAAATAGACCTTAGTACAAATAATGCCTCCAAGTCTTGTTTACTTACAAAAATAGTTGAAATCAGACTATAACTTTTCAAGCTCCCTGATACCGAATATGTGGACCTCAGTGCCCATGGCTGACTTTTTGCTGAAAATAACTGCCAGTCTGTAAGATATTTTATTAAAAGTCAAAGAGCATTTTTCTCCGTTAATTGTGTATCCTTTTGTGGAAAATGGTTAAAATTGGATCAGTACTTCCGCTATCCGCTACATATCGGTCAGTCTGCGAGAATATTCTAATAAGAAAACATCTTTTCCTGGTAATACTGTGTCCTGATGTCAGAAATGGGTAAAATTGTGGCAATAATTCCCACAGCCCCCATATGCCTAATATAAGATTTCCAAATTTACATTTGGCTATATACCGCTTATATCGGGCAATATAACGGATATCTTAGTAAAATTAAGTGAAATAATGGAATTCCCAAGTTCGGTATAAAGTTTTTCCTAAACTTTGAAGTATTGTACAGTCTTTGATCCTTGCAAGTTGAGAGAGTATGTTAGGTTACACCCAAACTTAACCCTCCCTAGCTTGTTTGTAACGGAGAGTATAAGTTTAACTTATGTTTTCTCAAGAGTTGAACCGGGATATCGAATAGTAAGATACTTATGTATTTATTATGTATAAGGTATGGCTTTTATTTGCAAATTAAAAAATCGACGAGGTACTTTGGCACTAACTTACCGATGTTAATAAATTAAAAAAAGTGTCTGGTAGTGTGCCTGGTCTAGCATCAGATAAATATGAATGCAGATTTCGAAAGTTGGGTATAAAAGTAGCCTTGCAAAACAACAAGTTTGTTTATACATTTTTTATAATCTTATTTTATTTTGTTTTCTTTATGTGCAGCCGAACTTTCGCAATTCCACACTACTTTTACTACACACTACTCCAGTGTGTTAGGTTTTTAACATTGGCGTGTTGTAAGAATTAAATTTCCGAACAAAAACAAAGACAACAAAATAGCCCAGATTGTCTGAAGTGCATTGTCGGTGAGTGCGAGTACTTAATGAAACAAAGAAAAAATATAAAATATATATAGATATACAAAAATATGTTGCAACATACACACGCCTCGATACAACGCTTTGTTCAGCTGTGTGCAGCTGTGCGCTGAGTTGGAAAAAGGCTGTCAGAAAAACAAGAAAAAGCGACTTTAATATTTAGCAAAATAACCGAAAAAAGTTTGGCAATTTGTCACAGCAGTGCAGCGATGTCGCATGGTTTTTAAGTAGCCCACTTACACACACACACATACACACTCAACCATAGACACGAACACCAGCCTCGTAAACAACGCCAGACGCACGCTGCTCTCTTTCAGGACCTCCAACTGATGATCCTTTCTTTGTGTACAGTTTGGCTTCACTGCCTCTCTTCTTCTACTCGTCTGCCCTGATGTGTTTTTTTTTTAACTTTGCTTGTTTTAGTTTACTAACAATGAAAGTTTTTTTGTTTTTTAATTTTTGTCACTTCGCTGTCGCTTCTATCGCCATTGACTCTACCGAAGAGATAATAAATTTTGTACTGTTTTTAGTATCTATTTTATACACTTTTTGGTAAGCATTTTTTTCTGCGAATTTATTGCACTGTTGTTGCAGTCAGTTGGTGCACACAAATAAAAAGTTTTGATTTGTAATCAGTGTCCTTTTTACATTCTATTGCCGTTATATATTTTCGGCCCCATTGATTTACTGCAGCAATGAAATATATTGTTGTTTTCGCTACGACCTTGGTGGGAGGAACACTGTAGACCATGGAAGGAATGCTATATGCTTCAATAGCCGTAAATGAGAGGCAATCCAAAATTTTCAACTTTGAGGAATTGAATTTAATAAAGAATGTTTATTGGAAAGTAGTGCGATAAAGTAAGTCTTCTCGAATAATTTGCAAGATATACTCCTAGTTTCGTGTATATACCAATTTATAATTTAGAAGGCTTTATGGACTTCTTATAATATCTAATCTCTATATCCGTTAAAAAAAAGTCTCAGTTTTCAATGAAATTATCCTTCTCCTTATTATCCTTACTTATTTGGTATTTAAAAGATATTGTAAGTTTATTTGAATTATACTCAGCATTTTTGCTACATACTGTAACACGATATTCCCCGACACCATATTTGCTCTGAGAGAAGTCGTAGTATTCAAATAACTTATCTGTTCGTTGTGCCCACATTGTGCATATGTGATGAATTTGGTTGGGGGTTGTTGATTTGGAAACAGTTCTGTAACTTTCTGGGTATTTTCACTAGACCCTGGATACTAGTTTTCAATCAATGATGTGTTAAACTACCGCGTAGTCGATTAAACTGGGTGATTACAATTCATATATTATTGGTTAGTAACTTTGATATTTACAGTGAAATCAAAATTAATTTAAAATTCCTAAAACGAACGGTTTTCCATACTAAACTTAAAATTTTAGTAAGGGGCCGAAATCAGGTGGAGTTTGCCTGAAAATAGCAAAAGCTCAAAATGAGCGTGGTTCAGTTGTGGTGAAAACAAAATCAAATTTCAGAAAGACATAAAAAAGGATGTGGTGTGAGAAGCGGGAGAGGGAAATTGTTTCGCCTCCTCTAAGAGTACTAATTATTGTCAAGAAGAAGAGAAAATACAATGATCTATACATTTGTATACAAATTGAGTAGGTTTGTGAGTAAAAGCGAATTATAAAAATAGAATACAACTTGGTCTCGTGAGTGCATCGCGCTATGTACACCCACAGATTTGTTATTATATTTCCAAATATAGTAAGTAACATTATAAATATTATAATGCTCCTTTTTTTAGGAGATTAACCTTTTTACAAATCCTGACCTTAAGGAGTACTTCTTGCAATGATTGTTAAACACATATTTATACACTTGACTGGTATTAAAAAAAAGGTCCCATAATCTGCTTCCAAGGGAAGTCGGGTCGTGAACAGGTCTAAATTTACTCTTAACTCGGTAGCATTCTTTGAATTTATTTTGAATACTTTTGAGTTTAAAAAGATAAATGAAAGAATAGGAATTGAATTATTTTATTTCCTAGAAATTATGTAAAAGATAACCGTTTAGGACGAAGTTAAAAACTTATAAAGTAATCAATGTCTTTGTTCCTTAATATAGTAAAGACAGTTTTTCTTTAATTAATTTTTTTGAAGGAGAGACCAGTTTGGGCTTAAATTGGAACTAAGAATATAATTTGAGATATTTTTGATAATGGTATTACTGGTTGAGAGGATGAAGCCGGGTGAAATTGGTCATTAATCACCGTATTAGTTTTTGTTGGTTGAAAACATAATTATTTACTATCTTTTAATTTAAAGTAATGAGGTGAAACTAAGGCACACTGTTGATATTGTTTATATCAGTAATTGTTTAGAAGTCTTATAGTCATTGAAAAAAGAATAATAGAGGTATAAATAATGATATTTCTTATGATATAAATGCTTAAAAATAGTATATTAGTCTAATAATAATTGAAGTTTATTCTTTTATGCATACATATACAAAAATTCCAAAAAAAAACGATATGGAACCCCAAAATATATACAGACATACATATATCTCAGCGCAACAATATTGTTGCTTACTCACATATGTTGACCGTTATACCAAACTAAAGCGCATTGATATGCAAGAGTAATCTCTGCATATACATACAGACACATGCACCCACATATTTATCCTCAATTTCTGCAATGAATTCTCTTAAATTTAGTGGACTGTCGGCGACAACAATTGCCAAAGCGGAAAATCGTACACGCCTCACTGCATTTTGATTGCAATATAGAGGGAGAGAAGAGAGAGATGGAGAGGGAGAGCGAGTGAGAGCGAGAGCGAGAAAAAGCGAAAGGCCAACGCATACGTACGAATTAAAAGCGCAAAAATGCAAAGGTGGCAGTAGGGTAGGCTGGCATAAAAATTAACAAAAGTTAAAATGACAACAATAACAACAATGCCATGCGATAAATACGCGTAAAATGTCGGCAACAAATAACGACGTCGGCAAACAAATCGCATAGCGTAGTGAATGAGACGTACAGCACAGCAGAGCATAGGGGTGGTTCCTGCAGCAGAACCAACAAGTTGTGCATGCACCGTTGCATTGTTGCAAGGACGAACAAGGAGGCGAATGAATGAATCGCGCAGCATGAATGACAGCAAATGCAGTGAATATAGCGGGTAAAATAGCATAACGTTACGTACAATTTAGCTTGGCCGCACACATTGTGCAACAGTGTAGTTGGAATGGGTGCATAATAAAATGTTATTGTTATTGTTTGCTGGCTGCTTTCAAGTTAATTTTTTGTTCGCATTTTAATTTTCATTTATATTTTATTTTCAAGTGAAATTTTGTAAAAGTGAAATGCGTATGAAAATGGGACAGTTGAAGGGGAAATTGTTTGGAAAGCGAAATTGGGCAGCGAAATTTCATTGAAAGTAGGACAGAAAGTTCGTTTTGTTTCGCCTTTCAATGTGATGAATAAAATGAGCACTTTTCAGAATATTTGCTCATCTTTGGTAAATGAAATAATAATTTCTTATAACTGTTATATACTATTACACATAACCGTTTATATTTTTTACTGTAAGAAATTGTATTAAACTATGCAAAGTAAATTACATAGTTTGAATTTTCATTTGTAGGTAGCACAATTTATTTATGTTATTAGATTTTCTATTTAGAATAACTAAGAATATTAAGGATAAGAAAAGGTAAGGCAGCTATCAATCATAGATATAATTTTTTCCTTTTTTTCATATATTTTTGGGTTAAAAATAAACCAAAGCATTTTCATACACTTCATCAAAAAGGCTATTATTAAGCTAGTTGGAAAGAGAAAAAGTAAGAAAAATTTTAGAAGAAAGCGATAGTCTTGTTTACAGTTTGGAAAATCTTCTATGACTATTTTGGTTGTGGTTTTTGTGAAGATCCATCTAAAAGGCTAATTGACGCTGTGTGTACATAGTTCAAGGCGAATATTTCCGCCGATTTGATTATACCTGAACAGTAACAAAGAAATTTCCTATGATCTTACTGTATAACAGATATTCAGTGTGAGAAACTGATGGAAGAGGGTAGAAAATGTGCGTGATTAGCACTTGATGTGAATATCTATAATACATTTTACAAATTTACCTACAATAAGTTGCTTATTTAAGACAGTACCTGCCTTATGATCAAAGTTTTTTCGAGTTTATGGGAATTCTTGAAGAAAAATGTTATACTTTTATCCATATTTGGCCAGTGTTAACACTTTGAAAACCACCGATCGTTGAAATATTTATTCTTGAAAGTGTTGGTTTTTTTTAAAAGGTTGCTTTGTTTTCCTAGAGATTACGGAAAAGTCTTCAAATCTCGTTCCGAAAATAGTTTAAATAAAAAAAACTTTTGTTTAATGCCCTTTGTACTTTCCGACCTAACTAAATTTATAGAACAGATCACAACACTTCTCATAATCTTTATTTAGAAAACCCATATTCAGGCATTGTATATATGCTACTTGCTTATTAAAGTTTTATCATATTTTTGACAAGTTTCATCACTATTTTTATTCTTCTTGGAATAGATGTGTTAATATATAGAAACCCTTACATTCACTTTTGTTTAAACGTTTTTGAGATATATAGATATAAATGCTATTTTGAAGTCTTATTATGTTTTTGTATTTATCAACGGGTCCTTTTTTATTCCCAAGCGGCCACCAGTTATCTACCCGGAGTTATTTACTGCTTGAGTTAATGAATTAAAAAAAACGGAAGTAGGCTTAACTTAATTTTAGGTAAATTTATTTTAGAATATATATCTATCCAGTGAACTTTGGTTGTCTGTTATCGGAGTCTCTTTTCTCAGAAAATTAGATACATAAGACATATTCATATTCCAGCCAACAGAGTACTCTCAGCAGCAGACGCGACATTTTGTGATAATATAAGGCGATTTTTTTCTTCAAAAAAAAAAAAAAACAAAAACTTTAAAATTCTGCACCAGATTTTTTATTCCTTATTTATATTTTAACATGTGGATGGTGTAGGGTAAATGTTAATTATGTGCGAGAAAAAAAAAAAACAGCTGTGTCCTTTTCATGCTAAGTATTAACATTTATGCGTTTAATAGTTTTGTGGGGAAAGTAAAGCTTATGCACACCTGATTGTAAAATACTTTTAGTTTTGTTCGTTTTATGCAACTAATTCAACATACGGGCCATCTAGCTTTGTGGGTGGAAATTATTTGTAGGAAATTTTCGCACATCGGTCTGCTGCAGTTTCACTCCAAATACTTGAAGCTCCTTTCACGGCACATACCTATTTCACAACTAAAACAGTAAATAATTGATTGTCACCAACTGGTCGGTATTCGACTACTATAACTGTGTACAAAATTTAAAGTGATTTCAATTCAGTTCGCATCTCCGTAATGTTGCTATTGTGATATGCTGCTGCGATATCAATGTTTTTATTATCCTGCTGGCATTGCTTTACTTTGGAATGAAGTTCTCCCTTTCAGTTGTTTGCCGTTATTGCGTTCTTTTTATATTTATTTTACGCTGTGCATTCTGTTCTCTTTTTGTCACTCGCAAGCGCGAACACTACAAAATGGAAACATTCTTCGAATTGTGCTCAAACATTGCTTCGCTGACTGCTTCGTACTGCTTGCATCTTCCGTACATTCTCACAATTTTTATACTCTCGCAACATGTTGCTACAGAGTATATTAGTTTTGTTCACCCAACGGTTGTTTGTAACACATAGAACTAAACGAGTTAGATATAGACATATATATATATAATTGATCAGGATGAAAAGACGAGTTGAAATCCGAGTGACTGTCTGTCCGTCCGTCCGTGCAAGAAAAATTCCCACAAAATGCCATTAATCGAAAACAGATAAAGTGCTATAAGGTAGATATGGCCCCGCCCTTCAGTAGGTTTAATATATATATCTCTTCATATATTATTAGTAAAATCTAAAAAAAAATAGTAAAATCTTACTCAATTAGTGAAATCGGATAATAATCACGCCCACCTCCCATACGTGTTGAAAACTACTAAAAGTGCGATAACTCACTGAACAAACACGTTAGAAACATTAAATCTTGCAGAAAATATCATACGGAAGGGTTGGATAGGATTCCGTGTAAGTTTTCGACTATGGGCGTGGCACCGCCCACTTTTGGGAGAAATCCTATGTCACAAGAACCCTTTAACCGGTTTCAACAAAATTGGAGCGTGACACTTTATTTGCATTTTTATGTCACGCTGTGAAAATGGACGAAATCGTTTAAAAAGGATGCCTACTTCTCGTATAACACAATTTTAATTTTCACCTGATTCTGTCACTTTATAGCAGATAAATCGAGCAGCAATTAAGATATGAAAATCGAACTTTGTACAAATTGTGCTTCCAGGATATGCCATCTCTTGCAAAAAAATAGACGAAATCGGATTATAACTTTTCAAGCCACGAGATACCCAATATTAGTCATAGATACCCATTAGATACCCAACTCATGATTGAGTGCCTCTATCTGACTTTTTATTGAAAATATCGGGAAATCTATAATGATTTCCTCTTCTCTGGTTGACTTTTTCCTCATGTATCTAATATTTTCAATTAAACCACTTTGGTTGAGTTTATATCGCATATATCACTTTTGAGTCAGTTTGATAGATTTTAGTATAAATATCTCTGACACGAAGCAAAATATAGCCACGAAAGTGACATGAGTCTATGACCTGCAATTTAAGTTAATGAGTTACCAAATATGATTGCAATCTATTGACAATTGCTTCGAATACTGAATGTTGAATTGTTCCGCAACATTTTTTAATATAAAGTGATGCCAGCACCTGAAAACATTTCGCAGCCTCTGATCCTTGCACATTGCGAGTGTATAAAATGTTCGGTTACACCCGAAGTTAGCCCTTTCTTACTTGTTACCTTTACCATTACTTGCGTGGGTGTGTGTGTTTTGTTATTCTGCGCACTATCGATTACATTTACGCAGTTGTTAGCTTGTTTCTTGCGCAAGTAACCTACTTTCGCAGCTCCTTCAGCCACTTTCCACCTTCGAAACATACGCACGCACACACAGCTCTACGCAGGCAAAAACAAACATTGAATTACACATTCTTGTACGCCACTCAATTACTTGATTACCTTATTGTGATTATTCACACTTGCAGTTTTCACATTTTTGCTCAGCTCTCGACTCACTTCCCTTAATACAACACCTCAAGCAACTTATTGGGAAATTAAATTTTGGTCTCCGATTGATTGCAATTAAGCTTTTTAACAATATATATATGTATATACTTTGCTTGTAAACACCTCCTTACTTAAAGTGGTCTCTCCTCTTCTGCGCTCCTTACCCTTATTCCTTTCTTCCTTATGCTCTCAAATTAACCTCTGAATTGCGTCGAGCTAATTGAAATTTATACCTGGAACAGCCTGGAGGAGCTGGCGTGCGAAGCAGAGTTTGTACCTTGTGCTGCTCCTTTCGTCCTATTGGCTTTGGTTGTTGTGGCAACTAATATTTTGCCCTGCCGGTTGCCATTATTCTCAGCTTATGCGTTGGCTATTTAATTGCTTAAAGTGTTATTAATAGCAATTTTAGAAATTTGCTGCAATCATGAAAACGAGCTTACTTGTGTTGTTATTGAAGCCATCATGTAGATTACGTGAATTGAATTAAGAATGCCTCTTATATTGTAGGTTAAGTTAAGTACCATTTGTGGAGCAAGATGTAACAATTAAAGAGAACGTTAAGAGAACGTTAGTCTGCTGTGAAATTTATTAAAACAAAGAAATAGAGTGAAAAGTAGAAGCGTGGATGCATCTGGAAGTCTGAGATGGAATCCGGAAACTGAATGCGAAATTGCTAAGAGCAGTTGTGCATACGTCTCTGTTCCGGTCTCACCAGGATACTCTCCTACCAAGGGACCAAAAATAGGGCTAACTCTCTTAAAGTCCATCTTTTCTAAAGTAGCTCAGATTATATTCTTTGCTCCTTAAGGATGCCCATCAATTTCATATCTACGATAGTTGGGAGTATTCCATTCACTTTCGTTACAAATATATAATAAGTATATTTAAAAACTGCGTATAGGAAGTATCGACTGCTAATCCTACTACTGCCTTAATAAATGTGATGTATTTCGTCCGATTAAGCGTCCATATAATGAACAACGATGTGATTTTCTTACGACAATCACTGGGATATTAAAGAAACCACAGTTCTTAACAGCGCATCCTGTGAATGAGTTTGAATTTACATGAGTTCGGAGCTTTTGCTTGAGAATGAGCTTTTATGCTCTTATCGGTACTGAATTCTTGAATGTGTATTTTGATCACTACTCAACAGTGATACTCAAGTATCACCACTTATATGCCAGTGATCCGTATTAGAGGCAACTGGTTATATGTTTTATAATAATTGAAGTCAGCATATGGACATATCATAGCGGAATAACCCTCGCCAAATTTTCGATTTATCTAGTCTTCTCTAAGGAAAAAAACTAAGTAATACTTTATCGCTGAAGCCAAGCGTTAATTATACTACTTATATCTAAATTTTTAATAAAAACGGTTTAGTTTGTTGGAAAATGTTTGGCTTAATATAAGCATATATGAAGGGAAAATGCTTATATAATAAATGGGTGGCAATGTTGAAATCAATTAAAAGTTTGCATTTAATCTAAATATCTTTCCTACAGCCATTTGAGTAGCTAAACACGAAACTTTCTTTTTGTTCTCTTTTCAAAGAAAGTTAACAAAAGTTTGTTTTCAAAATATATTTATTTCTTCCTTCAACTTTTTAGGTGAGTTTGTTTAATGAAATTTCAATTCCGAACGCTTCACTTCCCCATCATTAGATTCTGTCACCTTTGGCAGCAATTATGGCCGCATCATGCAGACCATATATAGTGAAAAGTGGCAAGAGTAGTCATTAGTCATTAGTCAAGCGAAGAATTTCTTTTAATAAAAATACTAAGGAAAAAGCAAGCTGAGAAAAACGCAGTAACAGTTGACAACAACAACTGAATAGAACAACAACAACAACAAACAACAACAAAACAACAAATCTGAATAGAACTTCCTAAACAACTGCTACTTCCTAACAAGTAATTATTGTGTCTAGGAATTTATGATTATGTTATCTTAATTGCATACATATTTGCATACATATAGTATGAAATATATTCACGTTTTACCACTTTATTACTATTATTCATGTCAAGCAAGTCAGTGCCAGTATTTATTTGTATTCTATTGGGGTAAAAAATTACTTATTCTTTGCACACATAACGACACAAACTCGCCATTACACTTTGAAGACATAAATTTGCTAACACCCAGTTCTTTAAGCTTTAAAAAAATTACTCATGTCTAATGTAAAGACTTTTTAAATACCCCCAACTACAATCACAATGCCTATACAAGCGGCTTTCGCATTATTTCAACTAAGCTGAAAGTTGAGCTGCCATATCAGTAGGGCCACAAATCATGCACTTAAAAATAAATATATACCAAAATACTTAATAGGCGAAGAAGCAAAATTTAAAAAAGGTCAACTGGCTGCGCCTATGAATAGACAAAAAAAAGTTGGAAATATGCAGGCATTTCGAGAAAAAGAAAACGACAAGCTAGAAAATAAAATTGTGATAAATCGGAGGCAAAAAAAAATTAAATTTGTCTAAAGCAGAAAGTGGAATGTACAACGCAAATATCGCTCGCCATTTATACTGACGTCTTAAGTATTTAGTGACGCTCGCACCACCCCACCCACAATTTAACGGGCTGATAACGTGCTTGGTTTATGAAATTGAAAACGGGAGACATAATAAGTATAATAAATTGAGATGACTAAAAATGTATTTGTGTTGCACAGCTACTCAAAAACGTTTCGATTTTTGTGGGTTGACATTATAGCACTGCCCTCTTACATACGTCCTGTTGTACAAGACAACGCTCGAGGGCTTCGCGAAAGCAAATATTGTCTGGGTGGTTAAACTACTTGTCAAAAAAAAAAATATTAGTACGCCTTAGTGCAGTTGGAGATAAACTATTATTCAACAATTATTTTAAAAATGCTAATAGATGTATATTTGTCTTATGCATCATGCGTATGTAATAAGTAATAAACTACGCACATTTATATATAAATATGATTCAATTAATTTTCATAACAATTATTTAATAGTAAATAATATGCTAATTTTGGAGTTATTTTTTAAGGTTTTCATAATCTCGCAACATGTTGCTACAGAGTATATTAGTTTTGTTCACCTAACGGTTGTTTGTAACACCTAGAACTAAACGAGTTAAATATAGACATATATATATATATATATATATATAAATGATCATGATGAAAAGACGAAGTGAAATCCAAGTCTGTCCGTCCGTCCGTCCGTGCGTCAGTGCAAGTGATAACTTGAGTAAAAATTAAGGTATTTTGACGAAACTTCGTACACGTGTTTTTTGTCGCCGTAAGACGATTGGTATTGCAGATGGCGTAATTGGACATCTGCCACGCCCACAAAATGCCATTAATCGAAAACAGATAAAGTGCTATAACTAAGCAGCAACTAAGCAGCTAAGTTATTTGGTATAGAGGATGCTAGTAGGGTGGGGCATCTATGGGCAAACATTTTTGTAATAGTGGGCATTGCCCCCCCAATAGGTTTAATATATATATCTCGGAACCGTTAAATCTATATCAATCAAACCGACAAGTGACATTATATTTGCATTCTTATCTCACGCTGTGAAAATGGACGAAATCTGATAAAAACCACATCTACTTCTCATATAACACAATTTTAAGTTTCGTCTGATCCTTTCACTTTAAAGTAGATAAATCGAGCAGCGATTATGATATAAAAATCAAACTTTGCGTAATAATGGACGAAATCGGGTTATAACTTTTCAAGCTACTAAATACCCAATATTAGGACCTCAGTGCCTCTATCTGACCTTTTAATGAAAATATCGGGAAATTTGTAAGATATTGTAATGAGATTGGAGGATTACCTTTCCATGATAATAGAGTGCTCTGGTACCAAAAATTGGGGAAAATCCGATAAATACTTCCCCTAGCTCATATATACCTAATGAAATAATATACCTAATAATAAAACAGATTTTCAACCTTCCGGTAGACTTCTTACCATATATAACGGTAAATCTGTAAGATATCGTAATGAAATTGGACGATTATCTTTCTATGATAATAATGTGATCTAGTATCTAAAATGGGGAAAATCCGGTCAATACTTCCCCTAGCCTCCATCTACCTAATATAAGGATTTTCAATCTTCCTGTAGACTTTATACCATATATAACGGTAAATATATGAGTTATCTGTTTGAAATTCAGAAAGCGTCCCTTTCTTATAACAGTATGTCGATGTGCTTAAAATGGATCAAATCGGGTAAACATTTCCCCTAGCCACCATGTACCTAATACACGGATTTTCAACCTCTGGGTTGACTTTATACCATATATTTCGGTCAATATGTAAGATATCATAGCAAAATTAAGTGAACGTGTATTATCGGATATACCATAGCTTACTGTCGAAAATGTGTGAAATCGGCCTTCGAATTATCCCAGCTCCCATATACTACATATAATGATTTTCGCTATTCTAGCAGACTTTATGCCGAATAAGTCGGTCACTGCGTGAGTTACATTCGCACAATTGTGTGAAAGCATGTTCCCTAACATACTTGAATAATGAAAAGAGTTAATGTGATCAGTGGAGATCTTCCTCTACCCCAAAAATGCCCGATACAAGAATTCCCGACTTTCCACCTGACTTTAAACCGTTTATGTTGGTCAATATGTGTGACATTTTAATGAAATTAAGTGGATATGCTTTCTTAAACACAATGTGATTTCGCGCTAAATATGAAAGAAATCGGTCTAGATCATGGTTTAACCGCTTATTCCTAATATAATGATTTCCTTTTCTCTGGATGACTTTTTCCTCATGTATCTAATATATTCATTAAACCACTTTGGTTGAGTTTATATCGCATATATCTTATTTGAGTTAATTTCGTAGATTTTAATATAAATATCTCTGACACGAAGCAAAATATAACAATGAAAGTACATGAGTCTATGGCTTGTAATATAAGTTAATAAGATACCAAATATGATTGCAATCCATTGATAATTTCTTCGAATAATGAATGTTGAATTGTTCCGCAACATTTTTTAATATAAAGTGATGCCAGCACCTGAAAACATTTCGCAGCCTCTGACCCTTGCACATTGCGAGTGTATAAAATGTTCGGTTACACCTGATATTAACCCTTTCTTACTTGTTTAATTTCTTTTTGTTACACAACAAGTTGTAAGCCTCTTATGAGCTACTTCCGTTTTAATTTTCAGCAACACAACGATTTTGTGCAAATAATGCAAACATTTTTTCGGAAAATTGGAATTATTTCGCTTCAAAAAAGAGAAAACCTTAATAATGAATTTTATTACAAACAAAACAATTCATCGCCTTTTGTGATATAAATTATTTAGATGCCATATTATTATATGTTAAGGTATAATTAAAAATTACTCCTCAGCAAGCTTATATTATTGCATTATTTTGCTTAATATTTGTAACAATTTAGTGATACTTGAATCTCTTCATATGACAATCGCACTTGGAAAGTTTTATATGACATCTCAGGAATTTCATTATTTATCAGATTAAACGGTGAATCAATACAACTCATATAACACGACATAATTTATATGTACTTCTTATATTTCAGCTACTTAACTGAGATTTATAAAACAGTTAAGTAAAACTCCAGAATTCAAATATGCTATGAATACGCTAGTGAAATAATTTGATTCTCCCAATTTATTATAAGTTGGTACGTTAATTGTTGATATGTCAAACTTGTTTTATTTTTGTATACAAATTCGTTGGATTAATCTTAGGCTCAACGAATATTTCATGATTTTTTCAGAGCAATCCATGATTCGAGGCTGCAGCGACACTTTGGCAAAAAATAATTCAAAACTTGAATGATTTTAAATGAAAAAGAAAGAGGAATTAACAAGTGTCTTTAAAGTTAGAAATAAATGCAAGCTTAATATATATAAATATATCTATATAGAAAAGAATTAAAGTATTACCTATAAGAAGAATTAAGATAGTTGATGCATCAGTCCAAAAATTACGTTTGACTTCAAGCTCACGTTTTATCAGTCAATACTAAAGTCTGAAAAGTGGCAGACCGGCATAGCTGCTACATCACACGTGGAATTGTAATAATTTGAGAATTGCCAATGTAAATTGCTCACAATGGATGTTTTTTTTTTCTGTAACATTTCAATGATGGTCTCAGATTTATTTTGAGAAATTTAACTCGCTTTTTTATTTCCGCCATATATGCGGTGTGCGGTGTGCGGAAACCAATTTGTGATTACTACACTTTGACAATCTCTAAAATTAGTGTCAATTGAGTTGCTTAGTTTATTACTCCGAAATATTTATATGTTATACATAATTCTCCCAAGAGTACAACTCACCACCAAACTCTTCAGGCTGAATATAGCGCTAAAGAAAGAAGCACCCGAAAAACATAATAATGTTGCCGTTTAACTTTTCAAGCTCTTATTTAACCATGATGGGAATTTCTTCTTGATGTTAAGTTAATTGACACTAATGCTAGATTTAGAGAGCTAACTCTCGCCCTTTCCTCAGATAGTGGTAATTTACTTGTTTGCTCATTAGATAGACCCAATTTATATACACAGGCCATTGGAATATAAAAATATTACAAAATTTTCTTCTATTGCTTTTGCACAGGGAATTTGCACAGATTTGTTGGAAGGTTTCTCACATTTCATCTATTTAAAATTGAGAGCTTTTAATATGCATTTTCATTTTCCATCCTTGAAAACAATGTTGTTTCTACGTCAAATCACCCTTAACATACATATTATGCAACGAATTGGTTTTTGTGTCAATTATTTTTACATTTATCAATATTTGCCATGTAAAATGTCTCTGAAGTTTACGACATAATTTAGCATTTAAATATGCGAACATGTGCACTTAATGTCGTGAATCCTTTGATTATCGTCCAACGGCGGCAGAAACGCAAACATAGCGCAGTATAAAATCGTTTAAGACCACATACACTTATATACAGATACAAACCCGTAATATAAGCTTACACATACACACACACACACACACACACGCTACACTATAGAGACACACAAGTAAATATATATATATATAATGACAGTTATTTCATCGCATGCTTCTCAACCGGAAGGCAAACAGGGAAACGAAAGGATTACCATTTCAGCAAACATTCCATAGCTGCACCCCCAGCACTTGTCTTCCATTTGCCCCAAACACGTTATCTCCCCTGTGCTAGCATTCATCGCTTTGGCAGTGCTCTTTGGTGTGCTTGATATTTGCACGCTTTATCCTTGCCGGCTTCGACTCAAGTCATCTTTTAGCATTTACACCAAATGCCTTTTGCCGCTAAGGATGTATTATACATTTCCGTGTATACTTTTAAAGCAATTGAGGGCGACAACAACAACGCTGTGAACGACATCGACATCGACACTTTCGGCGATCAGCGCAATGAAATTCAGCTGTGTGCGTGCTTGTGTATGTGTATGTGACATTATTTACTTACACAATGAAATAAAGATTAAATTACATTTTGTGGTAGCACTTAAATTGCGCTTTTAGATTGCCATTTCTTAGTGTGTATGTATGTGTGTGTGAGGTTCTATGTATTTGCACAACTAATCCACTAGCTCATTACTCCATAGTTGCATATATGTACAGGCAAATATTTGTGCTTATTTTTCCAGCAATGTCTTACTTGATGCCTCTATGTCTACTTTAACAAGTATATTAGTACATTTATACATACATACTTCCTTAATGCATTTCCTCAACTGTAGTAATAGGCATTTCTTACCAAACCGCACAGCTTGTCGCCAGTAAATGTTTGCATGCCACATATTAAGATAATATTAAAGAATCAGCTTGGAGAATAGTTTATGCTTGAGGTAAAGACGAAGGTTGGGTAAAATTTAAAATTTCGGAAATCAAAGTCGACTGAAGAGGAGAGTAGAATGCTCACTGGAAAGAAATTCAATGATAATGAAGATATAATAACCGAAACTGAGAAAGGGAATAAACTATACTATAAAAGTGGAATCGAAAAGTTCGAGTTTCCTCAAATCCAGTGTTGCCAAAAAAAGACATATTTTTTGAAAAATTTTCAGATTGATAAAATTGATTGGTTTGCCAATATTTGCGTATTTTCTTAACAAAGTTTTAGCTAGGAACTAGATAGCTTCTAGGAACTTTTTGTTTGTGATCTGTACACTAATTTGAAAGCAAAATAATTAAGACTATTATAAGATCATTCGAGAAATGGAAGTTGATTTTGAGCACAGAAATCTTTAGATAGTTTTAAAAAGAAGCAAAAAAGCAGAAAAAAACAAATTGTGGTTTATATACACATACACATACACACATACATAAGCACGAACTATGAAGCTTGAAGGCTGGAAGTAAGTGAAAGAAAAATTATTGTTTGAATAATTTCAATAAATATGTTAGTTCTCATAGTTATTGACTACCTATTTTTCATATTGATAGCGCTGCATAATATAACATAAGGTGCGAATACATAAAAGAATATAAATGGAGTAAATACAAAGACAAATCTATTGAATTTTTAATCTCATTGACCACTGCCTTCTTCAGTAGCTAGTAGGGAAAATAAATATTTCAAAAAAACACAATCATGTGAAGCTTAAAAGGAACCAAAATCATCTATTAAGTATGTAGTTATTATTAAATAGTCTTTAAACATATCTGATCCTGATAGCTTTCGCAGTGAAATTCTCATAATAGTTTTTTCATCACTGTAAATGAAATCCGTCTAATCATCTGTTAGATTACTAGCAGATATATGTGCATATGATATAAGAGAATGTTCAAGGTAGCATAATTTTTGCACCATGAATAGGAAATAAAAAAAAAGAAAACCCAGCCTATGTGTCCTTGTTTATGAATGGCTCGAATGAAGTATTATGGCATAAAATGAAAAGCAGCAGCTTTTAAATTTCGATCTCTAACCTCTACTTGGTTACCTTTTTTTAGTTTTTAGTGTTTGCCTTAGTTGACAAAAAGATAGCAAAATTTATATGCTTCTTGCATTCGAAAGTTAAAAACATACCAAAATCTCTGCTGACAGTTATTTATGGCAGCACCGGTGTGCCAAATTCAAAACGTCTAAAAATATGTATTTCCTACATGTGTATGTATGTATTTTTCATGGAAAAATATGCAAAAATTTTAGGTCACTACTACCTAACCTATGGTATATATACAATCCTTTCAAGCTAAGTGTTATTTTTCTTAAACCACATTCTTAGTTATTGCCTTTTAATTACATCGCTTTCCACATACTATCCTTCGTTTTGGCTTGAAAGCATTTTTCTCTCTGATTTATCATGTTTAGTTAATGACTATTCTCTGGCCTGCCATGCTGTTACAAGTACGTACGAAAACATAAAGTGGGTAAACACAGCTTTTCTTTTTCTCTCTTTTCATATATGCGCACCCTTTCGATGTGACCTAAATTCAATGCTATCTACAAAATATCAGCCATTCTTCACTGCCTTTAGCCACCTTGTATTTCCCATTAAATTTTTTCTTCTTTGTGCCTCCATAATATTCCGTAATTTTATATCAATTTTTATTTATTTCACCATTTTCCGTAGGCACCTGCCGTTTATACAAAAGCATACATTCACACACACATATATATAGAGATGCTGTTATATCAACAGTACTTTTAAAATTTAATTTCCTCAGGTACTCACTTAAATTTTTTTATTTTCATTTTCTATAGTTTTTCTTATTTTTATGCATGTATGTGTGCATGTGTTTGTTTGCACATATATAGTAGCATATGCGCTTATGGCTTTGTAGTATTTGAGCTTGCGCTTGTAAACACGTTCATTCTACTTCATTGCCGTTCCGTTAGCACAGCAATTCTGCTGGCGCTGCAGTGCGCTTCTGTGCACTTGTCCACGGCAAGCTATCAGTTTTTGAAGAGCACAAATAACATTTTCTCAATTTCAAATAAAATACTTGCCAACGTCAGGGCACTTCAAGCAGACGATGATGGCAAGTAGCAGTGGCAAAAAAATTGCAGAAACGGAACGACAAATATAAGGTACGGTGAAAACACCTGCTAGCGGTGACTTGCATCGCTGTCACCAGTGTGTTCCTTCCCTATCCCAATTACGCTTAGCAGGGTGCATCTTCGTCGCCTTTCTTAGTGCCACAACTAGCAAGTGGCGCCACTTAGCGATAGCTGTCTACTACACTTTCACACACACACATACACACACACTTTTGTTGCCTCAATATCTTAGCTGTTAGCACCTGCTAACTTAAGAACAACAACAGAAAGTGTCCCGTGTACCAACAGCCCAGAACTTTTCTCACGGCATTTATACTGAGTTGTAAAAAATCGTGGTGAGTATGCGACGAAAGCAGTGGAGCAAGTGGTGTCGGTGGCTTTCACTTTCTTCATTCCTAAATGTCTTAGTAAGAATTCTGATAGTAGTATTCGGTGTTATCTCATCAAAATTTAGTGGAAGTCCTACATTTCACCACCTCATAGAATAATGTGAAAATGAGCAATATCAGATCATAACAGTCCCCACCTTACTTGCAGCTACTGTTACAAAGCTTAAAAAATAAATGGAAAGATTAAAAAGAACAGTTTAGTTTGATATAAATATTTGACATAAGGTATTCAGAAATGCAATTATCATCAAATATTTCTATAAGAGACTAATTAGAGGATTATTTGGAGGTAGAAATGATTTATATAACCATGGCTTAAGAAGATAATCCTCTCCATCCTGTTTTGTACTACTTTCTCTAATATTTACAATTTAAAGATCTGGAAATGCCAAATGCTTGTGTTAACTTAAACAACTGCTTTGGCATCTAAAAACACAGATTTTACAGACTCGTCAGCACGAAGTCTATGACCAGCAATTACAAGAAAAAAATTCCAAATAAACCTCTAATATTTATCTAAATTCAATATAGACTGATAGAATTGCATATATTTTTGAGTAGAAGAAGAGCCGCCAAATATCGTCCCAGTTAACACAGAGTAAGAGTAGTTTACCATACATATGGTAGAAAGATATGCAGCCAAACGAATTTCGGATTATGAATTGTAACGCACACACGCTGAAAACTTGTAAAGTGCTATAACGAAGCTCCAAATAAAGATATGAAATTGTAAGTTTGTACAGGAAATCACAGTGGGGAGGGCGGGGTGCCTCCCCTCATGTGGGCAAAAATTTAAAAAAAGGGAATAACTCCGCCCCCTAGTAGTTTTAATGTACATATATCACAAACCTTTCATGCTACATCAACCAAACTTACTAAGGACATATCCTCTCCGCACCTCCTCAGACATTGTGAAAATGTGTCAAATCGGATGATACTAAACAAGCGGTAACTCAGTAAATAAAAACATCAGAGACTTGAAATTTCACACCTTTAGCTGAAATCCTCTATTTCAAGAACGAATTAATCAATTTCAACTAAATCCGGTACTTAATATTATCTTTACATTCCTATGTTAGATCGCTTATCGCGAATTCAGAATACAAGCATGCCCACCTTCCGTATATCAAAAACTTAAATTCCATATGACTATTTCACCTTACAGTATATAAATAGAGTACCAATAAAAATATTGAAATCAAACTTTGTACAAAGAGTCCATTTTAGATATGTTATCTGACAAAATTTTTCGAACCCCCTATAACGAATATGTGGACCTAAAACAGTGCCTAAAGCTGACTGTTTTACCGAAAAAATTGGTCAGTCCGTGAGATTCATTATTGAAATTTTGAGAGAATATTTACCTGATAATAGTAAGCGTTTGTGTAAAAAATTGTCAAAATTCGGACAATACTTCCTCTAGCTCGCATATACCTAATATAAGAATTTTCACACTTCCGATTGACTCTATAGCATGTATATCGGTCAATATGTCTAAGATCTTAGCAAAATTATTACAACGCATAATATCGGATATGCTATAATTTAATGCCGAAAATGTGTGAAACCGGTCAAGGGATTACGCCAACTCCCATTCACTAGATACAGAGATTTTCGTTATTATAGCAGCCTTTATGCCAATATATCGGACAAAGTGTGAGTTATCTTCATAAAATTGCGTGGAACATATTCTCGTATATACTCGTGTAATACCGACAGCTATTGCACTCAATCCAGACCTTTAACGAGCCGCAATATACCCCAAAAAGGGATGTCCTATTATCCGATTTTAAACCTGATGCAGTTATATTCAGGTCATATTCATCCAATATAAATATTTTCATTGGACAATATTTGTGACATTTCATCAAGTAAATATGTTTCATATTTAATATTAATATAATAAAATATTTTGAAGCAAGTATGAAATTGATCGGATTGTAAAATATTAAAGATTTCAAGAAATCTCAAATTCTCAAATGGAGTGTACTCCATCCTCCATGCAATCATGCCAATCGCTGGGCTTAATTAAAAAAGGTCGAGAGCTCCAGCCATCTCTTTCCATCTCTTTCCACCTTAATTGCAAAGTTTTTGTATAATTTTCCAACAACAAGCAATTTGCGGCAATGGCGGTATAAATGTACAAAATGTAACATATCCGACATAATTTCCTTAAACAGAAGCAAGTAATGGCGTTGGACTGTGACGTTTTACAAAACTCACAGATATGTTTTGTGTGCATGAGTGTGCGTGCATTTAGCAATTAATATACAACAACATCTGTGATACGTATACACGTTTATAGGTATATATATGTTAAAGTATATGAATATATTATATGGCAATTCACATTTTGCTGTGACACCTAGGACGTATGAGTAACATATGGAGGAAAATGTACGATGATTAAGAAGCGGAAATGTGGAAATTTGTGTCACATGGCGCTAGTTTATAGTGATTACTCAGTCAAGCCTTTTAGTGATTGTATATGCTTTGAACGTTAGCGTTTGTGCTCGTTTATGCTCGTTTGTGCACGTATTAGGGGCGTTCTTATTTTTTCATGAAAAGTCCTATTAACATTTTTTTTTATGTGGTTGTTACTTAACTTTTAGTAGTGGATATTCAATTTATTATACAATATTATGGGTTATGTCTTAGTCGATTTTTGATTATTGTGAGCGCTTAAAAGGACTTGTTTCGCAGCAAAAACGAGGATTTGCTTTTATTTGATTATTTTGCATATTGCAATTGTGAATCATTTAATCTTACATTTTTGTATAACTCGGCGGAAGAAGAAGCATAACAGTTATAATGGAAAAATCATTAATATTTTACTTTGAAAGAAGTTTGAAGTTTAAGTCCTTAGGGAAGGTAAAATATTTAATAAATGTCTTGAATTAAGAATTTTTTTTAAGTTTTTAAGTTTAAGTTGTTTTTAATTAAGGTGAAATTAACAAAAAATAGTGTACAAAACCTTTTAATTTTTGCTCTAAGCGAACCTGAACTTGAAGCTTCGCTGAAGAAAATTTTCTACTAACATATGAGATGTGGATAGTCTCAGAAATTTGTAATAAAAATATTTGATTGAGACCACAACGTATGCGGCTATTTGTTGAATGACCAATTTACTTAAAATGTCTCAAGAATTTCATGAGATATAGACACACTATCGGAGCCAAATACATTTTTTTTTTTTACAGATTTCAAGGATTTCTATGCTTGTCAATAATCTTATTCTTCGATTCAAATTTGGTTTGATTCGACTAAATATTTTGAAGTTGACCGAATTAAGTTTGTACGTAAATGAAATATTTTATTATCACAGATTTAAAATATAATATCTGAATTTGGCATCATAAAATTATGAAATTGAAATTAAAAATATTACCAACCCTAATTTCTAATAACGCTAAAATGCAAATTACATTCAGTTGAATGAGTTAAGTTGGCTTGTAGTTGTAAACCTAACTAGTTGTTTGAGAATGTCAGAGAAATATATCACAGCACGCAGACACAGAAACCTACAACAACATGCACGTACATGCTAATATGAGTGCTGCGATACCTACAGTTCTTAATTGCCATTGCATGGTGGCAATAGTTGTGCCGAAATGGTTAGCAGCAAAGGAAAGAGTGCAAAAAAAAAAGGTTTTTAATGAAAAACTATGCGAAGCAAGTGTGATACGGCACAAAGGTATAATATGACGAACGACATACACAACCGGTGACAACTGCCAACGAGCGACGAATAATGATGAGTGCATTTGTAAGTGTCATCTAAGCTCTTTGTTTACGAACCGACATTTATTATTTGCCATTGTTGGTATTATTGTTGTGCCACACAACAACAGTAGTTATTTATTTAGATGAAAGCATAGCAGTGTTCATGACAAAAATCATTTCTACTGAGCCGACAAGCTCGTCATTGTTACTATTGCGATGCGTGAGAGAGAGTTTTGTAGTTTACATTAATTGTATGTGGATTTTACACTTCCGCTAAAACGCTCAAACACACACAGAAGCCAGCACCCATAGCGTATATATAATCAAGTTTTGTACGTGCGCAACTAAATGCAGCTAGCGCACAGTCAAGCGCACTGGTTTGTTAGTTATTCTGAGTGGAGTGACGATAATGCACATGTGCTTTCGTTCGTGTGTGTGTGTGTGCATGCGTGGGTGAACAGTCGAGCGTGTAAATTGGAGTGTCTGTCACACGTGTAATCGTAAAAGCAAAGTTAATTTGTATGCCTGACTATTCCCGCTACAACCATGCCACTATATACGCATGCACTTGTGCTGTGTTCAATGTGCCCCTAAAAGCACACTACACATTTTACATATACCTGTTATCTCTTTGTATATTACTTGAAACTTTTTGACATTTTGCAACATTTTATCACTTTTCGGACACAAAGCATATATATCGCAACACTGCACATATATATATGCAGTTATAAGTATATATTATTTACTAGCATATAGCATATACACATTTGATTGCGCCCGGAATTACTTTGCGGAAGTGAGCTACGTATGTACAAGGTGTCACAAGCGTTGTTAACACGTCTATACCGGCATTTCTGTGCACACACACATGCATACATGTTGACATATTTGCATACACTTGTAGTAATATGGTTGTATGGCGCAGCAGTCACGCGTTTCCGTTGAAATTCTGTTGCAAGAGTTTGTACCGCAATTTCATTTATACACTAAAGCAGCTGCTAGGTATGTCACGCATTCAGATTAAATTGATTAAAGTAATATAGTTAACCGAAAATGAAAATATACTGATGACATTCAGTTGAACAAATGTTATTGAAATAAAATTACCAAAGAAGTATATGTAACTTGCACTTCGAGCAAAATATGGTACAAACATGTGGAGAAAAAATACAATTTGCCAAGAAAAACCAATATAGAACACTATAGAATAAAATCGAAAATTTTCCAAATAACAAGGGTACGTCATCTACTGCCTGAACAAGTTTTAATAGCCTTATCATAGAATATGTTTTGTGGTCCCTCGCTTGGTCTAATGAATTTTACTGTTAAAAAGTGCTGATGTTAATTTAGTGTTTCCAATGATACTACTCTTATGAAATATTACAACCCGCTTAACTTAGAATTAAATAATTTGGTTGGCATAATTCATTCAGTGGGGGAATACTTCATGCCAGTTCTGCCACAACTTCTCTCAATGACGATAATATTGGAAAAATTAAGGAATTTGTCCTTTAAACCAACGAAAAATCGGATAGGACTAGCCAAACTGATATTTTGCGAAAGAAAAATCTTCGGTAAACCACTTAGTGTTGCCAGATTTTTTGTTCTTTCACGTTTCCTAATTCCTGAAACTGAAATATCCGCAGAAGTAAATGCGATTAGGGTATATAAAAAGCACTACGCATAAGGTATTAATGGTAATTTCGAAGAAGGCCTTATAAAAATTGGACGAATTAATCACTGCCACACTTGTACTGATTCAAAGCAATACAAAAGATTCTAGTTGATTCTAAAAGTTTCATAAATTTTGTCTATTCTTACTTTATCTCTAACTTTTTAGGACTTGAATCTTTGCGAAACATTTGAATTCAGTCTTAATACGTTTGCGTAACTCGCGAAATTATTCGGTTATTCTCTTGAAAATTTTCATTTACCATAATATGAATTGAGAGAGAATATCGTCTCTCTTAATTAAAAAGAAAGATTGGTGAGCTGCATACACATTCTCAATTCTATTTTTTAAATAAAATCGACTCCTAGTCACTGATTATCAATAATAACTATACAACCACCAACACTGCTCGGATTCATACAACCGACACGAATAGCAAAATATTTTTCTATTAAAAACGTTTACCCTTTAAGCCAAAACCACATCCACGACCGTGAATACCCAAATATATATATAATGCATAGCATGAAGTAGAAGTGTACACAACTACATTTACAAATGCATATATGCAAGGGCGGGTTTTCAGCTTTTGAAACAGTCATTCATTGTAATCTGCTTAAAAATTCAACTGACAACATCAGTCAGCGCACACTAATAAATCATAAGCGAATTCTTGTTTTTTTCGCCTACTAAGTTAAACGCTTAAACAAAGACCCAAAATAAAAGCACAGAATCAACAAACACTTGCAAAAACGATGAATATATGCAGCTGCATAAATCAGTGGAGGGATTTGAAAAATTAAAAGCACAATGTTAGCGACGCACACATAGAAAGATGCTGTAACATATGAATCCACAAAATATTCTGCTCAACTATGTCATGCATAAGGGCGTCCCCCACAGCAGCAAACAAAAAAGTGCAAAGGAGGAACGAGTAAAAGCATGGTATGCTAGGCAAGGAAAAAGGTCACCTCTTCCTCCTTTGTGGCACCATTGAGCACTCTGTGTACTCCTTGCAAACTACTAGACATAATCACTAGTCACGAACAAAATCAGTGTGAGTGTTTCCAAGGTAATGTCTTCTTGGATTCATTACCATGAGATGCTAGTCCATACCTTCGGGTGGGTTGCGACAGTGGTGCTGAATATTCCCTGTTGCCAGGACACCTATTAGTAGATTGGTGTATGTGTGTGTATGTAACATGTTGTTCAGCCTCTTCAGCGCAACCAAGCCATGCTGCTTTGACAAATTTTTTCCACTAGTCGCCGTGTGATAAATTGTATAAACTTATGTATGCCAAAAACATCGCAAGCGTATAGTGTGTTGTGGGGCAAGTGTGGCAGACAACATTTGCAACTGAAACGTTTGTCGCTTTTAGAATGCAAAAAGCGACATTAAAATTTTCTTTGTAATCCGAGAGGTTTTCGACTGTGTCTAGTGCATAGTAAATTTTTGTTGCTTTCATCTTTGCTCCTCCGCAGCGCCAAAGCTTGTGAATATGTCACACACACCAATGGTGAGTGGGTGCGCGCGCTTAATACCGTTAGAGTAGTTCGTTTGAAGTACAAATGTAGTGTGTAGTAAATTTGCGAAGAAGGAGCTGGATTCAGATTACTGTTGGCAAGTGCATACCTAAACAACCAGATACTTTTACGTAATGCAGCTACTGCTGGAACGTTTAAAGCTTTGTCTATGTCGCTCTCACAAAGCCTAAATTTTTTGTCGGCTTGTGTTTTTGCAAAAAATTGAACAGCTTTATTTTAGGCACATACCCAATGAAAATGCTTCAATGTGTACATTTTTTTATTTTTAACCCGAATCCAGCAACTGAGCTTGTTGGGAGCCATCACGCGCAGCTTTGAGTTTCAGAAAAAATATTTCATCATTAATGTTGTTCTGTTTTAAGGCAACAATTTATCAAACTTTTTCTGCCTACCAAGGAATTATGCCATAGTTTATATTAAACTCATATGATTTCAGCATGGGGTGACGAAATTTGCATGCGGTCTGAACATTCGTTTTTGAAACATTTCGGAAATATTACTTCGTTTATGAAAATTTTTTGCTCTTTCAATATGTTGCACAGAATACAATAGTTTCACTCCTCCAAATGTTGTTTCTAACATCTCAAACTAATCGCTATAAAAGAAGGGTGTATCATATATCAAATATGCCACATATATCAAAATGACCAGAATGACAAGGCGGGTTGAATTCCTTTTGTTGGTCTACCCATTTGATCGTCCGTCCGTCCAACCGCACAAATGACAACTTGAGTAAAAATTAAAATACGTGCAACTCGACACTTTGAGGAGGTTGGTATTGCAGACGGGCAAAATCGTGAAACTGCCGCGCTCGCAAAATACCATTCCATCGAAAAAATAAAAGGTGTGATAAATAAATGAAAAATTTGGACAATAACTGTGGCAAAGCCCACTTATAAGCAAAATTCTATATCTCAGCAACTACTAGGTCAAAATTTCAACCAAATTTGGTGCATAATATTATCTTGATGTTTTTATGTTACAGTAAGAGAGAAATCGAATCACAACCACGACTTCTTCTCTTATATGCAATATTAAATTCTATAAGACTATTTCAATTTACGATATATAACTTAAGTACAAATATATATGTGGCAACTCCCATCAAATGGTCGATCGGGCTATAAATTTTCAAACCGCCATATAACGAATATGAAGACCTCAGTGTACCGTATTCCAAATAACGGTAATTTTGTAAAATAAAGCATCCTGATCATTTCTTTCCAATGTGGTCTGGTGTTGAAAATGTATAAAATCGGTTCAGTGCATCTCCGAACTCCCATATAACTAATATACAGATTTTCGCGTTCTGGTTGACTTTATTTATCGATAACGATATAATATAATTATATCGATCGAGTCAGCAAATATCTTAACAAAATTAAGTGAACATATTATCTTACTTATCAGTATTTGGAAGTTTTTAGCAAAATTGTGCTGGCAGCACTGTTCCCAGTAAAAGCTATATTGAAAAGAAATTTATAAAAAAGATATATATATATTTTGGGGACTGGAGAACTTTCGATGGAAACCTTTCAACTTCAGAAACTCCAGTTCATAATTTCAATGTCAGTCAATGTTAAAAGTTTTTTAACCGCGTAATGGTCTGCATCAGATGTTTTCCCCAAGATATTTTCCAGAAATTTGAATGATCAAATGAGCTATATTGCAAGAAAAGCGGACCATACTACAAGTCTACTACCTTACTATTTACTATAATTTACTACCTTACTATAGTCGTTTCTCTGCTCATTAAAAAAAAAGGAAAAAATACGAAGAGAAAGATAATGCTTTCATTCGAAGTGGTATTCGCGTATGAGTATCACCTTTATATTTTTGGCTCAAGTAAGCATTGGCAGTAAGCATTTACCAAGGAATTTTGAGATATGCTGTCGACAGTCCTTTGACGTCTGAAAATCCAGAACCGTTCCGGTTATGTGAAGCCAACTGTCGTGGACGCGAATATCAACAAAATTTATTTGATTTCATTACAAGTAGTGCGTATGATTATTGCTATAAATTTTTAATTAGTGCTGGCTAAAACTTTTAAGTATTTTGAATCCAACAAAAACGTCTTTCATAGCGCTCTCATTGTTAACGTGCAATGAGAAATACTTACCCTCTCTCGCTCTCTCACGCTCTGTCAGTGATTAAAATACTTCAAATACTTCAGAAAATTAATATACTCGCTTCCTCGAATTATTTTTGTCAACACGTTGACAATTCAGTACCTGAATCAGGAATTTCTTCGTGTCATTTAATAGCACGAGACTCATTTTACACACTGCATAAATAAGGTATTTGCATTTTTACTCACACTTTTCTCTTCTCTACTTGCAGGTGGCAAAAGTTGGGTGTAGAAAATCAACACCAACAGTGCAATACAAAATAATTGCCACTCAAGAACACCTATCAACAAGCACAATAACAACAACATAATATATACAAACAAATACAAATAATATTAAAGCTTTAACGATGTCGACTTAATGAAAAGGAAGTGAGAGAAACGAGTTGAAGACATCGAAAATGAGTTTACATACAAGCATTAAATGAAAAAACGATGCACAGTGCACAACAAACTCAAATCGTAGTTGACACTGTCGGGCTGAGCGCCTTGGGCATGTGAGTCATAGCGCGCAGGCATTCAACGTAAATCGGCGGCAACCAAAAGGATTGCCGTTAAGGGATAAGAGAAACAACATCACGTGCCATAATAATACCGTAAAGTGAAACCAATTAAAAAGGCGCGTGATTCCAGCTGAACGACAAGCTGTAGGCGGAAAACAGCCAAGAGCCATCGGTTAATTTTAAAATAAAAAAAAGAGCCTACAAACAGCACAAAAACAAAAGCAAAACAAAAACAAAACAAAAGAAAAACAAACGTATACAATGGAAGCAGCGCTAAAGTAAATACACAGGAGCAACAATGAAGCTGGCAACCATGTAGCAGCAGTGACAGCTTCGTTCCCGTTTTTGTAATGAAAGATTTACAAATAATGCGAACATTTTTTTCCGGCCAAATAACGGTATGATGTAAGAAAAAGCAAAAGGAAAAACAAATTACTGACTAACGCACGCAGGCCAATAGCTGACGCGCAGAACCGCTGGGTTTTCAGTTTAAAGCGTCGGAAGCGTAAGTGAAAGGCGGAGACGAAGGAGACGGAAGTGATTTTCTTGCGATTTCATTTATTTGCTTTTTGCTTTTCCTTTCATTCAATTGTTGTAACAAACGGTGAAAGCGTAATACAGATTTATAAATAAAAATTTCGCAGCGCCCCACAACAGTTGTATTAAATCGTTAAGAATTATAATTGCAACAATACAAATAAAATCAATTTTACGCCTGCTACCAATATTTCCAGTCATAATAATAATTATAATAGCAATAACAGCAATTTCAATTATAATCAGCACGTAACAAATAAGAACGCAGCGTGACTCCTTCTGCCGGCACGTCTCACTTCTCAACGTCGTTGTTAACAGTTAAAGTGATTACTAACGGTATTTATTATTTCTCATATGCGTTTGCGAGAGCGAGAGCGCCGAAATTTCGTGGCGTTTTCGCTGAGTAATTATCTCCGTATTTCATTTCACTTTATAGACCTTAAATGCCATTCAGTAATACGAGTATGAGCGCGGAAAAAGCACTTAACCAGCGGCGAAGTGTCGAGCGAAATTAACTGTCTGTTTTTGTATTGTCTTTACACATACATATGTATTACGTATGAGCGTTATTGATAAATTTCACTTTGTGTATTTAACCACTTGCATTAATTAGGTTTTTATACATACAACATATATACGAATAACAATAATAATAACAACAACAAGCGTGTTGTAGTTCTTTAGCAACTTTTTACATTCATAACAAACGCAACATATCGATAAAACGTACAATAATTCATAGTAATAACAAAGCACATAATTGAACATAAACAAAGGGCCGAGCGAATTGTCAGTCATTTAACAATTTATTATTACAACATTGACGACGAAATCAACGCTTGAACGCAAAATCATCAAGAAACAATAACAAAATGACACATTGGGTGCATATATTGTTGGCGTTGCTGATGTATGCAGGTGAGTTGAATGCACATTTTTTTCAACAGGAAATTTTAATTTTGTGCATTAAAACTATTGAAAATAAGCATGTGGTATTGTTTTTAATACAACAACCAATATATTTTTTTAATCGGAAATCTTTCAAACAGTTCGATATTAAACCTTAACAAATTGCCACAAATTGTCACAAGTCAATATACACACAAATATATATTATATCTCCTATGCGGGACTTATACAATACTTATATTATATTTTGTCCTCAAAAGTCCTATACGTTTAACCGCTGTATTCTAACATTACTTTACTGTGTAATTTTATCGCTAAAAATTTTCAAAATTTCATAAACTAAATTTCAAAAACATAAACTAAAAATTTCAAAAACTTAGTATAATATAGTATTATATATTTTATATTGACATACTCAAACTTATTAAAGCGAAAAGCAATAGACAGAGGACGGTATTATAACACACCATCTTTCTCCACAATAAGCCATCGAGGATGTCTACTTAATATACCGCCCAACATTGTCGTAAACAACTATTGTCCGCATGTTGAAGCGGGCGGTGTTTCGATTTTAGTTTTTAGAAGGAGCAGGTGAATGCACTATTCTTGAAATCGAGTCAGAAATTGGTTGAACGAATTTCAACGTAATCACAGACAGATAACCCGAAAACCGGCAAAAATGGAGGATAATGTGACAAAAGTCTACAAACTCTCATTGAGAAATCTCAAAAACGCCTGTGGGTCATATACTGTATGAAATACTGGCCATGAAAAAGCAACCGCCGCCATGTTAAAGCGCAATCTGAAATACGGATCAACTGGTGCACACCAGAGACTAAGTAACAGTTGAAGCAGTGAACTTCACCGCTGAACCTGCTCCAAAGAAAGCGAAGATTATCCTCTTGACCGGAAAGCGGTTGGCTACCGTTTTCTGAGATTCGCAAGCTGTGATCTAGAGCAAATATCTAATGAAGGGCAAAATGGTCACATTTCTCTATTATACCAAACTATTAGGTTGATTCGGCGGCGTATTGCAAGAAAAAAGGGGACATTTGGCATTTTTCGCGCTGACAAAGAATCTCCACAGTTTTCTGCAGAGGTATTTATAACAATACGCACCATCTTTCTCCAACATTAAATTGTTATGTAACCGCACTTACCTTCACATAAAAGTCTACACATCGGAGAACTCTTAATCGACATTATTTGTCATACACCTTTCTTATGATTCCCCCCACAACCTCAGCGCACAATCAACCACTGAAATGTAAAACTAAAGCTTGTGTTAACAAATCTAAATACATATACGTAGTAATATATAAGGATGAAGTGACTATTATTAAACCTCTTACGTTCATAACTCTTACAAAACCTATCCTCTTATGTTAACTAGTCTATCTGGACAGTGGTTAGGTTTTATAGCCTCTTTCAGGTAGTGTTATCACACTAAGCACATCACAAAATTTTGAGCTTAACTAAGGTCTGCTTCTTAGTCTTGTTAAAGTTTAAGTATCAAGAGGGAAATACTGATATCATTCTATCTCGCCATTTTCAACTCCTCGCGTTCAATTAAGTTTGCAAAAAATATTATAAATCAAGGAGTAAGTGAACTAACTTAATGAAAGCTTCTGAGTGTGTTTTTTTCCGCCTAAATAATATATCGTAATTACGAAAAGTTTTAAAATTGCGATTGAGAACTGTTTTTAAATCTCTTTTCCTTTGAGTTCAATATTATGCAAATGTCTAAAAAATTTCTGCCTCAATCTAGTCTTCTTAAAGGCGAACGTAGACAAGGTGAGGGTAGCAGTGCATGATAAATAAAAAAACGATTCATAATGTATAGTAAAAATCTTTTTATGAATTCGCCTTCTTCGTCTAAAAGAAAGAAATTTCTTAAAATAATTTAGAATAATCCTCTTTAAGGTGCTTGCGTGAGAGAATATATGAAGAAGAGACTTAACGGCTGATTCTTGTAATTCACTTATCACTAGTTAACTCAAAAGCTTTAAATTTGGGTAAACATCCTGAAAAGCTATTGAGATGACTTAAATAACAGGCCAATTTGAATTTTCTAGCAATAACCAGAGAGTTCTTCGTCGTTAAATGAATTCACTCTCTTACACAATCTCTTTTTTTTTTTAGCGAACCGACATCTCTTTACTTCGAAAAATCGAACTCTGCTAATAAAATTTAGTTCAGTGAAAATTATACTATACCAAAATTTAACCACGCTTACTTAAGCTAATCGAGTTTAAGAGCTACATTCATAACACAAAAGCGAGTATATTACTTCTTTTCAATTTCTTGTTCTTTAAATTATATTTAATACTAAAAGAAAACAATTTCTGTATTTTAGCTTCGAAACATGAAGCACCAATAAAAACATATTTATTGAATTTGAAGTAGTAGCATTTTTCTTCGAAAACAGTAAAATAACACTAAATAAACTGCTTGGGAAGTAGGACAAACTTTTGCTCTTTAAAATCAATTATTTTCCCACAAACCATTGCGCCAAAAATGTGTAAGAAAGTTGCAAAAGAAGCAAGGTCTACCAGCAAACAAAGCAGCACTCAATCTTCTCGGGCATTAGACAGAGTAAACTACTACAAATGCAGCAACTTAATGTAGCCGTAATATAATATATATATGGTATACACATACAAGTGTACCACTTTAGTTTAGCCCAAAAATAAAGTAGAAGAAAAGAGAACCACACAAAATTACGACAAATTAATACAGTTCTTTGCCGCGTTGACGTTTACTTGCAGAGAATAAAAGTTTTCTAAATTCCGCGGTTCTTTGGCGCTTTTGGCTTAACTTATTTGGAGGGCATGTACTTATAAGTACGTAAATAAATGATTGTGTTTATGGCCCGTAGAAAATATTTGCAAGTGTGATAACTTTAATGTTCGAATTTTCGTTTTTCGAACTACGTACATTGTATTTGTATGGGGTTGGAGTTTATTTGCAATAAAACAATTTAAAGATATAGGCATTTTCGTTTGAATTCAATAGAATTCTGCTGGTGTAACAAAATTGAGGAAAGAACACAATTTAAGAAAATTTCTTTGCAAAATATGCTTCTCCAAACTGATATTGAAATTCCGGTGCTCCAAAGAGTTCAACGCAAGAAATAAGGTACTCTTTCAGGAGCAACGCTTTCATACGACCATATATATATACCCATATACCGGAGGACCTTACTGCACTGTATTAATATTAATTCAATATATCGCATTCAGACTGAATTTTATTTTATACTTCAAGCAGTTCCCTATGAGGATCACATATTTGTTGTTGCGTTCAAGAAAATTCTTTTTATCAGAATACTTGGTATGTGCCTTCATATGGTAATACAAAGAGCTGAGATATTTTGTTCCATGTTCAATTTTTATATGAACCTTCATAGTCAGTATGGTCTCATATGAGGAATAAGGCCATGACAGGCAATTGGCAGACAAGTGGGCACTTTTAATATGAAGATTCCTACGGATTTATAAACACAAGTTGTCAGGTATGAATCATTATTTAAGATTGAACTACAGCTCAGATGTAAGTAAAAATACTTAACGTGGTACAGAAAATGTAGCGAAGTAATAAAATTTCGATACATTTAACAACATTTCACCGCTATGAGGTTTTTGTATTATAATTCTAATATATATAAATAGTAAAGCGGGATAGGAATTTTAACCTGACACTGTCTATATACATGCAATACTTGCGGTAAGGTTGGAAATTTTGACACATGTCAATTGTCAAAGTTTTGTGGAGGAAAGCTAGATGGAAACATATACACTTCCTCGACTGTGAACTTAGAAGTGAACCTAGAAAGTTAACCTAGAAAATTGCCTGAAATCGATATTAGCCACTTCCATAGATTTATTATGAGGATATTTTGATGCAAACCTAAGAATTTTGGCATCATAAAGGACCGTTGTTTAAACTTTCTAAGTAGGAACGTAATATCAGTTACGGGAATCAGCCCCGAAACTTTAACAAACTTGTGGCCTGCATTATTAGGCTAATACCATTAATAAATACTTTGTTTTATTCGCCGGGAGCCTAAGGATTAAAATTCACCTATAATTTTAATAGTTGCTTTGCTAGTATTTCGAAATAAGTTGTGGTCTATAATTTTTTATTATAAAATTTAATTTGGTTTCATTGTTTTATTTTATTTATTTAATATAATATAATGCAAAATAATATAAAATATAATATAACTTAATATATATAAAATAAAATAAGGAAGTCCTACTAACGAGCTATGAAGTCGACAACTATCGAAAAGGTCATTAGAACCTTCAATATAATACATTATAGTAAATATCAAAAGCAGCAGTTGATCGTGATCTATTCTATTCTCTATAGCTCCCTGCTATTCAATAGTACTCAATCAAAAATAATTATTATATATGTTAAAAAGCATAAGCAGAACTTAAATTAACTAAAAAACGGAACAATTGTAAATGAAATGTCTTTAGATTTACTGGACACACAACTAAGAAATAAAGAAAAAAACATTACAACTAAACATTTTCTACAGGGCATGCTCAAAAGCAGACATAAATTGTGTAAATTATACTTTGCGCCTTTTACAAGTTTTCACAAAGTAGGGAGTGCATAGATGCCATTGTTGCAAAAACTGACAAATAAACTTTCCAAATTCGTTTAAGCCCAAGCCATGCCACGTCGCCAGACTCACCAACGCGAGCAAGCTGAGAAAAGCGCATACATATGTACCAGGATACCCGCGCGCAGAGTATTTGCAAGACTTGCAAGTCACAAAATTTATTCACTGCAAGAACCACAAGCGCAGCAAATGCAACCAGCTGAGGCGACAAAGTGAGGGGCAAGTGGCGGTTTTTGGCGCTGGTAGCGGGTGTTGCTGCAGTGCTGCTACTCAGCTGCGATTGCCACAGAGCAGCTTGAACGACCCGCTACTACAACTGCAGCAACTAAACTACAATGAAACACATACACACATAGAAGCTTTCAATTTTCCGACGAAATTGTTTACAGAATTTATGCGTAGGGAGCGTATGTGTGTGAATGTATTTGTGTGTGTATATGTGTGCACCTACTGCTTTTGTGGTCTCTTGTGTAGACGGCATAGCTTCGACAGCGCCTTGCTGCAGGAATGGCAATGCATGTTTCAACTACCGCAATTTGCTACTCCGCTTATGGTATTGTCCTTTTTGTGTCAATACTTTCATTATTCTTCTCTTTTTCTTCTAACTTCTATTCTATATTTGCAGTGGCTCACTTTCCAATTGCGGCCAGGCAATTGTTGGAGCAAATTGAACATTGCAGGCAGCAATTTCCAGCAGCTGACTCTGGTTGCCGCACACACCAACACACACACACCCACATGTTGTCCGATTGCAACTACAGTTACGAGCATTTTGCAGTGAAAAACTTTTTAGTACGAACAATATTAGTAACAACTGTAGTTGAAAACACCGTCAATGATATGCCAAGTCATTGCCACATTCCCTGCGGTTGCAATATCGACGGGATACATTTTCATGCATTTTAATTGCATACTGTTAGGCGCCGCTGGCAGTAATAATAACAGCCTTTTCTCTGCACTTACAATTTTTAATTACATCATTATATTGGCGTGTAGATTATCGCTTATGATAACACACACGCACCCACACATACAAAAAGATCATTGCAAAGTTATTCAGCGTGTGATTAAATAAATGCATTTCCATAAGTGTACATGTAGGCGCTCTCATTTATATTCATGCATGTGTATTGCACACGTTGAATAGAACGCAATTAACGCTCTTGTGAAATCTGGTTGTTAATAAAGCGGATTTTCGCATTTAATTATAATATTCATGACACGCACACATACCGTTAATACAAAACGAAAGTAATTCAGGCAAAGCAACAGTTAAAAATTGCGTGAATGATTTTTACATTAATGACTATTAGAAATGAAAAACGTGCGTAATTACTTTTATACTCTTTGAAATTTAGAAAGCGTCTCTTTCTGATAACACTGTGTCCATGTGCTTAAATTGATAAAATTGGGTACGCACTTCCTTTAGCCCCCATGTACTTAGTATTAAGATTTTCAAATTCTGGGTAGATTTTATAACATATATTTCGGTCAATATGTAAGATATCTTAACAAAATTAAGTGAAGGTGTAATATCGGATATACCACAGTTTACTGCCGAAAATGTGTGAAATCGGTCTACGAATTATCCCAGCTCCCATATACTACACATAATGATTTTCGCTATTCTAGCAGACTTTATCCCGAATATGTCGGTCACTCTGCGAATTACCTTCACAAAATTGCGTGAAAACATGTTCCCTAATATAATTGAATAATGAAAAGAGTTAATGTGATCAGTGGAGATCTTCCTCTACCCCAAAAATGCCCGATACAAGAATTCCCGACTTTCCACCTGACTTTAAACCGTTTATGTTGGTCAATATGTGTGACATTTTAATGAAATTAAGTGGATATGCTTTCCTAAACACAATGTGATTTCGCGCTAAATATGAAAGAAATCGGTCTAGATGATGATCTAAGCCGCTTATTCCTAATATAATTATTTCCTTTTCTCTGGTTGGCTTTTTACTCATGCATCTAATATTTTAAATTAAGCCACTTTGGTTCAGTTTATATCGCATCTATCACTTTTGAGTTAATTTGGTAGATTTTAATATAAATATCTCTGACACGAAGCAAAATATAACAATGAAAGTACATCCATGACCTATAATATAAGTTAATAAGATACCAAATATGCTTGCAATCCATTGACAATTTCTTCGAATAATGAATGTTGAATTCTTCCGTAACACTTTTTAATAAAAAGTTATGCCAGCACCTGAAAACATTTCCCGCCGTTGAGCTTAGCATTACGAGAGTATAAAATGTTCGGTTACACCCAAACATAGCCCTTCCTTACCTGTTTTTTTTTTTTTCGAATTACAGAAATGTAGTTTAAGTGCACTTTATATGTTACATAAGTGGCTTTTTCAATTTTTTTTATAGAGTTTTAAAGTTCAAAACGATGGGATATTTTTGAAATTAATTGTTACAGTATTTAACATTACTTTAAAGAATAAGTGTGTGTCACTAATTTTAAACGTTTTTAATATGAATACTTAGGCAGTTTTAAAGCATTATTTGTTCAGTTGTTTAAGCAAAATTTTATATATACATGGATATGAGATTTTGGGGAAAGAAGTGTCTGATCATATGCAGCTGAATTTAGACTTTTTTTTTAATATGGAAAATATACTATATATATATATATATATATATACAAATACTCCATCAACTTTTGAGCTATATGAAATAAGGCCAGACTTTTCCAGCCTGGTCAGTTTCTCTTGATATTTTTCACAGTTAGAAATTGGTAGTAGTTCTCGGGTTAAGACGAATATTATTCAGGTTAAACAAAAATACATAGTCACAAGCGCCGATCTCAACTTTTCAGTATTTCTTCAGATGTTGTTCCTCGCTAAGATTTCGGTGAATAAACTTTGGAAAGCACCTTTTTTTTTTTAATTTCCATACTGTCTTCTTTCTACTCTGAATTGGTTGTCTCGTAAAAGAAGCCTGAAATATAAAGCGACGTTCACACCCTGCAGCGAATATAGACATCCAGTAGTAGTAATAATGTACTGACCTCGTACTTATTTTAACTCTTTTCGAGTAAATAAATCATATAAAAATGCGAAAAAATTTATCTACCTACACTTTGTAATATACATTTTACAAATCAAAGTAATCTACAGTGCTTTAGTTTCCTATGGATCAGCTCTTGCAAAATTCATTCGATTGTTCATTCAAATCATTATTTGGAATCCGTTTTGTTTAGAAATTCACACATCAAAGTCTATTATGATCAATAATATTAATACAATTAAATAACGGGAATTCTTTCTTGATAAATTTTGATTTTGAATGAACAGGGTGCTTCATATAGCGGGTTTACTCAAAAATTCAATTAATTAAGAAGAAACTGAACTAACAAACGGTCTAAGTAACCTGAAAAATGGCTTTCGCTATATTTCTCTTAAGGCTCCAGATCGATGATCTATTATTTGAAAAAAATCGGTCACTACCGACTTTTCTTCAGAGTTAATCGAATCCCTTGTATCCCAAGCTACAAATGGTTTGGTTATTAAGGCAGTGGAGGAAGTAAAATTGTGATTCTAAGGAAATATTATTCCTCGAACTAAATCGAAGCTGATACTAAGTTCTGAACTGAAAAGCGGTAACCAAGGGTGTGTTAATATGCCGCCAGTTATTTCGTATTCATAAGCAATTTAATTCGATGCCGAGTGGATGTGCTACGGCTAAGGTCTGCACAACTTCCGCTAAGGCAGTGATATTATCGTTAGTTAGAATCGGTCTAAGATAGGGCATCCAATTACGCCTTTCCATTCGAATTTTACTTCAAAGAGGTACTATCTGCCCAATCCAACTCATAAAGCCATAAATTTATGTGATTTAATAAATTAATTTTATTATATGTGGAATATGAGACTGTCTGCTTTTAACACTCCCCAACAATTTGTCACTTGCATATTGTTTAAATATAATTCAGCACTTCATTTTTAAAAACCACAAAAAAGTTGACAACTTCCATTCAAATTCCACAATCATTTCGCTTCGGTTCCGTGCTTTGCACGCAAAACGAGATTCCTTCCTTGTCTTTACAGTAAAGTATGCGAAATGCAGCGCTATTTCTGCAACTGTAACAAAATGTCAACTCTGCGTTCATTCATAATACGAACCGTCAACTACAAAGCAAAAAAACGAAAAAAAAAATTGCAAAATGGCGCCAAAAATATGCAGGTAATGAAAATAAAGGAAGAGTGAAGATGAGAAATCGAAATCTCTGCATTTTCGTTACTACTGAATGACGGCGAATAATGGAGAAAAGTTACTGACACTAACGAATTGTGCAGCGAAGAGACAGAGAGAAGGTACTAAGGTATGCGTCAACGAATTGGTGCGATTTGCCGTTCTCAGCGGATCTGGCAGCAAGTTCACGCTTCCAAACGCAGCGAGCTGGCGATTCTGCGATAAGAATAATTGGAATGTCAGTTTGGCGGACAGCCGTGAAGCGCAAAAATGGCGCTTGACAGCACAATGGCATTCAATGTCACAGAGCACATAAAAATCATTATTATGAATAGGTTAGTGCCACCGACAATAATGCGGGCAGTGGTAATGCGAACGTTTATAATTATAAAGCTGTCATTATATCGATGTTAAAAATATTATATTATGGAGTATATAGAGACAAACATTTATGACCACAATGCGAAAGTTGCCGTAATGAGGTTGCGGGCGAATAAGCGTCGCAATGGAAAATATTAAATATGTTTGTATGTCTACATCTTCAAACAGCGACGAATGCAATACTCATCAAAGGAGTAAAAGTAATAATGTAAAGTGATACTTTGCTGGTTTTCTTATTTGCAAGCTGCAGCAAATGAGGTTAAGTCGTCCGGCTTTCAGCAAATCAGCAAATAGCCACCAACCCATGTCCGGTCAGCTATGCACGTCAACGAAACAGCTTCAGTAATGAGTACGAAAGGCATTAGGAAAAGGAGAAGAGTTTGCATCTACAAACTGCTTTGTTGTCTGCTCATGCACATTTGAAATATTGACGGGAGAGAAAATGGAAAAAAAGCTTTCAACATTCAAACCTGACTATATTTATATGTATGCTGATTTCGAGGCTAAGTTATTGTTGGACCTGTTGCATTGTCATTATGATTGCTGCCGCTTCAGTTCTTCATATAAATTGCAAATACTGGTAATTGGGCAAATTTTTCAAAGTGCATAGATCTTGGGAGCATACAAGGTTGTAATGTTAGTTGAAATTGTCCTTTGAACTTCTGCATAGATGCATTTAAGAAAGCTTACATACAGCAGGGCATGTGTACAACGGTTTTTTGCAATCCATTTGTAACTGTGAAACTATATTTGTTTGCTTTTAACACAAGCAATTAAAGGAAGTATATTGAAATTTTGAAGCTTTTGGAGCTTCTAATATGGCTTTAAAGCTATTTATGGCAAATGTATGCAATTTGATCTCCAATTTCCAAAAATACGTGTATAAATAAATTTCACAAGCTTTCAGATAACTGATCGAAAGGTGCTGTAATTGACGAAATCGTCAAAAAAATGTACGCAAAATAATTTTAGGTGACTGTAAAATGAAACTAAATAAGATGGTTGATATGCTAAGACGATCGAAATAATGAATTGGATATATAGTTCATGAATATTTGGTTATCCGAAAGCTGCGTCCCGAGCACAAAATCAACCAAAAACCAACAGAAACTTATGATTCATAGCATTGTTGGAACCCGAATTCCTCCGCCAATATATGTCAGTGGATGAAACTCGACTCCATTTTTCACGCTGTGTTCAATCGACCATCATCGACCAGATTAATCCGGATCCATATGGGAGACGTAGTTATCAATTAGGAAAGTTTTGGCATCCATATTTTGGGAAGCTCGTGGAAAAAACTCCATCCATATCTTGAAGAGGAAATGCATGCAACAGCGACCATTATATTATTTTAATGCTTGAAGGACGAAATCGCGGAAAACCGGTACTGTTTGAAGAATAGAAAAGAATGAATATTATATGAATTCTATTTATATCTAGAGTATTCTCCGGAATCGTGCTTTGGTGACATTTTTTTCTGCTTAGATCTCAAGAGAATGTTCGCCGACCTGACCGCACTTGCGTAAAAACAGCCTACTAAAAAGTAGGCCTTCTGGTCTTCGACTGCACTATTACGCCATTGGGGATAGTGTAATTTTCGTTCCCGAATTTCGTTTACTTAGTTTAATATTCGCTACTTAAATTATTACACAGCCAGCCAACTAAATGTGTTGTTTAATTCGCTTCAAGTTCAATTCAAGTTCAATTTTCACAGTCTACCGAAATGTTTGTCATATTTATTATTTTTATAAATATATTTTTAGATTGGTTTAGCGCAAGGAAACAATTAGAGCTAGGAAATTTGACAATTGGCAATGATATATATATAAAGGTTTATTTTGATTCTCTTTTTCGTTTGATGAAATTATCATCATTAGTAGTAAGCTAGTATGCTTTATTTTCAGAGCTTGTTTTATTAAACTTAAGAATATCGTTTATAAAATATCAGTCACGAAGGTTGCCAGTGCCACTTTATTGTTGACTTAACAGCGCTTTATCTATGTTGCATAATACTTTTTGCTCTTCACAAAATTGTATAAAGCGTGTGGGGCTACGATCTCCACCGTAATTTTCATAAAAATAATTTAGAGTTAAGGAAAATATTTAGTTATTGAGTTTCCAAATAGAATGATTTCAGAAATATTTAAACAGTTCATTAAAATAATTTTTCAGACTTTCAGAAAGCAAACTCTGGTACTTAAAGGAGACGTCGGGCCGCTTTTGTTAATTATAAAATTGAATACACTATCCAACTCAAAGCTAAATATCTGCTGTTGACATTTTATAATAAATTAATGGAATTTCTTTGTATTCATACCTTTAAGTGAAGCTTAATTTATCCACCAACTCAGCGGTGTAGCTTGTTCCTGACCTAAAGCAATCTGCTACTAATTTAAGGCACGCCATGCATCCTTGAATACAAAACCGTATGAATACCCATATATATATATACATATGCATCCATATTTACATACATGCATAAATGCTTCGAAATAAGAATGCGTCTTATAAAGGCGAAAGCTGCTGCGCTGAATTTTTCTTACGTCTCTATCCTTAGCCATAAATCAGCTTTTCAACTCTTTTTCCAAACAGCGCACAAGCAAAATTTAGGTTGTGTAATCATGTTGGCGGCTCGACAACCCAACTAGCCAAAAAATACTCAACACATGCAGATGTACACACATGCATACTATGAGCATATACACATACATATGTACACACATGTATGTATACATACATACATAAATGTTTGTTTTCGCGATTTTTTTGCACATTTTTGCACATTTTTGCTATCACTTTGAAATTGGCATCACATTTTAGTTGTTGCTGCTTGCAACAACAACAAAACGAACAACAACCGTTACACCGTTAATCTTGCAACATGACAAACACATGCAATGCTGCTGCATATCTATGTCGGTAGCAACCATGAAAAGGTATTTTGGCGGAAAAAAGTACGCCATAAATTGCATCGCCACTTGGCAGCTAAGGTGACGTCAACTGTTTTCCTTTTTGCTTTATGTTACAAGCGATTACAATTTTTTTGACAAGCCAAATCGCAGCTAATTCCAAATGTTGGAGGTGTAAGAATTTTGTTTTTATAGCGCAAGTTATTAATTCAGTGCTATTGAAAAGCTCCAAAGTAGGCAATTTTAAACGCTTAATAGAAAAATTGAAAAGTAATGGTGATTTTAAGGATTTATTATACAGCTAAATCTAACTGTAATTATATTTTTTTTTTGGAAAGAGTAAATCTTCGTTCGAACGGTTTTTATATTTAAATTTGATATTTAAATTTTCAAATTTTTAATATTTAATATCTATATAATATATATTATGATATAATATATAATAATATTTAATTATTTAAATGTTTAAATTTAAATATAGAGATATTTTACTAACATATTACCTATTTCACCCCAGTAAAGTGCATAAGATAGAAGACTGCGTGCTAACTATCAGTGGATAGATTGTACGTTCTGAACCAAATTATAATAAAATAATTTGATATGCTCTGGTCTTCCTACCGCTCTTCGCTCCTGAACTTTTATTCACTAAAAAACATTCCACAAAAAGTGGTCCATATCTAGCTATAACTATATATAACTATATAGCTTATTATATTTTGTAAAATAAAAGTTTCGAAATTGTCCCACTGTATACGGTAAAATATTGGATTTCAGTCTAGCTCAAATCCTGCAACTGATACTGAAAATAAAAATCTATAAATTAATATGATAAGAATATACAATTTTGAAACAATGAATGAGCGAATTTGCTTCGAAAGCTGCAGTTCAAAGCGTTTAGAGTGACTTACATATTTAACTTTCAAAACTTTTCGGCTTGCAGGCACTTCAAAACTTTTCTGTAATCCGTTTAATTTCATGTCCTTCCTGGTATAATCAGTTGTCAAATACACAAACTTTTATATATTGGAATTAGCACTGGTGTTGTACTCTGCAATCGCAATCACAGCATGAAAGATTTGAAAGCTCCTTTTTTAACTTTTGTGGTTAAAATCATGGAGTGAGATCCGTGATAACAATAACGTATCTACGCTATCAACGGTTTTGTCCATAATTAGTTTTATATGGAAGCTGGAAGCCTGCTAAAAATACTACTATATACTATACTATACTAAAAATTCTTAAGCGCCATATGAAAATTACTACTATTTTCAATTACAATTTACAATTACAATTTCTTTCTAAATTCAATTAACACATATCTGTTTTGGCTGTCGGATAACTAAATTATGAGGCTGGTTAAATTGTAATGACAAATTCAGTTACAACAAATTTTATACCATATGTAGTACCTCATATATGTTTGTATATTCGAATATTTAAAAATAAGTAAGTAGTGCTAAAGGCAAATGTAATTTATACCATCATTAAGGTACCTTTTTTTGCTGTCAACATAACGCTGGCAATTGTGTTTCATGTTGGCACGTCCTTTGTCATGTCCTTTTACTGAGAAAACTGTTACGATGAACTGCTACATATACACAATGACGAACATGCTCTTTCCTGCAGATCTCTAACCCTATACTAAATTTAAGGCTTCAAAGAGAGAACCACTTTGATTAAAGTTCAAGTCTTTTACAATGGAATCTAGTAATAATTTTATATAATGCCTTCATGAGATCGATGAAGAAAGATATGTCTCGATAAGCTTCAGAAGTGATGTCCAGATTATGCTATCATCATTAGATGAAAAGCACTGTGGGAAGTAGTTAAATATTGGCTTTTTCTAAAGATCGCTTTCCTATCCTAATTCCATATACCCGGTGCTAATTTTGGTCTCCAAAACTGCTTTTAAAGTAGCTCTGCTAGAGAAATTATCTACAGAACTATCTTCATTTTAATCCAGAGCAAAAGCAATTTGCCTTGATGTAGATTTATTGTCATATTCATAGTCTAATAACATCATCTTGGAACAGACCAGATCAAAGGACTTGAAATAGAGCTGAATAGAAACCACTTCGAACTTGATCTTTGTACCATCTGTAATAAACTCCACCAACCCAATCTTTGTTTAACCCAACTCGCTTTAAACATTCCTAACAACTTAGTCTAAAGTAATTTAAATAAATAGAGAACTTTAATTTTCTACACTGGGTAATATCACTGTCAACCCACACGGCAGCATGCGTACATAATGTCTTTGTGTATGTATGTATTATGTCATGCATCAAATATATAATACGTTGTCAAATAGTGCTGAGCTAATGCCGATGTGAGATGGCATTCACTGTGTGCAATGTAGTGGCAAAGTTCATGTCTGTGACAGGATACTATTTTAGTAGCAATTATAGGGCTACATACACTGCCACATACACATAAAAGCATAGGAGTATGAGTGGCAATATCACTGAACCAGCAGACATGCAACGGAAGGCGGCAACATGATGTGCACGAGAATGCAACAAATATCGCCTTTCGATGCGCCGACTCTTTTCTCTTCTTAAGTCAGCACTACTACGTTTCTACTTATGTGCTGCACACATATTTTGAGAACACAAAAGAAAATGAAGAAATCACTTGGATGCATCAACAACCATCGCAAGAATTCTTTTCGAAAAATTCTCTTCCTGCAGGTATTTATTTATTGGCTCTCTTTGAGTTCATTGATAATTGCTGCGTCTTTTGTGAATGTAGAAAATTCATTTTAGATGCCGTAGCGCTTCAAAGTGGCTTGCATTCATGTCCGCAAAATTGAACATTTTTGCGAAGTAACTGAATTGCAGGATTCTAAATTTTTTGAAAGAATACTGAGTTGCATATATATGAGATTGAAATGTAGAAACAATGGATGAGTATAAAATTTAATGCCTCTTGAATGAAATATATGGAAAAAAAATTTATATCAGCCTCCATGTGCCTGTTTGAAGCTTAAACAATATTCACTATTTGATATGAAGCCCTCAATTTTTTATTGTTGCTTGGATTTCTACTGTGCCAGATATGGCTGCTATTTGTTTCTTAAGTTTTGTTAATGATGCTAGGAAAGTGATTAACTTACATGACTGTCAAGGTTCTTTATGAATTTCAAGTTCGGTGATTAAAGAAACCAATAAATAACATGAATGTTATTGAAAGACGAGCTCCCATTCATCAAATATCCTTCCAACAATACAATTTTTTAATTTTTAATAACCGTTTTATAACGTGTGTGGATATCAATATTTTATTAAAAAATAGCAAAAATGTTCGCATTTATTACACCGGCTGCTGCTAGAAAAATGTTAACCCTTTAGTCAGTACAAAGTGATGAAAATTTAATTATACTATACACAGAGAAAAGTCTATCGTAGTAGTAACCAATTCCAAAAAACTAACGTTATTTTAACAGGCTTTAAATTTTATATAACGCTTAGGTTATATTATTAAAGACTGGTTGCACCAAACGGCGCTGGACCATATAAGTATTATACATAACCAACGATACGGCCATCTGATCCCCATAAAATCAAAAACGTGCTGTCTACTCTGAGCTACCGTGCCACACGTTCAAAATAGATGCGAATTCTGATCTAAGGACTGTTCATTGAGCAATTATTTGGATCCATAAATATCCGATTTAATTTAAGGAAAACCCTGTAGAGTTATCATTCAAAAATCAAGATAAGTGCATTTATAAACTAGCTTTAAGGTCAAACCAGCTTAGATATATCGTTATAGACTGCATGAGAAGCTCTCACAAGTTCAATAATTGCAGCCGAATACATTTTCATACAACCACCACAACTATCGAAAGTTTTCTGCGAACAGAGCTGATAACACAGATCCTTGAAAAAAGACAAAGGAAGATACCACAAGGCAAACAAAGACTTACCGAAGTTTACCTAAGAAGACCAATCAGAAGAGCCAACCCAACTGTCGACAGCATCGTTTTACTATTCCATTATTTTGCTAATGATGTTTTCCTAAAACCTTCTAGAATACTTTCAAGAAATATGTTTTATTGTTTCACAACAGGGAGGACCAGTTTATGTTTAGGTTTAGGTTTAGGTTTTAGGTTTAGGTCAAAATAAATTTTGAAGCATTGGAATGCAAGTATATTGGGGTTAGAGTACTGTGAAATATCTAAAAGTACTGGTGACGAGCTTGGAAGCAGCACATTAAGCAAAGCAAGTGTAGCTGAAGAAGATAAACGTACTCACTTTTTGTACCACGTTCCCAACTTAGCCTAGAGAATTAAATGATCGCATAAAAGGCGTTTCTCAAGACAGTATGAACATATGTGATGCAACTCTGTGGAAGTAAGACCACTCAAAGAAAGAAGCTCTGCTAATATGTCCTTCTGCGATTTTAAAATCATTTAATCATAAAAGTATCATAAACAGATGGCGAGGACATATGAGCACTTATGATATTCACAAAATCTTAAACTTGCCTTTTGTAAAATATGTGAAGATATAGATTGTAAATAAAAACATTAAATGGTATGAAAAATAAAGTTTAACTCATTGATGTAGTGCAGAAAGGAAGAAAGAAAAATTAATATTTTTAATAATAAATAATTAATAATTATTTTGAGTAAAGTTCTTAAAATTACTTTGAAGAAGTATAATTTGAAACTAAACAGAATAACTTGTCTCTGTTAACTCCTTAACAGAGCCGGTTCATATATGTGCACAGCAAAACATAACAGAGCGATACCAAAGAAGGCTCAAATCGTATCCTCCCACCAAATCCCTTATGAGTAACTGCTTAAAGCAGTGGAGTAGAAAATTTCAAACAATAAACGCAACTGAGCCATTAAAATCATTAAAATTGCAAAACATACAACACCTTCACACGCTGGCGCCTTTGTCTGCATTCTCTGGCCGCCTGTGCATTCATATGAGCTTAAAGGCGAAATAAAAAGGGAAGAAATTACCAGAAGAAGCTAGCGGGAAATTGTGCAGAAACAAAGAACAATTGTCCACGCCGCTGCCGCTGCCGCTGCAAGCAAATAAGCTGGAAAATGAAAATTCGAAAAGTTGGATCGTTTGCATTAGTGGTGCGCCATAAAAGCGGTTATTAACAGCGCATGTATGTGCATGCATGCAAGCAAACAAGTATGGAACACACACATGCAACCATGTTTGAGTGCTTGACAATATTTTATGTTGCGACGGTATTCAAATACCATTAAAACTCAAGTGTGTATGCCTGCTGTTGCACCTTTATGTCTCGCATATCAAGTGCTTATTGCCGGGCCAAGCTGGCATTATTATTTACAAAGCATCGCACAACAGCTCGCTACACCTTACCCACAATGTATGCTTGTCGCGCTGACTCACTCTCTCTCTCCCTCTCTGGCGCTTCATGCGGTCGTACAATTTTAATTTAAGTCACAATGTAAGGTGTTGTTGGTGCATTCCCTCAGGGTACTTGAGTTCCAGTTGAGTGCCTGTTTACTTGCCTTTTCCACCGTTTTGTTCGTTAGCTTGCTTGCTTGTCGGGATTATCGCCGCGCTTCGTGTGTTGCGGGTATGTTCGGTTGACACTTAAACGATGCCATTGTTGCTGTTTATTTTTTTATAACAGTTGTTCTCTACATAAAATATACCTTAATTTACAAAACGCTTAAATTGTCAGAAACACATTAACGGTCCCTATGTGCCCTCTTTGACATACATATGTATGGATGTATGGCGTATACAAAAGCCAACTTACTGGCTCACCCCAGCAGCAGCTGTCGCAGTTCGCTTGACACCGGCAGCAATTCAGATATTCATAGCTGATTCAGTCAACGTTCGCCATATACCCGGCATCACTGAATTCGATGTTCAAGTGAGCTTTATATATATATATATATATATATATATTTTTTTTTAATATAATTTGGCTGTGGTTTTTTGTTGTTTATAAATAACACTCTTTGTCATTGTTGTGGTAAAACAATTTTAATTCATCACTCATACCACATCAAGGACTTATTAACAACTGCCTCAGTTGGGCTAAATAAGCGCTATGAAATTCGAAAACGTTTACGAAGAAAAGGTAAAAATATGCGAGGTAATATTTAGTATGAAACTTGGAGTTAAATAAAGAAACAACCTAATATTATCGATATATTATAAAAAAGCAAGAAGAAATCCTATTTTCCCTTAGTTGTGAAATATAGGGAAAGAGCATTTTTGGAAATTTTTGAAATTCTTAAATATTTAGGTTTTCACCATTGATCTATTTACAATCCTAATATATTTCGCTTTAGAATTATTATGATAGGACCGCTTCAAAAGCACTTTTGGCTTAACTACAATCCAGTTTAATTTTACCTAGCATTTTCATGAAGCAAGGCCGTATATAATATTCCTGAAATCATGGAACAAACATGGCAATGAGGGTAATATATGGCGCGTAATCATTTATGTCATTATGTTAACATTACTGGACATTGAAAGGAATTCTATTTAATTTTCCTTTTAAAAATTTTTGTGTGTTATTTTTTAATTACTTTTTTCCATTAAATTTTCTAGCATCTTTCAATTCACCCACGAACAGAAGTCAAGGCGAGTCAAATCTGGAGATACGGTAATCTAATTGGTTACTGTAAGATAATATGGTTACCTAAAGGGTAAATTTTCTCAAATGCATTTTCTGTCTTCCAAATACTTCAGCTTAAATTACTAATCACCATATAAATAGTATGAAATTTCAACGACTATTTTGATGTAAAGTGTTATCATGCCATTGCTGCCTTTGAATGTGGAGCGATACATGAGAGAGTTACGATTGTACTGAATGGAGGTTTCCAAAATATGTCTGACTAATTCTAACAAATCTTAAATTACGTACCTACATATACATACCTACAAAATATATTGCACACGCTACATTCCTCATTTTTGTTTGTTGATAACTGAAAGCAAGCGATTTTGAAAAATAAATTTCCCTGGTTATTGATTTTTCTAGAATCCTTACTAAACCAAAGTAGTTAGTCTATCATATTTAGTAAGCTTGTAAAATAAGGAACTACTACGGCTCCTAAATATATTGTTGTTTTTACAGTGTTTTAAGTTATTTAATATTACCCATAATTCCATATGGGTCAGTAAATAGCTTGGCTAAAATAAATTCTTTTTTTCGGAAATTTAGTTAAAGATTCCTAGTTCTTTTCGCCAAAGTTTCAGAACAGTCCGCAAAGAGTCCTTCTTGGGATAGATATTGGTTTTTATTTCACATATGTTTTCAATAAGATGGCATCTGATGACAAATAAAAGTGACAACTTCTCATCATCAAGATGTTAACATCCTTTGGCTTGATAGAGGCATAAACTCTAGCTCTAAAGGCGTTATATCCATACAATATTAACACCAGCTTTGGACCCAAATGGTGAAACTCCGAAGAGTACCAAGTTATATGTTAGTGACACATGAGATAGGGGCGAAGCCTACATTAAAACAAGGAAACGTCGTGGTGAAATACAAGGTCTCACTTGTCCTTTCTTATTTCCAACGAATCTCAAAACGCAGAAGGGATATGGCGGAGCAACAGCGTCTATAAAGAAGAAGAACAATACTCGGAAAGGCGTTTAACATGGGGTTTACTGAACTCAACCCCTGACCTTTAATTGTGACCTTAAATGGTTACTCAAAAGAAGGATAGATGGAAAAGGTTTTGTCATTAGTTCACCCTTAACTTCAATTTATAACCTTAGGATGAAAACAGTAATCTCAGAAGCTTATAAGTTATACTACACGGATTTTTTAATACAATCTAACTTTTTTAGGACGGACATGGTTTATATAGATAATATAAGAATTATAACCTTTTGCTGGGGTGTATCACGGTGCTTTGACATCTTAGCATAATTTGTATTAAAGAGCTGTAAACGCTGACACTATGTTACATATTGACTTTGACAGATAAAAGTCTGGTGCCCAACAACGATTCATTTAAACTATACTTCATTTGGAGTACTCATCCAAATTAAGCAAATGATTTTAAAATATCCAAAACGCGCACTTCAAAAAACAACCTCTTCTCACCTAATCCTTTAGTAAAAGTTCTATAAAAAAGTTGCGAGACGCGTTATGAACATGTCCAGAATGTATATTATTAAGAATAGATTAGCATATTTCATGAAAAAAAGTCGTAATAGCAGTTAAATTTGATGGTCACGCGAACGTGCTCAGCCACTGTCTGATGGCAACTGTCCCATCGACGCATGCCACATAAATTACCATCGAATTGTAGTCACCGCTAAAAGCGTGGCAAATGTATTCACTGCAACACCAATGCTGTTGCCAACAACTTATCTGTTGTGCGGACTCAGACATAATTTACTATTCATAATGATTGCTAATCAGTAAACGACACAGTCCGTAAAGACACAGTTGCCGCTACTAAACTCCGACTTTGCCAGTGTTCTCTCTTCTTCTACCACGACCACCAGCCGCTGGCTCAGCACGTGCAATATGGTTGGTTGGTGGTACATGGCGATACATTTATGGCAACATTCAGCTATAGTTGTTGTTGGTGCTATTATTGCCCTCATTGCTGTTGACAGTTTTCGTTGTGCTTCCCTTTTTTTTTTCTTTTTTTTTTGTTGTTTCCTTACTTTCTTCTGTTTTGCGCCTTCAACATCATTTAGCTTCTTTTTGAATTTAATCGCTTGCATTAGCACGGTAAATGTCCTTCAGACTAATACACTCACAACAACTACAAGGCGACAGCCGTTCCATTACCTTCAGAGGAAAGCCGAATGTTTTATATATCTTTGTGTATATATATTATATATACTTTGTCAGCGCTTTTACATGTATACGTGTACATATAGGTGCAGTTGGTGGCGACCGCAGCGCTTTTGCACACTTCACTTCACTAACAACTTCATTCTGCATCCCTGGTGTGTTCATTCTTTCCTCACAAATTTTTGCAGCCATCCCCCTCCACGCGACCATTTGTTGCTAACTTTGTTCCTTGCTTGTCTTAATAGACATAATGAATATTGATGTTGCTACTGCCGCAGCAACTAACCGTTACTGTTTTCGCTGCGCGGTCGGTTGGTTGTTTGTTTGTTTTGTGTACCTTCAGCTGACATTAAAATTTAAAGTTTCCCCGTCTCTTTACATGTATTTACTTTTACATACCGATATGCGTGCGCTTCCAATATACTGTTTACGATTGCTTAATGGTTGTTTAAACTTTTCCATAACTGAGTTGCAATAGTAGTTTACTGCTACGGTAAGCGGTCGGAAAGATGACACGAAGAAGGTATTGTAATTTTTCAGGACAACGAAATAAGCTTGACAATGCAAATATTATTAATGCACTTTTTGTTTAATTTTCGACGGTTTTGAAGTTAAAGTTTGAATTAAAAGGAATTTATAAGAAAACCAGTTCGAAATGTTTACAACTTTCTTTAAGGTTTTGAATATATTAAGTCCAACATAAAAATTTTTAGAGCCATTAGATAAAATAGATTAATGTAAAAAACATATATATTTTAAGTGCGATTTAGACATTGTTAATTTGACAAAACTCAACAAGAGAAAGAATGTAATTGTAATAATACGTTTTTAAATAGGTCACAACACCGAATCAAAAAGTCGTCACCATTCTCTTTGTATGCCGCATTATATGAAATATATGATTGAGAGCCGAACTATTCCCAGTAGTACTGAATATACTATTATCAAATTTCCCTCATAGAATTGTTCGAAATCTAAGATAAAACCTCAGGTCGTCTGACGATAAGCTAATAGACAGGTGATATTCCGACAGGAGCATAACTTTTAGGTGCCAAGTATTCCCTTCCATAAAGAGAAGAGAGCAAAGGTATAGCCACACATTATATAAAGTATAGTGAAAAGAAAGGTATACTAAGTAAGAGATGGATAGTACCATGCTGGAAACGGCAACATATTAATAGGCGAAAACCATAATGGATATACAAAAGGTCAGGATCCTAAAACCATAGAACAAATGTAACATATGTACACATTGGGAACGAAGGCTTATGCTATAAAGCTGTATTATAGTGCAGCAAGTTACGTCCGTATTGAAAAAATTTATACGAAAATATAGAAAGTAATATAGAATATGTATATGTATATGTTTTCAAAATACCGGTAATAACTTAAACTCAAAAACTATTCACAGTGGCAGTATAATGGCATCATAAGTCACTCTCTCAAAAATATTGATACAAACAGTCGTAGATCTTTTAGTAGACCTACTAGTATATAGCTCACTTAGTAGATGATAATATAAAGCAGATCGGTGAGATTTCTTCTCAATAATGATCTGGATTAAGCTTTGGCGAATTAACAAAGCGCTTTCAATAGCGTTTTATCTATGAAACTGACTTAAAGTAAATTCCGGCATAGTTCCTTTACGGTTAAGTTCTCCGGTTAAGATTGTTGAACAAATTGTAGGGGAAATCAGTAGAAAACAAAGAAGAGTGTAAATTATCATTGGAACTAGAAGGTGGAAGCTAGGTAGTTTCACTTACCATAACGAGAAGGCCCTGTCTCGTCTAAACTGTGTAAGTAAATGTACATTGAATAAAAACAATTAATTTCCGATTGCTAAATACCTTTATTATTTGATCTGGTTCACTATATATATTAATAGTATAGTATATATAGTATATATGTATATATAGTAATAGTATTGTTATCACATACAATATGTTTAAGACATTTACTATTGGATCTACCAGGCAGGCTAAAAAGTTTGTATTGTTTCTATAAGAGGGTGCCAGTCTTCAAAAACCCAATTGATCAGAAAGAAATTATTGAGTGTTAATGAAACATAATTTGTGATGAAGAAAAGTGCTACTGATATTAAAAAATGTCTTGATGCATGTTATCTTGGAAAGCAGCCGTCCGTAAATGGATTTTTAAATCAAGTGAGCACACAAAGAGGTCAACCCAGTGGACGTCAAAAACAGACAGATACGACTGACAACAACAAAAAAATTGATAAAATGATTTGGATAACCATATAAAGAACTTGATTGATATGACTGACACTCTGAAGATACTAAAGAAATATATTAGATATAACTCTCATGAATGTATAAATGTGTTAATGTATATAACCCTAATGTATAAAGTCTCACAAAGAGAAAACGACACCAACTGTATGAATTAGCCTTCGAATTGCTTCCTCATCCACCGTAATCTGTGGATTATATTAAATTTTTCCTGCTCACAGAACTTCTTTCGGTGAAAAATAATTAAACAACAATGCCATAACTTAGGAATATTTTTAATTAAAAGATATTTTATACTCAACAAGCGGCATCGTAAAACATTTACATTTATATAACCAATAGCGATCAAAAACAACCACAACAAGTAAGATAGGGCTATGTTCGGGTGTAACCGACATTTTATACTCTCGCAATGTGCAAGGATCAGAGGCGGGAAAACGTTTTCAGGTGCTGGCATAACTTTATATTAAACTTTCATTATTCGAAGAAATTGTCAATGGATTGCAATCATATTTGATACCTTATTAACTTATATTACAGGTCATAGACTCATGCACTTTCAATTCCATATTTTGCTTCGTACCAGATTAGATTACCAGAGATATTAAAATCTATCAAATTAACTCAAAAGTGATATATGCGATATAAAATCAACCAAAGTGGCTTAATTGAAAATATTAGATACATGACGAAAAAGTAAACCAGAGAAAAGGAAATCATTACATTAGGAAAGAGGGGCTTAGACCATCATCTAGGCCGATTTCTTTCATATTTAGCGCGAATTCACATTGTGTTTAAGAAAGCATATCCACTTAATTTCATTAAAATATCACACATATTGACCAACATAAACGGTTTAAAGTCAGATGGAAAGTCGGGAATTCTTATATGAGGCATTTTTGGGGTAGGGGAAGATCTCCACTGATCACATTAACTCTTTTCATTATTCAGGTATTCAAGTTTTGTGAAGGTAACTCACGCAGTGACCGACATATTCGGCATAAAGTCTGCTAAAATAACGAAAATCATTATATGTAGTATATAGGAGGCGGGATAATTCGTAAACCGATTTCACACATTTTCGGCAGTAAACTATGGTATATCCGATATTACACGTTCACTTAATTTTACTCTTACATATTGACCGAAATATACGTTATAAAATCTACCCAGAGGTTGAAAACCTGTATATTAGGTACAAGGGGGCTAGGAGAAGTGGTTACCCGATTTTTTCCATTTTTAGCACATGGTCATGCAGTTGTCAGAAAAAGACGCTCTCTAAATTTCAAAGAGATAACTCACATATTAACCGTTATATATGGTATAAAGTGTACCGGAAGGTTGAAAATCTGTATATTAGGTATGTGGTGGCTAGGGGAAGGATTTAAACGATTTTTCCCATTTTCGATACCAGAGCACGCTATTATCATGGAAAGATAATCCTCCAATTTCATTACAATATCGTACAGACTTCCCGATATTTTCGATAAAAAGTCAGATAGAGACACTGAGGTCCTAATATTGGGTATCTGGTGGTTTGAAAAGCTATAATCCCATTTCGTCTATTTTTACGCATGAGACGCATGGCATATCTTAAAGGCACTACTTGTACAAAGTCGATTTTCATATCTCAATTACTGCTCGATTTATCTGCTTTAAAGTGAAAGGATCAGATGAAACTTAAATTGTGTTATATGAGAAGTAGGCGTGGTTTATATCGGATTTTAACCGTTTTTACAGCATGAGATAAGAATAGAAATATAATTCCATACACTAAATTTTGTTGAAATCGGTTCAGGCTTTCCTGAGATATGGGATTTCTCCTGAAAGTGGGCGGTGTCACGCCCGTAATCAAAATTTTAGACTTATTCCTATGCAACCCTTCCGTATCATATTTTCTGCAAGATTTAATGTTTCTGACGTGTTCCTTCGGTGAGTTATCGCATGGGAGGTGGGCGTGGTTATTATCCGATTTTACTAATTTTCTCAGTATATGAAGGGATGCTAGAAAAACATGCTTTACCGGTTTCCGAGATATATATATATTTAATCTTTTTGGGGCGGGGCCACATCCACTTTTACAAAAATTCCTTCCCACAGATGCCCCACTCTATTAGGATCCTCTATACCAAATAGCATGTTTATGTTATTTGAGTTAGTTTACGTTATCGCTTGCACGCACGGACGGACGGACGGACGAACAGGCAGACAATCACTCGGATTTCAACTCGTCTTTTCATCCTGATCATTTACATATATATATATATATATATATATATCATATATATGTAACTAAATTAGTTCTAGGTGTTACAAACAACCGTGAGGTGAAAAAACTAAACACTGTAATTCACTGTAGCAACATGTTGCGAGAGTATAAAAAGAGCCCTAAACAATGGCGTAAGTTTTATGAATCGCAATGCTTCAGAAAACTTGAAGATTGCAATTGTAAAATTGAAGCAAGCAAAATATTGGTCGTTAAGCAAAAATATTCCACACAAAGTACCTCCGTGCAATACTACAGTCACTGACGACATCAAAGTAGCTGTACGTTGAAACATATATACACACGATGTATGAGCCCGCCGCATGCGTACGCTTCAAGAAAGGCAACTAAATAAATACGCAATCGACTGCTGTTGCTTAACTTATTTGTTTATTTACATGAAAATACTATATATATATATATATATATATATATATTCACACGGCACTTCTTTTACCTCCGTCGTTATTGTTCATACCTGTATGTACATATAATATTTAGCTTTCTCGCTACCTTGGTTACTCATACGCCCAGCAAGTTTGGGTTAAGACTTGGTTTCACACATGTGGTGACACATTTTATTTGTTCAATGCATGAGAATGTTGCTTTTGACTTTTGTAAACACATTGCACTTACATATAGTAGGTATGTATGATAAGTGAGTGTGTGTGTATGCGTGAGTGTATTATTTGTTTAGCATGAGAATGCAAATAAAACTTGGCAAAGGTGAGGCGAGTTAAGGAATGTGGGGCGGCATGAGAATTACATTTTCTGACGCTCTGAAGTGTGAAGGCTGTGCGGTTTACTGAAAGCCACACACAAGTGAATGTGTATTAGAAGCTTTCGCTTGGTTCTAAACGCAGTTGTTTGCGGTTTTCACACCAAGATATCTGTCGATGGCAGGAAATGTCCTTCACGCTACAAGAAATCGATGTGCAAATAAAAGTTTATATGCTCTCATACAACGGGTTACTAGTGAAGAAGATTTATATATGTGTAAACATATAAGTAAATGCATGTTATCATATACACTTGCCTATGAAAAACTTACTTAAATAAATTGGTTTGCAAATGTATGCTCATTTCTGGCTAGTTTCGCCTCCCACTCAAACATTTTATTTAACTACGCATTAAGCAAACCCACTCCTGCCTCACTGCACTCGTTGATATACCTCAGCTGCTCATCATCGAGTTAGATGCTTATAAATACTTAGCGCATTACACAAGTTTCATCCACTCAGATTCTGTAAGTCACTTAACGGCAGATAAAATACAGCAGCAATGCTAAGACATTTAGCAGTAGTTGCCTCACCTAATATCAAAAACTAAATTATATGTATATACATATAAGAATATGCATGTAAATGGAATTAACCTGTTCAATGTTGTTATAAAACTTTTCTAAAGGATTTAAAGCTCTCGGTACCATATGTTTGCCCTAAGATGCTTGTACCGAAGTATGGATTTAAATTTTCCATAGCCAGTTTCCTATTTTCAAATTCATTACTAGGATATTACAAGCTAAATATCTGATATCTGCTAATAATTATTTTCTTTAAAGACCTTTGATATAATAATAAAGTAATTTTTTAATAAAAATCTTTCTTCTTTTAGTGTTATATAAACTCTAAATCCTCTTGTATTGCAAAATATAACTAAACTCGCATTTGAAAGCAATTATTCAGCACTTGAGGTGTGTTCTGATTAATCTCGTTGATCGAGTACTTCATTACATTTTTTTGTAGACAATATTTTGATATTAAAAGTGGGATTTTAAGATCCACAACACTTTATTTGACAAAAGGAAATATGGGTCTCGTTTGTCTTTATTAATATCAAAGTAATCTTTAAAAAATAATAGAAGTCCCCTCGATATTTAGTACTGAAAACGTAGTGATATTTTAAATCGATCTTGAGTACTATTATTACAGTGTTGCATTTTGCAGTCTTGCATTTTTCACCTTGAGTACTTTAAGGTGAAGACTTTTGAAAATTATATATTAACTCTAAGATTTCGTTGCAAATATAATTTATATATCAAAACGGAATCTATATGATAACTTAAGCTGCTTTTCTATAATTCTATAAGATCAAATGATCGGAACTATAATATTTTTTGAAAGGCTAATACTCAGGCTGCAGTAAAGAAGCTTTCATAACCTGATTATTTTTAAAAACTAGGTATTTTTTTAGAGCGGTTCTTCCAGAGTATTATGAAAATAATTCTCTATCCTAGTGTATGAGTAGAAAAAGAATTAAGTTATTCCACAATGCACAAAAAAAAGGCTGGCTGTCTTATAACTTTCAATGGTGGAAACATACGGCTTAAAGTTACTTACTACCCATAGGATATGTAGAAGGCGACGCTAATCTTTTCAGAAATCTTTTCTTTCCTTTTTGTTTGGAAATATAATGTAGTAATAACTTGCAATGGAAATTGGAAGAACAAACTTTACACAAAATAAAGAGATGAAGTAAGGCAATCAATGTTACTAAATGAGGCTAAATACGACGTATATGTTGCATAATTTCAAAAGTTCCAAAATATTGAAATATATAGATTACATATTATACAACAAAAAAACGGAAAAACTGTTTCTTTGCCAAGTATCCGGCTTCCCTGTAATTCATGGACCAATTCCATCACAAAAGTATTACGAAAAAAAGAGGGAACCATTCAGCAAGCATAAAAATAAGTTTCATTATACCGAAAAGTACGATTAAGCGAGCAAGGGACGTTGTAAAGCCTTATGTGCGCGCCTAGTTGCTGATCCTGCATAAAACCGGCACAAAGATGCAACGAAACGAAAATTGTCACAGAATTTTTACCCAACCGAGCTTTTCTGCTTCGCTTTGTCACAGTACGTAATTCGCATTTTTTTCTCCTCTGTTCTTTTTTATGCTCTGTTGCTGAACTGCAAATAAATACTCAAATGACCGGACATTCCACGGGTTCGCTTGCGGCCCAGCATGCGGCCCAGTGGCAGTAATTTGTGCGCATACCTTGACATGCATATTAATAAATTATTTTATATCCGCTTAAATCCGCTAGTAATTTGCGCAGTAAAACAAACAGTAGCTGCGCTGAAAAAAAAAAATTTTTTAATACCAAAAACGTTTATAACTTACAAAAAACTATAGGACATTTTACATTTGGTATGTATTTTTCATTTTGCCGGGGGCGGAGCAGTGAAAGTGAGTGCAAATCGTCAGTGCTATTTGGTAGAAAAATATATATTTGTAAATTTGAATGTGAAATTGTTCACAAAGCGCATATATAGAGAAGGAATGAAAAAGCGAATACGACCAGTGTTTTGCGTTCAAGCGAAAATAATGCCAACTTATGAGAGTAAATTTAAAAGTAAAATAAAATGCAAACAAAAATAAAAGAAATGGTTGAAAGGAGCAATGTGGGTTAACAAAATACACGTGGGCAGTAGCAATCCACTCTCTGAATGAAATAACTTGGGTCCATATGTTCATATAAACGCAGTTGTGCAACAGTGCGGAAGAGCAAAATAATTTTATTAAACAAAAACACCAAATGTCCGAATATATGTTCCACACACAGTCTGTACTTTATGCATAAAAACGGTACAAAATTTTTTCCACTTATATATGCCGCCCATTTAACTGAAATACAAATAAATATTTATATAAGCGTGTATGTAAGTAAGTGGGCACTTAATTTATCAGCGGCTTGAAGCCCACTATTTAACCGTGAGTCGTCCTCTATAACAACTACAGGTTATGTATATAAATATAAAAATCTTGTGGGCAGTTACAATCAAACGTCAACGGCAAACATTGTTGAAAGAAAGCAATATTATGTAGAAAAACTATAAGTGTTTTACTAAGATAGGCGCAAAGAGCAAAGAAGGACAGTCTATATTTGTTACTTTATTAGGATAGATAAGATTTATACACACGAATAGATAACACTCAGCACTGGCTACTATATAAGGTTGGCCATAAGGCCCAAACACAGTTTAAAGGTTGTTCTTAAGTTGGCGAAACCACAGCTCTCGAAGCAAGTGGAAATTATTACGTGCTGTTATCATTTTGGAACTATATAGTACTCTTCCATATAAATCTAAATTATAATTCCATTGGCTACATCAGGAATGCTCCGGAATCGTCGCTTCATCCCTTTATAGAATGGTCTGATTTTGCTAAGATGCGGTACTATTTATTAATAAAAATTTTTTTTAACTTGATTTGTTATTGTTTCCAACGAAACTTCTTAGCACAACAGATTTTACACCATTCTTTGGGAGGTCATCTCAATTTATTCTAATCTCGTAGTAGGAAACCAGTTAGTACTAGGGTTCGAAATTACTAGCAGGAAAGGAATGTGGAGCATTCACTACATGAAAAATTTAGTCCAGGCTTCAACCCTCACAAAAGACCTCCCTTTAACAATTTATTCGGGGGGTAAGAAAACAGGAACCGGATTTTCTTCCTTTCGGGGATTTTTCTCTTTTCACATTTTTAATTTTGCCTTTTTGATACAAAATAGCGAGTATTAAACCAATCTTCAGAATCTCCTCTTTCAAGGGGCCTCTACGGGTGATGGTGACTCCATGAACTCTTGCTATCTAAAAAAAAAAACAAAAAAGCTTTCAATAATAGAATCAGCCTATAGAAATATAACATATTTCAGGATGTTTTCCGAAATCTATTGTGTCGTACTTCACTACAGAATGAAGCCAAAATTTAATTTTACATTACAGAAGAGCGTAACTGCGCTTTAAATGCAGGACTTTAATACTAAACATCAGGGAACAATTCAGAGCCAAATCCAACATTTTAATTACTTCGAATACAAGAATCAAGAACAAGAATCCTAAACTAAATTTAAGCCATATGTTTTTTTGCAAATATCTGAAAAATTTCGGACATCTAATGAAGCGGTTATTCGGGTTAAAAAATATAAAGCCAAAACCATGGCAAAATTACTCGCAGTAAACCAACAATCACAGAATCATGGTTTTCGAATATCGCGATGAAAAGAGTATTTTTGGGACCGAAGAAATACATATTTAATGCAATCCCATTAAAGTTCATTATATATAAAAATTCCCAAATATAAATAATAACTAGTTGCATTTAGACCTTTCAAAGTCTAAGTCCTTTCAAAGCCTAAATCCAATCAAAGCCTAAGTCCTTTCAAAGCCAATTTAGACCACACAATAGAATTCACCTGCAATAAACAATGAAAGCGGAGTGCTTTGCACCACCCATCTATTTGCATGACGACATGTAATTATACCAAATAATGCGCTTGGATGGTGTTATGAGCATAAATGAATCTGACGCATACTTCCAAATAATACGGAAATAATCCGCCAAGTGGCCGAGTAGTTGTTGCCAGTATTTAATGGCATGCCGCAGTAGAATATGTAAGCCGACCAACCATCCAACCGACTGGCACACGGCTCTAACGACCGACTATGGCTTAAGCAGCGCTGAGCACTAGCTAAGCTTTAAACGCCCACAAGTAGAGCTTATTATGTGGTCGAAACACGCAAGGCAGGCGAAAATGCAGCAATGAAAACAATGGAATTTATACACATTAAATATATGAGCACATTTACAGGAATGGCGAAGATCACACAAGTTATGAATAGCTGATAATAACATTAAAAACAAGCAAGGAAGTCATAAGATTTAGTACAAGCATTGAAGGCGCATGAAATAGTATGATATTTGCAAATGTTGTTTACAAAACTAATGCTTGTGGGTTTATTCATTATTATGAGAAATTCTGAACCTCTTTCAATAATTTAACTTATATTCTACATTATTTCAGTTTTAGATGGTTGAGTATACAGTCATTGTGATCAATCGAGAGTAATGCGGAGAGAAGTCATGAACCGATACAGAATCACATTATTCAAAGCGATATATTGTCGCATAGTTTTATTGAGATATCTTGCATTCTGGCCGCTAGATGTAGCACAGGTAGTTGACCAATTCAAATCATAAAAAATTAAAAAAAAAATAATAATTACCACACAACTTAATTGCTTCTTAAACAGAGCTCCAAGTATCCGTCAGCCAAATATAATCCGCTTTTATCAAATCGAGAACTTCTTAAGCTTAACATCGCAGTTTTCGATGCCAGTGTGAAAGTAACTTCGCGCAACTTCTAAGGGGAGAGAAATCGAATTTCTTTTTTCTAGAAGGCCTCGACGGCCGACGAAGATTCCAGGAAATCCTGCTATCTGAAGCAAAATAGAAAATGGTATCTTAGTCTGCATAAGACTTGCTAGTAAAGTGTATATATTTCTATAACTTTATATATATTTTTCGCAAAATGGTACAAATAAGATCAGAATTCAACCGAAAATGTGCAACATTTTTTTTATAAAAAAATTGCAATAATAACAAAAAACCTTTGTACACTGTTTAAGATAATGCTATTGTGAAGCTACCGTTAAAATTTCACGAATTTCAAGTAAATACGTGCTCTCTTCATCGAGTCCATTGAGTACGATCGTCGCCCGACTCGAAACATACATTTTCGAGAAAACCGCGTTGAAAGTTTTACGTGTTGGCGACACCAGTCCCGAACGCGAATTGAGCATGGAAACAATTTCGTCACTATTCCGCAAATTAAATGACGATCTTATGAATTTGACTACTAAGAAAATGTGTTAAGTGTCTTTTTTGTGGTGGATATCTTTCTAGAAAACGTGAGCTCGGCGAAGTAATTTAAATGTAAGGGAACTACACGAATCCTACTTCGGATCCAGTGTTTAGCACTACCTGCAGATGGGTGAATAAAGCATAAATTTTTAACTAAATTCGGATTATAAACATAAGTAACTGTATTACTTTACCTATAAGTAGACAACTCAATGAACAATGTTTTGTTTAATGTCTTCAGAACGACCACTTTGCGGTCCACAATTCAGCTACTCCTTTTAAAACCAAACCTTGATCCTCTAACGAATGTAAGTCAGCACAATAAACCCATCTCTATCATCGCCGGCATTGTCCATAATGCTTCCACTTACATAATTTCATCCGTGCATTGTCCGTCGCGCCCACACAGCCGAAAGCCAACAGCCAGCACTTAATAGCGACACGAGTTAATTGCCATTGCAGCGTCTGCAGTTGGCAGTCACCAAATGTGCAATGCGATTTGATAAAGTTGCCATTAAAGTCACGGCTGCAGATAACAGCACTTAATGTGTAAGGAATGCGCACTTGCATCTACGCGTGTGAATGTGTGTGTGTGTGTCAGACAATGCAGCGACCATTTAGCTGCCAGCAGCCACACAACACACTCACCCATGAATACATGGAAATATATGTATAGCAGCAAGGATGCATGTATTGGTTTGGATTATACGCAATAGTAGCGACAGTGCTGCAATTGGCCATTAACGGAATCATTCGCGAACGATTCATTCGCTTGTTGGCTCAATTATGGCCAATGCGCTAAGGCGACTCGAGTGTTGCTATTATTGCATGAGCACTTGCGGTGCGCTGTTGCCTGCATTTGTGTGCACTTGAGCTGATTTCAAAGTGTATGTGGTCCTAATTCACACAACGAATGTATGTATGGGTGTGTGTGGGTGTGGGTGTGCTCGTTGACACTTGGCCTTACTAAAATGTAATTTCCAGTTAAATTACAAATAATACTTAGCCTTGGAAGTGTAACCTCCAAGTGGCCCCATTGCCGCATAAATTTCGACTGCAAATTTAGGTCGTCGCATTGGAGCGTTTGTTTGTAGAATTTCTGAGAAACCCCTAGCCACAGAAATTTAAATAGTTAGTGAAGCATTTGATAATTAAATTAAACAGCTTTATGCAGTGCCGCAAGGAAACCGGTGCAAATGTTCAGTTTGGTATTTTATTGCATTATCTCCCGTTGTGGTTGAATTGCTGCAATTCGTGTGCTTGCTATCTACAGAGGATTGCCTGCAATGGTGAGCTGCACTATTTAGCATATATTTTTCCAAGAATATTACCGGAAATCCTTAAACTATTTTCATTCTACTTTTAATTTTTAAAAGCAAAGAAAATCATTTACTTGCATTACAACAAGATTGGATCCCTTTGAGATGTGTAATATATACCTCCTATGTGTGTACCCTCGAAATGGAATATTAATTATATTTTATTCACAAAAAGTTACATACAGGTAATATACATTCCATAATTGAAAAAATTCCAAGTTCGAGAACAAAGGAAATTTAAATAAATGTATAAGGCCTGTTGAAGCGTAATATCTTAACGTAGATGTTTTTACGCAACCAATGCCCATACAGCTAAGCCTTAGTTCTACCTAATACCTACCTAATATCTTAAATTCAAAAAACATTTTTCTTGCTTAAATACATACTATAGTTTGATGAAGTCTTATGTAAACAGCAACCACTAATATCGCGTTTATTGATCGATTTAAACAAGAATAGAATAATCAACTCTTCCGAGAGTTATTTTCTTAAGCAAATTATTGAGTACATCACACTAGAGATCTTCCTGTGCACCCAATTTAAAACCTTTTTGGAGGAGACCTCTAAATTATAAATTTTCGTATACCAAAGAAGATTTAGCAACACTCCTATATCAAATGATTTGACATTAGATTTGAATTTTCGGGCTTTTAATAAAATATATCTATGTACTTTACTTATAAGCATTCATGCATTATTTATTTACTAATGGCCTCAATTTTTAATGACCTGTGGCACCATTGAACCATAAATCTTTGGAAATATCAACAGTATATCTGTTCCAAGTTGAAATAAGTGTTCCAGGGTGATATGAGTGCTTCGGTCTCTGAAAAGAGAACTACTAGGTTACTACTAGGCTAGCCTACTAAGTAGACTGCATTCACAAGCATGTTGAATCGCTTGCCACAAAATAAGTATATAAGTAAATATATGTACACATGAAGTTAGATTTTGCATCTCCTTGCATGTTGCAACACATTAAAATACAGTTCTGCGGCTGCCACTGCCACCAGCGGCGTTAATTTCATTTTCTTGCCAGTGCTTACGTAAATACCCAGACACACACACATTGACACGAAATGTTTATGCCCATATGTTCACAGGCCTACCTTATGACCGTTAACCTGCCATATACTGCAGTTGTAAATGTTGCAAATGTTATTATTGCATGCAATTAATTAAACTTTGAACTTTGAGCCAAGCACTTGCACACTACTATACATATATGCATGTGTGTGCAAAAACACATACACATGCACCTTGTGTAAACAGTGAAGCACTGCAAGACAATAAAGCACTGCGCTTTAAAAAAACAACAAATTCAAAATGTAATGCAAACGGATGTACTCGTGTACTTTGCACTTATGCTATAAGTAAGCAAGCACATTTGCGTAGTATGTAACATTGTACGTTGAATGTGCAATATGTTGTATGTTTGTCGAACAATTTATGGTTTTACGATTGCCTTACATTACCCTTCGTCTTTCTCTCTTTCTCACTCTCTCTCTCTCTCACTCTCTTAGTACTTTTGTTGGTTTGAAAATAATTACAGGCATATTTATACATGTGCTGGTGCTTACATACCCGCTAGCTGTTTGGTTAAACTGGGTGAAGCCAGTCTTGTAGTTATCAATGGCGACATATTATATATTCCATTTTTAAGCAGCCCCCGAAGGCGAACGATATTGTTTATGTCTGAGTATATTTAGTGAATTTGTTTTCCGTGGAACAACCGCGGAACGAAAAGTCTTATTCCACTCGTACTCTACCTAAATGGGGTTTCAAACCCACGTCCCAATATAATATACACACTCAGCTAACGCTGACGCAATTGTTCCGCCTGTCATAAAACCTCATCTTTGTTAAATTATTGGGCGACCACACAACTCCGAAAATGCCTTAGCATGTGCAACTGTAATCATCATTTCTATCCAGTGCACCTGGTTAAACGGGAGATGACAGAAAATGCAGAAAACAGTGACATTCCTTCACTATCATCATTGTTATAACACTGAAAATCAAGCCACCTTGCTATCGCATTAAAAATTTTATATTGTCTTATAACATGGCAGCTCTCCAAGCATTTCTTCGAAGGTGAGTATTTGCTTGAGCTTCTACTTGAATATTTTAAAGGGCAAGCGATGAGACGTTGTTGTCGATTTCTTTCTGTCGAAAGTTTCAGAAAATTAGCTATTTCGATAGAGTACGACGTTAGGGGAAGTGGCGCTAGAAGAGAAGGTTTTATAGCATTTCTTGAGGCAACTTGAATGAATTTTCTATCACAGCTGCTTTGTTTAGCTCATTAAGTAGTTCACCGACTCCAACAATTGTACTGCGTTTTAGCCTTGAGATCGCGATATAATGGGATAATGGTACCGCAATCAACCATATTTGAGTTCATGTTGTCCTCTTTTTTCTTAAACTTTGATTGAGCTGTTTAGTGGAGTATACCGTTCGATATTTAAGTATACTCTAAACATCTGTCATCAGGTCGCCTAATGCTCCGTGCTCCTCATTGTACCAACGCTCCAGTGGACTGTCTTCGGGGTGCGACGGATAAAATATGGGAAATGCTATCATCAGTTAAAATCCTAAAACATTTAAAACTTATGGAGATAGACACCAGTTAGAACTTTTTGCTACAAACCACAATATATGGTGCCCCTGCGAAATCATTTAGCCTCAGTTCCGTTCCGTCACAGAATCTCGTCACAGAAATTTTTACTCAAGACTTCTCAATGCTGCCTAGTTTTATGTTATAACGAAATTTTTCAATTGTATTACACTCCAGTTCAATATATTTCTTTTAAATTATATAAAAAAAAATATCACACCAACTCTGATATGAGAAACAGTTTTCTATTTTGTTATTATCGAAATGGAAGCGGCTGCGTTTAATAAAAATTTCAATAAAACAACCAAGAAAACTGCGAACACACCAAGCAAAACTGCTGTGATATCCGATCAATGAAATATTGTGCGTGTAACGAAAGGCCTGAGGGAGAAGCTGCGATAAACAGTGTACAATAGAAGTGAATAAAAATAAAAACTGGAAAATTGTGAAATTGTGAAATCAGATAACAATATCAGCAGCTAAGGCAATGTGTTACAAAGCGCATTTATGTGCATCAATGTGGTGGCAAATAACAATCGCGAGCACGTGCATTACGCACACATGCGCACAATAATGCAGATAGTAAACAGACTGTGAGTTATTATTCCCAGCAGTTTGAACACTATAAATGCTTTTGTTACTATCTGCGTTTAATAAAAACCTGTTCACTTTAATAATGGCGCAAATGTTGCACGCGTGCGGCATAGTTGCGCCCAGTCAACACGCACTAAATATTTTTGTTATTGCATGCATATCTGCGTATTTATTTGCATAAGTGAAATATTGTTGCATAAGAAGGGGAAACAAGCGATGAGGACGATAAACAAAATCAATCTGGAATACTATAAATTCAAAATTTGAGGCTATACCTGCAGTTACAGTGAGCCACACTCAAAATTGGACACTTCACACTGGGAACTTTTAACTTAAATAATAAAGTAAATATTTTTTGTAATGTAAGAAGCACAGTTATAACAATTATAGGCATTGCGAACAAAAACAACGAAAGGAATACAAATTTATATGTATCAAGTCCATATGAGCTGCTCACATTCAAAATGGGACAGTTAGAATTCGTCCACTGGGTAACGGTATATGTTGAGCTCAATTCGCAATTTGTTAGATTTTAATAGTGTTTCAGTGACTGTTGATGAATCAACAACATTTTTCGAAAATGCGTCAAACAACAATTGAAGAACGAGAAATTATTATAAAAAAAACCACAATGATAAGAAGTCTATTCGCAAAATCAGTGAAATTGTTGGGGAAAGAAAGCCGTCAATGCATAATATCATTGAAAGGTATAAAATAAAGAGGCAACGCGTGTGATGAAAAGTGTAATTTTAAGAACAGAGTAAAAATCGATGACCGCAATTGCAGATTTTTACTTCGTTTAATAAAACAAAACCCAAAGTTATCTGCTACAGACTTGAAAAAGCAACTTAAATAGGGAAAAAAAACATAGAAATTTGTATGGAAATGATTCGTCGGATCCTTAAGAATAAGAAGTTTTATGTTAGGGTACCTCGCCGAAAACCACTTATTTCGAAAAAAAATCAAAATTCAAGGTTGGAGTTTGCCAAAAAGTACCAACATGAGAACATGGATTTTTTGCCAAAGGTTTGGTTGAAAAAAAAATAAAAATAGATATTGAACTAAAAATCGTCAGAGATTATCTGAATTCTAAGTTTTATTTACTGATGAAACCAAAATAAATATTTTTGGAGGACAAGAATATTAAAAAGACGGTGAAGTGTGGTGGCGGCTGAATAATGATAGGAGGTTGCATGTCGGGATCTGGCGTCGGGAAAGTACACGTAATTGATGGGATTTTAGATGGTAAGTGGTACATTGATGTTTTAAAACAAAATGTTCACAGCTGTGCAGAAAAGCATGGTATTCGTAATAATTTTATATTCTACCAAGACAATGACCCCAAGTACACGTCGTAGAATGCTAGGAATTTGTTGCTATACAACTGCCCAAAGGTTCTGGCTACGCCCGCTCAGTCTACCGACATGAAACCCATTGAGCATTTATGGGGAGAATTCAAAAGAAGACTTGCTTCAAGATACGTAAGGAGTAAGACAGAGTTAAAACAAGCAGTATTAGAGGAATGGATGAAAATGGAGACTAGTTATTGCCAAAAACGTATAGAAAGTATGCAACATAAGGGAAAGGCGACAAAATACTAGGTTTAATGTATTTGGTACTTTTGTGAAGTATTTACTTAGTATTCCATTTTGAATGTGAGCAGCTCATATCCACTTGATTCATACATATTTGAATTCCTTTTGTTGTTTTAGTTTTCAATGTCTATAATTGTGATAACTGTGCTTCTTACATATCAATATGCAAAAATAAATAAAAATAATTTGGAATAAAAAAAAATTTACTTTCTTATTTAAGTTAAAATTTTCCAGTGTGAAGTGTTCAATTTTGAGTGTGGCTCACTATATATTAATAATAAAATATGGTTGGTTAATGTTTGTATATTAAACAAATGTATAGAAAATTTAATGGAATTTAATAGTTAATAATAAACTACGTACTGCCAAATTATTAAAATCGCTAACGGTAGCAAACTTGATCCCTTTTTTGTAGAAAAATGGCTCATCACTGCAATTATTTTAGACCACGCAAAATAGAGTACCCAAATAATAATAATAATATTTACAGTCTGATCTGACGTGCGTCTTCTTTGAACTCAAATTAAAGCTATTAAGCTCCAACGTTATTGAAAAGTTGTTCATGCCTTCCAAGACATTTACTTTTACTCTTCGCATCAGAGCCGTCTTCGATTTTTATAAAAGATAGAGACTGACATAATGAGTTATCCATATACTATATTGTATTAAATTTTACAGCAAAACTTTGTTGTTGCTTTTATATGTAAATTTTTACCAGGAGAGCAGAGCTCAAATATAGAAATCAAGTGACTAATCGAAGACGGCTTTAAATCTTAGTCAATTCATTTAGTCCTCTGCGGCACTCAAGTGAAGACATAGGCTTTTAAGGTACAAATATTCTTATCTATTTTACATCTGGTATATTTAACGACCGCATTCTCGACAGTATAGAAAAATATTTGAAAAGGATTTTTGATAGTCGCTTTCAAAAACCAATTATATGAATAAATTCTTTGTTTCAACGATACCAGATCCTATACCATTAAGATAAAAAAGTGGCATCGCTCGCAGCAGACAACAGCAATTCTCTGATTGTGTGTATACTAGCAAAAGCTTTCAATAAATATATCAGGCCTTCTTGAGAAGTTTGAAAATTTTAGTAGATGCTCGCTCAAGTATCTTGGTAAAGGTATAATCACTTTCTATATAAATTAAAGGCAACTTAAGTGTAATAATTTTTTTAACCAAACAAATCTTTGCATAAAATTATACCACAATATTTATTTAATAATACAATACAATGTTTGCAACCAACGGCTCAGCTTCCGCTTGAGAACAAAAAACACAACTATTGCTAAGCATTTATTGTATATCACTTAACTTTGCTTTTGCTCGCAGCGCTGTGTGAAATTTAATTCATTTTATATATATATTTGTTGTTTACAACTCTTCACACTCCGAAGATAATACTGCGCAATTACAAAAACACGCACACTAATACATGTTAAAGCTTTTAAATCACTTTTTTTGCTTGAGTCACTTGTAATCACAATCCACAATGTTGCATTTATGTAATTGCGGCATGCCACAAGTCCATTTAACGCTTGCTTACAAAGCACTTTGTTGTTGCTATTGTTAATTTCATTGTATATTTGCCATACGCCCGTTGGTCGTTTAGTAGTAACTCGTTTGCGCCGGCGAACCCATACCCATGTTCACTTTTTTCGCTGTTACTTGTAGCATGCAACGTGCTTCGCATACCACCAAACTGTATACCATATACTCTGTATGTTTGTAAGATCTAACAAAGCCTCTAGCCTCGGATCAGACCTTTGACGGCACATCGTTTTGTCCCATTTGCTGTTGTCATTAGTTTTTATTAGTGAAACGTTGTTGTCCGAACACACTTGTGTCATTTGCGTGCTGCCATTGTCCTCAGCCACCCAAGTTTATGTGCGGTACACATGCACACACACACACACAACACCTATGTGCAAATAATATATTATTTGTTGGTGTTGTTGTTGTTGTTGTTTTTGTTTAATCCTTTGTCTGACACCGCTCGTGTTGACAACACTTAGTCATTATACAATAACTGACATTAGCACTTTATAATTCATAATTGCTAAAGTTTGCAAATAACGTGCCAACACGCACGCACCCATACACATACACACACACACACACCCACACACACACACATAAGCGATCGCTTACAAGCACATACAGACCACCATTGTTTAAACCAATTTGCGCTTATACAAGCATAATCTCTTTAATGCGTTGCCCCCTGTGGTCGTAAAATTATGTAAAATGCTAAGTCATTTTGGCATTTGATGCTCAATAATGGGTGATCTGGATTCCAAAGTTATGGGCGTTGGTGGTGGAATAAAAATGATTATAACATTATCATCAAAAGGAAAAATTGTTATGAAAAATAACTACTCCTTGTATGCCCCAGCTGCATTTGGAGCTAATAACTTGAAAGTTTTTCCTTTGTGGAATAACAGAAAAAGAAATTACAGAAATTCTTAAATTTATTGGTTTTGATAAAAAAAAAAAGTAAACGAACCCAATGTTTGAAAACAAACAAATTTTCTAAGGTATCTACGATTTGGAATACTATGTTCATTGAGAACATCTAAGGCAGTTGCATTCCGGGTGGTAATATTACTGTAGACGAACAGCTACGAGTATACGAACCCACTAAAGTACGCAGATTTATTCAACACGCGCCTAACAAATGAATGAAAAATTTGGAATCAAATTCTGATTAGCATCGGACGTAAATAGCAAATATATCATAATTGTATTTCCGCATCTGTTGGAAATAGGAAAAGATGAAAATATGCTCCCAATAGTAGAACTCTCTGAAACTGTTGTACTTAAACTCATGGAGCCATTTACGGATTGCAAAAGAACTTTAACCACAGACAACTTCTTCAAAAAATTCCTTGGAAATTTCTAGTTAAACAACACAGTGATTTTCATTAATAATTTTTACTACAGATAATTGCACTCTTACAATCTATGAGAGTAATCCAAAACAAGGAAGGAAGAGCTATGTTTGGGTGTAACTGAACGTTTTATACTCTCGCAATTTGCAGGATCAAAGCCGGGGCAAAAATTTATATTAAAACATGCTGCGTAAGAATTCAACATTCATTATTCGACGAAACCGTGAATGGATTGCAGTCATGGGTATCATATCCGAGATAATCCGGTACAAATTATATTTACTGACAAAGTTCTTAATCAACGGTTTCGGCTGCGTAGAAACTTCCGCAGGGAGTTGGGGAATCTGGGAATTATCAAAAACCGAATGTAATCAGTCGTGAAGTCATTACAGTCTCAGAAAGCGATATTTTGGTGTGAATTTTGAATGCTTCTGGAAGCTTTTTCGAAAATAATTCGAAAACTTAATTTATAGACTTCAATAATCTGTGATTCCAGCAATATGCGTAGTCATACTCCGTACAGCTTTTGCCAAAATCGATATTTTGCTCGATCGATAGATCGCTTTATTGTATAGCACAGATTTTCAATTTTTTTATATATCATAAACAATATGATATATATATATATATGACCACTTCAATATCATCATCATGATCATTTATATATGTATATATATATAACTCTATATTTATCTCGGTTAGTTTTAGATGTTACAAATAAGCGTTAGGTGGAGAAAACTATTATACTCTATAGTGACATGTTGCGAGGTATAAAAATTACTCAAAAGAAGAGAAGACAGAGTAAGAAAGAAAAAAAATATATTTTAATATTTGTGTCATCATCACAATTTTAAGTTCCATATGATTCATTCACTTTAAAGTAAATAAATTAATTACCAATGAAGGAGATGAAGTATGCCATGTCATGCCTAAATGTCGAAATTCATTCAGAGGTCATGTCTTGCTGATAGCAGTATACTCTTGCGTCTAAAATGGATAGAATCGGGCAAATACTTCCGCTAACGCCTTTCAAACGGTATAATGGCAAAAGTTTATATAATAATTTAGTTCTAAACATAAATTGAAGATCAGGACAAACTTTGATACAAAATCTATGTGTTGCAGATGGCCTCTTCAAGTATTTGTAAATATCATTGATTCAACAAGCATAAATGCTTGGATTTTGCACATGGAAACGATATGAGAAAATATCACGCGATAAGATTTTTTACCCAATATAGGCATAGAACTTGGAGGCGATTTTGGAGAAGCCCGTTACTTCGTCTTCGTCGTTTCAATCCGCCGATCACCGATCGTTTTTCAAGTCAACTAAAGATGCTTGTCAACGCAAGGTGGATCAAATAGGATATTGTAACGAAAATAAAATCTACAAAATTTATTCTAAATGTGAAGCACATTTTCGCGGAAAATGTACAATGGAGACACCATATATATGTAAAAGATGCAAAATTAGTTAAAAACTATAAGTGGTCAATATACTATTAAGTTTTATTTTTACAAATTATAAACGACATTTCCGAGGTTATATGCATGAACGCATCGGTTTAACATTTTATCTAATCTACAGAAAGCGGAACCATCCACACCATTTTCAGACCAATACTAAAATTTTATATATTGATAAACTACCTGGAGAAGCACACCCAACCTTACGGAGCTGTATGTGTTCCCTCATTAGATAACCTTCAGCGGCCCTCGGATATCAAAAATTAAAAAGGATATTAAAACAATCCAACATTTTACTAGCTTTGAAATATAATAAATCCGAATAAAAAATTGGCTTCTTTTGGCTAGCTATCCCGATTATTAAAGTCTTTTGAATGTTTTTTCTTTTCTTCTACTACGTACTAAGTACTTCACGGAACTAAGTACTAAGTATATAGACTACAATGTGATTTATATTTATATATATATATAACTTCTCCTCTAATATTTGAAAGCCCTTTTTTAAGAAAACTGTCCTACAACCTTAAGAAGTGTACCAATGCTTGCCAAGTTCTTGAAAGCAGAATATCGCGATTATTTCACTCCAATATCTTCTGTTGAAATAGAAACTACGAGCAATTTCAGACTTCTAAGCATCGGAGGTTTTGTTTCTGAACGTATTAATGACCATATTGTATATCGATTAGGAAAGATACATAAGGGAAAATTCTATTATATTTAGAGTTAATTATCCAAATCTTTTCTGCTAAAATTGCAAAAGTAGTTAAGATGTGGAAATGAAAGCGAAACTTTCGATTTCTCGACTAGTTTTGTCGTAATTAAAAAACCAAACAAATATTCAAAAAAATTAATCCTATATTTCTGAAATATAAATATAATGGAAAAATTCGAAAAACAATTAGTTGCGTTCAAGAATGTTAGAAAATTCTAATATCTGCACTAATTAAAGGTAAACATTTTATTAAAATTTAATTAACATTTCGTAACATGTTTTCCAGGTTCCCTTGAGGGCGCCTCAAAACGCTTTTTCACCGATTTCCTACAAGACATGCCAACACCCGGCACTGGGGGCCCCACGTTCGATACAACCGTACCGACGAATATTACAGGACTGGTCGGCAAGACAGTGAAACTAACTTGCCGAGTGAAGAATTTGGGAAATCGAACTGTAAGTATAAATACACTTTTATTTTCATACGAAGAGTTTGATGTCACGGGCATAGCGTGTTGCAATTCGTTCTTATAATAATAGTATAATAAAAGTGCTGCGCATGATTTCCACAAAATTGGAAAATATTCAAATATAGCCGGAAAACAAACTTTCTTTGAGTGAGTGAGTGAGTGTTAGATGGATATTGATCCGAACTAGTTCATTCGGTAAAATTTTTTCATAAGAGAAATTTGGATGAAATCCGTCATCGGGAGGGTCTTACTCTCTTACTCTCCTCCTTAAAGTATTCTCCTCACTCCTTAAATACTTTTTTATACTTATGAAAGCTTTTAAAGTAGTTTTTAACAGTTGATATGTGGAAGAAGTAATTATAGTGAAAAAAATCCCTAAAATGCCACTTCATGATTAACTACCCAATCTCCATAGAATACACATCACTCAAAGTTTTTGTCTTGGATCCTTGAAAATGTAAATGATCTTGACTGCAGTCAATAATGAAAGGTAGCCTTTATCACTAGTGCTTTAAAATTTAAGCAAGACTCTGTATGCGGACATCCATATATGTATTCGCTAGCGAGTTTCTCTTCACTTACTTCCACTCGAATGGATTCCATTGTGGTGGGTAGCGAAAACTTGTTTAATTACTTAATTGCCGAGCATACAAGAAACAAGACAAAAAGCTTTAAAGTGTGAAACAACAACAAAAACAAAATAATCCTGATATTATGAACTATCAAATAACAGCAACAAAAAGCAACTTTTGGTAAACAAAAGCACTCAATTTATAGTAGAGCCAGGGGGAGCGTGTAGCGGAAGTAGGCTGTTGGGAGACGATTACATTGCTTATTATTAAAATTAAATTTTTTGCTTTCAACGAATACTAAAAGCATAGTAAAGCATGCTACAGCTGGTGACTAAACAAAACTATCAGACTTGGAGTTTCCCCCGAAAACTTCGGCAACTTGGCGTGAGCGCTACGCAGTGCGACCAGAGTGTTTTGCGGAGCTTCACTTTGTAACGGATATGCAGCAATGCAACAAAATCGGCGCCATTACGCAACGGGAACCACTTTTGTCATAGACTCTCTAGTTCGACGGCAGTGTTGGCCTGCTTTTCGAGCCCCTGCAATGTGAAGCATAACAACGACTAGAATTTTGTCAGCACACCCGCCCAACACCAAAGGCGTGTTGGAATGCGGCGCTCTTTGTTTAGCAGAACACAGCTTTCACGCTGTTGACAAGCAAAAACACTTTGGTGAAAGTTTTAATTTCATGCGTAAATTGTTTGCGCTCTTTCCTGTTTACGCCGCTACCAACGCCACCGCCACCGCCACCGCCACCGCCACCGCTGCTACTGCTCTTGACGCAAACAAAGTAATAGCTAAATATGCTCTTTGTTACTGCATGAAAGCCGGCGTTTTTTGTTGCTTTTGTGGGGGATAATACAAAAAGCGAAAAACTGTCAAAGAGTCGACGCGGCGACGCGGCGTTCCAGCAACTTTCAGTTCACAAATATAGATTTAAGTGGTGTGTGCGCGATTGTGCCAAAGTGTTGCTTTGCGTGATTTCTGCGTTTATTGTTGCAATTTGCTTAATTTTGTTGAAAATGCAGAGCAAACAAATAATTTCGACGCTTTTTTCACTTCCTACTTTTAATCCTTTTATTGCTCCCATCGCCTGTATTAACCCAACAGCCGGGTTTCCGGTTGCCAGTTAATTTGTTGGTGTTTGTGTCGTTGTCTTTGCATTTTGCAGCGCCATTCGAAATTAATTAACTGTAGGAATTTTTGAGTGCACAAAACCCTATGCTGACTTTTTCGCTTTTTACTTACACAAAACGTACGATTTTCGAAAAAAAAAAAAATCCGACCATCCGGGGTGAGGGAGAAGAGGGAAGTTACACGCCTCGGATTTAACTAGCAAAATTGTGGGACGTACACAATATGCGAATAGGCAACTAGTGCAAAGTAGTTATTTGGGTCACTCTTATTTTGCACCATACCATCTACTCTACATACATATGTGTGTTTGTGTGTGTGTGTGAGCGTTGTGTGTTTGGAAATGGGTTTTTTTCGCTTGTGCACGCAATTATGTGAAAGTGAATTAAAGTTGAATGAGCGCGAATAGTTGGCCAACAGGGCGTTGAATGATGGGCGAATGGGCGCCTTTAAATCGTTTTTGCTAGCTGCTGCTTCACAAACTAGGTTGGCATAATTGAAAATTGTACTTTGCATTACATCCGCTATAGTAGTGCATAGAAAATGTGAAAATCCACAATTATTTTTTTTCTTTTAGGATATTAAAACAGTGTTCCACTTTCTAGTGTTTGTTGTGAAATTAGCTAAATTAGGTTGATTTTATTAATTTCATTTTCTGTTGCTTTGAAGTTACTTCAAGTGGAATCCTCACTTGGCAAATACAATTGAGTTCGAGTGTTATTGACTTTAATATTAGTTTTTGGTATTACAGCATTTTGTATAAAATCAAATGAGCGGATATGCCTTTAAGTAAGCGACTCGGTCAATTTAAAATTTTTCATTTCCACATATAAAAAATTGTCATTCAGTGGACGAACATTAATTCTCAGGCTCAACTGCTTTTAGTTAAAAAAAAAAAGTATATATCAGTTAAAAAAGTATATATAAATATATCAAAATCATTTCACAGAACTATTATTTAATTGAATCTAACATTGAATTTATTATTACCATTAAATTGTCATTCAAGATTTTCCAAATGCTTCTCATAAAACTTCCTCCAAAGCCTTACGTTAGACAGACTTATTGTTTCCCTTTCTTTGTAGTTGCCAACTCAATTGCCACGAACATGTTAAAATTAAATACTTTCTATATGAGAGCTATATTATTTTGTTTACTTTGCAATATTATTGAAAGTGGTTAGTTTAGTTTTGGTTAAAACTTATTTGGACTCCAGTAAAGGGATTAACTTTCCAAAATAAAGTATAACTCTGATTATTCTTTCTGAGACATATTAATGACGTTCAGGTTTGAAAATTTTCGGAAACAGTAGATAAATATTATTTTAAAGCTTTAAAAAGTGAGGTTTTGTGGAAGGAATTTTGCTTATTACTAGTTTTTATGAGGTATTTAAAAAAATGCATTTAAGTAAAATGTTCTGTATACCCACCCAAACGTAGATATACATACATATTTGCACCTACTCAAATGTTGGAAATGAACGGAAATGTGTCTGTAATTCAAGTGAGACCACTGCATAACTGTAACGGTATGCCGCCAAAGCGAATGTGACAAAGCTGTTATGTGGCAAATATATGGTCACTACAGGTCACAGTCGTGGTGGCTACAAGACCAAGCACTTTGGCAGTTCGGAGTAATGCCACTTGCACCGCATTTATATGTTCAACTTATACCAATCGTAAGTCTGTTGAGCAATCATACTCTCCGATCCATACACATTCGTCTACAATTATTCAAAACCACCGCTTTCACTCAAAAATACACATAGAGGTACAGTATGTGCCTTTACGCTTTACGAATGCATTGGATCGAAGTGGTGGGCTAATTCTCAACTGACACATCAAAGGACGTAAACGCATCACTTCAGTCCACTTGAGGGTGCATGCGCATTTATAACACGCTATTGACGATAAGATACATATGTGCATATACCGTTATGTATATAAACCCATCACTTTGACAGACAAATCGAAAATGTGATGAATATGAATAACAATCGATAGGTGAATGTCAGGTTGATAGAAACGCGGTAAATCTTTATGTATTTGTGACAAGTAGTTATAAAAGAACATAATGCAATTGATTTTTAGCCCATTTGGGGTGCTTAATGAAGTCGTGTGGAAAATAGCCAAACTTCCGCTTCTTAATGTTGAATAAAAAACCAAATTTTTACATTGTATTTCTTAAATTTAATTGGGCTTTGGTTAGATCGGTACGTGGTGTGTTCAAAAAATAAAGGAAATTTTCGTTTTAAAAAAAAATATTAATAAATTAATATATTCGTTTACTTCAATGTTTTCGGATTCAAAATAGTCTCCATTAGATATTATGCGCTTATGCCAGTGCTTCTTCTAATCGTCGAAACACTTCTCAAACTCGATTTTTGGGAGCCTTTAGCTTTTTCAGCGATGCGTTTTTAATGTCATCTACAACATCATCTATAATGTTAGCGCCGTAAAACGGCCCTTAAGATTCTCTTTTTTTTTGGAAATAGGAAAAAGTCACACGGAGCCATGTTTGGTGAATGTGGAGGCTGGGCTATCGTTACAGTATTGATTTTGGCCAAGAATTCACGAACAAGCAACAAAGTGTGAGCAAGTGCATTATGGTGGCGCAAAAGCCATGAATTGTTTTTCCATAAATCCGGTCATTTTTTGCGGATTGCTTCATGCAAACGATGTTGAACTTGCAGGAACTTGAACTTGTTCACTACTACTTGGTTATAGTATAGTACTGCTTATTGACGATTTGACCTTGAGACAGGAATTCATGATGCACTATGCTTTTAAAGTCGAAGAACACATTCGAAGAACATTCTCAGTGTGTAGTCTAAAAAAGTAATAAGTTAAAGACGGAATGAAAATTGTTTTCCAAAGCTTCTTCTATGATCATTTCTCGGGGAGGGCCATTTTGAAAATATCCACCGATACTTAGTTATCAGATAGTTATCTGATGATTATTAAAATTGTGGTGGTACGAACACTGAATTAAAAATATGACTTCACTCTCCGAAGCTCAGAAAGAGTGCAGTAAAAAAGCTGGTGATAAAAGTTGGACTTCATATATCATAATAGGACTCCTAATAATTGTGAAGATTATCCGACAATCGGATGAATTTTATCGAAAAGTTTTTTCATATCAGTAATATGCCCAGTGGGCTATAACACTACTGGAGGAAACATTTTTAACACCCACTATTTATGAATTCGTATCCACATTTGGCCAATCTTCAGTAAAGCGCTGAAACCAGTCGGATCCACTAAGTAGACAACAAAATAAGGGAAGAAAATGACTACGCAAACAGGAAATCGAAGACCCTTTTCTAAAATCAGTAAAAAGAAACCACCCTTCATATCTAATTAAGGTATCATAGAAAACAGAGTTATGTAAGATAATACATATATAGTATGTAAACAGCAGCAGATCAGAGGTTTCTTAAGAATATTGTGGAACTTATTTCACCGTTAGTTCTCGTTCTCTGGTTAGTTATGAAACGAGAAGAAGGGAACACACCATATTGTTAAGCAAATACGATTGGATTTAGTATAGTCTATATAAAAAAAAGTAAATAAAATAGAACAAGTGGGGAAGAGCTTAGTTCCAGCGAACCCGACATTTAATATTATTGCAATTTTTTAGGCTCAAAGGTGGCGAAATATTATCTGGAGTTGGTAAAACCTTTTATTAAAAAATGTTGCAAATGGGTTCAAAATTCACACCATAGGCTCCCTTATATATCATAGACTCCCTCAGTTTCATTACTACATTTTGGTCCGTGTTCGAGAGATTTATATTAAAATACCTACGAGTATCAGTCTAATTAACTCAAACTGGATATATGTGGTATAAACTCAACCAAAGGGTTTAAATTATTTATGTTAGGTATATAGGTATAGGTAGGGGTTTAGAACGAGGTCTAAATCAATTTCATTCATAATCAGTACTAAACCTTATTATTATATCTCACACAAACCATGCTCAATTAATTTCTTTAAAATAACACACATTCTGACCGCTTTATATGGTATAAAACAAAAGAGAATTGTGAAAATCTTATATTAGATATATGGGAGCTAACGGTAGTAATGGCCCGATTTTATTAATAATGTGGAATAAGAATATCATCATATTATGCACCAAATTTTTGATTTTGGTCTAATAGTTCCTGAGATATAGGATTTTATTTAAAGTTAAGCGGTGGGTTATTTGAAGCCCTTCCTTACCATCTTGGCTATGAAATTTAATGCTTTGAACGTTTTTCCTAAAATAAAATTCAATCAAGTAATAAATTATAAAACGAGGTAAAATTCTGCATTATCGTTCAGTTCACTAACCACAACTTTGACTATATGAAGGTTTTCTCTTCACAATAAAATATATTTTATGTTTTCCGTTTAACCGAAAACTGTTTCTAACCACAAGGTAATATTACGGAAAGTTCCAACAAAGAGAAACAGGTTTTGTCATCAACTACACTTGTCACACCGATGGTACTTAACCGCAAACACTGTGGTGTTGCAAGTACAAAGAAGTGACTGAGTAAGTGCAAGAGGTATCAAAGCAAGGAGTCGTAAAGAGAGAAAATGTACAGTTACATTTGTATTACGTCACTTCATTTATTATTATTTTTACCATTCCAAAAGATGCTGAATTTCAAAAATTTATTTCATGCCACAAAAACTTTTTTAAATTTAAAATATCGTTTTAAAATGAAATGATAACGCTTCAGTCTTATCCTTGAAGTAACTTCCTTCGTAAACACTTTTTATATATAGACAAACGTATAATTCAAAAGTAAAATAAATCTCTATAACATTTAGCAAAAAATAATCATAATGGAAATATAAAAAGAAGCCTATGTGTGAAAACTCCCGGACAGTTACGTAGTTCACCAAGAAATTTTGTTATTGGCCACACTTGCCACTGCCACTTGAATGGTAGCATTAACCGCAATGATTTGAATCGTAATTCAAATTTCTATTTTCCAGAAGTTCAGACGATAATGAAACAAGTATAAGGGAGGACAGAGTAGGCAGTGGACAATGGGAGAGCGGAGGGAGGGAGGGGTATGTGGAATGTGTTACCGCAATACGTGTTGCAGGTGTTGCTGCTCTTGTTGCTAGGCTTTGCACATACGCACAAAGTATTTGGTTCACCCTGACTGAGGGGCTCGAAAGAGGAGTCAAGTGCAACAGTACCCAGTCGGACTTTTCTGCACTTGTTCCTACATAGTCAAGCGTTTCCACCAATGGTAAAAGGTCTAATTGTTCTAATAAAATTAATTTAAAATGTTTCCAAATATTGGTAATTTCCTTCCAATAATATGGTCGAACATATTCGCTATATCACACATTTTGCAGTTCCTTTTTCGGTGAATATGGACCATTGGTTTATATTTATTCCAAATATATTACGAAAAACATATTTTATAAGCTTTTTCACAAAATTAGCTATAAAATAATAATCAAAATTAAGTAAAATTTAGCCGTCCCCGAACCGATATCTGAATTTTCAAAAAATATTTCTTCATCAGAGTTACACTCCGAAGTTTAATAAGTACTCCCGAAGTGCGGCCGCTGTTAGAAAAGAACTTTCTTCAGATTTCCTTGGATTTTTTTTTGTGATGATTAAAAACCATTGTCGCTGCCATTTATATGTGGAATTTTGTTATTGCATATTTCTCATTGATTTAATGTTGCATACGAGTATTTTGTGTCAAAAACTTCTTTCGAAAACAAATCATACAAATAATTGAAAGAAGTACACAAGCTAATATCAGGAACTCCAGAGCACTTGAAAATTTCAAGAATCTCTAAGTGATCCAAATCTGAAACAGAGTGATATGATACCAAAAAATGTCCATTAGGGCACCCAACACCTGCCATTAATTCCTTTCACATATGTGTACATTTGAATATGCGAATGCTATCGCTAGACTGCTGCTGCCACTTCAGCTGACCGCAATCATCATTTGCATGCCACATTGGTGCTGGCGGCAATAGCGGCAATAGCGGCAATGCCGAATGCAACACCGTACACATCACACATTTCCTCGATGTGAAAATTACCTGTCCGTACTTGTGTGAGTGTGTGTATGTGTTGGAAACCACTGTAACGGTATTGTTGATGCGCATTCATCGAATGTGCTGTTGCATTTTGCAGCTGAATTTCACTCCAATTCTGTTGCAACATTGCGAAATCATTCATACACCAACAACCTGTAAACTTTAGTAGCTACAAGTATTACAAAGTAGAAAAGGAGGCGGACAGCAAATCGCTGATGTGTGTGCTCGCCAGCAACAACAACAACAAAAATGTAACATTGGTGCAGAGAGAATCCGATTTCCATATATGTACACAATGTACACACCGACATTTGCACCTTTTGTTGGTTTATTCGTTGTTTTTGGTTGATTTGCGTTTTGCTTGGCCGACTGCTAAGAAGCTTTGCGGTATTTCGGATGCGACATTTACCGTATGTGTGTACAAATATATTATAAGTATGGTATATAAAACCACAAGTACATGCAACTAACGTGATGAGGTTAACTCTGTTTTCTTTTAAGCTTTCTTCGGACATTTTTTTTACTAACTAAATATAAAGTACTTATTCATTTAGAGTTTTCATCTTCATATCTAAAGTTGTAAGGAAAGCATTTCACCAAATATTACTAAAAACTATTATTGTATGGAATATAAATTGAGAGAAGGAATAAGCTTTAAATTCTGAGTTAAAATGCTGTTATTATTCCGAAACTGTGCTTCGACACTTTGTGAAGAACAGCCTAAAATTACACAAATTTTTGCATAGTAACATTGCGCATAGTAACTTCCACAACTGAGCGAACAACACACGTCTCATTGTGTATGCATTCGCTGTCAATTAAATACCGATTTTGCGACGATGATATTATTGCAAGTACAGAATATCAATTTCGCAAAAATTACAAAAATTTTATGAAGGTGAATGTTATCAACCTATCTTTTCTTCACCATTTGTTACTGACTGCCTAAACTTAAAAGCTTGAAGCAATTAAGGTGACCAACTAAAAATTTCCTCGTGCTCAAAAAGCCTCTTTGTTATTTTCTTATTCTATAATGGAATTAAAAAAAAAAATTTTTTTGTTTTTGTTATATACAGCTCTGGAATTGGTTGGCAGCTTTTTTGTAGTATTTTGAAGAAAATTTTTTGATATGAAAGGCTTTTATCAGATGTTTTAATATTCAATTCAATTTAAATTCAACTTGTATTAATTATAATTTTGCTTACAATATCGAAGTACTTATAACTAGATAAATAATCTATATAATGATAGCATATGGATATATATATGATATGATAGTCTATCTTATGAAAGAAATTTTGAACAAGAATATATTAGAAATTCTTTGAAAATCACTGGATAATGCTAGTGAGACTATAACAAGAATTTAGAAGTTCACAAGAAAAAATAATTTTTACAAATTTTATAATCGATAAAGCATTATTTTATGGGTGAATATTAAATCAACTCACCGCAGTCCTTACAAAACTTTTAGTCATATCGTTGCGTTGGCTGGATAACTTCAAACTGAAATAACAAAAAATTAAAAAAACAAAAAAAAAAGAATTAGTTTTAATATATTTTTATACATAATTTGCTTACATAACTACTACACATATATGTAGCATGGATCTCATTTAAAATTCCTCTATTTCCAATACACGTCTGATTGTGCACTTAACAGAACTAACTTTGGAGTAAGATTTAACACAAAAAAGAGCTGATAACAAAAAACAAGAATAATACACGATTAACTTCTGAAAAATATACAGATTTCAGAATAAATTATTCAAGCAATATCTCGTTTGAAATTTACAAGAAAATTTTTGCATGATTTGAATAAACAACACAAGCGATAGCCAATACGACAAAGGTTATTATGCTAATCTATGCAGCCTACAGTTCCCAGTGTATCGCAAGCGGAAGGGCATTAATATAAATCTAAATACAAAAATTGAGCATGTGTATTTATGCACACATATGTACAAGCTTATAATACAACAAGGAAAGCATATATGCATGTTTGTTATGTCAATTTTGAATAAGATTAGGCACTTTAGAAAGCAAAGCGCACTTCGTGTCCTTGAGAAACGTCAAATGTGATTTATATGCAAATTAATAACAACGAAATCTTCAGCTGTAATCGAAAATGGAAACATTGATTCGCATTAGCATTCTCAGTGAAAACATGTAAAATAATTTGAATAGAAAAAATTGCTGAGCCTCGTTTTATTTAAATTTTTCGAAAGAATATTTTTATTACTCATACGCCATGCCGTGTTGGCCGGCAGGCAATTTTAAGATTTATTTAAGAAAGGAATTTTAAGCATTAATAACAAACTGGGATGTGTACACCTTGCATTATTTTTAAATATACTATAAATAAATATCTGCATGTAGTAAATCATATCAATTAAGCATTTCTGAAGAAGCCTTAAGTTCTATTCTCAAGAAAACTAGGTCTTTTTTTATGAAGAAATTAAAAGACCACTTAAGTAATAGAAAGCCAATATGTATGTAAAAAGCCAAAGCTCTCCTTTGTTAGAATAAATAGAAAATATTTTTAGTACTTTTAATAAAGAAATGTTTATAAGAAAAAAATATTTTTAAAGTGTATTAAAGTCCCACCGTAGCTACGTGCTGCGATCAGCTTTCATAGCATAGCTCAAATACATTTTCACATATAAAAATATTTTGAATGTCCACCATTGTGCAAGTGATATAGACAAAGATAACTTGATTCCGGCGCCATCTGTGGCATAAATTTATGGACTAAAGGTTTTATTTTACAATGTGTTATTAATTTGCGATCCAAATATGATCTAAATTTGAACGTAAATATGACCCTTAAATGTATGTCGAACACAGCGCCACCTATCAGGTAGTATAAGTGGTCCGAACGCTTAATTTCAGTTAAGAAAATTGTGATGAAAATGTGAACTCAATCGGCGACTTGATCACGACTTATAGATAAGTGAATAAAGGAAAGCTTTAAATATTTTATTATATTCGAGGCTTGTAATTGAAAAGTAAGCAGCTCTTTCACCAAAATGATTACATAAATACTATTGTAAAAAACCAACCAAGCACACTTGAGTTGCAAAACCAACTTTCTATGCAGAAAGGCTTTCAAAAGTCGAGAAAATGCGCCTACGCAGCCATTGCATGATTAGGTTTTGTATATTAAAGCACAACTACTCATCTACACACATGTAATAACACCGATTGCAAGTAGTATATACGTGTGTGTGTATATATCTGAACACAAGCAAAAGTTAGTCACGTGTGCAACTGTCGGTTTGATATGTTGTTGGGCGCCTGTCTAATGCACATTTGCCAGTTCCCTTATCCGCCTGACTGCTTTGTTGTGTGAAATTGTTTAAGCAGATATTTAACCAACTGGCTGTTCAATGCGAGAGTATTTATGGACATGTATGTATATAAGTACAACACATATGCCTCCTTATTCCAGGCATTTATTTATAAATATAAAACGTAGAATTAGATGTGCAAAAAAATGGGATACCAGTTACGTGGGGAAGATATACACTTTTTACTGGCAATGAATGGTTGAATACAGTGTCAGTTGCTTTTTGCCTTTAGAGTCATTTATAGCCTTCTCTGATTGGTGAAGCGGAGAATGCAGCCCTTTATTTTCCCTTGACTAAATAAAATATTGCGCATTCTTATGCTTGTCTGATCACTATATAGACCGGATGACTGAGCGTCTCTTCATCACCTGATAGTTTAGTTACTCACTAATTGTGCGTTGGCGTTGAGTTTCTTGGTTGAGTGAATTCCATTGTGACAAGCGCATGTTCACAAATACATACCGCTATGTATTCTGTGCTGGTATAGGTGAAGAACTATATATCTATACTTATTTTCTACATTCCAAGTGAAACAAAAGCTATTCAGTTCAGAAGCTTTTCGGATCTACAACCGGTTCAGAATGTATACTAAACACACATCAAAAACATAGTCATGGAGCGAACTCTCGCCTCCTGTGCTTCTTTGTGTAGATACTTATATGTAAGGGCATGAAAGCTCCATTCAATATCGCCTGTCAATGTGCAATGAAGGGTATCAAATTATCTTATTCTTTTTTTTTTTTGTTTTTTTTTGTGGACTCCTTTCACTCCTACTCAATCAAGGTCAAGTATCCTTAAGGACGCCCCAAAAAAATGCCTTCTCATACTGTTCTCTGGGATACAAAAGTTTTGTTTTTGACAAACTTTTAGGCACAACTGCGTCAAACTTTTCAATCCAGTCAATCCACGCTTATTATACGATTAAGCTATTCAAATATTATCGAGCTTCATCGTTTATCAGATGTTTACCAGATTAACTGATACTGATGTTGTGTTTAATGTTGCGTATACGCGGCGGTAGCCCATATACAGAGGCTCTTTTTTTTAAGGTATAATTTTAAAATGGTTTCGTCTGTTTTTATACCCATTTAAACATTGAAAGAAATCGAAATTGGTGATGTATGACAATAAATAAAGAAACAAATAAGAAAGGGCTAAATTCTGGTGTAACCGAACATTTTATACTCTCGCAATGTGCAAGGATCAGAGGCGGGGATAAGCTTTCACGTGCTGGTACAACTTTATATTAAAAAATGTTGCGTAAGAATTCAACATTCAGTATTCGAAGAAATTTCCAGTGGATTGCAATCATATTTGGTATCTTATTAACTTATATTACAGGCCACAGACTCATGTACTTTCATTGTTATATTTTGCTTCGTGTCAGAGATATTTGAATTAAAATTTATCAAATTAACTCAAAAGTGATATATGCGATCTCAAAGATATTATATTATATGCGATCAAAAAAATTAACTCAAAAGTGATGATGCGAAACTCAACCACAGTGGCTTAATAAATATATTAGATACATGAGGAAAAAGTCAACCAGAGAAAAGGAAATCATTATATTAGGAATAAGCGGGTTAGGCCATGTTTCTTCATATGATTCATGATTTCTTTCATATTTAGCGCGAATTCACATTGTGTTTAAGAAAACATATCCACTTAATTTCATTAAAATATCACACATATTGACCAACATAAACGGTTTAAAGTCAGGTGGAAAGTCGGGAATTCTTGTATTGGGCATTTTTGGGGTATAGAAAGATCTCCACTGGTCACATTAACTCTTTTCATTATTCAAGTATATTAGGGAACATGCTTTCACACAATTGTGCGAATGTAACTCACGCAGTGACCGACTTATTCGGCATAAAGTCTGCTAGAATAGCGAATGTAGTATATACGAGGCGGGATAATTCGTAAACCGATTTCACACATTTTCGGCAGTAAACTATGGTATATCCGATATTACACGTTCACCTAATTTTGTTAAGATATCTTACATATTGACCAGAGGTTGAAAATCCTTATATTAGTTACATGGCGGCTAGGGGAAGTGCTTACCCAATTTTATTCATTTTTGACACAAGAGAAGATTATTATCATGGAAAAATAATCCTCCAATTTCATTACAATCTCTTATAGATTTACCCATATTTTCGATAGAAAGTCAGATAGAGGCACTCAATCATGAGTTGGGTATCTAATGGGTATCTATGACTAATATTGGGTATCTGTTGGCTTGAAAATTTATAATCCGATGTCGTTTATTTTCACACATAAGATGACGCATCCCGAGAACAGTATTTGTACAAAGTTTGATTTTTATATCTTAATTGATACCCGATTTATCTGTTGTAAATTGAAAAGATCAGAAGAAACTTAAAATTGTGTTATATCAGAAGTAGGCGTCGTTTTTAACCGATTTTGTCGGTTTTGTTTTCACAGCACACATTTTCAAATAAGAATACAAATAGAATATGACATACCAAATTTTGTTGAAATCGGTTAAGGCTTTCCTGAGATATGGGATTTCTCCTGAAAGTGGGCAGTGTCACGCCTATAATCGCACCTTCAGACGGATTCCTATGCAACCCTTTCTTATCATATTTCCTTCAAGATCTAATGTTTCTAACGTGTTCCTTCAGTGAGTTATCGCACTTTTAGTAGTTTTCAACATAGCTTTTATATGGGAGTGTCAGAGGAGATGCTAGAAAACTCAGTTGGAGCAACTTTTGTTGATATAGCTTTAGCGGTTTTCAAGATATATATATTAAACCTATTGCGGGCGGGGCCATACCCGCTTTTACAAAAATTTGTCTCCACAGATATCCCATCCTACTAGGATCCTCTATATCTAATTACACTTTTACGTCTTAATTTGCTGCTTAGTAATAGCACTTTATCTGTTTTCGATTAACGGCATTTTGTGGGCGTCCATCCAACCGTCTTACGGTGACAAAGAATACGTGTATCAAGTTTCATCAAAATATCTTAACTTTTAATCAAGTTATCACTTGCACGGTCAGACGCACGGACGGACAGTCCCTCGGATTTCGACTCGTCTTTTCATCATGATCATTTATATATGCATATATATGTCTATATACAACTCGCTTAGTTCTAGGGGTCACAAACAATCGTTAGGTGAACAAAACTTATATACTCTGTAGAGAGAGTATAAAAACCCATTCACGCTATAGAAACTATTTTTTTCGGAGTAAATTTCACTTGGGTTATGAGGAGGATTAGAGGGTTTGCACAACGTCAGAGCTCTAAACGCTTCCTCGTACGCAGAGAAGGCAGTTAGTTACGTCAATATTTGTTGGATTGGCGATAAGCAATCCTTAAATATCTGTTCTCCAAGAGTTAGTAGTTTAGGATTTTAGGAGTTTCTCATCAAAGGAGGTACTAACCTCTATCGTTTACGCTTTTGCGTCAAGTGATCAATTTGAAAGTCCTATATTTTAAACTTCCGCTATTTTCCAAAAATATAAGACATTATATTTCATAACTATGAAGTTCTTAAGCCTTTTTATCATCTAAGATCTATTCAAAAAACATTTTGCAGCAATCACCAAAACTAAAGCTTAAAAATTTAATTTTCTTATGTTTAAATATATTGCGAAGCAACAATTGCACCCCCATTTCCATTTCTTCACTGACCCAAATTTTGATCTAGTACATTTTGAAATACTTCATGAGACTGAAAGCTTTACAAGAAGTCAAGTTCAAATTCACTAAACAGCACCACATTCCAACAGCACCACATTCCAACAGCTTTTTTTTGCAAACACATTTACCAACAATGAATTCATTCAGTTGTCATTAATCATAGCATTTGAAATGAACTTTGCCGCCATTGTCAACTCCACAGATTTTTATTATCGACGGCATCGAACACCACCATACTTTATCGAAGCCACTTTGCCCCTGTTGCTAGTCAAGAGAAAAGTTTTTGCTGCCAGCATCGCTGCTGATTGACATTACCGTTGGCTGTGCAGCGCGCAAGGGGTTTACCGCAGGGGCACACGCTGTGTCTTCGCAGGAGAGTGAACGCAAGCGAGGTGAGGTTCCCGCGCATCCGCTGCTATCACCTTGTGCTCCTCAGGAATCCCGTTATGCCTTACTACAGCTATTTTCGCTGCTTCGCTATATCTATTCCCTTGGCTTTTCACCTGACTCAACCATTTTATTTTTGTGCCAGTGAAGTTGCTGGTGACTGATATTCCACCTCGTTGATACTGTTTTATTTTTATTTATTTACTCACTTTTTATTTATTACTGCAATTACCACCTTAGACGTCGTCATCATTGTCAAAGCCATCGACGTCTTTGCCATTGTTACCGCCCCAGCTCTCGGTTGGTTGTTGGCGCCGCAACGAAACTTCCAGACAGGAAATTGCAGCATTATAACTAAGCGAATATGAGTGGGTATATCTCTTGCTTTGCGGTGAAAAAGTCGTAAATCGGATGCGGCGTCATAAAAAGTCTAGAGTGTGGAGGCGATGTGGTACAGAGACAGTGGGAGAAGTACAATCAAATAAAATGTAAAAAGTTGGCAACTTAAACTTGTTGAAAAACAACAAACAAAATAAATAAAAATGAGTAACCAGTAAACTTTGTTATCATTTGAGCGCTTGAAAGATGTGTTTATTTAAATTATTCGCAGTCGGCATGTTCAAATTGTAATATTAGGAGCCATTTTATATTTCATTTAAAGTTTCCTGGAAAGAAAGGCTAAGTCATACTTCTCAGATTTGAATGGAAAACTGTCATATAACATTAGTTAGAAATATTTAAAAAAAGCGGATAAAAAGCATGTCAACTATTCCCACTACTTAAAAACATATCAAAATTACTGAGACAGTGGAGTAGAATCAACCTACACATTCAAGCTCTCTTTGATTTCCATTTCAAAAATAAGAACCGAATCACCGACCGATATTGCATTTTGCCATTTTTCTGAAATCCGCAGGCTCGGATGTTTCTACGTGCGACCGATTTTGCTGAAAAGTTTGACTGTAGCCGTCTATTCGAATGTGTCACACGATAGCAAATCTTTTACGATAGTAGTGAAATCTGGCAGTGAGGCGTAGGTGTGATATTTTTGTGAGAAGCATTTTCCGAACCTATTAGCCGAACCTTTTGAGTGAAATCGCAAGTTCCATAAACCACCTGATCAATTTTAATTACATGAAGCATGTAAACTTACTAAGTTTTCTCCACATAATGGTTCAAAACTAGGCAATATCGATTCAGAATCACGTTCAGAATCGTTAAAGTGGTCCAATCTGTTTAAACAGCTGGTGTAGTATGTTCGATTCGCAATACAATTATAAATGAATTTTGTGAATAGAGGAATTTTACTCAGTGATATTGAAGAGCTGATCACCAAAAGTCAACAAAATATTTAACAAATAATTAGAAGTACCTCGTATACTTGCTGAGAAAAGCGACATCGCTGTAAAATCGCTGACGAAAGCGATAATTTGCGGTTTTCTAATTTAACCGAAGCAAACAGCGAAGTTGTTGTTTCGCCCCCTACTTTACTCTGCATTTATTTACATCCTCTACACGTAGTATGGTTGTGCAATTTAACAAATTTTGTTTTTGTGTTTTTCATTTTTTATTTCCCTTTTCGATTCCTGCAATTACGGCAAACACGTTCGCGTTTCAGGGCAAAAATAATAAAGAAAGGAATGAAGCACTCAAATAAAATATGAGGAAATTTAACTTTCCAGCTGAGCTAACAAAGCAAATGAGCATAAAAGCCAAAATGGCAGCAACACTTAAAGCGCGTTGAGACATGTTACAACAATGACAAAGTCACACCACCAACCAGGCGGCGCCACCCTTTCACCCAATGGGTAATTGTTCATGCGCTCGCAGCGAAAATTGCCGACAGAAGTGCTCATCGAAGGAAACAAATAAAGGTGTGGCGATTCGATGGATGCGTACATCTAAAAGAAATATAGCGCAACTGAAGGAGCAGAAAGAGAATGAAAACAAGCGGTGAATATTGTAAACAAAACGGAGCGGAAGTCTACAATGTCGACGCACCAGTCAAAGGTGCTGTTCGATTCAAACGGCTGGATGACTTCCTGGCTGCGTTGCCGGGTCAAACAAGCAGCTGAAGCCCCTATATTTGCTCAATGCATGTTGGCTTTCATTACAGTCGCAAAGCGCACACACATAAAGCCAAATACGTATTTCCTCTACAGGTATGCCTTTGGTACAATCATCAGCCAACAACATAAATCAAGCATTCGAATCGAACCGACGCACTGACGAAGATATATGAGTTGAGTGGTTTCCTTATGTTAACATATGTCATGGCATGCCATTATTTTTCTGCCCTTCGGCAACGACGCGTTTTTCATTCCATCAGTTCTCCTTAGATCACACACATTTTTTCTGGTGCCTCGTGGCATACTCGGGATTTCATTTCGGGAAATTTCATTTTTCGAAAATATTTTCGTAGGCTTGCCAAAGGATCCTACAGCCAAACACACGCACAAATATATACGACTTTGGTTTTCTCACTTTTTGCGTGCACTCGTATTTCTGCAGCGTTATTGAAATTGAGGTCAAATAAATGTCAGAAATTGCCAGCCACGAAACTCCAGGCACATCCATAGCATTTTTCATTGCATTTAACAAAAGCCTTGCGGGTGGCCCACAGGCAAGCACAGGTAGGCATATCTCAGCCACGTATAACGGTGTGAGTAAAAGCATTGGCAATTTGCAAATGTTGTTTGCTTTTAGCGTGAAAAAGTTATTGGCGGAAAGAATTTATTCAATCCACCTGAGTTGACTGTGATTGAATCGCAAAATTTTTCGTATGATTGAGCATTTCAAAATGTATTGAAGAGTTAGCGCTCTGCGCCTGGAGTGATAGAGCCTCTATTTAAAATCAACGATATAAGAATATGAAAGCAAGTACCATACATTCATTGGTATAAAAAACATATTTGCAGAAGTGAGATATGTGGTAGGGCTAGGAGCGGTCTTCTTATGGAAATGGCGTACCATGCTCAATAATGTTTCAAATAAAAAAATTTTAATAAATAAAAAAAACGTTAAAAAAGTCAAATAGATCCAGAGAAAGAGCAATATTATTGCTAGTTAATAATTTCAAAAATAAAGGGATATAATATTCTTTCCAAAACTGTTTTCCATCATTCCTGGACATCGTCCAGTAAATCTGTTTTACTATGGTTCGGTGTTCCACAAAAGAGTTGCAGAAAAGACGGTGAAAACTGGTAAAACAAGCAATAATAGGATTTCAAGAATAATTCCATAGTGACCGAAAAATTCTATTCAATCAGAATCTGATAAAAAAAAAGTAGAATATAAATAGCAAATTATGTGATACTTTCGTAAAAATGACAGCATCAACCAAGGAAAATTGCAAATTTTATACTTAAACAGTGTTCCTAACAATCCAAGTCTCCAACGTTAGAGATGTTTTGATTTTATATTATCATTAGATTACTATTATGTTTCTCAAACTATACTTTAGTTGAAACCAATGGTAAAAATCTATATGAGAACTCGATTGGAAACTGTGATTGTTATTTTTAAGCTCAAATAATTGACACAGACAGTTTGATCTATCATCATCAATCCTTTTATTCTTGTTGTTATTTCCAGAATTATAGAAAAATATAAGCAAATAACAAATCTGCTGAGAATGTTTTATTTATTTGAAGCTCAACTTTCTTATAAAATTACACAACATTTTCGACCTCGCCTAAACATTTGGTTTTTTTGAACAATTTTTATAAGGAATTCTCGATGGACTCCATATTGTTTTGGGTAAAAAAGTTAACTAAATGTATAGAATAAAACTCAGGTGGTGAAAGCCTTATGCTATGAGGGAGACAAGGACCCTGAATTTGAAAAACTAAACTAAACACTAAAATTTCCTTAAATTCCATTCTAAACAATAATTCCTAATAAAATTTTCTATCTCTCCAGTTGCACGTTTTATGTATTTTCAAAGAGATCATAGTAAAAAAGAAAACCTAAAGAGTTTAATATTTCTTTACATGCTGTTCGAATAAATGCAATTTCTTCAGAATCTTATGCCCTAAAAAGTCGCGATTTAATAGTTACTTTTCGAAACCACATATTTTTCCATACATCTGCTTTCAGAACTAGTAATTGTTATATCATTATGTCAAGATATTTATTTTTACAGCCACAACTTAAATTTTTTGAAACCAAAATTATTTCGGCCTTTAACCAAAACTTTGTAATTTGTCCGACCCAAAACTTATTAAAGCACATTTATATATAAAACCAAGATACTTGGGAAACAAAGCCACATGCATATGAACGAGAGAAGCCCACTTCACAAACATAAATTAACTTTAAACGACGCTAGAGCGACACACGTGCCTCATATATGCCTCACATATGGCAAGTTACGGAAGAAGTTATAAATCATGCAAGAACAAGAGTAGAGTATGTATGACCCAGCCAGCCATCGGCGGAAAGAATCTCAACTATGTGCGAGCACAATATAAGTGGCATAAGACCATATATAGTTTACATGTATATACACATACATAGGTACGTATGAATGTAGATAAAAAAAACGTGTGCACTCGCATATTATACTTGTTTGGACTTTCCTAGCTAAGGGTACAAGTACAAGGGCGGTCCGATCAATAGTCAGTCTACAAAAGAAAAATGAAATTTTTGTAAAAATCGCGACTTATTTCTCCACACAGTTGCTTTTCCAGCTCAATACGCTTGACTCAATGACGCTCGAACTTTTTTAATCCGTCCAACAAATATACGTTTCTGTATGTCTGCAAAGTGGCTTCCGTGGCGGCGATAATCCCCCTATTCGACTACAGTTTCTGCCCGTCGAGGAACTTTGTCAAGTTTGGAAATAAAAACAAGTCGTACGAAGTCAAAGCTGGAGAATACATTGGATGAAACTTTTTTGCCCTTCTCCAAATAGATGGTGGCCATCATTTCGCCCGATAGAACAGTCTTCGCCCTCTCCAAAGTTTCGACGGTTTCTTGATCTCAGGTGTGATCTGTGTTTCGGCGGCGGTCACGAAGCTAAGGAGAAACTTCTTTGAATTGCACTTCTCTTGCATCTTCTTGCGACATCGGTAGCATTGGGCAGTGAGGATGAGCACTTATTGGACCGCACTCGTACATGCACGTAAGTTGGTGAGAAAACTCGACGTGGAAACCAAAATTCTTGAATACTTTAAATTAAATAAACAAGCTACAACAAAAAAACCAACAACACCTGAAATGATTATATTTACGCAAAACAAGAAACTCTTGCCATTAGAGAAAAAGTGAAAATATGTAATAAAAGGGCGGAATGATACGCACGTACACATACAAATGTCTATTAACAACCGAGTATTTCTAACTTTTTCATCTCTTTAGAAAAATTGCTACGTTCTTTGTAAAGAAAATAACTATATTACCTGAAGAAGTTAAATATTGAGTGACTCAATGCTTTCAGTATTTCAATATTTGCAAGTGCCGAAAATAAATGCGCTTTGCTGGGTGCTCGAGGATTCTTTCACAGCTTTTAATGCAATTTTCGCTTACTCATTTCCAGATACATATTGATTTTCGAATTTTTTTAAAACCATTTCAATGCTTGAGGTCACACTTTCGTTGAGGGTTGGTCGATTTACAACCAAAAATAAATAAATAAACAAAAGTAAAATATTAACGGTTGTTGCCACTATCAAAAGCAGGTCGGACCATTGTCCGTTACAAGTTATGTTCATCAACTAAACAAGTTTCTATACACAGTTTTTTGAAAATTGCCTTTTTATTGATAACCCTTTAGAATTTACAAAAAAGTTTAGTCGATTCTGTGAGATATCGATATTGATATTTGTTAGTACTTTTCGCCCTTTACATAGCAGTTAGCTGGTTTTTAACCATTTCTGCAACTTGCAATTTTTTTTTATTTTCTCATTGGCACACACTTCATGTCGATAATGAGTGGAACGTGCCATATGCGCTTCGATATGTCAGTACGGACGTATGCCACTACGGGCATAATTGTGTTTTATGTACTTTATATACACGTATCTACCTACTCTTTGTCGCAACTTTGCTGGCTGATATTAGTTTGGATTTTGAAGAACCATACAATATATCAAATATTGTAGATATAGAAATAAAAATGAGAGTAAGGTCTCTTTGGAAAAAAATTGCTAGCAAAGCATCCGAATTGGAAATTAAATTCAACATAAATCTTTTCAAATATTACTCATAAATAACCTTACAACTTACAGAAAAATTAAGTCTGAGGTTAGGGCTGGATGGAGACATAGAACTACAGATCATAAAATTTGTGCCCATTGGTCAGCAGAAAAGCCACTAGCAGTTACAAACTTTTTAGACATAAAGCAGTTGTTGTAATCCTAGCTCCAGAATGAACTATAAATCCTGTAAATAATGATTATAAGAAAACAAATTTTGTAAAGGAATTCGAAATTCGAAATTCGAAATTTCGTCAACGGTGTTTGTAAGCAATGAGCTAGAGGATTTCAAAACTTTCGAAACTTTCTATAGCAATTCGCAATCTCTGGCAATTAGGTGATACGCATCTGCTGTTTATTTGGAAAATAAAAAAAGAAATCCCTAAAAACATCGATTTACTTAATTGATTACTGATGTATTATATATATATATATAGACCTCGTAAAAAGTAGCGTAAATACACATTTCTTGAATGTAAGCTTTCAATCTAGGGGCGACAATCGCCAACGATAATTTAATTTTACAAAAATTTAATGTATTCAAATTTTTATTGAATGTAAGCCAAGATTTGTTCCCTTAACGAAGCGAATATATATATATATGATTGGTTCAAGGAAGAAAAAATTCATATTGAAATCGCAAGCTTGCATACAAAAATCACACAAATATTTAATTTTGGTCTTTAATTTTGGTTTTGTTTCACAACTCGTCGAATCGTTATTTTTTTTATTGACTTTTTACATATTTTAACTAAGGCTGAGTAGGTCAGTTCGCTTATATTAAGATGATACTTTCAAAGAAAACGAATAACATTAAATTACGAAATATTTTACACAAAATTTAAATAAAGTTTTTATATGTATCATTATCAACTTTTAAAGTTATTTAATTCTACGTTTATTTAACCTACATTACTGTTTTATTTGAGATATTGACAATATTTACGTTCATTTTTATTTAATTTTTTTTTTTCGAAAGATATTTATTTCAACCTTTGAACTTAGAGTATGAATAGATATTCTAAAAATCTGTCAAATACTAGAATACGAACATATAAAAATATTGTAAACCATTCACGTCTTTTTGCCTTAAATACTCTTGTATAGGTAGCACTAGGCGTATGAGTAACTTAACAGCGCGATATCATTCCTAAGTGTTCTGTTAGTGGTTAATATTATTTGCTTTAAGTTTTCCCGCAACTTATAAAAATTACTTAAACATCTGAATTCAACTTTAAACATATGTTTAGCTCATTTTCTCATATTTTTGCACAGAGTGCGAAATATTACAAAAGTATGAGTGCAATTATTATACTAAAAATTCAAATTTATTACATTAAATTCACATTTTAAGCATTCGGCTTCCGCTAACGCATTGTATCAAGTAGTTTCAAATTCAATTACTGAAATTTATGTAAAAGTAAATAAGCTTCTCGTAAGCTTTATGAGTACGGTGGTTTTAACATTGAAAGCTACTGCAATAAAAATGCTAAGCGAAGTAATAAACATAAATTCAAATAAAATCAGACATGAAACTTAACTGTAGCTTGACAACAAAGTAGCCACAAAAATATCTACAAATCTGCCACACAAAAGTCTTCAATGGCGGGAGGTCAGATTTCTGTCTGCCAGTCAATCAAAACGAGAAAGTCAACACAATCCGCGGACATAAAAAAGTGGCTGCAAATGCGCATTAAAAAAACCTTTTTTTTTTTGTTTACCATCATGGCATGAACCACTAATACCAAATACTACGAACAACAGGGGGAAAATATGCAAATACTAAAAAATGTCGAAACAGCTGAAGTTATTGAATGTGCAAATCTCCTGCGCTCGGTCGTGCTGTGCGACAGTCCGTCCAGGGGAATTGCATTTTGTTGCGGACATATTTTTTACCAACTACAAGCTCAGGCTGGCGCCGCAGTGCGTGGTGTTTTTTGCGCTTTTATTCATAACATTTCCTACCAACTAACAGTGCCTTCTATGTAGCCAATTTATTCAGTTACACTTTTTACTTTCTCTTGTGTGTACTGAAAAGCGAAAACGGGGAAAAAGGCCTAATAAAGTCTCACAAAATGTACACACTCTTTTTATCCATTTGCCAATAACTTACAGGGTGAGCCAAACACTTGTCTTCTTCTACTTTTAAATCCTGTTTATATTTTTTGTACACATTTCTCGATTGTGGATTAATCTCAGTGTTCTGAGTATAACATATTAGTCCAAACCGGATGAGACGTGAGGTTTTGTTGTTACTGTTACTGAAGGATAATGCAACAGTTTTCAAATAATTTTTGGGGAATGTTGGTACGAGAACAGTACTAGACTAAGTATAATATATATAGTTGGCATCTTCCTATTACTTAAGGACTTAAGGATGTACTGAAAGGATGTTGAAATACGAGCTACGCGGTATGTGTAAAATTTCTTAATTTTTCATCTTCTGATATAATTTATTTTTGACACTGTTATATAGAATAACTTCGATTCGAAGTATTCGAGAATATAAAGTAGAGCTTATAGACCCAAAATATAGTAAGCCAAAGTCATCAAGAGGGCGTTGAATATTCGGAATTTGAAACAGCGGTCCTCTCAGATTTATTAGCGTTAGAATGTTTTGTAATATATCTTGAAAAATCGTTATAACCGTTATAAACGTTAGAACCGTTGTAACGCAAACAAGCAACGCAACTACGAAGCCAAATTAGGAAGCCCTATATAGAAAAGGGGAAGATGTTGAGCCGACGGTGCAAATAGAGTCGCATACTCTCGTTTACTCGTTTACTCTGTCGGCAAGAATCTTCGAAAGCAAGTCAAGCATTAAATAAAAAATTTCACAAATAAACTCATTCGGTACAACAATTATTTACACAAAAAATTCCATTAAAACTAACAATTGCTTTGCTTTATAGCTTAAGAGCAAAAATGGAATGAATACTCGTATGGGGAAAGTGAGCAACAGCAGAAGAATGAAAAGAATATAACAATTCGGCCATAAAATTTATTAAAAGAGACAGTTATATTCTTATTACAACAATGGAATCAAAGGTCAACAGCTGCTTGTCGGTCACACACAATTCAATTCGACGCTTCTAGGCCAGCGAGAAACTCAACGCCCGCAACAGTGGCTTTGCGGTTGACCGCTCAAACTTTCACACTTTCACTCCGCAAAACAAAACCAACAAAATAATACTCGTAATATTAATAATAAGCCATAAGCAATAACAATAGCGTCGGGAAAGTAAACAAACAAATATTAAATGAGAAAAAAACACATAAAAATAAACCAGAAACCACAACGAAACACATAAAAGAATTAACACAAAAGAAGATAAAACGGCGAAATCGTTGCCATCATTTTGACAAAGTTTTCGAAAGGCAGGAAGTGGCAATAGCATTGAGAAAACAGCAACATATGGAGTGGGAAAGGATAATAAAAGTAAAAGTAAGTGGACGAATTCGCGTTCAAATAATCAATATTAGCAGCAGAATCTTTAATCCTTGAGAGAAGCCACAAGAATGATGCGCGCTGGATATGTGGGCGGGTAGACAGCGACTGAGGGGTGCAGACTGCTGTGAAAGTCGTCCGTTAATGTGTTGCACATAAGTGTAGAACAATCAAAATTTGAAATTATTTGCACGAGAAAAGCAAACAAACAAAGTGCCACAGAAATGCTTAACAAGTAGGAAATGAACGTGAAAGAAACGGGACATACGAAATGGAATGAATGCTTCTGCTAAGAGTTAGTATTAAAAAAAAACCAAAACTATTAGTGAGATAGTTAAATAGAGTAAACTAAAAATATGTTGCTAGTCTGTATATATTTGAAGCCCGTTAGTGTAGTTTCACAAATATTTGTCTTTATAAGGAGCTGCCTGTTTTCATTTACAACAAACGAATTTGTTGGTATAAAATCAGATTTCTTCAAAAAGGCTGTTGAATTTTTTGATAATCTGCCGGTGTTTGAAATATCCTCTGAGTTTTTTAAAGGCTGGCTCTGATGGCCCTTTGCACAGCATTTTAATATTTGCTGTCTTCGATTTGCCACTTTCCTGCTCGCTATCTTTGCGCATTGCTTTCTTGTCGAAATATTCATATGTAAACGCAAGAACAAAGTTAGCGAGTTGCTACTCCGCAACATTTGGCGAATCGAAGAAAGCTATTAACTTCTTTATAACTCTTTTAGGTTTGTGATATGTGGTCATATTTCCAATTCATGAATATACCTTTGTTGTCTAAATTTCTCATAGTCAATTCGAATTTTGATTTTAACTTTTCTTTTCTCGCGGTAAAGGCTTTAAATGACTATTGTATCATCACACAGTGGTTGTTGTTGAAGTAATCGCAAATGTTCCACAGATAATTTTGACCAATGCTAACAAGTTGGCGAACCTTTGCAGCATATAAATACCTTCTCTACGGTAAGGTAGATCCGACTTTCGTGGGAACACATCACTAAATTCAACGCTAGTAGTGATATGTGCGAAGCCTAAGAAATTGTTGCATTATTTTGAGCTGTAGTTCCTCATGTATATTTCAGTATTCTATATTTCCAGGTCTATTATAATTTAAACAAATTCTTTCAGATAGCAGAGGTTAGAAAAACATATTTAAATACGAATCAAAGCTAAATACTCTCGACTAGTCGATAGCATGCCGTCGAGCCATGTGATTTAAAAAATTGTAATCTTCATTCCAAACTGCTACTTCAACTAAGATTACAGAGCGTTTAGCGCTTATCATTTGATCACCATTAATCCTAATTAAATGAACAGCTGGATGTAATATTGTACGTAATAAATCTGCTTGTATTTCCCTTCAACAAAAATAAACAAGTGTTGGCCTTTTTATTTACCTAACAACTTTATTTAATCACTCGGCAAAAAGTTGCTTCATTAAATCCTCGTTAGCAACACATTTAACCTGAACAGTTAACTAAACGAAATTTAGCATTCAACAATACACTATTTACAACGATTCCACCTCTCGCCTCCACCAAACACTTACCCATTGACAAAGTGGGAAACATAAAACAGTGAAGCAGTGAAAAAGAACAATACTATGTAACAAAATATGCTCGCACACACATACACATGCTTATACACATACATACGCATTTAATTAGCGCAATTACTGTACATTTACATTATTGATGAGCGATTTGGCGCATGTTTGCTGCCAATTTGTGATAATTGTTGTTTACAACATGCCAAGCGACTAACTCGCTTTTTCAACGCTGTTGTTGCTATTTTTTGCTTAGCTGCTAATTTTTTTTAATTGTAGAATATTTTCAACAAAATTATACGCCGCAAATCAATAAGAACCTCGCAGCTAAATAAACGAAATAACATGGCAATTGTACGTAGTCAATAATTTGAAAAGTTCATTTGACGATTAGCGCCCATTTGCGGGGTAATAGTTAGTGTTAACTGTTCATTTGTAGGAAATGAAAACAGAAAATTCTAAATAATTACAATTACTGCTGCGAAATTATCGGTAATTATTTCTCAAATCACATTTATTTTGCTTGTCTGCTTAATTGAGTCTAGTCTATTGGTTTTGTATGATAGGTGGTCATCGTAAAATGTTGAAACAAAATCAAAGATTTTGAAAATTTTAGGTTATGTGTTTTTCATGATGTATCCACGTTTCATAAGTTTAAAAATGCCTATAAAGATAATCGTGGATCTTGGTCAGCTGCTTATGCAAGCATATTCTGATTTGGCTTTTGCAAACTTCACACACCTTCAATGAGCCAGTTCTTCAATGAAAAACAGTTACAGTGACCTAAACTTAGGCAATTTGCTGAATCAAGAAGAAATCCCCGATGTAAGCTAAAATTATAAGGGATTTTAAGTGTTTACAATCAGGAAATTTAACGTAATTTCAATACAAATAAAAATGACCACCATTGTTTACAAATTAAAATGAAATCTTTTTCTTTTAATCTACTGCGCTTATCTAAAAAACAACCTTAAAGGTGATGGCAGATCAATATAAATGGGAAAAACATACATACATTTTTGAATGATCGATCGAAATTGATTTTATAATAACTTGATTATAATGGCTTTCTAGATATCAAATTTCCAGTACGGGTATATATGTGTTTAACGTTTGTGTCCAGTATATTTTGGCAAATTATCATACATACTTCGATACAATAATTAAAAATCCTGGAAACTTTTTCATAATATTTACATTCCGTGCCACTGACTTACAGCGCACTTCGCAGACATCAAACCATATGCAGATATAACTGTCAAATCTGTCAATGGCAACAATACTAAAAGAATATCTAGGATCATTTCGTTCTAAAAAACTTACTGTCTTCTGTGATTTTCCGCCCAGGGACTTATTGATAATGACTATTTGGTTCCCCAAATCAATAAACGTTTATAAAGTGCTAAACTATTGCAGCAAGATTTTCAAGAAACCATGGCTTTATTGGGATGAGCCCGTGGATATTGAATTATATCAAAAAAATGGGCTCATTAGCTGATTTAGAAGCCAGCTATCAGTGACTTATATTATTGGCGATAAATGACCTGTGTTACTGGAAATTGTGTTGTATAACTGTGCCGATAAGATCCTGCTCAAAAAATGTAGTCATGGAGATCACACGCCATTCATAAACTTTCATAACTATAATTGCGAATTATTAAGGGCAAAATACTGGCCGTCGCACACATTCTCAGGGTTTTATTTGAAGAAAGCTTTCTATAAATTTAGAAAGATAACTTGTATCATCGGAATTAACAAAAAAGCATCAAAACAGTGTCAACGCTATAGTGGGCACTACATATGAATTAAATAATTATTTGAAAATTAAAAAAATAAATTTAATTTAATATTTGAAAAGTGTGAATGATGAAATTTTTGTTTCTCAAAAGCGTCTTCAAAATCAACTTTGACTATTTTCTATTGCGATATCCTTATATCAGTAAATTCTGTGTTACACAGTCCCTCAATTAGGCTAATTATCAGTATTTCCAAACAATCAAATTGTAGAAATACATAACGATATTCAAGTGCAAAAGTTTTGTTTTGTTTTCGAAAATTTTCGCTAAAATAATTGAATGCTTAGCTTTAAGGTACTTATCGACCATTTTCATAGTTAATTGAAACTTATAAATCGCCTGAAGTCTTTTGATTTTCTTAATTACCTCCACCAAATACTGAACTTAAGCGACGAAAACAACTAAAAGTTTCCAAAGTAAATTGCTCACTTACACTCGTCTCTGGCCGATTTTATACACGTGTGCGATGTTGAAACGCGCACTAAAAACATAACACTTCGCACACGCCAGCGACTCAAGCCACTCAAGCCACTCAAGCCACGACACGAACGAATTACAATTATTGAAATTACCAAAACATTGTATCACTTGCAAGGCAAACACACAAAATTCGCTCGTTTGCAAATTGTTTGCCAACTTTTTGCCGTCTAAAATTGATCGAATCTCAATGTAGAATGTATGTGTGTAGCGGAGATTACAACCGTTATTGCACAAACCAGTAATTGCACAATTAAGCATAATTATGATCATCAGCAGTGATTAGGTAGTAGAAGTAGCAGCCTGAGAAGCGATACAAGAAGAGCAAAACACAACAATCAGACGGCCGAAATGGCAAAAGTGACAGGGCATATAAAAACAAATGAGAGAAAGGGCACACGCGCGAGGGGCTAATGGCAACAATTGGCGCCAACATATGTGATTTTAGTCGCAGAAGGATGAGTCGCTTGAAAATATTGGCCGCTTGCCAAATAACAAAAATTACCAAAAATAACTGTAGATAATCGAAAATGCAAGCAAAATGGAAGGAAAAACTGCAAATGCTCAGAGAACAAATGTGTGTTTACTGTAGAAAGAAAATGAAGAAGTAGAAGTGCCTATACAATGGCAAGCACTTGGAAGAAAAACATAAATAACTAGAATAATAATAAAGAAAAATTATATTTAATAAGATTTTGAAGTAAATCTTAAGTTCCTAAAAAAATATTCCGAAAAAATGTTCATCTCATTGAGTACTCAAATCTGGCATGGACTCGAAAATTAAATATTATTAATATTGGCGCCAAGAGAAATGATAACCATGTTAAAATTGCTTTTTCATTTCCCTTCTCAAAGCTTCAATAGTGAGCATGTACAGTGGTGTTCAAAAAAATTTGAGTGATTTTTCAACTTGTGACTTGGAACTGTAAATATTTTATGTAGTACATATCATCTAAATAGTTTTATATGTTTATATACAATATGTATTTGGATATCACGTACGGTATTAGAACAGTCTAAAAAGCAGTCGGAATAGTAAAAAAATTTTCAATATTCGACCGAAAAGATTTCAGTATCTTGGGCATGTAAAAGGTTGCAATGGTAAGAAAATAATCGTAATACGTGGTTAACTTTACAATAAAATGACGATTAGAAAAATGCAGTTTCGAAAACAAACGCTTTGACGCTATCATATTTTTAGAACTCTAAGTCAAACAAAACTTCAATCTTTTGAAGTTCCTAAGCCTTTAAGAAATTCTTAAAATAATTGAATTTCTAGAGCTTTATTATTTTTATAATTTATTAATTTATCATTGGTACTCATTTAATTATTTATTTAATATTTTGTTGCTTTAGCTGCTTTATTTTTGAACGACACTGTATAAGAGGCATCTTAGTCATCACTAAGCTTTGAAAAATTACGTACGTGCAAGTACATATATTTTTCTTGTTGCCGCAGGACTTAAAATTCAATTATGGCAAATAAAGCAAACCGAATTCGGAAGAATAGAATAAAGAAGAGAAAATAAATATTTACTGTAATCTCTAAACTTCACTTTGTTCTACCACATACTGGTGTACCTATGCCTTATACGTATATATGTACATGCTATAACTTTGTGGCAGCTGAGCCTACACTGCAGAAATTTCATATTATTATATGAAACTCGGATATAATTTCCTCTTGTAGCATATCTAGCATATAAATATTGTTTTTCTAGAAATAATCATTGGGTATTAAATAAATTGCTCAATTTGTTTGCTGTTCTTAGAAAATTGTCAAAACCCATTCACAACTGAATTCTTTTCCCCCTCAGGAAAGTAATCACTTCATTATAAAACTTCTCAAATCTATACATTTTCAAACTATTCTGTATTCGAAAACATTTCTAGACAGGAGAGAAGCAACGGACCAGGCTCCAGTATTACCATTAGGGTCTTTCAGTGTTAATTATTTTAACTATTGAAAAAATTTTGGTATTAAATTATATCACTTATATAATAGACCCTTACATTCCTGCCTGTTATTTCGCGGTGCTTCTCCTCCCTTTGTTATTAGTTTAAACTTACTTCAAAAAGGTTGTTGATTGTTGGGCCCGTTAAAATTTCATTTGTGTTAAAAATATTTTTGATCTGCTTACTCAGCAGTTAATAAGGAAGTTCTTTTATTTGAAAGACCCCTAAACAGTCCAAACTTAGTACACTTGGACATTTAGTTAGTCAGAGTTTTACTAAGAGCGTGTACCCAATTCAAATTCTAGTAGTTTTCAAGAATCGGCTTGTTTAGGCATATTTAGTCAAGTGTCAAGAAGTTTCCGAGTTTTCAACTTGACACACAAATCTGATTAACGCGATTACATTATAATCCTCGGGATTTAAATCTCGTGAATTATGACAACTTAAATTTCAGTTTACGCTCACAGTTTGCGCAATAATTCTAACACTGTCAAAGTTTGCAACTTACAGCCTAAATTCTTCAACCGAAAATATAATAATTTTGCAAAGCAAATTGTTGCTGATAGCTACCCACTCAGCGCAGAACTCTTACGGGAAATGTCATAGAAACTGTGAAGTGCCCAAGAGGCGAATGTCACCTGTATAATCCGTCTGCAATTTGTCACTAGGGCGCATAAGTGCCACACATACACACACACACACACACATGCGCATGCAAATGCCAAATAAGAGACGTGTGTGATTTCGCATTCGTGGATGTGTGGGTGAAACCTGAGTAAAGGGAGCAAATGAAATAAGGAAAAGAGTGATGAAGAAAAATTAGCATTTCAAGCACATCAACAACGCTGACACCAGCGCACACACACCTACATGCAGACGAAATAGTGTGTGCGTCAACTTCCACGCTGGCTGACAACTCGTTATGCTCACTAGCAGCAGTCAATCCCATTGCAAAAGCTTTTAATCTCCTCTCTTTGTATGTGTAAACAAACATACATACATACATATATATATATATACATATGTGTGTATATATTTCTCTGGTTTGCACCCATTTGTACATTTTGCTTTCGTAAACTGAACTAAATTTCGCCATTCATTCATGTTTCCTATTTTTTACTTTTTCACATTTTCAGGTCTCTTGGGTTCGTCATCGTGACATTCACCTGCTGACAGTCGGTCGTTACACCTATACATCGGATCAGCGCTTCGAAGCGATGCATTCGCCGCATGCCGAGGATTGGACGCTACGTATACGCTACGCACAACGCAAAGACTCGGGCATCTATGAATGTCAGATATCAACAACACCACCGATCGGGCATTCTGTCTATCTGAATATAGTGGGTAAGTGACATGAATTGTTGTTATGGATTTTGTTTTTTTCTTTTTCTTGGTTTTTGTTCTTGTTTTGCTCTGTTTACATTTTGTTCTTTTAGTACTTTTGATGCTGGACCCGTATGCTCAAGTGATAAATGACTTGATGCTTTATTAGGGTAGTTGGTAGTTGGCAAAAGGTGGCATCGCCTAACACGTTACGATAAATTGCTAGTTTGGTGGAGTGCGAGTGTTTGGAATGTTGATTTCGGCGTTTTATTTGCAAATATTGTTAACTCGAACACGTCTCGTATTTATACTGTCCAATGCAATGAAATGTTGAGTGCGTGGATGATGAGAGGCGGCAAATTTATTCTGAATTACCTTTTAGTATGCCGATCACAATTGAATTTTCACAGTTAAGGAGTGAAATAAATAAAAGTTTTTGTTTTAAAGAATGATGTAATGACAGCAGCAGTGATAATTCTCTTCTCTTTTAATTCTCTTTTAATTTAATCATTAGCCAATGTATGCATAAAAGAAAAATTATTAAAAAAAGAATGGAACAGTTTAGCTTTCTGTTTCGTTGGACTATATTAGAAACTTGCCTATTAAAATCTTTCCATTACAGGGATTATCTTTATAAAAACAAATTCTAAATTAGGAAAGAATGATTTACAGGAGGTAAAGGCCTTTTATCCTACATCTTTGAGGAAATCCTAGGAACATGCATATCGGCCACTGGAATCGAAATCAAATAGTCTATGCCACAGGAAGTGCTGAATTTGCCTACAAGTTATTTTTTTAGATAATTTAGCATAAAAAAGTCGCTATGATACTGACGCAAACACCTAATGAAATCTGCTGATTCTTTCCACTCAATACTCAAGTCCAAAATAGAGTACAAACCTGAACCAAATAGATATTTTACAAATTGCTACACTTTCTTTAGAATATACATAACTTTATTAATATGAGTGCGAACAAGTTTCCTAAGAATTTTCTTAAGTGCTTACGCCAGTCTAGATCTCTACAAAAAATACCTAACTTTGACAATTTATTCTAGGGACAAGGAAACACAAATCGAGTTTTTCTCCACCAGGCTTTATTAAATATGTATTTGAGTGTGCAAAAAAAGTAATTTCTATTGACATTTTGATACAAAAGGCTGGCTAGTTTGCCCAATCTGAAGCAAAATAAAAAACGGAATCTTAATCTAAGTAAAACTTTCTAGCAAAAAGTGTGCATGCTCTTCACTTTTCGTTAATTTTTATGGATAAATATTCTCTACCAAAATAGAACTGATTCGCCGCTGTTAGCCCATTTTGCCTCGTCAATTGATAATCTTAGAAACAAGGGTCTGTTAAGCATATTCTTATATGAATACGTTAAAAAATACTATAAATAAAGGTGATAGAAATTCAGGCTCAGCAGTTTATTTAGTAAGAGATAAACACTTTACTGGATTAAACTAATTTTAATCATTGGACTGGACTGGACTGGACTGGACTGGACTGGACTGGACTGGACTGGACTGGACTGGACTAGACTGGACTGGATGACTACATACTTGGAACCGGAGTATAAAATTTCATCATATATTTGTTGGGTGAAAAGTAATTTTAAGTAAAAGTAAGTATACATCAGACCACTGAGTCTTTAAGAATATAATTGGGAAAATAGAACACTTTTTCAACATGGATATGTTATCTGAGAAAGAACTCGTAGAATATGTTGTCAGAGAATTTTTTTTCAGAGTTTTTTGTCAGAGAAACAAAGAATTTCTCATGGCTCCTTGTTTTCTGCACTGGAATAGAAATACATAGCTCAATTGTTAAATAGAGGAAGTCTATTTTAAAAACTCACCAATATACGCTAGTAGGAAAAACCTAAGAAATCGCAAAGACAGTTTTGGGGAAGCTCTGTTAATCAATTAAAAGTTCTGTCTATTTTATTTTATAAGTCTCTATGTTTTCCAAAGAGTCTCTGGGACTGTGAGCAATCTTTCATCGAAATTGCAATATAAAACTGAAATTAGATACAAAATTTATTTTAGTCTTGCGCAACTTACTACAACAATATCACATATTTTCCGATCATTAGCATTCCCTCAGATATGAATCTTGATTGAATTCTTGTGGTAGGATGTTTGGAGATCTTGACTTTTTTATCTCAATAATTACCCAAAAAATAAAGCTTATTTATTTCATTTAGTAATGGAAAACATATTTTTGGCCGCTAGAATCAAAGCCTTATAGACTAATTAATGGACGACCAATGAATACCCTTCTCCACCGCTTTATAGACATCTTCCCCTAAAGGCCCCGAGGTCGGAAATTTTTCAATTGTCTGACCATTAAGCGCAGTCCTTTGTATGTATATCCGTGGCTAATAGATTAGATGCCCACCAAAGCGAGTTGACTATAATGAAAATAGCAAAGGAGTCAAAGTGCCAGCTAACAAAATGTAACACTCACTGCGACAACTTATTGCAGACGGCGCTGTCGGTGTTGCAGTTGACCCCAACAACGAACTCAACTAACTGCCACATCAACGCAACTGCAGAGTGCTTGACGAATGGCAGTTAGTCCGACAGTTTATTGGCCATATTGCTCAGACGCTGTTTGTGCAGCTGTTGACCGCTTGATGGCCCGATGTTTTTTTCCACTAAAAATACATTTCGCTTTGGCTGCTGGCACAAGCGACCAATAATGTTGTACGTATGTGGGCGAGATGGTGGTGGTATGATGGCGTGGTGAGCTGCCAGCTGGGCAATCATACTCACAAGTGCTGCAGTAACTTTTCAACGTAGTATCTCAACTTTTTCCAATCTGCGATCTTCTGCGCCCGATGATTCACCTCTTCACCTGCATTTTGCTACAATGTTGCTCAGCGCTGTTTTGTTTTCTGTTCACTTTGGTATACGCTAGTGTTTTAGTTGCTTTTGATTTTCGCGTGATTTTTGTTTTCTTTTCTTGCTTTTTCTTTTTCGCAATTCGTTGTACGTTTTTTGTATATTTTGATGACTCCCTTGGGCGCCATTTGCAGTTTATAGCTGAACATAAGTTTTACCCTGCTTTTTTTGTTTCTTGCCCTTACGCGGATGTTGCTGCATCAAACGCCAGCATTCACACACACACACACAATGTGTTTGCAGGGTATATTGTAGCAACACCACCACAATATTGGTGCATAAATCACTTCACACAGCCGCCATGAGCGGCTCGGTTCTAGTATCTTACGTCCACGGGCACCCACACACATACACACAATTGAAAGTGGTTTGTGTGGCTCATAAAGTTATGCTATTTCTCACTTTCCATCTCCATTCCACTTTCAATTTCCAACACTGCGCACCTTGCTCTTCATTAAGTTGCGGCAAACAATATTCGCATAATTTCAGATTTCGACTCATTTTACGTAGATTACGCGCGTGTGTGTGTGTATGTGCACGGCTATATTTTTATGGCGCTTTCAAAATTTTCCACAATCTATTAAAGCCGAAAACACAATTCAAACAACATTGACACCTGTTCTGCTGTTTTGTCTCCCCAACACCCTGCCTACTTCTGTTAGACATTTAATTTTTTTATCAACGCTACGTGGCAAGGTCATGAAATTTGACGCGTCTGTGTCAACTTGTAAATGACTGCGTGAATTGACAATTCAAGTGTACTTTACATGCGCATGGGATCATAAAATCTCACATATACATAGATTTATGCCTTGGTTCGCTGCTATGCTGTTGAGATATAAAAAATGTGCTTTAATTTTGCTGTTAAAGCAAGACTTTTTGGAATTTAGATGTATGAATATGAACGTTGATTTATCACTCTGCTAATAATTATATATTTTTTCATTAACGTCTGCTTAAAAATGCTTATCCTCATCAATTAAGACTTCTTAAGTATGTCGGAAGGGTAATTTCTTTTTTGTAGCTTTCACATACACATTTTATTTTTCACTTAAAAGACCTCTTAATTACTCTTGATTATAACGAAAACTTGAAAAACTTCCTTCAATAAATATACAGGGTGCGCCCTTGAGATGGGAGGAAATAATTTCTTTACAGCTTAAGGAATTTTTTTCCAAATTAAATGCGGGAGTACTTCATTATTTATAACGAAGTTTCGAAATGGGAAATTTGTTGCATTTTTGGCTTGAAAATACACATATTAGAATTTTAGAATTAGAATTTTCATTACATGGACATTCTTGTATGAACAAAGTCACCACCTATTTCCAATGACTGTTAAAACGTTTTCCCAATGGATATAATATTTCCATAAACAATATTTATTATTTTTTCTTTGCATAATAAAAATTCAATTGTAGTGGGTGGCATCATTTCGAATCAGTTCTGATTTAGAAAAATAATTTCATACCAAATATTGTTGTTGAATCATCGAAATTATCTAGATTTCTTATTATCTAGAAAACGAAGACTATGTTAATAACCTGAAGAGTGATGGCCAATATTATCAGGAATTTACAAAGGTTACAAAGTGACCTACATCGACTACCGGAGAAGGGCAAAATAGTCACAGCAATTTACTATGCTAAATCACTGGGCTGATCCGAAAAAGCAATCACGTGTGCTAAAAAAAATACTGTTTATCCACCATGTTTACTTTGCGTACCTCCAGAAAACGTGTTTTTGAAACGGGTTGAAGTAGTTGAAGTACCGCTGAATCAAGTGTATCGAGCTAAGAGGATACTGTGTTGCGAGTGATTCATTTGTATGCTAAGTATTTATTCTACCGCCCTCATATACATAGGGGACTGCTAATTTTACGAACAAAACTCTAACGTTTTCTGTAAAAAAAATCAGTATTTGATCGGGGTTTCGTTGCATTAATAAATTTATTGAAAATGGGCATCGAGTTATTGGGTTGTTCGGAAAGTCATTTCGTTTTTTTTTGGGGAACATGAAAGACAGTTTTCGTATAATGAATAAATATTTTATTAAATTATATATTGGCCATTCTGGTCCAACACCTTTTGCCATCTTTCTGGCAGTAACATAATTCCCCTCTCATAAAAGTTTTGGTCCTTGCTGGCAAAAAACTCGTCCAGGTGGTTTTTGACATCTTCATTTGAGGTAAAGGTTTTGCCATCCAAAAAATTTTGCAGGGACCGGAACAAATAGTAGTCGGAAGGCGCCAGATCTGGAGAATATGGTGGATGTTGCAGTACGTCCCATTCAAGCTGTAAAAGTTTTTGGCGAGTGACCAAACTTGTGTGAGGTCTCGCATTATCCTGGTGGAACACTACACCCTTCCTGTTGATTAATTCGGGCCTCTTCTCTTTAAGTGAATCATTCAATTTGTCCAGCTGATGACAATAGACTTCTGAATTAATCGTTGTATTGTCCGGCAAAAGCTCAAAAAAAACGATTCCTTTGACATCCCACCAAACGGAGAGCATCACCTTTTTTTGGTGAATGTTGGCTTTTGACACGCTTTGAGCCGGTTCATCTTTTCTGCTCCATGACCTCTTGCGTTTAACATAGTTGTATACAACCCATTTTTCGTCCCCAGTAATAATCCGCTTCAAAAATGGATCATTTTCTAGACGTTTGAGGAGCGAATCACACACGTCAACACGACGACACAAATTTCGCTCGGTAAGGACATGGGGCACCCACACATCGAGCTTCGAGGTTAAGTCCATGCCTTTCAAATGGCCATAAACAGTTGAATTCGACAAATTTAACCTCTCACCGATCTCTCGTGTGGTGATTCGCCGATTTGCATCAACTAATGCCTTTATCGCATCTTTGTCAGCTTCGACCGGCCTTCCAGACCGTGGTGCATCTTCGACATCAAAATTGCCGGATCGAAATTTTGCAAACCAGTTCTGGCACTGGCGTACTGTTAACACGCCTTCTCCATACACATCCGTCAATTTTTTTCTCGCTTGGACAGCATTTTTACCTTTTCTGAAGTTAAAAAGTAAAATATGACGAAAATGCTGCTTATTGCTCTCCATATTTAAAAAGGCACCAACCAAAAACTACTGGGTAGAATTAATAGAACTTTTTCACACACAAGCCTTGCAATATCAGCTCTCATGACATATAATGGTTATGGGGCTTAAGTGTGAAGTTAGTTTCGAAAAAACGTAATTAAGTCCTCTGGCGGGAAAAAACGAAATGACTTTCCGAACAACCCAATAAAAGGTAAACAAAGTAAAAAATTTTCTTATGCAACGTTATTTTAAATATACATTCTACATAGATGAAAAAAGGCAAGCTGTAATACATTTTGCTTATACAAATATATCCGAAATTGTATTTAAATAATCACTCAATGTGGTATGAGAAATGATGTCACTGGTAAAGGAAGCGAGTGTGACGCCCACAAGCCAATTTCGTTTATGGTCACAAATGATGTCTATCGACAGATAAATAGACACATATTCAAATTAACCAATAAACATATATTTATAGCTTGGGCAAATAGCAGTATATGAGAGTATATGGGTCAGACTAAGGACAACGGTACATATCTGAACGCCATTCAGTTTCCGTGACGATTTATTGTTGATAGTTGTTTGTGTTTCTATGCACAAATGTATCGGTTGAAACACGAGAAATGACCGCCCAAGCGCGCAGACCGTAGAGCAGATGTTATCCAAATATATATTAGGAGCAATAATAATATTGAGCAAGAAATGGATGTCATACAATACATAAAAACGCATATGATGGTGTTTACATTCCATTTGCACCATCACTGTAGTGTTCTGATATCACACATTAATATTACTCATACATTATGTACAGCTTGATTATATGTATGATCAACAAATCGATCATTCGCCACACCATATACACAAAAATCACGAAAAATATAAATTTTGTGTGCAATAGTATTGGATTCTGAATCAAAACCGATATAACTTGGAATGAACTAGCGAACCAACATGACGACTAATATTTCGATTTACTAAACTTAACTGGCACCACTAGAGTAAAATTTATCTAACTGAAGATTTTTAAGCCGCAATCTGAGGAGTGTACTGCAAAGAACAGCAAAAAAAGTGGCTTTGAGTCTGGCGTAGAAACCGACAGTTTTGATGGGCCAAACACATAATAAAATAAACAAGCTTTACCGGCACAATAAAGTGCCCTTTGGAAAAGGACATAAAATGAGTTTTTTCACTATTGAGAATAAGTGAAAGTGTCGTTATTAGTCACTCGTTGAACAAACAATGAGGTCCTTTTTTCGCTTACTTCATTGTGTTCTTGGAGATCAAACTTGGTGATTAAATGCAAGCGATTCCAACAAAAACTTCAAACCGAAGAAAAATTAATAATCAAATATCAAATGAATTATCAAGGGCATATGATACAGTTTTGAGAATAAAAATTGGTCCACGTAGGTACCTAATAGTTCTAAACCGCATACATTTCTGAATAAGCTTGACTTTAATATAATGCAACACAATATCTGTATTTAAGATAGCAAGTAGCACTAGAAAATATCAGTTTGTTACGTAAGCCTTTAGTTGTTACATGCGCCACTAATTGATACATGAAATTACTTTCTTTGTTTATTTGTTAGTTTAGTCTTGGAATAAATATTAAGCGAGAGCATACAGGTATGCGGATATATCAGCTATCATTGACTAGCACTCCATTCCCCATTTTTGTTGCAAAATAAATACATGCAAGCATATTAAATATCTGTGAAGACGTGTTAAGGTTTCACTCTCGAGCCATTATTTGTTTGTTTCCAAAACTGTTGCATAAGCATAAGCTTTCGCAAACCCTCGAACGGTAGTAGCTAACTGCTTCTATATACGTATATATATATATCTGGCTGCCGCCACTAATATCAGCAAACTGTCTATTAGAGTGTCAATCAGTTAAAGTGTCGTAATGTCAGTGAATTTGTTTTCGCTTTACTTCCTTTTTCCATTTTCAAATTGCTACATCACACATATTATTCATGACACTCATGGCCAACCTTCCTTTATTTAGTTCCTTATTTATTCCATCAGCGTGAGTGTGTGTGTGTGTGTGAAGAGCATTTATATTTGCGCATGATATGTTAGTTCGCACATAGCATTTCATATACATATGTACGCCAGTGCATGCGTGTTTCGCAGAAGAACTTTGCTAGTGAACTTATTTTGTGACATTTGTCAGTGTTGCTGAAATTGTAGTTTCAATATCACATTTAAATAAATTGCGTAGTGTGCGAGCGAGATGGAACGTTGACTATCCTTTTGATGCGCATGTTATCTCATTCATCTAATTGACAATCAGTCAGCCGAGTTGTAGAGGAAATTGTTGAATTTTTCGGGTTGTCAGCAGTGAGTGTCGTCAACTCTAAGTGTTGTATTTTTTACCCTTTTTTGTTGAACTTTAACATGGGTTGCAGGAGCCATTAATTCTTCATATTACTATTTTTACATTCTCATACGTTCTGGATGATAAATTACAGTTGTGGCATGACGTAATATAAACACATTTGAGATTGTTGGAGTGTTCTATTTTCGTATTATCGTGTTTTCTATTAATTGAAATTGATTTGAAGTTGAAATAAGCTTAAAGATTAATTGGATGAAGTATTAAGCTCCATTACAAACTAAATTATTTGTTCGAAGAGCTTTCGTATTAATCACCAATACCCATAAATAAATCAGCAGCAACAATGATGACAAACAAAAAAGGGTAGTTGTATCTCAACAACGCATACTATCGGAACATAAACAGGATTTGTGATTTTTTAAACAATTTAAATCGAAATACCATATTTGTAAGCTTTGAGAGGAAACAATAACATCAATAATGAACTAATTAAGATGCGGAAAGCCTCAACTTCAAGCGATGCCAAAAATGAGGAGTGTTTTAAAGGAATATTCGTATCGCTTCTATCAGACGTCACTGACTAAATTCATGTGCTTTGTGGTTAGTTTTAACCTTTAAAAGACAAGGATAAAAATATTCAAGGATGGGCTCGTGAGGAATACCACTGTGGTATTTTGAAAAACAGGGTGTTTTCTTGTACTAAAATTGGCTTGAGGAATATGATCCGGATTCTGCGCCATGCAAATCAAACTGTGATAAGTTCTATACTAAATAAAAGGCTTTTACTGATGAAAACACAAAAAAAAATTATACAAAGCGATTTTAGAAGACAGTAAAATTAAACTAATCGAGGTAGCTGATAGTCCAATGTTATCAAAAGTATGTGTTGGGAACATCAAAGAATTGTGATTTTACGCACACTGCCAAAGAATAATTTTCCACGACTATCCTGGTGCCTTCTTTCTGTCCTCAGACCTCTGCAGAATTCTGGTTGGCAAGATATTTAGCGACTATGAAAAGGCAATCTCTGAGAGAGGGGCTTATTTCGAAGCAAGAAAATCGTTCTCAAAATATTGTTTTAAAAGTGATAAAGAGTCAGCAGCCATGTTATTAATTAAAATCGAATTTTACTAAAAAAAAAATATGTTACTATGTATGTCAGAAACTCTAAATTTGCTGTTTGTAAGCAGTACCAACAGCAGTCTAAAATGCCATTTTCATTTACATATGCTAAAAACTCATTTTGCTAAAGGAGTTCTAGATTTGTTCCAAGTCATACTTTTAAATAGTTTTGAATACTTATAAGTACTTAGTAAGTACGATCATACTTCGAGCAGAATGGATCAGTGACCCATTGGGTGCATTTCGCTAAATTGTCAGAAAAGGAGTGTCGTCCAAATAGAATGTTATTAACTGGTAACCAAGACTATTCACTTAAAGCATATCTTAAAAATAATCAATTTCGCTTCAATCAATGGTGTATAATGGTAGCATAATATTCTTAGTGAAACGCATGAATGGATCACGCATTATTGTTATTGTTATTATTATTATTATTATTATTATTATTGTTGTTGTTAAAACCAAGTTCGCAATTTCTTGATACTTAGTACTATTATTCTACTTTTGAACGCCTCCCATCTTATTTGGTAAACATGTGTTATTTTTTAATTTTGTTAAATAACACATAAACATCTAGATAATATATTAAGCAACAATAAGATATTCAAAAAAAGTTAATTATATCCTTAACTTAGCTGCTTTGCACTTGATTTTTCATTTTTATTCTCAGCTAAAGCTATTTATTTCGTTTACCGCAACAGGTTTATGGCCATAATAAAAGCATTCAACAATCATTTCACAATCGATGGAACCTTTGCCACCGATTCAATTAAGGAAATCCCGTTGTCGTCAATAGGGGACAACGAAAATAATAAAATAAAATAAAGGCAATAACGCGAACCCCCACGTGATGTTTGCCAAGCAACATAGGCAATAAATAAAATAAAACAGAGCAAACAACCAGTAAAAAAAAAAAGAAAAGAAAAAAAAAGAAAAATTAAATAAAATAAACAAATAAATAAAGTGAGAGATTGGGAGCGGGTGCTAAGGATAAGCGGTGCTTTTCATAACCGAACACTTAAAGGGTTCAATAGCAAACAAAGTGACGCCAAGGCACGCGACACTAGTGGCTATAGTAATAGCACACAATAAAGCAAAACCAACAACAGCAACAAGAAAGTGGTACGAGAATAAAATCAACAAAAGTGTTACGAAGGAAACTCTTGAAGAAAAGAGTCGCGTAACACAAAAGAGTTGAGGTTGATTTTTTTTCCCACTTTTGTGCTTTGTACATTACTTAATGTGGCCATTGTTGCATCAATGAGCGTGTTTGTGGGCTGACAACAGCTGCGCCAGCTCATACATATAAATAAGAGTACATTAAATACAAATTGTGCCAACAAAAGGGGCCCTTTTTTGCATATTTCTATGCGTACACATTCGAGTGCGTAAACATGTGTGTGTGCGTGTAAGGGAGCGATTTTTCTTCTTGAGTAATAAAATTGAAAATTTCTGTAACTTGCATTTCAAAAAACCTCAACGCTGAAGTACTGTCGCGCAGGCACTGGATGGCTATAAAATTTTACGGCTTCTTGGGTTAAGTCACTGCCATAACAAAGCCCATTATATGTGTAGGCGCGTATCATTGATATTGATGAAAACCTGAACCCCTCCTGAACTTTAGGGAATTATGAATTTTTATGTGCTCACACTTGTATTGTACTTGCTTAATACCCAAATAGGTTTTAAAAATTTTTTCAAGAAACAGATAATTGTTGGTTTGACTCCCAAAATATGAGGCGCTGACCATTGTATGCGTTAAAATGTTTTTAAAACCGCCACACACTATGAAAGGCGTTACCAAATGATTTTCACTACTAAAGGCAATTTTAAAATGTTAAAGGCGGCGGTATATTTTCAGATATTCGTAAAACTTTATATTCGAAAATGTTGCGTAAGAATTCAATAAATAGAGGAAGATCTGCACTGATCACATTAACTCATTTCATTACTCAATTATACTAGGGAACATGTTTCCACGCAATTTTGTGAATGTAACTCACACAGTGACCGACATATTCGACATAAAGTCTGCTAAAATAACGAAATCGAAATAACATACTGATCGATATATACGGTGTAAAGCCCAACGAAATTTTGAAATTCTTATATTAAGTATATGGCGGCTAGGAAGCATTTACCTGATGTTCCCCATTGTTAACGCAAAGACACATTATTATCATGAAATTATACTGCTTGAATTTCATTAAGATATCTGACAGATTGATAGATAGTTTCGGTAAAAAGTCAGCAATAGGCACTGAGTTCCACATATTCGGAGCCGGGGAGGGTTTTGAAAAGAATCTTCCGATTTCGACCGTTTTGGGCAGAAAAAATGATACATTGAGGGCACTATTTGTGCAAAAGTTTTATCCCGATATCTTTATTGGTAATTGATTTATATATTATAAATATATATATATTTGCTGTAAAGTAAAAGAATCATATGAAATTTAAAAATGTGGAAAATGGGCATGATCGTAGTCCAATTTGCCAATTTTCACACTGTAGCATAAACATTCAAATATAATGTTATTTACAAAATTTAGTATGAAATTGGTATATCAGTTCCTGAAATATAGGGTCTCAACTAAAGTCGAGCAGTGCCACGCCTATTTTCCGACTTTTACACCGATTCCTAAGAAACCCTTAAAAAGAATTTCGGCTGTTAAATTGAATAGTTCTCATTTTCGCATCGCATTTTTAGTAGTTTTAAACGTAACCGTTATATAGCGGTGGGTGTGGCTGTCACCCAATTTCATCCATTTTCATACTGTACGAAGAGCTGCTAAAAGGGCTGTGTATACTAAACCTATTGGAGGGTGCTACTGCATGATTTCAAACCACAGATGCCCCTCCCTACTTCGATGCCCCATACTAAATTAGAGATCTGAATTTTTGACTTAGTTATACCACTTCATAGGTTTTCAACTAACGGCATTTTTTGGGCGTACTAGTAATTCGATTTTGGCCATGTGCAGCACCAACCTCAGCAGAGTGCTAAGAAGCACGTGTGCGTAGTTTCTGATCATTTAGATATATATAACTTACAGTCATCCCAATTAGATTCAGGTGTTACAAACAACCGTTAGGTGAACAAAACTATTAAACTCTGTGGCAGTCTGTTTCGTGGGTATAAAAATTTTTGCGAAAGGAAAAACAAAGGAGAAGTCTAAATTAATGGGAAAACTTACTTCAGAAAATCCTTCCTTCTTTGCAAATCCGTTCGTCCTTTTCAAAAGCTCATTTATAGAGCTGAGATATACGATTTTAACTATAAAAGAGTACAACTTAAAGCATTCTGAAAACCAGCTAATCAAAACTGAGTACAAAAGAAGATAAATCATATCCTTCAAATATACGATCTTTCTGCCACCTCATTACAGAAACAAAAATCGATTATTTTCACACTTGACCTTTTGCAAACCCAATCGCATTGCAAATATTTTATTGCTCTCACTTTACTTTGCATATGTTTCCCTCTTTAAATGCTCCACAGCAGATGTAGATATTTGATAAATTTTATTAGCCTTTTATTGAAATTTATTGTTTGATTTGTGTATGCGAGCGCACACACATGCAAACAAAATAAGCAAAAGTGGAAATGGAAGTGAGTGGAAGCCTTCTCTACTCTGCATATGAAGGCACACATTATTCAAAGATACATAAATAAATAATCGCACAATAGTAGTCACTCAATAAGAAAATTGTCGAGATAATAAAAATGAAAATCAAACAATGATGAATGCGCATTTGCCACCACAGCTATGTTGGCTGTTGAGCAGTAGGAATTTACTTTACCTCGATAGAACGTGGTTGTATACAGCTTAAGTCGATTCAGTTTGATTTAGCTATTGGGTTGTTGATTTGGCGAAAGCTTCACTGCCAGCATTCATTCCATAATTTTGATACGTAGTTTCTAAACAGAACTTATCTTATGATGTTAATAAGTTAATTGGAGTGATTGTTCAAAGTTCTTTTTTTGACAGTTGACTAGCAAAAGCAAAGCGTAAGATCTTATTGTATTGTCCAAACAAGGCATAAATATATACGCAAATACGCTTCAAATTTCCATCAAGCATATTCTTCAATTTGTTGTTTATTTTTATTTTCCTTCATCACAGATTTTTTTCCCATACATTTTTACACTACACCTAGTCGTCAATATTAACTCTAAAGTTGCTATAAAATTCATTAAATAATTTCATAATTTCTGTTTGGTATATTAAAAATTCATTTATTTCATTAATATCCTTATATTCCTCGATTTGTATCATTGCTTAAGCAATAAAGAGTAATACAAATGTATCTTCACACCATTTTCTATCGCCTCATAGAACAGCTTTTGCAAACTTTTTCTATTTATCATAAAAAGCCATAAAAGTTATACGGCTCAATCAAGCCCTAATACAAACATAGCAGATGGAATGAAATTCGTGCACGCGTACAAGGACAAGTAATCAAACCGCTTTGGTGCTGACGACGAGAGTGGTTCCTTTTTGATTGTCATCGTATTTAATAGAAATGTTCTTCAAAAATTGAATATGCAGCTAAATTTCTATTTGAAATAATTTAAATAGAAGTTATTACTCGTTCATAATACTTTGTATAAAGGAAGTAGACAGAATTCGTATCATATAAAAGTGTGTATTATTTTGTGCTTAAAGTGTTTTAATTTATTTTTTAAATCCTTCTTCAATACCATAATTGCTACCATTACTTTTGTCCTTGAGTTGCAACATTGCCAACTCTGTAATATAAAAAAAAAACTTGCAAGAAAGGCTGTAATTGGCTGTAATGTAGCAATTATTAGCGTAATAATATTTTCGCATGCCAACCTTTTTTGTAAATATCTCAGCGGTGAGCATTTTGTACTTACTTAAAGCATTAAAGTAAATTTATTTTACGCAATATACTGTTTAGCTTCCCTATACATTTACAATATACAAAAGCAAATAAATATTTGCATCATCTTTGCCACCATAAATAATAGCAAACAGTATCCTTATAATGCCACCAATAAATTTTCATAATTAAAAATTTACCTAATTAGGTCAAGCTGTCAACGCTGCCCCGAAATTCTAACCGAACCATAATCGTCTAACTAACCACATGAAACACTTTGTGCGGCTGCTGCAGCATAAAGCAACCAAAGATAGCCAAATACAAACAAAAACAAGGCGAGGTCAAATTAATGTTCGCCTATTAATGGCATCTGCTGCCGCAAGCACACACATACATTATATATGCATGTATAATCCACTCTGGCACATAATTTCAGGTATGCTGCTACCACAGCAGCGCACACAGGCAATTTGAGCTGAAACCAATTTCAGTGGTTTTAAATCAAATCAGATTTATAATAAGAACTTGCAGGTGCTGCTTTTGTGTAGGAAATAGTTAGTTGAAACTGATAGCGGAAATGATGCGCACAAAAAGAAGAAATACAATTTTGGTGACTTTGTATTGGCTGTTTTTTTATTTGGCTAAAATATCGTATATATTTTTGTTTGCAAAAAACAGCTAACAGCTTGATTATTTAAGTGTAAGTATTATTAATTTTAAACCCAAAGGAAAAAGAACTATTTAGAGTTAAAAAAATTTTTGGAATGACCATTGAAATATACATGAACTAAAGGTACATAATTATTTCGTCTCCGATTTCCCCCATTTCATAATTATTTGTTATTTAATTTTCTTCATACGCAATTCATATATGCGATATCACTCATACGCCTAGGCGCAGCCCAACACGATTATCTCAAACCAGTTGAAGTTAGTAAAAGGTGAAAGGGAAGCAAAAAGCTGCTGATGGCATAACTTTATATACACTGCATAATCGTCTTTATTTATTCTATCGTATTGTTATTATATACAGAATGTACGCATTTGAGACTGGACTACATTAATATTACTCATACGCTCCAATGGATGTATCCTACTAAGGGTAACCAAATGCAATCAACCAGCAGATAAAAAAGCAAACTTGCCCAAAAACAAAAAAAAATCGAAAAATTCAAAAAATATGTACAAAATAGCCTAAAATGTTTAGCCTTTTATTAAGCTTACAAATATTTCTCAAGTGATTTTTCTACTTCATATAGCCAAACAATATGGAAAAATTTAGCCTAGTCATAACTTTAGATCTAAAAGTATTCATTTAGAGCTTGCTTCCACATATATGATAAACATAATGCCAGTTAATATAAATGTTATTCTCAATTCCCAAAGCATATTTGCAATATTCAGCAGCGCAACCACCATCAAATCAGACGTCATCAATGACTCCAACAAAGCGTAATCGTTGCGAAAAGGTTTGTTTTATATGTGAATAAAAACATTTTGTATGAGGACCGCATATTAATGCAGCAAATTAAAAGCGAAAGGTCATAATTTCCGCTGAGATCACTTCCTCATGTGATAGTGAGTCTGCACGCAGCACAAAAGAATATCCCAACCAAACGTACCCGCTAAAGATATAGCTGCGTCTGACAGCGCGTAGACTTGCACAAAAGCAAAACATGTAACCCAAAAGGAAATAATATCAAGTGGGTGAAAGATAAGCAAACATGTGTGCGTGAATAGCGAAAATACACGAAATGGAGGAAGACAAAGAAAATCTGTAAAATGAGAAGGCAAAATTTCAGCAAGTCCACCAGGCCGCTGCAGATGAATACAAGAAATCGTTTAATTTGGCAAGCAAAAAAGGATTTTCCCAACAAATTTCGTGCGTGCGCTCTTTTTCGCTTGGTTTGTAGGGATATATCTACATATATACTTTTCCTTTCATGTGAAAATATACTTCCATATGGTCAGTGTAGGCGTAAGATATTATGGAATTTATTACAGTTGCCTCTGGGAGCTAAGCTTTAAATAAGCTTAAAAAAATACGAAGCCACGCTTGAATGAGTATTTGTTAATAAGTAAGAAAAAATCCGATAATCCTTAGACTGCTTATTTCAAACATAATCTTTGCTTTTGTTTATGAGGCAGTGAAATGAAAAATTAAGCGCGTAGTATAAGGTAGTGCGGAGGCGTAACGCTTCATATTAGGGTAAATGTCAAGAGCGTGTGCGTTAATACTTACGTCTAAATATTCATTCAGCAAATGACTGGATTATTTTCGCCAATAACTCCCATTTTTACTATATTTTTTATGCAATTCATTAATTTTTATTAGAAAATTTTGAGTTTTACTCACCATCATTTAAATTTTTATATTCAAAATCCAAATACTATCATATATAACGGCATCTTATTTATATATAATATTTCCATAGCATTATTTATATAACAATATTTTCAATTCCCCTCTGTGGACATTAATCAGACTAAGTGAAAACAAAAAAATTTGAAAAACAATTAAAGTACAGCTTTTTATTAATCGCTTTTTCTTAAAAACCTATGCGAAGATGGTAAGTAACATAATCAGGATGTCTAGGTGGAAACCGTTTTTGAAGCGGATTACATCTTTCCTATAATTTAAAATTTTAACCTCATTTATTCAGCCAATACTTTCTCGGTTGTAAAAGTTATCCTACTAGATAACAATATTCAAAAACCCATTAATGTAGGCAACATTTTTCCTTCAGTGTTTGCATAAAATTGCCAGAAATATTGTTCCGAAATAGATTAGCTAAAGTGCTTTTGAGAGAATACTTCGTCCAATTTCTCTAAATATATACGTCACATTTCAATTATTATTATGGTATAAACTTTTTGCTGCTGTTATTGGTCCTAGTCTGTTGAAATTATTGTCCTTGTATTACTTTCTCTGTCTTACTTATATTACCTATCTACCTTGTATTATTAATTTTTCTAATATTTTCTTTTAATTTCTTACAGAACCCATAACAGAAGTAATCGGTGGCCCAGAACTGCACATAAATAAAGGTTCAACAATCAATTTGACTTGTATTGTTAAATTTGCACCAGAACCGCCGCCCACAGTCCTTTGGTCACACAATCGGGAGGTAAATGTAAACAAGATAAATTTTTTACCAAAAGCAAACGAAATCCAAACAAATGGTGAAAAAATATAAATAAAAATAAAAAGATTTCCCCAAACATAATATGTACATATGGATACGCGTAGTTAGTATAGTACATATATACGTAAAAAAAATCCAATATATATACATATATAGAATAGAAAAAATATTCATCATAGGAAATTTCTTATAAGGATAATCTATGGAATAAAAACGCAACGCTACACAAACTCACAAGTTTATCTGTGCTAGCAATTTTATGCATATACAGAATAGAAAAAATATTTATTGATCATATAGAATTGTTAATAAGGATAATCCCCAGAAAAAAACTCAACGCTACGCATACGCTCTTCATACTCTCACACTATACATATAATACGCTCTCAAAATCCGAGTGTTTGATTTCCCACTGTCATAAAATATGGCATTTACTCGACAAATAAATGTGAAAATGTTTTGACGAGGGTTCCGTTAAGCCTTATACGCTTTATAAGCACCCCACTCAATAATGCATGAACATTAGAGAACTAAAAAGAGAGTAAAACAACATAACGCAAATGACAAAATAAGAAAAACTCTTTCGAATGTCAAAGCGAATAGAAGTAGGAAGGGTCCCCATACTCCATCAAGTAAAATAAACTGACATTATGTAATACGGAATTGCAAAACAAAAAAAAAAAAAAATCACAAAAACTTTTACAATAAACATAATAAACAGGGGAATATCCAATCCCTCATGCGAAACACTAAGTAAAATTAAGTTACTGAATGTGAGATCCCTATCCCCTATGTATGTATGTATGACGGTATGTATTTATTCAGAACACATTACTTTCATTTGAAATTATAAGCGTTTTTTTTGCGTATAATCATACCTGTCAAAAACATGTACCTATATTCATAAATACAGCTCTTAGTGGGACACCACTATTAACTTGTTTGAGAAATTCATAGTTTAAAAGTTAGAATATGCCCTCATTAACAAATTATATAAAGGGTGTTCCTCAGTCATCCATCATCTTAAATATTTCCATAAATATTTGGTCTGAATAAACCAATCTAATCTTAGCGTGAAATCTTTAATTTTGCATTTTTTTTGCTAAGGCTAAGGCGGTAATTAAAGAAATATATATCACATATATATAACTTATAACTTATGTATAATAATAAGTTTTGAGAGCAGTAAGTTATTGAAAATCTGAATGTAACCTCAATAAAACACAAAAAAAAAAAAAAATCAAGCGACGTCGCAAAAAAACAACCTTAGTTTTTATATAATTTATAGCTGGTACAAATAACAGGCAATAGAAAATTCTTCGAGAAAATTAAGAAATAGTAAGCTTGATCAGTTAAATCATGAAAAACCTACTGTCCCAATTTCCATTCTCTTTTTTCTATTCTCCCTCCATATATACAAAAAACTTGCAATGGTTCTTTTCAAACAAAATGATTTAGACAATAAAGTTGATCGGTTTTAAAATACTTCCTTAATCTGAGCTTGTCTTAACATAAAATTTAACTTATCAAATGTGATATTTGCGAACTTAGCAGAAGAATTTTGTCGGACATTCTCTCTAAGGATTACCTCCCTCTCGTATTCTAAAGATTGCTTTATACTTATATAATTTTTGTCCAAAGGCTTAGTCAGTCTAAAGTTGCAAAAATTACCCAGATTACTTCTATTTACCCATTCTGAAAATATTGATTCAAGCTAGCTCCAATTATTATTATGTTCAATTCATGATGTTTGAAGACATTTATTTATCGCTTTGCTGCTTAACCCACCTGAAGGCAAGAGGAGTAGCTTAAATGTACGATGTTGTGAATGATTTATTTCTACAGTTGGAACGATATCAACTTGCCTGTAAAAATTTAAAAATCGGTCGAAAGTCATCTTGTTTATAACCTGGTTTAGTCTCTTTCGTTCTCTGATAAATTTGTTAATGCTACTCAAGTTTTTAGTGATCTCCAACAATAGCATCAGCCATAACACAGAGTTAGCGTATGAATAATAATAACAACAGATATTATCCCATGTTCTTAAGGTCTGCCGTCAATTGAGTAGCCATTCAGTGATAATTCTAAACCAATAAGTTCAAGTGAGTTCGTCAACGATAACATTAAACCTTTCACGTAAGAGGCTCAATCGAACAGTCCACATAGCTTATATTACCTATAAAAGAAGTTCAAGACGTCATTAACATTACACCTGCTTGTTGCTACATCAACTGTATCGCTGTCTGAACGCAATAAATTCATTTTATCAACATAGAACTTAATATTTCATATGAAACTTAATATTTGGTACTAAGTGCTAATTCTTCTCTTTTCCATTTCAGGTCATAAATTTTGATTCGCCACGCGGTGGTATATCCTTAGTAACAGAAAAAGGTGTAGTCACTACCAGCCGTTTACTGGTGCAGAAGGCCATTCAACAGGACTCGGGCCTCTACACTTGCACGCCTTCAAATGCAAATCCTACATCGGTGCGCGTGCACATCGTTGACGGTGAGTAAACCAAAACAACAAAAGAAACTTGTAATGTGAATGCCAGATTAAAAAGATTAACTGCCTGAAAGTTTAGCAAAACAATTCTCCTATTTGCTGTAACACAGCTAACTGCATATTTTGAATGAAGCGCGATTGTTAGCTGCCTTTGTAGTGTTATGTTCAGATATGCTCAAGTTATGTATGATAAATGTTGTTTTGATATATTCCAATTGGTTAATTTATGGCTTCGGCTTTTTTTGTATAAATAGTTCTACGCTTGGGCTTCAAGTCGGGATGTTTTATTTTATTGCTAGTGGACGTGTTAGGACTTCCATATGCTATTCAAACTTTGAAGTTTCCACATTACATGGAGTGGTAACTCATACTTGTGGACGAGTACGTACTTACATTACACATTCATTTATAAATACACATTGTCATTTTTCTTAAAGTGAAGTAACCCCAATAAAAATTCAAATACGTCGACATGACTTTGAATACCTCTCATGAATTCTCTTACGCGGCCAAACACGTGAATTTGTTCAAATATTACAGTCAGTACTCGAAATTGTTTTCATAAGTTGAAAATATCAATTTATAACAATTTCAGTTTCGATTGTAAACTTTAAATAGAAATTTATTTAAAGCTATACACGAAGGCCGACGAGAAAAAATACTGTTCATAAAAATTGCAATGAAAAACTGTTATTGTGTTAATTTTCAAATTCTCGCTGATAACCGCACAGTCTACCTGTTCCTGAGTAGAGTGATTATCCGGTCAAACGATCCCTATCTGGACAAGAATCCAACAGAGTGACCTATCAGCTAAATCCTGTACAAAATCTAGACGGATTGTAATGGACCGAAAACCAAATAATTGTAGTAAATAATTAGTTGGTTAATTAACTTGTAACATCCCTGTTTAAAACTACGCACTCCCTTCGAACTCCCTTGAAATAATTAGCTGATAGCAAAAGCCTTTCTACGTACAAAGTGTGTGCAAAAACTCAACTCAAACTCAATGCTCGGGATCAGAGACCAGATCTTTTAAGCTAATCGCTGCAAAGAAGCAAGAAATTTTTGAAGTCCATCTGTTATCTGCGTTAAACTGAAGATTTAGTATTCAAATGAAGTGAGCCTCCGAGTTCAAAATATTACAACCGAATTTGAATTTGCTCTAGCAAACTACCTCTGAGGTGTTACTGCGAATTATTCAGTGTATTTTACATACTGTCAGCAGAAGCTATCGCACAAAATGAAATCAGAACTTTTATTACGTCATCAGTACTAGTTAGCGAATCAAAAGTCAATGACTAAGCTGGCTAGAGTATGTCGTTTAAGTTAATGCTGACTCTTGAGTTTCTCTTCTTTGAATATAATAGGGAAAAACTAAGCTGTACTTGGGGCGAGAAAGTCCCTTAGAGTGTTATAGCTCTAATCAAAAAGAAGAACAAGAATATGCCGAAATTGCTCAGGTTTTAAATCTCAGATTCTACTTCCCTTCCCACTCGTCTTCATAAGATGATGAAGCAAAATTTGTAGGCATATACATATATTTTTTGAGACAACTTAAAGCTAATAAGGAATTTGTAAATCTATATCACAGAAGATTTAGGATGGTATTCATATAAGTCGAACATCCGACATCAATCAAATAATTATGAACTTTCATTATGAGATTGCGCCTCCTTATTTATTTATCGTAAGCATGTTTCTCAGAACAGCAGATAAATCTACTTGATAAGATACCGAAGAGTCGAATTCAAAAACATTAAAATAATTGTATGTCACGCAACTTTTCTTCAAAGAGTAACTGACTTTGTTGTAGAAACCTGCAGCTTGTATAAAAACTTGCGTTAATTTTCCCTACAAAAAATTAGCCAAAAACTACCAAAAACACACAACAACTTAACAAATCGTAAGCAAGTGAAACTTTTGTAATTAATTATAGTTATTTGGCCAAGTTACCATGTTTGAATATGTCAAAGAAATACAGGCGTCTCTATCAAAGTTTTGTTTCCCTGCTTTCCGTGGTACATTGAACGCTTAACGTTGTCGAACTAGTTTGAGCGCACTAAATGTTAACAGCCCGTACTACTCGTAAGATAAGTGAAGGGCCTGGAGCAAACCACATACCCGGGCGATGGTTAGGGGCCATTAGTGCAAATAGTGCACTGCGCCACTTTTATGCCACATGAATTGAGGAAATGACTGCTCTTAAAGTGAAAGTGAATGCGTTGGCGCTGGATGGGCGGGCGGGTGTGTAATTATATTTGCTAAACACTTTCGTATAACCCCCGACATACTTATGTATATAAAATTGTTTGCGAGTACTAAAACTACTCTATGTTGTAAAAGTCATGCATAAATCATGCAAATGGCCACGTAATTCAAGTAAAAGCACAACGCTTGTACGACACGCTTCACTCCAACACTCGGAAATGGCTGACTGCCTGGCTGGCTAATAAACCTGATGTGCATAAAAATCGATTAATTAGCGAATTGTAAATTAAGTTGAATAAGAGAGTAAAACTCACGAGAACTGGACGTCTGTATAATGTTCGGGTTTACTCAGCAAATTGCTGGAGTTCTGCACTAATTTCCTAAACGTGAGGCATTAGTGTAATTAAAAAGGAGCAGATATTGGGAAAGTTGTGCTATGGGCGGTGTATAATAAGGTGCTATGCTCAATTGGTTGTGTGAGTGGATCAAAACACATATTACTTTAGATATAAATAAATTATAAGCGCAAGTTCTTTTTAATAACTTCGCTATACTGCTATACTGAATTGTTCTTTATAATACTAACATGAGATTTTAAGAGTATTTACTAAACTACTCGGTTTAGATAAAAGGTCATACTCTATGGTCAAAGCAGCAAAATTAATTGAAACCAGAGTTTACTAGATTTGAAACTATTGGAGTATGTGATACTCATAAGAAATGCAGGAATTTTCGCCAAAAGGGATCTCTCAATGGACTGTTGAAAATTTTTTGTCCGAAAAACCATGGATACCATTTAGTGGTGGCAATATTCACAGTTTTTGGAGATATTCTAATTATTGTATAGAGTTCGTTTCTCAAGTTCTTTTAAATGTCGAAGGTGGTAAACCAAATATATAATAGGTAACATAGATGACCAACCCAATCTTGGTAGCCTCTCTGAAGATAATATTTAAATTTATATTGTTATTTATGTAGAAGAAAACTTGGTTAAGTTAGTTTTAATTAGCAATTATGCCTAAGGTATAAGTGCGAATCCTAAAATTTCAAAAGGAAATTAACTAGTTTACTAAGTTGAAGCAACATTTATTGAACGCCGTGCCAACTTGATTCTGAATATTGTATATGGGCTATAATAAAACATCTACGGCAATCTCTACCTACCCTACGACCTTACAATCAGATTTGATTTGTTTGACATTTTCACCTCGTGACTAAGGAGACGACTATCTTCTGGATTTTTCGGGCTTCATCACTGCTAGAAGCCTCTTAGTTTCCCCTTATAAGTCCACAACGACCCTATTTATAAACTGTATGAAAGAAGGAGTCCTTTACTCTTCATACGACTGCGATTACGAACAAAATACAGAGCCACAACAATATTCCTAAATCTCTAGCCGGTAGCTCGGGGGAAAAAAAAGCAATAAGGCCCCTGAATCTAGCAGGATACAGCTTAGGAAGCTATAAACCTGTCAGAATACCGCACTCCAGACAATTATAGGATGGCTCTTGATATCTCCTAATGAACACTTGCACAGTGAGGCGTGCATGCTCCCAGTTGAGGAGTATAACAAAGTACTCTCCGAGCTATTTCTTTTACAATGCTTTCACAGAAAAAGCTTTTAAATCAACAATGTAATCCACTGCTTGGGGCGGAACCGCCTCCCAGGAACATCAAGAGGTTTTTCATGCAATACTTTGAAACATTAACCTCTCAAGACTCTCGGCATGACCAATTTCCAACAAGAAGAGGTCAGATATTGTGTCAAACTAAAGTCCTACTTATCCCGACCAGACTTTGGCATACCCAACATATGCCGTAAACGCAAAAATTTCCGGTATGACACTAACAAAATTTTGCTTGTAATAAAGAAGCTTAGCAGCAGCAGCTTAGCAGCAGCTTAGCTAAATCAGCAGTAAATTGCAGCTTGCTGTTTGGTGGACCTATATTTAGATAATCTCGATGAGCATTATTCTACATTTCCTCCAAATAGGGTTTAGACTATCGCCAAAACAAAAACAAAAAACTAAGAATACTTTTTCAAAGGCAACTAGCTCATCTCTTAGATGACGAAAGAGTGGTACATCTTGATTCGTCTACCCTTGATGGCACGAGTTTGGACAAGTGTTTGGTAGCACCTCTTAAATATCCTATATATGCAAACATATTTTTTAAAATTTCGAGAAAAAGTCAGAACTCCAAAACCTAAAAACATCGTAGTAAAAGTCTCCAAATCTTATAAGCTGAAAAGACCGCACCATCCCATATCCTTGATATATTGAATAATAGAGGAGTGAGAGACTTAAGATACAGGATTATTTTGGCTGTAAAGCATTGAGATGATGTAGGAAAGATCCACAAATAAATACACTATGTTCAGTATTATCTAACGTACACTATCTAATCGATACTAAAGTTGCTTAGCCAAATAAGCAGCATGTTGCAGAAGGTGACTTATCTAAGCTTAGTGAAAAACTGTTTGCATTCTTAATATTAGAAAACCAGCACTTTCTTTCAAAATATTTACGAGTATTAATATGCATGCCACTTCAATTTATTTGGAACCAATTTGTGTCATTTCCCTGCAGGTGAACATCCCGCTGCTATGCATCATGGACACGCCACACCACAAGTCCAACCACCGCCTGCTACGCTCCTACTACTCTTGGCATTCCTAGCCGTATTTCTGCTACAAGAGCACCCCAGCCAATCGCCACAAAAACAAAAGCAACACCAACAACCAGAAGAAGCCGAGTTGCCACAGCAATATAAACTGCGGCAACGCATCCGATGGAAGTGGTGGCAAAGCAATCAACTATGGAATGAAAAATTTGCGGTCTACCAACGAACAGAGCCATTCACTGTGGAATTGTCACAAATGGTAAGAGGTCACGCGCAAGAGCGGGCGGCGGAGTTGAGTCGTTATGCAGCACAACCGTTTTTACTGCCACCACTAAAGGCTCAAAGACGTCGGGAGAACGACGACAACTCGTCAGCAGCAACATAGCCATCAAATGACAATTGGCATAGAGAATAGAATGACATTCGAATTGATGTAAATTAAGTTCCCATCCAAAACCTAATAGTTAAACGAAAAATTAAAGTACTTTTTTAAGCGCTTTAAATGGTAAATATTAAATAAACTATGTAAAGTAGGTGTGTGTACGAGTGTGAGATCAACGGTGTGTATGTGATTATGAGAGTATTTGTTAGTGTAAATTAAGGCTTATAGTAAATACAGTCACTATCACTAAGAAGGGAAGAGGATACGATAAAAGTAATGAGGAAAATATAATCGCATGGAAATGGAAACCATTTGGAAAGAGAGAGAGAGAGAGAGAGAGAGAAAATAATACGGTAACTGCACAATGAGGCAACATATTAAAAATTATGGGTGAGTTTCCTCAATGAATGACCGGCACGGTGGGAGTAAGTCTAAGTAAACTATCAACTCTATTAGTGTGTTGAACAATTTCACAAAACTCTGAATATATGTATGTAGAATAAAGTGTAAATTATATTCGAAAATTATTTGTGAAAGAAAATGCACACAGAAAATATCAAATATATATAGACTTTTTAAACTTAAAGTAGTATTCTCAACTCGAGAGCAGTGTAAAAATATTCATTCTTCTTGTATTTGGGAAAGCAAAAGGCATACATTTAGGAGCTGTACTTTTAACAAAAACTAACTGTTACTAACTACATAAAATTATACTCAGCATTTCTATATTTGAAAAATTGAACTTTGGAAATCTTGATTTGCCAACCACTAAGTACAACAGCATTCTCAACACCTACAGAATTTTCACATTCCAGAAAAAAACCCACGCCTATATGTATGTATTTCACACGTCACCATTGAAGACATTTAATCAATACTTAATAATCGTGTCGACATGAAACAAAAAAATTCACGCTAACAATTTAATGTATAAAATTTTGCATATGTAAAATAATTTAGATAGTGAAGACCAACCGAAAAAAAAACAAAAAAAAACAAAAACTGTGTGTAACTATTCTCAATGTACACATGGCTAAAAGAGCATTTAAAAAAATTGAATTTAGTATGTTAAGAATTACAAAAAAATAATGATAGATATAAAAAAGCAATTAAAATAGAACTAAAGTTAATGGAAAATTATAGTGAAAAACAAATAAAAAGAAATGAATAAATAAAACAATGAAATCTAAATTAAATCCGTAGCTCTTAGCTCTAAAATATATAATAAAATATATGTATGTCTTCTTTTTATTTATAGTTTCAAAAAGAACAATTTTATTAAGAAATGCCACAAATAATTAACCATAGTTCTAAATAACTATAAACACATATTATGTATTGATCTAAAATGCCACTTCTATAAATTTTGTTTCAATAAAAACCGGAAAGATTCGGAATGTAAAAGCATGTATAAGGCATTACAACTGAATTAATTGAAAGATTTATTTTAGAAATAAACACAGAGACAAAAATTTAATAAATATAAAAACAAATAGTTGTATCATAAAAAAAATTAGGTTATAATAAAATGAAATTTCACTATAAATGTAACAAATTGGTATTAACAAATGCATGCTCAGCAAAAAAGAGAAATGGGAAATCACAAATAAATAAAAAATTTCCTTTATAACAGCGGGGTATTTATGCAAAGTAAAATATACAAAATTTAATTTCAATTTATCTAATTTATCTCCCTTCATATAAGCTTTAGAGCAAGAGAGGGAATAAAGATATGCCTAAGTCCTTTTGAGTTGAGCAGGTCTGAATAGAGAAATTGTAAAGAGCTTTTTATGGGCACACTCTCTCACTAGTGTTTCGTTACATTTAAGTATAACCATTTTGCGGAACAATTTTAAATATGTTTTTCTTTTTTGCTTAAATTATTCACTATGTGCTCATTATTTTGCTATAATTTGTACATTCTAAAAAATTTTTCCACTGCAGCATTTCCGACAGCAATTGATTTATGCTTTATGTAATTAATTTATATCTTAATGCCAATAATGATCGGCCATTCTATGAGCATTCGAGAAGCAGCTATCCTAATAAGGTCTTGCTGGAATACCTTTGTTCTTCACTTTAATTCTTAAGATTAGTATAAAAAATTGTATTAGTGGTTGTGAAGAAAGTCTAACTTTAACTATGAGGACCACTGAATTACTAAATATATGCTTCAGTGAAATATTTTAAAGAATTATGTTCTCTTGAAGGATAGTGTTTCATTCTTTTGCTTAAAAGCCGGAATTTAAGAAACAGACTTCGAAGGTCCTTGAGTAATTTTGAAATTAAATCAATCAGACAAGTGTTAGGTCAACTCCGACGACTATGGAGCTTACGATTGTCCGTCTCAAGCCAACCGTCAAAGATTTGGAGGCTTTATTTTTGAGTATTTTTAATTTTTCTATATCCACCACACTTTTCCACAGCTCTTATTTTTATTGCACCAAAGTTTAATTACACCAATGAACCGAAAACTCTGTGAATACCCCTTTATCCAAAAATTTTTTATAATACTGCGCATTGACCAACTTAAAACATAAATACAACCCAATTGTTAATAAAAATAACTACATGTAAATAGACCAAAAATCCATAAAAAATTAATAAACCACAAATCATAAATTTAATGTTAAGAGAAATTTGAACAAAAAACTCGAATGCAAATCTCATTAAAAAGGTCCTAAACTATGCCAGCAGCACTTGAAATTAAGCGAAATCAGTGTAAGTAAACAGAAATGAAATTTTCACAAAGAAAATTTTCAGCACATTTAACTTCAGATATACATACAATGATGGATATGCGCACAAAAGCATTTATTACATTTACATAGGTGTATATGTATATTTATCAATATTTTGCTAATTTTGAGATATTTTCAAATTTCAGAAAAAGTTTTAATTAAAATTTGTAAGTATTTTGCATACCAAATAGAAACAGCTGTTAACTTGAAAGTTTTAGTTAACGGAAACAATAGTTGCTTAATAAATCGTAAAAAACTGCATTATTTCGTCCACATAAGTCATGTTATTAATTTGGTAATGCGTCCCAATAGTTGTAAATTTTTTACGCAATGTTAATGTTAACACAAAAACAAACAAAATAATAATACAAAATTCAACAAAAACGAAGTGAAATAAAATGAAATTAAACGAAACACAAGAAATATTAGCAGCAATTAAATTAAACTCAATACTGCTGAGTAAAGTATCAGCTAAATTCAATATAAACATAAGTGATTACATAACTAAGCTAAGCATAAATTTATTAATAATAGTAATTATAACATCAGTAAAAGGTTTAAGCAAAAATTAGTGTGTACTAATGATTAATTTTTATTTTTAATTAATGAAAGTAAATATAAATTTAACGGAAAATGTTTTATAATAAAAATAAGTGGAAAGTACTAGTAAATTACAGATAAATTATTAGCAAATTAAATTTAAATTAAGTAAAAATAAATGAATGAACAATTGCCATATTACAAATGGAGTTAAATTTAAAACATACAAATGTAATGAAATTAGAAATAAAATGCCAATGTATAAATGATTACGAAATTGCTGTGTGTTTTTCTTAAATAAACCAAATAAAGCGGTAATTAATCGACATAAGAAGCATCACTAGAAATAATACATCGCTGCTGGCACATATGTATGTAGGTAATGTATATGAATAACAACTGTCTAAAATTACTTCTTAAAATAGGGTCTATTAGTATTTTCGTGCTGTTTTCCAAGAGATAGCGAACTTGATTATTATTCTATTGTTGAAATATTCCGAACATGCGTTGGAAAGGTATGCATCTTTATGCATCTTCCTCATTATAAGAGTATGTCTTTCATTTAAAGCGGAAACAAGAATGTTTTCTTTTTTTTCCTCTTCATTACTTTATTGAATAATATGAAGAAAACCTCCGAAAAAAATTTTGGTGGAAATTTATGGTGAATATGCTCTCTCTGAGCGAACGTACCAAAAGTAGTTTGTACGATTTAACGATTTAAAAGGGGTGAAGTTGATTTGGAAGACGAAGAACGTCCTGGGCGAACAAAAAAGTTTAAAGATGAGGAACTGGAAGCATTGCTCAATCAAGATTGTTGCCAAATGCTAGAAAAGTTGTCAGAATCTTTGGGAATCACTCAAGCAGTAATTTCAAAACGTTTAAAAGCAGTCGGATACATTCAAAAGCAAGAAAGCAAGGAAATTGGGTGTCATATGAATTGAAGTCAAGAGACGTTGAGAGACGAATGTCCTGTCTTGTATGTCAGAAATGCTGCTTGAACGCTAAAAAAAGATATCGTTTTTACATCGGATTGTGACTGGTGATGAAAAACGGATATATTGCGATAACTATATACACAAAAATTATATGTGAAACCTGTCGAACCAGTCAGATCAACTGAAAATTCTAATATCCTTGACGCCAAGGTAATGCTCACTATTTTGGTGGGATCAAAAGGGCGTGCTGTATTATTATTTTCGAAAACCGGGTGAAACCATTAATGGGAAGCCTACCAACAAGAACTATTCAAATTGAAAAGAGCGATTGCCAGAAAGCGCCCAGAATTCCCAACTAGACACGAGCGAATAATTTCCGCCTTATGACCCAAACCTTGCCCCTTCTTCTACTGGAGCACAATTCACATGAGAACAGGGTATCAAAAAACGCTTGACTGGCTTGATTCATTCTTGGCCGCCAAGCTTGCGCAATTCTTTTGGAATGAAACCCAATAAATGGATAAATGGAAAATGTTATAACTTCAGATGGACAATACTTTGAATAATACTATTGTAGAAGTTTTTATTAAGTAAACGTTCAAATTTGAAAAAAGAAACCGTACAAAGATAGTTCTAGATCCAATAAATTAAGGGCAATTTATCTTCAGAACTCAGCAAATTGCTTTAAAGTTTTCTTAAATCATTAAATTTGTATTTGTTCAGTTTGAGCCAAGTTTTACGACACCCCGAAAATGGGGATAGGCCAACAAGGTAGGCATATGAGTATATCATTGGTTTCATTTAAGATGAAATATTAAACCCGTATAAGCGTATCACGATTCCTCATTTACAAAGTAAACCAAATAAGAGGAAGGCGGGCGTTGCAATGGATCGATTTCTTACATTTCTGCGACATTTGCCTAGTTTGTCTTCAAAAGTGTCTTTAAATTAAATGTGGTTCTACGATTTGGGATGTATGCGGTTTTTTAAAGTTTGTGAGACATCTTTTAAGCACTTCACATTTCGATCTTTCCATGGTTCTTATTAAGAGTTAGTGCCTTTCAAATAATTCGAAAACATCTATCGATCACTTGACCTAAAATGGTTTACAAAAGTCATATATAAGCGGAATGCAGCATACCCACTATGCAAACATTTTAGAATCTTAATATTTATCGCATAGAAATCTATATATAAAATTTCTTAAAGTAATCATAATCACAAATTTTCGAAACCAACATAATCATATTGCTATAGCATACCTGTACTGTAACCTATAAAACCCCATTTAGGAGAATTGCAGGTGAATATCATTTATCTCAGAGGTAGATTGAGTTGCAGTCATAAGGCCCAATTTCGACAGAAGTTATGATGCCTCAAAGTAAATCCCAAACACGATTGCTTTTCCACTTATTTAGCGGAAAATCGACGGTTTTAGTTTTTATGAGTTTCCGATAAGAGCAGCTTTCAGTTCCGGGAACAAGAAAACGCGTAAACCCTGTAAACAAGCTGGCTGAAATTTAAGTTTTATTTGTACTTATTTGGTAAGCATCATTATTGCAAAGGTTCATTAATATGGTATTTCCAAAAAAATCGTGGCTTTTGCGCAAGACTGCCGGCTCTTCATACAAAAAATCAGTCATATTAACTAAAATTACACTAAGTCCAGGAAAAAAAATATAAAACCGTATAAATTTTTTTCACATTTATTTCGGAGTAAATTTAAGGAAAATCATATTTAATTAAACTTAAACTTAGCATAAGATGGACATTTCTCAATGGCCGAGAAGTTTGTCGATAATGCGTTTAACAGCAATCTTTGCCAGGACATAGGATCCACCAATACGCTTAAAGCTGAAATTGGCATTGTCAGAACAGTTTTATGCACTCTTATCAGTTGTTTAGCTATTGTTGGTTCATCCAGTAAATCAAATTCCGTCTTACGGAATTGTCTTCATAATAAGTTATTTCGAGCAGGAAATTTACCTAAGTGTGAGACTTAACTGAGACGAGATTCCAAACCTACGTTACCGTTCCGTTACCTTTTTTACACTATCCGATGTTCGATTTCTGGAATGATTACTTGGATCTAATAAAGTTTCAACTGAATCTCATCTACAAGAGGAAGTTAAAGACTCGGAATCTTATGTTTTCTCCTGAGTGAAAATTAAATTATTCGGTTGTTCGGAAAGTCATTTCGTTTTTTCCCGCCAGAGGACTTAATTACGTTTTTTCGAAACTAACTTCACACTTAAGCCCCATAACCATTATATGTCATGAGAGCTGATATTGCAAGGCTTGTGTGTGAAAAAGTTCTATTAATTCTACCCAGTAGTTTTTGGTTGGTGCCTTTTTAAATATGGAGAGCAATAAGCAGCATTTTCGTCATATTTTACTTTTTAACTTCAGAAAAGGTAAAAATGCTGTCCAAGCGAGAAAAAAATTGACGGATGTGTATGGAGAAGGCGTGTTAACAGTACGCCAGTGCCAGAACTGGTTTGCAAAATTTCGATCCGGCAATTTTGATGTCGAAGATGCACCACGGTCTGGAAGGCCGGTCGAAGCTGACAAAGATGCGATAAAGGCATTAGTTGATGCAAATCGGCGAATCACCACACGAGAGATCGGTGAGAGGTTAAATTTGTCGAATTCAACTGTTTATGGCCATTTGAAAGGCATGGACTTAACCTCGAAGCTCGATGTGTGGGTGCCCCATGTCCTTACCGAGCGAAATTTGTGTCGTCGTGTTGACGTGTGTGATTCGCTCCTTAAACGTCTAGAAAATGATCCATTTTTGAAGCGGATTATTACTGGGGACGAAAAATGGGTTGTATACAACAATGTTAAACGCAAGAGGTCATGGAGCAGAAAAGATGAACCGGCTCAAAGCGTGTCAAAAGCCAACATTCACCAAAAAAAGGTGATGCTCTCCGTTTGGTGGGATGTCAAAGGAATCGTTTTTTTTGAGCTTTTGCCGGACAATACAACGATTAATTCAGAAGTCTATTGTCATCAGCTGGACAAATTGAATGATTCACTTAAAGAGAAGAGGCCCGAATTAATCAACAGGAAGGGTGTAGTGTTCCACCAGGATAATGCGAGACCTCACACAAGTTTGGTCACTCGCCAAAAACTTTTACAGCTTGAATGGGACGTACTGCAACATCCACCATATTCTCCAGATCTGGCGCCTTCCGACTACTATTTGTTCCGGTCCCTGCAAAATTTTTTGGATGGCAAAACCTTTACCTCAAATGAAGATGTCAAAAACCACCTGGACGAGTTTTTTGCCAGCAAGGACCAAAACTTTTATGAGAGGGGAATTATGTTACTGCCAGAAAGATGGCAAAAGGTGTTGGACCAGAATGGCCAATATATAATTTAATAAAATATTTATTCATTATACGAAAACTGTCTTTCATGTTCCCCAAAAAAAACGAAATGACTTTCCGAACAACCCAATAGTTTAGTTTTACTTGAAATCACTAAAATATATAGTAATTATATATTATATACTATATATAATATAAATATTTTAGTATGTAAACAATATTTTACATATGTATAAAATTTTTAAAATCGTTCAAAAACAACAAACAATTACACCAAATGATCAATTTTCAATAAATAACAACAGCAACAATCGTTTTACATTTAACCTGCATCAAAAATCATACTAATTAAGCACTACACAATTTTGCTCTACATACCGTTATTCAGCAAATACAACAATTGAAGTATTATCAGTCAGTTAAGTTATGCTACTATGCTTTTATATTGGTTGAATACACGCCAATTACATCAAAAATAAAATGGAATTTTCAAGTCTTAATGAAAATATAATCAGTGCTCGTTAGAGCCGCAAATCCCCGTTTCCGTATTTACATTGAATTGTTTATTGTTTTGTTTGCGCAGCGTGTAATTGCAATAGAATATTCACAAATACACACACACACACTAATACAAATACATACGAGGTGAGCCGGCGCCGCACAATATCACGATCTGGCATTATTTTGTCAATTTATTTTTGTTATTTTTTAAATGAGCACTGCCGCTGCTAAACAACAACAAAATAAAGCTGCTAAATACAAAATTACAAAAACAACATTGAAAGTACATGTAGTGAACATAGTAATATAATCACTTACAGTAATGTATGTATACATATAAAGTATTGGCCAAAACTAAAACACCCTCCAGTGCGTTTTACTAAATTGTAGTTTTTCTTGAAGCAAAGAAATCAGAAACAAAAATTTTTTTTTATATATCATTACAATATATTTACACTTACAATAAAACAACATAATTGTTATGATTATTTTCTGATTTTAAAAACTTCACATAAAAATTCAGTGGATTCCACACCGATATGTTTACACCACCGTTTTTCGCAGTTGGTATGAAAGTTATGATTGAGGATCCGACATGCCGGTCTTCTCCCAAGTCATATATTGTTCATCGATTCAGCTAAGAATAAAATATTTTTCCATTCTATTACCATTCTATACCGGCTAATTATTTGGTCGTCAAGTAAACAACCGTGCTGTAATGCGTCGTCTATCAAATCTTCATCAAATCATTAATTGACAAACAGTAATATAGCTTTATTGCACTGGAAAAAATTACTGGATCCCTTCGAATATGTGTTTAATTCGTTTCGTACAGCAGTTACGTCACATTATGAGTTTCTTGATATTTTACGGTATTTACTTATAAGCTGGGATCTGTTGTTGACATATTTTGCACAAATTCTATGCCGAGAGAAACCACTTTTCCAATCATTTATTACAGTGACCTGTTTATTGCAATTTTTAATATTTTAATAGTACTAACAAGACTACTAAGACTTGAACTATCTAAAATTTTTACAAAACTTTGTTTTTTTGTGAGAGGTCGCATTAAGTGTCCCAATATGTTTGCAAAAATATAATTTATATGAATTTAAAATTTAATTTCATTTATTAAGAAATATAAATAGCAAATTTTATTTCGGTCCTTTAAATTTTTGACAACTATAAAAAATTGAATAAACCTACAATGGGGTGCTTTAGTTTTGGCAACTACTGTATATGAGCACACTTATGCGTGTGCTGGCGCAGAATAACTGCGCTTATACAAAATGACCGTTATATCGGCATATTATCGCAATTAGCAAAATACATGCCGTTATTGTGAGTATTCAACAAACATAAAGCGTATTATAAAACACGCAAATGTGTGCATGTATGCACTCACACACTCACACACCAATGAAACCGTTTATTAGCACATGCTTGCATTCGTGAAACTCATGAGCATTGTGATTTAACATTTTCGCGCATCGATTAAATTTCAAATTATTGAGAATTAGCAGTCGATGGGAAATCGAAGGTGCGCGACGGCATTGCGACGAGAACGTGCTTTTTGGATAATACACATCAATTTTAATATTAAATATTCAGTAGTAGTAAGTAAGTAGTAAGTAGTTACTAATTAATCTGAAACTTGTATGAACTACAAGCCGAACTAGTGAGCCGAGCGTCTAGCTTTCATTGGAAAATGGTACTGTATTGTGTACGCCGCTCCAAGATATGGCAAAGGTCCGATTTTGGTTACAAGTATACCAGTTCATACTAGTCCAAAATAGTTAAAAAAAAAACAAACATAGTTCCATTGTAGACTAAGATTAAAAATTAAAAAAATAGCTGTAAAATAAATCGTTTTTTAATTTTACAGGTTAGCTCTTCTTGGAACTAGACCACTTTCAAGACCTTTTCGAGTGTCTCCTTCCGTTCTAGCAAAGTATTTTTATGAATTGCTGTCATAGGTTATAATCATATTTTGGTTAGAAATATGTATACCAGTTCATACAAGTTCAAAAGAGCTATGGAAAAAAAAAAATAAATAAATAAAATAACTCGCTAGCAACTCGGTTTTTAATTGGTATAAATCACATTTTTCTGGACTAGTTTATAATCAGTTGGAAAATTCTGGTAACAAGCAAAATTTTGTTGGAAAGTTCAACTTCTAGCAGGAAGTTCTTATTTGTAGTCTGTTAATACGCAATAGTTCGATTTCGGCAAACACTTTTCAGTTGTAAACTAATTTTTGCCTACCTAGTATGATAGATTCCCTACAGGGTTACTACACGCAACACTAATAAGCAAACACATGCTCACACATATCATAGATAGCGGACCGCAGGTTAAAGTTACTAGGCGGTCTATATTGGTATTGGATATACAATATATGTAATGGTATTAGTGAAAATAACCATTGGAAAATGAAAAAAAAAAGATTTTCTATATATTTCAACATTACAAAAATTTATTATCAAAAATTATTTAAATTTTGCTTAACATTTTTGGCCACCTTCCTATCCAACACAGGACTTTCTTGCTCAAATTGGGTTCATTTACCAACTATACATGTACATACATATGTATGTAGATACTTTCGACGACAGACAAGAATTTTTGCAAGCATTTTCAAATTGAAATAGGTAAAAGGTGTAACTTCAAGATCATTTCAATTCATGAGGATATTCTCAAGAAGAAGATACAATTTGCAGCGGTATAGAGGCGTTGAAGTAACCAAATCCAAAGAAAACAGTACACTGATCTCTTTTTATTAGGATATTGTACAAAACTGGTTATTGTAATGTAACAATGACTATACTTTTTCACTTGATTCATTCACATTCATCGCTAAGAAGTGGAAAAAGGTCAGTCGTTGTCTCTGTTCTTTACTCTCCTTTTACTGAAAGAGTATAAGCCATCAATGCTGACACTTGGTAATTTTTAGCTTGCGTTAGTTTTTCGGAACGTAAGTTTCTGCTGTGGGAAACAAATAATTAGTCGATTAAGCATCTAAAAGAATTACATAAAAGCGAAATGAAAACTAATTCTGTGAAGAGGAGAGGAGAGAGGAGTTAGAGATGAATATTATCGCTATGCCTGGTCCTACATCAAGGGATATTGAGAGATTAATTGTGGAAATATTTTCAGGTTTGTAATATTGTATTGTATAACGTCACTATGGTTGCATGCGACGAACTAAAAAGTTCTTGGAAATGAATAAATAGATTGAAATTATTTGTGACAAACAAAAAGTTACAATATGATTTATTCATATTAAATCATAACGCGACAGTCACAAAATGACCGAACCGAACCAATAAAATACACGGAAATGCTTTTTACTTAATATACAGTTATGTAACAGTTATGTTAGGATCATTGTATACATTAGTGGGTGTAGTGCAAATAGCTATATGTCATTAGGTGTCCCGCATGAGAACATGTGCATATAATAGCGCAACACATTAGTGACAAAAATGTGCCACAAATGAACTGTTAACAAGTAAAGAGTGCTAAATATAACTGTAGTAGAATGTCAAAGGCACAAAGCACAAGGGAAGAGCATGTCACCAACCGAGTGGTCACTCATAAATGGTATACATTTCGTTTTGAGTGAAATGGGTGAATGAGTACGAGGGCACAGGTGCCAACAAATACTTCTAAATGCTAGGTGACAGGAACGAAACAAAAAGGAAAGCAAAATTGCATAAAAAATGTGGTTACAAAATACCAACTGTATTCAATACTGTGGCAAATTAAGGAGAGAAGCAGTTTGCATTCGCTTTTAGCCATTTAATAACGAATTCAAGGCATATGTAGACAAGCACCCGCAAACATTAGAAAGTGGAATAAATGTGCGTGTGTGTGTGTGTGTGTGTGTGTGTCAATATGTGAGTGCGCGTAAACAACATCGAACAGCGCACCGAAGAGTAGCATGGCCGAGTAATAACAATAATTTTAACAGGTTTTATTGTCAAGTCACAGCCGTGGCATACGGAATTGCCCCAGCACTTGCATATGAGCCTCCAGCAACTAATGGCAGGATTTCGTTTTCTTTTTGCTCCTTACCATTGTTCACTACGGCAGCTGTTGCTAGCACACACTTGCAACACTATTAGCTCAAGTGTCAGTTGCGAGCCACTGAGGAGAGCGCTCAAGCACACACACACCCACACACACACATAGTGAAGAGCACACATATAGTAGTAGAAGCGCTTAAGAGGTTGAATGTCCCGTTGCGGCACTTGTGATTATGCGCACGAATGTACAAATACACATGCATTAAACTGCAAAGCAATACCTAAACACATATGTACAAACATATGTACGCATACAAACATTATAGCAAGCAAGCATTAAGGCATAGACTTAGGCGCTGAGGTGCTTACCTAAGTGACTCGCTAACTAAGTGGAATACAACACGTTGAACATGCCACTCTAACTGATAACAGTTGGCGGCAGCACTAAAATTTCAATCGTAAACAACAATACAACAGCACCTTTGGCGGCGTTGACTTATCGGCCCATTTCCTCTAAGCCACGACTGTCATTTGAATGAATACCTAGTCGAATGTTTAAGAGAGTGAGTGAAGTGGCCGACCAACCAGTTTTTGTGTCCCTTTACTACGCTCACTTCCTGACGACAACATTGATAATGTGATACAGTGGTGTACACAGGTAACTCATACGCCGTGTGACACACTGTGCCTTATGGGGGACACCTATGGGAATCAATCAAGAAAAAGTGTAGGTTTGTGTAGTCATACACAAATATTGGAGGTTACTGTTTGATCTGACGAGTCTTAGAATAGTATGATTAAAATTACATACCGACATGCAGAACTCTTGAAAGTCTTTAGAAATTTTTACTGGCATATTAATAATTTACATGAGGTTTTATGTAACTCTATAACCTCATAATGTTCTTTTCCTCTAAGAAAAATATATTCTTTCATGACTTGAAAGATTTATGAAGATACACTGTTATATTCAGCAACATGCGAATTTATTTAGCAAACGTTGCAATATTAGAATTTTCAAATTTTAAGGTTTTCAATTAAGAATAAAAATTCATATTATTTTATTTTTCTGTTCCAACTTGATTTAGTTGAGTTCAAAGCTACCAAAGTCACATTTTATACACCACCAGCCACCATAAAGTCAAAACTGTTCAACACCAACAAACAATTATATAATATCACTTAACTCATATGAGGGGAAAAAAAACTAAATTTTCTCATGCAGTTACAGCATTACAAAATGCCATTAAAATAAATGGCAGTAAGAATGAGTTACATATAACATCAATTATATGCTAACAACACTTTAAAATAGTGTGCTTATATGCTCAAACTTTCGGTTATTGTTGTTATTGCCTTGCATTTAAAAGCATAACTGTGTTAATGTCCATTTATGGGAGTGTAGTTAAAAATTCTGCTAAAATGTTTTTAAATTATGGCAATTAAAATTAAATTAGCTTGATTAGTGAAATTAATGTCACAGTACTGCGGTTAGCGGTAAACGCCATTTCGCGGAATTAATACTTACGCATAGTTATTTTGAAAACACATATGTATATTTTTACATGCATACGTACTTACATCCATCCACACACACTGTGTTAAAGTGAGCAATTTTAAATTAATCCATTATTTATACACGTTTGCGCATAGTAATTAAATTAAATGTACTAAACTTGTGTAAATTGTGTAAATGTGAACCTATTACGAGAATATGTTATGAGTAATAATAAAATTGTAATTGGCATTTCCGCAGCAATTAAAATGTGGGCTAATGCGTTTGGAACTATTTTTAGACTAAAGACTTCTAAGCATTACTAATATACTAATAATATACTAATTCTAAAAATACTTCAATATTTTTGTAAATATTTCAACACATTATAATATTAGTTTGCCATTAATAAAAGACAAATACAAATAAAAAAGATGAAATTTGATTTTTTAAGGAACGCGAATACCCACACCTTTCCCATGACACTATTGGAGTAAATGTTTCGTAAGTCTGCCCTTTATGCATTAGTTATATAGTATTCTTATTGAAATAGTATTTTTATTGAAATAAAAAAATATAAACAAATAAATCAAATATGTGTGAACGATCAACATATTCCTGGAAGGAGGACTTTTTCAGCTCAGCCCTTTACAGAAAACATTTCGCAACATTATAAGAATTTTTCTAATTACTGAGTCATAAACGGTATGAGAGAGACTAAACAACACTCAGAAAAATACGTTACGAAAATTGAAATGGTTGCTCCAGCAACAATCCGAAGAGGAGTCCCTGGGTAGATTGCTCTAAAAGTTTGTATTCTCTTCGTTGATATTTAGCGGATGCATAAAGCAGACGAGCTCTATAGTCCTGTTCGTAATCTATTGCAGTAGGGAAATCGACCAACTCAACTAAACTCAACTAAAGGATTTCCTCTCCACACTCAGCTAAGAAAAATGTTAACAACCGACATTTGCAAAAGCAATCCACAAATGCAACCTACAACCTGCAACCGAATAGCCATTATTCAGAAGCGCCGATTATGCTTAATGTGGAACCCCTGCATTCTTTGTTTGTGCCCAAAGACTGCAGAAAGATGATATTTAAATTCAACAATTATACTCAAAATTGCTTGTGTGTTAAATCTAGAGAGGCTCATATTCTCAGAATCCCTGGGAAGGATATGGTCGACTCTCCGAAAACTTATGGATGCTCGTCATAAATAAAGCCTACAAATATATATATTCAGTAATATCCATATTATTCACTGCACTAGCTATAAGAGAGGAAAATTTCGTACGAATTGAACTGTCCCAAAGAAGCAATCCTCTCATTTCTGCCAGAGTTTCATAGTAGTAGACAAGGAGTAGTTTAGTCGGATTTTAGTAACCGATATATATTTGGCCAAATTAGTGATCTCGTCCCCCTGCTTTTCATAAAAATTTAAACTAATGAAGCAAACTTAAAATGATACATTTTCAGCGAAATTTTTCCGGTCAACAATCTTGGTTAAAATCTGTATTTACTACTTACTAATATTGCACTAAAAATCAAAAAGCCAGCGAGTTAATGGTTACATATATGTTTTCTATTTTAAAGTAAATCGTCATTGCTATCTAATTTACCCGCTGCAATTTCCATATTAGGACTTCCTCTATAAACATGTCCCACAAGAAAATCAAGCGCATATGTATTTATGGATTCGTATAACTTTCGCACACAGACATACAAAGAAGCGCATTTATTTATTTACATTAAGTTTGCAAATAGATGCGTTTCAGACTTTTTGAGCTTTAAGTTTTCAGTGGCTCATGCATATGTCACTGCCATGGACAGAAGACACTCAGCCATGCAAACTTGCGAAGAACTGTGAGCGTTGGCAGGCCATCAACAATGACAAACATAAAACAACAATCATGTATATTTCATAGAATAATAACAGAAGTGACAACAGCTACATAATTTGCCAATGTCTAGGGGAAAATGGTTGTAGATTAAAAGTTCTGCTTACATATGTCCAACTGATGTGAAATGGAACTTTGTGGGAGCAGTTGAAGTACTGTTATATTTGTATGTCTACATGTGTGCAACAATAAAATATCGGATGTCTGTGCAGTAGGTATATAGAATTTGTTGTTGTTGTTGTTGTTGTTGTTGTTGGATGAGCATAATCGTAAATACGCAGAGCTAGCTACTCATATAAATTGGAGTCTATTTCCATCTAAGCAAAATGTTTGCATTAGTATTTAATAAAATGGCCTGTCAACATGTGTTTTCATAAACAATATGGACATGCTGTTGTGTTTGGTAACCGGACCGGACATTAACAGAGCCTGATTAAAAGCGGCTTACAAAATGGGAGAAGAGCATTGTATTGCTCCAGCATTTTGTCATTTCCAGTCTGCTGCTTTAGAGTTGTCCATTATTCGTTTGATCACGCTTGCAAATACTAATTTGTTAATGCCAGAGTTGAATTGGAAGAATGGAAAGTGTGGGAAATTTTTGTTCGCAAAAGTGTGATTCAATTATTTTATGCTTTCGTTTCTTCATGCAATACAATATTTCTTTTATTCTGATTAGTGCCATATTTAACTACTTGTTCGATAAAATGGGAAAAATGTTTTTTTTTTAATTAAACATTAACTTCTAAAATTATTGTAGAAAGGTCAATTCAAAAAAGTGTAATATAAAGACTGGGAGCACGCTATTCAGAGCGAGATCAATTTCGGTAGTAGGGAAAGTTCAAGACTAATGAAATCCCACCGAATCCCGTTTTCTGCCCTTCAACAACAACAACAACAACAACAACAGCAATAAAGAAATAAAGAATACCGGGTCGGGTCAAAAACCGTCTCGCCACTCACCGATAAAACACATTTTCATCCATAGAGCTAGCTTGCACAGACAACCCGCACACCAAATAGATGTCTGCAAACTTCCCATAATCAAACATGGACCAATCTTTTTCACATAAAATACAAAATGAACACAAACCAAACCTAGTGCTAGGAACTCAAAAAATACATCAAAATGCCATCGAAATTGCGTATATCAAAGCAAGTAATCCGCAACAAAAAATTACCTAAGTAACTTATTTAATATGGGCGAAAACGTTACCATCATGAATGCCCAAAGAACACAAGTCTACCAAATATTTAGGCTTTAAACCTGCACTGGCAATATTATTCTTCATAATTCTCTACTGCTACATCGAATGTCAAGCCCTGTCGGTCATGTTAGAATACATTAGATCATCAGCGATATCAACCAAATATTTCTGATATCCTCTTTGGAGATAATAAAATTTAATACCCACAAGAACACCGTTGGGTATGACTATGCAAGATTTGAAAGAACAACAAACAACCCAAATTTACTATACAGAAGTCTAGATGTTGATCTAGTGAAGAATGCAGAGATAATCAGACATAAAAAGCGTGAAGTATTTGTGTTCAAGTGTTAGTGTTCAAGATTTTCCAAATCGACAAAATTATTCTCCTTCTCAGCCAAGTAAGTATCCAGATCTACAGCGGGTTTTATACTCCCATACTTAAACCAAGACCTGCTCCTCAATTCACATCAGTTAGGACATCGTACGTCCTACTACAACGCCATAAATTCAGACAGAGAAATCATTGAAGTCTCAACTGTAGCGATCCAATGATGATTCTCTTAGTTAGCTCTTTTATCGAATAACTGATAACGCAGGTGTAAATATAACCACAAGGGTTGTAAATCAAATAAATCGCATGAACTGCCGCAACCAAAAATTATAGGATTAAGATAGGATACATAGGATTAGATAGGATTTTATACTACTCTAGTTAGTAACACGTTTCCTAACTGAACTGGAAAACTAAATAAAAATTTCATATTATATAATATAGTCGGAGATTATTGAAAGTGAAACAGTTGTAAGGTTACACTTTGATCTTGTGAATATATTTGACTAGTAATTATTATTTTTGAGAGATAAAAAAAAATATAGTTAAAAGTCGATGAATATATGCGAATAGTGAATTGTTAAGTAATAAAAGGATTTTCATAATTCTCTCTATTTGTCCCTGTTGTTTTTTATTTCACTAAGAAAGTTTCGAAATTCTCTTCTTTTCAATCATCAAATCTTTCAGTTATTTCCGTTCAAATCTATGTTATTTTCTCTAAATACGCCACTTGGAGCACCTACTATATAAATAACCTTAAAATTTCAAGGCCGTAAAATATTTGATGTATTCGTTTATATTGCCAATGGGCAATTGAAAATGTCTATACCTAAATGATTGATTATCAAATAGTAGACAGAATTAATTAACTAAATAAACGAAATTATTTTGATTTAAATAATATAAATCTGTTCAAATCAAATACAAACAACTAGTTGCATATTTTAAGTAATACAATCCAGGTACGTGCAGAAATGAGAATTTCAAATTCTTACCTTATAATATTGGGTTGTTCGGAAAGTCATTTCGTTTTTTCACCCACACATCGAGCTTCGAGGTTAAGTCCATGCCTTTCAAATGGCCATAAACAGTTGAATTCGACAAATTTAACCTCTCACCGATCTCTCGTGTGGTGATTCGCCGATTTGCATCAACTAATGCCTTTATCGCATCTTTGTCAGCTTCGACCGGCCTTCCAGACCGTGGTGCATCTTCGACATCAAAATTGCCGGATCGAAATTTTGCAAACCAGTTCTGGCACTGGCGTACTGTTAACACGCCTTCTCCATACACATCCGTCAATTTTTTTCTCGCTTGGACAGCATTTTTACCTTTTCTGAAGTTAAAAAGTAAAATATGACGAAAATGCTGCTTATTGCTCTCCATATTTAAAAAGGCACCAACCAAAAACTACTGGGTAGAATTAATAGAACTTTTTCACACACAAGCCTTGCAATATCAGCTCTCATGACATATAATGGTTATGGGGCTTAAGTGTGAAGTTAGTTTCGAAAAAACGTAATTAAGTGCTCTGGCGGGAAAAAACGAAATGACTTTCCGAACAACCCAATAATTGTTCACATGTGAAAGACGTATATACGTATCTATGTATATTTCCTGTCTGAGTGTTTCCTCTTCTTGTGATATCGCATGAAAGTCATAAAGAGAAGTTGCCGATAATGCGGTTACACATCTGAACCGAAACTCAGGGAACAGCTCGACTTTTCTATTTTATTTTTCTGCCTTTGACTTCCCTGAGAATAATGTTGATATTACTTCCTAAATTTGTGCTCCTCCTTTTTAGTTTGCCGATTGGATAACCTTTCAAAACAAAAAGTTAAAGAACGAATATTTCACAGAAATACAGAAAGCACAAAAATACACAACAAAAAAATCAGCGGTAGACTGCCGTTACTACCTTAAATGAATTTTCTTAGTCCCTTTACTACAAACCACAAAACCACTTTGGTTTCATATTGGTCATCAATTGGTGAATAAATTTAAAATCTATTTCCACACGTATGTATGTATTGCTTGTCACATAATGAAACATAATTACATAATTGTTCAAATTAAATTGATAGTATGTAGAACTAATAATAATATAACATAAAATAGATAATATGAAATCTAATTGGAATATAAAGGTAGAAGAATAAATAACTGTATATGTATATACAAGCATGATGCACTTAAATTCCTACTTCCTTGTGATTTATGTTGCACTATTTCCTCACTTCTATGGAGTTTTATAATTACTTCTACCAGAATGTATTTTATGTACATATGTACAAGCACAGGTATTTTGATATACTGCTTACTAAATTCGTACTGAAGTAAACAAGCATAAGTGCGTAATAAATTTAATTATTTTATCAATTTGACACTATGCTCATCACTAAGTGCACACCACTTCACACTTTTGCCTGATACACTTCTTCACATTTTGTCATTTTTCACTACTTTGCACTTTATTTTCTTTATATAATTTGAGTTTTATCACATTTATAATTAAGATATTTCACTACTACTCACATTTAAATTGCTTATGAATGCATACAGTCCCATATTGAAGAGTCGCTTTTCACAATGAAGCTTGTTTATGCATACAAAACATAAGAATCGACGCCCACTCACTGTAATTACACAACTCTTTGCTGAGAACCATGTGGATTTCATATACGTTTTGTTGCTTTTTGTTCATAAAGATAATGTTTGTGGCTTTTTTACGCGCTTTCGTGAAGAAACATTTCGTGAAAGAGCATCTATTACATTAAGTAAGAGGGTATTAACATTTCTTATTAGGAATAGACATTTTATGAACTGGATATTTGACAATCATATTCATATACATTTGTGGAGTGCGTACTTCTGGGGCACCTCATATTTACATCGTTTTATTTTCTAACGAACACATGGTGAAGTTTTTTGAAAATTAGTACCATTGTATCAAGTTTATACAATACTTAATATTAGAATATACCCAAAACTTGGGGTCCGATTTAGTATGATAATGCATCACAAAAAGTTAGAAGAAGTTGCAAACGATGAAGTCAAGACGTGAAGGATTTTCACAGCCATCAGCCATGTTGTTCTTCCCCCAAATATAAACGATTTGAGAATAAAGTATCAATAAGGAATCAATCTTCAACTGGATTTTCGGCTTATTTTGTAGGATTACTTTACAAATATGTAACTAACCAATAAGACGTCCCTTAATTCAGTGCTAAAATAATAATTAAACTCTTTTTCAAGGCATTGCAGGAAGTATTGAGAGCTTTGAACTTAAAGTGGTAAGTTCAAAGGGAGTCTCCTACCAAAGCAATACTTCTCACAAGATCCGCCAGTAAGATGTTGCAATCATGCACTCTTCTTCATATATTGCATTATTAGATATTGCATTTTTTCCCCTTTTTTTTGCTTTCCTTTCAGTACAAAATATAACTGTTAACGAGATTTATTGCGTGTTAGATTTCGAGAGTGTCAAAATAATCGATTGTAATCCTGAAGAACGTCTCTTAAAACGACTACCACCTGGGAGATATACTGCCAACAATATGGAGGAAAATGACGCCAGTATGTCGATAGCACAGTATTAAAATTTTTTTTTTTTTAATATTACAACAGCATTTAGTAAATTTGAAAACACCAAAGTATTTTGTATATACCACGTGTTACATATGCGCACTATTGCATTTTAGCTTTGACTGTTGCATACCTCGACACTTGAATAAAGCCATCACCACACACTTGTCAGATAGTAAGTGCAGTAAGTGGCCACATCGCTCAGCGTTTGAGCACAACAGGTGGCAGATTTGCGTCAATTAAAGTGGATGTACAAACACTTACATACGTACATACATACGTTAGTATATACAAACGCATATACCCTTAAGTGGTCATACAGATTTCTGCGCAATTTGGCATTGACGAAGCCCCAGTTTTCTGCGAACTTGCATTCAACCATAATTGAAGCGGTACTTCAGGATGCGCAACAAATGTTGCAACCACACAATTGAGCGGTGCATTTTTTTCGGAACATCACGGCGAAGGCTTCAAGTGTACGCTTGTTTGCATAATATACGTATGTATAATGTAAATGTGTATGGAACGCATGCCAGAATGTTGCAAACTGAGTGGCACGATCATTAATTTTGGCTGCTTCTTCGTGAAAGTGAATAACACAGTTGCTACAATAAATTATTACATACAAACTGTCCATCTATTGCAAGTTATTTATAGCGGATATTAGATCGGATCGGTTTTTGGTGGGAAATCTCCTTAAAAACAAATTTATTTTTCAATCAATTACTGGTATATAGGTTACCTGGTATATATCTGGTATATAGGTATATTAATATAGGTGTTTATCTCAAAAATAGGTTCGCCAAGTATCTGAAAAAAATAAACTTAATTCCAATTGTAGTAGACTGTGAATAAAAAACTGTCATAAATTAAAAATCGTGAATTTAGTTTTAAGGTACATTGCCTTAATAATATTGCCAAAAATATTGCCACCAATTTAGATTATACATATATATATGTATTTTGTTATAATATTGTAAAGAAAAAATGTAAACAAGCAATGCCCAGAGAAAGGTGGTTAAACTAGATTTTTCAAGAACATTTGCTTTAGAGAGTCACCCTCTGACTAAAAAAAATTTGAAAAACAAATAAGAAGTCGAATTTTTGCCAATGGATATGAGTACAACTGAAATTCCACAACTTGGCTACACTTTTAGCTAATGGGGTTGCCACAATTTCATAGAAAAAAGTTGACATGTTCACTCACAGATTTAATTATGTGTTATATTAAGAAACCATAAAGATGAACAAAATTATATGCATAGGCGGCTCTTAATAGAAGTTTGAATAAAAAGCTTAATTTTATAGAAGTCTTTTAACTATATATAATAATAATATTCTGCTAGAATATATTTCTATTAAAATATTTATTGAATTGTTATTGAACTATTGAAACCTTTCAATGAAAAGTATTTATTTTTTTAATGTTTTAAAATATTTTTATTTAGATACAAAGTGACAATCTTACAATTTACCCACCCTAATAATGTATGCACACAAATTACGTGATGTGCTGATATACTCTTGGTATATGCATATACCGTATACTCAGATTTCAGGCGCTTACACATACACATACTCATACTCTTCGCTTTTAGATACACTACTTGGGGCAGTGATAAAAGTCGCGTGTCCACCATTCGCTGGAACTCAAATGGCGCTCGCCACACTTTTGCAACAAGCAGTGAATACCAACAACAACAACAACAACTTAACTATGACACATTAAATGCGTACTTAAGTGCCACATTAAGTGTGTAATTTACAGCTAGTAGTCAGCTCAACCTATCAGCCATAGGAGGAACTCACCATAATCACCATCGGCCCTGCCGTCGCTGAGGCACATGTGCAACGGCGCAGCATTTTAAAACCTTCCGCCTATTAGCGCCGCGTGGCCAGCGTTTTGATTACGTTAGCTGTAAAATTTTTGGGTGCGTATTTATGAGCAATAAATTGGCGTCAGGTCGCCGAAATTGTCGTCGCGGTCTTTTGTAATCGCACAAACAAAGCGTGAGATATGAACAGCGCAGTTCGAAGGTCAGCGGTAGCCAGGTCCTTTTGATTACCAAGCTTTTCATAATTTACTCATCATTACCTGTACAATTGTCCGCGCTTAACACGCGTAAAATACGTTGCTTTAAATGTTTATTATTGTACCGTTTTAATTGTTATTGTAGTCTTAAGCATTGACAATACTGGAGTTTCATTTAAGGTCAGCTATGTACATTGTATTCGGATCCTTTTATGCAAAGATAATAACATTTATATAATGATAATGGCCAGAAAGCAAAACAACGTAACTCGACTTTTACAATTTCTGAGAAAAAATACTGGAACTGATTCTTCTGATTTATTTTGTTTACCCGTTGACCCTCTCATAGGAGCAGGAAGCGCAAAGTCCCGTACTTCATCCCTCTAATATTTATGTCGGATAATTATATGATTATATTGAGTAATAAATAATAAGTAATATAATAAGCGTTATATTGAGTAATAAGTTTCAATGGACAGCTATAAGCTCTATTAAGGACCCATTAAACAATAGCGCAACTTTCATAAATATTAGTAAACCACCATTATTGAAGTCATTAAAGATTTGAGTTGATTTTCTGGACTCAAGCCGTTCGTTCCAAAACGGTTTTGCTTATACTACACACTTAAAATCCATAAAAATATACTGAATGGATACCCCTTGAAAGCATTTACTACAAACTTAACGACATCCATTGGGCAAGGGAGCCGAAGTTATATCCGATCAGGAACTGTTTCCTCAATACTTGGAGTATGGCACTATAACAACAACATTAACAAAACATTTCGATTTCCAAAGACCTTATAAAACGGTAGTTACTCCTTCGACCACTGGACTCTAAGGACTTGTACTTAAAGTTTTAATCTCGGAAACAAGTCTTACAAAGGATAGTGCTATCTGATAAATAATGGTCCAACATATTTCTATTAACCAGTTTCATTCGGAACTAGTATTCAGCAGAAAATCCATCCATAAGCTTGTCAAGACTTTCTGTAAGATAAATATCATATTTAAAGGAAATTTGCTGCCGCCAAAATTTGGGAGAATTCATAATATGAATGCAATTCATACGATGCAACAGAGTAGTTGTTGTAAGTAGAAATTTTTTGAGTGTCGTTTTAAGTAACATTTTGATATCCGGTTTTCCTCGAACAGGATAGGGATTCTAATTACTCACTTTCATATTTTAAATATCGTCTGTATTTATCTGTCCATACTTTTTTGTTAATCATAACCTGTTAGCACTTAATGTCTCAGCGGAAATACCATCAAGATCATTTTTGGTGGATTAAACCCTCAAACGAAATTCACCACTTTATATATATAGGTCCTACTTATGAAGTTTCGAAATCGTAATTAAATTGCCCTTAACAAGTTCCTCCAAACTAGACCGCTTAACACTTCTTTCCACTTGGTGCAGTCCGTTTGCATTAGCACTTTTCTTGACTTAATGGTCTCCTCACATATCCTTCGAAACCCAACCACGTGACCTTTAACCCCTTGTTATCCATGGTGACCAAGACTAAAATGACTTCTAATCAGGTAAACAAGCAAACCGGATTTTTATAAGGGAAAAAATAGAAACAACCAAAGAAATTAACTTCATTGATATAAATAATTACTCTTTTATCGAATAGAATTGAAAACAATTTGGAATTAAAACGAACTTAAAGAAGAATTTAAATTTAATGAGCCTTAAAAATTTTTAGGCAGAAAAGCAAATAGTAAAAAATTCTTGGAATTTCTGTGACTTTCCGAAGATTCACAATGGGATTTATTGAATTATCCAATAATAATTATAGTAGGCCTGAATTAGCCTAGTACCACCAGCTAAGTTTTCAACAGAGATTTAAGTATTTTTCAAACCAAAATTTCTACGAAAATGTTGAAGAAACTAATGAAATTTTCTGTAAGCGGTTCACAAATTTATTTCCCAGTCCTATCTGCTGTAGTGAGGTTTTCCTCCTGTTTCTTTACACCCACAAAGGATTGTCAAAGTTAGTGCTCGTTTTAGGGCTGTAGCCTGGTCTGACCCCTTAGCTTTCACTAATTAATAATTATATCCACAACTCGTGGTTTAAACTGATTTGGTTTTCCGCGTAAAAATTCGGTTAATGAAAAGCAAATAAAACAAGTTTATGTTACTTTTGTTAGTGTTCTTAAATATCTTCCGTAATAATACACGTTAACTCACGAACATATAGCGTGCTATATTTTCACACTCAATATTTCACATTCCTTTCGCATTTATGACCGTGATTAATCAACAGCGCTGCATTTACTACATTTACTACTTAGTTTCGCAGTCGCAGCCTGAATCCCACCATCATTAGTGCTGCCCATTACAGCCGCGGCAGCCACATTTGTTTCAAACGCCTTGCAACACTCAACACAGCACTCGCACAGTCTATAGCCACTCGGCCAGGTGTTTATTTATGGCAATTAACCATTTTTTTCATTTACCCCCATTAAGCGGACCTTCTTGCATTGTTGCTGTCATGGCAACCACGTTCGCCTTCACACACACACACAAACATTTTTACACTAATTTATGTTGTATTATGCGCATTACTATTTCACCTGCAACAATGTTTCAGGATGGTTCACATCCTTGACATAAAAGCACAATTATATACAAATAAGAAATAAAAAATAAAAAAAAGGTAAATAAATAAAGCGAGAAAACGAGAAACCATAAGGTGGCAAGCGTTTAACACTTTAGAAATATTTTATCTGATTCTTTTGTTTCAATTAAATTCGCTGCGCTGGCAACATAAAAATGGTGAATGGCAATTGGTGGCGCCAAGGCTTAGTGGGTGAAAATTTGATGGCACTCAGGTGTTATTAAGTTCGTCAACGGATTGGCGGTTTGTTGGCTTGCTGATTAAATAGGTCGAGAAGACACGAAATTTAAGAGGCTTTTGTGATTATGAAGTCGGCTTTGCTTTTGCTGTTGGTTTTGTTGCAGTTTTTATTGTTTTGGGTCTTTCTATAGACGACTTTCCGGCTAGAAGGCTTCGCTTATGATTTGTCATTTTAATTGATACGAATCAAACTAAGCTTTCAAGGTTTCTTATGCTTAAGCATTTGAATTTACTTCTATAATTATAAAAATGAAAGTCCGAATTTATATGAATTAAACATAAAAGGAAAATATAACTTCATCTCTGGTGGCATCGTTGATGAACAAATGAATTTCAGTAAGATCCTCACTGAAAACCTATTTGCTGAATGATTATTTGATGCTGATTGTCTTAACCAGACACATATGGGCTACAAGCATAAATCAGCTGATCAACTTTATTGCCGTTCGGTTAGTCTTAAGAAATTCCTTATGCTTGTTAGATAAGAAAGCATCTCATTTGGTTACCCCTGCAATATACAATAACCACTATTATAATACAATATTAGCCTGAAATATAGTTTGCCATTCCGAGTTTGAAGCTATGTTTTGGATTCAGATAGTTCTTACTCGGTAAGTATTAGAACTTCCTCTAACAAATTAATTCTAATGAGCGATGATTTTATTCACTCCCTTGCATTCACGAACATTCTAGTTCTTTTAGTAGGCTGTTCAAAGTTCTGTCGAAGACCTCTGAGATTGTAGTAGTAATGAAGCTTGTTCTCAAGAAATTGTCAGAAATATTCTCAAGTATTAAATTATACATCTGAAAAGCCTTCCTTTGGTTCTAAAATTCTAGAAGTAATATGTTACTCAGAGAGCTTATTATGGTGCGCATTTTAAAATTGTGCATAAATTTCTGACAGAAATATATGAAGCCTTCTTTTAGTATTCCTCAGTCCTTGAGACAAAATTTCAATTATTTCCAAAAAATACTTAAAGCGGGTTTATCAGGTCTGCTAAAATATGTTAAGCTGGTCGCAATTACGGTTTCTCTGTATTTTTTCGTAATCTCTTTTCAAATGTTTGGAAAAAGTCCTACGCAGTATCTCAAACAGACTTTTTTCTATTACTGTCACATACAATTAGTACTTCATTAAGGAATAAAAATTTGAATGGTTTTTCTTTTAGTGCTTTTTTCTATATCTGACATTTGAACTGAACAATTACACTAGGAGTGGATATTTATACTAAGTTCAAACATCTAGATCATGCCCATAAATGTTCGCAATAAGTGAATAGTTGGTTCGGTCTCAGCTACGTCTCACAACGAAACGTTCGCCCTCGACAAGCATTTGTAAATCATTCGGCACATTTCTTCCACAAAGCCATAAAATTCTTTAACCGTTCAGAAACGGCTTAAAACTTGTAGGTCGACGCATTTGACGGATCACTTCAATACACACACCACTTATGGGGACCAAAGCTTGATCAAACACTCTAGTGAGTTGTAAGCATTATTAAGCACTGCAGATAAACACATATGTATATAATAAATATAGTATACAGGTATGTGGACAAAAACTTGCCCTTCTCATCAGTCAAGGCAACGGAATACATGAATACTAAAGAAAGAATTAAATTATTTCACTCAGCTACTAGCATTACCGTTAAATGCTTTGACGATTTATTCACATTTCTTTCTTTTGCTCAATTTGTTAATTGGCTTTCAGTTAAATTGAAGGGTATTATCCTCCTAGAATTGCAGTTGTTGGTAAAGCCGGTACACTTAAGAAGATGTGGGTCATAAAGTAGCAAAAAAGATGAGCAAAAAAAAGTTTAATGAAATTGAATTCAGGCCAGCAGCGAACTTTCATTTCTTCAGCATACTTGTGTTATATAATATTTACAAAAATACACCTGAGGTAAGGATTCTTATAAAATAAAGAAACCCTTCTCTTGAAAGGAATTAAATGCAAATAATTAAGTGTGGCTAAGACCAGCTTGATCTTGATTTTGATATAGGACCTTTTTTGTTACTAATACTTTAGTTATTTTTAACCATTTATTTACATAAAAAGCACAAAATATGTGCGGAACACTCTAAGATATTTTTACTCTGTTATTATCTAGGTATTTGTAGTTGAACTCGCAAAAATGCTTATGAACTTAGTTGTTACGTCACAATAATCTTTTGACTGCATTTACGGGGTGTATATAATATATTCATGTTGACTGATATATTTTGTATATAAACCCGAAACGATTAAACGAAAGTACGTAAGGGTCGGGTTACGATGTTTCCAAGCAACTGATATATTTTAATGGGGCTGAGATAAACATGCCTCAGGAAACGACGCAGACTCGGACTTTCGGACTGCACTTAAAAAACATCAATAAATGTTGTGAAGTGGTCTCACGGTTGCATTTGATGGCCGAAGTGAGCAATCGTGCCGCTCAACGCAGCGACAGCTTTCTTATGCCCAATATTTCATGCGGGATATAAGACACACGCTCTTTTGAGTTCACTAAAGTCACCATATATGGCACCCAAGCACTTTTTGACTCCACTGCGCGATTTTGCTTCCAAAAAAAACAAAAAAAACCCGAATCACCGAGCGATACTACCCTTTTTCCTTTTTTCTAAAATCTTTAGACACGGCTTCTTCCACAAACAGCCAAAACAAAACTACGAGTCCGATTCGACTGAAATTTTGCCAGCAATCATCTAAGGGAATATACTACACGATGGTGAATTTCTCTTGTGATAGTGGAGCTATCGGGTGGTGAGGCCAAGTCATTAACGGACCGCTCTCTTATGAAGGCAAAGAAATGTGCTCACTAAATATAATTAAAGTATCGCACATAGTTATCTGTGAATCAGATCCCAATTTTAGATATACATAAGCTCACATTTGTCTCGCCTAAAACAACTGTTAAGGAAACAGCAATGTGCAAAATATGTCGCTTATTGAATTTAATTTCTACCTCTCATAAATGAGAATCACAATTTCGGTATCATTTTTAGAAGGACTGAAAGAAACATATAAGGAATACAACATACTATCAAATGGTCGTGAATGGGATATAATTTGAGATAGCTATATGGGTAAATTCCACTATTGCAGAGATATCTGATTAAAATTACACTCATAATATAGTCATCAGCTATGTCAGCTATAACATGTAATATGAATGAGAGCCACATAACTTAAACCCAGCTTGTGGATATTGCGCAAATTCGTACAAGTTAAATTTATGTTTTTAAAGAGTGATGAGTGATTTGCTTTTCTTTTAATGAAATCTTCAACTTTTTATAGTAAGGGCAAATAAATATTTTCAAAAGGGCAGTTATAGATATTTGTGTACACGTACTCAAATAAGCATCTGTGCGTGCGCACATACATATGTACACCAATATATGTATACTTTGTCTTTACATAACAGACAGAAGCCTACGCAAACTGAATACCCATAAATTATGTATGCCATCGGCCGCAATCTCGCACACAACCACATTCAAGCAAACAGATTCGAGCAGTGCACACATACACCTGAATTTACATATGTCATTCAAAAAGCAATCAGTTCATCTCAATGGATGCTGAATGCGGCGCGGACGCCAATAAACCGACTGCGCCACGCTCTCGGTTCAACACTTTAGCACCATAGTTACGAGGGAATTTGCAGCGTTTTTCCCCCATAATTTTTAATATTATTCCGATTTTATTTATTCTTTTGCACTTTATTTAAAATGTTTGCGAAATTGTCGCTGCCGGCCCAGCATGCACACATACACACTTACGCATGCGCTGTGCACGGGAAATCCACAATAAGTTAATAGCTCACAAATAATAATGCGGAATAAATACTACACTTCTTGCGCATTAATTCTTTTAATCGATCTTTTCTCTTTTTTTTTCGTATTTGTTGTATTTGTTTGTGCGCTTCTGCTGGGTGTGCTGATTTGTTGGAGCATATGCGTCCCCTTATAGATTTGCACAGGGTGTAGCGAAGCGATGATTTGTTAAAAAAAAAAATTGTATTTCGGAATGTACTTCGTTTGTACTATCGTTTGTTTTCAATAGAAGATACTCTTAGAGATTGTAATGCATATATACACGATGTAGAGTAAATCCCAAAAAATCTTGTAAGCCTGAAATGACTTATAATTTCCAGAGCACGCCGAACACTCAGCCACCTTTTTTCTAAAAAATTTAATTCTTCTTATTAATTTCTACAAAATGATCTACGAGATGGATACAATCCAAAAAGTATGGAGATATCGGAACAATCAAGAAACAAATCACTAAATAACCGAAAATCATAACCTGCTAAAATTTTTAGATCTCTGATATTTACTATCGACTTTGTTGTGACAAAAAATAATGAAAAATAGTAAAATGGATAAAAACTAATCATAGGTCTGGACATTTGTCCAAAAGTACTGTTCGAAGGCTGAATTATTTTCTGATCCAGTTTTTATATATTCCTAAGAAAACTAAAGCAATAAATGCATTTCAACGTCAAGCAACCCTCCACTAAAAGATATAATTAAATATAGCGTAACAATTTTTAAAAATATATTCAAATAAATCGATTATCATATTATATACACAAACTTTTACAGGACTCATCAGTTCTAGTAAGACTTTTGTTAAGTTTTGTGCAAGATTCCCAATTCTCTGTAGGTAGTTTTGATAGCTTTGCTAAAGGAGTGCTAGACTAGATTTGGAAAACATATCAGAATAGTTAAATGGTCAAGAAGAAATTTTTGGGGTTATTCTACCACGTCATCTTCCGGTGATTCACTTTTCAATTAAGAACAAATTTGGTCATGAAGAAAACTTATATTTTTGAGCGCATCAGAAATATATAGGATTTATAATCTCGTTAAATTTTTCACGAAGAATTTTCACCCCCACCTCTTTTATTCTTAAATAGGTATTCTAAGGAGTTTATATTATCGATAACTCAAGTGAGTACTTGAGTGGCAGAAAGCATTCATTTAAGGTCGTGAGATTATGAATAACTTACGAATTATTCATGCTTCCCTGTTATAGAGCAAAATATCAAACATTTTTAAGAAATTGTGCTTGCAAATTATAAATTTAGCATAAAGAATATAGCAAAGACACTCAACATCTCTTATGGAATGACTCAACAAACAAAATTAATCACTCAGATAAATTATTTGTAAGCTTATTTGTAATGCTCCCAGTGACTTTTTCCGTGCTCAGAATTCAAATAACCACTTCGAAGAACCCGCCATGAGGCAGATACAAAATGGAAACTCATTGAGGCCATTGCGGCCGAGGTTTCTGACAGTGTTTTTATATAGAATGTTTATGCGAACCTAAAGGACCCTGTTTTGATAGTAATAATAAAAATCGGAAAATTTTCTTCCACCAGCATCGACCGAGAAGAGTCGTCAAAACATTTCAATTCAATTTGTTATAACCTTCATAACTAATAAATTGCTATAAAATGCAATTTCATCTGCGGAACACCCTGTATAGGTGCGTGTTTGTGTTTACGTCCCCTCTGACCTCAGGCCGTTTAATACCAGAAATTAAGGATTTATGAGTGGTCAACGTGCCGATGTGTATATCTGCATATTAATTATGCACATACGCAATGCGCGGTCGGACACCCGTCGTGCAACAGCAGCAACAACAAAAGCATTCGCAAAATTGCTATACAAAATGGTAAATGAATAAATGAAAAATGAAATGGGAAAATAAAATAAATAAGAAAAATAAAAATAAATCAGGAAAACGCGAGAAAAATTATTGTGTGCGAAATTGAAAGCAATAATAATTACAATTTCATTTTGTGGTTGCAACGTTTTACAGCATAATTGAAAAGCACTTGTCCCACGGCAACGCGCAACACCCACACAAGTGCACCATAGCAGCTCGCTGCGAGTGCAAAATACTTGCACTGACTTGCAGAGTCCCTTTGGGGTAACAAATAACACACGATTTGTATTGTCAGTTGTGTAAACAAATTACTGATAGCGTATTATCTTTGAATGTCTTTCAGATATTTTTTATTTTTTTTTTCAATTTATTTATTACTCATTTTTATTTTGTTACTTTTTTAGTGCATGTGCTCTCTGGCGCTTGTGTCAAAACATGTGCACGAGTAATAATTGTAATTTCTTCGCCGCTATATGCAGTTGACATCGCATTTGTCGGTGTGGTTTTTATTTTCTGAAAATACTATATAAATGTCGCGTTTATGCTGTGGCAATTAATATGTCACATTCACTGATAAATTACCGGTAATTGTGATGGCTCTCGGAGTTCTGAGTGAATAGATCGCCTCATGTATGTCAAATGAGTTACTGTTATGTTTTTAATTTGCAAACGAATCATTCTTTAACTCATTCATAAATCAATCGGCAAATAATGAGTTTATGATTTTTCCGTCCTTTCATATGTGCCGACTTTGATTAAATGTTCATTCAATGAATGGACGCTTAAACAGCACTGTGCAATTAATTTGTTTACGAGTTACAATATAAACGAGTACATGTCAATCAGGGATGAAATTGTAATCAAATATGCATACTGTGACAATTCAGTGGAGTATGGTAGAATTGCGAATACTTTTTTTGCGAATTGCAGGCGCTGCAGTTAAAAACCCTAAATATCGGTAAATATTTACTTTTTCTTTTTATAAAATATAGTTACTTCTCGCTTTTAGAAATAAATTTTCAAAATATTCTTGATTATATTCTTTCTAAACATCTATTATCCGTGTCTAAACACCTATTATAACTATAATAACATATTAAGCGAATTTGACCGAGCCCACCTTGGGACGCGAAAAATGCATAGCATATACATATATTGCAGTAGTCTTTCGTCCAGCCAGTCCAGTCTTTCATAAGCTTCTTGCAGCTATTTGTATTGAAATTGATCTCATTAGTTCAAACAGCATTTTTGTCCTCTCCTTGATCGGTTGCATCATCTTCTTCGGGACTTTACTGCTCCCTTAGCTGTCTATGCACTGCACGTCGGTCGGCAAGTGCTTCCTGAGACATTCTATTTACTTTTTCGCAGAACTTTCCGCATTTCAAGTTCTTCATACCACAATATTTCAGCCTGACACTTTTCATGCAATAAATATACCGCACTTCGTTTTTCGATAATACCTATTCTCTCCATTCCATTGGTAGTTTTTTTCGAGCGAAAGAGAAGGAAATATCTCCTAACTGTTAGTATGAGTATATTCTGAGTTGTTTAACAATGCTCTCTCAGAGCGGGACTGAAACTGGAGGAGAAAAATTTACGAGGTTTCCAATATTTCGAGGAGTCTCGTGCGATTCTTGACTATGAAAAGATAATTATTGGGGTCGATATTGAGTCCTCGAAATTCGGCACATCTAAAGTACTCAAAGCACATATAACTCATTTTTTTGTTTACGTATCTTATTGTTGCCATACATTATTACTCTCATTGTAGTCCCAGCCCTAAATTAACGAATAAATAATTTATTGGTTAACTACGCTAATTATCTCCTCGACATCTTAAACAAAACCTTGGTCGAGGTTATAACCTGAAGCTTTGGCAAAAATATATCAGCTTTTTATGAGAAATATAAATCATTGTTGTAACCAAGTCTAAGTTAGAAGTTATAAAGTTTTAATTAGTGTGAGATGAATGATACGGCTCACTAAATCTAGATCTAGTATCTATATTATGATCTCGTTTAGATCGTGGAGACAGATTAAATGAAAGAGTGTACGTAGAAGTAAAAAATTTGCTCTTTTGGCAGAATTTTGAAATGAATCACTTGGCTCGAGATACGTTCAACCACTTCATCTGCTAGTCCGCAAAGAGTTAATTGAGAGAATTGCAAGATAATGGCAAATTCAGCAGAATGGATTGTGAGATTTCGAAATATGAATGAAAAAGGGCAGAACTAACGATCCGTGAAATATTTTTTATGGCCCCAAGTGAGTGGTTCGTTTTTATAGATTTGGTATGAGAATGTCAAAGAAATTTCCATTAAAGTTTCTGACTCAACAGAATACTAAAAAGTTTCTGCGCCATTCTAATAAGAAAACATTTCCGTATCAACTCAGAGAACTATGCTTACCTAAAATAGTTGCCTGATTGCAAATTATTAAAAAGAATTATTCTAAATAACTCAAGATTGAAATTCATGCAACATTACCAACTTCAACTAAAAGTTGCATGGCTGCAGTTTTCAACACGCTTACCGCAATTCCCTCAAATACTTTTTATGAAAATGCCTCTAAACAACTATTCAAAACTTGTGACCGCTAAGCGATTGTGGCATCAGAAGCTCTTTTACCGCGGAAGTTGCAAAACGGTAACGTGCAACAAGGCAGTTGCAAGCACGCGCCAGCCAAGTGACCACAAACGCCAAATACGCAAGTAAATACGAGGTAACAGCGACCACACTACGCTTGTGGCTTCAAAGTTGCTGCACGTAGCCACCCAGGTATGAATGCGGCATGGAAAGTGGATAGTTGGAAAACCGAATGGAGAATGCAGAAAGATGAAAGAAGAGGATGGAAGGCAGCAGTAATGAAATGATGGTAATACAAAGTGATTTGAATGTTGTGGACTACGGGAAGTGCTGCATGCCACATCGGCATTACATTTATTTCATATTTTATATGCATGCATTAGGGCGATCCTAAAAAAATAAAAATAATTCAGATTTTAGCAGTCTCACCGCCTTAATTAGTGGTACTATGGTCAGAGATAGAATTGGGGATGAGTGAAGGGTGTCGGAGAGAGAAGAGTGTCAAGGTTAACCTTTGCCACTAAATATTTTTATTTCTTATTTTTTATTTTATTTAAATTTGATTGAATCCTCACTCTAGACTTGAAAATGAAACCTTAAGGCCTTAAAGCCTCAAACAATTCAGTATATCTAAAAAATAAGTACATACTTAAACATTTTATTCATGCATTTATGCGCCACCCTAGTACAAGCACCTGCATTTATATATATAAACATTTGCTGCGTTCAAGCGGCAGTTTTTTCTTTGCTTTAGTTATTCAACTATCGGCAGGAGAGCATGCCAGTCATTTAAACATTTGTTGGCACATGCACACACACGTATATTATATATACAAATATATATATGCATGTATATACACAGTACATAAATGACTTGTAAGCATTCACATTCACTTTTGCGTTATGTTGCCACTGATGTCCTACACTTGTTCAAGTAGTTAGTTGGATGTTGCACGTGCATTGCAACAATAACTAGCCGCAGGGATATGCACATATAAATGGTTTTATAGTAAGACTGTCAAATTGCTTCTAGTCACTGATGACCAACTATGTGACTATCACATTAAATTGTCCCCGGAGAATGTGTACAACGCAACAAATGTGCTAACGGTGATAGGAGCGGCATTCTACCATGATTTTTTTAAATGTTTCCACTAAGATTTGAAATCCACTAAGCCAATTGAAATTTCGAAAAAATTTAAATTTCAAATATTTAAATATTCAAATATTTATCTATATAAAACCAAGTAGTCAATGAACCAAAAACTATTCATTTGTTCTAAAAGGAGATTATTTGATACCACACGTTGGTTTATGGTCCTTGGATTTAGATCTAAGGTTATAACAGAGAAAATAAATTGTTTGTTTGATATTTCCAATTCCTTAACAATACCTTGAGAATGACCTAGAATTTATAAGCTATAAAAAATACAGTGGTCTCATACAACAATAATGACGCAAAAACTAAAGTAAGCAAACTATGTTTGAAATCTTTGTGTTAAAAGGAAAAATTTTTAAATTAGTTAAACATCTCTTCAGAATCTTTTCAGCACACTTCGGTTGATGATTTGCGAGAATAACCCGCTAAGCAGTCCTGCAGTTACTTGGCCCAAACTTAGGACGATCAATTTTAAACTTACTTTTGATCTCATTGAAGCTCAGTTTAAAATGGAAGAATGATTCAAGCTATTTTATTTATTATTATTTTTTATTTATTATAAATTGCATAAAATTTGTTCGCCGAATTGAAAATTGTAGTTTAACCGCTTGAATTCGATTCAGCATCAATAAACCTAATATTATGAGCCGCCCTATTTGGTTTCATTTCCAGTTTTAAAAAAGTGCAGCCTAAAAGTATACAGCAGCAACCTAAACAAGCACAGTGATGATCGATAAACTTAACTGTTTATGGGCTGGGCCAGAGAACTTACAATTTTGTTTAAATGGTTTTTATGTTCTATGTTCTCTGTTCTCAGAGCTCTACACCAAAAAAGCAAAAGAATAAAATACAAACGCAACACAATATTTGCAATGTTTTCCCACCTTCACCTTTATTGGCTCTTCTTATATAAATATGTAAATATTACAGAAATATATGGTTATTTTGTTTCAGATAAACGCATATGCATAAATTTATATTTTCCATTGGAAAAAACATCATCGATTTTCTACAACTTACGGTGTCTCAGCAAATCGGTAATGACACGTAACTGAGTCTTTATGGACTCGTGTGTGTGGAAATGATGCTTGAATAGATGGGGATCGTAGCCAGTGCTATAGTCGAAGGCTAGATGTGATAACCAACCATAGGTTTGATTTTCGGTAAGCGGCACTAAACGATTCTCACGAAAAGCCGTTCGCTGTCGATTACCTATGCTACTGGCATAAATTTCGTATTTCTCTGCGTATTTTACATTAAGCTTCAAGTGATCGTGACGCGCATAGAATTTCTCAGTGAGCGCTCTTTCGCGAAAATTCGGTTGAAATTTTGGCTTATTTTGCGGTTTACAACAAGTCATTGTACAAATACTATTATGCTACTATTATATATCGGTTTTATTGTTTGCTTATTTTTTTTCAACGTATTATGATATTTGTGTTTATTTGTTATATTTATATTTTTTTTATATTTGTTAGATATTTATGAATTAGATTTCAAAGCAAGTTTGTATATAGATGTAAACAAATTGTTTAGATTGAAGCAAAACTGAAGGTGTTTTAAAATTTGTGATTGTTTTCAAGCTCTTTATTCTGTTGTCATTGGTTGGAGTTTCAAGCGATCTATTATACATACATATGTACAATTTGTGTACTCTCTGACTGCACAAGACTGCGAATATTTTTATACGCTCGCAACATGTTGCTACAGAGTGTATTAGTTTTGTTCACCTAACGGTTGTTTGTAACACCTAGAACTAAACGAGTTAGATATAGACATGTATATATATAAATGATCAGGATGAGAAGACGAGTTGAAATCCGACTGTCTGTCCGTCCGTCCGTTCGTGCAAGCGATAACTTGAGTAAAAATTAATATATTTTGATGAAATTTGGTGCACGTAGTCTTTGTCCCCGCAAGACGGTTGGTATTGCAGATGGGCGTAATGGATATCTGCTACGCCTACAAAATGCTATTAATCGAAAAAAGATAAAGGGCAATAATTAAGCAGTAAATTAAGACATAAATGTGTAATTTGGTTTGGGGGATCCTAGTAGGGTGGGGCATCTGTGAGCAAAATTTTTTGTAAAAGTAGGTATGGCCCTGCTCTCAACAGGTTTAATATAAATATCTCGAAAACCGTTAAAGCTATATCAATCAAACTTGCTCCAACTAAGCTTTTCTAGCATCTCTTCATATACTGAGAAAATTAGTGAAATCGGATAATAACCACGCCCACCTCCCATACAAAAGTTATGTTGAAAACTACTAAAAGTGCGATAACTCGCTGAAGGAACAAGTCAGAAACATTAAATCTTGCAGCAAATATGATACGGAAAGGTTTCATAGAAATCCGTGTCAAGTTTTGATGATGGGCGTGGCACCGTCCACTTTTAGGAGAAATCCCATATCTCGTCTTAACCCCTTAACCGATTTCAATTCAAAATTTGGTATGTGACATTATATTTTCATTCTTATGTCATGCTGTGAAAATGGACGAAATCAAATAAAAACCACGCCTACTTTTCATAAGACGCAATTTTAAATATCGTCTGATCTTTGACTTTAAAGTAGATAAATCGAGCATCAATCAAGATATTGGAATAAAGCTTTTCACAAATAGTACGTTCAGGATATGCCAACTTATGCGTAACAATAGTTGAAATCGGATTATAACCTTTCGAGCCACCAGATACCCAATATTAGGATCTCAGTGCTTCTGAGACCTTGAACTTTTATCGAAAATATCGGGAAATCTGTAAGATATTGTAATGAAATTGGAGGATTATCTTTCCGTGATAATAGCCTACTATGGTATCAAAAATGGTGAAAATCAGGTAAATACCACCCCCAGCTACCCAGGATATCTCAACTACCCCAGGTATATGGGGACCTAATATAAGGATTTTCAACCTTCCTGTAGACTTTATACCATATATAACGGTCAATATGTAAGATATCTTAGCAAAATTAAGTGAACGTGTAATATCAGAGATACCATAAGTTTACTGCCGAAAATGTGTGAAATGGGTCTACGAATTATCCCAGCTCCCATATACTATGTATAATGATTTTCGCTATTATAGCAGACTTTATGTCGAATATGTCGATCATTGTGTGAGTTACCTTCAAAAAATTGCGTGAAAACATGTTCCCTAATATAATTGAATAATGAAAAGAGTTAATGTGATCAGTGCAGATCTTCCTCTACCCCAAAAATGCCCGATACAAGAATTCCCGACTTTCCACCTGACTAAACCGTTTATGTTGGTCACCATGTGTGATATTTTAATGAAATTAAGTGGATATGTTTTCTGAAACACAATGTGAATTCGCGCTAAATATGAAAGAAATCGGTCTAGATCATGGTCTAAGCCGCTCATTCCTAATATAATGATTTCCTTTTCTCTGGTTGGCTTTTTCCTCATGTGTCTGATATATTTATTAAACCACTTTGGTTGAGTTTATATCGCATATATCTTATTTGAGTTCGGAAACGAAGCAAAATATAGCAATGAAAGTATGTGAGCCTATGTCTTGTAATATAAGTTAATAAGATACCAAATATGATTGCAATCCATTGACAATTTCTTCGAATAAATAATGTTGAATTCTTCCGCAACATATTTTAATAAAAAGTTATTACCCGAAAGATATCCCCGCTTCTGATCCTTGCACATTGCAAGAGTATAAAATGTTCGGTTACACCCGAATTTAGCCTTTTCTTACTTGTTTATGTTAGTAATACTCTCGGATGTATTTCATCTATTCCATTCCTTTATCAGTTTTCTTTTTTCCTAGCTCTTGGATTTTTGTAAAATTTTATTTTGCTTATATGGAAAATCACTTGGTATAACTTGGATTATAATCCCTATTGTAACGAGGATGATACATTGGACTTTTGAACTGTACCATGTATTATTTGCTGAAATCGATATATCACAACAAGAATCAAAGTGTAATCATAATTTGCTGATATATCTAACCAAATTTTTTTACATATGATATACAATATAATTATCTTCAAGGAAAGAGTGGAATCATTTCATATCTCCGCCAACTCCCATAGGCAAACTATTATAACTACTTCTAAGGAGATGTTAAAACAAAAATAAACAGATGTCTTGACCTCCTTTCCATATATTGAATATATTTATATATAAGTTCATCTGGTAAACAGGATATCTCTGACAGTTGGTAGATATCCTAAGCTTATATACTACACTCACGTTGCATAGATAAATGTATAAAAGTTATAATACGTTTTTTTTTATTCATCATATCATGTATTATTGTATTAATAATAATATGCTAAATATATACATACAATTAGGTGCATAATTGTGAATTTAGTTCGAAAATCGAACATATATTAGTTCTACTTTGCTCTAAAAATATTCTTAAAATTTGTGACAGTTTTTCGAATTTGTTTATTAAATTAAAACTACAGAGTTAAAGGATTAGACCAGCTTAGAGCCCTCGAAAATACCATAAAAGTCAAAATTTGACAATTTATTCTTGGATTTAGGAGAAAATAATCGATTTCCTCTCCTTCAGGCTTTTTTAAAATTAATGTGAAACTAACTGGTCCGAACGCTTGGACACTATAGCGTACTCATCATGGACATTCTTTTTACTTTTCCACTAATTGAAGAATGTTTTTAAGGCCCTAAAGTGTACTTCGGAAATGAATTTTTGAACTTTTACGAAAGTAGTAAACAATTTTTTATCTTTCGTTTCCTCAAAAACATATGTTTAGCTACAAACGTATTCGTTTTTTTTTTTTTTGTAAGTACACACGTAAAATAGAAAACCATATTGTTTTCTTTAGGAAAGGAAATAGGATTATTAAATAGTGAAAGATTAGGATGACTTGTTGTGGGGAAGTTAATACTAGCAAGGGATTCAAACCGAAATACAATGTGAAGGCTTTGACGGAGAAGTTCTATGCACGTCATGAGACTCTTCACTCAGATCCAAATGATGCACGAAATTACAAGCATTATTGTGAGGAAATAGCAAAGCGACAAAACTACACACCGCGTACTATCTATCTGACGCCGCGTACGGAGAATCAAGTTTACGGTTGGTTACAGCATTTGGCATTCAAATATGATCCCGGCTACGAGCAAATGCTTTTTCATCGTGCACGTCAATCGGATCCAGATATTAAAATACAATATCAAATAAATTTAGCAGTTTTACATGGCTTGAGGCGCTAATTAGTACTATATAGTATGTATGTATTGCATAACTACATTTATGGAAGTATAAAATACAATTTTATGTATATATTTGATGTGTAAAAGACGAAACTCCATTCAAAATTATGTATATAATACTTATTAGTAATTAAACATAATTGATCCGAAATCGTGATTTAAGAATTGCTTGCTTTCAATCCTTAGTTAAGATTAATTAGACCTTTTAATGCCCAATGAAACCCGGTTTAGTAATCTCCTTTTAACTCGATACACTTGACCCAGCAATACTTAAACTTTTTTCCGTCTGAAAATGCATTTCCTAAAGTTCTGAAAAATTAAAGTTGCAAGAGGCCAAGTCTGAAGAAAACGCAGGGTGGAGCAGCAGTTCGTAGTTTTACTAATGTGGCTGTGATCTTGTAAATCCCAGAAAACGATGACCATCACATGTCCGGTTGATAGAACCGTCTCCGCCTTCTTAGGAGCAGTTTCTGCGGGTGAAATCCACTGTTTCAGTTGATCCTTGCTTTCCGGTGTATTACAGTGGATTCATGTTGCATCGACGGTCACGAAACGACGCAGAAACTACTTCGCATTGCGCTTAAAGAGCGTCAAATACTGCTGTAAAGTTGTGCCAAGGTTGCGCTTGTTGCCCGGAATGAGCATACAGGCAACCCATAGAGCCGACAACTTTCTCATGCTCGATATCCATGCAGAATATGACCCGCGCAGTCTTTTGATATATCTACTGTTTCCGCTATCCCACGCATCTTCAATCAGCGTTGACGTGGGCTTTCATCACGTTATCCTCCGTGGTAGCCGGATTGGGTTCGTTAACCAATTTCTGATGATTGCCATGGAAGGAGTCAGTTGCAACTTCAGTTTCAGTTTCAAGTCAGTTCGAAATTTTGACAGAAACCATCGACGAGCCTAAATGCGTATCGGACCGCATTGGGTCAGTGACGTACTTAATATATAAGTGTGATAGCTTCGACAAGAATGGCACTCATGATGATAAACTTAGCGGGGGCACTAATATATTAACTTTACAAGCAGATCAGTTCAAAAATTAACTTGTGATAAAAATGTATATACGATGAACTCCGTCCTTTGGTTTTGGATAAAAATAATTCTCTTCTGATACTACTATATAAATGCATAAGAGAGTTTCTTTTTTGAGCGAGAGTGCGCTATAAACACATACATATCCGAAATAGTATTACATGAAATGCCACTTGCAAATCGAGTTGTATAAAGGACTGATGGTCTGTAATGTTTCATTGCGCGCTGTAGTAAAATGACTTTCATTTCGCACATAAGCTCGCGCCGCTACATACACACATTTTTATATTGATGGGAATGGCTTTTCCTGCAAGTATTCAATTTGTACAACAATAAGAGCAATGAATTATTGCCACTGCAGTGCATATTCGTCAATTTCATATTAAAACAACAGTTTAATATTGGAAATTACAGAATATGCCGCGCCTACATGCCAAGCGAACATAAATACATTCATTTGTACCGTGAGTACCCTGTAGGAAAAATCGAAACATTAAATGCGAGCGTTACAAATAAAATATATAGTAAATAAGCTGCTGGTTCCTACAGGGTATGTTTTAAAATATCATTACAAACCCATAAGTGAGCAAACTGTTGAGGCGAGTAGCTCACACAAAGCATTATGGGCACACACATGAACACATTAATAACATAAAATACATTTATTTTTTCTCAGCATGTTATTTTTCTGCGCTTTGATCCATTTTGCTGACAGCACTCACCACAATATCCGACATGGAACAATCAGGTATATTTCATTACGACACAAAAATCGCTTTTCGTTACTGCTTTATTGGTTATTAATCCAACAATCCATGCTGTCTGCTGTTTGTTGTTGTAGCGCTATTACTGTTTGTTGTTAATGCAAGTGGCACTGGCAGTCCAGATGCATTGAAATTGCTGAAATCTCGCTGTATTTGCATTGCCAAGCTTTTACCTATAATATTTCCCTCCAATTGTTTACTGGCGGTTGTGCATTGGTATTGGTGTGTGTTTGTATGTATAATAAGTAGGTGTGGCTGCACGTTTGTAAATTAATTTGCATGAATTGGTATTTGGACTGCTGCGAATTCGCTACTGCATAATTTTCATTTTATTATTCATTTTTCTTAATTAATAAAAAATTGATGTGGTAACATTAAAATCGTAGCTGGCATAAGTACAGGCATATATAAATATAAAGCTTTTGCGAGCGTTGATTGGATTGTCTCAGTGCTGCACTTCATTGTTATATAGTTCAATATTTTTTAAAGCTTTTATTTAATACATATATTAAATACGCAATGAATCTTATTATTATTATATCTTATTCGTTCTTCGATATATATATTCTGTACAAGCTTTTCTATTCAGTTATATTTACACACAAATGGACTGAACACACCTGTGGTACTTGTTTATCATTCTTGAAGTGAACGAATTTCATTAAAATACCACTACCCTCACTTTAGTTGGACTTTTACTGCGACGAACTATCAAAAAATTAATTAGATATTAATTTTATAGGCCTAGTTTAGCATGAGTATTAGACTGCTTTGCATAGTGAAGGAGAACAAATTAGGAAATAACCGATTTCCGTCCGGAAGCTTTTGGCAAACAAGCATGTTACCACCTACTTTTAGAAGAAATTTCATATCTCACAAAATAATCGACCGATTGCAACAAGAGAGAACTTTGCACAGTTCGCACGCTCACTTCTTACAAAATGTGATTTTAAATCCAATCAACTTCCTTTATTTTATTTAGAATAGACGTCTGAAATACTAATTAATGTATAGAAACTAAACTTAGCACGACTTACGCTCCCAATATTATGTTTAGCAACTCTGATATAAAAAGCAGTCCATGTATTAAATATGAAGATATCAGTCTTTCCGGTTGTTTTTATGCTATATTTATCGCTTAGTATTTTATATATATTTTAATTCGTTAGATGACTTTATACCACACATATTGGTTAGTGAGGGAGATATCTCGGTGTAACAATAGATAGAATAGATAGAAGTTTTACATTTAGCATAATGCGATTTCATAGGTAAAATACCAAAAATAGGTAAAATATGTCCAAATAATATGATTTAGTGTAAAAAACTTATTAATCGATCCACAGCTTTCTTTAGCCACATACACTCAGTGTAATACCTTTCGAACCTTTGGTCGACTTTACAGCATAAAATGTTAAATGCTAAATGCTGAATTCATTGAAAACGTTACTATATACATATATCATAAAGATTGGGTGCTTTCGAATTATTACATATAATACTGTTTAAATTTGCACTAAATATCCAAAAGTATATTGAGATCTTGTTTTCAGTGGGAATTAGTATACAAAGCTCACATAATAAATGGGATTTTTTTTTAGAAAAAATTCCCTCGAAGTTAGGTTGGCATAGGTCTAGTAGTTTACGAGATATGGCAAGATTATACTACTTTTCAACATTATCTAAAAAAATATATTTCTCTACAATATGTGTCCCTAAATGCCTACATACGAGATGTGTTCAAAAAATAAGGGGAATTTTGGTTTTTTGAAAAAAATATTTATTCATTCGTCTACGTTAATATTGCCTTTAAAATAGTCTCCATTCGATATTATGCACTCATTCCAGCGCTTCTTCCAATAGTCGAAACATTTTTTCGACCCGATTTTTGGGATAGCCTTTTGCGCTTTTAATGTCATCTATACTTGTAAAACGAGGACCGCCGTTAAGTTTCTCTTTATTTTTGGAAATAGAACAAAGTCACACGGAGCCATGTCTGGCGAATATGGAAGCTGGCATATCGTTAGAGTATTGATTTTGGCCAAAAATTCACGAACAAGCAACGAAGTGTGAGCAGGTGCATTATCGTGGCGCAAAAGCCATCACTTGTTTTTCCACAAATACGAGCATGTTTTTCAGATTGCTTCACGCAAAAAGCGTTGAACATGCAGGTAATACTCCTTATTGACCGTTCGACCTTGAGGTAATAATTCCTGATGCACTATGCCATTAAAGTCGAAGAACATTCCCGTTATTTTCTGAACACACCACGTTTGGTGTAAAATTTCATAAAAATACCTAAAATTTTCCTGAAGTTCCCCGATATGCAGGCAAAATGACTTATGATGAATGGAGGGATAGGGATACTACTACTACTACTCTGCTACTCAACTGCTCTAAAATTTTTTATATACATATCTGCTCGAAGTAAGATCATTAATTTACAATATTATAAGCAACCGTTATGAGAATAAAACTGTTCTGGCCAAAATGTTCCTAGAATATAAACAAGATCTATTGTAGGATCTGAATCTGATCTGAATACTTCTTTGTAAGATTTATTTGAACTTTGGAGTACATAATAGTATTAATTCTGTAAAAAGGGAGCTTTGATATAACACCGAGGACCGAGAGGCCTTCAAATAAGAAGCCTCAGCCTTGATCTGAGTTATAATTGTTTACAGTCAGTTTTGATTTAATAGGAGACCTTCCCTACCTCAGGTATTGGAAGATGATTAAATATATCACTTCCTATTCAAGTACATTCCAGGTTGTATTAAGATTAAATAAAGGAGTTGGCGACCGTGACAGTAAATCGTCTGTATAACGTTATTGGGGTCGTTTTTTGTTGGTTTGGGTTTTCATTGGGGATCTTCCATAGGGGTTGTGATTTCAAAATCCTTTAGAAAACTTAACACTCAGTGAATCTTATATTAATATTATGGCGATATAAAGGTATCTATATCCTTGCAAGTTTAACTTTTATTATATTGTTTTATTCCATAAAGTGTGACTATTCCAAAGTGGCTATGCATTGTAGGTGTATGTATCAGATTGGGTATAACCTATTCGAAACATAAACAATTTCAGTCACGGCTTGTACGAACGTTGATGGTAAAGCAATTCAAAAGTTATCCAGCATTTATTTGCAAATATGATTGAATGAATTCTCATTATAACTTTATTACAGCAAATGAACGGACAATACGGATTTAAAGCGAACTTGAAACGCTAAAGCATTAATCATCTTTAAAACAACAGAGGAAAATAACCAATGTGAAACTATGGGTATTTAATACATGTATTAAATGATACTGCAAGCATACAAATTACATAATTAAAACATCATCATCACCAATCTTATTGTCAATATCACAATAGCCATCTGTTGCTTTTGTAATTTCTAGCTCGTTCAGTGCTGCCAACAACATTTAAATGTGAATATTTCATTTCAGGTGATTTTGTAATTAGCAATTAAATTGTTTGGCTGGTGGCCCATGGTTTCACACATAAAAACATATATGGGTTTACAGCGGTGTGCGCATTGATGTTTGGTCGTTAAAATTTTCCAATATTTGCCTGTCTATTTTAAAGCTTTTCACTCCAACTGCATATTTTATGACAGAGTTGTGAACACTTCCTAGTTCCACTAAGTAATGCGTGGCTTAAGTACGAAGGCTGTTCGATAAGCACCTAAGCAAGAGAAATTTATTATCTGATGTAATGATCTAATGTACCTATGTACTACATTCTTGTAGACGAATATCGGTATCATTTCGTGACATGAAAACGTGGATCCACTTGTAGACACCAGAGGCAGAACCGGAGGAGGAACCGCCGAATTGGTAGATTCAATATGCTCAATATGCTCCGAAGAAGGAGAAGACTATCGTATGGCCACCGTTTTCTGGAATTCACAAGGTGTGATCTACATCGATTACCTAGAGAGGGCACAATGGTCGCATTGGTCTTTTAAATAAATTTTTACAGATATCTCGAGATATTTCACAATACCTAACTTCTCATAAGTTGCTAGAGCGTCTGATTTTCGATTTTTCAAAACAAAGCCCTATTACATATTTAACCTCATACAAACTTATACTCGACTAGAGTTTTAGAAAATATAATTGTCTTATTATTTTAAACAATATTTTTTTTTCGGAGTCAGGTAGCCACTCCATAAAGCAACATTCCGCAAATTCCCTTCTTTGAAGCATGTAACTGTTGCTCCTGAAATTTCTGTTATTTTGATTTTTCTAACAAAATATTAATTAACATTTTTACAAAATCTTTTCATAAACACCTTTTACCTGATCAAAAACATTTACGAGCTGCAGTCCTCAGTTTGTCATTCAAATTCATTTTCCTCTTGAATTTCATTATATATTTATAAATAATAGTAAATAAATTAACCCTTAAATACTTGTGAGCGAGTGGTAAAAGAACACTCAATAATAACTCACTCAATAAGCAGATAAGATTTCTATGAATGAACTTTAAATCCCAACTAAGAAGTCAAACCTTTGCTCTATTTTGATGGTCGTTGGAATTTTGAGTGCTCTCAACAGCGATTGTTCGAAACTGCCTTAGAGAATTTTTCGCAATTATAATACAAGGTCCTTCGCTTAATTGTTATCAACCTCGCTGAAATAGAAAATAGAAATAGAATTGTGGTGTTACCTTAAAAGCATTTTTCTACATTGGTGAGTATTTTTTGGCACTTACCAACAAGAGATCGGTGATATTACTAAATATTTGATGCAAATCTGAGATGGTATAGTTGGAATTCCCAAGAAAATCTTGAGCCTAGGTGTTCTATGTCTAACTACTTCATCTAACATAAGCTGAGGGATGTTAGACGTTAGATTCTAAATGCTTAAATGGTTTATGTTCGATCATTAATGTGTTGTTTTCACGAATTCCAAATTAAGATAATATTCTACTAATATTAGAAGCATACATATATTGAAAAAAATTATGATGATTTACGTGAGCATATAGATAATCTAAAATTTTGGGACTAATCTTTGTAAAACCCTCCATATGAGATTAGAAGAAATCGATGCCACATCAGCAAGTAGAATAAGCGTGTGATTCTTTTAGGTTAGTGAGTGAAAAATTTCTAAAATAAAATTGTCTACTTTGATAACAAATGATCACCCGATTCAAAAAATGTATATTTAATACTAAAACAATTATTCAATTTTATTTCTATAGAAAATTTCCTTTTTAAAGCTAAACTCTGGCTATGACAACACACGGAAGTTAATATGTACGTATGTATATGTGTCTGTATGTGCATGTAAGAAAAGTATTTTTGTCTAATACCAACGATAGGCATTGTAATACGTTTAATCAAAACATCCCCAAATAAAATCTGGAATATACAAACATTGACTCTTCAACTCTCAAGGCTGGCAAGGACAACAGCTTCTTATCATTTAGACATTCACAGAGCAAGTGAGGGAAATAAATATTTATAAATGTGTACATAAATTATTTTAAATCTGATATTCATAAGTGTTAAGTGAGTTTTATTTACGGCAAAATTAATGCATGTATTCAGGCGCGAACTCACCAATGTATTCACATACATACGTATCTCCGTAGGCAAGAATATTAGAGATATGAAGAAAGTGTGTTAACAACAACTCTGAACTTATATTGTGAAATGTATGTCTGTAAATACATATATATAATTTATACATAAATATAAATGTGCAAATATAAATAGATATGTGTTCGCAAATATATTCAGGCTCGTAAACGCGCTGACGCACAGTTCCTTTTTTTCCAAACAAAAGTGGGATGAAATCTTTTGGTATGTTTTATGTAGTCATGTGCAATAAACAAGTGTATGTGCTTACGAACTAAAACAAAAAAGTATACATACATATATTAAACCAAATATATGGGAAGTATAATCAAAAAGTTTACGTCTTTAAATGATTTTATTGGCGCGTATACGAGTGCATATTAATTTTATAACATCTCAACAGAATTTTATGCGTTACACAGTGACTTAAAAAATTACTGAAGATGAATTCAAAATGTGTATGTATTCGGAACACTAACAGGTTTGGTCTATGGCGTACTTGTGCTTGTTGGAAAGTCGAAAGGAACTTGGAGAACTGCTATAATCACTCTTACTGAAGCTTTTGAACCCAATGATAAGAGATAAATTCCCTTAATAGACAATAAATAATGAATGAGTTGTGGGTTACAAAGTCTGTACTGTAAAGTATTTTTGTATTTGCTACCTAATATGTACAAGCAGTAGAAATTTGGTTTACATGCTATTATCATAGGAAACAATAATTTGCCTCGGGGTCATGATCGACACAAAAATCTGCTTCCAGCACAGCTCACCGCTATCGGTAGTAAAGCGGCGACTACTAGTGGCTCTCTTACATGAATGCTCCCAAGTGTGAAAGGCCTTCACGAAGAGAAATCTAGACAGTTCCAATATGAGTGAAAGGGAAAATGTGCCATAATCATTGAACGATACAGTTACATGGACAAAATGAATCGATTCTGCTGATAAGCAAGAGAGCTTATACAGCTTTGCAGCAGACATACCCTCAAATTTCCACCTACACATTACGTGTGGCAAGGCAGGTAGTCGATATCAACTCGTAATGTAAATTTTGGTATATTGTTATGGAAAGGTTACCATATTCGCGCTATTATAGATACGTAATAGGAGTGTAAGAAAACACCCCTCAAACATTTATACACAATACAGGACGTGCCTAGAACATCGGTCACAAAAAAGTTTACCTTTCGATGTATTATATAATTTAGAACCTGCTGGAAATCTAAGTCAAATTTAAGGAGCATTTCATAGCTGGACTTAGAGATGTTCTTAAAAGTTGTGTAATATAATACATATAGAGCTTTTCGATTTTATTTGATTCAGATAAAATTCATATTTACAAAGATATTTTTATATAAGCTTTTCAAGGTGATGCTTAGCCAGTGACGGAAATGAGGTAGCTGTGGGTTGCGTGAAGCTTGACGATAACTAAACTAACTTGCAGATTCAACTGATGATGAAATCTGCAGATGAAACTTACCTTTGTATGGAATAAATATTATCGGTTTGATGAAATTTGAGACACACTGTGCATGGCGGCGATTATTCGAGTGTTCAGAATGGTATCAAAATCTTTTTAATGTCGTACGAATAAACATGAGAACAATAAAACGGACAACAACAAATATAAACGATCATACAAACGGAAGCAAGTAATTGAGTGTGCCGGAAAAGGAAATGCTACCCTTACCAACGAAAAAAGGAGAAAATCGAGATGTTAAAAAAATATAAATAAACCAAGTAAGGAAGGGCTAGATTCGTTTTACACTCTCGCAATTGTCAAAGATCAAAGCCGGAGGCACATTTCGAGGTGTTTGTAAAACTTCATATAAAAAAATATTGCGTAAGAATTCAACACTCATTATTCGATTAAATTGTAATTGGATTACGATGGTAAATATGATTTGGTATCTTACTAACTTATGATATAGGTGATAGACTTACTTAGTTTCATTACTTTACTTCATGTCCAGGATGTTTATAATAAAGTCTCAAATGAGATGTGTGATATAAACTCAACCAATAGGGCTAGACCTAATATTATAAATTGGTTATATAAGGAAAAGGTCAACCGGAAAATCGGAAATCATTATATTTGGAATATTGGCTTTAGACCGAAATAAATACCAATTTTGAACAACAAAAATAGTTTAAAGTCAGATCGACAATTGGCTAGATTGTGGCTAGGGGAAGATCTGAACTGATTGTAGCAACTTTTGGTATTACGCAAGTATACTCCAGAATGTATTTATATGCAATCTGATGAAGATAACTCACGTATTGATCGACGTATTCGACATGGTATGTAGTATACGTGTATGACAGCTGGGGCAATTCGTTGATCATTTTCACACATTTTCGACATTAAACTGTAGCATATCCCATAATACATTTTAACTTAATTTTTCTAAGATACCCACAGATTGACCAATATATCAACTGGAAGTTTGAATATCCTTATATTTTACGCACAATGGTAAATCCGTTATTAACACGAAACGCTCTCCGAATTCCACTATGATAACTCACACATCGACCGATATAAGTGGTATAAAGTTAACTCGAAGTTCGAAAATCTTTATGTGAGGCGAAAAGGGCACAATATTGTCAGGGAGAGATTTTTTCCGAGTTTCAATAGTATATCTCACAGATTAACCGACATTTTCGGAAAGTCAGCCATAGGCCTTGTGTTCACATATACGGTATTTTGGGGCTTGAAAAGTTATAATCCTATTTGGAAAACTTTTAGACGTGAGATGGCATACCCTAACGACACTCTTTGTGTAAAGTTTTGTTCCGATATCTTAATTGGTAATTCGCTGTGTGCTGTGACCTAGGGATGCAAATTAGATTTTACGCGCCAAATTTGATTGAAATCTGTATAGCGTTCGCGAGGCATAGGGTTTCACTTGAAGGGGGGGCGATGAAACACATTGCCAAATTTTTACACCGATTCCTTTAAAGCCCTTAAGCAACATCTTTGTTATGAAATTTAATGCTTAAGCAAGTTTGATTGATACAGCTTTAGTAGCTTGTTATGCATGTACATTAAACCCCAATGCATTCCCACTTTTTGAAAATTTTCAACCTGCAAATGTCATTACCTACTGATGATGCCGTGTACGAAATTGCAGTTTTATATTTTAATTGGGAGCCTAGCTTCAGAATTTTATTGATTTTTGTTTAACGCGATTTTGTGCGTGTGGTAATAGTGCTATTCCATCCATCTGCAATACCAACCTCCTCAGAGTGCTAAGGACATGTGTATCAAGTTTCATCAAGACATCTTAAATTTTACTTAAGTTATCGCTTACACGGACAGACGGACGGACAGATATTAACCCGGAATTCAACTAGTCACATTATCCTGACCTATATAACTCTATAGATAACTCTATATCTATCTCGATTAGTTTTAGGTGTTACAAACAACCGTTAGAAGCTATTATGCTCAGTTGCAACATGTTGTGGGAGTATAAAAACGCAAAGAATATGTAAAAGTTCGTTAACAATGGAAGACTGATAAGAATAATTTACGCTGCAGTGGCATGTGCAAAATGATAACGGCACAACGCCTTCGAAAAAACTTCGCTTTACAATGTCCCGATTAAGGCTACGCACACAGGCATATTTATAAGTACGAGGTGCTAAGCAATACCAACGACTGTGCATGTGTGTGGGTGTATTATTGCCGAAAGTTGAGCTTCGAATTCTCTAACTGCTGATGAGGCAAGCAGATAGAGACACGAGCAGTGAAATGTTTTTGGTATTTCTTGCACATATTTTTATAACTTCCTGTTGTTGGGAATTCTTTTGTTTCTCACATGAATTGAGTTATACAATCAAAGAAAAGGAAATTACGCAAAATTCATTTATAAAAGCAAAAATAAAAGCAAACTCATTTTGATCGACTTTTGCAGAAAACAGTCAGTTCGAAACTCGTTTTATTTATTTTATTTTTTTCTTGTGTTGTTTTACTTCTTTCACCATTAATACAAAGATGCATATGTACATACTGTGTATTGTATATGATGGCAGATAATTTTGTAATAAATAAATGTGATAAAAACTTCTATAATCAATTTTAATTTTTTTGTTTTTCCTGTCGTTTTTGTCTCACTTTTTTTGCAAAGAGCGGGTGGTTACTAGTAATGCTTTAATTTGAGAACGAATTCAATAGCATAAGATTAAGAATATAATATAACATTTCAAAGCTATTGCTTCAATTTAAAAAGAAATTCATTAGTGAGAGATTTATAAAATAGAGATTAATACAAAAAGCAAGTAGGAATGAGCTAAGTTCGTTGAAGCCGAACATTTTCTCTCTGGAAATTTGCTTTTTTCGGGTGCGTTGGCAAAACTTTATAATGAACTAGAAATTAACAGCTTCGTTGTGTGTTTAAGGAAACAGTTGAACCGATTTTACCAATATTTAGCACCAGTCCACATTTTATCTAAAATAACATGTTCACTTAAAGCACATATTAATCGATATGTGTCGCACCGAACTTCATTATATACAAGATAATACGTTCTTTTAATTGTATTAAGATATCTTATATATTACGCGATATATTCGACATAAAGTAAAAAATAAAGGGAGAAATCGTTGTATTACATATCTGGAGGTCAAGGTGTTGACTAAAGTATGCTCGAGAACATACATATATCCACACAAAATTATTAACATAACCAAAAATTTGGCCGGCATGTTCAACAAGGAGTCTACTAGAATCTTTATATATAGATAATCTTTGTATATAGTATAAAGGGTTGGCTTAATTCTTGAACTGATTTGGCACATTTTCGGCACCAAACTACAGTATATCTAGATCAAATATTGCCACTTAACCTAACAGCTTAACAACTAGAATGTCGAAAATCCATATATTAGGTATAAGAGGATAGGGCAAGTACTGATCCAATTTTACGCATTTTTAACTCATGGGCGCATTATTATCAGAGGAGGGTGCTCTCTTTCGTTAATATCTCTTATAGCTTGAGCGATATTTTTAGTGAAAAGTTAGCCATATTAACTGGGGTTCACATATTCGATATCTGGGGGCTTGCAAGTATGTATTCCGATTTCCACCATTTATTGGCGGGAAATGGCATATTTTAATGGTACTGTCCTAAGGCTCTTTGCCCTAAGTTTTATTCAGATATCTTAATTTCTGGTTGTTTTATATACTATAAAGCGAAAAAATCAGATGAAATAACGAAATTCCGTCGGAGATGTAATGTAAAAAAAGTGAAACTAACTGACTTCTGAATTCTTTTGGTAGACGTGAGCAAATTGTGTTCTATGGGAAGTAGGCGCGGTTGTGACCATTTTCACACTGCATAATAAGGATGTAAATATAATATTATACACCAAACTTGGTTGAAATTTGTATAACAGTTCCTGAGATATGGAATTTCACCTAGAAGTGGACGGTGTCCACGCCCATTGTCCAAATTGTACACTGACTGCTATGGAGTTCCTCCGTACCATCTGTGCTATACAATTTAATGCTTCTGATGTCTTTCTTTAGTGAGTTATCGCACTTCTAATAGTTATATAGAGAGTGGACGATCATTCAATTTCACACTTTTCACACTGTGTGAGGAGGTGCTTGAAGGGCTTATCCTCAGCAAGTTTAGTTGATACAGTTTTAGTCGCTTCTGAGCCTTAAACCTATTAGGGAGTGGTGCCATGCCCACTTTTTAGAAAATTTCAACCCACATATGGCCCTTCCTACCGCATTCCCCTGCACCAAATTACAATTTTGTGTTTCATCTATCTCGATTATTTTTAGGTGTTACAAACCAAATTTAGGTGAAGAAAATTATTGCAATCTGTTTAGCTGTTGTGAAAGTACAAATATTAGACAAAAATGGTAATAATGGTGACAAAAAAGATATATTTTAAAATACAGTTAATTCGAATAGATGCATTTTGAGAAACTAAAGATCTCCGTTTCCATATCCAAGTAATCTTACTTGCAACACACTCACAATTAATTATCAATTTCATTTGAAGAGTATAACAATTATTGTAAATCGAACTTTATTAAAACACTATTAACTCAATTTCCTTGTTAATAACTCTGACAAAGAGCAGCAAGCTTATAAATCATTTGCAATCCACAAGCGACTACTAATGCAAAATTAAATATGCACTAACATTGTTAATCAAATTAATTGCTCGTCTTTACCTCCGTAAACAGTTCCATTCATATAAATAAATAAAGGCAAATTTCTTACAGGAACTGCCAATTTTCCTTCCCTTAACGAAGGCGTACAACTAACATGCCTGTCATATTTCATAAACGTTTTGAAAAGGACGGCTTTAACCCCCGGTGACCAATTTTCGGATGCCTTTAATTAATTTTGGCTTTGCCATTCCTTACAGGTGTCTTTGTAGTGCTTCTTCATCAAACTTAGGTTGAACTGGTAATGAGTTAGATGAATAGTGCAGCAAAGGAAGGGTAATCCATTTATAGAAGCTTTGAGTTAAACTAAGTGAAGGTGAAGTGCAGACAAGCTGTGAGGTAAAGAATATGAATTTGGGAAGCTCAGTTGTTTCGTGTTATTCGAACATTTTAATTACTCGGAGATTATGGAAATGTTATGAGCTTATATTTGCTTATGTTTTATTGATTGAGTAGTTATTAAGTCAAAATTTACTTAAAACGAGAAATTGTTTATTTAAAACAATACATTAGTAACAAGTAAACTGAATTAAATAAAAAATTAACCAGCTCCAACTGTTGCAATGTGCCATGTAAGGTGGTACATTGCATTGCCGTGCCGTGACCAGGATTCGAACCTGGGTTACTACGGCCACAACGTAGGGTCCTAACCACTAGACGATCACGGCTGATGGACGCTTATGATTGCATTCTATTTAAAAGTAATTTAATTCACAACCAACGAAAATATGACTCAACGGAAAATAACAGCTAATTATTATAGGAAAAAACTTGCGAAGAATAAAGAAAAATAAGCGCAGCAGTAGGTAAAAACTGAAAATGGAAGCAAGCGATAGATTTAACAAAGAAAAATTAATGATTGAAAAGTAGAGCAGACTAAGCGAAATACAATTGCAATAGAAAAAGCTTAATGAAAGAAAAAATATTGCTACACACAAAAAAGCTATTCCAAACTATATATAAGTGTACAGGGTACGCAGTCTTTAATATAGGTTTGAAAATATCGAAGAACGTTGATATTTGTTACTGACTGAAGTGCAATGAAAATTACCTGGACATTTCTTATCATGAAAGGTCACATTTCTGACACCTAAATTCCTTTTGTTATGTTCATTTAATATGCAAATTGTATGCCAGTTTAGTCTACAGACTAAAAGTTCGTACCGAAATCATCGTTTTACCGCCCAAGAAGCTCGAAAAAAGGAATGGCCAATAAAGAGAGTCCTTTTATTTATGCTTTGTTCCAAAAATAGCTCAAATAAATTCCAAAAAGCCAAATTAAACAAAAATATGTCAGTTATAAAAGGAGATTTTTAAAATTTTTTCAATGTTTACATGAAAGAAGACAACCCTTTATTTAATGCAAATAAAAGAACTTCTGTAACAAATAGTAAATAGAGAAATTTATGCATGCCTACTTCTTTTCTGGGGCAGTGTTATGCGGTCAGTGGCCATCTGACCATAAAGTGTTGTATATTCTAGCATACGCAATACGGCGATACCTTTAAGGCTCTTAATAAATAAATTTTCTCAGGGTCGTTGTACGTACAACGAATGAATTGTCAACCAAATGTCCAGCCCTCTGGCATTGTATGATATGCATGTTATCAAGTCATCCAAAGAGAGGAAAATAATTATAAAGAGTAAACGGTGATAGTGGAAGATCTAAGCAGATTTCTTCTATTTCTTGCTCCAAATTACGTAAGCTCAAGTTATATAATATCATTAAGATACTCACAAAATTACTCCTACTCCTACTAGAGATTCTCTTAGGGACATGCTGAATGAGTGTTGCCACAAGTCAGCGGTACTTTATTTAGTTTCGATATCTTTATTCATGATTGATTTATTAATTTCGCCCATTCGGTAATTATTATTAGAATGTAAACAGCTGTGACAAAACAAATTTAACATAGTTTAAGTAGATTTTAAGATATAAAACTTCTCTGAAAAGGGGGAATGCCACGGCCAGTTTCCGATTTATAGCCTATGAGTAGGCCAAGATAAGCAATCGACTGCATTTTAGGCGAAAATAGACAACGAGAGCGTTTCAAAAATGTTTGTCTGCGAAGGGAATTTAGTTTGAAGGTGTGAATCTTACTTGAGATTACTAATATTTATCACTCCTTTTCATTTCTTTTTAGAAAAACCCTACTTGCATACTCCTGCAGTCGTACAGTAAATAGTCTCTAGTGTTTACGCTTTCGCTAATGTTAATGACAGCTAAAATTACTACAATTACGACATTTACGAACGCAAATAACTGTAGGCAAATTCAACTTGTTCAACTACTATTTGTTTTTATACATGTATATATCTAGTTATACACTTATTTATAGACATGTACTTAAACTAAATGTTCGCAAAAGAAATGGGAACAAGAGTAGCCGGTGGCTCATATTTTTACCTTTACTTACGTCATAAATATTATGGAGATTTATTTACTTCCATCATTCCACTTCACTACTGCTTGTTTTTCATTCATTTTGCAGACATACTTCTCAAAGTAGTTTACACCGAAGTACAACCACTATTAATACCACTTTAAATCTTATCAGCTTATTTGACTTTCTAATAGTAATTAAATAATCAAGAAATATGTATATTGAAACAATCGAATATGCGAGAGTATCTAAATTTTAATTCAACCGCACTTGGGTGATACTTTCTTCGTATATAATATTTAAGGTATGTTTGTGGGATTTATGATAACGACAATCTTAATTTTCTTTTTAACAGTAATATATATAATAATGAAAGAACCGGGTAAATTATTCGAACCATTTTTAAGTTCTTTTGGGCCACTTTATATGTGTATTGCACATATGCACATAATCGAAATGCTAGTGTTAGAACATTAAAATTCGTTTAGACTTTTATATCCCATTGAGATCCAACTACTCATGCATAATTATGAGAACATTGAAAATTACATACAAAATGCGGTAACTGACAAAAAATTTATAGGTGGTATTAAGTAAAAGAAATAACTGGTACTATGAAACCATGCTACTGAAAAAGCAACTAATAAATTTGAAATAATGAAGTTCGGGAAACGCCCCGTATCCATCGAACTAATATTTGTCATTGCCGAAGTTTACTGTAAAGGTGAGAATGTTGGACAGAGATATTTCATTGATCAAGTACATTTTTAAAAATACTTCTATTCCTTAAATTAGCTTCAAAGACACGGCTTTTTAAGTTAGAAGCATTGAAAACAGCAATTAGAGACTACCATACTCCGTCTCATACAGCCTTAATTTTTAGAGCAAGAAGATTTCTTTAGGCCACTGAGTTTCTCTATAACCCTTCTAAATCTATCCTTCAGAATTATTTTGGAATAAGAGTGATACATAGACCCCGCACAAACGTACATTCCGAAACGAAAACGAAAAAATTTAATACAAAAGGGAAAACAATAAATATTTATTTTTTAGTAAAAAAAAAAAACAGCATACTAAACACAGAAGAAGAAGAATTGAAGGTTGTTCGTATAGTTTTTAGAGAACCATTTTTCTTCGAGCCCATAATTAGTCAGACAGCTTATGTGTACTCTTTAATTATACCCGAAAAGCAGGAGCCGAAAAATCAAATTAGGTGAAAATGACGAGAAGAAACGCTACTGAATAATTGATGTTTAATGGACTAATAAAGCGGAATTCGTGAGCACTATTCGATCAGGAAAAGTTTAAAAGAAATAGCAAATAGACGCCTACGCAACATTTGAATAACAACAAAAATTTTAAAATTTTTTCAGTGGCCACTTAAAGTCATAGACAAACCAGATGACAGGCACTCGAAAAATGCTTGTTAATTTAAGTGGAAGTTGCTGTTACTGGGCAGACACACTTTCGTTTTCAGTAAAATGGGAAAAAGATCAACACCTGTGAAAAAAAAAATGTGAGTTTGGTTATTTATATATATATAAATATTGTTGTCATATATTAAAAGTAGTTAGCGATTAAGAGCGAACGCGAGCCTTTGCGCATGCGAGCGCATAATAAAATGAAAATAATAAATAAATGTTAAACAGCAGACAAAGAAAACGTTCAATAAGCTAGGCAATAAAAGTTGCCGAAAATAAATAACAAAAATGTGATAAAAACCAAAAGAGAAGAAAAAAAAAGTACGTGAAACTGATTAAAGTTGGAAAAAAAGTATTGCCAGTCGATGAAATAACCGCGATGACCGCAATGGACCAGTTTAGAAGGCGACGAAAACTGTGTGTGAAGCGCGATTGGGTGCAGCCGGTTCGACAAGCCACTTGAAATGAGAGCGCAGGTAAAAGTGTAAAGAAAGTTCCCAGATGCTTTAGTTTCGTAAGTTTGGGAATTTTTACAAACCGACAATAAGTGTTGCGACAGACGTAATTTTGGCTTAGCGGCGCGCAGACATCAAAAAACGCAACGCTCACAACCGGCTTAAACAGACAAGGCGCCAGCAGACGCTAACCAGCAGAGAAGGTGGAGGCATAAAAAAAAACACAAAACACTTATTTACATACAAACACACACACAAAATTTACAGTGTTGTTGCAAGGTATGAGGGCAAATCAGCTAGTTTTGTTGTTGCTGCTACAACTATTTTTAGTCAGCCACGCAATCGAGCTGCTGGAGCAGAATAACAATGAACTATTGGGTAATATTTTACACACGAATTGAAATATTTTCTTCACTTTTTATTTAATTCTCTCTCCTTTCCACCTTCAGGTATAGAACTAAAGGCAACAAATGCAACGCAGAAAAATCAAACCGTCCCAACCAAAGCCGCAGGCGATGCGATTGCCCGACAATATCCACCGCAATTTGGCGGCCCCTCAGGCGCCGGTGCCGGTTTTAACGGTTTCGCAGGCTGTCCGCTCTGCGATGCTTCTGTTTACAGCTATTGTTCGCAGAAAATGTTGCACGATGACTGCTGCTGCGATTTTCCAGGTAAAGAGTATATACTCACATATAATTCTCGAATAAGTTTTTTTCAACTTAACTGTACCATAAACAAAGAAAAGTTCATACATTGAAAAACATTAATTTATATTTTTACATCACTATCGTTTCCAGTGCCCCAACTCCGCCCTCCGCAATGTTTCTATACTGATTGCTCACTGTTATACGCTAAATCCTGTTATGAGCACTCTCTAATCAAGAACTGTTGCTGTAATAATCCATACTGAGGAAATGCAGAAATTTTGAAAACATTTAAAACAAAAATGTATTATTTATTAATCAATATAAACTTATTAGTACAAAAGTTAAGAAAATGTATTTGACTTATCTGCTAATCTTGGTACAATAATTTCGAACACTAGGCAAATTAAAAAAAAAAAATTAATTTTTTGTTAAAAAAAAACTATAGCAGAAATCGAAACCGTCTAAACATAGTTCTTGATATAAAATTCTTCGTTTAAGCCTTAGACTAAAATATATTTTTTCTGAGAAAAACTAAAGAAAAAACCTGAACCGGGCCTCCATGTGCCCTAGGAAGTACAATAGTTCAAAAGGTTAACGGATTAAAACTGACACCTACCGATTTACGACTAAACTACCCGTAACGAGGTCGACTCGACTTACCCGATTACTCCGGTTATAAAAAGTTCTTAAAAAGTTTAGTACAGAAAAATTATTTCCTTTGTTTTAGTTGTTGTGGTTTTTCCAACACGAAGCAGCCTGCCGAGGTTACAGTTCTTGGTCGGCTGAATACCTTATAACAGAGGCTCGACTGTCGTGAGAATAGATGGTTTGTCGTCTAAATGTTCACTAGTCAGACACGATAGAGAATTAACAAATATTTCGATAAAATCTTCGCATTTTCGTCTCAGAAAATAACTCAGTAGTTATTACTCATTCTTTAATCGAGAACATTTTTGGTAAAATTTTCTAAGATTAATTATACCAAAATGTTAGCTCAGCAAAAGTCATTTGACCGGAATTCGATACATCGAGTGAAGTTCAACTCTTCCCTACACATAGTTTTTTATGTCAACATCAATCAACATTATTCTTCCTTTTCTCCAACCAATATCCCGTGAATTAAAATCTTTTGTGTTTTATTCAGATTATTTGTTCTAGCTCTCGACTCTTCTAACTCTGTATTTGCGGGTATCGGTAGATTTTGACGTAAAGGGTGTTCAAATAATGTCGATGCGTTCGAAATTCTTCGCCAAATTCTCTATGGGCTAATGAAAGTCCTTCGCTTTATTCAAGATAGATTAGAGGTCTACTCGCTGGTTAAGGGGCTGATATTGCTAACTAGAAGTTTATCTGGCTTTAGCGATCTGAACAAGACTGATTCACAATCTCATCAAAGAAATGGAAGCTGTTTTAATAGCTATTATTTCAGAAAATTAAACAGTTATTAGGGACACTAAGTTCAAGTCTGCGGTTAATATGGCAAAACTGTTTTGGGTAACAGATCATTGTGGCATCGAACCAGCATTCCCAGATTTATTAACAAAGAGAGTCTATTTGAGGAATCAGAACCTTTTTGAAGCCCGATAATTAATAGATAAATGAAGATGAAAATGGAGCATGGAGATAAGCGGAAGACTGCTTATTTTAAAGAAAGTATATTACTCTCAGATATCAGGTCAGATTATACTTTAGGATGCGTGTTATCTCACGTGTTAACCACGCCTTATGATACTGGGTAATCGATTTGCTTCAGTTGATCCCCAGGCTGGAGCCAAGGTTATTTTACCGAACAGTACTATGCCGTAACTTTTTATATGCCCAGATAGAGACACCGGGATTTTAGAGCACATTATATGGATATATGTTATTGATCTTCTTATGTCGATTTTCTAGCAGCTTGGTACTATGGCTTTTTACCGAACCGTACCAGAAGAATATCATAACTCAAAATAATAAACTATACAATAATAAACTAATGTTATAACTGTTCAACGCTTATTAGAATGAGAACTTTTTAATTGAAAAGCAGTGGTAATAATAATTTTTCGTATTTAAGCAAAAAGTATCGAATTAAGATATAAAATACCAATTTAAATTAAAGCAAACGTCTTTTCCTTTCCTTCCTTTTCCTTCCTTTCAATTCTATCCTTTGCTTACTCAGTGTGGATATACGAAATTTGCCACAAGTTACCATAGAGAGTGGCATAAAATGAGCACGTTATGTAACGATGGCTATGAAAATGCGTCAATATTTCCACAATGATGCCCGTACCTCCTCCCAAAACTGAGCAATGAGCGGACGAGTCCACTAAGTATGCCGAACATTAGAAAATATAAAGATAGTTGAAATGTGAATGCGCAGCGAAATGAGAACGAGCGTCCAATTAATGCATTCAAAATAAATTCATTCAATTAAAAGGCATATTTATGTAAATTTTATTTATCATTACAATTAAACAAAACTCGGCAGCTGAGCAACTAGAGAATTGGCTGCTTAGCCACTTGGCAGCCTGGCTTGACGGCGGCGTTGTTAATGAGCTTTGCAATGAGCACTGAGCACTGAACGCACGCCACTGCCAATGCCCGCAAATTGAAAGGCAACGTATATACGATTATGGTTATGTGGATAATTAAAGCCGAAATAGCGAGATGGGCGAGACAAAGCGAAAAAGTAGCTCCGTACAGAAGCTGTGCAAGTATAAAGTGTTGCCAAAATCAAAAGCTGAGCTGAGCTGAGCTGAGCCAACCCAAGTCAAATAAAGCAAAACTTAAGTGGTGCGTTGGTTGAATAAAATAACAATAAAAATAACAACAACAACAACAATAACAATAATAGCAACAACACAAATGGAGCATATCCAGCAAATAAAGAATGAATGGAAGCAGTTGTTGGCTTAGCAGAAATGCGAAAAGTTATTTTTAGCTGGGAAATTGCGTTAATTAATTTCTTTACATTGCAAATATGCGCAAAAAAAGAAAGGAGTGAACAAAACAAAAAATAAATAAACTATAAAATAACTTTTTTCGTTTATCTTTAGTTTTAATACATAAGCTTTCCGCTCGTTTTATTTCTAGCTTTCAACTGCAATTATTTCATTTTTCCAAATTGAAATAATTTCTTTTTCTTTTTTTCTAAAATTATATCTAAATTGAAGAAATGTATAAAAATGAAAAATATTCAACCAATGTAATTATATGTACACATAAGAGTATATAACATACACAACAGACTTGATTCATCATCAGGAAGTCACGCCTTAATCTTCAGGTGCTGCATGCAGAAGATAGTTCCATCAGCCGGCGATTAGACTAGCTGACACGTAAACGCACCTTACAATGGATTGACCAACTGACAGCTAAATAGTAGCGATCAATAAGCCAGTGTTACGCCTCCTAGGCTCGTGTGTGGACATACTGATTACTCTGCTGATGTGTGATGCGGGCAAACTCAAAAGCGGCAACAAGGAAATGTTGCTAAATTGCTGGAACGGCAATCATGAACTAAATGATATGAAGCAATGCCGAAAAGTACAGTCATTATATATATAAACCAATACAATTTCCACCAATATTTTAGACTGTATGGACTTGGACTATCTGTCCAAGAGTTTAGAAAAACAGTGTGAAAAAAACTTTCCATCATATAACACGAAATTAGTTTTACCATATATAAATAATGGATTTGAAAAGGGCTAAACAGACACATATTTAATCGAAATTCTTGTAAGAACCCTGCACTGAAATTGTTATATTCGGTTGAAATACCGAATATAATATTACCGAATACTAAATTATAGGAAATACCGAACTAGAACCGCAACGAAATCGCGGAAATTAATTACATGAATGAGAACATTTTTTTTTCTTTTGGAAATGCGAACAATCCAAAGATAGAAACATTTTGTGTATATGTATGTAAATAAACCTATCATGAACAATGGCACATGCTAATATATACTATACTCATTGACTTAATAGTGTGCCATAAATTATAAATATGGAGATAAGTACAGTCGTCCAAAAAAATATACATATGTTTGATATATATATTCCCGAAGTTTTTATATGACAAGGTATAATTTGGGATTTGTTCGAAAAAGTTTGAAAAAAGATCGAAAGGAAAGTTAATGAAACAAAGCGCTAAGTCTTTGCAAAGTCTTGCTCAATGGAGATGCACAACAGCTATACTCTCTCAAATAGCTCTCTCATAGTTTAAGGATTCAAAATTCAGGGCCTACTCCATACAGCCTCCAGAAGGAAATGAAGGAATGAAAATTTCTCTACCGTGTTACCAGCTCTAGCGAAGTGACGATTTCTCCGAAGCCCAATCGGCTTTCTGTGAATGTTCTGTGAAAGAATATACCTGCAAAGCCTGTCAAATTACCGAAAGTCTTAAATATTCATTAAATGTTTGAAGAGCAGTCAGTTTCAGATTATGTAGGACCCTAGACATACATGTGCGCATTTTTACAAACGAATAAACAAATAACTGGTGCCGATACTTTTGTCATCGTTTCAAATGCACGGAATGTTACGAATGTGTATACATGCGAGTTCTCTACGCAACTGTAAAAATTCGAACCCCATGCAGCGCTCTGTGAAAAAGTGTTATTTTTCTAGTTACCAGTTTGCAGCTAGACGATATTGGTAGACGATTTTTGTAAAACATTGGGGTGGACCAAATTGTTAATAGATTTTTATTTAATTATTAATTAATTTACTGCAATTACTGGCATGGAAATCTGGGAGTTCAACTTACAGGCTGCTCAAAAAGATCACAAAAAATTATTACTCTAATTTGTTTACCTTATTCAATGGACTTAGCTAGAATTGATGAATATTTAGGTAGCCGAAAAAAGGTTTCGTTTTTTTTAAGATTTAAGAGACTAATTGTAGGTACATTAACTACGATTGGGCCGAAAGTATCTTACAAACAAAAGTGGATTTGGTTGAATATTTTTTCGTACTAAGGTTCAAACAATACTAAAGTCAAATTTGAATTGAGAGATACCGATAGCGCTATTTAATGCATCGACAAATTATCATTCGTTAAGTATAACCATTAACATACATACAAGGATAAGTTTGTATGTATGTAGACTGTATGTAATGTAATGTAATGTAAATGTAAATATGAAAGCTAGCAAGAATTCATAATTTGTCGGAATCTAAATTTAATAGGGATCTGAAAAGCTTCTTACGCGAAACGGCGACCCACCCTAATGTTTTCATAACTAAGCGCACAATCCCGCTGTTGGCAATCGCGTTTGTTACTCACATGTCGCTGACAGCTAACGACTATTTGTCAAACTGATTGCTGGCATAACAGACAATACAGCTGCAACAGGAAACGAAGTGGTTGTCAGTAAAAAAAAATTTCAACTAAAAATTTCATTCGAAATAGAAATTTTATGACACATTGGAGAAGGGATTTGGCATCTTTTCCATATTAATGTTGTTATTTTTTATTTTTTGGAAGCTAGAAATGTGGGCGTTATGAAATGTTATGGCAGGTGTTAGCTTTGGTAAAATAAATCCACACATATATACATAAATTTAATGTGCCGGTGTTTGGGCGCACGGAATTTCGCACCTGTCAAACACCACTGGCAAGTCTTCAATCACTCAACTTATGTCATTTGATTTCTTTCAATATTTCAATATTTGGCACTTGTCAAAGCCATTATTTTTTAATTTTAAATTGAAGTTTGCGTGGTAATTAGCCACAACAACTTGCGCCTTGTTTTGTCTTTAGTTTATTGGTAAGTGTAATTTTATAAGGTTTGCTACTTAGTCAGCCGCCACTCCCTTCGGCAGCTATTGTCAACTTCCGTTTTGTTATTTATAAATTTTGAATGACATGTTCAGTTGTGAAATTAGCGTGAAATAAATATTTTGTGTTCGTATATTTTATATTTTTTTGTCCCATTTATTTACTTCACAAATGCCGTTGCTTACTCTCCAGTACCGCAACATTCGGCTGTTCGACATAATCGATCTCGGCTTTCGCTGTCACACTTTCTTCTCTTCACTATTACGTAAACGTGAGCGTTTCTGAGTGGAATTATTTCACCTTTTTTTCTTTTGTCGTATTTAATAGGGAACAACATTCCGCAGTGTTTACAGCATCCGATTGTCCATGAATACACATTTACATATCTTAACGCCACTCAATGCTGGTTTACGCGGCACGCTGCAGTCAATATCAGATTACATAAGACGGCACTAATTTCACGTTGATTATATTATTAACGATTATTTCATTAATTTATGTAGTACACATGCACCTATGCTTATACTAACGTGAATATGTGTATACATATGTATGATATTTTCTAAATAATTTGTGTTAAATTTTTATACTCTCGCAATTTGCTGCAACTGAGTATAATAGCTTTGTTCAGTCAATGGTTGTTTGTGACACCAAAACTCAATCAATGATCAATGATCAGAATGGCGAACTGAGTTGAGATGTCTGTCAGTCCGTCCGTCCGTGCTAGCGATAACTTGAGTAACAATTTGAATATCTTGATAAAACTTGGTACACACATTCCTTGGCACCCCGAAGAAGTTGGTATTGTAAGATGGGCCTAATCGGAATACTGAATAACTAAACTCCCAAATAAGATACAAACTGCAATTTGTGTGTAATTTGGCAGAGGGCATCGTAAGGGGCATCTGCGGTAAAACATTTTTTTGAAAGCGCGCATGGTGCTCATGGCCCCAAATAAGTTTAATGTATATATCTCATAAACCACTGAAGCCATATCAACCAAACTTGCTCAGAGCAAGTATTTTTAAATTAGTGAAATTGGAAAATACCCACGCCCACATCCCATAAAAAGGTTATGTTTAACACTACTTAAAGTGCGTTACCTCATTAAATAAATACAGCAGAATCATTAAATTTCACAGCCAAGATGGTTCTTAAGGGCTTCAAAAGCAGTCAGCGTTAAAATTGGACAATAAACGTGGCACCGCCCCCTTTTTAGTGAAATCATATATCTCTGAACCTACTTAGCCAATTCCAACCAAATTTGGGTTGTAGTATTATATTTGTATTCTAATGTTACAGTGTGAAGACGGGAGAAATCGGGGTCCAACCACTTGCACTTCCCATATGTTTCAATTTTAAATTCCATATGATTCTTTGCCTTTACATTTTATAAATCAACTACCAATAAAGACATCCGAGCCAAACTTTGTACATAGAACGTCTTGAAAGTAAGCAATCTCACGCTTACAAATTGTCGAAATTTTGTTATGACTTTCCAAGGCCCCAGATACTGAATATGTGAACCTTAGTGCCTATGGCTGCGTTCATACCAAAAATATCAGTCAATCTGTGAGGTACGTTAATGTAGGTCAGACAGCATTTTTTCCTGCTAATTATATGCCGTGATGCCAAAAATGATGCCATATACCTAACGTAAAATTCTCAAGCATCCGGTTGCCCTTATGCGATAAATATCGGTCAATATGTAAGATATCTTAGCAAAATTAAGTGATATTGCATATACCATAGTTTAATGCCGAAAATGTGTAAAATCGTAAGCTCCTTATTCCTAATATAATGATTTCCGTTTCTCTGGCTGAATTTTTCCTCCTGTATCTAATATATTTAGTTCTTCCACTTTGGTTGAGTTTATACCGCATTCTTACGCAACATTTTTTAATACAAAGTTTTACAAACATCTGAAAATGTGCCTCCGGCTTTAATCTTTGAAAATTGCTAGAGTATTAAATTTTCGGTTACACCGGAACCTAGTCCTTCCTTACTTGTTATTCAAGTTTTTTTTTTGTTTTTATGGGCAAAATTAATGATTATCGTAAAATTGAATTTTTTTTCACAAATTTAGTACGAATGTTAGATAAAGCTATTACAAAACAAAGGAAACGATGAAAAGTGCACGCACGAAGTGGAATTAGTAACATGTTACTAGTATGCTACTAAGCTAAAGTCAAGCGCTGATTTTCAATTTTATGAGTAGATGATGCTACTCACATGAAAGCATTATTAGCTGCTTAGTATAACCCTTCAAGTATTGAGAGAAAAATAAGCAATTGTCTTATATTTAATGGCTACAAAGTCACTACAAAAAATTCATGTAATGATGCATGAAATGTTCTTGATGATAAGTATGAATGATAAGTACGAAAAATTTTAATGACTGTTTTTAAAATACAAAGAGAAAATTTAGAGGAAGATTAGTCACAAATTAGGTATCAACAATGAGGAAAATCGGGCAATTACAACTTAAACCGTTATTTAAAACGATTAACTCATTCTATAGACCAACCTTTGAATGCATATTAGAACTTATTCTGAAATTTAAACTTAATATGAGTATACTTTAGCATAAGTAAGATAATTAGGCATTAAAAATGGATGCACAAATACGCAAATATTGAATATAAACATATAATCAAAATCGGTAAAGAATATGATTATATTTGGAAACTAATATTTAAGAAGTTCAGAGATGTATTATAGGTTCTGAGTTATTATGGTAAAAGTGAAGTGTTCATCTTTGTATAATCTATTCGAATAGTATGTCTTAATACTTTCCTGCATTATTAATTTATCCGACAAATGGTGGATACTGCAAGTTTTAAGTCGATTTTGTAAGAAAATCTTTATCGTAGAAGAACACTCAATGTTTTACGAAGCAATGCAACAAGATATAAAATTAAAATAAATTCATCAAACACAAGACTAATTAAAAATTCCAAGAATTTAATATTTATACCCAAAATAGATCTCTTGTTCAGTGCTGAATTTTAATAAGTCACATATTCCGACATGTGACATCACCCAGAAACAAAATTTCATAAAGAAATTACCACAAAAAATTTCCAGAAATTGCAAAATATTTGGGTTTTATTATACATATAGATATATAAGATTGCCCTTTATTTTTCATAAAATTTTAATACATCTTTCTGTTCTTCCGCCGTTATCTAGATCACGTTCACCAAAAGTACGAGGTTACAAAAGTGAGTTAGGAGAGACGAAATAAGTAAATGAAAATTTTAAGGACTAGCATTAACGAAAATAAGCTCTCTTAAACGGAGTAAAAGTAGTTAACAACCAAAATGTTGAGATATACTAAACAACAAGACCCATTTTTAAGCGTCATTTGGTGGAAGTATTCAATAAATTCTAGAACAGCCCGTCAAACATACTTACTTTAGCACTATAGAAAATCCCCGAACGTGTTTAAATTTAAAAATTAAATTTACGGAAATTTTCCATTTCTGGATCCCCAAACTACCGATTAATTGAATAACCACTGTCTATAACTGGCAACATTGTTCACATAAATGGTTCTACTTAACCATTGCATAACTTCAGCTGGATCTGATAGATAAACAGGGAAATTATTAGACACTTTTCCTTGAAAAAAATTTCTAAGCGACTGTGGTTTCCTCTATTGAGAATGTAAGCATTTTTAAGCATATACAATAGGTCGTCTAAAAACCCATTCAACTACGGCTTATATCAACTTGAAGAGCATATTTTTTTAAATAAAAGCTTAAATAACCTCCTTTCCAAAATATGATTTACTTCTCTGGCATCTCCAAAATGGTTTTAATTTACCTTTAATTACATTCTCTAATAAAATTGATTATTTAATGGTTCCTTTTTTTTTATTTTATAGTGTTGAGCTTGATTTTACGGCATGCAAACAAATTACTCTTTGCTAACTGTCGATAAGTAGGCAATTACTATGGTTTCCCAGCTTTTGCTTATTAGCGTATATGTCTTTCCTCAACAACACAGCGAATTCAAAAAACTTTTGAGAGTAATTTTTTGTTGGGATTTCTTGATTTTTTGCACTTTAACGCCTGTTAGTTTTTTTGTATGAGAGAAAGTTTCGCTTCGTGTGGAGTTACAAAAATTCCAATACATACACAAAAACCATACTTGTCTTTACAGTCATGGATTTAAAACTTAAAAAATCATTCAAGGGTTTCGATTTTCATATTGCTTGCGCTTTAGGAGCCCCCAGCTTGATTGCTTCCGCTCATGGCTTTTGTTAAGGTAAAAATAGGGGTTTGTAATACCAATTGAATGTGTTTCAGATAATATGAATTTTATAATCGTTTTCGATTCGCTGCTTCGCTGCTCTGTATTTTGAAAATCTACTGTTTTTAAAATAAAATCAAAAAAACAAGTGTCCCCAGTAGTATTACTCAATAAAGCAGAGTATGTCGATAGCTTATTAATGTAGCAAATTTCTTCCTATACTTTGCCGCTTCGACTATTCTACTTATGCTAGTTGTTTGTTCGATTCACCATAATATAGGTATGAGTGATTCGAAAATAGCTAGTATACAAACTAGATAACATTTCATTCAATATTTTCAGATTTTTCTGTTTTTATTTCTAATTAAAATTTTCATTTGTTTAAGATTTAATTTTTTTGTAGAAAATTATATAAAGATGTGCGGAATTAAAAATACAAATTTTCTATAGATGTGATTGTCAAATTTCTGTGTAAAAAATTGTTTTTGCATCACTTAAAAAATGTATAATATCATTATCTACTAAGCCTCTCTAAAGGGCCCGCCAAGTAGCTAACGCGAAAAAGAAAAGACGAAGAAGAAGCATTAAAAAAATATTTGCACTTAGCGTTCAACTGAAAACGAAAGTTTATTTACGCCAATGGAATGCGTACAAAAACAAACACACCTTTGGATGGCTACAAAATGTTCAACCGAAAATGAGCTTCATCTTGCATTTAACACACATTTGTATGTGTACTTGTATAGTTCAAAAGTGTGTACAAAAGAGCACTAAAAACTTAACGCATTGTATGGTTAAACACACAGTTGCATCAAAGCCGAAGAAATGGGTGATCCGAAAAATAATAATAATGACAACAAAACAGTGGACTCTCACACTCACACACCCAAAGGCATGCTTTTGTACATGTGAATTTACTTAAGTGCTACGTGCCCGGGCGGACACGCGGCTGATGCGATTTATCGTTAATACCTTATACAGCAGAAATTCGCCGAACTGTGTGCGCATATAATTTTGTTTTTAATTTTGTAGTTATGTTTAACAGGTAAAATCTTTCACTCAAGCGCATGCGCTGTACTGTAAATGCTATGGTTATGAAGCTACACACGCAAATACATACGTATGCATGTATATGAAAGCGTACATTCCCGGCTAGTGAACGCGTAATTGTAATGCTGGACCATGCGCAACAAGTGTGCAAAGCGTTACGTAATGCTGCTAAAGTATATTGCTTGAAGTTACTTGTGTGTCGCGCATTACTGCGGGCATACTATATGATGCGTTTTCGGTATGCGGTGCTGAATGAAGCAGACAAGCAAAAAGATGTTTTACGAAAGGGTTTCGAAAAGCCGGAAATGGGAGGAGAGGGTGCTTAAGTACAATAACATTAGTTATTAGAAATATTAGCAGTCAGTGTGCGGATTGTGTTTATTGGCATAAATGAAGACGTTTGAATTTGTTTTTGAATTTGTTAGTGAAACTAGTAATGTATATAAAAAATGTTTAATTATATATCTTTCTACTGTAATAAGTGAGAATGGGAAATGCAATAAGATGTGGAAGATGAGCTGTCTTGGAGCACATGCGACCAAGTCATTAGTGAATTTGCAATTATGTAAAACAAGAGGAATTCTAATGAACATTTTATCTCTAGCGACCTTTTATGTTAATTTTAATGGAGAAAACATTGGCTGCCTAGAACCGAATTGCACTAGTTCAGAAGCGAAAGAATACGAGAGAGAAAAATAAAAATCACGGAGACAATACATTCAAAGCCAAAAGTGACAATCGAGTTACTCAAGCAGTTTCCACATATCTTCAATGGGCAATGGACAAAGAAAATATAAATAAACAGCTTCCGCTTAAAAAAGAATGTCCCAAAATATATCTATTTTGATACTCTATTATATAGATAAAACATAAAAGATTTCTAAGTGAACTAGATTGATATTTTTGTTTCGTATTACTAAAAATAATATTTCTTCACTTTCGATGCTTTATTGTAACAATTTTTGTGTAAAGTGAATTCGAAAGACTTTAAACTAAATGCGTAACATAGAACCAAAATCACGCATATCAAATTATATAATCCAAAACTTCCAGGAATAATATGCATATTATTAAATTTAACCATAATATTAGCAAAACTAATTTAATACATTTTTCAAACACTAATACACTACATCTACCACTGATGCGACTCAATCGATGCAAAGTTAAGTGTCGGGATTTGGTATTCTTTTAAGCTGGAATATGTGTGCTAAGACGCACCTTAGCTTCGTGAAAATTTTATCAAAGTGGATATTTGGTTCGGGCCTAAAAATTTATATTCGACCAACTACTCAAAATGCGCGAGATTCTGTGAGATATCTGAGTTTTCTCAAATGTATTTAATGCAAAGTAAGTGAAAACAATAGAATCCAGTTAGGTATATTATTAATTTTTGTTTTTAAAATTATTCGTTACTACCTTATTCGAAAAAGACTCACATATTACTGCTTAATGTGAAGTTGATCACCGAAAGTTTTGAAACACAAGTGGGTAGTCTGTATTTATTTAGGGAGAATAATTTCATTCATGTTGCAGACTTGGCTGGCTGTAATTTATTCGATAATATACATAAAGCTCTTAACAGTAATTGGAGTGTTTACTAAGCAGGTGTTCTTCATGAAATGGCAGTTTCGAGCTGATAGTAATATTAAAATACTACCGCAATCATTGTGATTATGTTATTCAAATTTTTAAATAATATTTTTTAATTCTTAAAAGAAATATTTGCTTTAAGGCTACTAAAAAGGCATCAAATTATGCCCTCCTTTCCATTTTGAATGTGCTTCAAAGTGTTGTTTATCAGGGGTACAAATTTTACTTGCTTTAAAGTTTCTTCGTACAGAGTAAGTTAAGACCTCTGTCTCGATCTTTGCTTTTGCTTTGCTCCACTAAGACTGATGTGCATGTATGTATATTAAAATTTGTCAGCGTTAAAGATTTAATATCTATTTTCGACACAAATTAATATAACGAGAATATTCAGGTTGTTCGGTGGTCTATCTCATCGACTGAAACCTGGTACTGACTACCATATACGAAATGCCTTTTCAAAATATTGTTTACTTTAAAAAGCATTTTAAGCACAAAATCAAAAATTTTTTTTTAATATTTTTCGCAAACTGGGTAATAAAGTAGGTTGCAAAAATGTTGCAAAATAATACAAATTAAGTATTGTGAATTAGTCTAAGAAATTTTAACCAAATTGCAGAGTTCTTTTGCAATGAGTTACAAAAAAAATATGACTAATGTAAACATTTTGATTAAGTAAAAATGTATTTCTTTTCAGATTTTCTTTTGGTGCTTGATTCTCTCAATCATTTAATAAGCAAAACTATAAAAACTCATGTGTAAAAATATTGTGTGATTGGTGAGTTTTTAGGTGAGTGAGCGGGTGAGTTTTTAAGGTCAAGGCAACGGTTTCTGTGTAATTTTTTTACAATGACAGACAAATCTAACAACATTGACATTGACAACACCTCTTGACATTTTAAGGAAATACGGTCCTTGTACAAAGAAACGAATGAAAATAATATACAAAACTTTATATATTGTGTTGAATTGAAGTAACTGAGAAGTTAAAAGTACTTAAGGTATCAAAAAACTGCAATTTAGTACTTAATTTATCAATTTGCTGTTGAGTTAACTAAACTTAAAACTAAATTGCAACATATTTAAAATTTACAACTAAGTTAAGTTCCCGGTACACTCATATACATATCACGTAAGAGAGTATTTCACCTTTATAACTAAACAACATTTTTTGAGTGCTAAAATCAATAAGCTTTGACCTACAAAAAGGCACTCGAAATTCCAAAAACGTCTCCAAGTCTCGCTACAAATCTCATGCGACAACCTCTACCTTAACCCAGCTAAGCTCTAAACGTATAAAAATATTTATGTCATAGTTGATTTGCCCCAAACCGTACGACAATTTGTCCGAAATTTCATTCAAGCCACGTTTTTATTGCTTTCGCGCGTCACTTAAACAACAATTTTCCTATTAACCATAACCCACCGCCAGAGCGCTGAGATAGGCATTTCATCTTCTCATGTCTACATAGAAGCGCTGCTCCACACCGCGTCCATACACACATAAGTACTCCATATGGGTGGCTTTCGACGGTGAGCTCACTGCGCTTGTTTTTAATTTCATCTCTGTTTTTATTGTTTTGTTGAATAACACAGTGGGCACGTGTTTTAAGGGATGAGGGGCAGGAGCCTACATGCTCATCTTGCTTTCAGTTTTCGATGTTTTGATTTCATCTTAAAAGCTGTGATTAGATAATATTTGAGCATTTTAATGTGGTCAATGTCTCGAATCTCTTTCAAGTTGCAGGTGGATTGAATGGATCTTCGGATTTATTGCTTGAAGTATCTTTGTCTGCTGCAATCGTCTTTTTATTACACACGGAGTACATCTAGCAAATATGTTGCACATAGCTATTTGTACAATAGTACTCAAATATACATATATATACATACATTTGTAGGCAAATATTTGGCCACATATGACCACACTTGATTATACGATGAGGTTTTTGACAGACAGCTTTTGTTTATTGAGATTTGAGACATTTATGTGCATATATACATACATATTTACTTAAACTTATAACCGTGTGAAATGTTGAAAATTAAATTTGGGAATGTAAATCTCGCATTGACATGTCGAATATCGAAAATTATCTAACTTAACATATTATCGGAAGAAAGAGTTAAAGATTGTACAATTTATATTCAAGCTTCCAAAATATTTCCGTTATTTACATGTTGATTCCGGAGATACAATATTTTCTCAAAAAAAAGTTTATTTACGAACATTGAAAATTTTGACATTATACTCTCAAAGCCGAAAGGCTTTTTTCAACAGCTGAAAAAATATTATTGTGTAGATAGTCTCATTGCAACGTTTCCGTTAAAGATGTAACCATATGCTGTTATATATAAGTTTTTTTTTTTTGCTATTTAAGGGCCTAAAGAATTAAAAAAATTTCTAACTTTCACAATTAATGCTAGGAGTAAGGAAAAAGTAATCGAATTTCTCTCTTTCAGGCTTTACTAAATATGTATTTGAGCTTTGTATATATATATAAGTACTTGGCCAATGGACGGAATGACCGCTTTCAACAGGGGCTCTGTGGGCGACGATGATTTTAGGAAGTCATGCTAGCTGAAACAAAATCAAGAACGGGATCTTAATCCACATAATACTTGCTGGTAAAGAACATATGTTTTAAGCTTTACATACAATATTCCAAAAATTGGGAACTTGCAGAAAACAACCTAAATTGTTGACCGAAGAAAGAAGCGAGAAATTAATTGTTAATAAAAAAGTTGCAATAATCACAAAAAAATTATATATTGTAGTCTACTAAAAACTAGAGTAAAAAATCCAAGGGTATATTTCCGATAATATCCGAGTGCCATTGCAGTACGGTTTAAAAAATGCAGTTTCAACAAAAATGCATTTAAAGTTAGCTTACTGATCCGAACACTTCGATACTAATACCGGACAGGGAGCCATTTTTTTTGCACTTTAATATATAATATTTTTTGGACCCCAAAGTGTACCTTAAACCAAAAGCATTGTTAAATTTTTCGTAGACAGATCCTAAATTTCCTAAATTCCATCCAGATCTACAATTTTCCTAAATAAATCCTAGACAGATTCAACCCCTTAATGTACTTAATTGTCAATCAGTAACCCTGTAAATTAGGTAAGAGGAAGAAGACAAAGTAGCAGACAGCCCTTTCCATCTGTCATAGAACCGGTTATCCATTGTAGATTACATGAGAGGGATCCTCTCATGCTTGGAGGACACTACAGGAAATGGTTTGGTACCACAGACTCACTCTCCTGCTATTTCACCAATTGAAAAAAAATCAAATATTAGAATTATGTAAAAGTTGCCGTATATTGAAGAAGAGGCCCTAAAAAATTAGTTTCCAATTGATCCTCAGCTCTTGGCACGCAATGGCAAACTCTGAGCGTATTTCTACACTTATTTTCGATAAGTTTTATGTGATTGCCCAAAGGGCCAAAGGAAAGAGTTGGTATGGTACTTTTTGCCATTTTATTCTACTTTTTCAGAAAACCAAGAAATGTTTTTTCGTCATCAGTAATGCCGTGCCCATGTAAAGGAGTGGCAAACGAATACTCGCTAAAATAATGAAATATCTATAAAGAAAAAACTCAAGCCCGGCTATGTTATCGAGTTCATAGAGGTTCATAAACAAATCAACACCATGGCAATTGGATTACGAGAAAACTCTAGAGATATTTCGAACATATTTAAACAACTTCAGCCAACTTCGATGCTTGTGTCTATTCAGTAGTTTTTGAACTTGCTTTGAAAAAATTAAACCCTGTAATGCATTATGATTCGCAGCACCTTAACGAATTTACTTCCTTCGATATATAATCTCTAATGAGTTATTACGTAAGGCTACCAGATCTCTTTCCTTTCAATGATTTATGTGAAGAGCGGAACAGGTGGTAGTCGGAACTTGTGTCCCCGGCCACATTTTTTTCTTGGACACTTGTAAACAATACGACTTTCCACAATAATTTCCTTTAATAATTATTCACACATGCCAATTTGATTAATTTTGAGAATTTCTTTCATTTACCGAGTTAAACAGAACTTTTCGAATTAAACAAGCATAATTTAAATAGCTGTACAAGCTTCCAATGGACAAATTCTGAATGCCTCACAGAAAAAATATTAAATCTTTACGTTCTTTAATCACGCCTTCGTATAGGAAAGAGGATTATCATTACGCAGCCCTAATATATATGATTAAGATGCTACAGATCCAGGAACAGATAGAACAGTGAACTTAGGCGTAGAACCAATCATAATCCTTTAATAAAGAAGTGCAAAGAGTTTTACCTTCCGATAAGAAGAAAAAGGTTCAAAAGGAAATATGTCAAGAGCTTTAGGACAGCAGCGTCCGCTGTGCGGATTTTGAAGGCGTGTACTAGACTGGCACAGAACCGGGACTGGACCTAATATCCGACTGAAACCAAAGAGGTTTTCTCGAGACCGTTCGCATCTCGTCAAACAATGGCAACCTTCTAAACGTATTTCTGGTTTGCTTCTCGTAAAACTTGCCGTTTGAAGGCATCTTTAAATATATTTTCTCAATTACTGTCAAAATTCACTTATAATGCGAACAGAAATTTAAAGAAGCGTTCTAGCAGACCTTATATATTGTATGTGGTGGATGATATCCGGAAATTGTTTTATCTATATCTACCTCCGTCATTTTAGATTGCTACAGACAACCTCTGGATGAATAAAGCTATTATGCTTCGTGCAAGACGTTGTGAGAGTTTAATATGCTTTACTAATTTTCAAAAAAAAAACAAAAAAATACATAATACTAAAAAGGTTGCAACCAACATCTTTTAACCCAACTGTCATAAGTGAAATTTTACTATACTGATTAATATTTACTAGCGAATCACTATTGCATTGTACTTTCATGCATAAATTACAACTACAATCATGCCAATAGTTGGTGGCTCTTTAAAGATGTTACATCACAGCTTTTATAATTTTCAATGTTAAACAGAAAGGTTTAATTTAAGCTTGATTAAAAGCCAAACAAAATTATAATTACAAAGCAAGCAACACAACAACATACATTCACTTTAAAATTACTTAATGTCAATAAAATAGCGACACATGCATATATAAATATGTCTGTTAATCATACATTATCAAGTTCCCTTTCTAATTACATAACTCAGCCGACAATTCTACGCAAAAAAATAAACAATTTTTATCGGCATCTGCCACATTTGTATGTGCATAAATCAAAATGTTTTATCGACCTTGCGCGCGTCCGTGCATACTTCGATACATCTATATATGCATATGTATGTTTGCATGCATGCATAAGCGTAGATAACTTTCACTACCTTCCGCCAGGGATAGAGTATGTGTATTAGTGAAAAAAGATAAGATGAGGAAATACGGTTTAAAAGCATAAGGTGCAGATATGCGCTATGCGCTAGAATGTGTGTGTGTGTGTGTGTGTGTGTGAGGAAGATATTAACAAATCGATGGGTATGTAAATTTTAAAGATGAAATGGACACATGTGCAATTTCAGGTTTCAGTCGATTAATTTCTTGCAAGCGGGCTTTTTTATTGGTTTCTTTCTTCTTGCAGCTACTCTTTCACTATTGTTAATCTATCGAATGAAAAAAATGACGATACAAAACTTTTAACAATTTCAAGATTTATATTTTTTTCCCCCCCAGTTAGTGTTGATTTTAATTTAAGTATTAATCATTGAAGTGCTTTTCTTTATTACACGCTCCGTAAACTTTCAATGGGTAGGCAAAGGATGGGCAAAGCATCAGTCAAACACAGTAGGTTATTTATTTGTGAGTACCTGCTGCGTCGTTAGTGCCGCTAGGTGCAATTTGTCAGTTGGAGACTAGAGACGATCGGATAACTAAAAAGAAAAGAGTCACGAAAGCCATTTGGTTTTCAACATTCTTCTTCTCTGTTACTTTTCGTCACTTAAACGTTCCGTAAAACCCTCGAAACAGGCCTTTCGTAAATTTCGTAAAAAATATTTTAGGAGACTGTCTTGCAAATGCCCAACTACTTGTAGTGATGCGTGTTCTAAACATTGGAGAACAGAACTCCAAAATTATTGAAAATAACTGTCTAACGCCTCTCGGCGGGCAAGTTTCTTCCTTAAACGGAAACAAAGGCAATATGGCAATATTTATCGGAGTCTCTCTCTTCATGTAATAGCATAGCATAGTTTCATACATGTCGATGTCATGGGTCCATCATCATTAATTTAAGATACACTTGCTCTAAAATTATAAGGAGACATTCATCAGGAAATATTAATGCAACGTGTTTGAATATTGGATTTGTGGGAAATCCTTTTATTAACAAGATATTACTATAAACGCCTATTTAGTTTGTTATATGCCTCCCATTATTTCTGCAGTTATCCAATGTATGAACAAGAAGACCTCTTGAGTTCTGTTGATTCAAATATGTAGAAAAGTCTTACGGAGCTTACTTCGAAATTCTATCAAACAGAAGAAATAGCATTTAAATATCTTACTATTCAAATTTTTATTTGTATTTTCCCAAAGAAATATTCTCTCTACTTGTAGCAAGGTGACATTTTTAATTAGAGACCTAAAAAAATCTATACCAAACGATATCAAAAATCAAATATGGAAAAGCAGGAGACATCAAAATTAAAATGTGAAGTTGAAATATATATACGATACTTCAGGATAACTTGGTTGATAATTGTCTATAATACCTTTAAAACTCAGACTTAGACTTATATATACAAATTTTATTATTGTGTCTACAATTTGGAAGAAATAAGGGTAAAATTTGAGAGCATTGCGTATTCTCCTCAAATTTCCTGAACAATATTCCGAGAGCAAGGCAGTAAGAATGATGTTAACCAAATGCTATCAATCGAGTATTAGTTAGCTAGTATAGTTATCGGAATAGATTTACAACGTTATTGAAAATAATTAAATTATATTAAATAAAATTACACCAAGGGATTAATAACGTTTCTCGATGATAAATCCTCACGAGTAGTAGACAGAACTTTAGAGAAAAGTGTGTCGATAATTCTCAATTTATTAAAATTTATGCATTTTTTATAAGTAAATATACAAACTATGAACTTAGAGAGTGATACAATTTTAAAACGATTTATCAAGTGAAATCCTGTAATTTTTTCCCACCTATCCTTCATTTCGTATTAAATATTATTTTATTACACATACAAAAAATTAAAACTTGTGTGAAGTTAGCTATGGTTCCGGAGTTTTTCCAGTGCTCATTCAGAATAGTTTCACTTTTTACTTTGCAACTTTATTTTAATCGACTTATATGTTCTAAAATCAATTACCGATTTCTATATTTATGAGGTGCACTGGTATGAGTGCTGCATACTGAATTTAGATCACACCTATAAGGAGAAATACTATAGAAAAATGCAATGAAATTAGGTTGAATCACATACAAATTCCGACACTTGGACTAGAGACTATGGAGAATGGTCAAAACGCTCCATACCTCGATTCAGTTGTATGGAAAATTACATTTGCAAAAGTAGTGGAGGAGGTAGGAGACGAGTAGGAGAGGAGGTTGGCATTAAGAGATCTACCCCAAATCCTTCTAGTTTTGAACTTGCCACTAAGAGCTCTATTTGTAGTGCTTAGTCAACTAAAGTAAAGATAAGTAAACTAACCTGCCAAATATTTAGATCTACAAAAATTTACTGTTGTAAATGATATATTTGCCAAAATATATATTCGGCTTACAAATTCGCTTTAATAGCAAAAAAATTCACACAAAATCAAGAAATCCATTTGTAGCAATAAATAAAAGTAAATATTTAATTAAAAATTTAGGAAGAAGTAAAAAATACACATTCATCTGTACACAGCATACATGTATGTATGTATATATTATACATTGTATAAATCCCAAGTAAATGTAAGCGTTGCAAAAATATTTGCTTTTGCATTTAAAATACATTTTTCACAATTTCGTATAAATTTGCACGAAAATTGAGCAAACAGAAAATAAAATTATATTAAAAACCGAAAATGCAAATAGTGAAAATGCAATTATTTGCCGTGAATGTGGCTGATCCTTGAAGGTTCGCGCCAACAGCTACACAAGTACAAATACACTTGAACACCCAACAAATGCAAACTACGCAATGCGTACAACAAAACCATTCATGTTTGCGTGTAAAAATGTATTTTGTACACATAAATATTTATGTTGACACAGGTATACATAGATATATGTATATGTGCATTTATGCAACGTGTCATTTTTACAAAACACCAATAGCAAGATGCATACAAACATACACCCTTGCATATGTATGAGCCACCACTCAGCCTCCCGGGTTGTCTGTAGCCGCGCCCCGTTCACTTCCTGCTCTCGAAAACTCAAACAAACACTTAACCGACGTCAACCACTGATATCTCTATGATTGTTGTTGTTTTTGTTTTATCTTTTTTTCACTCATGTGTTAATGTCACATGCAAAGCACATACAATACTACCAGTTAGTACTAGTTCATACGCATATGCAAGTATGTACGTATATATGTATGTGCACGTTGTGTATTGTTGTGTGGTGTTTGCGCCGGCGCAAAAGCCGCAAATCTAAAACAAGTCAAATTGCTCGTTGCTGGTTGTCGGCTGCGAGTCGCGCTGTTGCCGTTGCCAAGTGTCCATCATCATCAAATAATCGTCACCATCATCATCATCAGCCTCAACATCCACATCAATTTATCGTTGCTGTCATAATTTGTGTTGTTATAGTTATTTTTGCGAAACTTTTAATGCTCATTTGTAGCGATTTATTGTGTCACTGGCACTCGTATTTGCATTGCGGGCCACGTCACGCGAAACATGAAAAACAAATTTTGACCCGCTTTCGGTTGAGTTTTACAACTTCCCCAATTTGATTTTCCAAACTACTTGGTTGCAATGGCTTACATTCGAAATTTGTTTAGTGTTTACTTTTGTCGTTTCCATGGCATAACAAAAACATAACTAGTATATTTGTTGTTTTTGTTGTTAACTGACTAACTGTACTGAGTTGAAAATTAGATTGGAAAGTCCTCAGAAAATAGTGCATATGTGTATATCACTAGAATTTCTTCGAGATTGGAAGATTATTAGCCATCGCTAATATTTCGAAATTTTTTTGGGGTCAAAAAAATTGGCCTTTAGGTTAACACTTTAATCTCATCTAGAAACTTGTTATTGAGTAATTACCTTCATGAATCAAGTCGGATCTGCAAGTCTTGAAGCTCGTTTAGGAAGTAATGATACACGGTTGTGCGCAAGAATATGAACACGTTAGGCTAAAACATAGTTCCTATACAAAGATCGCGCTGTCTCATTTAAAGCTGAAATTTTAAAGCAGATGTTATATGGACTATCATTTGAGGACATTCAATTGGAATATTCGACCCCCTATTGGGTTAAGACGTCTCCATTTGACTGATTAATGTCTTCTGGAATAAGACGGCTAACATCATCGCTACCCAAGAAATGTAATGAACTAGCGGGGAATAGGAAATTAGGCTTCGCGACGTCTACTGCAGGGAGCATGTAAGAACATGGGTATTTTATAACGGTTTGTGGTGGGAGAAAGACTACATCGCCGAGTACTGATATTAGTTTCGAAAAAAACTCGTGCTCATTATTATCAACGCGAAGGTAAGAAGAAAAGCAATCAGTTCACCACTGTCAAAAAATTTAGTTTATTCGATGGCGCTTCCAAGCTTCCGACAAGATATTGATGCCAATTAATTTGGCTGGAGACAACACAAAAGGAGGTTTTCTCCAAACCGAAAAACCCATGACTAAATCGATCACATTGTGGCAAATGACAGACAAACTTTTCTTTACTTTTTCGTTGGGTTCTAATGGCCTAACCGATTTTGGTGTAGTCCGGTGATGCGCTCCAATTCTTCATTTAGAATGGTTGCGCTCCAATTCGCAACAACAAAAATTTCCAAAGCTGGGGTAGGCTTCAATTTACTAGTTTATTTGGTTGGAAACAAAATAAATTATGCAGAAGGTTGCCACGTATTTTTAGATTTTGGAAAAATATCTAAGATAAAGAAACGCTGCAGTGTTGCTCTCAAATTGAAGACGTTTGTAAAGACTATAACTGAACATATTTTGTAAGAATCGTTGCCACCTCTTTAAAAACCTTAACTTGTTAAAATTTATAAAGTTCACAAATCATGACAAGTGGAAAATATTTTTAAGAAGGTCTGAAACATTTTTTTTAGGAGACAAATTTTAGGATGCTTGCCACGTTTTTAAAAACAAAATAAAAAAAAATATGAAAATCTTAATTATATAAAATTGACATGATTTACGAATTGTGTGAATATGTGTATCAAACTAAAAATGTTTAAGTAGCAAAAAATTTTGAGAAAGGTTGCCACATGTTTGAAAAATATTGTTTAACTAAAATACTTATATAAATAAGCAAGAGCAGCAAACTTTACCGATTTGAGAAACATTTATGTATGTCGGAAATAATTTGTATAAGGGTTGCCACCTGTTAAAAAATGTATTCCAACAAATTTAAAAATTAGTTATAAATTTTAATACAATGAATATGAATTCTGTAACCAGTTAAGCGTAGTTATTTATAAGTCAATTAAAAGGTTAATACTAATTCAATGCTACTACCACAAACTAATCAAGTCACTCCTCGAAAATTAAAGCCAAATTATTTAAAATAAACTAAATATAATTAGGGAAAATACTTTCCATCCAATCCATCAACTAATTGTTTGAGTCATACGCCATAGGGGTGCAAGGGAAAATTATCACTGCTCAGAGAAGTTTAATTTTCGTCGCGTCACCAGATTGGTGAGTTTTTTTTCCTTGATTGGCTAATCATTTGATTATCAAGCCATTTTAGTGGCCTTGAAATGAAACAATAATCAATAATTAAATTACTTTTGAAAGTTTTTACACCCATTGATTTTTAGCTTATTAATTTTACCAGTCTTAATATTAGACATTAATCAGACAAAGAAAATTTTCATTATATTTAACAAATAGATATGGAATTTCATATGTAAATAAGCGTCTGCGTATAAGTACGCAATCAGCTCTTTGTGCCACAGCAAGCCACTATATTGAAGATGGTGTCACATTGTTTAAAAGTTTGTGTAATTTTTCATTGGCCATTAAAATACTCGTATTTCATTGCCCAGCTCATTGGATTGCGCGCAGTCCAAATGTGTTTGTAATTAACACGACCACGTTCCTCATTGTCGTTTTTATTTGCTCGTTTAATTGTGTTTACAGCCTCAAATGGGCATGTAGGTACATGTATGTGCAAGCATGTTTATTAAATTCATTTACAGGTGAACTGTATATATGTTGTTTTTATTGTTATAATTACCGGTGGTCACATTAGCAACAATAGATTAAATGTTAATGAAATTTGCCTGTTGCAACAAGCAGGCAATGTTATTAACCCAACTTTGCTGCACTTTCCACTTTTTTTACTTTGCTTTGCTTTGCTTTGCTTTGTTTACTTTTTGTTGTTTTTATTTGAATTTTTTGCTACTAAAATGCAATAGGTGAAGGCCAAGTGTCGCGAATTTGCATTTGTAATGTTATGTTAATGAGACTGAAATTGTTGTACGTTTTTTGTAAGCTCTGCTACATTTGCTTGACATAAATTTATGTCCGACTATATGAGGAAATTTTGCAACATAATGACAATTTCAAATGAAGATGGCAATTCGTAATATTTCAATTTTAAAAGCGTGCGAAGATATGAATTCAAAAGGCATAGAAATGTATGCGAACTAATTATCATATGCATGTGAGTATGAGTACAGCACTTGTGAATCCAAATCAAGAATAGTCCATATTTTGCTGAGATCTCAGAAAATGAAATTATAAGAAAATATTTTCAATTGCAAGCTCCCTTAAACTTAATTTGTATGAAAATCGTGTTTTTTTTTCTTATGAAGCTTCCTGACATAACACTTTCAAATAGGTGGCAACCTTTTAAGTAATCTTCGAACGCTTTTCTCCGACAGAAAAGTAAAAATATTTTCTGACTCATGAACCTAAGATTTTTATCCATATATTGAAATAATCATTCGAATGAATGTTGTAGAGTTTTTGATTTTTAAACAGGTGGCAGCATTCCTCAACAATATTTTCACTTGTATGCTTTTTTAAAAGTAAGTTTTCCAACCTAAGACTTTCAAATAGGGACCTTGGCAAAAACCTATATCTGTGCCTTTCGTAAGTCCTATGATTTGAATGAAAACTACAGAAAATTTATCATTTTATTATTTTTGTCTTACTTACACAGAAGTTATTATCAACAATTATCAACACATTAACTATAACTGCATATTTCAAAATTACTAAAGCAGCAATGAATCCTTATGAGCCTTATATCATAATCAGTGCTCCACAATGGGTGGGGAAGCGCCCACTTGTGTGTGAAATGCGCATCTCCCAAGCCGCTTGTCCAAAACAAACCAAATTTTGCATATGACACTAGTCCTGCCTACATAATATATGATGCTACCTTAAATCAGTTCATACTTCCCTCTATCTGCATTATAAGCAGTATACAGATCTCCATCTCTAGTTTGACTTTCAAGTGGCTATCTAAAATAATAAGCGAGCTAACATAATGAAGCCATGTATGTTGGCGCTGTTCTGCTAGAACTTATTCCCCACTTCTTTGAATTTCATAATATCTTCTCAAATAGAAATATGTCTAATGTCAAAATAATAGTGCAGGAGGAGTCAAGACAGAAACAACCTCGCAAAGCTTGGTTACTATATTGACTAATTTTCGATTTTTAATAAACCTGGCATACCGAGAAATAGAAATAGAAGAAATTGCAGGTATTTATTGCAGCCTCATTTTTGCTAAAGGGCTTCTGTTCATTTTTGCCAGGAAATCCATTTTAGTAGCATTGTTTAAAAAGTTTCATTTCCTCATACGAAAATTACCAAATTACCGTTAAATTGGGAAATTAAGCTCAGCTTGTCAAAACAGACAAACTAAAAAGATGTAGCTAAGTAAGTGTGTCCCATGGCGTGCATGGCGCTACCTCATTATCGCAAGGCTTAAATACTAGAAACACTTGCGAATTCTCATTGCAACAGCTTGCAGTGATGCATTAAAACCAAAAAACCCAAATTACGCCGAAATTACAGCGCGCAACAGAAGCTTAGACCCCAACAAAGCAGTGTTGACAATGGAATGCTGCGCACTGTGAACAGCTTGCGGACGCTTTGGTGGCTGCACCAACTTATGTACTCACGCACCAAATGTGCACGTATGCGAACGGGAGTGCGAAAATTCGCGCAAGTACTTTGAAGCACATACGCAAACATTCACGCATTCATGTTCTCACATAGTAAATCACTTTGAAGTGTGTGGAAGGAATGACCACTTAATGGCGCCAACAACGACACGATTTGCTGGGGAAACGCTAACGGTATACCCTGCAATTACCGCCGAGGTCATACGCAGTTTAGGGGGGTAATAGTTTGAGGAGTGAGTTGTAAGCCTTTTACGAGCGGCAAATGTTCATCCAACTATGATTAAAAGGTGCCACGACGTAGCTTCGGCACTCGCTTCTGATTTTGTGGCTGTCACAGTGCTCGAACTTGGCTATGAAAGCTGCAACACATCTTCGGGTAAAAGCGAACATTTCTAGCTTGCTTTGTTGCATGTAATTAAAACTAGAATGTGGCAGGTGTGTAAGTGACACCTACGACACGCTAAACATTCCATAACCGGAATACCCTACGACTCTTGCAGGCTCTGAGAGCATTTTCACGCTTGCCATGTGGAATTACAGACTGCTTTTTCATTGGGTGGAGAATAACACCAATGATTGTTGCAATAATGTGTGGCAAGTGGGCATTACACTTTGGCTCCACAGTTGCGCCACATGGTCAGGTCTGTTGTCTACTGCAGTGCTTTTCAATAATGAAAATTGCAATTTTAATGACATTTAGCAGCGTGAGATGATGATGATGATGAGACAATGTTGTTGCTTGCAACTGTGTGTCATTGATCAGCAATGAAGGTCTGTGAAGGCTGCGTGTTGGTTAAGTATCACATTACACATTCCAGCAGCCAGAGCGATTGGCCACAGTTCTAGTAATTGCTGGCGGTTATGTGTGCAGCTTGTTGTGGCCTGTTTGTGCCTGGTTGTTATCCTTGAACGCCTTCATAGGTAAAACTGTCAACTTGTCAAGTGTTCTTACTGCTTCAAGCGAATCATTTTTTTTATTAGAAAATGAAAATTTGAAATTTTGTTTCAAGAACAAAAAATTACTATTAAATAAAAGTGAAAAACCTCCGAAAAAACAGAGAAAGTAAATATTAAAGTTAAATGAAATCCCGTCGTATTTTCATTTCATTCAATTATACTACAGGATACTCATCACAAAGTGCCGGTCGGTGTCAATGTCCGTTGTCGGAAATATTTGCAAGTCTTACCCAAGAGCGGCAACCTACAATAACTGAACATAAAGACCTTTTCCGACATATTTATCGCCCGAAAGGGCTGCAGCTATTGGCCACGTGTCAGGTTTGCAACTTTGCAGTTAGACGACGTCAAATTTATCTAATCGAGAGAGTTTATCTAATAGAGTTATATATAAATGTTCAAGATTGCGAAAAAAGTTAAATTCTGAGTGACTGTCTGCCCTTCCGTTCGTCCGTGCAGGTGATAATTTGAGTAAAAATTAAAATATCTTGATGAAACTTGGTACACGTGTTCTTTGTCATCATAAGAAGCTTGGTATTGGGAGTATCGGGTATATGGCCATACCCACAAAGTAATCACGCTAATCGAAAACCTATAAAGTTCTATAACTAGGCAACAAATTCAGATGCAAAGGTGTTATTTAGTGCAGGTAGTCCTATGAGAGGGGGCATCTGTGAATGAAAAATTTTGCAAAAAATAGCAAGACCCTGCCTCTCATTAGGTTTAATGTAGATATCTCATAAGCCATTAAAATTATATCAATCAAACTTGCTCCGACTAAGTTTTTCTAGGATCTCCTCGTATACTGAGAAAATGATTGACATCGGATAATAACCACGCCCACCTCCCATACAGAAGTTATGTTGAAAACTACTAAAAATTAACTCGCTGAAGAAACACCCCAGAAACAGTAAATCTTACAGTAAATATGGTACGGAAGGGTTTCAAAGGAATCCGTGTAAAATTTGGAAAATGGGCGTGGCAATGTTCACTTTTAGAAGAATTTCAATATCTCAGAAAGCGATGTAACTATTTCATCCAAATTTTGTACATGACATTGTATTTGCATCTTTACGCCACTTTTTGAAAATGGACGAAATAACACAATTTTTAATTTCATCTGATTCTTTGACATTAAAGCATATAAATAAAGCACCAATTAGGATATTGGAATGAGATTTTGTTCAAATAGTGCCTTCCGTGCGTAAAAATTACCCAAATCGGCACATAACTTTTCAAGCACCAGATACGAAATATAAGGACCTCAGTAAATATAGCTGATTTAATACCGAGAATATCGCTCAATCTATAGGATATCGTGAAATTAGAAGATTCTCTTCCCATTATAATAATGTGCTCTCGTGTCAAAAATAGGGAGATCGGGTAAATAATTTCCCTAGCCCCCATATACCTAATATACGGATTTTCAACCTCTGAGTAGACTTTATACCATATATTTCGGTCAATATGTGAGTTATCGCTGTGAAATTCAGAGGGCGTTTCTTTCTGATAACAATGTACTTATGTGCTTAAAGTAGATAAAATGGGGTAAATACTTCTCTTAGCCCCCATATACCTAATACAAGGATTTCAAACTTCCAGTTGGTTTTATAATGTAAATAGTGTAAATACCGTATATATCGGTCAATCTGTGATGTAGCTTAATTAAAGTTACACAGCATCTTTTCCTGATAATAAGAAGTCATGATCCCAAAATAATAATAAAATCAGATCAGTTCTACCCATAACCCTAAATACCTAATATAAGAATTTCATGATTCGGTTGGCCTCATAGAGTATAAATCGGTCAATATGTAAGATACCTTAGCAAAACTATGTGAATGTATAATATTGGATATACCATAGTTTAATACCGAACATGTGCGAAATCGGTCAACGAATTATCCCAGCTCCCATATACTACATATAATGATTTTCGTTATTCTAGCAGACTCTGTGCCAATATGTCGGTCGGTGTGAGACTTATCTTTATAAACCTGAGTAAACAGGAAACATATTCTCTAGTGCACTTGAGTAATGACAAAAGGTAATGCAATCAGTCCAAACCTTCCCCTAGGCTAAATATACCCGATATAAGAATTCCCGACTTTCCATCTGACTTTAAACCGTTTATGTTGGTCAATATGTGTGATATGATAATGAAATTAAGTGGATAAGTTTCCTTAAACATAATGTGGCTTCGCGCTAAATATGAAAGGAATCGGTCTAGATCATAGCCTAAGCCGCTTATTGCTAATATAATGATTTCCTTATCTCTGTTTAACTTTTTCCTCACGCAACTAACATATTTATTAAACGACTTTGGTTGACTTTATATCGCATATGCCTTATTAAGTTTGGAGTTAATTTGGTAGATTTTAATATAGATATTTCGGACAAGAAGCAAAATATTGTAATGAAAGTACGTGAATCTTCAACCTGTAATATAAGATACCAAATATGGTTCTAATCATTTCACGGTTTCATCGAATAATGCATGTTTTTTAATTGTGAGACTATAAACTGTTCGGTTACACCCGAACCTAGTCCTTCTGTAATTGCTTTGTCTAAATTTTAGTTGGACAGAATGGATCGGAGAAAAAGTAGGCAAGCTTTATAAAATGAAATAATATCATCTTTCGAGGTAAAGATTTTCTAAAAGTTACATGGAGGTTTTTGATGATATCGAAGTTAATCAGCATATTAGATTTCAGATATTACGATCTGCTCAGGTTAGAGGAAGTGGCTAACATCGGTCGAAACTCTAGCATTTTTGTACCTGTTAATTGTAGTAGAACAGCAATTTGCTTACATCGAAGTAAAATAAAAATGTAATATATCTGTCTTGTAGGTTTGTCTTAAAGCCCTCCATTTTTTGCCGTTTTTCAATTGAATTTGAAAACCAAATCTGCACTGCACTGCGAAGCTGTGTCAGTTAAGTCAAGGGTGTCATAAATAAATTTTTGAATGAGGTGCTCAGAGTAATACAAAATCGCTAAGTTCAATTAAATTGATTGCCTCATCTGTGTAATATTAATTTAATTTTAGAAAAATCCATTATTGAATATTTACGTACTCGTAAACGAGGAGTTATGAAATCTAATACAATAATAGGTAAATTTAAGAAACTTTAGTTTATAAAAACCATCCCTGTCTTCACCGGAACTACGGGCGCATTTGCAAACCAATTATCTATGCATCGTTCTAATCTTCATCTGATTTTTCGCATCGACGGTATTACAAATAGCAGTACAATAATCCTTGAATAATTTGCACAAAGCAAATTAATATTATTTAAATAAGGAAAAACTGTGTTCGAAAATATACACCTGTGCTGACTGTGTAGTAATGATAAGGTTTAAATCCCTAAGCTACAATACTGCTACACCATAAACTTAAGACACACACACACACACACAACAACAACTAAGCAAACCATTATGCGGTTATAGTAGCAAGGTAACGGTTTTGATCATGCCACTAATAGCTTAGAAGTAAGCCTGCGTAAGTTAGTGGCGCAGCTGCGTGCCTTTTCCGTCTCCACCCAGCACTTCTGCCATCAGCCAACCACTCGGCTAACTTCATTTCGTACGCTTAATTAGCATAATACAAGCAACATGACAGCAGTCGCTCAAGCGTTTGTCGATTGTGCTGCTTATCTGCTAATTCATGACCAAATGGAGGCTGCGGTTAAGATATGCTGCACACTCGCGCCCAAACTAGTAGCATACATAAGTAGTACTTAAATGTATAACAACGCGTTTTAGGCAGATGATTGTAGCAACAAATGCGCCACCTTCTACGAAGGCGTGAAAGCATTTTAAGTATTACGTAGAAGTAAGATAATATAACTTTAAGTGGTTGTATAGCACGTACTCGAGTAGCAGTAAATGTTAAGTTGTTTGGAAGTGTGCTTCTATTGCGATTTCAATTTTAAATACTTAAGGCACACTTCCTTATCTATGAAAATTTGCTGCAACAGTTTCATCAATATTCATCGATTTTTGTATTTCTTGTAAAATGCTAACAAAAAGTGAGTGTGCCCAAGATACTTATAATATTATGGGTGACTATTTTAGCTTTATCACAATGATACCACTCCAACGTCGAAATAAGGCGAACACTTTAACGATATGGTTACAAGGTATTGTTAAATACGTTACAAATTTTGCTGATAATTTCGTAACACTTAAAGGTTCACCTTCTGTTAAAATAAAATGGTAGAACTGTTCAAAACACTTTTGGCAGATAATAATGACAATTCAGTGTAAGAATGCAGCAAGCGGAGCAAATGTGCATGAGCCGACTAGCGAAAAGTTAATGATGAGTAATTTATGGAAGGTATCTAAGTAGCAGATTTCTTTCAAATTCTTCCTCTAATACCTTTGCGGTAAACGTTTTCTTCACTCAATTTTAAACTCATATGAAATTGTATAACACTTAATTAAAAAACATTTCGAAGTTCATTCCAAAATTTAGAAAATTTTATAATTTCCTCATGAACACTTTAAGAAAAAAGTTTACTACCGCTTAAATGCATTTTTTTCAATAACTTAAATGGCAAAATTATGGCTGCCTTTTTTTTCATGTAGACTTGAATTTAAATTTCAAAATCAATAGGTCCCAAAATTAAAAATACAAATTAAATGAGCTGTTTTCTTAGTTACAAGAAAAACAGTGTTGCCATAATGTATTTTTATTTTAGCAATTTATTTATTTATAGTGGGAGTAAGGCAAATCTTTCGTTTCGACTTTACTGAACATATATTTTGGTATATAAACAAATTGTAAAAAAACATTTTAATAAAAAATTACGGCTACAGCATCAATCTTCTGAATCACCTTTTTCGTAACTCCCCTACAGGCGACGGTAGTTCTAGGAACTAGTGTTATACGAAAAAAAATAAAAAGCGTGATTTTAATATACACAAGACTTGTTAGTGAAGTGCGTAAGTTTTTAGCTTACATACATTTTTCGCAAAATGGCGGACTTCTAAAAAAGTATTTAAAATTTTTTGGAAATTCTAAATTGGCCTAAGCCTTTGAACTCGACATTTAAAATTAAAAAATTGTCCTAAGTAATTTTTCATTAAAGCGACTTATATTCAATTCTCTTTAGATACTCTTTCATACTCCATACCCAACTTATGTAAAATTAGCTGCTTTGTGTGGAACTGAAAAATTATTATCAAAGCTGTAAATGAGGACGTAAATTGAGAAAATAATCTTACCAAACAATTTTACTATTCATCCAATTGCATTGAAGTGATGAAAAAGAGTGGAAAGGAGGTTATTAAAGTATAGTATATGTTTTTAGCCGAAAGAATATATATTGTCTATATAGAACTAATGTTGTTTTATATAAATACTCAATATGTAAATGTGCTTTGGGTTGTTATATTCAGTCTTTCGTGAAGCCACTCAAAGAACTCAATTAAATCTTTTGTGTCGACAAAGCGCATTAAACTGATCACAAATCTGCTTTGGTGTTTCATTTATATTCCCGTAAACTCAATTGGATGTTTAACGGTGTGAAATGGGAGATGTTTCACCTTTGATCTCACAAAGGCGGGATAGTCACGAAGGAAGTGCTGAGATGTTTCTACTTTGTCTTCTTGCAAGCAGCTTCTGATTTTATGATGGCTTGCTTATCATTTACTATAATTGAATTATTTTTAATTCTCGGAGATATAATTTCTTGAAATATAATGAAATGTTCATTAAGTTAAGTAGTACAGGTCTTATAGACCAACTTTTTATATCTAACGAATCGTTTATCCGAAGTACATCATGTTGGCAATATAGAGATATCAGAGTCTTTAAACATCACTTTTGAATCGACTCCAAATACTTTGGTTGGATTTCAATATAGAATGAGACGCTCTGACACTCGTACTACAATCCAGTTTTATCATCAATAAATAATTTAAAAGTGCACATATATTTAGCTTTATTTTACAGTCCTCGAAGACCCTTTTAATTGAGAACATTAATGTTAAGTGGAATACAGGTTTAATGTTGACGTTTAAGTTTTGGTTATTATTTACACCCTTTATTTACCCTTCTAATTCACAAAACCAGACTATGCACATGCACAACAATTTAACTTTTCTTAGGATAAGTTTCAGTCTAGCGACTTTAGACTTTTTAAATCTCAATCCTTCAAAAATACGAAAAAGGAAAAACGAACTTAATTCTTTTCAAAAATTCCATGAATTAGAGCGGATTTTCATACATGTGCATTTCATTTGTGTGTAAGTCACTGTCAATGACAACACTGCTGACATCGCTGTCATCGCGACGGCGGTATGCCTACGCCTATGCACGAGGACTTAGTGTCAATGCAACGATACAATATAGATTATATGCATATGCATATATATTAGATCCACCTGTACAGTAGAAGCAAAAAAGTCACTCTTTAGACAGACTAGTAAAAAAACAAGAAATAAAACGATATGGGGTTCAAAAAAATTAATTATTTTACAATGTTTAGTATATTTTGGCAATGCAACGTTAATACCCTGCACTTTTGGCGTGACCTCCTACACGGGTTAATATATACCCTGCTGCTCACATGTATATATGTGTGCGCGGAATTATTGAATTTTAGTACATGCCCACCCTAAATATCTTGACATTCACCATGGTGGGTGTGTAATTCATCGAAGCGTTAGAAATCCGGGGGGTTTCCAAGGTTCATCGAAGTGATCCGATTTCAATGCAACGAAGCATGAGCTTTGCAAGGCAACAAAGCCAACAAAACACTGAATGGAAAACATGCTGTCACATGCAGGGTACTTTCATTCATGCTCCTTCACAAATAACATTTCAATATATTGAAATATTGTATGAAATGAAAGCTTTGAATATGTGAATTTTCTACACAGAAACTCTGCTCTAGGATTTTTGTTATTAAAATTGCTTAATACCGGTGCTTTTAAAGTGTTTGAAATATGATAATATTTTACAAATATACCCAATGATACTTTCGAAAATTCACCTCTGTCTTAAGAATGAGCGCGGGATAATCAAGTGGGAAGATATAAATAAAATTTTAAATTAATCAGTTTTTTCGTAAAGAAGGGAAAAAGTAAGGAAGACTTGATAATGTCTTCGAAGGGAACAAGAGTTATTAAAGAAACAGCTCCTCAAATATAGATATTACCTAGACCTAACTTAAGGTAAATCTATGGTGCACCAAATGATAGTCATGACGTCAAGGCACTCGGCTACGATGGCGAACGCCAACAAATACGTTCCTTCCGAGCTCTCACGATTTGAATATCAAATAGAGAAAGTCATATAAACCCCTCTCCGGGTGGATGTAATCAAAAAAAATTTAAATGTATACTAGCATAAAACAAAATGGCCATAAATTAATTGCATTAATTAAATAGTTTATGAACAGTTCTTTTTTTAGACCTTTCTTAAATTTCTATTTATAATAAAACCATCCTATAGAGTTTTGTTTTATGGAACTTTTTGTATAAGTATTATGTATAACTGGATTACCGATTCTTCCAAATGTTTATCTCTCAACAGTTGGTTTCTCTTCGGCCTTCTCGCTCGTCTATAATGAACTGATGAAGATTTTTCTTAATAAGATGCTTCCGTCAGTTTCTTTTGTTTCATTATTTCTTTGTCTATCGAAGGCATCGACAAATTTGAGTTTCATTTATCTCATCTTTCCTCTATTTGCTCAAATTAAAAGAACTAAATTAGGTCTCCCTTTATTTTTAAATGCAATTTTAAAAATATTAGGATTTATAATAAATTCCATCGGAAGGAGATCATGTCCATTTTTATTTAAATAAGACTAATCACAAAATATATAGCAAAAATGTCTCTCAGCAGTTACCAGCCAAGCTGTAGCCTTAATCGATCCCAGCTTGTAAGTTTGTCCTACGATTTATGACAATTTGTGGTACCTCCGTGTTGTATATTCTTTAAGTAAAAGTTTGTTAATGGCTTGTCACAGAACTATACTTAAGACAGATGTCACAATGCTTCCCACTAAAGTCAATCTGATCTGGTTACAGATATTTGTTAGTTTTGAACTGATCTTCAAAGCGCTAATAATCCATTACAAATAGAAATCCATACAATCGACCATTTCGGACAGTGTTCCAATTCAATCACTCTTAAAACTTCATAGAGGCTGAGAGAGCAATTTAAGAATTGCGCTATTGGGAAGGTGGTCAAAAAGGGAGGCTTTCGAAATTTCAAAATCTAGTACATAGATTCTCCATTTTAGCCCCCAAAACCGGTCAATTTTCCAAACCTGCATACAAATAAATATAACTGTTAAATATTCAGCAGCAAAAAGTGTACAAAACCTCAGCGTTTCACACAAATTCACCAATTTCCATTGTCTCGCTGCACACGAAAGACAGGCCAAAAGCAAACAATGGCGCAGACAGCAATAAAGAAAACGAGAGATCAGAGGCACGTAATCGGGATGCAATAGTATTAAACTTGCATGCGCAAGATGTCAGCAATGACAACAATTGCTGTAGTAAAATGCATAAATTGCAACTGCAACAGCAACAACAACACCTCAGCACAAACAGCCGTAAAATCAACAGCAACAACAACAGCAACAACAACGGCAACAGCAGTGACAGTCGTAACAATCTAAAGGTGCATGTTGCCAATCAAAACAGCACGAACCGAACTGCAACAAAGATACCGTCGACGAGCAAAACAAACATGAAGATAATAAAGCGACAACAACAACAACGGCGAAGCGACCAGTTAAAACTGTAACGTTGACAATGGCGTGCACGAAATACAAAATAAGCCACTTTAAGCCGAAAGTTAAGCAGCGGCGGTCTCAGCCCAGCTCAGCCCAGCTCAGCTCAGCCCCGTCACAGCCAAGGCAGGGCATTTGCAAGCCAGTCACTCTGTGCGGTTGTCGTCTTCGCTCAATAACAACAAAAAACACACGAATATACAACAAACAAGCAGCGCTTGCAACGCTTCCAATGCCCGCACAAACGAATCTTCAACGAGAATTAGAAGCAGTGGAAGAAGAAGCAGCGGTGATTCGGCGCTAGCGCAGTGCAAGCACAACGCCAAGCCAAGGGGAATTGAGTGTTCAACGTAAAGAGGCTGTGTTGAGTGGGAGTAGGGCTTTCGAGTGCTTGCAGGGGTGTTAGGGGGTGTTAAATGAAGGCCATGGCAGATTGCGTGCTGTAAAATGTATCATGAGGCACGTCGCCTACCGCAACACGTTAGCACAATGCACAAAGAGAAAAGAGCAAACTCGAACAGTAGCCGCAAAAAAACGCTGGAAAATAGTGCAAGAAAAAATTTGGTTTTAACCAAGCAGCTCAGGCGAAAGAGCGTCGAGGTGTGAATTCACGAAAGAAAAACAAACGGAAGACACCAATAAGTGGCACAATGTGCACGGCGTTGCACTATCGAACACCGAACGAGGCTTCAAGTTGTGCGGTGCCTACTGGCGGCAAGGGACAGAGATTGTGGCACAATTGAGATGAAGCACGAAAAGCGCTTTATCACCATTTTCCTCGCACAATATGCAATGAGCAATGAAGAGAAAATAGGTAAATATATTTGCAGCTACTAAATGTGCATTCGCTTTAACTGCGCATAAAATAAAATTCAGATTATTTTTTACATAAATTTCTATGGAATAAATAGCAAAAGATTATTATTTTGTAAGTTATGCTACCAAAAAGAGCCATTACGTAAGTGAGTTTAGGAATCAGCATCCACTTTCATCCCGTATAAATGGGTACGATCCTCATAACGAGCTTCTCATAACATCCGTTCGTCGTTTGTTGGCGGTTTAGAGCAAGTAGGAGCTAACAATTGACGGATACTAATGAGGTGGTGGTTGTGGCGAAAGATATTCCATAAATGGATTTGAGCAGTGCTGCCGAGTTGACAGTTTTTGGTCGGATATACATCCGGGACCGTAACGGTTATGGCAACCCGACTGTCGTGTGAAATGGAAATCCCTTTAATCTTAAGGTTGATGGTTTGAGATAATGTCGTCTCTGAATGGTATAACGAGTAATATGGATACAACTTCTGGGACATCTTTTTTTATTCTTATTTGTAATTAGTACTAAGAAATGAGCGCAAAAATTAGAAAAAGAGGCACAATCTTAGGTAGGTATTCATTAAATCAAAGATCAAACTTCAATTAAAATCAAACGATTAATGGTACCATCGATAACTTACTTTCTCCGTACATTACCGTTCACGATCGATATTATCAGATCTTTATCGGGGACTTCATGCAGGAAATCCAAGGGGCTCGCCGAAACATGTTTAAAAGGCAGAATACTGTTATATCACGATCTGGAAACAATTTTCTAACAATTCATAATTATGAATTACAAAACACAAACTTCCTAGTGAAACCCCCTCGAATAGAACGAAGCTGGATTTTTCCACCAGGGAGGTCTTAATGACAGTGGTACGAGTAGCAATAAATAAATTGCAGGTGTTAAGATTGGTGAGGATTTACCCTAACGTCAGCGTTTCTTCAAGATGTGATTATTGCGATTATTTCCCGAAGAATTTAGTCGAATTATTAACATCACATAACATCACATAAACTAAACTTCCGACATGTTCATAAGTTATACTGTAATATTAACCAGAAGCGTACAAGTTGACAATATGCGATTAGACTCTCTTGCGATGTTCATGAGAACGGTTTTTTGAATAGACGTTGAGCCTTAAGCATGAGTTAAAGTGTAACCATCACACCCTAGATCCAGCTTTGAATATATTAAACTGCTACCGGTAGTAAAGGCAGAGACAGTCCTATCTTGGCATAAAAACGCTTTAAAAACGGTTTGGCTTTTTCAGGTATTTTGATTACTTATTTATAGTATTTTGTTAACAGATTACATTACCGGAGTAAAAATGGAAAAAAAGCTTTAATTTATTGGAAATAAGAACGTGAAAAAAATTTGGAAATATGTCGAGTTGACACTTGATTGAGTACTAATATGAAATGTTTTTCGGCGAGAAAAAAAAAACGCTGGCCACTTCCATCGTCTCCCAAAGGCATTTTAACAATTATAGAGCCTAATGGAAACCGCAGCACTGCCACAAACTGCAGCTTCACTGCAGTTGGAACAGTTGGAATGCAATTTCACTACGTTAAGTATTACCACACTTGCAACGACCAACTTGATAATTATTCTCTGTTTCCCTTTGCTATATGAGCGGAGTGCACTTGAATACGAGCAAATGTGCATAATTAAAAGAAGAAAACAGGAGGAATAGCAGCACTATAAACAATATACATACGTATATTTACTTATGTGTACAAACGTATTTACCATCTATATGCCCATTTGTAGAAATCCCTGCACTACACTTGCGAATGTGCTTTATCTCTTTGAGAGGAAAATCTACGCGCTTGAAACCTCCACTTTCCTCATCTCCTCATCTCCTCATCACATTATCATTATCTCCTCATTCTCTTTTCATTCAAACTGAGCTCAGTTTTTCGGGATTTAAATTTGACATTCCCTTTGCTACCGTCGTTCTTTTGCACCTTTGCACATTTCTTTGCCACACCACCAATCTGTGGCAGTAGTGAAAAACCATTTGCTTATTGCATTTGCAACGTCTGCTTTAATTTCGAGTCTCCCTCAGCTTCTTTTCTTTTTTGCACTCTTCTCCTGCGCTTTGTTGCGGCTGTTGCGCCTCGTCAATCAGCTTCGGTACGTGCGTTTGCATCCGTGTTGCAGCTAAATGCGCTCCGTCCGCTCTTGCCACCTACAATAAAAAGTCAAAAGTAACTCACCTTACATCGTGTGACAGCAGCAACAACAACAACAACAGCAGCTGCAGTAGTTTCACTTTCGTTTGGGCGCGCTAAGTATTCGACATCTCTTCGCAAGCTGCCTCTATATACATATATATAGGCTTGTACGGCAGTGTGTATGTGTGTGCAAAGTGCGAGCTTTGGTTGCAGCTCATCTGCTCGCCGTCGCAGCGCGTAAAAATCGAAAGTTTCTGTCGCATGTTTTTGCCTTTTCACACCTTTTGTATTCTTCATGTTGCCGCATTCATTGCAACGGCAGACGTGATTTTAACTCCTTTCGACACTGTGTCCTTGCAGAAGCTTTTTCGGCTCTTCATTACTTATTTGATTTTTTCATACAATTTTACAGTTTTTCATGTTTTTTGTTTGTTTGGCCTTCACTCACAATTTGTGGTGTAAGTTTTTGATGTAACTTATATTTGTATTTTGTGTTCCCTGGATTTTCCAGATATGTTTCCATTTTCCAATTATAATACATGTATGTATGTAATGTATATAAGAAATCGAACATGTGTAATACACATACATAGGTATGTAATTTGGACTTATTCGTTGGACACGTTCGATTCTTATCTGAGATGGGCTGTATAAGGCATTTGAGCCAACTGAACTGAATTCTCCAACATCTGCCATTCTTTGGAGCTGTAATCGCTTCTTGATTTAGAGACGTATAGGCTATACTGCTCGTAGCCTAATCGATTGAAATCAAGTCATCTCGGCAGAGTAGGTCACACTGTTCCCCTCATACGACCAGTGTGTGCTAAGAACTTTAATTCTTGCTTCCATATCATATGTTGAGGTCAGTATGATGAGGCATATGTACATATAATAAGTTCGGGTCATTGTAAATGTTTTCGAAGATGGCAAACTTATGACTTATGATTCCAAAAATTTTACCATTATATTTATTATTTTATTACTAAATCATAGTAAATTACATAGGTTGAAGAAACAAAGATGCAGATCTAAACACACCTGATCTCCAACTGGCAAGCATTTTTTATGAAGAAATCGGTCAATATCCGCTTTTCATTGAGCACTTTGCTAGTAGTTCAACAGCTTCCCCAAATTTAATGTTAGTGCTTCATGTTAATCACCCTCCATCGTACATCTGATATATACGTCCAAATACTTTATAAATCATAATATCGATGCCAATCAATAGATCTCGTTACTCCTTAAAAAATATCACATCACATCAAAACCCATTACATCACATCATGTCACAGCACAGCCCATCACATCAAGTGAACATCATATGTATATCGCACATTAAATCATATCATAATTCAACTTCGAGACATCCGCGAAAGGACATGGTGAAGAAAAAGAACTGACATTCTCCCAAGCTACATATTATCTCCTAAATATTATATGAGGCATATAATATCACCACAGAATACTTTAAACGTAATTCACTGGTAAGCCAATTTCAAACAGATTTATAAAATTAAATGGGTGGTAAGGTCTCTGGTATACGATGGGCGCTAGTGCCAGATATTAAATGATTTCATAAATTTTTCGAACAATGTTGTGACGTATTGAGAGAACTCTATATATAACAAGTTTTTGTCGATCGTTAAACAGATTGTTAAGCTATCTAATGTTATTCCAAAGGTCCTCTATTTCCCTAATTGAGCTGAGTCAATCATTTTTAAACTTAAATGAATTAGTAAACATTGTATTACATCATGTCCCCATAATCGTTTTCCAATTATTTATTACTAATAATTAATATTAATATGTAACCATCATATCTTTATTTATGCTCCCAGTATTGTTATCGGTTAATTGATTAATTGAAAATCGAGTTGAAAAGAATTGACCTAGGGCGTAACTTGAAATGAGGACTTCAAAATCGTCGAATCCACAGACTCAAAACCCTCAACTATCCGTCAATGGAATTCGAGTTATAAATCTATAATCTTGATACCTATTAGGTTTGGAGGGTTAATAGCAATTGAAGGATTTTTCGCCATAGAACAATCAAAGTTGGAATCCCTCATGTATCATCATATGTCTAATTACCGAAAACGTTCACCCTTTGTCAAAATTTTGGGAAACTGTCCCTTTATGATTCATAAGAGCAACATGCATTTCAAATTATGAACTTACAACATCCGCAAATTACACAAATGATTCGCGATAAACACCAAATTACTCGAAAATAATGCAGTTATTCGCGAGTTCCTGTTAAATGGAAGTGTGAATAATTATGTAGTCTGCATAGACTTAAACTTACATACATATATACAAGTATTAAACTTGAAAACCTTTTGCTCATGGTAAACATAAATACAGGGAACACTAATACCCGCACAACGTCAGACCAAGCATAAGGAAATGAATAAGATGAATAAAAACACAATGACTGATCGTTGAAAAAACGGCTGCCATAATAAAAATAGAGTTTAAATAATAATAAAAACTGGAATTGAAAACGGAAATTTAAATAAAAACATTTTCCTCAAATCGATAATAAAACCTAAAACGATTAAAAATAGATAAATAATTTACTTCCAAATACACCCACTGACAACTAAATGGAAATTATTCAAAAATGTTTTCTCCATTTTAATTTCTATCTCGAGACATTCTTGACAATTATTACACTATATTTAACATCTGGAGCACATTTTGAGTCAGGAAATAGCTTTCGAACTTTTTTAATGAGACATCTTCGAGTGCAATGAACGAGAAAGCTATTAATCTCAAGCTCAGCATTAATTTTTATTCATTTTTAATTAAGTTCAACATTAATTTTCTCACTCCAATCTTTGCTTTGAAATAATCAGACGGAATAAAGTAATTACATTCAAGAACCAATTTTGAAAATATTTTTGAGGTTCCGAATATAAATCTGAAGAGTTGATCCAGTTAGAATTCCGTCATAGTTCTGAGTGTTTTCATCCGATACATGAGAGAGCACAGTTCTTGTTCATTAAATGCTCATAAATAACTCATCTAGATTCCGTAATGTGATTGGTAATATAATGATATTTATGTCGAAAGATTAAAATATAAATCATATTTATATTAAATAACAAATACGTATGAAATTAGTATTCAAAATTCATGAATCCAAAAAAACAAAAAAAAGGTTACGCTTCATCATTAATCCATCACTGATGACCAATAATGACCATAATATTATTTTGAAATTACAAAATATATAGCTTGCAACCCACCAGAGGCCAGACAACATAATAATAATACTAATAAAGTTGCATGTGAAAAAAGATAATTGTGACGAATAAAAAAATGTGAAAAGACGGAGACAGAAGAAGCGCCGCTAAAGCAAATATTAAATCACATGACCGCGAAGATAAAAAGGAAGTAAGACGGTGGCAATGGCACAACCGGCAATGTTTAGGCAATATAACAAGGTATTGCATTGCATAGCGGTGTACCGACCAGTTTCTAGTGGCAAGTAGCTGTGGCACGTTGTAAGATGCCGCCCGGTGTGCTGTTTGCAACAAGGTGCAAAAACGAAGCATACAGTGAGCGCTGCATGCAACCGGTCAGCTGTGCTGAAGAGCAACCACAAAATTTAATAACTTCCAGGGATGGTGGTCAATTTCATTTTCATTTCCAGTTAAAGTAACAGCACCTACAACCACAGCCACAGCCGTACACCGTACACCGTAATAACGTGCAACACAAAATTCATAGCGAATGCCGACAACAGAAACAGACCGCAACAAAAAAGTCACCACAACAAATTTTACCGCAAACGTTTTGTGCAGTGCAACTGATAAGCCAGTGGACGGTTGGTGCAACTTGAAATTTTTGTAATGTCGCAAGCGAAAAATGCTATTACTAGCGTACATAAACAGCCAGCAGCACAAAGATGATTATATAACAACAGAAATATAATTGCCACATTGATAAATGCAATCTACTCGGGTGAGTTGTGACAGAGGCAACTGGTTTTAGTTATTTTTTTTTTCGTTGTTTGGTTAGGTGAAAAGGAGGAACATCGCAATGACTAAGAACTGGAAAAAATAACAAAATAAATACATAATAAATCGCAAAGGCACACTTGCAACATCCGCTTTAAAATTATTAAAAGACACTTAAATGCAGCTTTAGGCTACTGATCGAAAGGAAAAGTGATCCGGAATATAGTGCAAAGAGCAAACATGTAGAATGATGCGTACACCGCAGTGCAGTCTTCGGTGCAACCACAAAAATGTCATGTTGCAGACCCTCGTGACAACTGAATGCATAAAAACCAAAACGCAGATGTTGCAAACCTGTTATCCATAGCACTTGACAGCGGAAAGCTCTAGAGAGAGAGGGAGTACAAGTACCTTCACATAACTTTACCTTGTCGAAGCGTAAACGAAAGTGAAACTACTCACTATCCGTCTGTGAGGAAAACCATATGCTCACAAAAATATGCGTATTTAACAAAAAAATATATAAAAAGCCCGGTAAACAACACAAACTTGTTTCTCAACAAACCGCTACTCGACCGACTCGGTGACTTAACAACCCGCCAACGAAAGCAGGCCTACAAAGGCAACTTCAGAAACAAACGTCATCGTTTGCCGGTTTTCTCCATAACTCTCTTTTCCTCTTCGCTCTCTTACTCATTCCGTGCGCTCAGTTATCACTGCTCTTTCCACTCCCATCAACAATTCGCTTTAAATTCACTTGCCTCACTTTCCGCATGCTGACTAAAAATTTTGTGTTACAGCGCATGCGTGCGCTGTGTCCGCCAGTGAGACATGTAAATTGCGAGAAATTTGCATGTTACGAGACCAGCAAGTTAACGAAATGAAATATATTCCACCTTTTCAGTGAAAAAAATGTTGCGAAACTGGTTGTGATGGTGCGCTTACTCATCACTTACACTCTATGCGCTTGCTGCGGTCCAGCTAAGGCTATAGCCACAGCCGCTGCCAGCACCATTAACATTGTTGGCATTGCTTGTATTTATGTATTAGCGCTTTTGCGGTTTCATTTATTCTGCTAGCGTAGACGCTATTTTATTATGCTGGCTCATGTTGAGCTGCCGCTACTGCTATGCGGAACGCCGCCTATGGTGCACAGTGTGTCGAAAAGAGTGAGGTAAGCTGATGAACTAAATTTTGTTTATTACATAAAGAAATATGAAGCAGACCTCTTCGAATTGTTTAATAGGTTCCAAGAATGATAGAGACCTGATTGTGATCCAGCAATAGTTTTTTATTGTAAACAAATATATACATACTTTCATTAACATTGGTGTAGATAAATTTATTTGAAATTGAAGTAATTAAATCCATAAAATATTGTAAAGAAAAAGTTATAAATTGTTTAGCAACCTGTAAATCGAAGGGAAAAGTGAAGAAGCTCTTCTCTAACCATTTGTATCGTTTTCACAACCTGACTTTGAACACTTAATTTATAAAAAGCGATATATTTTTCACTTATAGTTTTAAATAAACAAAAACGAACACTTCGATTGTTTTTACTCATTTGATTGTTTTGTTCGCATTTTCTTCTTTTTTATGTCGTTACGTCTGTCACAGCTGAAACGAAAAGAAGTAACAGTCAAAAGTTGCCGCAATATCCAATTCTATCATTCTCGATAGGTTCCAAGATAGGTTTCAAACGAAAATTTGTATTCGATCGAAGAGCAGCATTGAACAGCTTGAATAAAACATTTGCTATTCATCAAAATAGAATTAGCTTGGAATTAGCAAATTACCTTCTGGGAGTAAAAAGTCATAATCAATTATCTTCTCATCATCGACGATCCGAATCACCTACACGACTAAGGTGTTAATGTGGCTCTTGGAGTGTTCACGAAAGTCGTCTGTAACTCAAAATACCAATATGTGCAATATTATGAGATTTAGAAATCTTTTGAAGATATATGTGTGTAGGCCATGTCTTTCATTGGTTTGATGCTCCTATATTTTTTGCTAACGAAAGAAATAGAGGAAACCTCTACATCTCTATAAAATATAGTATAAATGTCAAGATTTTCATGTGTTCCGAAAACTATGACGATTTGTGATTAGATGCGAATTGAAAGAGAAAAACTTCTCCTCTCAAAGGGTTGGAGTACGCAGGTCATGTCTTAGTTTTGAAGAATTGGAAGAATTTTGAAGAATTTAATTTTGAACATTGCAGAAGGAAACACGAAACACCATATCAGTGGGAAGAAACTAGACGTTACCAAGTTAAAATCCTTTCGACAGCATCTCGTAATAGCAATATCATATTGTCCCAAAAAACCAACCCTACTAACTGTAGCATCAGTTACTTTAGTATTCACATGGCTGTCCTATAGTATAAGGCTTGATTAAGCAAATATATAATAACAGAGCTCTACAGCTTCCACTTCCGTTCGTGGATAATCTTTAATTTTACTTGGAGCTTGCCTTTAAAAGCTGTTTTAAGATAAGTAGATAAGTAGGTGAAGGAACCCATAAGACCAATACTAAGGATCCACTGATATCGTGGACAATGGTAATTTCGTCACGAAGATGAAGAGTGTCTGAATCGTATATGCTACAAGAAATTGGGCTTAAGCTTAGTAAAATTTTTAGCAAAAAGTAGTAGTTCAGACCAAACTTAAGGAAATCTTTTTTCTCAAACAGCTCATAGTATAAATATAGACTAGGGAATTTAGTTGCCTAGATATATTCTTAGCATCAAAGCAGCAACTTTTTGTTTTTTGTTATTTGGGAGCATAAAATTGTGCTAAAATAGTTTTGAAGACTACCTTGATTATCTCCAGATAACTACGAGTATAACAGACATTTTGCATATTGAGAATTGTTATCTATAGCGACATATTTTCATGCTTATCAACCGGTAAGTAAAAACTATGCCGTACATATATATAGGGTTCATAGGTCTTATGAACTTCATATTTACAAAAACAAATCGACCATTTGTCCCATTGTATCGCATTTAAAGTAATTTTATCATTGACCGCCTTTTGCCTCTGCGACTGCTGTACGACTATTGAATCTAACGAACAAATGTGGACTGTGCTGCTGGTCAGTGATGGCGATGTCATTGTCATGAACGACGGGTGAGCGACAAAGGCAACTTGCCGCACTTAACCACAAGCTGCACAAGCGCTCCACAGCTCTCTCACACGTACACATAAGCTTACCCATTTTTGAAGAGATAACATAGTCGTTAGCGCATCAAAAATGAGGAACCGCAATGAGTATGAGTATGAGCAACTGATATTGTTGCTGTTGTGACTGCTCAACAGAGTGACGAATGCGACTGGGCGACGGTTTTTTCCCCGCAACTGCGTGGTTTATAGATTTGTATGTGAAGCTTAGCAGAGGCCGCGTCCATGTTTTTGTTGTGTGCTTTATTTATTGATTTTGGTATTCAACGCAACTTTCGTTACAGTTTTTGTTATTTTCTTTGCATTTCAACACTTTCAGTTTCTTTTGAGTTTCTTCTTCTTTCTCTCTATCTTCACATTTTGCGGCCAGCTCGAAACGAGTTGTTAGAGGTCGACGGCGGAATTTGGCAACAGCATACGGTGTGTTGTGGTGAGAAATAGTCACCTACCTGGACACTTATAAGATGCACTTTGTAATGCCAAAACATACATTAAGCAACAGCAACAGCAACAGTAACAACAACAACCACGCTGGCGCAAATATTTAGTGATCTTCTGTAACTAGACTCTACCGCTCAACGTCTGCGATCTTCAGTTGTTGTTGTTGTCTTTGCTGCTTCTTCACAAGCTGCGGCCGCTGCTGTTGGCTCCGCCACTTTTGGTTTTACACGCGACTCGCTTGGCTTCTCTGGCTTATATTAGTAACTGATATCATCGCTTGGCAACATTTTTAATTTGAAAGTGAAAAGCGACGGTCGTAGGCGCTTGAAACACGCTCACACAACGAGCTGAACGACAACAAAAATCGTATAGTTCGCGCAGTAGGTCGCTGGTGACGTGCGCTTCCTGGAAGCAGTTACAATACAAAACCGAAAATAAACAGAAACTTATATGAAACTCGAAAATTGTGGCCAGTTTTGGTGAACTGAAATCAAAATTTTTAAAGCAAACGAAAATATTTCCCGTCTAATAGCACAGGAAGCACAAGTGATTTTGACTCGTTCATGTAGCGCGCATCCGTTTCCGTTAGCGTTGTTGTTGTCATTGACATCGCTGTCAACGTGTGGCACTCGCGCTTCGCACCGCAAACTAAATTTAGACGGAAATTGTTAGTCACTTCATACATACAAAACATTGAAAAGGATATCACCACTACATCGAAAAAAAAAGACAACACTAAGGATTACATCGAAATTCTACACGTGCTAAATGGTAGGCTTACAAGTTTATTATACTTAACTCAACACAAGGACATGCATTTATATATTGAGACAAATAGAAAAGTTAAAAATATTAGACAATTAGACAATTAGACAGCGGCGAAAATCACAAAGCGAATAAACAAATGGGGAAAATCTAAACAAAGCATGGAAATGCAAACATTTCTGCTTTTCAAAATTTACAAAATGGCAAATACAGTTGTTAGAAATCGACATCCTTGAAAGGATATGTTCATGTCAATCAACTTACGGCACACCATTTGTGTTTGTGCTTGTGTGTGTGTGTGTGTGTGTGAGTGAAAACGCGATATTTGCATTGTGTATGAGTATTTGTGTTTTCTCTTCGTTTCTGCGTTGACAAGGAAAATTATGGAAAAATTTACTTTTTTGTTATATGCAAAAGTCTGGCATGTTTGTGTTAGTGACATGCATTCGAGAAATTAAGCGCGATGTTAAATAAGTGGAATTCCTCCAAAATATTAAATTTCAATTAATAAATTTTAACAAATATATAAAATAACGCATAAAATAAAATATAAAAAAATATTAAATATAATATAATAAAAAAGTATAAATTAATATTAAATGGAATAACTATTAAATAGGATAGAAAAAAATAACAAAATTAATAAATAAATAAATAAATAAATAATATATAATTAATAAAATAGAGAAAAAATAATATAAAAATAAAATATGTTATAACGAAATGAAGAAAATAAAATAAAATAAAGCAAAATATAATAAAATGCAGAATATAAAATGAAACTGAAATAAATACAGTGAAATAAGGTAACACAAACTATTTAAATACATATATTGCTTTGATAAATGAACAAAAAAATAGCAAATCCGAATCATTTGATATGAATAAAATTACCATAAAATTCAAGAAAGTAAAATTTAATTTAAAAAATAATAAATTAAAAAAACTAAAATAATTAAAGAAAATTTTAGAAAAAAATATGAACTTTCAAAAATATTAAAACAAGGAGGAAAATCGAAATAAATAATTTAAAATTAATGGAGAAGTGAAGTTGTTGATTATTTTATTATTTAACAAACATAAATTTGTAAAATTTCATTATTTTATCAATAAATGCTCTGGTATATTTAAAATTGGGTTGGTGAAATCAGGTATTAAATAAGCCTTATTAAATTGAAATATAACGAAAACTATTTAAATGAAATTTTATTTTTGTTTAAATCTGCACTATGTACCATTAAAAAAAAAGAGATGAGATTTAAAAATATTATTGCATGGTAATTCAAAAAATTTTGTTTTTGAGTGTCAAAATAATAATTTTACAATTACAAAACAACAATAACAACCTGTACCAAACACTTTTCTTAATAAGATAAGTCTTGATAAGACACTTCCACACATTTTTAAAAAGTTATCATTTTATTGTTAAAAAAATTCTCCACTGGTTTAAATTAAGTGAACTTGAGGCACACCCTGAACTGTTAATATAAATGAGGATAAAATATGAAATTCATAGATGAAAATGTTTCGCAATTTAAAATCTTTAACACAGTTTATTTCAATTCGCCAACTAAAAGAATAATAACAAGCCTTAGCTTTCGAAAATATTATAGTTACTATTCAATCAAGTTTTAAAATTCGTTCGACATATCAAAAATGTCTACAAAGTAATTAAATGAAATATTAAAAAAAACGTAGTTAACTAATTTATTTTTTATTTGAAAATTAGCTCCAATCATGTATTCAGACTGTAAATTACGAATGCAAAGTGCATTTATTCCTATATTACACTCACGTAGAAGCTTCCTAAATGCGCACATAACAAGCCGAACACCATAGCGGAGCTTCGAAACCAGAAAAGAACCAACAAAAACGCAAAAAAACTCAAAGAAATGTTAGCAATTTGAAGTATGCCAAATTTAATAGGAAAACATAGAAAAAACGCGAAACTGAAAAACAAAGCATACAAACTTTGCAATAAACTCGGTATAAAAACCGCAAAAATTCAAAAGTGTTATTGCATTACTGTAAAACACGAGCAACAGGACGCCGAACTACTAAAAATTCGTGCAGCTATATTGACTGGGAGCTACTAGCTACTCGCAACAGATAAAATTTGTAAATTTGTGTAGTGGCGAGTCAGCAGTGAACAAACAAGGATGCATGTATGTGTGCATTTAGTTATGCACGCACCCGGAACAAGGAATTTCAAGTATTCGAATTTCAGTCGAAATAACGAGAAAACGGTTTTTAGATTTATGTGCTGGTGTTATTTTGAAGATTTTTTCTTATTGCATTTGCGGCTTGCTCGCGCTGCATTTACTAAATTTAGTGGGGAATTTTAATTTTTTCGCACACACAGAGTCGTATGTAAATCTCCATGTTGATTTGTTTTTGCACTACACTAGCACTACACTGTGCTCTATTAAGTCCGCAAACGCGGATTGTTTTCCCAAGCTTGCGGTGAAAAAGGAATGAGAAACTTTGCAGATATGTATATATATTTTTTGACGAGTTATTGTTCTTTGCATTTCAATTCACTATTTTTATTTATTTTTTCGCTTTCGTTTAGCAATTTTGTGGCGCAAATATTTTGCTGAAAGCATGGCATTAAGTGAAATAGAAAAGGGTGGAACAAGCATGAATTGTGTTAGTTGCGTGTAGGGCATTGCAATTGTTGAGGGATTCTTGATGTATAAATACAAAAGAATTGCTTGGTTTACAGTGTTGGTTTAGCGATGTGTATTTTATCCTATTGAAATTATAATTGTTGTACAAAAGCAGATTTCTAGCAATTTTTGTTTATTTTCGAAGTATTTTTTTTGGTTGCTTATACGCCATGTTGTATTAATTATAACTATTTGGAACACATCATAAAGTATATTTTAGTTAAACATATTATATTTTAAATTTTTGAACGTAAAGTATGTGCTCCATTTAAATATCTACTATATGGTGTCATTATTATTGCTTTCTAGTTAAATCCTCAAATCAGAAATCCCTGTCAAGTGCTACTTGTATTTCAATGTAATTATTTTTAATCTTTTATAATATATATAGCTGATATCTACGACTTATATTCTTCGTTTTTTAATGCATTTTTTGCTGGCAATTACTTACAGTTAATCACAAATTTTTAATAAATTTTCGTCAACTCCAAAAGCATCATTTCAACTGTTTTGCTTGTCAGATGTACTTTACTTTCTTCCCTTGTGTCCTTATATTAATTCTTCGACTACTTTTTTCTTACTTCACTTCTAAATTAAGTATAAAGATATTTCTTCTTCTAGATTGTTTCTTTTTATTTAGTTTTCTTTTACATTTAGTTCTTTTCCTGACTCAATCACTCCACACCTTTTACTTACTTGCAAAACAAGCAAAACTTGGCATTTTAGCATACTAAGCAAAGCAGACCATTTCATTGCTAATCCCTAATGCTCAATTAATAAATAAATTCCAGTAAATTATTTGCTTTTTCACTTAGACTTTTATTGAAATTTTAATTACGTATTTCCAATTGTAGTCATTAAACAGATTGGTTAAATAGTTCTAAACGAAAATGTTTGGAACAGCTTTTTTAAAATTTCTTTATAGCCACTCAAAATTACAGAAAAGACTAAAAATATAACTTTCCAATATTAAAATTAATATTTGGTAATGTTTCAGTATTTTTGGTGCATAATTTGCTTTTATCCAAAAATGTAACATTCACTAAAAAAATAGTCTAAAAAAAAAATTTGGACAAAGTTTCTAAAACAATAGTTCATAAATATTTAAAATAATATTCTGCGCTATTGCTGTATTTATTATGAAAGGCTATTAGCGTTTTCTCCCTCAACTAACTTGGGCATACTGAAAAAAATATGAAGCTAACCTCGAAAGTAGTCATTTATTGTCGTTCAGCAATTCGACAGCTCTTAAACTTTTATAGAATACTATATTTTGGAAATATATTTTTTGGTATCATATTATATACACTACAGCTAAGACAATCAATAATAACTTCTTGTTGGACCTCTCTTGCTGGACCTTTCCACTTTCACTTATTCACAACAAATCGCTCAGTAATCCTTGACCAGACTTCATGTGAGCACCAATCACAAAGCAGTATACATTCAGTATACTACAGTATGTTTAGCTACAATCGATTTTTTAACTATATTTTAAATGAAATTTATTGAAGAAATACATAACTCACAAGCAATTTCTACTTGCAGTTAATTGCTATTTTCGCCTACGAAACATAATCAACTAACTCTACTAATTTCACATCACTGTTTTCTCTATTGATGCTAAAATATATTTATTTTTGCGTTCCTCCTAACCATCTTAATCATATAAAGTACTTCTAATCCAAACGTTTCTCCAGCTATATCAGCAAATCCCTTCCCTCTTCCCCTTCCCCCTTCCCCCTTCCGACGCAGGCAAATTCCCTTCCAAAAGAACTAAAAAATTTAAGTATTTGGCCAAACAGCTGCCAGTATTTAACACAGATTTATTTTAAAAGATTTTCGCCTTGATCAAATAATTTCAACTGCGATGATTATATCCCGCCAAGTAAGTAAGGCATTGCAAAAGGACTTTCAAATTGCAAAAAGTAGTATTAATGGAAAAAAATTAAAATGCAAAAGCAGAAACGGGCCAACTCAAACTCAACGCTCAATGATAAAATAACAGATTTACAAGTGGGAAAGGGCAGAAAAGTTGATGCCAGAAAATCAAGATGGGGCAGTAAAGTGCTGCATTATCTCAAAGTATGAATCACTGTACTGCTGCACTGCTGCACTGCTGCACTGCCCCTCTGCAAGTGCATTGAGTTGCACAATTACCGCGAATGTTTGCAGACATGCAGTTTCTGCAGCTGTCATTCTTTGAAATCGGAAGCGGAAACACCGCGAGATCGACGAAAGCGTTAGTGTAGTGGCAGCTGCCGAGCAAAGTGAAAACGCGCCACTAAGAAAGCTAGACTTCACTCCGGCACTCAATGGAGTTGTGAGCCGCACAGCTGAATAGCTTTATTATACGGTCAATATCTTAGTTTGTTCAATGCACACACACACACACACACGCACACTAGAGAGAGTCCTAGTGAAAGACTTTCATTTCCGGCCATTGCGCTAAGCATACTAAGTGCTACAGTTGGCTGGCAAAGTATCGCAAAGTTCTCAGCTCCGTTCAATGACGGCATTAATGAGTACCAGCGACAGCAGGGTGGTGGGTGGGAGGTGGTGTTGGAAAACCTTTTTAATTGAAATTAATTTTCACAGTTATCAGTTTGTTTTGCGCGCAGTTAATGACTGCCGGCAGCTTAAAAACAGTCAAGCAAATAAAGTGCACGCACACACACACACACATACACACACACACACACACACAGCCGGGCAGAAGAGAAACGGTCAAGAAAGCGAGCATACCGAAGCGCGTTTGTGCGATTGCAATTAGCGAAATAAATACAAGCAGGCGCGAGGTAAAGGTAGTAGATTTTCCAGCAATAGCCAAGTGCGACTGGCAGGCGACAAATGTAAATAAACAGTTAGCGGCTGTCGAGCGTGGAAGAGTTTGCAAAATGGCAGCAGAAGATGCAGTTGACCGGTTGTGGGTGGGCGGTGTTAATGGTGGTGGTGATAGGTGCTGACAGCAGGGCAAAGAGCCTGCAAGTAAACTTAGGGAGCGACTTTGAAAATTTATTTCTTTCGGTGGCGGTAAATTAGCATTGCTGTAAGTAGTAAAGGGCGATTTTCCGCAATAGAAAAAACAGCTGCTCGTAAAAATGAATAAATTGCTATTTTATTTAAGTACAGCATTTGTTTAATCACTCGAAATGTTTACAACCGGCAGCAGCAGTTCATTGAACCAAACAAAGCAGCAAAGTAGCTGTGAGAAGTGGAAGCAGCGAAACAGGTGATAGGTATTTAAAGAGCCAATGCAACACTGGCAAGTCAGAAAGATACTTGAAGTTAAGGTTGCAACAGAGGCTGCACAAGGAGTGTATATATATAATGTTATATGTATATAATTTTCTCCATTGTTTATCTATTTAAAGCACAACCGATTACATAGCTTCATACCATAGAATATTATATTATTTATTGCCACTGAATTCCCATACCAAATGTCCGAAGTGTGCTGATTTTTGCCTAAACCATTTCAGTCCAAAATTTACATATCAAAGTGTGTCTTTTCTACTTCGTTTGCTTCATTTCCTACGCATCGCGTTTCAGTTTATATCTCCTTGCAATGCTCCCATTTATACCCGTAAGTCTGTTTGCTCTGAATCTTACGCTGAATCGTATCTTTTGGTGTTGCTTGGTCGTGTGACGCCCCTTTTCCGCAATCAGCCGCGCACACAATGCCTAATTAACAGCTCTAATTATGTTTACGAAATTCACATTATGCACTTATATACATATCTATGTATACATATAACTATGCTGTCTATCATTTTGTATGCCGACTTTGTGTTGGCTTTTATTCAGCCATCTTTTTGAGAAAATAACGAAAAAATTACGCAATGTGTATGTTTGTCTTTGCTTTTCTATTTCGTACTATACTTTCCGCTGGCAATGCTAACTGGCGTGTTGTTTGTCGTTAACTTTTGCATGGAAATATTTTTATCGAATAAATATGTTTTCAGATGAAAGCATTCTAGAAACAATATTTATTCAGTTATAGCCGCATTTTTCAGTTACAGTTGCTGTAAGATCTGGCAACCACTATATTCCTAAAAATTACATAAACTACTTTTATGAGGCATACTTTTTTTAGGGTGCTTCACAGAAAAAGAGTAAAAAAAAAAGGTGGACATTTTTGAGAGGATTCCCTCTTTAATCATCTATACACTACCACAGTTCTTGGTATTTATCGGATCTAGGAGGTTTTTTTTGCAGGTAAATTATCCTTAGGAAAAATTCTCAACAACAGTTCATACACAAAGAATCGTGAGTTCTAAGAAAAATTTTCTCTTTCGTTTGGTGTTGTGACTACAATGTTGAAATGGCTTAACATATTTCCAATCACAAGAAATGACAAAACAAATTCCTCAGTTCTTTACAAATAGTTTTACAAGTTAACAAAAAATACATTTATTCAAATTATTTGGCAGATAAAGCTTGAAAATAGGTGCTAAAATCAGCAATGACAAGAAGGCACCAAAAAACTTGACTAAAATTATTAAGGACTTCAAGAAGAGTGAAATGGCGGTGTTTAATATTTTTCTGACCTGAAAAATTCTGAAAAATTTAACTTAAGTCTAAGATGCATAAATTGTCTTATACCGGATAAATAACGTAAAACAAGATTTTATTTTTTTTTTAGTTATTACTTTTTAATGTACGTATTCCAAAGAAGTTCCTTGGTGGTCTTACTTGCTTCACTCAAAAATATTTACCCAAAACATAATCTGCCATATTTTAAAAGCAAATCATAATTACAGTCAGAGAGAGGACAGTAATGAAGCTAGCGAAAACTTTTCTACCTATGAAACAGTCATTGAGGCAACTAAACAATTCTGCGGCCTTGCTTCTAGAACTCATAAGTGGCTTTAAAAACTATTACAGTCACTTCAGTTTTGAGTAAATATCAGCTGTTCTGCTAACGTCACATAGACTCATGTACTTTCGTTGTTATATTTTGCTGCGTGTCAGAGATATTTATATTAAAATCTAACAAATTAACTCAAAAGTGATATATGCGATATAAACTCAACCAAAGTGGCTTAATTGAAAATATTAGTTTCATCAAAATATCTTAATTTTTACTCAAGTTATGGCTTGCACGGACGGACGGACGGACGGACAGTCACTCGGATTTCAGCTCGGCTTTTCGTCCTAGTTATTTATATATATATATATATATATATAACTCGTTTAGTTCTAGGTGATACAAACAACCGTTAGATGAGCAAAACTAATTTACAGTATTAGTTACAAAGCAAATTATTTACAGCTCTGCACAAAAGTAATAGTACGTTACTTTTCACGCCCTGTAAATGTCCTAAACTTTGCGCTTCCTGCTTTACACATTCACACACATACTTTGCTCGTACGTCCGTGAACCGTGAACCATGAACGTGAAATGCATGAAAATTGCATGGCAAATGCATAGATATGCCACCATTATCTGCCATACAGTACCTGCAAATAAAAATAAACATTACCTTTGCTCAAGCTAAATTATTACGTTATGCATTTGTTGTTGCGCATGCAGTAAGTAACACATTTCACTTACATATACCGGTTTCGGTTGCCACCAATTGTAGCGGTAATACTGGAAATGGCCTGAGATGACCAACACAACACTCGACAACAACAACACTACAATAATATTACATAAGACACCAAAGATGATATTGACACTGCTGCACAGCGCCAGATAATGGGAAAAGCGTCGAAGTGTAAGTGGAGCCGAAAGCTCAAGATGCCTCTTTGGACACTTGAGAAATAAATACAGCTTATGTCACATGACATTAAAAATGAGAAAAAAATGCTTCGCATTTCTCCGGAAAACAATTAGTGAAATATTTGATCAGCAGCAGGTGCTGAGAAGAGAAAGAGGCAAGGAAAGATAAACAAAAGAAAAAGTTTCTAAAAGTAAATAGTAAAAAGTAGTAAAAGTAAATAGCCGAACAGATAAAATAAAACGCAAAAAAGTATTGAAAAAGAAATAAATTTACGAAAGGCCGATACATACGAGTACCAAGTTTACAGCAGAAAAAACCTCGAAGAAAATAAGTAAAAATTTATATTCAATATCTTGAAGTGAAGATGCTCGTTAGTGGTGGGAGCTTGCAGCCCAGAGCTGACGGCAGGCAAGCAGGCAATTGTTGTTGGCTTGCATAAATAACTTTTTTATGAATGTGTGCACGTATGTGTGTGTGTGTGTGTTTGTAGAAAATATACGCATGACGAAGAGTAACTTTTACTTTCGGCATACAAAGTTGTATGCAGATAAATATGCTTGAAAGTTTGTACAGTTAGATATACATATATCTGTAAAACATGTAAGTGGGTGTAATATAAGTATTTTCAGCACATATGTGGGGGTATGTGTGTATGAGGCCGCTACGGGCAACTTTAGATTTCTGTGATGCTGCTCTTGGCACAGTGAAGTTTTTAAATTAACATATCTCTCTGATTTGATGTTGTTTTCTTAATATGTACAAGTTTGTAATATCTTTATCAGTTTCGTTAGTTGCATGCTTACATACATATAAAAATACAAATATTGTTTTTTTGTTTATTTATTGTGGGCATGCAGGCGCTTTCAATTGAATTGAAAGTGTTCAGTTTATTTGAAATGCTTTATTTTCTCTTTGGGAATAATAACCTGAATTTAATTACTTCTCTTAATAACAATTGTGGCCTTACTAGAATTTAAAGCATTTATCATTTTGTTTTATGGTGTATATAACAACATGTAACTTAGCAAATACTTAAACCTACCAATAGGTGGTGTGCGTCTCAACTGGGTTTAGAAAACAGCAGATCTCGAAAGTTTTACGCAGTGTTTTTGATTTAATGAGAAGTTTTCTCCATGTAATATTAACTGAACGTCGTCAGATTGCCCGCAAATTGTAAGCAAGGTAGCCGCGATTCGAACCTAGCAACAACAATCCAATTAACGCAAAAATGTTGAAATATACATTTTCTCACTTTTCCAAGATATCTCATCTAAAAAAAAAAATTGTTTCATTTAAATATAATCTTTTATAACAAATAAACTAATTTCACCAGCTTCACTAAAAAATATTCGACGCTTAACATATTGTAAAGTTATTCACTATAAGAGCGTTAACAACAACAGTGATGATCTTTCAAGCTCTATATAAAATCGTATGAGGTCTAAAAATATTATAAAATATTTAATAAAAAACTAGTAAGGAAGGGCTAAAATTTTTCCCCTACATATGACCCACCCTACTGGGATGCTCCATATCAAATAACACGTGTATATCCTAATTTATTGCTTAGTTATCGAATTTTATCTGTTTTCGGTTAATGGCATTTTGTGGGCGTGGCAGATGTCGAATTACGCGCATGTGGAATACCAACCGTCTTACGTGTCACAAACAACCGTTAGATGAACAACACTAATATACTCTCTAGCAACATGTTGCGAGAGTATAAAAAAACAGAATAGACTAAAGAAAAATATAGTTGAAATGGCAGAGTTTGAACAGTATCTCAAATAAAATCAGTTTCTTAACTAGACGATGAGAAACATTTTAAACATTTGAAGATTATAAAAAAAATTAATTTTCCCACCACATTATGCTTACCCAAGCTTCTTTCGAAGTAAAAAATCTTCGGTAAAAAAATTTAAGGAATAAAAGTTTCAAATTATCGAAAATTCGACCAATATTTGATTACAGATTTTAAGAAAACTGACCATGCCGCCGACAGTCAATAAAAATTTGGCTTGAAAGTTAGATTTATTTTCTGTGCTTGCATGTTTTAAATATAAGTATAACATATTACTATAACTTTTTTTGTCAAATTGACGTGGTTTCAAAATCGACTTCATTGGGAATATATTTTGAATATATTAAAATAATATTTTGAAACAATTGAAATTTTCTTGGACAACGTATAATTTTATATATGACATTGGACATTAAATAAGTATACAAAATTTTTAAACAGATGTGAAAAATATCACAATTTATCGAAAAGTATCAAAAGTCAAATACCATCGATAGTTCGCAGCCATCGCTGGTTTAGATATTATCCAAACAATAAACAATAATAATAAAAAGTTTTCTTCTAATTATAGGTTGTATTATTATTATGTTCGCACGATATTTTCTTAGTGTTTCACATTTATAACATTAACCCTAACCTTGCAGAATACAATGTGCGTTGAAATTATTTGATATATAAAATTAATTGCTGCAAATTAATGAAACTGTAGTTCTACAAACGAAATGCGAACATTCCAAACAATTTATTAACTAAATTCCTCAAAAATATTACAAATTTCTGTTGGCATTATTTGAAACTTGACCCACAAAGTATTTTAACCTTTAAAAATATGTGTGTAATTTACAATTTCTTACTTATCTTAAACACATAATAGCGTTTATCTTTCGAAATTAAATTAACCACTAGCTTTTGCATATTTTACGGCTATCATTTCACTTTCTAATTGTTTTAGAAATTAAATTTCGCACACAAAATTGCAACTTTCTTTTGAATTCTCAGCATTTAGATGTTTCGATGGAAGACAAGGCCATTAAGTGTGCTATATATTTTATTTACAAGTCAATGACATCAAGCAAATTCAACCGAATAGTGTTCTAAGTTTAAGTTTTTGTGGCTTAGATGCAAATCAATGACGTTAATTGGCTAACACGTATAGAAGGTCTATGTAAATTGATGCATACATATCTATGTCGCTGTGTGTTGAATACAAATTGTATATTTTACAAAAACTATTTCCACACAATAAGCATGTCATTGGTTATATGCTAACTTTATATATGTAAAGATGTAAATAATAAATGCACAGCAATATAATTAAGCAAACATATAAATATTTTATTTGGCTTTAGTGGTGAACAATAACAAATATTTTCTAATATTTTATGAAACATTTTTATTGCTACCCAGAAAATTATTTTGTTCCTTAAATTTCATTCGAAATATATGTATTTTTCTCTAGTTTCTATTAATTGTTCTATTTTTAAATTTTTTTCAAGTGAAATCAGAACTTTAAAACGTTTTACTACAGAAATAAATATCTGCGGACAGTTTTTAATCACAAAGTAAACCGTTAATTAATTTAGGCAATTGATAAGGGTTTGATGAGGGTTGAGAAAATCCAGCATGCGTTGGACATACAAAACCAAAGAAAGAAATGAACACTAAACTTATAACACGATTGAAGAGTATTAAAGAAAGCAATACTCATTATACAAGGGAAGAATTTTACTTAAGTAAAAAAGTCGTAATTTTGAATACTTCTTCATTAGCAAATTTTGTCTTTAAACTCTTACCTTCTCAAATAAATTCAAATATTTCAACTATATCAACTATAAGACAGCAATTCAATACATATAATGAAAATACCGAAATATAAAAAAATTCCAATTTTAAAATCAAATAGCATTTGGATTAATTGATAATAAGTTTCTAAAGTGGAACTCACCATATAGGAGTGAGTAATCATTTTATATATAAACTACATTTGAGTTCCGAAAATAATCAAAACTTATAACACAAAAAACAAAATTTTCGAAAGCAAATATTTTTGACCAGTTTTTAAAACTTCAAAATTTTTGGTAACTGAAAGGGAAAATGTTTGGGGAAAAATAAGAACAGCTTGCTAAAGATCCAACTTAATAAAATAATACAAAATCAACTATCACTTTTAAGTACTGTTGAAAATATTTAAACACTAGCAACGTTTAAAGAAAACTCAAAAAATAAGAGTCGGTTTCACCACCAAATCATTCAAAAATCTTTTCTTTTTTTTTTTTGGTTCATAAGATATGATATTGAATTGAAGTTTTTCTAAACTCAGCGTTTCTTGCTTGAATTTGCTTGAATTTTGAATTTCTGTCTTCAAAATGATAATGAAGCATATGTTTGTAATTAATTTTAAATACATTTATTGCGTAGCGTAAATTTTTTTGGTGCATTTTCAATATTACTTTGCATTTCATAACTGATATTTTATTTTATTTTTTAGTTCAAAAAAGTTTTACCTAAATATTGAAATTTAAAATTGTATAGAAGATGACAAAAGTTTTTTAAAATAATTCTAGAAACGTCCGTTATACTATGCCTTCGTATATCTACTTATTAAAAAATCAAACTTTAAGAAAATTTCCGCACCTACATATATGTATACGCCACGTAAATGCAAATTAGAGCTAATTGCTATAGTAAATACATTTTCCCAATACTAGATACACCAAAGTCGTCGGCAAAGTTTGACAAACTCTACGCACTGCAGGCATTTAAAACTTTTGAGTAAAAGAATAGTAAAAAACGAATTAAAGGCGCCAAAGCAACAAATTGTGTAAGAAAATGATGAGAAAACGAGCACAACAAATAAGCTATGCAAAACAATTCAATACCAAAACAACAAAAGAGAACATGTAAATACAACTCAAATAGCTAATAAGAAATGAAAATAATTTCTATGCCGTTTTTTATTTGCTTCTTTTATTTGCCACCTGCAAAGAGAGTGAAAGTTTTACGGTTTACTCAATTAATGACTGAATGTCGTCTTGACGAATGAATCAATAGATGAGGTGATGAGTTGGCTAATATTTAGTGTTTTAGTTCATGTGGCGAAAAAAAAAACGATTATTTCTTTCATTGTGAGTGAACTAAAAGGTGAGTGGAGTCAGCAGAAAGAAACCGACGTGTAGCCCATTGATGCTTAAAGATTGATGGTTACCTAAATTTCACAACCATCAATGCATAAGAGTATATATACGTGTGTTCAAATTGATTGACTTTTATTGATTATCTAAAATTTTGATTAACCAATAACGTTGAAATGCATAAAACAACCAAACGCATTTAATTGGTTTTTGCTAAAGGTCTTCAGTCAATTGACTTGCAGGTTGCATAGCTATATCACATATAGTATAGCAGCTTCTTCTTCTTTCACTGTTGAAATTTTGGCATAGAGAGTCTTCTATAAAGCAATAAAGCAACCGAAATTCTCTTATTAACTAAGGTTGTATCGAAACTAGGGCATGTGGGTACTGTTGATATTTACGAGCACTTTCTACACTTACGCTGGAAGATCTTCACAGACTGTAATGCAAAATGGTGGACCAAAGAGCTATCTTCTATTCTCCTCTTTCTTATGAAGGAATAACCTTGTATATGATGAATATATCTGATAAAAGTACTCGTCATTCAAATAATTCATATTTTTTTTTATTCGAAAAAATGCGCACACTCCTTTCACTTTCTATAAATAATTATGTTAACGAATATCCTATCTTAAAACTCGAAGTTAAAAAAACAAAACGTGTATAGAAATTCGATTATTTTAAAGAGCATTAAACGAAAAATTACAACTTACAATAAGTCTTTGTCGCAGACCATTTATTGAATACTTAATTTTTCAATATATATGTAATAAAATAGTAACATTCACAATAGCGCACTTTTTGATTTTTTGCATCAAATACAATTGAATGGAAGAACCGCGCTTACTAATATTTCATTTGTCATGTAGCGCTGATTTATAGCTTTCAGAAAATGCTTTACTAAGTTAGTTTAATTCCGCATAAGAGCAGTAAAAGGGATTCTTCCATAAAATTATTATATTTTACCATATATATATATATGATATAATATACCGCCAGAAAATATCTTATATTAATTATATTCAACCTGATTTTTAACTGATGAAAAAGATCAAAGTTACGTAAATTAAACTATTTTTGGTAAATATATTCTCACAATAGGTCATCAATTGGACTGCTGTTAAAATTTTTACTGTAAATACGTCGAACCAAAGACTCTTCTAAGCGTATACTTATTACCTAACATGAGCTCAAAATCGCCATTTACTGTTATTTTTATGCACCATGCAAATAAAGTACCTGTTATGACACACATATGCACACAGTATCGAAAAAGTGCCCCAATTAAGCTAATTTACTACGCTACTCAACAAACATATTAAATAATTAGCTACACCACATTCAATTCACCTTTTATAACAACACACATGCGCCCACTTATCAAACAACTTAATATCGTACAGACGAATACGCATGTTTCCGCCTTTGGTGTCGATCGTGCGAATAAATACCGTTTAATTAATCGCACATTCCGTATAGCGTACTCCAGTTCACATATAAGTAAATAACTGTTTGGAGTTTAAATATTTGTTATGCCCCTTGAGCTCCAGCTGTCGTACGTGTTGTGGCTTTGTATTGGCCCCCGGTTTCTTTTAATACAACTGGGCATGCGCACATGCTCACATGCTCAGCATGTAAGCTGCTTTTGCCATAAGAGTACGTTGAGTACGGCTTTATTTCAACAAGTGTCTTCAATTAATAGACTTTAACGCTTTCCTGCGATCGGCAATTGCTCGCTTTGTTGAGGATAGTGGTGTGAAGCGTAAAATACGATAAGTAACAGGGTTGGTGTGAGGGGAGGTAATTGCTTCGTTTTGCTAATTTCCATTTATAGTTAATTAATTAGCCGGGCTTAGTAAATAATTTCAAACAGAATTCCAATTAAAACCAACCATACTCTATTAAAAATGCTAGTTCGAAGACATACTTATTTTTAATAAAACTGCGAAAGCTTCCTTCCGCTACTTGATGAGTACAATATTTATATAATCTTCATTCCTTCTAAACAAACCTTCCAAACAAATTGTGAAATTGAGCTTCAGACAAACACTCTTTTTAACGAATGCTGTATGTTCCAGTAACTACTTTGCGATATATCCTAAGTGCCATTTGAACCCTTACTGACCTCAGCGTTTAGAATTGAAAAATTTCATGATGAACTTTAGAATATTTCCCAAACTAACTCAAGACATCAGTATATGGCAAGGGCCGAAGCTAGGGCCAAAGCTAGCATCAAAGCTTGAGAAACTTCGCTGTGAACTTCAGAATATTTACTAAAGATCTGTGGTCAGTCAGTCAACCTTTAGTGAAATATTTAAAAAATCGGGCCATGACTGAAACTAAGTTGGTAATAGAGCAAAATATTTTTCCAGCTATTCAATTTAAGATTGGAGTGGACAATGCCAAATAACTATGAACAGTCAAAACATAATATAAGAAAGTGCGATATTTTAGTTTATCTTCTAGAGAATAGATGACATAAAGTGTTTCGAAAAGAAATTAGCAGTTCTAACGGAACACAAATTCTAGGGATTATACGACTATGACAACTTGAAGGTATTGATAGGGGTACAGCAATTAAAATGCTAAAATTGGTTTAGTCGCAAGCATTTTTATCATCAGAAGAGGTGGTTTTCGAGTTAAAAAAATCCAAACCTATAACTTGCCTTTCTTGACAAGAATCACACAAAATTTGGTTCAAATGTGCAAAATATATAAAATGCTAATAGTTTCACTGATCTAGAAAAATAAATCGACCCTAATGTTTATTTATTTTATTTTTGTCTTTCAAAAAGTTTTGAAAAATGTTAATCGCTTTATGGCGGTCGGATATATAAAAAAAATTTTTAAATATCAACATTGTAAAAGTGAAAATTTTTCATTTTATACCCAACCTTTCCAAAAGCATTGCTTTTAAGTCTAAGACCACAAACCTTTACGCAAACAACTAGTGTAGTTACTACTCAATATTCCAACTATTGATTTTGTGGATCATTCAATCCATAAAAATTTCGTTTAGAAGTATAACTTTGCAGCGGTATGTTAAAACAACTTAAGTCGACTTAACAGAAGACAAGTATTTTGAATTCTAGTAAAAACTGAGTATATGCCTAGCAATTGTGTTATTGTAATTAGAAAATTTAGTTTCTAAAGGATTTTTTAAGATAAACTGAAGCAACCAATCTCATAAAAGTTGAGTTGAACAAATAAAAACACATATTTAATTTAAGTCGACTTAAGCTATTTTAAAATGACTTTAAGTACAATTATAGACACAGCTATACTTTATGAACATTGGAATCGATTAAGTCCCATTTATTTCTTAATTCAAGTATATTTATTTGCTGCTTGAGTCTTGTGACTGTGCTGTATCAATGCCATTCGTGAGTTAATTCGAAAATAATTTGTTTCGAGAACTCTTAGCTTCAACAATAACCCAAAGAAACAGTAATCAGTCACAGCACAAAATGCAATTTTGTAAATTACTTACTTAACAATATAAAATAAAAATGTATTCACCAAATATTACATCACGTCAAAACAATTGAAGATCCGCAAAAAAGAAAAGAAGAAATAAATCCAAGAATAGCAATAAAGCGGAAGCATGAAGCAAACATAAAATTGGACACAGCAAAAAGCAAAGCTGAAATGTACATAGCTAGGGCTTAAGCCGTCGCATAAAAGACAGCAATTACCGCTCATTAAGATTGTCGCCAAGCAATGCTGCTGTTGCGACGGCTGCTGCTACAACAATGCGGCATTCAGCAGCGACCAATTGTGCAAGTCAAGTAGCTACAGTCGATTTGGCGCACATTACACGCGCAATTCAAAGCGGAATCGCAGCGGAAGAGGGAAGCAGAGCCATTTCTATAAAGACGCTAAATATAAAATATCAAACAAACAATATTACGTAAGCAACAATAACAGTAATGCTGTACGCAATGAAACGAAAGTGATTGGCAGCGCAGAGAAAGGTGTGGAACGCCTGCGCGCCGCTTGGACAAAAGCAGTTAAATGTATAATTTCCATTTGCGAATATTTGCGCGACCGCAACTCTCTTTGCATATACTATAATAGCACTAACTCAAATAAAGCATGTACATTAGGCGACACAGCCACCAGCCACCAGCCACCAGAGTCGTCGCCAACGCCAGCAAACGCCACGGCGAACAATGGCGGCAGCACAACGTGACTGTCAAAGTCAATAAAGGCTACGTCATAATCGAAGAACACAACTTTCACCATAAAAACATCAACCACGATGACGACGAATTTGTTATTTTTATGATTGCATGTATACATACATATATACACATAAATATATATGCGAGTCGTCATGTATGCAAAGCCGTTCGAAAGCAACAATAAAGCAGTAATGATAAAAATGTAAATGCGCCATAAAATGTGCCACGAAAATGAGTGGCACCCACAAAGTGACATAAAATGCAGATGCACTAACAATTGCAACAATTTCTATCGCATTGTTGTTGCAGTCATAGTTGCTAATACACGAAATAACGACTGGCTGTTATGGATGTCTTATATTACTGTTCCAGCTGTTGTTGCTATTGCTCTTGTTATTGCTCTTTGAGTCACGACTTATCAGCAGACATATGGAAAGTCAAGGCAAATGCATTGCTGGTGCTGGTGCTGGTGCTTTGTCTACAAAGGTGTGAAGGTGAAGGGAGAAAATATAAGTATTTCCCTCAGTAAATATCTATAGCCATGTGCAAACAAAAGAGTTATTATACTATTAATTAAATAATAAAAGAAATGTTTCATAAAAAATGTTATCTTACTAATTAATTCTTACAAAACAAGCTATTTGCAGAAATGTTTCCATCATTTTTTTTTTTATTTATCGTTTTTTTTTAGCTTTACAAATTTCTGATATTAGATCTTCATATTAGTTTATTCTGAAATATTTGTTTCGGAAATCAGGAACAAACATTATTTTGAAACATGTATCAGATTTAGAATAATATATGTATAATACAGTGATAACCATATCGATAAGACCCCTTTGAAATTTGAACAGCGGGTTCTTATCTCTGGGCAATAAATATAATATTTAAATTTTGAATAAAATTAGTGGTGACATACTCACATTTATGTGCATATATAAATTTTCTTACATTTATTTATCGGGTAGACTATTCTTGATGAAATTTTGTATCCGCTCTAAGTATCACTAAGTTTAACTTTTGACACTGTGGGCCACTACAATCAAAATAGTTGATAAATCTGCCTTTATGGACTAATACTACAATAGAATTAAGCACACAGTTTTTTATTATACGAAGTTAACATTAGAAAATAAATAATTAAAAAATAATAATTATGCGCTAGATGTCGCCTGGGGTGAGCCATTGCTAAAGCCATTTATAGAGGCGGAAATCAGAAGCCAAATTAATCGTTTACACCTCATCAGCAAATTTACCGAAGCGTTGAAATGTTGTTGTTGTTGTAAAAATATTAGAATTTGATATTATAATAGTAAGGAATATTATTGAAATGACAGTCAGGACATATAAGATGTTCACATTGAATAAATCTATGTTTTCTGAGAAATATTCAACAACTAAATTCATACGAATTAATGTATATATTGTTTACATTGATTCTTCCTCGGAATTTATACCATTTTCCAACATCTAAACACTTTATCCCTTATTTGACGCTCTTGAGGAAATCTTATAGTGAGAGCAAAATTCGCATTGAGTTTATAGAACCATGTGCTTCATAGTTATCTTTTTAAATTAAGACTATAATCCTATTCATAAAATTTTCCGCTTTAGCTCTCTAGCAACCAGCCATGTATCAAAAGTTTGTCCAACAAAGATTCATTGGGATAAGTAGTTATGTTGGAAATATTGGAATTCTCTTATTTTCTATAATTATTGTTCATTTCAGCCCAGACTTAATAAAGTACAAGTTAGCGCCATGCTTAATCATTAACAAAACGCGCTGTCAAACTCAATAACAATTCAACTCATTTCATACATGACGTCACGAACTAATATATCAATCTGTCAAACGCACTCCAAGAAAAGTAATAGTTCGAAACTGTCATAATCTCTATTTCTATCATTCGTGCTTTCGCTTACACTTAAATAACACAATTTATTAATTTTTAGTAGCCTATAACTGTAAGAATTAATCACTTTTTAATTTGTAATTATATTCAAATTCTATTATCGGGCATTAATTTTGCCGAATATATGTAGTTCAATTACATTTTTAAAGAAGAATATATTTTTAACTAATTTAAAATATTATAGTCTATCCATTCTTCAATATTTACCAATAAATACACATATGTATAGTGACGACTAAGGCTAAATTTTCCGCAAAAAATGTAGTAATTAAAACATAAAATGCACACACTCAAACATATTTGCGTTTGTGGACTAATCAAGTGTATGGCAGTTGTGGGAAATAAATACACGCTCATATGCATTTATAAATAAACATGAGGAAACTCGCGGCACCCGTCAAATTCCTTTGGCAACAACCAGCTGCGATGGGTGGCAACAATCGCTGGCACACAGGTGCTGCATAAATACCCACATACAAGCGATCGAATAAAACCAGAGCGTCAGTTAAACGCGCCAATGTAACCATGGCAGTAGGGCCTTTGGCTTGTGTGAGCTACAACACACACCTACATATATATATGTAAGTGCAGAGCGGTGGTGTGCCAATAGTTGTCACGGCAAACTGGCATATCACCGCCAACAGCATCAACAACAACAGTGTCAGCAAAGAAAGCTGTTGAAAATTTAATAAAATCAATGGGCCACAACAGTGAGCCAACCGCCAGTCGACAGTCGCCGCATTAAATGCCAAAAGCCAGCCGCAAAATGTGTGGTTGACAATAAATAAAAAGTGCCGCAAAGCGAATGACAGCACAACGGAAAATGGTCTGTCGTTTGACAAACGACACAGGCGGTCCCGAAAATTCGGCGAAACAAGTTTAATTCGTTGGTGAGTCGATATGCATGCATAAATACGCAAGTGTTTGAGTGTGTGCATGTGTGTGTGGATGTGTGGGTGGGTGTATGCACGCATGTATGTATGTATGTATGTATGATTATTTTCAATTTGAAATGTATGCGCCCGCATATTGGTAGCGCTGCACAAAGTCAATGCGAGCAATCGACCTACTATCTGGCCTACAACGACAACAACAAAAACACTAACTACGTTCTGAAGCTACAAATTGTTGTTGTATCTCACGGATTATTCAGTCATATTAGTTAGTTAGCTGCCATCGTCCCATTGACATGACGCTGTGCGGTGTAGCGACACAACTGCAGGCACACACACACACACACACACACACATATTCATACATGCACGCCTACTAAATAGGTGTGGCATTCAGGCGAACTCGCAGCAAACTAATTCTGCGCATAAGCACCGGTATTTGGCATTTTGCTATCTTTTTGTTGTTGTTGTTGTTGTTGTTGTTGTTGTTGTATTTTTCGTTTTGTGCTAATTTCAGTTCCATAATTAAATTCCATTTCAAATTCAGTTTGCCTCGTCATGACCCCGACAAGCTATACAGGTATATATGTCGGCGACAACTAACGGACCACCAGCAGCATTGTGCCACAATACCTAAATAGCATGCAACATCATGCCAACACAGAGCATTAGGTGAAAGTGCTATGCCACTACATATTGTTTTTGTTTTTGTTCTTGTTTTCGTAGCCAGCGATAAAACGCAAATGCGCAAACTTTATAAGCAATAAAATGCATAACCACACACAAACACATACACACATAAATAGTTACCACAATTTGCAATCTGTGTGTTAGTGTATGTGTGACTGCCGAAATTTCAATGAAATTTTCTACTGAAATTAATTTGATTGTAATTAATCTGCGATATCATTAACCAACTCAATTCGGTTCAACTTAGCTCAGAGGCAAGCAATCTAGCGCAGCAGTTCACTCAACTGCGTGAGTAATAACTGTATGGTTGAGTTGACCGGCAATGTGATTAATTATAAGCAAGCAAATGTGTTTTGAGATTATAGAATTACGTATATATATTATGCATATATATATATATATATATATATCTATACATATATGAAAATTTGCAATTTCAAAAAGAAATCGCTTTTGAACAGCGCACTCAAAATATATATGCTTTTGAGTGATAGTTTCAACAGCTGAATTTACAGTTGAACTATTTTTAATCATATAGACCTAAGGCTTTTCAAATTCACTACACTATTCTATATGAATATGCAGACAGGCATAGCTAGGATCTGAAATTATAACGAAGTGCAAATAAAAAATTTAATTAAGTATAAAAATTAAATACATAAATTAATCTCAATATGTCCAAAGCCACTCATATCATTTTACCATAGTACATCTTATTATAATTGATATACATAAATAAAAATGTTGAATCCATATAGCCAAATATTGTTGACTTCTTCACTCAAAAATAAGCCTTAACTAGGTGATACCTTCTTTTTGGAAAAGAATTTTGCATCATACTCGTCGAAAGGTGTGAGAAAAAAAATGAGAATGGTATATTTAGAGATGAACTCTTCATATATAGTCCCACTAAATGTACGGAGGAGGCCTCTATATATATCATATAGACCCATGCAAGACCACTTAATTACTAAAGTGTTCCTTCGCAATGGACGAAGCAGTATAGCCAAGCGAAATCGATTTCGTTTCGTTCATTAGGTTGAAACAAGATACGGACAACGACTGTCATCGCAATATCAGGTGGTGCACATGGGCTTACACTGAACCAGAAGCCAACTCAGCATTTTACACTGAAAGAGGAAAGAGAGATTCCGATAATGATATATTCTAATGACGCAAGTTTAGTTGACTTTCGTTGACTGGGATTTCACCCAGATTAGACAATAACACAAGATTCTTTTGTCGACGAATCTCTTACAGATTCTACGAAAGTTATTAATTCCGTTCGTTATAAGAAGATAAAATAAGCTTAGATATAAAATTAAAGAATTTTTTTAGTTAAAATCCACACTAGTATAGAAGATACCATGATAGTTCGAAAACTTAAAGTTAAGTTCACCGTAAAATCTAATTTTCTTCGTGCTCATTTGTTTAGTTTGTTGTAAATCAGTGGCATTATTATAACTTAACGTCATAGAAAACTGCATTTCTGCAGAAATCCTTCCAAAACCTTCTTTTCATATTATTCTTACTTAAAAATAGTTATAAACTAAACACGTAGCTTGATTTTACCATCTATTCGCAGATGATTTTGCGGATAACAGCAGTAACTTTCCTGCTAGCGGCCAGTTTCGGTGATGCCGTTGTTGTGAAACCGCGGCCACAGTATGGCCCCCCACCACCACAACGACAGCCACATCGTGAATACGGCGTACCACAGCAGATACCCTTCCGTGAATATGGGCCACCCGCACTCAAGTATGGACCACCCAAATTCATTAACGGCGGCAACGGTGGCGGCTTCTCATCCAGTGGCAGCAGCAGCAGCAGCAATAGCTTTAATAGTGGTTTCCATGAACAAATTAAAACGCATTTCGGTGTGCCAAAGCCATTCTATGGTCCGCCACATATTCAACATAAACCAGCGCCCAATTATGGACCACCACCCGCACAGTATGGCCCACCACCACGCCCTGCACCACAATATGGGCCACCACCACCGAAGCCATCACCACAATATGGCCCCCCACCACGTCCAAACTATGGACCACCACCGCAGTCGTTGCCTTCCTCATTACCCGCACCGCTATTCAAACCAGAACATTCACCGGCCAGTTCCTATGGTCCACCACCCTCAGGCCCGCTAAATTTGCCGCCAAAGCCTGTGTATGGTCTACCTAAGCCTTCATACGGTCCACCGCCATTGGCTTTAGGACTTACCGGCCCCGGTCCAGCGCCTGCCAACTTCAACAAAGTGCCCGAAACAACGATTATACTAGCAAGCAGTGGCGGCAACGGTGGTTCCTCTGGTGGTCATTTCCACGGTAATGGCGGTGGTCCATTGAAACAAGTACAAATCCAAATAGATGGCTCAGGTCATACGCACAGTGTTAGTGGCTCACAAGCACCATTTCACACAGCATGCGACGGTTGGAAGCCAATACCGGCACCCATAGGCTCAAATGTGGAGGGCAACAACATCGAGACTCAATCTGGTTATAGTCATGTCGCACAAGGTAGCTTTGGTACACAGTATAATGGCGGTGCAAGTATTTCCGGCGTCACCGGAGGCATTCATGGTGGTGCAACCGGCACTGGTGGTAGCATTATTGACGGACTGACCGATGAACAACTTGTTGCTATTGCATTGCAGTCAGGTGGATTCGATGCATCCAACCATGGACCGCAATTACCACCATCAGGACCAGCGGCTGATTTCAGGCAACAAAATATTAACTCCATCGAAACTGATGCTTTACAGGTGAGTGTTAGAAATTTTAGATGAATACGCGAGAAGAGATATACAGTATGATTGTTTATTTAAACAGGTTTCTCTTGGCATTGGCGATGATTCGTATAACAGACCACCGTCAGACTCTTATGCACCGGGCTCTATCCAGGCACATAAACACAAAAACATTGGTGGAGGATTAATTCCACCCGGTGGCAATTACGGACCACCGCCGCCGCCACCAGTAGACAGTTACGGTCCGCCACCGAGTGGTAACTACCTGCCACCACCAAGTGGTAATTATGGACCACCACCATCCTCATTGCCACGACCAAATGGCAACTATGGACCACCACCACCGCCACTGCCACCTAGCGACAACTACGGACCTCCTCCACCTCCACCTTCTAGCCCTGCTTTATTTGTAGAAAGCCAACATTCCTCCTCCTCATCCTCCCAAGCTGGTTTAAATTATGGCTCGCAATCCGGCAATGTACTGAATGTTCCTACTCATGGTGCTTCGCAACCAAGTCGTCCGGTATCGTTCCGTCCACCAGTACCTCAAGGCTTGCTTGAGTCTATTGGTGCTACCGTGCAGCATTTAGATCAATTCGGTGTTAAACCACCAACTCAGCAGAACACCTACATACCGCCTGCTGCAAATGAAATCGCCGATAACACGCTTGGTAATCTCGGTTCCGAATACGGTCCACCGCCACCACCACCAGCTCAAGTAAATATACCAGTTGGCGTTATCGAGCAGCAGTTGCCACAACAGCAATCGCCTCAGGCCTTCACACAGGTAAATCAGCAATACAAACATCACAACCAACAACAACACACACAACACTTCCAACATCAACAACAACAACAACAACAACTGTTCCAACCACATGGTTCATTCCAAGAATTTCCACCATTATCTCCACCTCCACCACAACCCCAATTTCAAAATTTACCCCCCTTCCAGGAGCATCATGGCAATGCGCAAAACCAATATGGCCCCCCCTTGCCACCACCACCACCGCAACAGCAGTATCTACCCCCACCACCGCCACCACCACAACATGGCCGCCCCTTCCCGCAACCACCACCACCACCACCATCGCAACAATATCTACCACCGACACAACAAACTGGTCCGGTAACCTTCCAACAGCAAAGTAGTACATCCTCAAGCTCCAGCTTCGAAAACGCATACTCATCCTCACAGCAAAACGAGCAATTCATACACGCTCAGGGCTTGCCACTGCAGCAGCAACCACGATTCACACAGGTGCATGATTGCGGCCAAGGACCGAATCTAGTCAGCGCAGGCTACCAATTGCAGCAACAAAATCAATACCAACAACAAAACCAGTATCAGCAACAACAGCAACGACAACAACAACAACAACAACAACAACAACACCAATTCCAACAACAGCACACGCAACAATACTCGGCATCGAACTCTGTATCAAGCAACTCGGCCAACGCCTACAACGCCATCTCGCAAAGCATACCTGTGGCTGAAACACACACACAGTTCGTTGAACACGAGCCAGCTGATGCCTACGGACTACCATCAGGCGGTAATCAGCTCGATCATGACTATGACGGTTATGCTTCACAGAAGTCCTCAGTGGCAGCCTTGCCAGATGGCACCGATCCACAAGAACTACCCGGTCTCGATGGTCTCAATGTGATTTCGGCGCAGAAATCTCAAGCCATACAGCTGTCGCCCGAACAGGTCACTGGCGCGGCGCACTCACAATATGAACCAACTTTCCAACTCGACATTGCCGGCAGTGGCGCAAAATCGGCACAAACGGAGCAGTCGGCCAACCATGAAGAGATACTCTCCGAAGGCTTACTACAGTCTATATTAACCGCCATCGAACAACCACAGCAAAAGGGTGTGCAACATCAACACACAGTACAAGTGATCGCGAATCAACATAACGATATATATGGTCATGGCGCGCAAAGCCGTTCCGACACAGACATACAAGAGGATGCCACGCCCGACTACGAACACGAGCCCGAAGTGGCAGAATCTGATAAAGTTGAGGTCCAAGTAAACGCCGATGGTGAAGAAGTGGCGACAGTAAAAGAGATTAAGCCGATAGTAGCGGCCGAAATCGATGACGATCGAGCGGAACATTAGCGACATACAGGAAATATACAAATAACGGTAGATGGGATATTGTTAGGAATACAAATCACTACAAATCACTACTGTGGCATACACGCTATCCGTTGTGTGATGGCTGTGGCGCCGAGGTGATAATACATATGACCGAAGCTAGTTATCATCACAAAACTAATTTATTTTAACGATAACGAAATGTTCTCTTAGCAGAACAAACAAAATACATAATGTCAACAAAAAAAAAACTTAAACAAATAATTTTCATTCAACCTCTTTAAGGTTGCCAATAGTTTTTAAGTACAATTACATTTACATATGTATATTAATTATAAAGAAGATTCACTATCATTTTCCATTAAAGTTGCCATATCTTACTGTACATGGCTTTGCCCTTGTTCTGCGAAAATGTAAATTATGGATTTTCACATTTTTCGTTTTCATTGAGAATAAGGACACTCGGCAAAGCGGAGTGAGCATCTTTTCATTAAATGTTTAAAACTAAATGTTTATTAATTAAAACCATGTAAAAATACATATATATATAAATAACTACGATAATTTATTTAAAATAAAAATTCGAAAAATTAAAAGCGAAATGTTTCTACTCATAAACTATAGATTTAAACAAGTGGATCAGTCGCGTTCCATTCCAAGCCACTGCCAAAAGAATACACACTAAAATACGGAAATTCCCCTCAAGCAACAACACAAGCTCGACCATTTTTGCGAGTTCAGGGAAATCGATTAAAACTTTAGCGACGATGAATAACAAAGCTCCAAGGAGGCCGTTAAAACGTCTTCGGATATCCTATGCATACATATGTAACCGCAGCCAACTTCACTCAAATATTTTCAGAAGAGCTGGAACTTGCAAAAGATTCTCTCTGAGAATTCGCTCACAACTGCTACCTCATTACTTGATTACAAAAAAGCGCCCATTAAAAAATGTTTGCATGATAGGTTATGAAATGGTTAGGTGTTGTTATGAATAGGAATAGTTTAAGTTATGAACGAAGGAATCAGTAAATATGCAAAATGGTTTTGGACGACCGTAAAGTGAAGTTCAACGAGGCAGATAGATAGAATTCGAAGAAACATCTTTGACATATAGTTCATGAATATTTGGATATGCGACAGCTCTGTGTTTTCGGGCGAGCTCAGAACCGAGACAATGTTGCGTGTAACAAATCGATGATTGATGATGGCAAATTTGCCTTGAATTGCTTTCGCATACAACATTTGCTCCAGATCTGGTCCCAGTGATTTTTTCCTGTTGAAAAAAAATTTAGCTACAATGAGAATGTAATATCCAAGACGGACGGACGGACGGATGGACGATGATCAATCCTACTACTCATAGATAAAGCAATATTTTGGAATTTCTATATATAGCAGATATATATTTATATAGATATATAGATATATCAACAAAACTTGGCACCTATTTTTCATTTATCTAAGGGAAACAGTAGGCCATTATAAAAAAAAACTTGTGAAATTTCCAATCCCCAATATTATAATTTTGTAAAAAGTTTTGGAAATTGTTTTTAAATTCGAAACATAGTCATAGATCACAGTGCCTTTTCGAAATTCCATCCAACTTAAGTCGAATTTTAATTTATGTTTAGTAAAATAATTTAACTTTTTATAAGAAAGGTGTTTTAATTATTTTAATGGATCTAGTTCGAAATTTACTAATGAAATATTATTAAATCCAATAAATGCTAAGGTGATACTAAGGGTGTACCGAAATTATTTATGGAAAACACTTCGCTACTATGGATTGATGACGTTACAAAACAACTTTTGGATTTAAATTTTCTTTTTCTATTTTTTTATTTATTTTTTTTTTATTTTGTTTTTTTTTTATTTAATTTTGTTTTTTTTTTTTTTTTTTAGATTGTTCGATTTAGAAGTTGCAACTGAAATTGTACAGTACGCTACAAATGGTGAGTAATATTTAAGAAATGCTACGACTTAATAATCTTAGACAAAGCACAGGCTTATACGCTGACCAAATATTTTACATACATAATTAATAACATTTATTTTTTCCCAAACTGCTGTTGCATATTAAATATTTGGCTCAGTATGAACATAAAAAATCATAGAAACTACGCTCAGCATACCATTACAGACATTTCCAATATGTAAAAGAAATATTTATGTACTAAAAATACTACAAATGTTCAGGCACTTTGCCTTTCGTTGGAAAAAAAATTGGGGAAAATTGAATTTCAATCCAGTTGAATTGTAGTCGTGTCGTCAATTGGCATTGTGTGCACAAGGATTTAAGAGCAAATGATTCTTTCTTTTTGTGAGTGATGTACATATTTTCTCTGCACTCTTTATTTTGCTGCGGATTTTTTGACTGTTCGGTCTCGTTTACCGTGCCGTGTTTGTCTGTTGTTATTTGAGCAAATAAACAAATATCTGATTGTGATATTGCTGCTTTTGTTTTTTATACTGCAAAAACAAAAACCAAAAAATAAAAATTAAATGAGAATTGTGGAATACATAAGCGAAAAATGTTTAAAAAGCTTGGCAACAAAAAACACCGCATGAAAATGTTGAAGGTAAAATATGCGCAGGTGTATATAACCAGAATAAATATGAAACGCGCAAAATTGTACTAACCGAGTGAAATGGAAACGTACAGCAACTACGACACGAGGTGATCACAGCGCAACGAAATAAGCGTTAAAAACTTGAAATAATACAAGCGCACATCTACATGTTTACGCAAACAAATAAATATATGTATGATGACTGGAAAAATGTTGCAGAGAGAAAAAACTTGCACAAAAGAGCGAAGGATTTGCAAATTTGCCAGCGCGAGTTGCAATAAAAACAGACTAGCAGCAACAATGTTGCAAGCAGCGGGCAACAGCAACTACTAAGTTGTTGTGTGAGCGATGTTGCCGTTGATTTCTAATTTATTATTTTGCTGTTGGTATTGTCATTTTGACAGTCATTTACACAAATGCAGCTGCCAGGCGCCAACATACTACTACAAATGGCGGGAATGTTTTAACAAATAAATATGTAGCATAACAAATTGTATGCAGAATACATACATACAAACATGTATGCATATATATACAAGCGTACACAAATAGACGTACATATGTAAGTACCAAAATCGCTGCGAGAGCTGCAGGTGAGCGCTAAAAAATTAAAAAATAAAATGCAAATACACAGAGTGTGCGAGTAAATATGAAAGAAAAATAAGAATAGCAGAATTATGGCGAAAAAAATTCGTTGAAACAACAGCTTAAAATAGAAACAACGAAAGACCAAATGTAAATGTAATTTATCCTAAGGACCCGAGTTAAAACAAACACTTGGCATACTATCCGGCGTTACGCCACTCAACGTAAGGTTTGTAAGAATATGTATTTGAGTGGCTGCAGTTCGGACCGTCAGCCGCTAGCCATTGCTTGAATGCATGCTTGCGCTAGTGGTGCTATTGTTCGCGTTGTTGTTGTTGCTGTTGTCGTTGTATTGTGGTGGTAAACCAATGGAAACACAACGGAACCAACAGTGAATTGAGGAAATGTCCACTGTTATGCTGGAGTGCAGCACCAGAAGAGCTACATAGATATATTTAAACAATGTTTTTTCTCTATTTTTTTTGCTCTTCTTTATTTATTTATACATATGTTATTTGAATTGATTGTTTAGTTTTTTTTTTGTGTTTTTTTGGTAAAGTATATTTGGGATCTTAAATATTAGCATTTAATTTGAGTCCCTATCTTCTACTGGGTGGAAGACAGATGTCCATAATTTTGACGTTTCCAAAAGGTGAAAAGATTGGTTCTGTAACATATACATACGCATGCATATGTATATAAATAGCTGTATGTATATTTGCAATCATGATTCGTTTAGATCATTGGTCTTCATGAAAGGAACTGCGACTGGCAGAGTGAGCACGTAAGAAAAGACACCCAGTGAGAACTATGTAACCTTAGATTTAGATTTTTTTTCATTCCCTCGTGAAACAATCGTTTTCGTACTTATTTATTCATCTTATATATTTTACGACTAAAAGAAATATATTGGACGCTAAAAACTTTGAATTTATTGCGTTTAAATTACCTAAAACACAAAATGTAATTCACAACACCAAAAAACATTCATAATCATAAATAATTTCGCGCAGGGCACACTCGTCTTAGCGGCACAATTTCACACGATGTTCTTTCGTCGCTCTCTGGACAACGACTGGACGCCAGAGCGTAAGTGTACGTGTAAAATACCGAACGCTGGTTTGGATACCGAAGCCAACTTACTCATTTTAGATTAGCTACAAAATAGCTTTATCGAAGAAGTAAAAAGTTCTTCTAAAACTTTTATATTTTTAGAAAAGTTATCACTTGTCTGAAGAACAAAATTTTTAGTAAAGAAATATAATATATTTAAGAGAGTTGCCTACTTCCTAAAACAGGAAAATTAACGATTTAAGTATCTCTTTCACATCACATATTATGACATGAGTAGCAAACCGACGCTTTTCAACAATAAATAATCAAATAGGTGGAAGTATTCAAAATCATATCATAATTTAAATGACGGTTGCTTATTTTAATAATGCTAGAATTGTGTTTATAATTCATTGATTAAATAAAAGATATCTCTTAGGTTGAGTTAGCAACTAAAGCCGAAGGGTGATATGGCGATCACACTTGTACAGTTATAAGAGTTAAGATACCAAAAAGTACTGAAGATGGCGAAATCTTTTTTTTTTTGTTCAATTTTGATAGGAATTCGGAAGTTTAATTTGAAGACCACCTTACATAACCTGCTACACATATTATGTGGGAGATTAAAATGTGAATATGTGTGGCATTGATCAAAGGCTTTCTGAATTATTTTATGATAGAAATTTTGGTGATGTCTCAAAAAGTTGGTGATGCTGAGTTTAGAGTATGAATAGGCTATAAAAAAAATCACAAAAGTTTAGACCGGTTACAATTAATGTTCATCAATACCAGTAGTTTATTTCTTGAACCCCGTATGCCAATGCGAGTTTAATGGAAATATTTTATGGCTATTGCAGTCGATATTTAAATTTTTTTTTAATATGAAATTATAAATTATATGGTAAATTGACACAAGTTTCTCAATATACTACACAATATATACACGAATACATACTGAGCTTATAAAAATGGTACACAATATGCACATACTCCCCCACCAACGCATGAGAGACACGAAACTTCATCTCATTCTCCTACAGCATATTGTTCGAAAGTTTTCAAATTTGTTCTTGCAGAAAGTTTAGGCAAAACTTTTGCGATTTTACCGATAATTTTGTTGTTGAACCTGCAATTGGTATGTCAATTGTCTTTCCTGATACTGTTGATAATTTTGGTATTATAGATACCAGGTACCACCTGTGTGATATAAACGAAGTACAAAGAGTTCCGAAAACTTTAATAATGGAATTTGTTGAAATTATTTTTTATAATTTTTTTTGCAAATTTTAAGTTTGTCAAAAGTTGCTTGTACTTCTCACTTTTTTCATTATCTCTTCAGTACATTTATACATATTACATAGCACACTAAATGCAAAAATGTCACAAGTCGAAATTTTTCAAAATTGATTTGTTTCTTAACTAAGTTGGAGAACGCATTTTTAAATGACCACGTGATTTCGAATTTAACGATTATTTTTAAAATTGAATACACTTTATTTTTGTGGAGCAGCTAACCCTCTTCTTCTTTAGCACTGTTACAAACACAAAGGTTTCCGAATTGTGCCACTTCTCAATGCTTTTCTCGCTATATTTAAGACGTGTAATATATAGTTCCTCAACTGTTCAGATAAGTTGCCGCCAAAAAGTATGCAACAGTTATGAACAAAGCACCGAAGCTTTGTATTAAAGTCAAACTTGCGGCTGAAGCAACTTACGACAAGATGGTTAGCATCAGAATTGCGTAAAAATAAAAATTAAAATAAATACGCTACTGACTCGAAACATCCGTCACGCGCTCATTAAAATGCCAAACATATACAATCCAATAAATTTCGCATTCAAAGTTTTAAAAAGATATTAAACTAAAAAGTAAAGAACCAAACTGGCAACTTGCAACTTGAAGATTACAACTCGGAAATTTGCTGCGCGTGATCTGCCGCACACCGCTGCTGTGCGTGTCCACTAAACGATCAACTTGGCTTTGGTCAAAAATTAACTGCAACACGACGCGTGACCAGCCAACCATTTCGCTTGTCTGCAGCAAAGTGTTCCAATGGTGCAGAGCTGCTGCGAAGATGGAAGTTCGCCGCCAACGCTTTCGACTCATAATCACCACTGACAACATTTGCAAGCAACAATAAAAACAAATGTAACTTTATATGTATGTGTATGAAATGAGTTATGGTTTATATTGTTCCGAAGAAAATAAATTCCGATTGCGTCGCTTCACCCGTTCTCCCGTCCATTGAATATCAAGGAGTAAGGTAAGGTAGGACTAGCGACAATCTGTGAAAATTCGCTGTGTGCCACAGCAGACAACATGAAGTTTTCCAAAAGAACAAGGTTGAGTAACCGATTTTTTCGAGCTTCTAGAAAAGTTTAAAAAAAAGAAACGCTTTTTCGTAACATTTGTTTCTCTTATAATTAAATATCTGGATGGATTCCAGAGCCACCTACTGACTTTTTTTTTAATATTTTAATAGTTATGTGAAAGAAGCTATTGTAGAAATTATCCTGCTAATTAGAATTCAAGCCGCACAGTAATTTTCGAATAATTAAAAGTCTTGCCGCAGTCAAAAAGAGAATTTTTTTAATATAATTTGAAAAAAAAGTTCGTTTGGTTTCGGATTATTTTTTATCAAATTAAAATCTGAATAAAGAAATCCCAACAGGTGGCACAAGAATTCAATTGTTACCGAAAGTCATATTTATGGTCTGATCTGGCTGGTTTCCAAAATATATATTGACAAGAAACTAAAGCGGCAGAAAGTAAAAGAAAATTTGTCCACACTTTATATTTTTTTTTTACTTTCTTCCAACGCTTCTTTATATTGCGAAGTTTTTAATAATAATCCTTTACGTCTGGAGCTGGTGGTCTGTTTCTGCTTCGGGGGTGGTGTAATCACTCTGGGTGTGATAAAATATTTCATAGCGGCTTTACTGGTGCTGGATATTGGTTCTTCTTACTTCCTCCTTTAGTTTGTTTAGTTTAGTTTAGTTTACTCCTTTAGTTTACATCATCCACCGCAATTTCTTGGTTTTGAGGAATAAAATCGCTTTTTTGAAAAATGTTTTTATCAAATGGATAAATATTTATCAAATGGATAAATAGTAGTGGATTTGAAGCCACTAATAGCTATCTGTGCTGTTTGAACCACGAGGTAGACTTGAGAAATTAGCTCAATAACATCAAATTGAGTCACATTTTGGCCTTGTTCTCGCATAAATCGCTTTATCTCATCATTGTTAAATGTTTTAAGAAGACCCATAAACGATTTAACTAAAGGTTGCACTTTATATGTGTAATGAGGTGCCATTGATAAAATAATAACGCCTTTTCACGGATCGCATCCAAAGCTTCAATATTCCCCGTATGATTATAATGACAATCTAAAATAAGTAAATTGTCCGATTATCACTATTTCGATATGTGACAAACAGAACCTGAATCAGGTGGAGCATGTTCCATTGAAAGCGAAAAGTGTTTTTTCCTTGGGAATATAAAGAATGGTAGAACAGAGGTCCTCCCTGCGCTCATACAGCTTATAACTGTTATGAGAGATCCTCTTGCTACTGATGCCATACACCCGATTTGTCTTTTGCCTTTTGCAGCTAATATTTCTGGCTGCTTACTTTGCACAAAAGAACATCCTGTTTCATCGACATTCCAAATCCGAGTAGGGGAAAACTTGTATTTTTCATACTCCACACGCAGCCTATTTCTCCCAACATATGCTTTAATTACAGAAAATGGGTTCTTGATATTATTTCGCGTTGCTAATTGAAATGCAAGCGAGCAGATATCACTTTGAGTTAGTGCCCAAAAATATGCCTTCATTTTTTTTCAATATCTTACAAGCTCTGATTCTACATTCCGCTTAAAAACAGGCTTTCATCACAATGGCACGAGAAGTATATCTTCGATTGCTTTATAACTGCCGACAACTCTTTGTAACGTTCCAAATGCCACACCATACGTTTTCGACACAAAAAGTATACCCATCTTTTCGACTCTTACAGCCATTTTTCATGTTTTCTGCATTCCACGTACAAATTTCGGCTTCTGTATGGTCCAAAGGTACGTTAAATGTCATATACGCCACATCTTTAATGTGATACACTTTATTACAATTGACAACATTGACTATATACATTACCCAAAATCGAATTTTCCATGATGATATATTTGAAAAGACCAGTAAAAACAAAACTAAAAAACAGATGTAAATCCTTTGTTGAAGCATGCACTAAAATATTTGTAACAGTACTACATATTGCATATTGATAATATCGTATCGCATCGCATATTGATAATAAACGAAACTTTTAATGCCAAGCGCAGCCTTGTAGTTACAATCTTTTACCGTTGCTATTGTTATCACGAAAAAATGTTTGTCAAAACATGCATAGTTTATGAAATACGAGTATCAAGGTATATGATATTGCCCACCCATATCACAATACCCCAACTTACTTTATACTAATCCATTGGCCGTATGACTGGAGAAGTAGAAGACGCCACCATTAACGTGATCGCGTTTAAATCTATCCGTGAATTAGCTATGTAGTGATCATTAATTAATTCCTAATTGCGCAAGACGTATATTAATATATATTGCCGAATGCGAAAAGTCGTGAGTAAAAAAGAGATAACAATCTCTGGTATCGCTCTCGGTTAATTAATTGGTGTTTTAACCGCTAGCTGGATTGCAAGGTAGTTTTATGATTTTAGAGTTTGAAAGAGGTCATAAATTAATATTTTTGTAAACTGTTTAGTTTGATAAGATTTCCGAGAGCGCTGCCTACTTTTAGGATTAGAAGGTTTGCGACCACAGGAAAACATTTTTCTAAAATATTGATCAATGTTTTTTTTCACATTCTGATATTATAAAATTAGCGGCCGTCAAACATTTGCTCCTAAAAGTTGATTTCGTTTTTGTTTTAATTTATTTTCTTTAAATTTTGGGGTATAAAATTTGAATTAATATCATCAGAAATGCCTCACAAACAACCCAAGGATGTTCATAAACGATCCAACAAAATATTATTCTCCGAATGACTATAGAAACTTTTAAATCTTCTTGACTACAATTAAACATCTGATCGTTATAGTCTACGATGGATTGTTCCACATTCGCTGTATTCACTAACTCGCTGCTAGAATGAGAATGATTTTTCGCTACGCGAAACACGCATTTTTAAACACATTACTCAGGTAGTTGTCTAAATCACAGTGTTCATACGTAGGAAAAGAAATTTTGTTTGAAACTTTTTCCACAAAGCGATTAACATATGTAACATTTTCAGTTTCTCTGGATATTTAAAAATATTGTGTGCCAAACCGATTATACAGTATATATATTTTATCTACATTGAACCACATAAAACCGCGGGATCGACTTCGAAAGAAAATCAGATAAAACAATCCTGTAATATATCAACTTTTGTATCTGCGAAACTCGAATATCAGTACCTTCTAGTAAACCAGTCTTGTCTTACGCTTTTGAGAAATATTTTAAGGGGAGGTATTAGGTATATCAGGATTCTTTATATCAAAGCAAATGAAATAATTATTAGTCTACATGTTTATTCAGTCCTTCTTAGTTGATTTATTGTGACTTTAATTATCTTGAAATAAGCTTATAGTTACTTAAATAGTTCATAAAATAAAAATAAAAACTTGCAATTATGATTTCGCAAAGGAGGAAAGAAAGCAGACCCTGAAGTAGAATGTCCACAGAACACTAACCCTGTTTGAGGCGGCGTTCAGCGATGGTCCAATCAACCTAAATACTATTGTCGTCCTCAAAGAAGCTTGTCTTCGGAATCGATATGACTTGTTTCCAAAATTGAGTCTTCGGCTGACATCCGTGGTGGTCCATGGTGAAGACAAAATATTCCCTAGACGTCTTAAAACCCACACCACGAAAAGATAAGCTCTAATAACATGGAATTGAGGACGGTCCTTTGGTAAAATTCCAATGCGGCGTCACCCCGGAGGTGGTGAAATAAATGAAAAATTTCAATAGCAGAAATTTCGAACTGTATTAGTATGAGTTAAGTTTTGTAGAATACTGGGACGTCCAAGTTGATTGATGACGAATGAACTACAAATTGACCCATTCAGAACAGTATCATTAGATATTGGTAGATTCATACTTGTATTTTAAACGACTAGTATATCGAGGAAGATTTAAATTAAAATTCCTTTGGAAATGTCATAGGAAAGACAAAAGGTCAAATTTGTTCTTGAACGGACTCTAACTTTTCGAGCGGATTTGGAAAATTTTACATCGGACCAAGATATCTGCCTTGTGGAACAGAAGAGACATGAATCGAATCTGAAAATGTATTATTGAATGCCACTAGTCGTGTTTTATTATTGAGATAAAATGGTATCCATTAAAGAAATCCTGGGTGAAGACTAAGAAAATCAAGTTTTTGCTAAATAGCTTTATTAAGGTCAAGTAGACATTTTTGGCACAGTTTTTAAAGAAGCATTTTAAATATCTAAGTGAAGTATTAAACTTCTTCAGAAAAGGTTGGTATTTAATTAAAGTAATCGGACAGAACTGATATGGAAAATTTTCAGGAGAATCAATACAGAAATTTGAATTAAAAAATTAAAAATTTTGAAATCAATGTAATTTTCAAATGGCAACAGATATTTATGTATGTATTCCGCAAACGTCGAAAATTGGAAATCTGCGTTTAGAATTAACAAAATATATATTATATTATTTAAGCAATTATTATATAATATCATTTTTTGTTTTCATAAATTTTTACTTTTCTTTTAATAACGAGATGCCTTGAAACATAATTTTTAAATAAATTTAAAATAATATTCTTAAAATACGAGATACCAATATCAATATTTCCATTGGAAACAAACCAAATTAAATTGAAAGTTCCCAATTCGACACTTTAAAATTAGCTTCTGTGAAGTTAAGTTGAGTACAGAGGTATAAATTAACAGTTAAATACCCTAAGGTTTCGATAATTATTTCCAAATCAGGGTGAAAAAAACTGAATCTGAGAACTTAACGAATTTGTTCCGAAATATGTAAATTAAACTAGTTGAGTCCCAATTCAGACATTTTTCTAATAAATCGTTAAAGCATAGCCGAGTGCAAACAGGTAAGGAGTAATCATCAATAGATGATTGCCTAATCGAAAAGCATCCAGAACAATCATGAAATAAGAAATCCTTACCATTAAAAAAAAATGTTATTTATTAAATAAGCCTACCTATATATACAGACATCAGACAAGGGATAAAAGATATAAGACAATGTTATGGGATTAGGCTAGTATGGAGTCATCAACAAAGCTATAACTTTGACAAATTATTTGTCAAAGTTTCTCTCTTTAAATTTTTATTTAACATGCATTTGAGTGCATAAAAAAATTTATGTTAACATTTTGATACAAAATACCAGCTACTGGACTAATCTTCGGAATCACTTTTTTCAAAAGGTTCTCTATGGGCGACAGTGATTCTAGGAACTCGTGCTGTCCGAAATAAAATGGAAAGCCGGATCTTAATCTACGTAAGACTTGCCTTAGCTTTACATCAGCTTTTCGCAAAATGGTGGACTTGTAAAAAAAGGTTAAATTTTGATCGAACAAATTGTTTATACTGCAACAAATTGTTTACAAAAAAAAGTTGTATACAAATAAGTGATCAGTGAGTTTAATAGATATTATTACCGCGAAGCTATAGTTAGAATTTCAAATGATTACTTGTTATAGCATTCGAATACCTTGGTAGCCCGCTTTGAAAAATGCAGTTTCGAGAAAAACGCGTTTGAAGTTCTACGTGCTGCGGCTAACCGGCCCGAACACTTCGACAAAACAATAGATTGGATAGGGAAAACAATTTATTTTTGCATTATTCTACTAGCTTAATAGCGTATTTAGGACCCTTAAGTGTAATTTAATAAAAATTTTGGCGATTTTTTTAAAATCCTAGACTGGCCTAACCCTTTTAATTGAATTAAGTCCAATGCGGGATTTCTTCTGATGGAATTGAAGAATGAACTGCAAATAGGAAAATACCGCTGATGCTGTTCAAATAATCACATCTGAAGGTTTGATAATCACTATTTATGATCTCTTTACCAAAAATGTGTGGTTTAAGCCATGTTTTCGTATATGAGAGTTTGTTAAATTTTGTAATGAATACTGTTTAAATATATTTCAGTAAATTTGATAATAAATACTTTGTGTAAATGTTTTCACGACTTGTTTGGGTTTGTTGAGTTTGCTGAACTCGTTAGTGAGTTAAATAAGCTAATGAGTTTTAAAACGATAATGGCTTTGATTAGTTTGGAGAAGAGCTTTGTATGAAGTGAACTTTTATTCCGAACATTTTTGAAAGATTTTTAAGAAAGAAAGAAATATAAATCAGTTTTAGCTAGTCAACAAACCAAACCAAAAAAAACCAAACTAAACCAAATTTGTGATCGTCTATCGCTGTTACTGTCGTGAACCCTCAATGTAACTGTTAATTTAATGAATTTATAGGAGAGGTTTTGTAATGGGATTGTTGATTTCAGATTCCTAATATGGACTTTTATTCAGAAAATTTTTAAAGTATATGTGAGTACGAAGAAAACACACGCTACAAATTACGAATTTAAAATACTGCTGGCGTGAATCATATACGTATATACAAAAATGTTCAAAAACACCGTCGACTCCAATCTCTTGACAATATTCCACTCTATATTGAGTATATCATTGCCGTGACCAGGATTCGAACCTGGGTTACTACGGCCACAACGTAGGGTCCTAACCACTAGACGATCACGGCTATTGGAAGCTTGCATCCTATCCCATTCACAACCAAATAAGTCAAAAGAAAATTTGAAAGTATTAAACACGCTATGTTTATATGTTTGTATGCTTGGTTAAATAGTTTCTATGAATGAACCACACCCAAATGGCAGCGGTGATAGACGAAACAGTGAATAGCCCAAGGCAAGTAATTGGCATGAAAAAATGATAGTAACAGTAGACAATGTGGAATGTGGCAAGCTGCTAATATGCAACAATAAAATTAGTTAAAAAGAAAAACACTCGTTAAAGAAATTGACTTGGGTTAATAAATATATATGTCTAGCATAATATGAGGAGTGAAGACTGGCTTTTTAATTTTAATAATCAAAAATTCGCTAACACCTTAAATCTTAATTTTCAAACCGATGGTAACCTTTCACATCATATTTTCAACCTGATACTTATTTTTAATTTAGTAGCCACATTACAATATCTTATTTATTTTACTAACTTAAATGAAAACAAAAATTTAAATAGTTGACAACCTTCCCAATAATATGTGCAACGGTAAATCTTCTTAACCACATTAGTTAGGGAGCTTCATCAACCTAAATGAATTTAAATTTTTTAGCAGATGGTAACCTTCCCTTCAAATATTTTCAATTACAAAATTTCTTAGAACTTCTATCATATTTGAAAAATTGTAATAATTACTTACTAATTTTATTTAATCACACATCTTTAACAGGTGGCAACTCTGCTCAAATTGTTTTAAATAGTAATTTTTCTTAAAAGCTTTCAGTTTGTAGTGATTTTTAATTTTATAAAATTCTTCGAATTGAAAATTTCAAACTAGTGGCAACCTTAAAATTCTCAAAAGTGGAGAAGAGAAAGATATAAGACCATCAACGAAAAAATTACATATTTTGTGTATTTTGCAATAACTTGGGTGAAACTTGGAAAAAGGCGGAGAGAGAAAAACTTTTGAAAATTTTCTAACAAATAATAATGAAAAAATAATTATTTTCCAGTTTTTCATGTATTTCGAAAATTCGCAAAGTGTAAACATAAAAATTAGCTTAAATGCGCTTAAATGAGCTTCCCCGATACCCGGCAAGTAACCGTTGTTGCATATCCCGAACAAAACGGTGAATCATCGGTGACACAATCAATGAAGTATGCACTATATACATATGTATGTACAACACGGACAACAACAATAATTGCGCTACGCTTGTTTGCTTACTGCCACGTACATACACGTACATACACATACATGTACACATGCACACCTGCGTACATATGCTATTTACATGGCCAACAGCTATTTGCACACCTACACACACAAGCAACGGTGACAATTTATTTGCCACATTGCTGTCGAAGCGATTTGAAGCGTCTCATGCGGCGCAACCACAAAATGTTGCAAGTGTTGCAGTCAACAGCCGTTGCGCACAAAGCTCAAGGCTATGTTGTTGCGAAAAGGACAACGTGTGGGATGTTCGCCCATGGAGCGCGTGCCATCAGCTACCTTGAGGGCATTACAGCTTACATATATTAGCAGTGTTGTTTTCGGTTTTTGTTGGTATTGCTGTTGTTTGTCCCCTTTTGTGGCAAGTTAAAGCATTCACAAAGTATGCGCAATAAAACTGTCACGTTACATTGTAAGTATTTGTTGTTGCCCTAGCTGTTGCAAGCTAATATGTTGCAAGCGTAAATGAGAACAGCCAGCCAAAGAAAATGCAAAGATTTATTATCTAGTAGAAGTAGCCAACAAATGGCGAACTAAGCACAACAATGGCAGTCACCCAAATATAGGCACACACACACACATACCGGATGCACTTGAAAATATATAAATCACAAGCTGACACACACATACACGTACATAAATATAGTGCGTAGTTCTAAGCCGTTGTTGCCAATACTGAAGCACCAACACTTAAAACATTTCCGAGCTGCTGCCCAGCTAGCGGTAAGTGTGGGTGTTAGGCGTTACCGTGTTTGTGCAGTACTAAGCATAGCTTACTGCATTGCCCATACGCTTGCAACATTTCTGCCACACTGCCAATGAAGATGCATTACTATGCGCATTTAAATGCTGCACCAAGTGGAACACCAAGCCAATGTTGCCAACCGCAAGCCAAGTGGCCGAATGACTGGCTGGCGCAGCAATCAAACAAAGTGCAAAATGCAGTGCGCCTTGCCGCGTTGCACATGTACAACGTTGGCAACTTATCGTTTTCTTTGTTGCCACAACTTTAATTTAAGAACTCAAATTACATTTCCGCTCGCATCAGCAATAGAAATTGCCACCGAAAACTACCATGGTAGTAAGTAAAAGCGATATGTGCGAGTTTTACAGCAGAAGGGTGGAGCGGCATGCCATGAAACTTCAAGTGCACCGACAAAAGCAATGACTTGTGTTACAAGTTGCACATTGCCAATTCATTTGAGGTATGGTGACATTTTTGTTTTTCTTTGACGGAAACGGGTACACAATAGAGGTTGAGGTTATCACATACAAATACAAAATTACTACAAATATATAAGAGAGAATTTTAAAAATGCGTTTAAGTTGAAGTGTGCAAGACCTTATAGCACCTTTGTTTTAGAGAACCACCGACGGAAATGAAATAATCGACAAAGTCAAAGTTAAATAGCTATCAGATACATTATTAGCGAACATGGATATCCTACCATGAGGTGCTGGGTAAAATTCTTACAAGCAAATGAAATGATTTCGACCAATCTGCCAAGCACAGGCCGAGAAGTTGAAATAGTCAAATTTATTTCGGAACTCTTTCCGTTTAACAAAATTAGCTCGCGATATCTTGGTAGACGCTGCGACCGCTTCTTTTTATAACAGATAACTTTTTTACTTAAGCAATCTCAGAGAAAGTTGGTGACAATATTTAATACTATGATTTTGGCCGATGAACACAAAATGGGTGAAATTGGGTATTACATCCTTACAAGGGCAATTTTGAAATTGACAACTCGGTACAACCAGGTCTATACCCATATGACATCTTTTCGGATCCCTACAGCTTATTTGACTTGGAATAGAACCAAAATAAATTTAGTAAACTTTGTAGCTTTAATATGTGGCAACTTTTTTCCAAAAGCAATTAATATCCATGTGCATATTCCAGTAGCCCGCAATTGCCGCATATAGTATATTTCTGATCATGGATGTTACAACAGATTTCCTAACAACCTTTTTGATATACTGGGCCATATCGAAGAAAATACACTCAGTATATGAGAATCTAGTATCAAAGCAGGATACAATTGGTACATAATCTAACATAATGATTGCCATCACCGAATTTTAATATTTTTGATATTTTTGGGTCTGAGGTATTTTATATCTAAGAAGGTGGTGGGTATCAGAACAAGTTTGTTCTTCAATACCTGCTCGATCTTCGAAGTAAGAATAAATAATAAGAAATTTTATCAATCCCTGAAATCGCATTTTCGAAAGATATTTGCCTGGGTTATATTTACAATCTTCTATCTAAATTTATCCTCACATATCATTGTAAGAATCTAAACAGAGAGTGACGCTCTCTCTATCTCTCGAATGTAGCCTCTTTGGGGAGATTTGAAAATTTTGAGAAAATTTCTGTAAAAATTAGGAACGGGACTGGGGTGTTATGTATACCGGATATAATAATCAAAATCAGGCGAGCATATATCTGATTGGGAAAGGATTGAGATTTCTCTCCTAAATTACGCAATATATATTAAAGTACTATTTTCCGGAAGTGATAGAAGCCACAATATACGATACTATATATTATTGCTGTGTTGTTTTGTTAGATCATGAACATCAAAGTAGTATAGGTCGAACTAGTAAACTTTATAAACTTTTAGACGTCATTGAAACACTTGGGAAATTAACATCCAAGAATTAGTAATAGTATGAGCTATTAATATTTAGATAAGTCCAATGTTCTAGAAGCATTCAATACTTTAATCGGAAAAGTGAAAGCTCTGACTTCACTTAATTGAGACGAAAACATAATGAGGGATACTTTAAGGCACGCAATCCCTACCTGGTAGCGAAAGAAGAGCAAAGTGTTCGGAAGTGCAAAAACTTGTAATAAGCGCCGCTTATATCTTCCGTTTTGTTTTTTTTTTTCTCATAATAGATAGGCAAGTTTTGACATATATCGCAAGTTTCAATTCAATTAAGTGGCATTGGATTGACAGTGTACACAAATGAAGTGAGTGATAAGAGTGCGGCATGTGAAGGAGAGATAGAAAATAGGCAACACAAAAGAGAAAATTAAGCGAGGAAGTTAATTGATTGTGAGCTACAAGGAGGCTGCGTGTCCCCCGTACAACATAATCATAAGTAACCCCGCTACCTTTGATCGATCAGTGAACGATGGTTTCCTCGGAGTACAAGTATTCGCAATGCTCTTGTTCTATGTGCCTGCTTCCATGTTGTACCGTAAATTACGCCAAGTGATATAAGACTTTGTGCAAGCATGAGTGAGGAAGGCGCATTACTTCTTTTCCATGTATGATCTCTTTGATATCTTTTTGGATTGCTTTTTGTGAGTCTTACTTTCGTAGTCGTAGTCTTGACGAAGATTTAGCAACTGAACAAATGGTAGACGTAAATTAGTTACATATACGATTCGGTCAGTGTATTCAATGACTACACAGTGGTAGTCCTAAAAATATGCACCTTTAGAAAGTATGGTAGTGGTTGGAAAGTACACAGGCTCAACGAGCTAGTCCGTTTTCTGGCAGATTTAGGAGATTGATGCTACAGCAAAACAGGTTAAGAAACAAACCTGTCTAAGTGGAATTAAATATCAGTATTTTAAAAAGAAGCATTTAGAACAGCCACATCGTTTGAATTGATTTTTGAAATCGATTTAGAGTTCCTAGATCCAACATGAAAAAACTTTTTGTTTATTTGAGTCAGCTAGGTGGCGCTATTGTCGGATAATAGGCAATCGGTAATAATATACAGAGAAAACGTTTCAAAATGTTTGAAGAAGGTACGGAGCCTACTAAATGGATGTGTATTTAAAGCTCTTGGATAAAATCTCTGGTCAATACACCGAGTGCTTCGAACATGAGAATTCTGCATAAGAAGCCAGTAACTGTGAACTTCGTTTAATTTTTTTATGATCCACTTATAATGACCACCAATGTAGTGTATGTATGTATGTAAGCACATACTTGAACAAATAATAAAAAATTTAGCTCCACACCGAGCTTGCCACACACTTGCTTTTATTGCAGCAAATAAAGTTCATACCTGCCGCATTGATTAATAGCGTAATAACGTTGCAACGGTGTCGGTGAGAATACCTACCGTAATGTGATGCTAACAGAATCTTCATGTGTTTTCTTTTTTTGTTGTGTGTTCATGTACCAACAATCGTCAGCACCGGTCGCTACAATAGCCGCTTCGGCTGCTGTTGCAGTGTAGTCGTCAAATATCCAGCGAATTTGACACGAATGGTAGGTACGTGCAACATGAACGCTTGCAAGACTGCATATTGCACGAAGGGACGTAGCTAACGCGATGGATGTTGGGTCGCCACCATCAAAGCGATATCCGATATCCATGTGCCACATGCCTCCACTCACACATATGTCAACCGGCAATTGCTACAGTCTGCCAATCAAAACAAAATGGAAAAAAACATTTTGAAAAAAATCAGTCTAAAAATATAAAATGTGTGGCATCAAATGGCTTTAGCCATCACCGCTGATTAATCGGCGGCATAACACGGTACCAACAAATGTAGCAGCAACTAACGAAGGCAGCAATGTCGTTTTCCGCATGAATCTATCAAATAACCGGATATTAAAGTCGGTGACGTGAATCGCAGTTTCATGGCAACAATAAAATTCGCTGCGGAGAAAGGCGCTTAGATACCCCCACATACACATCCGCACCCACACAGAACCACAGCGGCGGGCATGCAATTCGTATACGCGCTATCTGTACAACTAGCGGCAGAAAAAGGACATCGCTGCCATAAAAGCCAATCGTCGGCGTTGCATGCAACCGCGTAACGCAGAACGGATTCATCACTGAATGCGCACGAATGCGTTTTCCGCAAAATTTAACTGGCAAAGCGGACAATGTCAACGACGCATTGCATCCGCAAGAATATAGGGTATGAGTCTAAGATACGTTGCATGAGAAGGATATGGGGGAATCTGGAATTGAATTTCATTGTGTTGACAGTGGCAGTCTTGCGTGTATAGCTGGAGGGGTACTATTAAAGGAAGTAACCGGAAGAAACCGGTTTATTGCCAAAATATGATACTCTTTAAAACTTTAAACTTAAAACTACTTTAAAGCCACTTTAAATTTTACTTCAAAAAGCGTACTCTGCATGGACCCCTCATTCGTCATTACCATTATTCCGTGGCAAAAACTGGAAGAGGTGCCCTTGAAATGAAAGTTCTGCGGAAGTTCGTCGTGCCTTACAGAAGAACTATGGACATAAAAACTAAAAGGCCCCTAACTCTTATTAATTCTAATGAGGCGTTAGGCGGTCTTAGAATAGGTGAGCAACCTGATTTCCAACCTATTAGAAAAAGGAAATTTGGTCTATCGAAAACCAAAAAGCCTCACGAATTTCAAACTTTTTACTATTTTCCAGTGATTACAATCTTCTCTTTTATTTGTCACAAAGAGAACACATTTAGTCTACAATGAGGTTCTGATCATTCAGAGATATGCCAGAGTCATGTAAGCTGGGTTACAAGACGCAGCTCAGACCTTATTCTTTCACTGATAACGGTAAAATATCGGCCAGGAAAAACCTAGACCATTGACGACTTAAGTAGCGGTTTTCCGAAATTTCATGGCTTTCAAAATAAATTCTGATTTTTATACTCGCAACATGTTGCAACGGAGTATATTCGTTTTGTTCACCTAACGGTTGTCCATCCGTCCGTCCGTCCCATCGTGCATAAATTGAGTACAAATTAAGATATCTTGATGAAACTTGGTACACGTGTTCTTTGTAGCCATAAGAAGGTTCGTGTTGCAGATGGGCATAATGGGACATCTGCCACGCGCACAAAATGTCATTAATCGAAAACATATAAAGTGCAAAACTAAGCAACAAATTGAGATATAAACGTGTAGTTTGGTTCAGATAACCATGGCGGGCAGGGGCATTTGTGGTTTAAACGAGTTTTTTAAATGTTTATTTTAGACGCGTTTTGATTCCATAAAGTTCGCAAGACCACATATATTTCCAGATTCTCCCTAAGTTATTCATTTGATTTATTGTTTAATATTGATAACTTTATATCGAAAAAAGCTCTTTGTCAGCTTTTTCAAAATTGTGCAAGGTTGACAATTGACTTCGTTAAAGTTTGTGGACCTTGCTAAAAGTAAACAAAGAGGTCATTGTCCCCCGAATTGGAAAACTGATTATTTCACTCTCTTTCAGTTTTACAGTACAGTATTGTCTTTCAAATTCCCCACATACCGAATATATGGACATCGATGCCTATGGCTGAGTTTTTACCGAAAATATTGATAACTCCGTTAGATATATTGTTGAAATTCGTAATAGTAGGCCCTAGTGTCAAAAATGGGTAAAATCGGTTCAAAACTTCAATTAGCTTATATATACCTAAAATTAAAATTTGTGGGCATGCGGTTGACTTTTAATGTATATTTTGGTCAATCTGCGAGATATCTTAATAAAATTCAGATAACGTCTTTTTCTGATATGTATCCTGGTGCAAAATATTATAAGATCGGGATAGTACTTCCCCTAACTCCCATATACCTAATATGACAGTATAATAAATATAACGTATAATCTTAAATATACTGTAGTTTAGTGGTAAAAACTAGTGAAATCGATGTACTTTCCCACAGCACTAATATCATGATTTTTCTTAGTTAGATTGACTTTATGAATGTATGACGCCAAATATGATTGCAACTCATTCACAATTGCGTCGAATGACAAATGTTGGATTCTTATGCAACATTTTCTAATATAAAGTTTTGCCAGCACTTGAAAGCATTTCCTTGCCTTCGATCCTTGTACATTGTCAGAGTATAATATGTTCGAACACCAGAACTTAGCCTTTCCTTACTTATTTCTAAATCAGTTAGTTAAATTGAAGTCATATATCCTATAAAATTGAATTAAATTAGATAACACCTTTACCAAGTGTTGGAAGTTTATGCAGATTTAAGAGAAACTAATAGTTCAAAACCATTTATTGCCTTTATATTCTCTCTCATCAGAGAATGTACTGCCTAGATATGGGGTCCGTCTTCAACCTTTTTTGTCGGCAATGCTGATCATGTGTCCATCAGAAGCAATAAATGTTTGCTTTAACACTATAATTGATCTTTTCAACTTAAGATCTTCTGTATTTCAAATCCAATTGTGATTTATTAAGAGTACAAAATACAGACCATGGAGTACAGGAAATACCTAACTGTATTTAGTTTATTCAGTTATTAACTAAAATCATTTTGAGTATTATAAAGATGAGTGCAGGCACTCTATATCTGAATGTGTTTATTGCAGGCATTCTGATGGTAGCAGAGGAAGTGCGGGCCTTAAATCCTTTTCGCCTTAGTTTCAGATAAATAATTTTTTTGAGTACGAAATCGTATCGGACCGAAATACATCCGAATTTCTTGCTAAAGGGAATTTTTCCAGTTTAACATAATAAATATTTTCGGCTTGATTTCTTCAGCAGTCGTTAAGAAAAATATCTATTTCTGTATGGATTTCCAAAAACTATCAAGCCTAATGATAAAAACTTGCCAGAAAGAAAGAGAAAAAATGCCAATAGATGACTTATCTCAATATCGAGCATCTAATGAATATATATGTATTAATGCAGCAAACCGGAACAGCTATATATATCATTCTTATTCCAAATACGTATTTATTCCAACCTTAACAATTCCACCGAATATTTCATATTTAAACCGCTTATGCTAGTAAGAACTACCAAGTCTATGAAATATCAACAATAACAACAACGAACAGAAAAAATAGACAAAATACATCAAAGGTAAGCTCATTGGTGGTACTTAGGAAGAGTACACTGATGAAATCTACCGCAAATACGAGTACATATCGAAGCATATACTAACCCAAGGAGCTGCAGAATTTCGACTAACAATCACGAGCACATGCTGGGTAGAGAGAAGTGAGGGAGAATTATCGGCTTAAAAGAATGTTTGGTTTATACAGCTGGAAGTGTTGTTGAAATTTCGGCATGATTAGAATCACATCAACATGTCCGCAACAGTTGAAGTGGAGAGTCAATCGAGGCGATCAATTGATGAAGTTAACCCTGCAGGTTGGTTTTGTGGTGAGTTGTTAGTGAATTTAGTTGCAGAGTTTGGTATAAGTATACAGTTTGTATGCCAAATTGTTGTTGCTAAATGTATGCCGTTATGTCACGTATCACATGCTAGGTGGCTTTGCGATGACTTGATGAATATCACAGCACTGTGGCAATCTGTGGATTGCAACCAATCTTTTTGTTGTCTTACATTCTCTATATTGTTTTTGGTATTTCCCAGGTGAGACATTTGATTTGGGAAATGCTTTGACATTGTAATTTGTTAAGCTTGAAGCTAAAGGCTTGCTGTGATGGGCTTTTCCATTACATTCATTTGCTGCTTCCTTTTAATTGAATGCAAGGTAATGTGGCGAATTAATTGCATGTGGGAAGAATAAGAAGAATGTATTACACATACCATATACAGATAGTAGCGTAAGTAGAGGCAATTGGTTTTTTGGGCTCTTGACCAGAGTTTTCACATTCTTTGCAAATATTTTCAAGAAAACAAATGGGTGAAGAAATATATGTGATATTTGTGTCAAGCCTAAGCTGCATTATTTATTTATCTATTTATTAATTTATCACTTCGAGAAAATAAGGAAATGCAATTAAGCTTTAGTTCCGTGATTTTTTACTTATCCACAAATTTGATGTCTCAAAATTACGGAATCATCATTGGTAGAAAAATAATCAATAAAATAAAAGTCTTCCTCGAAATGAAGACAAAGACAACACTTAGCAACATTTAAATAGAATTTAATAGAGCCACTGCTGCTTAAACGAAATGAATCAATTACTTCACGGATGAAACACGGATAGGATTGGAGTAAGGCGATTTTACAGGGACTATTTAAGCTGTACATTTATTGCAGGGAGACATAGTGGGAATAGTCATATGTGGTTTTAACACACAGTTTTAAAAAGTGGGTATAGCGCCGCATTCTATTACCGCTGCTACGGCGTGAAAAAGGGTAAATCGGTTAATAACCATACACACCTCCCATATAACCTTATTATTTGTAGCTGTCTTAACAATAACTTCATAATCGGTGTAATTTAACTACGGGGATGATAGGGTGAACTCTCATGTGAATCTGTTCAAACTTTAGGCAACGGCAACGCCTACTTTTAGGAGCAATTTCATAGCTGTCGAACTATTCGACCAAGTTGAGTTACAACTCATTTCCCTTAGAACACTATTTTGAGTCTCGACAGTTCCTTCCTCTATAGCATATTTTTAAAATTAATGAAAGCATCTAACCAAAATTAAGCATAGCTTGTGCCCCTGTCATATGGCAACTCTGATACTATTCACTTATCATAATAATTTACGAAGGAGTATATTCTTTTAAGTTGGATAGGTTTAGAAGCAACGTGGTGTTACCCACATGCGTATATTAACACCCACAAACGGTACCGAACAACAAGTACCCATATACATATATACGTTTGTGTATCCAGCAATATTTTCCAACTACTTTGGTATACAAATACAATTAAAGACCGAATTTCAAAGTCAATGTGGCACTACAAATCCAACTCGTAACTCATCAAGCCCACACATGTTGCATATTTTACTTTTGATTGCATGTTGTACGAAGTAAGGTTTAAGCTGAGTGCAAGTGCAATTATGCATTGGGACAAGTATATGCCAATAACTGCAACACTTGCCACAATTGCAGATAAATGAGGATACTCTATGAGTGTGCCACATGCTACAGGTGCAATGCAAAATTGGTGGAAAGCAATATTCTTGCCTCACGACTATGAAGCAGGCAGCAGCAAATCTTCCCCAAAGTCTTCCCCAAAAATCACCAAATGCCATTGTTGTTGTTTCATGTTGTTGAATTTTAATTTTCGCAAAACTCTGCTCTAACTATGGTAGATTGTCTACCGAATGTAATTTGCTAGCCACATGCAACAAGCTTTTGACCAGGTGTTGCCCTAAAGTTGTGCCTACAACAGGTTCACTCACACACACATATTTGCAGGTGAGCAATCAAAAATTGATTATTGCTTTACATGAACTTTGTACCCTGAAATCGCACAAACTACTGAACACATACAGAAAAACGAAACTGCAACAACTCTTGCAACAAATTGCCGCACATCACGTTATGCTCGTAATCGCTGATGAAACTCGTTTTTTAGTTTTGAATGGTTGAAAACAGTAGCACGCACGTTTTCCATTATAATATTTCAACTTGCTTTATTTCAAATTAAAATAAATCATTAAAATAAGTCATATTTGAGATAGAATGAAGGTTTTCTGAACTTGCTTCAAACATTTAAGTCTAAATAAATTTTGACAGCTTTACTAAACAGAAAAAAATTCATCTTGCGTCAATAGTAAATTACCTGATTCCACCATACCATGAGGAACTTCACTGTAGTTGATCTTCAAATAGTAGCTGGGATCTACTGTTCAGTTCCACTAGTTTCACTAGTGTCACTTAGTTGTTGGGAGTCTAAAATGTGTAAATATTTTTTAAATTCTATTAATAATTTACACGCAGGTTTCAATCTCAACTTATGTACACTACATCGAAACCTGTTCCTTCTGGCCTTCCACCAGAAGTCTAATCTCGCAAAAAGGTAATACGTAGTTTAAAATTTCACTTAGAACACTACCAACGCGTTTCTGAAGATAAGTATAGTTACTCTCGTTCCTAGTTTAGTATATTCACACTCTAGCAAATTATTGCACGGAATTTAGTAGTTTAGTTCACCTAACACTTATTTGTAACATATGATAAGGATAGGCAAGTTGATTCAATCAGTCTGGCCATGTCTGTCCAGAGCTAACATTGAGATATCTTGATGAAACATTACACATTTACACATTATGGATGCCGAGTCCACAGTACAATTTTTGCATTACTTTACCTCCATTGCTCAACATTTTCAGACACGACGGCGGCTTTTTAAATAAAGTCTAATTTCTTGGGATCGGAAGTTTGCGAATGTAGAAAGAAACACGCCTACTTTGCAAGAAAAGGCATTAGTTCAAACACCGACTAAAATAACAGAACAGATCCTAGAATATAGTATCGCTGATATGTAGCAACTCCCATCAAAAATATGTGAATTAAGTTCCTACCTTCCCCTAGTCATTTATAGCGAATACAATTATTGCCATTCTTCCGTTGTCGTCTTCGTTTGACCGACTCTTCCAAGCCAAAGCCAAAGCCATATATTATATCGGTCAGTATGTGCGATGCATTAATAAAATGATTACACTGATGTCTCATTTGGTCGATTAATCAATTATCGATTAATTTCTTGCCATATCTCAGTAGTAAATCAGTGTGAGAGAGCAGCCAATAAGTGAGATAACTTAATGAAACTAAGTAGAATGTTACCCTTTGCATAAGGCTAGCGCATACAAGGAATGGTCACAATCGATCCATATTTCTAAATAACGTTTTCGCAGATCTCGACAAATTTTTCATACTACTTAAATGCGTATGGGTTGGGCAAACATTTCATCAACGATGACGCCCAAACTTAGAATTTTCTTATTTGTTGACGTCATGTGAGTACGGTGCAAATTTTAGAACTCTCTAAGCTGTTCTGGCTGCTTCACTAAGCCCCAAAAAATTTTCATATTTGCAAAAGATATACAAACTATTCTCCAACCAACTTTAAACTAAATATCAACCTATTTCGGGAAATGGGTCCACGTCTTCAAATATCGAATGAATCTGACTGAGGAGAGAGCCAGTGCCGCAAGGGAGGACAGTTTCGAATTCTTTTCGCACCAGACGGAAACAAACATTAAACAATCTGGCCTAACTTGAAGCTATTTACTAGGTAAAATTCTGGTAAAATTTTATAGAAAGCATACATAAAGCGAATACCTATTCACAAATTTTACTTTCACTTACCAAATATTGAATTACTGTGAATTTTCAACTCCAAATAAAGCCCGTATTTAAAAATATCTCTGTCGGTACCTTTCCATGCTTCAATTATGACTCCTTACACAACTATCTTTGTGTATTTTGCTGTCACCTACCATCTTGGCGCATGCAACTGCAGACGTGCGAAATGTAAGTAGAAAACTGAAGACGAAAAAAGTTCAAAACAAATCCGAGGACAATGCTCGCGCGCAGAGTCAACAATTTTATTCATTTTCCAAATACACATTCACTTTCGTTTGTCCAACGGTATATGTAGCTAGCACTCGCATATACCGCGCCATTATACGAATACTTCGAAACCCTGTCTGTTGCGAAGAGATGTGTGGCTTTCTTACTCCTCCAATATTTTACAGTCCACACTTTGACCATCTTTTATTTGCACATCTTGCATACAAACACTTACATGCATATGTATATATATTATATATAGATGTGTGTGTGAATGTGTAAGCATATCGTACGCATATGGACATTGTCTGTAATTCGATTTTGCATCAGATTACAAAATTCAATTTCACATTCAATCGAATGAGTTTTCTTATTCTTCCTCAATGCGACGAGAACTGGTTGGATGTTCGGTTGATCGGTTGGTGGCTGGAGTCAATCAAACAGAGCGTCAATAACGGTGGTCTTTGATTACAATTTGCTTGTTTTCACCCAGTAACGCACACCAAATCACATGAGCAGTTACTGCATGGAATTGCATACTGGTGCATTGCATCCATATTTATCGGAAATATGTGGAGAGCTGGTCGGTGGTCGGTTGGAAATTGCCGAGACGCCATGAAATTAAGATGCCAAAACTGCTCATAAATACTCGACATGTGGGTAAAAGCACTTAGTGTGATAAGACGCGGAGAGAAAGTTCCCTGAAAGTTACGAAGTTATCTCCTGGAAATTGTTTCTAATATCTCTGGTACGCCAGAGCCATTACAAAAGTAATTTTAAATGATCCAAGCACCTTTCGATACTCCCAGTAATCACTACCAATACGCTGCTTAAAGTTTCCTACTTGGACGCAGCTTTAAGAATCACTTCCCACATCCGCCATCCAACAGCACCCAACACAGGCTCTTCCTTCTCTGTTGTTTTCTCTTTTTATTCCTCGCCGTATAACGTTTTACAGTTACATTTAAATTTCATATTGATTTGATTTGTTACAGTTGCCTAGTACATGTGATGGCAATGTTCAACAGCAACAACAACATCATTGAATCAGTAAAATTGAAATTGACTGACAGATTTGTTGGTCAACACATTTTCGTTGGTTGAAACAAAGGATTATCGTGCACAAGGAATTAATACAAAACTGATAGAAAATAAAAACAAATAAAACAATACTGTCGATTTAGTTTGAATAAGAAACTGGAAAAAGTGAAGTTCAGAGTGAAACTTTATATTTGTATAAATTGTGTCGAGCAATAAACAAATGCATACAAAAATTAATAAATAATGCGGATACTATGAGTGCAATATAGCATTCATAAAATCATCTACACAACCAGTGAATGTGAAGCCTAAAAGGAATTATGGTTCAAAAGCAAGAAATCAAGCGTTTTCTTAAGGTGTAAAGGGTGCGGTTATGTTCAAAATGTTTTGCGATAAATACAATTCCAAACTTTTTGAACAACGAACTGCCGAACCCTGACTAACGAATACAATGATTATTTCCCTGTACATTCGATGGAGCAAACGGCAGTAACAAATATATTTTGGTATGAGATAAGTGATAAGATTGCGAATACCCTAGATCGAACTAAACTTGTGACAAGGCACCAGTTTTTTATGGCCTCGTATATAACCGATAGCAGAACTGTAGCACAGTTTAAAAATAAAGACATTCTGATTATCTTTGAGTAAGCGAGCTAATAACCGATTATTTGTTGGGCAACCAAAATTGGTGCCAGAGAAATTGAGAAAGATGTTGCCGTAAAAAAAACAAAACACTAAGCATATCAAATCAACAGATCTGAAGAAGGAACAGATAGTGACAAGAATCAAAACTTTCTGCTGAATTTGAAGCAACATTAGTATGTCAATTTTCTCTTAGCAAAAAACACAGCCCTTGTCAGCTCTCTAATTCAACTTGGTCACTCCTCACCTTTCCTTGTAATCGTAAAATTACATCGCAGGAATAACATTTTTGTTCATATATAGAGAGCATTTGTCTTCACTGATTAAATAATGAACCCATTTTCACTTAGAAATTCCTTACCTCCCTAAAATCTCAAATATTTTTTAGACACAATGTTCGCAAAAGAGGTCCATATGAACCTCTGTCACGACTTATAGTATTATAACTCTCATATACAACTTAATATAAACAGTCACCCTGTTTTATTGCATTTCACAGAATTTTATTGAAAAAAGTTTATTTTTTATTTGTCCAATCAATTTACAGATAAATCTACATCATTAAAATTTTATTAAAAAAGATTACAATAGCAATTACATATTTTTATTTTCCATCTACTTAAAATATAATTCTGGGAAATTTGCTCTAAGCCACATATAACACAGATAAATAAAATGTTGGCAAAACTTATGGGGTAATAAATGTGACTTTTTGGGTGTATTTGAAAAATCTAGTATGCATATAACGGTCATCAATAGAGTATTGGAGAAAATTTTTATCATTTCGTTCCAGCAGAGTGCTATCACGCCCATTTTTTCCAAGATCTTACATTATTTCCGAAAGTTATAACATAAGTTTTACAGGTCTCTACAACTAATTTCGGTGCTCTATGGCCAAACAACCGGAACAACGAATGAGAAAAATAATTACGAATTCAGAACGTATATTCATTATTAGATGTCGGCTTTTGGTTTGATCCGGTGAAAAAAACTTCTTTAGGCACACTAGTAAAAATTTTCGAATACACGGAAATTCTACAGCGTACTTCAGTTCCTTCAAGCTTGCAGTATAAAGAGGTATTTTCAAAAAGTAAATGTTTTGAGTTGATCGGAGTAGAACATGTGATGCATAGAGACGAGTGATCAAAAGATGTGAACAATATGGGTATTTAAAGGAAGAGCATTAAGAAAACATAAGATAGAAAAATTTTTCTAAGAACGGTTGCACATATTTAACTATTCTATATGGACTATAGACTATGATATGGATTCTATGTTAACTATTCTATAACTTTGTGGATATGGAACTAAAAATATTTAAAAAATTTTTCTGTCCGCGAAGTTTTTAGGAAGGGTTGCCACTTCTTTAAAAATATTTTCGAAGCAAACTAAAATATATTTCAGAATTATTTGCTGTACAAATAAAAATTTTCAACAGCATCGGAGCCTTAAATTTATGTATCACATAAAAGGTTTTTACTATAAGGGATCTATTTGATCACTTCGTGATTACAGCCCGTAAAAAACTTTACTTTCTTTTATATGTAAATAGGAAGAAATTGATTTTTAGGATAATTGGTATTTTGAAATCATAATCAGTACACCGGACTATATAAAAATATGAACACCAGACTAGTACCAGTAAAACTATAGTATTGAAGCGACGGTAAAGGCAGTCATTAATTTCGAACTTAATGATAATGTCACTGGGTCAAACTAAGGCAAAAGCTTTTACAAATTATTGCTTATAGCTTTGTGTGTCCCAAAAGATGGATATAAATATGAAATAAATGAATGAATATCTATTAGATTGAGGGAGTTAATTTAGTGTTCCTGAAATAAAACATAAATTTCCTTGAGTCAAGGTGAGTTCTTTTCATTTTGAAGTGGATCAATTTGGTTTTAAAGATAGTTGGTGGCAATTTCTAAACTCATTTTCTATAATACCCTTTAGTATAATTCTCATACAAACGTATAATACATGTAATATATATGTATATAATACATGTAATATATATTTCATTGACTGTCTGTTGAACTACGCATAAGTGTCCCTAGATTTCCAACTAAAACTTGCCTAAAGATTAATACGAATACTGTCCTTATTTCGTCTTTGACCATCTAACAGACATTGTACTTTGATCTGTAATACTAATTGCAACTATGAATAATAGTATTAAGTTCTCAAATTATGATTCCTCCTGCGTTGTAATGTATTTATACAGTAACACAATATATTGAGTAAGTATGTAAATATTCAGACAAAGCACAATAATTATTTCTAAAGACTATTTAATTAATTTATCTACCTCCTTGGCAGCATTTAGAGACAATGGAAACTCGTGTATATTTCTTAAAGGACTCTGGTGAGTCGTGTCTAATTGCTAATACTCTGCTACATATTTATATGTATGTATATATACGCACGTAGAATACAATGTACTAACAGACTCACAGTTTGCACAAGCTAAGCTCCGTTGTTACATTCCTCGGTATCGGAGTTCAGCATTTCATGCGCCTCACCTTAGTACAAAGTGATTAATTGGTGGTCATCAATTGACAGCTTGGTCTACAGTAATTTGACACTAGATGAGCAATTCATTCTAGGTGATTGTGTAGCTGTTATTGTTGCTACTTGTCAGTGTTACGCCACTTCTTGCTGCCTTCTTGTGACGCTACTCACGGGATCGACAAAACAGCAGATACCACTCGCATATACTATATACATACATATAAAACGTATAAAGGCATGTTAATTCCTTTCAAGTTTATATCTTCCTCAATTTTCTCAAAACTATCACGTTAAAGTAGCATATGCTTTGGGCTGTCAGATTTGATGCGCCCTGTCTCTAAGGATACGCTTCACAGCCTGATATGCAGAATCGCGGCAAACCTCCGCACCGGTGAACATGTGAGTAGCAAGTATGGAGGATGCAAAGAGCACAGCGATGCCCTTAAAGTTAAATGATTTATAGATATGTATGTATTTATATTAAGGTCGTTCATACAGAAGACCTCTTTAAATAAGATTTTCATCAATATCGATATTATCAATGTACGTAAAGATATGATGGATTTGCAGGCATGTAGGTAAGGTCCAATAATCTCACCACACTAAACCTATTACTGTAATTATTATGGGACAACTAGGATAAAACATAATAGGTCCTTAGGCAAATTATATATGGAATATGAATTTTAGTCTCATTAATTGTCAGTTTAACATACTCTTCCACGAGGAAAGCGGTGTGACATGCAGTAATGAAGAGAGCAGCTACTCTACTGGTCACAGGACCGGTGAATCTGCATAAGCGGAAGTAGCCGGATTTTGGAAAAGTTTTCAAAAATATTATATAAAGAAAATTTTGTAAACTCATGAATGAAATACTTCTAAACGGCATGTCGAACATTCAGTCATGAGGGAAGGAGTAGGAGGATAACTGATTTATCTGAAACCATAACTTTTATGTAGCGAGTAAATTTCGATAAAAAAAAAATCGCCTGACCTGATATGCTTCCGAAAAAGATTCTGTAAAATATTTACTCTGCGGTCTACACAAGTGGAACGACCTGGGTTGCTGCTGACTTAAATGCTTAAAAAAATATTCTAAATGTACCACCCTAATGGTGCAAGTGATAGGTTTCTGAGCCATTTTCGATTGGCCATCACTTTTTCATCATTGGCATTGACTTAAACTAATGTGGACACTAATTTATGCATAAACGCACATATACATATATACACGCAGACACATACACGCAAAGTCCTTTCTCACATTTTCTTGTGTTTGTGCACTTAAAGTATTAGCTTGGACCACATTGACTGGGCACCACATATCGATTACGTGCCACTTATTTAGAAAATATTTGCGCTCTTCGAACTGTATCTACTTCGCACCGCAATTGCAGAACTTTCTTCTCCGTCTGTGCCATCTGCCTGCTATTCACTGCTTCTAATTGATTCTTTATGGTACTTCGCTCACGAGTGCTTTTATCCATTCTTCAATTTCATTCATCTTTCATGGACAGCACATCTCGATGAGATGTTGGACCTTGATAATTCATCTTTGTTTTATCTATTCTTATTTGCATCATTTCATATCGATTGACTGTTATTAATTACGTTTGACTTAATGGCACAAAATGAGATAGCCATCGTTGGCTAAGTTATAACTTGTAGGTATGCCTTGATGAATGTGTGTAATCCATTTATTAAACCTGGTTTGGTATGTGAAATCTAACCTTATCCGATTAGGCATTTAATAAAGAACGTAAGTGCATAAGTGGGTATGTTAATGTATGGACGAATATCACTAAGAAAATTTAGAATTTTTTTTAATGTTGAGCTGGCTGAAATTAGAGGTTTAAAACGCTACCTTTCCACTGCTAAAATTTATAAATGAAAACATACACAAAGCTTTACTTCTGGTAAACAAGAAGGAAATTGACTAATTTTGAAAGCAGCAAATAAATTTCGATGGTAGCATGAAGAGCCGTAAACCTAAGCTGATATCTGGTGTTTGAGTGAAACACCAAGCGCACCTTCGATACTCGGAAATTTTAGAAGCTAGAACCCAAGCTTTTCTTAAATTATAGAAAAGATATTAACTCGCAAACTACATATCCTGCAATTGTCCAAATTGTTATAGCGTAATATATTGAAAAACCAACCAAAGACCAATAAACCTATATAAGGTTTTCTCTGAACAGAGCAATCTATATTAATCTACCTCTGGTACATTTATACAAATTTGTGTATATATGAAGGCACGGTTTATAGTGGACTCTATTGTTGCGAACTTTCCTTCATCACCTCCTTGTTGATCGAAATTTACCTCCTCAGTAGACTTTTTATGTGCTCAAAGCACTTTGTCGGTATATGAGGATTCCGATCCAACTTTAAGAGCTCGGCATAACAAAAGACTTGCTGATAACTGTACAAATTGTATCTTTGTCTCGGGAAGTTTAATGCCTAACCTTACCTAACTTAACATACATATGTAACTCATACACATATTACTCGGCTAAAAGGTAGGTTGGCTCATTGGTCTGATGTCAATAATCAGTCATTGGAAATCTTACACAGATAGTCAGCCAACACTTTCGTCAACTCTCTTACTGCAAATGAAGAGGTGCAAAAGAGAGGTGAAATTGTTAAGCAAACAAAAACTATGGTGTACTCTAGTCAGTTCCTCAAACGTTACTCACTGAGCGTGTACATAAATAGGCAAAATTGCTGAATAAGGAGGCTGAACAACTGACAATCTGACGACGGTCTGCTGTGTTTTCATACCAATTGAATAAATGACCAATAATGACCTCTGCTATTAAACCAACTACAACTGCCCAGAAACCAATACTCGACGCGTTTTTGGCGAGGCAAGGTCGGAAATATTGAAAAAGTAATGAACAATTGGACTGATATTCCGTTTTCATAAGACGTAGTCGCATTGACCATATGCCCGAAATTCTGTTCAAATACTAAATGTATATAATTTGCCTTTTTTATATTTGAAATAAATGTTCTCTATCACCAAAATCCCTTTTTATTTACTTTTAAAGTTCTTGAGTTCGTTTTGCTTTCTTTTCACAAGTCTTGTCTCCTCAATTCTGTAACGTAGTAATTGTGTGCATAACTTAGTTGAAATGTTCATAAATACTCATGATATCAATTGGTACATCCACATTTATCAATAAATTAAACCTTTCGATTAAAGCAGCCACCCTCGTTTTTCACCCATTTCTCATCTTAGCGGCAAAAAGTTCGTTGACTTTGTGGCCTTCTTTTTTTTTGGCGTAATTGTCTTTTTCTTGACAATACCTTAGTACTTCAACTGTCAATAAGTTTTAAATTATTTTTGGATAATTTGGCTAACATAAAGTTATATGCACAAAAAGGAGAGCATAAATTAAGCTTATGACCTCATGAATTATTAACCCTAAAAACTTTCTTCATACATAATTAATTGCATCATTATGTTCCATTTTAGCATAACGGTAGTTGGAGATTTGATATTTGTGTTAATTTTCTCCGCAATTAGACAAAGGAAACTTAATAAGCTTTTAGCAGTTTTTATACTAGTGATATTGAGTATATTAAGCTTCCTGTACACATCCTACACTATGGAGCCTTACATTCACACGAAGACACCTAACGATTATTTTACTTTGCTTGAAATCATTTAGAAAGAAGGAGTGTCATTTGGAAATCTGGTTCTCTAAGATTTTTCACTAACGATGGCCCTGTGTTAGATCTTCTTCTTGAACGAATTACATCTCCGAAGCATATAAGAATATATTCTCAAATATTTGACCAGTGCGACCATACATTGGTCTACAACACCTTTGCTATCTCACTTGTGAGCTTAGAGTCATGTAAAGAAACGATGATCACTGAGCTTTTAAAGGGCAGTTATAAAGTTTGTGTTTGAATAACACAGCGGAGTATATACTAAGAGATTACTTGGGAGGTTACAAAATCTCTCTACCTATGCTAGTGAAGGGGATTATGGGTCCCATCGGAACTCATCCAATGTATCTTTCCTCAAAAATAAACCTCAACTCCGCTGGCTGTATGGAGTACAATGCTGGGTAATCATACCACCATCTCTTGTGACTAGTCAAATATCTACTAATATCTGGTTCTCCATTTGTAAAAGTACAAATAATTCTATAATTTATACTACCTCGACAAATAGAAACACAAAACTAAGTAGAAGTCTACGAAAAGGACTTTCTAAATTTCAACCAAAATAAAGCAAATAACTACAACAATAATAACAGTGATGACAAACAGCATTATAGGCAGCCAAGAAACTTTAACGACAGAAATACATCCGGCTGTCGGAATAATTTCAAATGAAGAAATTAGCAGCCAAAGTGAACCCCCCAAAACTCGCCCGAAAGTCAAAAGCCGCAAATAAGCGGGAGAAGGCAAGAAGGGAGGCAGAATTTTGTTGGATGTATCAGCTAATTGTACTGTACTGGTAACGGCAGAGGATGACAATAGTTGACAGCCGTGTGACTTATTGAAAGCGGATGTGGCGCGTATAGACAGCGGGCATATAAGAAATGAAATCACAAATAACAACAACATAAATACAAAAGCAGCAACAACTGAAATTCATTGCGAAGATTGGTCATAACAAGCACATAAAAGTTCTAACTTGCCAAAATAGCATAGCTTGCCGACAAATGGGTAAATCGCAGTGAAATCAATGCGTACAGACAGACAGAAATGGAATGGCCCCAAAGTAAGTGACTGTCAGTGTGTGTGTGTGTGTGTGTGTTGGCGTCAAATGTCCTTTGGTTGAAAAGTCAAAAGTTTTTGTGGCTAAGACGTGTGCTATCTATAGGAGCAAGAGCCATACGCCAAATTATTACCGAAACGCGACGCCGCTATTTGAAGAGGGTAAAGCAATATTTAAGAAAATAAATGCGAGCTACTTGAGAAGCTTGAGAAGAATTTTGCGAATTCAACGTATTTTATAGTAGTTGACCGAAGGGTATTATTTTTATAGCTGATATTAGCTCATAATCTGTGGTCATTGTAAAATAGAAAATAAAGAAATAAAATAAGATAAAAATAATGTGGGGAATAAAATGACACAATTATAATTTTAAGTAGAAAATCTTCAAGGTTATTTGGCTTAGAAAAAGCTAGACCATGGTCAAAATATGAAAAGCTTCGGAAGGAGTAAATGCCGTACATTATTTAGTAGGTAACAAGAAAATAAAATATTGTATTTAAAAAAAAAAGACGAAAGTGCTATTTGATATTTTATTCATTCATTTCTTAGGACGGGGTGGTATCATGCACCAAAAAACTTGAAGGAAATGCGCCAAATATTATTTCCACCTTTCTATGGAGTAGATTAATTGAATTGAATTGGAGTAGATATCAGTTACGCGAATATTAATTTAAGGAAGTATCATGAAATGAACCGAGAGCCTTTCTTTCTCAGCAATATTATAACCTTTGATCATCTTGGTCGATAGAAATTAGACAAGGTAAACGAGCACTTCGAAATTAATTAATTTTACTTCGAAGTAAACTTAAAGTTAAACTTAATTTTGACTTGGCATGAATTCTATTTCACTGCTACAATTGTAACAATTGTAATTATGTTTACCAGAGCATATTTACCAGATGAAATCCACTAATTCGACAGTTCCTTAGTCACTAAGGTGTACCAGTGGATCCATGTTTCGCCGACGCGCACGGAAGCGCCCACGAATTGCGCCTAAACATTGTCAAGCACTGTCTCAGCTATTTCGCGAAGATTCAATCGACGGTGTACAGTTAAGAGATCTTGGGCGTTTGTTTTTTGTGATAGCCGTTTTGGGGGGACCTAACTGTGACTTATGAAATATCGACGAGTGACCGTATTGAAACTAGTTACACCAATTTTTGACGGTCGCCATCGAAGGAGCAGAGTCACTGAATGCAGCATCTAACCGCTAATTAATTCCACTCCGCGATTTCCCTTCTAAGAACAAAAGTATGACACAGTTAGAGTTGGCATACATTTTATTTTGTATCCTAGTAACAGTTATGTTGTTTCGGCTCGTAAAGTCTCATGTTACTTTTTGTTCACTACTGAGCTTTTTTGTTCCACTTACATACTGACATTTTATACTGACTTTATATTCTTAAACATAACTTCATTTATTTTTTTGTTTTTTTTTTTTTTGGAACTTCTCTTCATTCGATAACTCCATGTAGCTGTTTTGTCCATGAATCAATTCAATTAACCGATATTGTTCATCATAATGCCTTTGGATTATCAATGGCAATTGACATCGATTACCCGATTAAATTACTCTTTTGTTAGCTCTAAGCCTGTGCGCGCACCATGCCATTCGGCTGACATCTCGGCTATAATCGCATTAAACTTTTGTGATTTTTATTAAGCGAAAAAATTATGACGGCAAGATATGTACTTGTCGCAGTCTAACTGTATTGTTAACAATAAAATTTCGGAAATTTAACGACAATAGCAGCAGTAAATAAGAAAAGGCAAACAACTGAAATTACTAAAAGGTCAACATAATAATAATAACTGCTAATGAAGTCGCCTTAAATGGCTGAAGCTGCGACTAATGTTTGCCATTGTGAACTCCATATAAACATGTATGTATATCTGTGCATATAAATACATAGCATAGGCTCTGTTGATATAAAATATTGAACAAAATAAAAAAAATTTGCAATAAATAAACCGAGTAAATGTATTTTCGTTACAAATTGCAAACATTCAGCAAAAAATTATGACCTCTCTAGAGTTTATGTGGGAAAACAACAGTTAGAATTTGGTGTATGTACACCAACAAGCACTAATATGGTGTGTCACCCATTTTTTTGCATGCGCTGTCCATATATTCTTATCTGATTTTCAGAAAATTTTTAAGTGTTGTGATTGAGGATGTTTATTTGGTGATTCATGGATTTTGAGAGATTTCGAACGTGTCCAAACATTCTAAAAAACCATCAATCGTTCGATCTGATGACTGAAATTTGCGATGCATTTGTTTTTTTTTTTTTTTGGTATAATTAATTAAAAGTATTGAAGAAACTTAAATTTGTTATCCATAATTTTTACCTTTTTATTATTATATTGCTATGAAGCAGTTCGACCCCCTTACTTTACCAAAAAACTCCTTCGAAGCCAACTGTATTTTTGATATATATCAAAAGACCCTGATAACTTATATATATATCATAATCATTAAGGATCAAAAATTAGAACTAGAATCTAAAAAAGGTCGATACACGACATAATGAAGAATGGTTTTTAAGAAGCCATGAATATCAAACACAATCAATACTGATTCTGCATAATGAAGCCCCGGATACTTAAACCTGACCTATGAAAAAGATGCACTACAGATACAGTGAATCTCTTCTCTTTTAGCTTTATATTACAACATTCTGACACTATCGAGACTTTCCAAATACTATATCAACAATTTCAATTAAAATTTTGTCAATTTTAGTGATATAATAACCACTTGGATCTTAGAGTACATATTATCGCCTCATTTCATCATTATCGCCATATCATATTATCGCCATTTTCATCAGCAAATCTCATAAGCAGTTCAGTAATCAGACTTAGAAGCAAAAGCCATTGAAACACACTCCTTCTCCGTACGAGCTTTCTTTCAAAAAACTGGACTTTTTTCTAAGCCCTAATCCTTAACTTCTTTTTTATTTTTTAAATTTTAAATTCTTAAGACTTAAATGAACTGAAAGAGTTTACATCAATGAAGACTCTGAAACCGGTTTTTTAGGAGTAGCTTCAAGAAAATCTTAAGCAATAAAGCAAATTTTTGGAAATAACTCAACTCTTGCGATTTTTAATTCGTCAGTATCGGAGTTGTTGAAATTACCAATTTGAAACATAGTGGTTACGATATTAATAACTATATTCTACTAAATATTTAAGACCAAAGCTCTCTCTCCCCCTCTCTCTCTCTTTCTCTATCTCTTAATGATTTTTAATCATAAGATAATCATAAGATAATAATTTTTAATCATAAGTATTATAGTCGAGTGGGTTGAGTTCATTACTGTTCGACCGGATATTCAATATCATAAACAAAATTTTATCAAACCACCCTCGAAACTCAGTGTCAAAAGCTTCCTATGAAATTAATAAACTGTATAAATAGACTGTTGAAAATCTGAAGAACCCTTTTTTTTTTGTGTACTAACGTACCAATATTATTTTGAAGAATTTCAGAAATTATAAATTCAAATAGAACAAAAATAGCTACTCTCTTTTAAATTAAGGATAAAATTGTTTTTCGCCAGAAATTACGACCGGAATGCGTGTGAAATTTAAATAATTTTTGCGTTGACAATTCACTTGTTTGATTTGCGTTGTCGACACTTTTAGTTTTTATTTGATTTGGGCTTGTCACATTTTGTGCCAGCACTTGACATTAATCAACAGACAATTTTTTCCAGCACACAAAAATTCAACAAACACGCCCACATCAGCGGCCATATGCAAATCCAAACAAACATAAATAGTTTATTGCGGACAAATAGAATTGTCAGTTGACACGAAGGCAAAAAACGTGTGTAGATAAGAGGCCCAAAAATGTGTATGTTGTTGCTGTTCCCCGAACGCATTAAAAAAGTCTGATTTGTGAAACGAAAGTTAAATTTTGCTACATTATTTATATCAAACGCTGTGGAATTTCGTAGTGGGCCAGGGTTTAAGAGATGTAGGGCACTGAAAAGTGTCATTCAGCCATGAGTGCCGTCAACGTCAAAAATAGATTTCGCAAAAATGTTACTATTTTTGGTTTCGCCCAAAAGTCGGTCAAATATTACAGATGTTCAGAGTGAATTGAATGCTCTTTGTGGTGTATTTAAATAAAATCAATTTTGAAGAAACGGTGGCCACTTTCGAAATACCGAGACATAGAAATTCTTAGATATCTTATAATGACTTTGCTGGAAATCAGTATAATAATATTTAATATTTAAGTATTCGACATTCGCCTTGTTCGTATTTAAATTCGTATTAGAAAAGTGATGATTGTGGAGATGAAAGATATTTTCCATTCCGAATTCAATTTCGTAAAATTATTAAAAAATTAACTATTTTGCTATACTGGTTCAAATAAATAGAAAGAACAGCATTTTTAACGGAATGTCAGATCATTTGATTAAATCGTCGCTATTCATGAAAATAAGAGGAAATTTCGTAGTATAAAATATATTATAAAGCACGAGAACGCAAAATTTCGCAAGCTGGCATATGCAGATTTTGGTGTAAAGCTCTAAACTTGTTGAAAATAGAGATATATATCAAAACGTTCATTTGAACCAACGCTGAGGACGAGTTAGGTTCTACTCGTATTGGCACACTAGCGCGTACGAAGTTGAAATATTGCTAGGCTTATGAGAGCTAAGTTAATTGAAACATCAAATCTCTACACCATAAAATTACCAACGCTTCTAAAACTCGTATAGACGTCCACAAATTAAAGCAAGTAATATAGAAGCAAGAAAAAAAATTTTAAGAAGCGCTCACTAGTAAAAATGTTGACGTAAAAAAATGTTCGAGCGTAGCTGTTGCAACATATTTCTTGTCATTCGAATGCTTTCATCAAATCATATGAAACCCATGAAGAAGTTCGACTCAAATTTATTAAATTACTAACTCACACTATAATCTTTAGTGATTAGTAATTAGTAAATCTTTTCTTCGCATTCCAATCGGGTGCTATTTCGACCACTCCAAAAATTCAACTTTTTGAGAGTGCCTTCAGTATACATTATAATACTAAGGTCTATCTAGTTTTATAAAAATATATATTGAATTTTTTATGAAATCGGTAGAAAGGGACATGAGCATCTCTGGCATATTTTATGATTAAAAAACATAACATAATTAGCGAATTCATTTTTCTTTTACAGAGGGAATATCTTCGCGAGGAAAGCAGTCCTTGATTGATATTTTTACAATAATAACAGAAAATGAACATATATAAATGCTTTCGTTGTTTCGAAAAATATCCTAGATAATAATCTGTACAAATTACGATACTTTGCAGAAGTTCGCGTGCTGTTCGCTTTTGTACTCGCATCCAGAGAAGACTAGTGGGACGAAGAGACGAATTTCCATGTAATCCCAAGATTCGCTAAGCAGGTTATGCTGTTATGCTGTTATGCTGTTAGAAGGAAGACAGAAAGGAAATCGTCTAGAGGTGACGAATATCTCATCTAAGAGGCCAATTTATCACAAAGTTTTTATAGTGATAAAATTGTTTCACACTACCCAGAGAGAGATGTCATGGACTAACCAACCAACATCAATACAAAACTTAAAGGTGTTAAAACTCTCTATGCTTAATGTTTTGAATGTACCAATCTCTTCTTCATGTGATGTAAGAAAAATTGTTGACAAGCCAGTTTGCTCCACATATAGGGCACAAAATTCAAAGGGTGCTATTTAAGATTATGTGATGACGTTGATGTGTGAGAGCTCTGAGAATGTGCTTGAGAATCTCAAACCGGGTCGAGTCAAAATCTAAGTCATAGCAGTTTTACAGCTATTCGGCTTTACGAAAGGAGAGTCAAGGATTTCGGTAGAACTAAGTAATAGTCTCCGAAATTGCGAATCGATTTGCTACGTATTGTTTATGAGAAGATTAACTAATGAAAAGTTTGATTTCAGGGTGATTGCTTCCAAATCAATCTTGGCTATAACGACTATACCATACGTCTTGGTATTAGTGCCAATAAAAATCTTGCGTCCAAAACACGTAATTTCCGTTAAACTTTGTTGGATTCTACAAAAAAGAAAAAAGAACATATAATTCATGAGCATAATGCAATGTTGCGAAAAATTGCTGCTACATATTTGCAATTTACATGAGGCGTGAAAAGTTTTGCATGGCAAAATGCTTTCGCTTATGCCGTCATTCTTGCTTTTTACATTTTTCATTTTTGTTTGCCTTGCACACGCAATTGAATGTAGCGGATGTAGCGTTTCAGTGCGCACCACTAGTTAGTGCAGCCACTGTGCAATTACGCTGCGTGATGAGCAACGGGCAGCCAATGTTATGCCGCTGGCCTTCACAGTGGGCCCTGTAGTTCTAACTGTTGAAGCGGCTGCTGATCCGGTCCAACGTCGAGCGTTGATAACCGGGTTGATTATGCAGCGCATGTTGTGATTCTTTTAGCAAAGTTGCTGGTTGCAAGTTCCAAGTTGCAAATTGTAAGTTGTAAGCACTGTGTGCGGCCGCGCGCCCCACAGCAAGCTGGCCTTGGAAAGTGTAAGCGAATGTATACAATCTGCTAACATGCGACATAGCCACGTGCGACACTGCTGCTAACAACTTTGAAGCCGGTCAAATGCATACTGCATCAACAACAACGTACCGTTTATGCCGCTGAGTTGACAGTATCTTCGAAAGTTCTAACAATTTTCACCACTTTTTGCAATACTGCGCTTACACTAATATGCCGCTGACGCGGCGATCAAAGTTGTTGCAAACGAAAAAGTTTTGCCAATTGCTCCACTGACCAAGCGTCCCCATACGTTGGAGCTGGGCAAATATGAAGCGATGCTTATATAAGCACGTGGTGTTGAGAGTGCACATTGATGCACAGCAATAAATGTTTGCAACAAATAATGTTAGACAGCATCACCTGGGGAAAGTAAACTCAGTTATTTCAATTTTTAGTAAGGAGACAATTACCAAAACTTCTCGACATCTCACAATGTATACACTTTTCAGCCACATGTCGTTTGTAGCACCATCTATCGGAAACACAATATTGTGTTCATTCACTTTAACGATCCTATAGGTTTTGGCAAGCTCACTCATTCAACTTCCCTTGAGTTTAGAGAGTACTCCCATTGGATACACATGGAAACGGAAGATTTTTAGTCGAAGAAAGGCAAAACTTCTACTTTTAGAAGCGATTGTCAAAAATATGAATATCATTACTATGCAACCACCACCCAGCTTGGAGCCTCTACACCTTGTGAAGCGAATTACGAGAGAGAATTGCATATGCTAAATCCTAAATCCCAGAGCTTATATTCCTTTTTCTTCTACTCCATTTCAATGCTGAACTTTTCGGATTTTGAGTTGCAGTAATTAGTGCATTCAGTTCTCAATATTAGTAATTAGTTATCCAAAAGTATTTAAGATAAATTTCTACCCTTCACCAATCCAAAAATACCAAAAGCTTTTCCTAGAAACTCTGTTGTAGGATACCATCAAAATGTATATCATAAATATTAGTACAACCTCGAAGAAATATCTCCACGAACGTTAGTTTTATTTTGGAGACCATTCAGTTCCATACAAGATATGGAATATTCTTCTATATACGATATCCATCGTGTGCCGAGGCGTCCATAAGAAGCCAACTTAACAGAAATTTTCAATAAAAATGTTATTAAGAAGAGAATTGTCCTTATAAAAGTACATAAAATTCTCCTCCTCCCGAAGAACCTCTCCGGGATGGCTTAACCCTGTTTTAAGTGGAAAAATGACTCAAAAATTCTGAAACGTAGCCAGAGGCAAATAAATTTCAGCATTGCATGGGAGCCAAAAAGCAACCGAAGTAGGTATCTCTGTCATCAAGAGCCAAAACGAACCATTTTTTTAGGCTATAGTCTCGAATAAGTCGAGAGGAAACAAATGATACGACTTTACCATACCTCCTCTTTGCACTTTTAGACTCGAAAAGGATCTAGTTGTAAAAATTTGGGAGAAAGAAGGAAGTTATCATTAAATCAAAAGCCTGTAATGAAGATCTTGAGGTCACATATCAATTATTTATTCACCACTCATACTCGCATTTCACACTCTATTCCAACCATTTCTCCATAGCCGTTAATATAATTAAGTTTTCATAAAATGAAAACGAAAGTTGATCGAATATGACCAAAAAGCGAGAAAACTAAAAATTAAAATTTTGCTTTTCTGCACTGTTTGACACTTTCACTATTCTCACTATTTTCACCATTCAAGTGGAATATGCATTGTTGTTAATGTTGCAGCTGTTCTTTGCCTGCAACAGCTGCTACAATGTCCGTTTCGTGTTGCACAAATGCCCGTGGCACAAGTAGTGGCCCGTTTGAATTTCTTGTCGCCAATGTTGCAAGTACATAAAGTTGTGAAAAGTTCAAGTTGCGAAAATAGTTTTTTAATTCACTCGAAATTTTTTACTTTTTATTTGAGAGTTGCAACTATTGTCAGCTATTTTAAATACAAATATGCACGCAGATACAAATATACATATATATGTTGTGTGTGTGTATGTGATTTTCAGCCAAAGTTTGAATTTCTGCACTCGCAACTGTGAATTTTGTCAGCTCTTAGTGCTAGTGAAAACTTTTCTCGGAATTCCAGTCAGCTTCTGTGGTAGCGCTTTTAGGTGCACCAATGTATAAAAAGAAAACTAATTTCAGTGGAATGACAAGCTGTTAGAAGGTATACATATATGTTAGTCAAATTATATATATATATATATATATTTCCTTATAAAAACTGGTGGTTTACTTGCAATAAAAGTGCTTCGAAAAAACTAGGTGCAGCTGTGACAGGCAATTAATTTTTACTTACGATATTTCGAATAAAAGAGAACGATTTATATATATTTGTTTCGAACAAAATTGTTTTAAGAATCACCGAGTGTTTAAAAGCGGTACCAATATGGGTACCAAAATGGGTCGAATACCTCGAGGGAAGGTATCTGCATAATAAAATCATGAGCATAAATATTTGCAATACAAAAATTAACAATTAAACAAGTAAGAAAGCGTTAAGTTCGGGTGTATCGGAACATTTTATACTCTTGCAATGTGCACGGATCAGAGGCGGAGAAATGTTTTCAGGTGCTGGCCCAAATTTATATTAAAAAATGTTGCGGAAGAATTCAACACTCATTATTCGGAAAAATTGTTAATGGATTGCAATCATATTTGGTGTCTTATTAACTTATATTACAGGCCACAGACTCATGTACTTTCGTTGCTATATTTTGTGTCGTGTCAGAGATATTTATATTAAAATCTATCAAATTAACTCAAAAGTGATATATGCGATATAAACTCAACCAAAGTGGTTTAATAAATATATTAGATACATGAGGAAAAAGTCAACCAGAGAAAAGGAAATCAAGGAAATCGAATCGATAGGTGCCGCCAGAATCAAGTTATTACCAAAAGTCGTATTAATAATCCAATATGTATCCAATAATAACAAAGCTTCGGAATTGGAAATCTGATATTATTGCAAACAACATAATTTCAAAAAATCTTCAATATCAGCTTGAATACTAAAATACCGAATGAGCGAACGCAAGAGCTAACGAATCGCTCAACTGTGTGGAATACATGAAAGAATTTGCAACGAAGATAAGAGAATGGTATTCAGATTCAATTTATGATTCTAAGCCCCAAATTATGAAGGGCCTTCTGCCCTAACGGCATCTTAATAACTGTGCATGATTCCCATTCGAAATATTTTTTCACAGCATCCATAACATCCAAATATCCATAATATCCAAATAACTCCTAACATCCAAAATAGAGTCTCACAGAAGCCGTTACTTGGTAAAAAAAAGTCAATGCAGAAGGTTTTAACCCACGTTTCACGTATAACTATTGCACTTCATATTCGTATACTTAACGATGCTGATCCGCTCAAGTTTTTTTGCACACTTGACGATAGAACGAATTGAAATTGATAATGAATTAATAAATATCGATTTATCTTAAGAAATCGTGTTAAAAGATATCCTCTTCAGGGAGATGTAAATCACTTCCCAGCGATATAAGCGGTAGGCGTCTTTACTAGTCGTTTGATGAAATTTAATGCAGATTACGTCTAACACTCTAGGTAAATTATATTCAATAATGCAAAATTATTTTCGCTTAAAAACGAATTAAAATACCATACATTTCGCCAGCATAATGTGTTCAGGAAGAAGAATAGCGAATAATAAATTCTTTGCTCCTGCTCCTGGTGGGAAATAGGTATTGTACATCTCAAAATGCAAATTATTCTCGCATACACGCAAACATATGCACACACATAAACACAAACTTGTGTATATTATGTATATGTTTCTTGTGAAGATTAGCGCACAAACAATGCCAACGAAGCGTGAGCGCCATGGAAATTAAGCTCTGGCGCGTCTCATTAGAAAGTCAAATTCGGCGGTTAGAATGCTACGGCATTGAATTGTTTGCAAAATAAATTCCCACACATAAGTATGAGTACAAATATGAATATGACACAAGCACTATTGTGCCCTGTTGGAGCACAATAAAATGACTTGAGACAGAGCGGTATGTTTGCGTAGAAGACTAGTAAGCACTGATACAGAAGAACGAACACAAAACGGGGTACAAAACAAAAAAAAAAAAAAATGCAAGGAGATTAAAAGTAGAAATTCGTAGAGGTGGTTCCAAGCACTAACGCCACCGATATTAAAGCGGCATATTAAAAATCCGCAGCTGCGTTGAAAACGTTAGAAAATAGCAAGTAATATAATACAGTGGTGATAAAGCAAGTGAGCTGAAATGTGCACAGCGTGGTTCAAATTAATGACAACAGTGTTGACAACAAACACAAGAGTGGAACTGAGCCGTGCGCTACAATGTGCAAGGCGTATAAGCCGGCTCGAGTATTAGCATCATTTTATGCCGCGTTTAATTGAAATTTATACTTTAGTAGGAATATAGTTAGTAGGATATAGTGGCTAAACAAACACACGTGACGAAGGATGTGTTCGCGAAATTCAAAGCGATAAGCAGAAGTCTATCGCGACGCCGCATGTTCCTGCCATTCGGCAGCTACCATACTATATGCAAGTGTGCTTGAGGAATGTAGCAAGCGGTTAAAGTATTGGCGATGTGGCATATTTCCATCGCGAGAGCGGTTTGATAAATCGGTGTCTTTGTACGCAACGCGCTTGGTAGCTCTAAATGTAACACTGGTGATGTTAAAATGGGTTATTAGCAGCTTCATGAGCGTGAATTCATAATTTTGTACAAACAGCTCGCAATAGTCCAAAGATATTTCGAAAGGATTAGTATGCGTCAAAAAAGCAAGGACCGGACTTTGTCTCTTTGCCAATGCTTGAATAGTCGGAAATGGATTAAGTAATGGTTAAGGAAGCTTAATTTCCTCTGTCGCTCCCTCTCTCACTCTCTGCCTCACTCTCTCAATTTCTCTCTCTCTCACTCTACGCTAATTGTATTAAATCAAAAAGTCCTGTAAAAGGTGTATCCTGTCGAAATACACTCATTAAAATTACTATTCTGAAATAGAGCAAAGAAACGAGCGACTTGAAGCCATTTAATTTATGTAAACTTGTTGGGTAATAATAATCTTGAGTTTTCTCATAAAGTAAGCTTTAAAATATTTCATACGCATAAAAACTGAACTTTTCAAGAGAATATGTTATAATTTTTCGACAAGTTATCAAAAATCTAAACAATATTTGTATATGCAAAGCCGTAGTACACTATCTCCAACTGAGAGAGTAGCTTCTTCGTCGCTCAGAAGGTATCCGCTTGTACACATATCATGATAGTGGACTCGTGTCTCATACATTATTATATTGTACAAAGTTTACTAAGTCATTTCGACACTCAACTGTCAAAGTGAAGACGACACGTATTTAGAAATAGTTCTATCGATCCTGTAGAATGCATTAATTATTCTAAAAGATATCTCAGCTTTTTAAGACAATACATTGTATTTAAAAACACGCTGAACAAACAGTTCTTGACTTATCAAACTCCACTTGTGTGCATAATTGCTGCTAATGTGTCTTGGCATGGCGGTATTAAACAAAACTCGCTCACTCTTTCCTCCTGCCTCCTTTTCTGGCAGTCGTTTCATCTGACAGACTTAAGACAGCGACTTATGCAGCAAATAACAAGGAAAAACAGCCAGATTCAAGCACACACGTCACATAAGAGCACCGACAAGTTGCTGCCACTCATGCAGCTTCCAGCTGCCGACTTTCCCTGTCTGCAACATAACACCCGTATTTGCTTTATGCGCATGAGTGTGAGTGTGTGTGTGTGCCGTCATTTATTTTCGAAAGTCTATGCGCTTCATTTCCGCCCTCATCCCCCCTTAACGCTGTGTATGCACAGCATTGTCGCCTATGTTGCGGCTGCCTTAGGCATGCAAATTATTTAGCAGCTTAGTGCGAAATTGAGATAAATGCCTTTGAGTTATGACAGCCAAAGGATATGCAAATTATTTTGAATTTCAGCCTTCATTCTCATCTTCAGGTATTTTTAATTTGAAAATCATGCGTGCAAACGCTAGACAATGAAGCGCAGCACAAACAGTGAAAGAAGAAGAGTCTGTAGAGTTCACTTTTTCATAAATACCCGTTATATAATTATACGCTTTAAGGCACCCTTCTCCGCGGCCTAAACTTAAGCGTGAGTCTTATTTATTCGCATATTAGTGGTATATATTAAATTAAAATTAAATCCATCTAAGCGCTTCCTGCATCTTAAATGTTCAACACTTAGATCTTTCTATTGGAGATTTGCAGATAAATGGAAATTGTATGCAGAGCAGCAACCGACTTATTTTGCTTCATTTTGCAGAAGTCAATTCACTTTAAATACAATAAATGGTAAAAAAAAATATTGATACCCTATAATGTGCGTAAGCAATACCTGTAAATTCTTCAAACGATGGGTATGTCACTCGTTTCCTTTCTGGTTAGAACTACTCTTACCGAATGATACAAAATAGTTCAAAGATTGGTTCAAAACAAAATCTTTTTAAGTCACAGAATATTACATTATTCACTGAAATGAAATTAGAAGAGAAATTTATATTAGGATAAAGTCTTGACGTTACGAAAATTGTCCCACCAGCACATAAGGTGACCTTAATCTCTAACCTCTGCGAGACCACTGGAAACAGATTTGTGGAGATAACACTAACTGACATAAGAACTAAATATTAAAACTCCATTCTCTAATATTACTTATTGCAATAGAACGGAGACCAATATTAAAAAAAAAAAATATCAATATTATTTATATTAGGTCTAGTAAAAAGAAACCCAATATTTTTCCAATAGATAGATTGTATCTCGCGCTTTACTAAGTATCGTTTATGCACGGGTCAAAGATAAACACCAGCAATGAGAAAATACGCCATAGTTTACGTACTACATTTTTTTTTATCGAAAAGGGTTGCGTTTTCATCCTGTTGGCAAACTTCTGAAAATGTCACCATTCACATTCACTGTTCTGATACTGTAACAGCCCCTCATGCGCAATTTTGGTTTCGTTGATTCAATTCTGGTAATGTTGATGTGAAAGATGCACCACACTCGGGAAGGCCAATTGTCGAAAATGTAGATCAAATAATGGAAATTGTCCCACCATAAACTAAACATTGCACAAAACTGGTCGGAAGCATCTAAATAAGACGGGATACAAAAAAAAGCTTAATGTATGGTTGCCACACGAGTTAACTAACCAAATGGTGGCCAAGCTAGAATTGACGGATAGGATAGTTTTGCTATGTATTTGGTGGTATTGGCAGTGAATTAACTACTATAAAGATACTCTGTCTACGGCGAAACTCTTAATTCGGACGGGTATTGTCAACAATTGGACCGTCTGAAGGAAGCAATCTCCAAGAAGCGGCCAGCTTTGACCAATAGGAGAGGAATTGTGCTTCATCTGAATAAAGCCAGGTCACACACATTGACAGTGACTCGCCAGAAGCTCCGGGAGCTTGGTTGGAAGGTTCTTATGCATCCACCTAATAGTCCGTGCATGGCACCAAGTGATTACTAACTACTCCTGTCTATGACGAATGCTTTCGCTGATGAAAAAATCGCCTGAAATGAAGATTGAAAAAATCGACTCTTCTTTCGTTCTTTGCTCTCTTCTGCTAAGACAAACCATTTTTGCTCTCTTTTAAGGTTAAAGAATGCATGAATATATTAAGTGATTGAGTTTTTATAGTGTTGGTTATATTTAACAGCATCTGAGCGGAAAAAAAATGCTGAATGTTTTTGAATGTGTTTGTGTTATTTTAAATGACTTGAAGGTACAACTTTTCGATCAGAAATTTTAAAGCCTTGTGAAGAAAAATTCAAGTTAAGTTCGAGAATTCAATAAAATCACATGTTTTTAGCAAAATGAGCTAAGTAAGCATACAAGTATGCTTGTAATATTAAATTCAAGATGAATTTATTGATATTTGCATGACACTCACATCTTTACTTATTATTTTCTTAAATTTTTGTAAGCATATCGTATATTTACTGGCACAATAAGTATTCGTACATACTCATATGAGTATTAACTTTTCAAAAGAAACTACTTTTTTATAGACCACGCATTTCTCGCTAAAAAAAACGCCATTAAATAAAATGCACACACAACTCTAACAACATCGAAAAAGTAACAGCGTAAGTCAGTCAGTCGATTTTACAGCGAGGTAATCAAGTGCTCAAGTGAAATATGTATGTGTATATATTTACAACTACTCTCGTATGCAACCCATCAACCACCTTCATATGCCGCGCTTATTAAAAGCGCCTTTCGCTGAACTCACCGCTGCAATGCACTTGAACATCGTTCACATTACCCAGCATACATAGTTGCCATTATAAGCGACATTAACACTTTTACGCTGACATTTATGTCAATTACCACGCACTACATATGCAATTCAGCACCGACGAGCTGTCGGGCTGCCAAGCTGCCAAGCTGCCGAGTTGCGGACTGACTGCCATTCTCGCAGCGAATGTGAAATCGTAATTTCAACTCAACAACGTGCTACATGGCGTATAAGTGCGCTGCTGCTGCTAGAAGAGATGGCTTCGTCATAAAATTAGCGATTTTATGTATATGTATGTATGCGTATGTGTGTTCGTGTGTCACAGGAAGCGACTTTATAAACGTGGTGAAACTTTTAATTTCACTCCACTCTGCGGTGACAACAATAACAATCGCGATGTTGACTGTGGCAATAACCAACTGAAGAGCGCAAGCTAGTAGCGAGTGAACAAGCAAGCATCGAGCAGCTAGCGATGAACCCAATGCCCTTTTTAATGTTGAGCCGTAATACACGTATAACCCGTCGCCGTGCCACTGTCGCTGTCGCTGTCGCTGTCGCCTTATTTGCTGGCGGAAGCACAACGTAAAATACTACGGCGCTGTGACGCCGTGTGCGCGTGCTATCCGCGCTGCGTGGGTATGTGTGTGTGAGCGTGATTTCATTAAAAAATATTCAAGTGTTATAAATTCACTGCTATAAGCGCGTGCTGATATAAATTTCAATGATTTTATGTTGGCATGATTCGCCACGCCAACTAATACCCACATCCGACACCACTTCTACGTCGCCACTGCTGCGTCCTGTGGGTTGCTTCACAACAGGTTGTTGTTATTGCCGTTGTGCTAGTGAAACGCGCAAGCAATATTTATCTTCCCTTACCATTTTGTTCTTGTTATAATTCTTACACCTAGTTGTTGTTGTTGTTGTTGTTGTTTTTTTTTTTTTTGTTTTTTTCTTAACTGTTTCATTATTCCTTACTCTGTTTGCGACATTATTATAGCGTTTTTCTCTTTGACATATTGCATTTTTTAATTAATACGCGAATGAGCAGGTAAGTCAAGCGATTTTATTTCAACTTACTTCAACGCGTAAGCAACAGAGTGAAAGGACAGCGTATTCAAACAAACCAAAGCAAAGTAGGAAGCATAAGCAAGGCAGCTGAAGGTGCCAAAGCGTGTATACAAGCAGTGGTGTTTGGAAAAATAGCAGCACAACATGCGTTATTGTGAAGCAAAGCACAACTGTTGAATAAATTTCATAACCATTTTTAAATTGTGCCTGGTAGGTAGCTACCATTTGAATGGCTTATTATAAGCTAAATAAATCACCGAATAGTTTTATTTGAAGTTGTTCACAGTTATAGCAATATATACTTTCGAGTCCCTCGAAGACCGAAACTATTATTAGAATTTGTCTTCTCTGCTGGATGTTATGGAAAAGACATTCAAAAATCAACTGAATTAGTGGTAATTAAAAGTAGTACTTAAAAATATATTATAATGGTGTTTATAGCACAGTTTCAGCATATTCGAATACAGATACCTGTATATATATATATATACGTTTATACTCTGTAAACCCCGTTGCAAATTTTTTTTAACTATTTATATTTATATTTGAATATAAAACCTTTTTTGAGCTATATCGGTATCAAGCTTTCCAACTTCACGGAAGCCATGCAATTTTTTTTAACACCGCTGTGCGTCACGTATATATATACGTGTAACGTATAACGTATACGTATAACTATATATCGCATATAGTTTAAGTGTAATGTGTGATATTTAGGTCGAATAAATGTACACATAATTCCCACATACTTGAGCTTGAGCTCTACCTATGAGCTGTTTGTTCACATGCCAACATTAATTAATTAACTTTATTGCCACTATATTTCTTACATTTAACTACTTACATGAGACATTGCGAAGCGTTGATACCGAGGAAAATTCGATATTTTTACAGGTGGACACTAATATTTTAAATATAACTAAATTACATTTAAAATGGAAATAAATTAATTTATTAAGTTAAATGTACATAATTAAAATCAATGTGACAAATTGATGTAGCTAAAAGGATTATGAATAGTATAAGGATTTCTTTAGCAGAAAAATCGATTTTTCACAAAAGATTATTCTATTTCAGCAGAATAACAAAATCAAATGATGAACACTCATGACTCGACTCCATCGCATTATGATTTAATAGAAAAAGTTCGTACATATAGAAGATTAAAAAACATATCAACAAGTAACTCCGAAAACTCAGTTTGTCAAGATTGATGATTTTGGAGTCATAATAAATTCGTCCGTTAATAAACCTGGCTTTAGCCTCGAAAAACTTTTCGAAAATAAAACAAGTTTAGGTGCAGGTGCTCACTTGTGAAAACACCAATAAAGAAAACAGCCAATGAAGAAAAAGAATTAATCTGACCTTACAGAAGACAGCTAAAAGAAACCAGTATTAAGTTAATGAAAATAATTTTTTTATTTTTTTTCGAAAGTAACACTCACACATATAATAATTATATGCATATTGGAAAAGGTGATACCATTCGCATATTACAAATTTATTTATTTATCGGAAATTCCTTCAATTCGATATCGAGAGATATTTTTGTTGGAAATCGTTACGAGACCCATTCTTTTTCCTTTCCATTTTTGGTAAAACTTTCCTGCACATTCTTCTTACCAATATTGACATAGACCTAAGGACCGAATAGTGCATCTGATAATAAAAATAAATTGATCGCAAAGTTCCGATACTGCAAACACCGCCGCAATAACTCGGCTCTAGAATGAATATTTGGTTTCGGCCGATGAAAAAATTGCCGACTAGTACTTGACAGCTCTCTAACAAGTGTTTTGATTTAATCTAACTCAGGATCGAATTTTACTAGTTTATAATAGTAATATTGAACCTTCACGGTAAATGCAATCGAATTTGGAGAGCAATCTGGTTTTGTGCAGGAAAAAATAAGGATACGAAATTAAGAATAACAACAGGTGCTAATATTTTGCTTCTGTCGTTTCTTTTGATTCGTTTCCTTACCAAATAAGCAATTTTGTCACCCAATTAACATACTTCATAGCTGCATTTGCACTTTTTTTGTAATTTTTGTCAATTAAATACGAATAGGGCAGTTAGTTAATTGCATCACTATATAGTTGGTTTACTATTAGTAGTTAAGTCAATGAAATTCCCTTAATTGTTCAATTGGAGTCAAGTTAGACAAAAAGGAAAATCCGATTTTAATTTGGGGCATATATGTTCTAGCATCACGAGCTATGCTGTACAATAAAAGGCGCTAACATTTGGAAGCTCGAAGTGCGTGAAATAACATGGGCATCTGCGAAAGATTCTAAAAGTGGTAAATTCCATACTGGAAATTTTGTGTGTAAACAGGTTCTTCAGAAAGACTTTATATTTTTATGTCACAATCTATACCCATAATGGCATGCTTTTCCATTTTCTTCTTAATGCAGAACCAATATCCACTCATTAATTTTACCACACCACCAAATATTCATATCGAAGACAAGAAATGTAGAAAGTGTCGAGTAGAGAAAGCATAAGTGTTCATGTAGAGTTTGCCGCCCACACCAATAGTCGAGAAGTAGAAAGTCAAAAATAATTCACCATAATCATTCACATTTATTAAGTATTCCACATGTGTCGCACAGGTAAATGCCAGAGAAAAATGCGAAATTGAGCACAAATTTGCAAGGACCACCTACAGGCACTTAACATACACGACAGGCGCACACACCCACACACACACACACACACGTGTGACAAACGGTAGAATAAATGTGAAATGCTCGAGTTTATATGCGTCGAACAATTTGAATAGCGATTACTCGCACTCACATATACAAGTTTGCTTGAAGGACACTGAATAATGTCGATGCAAAAAATGCTGCAGCTGAGGAAACAATTGTATTGAAATGAAGAACAGGAGAAGAAAAGTGTAATAAACAGAAACAATGAGCAGCAGCATTTTGCTTAAAAATAAGGCAACGTAATTTATGAACCTTCCATAACCGAGAAGCAAAAAAAAAAACCATAAAAAGGGGGCACTAAGCAACCTCAAGCCTACATATTTACAAACAAATAAAGGTAGGCGATGTACACGCGCGCACACGCCGCAAGCATTGCCCCTAACATACACATGCTTTTGTGTGTGTGTGTGTGTGTGTGTGTGTGTGTACGAATAGCTGCGGCGTACACCTGAAATTGCTCGCACACACGGCATGACAATAATAATTCAAAGATTCATTTATTTTCACGACAATCCCTGACATGAATCATATTTTCGGTGTCTGCTTGCTGGCAACCCCTCGCCGCAAACTCAAAGGGGTGAGACGATCGTTTTTGCGTTTGTTCGTCTTTCCTTTTATTTTTGGTTTTTATTTTGTTTTCTGCTTGTTTGATTTAGCCTATAGCCTTAGGGGAGAGCAAAGCACCAGTCGAGGTGAGCTGATGAGTTGAATTTTGCGGTTGCCCATACGTAAAATATAGATTACTCATACTCCACCACCAACACCAACACCATGATCACCGCTTGCACCGAGTGTGTGACGTTGCTATGGCAGCGCATAAAGTATGCAAAGTCTGGCTTTGCTTGTGATTGCTGAGCTGGCAGGTGAAATGCCATGAGAGTATTTCTTTGTATGCACATTTGCACGTTCAGCTCGAGAAAATTCAGTCACAAGCAATTTATTCATATTCATATCATCGGCAACCATCTGCCCGCCTACCGCACCATTTGGCTCTTGTTCGAATGCTGAATATTTTGCATTTCATCAAATTATTACGCAATACAAACGGTCGATATGTGCTGGGGTTCATTGTGCATCCAGATGAGCTTCATCGAATTTATTTTTGAAAGTTGTTTTTTTACTCTTTTTTTGTTTTTATTTTTCTTTGTATATGTGCAAATATAAATGCCATCACTGAAATTTTTACGAATGTGTATTTATTCCTTCAAATTATTCACAATGGCTGCATTGAGTTGTACCGCTATTTTAAGAGACTTGAAATTGTCTGAAATCTATTCACCAGATTTGCTACCGTAATTGCTGAGATCAATTTAGGCACGAAGAGTGTGGCAAAATTTGATATTATATCATCTTTGGCGAAGAACGCTTTTCGGAGGCATAATATATACGTAATTTTCTGTCAGTTGCATACCACAAGGGTTATTAGGGTTATACCATTACAGAATTTTCCAGAAATCAGTTTATCGCTTAAAAACTATCCAACTGTCCTAAAAATAATACACGGTATTATTTATAAGATAGGCGCTCCTAGCAGGAAGAAAACCACAAAGCCCTCCTTCCTTTGTTATGAAAAGTATTCATAAGAATATTTCAATTATGCACTGTATTAGCAAAAAGATATATAGAAAAAAATATTTCGTGTTACTCAAGCTTCTTATAAGTAACATTATGTTTTGTGGCAAGTTCTTCCACAGTAAGAGTTGGAGAGGAATCTTTTCCGGCAACGCAACCCTCAGTGAAGCCACCGAAATCTGTTTGAAACATTGGGAATAAAATGTGTATAAATATTTTAATAAATATATAAGACAGTCCCCTAAATCATAACCTCATTTGTTGACGATTGGTAAATTTAAAAACGCTATAAAATGAACATGTGTATAGAATTGAACATGTTGACGGAATATAAAACGACTGAGATCGGACAGCTTCCAATATTCAATGCTCTCACTTAGTATAAACTGTATCTAATTTTACTTTATGACTATGAACTCTGCTGTAATTTCCCATGATGTAGGTCTTCAAGAAAACGATGGTTAATTTTTGGCGGGTTTTATAGTCACGGACCTCTGTTATTGCCTTTAGATTTCAAATAGGACGGTCAAGCTCATACTTGTTGTTGTATTTTTCTTGTCAGATTTCTTGAATGATTTCAACTACTATGCACCAAAACTAGTTTAGTTAGCTTCCAGTATAAGTACTCTCAATTAACCAAAACTAAAAATTACCTAAAGATATATTTTTATTTTATTCTCAATTCAATCAAATTTAAAATAATTGATCTCCCAAAACTACTCTTTATTATATTATATTATTCTAATTACAGATATTTGTTTCAAAATTTCTATTACCCATACACACACACTTCCATCCATAAAGCCGCTGGCGTTAACCAAATTTGCACGAAAAAATGCATAATCTAAGCAGCGCAGAAAAGTAAATAAACCTAACAAATGACAGTTTGGACACCGCACAGTTCAGCTGTCATAAATCATGTTTATATAAATACAATTTCAGATGTGTGAGTGAGTTAAATAAATAAATGCATAAATAAAGGTCAATTCATGCACGTTTGCTTTCGTTGATATACATATATATATAATAGATAATATATTTGCATGAAGGCGAGTCAATTATATAAATATGCTCCAGGTTTTCTCACTATTTACAACTATCTTACTTCTTGAGATTCCAAATGAGATGATAGCATTTACTACAGGAGAGAGAAAGACAGAGAAAGAAAGAGAGATAGGTGGAGAATAGGTCGAGAGAGAAAGGGAAAGAGATAGAGAGAGAAATATGGAAATATGGAAATATGTCTATTATGGAGCGCTAGAGCGCTGGAGCGCTTTCTAAGTGTTAGGCAACTGAGCCCAGGCTTAGCACTGTTATAGAAATTTGGACAGGCTGGCAATATGGGCGTAAAAATAAGAATTTTGGGCAAATTTATAGTACGAACATAGAAAATAACGACGATAAAGTCCACATATTCCCCGACGAATCTAAAAGTGAAACAGACACATGATCACTGTTCTTCTAGAGCAGCCATTAACTAAACGATAGTTTCATAGATCTGAGGTCGTAGATATAATTGATGGCACTAAAAGGCCTTCTCTTCTAATCGGTCATATCATACACATTCACACGCACATACACATGCAAAAAGATGGGTGAGTTAGTCCACCTATTTAGTTGCAGGAATGATGTTACACGTTACGGAGTATTTTCAGCTTTCCCATTGGGTTGCATTTCTCGCACTGCACAAAACCTCAATCTGAATTCATATATGAGATAAAGATAACCAAAAAAAATCGACATCGGGCTTAAAAGCTTCGATTTTCTAAAACCACAAAAAGCTGACACAACAACAACTGCAATCAAATTAATTGAACAGTACTTTGAAAGCTTTAAATGCCGTTTGTTAGGGAAGTCTAAAATACGCCGCATAAAACAATTAATTTAATTGTCTTACACACATACACATACATTCTCACAAATGCACGGTCATATATAACGAATCAACGAAAACTGTGAGAGAGACAAACTAGAAAGCGCCATTCAACTACACCACCGTTAAACTAAGCGACTGGAGGAGTAGCAAATGCATATTGAAATTGAATTGAGTTGATCGTTTCGTTTGCAGTGCGCCGGAAAACTATTAAAGCAATCAATTGAGAAAATAAATGCTGGAACGTTACGGACGCAGCAGAGCGTGGTCAAATAGAATTTGGTCGTAAGTGCCATTGTTGCCATGTTTTGGGGAAAGAGATGGAAAACAAGTATGAAAAATCTAAAAGTTAGTTATTTTAAACTATCTCTTGTATTTTTCTTTTAACTATATACCCCTCGAAGTAAGATTAGCAATAAAAAATGAATGACGATGGTTTAGAAAGAGAGTTTTAGGTCTAGTTTAGATACAACACTTCCATTTGGTTTCAATAAGATCTGCTTCGTGTTTACATTTTCTTCAACTGGCAAGATTTAGAAACATGATCCCACAAATTATATAGGTCGAGGTCGAGGTCAGCATTTTGAGGCAAAACTTTCATCTTGTCCCTAGGCTTAGCGATCTTTGGATAACACAGTGTCGAATATATAGCCGTATACTGCTCCTACTATAGTCGACTATTGGAAACATATCCTCATATAGAACGCTGGAAGCATATCCTCTAATAATATGAACGATTTCATTCTAAGTTCTTCGATTTGGTTGGTGTCACCACTCTATATTCCAGAAGAATTCTGGTATTGTTTAGTTTGTTTCTTAAGGTAATGTGTATTTCAACTAAAATTATTTCACTTGGGTTGACGCTGATGATTGACAACCTGAAATTAGTTATTTCTTTTACAAAATACTAAGAACCTCTCACATTAAAGCTTAGTAATCATATCAAGTTACCTTGGTTAATAAAGCATGATGCAGAATAACTGAAACTGAATCCCAAAAAACCAAAAATATCATTTAAATTAAGCCAGTTTAAATCAGTGAAACGGCACATGATAGTTGTGATCAGCGAAACTACCTGAACCCACTACAAATCTGTCAAGACGATTAGTTCCAATTACACTTTATTCTCCCGGAAGTTTTTCATTTTGGTCTAGCTTAAATTTATTCAAACGGGCAGACGACGGAGCAAATGTTGGTAAAGTTAATGGAAATGAAGAAGAATAATTATAAAAAGCACTGCAGATAGGTCCTTAACTCAAAATCGAACTTGAAAATCAGAGCAATCGGCTCAAACCAAAGTGTAGAAAGAGAACTCATATATGCTTTGAATATCTTTTCAATAATACAATTTCAGTAATTTTTAGAGGAATTCTCCATATCCGTGTATTTTTCCATAATAAATACGCGCGCACCCACACGGCGTATACGTAACATGAACGTGCTAGAAACATAAATTCCAATTTGCACTGACGTCAACGCGTACAAAATGCATTTTCATTCATTACGAGCTAAAAGTATATCGGCCAACAACAATAAACGACATGTGTGCAGCATGCAGCACTTAGTAGACAGCAACAAGTAAAAATTGCTGCCGTGCTGCACTTGGTTTGCCTAAATAAATTCGCATATAGCGGGAATAAAAGCATAGAAAATATATATATACGTGTGTTTATAATATATAGACGTGCTGTCAACGTGCGAACAAAATGATCGTTAACGGTGAAAATTGCATTCAGCTGCATGCAAGTACAGCGCACGCACACTCACACATACACATGTGTACGTTTCCATGGAAAGGATGGCGAGTGGGTAAGTGTAAGGGTATTTTTTGTCGAAACCGATAGCTTGGCAGCAAGCATGCATTCATTCACATTGAATAATGTTGCTTGTATCGACAGCAAATACAGCAACAACAAGCAATGCACTTCAGTTTAATATACGCATGTGTATATATATACATGGGTGTATGTATAAATGTATATCATGAAACCAAACAGGTTGCATACGAAAAATGGTGTTGCTAATAGCAGCGAAAAGCAGAAATTTTTCCACCAATCATCGGCACTTCACTTCGGCCAATTGTTCGCATTTGTAGCGAGCAGCCGCAGCTGTTGGTAGTGGCCAAACTATTAGCCAAAGCTGAAAGTGCATTAACAAGAATTCACTTTAAAATAGTATGTAAAATAGTATGTAAACCTGTATGAAGTATTAGCAAAATCTAAGTTGGGTTTAGGGTATTTGAGAAAATTCTTGAAAAAGGTATTAAAATTTCATTTTTAAGATATTGAGTTAGCACCATGGTTTCATTTAAAAAGTAGTCTAATTTTAATTAGACTCAAACAAAAATTAACAATTGTCTGTTAAAAGGGATATATAGCATAGGAGAGGGTAAAGAGGCTATTTTAAGTATTAGACCGTTATTGCTTTTCTTAATATTGATGCGACTTTCATCAATGTTTCAAATAAGACGATGCAATTGGGGCCAGATGCAATACAGAAGACATGCTATTCGTCAAGCAGACTCGAAGTCAAAAGTTATCGCTACCACAACGTCCTACTTTGTAGGGAGGGTTTCTCCTCCAGAGCTCCTTCCTCTGGAATTCCTTCGGAGATTGCTCGGGGCAGAGCTCAGTGTTAATAACAACTGAACTCGAGAACAATTATTTATCCAAATGAAATTACTCCCCAAAATTAGAAAACCAACTGCATCTATATTAATGTAAACATTTTTTAAATTTTTACCGTTATGGAAATTAATTTGTTCTACTGTTCAAATTGATTATCAAATAAAGTGTATAACCAATACAACTCGGTTTAGACAATCTATCAGTTTCCATATGATATGCATCTTTTTTTCGCGATATGATTTCAATAACAAATATTATTAAACTACTTCCAGTAGTTTTTTATTTCATATATTTAAATGAAAAGTGCTTGCATATGAATTTTTTTTTGAGGGTGCTGTATCAATAAAAATAATTATTTACCATCGAAGCATTAAATATTATTTTAAGAATTTTAGCTCCCCCATTATTTCGTTTATTTTATTTAAATTTTACATTCCTGCTTATATCTTAATTGCCTTTTTGCTTCACTCCTTATCGGCAATCGCTTGCTGTGCATAAAAGACTTCTCTCTTCCACTCCACTTAGTTCGAACTAATACCCGCCAAGTTAACATAAAACATATTTCGGAAAATTTTATCACTCATGTATGTATGTATGTGTGTAATAAAAAGGAATAGCAAAACAGACAATTCATTGTTCAAAATAATCGTATTACTACGACACCCGGAATATGAGCAATGCGGCTTCCCAAGATTTATCAGTTAGCCCAATGGAATTTTGTACTCAAATAAAATGTAGTTGAAAAACTTTCATATCTACATATGTGTGCGTGTAGTGATACTGCTACTATCCGCAGAGTACAATTGTATTTAAACAAAAAAGCATTTCTTCCCGCACTTTTATTTGACTTGCCTGAGTTCTGCCGAATTCTTATGGCAGCTCCTTTGGCACTCTTTTCGAACTTTCTTTCTCATTTGTTTGTTGCCATAAGCACTGCGTAGAATCGCATATATGTTTGTGTGTGTGTATCAAAAATGTCCCACATGCAGCTAGACAAACAATGCCTGAAAAGAAATGTCGTTTTGCTGTAGTGAAGTTAAGGACGCAAGGGACTCTAGAAAGGGAAATCCGCTGCAAAAAATTATAACGAAAGCATTGTTGTCAACGGTGAAAATCAACACACTCGAATATATATATACACTTTTACATATGTATTTTAGTTGCATTGAGTGCCACTTATGGGTCTCTGAAAACCTCCATAAAGTTTCTTCCGACAAAAACTCGGTCCCAAAAGGGTTAAGCGCGTATTTGAAGCCTTCATTGACACTCGTAATGCCTGACATTACATGTGCTTGTGTGTTTGTTTTCCGCACGAACACAAATATGAACATGTGAAACACTTATTTTCAGCATATTTCAGTACACTGAAAAAAATGTTGATTGCAAAATTGCACCAACCCAAATATATATGGTATTTTTGTTTTAAAAAATTGTGGTGACAGTTTAAAAAAATCTGGCCGGAAAAGGTCTCCGGTAGATACTACGGGCTAGTATCTATCTTTTACTTTACAAATTTTAGCTGTAAATAACAGATTAATTGAGTTATAGCTAATGTTTTCAAAAATGCGTCATCCTACAAAAATATCATGTGATGGTTCCAGTGTCCGGTTAAGGTTAAGTTCGATTAAGGGAAATATATTCTGGGCTCTACGACCTGGTGAGGTTACTTGAGGAAGGGCGGATCTAAGTTTTAGACGAAGACAGGAAGCCTGCCTCTTCTTTACAAAAACTAAATCGGATATTGAAAGCTGCTGCGCCTTTCTCTTTTGCCTGCTACCTCCCGTTTTCCTATTCACTAGTTCACCAACAGTGCATTTCCTACCAGACTTTTTGAAACTTTATTTGTTCAAACGCCTGACAAGCCTGGAAAGGAGCTTCCGAACTATGTAGTCTTTTCTCTTTTTACAGCAGCGTGACACTTTCAAATGTACCAACTGTTTTTCTGAGTCCACTGTTCCAATTTTTTCCTCACTAGCGATGCTCTAGAACGGAAAATAACATTACACTGATCAGCGAAGCCGAGTTATTGGTACAAAACGCCCTGGAAAAATAGGGTCTAGTATCGAATCCGTCTAATATCTGTGAAATTGAAGATTTCGTAGTCGAGTTTTGTTTCTATGTCTGCAATCTTTACTGCAGATATATATCTTGGCTGTTATAAGGTAATGACCAGAGTCAAAAATCCGGAAGCAACTGTGAGTGTTCTGATCTGAAGAAAGCCATGTTAATTGTTGCACATTGGTGTCCATGAACGTGGTACTACAAATAACTATACTTCGAACTGTGGTTTAGTTCATCCAACTCCACTCTCTTACCGGGGTTTATAATCCAAAAAGATTTTAAAAGTAAACTCATGTTACAAACTTTGCTCGAGGTCTTCATAAACTGTTTGAGTTTGCCACTCGTTTTCACAGTTTTACTTTGTTCGGTAGCTGGCAGCTGGTAGCCCATATTATTTTGGAATCGAAACTTGCACAAACGTTTTCCGGTAGAACATTTTCAGGACGGCGTTTAATCTTAAATTTGACATTTATTTCACATTTTTCGGCCAATGACTGAATTTCTTGATCGCGACGTTCGATTTTTTCTTTTTGGTTTTCCAAAAGCAATTTGGTCTACGTAACCGTAGTATTTCGTGAGTGCCTCAGGCAGCTAAAACTGCTATAATAGTATTGGGTCTTTGGAAACTTTGGAGCTTTGTCAGCATACCAGATAAGATATATTCGTCATGATAATCGCATCAGCTATAACTCTTATTCGAAAACTAAAGGCCCTCAAATTATAATAAATTTCGAGTCTACAAATATTGTTCAATTCATCAAGTCTTCAGCGACAGCCCAAAAATTTACAAAAGTTCTTTTCAATTATTTTTCCGCAGTACAACCGCATTTCAAATTACCTTTAGCTAACACACATTTGCGTGCGTATGGGTGCCTATGATTTTATCACACGTCTTTGCGATGGTGCGCAATCGCCGGAAGTAGACCAAATGTGAAAGGTTACACGACGCAACTAACATTTGCCTGACTTATTTTTGTTGTTGATCTAACGCTGTTTTTTCTTCATTTTTGTATTTTGCTTCGCATTTCCTTGTGTTTCTCGTATCTTTTGTTGTTGCTACTGTTGTATAAACCTGTATTTTTTTTTGTATTTTTCAGCTTCTAGGCGAGCGCCTTTGTTGCACGTTTGTGTCCCGACTAGCTTTTGTTGCTCGCTTCAGTTTCCATTCAATGTTTTTGTGTTTTTGTTAGTTGCTGCTTTCTAGCTTGGCCCAGCAGCGTATTTACACTCATTCAAAGTGGCTAGCATGAGACACAGTTACATACATGTACAGTTTACATACACACATGCAGTTTATTGTGTGCTAGTGTATTGTTGCTTATATGCTCCGACTTTTGTTATACATTCAACATTTTATTTGCTTTCTTTTCGTGTTGTTTTTTCTACTTGACTGCTTTGTTATCCTAAGTGTTGCTTTGCCTGAAGACATCGCCAGTTTGCTTCCTTGTATTTTCATTATTTCTACTTTTCATGGCAACTATTGTTATCATATCTACACGTGTGAGTATGTGTATATGTATGTATGTATGAGTTCTTATGTTTTTGGGTTTGGGCGCGAGTACTAAACATGCATGACAATCGTGTATTTAAGATATAGAAATTGACACGCTTCTTGCTCAACCTTTTCTCCAATATTTTCGGCAATATTAAAGTTGAAAGCAAACACATTAATGTTATTCGAAAGTACTTAGATGTGCGAAATAATGCAAGATCTGAAGTCTAAATAAGAACTGTTTCTCTCCCGATCAAAGGGTATGCGCTTTGGAAAGCCCAATATGCTAACTAGAAATTTGTGTGAAAATTAAGCTAGAAGTGAAGAGGAGAAATCAAGCGCCATCCCCAAGCTCAGCGCGCAAGCTCCACAATAGCATAATATTATCCAAAATAGGCCAATAAAGTTAGAGACGATTGCTTTAGTGGCGATTTCCTTGCTCTATAGTGTAATGTTTTACTTACAGACATTTTGGAGGTGTCGAGATAAACTCGAAAATTTCAAATATTTTTGTAGAGACGAACTTTCACATTCGGTTTTATTTTGGAGAAAAACAACTGCCAGAAAACGGTTCCTTATTAAATGACCAAAAGTTCATGTTCAATCGAACGCCCTTGCAAGGGTTAGCTCAAGCATTTAGAAATGTATCGAACTGAAACATAACATATGTATATGTGGGAAAAAATTTAAAAATATTTACGAAATGAGGCTATAATGTTTCTTAAATCTCATACACCGAATTCTAAACTTTCTATAACCAAGGCAGAAACCAACATATTAGAAACAAATTATGAACCCACAGGGTTAAAAATTACACATATTAGCTACATAAGGGAAAATACAATAATTAAAATTAAATTCTAGCTCATTAGTTGGGATATTTCTTAAAACCATTGTGTATGATATAGATAAAAAACTATTTACTTCGGGATATAACAAAGTGAGGTAAGTTGGAAATTTGAATGCCTTTTCCTAATCACAGATTTATTAATGGATACTGCTGTTGTTGTTATATATAATTCTATCCGTTCCGATTACGCTCCGATTATGATCGTCTCATTCACCAGTTATGCAACGCTCTGGGATTGGTAGCAAAATAGAAAGGAAAGAAAAGCTAATGAAAAGAATAATTGAAAAAAAAATAATATGGAGAGTTGGAGATAATTATTTATAACATGCCTGCATTTGCAACACCAATCAACATGATGAACCTTAATCGTTTTATTTGATACAGATCTACGCACATATTAGGATTAAGAGCTAAACGCAAATATATTGTTCTTGAAGATCTGGAACAGGCAATTTCGAAAAACGCAAGGGAAAAGAGAAGAAATAGAAAAATCTAGAAAACGTTTAGTATGACATATTTTGATATAGTTGCCATCTATCGCTAAATTTAAGCCGATTAATATATCACAAATGAATTGTTGAAAGAAAACCGCTTAGGAAATCATTCTATAAAATATCTAATATCAATTTAGATTTGAATAGAGTTGCCAACTATCGAACAAATTATTGCTACGAAAATATGTGGAGTAAGTTAAAATATTTAAAAAAAAAATTCCTTATGTCAAGATCTTTAAGAACGTGTTTTTAGAGTATATTACTTTAATTTTGGAATATTGTTACCCCTTACAGAGAAAAAACTAAATTTTTAAAAATATTAAAAAAATTTCGCCAAAGAAGAGGGAAAGTATTCCGGTTGTAATCTAAATATATTATTGGAATAGAGTCACTACATATAGAGTAGAATGGAACGAATCAAAGTATTACCAAAAATGCGCCAAAGTTAGAAATTAAAGCCATAGTTGTGGTAAGTATTTGTTGTGCATTTTATTTAAAAATTCATTGTGATAAAGTTGCCACTCATGGGTAAAAGTAAAACTGAATGCAATATTATAAATTGTGCTCGAAACAAAGGATGTTCAAGTTGCAAGCAAGATAAAATATACAAATTGTTTATTTATGCCCGACAACAACACATTTGTTTGCATTTAAATAACATTTATTTAGAGACAAAAATTTGTCATAATTATTCGGCTAAACACTTTCCTAATTGGGTTTGTTGTGAAACAAAAATATAAATTTTTCGAATACGCATCTTTTTACATAAATGCGCTCATTAAGTTTGCAGTTTTCAATTTTATGGTGAAAAGTTCTGTTTTATACATTTTTCCACCAAAATATAATATTTACAAACGCTTTTTGTTGCAAACTTTTACTTCGTTTATTTCGGAAAGTGTCCAAATATTTACTTTACCAATTTTAAATATATTTTTTTATTTTTTGCCGTGTGGCATTTAACTATTTAGTAATATTAAGTAAACAAATTTACCACTACATGAAAGAGCTTTTTTCAAATAATTTTTTGTATTTTGGATTTTGCTTTTATTTCAAATTGTTTTATTTGCCATACAAATTTATCTGAGACTTTCACCAACAAATTTGCATGCATATTTTCAGCTTATGAAAAGTTAATTATAATTTATTTGCACAATCCCGCTGATTATCGCAAGTGAATATGTATATGTATATATGAGTAAATGGTTGTACGCATATAGTAAATTTATTTGTCATTTGCATACAAAGTGTGCTATTTATTATTTTCATTTATTTATTATTATTTTTATTTTTTGTTTATTTTTAATTTGCCGCGCAAAATTATTATATAACGCTTTCATTGTCGCAGTGCGCTGAATGACTTCATTAAATTTACAAAAGTGGAGTAAAAAATTATAACGGTGCACTGGGAATAATGTGGCTATCACACACACATGCAAGTAAGAAATAAGTACACATAAATATTCGATTGTGTGTAACACATGAATGTGTGCATGTGAATATTATGGCACAAGAATAGAGCAATCACAACATTGGTACAGTGGTGAGTAAAACTGTATGTACCATAGATGAAGGAGATTTTTTGAATGGCAATCTTTGTATTTTAAAAATATTTTCAAATTATACAAATTTTTGGAATCATTTCAAGTTGTAAAATATGTTTTCAATTGATGAGGAAAATACTTTTAATTTGAAATTCAGTCAACAGATGGCGCCACAGTTGTAATGCCGTCGAATTTCTTTTTACATTCTTAAATTCAGTTAAACTCTATCTGTGGAAGACCCTTTTCGTCCTACATACCCAACATAACAGACCTACTATACTACTGGTTGGGAGCTTCGATAAATTGCTCTCTCCATGTAAATACTCTCTTATGTTTCTCAGATATTGTTTTGACGCCGATCTATTAGTTATTATACTTGGAGAATCTCCTTTTACCAACAATGAACTTGTTAAATCTCCTCTATCGAGTATTTTGGTCAAGAAAACGTTTCAACAACAAATTCCTTCAAGCAGCAATATTTGGAATGGTTCTGATTTCACAGCATTCTGCTCACAACCTGTTATACAGTCGCTTTCGCCAAACGCTTAAAGACCACGCTGGTGAGAAACTACATACATATTATTTCTGTAGGTCGAGAAAGGACCTTACCTTCGAATTGCCTACTCAGTGCGAGGTAGTTCCATAGGTTGACGTTCTCTTCTGTGATTCTTTCTCGTTTTCTTGATCGTTGAGCCCACAACTCATGAAATAGCAAAAAATTAATCTGATATGATGTTTTCCATATATTAGATTTCTCGTGAAATCAATATAGAGATTACAAAATATTAAATACTAGGTTATAGGTCCGCCTATCTTCTATGTTTTACATTCGTAGAAATTTGTAGAAAATTTGTCGAAGTCAGGTGGTACTACGATAGGATTGGCAAAGTCACTTCTGAAAGACGAATTATGTACACAAAAAATAGGAATCACGTTTTGTTTCAGAGTTAGGAGCCATTCACTTTAAGTGACTTTCACCAAGCTATGAGAGATATGCACATACTTTGTGTTGCTTGAGAGAATTTAAGGATCCAACCTTACTACAATGAGGGAACTTTTCCATTAGAGGTACCATTCAAGGTCTTCTAATATTATTATTCGATCAAAATTGTGTTATTTTCACCATGATGGAAAAGTTCAGCACCCCAGTGTACATGGTAAATATTATTTGGACTTCACAATACCATAGAATTGTATGGCGCATATACAACAGTAATTTCAATAATTAAGACATTATTGCATTAATTGTGCATATTTTGCAAGCATTAAAAATTAATTGCGTAAAAGATTTAAACGCGTTTGCGGTAAACAGCATTTGACCTTACCGTGAAGGTCAACACACATGTGGAGACGAACTTCACTCGTTGAGTTAACCCACGTCATTGCTCATTTCCCCACTTACTCATTCAGAAAATGAATTACGCCACGTTTATTGTTTAAACCACGATTTTTCGTAGTTAAAACGAAATAAATTGTGCGCGAGTGAAATTGAAAAATTTAATTATCGTACATGAAAGAGATAAGCGCACAACTGAGTTAAAGGCGAACAGCAGTGTCGAGCTATTGATTTGTGAGTAATGTGCGTATGTGTATGCGTTTTCCATAGCTGTAGAGAATATTTACACAAAATGGTGCTTCGACCAGAACCGAGAGAGAATCTCACAAATAGGACGAGGCTGTGGATAGGGGGAACCCTCTCAAAGTATTCAATGCAATCCTAGTTGGTGGTAGTAGAGCGAGAAACATGCCTCAAATGGGTTCGAAGGAAAATGAATCGCAGTTTGACTTCACTCAACCTTAGAATTATTTGCATATATATACATTATATCCAATTTCTATAACAATAACTGGTATTCCATTAGTAACTCCTAGATCATTTTTGAAAATCCCTCTTATCACCAGCCTAACTGTAATCTATTATTTAAATCGTCTTAAAATTGTTGGCACTATTGCGGTTTCCGACGAAGCTTCAATGGAAACAGTTTAAATACGTTCAAAACAAATTCATTGAAATCTGGTCAAAAATGTATTCACACTATCCCTAAAGCTACCGTAGTCCAGGAACACGTTGTGAATGTTGAAAAGAGCATAAATCCCTGTCATACTTCAAAACTTCTCCAAATTTTCCTGCGAAATTTGAGAAGAGTCCAACTGCTAGGTCCGGAATAGAAAGTCAAACTTACAAACGAAAATATACACTTAAGATGGACTTTAAACGTCAGTATATTTACTATACTTTGGAAGTGATTATTTTCATGTGAAAAAGTAGATTAAGCTCTCAATTTATATGTCTAAGTTAAGTAACAGTGCGTCTTAAGAGGTGAGACCAGTCTTGAGCCCTAAAAGAAAGTAAATGAATCGAATTTTTTTTCAGGCTTTGTTAAACATGGATTAGAGTGTATAGAAAAATTTTATATTGATATGAAAATTTGAAATCTCGGCTACTAAGCTAATTTTCGGAATGGAGAGAATGGCGGAATGGAGAGAAAAAGAGTTTGTTTTGATTTTTTCTAAGTCTTAGACTGGACAAACGTTAAGATCAGTAACAGTTACAGTGTCCTTGAAATATTTAAGTTCGTGACATCAAGTAACAAATGATTGTGTCCAGACAAATTGTAAAATTATTTATACATAAAATTAATAATAAACCTTGCCAATACATTTGACCCTTATTTAATAGAAGTATAAGTATTTCTTAAATAATATAGAAATACAACGCATCTAAATAAAGCCAGTTGAAAGAGGGTCGACAGCGTTGACAGCTCAATTTAAATACAAGTGTGGGTTGAAGGACATAGCGGAATCACAAAATAGCTGAAAATCTAATTAAAGACACTCAAAGGTTGCATTAAAAAGGGTTATATTTCCGCTTTTCAGCAATTGTAGTTGTCATCAAAGGTTAGATATCATTTCAATACCCTTATACGTAAGAAGACGTAGTCTTGCTAAATTTTCGGCATTTTGATTTTCGGCATAAGCAAAAAGAAATAAATATAAACGAAAAGTTAGTACGAACTGCTCATTCACCTGAATAACTCGAACGTCAGCCCTACATCAACTGATTTACCAATAATTGATAGCCAACGATGCTTAATGTTATAATAAATTGCTTATTTATCGCTAAAAGCTAGGAAAATAGCAATAAATTTCTGTATAAGAAATGTTATATCTGTTTAAGTGAATTAAGATACACGCTTAGTATCTTTCCATCTAGCCAATAGCCTGTCAAAGGTTGAGACATCATTGTAATAAATAAGCCTGAGCGTGGTCATAAGAAAGAAAGTAAGATTCAAGGTTGAAGAGAAATTCTGACACATATCATCGAGACTCATTACCACACGCTTGTTAAATCGTGTTCACGATCCGATTCGAACGATAACTAGATATGTCCAAACTGGTACCGCAAACAAAACCAAGAAGTCACTAGCTAAACTCGATATTCTCTTTTATTGAGCACGCTTCTAAATGAAACATCGCTTCAACAAGAGCAAGTATCCGGCAATCAGTTTCGACCCAATAAAGAGAGGAGGCCAGCGAGCAGTATTATTCATCTCGCTCCTTGATTCCAGTTGCCCTTTACCACATCAGGCATTTCATCCTTAGATAAGATGAGACAGATATAGGAGCTACCACGGACCTCCACACAAATTCAGTTGCTTCCGAGCGCTGCTACAAGTGAGCTATATGATACAACCATGTTGAACAAGCTCCCTAAACGATAAGACTATTTGATGTGATGCTCAAGGAATATTCTTTCTAATGAGATCTTCATTCTCGCACTAACTGATATTAAAATACGCTTTGTCGCCTTAGCATCTTGGCGTGTTTCTCTGAAAGCAGTTCAGCCATTTCGTCTACGGTGTCTAAGAATCTTAGTTGCCATGCGCCCAGTCAACAGAAGCCTCTTTCGAAAAACTAAAGACCTTGCAAGCACATGCGCGGACATATGAGCAGCTTTCCACGTTCCAGTTCATTTAAAAGAGATGCTGTGCTATTATCAGCATGTCTATTACCGAATTACTTCCAGCACCCGAAATAGATCCCGCTTTTAGTAAGAATCTCAACAGTGTATCGCAGAAGTGGTAAGTGTTAGCGCTGGTTGAAGTGGATTTTACGAGTGGAAGTATTTAAAAGATAAGAGCCAGAGAAAGGTGACGAATTCCCCACTGCCGCTACCTTGTGTAATATTTAATGAATTTGAAAATGGCGACTTACCGAATTGAAATTATTCTAACTCTAAACTCTATGTAAAGTTCGAATTTGTGGTCGCCCAATAAGAACTGTCTTCATACTAAGGTTACAAAACTTTTATTGAGATAAGTCAAGGTTTTCGCTGGACAGAAATGGATACAGCCCCCTTACTTTGAAAAATCTTTTTTGAAAGTCGACCATTCTGCGGCCGATCGAACGACGAGTTTCGCTGAAATGACTTAGGTCCACTTTCTCCAAGACACATATAAAGAGAATATTTTGAAAACTATTTTTGAGCACATCATACTTCCTTCGCAATTTTCAAAAAGCGTTCTCCAAAAGTCTACCATACTTTTTTTTTCAACCAAATCGCTATTTCTGGCAAGACAAATAACGACGCAAGCCACAAACGCTAAAAGTACGCATCAGCGTTTAGTGATTTACACTAATGCATTTTTGAGCGCACAATAGTTGACTTGCAAATTGCAAATTGTAAAGTGGCAGCAATAAGAAATAAAGGTAAAAAATTGCGCTAACTAAAGATAATGATAACGAAAAGAAAGAGTAAGCACAAAAAAAAAAAACAAACGAAGCTTATGATAATTTTGCACTCTATAACGGGACTGGAGAATGTTTGCGTTGGCACCGCCAACTGAATTATGAGCAAGTGGCAAGCAGAAGCCCTCAACTGGCAAAGTGCTAAGTGAGCATAAATCAAAGCTAACGCATAGTTAGAGTAAAGTGCAGAGCATAGCATTAACCGTTACTTTGCTAGCGCTACAAGTGTATTGCGCATCTATGCAAATATATACATCTTGAGATTTATCTGCATGCAACACTTCACTAGCATCTGGAACTTATCCGCTGCGATGACCATTCTCCGCCCATTATATATGCACATACGTACACATTTTATGATGTACATACATCAACGCTATGAAAAACTGTGCACACATACATATACTCATATTTGCGCTGTTCTATAATGGCACTAAAAATTATTATCATTGCATAACTTACGATGTGCTAGTAACAATGCCAAGTGGAAGTGCATAAATTCCCGAGAACAAATATAAAGAAAAGCTCTAATACGCGTGAGTTGAGCTAGTAGTGGGAGGAAGTAAGCATAAAAAGGCGCCAGCAAGCAATTTTCAAAAAAAAAAACAAAAAAAATGCATTATTTTACATCCATACAAGTAAGCTGAAACAGCAGCGTGCGTATGTGTGTATGTGTGAGAGGTATGCGTAACAAACAGGTGCTAAATCTAAATAGAGCCGCCACGCCACGCCACGCCACCACCAACGTCAAGACTAGAACAAGACTACATTAAATCCCCTTCGGCACTTCGGCACTTCGGCACTTCGGCAGCTAACACACATATACTAGTTCAAAATCAACTGACTACTCCACCCCGTCTTCCGATTCTAAGGTTGCTGAGCATACCGGCGACTTCGGCTTACGTTTCCTTCTTATACACCTTTTAAGCACGCACAGACACTCATAACGGTATGTGTAAATTTACTGCATTTATTCACGTTCATTTGGCAGTTATTTTTTCGCTTTTGCTCAGGAATTTCGCCATAACTCATTTGTGTGTTTCACCGGACAACGACTAGCATCTTAAGCATTCAACTGCTACGTCATGGTCTTCCGGCTCTAAGCTCGCATAAGCGCACCAACATAAGTCCATATACATAGGTGTATGTATGTGTATGAACTTTTTTAACTATGTTCCAAAATTTAAGCAGTGTAATATCCGCTCCGGTCAGTTGTGCTTTTAACGGACGACTAGCAAAGTTGCGTATACGCCATGCCGTCCAATGTTACTTGCCTGGCAAGCAAGCTGGCTAATTTTGGCAAATACTTATTATAAGGAGTTGTTGGTGAAGACTGATAAATTTAAATGGTCATTTACACGCGTTGTAAAAAAACAATAACAACCAATGTAGTCTTGCACAGTGAAAAATATATAAGTATATAGTAAAATATTGGAGGAACAGAAGAAAGAAAATTGCAGTGAAGGAAAGAATTGAAGTGAAGGTTATAGTTGAAGATAAAGTTTACTTTTAAGTTTAAACTTAAGTTTAAAAAATAAGCTTAAGTTTAAAAATATAAGCAATTACAGCACTACACCGCGATCTATTGGTTTCTATCTAGAAAAATTAAAATAATAATTCAAGAATATCTTGTCACCAAAATAAATGTAGGGCATTTCAGGTATTTTAAAGCCCTGTATATCACTCAAGGTGTGCAATAAAATATAATTAAAATATATATATTTCAAATAAGTAGAAGCATTTTTAATCAACCTCTGATTACTTTTCCTTCTCTTCTTTTCTTCTTTTTCTCATTGATTCATTGATTGATTTGTTGCCATAAATCAGAGGTTGAGAGTCGCACAAACTGGGTAAATAGTGAGCCACTGCAAATGATGGAAATGTAACCGAAGCACTCACGTTTTACCGAACTTAACGGGAAGGAACAACTAACTAATAAGGACGGTCTAACGGTCACGTCTGTCTTTAAGTTTCAGTGTGAACGACTCCTTGCTTTCATAACAATTTACAGTGTACTTGACACCTTGGAGCGGAAAATCTTGTTCTCTGTATAAACTAAGTAGCAAGGACGTTGCTAAAAGCTGTGAATGCACGCTACTATGTAGCATCCTTTGATTGTCTTGATATATCGCCACTCCCGAAACTTTGCGCCAATACGCTAAAATATGTTTGAAGTAAGTAGAATTCTCATTGCTGAAAATATACATTCACCTGTTCTTAACATTTTTCTTAACGCAATTCTTTCACTTACTTGTAATTTACACAAGTGTTGGCTATATTGGTTGTGTTACGAGGAATGTACGTAGGAGCATTACCAGCTTAGCCAAGGGCTATCTCATGAGCTGATGTTGATTTCGGTTTAGAGGTAATGCCCCAAAAGCAAATGCTTGACCTACTTGCACCTCGATCTGTGCAGGCCGACCCAAATACCGCCATCTCTGGTTGTTGTTCGACCCCTCAAGACAAATAAAATTTAATTAAATGCCTGAGCGTTTTGTAGTTGCCAACATGGGGGTGCTCTCGTTCATTTACATACACATTGTTTGTCTTTGTTTTCTCCCTGGTTTTTGTTTGCAACAAGCAATTTAACTTGAAATTATTGTTCGGTGCGTATGCGGAGGTTTGCTTACACAATTTTTTTCCAACTGAACTTTATTGAATGCTTGGCAGTTAGTTAACTACTGGCACAAGTTTGTTGTTTTTGTTATTATTTTATTTATTTTCTTTATGTTTGCCAGCAGAGGTTGAATAAAATGGAAAATACATTTACATACTTGTAAACAGTTTAAATAATTAACGGTGGGAGCGCTTTTGTATTTTAATTTTTTTTTATAAGATTGAAAACCATAAATAAATTAAAAATAAAAAAAAAAAATTTCGAAACTTTACTTTGTTTGAAACTTTCTTTAAAATTTTAACTTGAAAGCCTTAATGTTATACAATCTTTTTACGAAAATTTCCAGAAATATAAGGCTGTTTACAGCTTAGAGAGAGTTAATAAACTGTTTCGTGAAGACTATATATATATATATATATATATCATTTATACGCCTGACAACACGAATTCATCTTATATCCGCAGTCGGCTAACATTGGATTGCATCTTTCGTCGCATACATCATAAACAATAAAATCTGTCAAGCTTTTAAAGGTAAGAAGTAGCTCAACGAATGCAGCGACAGACTTCATTATCGTAACTTGATTACATAAAAGAGCAGATTATGCTAGTTTGAAGACTTCACTGATACTTTGTTTCGCAAATATTTACAAGTAAACTTATAAAAATTAAAGATGAATTATCAAAATATTATGAGGACTCAGTTGCGACTGGCAACTATAAAATTAACCAATTAAATTAGTTCAAAAACTATGTTAATGAACAACATGACCATGACATGATCAACATGAAATTAAAATATTTATAGGTAATTTAAGTTCTGCTGAATAAATGTAATAATATATATAATAAAAGAATTAAGCAAATGCTGATCAAGCATTTTGTAAAGCAAATTTTGTGGACTTCTTTTTGGACCTCTTATGGGGTGGCACAGCCGCTATCAGCAAGAAAGCCAACATAAAATATATTTACTTATAATTCAATCAAATTCCAAACTTGTGCTGCTGTCAGTGATAAAGTCAAGTATGGCAAATAGGTTTCTGAATAAAAATTCATGTTACTCATACGCCGTGACAACAAAGCATCGCTAGATTCGTACAGAATTTAGTCAGCAATCAGCGGTGTTTTTCAAGAAATTATTATTCACTACCATGAGTAAGTGCAACATAATTATATAATTGAATATACTGGGCCATACTTTTTACGATATTACCAATTTAGATTTCTATTTACACGTCTGCAATCGGCCCAACTTGAAACTTTCGCTTAAGCCTTTATATCAGTATGCAGGTAGTACATACGTGAGAAATTTTAACATATATGCAAAATTCAGAGATAGCAGTGCTTACTTTATATTAATATTTATATTAACTTTTATATTAGCTTTCATATTTGCATTTATATTTAAATTTATATGGTAAAATTTCAAACGCATTCCTCTCGCTGAGGGCAAAAGCAGGTTTAAGAAATATTTTCAAAATACAGACTGAACTCTTTATTAAATATATACTAAATACATATGTTGAATAATGTATTTATTATATTTGTGCTATAAATTATGGTCAAGTTCAAGATTAGTCTGAAGAAGATACACGCTCTTATCAATAACCTAAAGCTTTTGTTTGCTTTTCATACCAGCTTTCATTTGACATATTAAATCCTATATTAATTACATAATCCGGAAACATCCATTCGGTTTTAAGTTCATAGCAATTGATTTCAAAAATTTATGAAATTTTATTGTTTTCCGAATTATCATTTAACTAAACCGAATGTAAGAAAACGTACGCGGATCGATGTGTCAAATCCATTAATGACATTTTTAGGGTATTAGACGCTGCACAGCGTTCTCCCATCCAAGAGATGTTTAAATAGCAAAAATAATTGTTGAAAGCTGACTACTATTACCAGAGCTTAAAGAGTGCCGAATCGAACAAAAACTGACCAAACAGACAGGAATAATCAAACGGAATACTTATTGAATTCAACTGCAAGGTTTTGGTACTGCTTTCTAATGTACGAGTAATTCTTTCACAAGAGCGAAAAACTGAAACATAGTGATCAGAAAGTTAAAAAAAAGTTCGAATATATTCCATCAAGTATACAAACAAGCCAAGTATAAAAGCGCAGTAATATGTATATACCAACCTCAGCTAATCCTCACTGTAGGCTGCAATTGAAAACGTGCACAAATACTAGACCACCAAGAGCTATAACAAAATTGAGAACAAATAACACTAATAAGTTTTGGTATACTGGTACAACAAATGGGGTTAATCGGCCTATGTGATCGTTCTCATATATGAAATAAATGATAAATGCTGCCGCCTAGTTAACTTCATCTCTAACATGTAATATACTGGGCAATAAATGAGACGTCCTAATAAATTTGCTGTATATACATATTTACTTTTTTGCTTTCCATTTTCTATTTCCGCCGGCCAGGTACAGAGTGAACCGAAAGTACTTCTATTTTCAAATGATATAGTTTATTATATCGATGGTTGTTCCAGCTTTGTCGAAATTCAATATGTAAGATCTTTGTTGAAAATATTCGTCTTTGGATATTTTACTCAAATAAAATCAGAAATCCGCAGCAGATTGCATTTTCCCAAAAGCTACATAGAAAATTACAAAAATATGGTTCTCGAAATGATAAAAGCTTTTGACACCACTCTATATTTTTACTGATGTTGTTATGTAGCATAATCCGACCATATTCTCTTATCTGAGGTGAGTACATTGATATTATCTGACAAATTAGAAGTTTCTTTATGACTTGAATACTCAAAGATGTTCTTTGAAACTCGGTTAGAAACAGCTTTTAGCAAATTAGCAAATGGCTAACATGGCTGTAACATGAACGAAAAAAATAAAAACTATCACCTACAAAAACTGCTTAGTTTGAATCTGAGGCGTTTTTGCTTACTGACTCGCCACTCAAACAAAAAACCGAAAACACTTTCTTTATCAAGCGCGAATGCCTTAAGTGTCAAAGACCATTATCTCCTCTTTGCTCAACTACTAAAGTGAAATTTCTCAAAACCCAATGCCTTAAAAAATCGCTTGTCACGACAGAATTCATAAGTGTCGTCGCTAAAGCGCAGTAGCGAAAACATGGTGACTATTCAATGAATGGTGCAAAGAGTAAAATGCAACAGAACCGCTGTTGTTGAATGTTTTTGCCCAGTTGAACATCAAAAGGTCGCTTGCAACGCGCAGAACAAAAGCCAAGCAAAATCCAAGATTAGAGACACATGTTCGCCTGCAGCTGATTCCAGCGTTGCTGCAAATTGTTAGTTTGCTGTTATGGCCAAGCGTGTAGGTCCCGCAATGTCCGCGCCGTCAAAGAACACGCTACTGCCGCCCATTAATGCACGTGACTTCGTTTTACTCGGCGTTGTAGAAAAAAATCATGTTGAAAAATGTCACTTTCGCTGCAGCACAGAACAGACAGAATTTTTTCGGGTGTGTTTTGCGCAGGCCAAGTGCCGCTTGGCTTTGACATTTGCTTTTGATTTTGTGACTTCCGCCTTTTTGCATGCCAAAGCGAATGGAATAACGTCTGGCGCTTTATTTCGCGCACTCACCTGGACTGCTACGAGCACAAATGAATAGAAAGCCGAGCAATTTGGAATTTCTTCAACATTGAGTTTACATCTTTTTTGGTTTGCAGAGAGTTTGAGTTTTATACATAAGAAAAAAAAGTGGTGGATTCGAAATACACGGCAACAGTAGTGTCCCTTTAACACTTTTCACACAACAGATTGCGGGAATTTAGGTGTCCTCGTTAAATTTTTTTTTTTGGTTTTTTGAAGATCTGCACGATCGTTAGCACACACCGTTATCTCACACCGAAACATTCGAAATATACGACTACTAAAATGGTAAAAAATGGCTGGGTAAATTTTTGGCGCAGGCCATACTCGACTTTCGGATCCGTATCTGGCTCAAGTATGGATACAAGTGTTTAAGTGCGTTTAGTCAGATCTTATACTTCGGTTTGGATATTTCAACAGACTTCTATGCTTCAGCTTCTGAAAATGTTTATGGACTCAACGGAGGTATGAGGCTGATGTTACTTAACTTTCCATTTTCCTTCCAGTTTGCCTCTGCGCTGAAAGAAGCACGATGCTTAAGGTTCTTATTTAAAACTACTTTTCTGCGCCTCTATTTAGAACCTTTGCTTTGTTTTAATCAGCAACCGGTATTAGTACAAGAAACAATATCGTGTTTATATTTGATCAGAATTTTTATTGCAAAATACTGAACCCTCAATTGTTGAACCAAACATACTTCGTTCGCCGAAGAATTACCATTTTATTCGTCACAATTTCATAATTTCTTATTTTCCATGTTCAGATTACAATTTAGTTACCACGGATTAAATCGCTATACGAAAAACTGAAAAAGTGAACAGAACCTTACTTTGAATAACGTGCTTGAAGCTCATACCTTAAATTCTAATTTATAGCAACATAGTAGATATCGTAATTAGAGTAACACGATTAAAGCTATTGGAAGCTCAAGTTTTTTTCTATTGATAATGAGGCGCTTACACTCTCAAAAAGGTCTATAAAACTTCTTGCAGAAACGTCCTGAAATATATGTTAACTGAAATGCTCGCGCTGAAATGAAGTAGTCCCAAAAGAATTTACTGATTTTAGTAGTGCGTTTGCGTTAGTAGTATATTGAAGTAGTTAGAAAGTACTATATTTCGATCGAAATCTGACCATTTATTTTAATTTTCTTTCAATCAATATTCTCTATTTTAATTTAGAAGAGTTCACTCCACGGAGTTAATGAGCAGATGAAGCCTTAGTCCTCTCCAGTATCGTATCATATCGATGATAAGCATTTTTTTTTTTTAATTTATGAAGATAGTTTACATTTAGCTCCGGACTTATTTAAATTTTTTTTTTCAATTTCTGTAAGTGTTCACACAGCTCTTGAGTATGAGAAACTGGTAATACGGCCTGAAGACTAATACTTAAGGATGCGTTATAACATATAAGATAATATTCTAAAATATTTAATATTTAAGGAACACTTTGTATTTTTTCATTTTTGCGGATTTGTGGTAAATTTTCGACAACTTGAAGAAATTTTCAGTTAAATTGTCAACTTGAATTCATCACAAGCAGCTCCACAGTGAATAGAATATGAAATCTTAATCCTAGTCAAAGTTTTTGTAACCACATCAACTATGAAGGTAACTAATCGGGTAACTAAACAGAGTTGAAAATTCTAAATCAATTTGCACTACGTTAAGAAAGGCATTTTCTAAATATATTATCCTTGTAAACAAATGGGAATCATCTGGTGAACTAGGGTGTCTGCAGGTATTTAATTGTTTTGTTGCTCAATTCTGAATTAATTTAGTTATTTGGGTATAGACTTAAAACAGAGAAAACTCTTCATAATCCAAATTAGACCTTGCATATCTTAAGCTTGTTTGATTTTGGAAAGAAAATTTAAGCAATAAAGAATTGGGAACAAATTCTGGCACTCATGATGAACTCGACATGGAGTAGAAATGAATCAAAGCAATTAATAATTACATCTGGCCGTGATATAGCGATTTTAGTGCGAGTATGTCTTGGATAATTGTTGAAATATTTGGATATAAAAGGCCGTTCCGATATATTTAATTTTCTTCCAGTTCCTTAATCTTTCGGGAAATGTGCTTATGTACAATTCTACCCCAATGACTTGCAAAATTTCTAACTCATATTTACTTTTTGTTCTCTTTCCCACATATTTTATGCTGGGTACATAGTTAGCCTGTGATTTTTTCGTATTTAAATTTTACTTTCTCAGTAACCAAACGTATGATCTTATAATAAGGTATGCTCTGTTAATGGACCCATTGTGGTCAACTCAAAATCAATGCTATATTCCCAAGCTCTCCGTTCACCATATTTCACATAACGGATATGAAGACTTTGTGTTAACAGTCTCTTTTTGGACGTCATTTCGCAATTAATTTTCAGTAAGGCAACTGGGTTACCAGTATTAGCCAGTAAAAAATATGAACCTATGACGGTTAGGGCGGCCCAGTGTCGTAGAAATGTCGTCCGTAAATTTCTTGTTAACTACCATCATGACCAGAACGGGTTCCGGGTTCGAAATCCATTGTTCACCCCTAATCCGCAATACCTAGCAACCATTCAGCTAAATGCCATAATTTCCGCATTGAAATTTATTCACTGGAAAATACAATATTAAATTAAGCGCTACTTTGTCACTGCATTCCATTGGCAAACGTCTCCCGCACACCAAAAATATGTACGCATTTGCGCAAATGAGCCAACGAGCGCCAACCTATTTGCTAAGTAGTGAAAATATGGAAATACGCGCGCGCTTTAAATTGAATCTATGCAAAAATTTCCCAAAAGGATTTCAATTCTCCAATCGACTTTTGCTTACGAAGGAGCAATCCAAACCGAAACCAAAGTGTTGCTTTTGGTTTTTGCGCACTTGTTTTCGTTATTGTTGCATGCTGTCAACAACACGCTGCCATGGCAGGGTGAAAGAGTAAAGAAATTCTCTCGATGGAATTCGTGAAACACCAGAACAATTTACGCAAGAATCGTGCTGATGTTTCTTTTGTTGGTAGACAAGGGGCAGGCGGCAGGCGGCAGGCGGCAAGCGGCGGTAATTGCTGGAATGCGTGTTGGAGGGGGTGGGGGAGAGTGTGCTTGCTTTTGCTGGCGCTCCCAGGACATTGTTACTGTTGCTATTGTTGTTGTTGTTGCTTCAGTTACTGTTGTCTTGTTTCGTTTTCGCCTCATTTGAAGTGTTGAATTCCCGTTGGCGGTGCTGCGCGTCTGCCCCCAAAATAATTTACGCCGCTGTCATGCATGCAAAATCAGCTGCAACACTTATGCATACATGCACACACACACACACACACAAAAGCAAGCACTATTACACCTACGCATGTATTACAATACCAACAACTTTACAACAACAAATTATAAGGGAATTTGGCGCTCGAAATTCTGTCAAGTCATCTGTGTGTGTGTGTGTGTGTGTGTGTGTACAGACGTTTGGCAGAGGGGATAAATAAATGTGGCAACACTTAATGAATTGGAAGGAACAAAAAAATCTATGCGCTAGTGGAGTATTACCAGTGAATAAAGAGGAACAAGAAGCAGAAGGGGTATGAATTAGTAACAGAGTTCGTTTCATTGTGTGTACGTTTGTGTGTGGGTGTGCGCTTTTAGTGTTGAATGGCAGGCAATTACCCAGGCGGTGCAATTAATTCAAATGTGCAACACATCAAAACTAATTGCGCAAAGTGAATTAATTAAACAGCAGCTACAACAAAAACAACAATCATAACAAATAGCAAAGGGGATCGAGCAGCAAACAGCATATGTATATACATAAATAGGTATGTATGTAAATGTTTGCATATGTGTTGCAACCTCAGAAAAACCGAGCGCTACAAATTATGTATACACAGTTGTTGTTGTATACAAAGCAAATATCATGCAACATTTGCAGCACAAAAACACATACGCTGGAATACCCAAAAAAAAAAGGGAGCGCAACAAGCAAAAAATCTGCTTGCATTGCTGTGTGTGAGCATATCTCCAGCGTCCACCGACCACCACGTGCCAATTTGCACCAGCAATTTAAACAGTTCAAATTTGCAAATGTGGCAATGTGACCGTATGGCTGCGCATACAAATGCGCCACCAGCAATGGATTTTGTTGCTGCAACAACAACAATGGCATTCAATTTGCGAAATGATGTGCAATGCACATTGGAGGCGGGCATTTTTTTCCTTTTCAAACAATTTGGTGATATTTTTTCTTGGTGTGTGGAATTAAGATATTAAGCATAACGAGACCGTAGCGCTCTGTTGGGAGCAAAATTTAAAAGATCTGCTCTCTGAACTCTACTTGTTATGAGGTTTTGCTAAACAAAGCTTACAAAAGTGTTATGGTTACAGAAAAATCGAAACTCTTGCATTGTTTATTTGCCTGAAGTGACTAAACACCATAAAATTTTGAAATCTTCGAAATCGAAAATGTTTTAAGACGAAGTGTTTCACTCTAGTGTGAACTTAAGCGAGATTTCTTGCTCTCTTTCTTTCACAATTAAATCTACCTGCGTGTAGAATACGCTGAAAGATGGTAAACAACATGAAACGTTCATTCAAAGTTGGGCAGAACACTCCCCAGCCTTTCGAAATCGAAACTCTATATAAAGAGTTATCCTCAAAGATTACCCAAAAACAAAAAGTGTGTAAAAAATGTTAACGAAAGAATTTGATTGGCGCCGATTGACATTGGCAACCGCTGGAGCTCCTTGCCAAGGGTAATTTTCTGGTTGTGTAAAGCCATTGTTAAGCCATATTTTGTTATTTAGGGCTACTAGATATTTATATAGAAGAGTTTCTTTAGCTACACAGACGAAAAGAGAGCAGTGAATCGGACCTCGGACCTCTCCAATTTTAGTTTCAATCATATTGCACCTATAGACGCTGGTGGCAGTTGCAAGATTCTTTATTTAAGGACACAATTAAGGACAGATGAGTGGTAAATAATAGAGTTGCCATAAATTTTATTTCATACTATGAATTATGGACAAGTGCCCATGCGAAGGCAACTAGCACCTTTGTCACATGCTTAATCTCATATAAGGTGTAACAGGGAAGGCATGACATATGGAAAGTGAAATCGTGGAAACCTGAAAACTGCCAGGTAAGTATTGTCGGAAACCACGAGACTTTGTCTTTTCACAAAAGCAAATAGAGTCGAAAGTTGAAATTTACTCAAAAATTAAGCATATATGCAATATAAATTTTATAAAGGAAGCTCTAACTTCTTAGGCTCACATTGGTGTCTGGTTATAGCTTGTCCCCTTGCACTTACCTCCCGGACAGCTGGACCTTACATAAACTCAGTGAGTGTTGCATGGGGTCAGTACTTGCACAATCGCAGTTTCTATCTTATCTAAGGTGGCGGACGAGGGATACTGTTAAGTTTGATAAGCCACCTCATTCTTTATTAAGACTGTTCTTTATTAACTGATAGCAATATAATAAGTCTAAAAATATTGTACGATACCCACTGTAAAATAAATGTATATAAAAGTATAAATTGTATAGGAGGTGGTAAGGACTCAAATTCGGGCTGTCATCTTACTCACTTAGCCATTCACGGAAACCATCTCATATCGAAATAAGTTTTCTTAGCAGAATTGTTATACACATAGCACCACCTTCCACCATTAAATAAGGCTTGATTGCAAAAAACATGACTAAAATTGTAAAAGCGTTGTCTTCTGATCGCTAATTACAAAACCTAACGCATTTTAACGTAGCTTAAGTGAATATTTTGAATGTTAAAGTTAAGTTAGAGAATATTGCTTTAAATATTGGCCGATTTTCTGAGAAATATCTGAAACCACGATAAAACCCTTTCTGATTTTAAATAACTATGAACAGGACCTCGATCGGAAAACAGCAAGATACCCAAACTTTCCAGAAACATTTTATTATTTGGCAGAATTTTATTAAATTGACTGCTTAAAGGGTCACCGAATAAAAATACAAACAAATAGGTTTATAAGCTAAATATTTAATTTAACGATTTTGTGAATAAGGTAGACTAGCATCCAAATTCTATATTACAGAGTTGTCAAGGTCGGACTCCTATCTGAAACGCTTGCAGGCAGTGAAAGGTAAAAGGTACTAAGTTAGCATTCAAGGATTTTTTCGTATCTGGTCCCAGCGATGTTTTTCTGCTCTCAAATCGCACGAAAATGCTCACTGAAGAGAAATATATTGAATATATCGGAGGCTGAAGGCTCTTTCGAAAGAGCCTATAGTCTAAAAAAATAACGGATCGTAATACAATATGGTATCGAAAAGTTGGTAGATAGTAATAATTGGTGTATAACACTGACTATGGAAAAAGCACAACATTATTGTATATACATATATATATATGTATATATTCTACGTATTACATATTCCCTATTTATTTCAATTTATTTTTATTTTTATTTTGAATAACGTTTTCAAGCATTAAAAGCACATTCTCACTCTGTCCCCTATATGTAAATGCGTAGGAATGTGTTTATATATACGGGCATATAGGTACATATATAATATGTAGTACATCAACACATTTTCGCAAATGAAATGTCCTGCTAGTGGCAACTGTGCGTACTTTGAATTGACATTTGAAAAATTTCCCAGGTGCCACGACTGCATTCTTCATACGAGTATTTTAGGCGAATAAACACACTCAAACATAACAATCAAACATACAGATGCACAAAGTTGCATTTTTCCATTACGCCACTCGTGCACCCTCATTCACCATTTTGCTTTTGCATGCCTTACTACACAACCAAACAGGCTGGCAGGCACGCAGGCAGACACACATACACACATACACATACGAAGGTGTAGAGCAGCCTGCCTTTTTGACAACAAAACTCGTTTATATTTGTGTATAATTTGTGCGTGTAGTTTTGTGGATTGGCACAGATTCTCACGGCTCGCTGGAGACTGAAAATAACAAAGCAAAAGCAAAGCAGCTGGAACTTCAGCAACAACAACAATAGCAGCAGTGTGGCAAACGTAATGTGACACATACAAATTTGCATATTCACGTTTCGCTTTGCAAGGAAAAGTGTTTAAATAAAAGAAAATATGAAAACATGTTTGCTCACCTGCATTTCACTGCGCTTTAATTCTCCGAAGTGCGACGAGACATCTGCGGATTAAAGAACAGAGTGGGGTTAGAATTTTGTAATTCTTTTGCAATTTAAATAAAGAAGAATTTAAGGTATTTAAAACCCTTATTTAACTTTGACTTACAGATTAAACTACACATTAGACAGCAATTTCCCTCAATTTGTTCCAATTTCCTTTCCAAGAACAACCCGATTTATTAGTTTTAATAAAAATAAAAACTTATAACATTTAGAGAGCGATTTAGAATGACTCGGAAGAAAAATGCAGCTATGAAACTTTAGCAAACAAAAGTACAACTCGAAACGTTAGGTTTTATACGAAACTACGGATTTTAATATTTAACTAACCTTTAGAGAATTTCAACATCTTTAGAGTGAAAGTCTGAAGTATTATTCTACAAACTAAGGATGCAAATTGATGACTCAGACTTATGAGAATAAGATCAAGAAAGAAACCAAAAAATTGAAACAGATAAATGTCAAAACCAAACCTCAACAGAAATTCAGAAAGACAGTGTAAAAATTAAAGTACTTGTTAGCATGCAATTGTTAGATGATTAAAATGTCAGTTTTTTATAACTCTATGAAGTTAAGGAGTTATTATCTAGCTTTACCAGATTTTCTCAGATTGTTAATAAAATGTCAAGAAATTGACTTGAAGTAAACAATAACTTTATTTGAAAGGTAAGAATCAAATGAAAAATTTATCTGATTTGGATTATAGTCGATGGGCCTACAAAAAAACCAGATAATGCAAAAAAACATATTGAGAACATATGTGCGCAAATGACAATATTAAACATTGATCAACCCATAAAGATAAAGACAGATGACCAGACCAGAATCGAGTGTGTACTTAACAAAAAAAAAAAAAAAAAAAAGAAAAAAAAAACAAATGATAATTATAATAAATGTACTTATTATATACAATTTATTTTAATTTTAGAATCATTAAACCACAGTCAGATGGCAGGCACGGAAAATTAATTATACATGTAGGACTATTTAGCCTATCTTAGACCTAACTCTATTGAATTAGATAGTGCCTTTTTGGCTTATATTATTTCTTCCCACAATGCATTACACTAAAGCATATTTTACATCTAAGAACACAATAGCTTTTTCAGACACTCCATCATAATGTAAATGTCTAAAATATATATCTAAATATATAAAATAGGCGTTGTCCTTGCCACTGTAACGTTACGGACTTGATTTATTTTAGTTCTCACATAATCCAACGGACAAACTGTGAACTGGCGACTAAAGCAGAAAAAGATAAAAATTCTACGGCTATATTAATCGACTATACCGATTTCATACACGGTAAAAGTACCTCATAACTTCTTTGTTATTGACATCGGTCATCGACTCTCACTGACTGCTGATTCCATTGATTCAAAAGCGGACTTTAATTTCGTTTGTAACTTTTACTTCAACTTCAACTTGTCGCTGAATCAGCGTGTCAACGAGATGAGAGTGGTTTAGGTGGTCATCCTTTTCGATGTCTACAAATGTTCCACTCCAATAGGTAAACTGCTAGTATTTATATAACTCGGAGATGTCTGGGTCTTTGTAGGTAAAAAATAAATAAAAATAAAATTGCCAATTTCAACAAATATTAAAAATTATTACCGTGAAATTTGAACAAGGCGGAACAAAGCAAAATAGGCGAAAAACCCGTAAGCAAAATTTTTCGTAATCTGATCTTAGAAGGTTTTTGCACGTCTTTTTTGTTTCATTAGATTAAATTGCCCAAACCGAGATTAAAGAACAGTACTGCCTTATTAGATGTTAGCATAAGTGAGACTGTGGGAGGTCAGTGGATTAATGGACGCTATAAAAACATTTCTCAATTCAAATTTCAGCTCCAGTTAAACTTTTGGTCATCATAAGTCTTGAAGATATACCCAAAGTGCAGAATGAAAATGTGTCTGAAGTAAAAAAAAATTGTTAGTCTTTTTATCAGCGCTTTATAGGAATAGGAATCGCATATGCATTTTTTTTTGCGCTTTCTTACAACTACCGACTGAAGCTCATTGCCGCCATTCCACCCGCATCACTCAATACTTAGCACAGTGGCATTTATCAGCCTTATTCATATTCAATAAATTTTGCTCGATTTCTCTTTTCATGCAAACCAAATTGTTCGAAGACAATTTCAATTGGAGAATGCATTTTGTGTACATAAGAACCGTTGCACGCTCTCGTCGCAATTTCACGCTTGCTTGCAACGTTTGTCATGCAACGCGCATACCATTGCTTGAGCCCCGGTGCTTTATCGATTTTCGTCGTGTTTCGCTTATTTACGCTTAAAAAAGAAATTCATAAAGAATAAACACAACAAAAACATAAATGCAATTGTGCAACGAAGCATACGACGAATTTTTGAAAAGACTTCCATCGTGCAACATGCGGGAAACTACTGCTATATTCTTCTGATGCTACTGCGCGGCTTGGAACGCATTTTTCACGCTTTCTGTGCGGCGCCCTATCAACCATTGGAGAGATGAACGCGCTATGCATACATATGTGTATGTGTGTATGCATCAGTGTGTAAAATATATATATATATGTATATGTGGCTCAATAAGTTGCTCCTCTTTGACATCGCTTTTTCCATCGTTTCTTCTCGGTATTTTCGGTCAATTCATCTTTGCATTTTCGTATTCAAAATATTTCCGCGTTTTTCATGCAGCAAATTTTTCACACACACACACACACACACACAAATGCACACAAATATAGATATGTCAGTACAAACGCAATAGCAGCAAGCAAATGGAATGCAGTCAATTTCACCAGCAATGACTGACTGGAAATGATTGTATGACTGAATCAATAGCTACCTATTTGACTGACTGCCTGACTGCCTGACTAAAATGCATGTCGCCCTATTATGCCAGCGAGCCACACAGCCAGTCAGTGAACCAGCAACTCGGTCGCCAGCCAATTGTGCGTTACATTCAACATTTATCGAAGAGATTTTCGGTAGGGACTGCACAATAACTGCTCTCTCCATTATTTCGCTCCCATCTCTCTCTCTCTCCATATATCTCCATCTCTTTCTCATTGACTGGCTAAATCTGCTGAGCTGTCTATTTACCCTAATGTAGTCCGCTTTATAAGGCTCACTGTTGCATTTTATGGTGCTGATCAAATTTTCTCTCTTCCCTGCTTAAGCAAAAGAAATGGCAAGCATACGGTATTGAAATGAAATTTTGCATGAACAGAGATTTTAGAATATCGTATTGAGATATGAGATATGTGAAAACAGAGGTGTAAAAAGAGGACGTTGGAAGGTCTATAAAATTTTATTGAGATTTTCAGTGTTATTTCCTGAGCTTACGAAGCTGGCGTATAGGATTTGGTGCATTTGGTATACGGTATATTTTTCTATAATATTGTGAAAGTAGCAGTACATCTTACAAAAATGTGGATGACAAAGTGTAACAGCTAACCCAACATAGATAAACTTTCAGAAAAGTAATTTAAACTTGGATTTTGGTGTTTCAAATAGTGTCATAGAACATTGCAAAGATTTTATTTTTGACATCATAATGTTTGGATATAAAACAAATCAAGGAAAATTTTTAATATTTCGAAGTATAGTTAAGTATTTTCAGATTTCAGAGATAGCTAAGTATATTCAGTTACTTTTGTCTTTTCTGCATTCTGTAGGTAGCTTTGCAGTCTGTAAAAGTCGACCATGTGACCATGACGCCTTCCATAATTAAACAATTGAAGTCAACTTGTATTTTCCTGTAAGACAGTAACATAACCTCGAATCGCTATGTTTTAAGTGAGTATGATAAATAATAACAAGCCAGTTCACTCTACCCCTCCACATCTATATAATAGCCGTCATCGATTCGCTATTTCGCTATTCTCTGACTTTCCACGCTACTGTCTTGTTAAAAAATGTATATATAACAAATAAGAAAGGGCTAAGTTCGGGTGTAGCCAAACATTTTATAGTCTCACAATATGCAAGGATCAGAGGTGGGGATATCTTTCGGGTGCTGGCATAACTTTATATTAAAAAATATTGCGGAAGAATTCATCATTAATTTTTCGACGAATTTGTCAATGCATTGCAATCATATTTGGTATCTTATTACTTCCTATTATATATTATACCCTGTTATACTTCTATTCCATTGTTTCTTACTACTTTCATTGTTATATTTTGCTTCGTGTCAGAGACATTTATACTAAAATCTATCAAATTAACTCAAAAGTGATATATGCGATATAAACTCAACTAAAGTGGTTTAATAAATATATTAGATACATGAGGAAAAAGCCAACCAGAGAAAAGGAAATCATTATATTAGGAATAAGCGGCATAGACCATGATCTAGACCGATTCCTTTCATATTTAGCGCGAAATCACATTGCGTTTAAGAAAACATATCCACTTAATTTCATTAAAGTATCACACATATTGACTAACATAAACGGTTTAAACTCAGGTGCAAAGCCGGGAATTCTTATATCGGGCATTTTTTGGGGTAGAGGAAGATCTACACTGATCACATTAACTCTTTTCATTATTTAAGTATATTAGGGAACATGTTTTTGCACAATTTTGTGAATTTAACTCACACAGTGACCGACATATTCGGCATAAAGTCTGTTAGAATAGCGAAAATCATTATACGTAGTATATGGGAGCTGGGATAATTCGTAGATCGATTTCACATATTTTCGGCATAAACTATGTTATATCCTATATTATATATTCATATTATACAATCATTACATATTGACCGAAATACTTGGTATAAAGTCTACCCGGAGGTTGAAAATCCTTATATTAGGTATATGAGGGCTATGAGAAGTATTTACCCGATTATCGTATTTTTGACACAAGACCAAATTATTATCATGGACAGATAATTCTCAAATTTCATTAGGATATTTTGCAGATTTAAGGAAATATATGGTAGTAGATGTCTATATTGGCATTTTAAATTATCTACTTAAATATTACATTTTATAATTAGTCCTACTAATTTACATTACTTAAACATATAAAAATTGTGTCAAATTAATCCAGATTGCTACATTAACCTAAGTATTAAAAAGAAAAAAAAAGAAGGAAACAGCATATTTATTTCAAATGAAATAAGCTGTTTCCATTCAATGAATTGCCTGACAAAAGGGCTGTCTTGATAGGACAGATTATGTAATAATAATGGCATAAAGTCTACTGAAAGGTTGAAAATCTGTATATCAGGTATATGGGGGCTATGGGAAGTATTTACCCAATTTTTGCCATTTTTAATACCAGAGCACTCTATTATCATGGAAAGATAATCCTCCAATTTCATTACAATATCTTACCGTATCTGGTGGCTTGAAAAGTTATAATCCGATTTTGTCTAGTTTTACTCATAAGATGACATATCCTGAAGGTACTATTTGTATAAATTTCATATCTTAATTACTAAAAAACCTTCGTTAAAGCGAAAGTATCAGATGAAACTTAAAATTGTGCTATATGAGAAGCAGGTGTGATTTTATACGATTTCGTCCATTTTCACAATGTGACATTAGAATGCAAATATAATGCCGAATAGTAAATTTTGTTGAAATTGATTAAGGGGTTCTTGAGATATGGGATTCCTCCTAAAGGTGGGCGGTGCCACGCTCGTTGTCAAAACTTTACATGGATTCCTATGCAACCTTTCCATATCATATTTTCTGCAAGATTTAATGTTTCTGACGTGTTCCTTCAGCGAGTTAACGCTTTAGTAGTTTTCAAACATAAACTTTGTAAGGGAGGTGGGCGTGGCTATTATCCGATTTCGCTAATTTCCTCAGTATATGAAGAGAGGCTTGAAAAGCTTACTCGAAGCAAGTTTAATTTATATAGCTTTAACCGTTTCCGATATATAAAACCTAGTGGAGGGCGGAGCCATACCCACTTTTACAAAAATTTCTGCCCGCAGATGTCCCGCTCTACTAGGATCCTCTGTACCAAATAACCCTCCCATCTGCAATACCAATCGTCTTACGATGACAAGGAATACGTGTACCAAGTTTCATCAAAATATGTTAATTTTTACTCAAGTTATCGCTTGCACGGACGGACGGACGGACGAACGGACGAACGGACGGACAGACAGTCACTCGCATTTCAACTCGTCTTTTCATTCTGATCATTTTTATATATATGTCTATATCTAACTCGTTTAGTTCTAGGTGTTACAAACCACCGTTAGGTGAACAAAACTAATACACTCTGTAGCAACATGTTGCGAGAGTATAAAAACAACAAAAATAGCGAGTTGATTCCGATACATGAGAACGTTCGGATACCTAATTAAAGTGTTACAACCGCTTTTGTTTTAAATATTAAAGACCAGTTGTACCATTGTGAATGGCTCAGGTAACAAATTCCTGCCAAACCTGAAAGACAAAGATATTTTAGACTGATTTTAAAAACCTAAGATTTGAAACAAAATATAATTATTTACAGAAAACGTAAATCCGCGAATTTGTATGACAGTTTATGTACATGCTCACTTTCGATCTCTCGCTATATTGAACTACTTCTGAAACTCGTCCTACTTTACTTTCTAGCTCTTACTCATTCGCTCTCTATATTCTCTCTCCCTCAGTATTTGGAGTATTGCATCGGTTAGTATACTGCACAGTTATAAAATAGATGTACAACTCTCATGTCACTTTAAATTGAGAGCATAAATCATCTACCCGGCTTTGACAGTTCACTGGATCGGTCAGGTTTGACGTTTATCAGAAAGACTGGAACGACCAGTTTGAAATCGTGCCAAAAAAATATTGCAACGGAGACATTTGTAAGCGCCATACAAGATCACAGATAAAAATGTAAGACAATAAAAATAAAAGGAAACCCGAAATTCAAATGCATTTGAGGAAATGTTTTGCGATCTTTACGATGAAGAACATTTTTAGTCGACACAGAAGAAGAATTTATTATTAAAAGCTCAAAGCTCGGCATAAATTTGATACCATAAAATTATAAAAAAAGATTTAAATAGTTACTATAAACCGGTCGATATATAATACTTTTTAATCGTAATAAATGTTGGGTTTTCTTAATTTAAATGCCCAAAAATTAGACAAAAAATTATTTTGTCTGATCTGGCAATGTAAAATGTTACAAAAAAATTCAAATTTTGATGCCCCGTCGCAATAAAATAAGTTGAATAACCCTCTATCACTGATACTGCATATAGACTTAATGATAAATCAATTGTAAACCAAGAAAAACTTCTTCACTCTCCTCGAAACTTGTTCCTAGAAGTCCAGAGATTGAAAGTTTTTAGTTTTTGACACTTTTTTTAATCTGCATATGCTCATTATCAAGAAATCATAATATTGTCGCGAAGAATCAAAAATAATATTGTGATTTTGCTCCAACTTTCAGTGAAATGTTAACTATACCAGTATTTTTGTTTCTTTCTATTCCAAAATTGATATTCATTGCAGCAAGTTCGGAATTCCCACCAACATCTAACAACCGCCCTCATTTGGATCTGCATGACCTTCAACTAAAGTACACAAGAGGACGCCAAGTCCCGACAATGCAGAAATTGCAAGCTTACTGCCTGTGCAAGTAATTTGTAAGATCACTATTAAAAGGATTGTTCACGTAAGCGAATAGTAGAAACATTTGGATCATCGCAGACGTTCTTAATTTTGATTACCAAAAAGTAGAGATAACTTCAGTAATAGACTCTGGTAAAATGACAACAAAAAGATGTTAAGAGTATGGGAAAATACATCTTTGTAGGTGTAACAATGGTTTTCTGCACCAAAGCTTCACCTGACGAATTGTGAAACATGGGACGTTATTCAGCCTCAAGTGTTTAAAATCAAAAAAACCAAAGCATAGTGTGTTCACTTTTGAATAATTTGTCATTCGAGCCATACACATAGGTAAGAACTGTGCTTTTACATAAAAATTTTTTGACAAGAGGACCTGCAAAAGCGAAGTTAGCAAATAGAAAACAGCTTATCTGACAAGATCAAATACAGCGGCATACAGCACAAATTCAAAATGTATTTAAATTAAATTTATATTTTAACAAGTAAGGGGGAAAGGAGAATGAATTTCGTTTAGCAGCAAGCAATCTGTTATATATCGAGTGGGTATAGGAAGCGCCGAACATTTACCTGCTTCTACCGGTCGCATTACAACAAATAAATAAGGAATGATGATAAATTGTGTACTTTCATTTTAATGTATCACTTAAAATTTCACAAGTGTGAATCACTTGGCGCTTTAGAGTCTAGTCGTAGGGAAAAGTCTACACTTTAAGACCGGCGGCCAACACATAAACTGCAATCCCAAACGCAGTAAGGCAATATTTTCAAATCACCGAACGAATAGAGTGAACATACCTGCTTATAAAGAAGCAAACACCTCGGCAAATTAGTCAGTACTCTAATATTGCAAATAATGGTTACATCAATGCACTAAGTGTAGTGGCCGGTAATCAAACTATATTTAAACCGACATAAAAAAAAAACTGGTCATTATCGTGGGCGATGCAACAGATAGCGATTTCACATTTCAACCTGGACACCTTACTACTTCCAAGAAATTTTTTAAATATTAATTATATAATAAACTAACTGAGAAGTACAAGCATTTGTACTGACTGACCGTAACATAAACAACATCTAAACTACCAAATTAAAAAAATGTTGCCTAAAAGTATGCCAAAGAGCGCGAAAATTAAAAGGGTTGAAAAAAATTCAAATTGAGCGAAAGTGATTAAGGAACGAAATTTTAAATAAAACTTGTTTGTTATTAAAATAAAGTGTTTCAGGAAAACAAGCAATTAAAAACGCTTCACTTTAAACCTTTTTTTTTTAACCACTGACTACCCAGAAACATAATAGAATTTCATTTTAATAGTACATATGTATAGTACTCTTATTTTTACCCTTGAAACTTTGGTCTTGTAAACCTTGTCACCGTATAAATGGTTTTAAAGGCGATACCCAAAATGTTCCTAACTGAATAAATTGTTTGGTTGTTATTTAAAGCAAAAGAAGCCTTCTAGAAACAATACCAATTATAAGACTTATTAACATCATGACCGCTCGGTCGAATGCCTTATAAAACACCAGGAAACGATTAAATGATCTTGTTGCAGCTCAGACATTTTTCCGTAATAATGACGTTGGCGTCATCGACAAATTTATTCAGATCCAGTCTATACTCCTTCAATCAGTTTGTGAACCCGGATGGTGATATTCTGGTATGTTTAAAGCTTCGTCATACTGTTCTCTCCTATTTCAAACGGCGTGAGTAGCGCTGCATAACACATGACGAGTCGGTCAAATGCCTTGTACGTGTATATTGACAACAATGATTAATTGTTTTTACCCATGATGATTCAGGAATTTTGTCGAAAAAAGCCGGAGGGACAGATGTTCACTTTTGAACAATTGTCATCTCTTCTAGTGTCCGATAACATCATTGTACAGTCATCATCAGAGAATGTCGTAATTGATATTCCTTCAACTGTTGAGAACAGTTTCGAAAAATAGAAATTATCAAAATTGGGGAGAAGCACTGTAACGCGGACCCTTAATTAATTCATCTGCAATGTTGGGCAATATTGGGAAAATAGGAGTGTAGATTGGGAACAGTAGATTGTCGAAACAGTGGAGGCGAAGTCTCAACATAAAATTATAACCGCATTAATTTGTTCCATTAATTTGTGGGTAAATCAGTGTTTCCACCATATAATGAGAAAGTAAGAAGATTTCGAATACTAAATAAAAAGTCCATAAAAAAGTTTGCTTACTGCAAAATTCGTCAGTAACTGTGACACTCCCTTAAAGATTGTAACATACGCTATACATTAACACTTATCGCACACGCAGCGATGATAGCGAAAAGAACCGCGGGGAATTTCAAGTTTCCGACCAACAACCAAAAAGGCAAACAACAACAGATAGACGAATGGACGCCCATTAAAAGAAGGAAGCGGCAAGCCAATCTTATCAACGTTATTAGAAATATTTATGCTTATAAGCGCAAAATTCGGGAAGGACGGCCTTACACAACCTCAGCTAAAGAAAATTACTATCACTCGGCGAAAATAGCGAAACGGCTATATAAATGGGCTCGCCGCCCGAAGAATATGCGCAAATGCGGTCGACCTAGAAGATTGAGTGACAACCGAATTACGAAAGATTTTATGTTTTATTGTAAAAAGAAGGATCGTAAGCCCAAAAAGAAAGTGCATCGTGGCTATATAAATAAGGCGAGGAAGATAGTGGAACATGATATACGAGTCGAGAATTTCAACCTCAATCAGAACGCCGAGAGATTTTATCGGGATGCAAAAATTTTGCTGACAGATATTATACGGTCACGTCATCGCGCTCGTTTTGCTTTGTGTGAAAGTATTCAATGCCTTAAGGAATGGAAAAACGGTCATAGTGGAATTCGTAAAAGTAGAACCAATGAGTGTAAAAAGTGAATCTAATAATTGTGTTTTAAACTGTAGACAAATATTTACATATTTTATTTTTATTTGTATAACTTTTTTGTTTATTTGGAACAGAGCTCATACAGATCTGAGGCCGATCATTCGATCCAATCAATATCAATCGCTTCACGTTTAAAAAAAAAATTCCTCGGCCTTTAATTTGAAGTGTTCTGGTAATTTAGGTTATTTTTTTTATTTTTTTTTTGTTTTTATTAGTTCGTTTTTATTATTTGTTTATTAGAAAGGATCTTAGATATTTGCTATAGTTGGATCCAGAGTTGACGTAGGTAGGAAAGCAAATATGTTTTTTAAAATCACGACAGAAGAAATTTTGCAGCTGTCCTGTCAGTAAAAATCCAGTTGCGTCCATAGTGGCCAGCGTGTATCAATAAGGTGCGGCTGCCAGTGAACAGATGGCAGATGAAATAATACTAAAAATATGAGAAGAATAGGTTTCTCACCATGCCTGTTCTAATATATAGTACGGAATGACTACAACTGATGTGAAGTGTTCGAGAAAAATAGTCTGCCAAAATTTACATTTACAATAACGAATATACTATAAGTGGAACCATGAGTTATCCAAACCGAAGGAACACATGATTTCTAGAGCTTCACCTCATACCCAAAGTCCCTCGCATATATAGCAACGACATTTGCAACCCATTTTCTTAATCAATTTATTTAAGAATAATTTCGAAACGAATTTCTCTTTTCTCCTATAATTCCTCTCCACAAATAACTGTAGATGGGCAGAGCATGTGTCGACAATGCAAATTACCATGGGGCCATATTCAGCATAGTTTAATGGTGTCTAAAAAAAGCTCGGCGGCAGTAAAATTTTACCACATTTCACAACACACACACACTCAGTATGAAAGATATCAAATACACTTGAGAGCATACAGAATATTTCAGTACATACATACGTATAGCAAAAAGTGGACAATGGACATTCAAATAAATGGGTGACAATGGGGAACATGATGAGCTGTAATGAGCGCATAAGCCCATAACGGTACATGCATGTATGTATAGATTGGCAAAAGTTGAGAATTTGCATGGTGTTGAAATCCTTGAAATCCTTAATGAAAGGCGCAATTGATGACTATGTCACACATACACTCGCACACACACCCAAATGCCTACGACCGCACAGACATGAAATGTATTAAAGCGATAGCTAGGCAAAATAAATGGAGCGCAGTCAAATGATGCACACACACACACACACACACACACTTTCGTTCACATTCCAGTCAAATATTGAGTGAAATTGGGCGCGCTGTGAAAAACCACAGCAATGTACCGGTTTAACGGCCACCAAAAGCGTGTGGCATCCAATACAATCCGAACTAACCGCAATACCATCAGCCAACAAAAGCAGCGGTAGCATCAGCGCCGGCGTCAGCGGCAGCCAGCAACAATAAAAACAAGCATAGCAACTTGCCTGACAACAAGCGCTACGCCACATTCCAAAGCACACCAATCAGTGCCGGTTTCATTTTGTACGCCTCGCCACATGTCAATCCACTTACGAACTTGTGAAAAGTGAAAATTGCACTGTAAAAGTAAATGTGAGAACACTCATATAGTTACCCACAAACATACATGCATATATGTAGTGAATGTATGTATACATACATATAGGGTATATATTTGAACATCTCTTAACCCAACTCTTCATTTTATGGTAGCCCGTCAACGCTGACGATAAATGAAAATGTTTGCTTTTAATCCCGACACCGTTGATATAGAGGTTCTTGCTGGAAGCTCACTTACACTGAGGTAAAAAAGTATTTGAGACTGAAAGGAGGTCAGTATTTTGCGCGCAGTGACTTTGCGAAATTGTGAACGCATAACCGAAGATGTTGGCATTTAACCGAGCTATTTCAAATGAGTGCCATGAAAATGCAAACATCGGATTTTTATCCGATATTCGACAAAGACATAAGAAAAATTACAAATACCACACCTATTTTGAAGTCACGTCTTTCCTGAAGATCCAATAAATCTTAAATAAATCAATTTTAATTCATCTTCGAGTCTCCGAGTCCCAGTAGACGAATGTTATGTGGGATAAATTACAAAAGGCAATGTTCGGACATAGCCGAAATTTCTTCAATAAGCATCAAAGCAATCAATGGTTACAAACCATAGTATTATACAAGTTAGCGGAACATATCCACGTAATTGTATTAACTTATTCAGCAAATTAATCGAATTCAATAATTTTTGAAATGGAGTTGCTACATGTCGAAACTCTATTTGAAACAAATTCTGTTCCGAATACTTAATTAATTTTTAGTTATCTATTGTATAGTCAAAGAAACTGTTGGTATTCAAAATGGCATGCTAAATGGCACGTAGTACACTCGATTTAATTTGATTTCGCACATTTCCAAAACGTGATGGTCAGTACTGTTTGATTGAAATTATTTTAAAATTGGTGTAATGGTTTGTGCGTTAAAAATTCTTTACTGAAAGCGATCAAATAGCTCCCTTGGAGCGGATTTCTTTAGATTCTTTTCCAACCGAAAAGATGACGACGTTTAATGCTTCCATTTCTCATAGTTTTTCCAGTCCCTGGCAGCTTTGTACACCGGCAATCAAGCATACGGCTTCGACCGAACAAGGGAAGCAATTCCTTCTCACACTTCAATAGCGTAATCCGCTGGTCTTCCATACAAGTTCATCAGAGATGTATGCCGAAATGAATAATTTAGTCGATTCGATTAAACTTATTTTTAGCTGGAACCGATTATGTGAGAGAGTATAGTCTAATATGCCGGTATATACCAGAAATCTACCAATGGAGCTTTATCCCCGACCTTTATGTGCTACGAAATCAGGCGAGGTATCTAGGACCAATGAGAAAAGTAAGCATGACAATACAGGAGTATTGAAAGTATAGTGAATATATAGTATAGTACAGTACAGTATAGTACAGTATATATAGTCAAAATATATTGAAAGTTTTTGACCACTATCTTCGGTCATCAAAAAGAAGCCACATATTTTGCCATCTTGCAAAATTTTTTGTTCCTTCTGCGATAATTTAAAATTTCTACTTCACTTTTATTGTCTGCGACTATATTCACCTATAATCGGAGTACCATTGCCAACTAAGCTGCAATGTAATTTTATCAATAACTAACAGTCTATTTACATTAAGCAAGCATGAGTAGTTAAAATCTTAATATCAATTATGACACTTTCTTGATTCGGCAGTTCGGTTATAATAATACCTTGTAGGAATACTTGATGCCTATAAAGTGATCCCTTTATTAAACTTGAACTAACGTATATGTCTTAGGTATAAGGGCAAAAAAAACAGCCAAGATTCTGTTAACCTTTAATCAGTATGTTTCCAAAAATTTCCTAGGGGACACAATCTTCTCTTATAAAACTAGAGTGCGCTGATTAAACGTAAATACATGAGTACCATATACCTGCAAGTATATATGTGTGTATATTAACATGGAGGTTTGCTGCTAATTATGCTAATCTATGAATAATTTAAATCGAAGTGGTCTAGTCCTACTGCTTATTACGTTCGTATACGAGCCTTACTATTACATATACTCACGTACTTAATATAAAAGTACTATACACATTTACGTACACTTTATGCATCAAGTGCCCGAAATTGCTTTTTCAATTGATTTCGTATGAAGTTCCTTGCCAAGAGTATTATTATTAAACTGTAGCCGGGGCTGATTACTAGGTCTTAGGCACCTACACTAACGGCTGTTTAGCAGTTGCATTATATATCAGCTTACATGCGTGATGAGCGTTGCCACCTTTAAATTTTTAGTTTCTAAAATGGGTCATTTAATTTTCATTGCCACTTTTATTGACGTCTTATTTAGGTGTATTTTGTAATTGCTTTTTGCTTGCCTGGTAGTTACAGCTGAGGTAGTGGTAGTCGATTGACTGAAAGAGGAAGTGGAAAAGATGCCGCAAGTGGCTAGAAGAGTAAAAAATGTGAGACTAATGGAGCTTTTCCAATGGATATCTGGATTTAAAATTGTTAGGCTTTATAAAATGTTATGCATATACAAATACAGTACAAAATATCCAGTTTCTCCTATTTCTTTTATTTTCCTGTTTCTTTTATTTGAAAATGGGTGAGATTTTCCATTAACTCAACTGCAAAAACAACTTTTGAATTCTCTTTGTTTTATATTATCTTCGTTTTATGTGGCAACTCGGTGCCTCGTTAAGCTGCACTCGGTAATTGCAAGAATTGTATGGTGGAAAATCCTTATACACACATTTTCATGAGAGGATATGTGTGTGTAAGCAGAGCTGCTTATAAGCCTAACCAATAGTGTTTATTTACCTTTCTCCCACATGAGAATGGGGGGTAGCATAAAGCTCGCTACCACTATAGTAAATAATTTTCCACGTGTGTATGCACGTATGTGTATGTAAGGAATACAATAGCTTCCAACTGCTACTTCGCTTCTTCGGCTTAGGTTCCAATAGTCAAATTGACATACTGTTTTCATGGTCTAAGCGTTTGCCTTTGTTTGAATTCTAATTACCGTTTTATTCATTAACGTCTACGCATATGAATAAGGAAGACCTTGCCTCACATAATTACACAATAGCTGGGGCATGCAGAAGTCACTAATATAATCCAAAATCTTTAAGATCGCCTGTGCATGAGTGTGTTCTTCAAAAGGATGATTTCGATTTGTACAACAACAGGTTATATACGTTTAGAGCCATAAGACCTATGACCATTGAAATAGACACACCCTCATATTTTATCGAAAATTCTAAGTGTTGCTCTTATCGAAAGGTTGAACTGATGCTTGAGAGACGGTCATCATTGGAAACTGTAATACCCCTAAGCAAAGTTGGTAAATTTACTCAGTCATTAACCTGCCGTTGACCTTTCGGATTCGGCTTGTAGGGATATAAAACAAATAATAATAATGAGCGAGGAGCGAGAAAAAAAAATTCGATAATACAGAGACGCCGACAGCTTAATTTTGGTCATCGAAGCCCCTATCTTTGATTTAAGATGTGTTCATTTGTAAATACATGAATATAAAATGAAAAAAGAAAAGGTGTGGATTTAAATTGATTGGACATTATGCTCTCTATTGTAATGAGGCCAAGGCTTATGGTATTTTGTTTTGGGGTTCAACCCAACCCAACTATTAGATAGTTCAGGAACGGAGTAGATATTCTACAGTAGGAGAAAAACTGAAATACGCCAAGCTCTCATTAGTGCATAGAATAGAACAGACACAACAGAAATAAAATTATATTTTTAGCTAGGTTCAGAAGAACTCGGTTTGTAAACATCCAAATGCTTAGTAGAGCGAGTTCAGTAGAATGTAGATCATAACTGAGAAAAATTAGACCTGGAAGCATAACTTTGGAGAGCGGAAAAAATTTGGATGGAAATTGTAGGTTAAGGAGAACAGAAAAATATGAGCTTATCTATAGTAAAAACAATATGTGCCCATTGTTGTGTACCAGCGGTCCGTGTGCCCATCTCAAACCAACCATCTTCTGGCTCCAATGCTTCAAAGGTCGTGAAATACTACTTATATGAAATATATTTCGGACAAAGACTCACACTTAATGAAAGCATAACTTCTCTCTAATTAGGTATTCTCTTTAATTCATTTCACTCCAACAGAATCTCATTGATTGCTTCAGAATACCTGAAACTTGACTCAAACCAGGGAATATGGATTAACTGATTTCAAAGCCAAAATACTAGTATAATTTGGGCCAGAGCTAAAACAGCAGATAATTTAGTCCAACCGAATCAACCTTATTGGAATGGTCGTATACTCTACATACAGATATATATTAGCGTGTGAGCAGACAAGCAATCATGCATATGGCTGCTTTTATTATTACCAACTATTCCTATTGTAAGAGCTTAGCTAGTTGCTTGGGTTTTCTCCATTTAATTCTTTTTTTTTCTTTCTTGCTTTGTTGCCATTGTATTGCTGGCGTCAGTGGTTCGAATACTCCAGCAACATATATATGTACATTCATACGTGTACACGCATACTATTGACGGCGCTCATTAAGATTGTTGAGCAAGTTTTGCGTGATAATCTTCTTTGCCTTCCAATTGCTTCTGCGATGAGCACAACAACAAGCCGTTAGTTTTGAACATACAACTCTGCATATCAGTTGAAGACTATGAGAGTGTGTATGTAATATACATACATATTAAACATGTGTATTTATGTACTTATTTTAGTTAGTCTCCGTGTAGTTCTTGCTGGAACTTTGGCATTTTGCATTGACGTACGTGACGTGTTGAAAGCTCTAAACCCTTTTAATTTTCCACTTCACTTATTCGTTTCTTTGCGCACCAACAACAACTCAATAAGCATGCTGACAACATATATACATACATACATACATTGATACCCTGGGTGCGCAGGTATGCATGTTCTTTAATTATACATTTCTTCGCTACCATTTATGTATTGTTTTTAACATTTCATTTTCATTTTTCCTTCTTTTTGCTAAGCGCTGTTAGTTTGCTTGCCATTTCCGCTCATTTGCTTAATTTAAATTGACATTTTTGGTGTTAATTTGCTTAATGGAATTTCGGTGTTTATTATCGAAGCGAAAAATTGCATAGAAGTTTACTATAATGAATATCGAGAGAAGAAGGTAATTATCACTAATTAGAATTGTTTTTGCTGTGTTGTGTGTGCCACGAAATGCGAAAGTGAAGCAGAAACTATTATGAAAACTACACATTGGTTTAAAGTTAGCAAACGTGGTGCTAATTTAAGTTATCGATCCGACACTAGCATTTGCGATAATAGGATCCATAAGCATTACTGGTAATAAAATAGCATGTAAAGAAATTGCTATCAAAGCGTAACACTACGAAGGCAAGATAATGTTAAATGAGGTGACTATTTTAAATTAAGCAAAAAATTAAATTTGCAAATTGGATCATAAAAATTTTGGCTTCGCAGTCATTACAACTCTGCTAAGGCAATTACTTAATATTAAAGTTAATATTAGTACAGTTAGCAGGTTAATTGTGTCATTTAATGCGGAGTTCACATAAATTAAATTTTCGCAATTAGCAATCAACCGCCCAAATTTTTTTAACTAACTGAAGAGATTAGAGACTTGCTGCTTTGTTCAATAATTTAATTAAAATATTTAATACAATAATACATACAAGATCTTAATTTAGTCAATTAGCAAATTGTCTGAACATATACGTCAATGAAAAAATTACTAATTACATGCTAATTGATTACATTAAGAAGCTGTCAAAAAGACCATGAAACATGTCTATTACGCTTGTACTCAATTAATGTCTTAATTAAGAGTAACGGTTTATTTAGCTTATGTCCACATCACATTTATAAGACAGCTTCTGCAGATATATATTTATTCAATGTCAAATTCTGGTCTATTTTTGGTGCTTAAACTTCCGAAACAGTTCCTGTCAACATAGTCTTAAAGCGGAGTGCTTATACGCTAATCCACTTGCTTAGGGACTGATTAAAATAACTATAGATCATGATCTAGCGAAGTTGCATATGTGGGTTGCCTTCTGAAGAAATACAAAAAGGAAAACAGACTAAAAACAAAGACCCACGCGGTAGTAATGTTGTCTTTTATTTATATGCGAGACTTATTTGGTCTTATGATGGCAGCGGTGGACAAATATTCAAAAGATTCTTTTTGCCTACGGAATGTTACCAGACCGCCGCACATGCATATATTGATAAGTAAGTACTTTCTACCTCACGCAACTTTTAAATGGGCCCTTGTGTTTTAGAAGGTACTTTTATAAATTGCATTACGATGTTAGTGCATAGTGCCCTCCATGTTCTGAGTGCTCTGCTCTTTAAACTCCCTCGCTTTTCAGTTAAAGAAGATGCTAAGCGTTAGTTCAGCAGTGCAAATTTTGTACTGTACAAATGTGAGTAAATAATTTAAGCGGTGCGATTCCTTGAAGAAACCTGTACTCGAGCAACAAAATGTGAACTACAACGATCCAGATAACCCTTTGTAACGCTGAATATACTCTCCGATCCATTGTTCAAAAGAACTTTTGTCTGTTCCGAAAGTTCATAAAGAGAAGTTAAATGTATGTACGGCTTCTCCTACACAATAACCGAGATTTGGGGGTAATAAAGTTGCTAATCTTCGTTCAGTCAGAACAAAATTTACAGATAAGCAAACGAAACTTTAAGAAATTATTGAGTTAGTCACTCATTTCACTCACTTTCATTTTCATTTCACACTGATTTTCACTGATTTAAAATAACAGTACTTATAATTTCTTTCATCATCTGCACTATAAGAAGCTCCACAATACCTTAAAATAAGTGGTTGTCTTCAAATCAAAAGTGGCTGCATTAAACAATATGTATAAGGGTAAATGTAAAGTAGCCTTCAAAGTTAAAAAAAGTTCAAAAAAAGTTCACCTGCAATAATCCTTTTATTTATTAAAAATTCAATTGACGCATTTAATGAAAGCTAAACTTCAACAGCAACCGCCGACATACTTATTGAACTTTGACCCACTAAGTTGAGTGAGTATGAGTGTAGATTATGTGTGCCACACCCGCTTCCGGTGAATGTTGATGATGATGCCTACTGGCAGCTAGCAAATCAACACATTTTAATGCACTCATGCATTAATAATGACCCAATGATAGCAAGTTTCTTGCTGCCGAGATCTAACGTAAGCAAGCGAACCACGCATTAAGTCAAAGTATTGAAAAACTTTGTAGGATTTTTGGTCGAAAAACCGAAAGCAATTTATTGCCTACTTTCATGCGCGCATGCCAAAAGACTCAATATGATGACCAGAATTCTCTTTGTCAAAATTCTTGACCTGCTCTCGTTCACGCCCTTCTTAAGCCCCATTAACAACTCATTGCTTTCTCAATATTTTTCGACCACTCTCCAACCATATCGTCTCCACCATTTCTCAGGTATGTTGCAGCTAAAAACAAATATATACAAAATGGCTGCACAATACCGGCGCGTGTGGGTTTCCTTAGTGCTAAGCAGTTCGTAAGAGGATTTCGAAGTATCGCTGCCACTTCATCGGCAAATGGTTCGCCGTCAAAACTCGTAAGCGGAGGTCAATTGCAAGTGCGTAATGGGTGAAGAGAGGAGGGGAGTGTGTAATGTAAAAGTGGGTAAGCGAGATGTTGACTGCGTTTGTGCGTACATTTGGCGCCAGCTTACTTGCATTTTAAATAAGCTAAAATGGACGGAAGTGGTCTATGAGCTTATCGTAAGTTCAATGTTAGCTTAAATATACATTATATACATATGAGCTTATGTGTATTCTATTCTCTATTTATTTATTGGGTTGTTCGGAAAGTCATTTCGTTTTTTTTGGGAAACATGAAAGACAGCTTTCGTATAATGAATAAATATTTTATTAAATTATATATTGGCCATTCTGGTCCAACACCTTTTGCCATCTTTCTGGCAGTAACATAATTCCCCTCTCATAAAAGTTTTGGTCCTTGCTGGCAAAAAACTCGTCCAGGTGGTTTTTGACATCTTCATTTGAGGTAAAGGTTTTGCCATCCAAAAAATTTTGCAGGGACCGGAACAAATAGTAGTCGGAAGGCGCCAGATCTGGAGAATATGGTGGATGTTGCAGTACGTCCCATTCAAGCTGTAAAAGTTTTTGGCGAGTGACCAAACTTGTGTGAGGTCTCGCATTATCCTGGTGGAACACTACACCCTTCCTGTTGATTAATTCGGGCCTCTTCTCTTTAAGTGAATCATTCAATTTGTCCAGCTGATGACAATAGACTTCTGAATTAATCGTTGTATTGTCCGGCAAAAGCTCAAAAAAAACGATTCCTTTGACATCCCACCAAACGGAGAGCATCACCTTTTTTTGGTGAATGTTGGCTTTTGACACGCTTTGAGCCGGTTCATCTTTTCTGCTCCATGACCTCTTGCGTTTAACATTGTTGTATACAACCCATTTTTCGTCCCCAGTAATAATCCGCTTCAAAAATGGATCATTTTCTAGACGTTTGAGGAGCGAATCACACGCGTCAACACGACGACACAAATTTCGCTCGGTAAGGACATGGGGCACCCACACATCGAGCTTCGAGGTTAAGTCCATGCCTTTCAAATGGCCATAAACAGTTGAATTCGACAAATTTAACCTCTCACCGATCTCTCGTGTGGTGATTCGCCGATTTGCATCAACTAATGCCTTTATCGCATCTTTGTCAGCTTCGACCGGCCTTCCAGACCGTGGTGCATCTTCGACATCAAAATTGCCGGATCGAAATTTTGCAAACCAGTTCTGGCACTGGCGTACTGTTAACACGCCTTCTCCATACACATCCGTCAATTTTTTTTCTCGCTTGGACAGCATTTTTACCTTTTCTGAAGTTAAAAAGTAAAATATGACGAAAATGCTGCTTATTGCTCTCCATATTTAAAAAGGCACCAACCAAAAACTACTGGGTAGAATTAATAGAACTTTTTCACACACAAGCCTTGCAATATCAGCTCTCATGACATATAATGGTTATGGGGCTGAAGTGTGAAGTTAGTTTCGAAAAAACGTAATTAAGTCCTCTGGCGGGAAAAAACGAAATGACTTTCCGAACAACCCAATATTTCTATAGTCTTGTGTCTGGTGTGAATAATCTTTTTTTCATTAAAACTTCACTTGAGTGCGTCAATAGGTCTTACATATACACACACTCGACTGGCCAAAGTAGTTCCACAAAAGTTTGAGTCTACATAAATTTTCTCACCATTCACTGTTTGTATTTAAGACTTTTTGGAATGATAAAAAGAAAAACTTCAACTGAATGTTGTTGTATTGGCCTCCAATGCATTTGTCCAAAGGAATTGTAATCCCAGTTTTTGTTGGAATTTATAAAGTCGAGGCTGAAAAGAAAATAGTAACAACTACAAAAACCTCCTAGGGACTCCACTACCACCAGTCTTCCGAGACTCTACTATTCAGAGCAGTTACAAGCTAATAGAGAAAAGAAATTTTTCCTCACAGAAGAACAAAAACACCTTAGACCGGACGCACCTTAGGCTAAAAAGTTGAGTAATTGAGAGATAAAACAAAAATTGAGGTGTTTGTGGTACGAAGTATCTTTCCTATTACAATGAATAAAATCAAATGGTTCCAGAGCAACATACTTTGCAAAAAAAAAAAAATTAAAAATTAAGAGTTTATTGAGATGCTCAAAGAAGACGTCGTAATTGCCTCTCAGTTAGGAATGATGCCTGTCGACATTTATCTAAAAGAAATGGTTAAGAATAACCTTGAAGTGAAAGCTTGTAGATTACTGATCATCAAGCACGGCCCAGTTTAAATAATTACAATTGAGGATTTTGCTTTGACTGGAATTTGAGTCAGTAACTATCACTTGTTACCAAATCAACCCATTCGAATAAGGGGCTTCCCTATAGATACATTAGGAAGTTATATCATAACTTTTTATCGAATTATGAGTAAGTGAGTATTGAAACTCTGCTCTCACCTTTACGTTGGTTATAACGAGTTGATTCTTAGGAGCACAGCTGAATTATTTGTAGAAGACTAATTTAGAAACAACCATAGGATTATTATAGATTAGGATAGACATAGGATAGACATTAAGATTTTCATGACTGGGTATTTAATGTTATGAAACCGAACCTGTATAGCTCATGCATACTCAGAATAATTACTAGTTCTATATAAAGAACTAAGAACGGTTGGAAGAATAATAACTACCTTTCTGAAAGCAAGTCCCAATCACTTTTTGCACAATATGGATCTGACGTATCTGAATATAACAGTTAATACATTAATAACTATAAATGTAAGTTTTTCGAAAAAGTATTGCAAGGGTTGTCCGCCAATATCAATAATTTTCGGATTTGAATTGGAATCAATGCTAAACTCCGATCTATGTGCTAAATTCTCCCAAGTTCAAGATATTTATATAGTTTTGTAGCGCCCCTTCTCAATACGGAAGGAATAATAAAAATATTTTGCGAGTAACCGTCGAGTTTCTCTGCAGGACGTGTTTGATCTGTTTATTAAAAAGAAAAATGTGACAACGTCACGCTGTTTAGTTTCAGATTTGACTTCTTACAGAGCTATCTTAATGGCTAACATAACTCTTCTTCGCTGATGCTAATACAACTTGTTTGTTAAAAAGAGACTTGAGCAGGATTTTTAAGCATTCTCAATGTTAGATTGAGAAGCGTTTTCCATTAGCAAAACCTTTATTAAACGAGTTGTGTTCTTCACCGCACAAAATTAACAGTAGAATTGACACGTGACTGTCAAGAATAGCAGCGTACAGCTCTTTTTAAGACAAGGAAAAATATTTGCTCTTTTGTAATACACATATTCATACATACATTCGTATATGAATCTTGGTTTATGGGAAATTCCAACTATTGTTCGGCCACACGTAGTCGCATTGAATTTTCTCATTCGTTAGGCAAATAGCGAACTTTTGATTACACACACACACACTCTTGCACTAAGGTACAAATACATGTAAGAAAAAGAGAAAAGAAGAGAAAAAAATGAGATTCCTATGCATATTTGTGTATTTGTGTGTGCTTAGGCGCACGCATATACATATATACCATTTAATTCAAGCTGGCGAAGGATATCAATGCCTTAGCGTTTGATTTTATTAAAGTAAGCTTAGCACGTAAGATTTACGATATCTCACCAACACACATGCAGAATGCTATTTATTCTACACAAACAATGCAAAGGATTGGTTAAAATGTTTTTGCTTGCACGCTCACACACACACCCTTGCACAGGCATGTAGATAGAAGCTGCCCGCACCTTCATTGGTATGCATAAAAGTGGTTGTGCAGGTTTGTGTGTCTGTATATATATAATATACATACTCATATTCACACATCGATTGGCCTTAATTCAAAACCGAAAACTTTGTAAGCACTTTACGCCATTTACGGGTCATATGCCGGTGACCGAAACTTTTTTCCACAATATCTGCAGTTGGTCGTTGTGGCACATACAAACTTACATACGCACACATTCTCCAAGTGAAAACTTATTACAATAACTAAGCGTGTTTCATGATTGCCAAATAGTAGGCAGGTGTGGGAAAAGTCTTGTAAGTGAAAAGGTTTTAGTTTCTAAAAAATTTAGTATTGACTTTAGAACAAGACATTCGGGAGGTATAGTGCAGTTCAACTCATCATGAAATATCTACATCGTAAATTAGAATTGAATAAGCTAAACAGAATATGGGTGGACCTGAACGAGAAACGTTTAGATTGAAGATTGAAGTTACTTTTTTACGACACAGGGACAGTCTATGACAAAACGTATTTAATCAATTTGTCTCGATTAGGTAGTTGAGGCAATGTTAGCTCGGAAGATATTCATTTTGTTGATCCTCCTTCTTTGGTTCTACACACCACCGAATACCAAAGCAGATGCTAAAACGATGACAGACCATCATCTTAATCAACCGTCACAACTTATTTATTCAATAAAATAATATATATATCTAAAGGTCATGATACTCTATTTACTACTAATAAATGAAGTTTCAGCAAACGAAAAAACAATTTGAACCTACTAGTCAGTGTTTATAATCACAAGATGTACCAGCCCTTCCTTTCATTACTCTACACGCATTTGCCGAAACTGATGCCATCTAAAGACAAGCTAAGGCAAAGCGGTATCAATGGCATCTTCAATAGTCGGCATACATGTGAGGAACGGAGACGACCCCACATACCCACATACCCACGTTGCCAAATTTCACCTTTCATTGCAGCAACACGTTCCGCATCTTTCAAACCTCGCTAACTCATTGATGATTACATCTCAAATAAGGAATATACTACATCAAACAACTGTCCTTACAGCAACACATAGATTTCACAGGAACTGTGATTACTCGTGAAACTTTAGTAGGCGACCCAACCAACATGCTCCATGATCGGCAAAAATCGATAATATGTCTAAGTTCCAATGAAAAAGTATAGATGTTGTGACACTTCAGATGTATCTTTAAAGTTATCTATGGCCGTGATAGTCATCTGAAAACACCGTCTTTACCGTGGAGCTGAACCATTGATCATGCACCATTAATTTCAAGATAGTAACTTTTCACTTGGATTGACATCAAAGGTTTAACCAATAAATATTCAGGGTTCAATTAAAAAAAATCAAAACAGAACTGAAATCAAAACCCACTTTCCAGTGAAATACCAAAACATGGGTGTGTGTAAAATGCTACAATTCTTCTCGAAATCTGCCGATACCACAAACTCTTGCGCTATTATCAGGCACTGTTATCACCGCCGGAAAGGATTTCGGATAACTTTGCGTGTATAATAGTATTCATTTTATTGAAAAAGAATTAAGCTTAGATTTAAATGTGGGAGTCTACTATGTAAAAGATCCGAACTCTTATCAATCAAAAACCTGACACTTACGGCGGAGATAAACAAAATTCGCAGAGATGGCATCTTACGTCGTTCATCGATAAGCTCAGGATATACCCGCTTTCAAAACGTTGACTACAAAACAGCCCCTAGGTACCAATTTCACTAATCTGAACAGTATTGCGACGGCGAGCTCGAATTATGCTCTGGAAATGAATCTAATGTTATTTCGTCAATTGTGAATACTTGGTTATAGGCTACAAAACGTCTAAATTCCAAATCAGCCCTAAATAAACCACAGCTTTACAGAACACACGTAATCCTCAAATTTCCTACAGAGTGGAAAGCATATACTACGTACGTAAGTATATTTGTTTGCATTGTGAGTAAAAGTTTTGCATTTAGTTCTATATTTTATGGCCTCTTCTAAACTATTCAGGTGTTAATTAAATTTAATATTTGTGTCCGAATAGGATTTAAGTTGAATAGTAGATTTATGCACAGCCCTGAGTGGTTTGAAAGCTTCGTACTCCGTCTTTTATGCGTACTTATTAGATAAGCATTTATAGTCATTAGGAAGAACAATTTGCATTTGTGAGAAGGCCGAATATAGAATCAAAATAAAGTACTGGACATGCTTAATAAATAATTTTAAGAACTATTAATTGCAAATGTATTTATTTAAAGAAATTTCTTAACACCTAATCCTAACAAAACTTATTGATCTTTCAAGTCGTCTTGCTTATATTAAATAAGCTAAAGTCATATTTTATCTATGGCCCTGATATGACAACATCATGTTTCCTTAACAATCCTTTTCGACGACTAAAAAATTCTCTTGCCTTTCAGTTGGGCGGGACGAGGGCGATTTTTAGGCTTATTGTTATTCTTAAAGTCTCCGACCATTTTTGAAGAGACTGTTTTCGCAACTAAGAAGCGTGTAGAGATCAGAAGGTACAGCATAACCCTAGGAAGGAAAACATGTTTTCGTAACTCCTCTCTAAATATGCACCTGGGAGGAAGTGCCATTTAGGCATTATTCGGGCAAATAGCTGAAGGCATTGTGGGGAGCATGCTTCCTGAAAGGAAGTGCCGCTTAGGAATTAGTTGTAGTCACAATAGCGGAAGGCGTTGTGGCGGGCATACTGGGTTTAAGAACCAGGCCGTTTATACTCATCATAAAGTCTCCGATCATTTTTGAAGAGAAGGTCTTGGCAACTAAGGAGCGTGTAGAGATCAGAAGGTACAGCATAACCCTAGGAAGGAAAACATGTTTTCGTGACTCCTCTCTAAATACGCACCTGAGAGGAAGTGCCATTTAGGCATCAGGGTGAGTCCTAATAGCTGAAGGCATTGTGGGGAGGATGCTTCCTGAAAGGAAGTGCCACATAGGAATTAGTTGTAGTCGAAATAGCGGAAGGCGTTGTGGCGAACATACTGGGTTTAAGAACCAGGCCCTTTATACTCATCATAAAGTCTCCGCGCATTTTTGAAGAGAAAGTTTTCGCAACTAAGAAGCGTGTTGAGATCAGAAGGTACAGCATAACCCTAGGAAGGAAAACATGTTTTCGTGACTCCTCTCTAAATATGCACCTGGGAGGAAGTGCCATTTAGGCATCAGGGTGAGTCCAAATAGCTGAAGGCATTGTGGGGAGCATGCTTCCTGAAAGGAAGTGCCGCTTAGGAATTAGTTGTAGTCACAATAGCGGAAGGCGTTGTGGCGGGCATACTGGGTTTAAGAACCAGGCCGTTTATACTCATCATAAAGTCTCCGAGCATTTTTGAAGAGAAGGTCTTGGCAACTAAGAAGCATGTAGAGATCAGAAGGTACAGCATAACCCTAGGAAGGAAAACATGTTTTCGTGACTCCTCTCTAAATACGCACCTGAGAGGAAGTGCCATTTAGGCATCAGGGTGAGTCCTAATAGCTGAAGGCATTGTGGGGAGGATGCTTCCTGAAAGGAAGTGCCACATAGGAATTAGTTGTAGTCGAAATAGCGGAAGGCGTTGTGGCGAACATACTGGGTTTAAGAACCAGGCCCTTTATACTCATCATAAAGTCTCCGCGCCTTTTTGAAGAGAAAGTTTTCGCAACTAAGAAGCGTGTAGAGATCAGAAGGTACAGCATAACCCTAGGAAGGAAAACATGTTTTCGTGCCTCCTCTCTAAAAATACAACTGGTAGGAAGGGCCACTTAGGTATCATGGAGAGTCGTAACAGCTGAAGGCGTTGTGGGGAGCATGCTTCCTGAAAGGAAGTGCCACATAGGCATTAGTTGTAGGCAAGGAAAGCGGAAGACGTTGTGGCGGGCATACTGGGTTCAAGACCCAGACTCTTTATACTCATCATAAAGTCTCCAAGCATTTTTGAAGAGAAGGTCTTGGCAACTAAGAAGCGTGTAGAGATCAGAAGGGACAGCATAACCCTAGGAAGGAAAACATGTCTTCGTGACTCCTCTCTAAATATGCACTTGGGAGGAAGTGCCATTTAGGCATCAGGGTGAGTTCAAATAGCTGAAGGCATTGTGGGGAGCATGCTTCCTGAAAGTAAGTGCCGCTTAGGAATTAGTTGTAGTCACAATAGCGGAAGGCGTTGTGGCGGGCATACTGGGTTTAAGAACCAGGCCGTTTATACTCATCATAAAGTCTCCGAGCATTTTTGAAGAGAAGGTCTTGGCAACTAAGAAGCATGTAGAGATCAGAAGGTACAGCATAACCCTAGGAAGGAAAACATGTTTTCGTGACTCCTCTCTAAATACGCACCTGAGAGGAAGTGCCATTTAGGCATCAGGGTGAGTCCTAATAGCTGAAGGCATTGTGGGGAGGATGCTTCCTGAAAGGAAGTGCCACATAGGAATTAGTTGTAGTCGAAATAGCGGAAGGCGTTGTGGCGAACATACTGGGTTTAAGAACCAGGCCCTTTATACTCATCATAAAGTCTCCGCGCCTTTTTGAAGAGAAAGTTTTCGCAACTAAGAAGCGTGTAGAGATCAGAAGGTACAGCATAACCCTAGGAAGGAAAACTTGTTTTCATGCCTCCTCTCTAAAAATACAACTGGTAGGAAGGGCCACTTAGGTATCATGGAGAGTCGTAACAGCTGAAGGCGTTGTGGGGAGCATGCTTCCTGAAAGGAAGTGCCACATAGGCATTAGTTGTAGGCAAGGAAAGCGGAAGACGTTGTGGCGGGCATACTGGGTTCAAGACCCAGACTCTTTATACTCATCATAAAGTCTCCAAGCATTTTTGAAGAGAAGGTCTTGGCAACTAAGAAGCGTGTAGAGATCAGAAGGGACAGCATAACCCTAGGAAGGAAAACATGTCTTCGTGACTCCTCTCTAAATATGCACCTGGGAGGAAGTGCCATTTAGGCATCAGGGTGAGTTCAAATAGCTGAAGGCATTGTGGGGAGCATGCTTCCTGAAAGGAAGTGCCGCTTAGGAATTAGTTGTAGTCACAATAGCGGAAGGCGTTGTGGCGGGCATACTGGGTTTAAGAACCAGGCCGTTTATACTCATCATAAAGTCTCCGAGCATTTTTGAAGAGAAGGTCTTGGCAACTAAGAAGCATGTAGAGATCAGAAGGTACAGCATAACCCTAGGAAGGAAAACATGTTTTCGTGACTCCTCTCTAAATACGCACCTGAGAGGAAGTGCCATTTAGGCATCAGGGTGAGTCCTAATAGCTGAAGGCATTGTGGGGAGGATGCTTCCTGAAAGGAAGTGCCACATAGGAATTAGTTGTAGTCGAAATAGCGGAAGGCGTTGTGGCGAACATACTGGGTTTAAGAACCAGGCCCTTTATACTCATCATAAAGTCTCCGCGCCTTTTTGAAGAGAAAGTTTTCGCAACTAAGAAGCGTGTAGAGATCAGAAGGTACAGCATAACCCTAGGAAGGAAAACATGTTTTCGTGACTCCTCTCTAAATACGCACCTGAGAGGAAGTGCCATTTAGGCATCAGGGTGAGTCCTAATAGCTGAAGGCATTGTGGGGAGGATGCTTCCTGAAAGGAAGTGCCACATAGGAATTAGTTGTAGTCGAAATAGCGGAAGGCGTTGTGGCGAACATACTGGGTTTAAGAACCAGGCCCTTTACACTCATCATAAAGTCTCCGCGCATTTTTGAAGAGAAAGTTTTCGCAACTAAGAAGCGTGTAGAGATCAGAAGGTACAGCATAACCCTAGGAAGGAAAACTTGTTTTCATGCCTCCTCTCTAAAAATACAACTGGTAGGAAGGGCCACTTAGGTATCATGGAGAGTCGTAACAGCTGAAGGCGTTGTGGGGAGCATGCTTCCTGAAAGGAAGTGCCACATAGGCATTAGTTGTAGGCAAGGAAAGCGGAAGACGTTGTGGCGGGCATACTGGGTTCAAGACCCAGACTCTTTATACTCATCATAAAGTCTCCAAGCATTTTTGAAGAGAAGGTCTTGGCAACTAAGAAGCGTGTAGAGATCAGAAGGGACAGCATAACCCTAGGAAGGAAAACATGTCTTCGTGACTCCTCTCTAAATATGCACCTGGGAGGAAGTGCCATTTAGGCATCAGGGTGAGTTCAAATAGCTGAAGGCATTGTGGGGAGCATGCTTCCTGAAAGGAAGTGCCGCTTAGGAATTAGTTGTAGTCACAATAGCGGAAGGCGTTGTGGCGGGCATACTGGGTTTAAGAACCAGGCCGTTTATACTCATCATAAACTCTCCGCGCATTTTTGAAGAGGTTTTCGGAACTAAGGAGTGTATAGAGATCAAAAAGTTTGTCATAAACCTAGGAAGGAAAATATGCTGAAACGACGCCTCTCTAAATACAGTGGCGGACAAAAGTCTACATACACCGCTTGTATTTGTTGTGTAGAAAGTACAATCACTCTTCTGAAAAATGTAGGTATACAGTTTTATTTTAAATCTACTTCAGCAAAATTGACAAATTTAGTAGCTTCGATGCCACAACGGCTTCAGGCTGTTATTGATGCAAACGGTGGACCAACTAAATACTAAAAAAATCGGGTTACCTAATGTTAACCACAAAGTTTTCGCCCTAAGATAAGTTATGTATGTACTGTATGTAGACTTTTGTCAATCCTGAGTTAACGTTTTTTTGTCATAGCTTTACTATTTTATGTTAAAAAATGGATTTTTTTTGTTTTTCATGATGAGGAAATATATTTGAAATAAACTGTATCATTAAATTTTCCAATAAACTTTTTGTACATTAAATCCAACGGAAATAGGGGGTGTATGTAGACTTTTGTCCGCCACTGTATAATTCTGAAAGGAATTACCACCTAGGGATCAGTTTGAAAAAGCAATTGAAAAAGAAAGAATTCACGTAATTCGTGCACACAAATTGATTTCTTACGATGATAAAAAGTTATTTAATTACAAATTCAATACATTTGTGGTTCATGCCGATTTCGATGTGAGCAAATTTACTTCATACCAAGAAGATTTGCAAAACAACTGATGATGATGATGAATGATCGGTTTTCTTAGAGCTGAAATTACAAACACATTAACGGAACAGAACTTGCAGCCACATTGACGCACGACCGCCTAATGCTGAAATACATCACAGTAATGAAGTAACGCGCTTTTATATAGTTCTCACCCCTGACAATTTGCGAATTTTTATTATTGACACAGATAAATAATAACGAAACATATTTTTTTCAAATGAAAATTTATTATTCCGAATAGAAATATTTTATTTGCATAAAAATTGTATTGCATACTTTTAGGGAGACTGGGAATATCATAAAAAGCATTTCCCTACGACTAGTGAATGTAAGTAAATTTATAAATTTGAAACAATTAGTGTATGGAGGAAAACTTAACCTAGAATCCGATCTAACGTGCCCTAAGACAAAAATTAAAAATTGTTTTTTGACGGACTCTAACTTTACAGAATGGATTTGGTATCTAGGGTTTCTAGTTGTAAGCAAAGTTTTAGTTCGGACCCAAAATTCTTGAAACGTTTGTTTAACAAAACTAAGAGCACATCTAGCTTTGAATACCATTGTGTTAAAAGCCACGAAACAATTTTGGATTACGTACAATATAATCTTTTACATTATTTATATAATTATTATAACATTTCTTGTTTAGATCCGAATACTGTCGACGCAATGCTGAATATGTTGAATAGTCGACAAGCAAAACAGTTTTTTTTTTAAGTTCAAAAGCACGAGTCCTTTCATTATTTTAATTTTCGTGGTTTTAGAAAACCACGGACTAGTACTTTTTTCTCAGTAACAATGAAAAAATGCGGAAAAATTTCAAGCATTATTTACGTACGCTAAGACATTTTTTCTAAAAGCTCGTTTAATAGGTAGTCTAATCTAAACACCTCCTTCTTCGATCCGGCCGAAGGGGGAGACCCCATTCTCTACCAACACTTATTCTGATTTTTCGGACACCCTGAAGTATACATTTTAATTTTAGCGGGATTTGGCATAATCTCCCATATCATCAGCCAGGAATCCGATAAAAGGGAAACCTAATCGATTAATTGATAGCTTTCCGTGAGAACAATTATGAAATCAGAATTATTTACCATTGAACTAATGTTATTTTTAAAATAAAAATTCGGCATATATACAGATAAATCCGATCAGATTAGGAGGTATATAAGATAATATTAAAAAAATATAGTAACTATTAATACAAACTCTGATGCATTTAAATTCAAATGAGTCCGTGTTAGGAACAGGGACTTCCTCTGAAGGAATAGAAGAATGATGTGCAGAACACCTTCTTTTTTAGGCATTTTAACGACACTTCAGTATCACGATTATGATAAAAATCGCACGCAAATGCACCGGATGGACAGAATGGACTATCTAGAAGCACTTAAAAGTTTTCCAATGATAAATCGATTTTAAAAGACGATATGTCTCTCTTGTAATTAAAGATAAACTTTCGAATTTGAATATCATATATTTTTAAGGTATAGGAGGTATTAAGGCGGTATCCTTGGAGAATCTAGAAAGAATTTGTAATTTTTTAGATGGTTTTCCAACTAAATGTTTAAAGCCACTTAGTTTTTAAAAGGAGGAACTTGAATGTTTTGACTCTTAAAATTATTAGGTAGAGCTTTAGAGGAAATATGCTCTTTAGATGTAGAAGGTTTCCACCTTGAAATCACAGTGAACAAAACTTTATTCGGCGAAGATTCGCAGGAGAAATAACAGGAGAACAGGAGAAACAATATTTCATTACTCCTAAATTTTTCGGTGAATGTTTTAAGTTCTCGTCCGATTTCATTGAAGCCATTGCGTGCCTACTTATAAATCTTAAATAAACCTATTTCAGTCGATCCACATTTTTAACGAGATTATTAAAATTTGGAAAATTACAAGTCATGATAATAAAGGTAAAATAACAAACTTAAGTAAAAGAAAAATTAGTAAATATTGTATTTAAGTTCGGGTGTAACCGAACATTTTATGCAGTCGCAATGTATCTCCTTGTCCTCTAATGTAACCTCTTAACCGATTTCAAAAAAGTTTGGTGTGTGACATTATATATGCAGTCTTATGTCACATAATGAAAATGGACGAAATCGAATGAAAACCACGCCTACTTCTCATATAATACATTTTTAAGTTTCATCTGATCCTAAGATATGAAAATCAAATTTTTTACAAATAGTGCCTTCAGGATATGTCACCTTATGTGTAAAAACAGACAGAATAGATAATAGGATTATAACTTTTCAAGCCACCAGATACCCAATATTAGGACCTCAGTGCCTCTATCTGAACTTTTATCAAAAATACTGGGAAATCTGTAAGATATTGCCATGAAATTGGAAGATTATCTTTCCATGATAATAGTGTGCTCTGTTATCAAAAATGGCAAAAATTGGGTAAACACTTCCCCTAGCTTCCATATACCTAATAAAAAAATTTTCAACTTCCTGTAGACTTTATGCCATATATTTCGGTAAATCTGTACTATATCGTAATGAAATTGGAGGTTTATCTTTATATGATAATATTGCGCTCCTATGTCAAAAATGTGGAAAATCGGGTAAGCACTTCACGTAGCCCGCATATACTTAATATAAGGATTTTCAACGTTCCTGTAGACTTTATATCATATATAACGGTCAATATATGAATTATCTCTTTGAAATACAGAGAGCGTCTCTTTCTGATAACAGTGTGTACATGTACCTCAAATGGATAAAATCGGGTAAGCACTTCCCCTAGCGCCTATATACCTATTATAAGGATTTTCAACCTCTGCGTAGACTTTACACAATATCTTTCGGTCAATATGTAAGATATATTAGCCAAATTAATTGAACGTGTAATATTATATATACCATAGTTTACTGCCGAAAATTTGTGAAATCGGTCTACGAATTATCCCAGCTCCCATATACTACGTATAACGATTTGCGCTATTTTAGCAGACTTTATGTCGAATATGTCGATCATTGTGTGAGTTACATTCACAAAATTGTGTGAAAACATGTTCCCTAATATACTTAAATAATGAAAAGAGTTAATGTGATCAGTGTAGATATTCCTCTACCCCAAAAATACCCGATACAAGAATTCCCGACTTTCCAACTGTCTTTAAACCGTTTATGTTGGTCAATATGTGTGATATTTTCATGAAATTAAGTGGATATGTTTTCTTAAACAGAATGTGATTTCGCGCTAATTATGAAAGAAATCGGTCTAGACCACAGTCTAAGCCGCTTATTCCTAATATAATGATTTCCTTTTCTCTGGTTAACTTTTCCCTCATATATTTAACATATTTATTAAACCATATTGGTTGAGTTTATACCGCATATATCACTTTTGACTTAATTTTGTAGATTTTAATATAAATGTCTCTGACACGAAGCAAAATATGGCATTGGAAGTACATGATTCTATGGCCTGTAATATAAGTTAATAAGATACCAAATATGATTGAAATCCATTGACAATTTCGTCGAATAATTAATGTTGAATTCTTCTGCAACATTTTTTATTATAAAGTTGTGCCAGCACCTGAAAGTATATCCCCGCCTCTAAGCCTTGCACATTGCGAGAGTATGAAATGTTCGGTTACACCTGAACTTAGCCCTTCCTTGCCTGTTTTAAGTATTTCCTTCGAAGACACAAAAGCCTATAAGACGCCGCTCAGATCATCTACAAGAAATATACTTGCAGTAAACTTCTAAGGCATATTTAAACTGTTTAACATGTTTGCTCAACTAGCTGCCACGCTACCACATCAGTCAGCAATAACTCTCCTTCCCACTTTTAGCCAGTCATGCCATTTATTCAGCATGTTTGTGGAGGAAAAAAATTTAAATCTTATTAAAATAATGACCAGATGTGTACACGCATGTACATCCGGTCGACGACGACACAACTCGTCGGGCCCTACGTGTCACATACCCCCACGTTTTAACTCATTGCCACGCGCATTTCAATTTGGCATTCCCTCGCAAGGACCACACACTGCCATTATACTACTGTGCAGCCTACGATTTGTTATTCCTCTTATATAAACATATATACGAGTGGTGGTGGCTTCTGCGCATCTTGGACAACCTTTGCCATAAAAATTAAGCTTAAGAGAGATTTACAAACAAGATGAATCGCACCAAAGGACAACAGTAATGAATAGCAGCCACAACAAAAACAATAATGGAACGTGTAATAAAAACAACAAATGGTCAAAAATAATGGTTGCAACAAAACTGCTGTGACAGATAATAATAAGCTTGGTATTCAAACCACAATAGCTTTGGTGTCCGGCATACCAGAAAACAATTTTTAAACTCTCGCAACATGTTGCTACAGAGTATATTAGTTTTATATTAGTTCACCTAACAGTTGTTTGTAACACCTAGAACTAATCGAGTTAGATATAGACATATATATGTATAAATGATCAGGATGAAAAAACGAGTTGAAATCCTATCTTATAATCCTATGTATCCTAATTTAAAATGGTTGACATTGCAGACGGGCCTAATTAGACATGATACGGAAGGGTTGCATAGGAATCCGTGTAAAGTTTTGGTAATGGGCGTGGTACCGCCCTCTTTCATGAGAAATCCCACATCTCAAGAATACTTCAACCGATTTCAACAAAATTTGGTATGTGACATTATATTTGCATTCTTATGTCAGGCTGTGAAAATTAACGAAATCGGATAAAAACCACGCCCACTTCTCATGTAACACAATTTTAAGTTTCATCTGATCCTTTCACTTTAAAGTAGATAAATCGAGATATGGAAATCAAGCTTTACACAAATAGTGCATTCAAGATATGCCATCTCATGCGTAAAAATAAACGAAATCGGATTATAACTTTTCAAGCCACCAGATACACAATATTAGGACCTCAGTGCCTCTACCTGACTTTTTATCGAAAATATTGGGAAATCTGTAAGATATTGTCATGAAATTGGAAGATTATCTTTTCATGATAATAGTGTACTCTGGTATCAAAAAAGGTGAAAATCGGGTAAATACTTCCCATACTCCCCATATACCCGATATACAGATTTTCAACTTTCGTGTAGACTTTATACCACATATTTCGGTCAATATGTATGATTTCTTAGCAAAATTAAGTGAACGTGTGTGTTTGTGCCGAAAACATGTGAAATCGATTTACGAATTATTCCCCCTGCCATAGACATAGAATGGTTTTCGCTATTCTAGCAGACTTTATGCCAAATATGTCGTTCACTTTGTGAGTTACCTTCACAAAAGTCCGCGAAAACATGTTCCCTAATATACTTGAATAAGAAAGAAGTTAATGTGATCAGTACAGATCTTCCTCTATCGCAAAAATGTCCGATATAAAAATTCCCGACTTTCCACCTAACTTTAAACTTTTTATGTCAGTCAATATGTGTGATATTTTAATGAAATTAAGTGGATATGTTTTCTTAAAGGTAAAGTGGTTTCGTGCTAAATATGAATGAAATCGGTCTAGACCATGGTCTAAGCCTTCCTTAGGCTTGATTTCCTTTTCTCTGGTTGACTTTTTCCTCATATATTTAACATATTTACTAAACCACTTTGGTCGAGTTTAAATTGCACATATCACTTTTAAGTTAATTTGGTAGATTTTAATATAGATATCTCTGACACGACACAAAATATAGCAACGAAAGTACAGGAGTCTATGGCTTGTAATATAAGGTAATAAGATACCAAATATGATTACAATCCATCGACAATTTCGTCGAATAATTAATGTTGAATTCTTTCGTAACAATGTTTTAAAATAAAGTGATGCCAGCACATGAAAGCATATCCCCGCTTCTGATCCTTGCACATTGCGAGAGAATAAAATGTTCGGTTACACCCGAACTTAGCCCTTTCTTACTTGTTTAGCTACACTTTATTGAGGTAGAGCGGATCAAATACACTCATACATATACACCCAACCAGACAAACACACAAGTAGCTGCTTATGTAGGTTTTGTGTGCCACTTCAGTGGCTTGGTCAATTCATAGTTAGTTCCAGGGTTTGCGTTCCTACGCTTGTTGCTTTTGCTGTTGTGGTCAATGGGTCCAAAAACACCATTTAGATTGTAATCAAAAATACTATTAACTTCACAAAAGCTGTAAAGAAGCCCAAACTACACAATACGGGGTTACGTATGGGGGGATGAAAAGGAAAAATGGACCTTAAATCAGTCCGGCAACCAAACAAATATATTTTCCTTAAACGCACGCATAAATAAATATTTACATATACATACACGCACTAAGCAAACACTTTAAAAACACTACTAGACCCTTTCATGGTACTTTCCAAGTAAATTCCGCAGAGACAATACCAAAGACTTTGAGCATATAAGCCGTTGAAGTGTGCGTGTCCCAGCATGTATGTAAATAAACCATTTTATTGGCAGCCGAAAGGAGTTCCACGTAAGACGCCGTGGCCAGTACGGATTGTGGATGGCAGCGAGAAAGGAAGAAGAAGAGCAAAAAATCACCGAAAACAATTTAAAGCATCGGTAAATTATTATGTTAAGGTAATACGATACAAAGCACACTAGCGATTCGATTTACTTACTTTTTATGTTTGTTCCATTCCCCAAAAGTTACGCAGTTGTTTTAGTTGATGTTCTCAAGTCCCCAAGGTAAGTATTTGCAAAGATGTAAGAGATAGTAAAATTGCATATGGAGCACTAAGCTTTCATTGTTACATGGAATTTTAAAGCTTTCTTAGGGAATTCGTTTTTTTACAAAGACTGCTGCCAGCTCAGCTAACTGTGCGTTGATGTGTTGCTATATATAGTATATAGTATACTTAAAAGCGATGGATAACCTTTATTGAGTACCGAATTATGGCTATCAATATAGTTTTCGCCGTAGTGAATTACTTCCTGCGTAAGTTTACTACAAATATGCGATTTAAAATTTCTTCCCTTGGCTAAAACATTCAAGACGAGGGATTATGAGCATAAAAGAGTGTAAATTTTAAGTCGGGCATCACTGTTAATCATTACATTTATGACACGCTTTTCGAATTTAACCTACAAGTAAAAAATACCATCAGTTTCAAATCGCCATCAAACGTTTCAGTGATTTTTATGAGAAGGTTTTTCATTTATGTTTCATACACTCATCGAAATGACGCTACATACTAAAGGCGATTGCAATAAAGCAACGTTTACAATCTCCACGTTTACAACCTAAGTCTAAGATACTTAGGTTCACAGGTAAACTTGAATTCAACAAAATCCTTTAGGTTACTACGAGTAACCATCTGCCATTATTTAAACCATAAATTGAAAGCATTTAAGGACAAATATATCTTATAAAAATATTATTAAACTGAATGCTTTTTACAATTTCCAAATATAAAGTTTAGCTGTCATTACAGTCTTGTGTATTTATATGGTCCCACGCCAACAATTTATTGGCTGAGATGAATTTAGCTATCTTTCTAGAATCAGAGCAGATTTATAAAATTTTTATTAACAGAATACGTTATGGCATAAAGAAACAACCATCTCGCGCGGATAGTCCGATTTGGTGATAACTTCGGCAAATAAATAAAAGATTACGTGTTCTTCGTGTACCTAGATTTATTCGCGCATACCGCAAATTGATTACGGCATTAAAAATTAAAATTTACCCAAAACTCGAATCTTACTGAAATCGCGTTACGACTTCCTAATAAAATTTTAGGGAAATCCGCTTTAAGATAAAATTAAATTATAATTCTTAAAACCATACGGGCCGTTACATAACTGATATTTTGTGAACTTTAGAGAAGTACACTTTTACTTTAAAGTAATCCAGCAAAAAGAAAATTTATTGCAGAAACTTAATAGTTTGTATGCACAGTGTAACATGATGCGCGATTTTGTTGAAATATTATATGGCCAAGGCCAAGGCCCTTTTAGTAGTTCTATAAGCCCTCTTTAGCTTTAATCAAATAATTAATTTACTATAATTAATTAATTTAATTAATTTTTATTTATTTTTTATTTATTTTATTTATTATTATTTAAATAATTAATTTAATTTATTTTTAATAATAATTATTAATTTTTATTAATTTTATTAATTTAAATTTAATTTTAATTAATTTAATTTAATAATTAATTTTTAATTTATAATTTATTATTTTAATTAATAATTAAATTGCCGACAAACACATGGTAATCAGTCAAACTTCATCAACTACTTCATTTCGTTGGAGAAAATATAGCCCTTTGGGAGTGTTTGTGCAAACGCTGATTCATACTGTCACTTTTTGTATTCCTCTCGGGATTAGCGAACTTAAGCCAACTTTCAATGAAGCCTGCCTACATGAATTAGTAAAAAGCTTGAGTTGAAGACTTTCGCATTCTCATCCACAATAAAATTAAGAGATTTTCAAATTTTGTTATTTATTTAAAACCTGATCTGGATAGTTTAAATATGCCTAACTCGAAATTTTCGATATGACTTTACATTAGTACTGCTATAAATGACTGTAATTTACTTAGTAAAAAGTAGGCTACCTAAGTGCATTTTAAATGAAATCAGAATTCATGAATAGCAATTCTTGAGCTAACGAAGCGTATATTTTCCACTGCTTGGGGCGCTTAATTTCGGCATAGTCGCACTGGACATAGGCCAGAAATGAACTTTGTGCGTGCACAGGCGCACAAGCGAACAGTCACATAAAGAATTCATTGACTAGCCAAAGGCGAGTTATGAAATTGTGCTCGCTGCATGCAGTAATAACCAAGTCATACTCAAAAAGTATGGTTTCCATTAACTTCCGAGCTTCCGAGCTTTCAAATTAGTAATTCTTATACATACAAATATTTGATATGATTGAATCTGTAAGTGCACAAGAGGACAGAGTTCTTATTCAAGTATATTAATACCAATTTAATGCAGTCACATAAACAACAGCAACAACAATGACATGTAAGAAAAGATATTTGTGCATGCACTTTATTTGCAAACCAAAAATGAGTCCGTAAATTATTTGGCATTATAGTCCACGAGCAAATCAAATATGTATGCAGGCACACACATAAATACAGTCATATATACATACGTACATGCGTGTATGTATGTAAATGAGCAAATACCGAATATTACTTAGTACAAAAGCTATATAACAAGTATGCCGTGCCTTGACCTAAAGAAAAATGCAAATCTTTTGTTCGGCATCCGAGCGCTCGTACGGTTCTCCTTTGCATACATACGAGTATGTATAAATGTATATGAATGCACAGCACATATATATTTATATGCTTATGTGTATGTATATTGGTATTTATGCGTATGTGCCGGTGCGGTTTATTTTTGGTACTGCCATTGCTTTTTAGTTATTTTGTTGACTATTTTATGTATTCCCTTATCATTTTGAATGCACTGCAGTACAGTTGGTTTTCTAATATTTTTCATATGCACACTAATACATATATGCATATGTGTTGAGATACATTTATGCTTTCACAAAATATTGTTTTAGGTTATGTCTACTTGCATAAAAGTCATTTACGTAAAATATTGCACAATACTTTTGCTTACCTAGAAAATAAATGAATATAAAACTTAGTAAATTGATGATAAAATATTTATTTCATATACTAAAAAAATAAAATTAAAATAATTGTCTGCTTAAAATGCTCTTATGTTGGGGCGAGTTGATTTTGGCAGTTTGTAATGACAATGTTGTTGTTTCTGCGGTGTTGCTTATTTGTATAGCTTTAGTGAAAAGAAGTTAGAGGTTGCCACCAATGTCATCTAACCGAAAATCAAGATAAACTGCCTCCATAATTATTAGATTTCTATTTAGATTATTTAGATTCTATTCTATTAGATTATTATTAGACATTCTTTTTAGATTATTAGACAATCACCGAACTACTGATCAAACGGTTAATCAACTGTGTAGCTTCAGAATCAGCAAAAAATATTCATGCCCCGAATAGAAGTTGGAGAAATTACTACATTTATCAAAGCTGAGAATCAACAAAGCTATACAAAGTTTAATAAAAATTTAACTACTTCTTAAAATATGAAACCAGAACTAAATTGAAAATAATAATGCTGCGAGTAGTCGACATAGGCAACTAGGCTAGTTAGTGATGAACTTAGAAAGAACACAATATCCCTTGGAAATTTTCAAAGTGGTTCGAAACGAAACAGTATGCTAAATAAATATTAAAAATTCTGTCGAAACTGGGAATTTGAAGAGGCTTAATCTTTTCTTCTCATCCCTCTAGAATTGACAATTGAAAGTCTAAGAAAGAGAAAGAGAGAGAGATTTTTATAATTTATATCAGAGGTTTGTGGCTTCATCTTAAAACCTGTAGGAGTCCCGATATTGTCGGAGATGATAGACAGATGGAAGAAATGAGATTCTTAATTCCTTTTGTTTGGCTCAAAGAACTAACGAAATTACAGAAAATTAAGAAATGGCACGCTAGGCAATTGACCAATTTGTATCTCAAGAAATTCAAAGCCCAAAACAATTAAATTAATTAAAAAGAGAAATAGCATATATATATATATATATATATATGAATATAATAGTAAATGCATGAAGTGCTGATTTATTATATTATAGACTACTCTCTAAAGCATATTGTCGCCGCTCAACGCTTCCAAGCAAAATCTTCATTTAATTGAAAATAAAGAGTTTAAAGGCCTATAAAATGAGGAAATATGGCTTGCCTGCCATTTTAATAAACTTTCATTGTAAAAACAACAATACATGCGTATGCACAAATGTATGTTTATATAAGACGGCACCCTGCGTATGCTTTGACAAAACCCAAAGTGTCCTCTATCAATTTCAATTTGCCTTTACTCTCGCAGCCACTAAACTTTGTCTCTGTCGCGGGGCCACAAAATGCGCTTTTAATGGGTCGCGTACACACGCACACGCACACGCACACACACATACACGCATACACATGCGCGATGTAACGCTACATACCAAAAAAGTATGGATGTGCACATGCGTTGGCAATGCGAACAACACGCGAGCACTCGAACACTTGACAACACCGCGTGACGAGGGCGTATGAGTGACTTTTGCTTTTGGTTGCTGCGCGGTGGCTGGCAGGAGCTCACGATTGCGTTTAGTGTGCTCCCTACTGTGCAGTCGACGACAGATCACATATTAAGTTGTTATTTGCATTCGAAAGGAATGCCCGAGCATGTGAGTCGGAGGTTATGTGGCTATATCTTTGAAGGTAGGGGAAAGTGTGGCAGCCTGTCGCTCGTCGCCTGCTTACAGCTTTTACAATTTTATTACGCGCTGCGCTTGACGCCATTAAACAGCAGCAGCCAACTGTGGAATGGTGAAATGTTTTATTTTATGCGCCTTTTTTATGCGCACACATATTTTTTCGACGTCAAACACACGCACCCTTGCACATGCGTATAAATAAATTGCTTTTAAGGAGCGCTATCCTTGTAAGGACGGTGCTCAATTCAGCAATAAATTATATATATATTAAACTTTTCCTGATATATTTCTGCCGAGGAACGATGAAGCAGAGAATACGCATTTTCGCAAGTGGAAAAGGTAGTACTACTAATAAGATATTGAACCTAATATAGACATTATTAAATCAGAAAATTAAAATAAACTAATTTTTATGTAATACTACTAGTTGAAATTGCAAGTGTTACTAGTAAAAAGTAATGACAAAGCATGAGCAACGCCTAGCAACGGTGACTTCCTTCTATAGAAGCAGATGACCTTATTTTTTAGTGCACAAAATTAGGAAATGTTAGTTTCCAGTTCCCTGGTATTTTGATGAATAATTGCTTTGCCTGGACTATTTTGAGACGTTTTTTAAGCATGATCAATATAATTAGATCAAGTAGGAGATGTGCTAACCTGAACCAGTAGGAGAGCTTAGGTGGTTGATACGAACGCGAAGCTTTAGTAAAGACTCTACCAAATATTCGTACAAGAGAAAGATTTGAAGAAAGCTAACAACACCTTCTGCGAACTTAGAACGGGACTGCCGCTGATGCTCAGGCTTCACTGAGTTCACTGACATCCATTAAACTTCTGATGCGACACAGACCGAGAGAGATATAATAAGTGGTCACAGATAAGAGAAAGCCAAATCAGAACCTTTTCTGGCAGTAGGGTTGGGTATCTGCTCTTGTTACCCCTTAAATGGATTTGAGCATGTTGAATAGATCAAGGTCATTTAGAGAATGTTAGGGACATTTAAGTCATTGAATCCGTCATTATAAAATTAGCGCTAAAGTATTAGGAAGAATCTTTAGAACTTTTTGGTGATAACTGCAGACACATTTGCTTTTGCATAGAATATTACAAACACAGTGCGACTATTACAAATACGGAGAAATGTTGAGTTTGACTACGAGGAACACTTTAATGACTTTCAGATAATGTGATTGGCGTCTAGGTAGCTCGAAAGCACCTTTAGTACTAGAGAAGAGCATAACCGATTATTTATTCCTCGAGGAAGAAATGGATTTTTCTAAAAGGACAGATATCATGTTTCTCATTGTTTGCGTAATCGGTCACAGTTGTTCACTTTCTCATATATACTGACAAGTTATACCTTATATTACGCAATCCGATTATACTTCCATTGCGATGAGACACCAATGCCGAGGATATCTAATATGTTTATTAAAACAATTTCGAAGAAATTTGAAAGAAGCTAACGTGGTTAAAAACGTTACAGTAAGATAAGTCTTTGAATTCCAAACATACAATAGACACAAAATGGAGGGTTTGCTGCTTTAGAAGAGGTGCTAAAATTCGATATCGAAATACTGTCTGTATTAATACTGATCGAAAAATTCTGTTTTCAGATTAAGATGAAGAAAAATTGGCTTAGAAAGTGTATATTCTTAAGATTTTCACGAGATGTATAGACTAAATAGAGCACGCTATACGCAAATCCAACATCGGCAGTCGCAAATTTAGAGTTCTTTTGGTAGAAGTTTAGGAAAGACCGATAGGTCAGAGCACGACCAACTTTTGGTGATAGAGTTGGCAAACTGCATTCTGAAAATATGAAAGTATGCTGGCTAATTTCAATAAAACTAGGTCTAGCTTTGGTTGAATGATGAATGAATTTGCAATTCTATTAGGAAGTCTGTCGAATTTTTGTGTGTTCTCTTTTTATTTGAAACATGAGCACTGCGCCATCGTCTCAAATTTACATGTAATATTTAAATCCATCTCTGCCACTTAGCCACTCCATACTTTCGAACCGCATTGCACGACATTTAACCTCCGAAAGTCGTAACTCAATCAGAAATGTAAACTTTCATTTCGCTTTTATTCATCTACTCTGAGCTCCTTGCCAACACGGCTACTTTTCATTTCTGCTTTCGACGCTATTCGTGCGAGCTTTTAATCATGGTCTCCTTAGCCCTTCAATTACGCTTTCTACACGCTTACACACCATTGTCTCTGAATGTTACAGCGATGAGCTGTTTTGAGACGGAAGGGAGCGCGGAGGTGGTGACGGGTCGGATATTTTCGCTTAGGCAACAAGCGGCAAACGATAGTTGGCGAAATTTTTATCGGCAACAATTGAAAATGGGAAGGAACCATTTTCATTCCGCGGATATTTTATTGTTGTATCGAATGAATACGAAAACGGGGATATCCACTCAGACTTCCTGTATTTCACCGCCTACACCACCCCGCCTAATGCCCTCATTGACATGCTTATTGTAGATCTATGTAGTTTGTGCGACATTTTTTACGTTTCCACATTTATCCCTAAATGTTTCCTTTCAATATTGTAAATGTTTATTTATCGTTTTGCAATCGTCACCTCTGCTGCTTTCAGCGCTTTGACCTTTTATATTTATACCTGGGTGTAAACTGCCTTAGACGTGTATCAAACGTTTATTAAACAATGAGTATTATATAATTTTTGCTTGATAAAATATGATCAAAAGATATATTTATATCAAAGTAAAAAATGTTTAGCTGAACACCGTCTATTCATCGGACCGTTCCACTATTTGTTCGTGTACCTAAGGTAATTCACCCTAGGATTACTCTCAGAAATCACTGGTTTAGGGATAAAGGGCTATTTGACTAGACATTCTTTATTATAAACAATCAAGTAAGCTTCTTTTAATAAAGGGCATTTTCTTTTCTCCTGCGCTATTAGAAAAATTAAATTGGAAAATTCTTAGAATGCTGATTCTTCTACCGAAGGCGGGGAGCTTAGCCATGAGAATAGCAGTATCGTCGAAAGTTTCGGAAAATAAATTCGCCTTTGATCTTCAAAAGTGTTAATAACGTTGCTTACTATTATTGTTTTCTATTCATATTCTTAAGTAAATATGACAAAAACTGGCTTTGGAAGGGTTCTTTACTTCATAATAGGTTTGTTTTCGAGTTTACCAAAAATTTACCGGAAACAAAAACTAAGGGAACTGATAATACCGTTGTATGTTATGGAAAAATGAAAGGAGTAAGCTCTATCTGAACAAAAGTACTGTCATTTTTGAAATATCATATCATGGGAGGAAGTATCAAACTTACCAACAAGGTCTCTTGGAATCGTACATATTTTACATCTTTTCGGAATCAATTTATCTTATTCTAGGATAAACATAACTATTAATTTATTATCTAACAAGGGACAACGGGAATTCAGCAGATTTATAGAATTTACGGAAAATCGGCTAAGAAAACATGTTGTTTCCAAAGCTATGAATATTCCTCACTTGAAAATAGACTACACCTCTCTGTAGTCTCTGTGTTCGTCGTCTGTCGTTATAACCACAACTAAACATAATTCAGTGAAATTAAGGTTAATTAAATTAATTTAATTTAATTAATTAATTAAATCAAGTTTATCTCCCTGTAACATCATATTGAACTGCGAAATACTGAGGAGGGAGGCTGGAAAGTTCTTTTAAAAAAAAGAGGGAGCCGCTAGGATAGAATACATATGTTTTGTAGATAGCATATTCATCCATATGTTAACCCTCAAAACCTTCAAATTACAGGTGTATAAATTTCATTATTTTATAGTTGTCGGACCATTGCTTCGTGAGTTGTAGCATTTTGTGACGAAGGTTTTGATATAAGAAAAAAACAAACTAAATAAAAAAGAATTTCATCTTAATAAAACCTAATTTTTTTGGTGCTGAAGAGCTTGAGAGCTCAAAGGAACATGTTGAACATAGAGATTGTGACATTTTGAGTAAGCGAAAGCTCTGTGCAATGTGGGTGCCGCGGGAGCTCACAATCTATCAAAAATTCTGCGCCACAAGTCAATGAAAAGTATGGCGAAATTACATGAATTGGATACTTTCATGGTATTTATTGGTATTCATTTACATTTCATCCCTACGAAGTAATATTACGCGTTTCCGTGCCTATTTAACCAATCCTTACCCATTTGTGTGTGTGTGTTTTTTTTAAGTGTTTCCTGAAATGCTTTCTTCGAATTAAAAAGCAAAAAAGGTCTGGAAAAGTTTTCAATCCGCTCGGCTCCTACTTAAATGGCTATACTATATGTTATAATGGTACACGTATATGTGTGTGTGTATTATTTTTAATAGCCTTCTCGATTGCACCTACTAGCTACTAAAGAGCATGGCGCTCATTGTTTGGTCGCTTTCCCACATGCATTTCAATATCCACTTATCCACTCTTTCAGCATAGATTTTCCATTTTCTGTATTACAATTATTGTTGTTGTCTGTTGTTGCTGTTGTTTGGTTTTTATTATGCACTCTCATTTGTTGCTGCTAATCAAACAATATTAATACCACTCACGCAATGTAGCCAAACAGCATGCCATTCAGCAACGATGATAAAACCAAACAAATACTTTGCGAAAACTTTTACGGTTGTCCAACACGATTCGCTACTTCAGTTGCTTTACAATACGATTGCATTCCATTCTGCTTCGTTTTTAGCACACCGTTATTTGTATCATATGCTTGTTCATATGAAGGACACGTACGTGCGTGCGTGCGTGTGGGTGTGTGGGTGTGTGGGTGTGTGGGTGTGTGGGTGTGTGATTTTATGTATCAGCTTTAATTTATGCTTAAAAAGTTCTCCCTCAACGCAGACGGGACAATGCGAATTGCAAAAGTTTCCTACGTCGTTATTTGGTTTCAAGCTCGAACGTGATTTGCAGAAAAAAGGAAATTTGTTCGCACTAAAAACAATAACAACGGAGCGCTTGTTCAACAGCAAGTGGCCGAAGCAGATATAAAAATGTATATAAGAGCTTTTTTAGGGGACCAAGCACTCCACGTACTGTTTGAAAGCAACACCAAATTTATCCAACTGAATTGATTACGGGTGAGTATGTTGATACCTCACCTCGTTGAAGTTATAAGAGCTAGTAATTTTCTTTGGCGAGTATATCGTTCGATTCGCCACGCTCTAATTGAAAACAACTACAATTAGGTGTGCAGCAGATGTACTACTGGTGCTGGTACGACTGGTGATACTTCAAAATCTCACACCATTGAGAAAATCGAAAATTACAAAACGGAAATTTTAACAGTAGAAAGAATCCATTTGGTGCTCTCACACGGTGATATAAGCAAAGCCAAATACGTAATATAGATTGGTATTATAAATGAGCCAGAAGTGAGTATAACGACACCCATGAAACTACTTTAATTAATAAAAATATTATTGTCTAAAAATAAGTAAAAAGTTATATATAGTCTTTATCGTTCCTCTCGGTAAATAGTCTAGATGTAAATAGATGGCTCTGAAATATTTGATTGAGGCTTTGCATATGAGCACACATTTATTACCTGCTCACACAACTCTTTCAGCTTGATCGAAATTTCGCACTTTATCCACGCACCATGAAGCATATTACGAGATTCTCAAAATATTAAGTTCTCTGAGTGAATACTCATACCCACCGCTAAGCTAAGCCCTAGTGATGCTGTTGTGAGCTCGAGGGAGCCAAATAAATTACTGGGCGTAAACATACCAGCTCTAAAGTGGAATAAGTATTTTCTTGGTAAGCTTTTTTACTCGATCATTTATATATCAATTTCTTTGTAAGTTTCAAGTATGAATTATTAAAGCTATCTAAACAGATTTTAAAATTAAAATTAATTTTGTAAATACTGTTTCGAGGCATTTTCGCCACAATACTTGTTTTTACTTACTTACTTATTTTTACTCATAAATTAGCTCAACTAGAACTTCACACAAATTTAATTCTTTGCCTGGAGCCATATTGGAGTAAGAGATTTTGGGTTGATTCAACTGAAGGGGTGATTTTATGTAAATTTTTTCAGTTTCAGTGGCAACACATATTAATATTTTCCCTTTATACTTGTCATTAGCAAAATAGCTTTGAAAATGACGACAGAAGTCATAGCTATCATTAAGATTTAGTTAGTATTCTCAAAGATTCTCAGTAGTCAACCCACTTGTTTCTGCATATCGGATCATGTCCTCAAGTGGATAAAGACGTCGTGTGGTGTTTGCTGATTAAAAGGTGGGTCATGATCAACCTAAGCTCTCAATCTTGGCTCAAAACAGTTTACTTATAATATTTCAAGTGCGTGTCTGAAGAGAACTCCAAGCACCAACTGCACTCAGAATTCATCAAATTAGTTAACTGATTTGATTGGGAGAAGCGTTTTCTGACTTACCACAACTTAACCTTAACCATAACGAGAAAACATTGCTCTACGAAGCAACTGCCATAACAAACTTTGTTCCGAATGTCAGCCGCTTTTGAAAAACTTTTCGGCTTTTCGATATTCAAATCGAATAAAAGGTCCTATGTGGATATTACTCTTAGCAACTGCACTGAATTGAAAAAAATATTCAGACAGAAGAGTTACGAAGTGCATTTTAATCTAATCGCTATTTTAAAAGTACTTTTGACTTTTCAATGCATTTTATATTGTTTTCGATTTTATTTGCTTGTTTTTTGCACAGCGAATTCCTACGCCAGATTTTGTTCAAAAAAGTTTGCTGAATGACTAAGTAAGTACAAAAAAACGTCTTTGATTCGCTTAATCAAATGCAAATATTTGCCTTTTCTTGCACACAGCCATGCACCTAAAAGTATGCAATGCCTCGTGAACTGCAGAACTTAAGGGCAAAAATTTCTTATTTTCTCAGCAATTGAATATACAAAAGTTAATATGCCTAGGAGTTGACAAAATGAGGTTAGCAGATTTAAATCTATGAAACGTGCGTAAGTAAATACAAATTTACATGTGCTCACTAGGGTGGTACTCAAGAATTAAATCAACTTTTCCGATCTCGCCCCTTAATGTATGCTGCAACATTTAAAATGTCATATATACATTTTTGTCTTGATTGAAGGTTATTAAGATGAAAAGATTGATTGTTCCTTACACTCTCTAATCTCGGACTAATTTGTTTTTGATATTTTTCAATAGAGTAGAGTACAGTTAATTCAAGTGCAAAGAAATATTTTGTTTACTTAGGGAATTAGATGATTTGAGCTTTGACCCTTGCGAAACCCGTCTCGATCTTCTTCAGCCGTAAGCAGAACTTATCAAATATTGTCGTTTCGATTCGCCACTTTTCTGCTCACTGCAATTGAATGCTGTGTTGAATCGAATTAAGAAGAGCTTGAAGGTACCTAGTTAAGCTGATATAAAGTCTATTTTAAAGCCGTTTGATCAATATATACCCCTCTATGGTGTTTACACTTGTTCCTTGTTTGATTAGCCACTCTCCAAAGCTTGGTGAAACGAAACAGCTGCTTTCGACCAAAGTGGCATTCACTTAAGGTGTTTAATTTAGGATGTCTTGTCTACAATTTTTTATTTCATAAATCTAAGGGTCACCCTACCCTACAACCATGTGTATTCTATTGCTAAAAAAGTGAAAAGTCAAAAATGTTTACGAAACTTTAGAGACATACAAGCTGAGACCCCATTCACGTATACACTCAAAACTGACATATGTGTGAACATATTTATTTGTATTATTCTTATTTATGTGCGTGTGTTTCGGCAGCGGAAAGCAGTTATAAAAACAATTTCTGAACTTTTTAAGTGGTCTTAAAAAGTTTTCTTAACGTTTTTCTACAATTTCTCACAACTTTTTCTTAGACTGCATGTATATCGCGTTTCACTGCGCTCCACATACTTATGTCTCCCGCTGTCTGTTAAGTCACAATATCTGCTAGCGGCCTCAAAGATTAATCTCTTAATAATTTATTTGTTGACAACTTTAAAGTCGAATCAACTGGCTCGGTCTTCATGTGTATACTCTATATACACCTTACTCTCCACCCACAGGCCTGCTCACAAACCGTTACATTTTGGCGCTACACTCTCTTCGCTCCAGCATAATCAACAAAACCAAGAGTTGCCAATATGTTGAGTTGCTGCTGGCAAGCAAGCACAAAAATAAATTGGAAATTTTGAAAGAAATTTGGAAATGTAAATTTTTGATGATTTTTCTTCTTTCAAAAAATATTCGTAATTCTGCGAATTTTCTTGCTCTGCTCTCTGCCTTTCTCTCATTTTATTCGCATCGTGGTGAATTTCTTGCAGGTTAAAATCAAGTATTTTGTTGTCAATATTTTGACAGAAATTTTTACTAAGTTGTGTTTGTTCAATTTGTTCGATTTGTTCGATTTGTTGACGGCACTTACAACATTTGTTCGAAAATAGTTTTTATTTGTCTATATAGCAGAAATTTGCATTTACTTCGACTAAAAGTAGATAACTAGTCGAAGTAAGCTCAACTTATCAAGTGAATAGTTTACAAGTCTATCAAGAAAGGGTGGAAAGATAAATGAGTAAGTGCGCTTAAGAAACACTTCGAAACACTTCGAAACACTTCGAGACTTTTGCTTTTGTTTGTAAGTTGTTTTCCTTGTGAATTATTTTACCATTTGTACAAAAGCTAGATTAAGTTGGGGTTTCGGAATAATAAAAGAGCTGTGTACTGCTAATAAAGTAAATATCTTTTGACTTATGAAAGTGTCCTGATGCTTCGAAGATATTGCGATAATTTCTTACTCAGATTGAAAAAAATACCGCACAATTTAACGAAATAAATTTATAAATTATAGACAAAGTATTAATTTAAGGATTCTGAAGCTGAAACTTCAGTTTGGGTTACCGGTTACCGGTTGCGGAACGGTTCAAGTTATATATGAAAACAGAAAGTAAGGAGCATGAATTACAAAAGTTCTACCCAATAGCTAGTCATATATAAAATTCGTCTGAGAGACGCCTAAAAATATTGAAAATTTTTAATAAAATATACACCAGAGTTACTTTGAAACTTCTTCTAAATATTGCAGTCAATAACCCAAACCACAGGGACAATATTACTATTTACTTACATGGATTTAAGGTCTATGCATAACTTACACTAATTTCTTATCAGAGTGTTAAATGATACCTAGAGTGAGATTTCTAAGCATTTATTTCTACTATTCTAATCTACAGATCAGAATCAGCAGTGAAATACACGGAGTAGTCGAGAAATCGTCAGTCTATTAAAAAGTTGAAATTTTGTAATTTTTATATATGGTCTGCAAAAGTCATGACTATCAGTCGAGTTAAGGTATTCTACATTACTCTCGAGAAAGGAAAGTGTTAGTTAAAAGTTCTTCAGCTTTGTAGATGATGGCGTTTAGAAAGAAAATGATAAAATATAAAATTGTGAGATAAAGAAAATCGTAGATATATATACATATAGTTCAACTTGGCTCAAATTGATGTTTCTCAACTGACAAAGAAACTATAATGAGGCTCTTACCGTTCCTAAATAAGCAAAGATCGGAATAATACTCAAAAGAGTCTTCTTATTATCTGTTAGCAGCCTTAATATAATTTTAAAGAAAGAAAGGGTAGGAAAGAAAGGGAAGGAAAGGTTTAAAGATAGGGTAATATACAGCCACGACAGTGATTTCGATTAATGAAATTTTAAAGTCAAAATTCGTGCCAAGTTGACTGCTTTACCATATATGCGTTACCTCCCGATATTAGCGAGCGATTAGGCATACGATGAACATTAAAAAAAAAAGTTCAGCCAAAGACATTTTCACTTTCATGGTTATCGCACATTAAAACTACAATAATCTCATTCTCGATTAATGCGATGCTTGTAATACCCCCTTTAAATTGCATATTGTAAATAGGTGAAGATGTGTATGCAATCATAAATTGTGTGTTTTCGGTTTTGGCTTAGTACACCACTATCTATGATCACCTGAAATTGGAAGCTTGCCTGTTTATACACGCTTATTGCATAGAGTAGTTTAGATACAGGGGAGATTGGCGATTATGAAGACCATGTAGGAAACATAATAGGAGAGAGTTTTATATATTTCACACCATTCTTTAATTTAGTGAAATATTTACAAGAATTATATAAACGAACTGGTATGTCCACATATTCGGTTTGCGTGGCGTGAGATAATTAATCTATTAATCTGATTAATCTATGAAGTCCATTTTCGGTAGTAATAAACATTATGCCAAGGGAAATATTCTCTCAAAAATTTATTGTAATACCTCCAATATTGATGTAATATTTAGTATAACGCCAAGTCCTAGGAGGGAACTGAACTCGATAAAGCCCTTTTTTTGCCAGGGATATGGTGTACACATGATAGGATAAACATTCTTCCAAAAGGTAATTATCGTTAGAGAAAATATCAGACATGTGACCGATATGTACAGAATAAAGTCAACGAGAAGAAAGGTAATTAATTTATTAATGATATGGGCCCTAAGCCAATATGTAAACCAATTGCATCCATTTTTTGGTAGCACTATATATTATACCAAGGAAAACTTTCTCACAAAATTTAATTGAGATACAACTCAGGCAGACCGATAAATATAGTATAACATATATATATATATTATATTATATATAAATATAGTATATAAATATAGTATAGGTATATTATATGGGGTCTAGTGGAAGATATTGTAAGATATAATCCATCTGAGGGTCTAAATTATAATATATAATAAAATTAATTGAACTGAATGTTGCGAAAAATACAATCAGAACAACAACTAGTTTCGATTGGAAGAAAATGTCGTAAGGCCTATAATACTGAAGGCCGAAATGGAGGCAAGAAAAAAAGAGCGGCTATAATATTTAAAGTATTTTTGTAACTTTGATATTAGATCCATAAGGAATATTAAAAAATTCAATGAGAGTAGTAAATTATATATTTTCTTTAGAATCAAACAATTGCATTTATTGAACATTATTATGTAATGTAATTTTTTCTGTTGTGGAATATATTGTGTGCCGTGGATATATGGAATTTTGCGGAAGATATGGTTCTTGTGAATAGCAATGACCTCTTAGCACTTTCTTTTTTATATCATCGAGCAGTGAATGTGATGATCTGACATTCAGTGAAGCAGGCTTCTCGATTCTGACCGCATTAGGTGGAGAAATCGCTTCTGCAGTCTCAAAATATGAAATAAATCAATAATTAGAAAAGACAAAAAAAAACAAAATTTTAAACTTGTCACCATGGTGATAAGCTATTTATTACACATTGACTTCATATACCAATAAGAGAACAATCCTAATTTTCTTTAAAAAATTTCCTTCTACATATAAATTTTTCTTGCAGGCCACATTTGCCACGATGCATCGTTCTCATGTTGGTTTTTGGTGTGCAAGCGAGCACCGAATTCTTAGCTGCGCCAGAGATACCAAGCAGCGACAAATCTCGTTCGCATCATTTCACTTGGAGTCAGTCCAAATAAACTGTGGCAAGCCCATATATACACACACGCACATGCACACATTGATATAGCCAGCGTAAGCTGAGGTGACTTGCGCACGTACAAACACACGCACACACACATATTATACTAATGCATAACAGCACACTCTTAAAGGTAACATAACTTTAAAATCAAATGAAATTTTCCACATCGCACAGAGAAAGGACCAACCGAAAGTGGAACTGATGCGGATGCCACCGCAGCTTGCAACTGCAAAACTTGACTGCAATATGCAGCTACTGTTGTTGTTGTTGTTGTTGTTGCAGTTGTCACCTTACCTTAACGGTGGTAGCCTGAAATCAGCTGCGGCAAACAATTCTCCTGGAAATTGTTGTGGAAAGTTTTGCGTTGCAACGAAACAGAAACAGAAAGCAAATACAAAAACAAAAACGAAAGCAAAAAATCAACCAACATTTTCAAAATAAACAACAACACGAACGAAATGGCATACTACAACAACAAATTGGTGCAGCCTCACAAGCAACCTTGGCAACAACAAAAGTTAATAACCCGCCACCATAGCAACAAAACTTCGCAAATACAGCTGTAGCAAGCAAGTTTCAGAATAAAAAAAACCAAAAAAAAAACCAAAACAACCGTTAAAAATAAAAGCACAACCTAACTTGTAACTCGTGCAACTACGGTTTGTTCAACTTATATAGCAACAACAACGCAGAATAGCAAACAACCAACATAACAGACAACAGGCTGTTCCATGCGGCCTCTTCGACCGGCACATGGTGGGCTTCTAAGGTGGTGCTTCGAGCGGCAGATCGTTGTCATGTACTGACAAGATTATTGTCGAGACTAGAAAAAGTGTTTTGAAGTTGCTCTTATTTAGAGGATACAAATTTGCATACCCAATTGTTATTTGGAGAAATCCTGCTATGAAATAAAAGTTCGGAAAATTAGAAGATCGCGTTTTAATAAAGTTAAAAGCTTCCCGAAGCAGTTCGGAAAGTGGGCTTCACGTTTGTGGCAATTCTCAGACGACTCCCTCTATTTCTAAAATGAGAGACGATGCATATGGATCCTTCATTTGAAGCTTTATTCAAAACATTTTCCATATAAAATTTGGCACCACTCAAATACTCTCTTCTGGAGAAACAGGTGAGTCTAAAAAAGTTCTTATAGGAAGTCTTTGTCAAACGGCCTTAGAGTTTCTAATTTTTTAGAAAAAAACTTCTTCTGAGATATAGAACTTCAATTAAGAGTGGTGGTAAGTTAAATAGAAAAAATTGCGTCAGTATGTATACGATTCACTCTTACACATTTTCTAGAAGCTGGACGGAGCTTATTCTATTCTTTCGACAATTCGGAGCTTTTCTATAATGGAGATTATGCTAGCGCAGACAAACTGGTATATGATTGAAGTTATGGGCGTTAAAACTAACTTACCTAAAAACAATCCACATGAAAAACTTGGAACACCGAAATTAGAAAAAGTTTTAATTTAAAATTTTTTGTTATAATTTTATGCACCGATTCACGTATGTAAATTAAAAAACTTTATAAACAAAAGTATTTAAAGATAAAGGATGTCTCCAAATATATCCTTTATGTTTAAAAAGCGCACAAGCTTTCGCTGACTGGGTAACAGATTTCGATTATATTTTTAATTTCAAAAATTAAAGAGGAACGTTATGATGAAAATACACTTGCCGCTTTGCAATTTGACAGCTGAAGAAACAACGAAATGAAATTTCAAAAAAATTCATCAATCAGTCTCTCAATTTTTTACAAACTCGCTTAGAGAAATTTCGCTATAAAAAGTGTATTTTAAATCACTAAATATAGCTTTCATCGAATATCAATTAAGTCTCGGTGTTGTGCTGCTTTTTGGCACTTGGTAATTCAATTTCGGAAAAGATGTCGAGTATTTCGAAGTCTTCGAAGTCGAAGCCACCTCCAAAGCTGCCGCCGCAGTTATTTTATAATCATCGGCAGATGGCGCTGCGGAACGTGGCTTTTGCCGTCGCCTCAGCTCTGTTCGCCGCTATGTCTTTCAACATACTCCATAATAAGCCACGCAAGAAGAAGTATCGCGACTTTTACAGGTGCGACATAAATTTCTGCTTTCCAATATTATAATGAACAAAAACGTTCTGTTTTTCTTGAACTCAGCAATTACGATTCGCAGAAATCATTTATGCGCATGGCAGAGGGCGGATATTTACACTCGTGCCCACCTTGTTCTTTGAAGGAGGATGACGAAAATGATGCCGATAAAAAGAAGAAAAAGTAAATTGAATATATTTTCCTAAGAAAATTAATGGATTATATTAAATGGCTATGAAATATAGATGTTTTATAAAGAAAAATCGAGTCTGCAATTTTTATAAGTATATATACGGAAGTGATTAAAAAGAGTAATCCGTAAAGTTTCCCTAAATGTTTGTGAAAATAACTATATCTACAAAACCCGAAAATATATGGCCATATATCACCAAGAGTATTGGTTGATTGCTAAGATGCACATAATAAAAAAGATTTCAATTTTCTTATATTTTGGTAGAAAAAAACATTGAGTAATAACCAGAAACACCCTTTTCTAGTAAGAAGAACTTTAGGTTTGAAATCTCCCGTAGAGTCATACCAACTAATAAAGACCTATTTGGTTTAAGTAGACCAATCGGTAGTAAAGACCTCTCACCGAACCAAAGTAAACTTGTATCTTTATTAAATACTTTGATAAGTTCCTCGTCATAATTTTGGTGTGCGGCAAAGGGGTCGGTTTCGATAAGTCGGCGTCTTTTTCTTATCGGAAATACAACCATAGGTTTGCCAAGAACTATCGAGGAACGAAGGCTATTAAAACTAACTTTTCTTATAACTATGCTTTTTCTCAGTCGGACAACGAACACCTCACCTTATTTGGATGGTGGTCATCATAATATGGAGTTTAGAACTATAGACAATGAGAATGATTATAGTGGTTCTCCAAACCATCCTGTAGAAACGTTTCCACAACATTAAAAAACCCTTTCGGAATGACAAATAATATATCAGCAAATCTATGAACGAGATGTTATATCTCTATAACGACGTAGTTCTTGTTGATTCTTCCGAAGGAAAGCACACTCTCTGGTGCTGTAATTTCACAATGCGGTACCAACAGAAGTGAACGTAGGTAAACAACGTGCTATCGCATTCAATCTCCGTTTGACAAACATAAATTTTATATAACTTGCGCTTGACTTTTATGCTCAATGGATTAACTCAGTGGAAGTGTTTGATACCATTTCAGGAACTACGTTATCGACCATATTTTTACCAATTCTAAAAAATTCGCCAGGTACATCGAAGGTATGACTACGGATATTTTTCAATTCCAGTCTACGAAAGCTATAGGAACTCTCTAGATGACTTTTCTCCATGCAAATTTGACACCTTGTTTCAGACAAATTTTTTAACCTAAAAAAAGGGATCTAAGAAAACTGAAAGAACTCTTTACAATTATACTCTTTAACATTATTGGAATGATTTTTGATCTTTAATGAAATTCTAACCTGAAAAAATAAATTCTAAAAGAAATAATGTTTTTTGGTACTATATTTCGTTCTTTCAATTCATTCCCACCTCCGTCAATTTCTCTCAATTTTTATCGATTTATTTATTGTGTATGAAAAATTACATTTTTATAATGACACCGCATAATAATTTCAACTCTTTCTCTAATTTTGTACCAAAGAAACGTTTCTTCGCACATACATATGTACTTCATGTACTTCTTGTTAGACCACTTATCGACACCTTTGCAGCAGTTGCCTTGGTAAAGTATCCGAAACCAATGAAGAGTTGACAGTTACGCATGTCAATGGAACAGTAGAGTCAATGGAAAACTAATTCGAAATATCAATAGAATTCAATGAATGAATAAAATAAATAAAATAAATCACCACTTTATGCTGGGTGCAGCAAAGCAAGAAAAGTGCGAGGAAAATTTACACAAAATGTCAAATGTGTATGTGTATACATGTATTAATAACAATAGTAAGATGGCGCTCTCATTCCTGGCAGATATTTGGCCGGACTTCTTCTACGCCCTACGAAGGGGTGCATGTAAATTTTGAAAAACCCTCTAAATAGCTGAGACATTATCATGCTTTAAAAGCGTATGCTATGATGTAACTGCCGTTATGTGACTGCTGTTGAAGACAGACTTTTCTCCGAAGTACACAATTTTACGACCCCTAGGTTTCGAACCCAAGACGCTCGGAATGCTGCCCGCGCACTTAAACCATTTCTTCTCTTTCATGTATCATATAGTAGATGTATGTACCATAAATTGAGACATATACACATTCTCTCCCACCTACCACTCGCACACCCGTCAACAAAAAGCAAATAAAAATCGAGCAAACATTTGGCATGTAAACAGTTGAGCACATTTGATTGTGTATGTATTTGCAAAAAAAATCAATTGATAAAAATCTCTATTTCGTCGAAAAACTTTTATACCGAACGAAAAAGTTTCCACTTCACAATAAAAAAAGGGAATAAAACGACAGTAGAATTTTGTAGGACCATAGTTGAGTTGGTGGTAAAATTAAAAGTGATTTTTTATTTATTTAACAGTAAAAAGTTTTCAGTAACAATCACTGTGGTATCTCATATGTTTACAATCATATTTTTGTACTTAAATTGCGATGTGTCTGTATGAGAATGTGTCATGAGCGCCGTTGTCATCACAAAGCTGCTTAGCGAAAAATGCTCCAAGTGGACGAGAGATGTTTTACTACTAGAAGATATTCTTTTTTTTTATTTCTTTCTTAAAGTTAGTTGTTGAAAATTAACAGACTTTCGAACAGGTGGGGAATGTATTGTACGGTGAAATAAAAAGCATGTAAAGTAATGTTAAAGTTGGGCGTAGCATTAGACACGCTTGTAAGAACTAACTTAGTCTGTTAGAGCTTCATATTAGGGAAGTAGGGCCTAGAAGTATGGCCCGATCTCATCCATTTTTGACATTATGCGGCATTATATTAAAAGAAACATGCTGGCTTAATTCAGATGTGTCGAATATTGCCTGATAATAAATGTATGCGAATGTCTATATAGTGGCGTTAATAAAAAAATGTTCATGCTTAGTGAGCAGAAAATCCAATCGGAATCCCCATTCCCTGAAAAACCATTACACGACCGCAAAATGACAATTTTTGAAATGGAACGAAACGAAACGAATCATGTTGGCATCGATGCATGTTGGCTCAACATGTCTACTTGTAAATCAACAAGAATTATCCTAGATGTCTGATGTCAAAAAGAGGTAAACCAGGATGACCAAGTTATCCCCGGACCATTCGCAAGCTCAAGACAAAATCTATCCTTAATTAATGTTACATTGAAAAGCAGCCCAAATAAATTCCAGAGGGCCAAATTAAATAAAATAAGTAAGGAAGGTTTAAATTCGAGTGTGACCGAAGATTCTATACTCTCGCAATGTGCAAGGATCAGAGGTGGGGAAATGTTTTCAGGTGCTGGCATAACTTTATATTAAAAAATTTTGCTTAAGAATTCAACATTTGTCATTCGACGCAATTGCGAATGGATTGCAATCATATTTGGCATCACATTAAATTTTACGGATCATATACTCATAAAGTCAATCCAATTAAGACAAATCATTATGATGACAAATCATGATATTAGTGCTGTGGGAAGATACATCGATTTCACTAATTTTTACCACCAAACTGCAGTATATTTCAGATTATATGTTAATTTAATTTCGCTAAGATATCTTACATATTGACCGTTAAACAGGGAATTTTGAAAATTCTCGTAGTAGGTATATGGAGGAAGTACTATCCCGATCTTATAAATTTTTGCACCAGGAAACATTATTACCAGAAAAAGATGTTATCTGAATTTTATTAAGATATCCCGCAGATTGATTAAAATATACAGTATAACGTCTACCGGAGGTCCGATTTTTATTTTAGGAATATGGAAGCTAAGCTCAATACCTCCTAGCTGATTATACCCATTTTCGGCACAAGGGCACATTATTATGAATTTCACTAATACATTTAACAGAGTGACCGATATTTTCGGTAACACTGTACTTTAAAAATGAAAAGCAGTGAAAGAAACAGATTTCCATTTTCGAAGACAATGATCTCTTCTTTTACATTTATCGCGATCCATTAACTTTCTCGAGGCCATTGACCTCTTTGTTTATCTCTAGCGAGGTCAACAGCTTTTGTTTACCCTTTTTTACCTTTTTGTTTACCTTTAATGAGGTACACCACACTTCCTGAGGTCAATGACCTTCAGCTTTGTTTACCTTTAGCTAGCTCAGAAACCTTTGTTTGCCTTTTTGTTGTGGATTTGAAACCATATCACATATTATCATGGAAAGATAATCCTCCAATTTCATTACGATATCTTACAGATTTACCGTTATGTGTGGTATAAAATGTACCGTAAGCTTGAAAATCTGAATATTAGGTCTAAATAGGGGGCCTAGGGGAAGTATTTAACAAATTTCTGATACCAGAGCACACTATTATCATTGAAAGATAATCCTCCACTTTCATTACAATATGTTACAGATTTACCGATATTTTCGGTAAAAAGTTGTTAAAGACACTGAGGTCCATATATTGGGTATCTGGTGGCTTGAAAAGCTATAATCAGATTTCGACTATTTTTACTTATGACATGGCATATCTTGAACGTACTATTCGTGAAGAGCTTTATTCCGACATCATAATTGATGCTCGATTTATCTGCTTTAAAGTGAAAGTATCAGATGAAACTAAAAATTTGGTTATATAAGAAGTAGGCGTGGTTTTTATCAAATTTCATAGATTTTCACAGCGTGACATAAGAATGCAAATATAATCATGTATCAAATTTGATTTAAACCGGTTAAGGCGACCTTGAGATATGGGACTGCTCCTAAAAGTGGGCTGTGCCACGCCTATAACCAAAACTTTACACGGATACATAGCAATGCAGCCCTTCCGTATCATATTCGCTGCAAAATTTAATCTTTCTGACGTGTTCTTTCAGCGCGTTAACGCCCTTTTAGTAGTTTTCAACATAACCTTTGCATGGGAGTTAGGCGTGGTTATTATCCGATTCACTTATTTTCTTAGTTCAGAAAAACTTACTCACAGCAAGTTTGATTGCTATAGCTTTAACGGTTTCCGAGATATACATATTAAACCTTTTGGGGGGCGGAGCCATACCTTTTACTTTTACATTTTACACTTTTACTTTATCGGTTTTCGATTAATGGCAGCAGTCCAATTACGCCCATCTGCAACACCAACCGTCTTACGGTTGCAAAGAACATGTGTACCAAGTTTCCTTATTATCGTTATCGCTAGCACGGGCGGACGGACGGACGGACAGACAGTCACTCAGATTTCAACTCGACTTTTCATTCTGATCATTTATATTTATATTATATTATTAGATATATATATATATATAATATCTATATATAATCTATATATAATATATTCTATAAATATATTATATAAATATATATATATATCTGTCTAACTCGATTAGTTCTGGGTGTTTCAAAAAAACGTTAGGGGAACAAAACTAATATACTCTCTAGCAACATATTGCCAGAGTATGAAAAATATCGCAAAACATTATAATACAAATAATTTAGGCCGCTCCAAATCAGATTCTCTCTATAAATTGTGATGATTTAAAGATCGGCAAAATATGACTTAATTTTTGTTAAACAGAGACTAATCATCCACTATGTGACTCCTGACTTGTTTGTTCTGACTTAGGTACAATAATCACTCAAAGAAACGGAGGTACCGACAATCACATTGTGTTTCTAATTGCAAATCAAAGCGATCGGATGTATCAGCACTATTTCGAAATGAGGTTATGTATGCGAAAAGTTTATATATAAACTCCCAAGCGGGAACAGGATTAACAGTACCCAGATGGCTAGTTATGCAAATACATAGAATAATTAAAAGACACATAAAGTTCTATCCTTGGACAAGCACGAACCTGTAATGCAGTTTCAGGATCTTCTGAAGTTCAGAGGAGAGCACAGCAAATCTTGGTCTCTAATATGCGTCGAACCACAAAAATACTTCGGGAGAACACAGCAAATCGTCGAAGTTCTCTAATGAAATTGGAAAATATCTCATCTGAGCTGCTGTATAATTGATACGAAGAACTCTGTAGCATATCCATGTAGCTTTACTCATTAGCGACGACAAACTTCAATATAATAAACCATCTGAGGAAGCTTTTGTGAGAACAAAACGAGATGAGGGTACATTTTTTAAGTTCCTCCATTTCTCGTGCACTATATGTTGTACTTGTAGTATTTCAGTCACGCGCACTCATCGAAATTTATTTGTGGCGATGTTGCAGCCAGTGTTTACCACACCACGTCATTAAACTTCTAAGCTTGAATTATTGTGGAGCAGCTCTCATTCACTCAATCATTACTACATCTAGGCAGCGACAATTTTCAGCCACTCCCGAACGAAGGCAAGGAAGACAAGTTAGTGTTAGTGAACAGTGGACAGTGAACTGGCAAACCTAACCAAGATAACCAAAGTACACACACAAACACCCGACATAAGCAATATTAGCTGTGTTCCTAAAGTACAGAGTACAACATAAAGGACACAGAAACACAAAAACAAATACTAAGCACTTCAGCAAACATATGCACTGAAGTAAATGTACACTTTAGCCGCTCAACCGGCTCCTCCAACATTAACCAGCAACCAGCGCACACAGTCAAGGCTACTTGGCTTGAGCTCATGAGCTCAGTTGCCGCGCTTGGTCAGCTACTGAACGGTACTGTACTGAACTGGACTACTGTAGCGGTTGTGTGCATCGCTGGTTGTTGGCGGCTGGTGTTTTGTTCTAACTTTGGCCATTATTCAATGTACTTATGTCCTTTGCTTTCACTGATATTGCCTTTGTTTTCCACTTTTTTCATTCTTTCCTGCAGTCCAAGGCGTGTGAATGCGGGAATGTATGTCAGTCTGGACGTGTGTAGCTCCACTAACTGCTCGCCCTAAAAATTGGTATGGTGGCTGTGTATGCAACATATCGAATGTCGTTCCGGCGCATAATGAAACGCTGAACGAAGTAAACATAAAACTACAAACAAAAACTTGGTCAAGGTTGCCATTCATTGTACTCATTGTACACTGAGCAAAGTATCATGATATGTATCGAGCGGCGGCGGAAGAGAGTGCTGCAGCGAACGGATGCGCAAACATATGTAAACATGAACGCTGTTTTGTCCAAAATCAAGTGCATAAATGTATAACGGTGTAGTTGTATGTTTTCTTGGGCGTTTTATGTTGTAGTGGTGAATTTTTGGATGTGCATAAGTGAATTCGACTACCAAAATTGTATGCATTATTTTCAAAATATTCTAACAATCCAATTAGAGAGCATCATCAAACTATTGTGTAGTTAGTTATTCGTTTATAAAAAATTCTATTATTTTCAGCTAATGGGTTGGAAATTTTAAGACTAGGTTGCTTCCCTTAAAATGTAGTGGGTTTCATGGTCAAAATTTATGCACCATTATAGCAAAGTACAATAATTTTACCTAAAAGAGAAAGTGGCAACTCTACAAGCGAGCAAACTGTGTCTGAATAATATAGTATTAACATATAAGACACACCAATTTAAGTACATACTGAACCGATCAACCAAAAAAAATAAAAAAGATTGTTGAACTAGAGCAAAACATAAAAATAATACTCAACTCTAAAAATATTTAAAAACAATTATTCATTTATAGTTTTCAAATTTTCCACATGAGTTAGATAAGTAAACAATTTTACTGATGTATTTAGCATACACATCTAGTGCCATCTTTTGGAGCATATATCAAAATAATTTCCTCTGCTTTACTCTCTTCAATAGGTGGCAACTCTATTTTGGAAAGTTTAAATTAAAGGCATTTTGATCAAGATCCGATTTCCAGCGTTGAAAAGCGTTGAAAAAAATTTTTTAAACATAAAGTTTTTAATTAAAAAAATTTATTTCTGTTTGACTTCAGTTGAAAAATGGCAACTCTATACCAAATTACGTTTAATTTAAAAGTTCTCGAATGTTTTTGTGAACTATTTGCGTTTGCCAAGAGACTTCTTTAAATTTACTTCTTTGATAGGTGGCAACTCAATTCTAAAATATGTTAAAATTAAAAACCTTCAGTACTCTTTTCAGAAAACAATTTTAAAGGAATTTTTTTTGTATATTGGGGCATAGTTTGCGGTATTATAAGTTTTACGTTGTTCGACAGCTCCATTGAAAAAAAAAAAATGAAGATAAGAGTGTTCTAGTATACGTTGCATAGCCATAGAATGATATTCTAAAGAAACATTTTAAATTTGTTTTCACTCCTGAGACAATGTGAAGCCTCTCTGGAATGCCTAATCGAAATTTTATTAAAATCAGTACAGTCCTTTTCGCATTTCGCGAACAGGAAAAACGGATTTCAATACACTGAGAGTGAGGCGGATGAGTCTGAGTGTGGTGGACCAGAATCCGTCCACATTTGAATCAATAGCGATGAATAGTAATGGTTATACATATGTAGCGGAGGATTGAGATTGATCGCTAGACAGTGAGTCCTTTTGGGAGTACTATCGAAATAACGGCTCGTCCATATAATATATAAATAAAACTTCACCAATTCAATTGATTCAATGGGTGCAGAATTTAGGGAAGCCAGGTTCGACAACTGGTTATCAAAATCAACGTTGATCTAGCCAAATTACAACGACAGGGTATACCGAAAAAAATATAGTATATAGGAAGGTATACTTGTGATAATTTATATTTACTACTCGAGGGTGATCTGTCGCCTTCATTTATTTCTCTTTGAAAGACTAAATCCAACGACCGAGCCTTTAGTGGAATATAGGCCCTATCACGCTCAAACAAAGTTCTTTGTAGGTTTGTAAAGTCTTTGCTCCACTAAAGCTTTTTTCAACCAAGAATTACTTAAGTCTCTATACGGCTTTTTTGCTTAATTCTAACAAAGATAGTTTCCATTTTTTTACACTGCATAACCGCATAACTACCTAGAAGCCGTTATTAATATTTTTTTTTTTGAGTTTAAAAAACTTCTTTTTTTTAACCAAATAACAAAGTATGAGATTTGATAAAAATATGAAAGAAAATTCTATACTACACTATGTTGTACCAGATAGTATTTTTATCCGCTCGTTTTATTAAACACTTTCTGTTATTTATAGTCGAAAAATATTACAATATTAAATGACCTTTTGTACACTATTTCATTGCACTAAGAAATAAATGCACAGTAGATAGAGGCACAAATAACTGTCAAATTGATTGCCAATGCATGGCAACGTCCAAAAAGTTTCACACATGCACACACTCCCACACACACAATGAAGTAAATATATATGTGCGCGAATAGTCATTTATGGAATTTTTAAAATTGAAAACAATTAATTACAAGGCTTCGAAATGACAACCTACTCGCCTGTGCAGCAAAGTGGTGCAATGTGCAACGGGAGAAATGGAGGAAATAAAAAATTCACAGAGACGTTAACATTTTAATTAAAACCAATGCAATTGCGGAGTAGGAGCGGCGAATCAATTCGAGAATTCCAAGCAATATAAACATATTTATGTCTGTATAAGTGAGCATATATTTTTTATCATTTATGTGAGCATGAGTTTAAATCTCTGCGACATGATATATGTCACCAATTATAGTTGGGAAAATAAAAAATTTAAACAAGTAAGGAAGATCTAAGTTCGGATGCAACCGAACATTTCATATTCTCACAATTCACAAGGATCAAAGGCGGGACAATTGTTTCGGGTGTTGGTAAAACTTTATATTAAATAGTGTTGCAAAAGAATTGCACATGCATCATGCCATGAAATATTTAATGGATTGAAATCATATTTGACACCATATTAACTTTTATTTAAGGTTATATACTCATGAAATCAATCTAGCTAAGACTAGACTAAGACTAAGACATCTACATTCATTATATTAGTGCTGTGGGAAAGTACAACTGCCATAATTTTTATTACCGAATGACATTTAATTTTGTTAAGACATCTTCTATAGAGATATATCCGATATAACCTCAACTAAAGGGACGAAATTTAATATATTGTGTATATAAGGAAAAAGTCGACCAAAAAGACGTAAATCATTATATTAGAGGGATGGGGTCTAGACCAAGGTACATTGGGGCTAAGATCGGGTACTTTGGGGCTAAGGAAGGTCTGAGCAGATAACATTTGCTTTTGGTATTAAACTAAAGTATGATCTAGAACATATTTCCACAATTTGACCGACATATTCGGCATAAAGTTCCCCAAAATAACGATAATAATTATATGTAACATATGGGGGCTTAGGTAATTCGTAGATCGATTTCTCATTTTTGCCAATAAACCGTGGTCTATTCAAGATTATGCGTTCATTTAATTTTGCTAAGATATCTGTTGATCGATCGATACTCAGTATAAAGTCTACCTGAATCTTTAAAATTCTCATATTAGGTATATGAGGGCTAGGAGAAGGATTAGCTACGGGAACTTATGCATTTTTAGCATCAGGACAGATTATTACCAGGAAATTTGAAAATTATCTGAATTTCATTAAGATAGTTGCCGATTGTACACGTGTACAAGTACACGTGTGGCTTGGAAATTTAAAAAGGCAAGTATGGCAGATGGTATTAATCGGGTTACAACCACGCCTAAAAAATTCTGTTAATTGAAAAACTGTAAAGTCCAAATATTAAGCAAGAAATTAAAATGCAAATCTGTAATTTGGTACAAGGAATCGCAGTACAGAGGGCTCCTGTGGTTAAAAAGTGTTCACAAACCAATTTAATTTCATTAAAATATCACACATATTGACCAATATAAACGCCTGGAATTCAACTGGTCTCTTCATCCATATCATTTCGATTTATATAACTTTATATTTACCTCGATTAGTTTTAGGAATCGCAAATAACTGTTAAGTGAACAAAACTATTATACTCTGTTGCAACATATTGCGATAAAAATGATAGAATGATAAAAATTAAATTAAATTAAATAAATAATAAAGATAATAGGAGAAAAATATAATATTTTATTATGATGCACTCTAATGTAGAGAGCAGCTTTGAAATACCCACTGATCATTGAATTTAACACGAGTTTACCCTGAGTTTGTTTAGCGAGTTAGACATTTATCTGTCGAAAAAAAGACAGCGGGTGATCAGACAAACACCAAAGTTATTGCGACGGAAATCTCACAGCATTTGATCTCAAGGGTCAAAAGTTATTTCTTCAAAAGTTATCTCCGTGAACAATCCCATCTGATGGGCAATTAGCGAATATCTGGATTTAGCAGAATTCCCTATAATCCAGTTGGAATGAAATTATTGAACTTTCCAGATAAAGTGGAATTCCTGTATCGCTCTTGTAATGCCCATTATTTCTGTCTGAAAATCGGAGCTATAGCGCTAAAGTTTTAAAGTAAAGCTGAAGTAAAGTAAAAATGCTCTTCTTCCAGTAATAGATGAGCTCTTTTCTTGTGTTTACTTCGCTTTTGAACATTCTGTGCAAGTGTGAATATCACCGATGGAGACGTCTATCCGGTATATACTCGATTCAATATTCCTCAACTCTCATTTTCTCGGTCAGCTTTACATTAGCTCTTCTGTGCACTGGGAGGTATCTGGGTAGAATCTCTCTATCGGATAATGCAATAGTCTTTTGAAATTTCTGTAGGTCCCCTCAGTTTACCCTTATAACAAAGGCTTCTCCAAACGGCTTGATTTTACATATGATATTACCCATATCAGATTGAATTCTGGAATTACTGTCCGCTTATGAAGAGCTTTAATTCAAGATATATGGGTTAAAAGTGAGATTTTTTCACGCTCTCCAGGGAGCAGGCATTGAGAATACTCTCCTTATCACCCCAAATAAGGTGTTTCTCGCCTTATGAGAAATAGGCATCACAAGGCCATTGGTCTAACAGATCTCTGCCCAGAGAGCACAAAATTCAAGTGCTCTCTCTTTAGCCTTTGAAAATCAATTAAATTTCTGGTCTGCTGAAAGAATAGCAATTCCGTCGGTGAAGACTATGTAACGAGCTACTTAAAAACTGACTTAACCAGTCAGACAGTCCGCTAATCTGTCGATTCTTTCAAGACCGCTTCCATGCCAAAAAAAGGTAATTGCGTTTTTTGCGATTACAGTCAAAAAAGATTACAGCCAAAAGCCCGAAAGATAGGATTATGGTATCACTAGCCCGCTCCTGCATTCAAGATCTAGCATCAAGAAACCAGACAATTTTTGTTCCATTAAAAAAGTTTGACCAGGTCTTACAACTTAATGAAAATCATGTCATCAAAAGCACTTAAAGAGTTACAAGAAATGGCTGCCTTACACTTGAGAGTAATTACGTGATAGCTTTTGAAGCTTAACTAAATATGTTTTCTATAAAAATAAAGAGACTTTTATATTCAGCCAACCCATTCATTGGTGACATTTCATTCTCATACCCCGCCGGCTTATAACGGCATCGCTTTCGAAACGTATTTGGCTTCTGCACTTTTAATAATTTTTCCCATCAAATTTTAATTAAGTTCGCATAGTTTAATTTCATTCCTCCCAATCCTCTATGCATAATGTGGCAAATGCAAATTTGTACTCCAAGTAAATCGGATTTAATTAAATGCGAAAATATATTTTATTATTTAATGGTATGCATGGTGAGTGCATGCGCTCTTGATCCAATTAATACCTCCAGCCATTTCCTCAAACTTTCCAACAACAAAAGTAAATTAAACCACAAATCCCCGTAGAGTTTTCAAATTAAATAAGGAATAGAAAAAAATAAGCAATAATAATTTAGTTTGGAATTGTGTGCAGGATCAGCTTAGATTAAACTAAAATTTGATTTGGACACTTTGCTAAAAGTATTAAATACAGTTTTAGCTTTTGCTGGAAATTATTTTCAAAAACACGAAGCCGTATAAAATTGTTAAATGGGTATCGAAATAATTATGTGGTGAAAACTTGGGAAGAACTGTTATATACCATGGAATATCGCCATATTTCTATATAGTGGTTATAATAATAGATAAGAATATTTTTTGAATAGCAGGAGCACTGAAATGAACTCAGGCGGCAGTTTTGGATCGTATATTCCATGTCACAGAAAATTTCGCGTTAATGTTTTTGGCAGCAAGGACTATCCAAAAATCAACGCAATACCTCGAAATGACTTTCTGATCCAATTTTGAGAAACAATTGGGTAGTAATTGCGGAATCAGAACAATATTAGTAAGGAACTCGTAAGTATTCGTTAATAAACGATATTTTGTTAAAATGATTGGGCATTAAAGTTGTCAAGTGAAAAAAGAAATAAGAAATAGGTAGTTCATTATCTGAACCTAACTCTCGTTTTTATGTAATTTTAATGTGATAAGCCAATAGTGATGATTAATATGACAAACTTCGGGATCTTATTATATTATGTTCTTTCCTCATTAAGCTAATAAGAGAGCTTTATTCTAAGTTATCTTACTTTATATGGATTAAACTAACAGACACTGAATTCTGAAGGTTTCATAATGAAGTGACATCTTTTAACTTTTACTAGTTTGCAGTCTAGCTAGAACCTTAAGATAATAGGTTTGAATTGTTTTATTAGAAGAGTAAAGCAAAGTTATCAGTATAGCAGACATCCACCTATAATAGCAAAACAAGCGAGGATTACACATATATCTGAAAGTATTCTCAACGCATAGTCGGATATCACTACCATGGATGAGCCAAATGGTAAGTAAAGGTCCACAAACAATGTTAAGGAAAACAAGATTCTTCTACATAAGGTTAATTGGTGTTCCTTTTCCGATGGATATTATTTTTGGAAATTGACATACCTTCGATGTTTAATATGATTGTCACTGTAAACTTTGACCTCGAAGACAATCTTAAAATCTAACAGAGAATTCCGTTGATTACAATTACCGCTTCGGACTGGGTTGGTAATTCAAATGTAAAGCTCTATGCGATATCTATGCGATTGTTCTTGGGATGTTTGAGAACAGGGTTTTGGGCTAAATAAAAACATAGTTGTGCAAATATATGTGCGCTTTTACCAGTCTTAACTGTTCTCATTATAAAAAGAATGAACACGATCCTTCATTTAATAAAAGATATTAGCCATCTGAGCGGAAGAAAAGTTCAAGCAAATGAAGACTTAGTGTTGGGAATGATCGAAATTACTTTCATAGTTTTCAGTGCTTTCTGAAATAAGAATAGCTATGTTCCTCCAATGTAACCTGAGAAGGTTTTCAGCAAGGTTTACTTCCTTATCCTTAAATACTTCACAGTTAAGTTTTGTCCATAGACTTAAAACTACAGGTTGATGATCTTTTTCACGTTTAGGTGATATGTACTGTACTGAAATACATATTTACATACTCAAAACCATATCTCTATGGTTCACCTATTACTTTTCTTTAACCCATGTGCATCAATTTGAACTTACTTGTATTGTATTGTATGTAACCACATTTGCACTTAATGTCCATACTAATATCTCGCTTTAACTGCTAATCAGTCTTGAAATGTTATACGTTTTATAGCCGTGTACTCTAAGAGCAATAATAATGCGGTACTCGGGCTGCAGTCTTCAAGTCAATGAAAGGTGTGAGTTAACATTTAGCGCCTTTAAGCAGCAACAAACATCACGCTAGAAAGTTTTGAATAAACCGCATTTCCTATACACACAGCCACACTAACACATTAAAAGCCGCACACATACATATCAGACGCATAAAACTGCCCCATCCGGGCAACTTAATGTCCACGTATCTTTTATAGCGCAACCACGTAGTTAACGTGCGTTTATTCGTCTACAGCTGCCTGCCACTGTCATCCACTCTGCCCGATTTCCACCAACTAATCATGTATATTACATATATACGTACATACAAGTCATGCACTTCTTGCTGTTAGCAGTCGTGTGCCACATATATGTATAATATATGGTACATATATCCTGGTGTTAAGGGCATATTTAATGGCTCATTTTATTGTGCGAAGGTGGATTTCATTTTGTAAATACCAGAGATTTATTCTGAAAATCGTAACATTCTTTGTTTCTGTTGTTTCTGTTGTTTTTGTTTCTCTTTATTTATGGCTTTTGTAATTGCCGTGAGGAGCTTGAGTTGCAGTTAAACTGTATGATTTTGTTGCTGTTGTGATACACTCTTGCACCGTGAGTGTAAAGACAAATTGAAAGCGTTTAATACCGTTATATGTGTAGTATTGCAATGACTTTACTCATTAAAGAAAGTGATTAGATAAGTTTAAATGGCAATTGTATGAGATTTACACCGCATGTCTTGAGAATATTCAATGTGTTAAAACTTTTTAATCCTATATTCAGATAAACTTAAGAGCTACAAAAGTTTCAAAGCAAAGCAGAAAATGTTTCAAATAGATTAACAATAAATAAAGTCAAGCGCAGAGCTTTTGTAACGTTAATGGAGAGCTTAAAGGTCAAAGTACATTATTAACGGATTTTAATCATCGGTTCAGAATATAAGAAACTTCGCAATCACGTGCGTCGATAATCAACAACCCATCAATCAATCGGAAATAATCGCCAAAAGATATCGGAACTTTCTTTATAATATTTATCTGTATAATATTTTCATGTAAAAGTTCTAAGTTAACCTAAAGTTAACTTAAAGTTAACTTAAAGTTAAACCTTAAAGTTAATCGGAAATAATCGCCAAAAGATATCGGAATTTTCTTTATAATATTTATCTGTATAATATTTTCATATAAAAGTTCTAAGTTAACCTAAAGTACACCGAATATAATTTTTAGCCTTTAAAGCGCAATAAGATTTCTAAGGTCCCAACATATACACTACCTTGGAATAAAAAGTTTTATCTACTGCCCTATCATGACTATTTTCTTCGAAGACCAAGTATCACAAAACTTTCTTTCACATCAAATAGCAAAGGATCATCAATATTAAGAGGCCTATATATTATAATACATAACGTTTATGCGGCCCACACTCGGTCAAGTTTAAGGTAATATTTTTATGAACATGCAAAACGTTCTCAATGTGTATTGAAATGTAAGAACAATCAACACTGCTGCCAAATTTTGCGGCTAAATAGAGTTCATCTGTATAAACGCAAAATAAAAAGAATTCTAGACAAAATTAAAAAATTTTTTCGAATAGCAACCTCTACATTTGTGATTAGTTTTTAACACTCAACAAAATTTGGCCAATAAAATCGAGTTAGTAAAATAATAAAAACATATTCTTAACACATTAGACTATAAAGTTTCCATTATAAAGCCTTAGATCGCATCCAATCTTGAATACTGATCCTGAATAATATGGTCACAGAAATTCAATTACCTAAAGCAGGTGCACATTGAGACACACATAGTGAAGGTGTTAGTGTCAACTGTGACTTCGTCGCGGAGGAGTTTAGCTAGAAGGGATCTTCTTAGTTCAGCTCTTGTTTCAAGGGATTTGACAATTACAAAGCAGGTGCTATAAGTGGTGTGTCAAAAAAATAAAGGGAATTTTCGTTTTTTGAAAAAAATATTTATTCATTCGTATACATTAGTGTTGTGGCCTTCAAAATAGTCTCCATTGGATGTTATGCACTTACGCAAGGCTTCTTCTAATCGTCGAAACACTACTCAAACTCGATTTTGGGATAGTCTTTAGCTCTATCAACGATGCGCTTTTAATGTCATCTATACTTGCAAACCGACGGCCTTTTAAGGATCTCTTTATTTTTGGAAATAGGAAAAAGTCGCACGGAGCCATGTCTGGCGATTATGGAGGCTGGGGCGTCGTTACAGTATTGCTTTTGGCCAAGAATTCACGAACACGTAACGAAGTGTGAGCAGGTGTATTATCGTGGTGCAAAAGCCATCAATTGTTTTTCCACAAATTCGGGCGTTTTTTTCGAATTGTTTCAGGCGAACGACGTTGAACTTGTAGGTAAGAATTGATGATACACTATGCCATTAAAGTTGAAAAACACATTCGAAGAACATTCCCGTTATTAATTGAACACACCACTTATATTGACCACTCGGTTTAGCCCAGAGATAAATATTTTAGCAAGCCGTATTCGATTGAAAAATAGAAAAACAGTAAAGTTTGTTGAAAACAGAAATCTGCTTCAAATGTCTTGGAAAATATTGAATTTTTGTTTTGCTCAGATTACCACCAAAGGATTCGTCCTTTAAAAAAAATCAAAAAACTAAAAAGTTTTATAGAAATGTTGAATAATTACAACCAGCCCATCAGATTATTATTATTATCAGGTTCTTCAGCGTAGGCAGTACATATCGGAACTCCCCACATATTTCTGCTATGTGCTCTCCTTCGCGCGCTTAATTACGTTAATGACTATTTGTTTTATTTACTGCCAACGAAGTCATTTCTATTTAATTTGCATGACTTTGTACATAAATCAGCCGCGAAGCATGCTAACAGGTATACTTAGTAAAAAAATAGCTGTTGTAATGGCAGTTAAGTGTAAAGTAGGGTGTTCTTAGAGTACAAAGTGTTGGCTATTTGAAGGACTATCTGAGCAGCGCGTAAACCGTAACTCAGCCCCGACCTCTACACTTTATTTTGCAGAAATTCTTTCTCTATTTTATTGCACTTCTTAGTCTAAAATCTTTTATTTTCCTCTTTTATTGCCTTGTTTACCTTAAATCGTTCCTTTGAACATCAGCTTTACATTTTTTAGTTGTTGTTCATTGTTATATGAGGCATTTAGAGAAGATTATCTAATAAATATTTTAGCTAAAAGGGATTATAAAGAGTATTTAACCTTAATATATATAAAGTTATATTAATATATAATTTTTTTTTTTTGGCAGCTAGAGACTACGTATTGACTTTAATTCGTTTCTCCATTATTGGAATTTAAACAGAAATTCTAAATTATTTCATCATTAATTTAAGCAAAATAACTGTATCGTTTATAAAGCTTTAGAACTTTCAAATCCTCTTCGAACCCTTCATACTTTCTAACTATTACTAAAGCGAATGCAATGAAAAGCGTTTCTCATCACCACACAAAAGAGAGAACTATGCTACTGTTTAAGGGAATAGATTGCAGCACAAAGCAATAGTTACGTATATGACTAGATGGAAAGGTTTCATAGACTGTAATATCAAATAACAGATAAAATTTATATTGCGACAATGTAAGTAATTTTATATAATCTAAATTCATCATTTGAATGTTTTCCAGGTGTCTTTTCTCTTTGTCAACAGCGATAACGGGCATACTAATGGCTTTAATATATATGCCAGGGATTTATGGGTTTCTAGATATTTTTATTTAACAGCAGTCGGTCATGCGAAAAAAGAACAATCCCGAATTTTTAACCGGCTAAGAGTTGCCAACACGGCTCTGACTCCAAAACACTTTGAGGGGTTTGCCATGTCCCAACAACAACAACAATACTATAGTGTACCTTCCTAACCACCATTTTAAATATTTTAAAGGTCACCAACCTACAAAAACGTTTACATCAAGTTGGAAATGTGTTGAATCAGTTAATGTACGCAACCTACTTGAGGAATTAAACGATAGCAGTGATCGATTATCATCATTACTTCGACCGTTTCAGCGATCGTTTGACGGAATTGGTAACGTGGAAAGGCGTTTCGTAGTAAAAATGATGAAACGAAAGTACTGCATACGTTCTTTAAAACAAAAAGCCGGCATAAATCATATATGCACTAATTGGCAATGATTGATTGAGATTGGCAGCATTGAGGATTGTGAAAAATATAAAAATCTGTAAAAATTTTAGCAAAAAATTGGAATATAGTTCAAATGATGCCAAGATTGTCAAAAGAATTTATAAATAATACTACATATTTAAGGATTAGTAAATAATAATGGGAAAGTGGAAACCTATTATTATTTTGCCCAGTTTCCAAAGCTTGAGATATTTAAAATTGTACACTTAAGTGAAGGAGCCACGCTCATCTTCCAATTGATTTTACTTTCTGCTAAGTACCTTTCTAATGAATGTAGAAAATTTAAACTTTATTCCTTATTTATTTATTTGTGGTAATCAGATTGCATTGAAAACATTAATGATGAGTTTTGAAAAACAAATAAAATACTTTTTTCTTCTTTCCTTCTTAACACTTTCACAAGCGCTGACACCACGGTGGTGCCATCGGCAGACCAGTCGTTGTATGCCTTTTGGGTACTAAAGAATCTATCACGAAGCCCTTTGGATGGTCTAAATTTTGTTTTATATCTGTACGTTTCAATAATTATCGCGCAAAGGGAAAATTTTGTTGTATAATAATGTTGATTATTGATTTATAATAATAATGCTATTTGTTTCATGAATTTACGTAAAGTTTTTTCTTCCAAAATATTGCCGGCCACTGGCGACGTTTCACTGCGCTAACATGCGGCCGTGAAAGTGGCAATAAAAGGCCTACTCGAACCCGATTTAAAGCATTCAAATTTGTTGCATTGCCAGTTCTCCAAAAACTTCTTCAAATGTATATACACATATATGTTGATACGTCCACATGTATATACCAGGTTGTATGCTGGTTCGCAGCAGATGTCTAAGGTATGCTGGTGGAACATATGCGCCAAACTCTCCGTAAGTATCTGAACCCGCATTTGCACTACGAAGCAACCACAACCTAACTTTGGTTAATTTAAAATTTTGTTTGTTTCTACTCCCATTCAGTCTGGCTGTCTATTTAGAAACGAATAGATAAGCACACATCTGCTTCTTCAGCTAGCAGTGCACTTAATTAATTTTGCATGATTTTTATCTGCATATCGCAAATTGGTGTCATCATCATCATCATTGTAAATTTCATTATCAGCAGCATTATCTCAGTGACAGAGCATCTTTAGTATGCCAAGCATTTAATGCCATAAAAAAAATGTTTAAAAGAATAGTTCATTTTGATAAGTCATTAAACTTTCGAGCTGCTCGCCTTAAATGAACGTGAATTCAATTTTGCTACCCAAAGCGAAAATTAGCAAGTAACTTAATAGAAGAAGCTAAGTAATTACTATGGGACCTTGGATATAGAAATACATTTCGGTGCCTTAGTGAATGGAAAGGGTTTCTTTGAAACGAGACAAACTTTTCAGCAAGCTTGCGAATGAAAAAAATTTTAAGAATATCCAATGGAGTAAATAGTATGTGTATCAATATGTAACAAAGGTTTTTGAAGATGGATCTCTTCTTTAACAATATCGAAATACAAAAGAAAACACGGTATTGTCCATAAAAAGTAGAAGCAAATGTCATTTCAGGCTGATGGAGGCGTGGCTTGGCAAAATTGTTGGATAACTACAAAGATATTAGAGCCACCTTAGGATCTTCTCTTATAGATTTTTATGTACAACAATCATTTAGTTTCTTGAGAAAACGCTTCAAGCTTTCAGTTACCTATCTCTGAGTTGCGTAGGTCGTACCACAAAACTATTTAGCATTAAAAACTTAGCTTCGTAGTTTAGTAACCTAATATTAATAAATTCAAAGAAAACGTATACTAATAATCTGCTTGATATATGTAATCATTATAATTGATATACCACCGCACTCAAAGAGAGAGCAGTTAATGAGTAAAGAAATATAATCTCACTAACCTTTCTCACTTGAAACAACACTTTTTTTATGTTTATATAGCGAAAATGTGGCCGTAAAATATCAAAATAAACGCAAATCTTTAAATTCGAGTTAGCAGTGTCAATGTCCTTTTTAAAATCCACCAAAATATTGTTCTTTTCAACCCACTTATTTTCTTGTGTATTCCTTGCTAATTCCTCGCTAAATGATGGTGGCGTATAGGTTTTTTAAAGCATTTTGCCAGCCAGCAGCTGATGTTAATGACGTTGACTTATGCTTGCCACCGTGTGTGGTTAACTATGCGACATTTTGTTATGCCAATGCAAATGTAACGAGGCTGCGACTGAATGCGAGTAAATGATGAGAAAAAGAGCTTAATTATGTATATGAATGAGTGTGCTCTCGCATTTGAACATGCCAAACAGAAGTGGGTCCCGAGTGGAAATTCGGAAAGTTGACGTTTTTAAGTTCATAGCCAAAATATTTCATTTTCAATAGCTATACCGTTAGTGTTATATAGGCTTTTGGAGAGATTTGAGATAGGAAAAGTTACGTACGCTCAAAAAAGTTAGGAAAGTTTAGATTGGATAGATTAGATTAGATTAGTAATTGAGGCAGCAGTTGTCACCTGTTTCAAAACTGTATGTAACAAACAGCAATATATGACATAAATGTATTGCCCGATCAACTTGAAGCATTTTAAAAATAGTTACTGTTGAACAGTCATTTTGATTATAGTTGCCACTATTTTAAATTAAATGGTTCAATAAAAGTGATAAGTTAGACGAATTAGAATTAGATTATGGTTTTAAAATCAAATGCACTTATAATTGAGAGTATTTCGAAGAGGGCTACCAACCGTTTGAAATGTTTAATTTAATTTGCAAAACAAAGAGTGGCTTACTATTTGGGAAACAAACTATACAGGTTTAATAAAGATTTCTGTCGAATACATTTCCGGGGAGGGTTTCCACTTGTTTGAAATTTTTATGTTAAAAAAATTACTAAGGCAAAGAAATATTTTAAAATTGGTATGAAAATGTAGAGGTTAGAAACATCCCCAGTTGCCACTAGAATGAAAATTTTAATTTAATTAAATTCGAAGAATGGACGAAATATAATTATTTGATTTAAGAAAACTAGCAGTGGAAAATATTTTCAAGTAGGGTTGCCAACAAGTTTAATTTTTTTTTTTTTGATTATTCACTAAAATAATTGGGTGGTTGAAATGAAAAAATTTGCAGATTTCGACCTATTGATGAGTATCAAACTGAAGATATTTTAAAAAAGTTTAATTAATTCTTAATTTATATTTCATCATTTGGAAATCATAATTTATAATTCATAATATAAAAGTAATTTTTATCAAATCAAATTCAAGTCAAATCTAGAATTTTTAGTATATAAATGGTAATTCATTTACCGCGCTTAATATAATATAATCCATAAGATATACTTCAAAATTTTTAGTTCATTGTTCCAAAATCATAGTTCGCATCACATAAATAATTCCAAAGAAATATTGTTTATTAAAAATCCCTACAAAGTAATGCACATTTCTTTACGCACAAATAAAAACTGAACAATTACAATACAGCAGCTTCTTCTATTCAACAGCAATTCTACAACGCATTTTATGTGATTCAAGTGTACCCACAGGGATTCGCACCGAATTGTTTTGCTTCACACACCCGGACGTATGAGCAACTATTTGTAGTGAATGGCTGTGCCACATGCAGATATTATGTGCAATTTGTGTTCTAATTACTTCCCTTTTTTGCTTATTTTGTTGCTGCTGCTGCTGCTCCCACTGCAACAGTAACGGATGCTGGTGCCGCTACGATCCTGAGCTTGAGCTAGGCAAATTAAATGTCATAAGAAATTTAACGCAAACATAAAGAAATGTGTGTACGAGCACTTACTCATTTAAATCATACGCACACATACGCGCTAAGCACATGCAGCGGCGCAAATTGCACGCCACCATGTGTATGTATATGTATATGCATGTGTATGCTTAATGGCAAATATATGAGCACGTGCAGCCGTCGCTGCTGGGGCAAATATCCTTTGCTGGGGCATGAGAAAAATACCAAATAAAAGCATGCACCTGTGCAGCAAATCACACAAACGAGTGCGCATTGGGAGAGCTGAAATTATAGTGTACGGTGGTACGATGGTAGCAGCGAAGGAAATATAACCGTAAATGTAGAAAGCAACCGGATAGCTTTGGCTGCATGTGACATTTGTAATTCATTCACTAGTACATCAAGTGGCGGGGCTGTAGAGCTCTCTACAGAGCAGAGTAAAGCAGCAAATGAGAGAACTGTTTGCTGGTTAAATAGAAAACGAGTTACTCGCTACAAACACATACACATTTTTTGTGCATAAAATTGAAAATGCTTGTAGACTTTGCTCTGTTGGCATCTGAATGCGTTGGATAAATTCGAAATAAAATTGGTTTTGTTTGCATTTTGTGTGCTGTAGTAATTTATATTTGTGTTTCAGTATGTGTTGAGAGCACAGTAAGGTGCTAAAATCCTGTAGTGTAAACGTAAAGTAAATGGTATTTGAACAGCAATGTCCAGCTTGAATTTTACACTTTTATAAAAACCGTACAAATCCATACAAATCGCACATACACACATACACCAACACATGTATACGAACACACATATATGTATGAACACATACACCAATATATATATATGCATTTTTACTTTCAAGGTGTCACGATTTTTCTTTCCAAATCTAAGTACCCGGCATTTCATGTGATGCACGTCTATCGTACGTTTTCGTACGAAATGCCAACAGGGCGTATACTTAATTTCCTGTGAAAAAACGCAACTTCTCTTTTTTTCTGCTGGAAATTCAAGTCGTGATTGCGATTTTTAAGCAGACAGTCATATCAGTTACATTTTATGTCACATACCATTTACATCGATTCTGGTAGACTGTGTGTTACCTTTATAAATGTCAGTGTACTGCATATACAGGGTGGTCCATGTGTTGCCTTTGTTATTAGGTGATTTTTTGAGAATGAGAGAGATGGCCTTCTCCTTGGAAATTTTGAGAGAAAGGTAGCATTATACTAGTACAAGAAATTACAGTCACGTCTTGGAATCTGAAAGCTCGCGCATGATCGTCAGTGAGCCGACACTTCTTCGGAGCGCAATAATTTGACGCGATACTGCCATTGCCATAGCTTTCATTGAAAATGTGGAAGAAAAGCAGATTTCTATTAAAGAAAAGTGCAACAGAGGCAAAACAACAGACCTTCTGTGCTCATAAATTAAAGATTTGAGCTTGAAAGAACGTTAGTTTTAGCAGACTGGCTTTTTATGTCACATAAGCCAAGCCACAATCGATTTCTTACGAAAATAACAGGTTCTGCAACTGTCCAGCGTCTCTGCGGTTTTACGTCTTTCAGAGGCTGACATGAACGAACGTTTTGAAAATAGTGGGTTGGACTAACGATTATGGGTATAAAGAAGAATATTGAGTACATTTTTGGGGATATGATGCCACAAACCAGCATCATCTTGGAAAACAAGATCATCAGCAGTCAAAGAAAACGTGTGCGAATAATGAAGCACTTTCATAATAAATAAAGAAAAATTAATTTTCCTTCAAGAAATGACTTTAAGAACCACCCAGTACTTACAAGAGTACATATATACATCAACTTGCAGCTTAAAATGGCATAACGTTTGAATATGTGCTACTCGAATTATTTCAAGACCAATTTATTTGAGTTTCTCTCGCTTCTTCGACTTACCAAAGCACATATATTTGTATGTATGTTTGTAAGAACTAATTCAAGGAAATTACTTTTGCCCCACAAAGTAGATGAAGAAAACCATGAAAAGTAAACGTGAAAGTGCAAAAGTATGTGACAAGTGCTACAGAAAGTATGCAGACAGGCTAATGACAAGCATGAAATTCTTAAGTGGCAAACTTGGAAGTGTCTTCGCTTACGAATGAGAAGTAATAAATACACACATTTGAGCAAAAAAATTTCGCAAGGTTTGGTAACTTAATACATTTTTACGACTGTGATTCACACCACATTGCAGGCGACTAATTAACTTGAAGCCAAAATGATTCAGCAAAGTCAAACAGTCAGTGATGACTGAAAGAGTGCCGAGTCTGTAATGTTATTGACCTATACACATATGGATGTAGAAAGAGTATTTCTAGCTTAAATCTATTAGGAAAAGCAATTTATATAATATTTGACAGGTCAAAGTACTACTAAACCTTTAAGTCTTTCGTATAAAATTGAAAAAATTTTACCAATCTTGACACGCTTCAATTTTAAACGGGCAGATATGTCTAACTAAGAGAGTTAATCTCAAAATGATGCATCACAACTGACGTCTACGTGGACAAAGAATTAGTTACTGTAGGGTTTATAATTTAAATTATAAACTCCTCGATCTGAAGGTACCAGTCGAGATTCTTTTATATTTCATTAATATAGTCCACATAGAAGAGTATCATATGAGAAGATTAAAGGTGTTTGATTAAACTCCAAACCAGAATACGTTGAAACTCGGACGGCGCTCCAAAAACTGACATTTCCTTAATTAATCCCGACTTTAGTTCTTCTTTAATTTATCCCGATACTCTCTGTCTCCAAAAATTTTTGTTCATTTGTCGATATCTTTCCTTTCCGGAAAATCGATGATACGATTACTGTACCAATAATTCACAATTTAATTTCTGCTAAGCAAAATTCTCACAAATTTTCTATTCAGAAACCTCTGAGGTGAATTTTAATCATATGAGACTGCAGATACATCGTCTGCTTTAAGTTAAGCTCACAGACAACCTTCTTCAATGACGTGAATGTTAGTTAAAATATTGCAACAACACTTTGGGTGGACCATTTTACAACGCATTTTTTTTAGCAATGATCTGTTATTTAACATTGATGGTTAATCAAATATTTTACAATGTTAACATTTCTGGTCTAATCTGTTAGCTTAATTCTACCAAGGTGAATTAAATTCATTCGCTTGTTTATCGTTTACACCATTTTTAAATTGTTCTTGGCTATGATTCTTAGTATTACCGTTGGTAATACCACTTTTAAATAATGAAAGTAAAAATTAATAATTAGCATTGCAATCATCATATCATCAGTTCATCATAAACAAAATCCTGATTTTGAGTAATTTTGATGGAATCAAAATAATCGATATGTAGCAGATGTTTTCATCAATCAAAGATAAAATACGAGATTTTAAGAAAAATTTAATGAAAGAGAAGCAATACAATGGGTAGCAAACTCAAGAGGTTTAGGAAATCTTACACCTCAAACGATTTCTTTGATGATGCTTGTCACCTGTTTAAAAATATAAACTCAATAATATTGACGAAGTAAATGAATTATTACAATGAATAAGAGGCATAAGAAGGCTTCCATTAGACAGTTGAGAAGGGTTGCCACTTGTTAAAACTTTTTAATTATTTTAATTTTTTTAAATTTTAATTAAAAATTATAATTCATATTCTCTAAAAAAATATTTCGCCAGACATATTTTAGAAAAAAATTGCCATTTGATGAAAAATCCGTACCTAACGAAATTGAAAAATTAACTGAAATTTTATAAGTGATATTCACGAAACAATTTGAAATAACTTTTTCTCCACAGATATTTTTGAGAGGAGCTGCCACATCTTTATTTTGATTGATAATAAATTTAATTAAAAAATTACAATAAGGTAATCAAAATAAACAGGTTTAAAAATTTACATCAAATAAATTTTTAAAAGTAGTTCTTGGTGGTAATTATCTTACATTATAATCAATATATTATAAATATTTTTGAAATAAACCCTATTTTTAAAGTCTAAAAAATTAGTTGTAAAATATGCCTAATTCCTTAAAGTCAAAAGTATTGTGCATTTCTAACAAGAGAAATTTTGTGCTAAATTAATCGGCTGTTCGAAGCATTTAAAGAAAGTGGTTTAAAGAATGTTGAACTCTCCGTTTTTAGATTATCGTCACGTCCAAACCCGTACCATATATATCTATATGTATGATCTTTCAGATATACTTAACATCTGAAGAAAGAGTAAATATATACACTCTGTCCGATTAAGAAGCTGACGAAATAAAGTTAACCATACCACCTCTTGAGCCATTCTTAAGCAGCTGAAATACTTAATCTTCATAACAACAACATTAAATGCTGAAGCGTTTAGATTAGTTTTCGAAACCATTTCATTTGAGTATAATTTGAAAATTGACTGGGCAGAGCCCAGGGAATGTGTGCACTCACATCACCTCCATACATATACAACATATATATATATATATATATATGCACATGTGTATGTGTTTGTTTGAGAGAACGTGTGCTTGCGACGCCGCTTCCTGTTTGCCACATTAGCAGCTCATTTATTTATATGTACCCCCAAATGAGCGTACAAGTCTGTTTTATTACCAAAGTACACACATGCACAAACAAACATAAATACCTACCGAACATACATACATACATATGTAGCTACACTTGTTTAATATTTGGATTTACGACTTAACATGGCGATGCAAATGCTCGGCGGTAAATACACTTTTGTTGTTGTAGTCAGCCACATTCGCCGTGTTGCAGGCAAACAGCCGTTAATGAATGGGACCAAGAACGCATGCACACCAACACACACACATATATATATATATCCAAACATGTATGCATGCAAACAGGTATTTACATATGTATATGATTGCATACACACACTCACAAACATATGTATTCATGTATGTATGTATGTGCCTGTGTTTGTGTGCATTTTAAATGACGCACTCTGAACTGTGGCTGCTGGGATGTGGGGGGGCGGTGCTAGTACACTATATTGGTGTGCTAATTGGTATGTTTTGCGGGTATTTAACTATTTCATGCACAACTTTCCAGTTTACGTACATTTATTCGCTACGCCTTGCTGAATTGCGTTAACTAAATTAATGAAAGCAGTAAATGAATGCTTGAATGAGAAATACAAACAATGTGTGCACCTTATATGTATATCTATAAATGAAAGGCGCTTGAATAGCGAGCTTATGACGGTCGGTGACTCTTAACACTTTACTGGCAGATTTAGGTTTAGATTTGATGGTAAAAATATTTACTAAATCAGAAAATTTAAATAAACCCTTTGGAATCAGAGCGATAAAAAAATAATACAGCTTAAATATCTCATTAACTAAGTTAAATTTTCAGTAGCGTATTGGTGCTCATTTAAACTAGGAAGCATACGAACGTGTGGGTGTCTAAAATAAATTTTGAGGTTTGACATTATCTTCAAAGAAACCACCACCAAAAGAAAAAAATTATTTGCATAATTTTGGTTTTCTCATTTGTCGGACTGATGAACCCATACTCAACGGATTCAACTAAAGCACAGAGCTACTACGATCGCTGCATAGTTCTATCTAAAGCGTTAGATTACAATCTTCCCGCCAAATCATATATTTCTAACGCCAAGAAACTGCTGATAAGTACATACAATTTGTATTTTCTCTTCTTCTTTGCAATAATTTCTTCGTTTTCCATGTTGATGCCAAATTAAAATCCCGCGTGGAACCAAAACCTTTCCCACACTTAAAAAGCCTTCCCATATCTTTAAAAATGTGTCAAGGTTCCGTTTACCTAAGCTAGTTAACGACATTCAGTAGTTTATGCCAAAATAAACTGATTGCATTATCTTCGGTAATATTTCTCGCCGCTATAAAGTAGTTTCATATTAATACTCGCTGAACGGGAGCCAAGATCTGATCACCACTGTCTCTCCAAATTTCCACACAGTGCAAAAAAAATTGTGCGTTATTACGATTAGGGTGATCCATAGCCTTGGAAACAGTTTAAAAAATCAGAAAATTTTTAACCGAAACCCTCAGTTTTATTTGAATGTTAATTGAAAATGTACATATGCAAAATTCAGGAATGACTAGATAGACTTTAAGTGGATGAATATTTCTATTAAATTTATAATAAGGAGTCAAGTGATAGATGATCAGGAGAAGAAGATATCCAATAAGTTTGTTTTTAACCTTAATTTATTCATAGTGCTTTAGAAAATTTCCTTTGTCAGTGTTTCTGATACTTAAGTTTAGTCTAGATTATAATACAGAATATTAATTTATATGAAATTTTAAGGTCCCTGTACAAAGTTATCTTTGTTTAACTCCCGAACTTAAAAATTGTTCGAATCCATTAAATTCGCTAAACATCAACCCGAGGCACGTTACGGTTTACCGATTGTGAGAAGTACCTTACCGTAATGGACCCGCATTCATGTGCGAACAAGAACTGTCAATTTGTCAGCTTTCTTAAAAACAAAAACGAAAACAGAGTATAAAGATTTGGGTCAATTCTATGTAAGAACATCATTGGGTTCTTAAACAAAACCATCAAATATGCTGTAGAAATCGAAAGTTTGGTTACTTTGAAATTCAACAAAACTACTGTCATTTAGTAAATTACTACATACGTATTACCAATAGTAAAATCAATCCGTAAAAGTAAAACAGAGGTTACCCAAATTAAGAGTTTAGGGGGGTATTAATTTTAACTTATTCTCAAAAAGTTCTCTCTCAAGTCTGAGATTTTTGAAAATTAAAAAATTCTTTTTGATTTAAAGTACACTTTAGGTTTCTAAAACCAATACACAATTGGTGGAATAGTGAAAAAATAACTTGTTTTATCTCTCCGATCCGCAATAGTGTCGAAGTATTCAGGCCAGTCAGCTTCATTACGTAAACTACAAGTAACTTACAAGTTTTCCTTCAAACCGCAAATTTCAAATTTTTCTAATCGGATTACGATGGTAATCGAAGACTGTGCCACGTAATCAATTGAAATTTTAACTGTAGCTTCAGATAACCATTATATAATATACTACGTAAGGTTTTTTTTTGCTATTTTGCAACTTTTTTATAAACAATTTTGTATTAATTTTTTCAATAACAAATTCAAGCTTTTCGTACAAATCATCCAATTTGGGAAACATTTATCTAAAGCTAGAAACGTATGTACTTTACCAGCAATTTTTATCTAGATTAAGATTTTAGATAGCAGCAGTTCCAAGAAACACCCTCGATTTTCGAGGCCCCCTTGAAAGAGATAATTCTTAAAATTAGCCCATTAACCGTCATTGTCATGTTCTCATGTTTAATAAAGCCTGAATAAAAGAAATTCGATTTCTTCCATTACTCCCGGAATAAATTGTCAAAGTTAAGCCTTTTTTGGACTTTAGACCGGCCTAACCGCTTAAATGAAAAACAGAATCTACCGGAATATACAGAACCGTTCGAAATATTCGGCCAATGGTTTCAAAAGCATATGAAGCACGCATAAATCACACAACAAAAAATCAGCATTATTCAATGTGGCAAGCCAATAATATTTTGAGAATTAATTTACTTGCAACACCAGTGCAAAAGTGCGTGCCAACTCATTGCGAATGCACAGGCGACTGTAAACTTTCATTTAGCCATGCCGCAAGCGCAAGCTATCTGTCAAGGACTTGCCCAGAGTGGCGGCCAAAGGCAGCCGCCAAATGTTGCCAACACGTTCACACGTCGCACATTGGTTAAGCATAAACAATGCGAAAGCTTGCGCCGCCAATCCAGCTAAAACATCTTGCAACACGGCTTAAGTCAACACACACACCCACACACACACAAACTACTAATACATACACAAATGTTTACTACAAACACATATGTACTGGCTTAGAAACTTTACTGCGAATTATTGTGCGCTTATATGCTTTACCATGCTTCATTGTGTTGGTGTGAGTAGGTGTGCCTTCGTGTGGGTATGTGCTTCGACTGCACACATAAAGCGGTCACGCTGCATTTGTTGAATTAGCAATGAGCGGCACGTAGCTGCTACGCCGAATTGCAGCGAAAACAATTTGCCAGATTCAGTGCTACTGTTAATTCTAATGCCACACCAACACCATGCGCCCCCCATCAATCCCTACCCTCCGCTTCCTCCGCTTCCTTCGCTTCCTCCGCTTAAGCTGCTTTTGCCGCGCAGCTGCTTAATGTGTGGAGCTAAACTTAATATGTACTACTAAAAAGCTGATCTACGCCCGCACATTTTCTCTTTGCGCAAACACAAACAAACACACGCGCCCGCTGACACACATATAGGCACAGAAGCAGCGCTACAGATACAGATGGCTTTGAACGCGTGCTCGACGTGCATGTGGATTTTGTGGCCGCAACAGCTGCAACTGCCACAAAACTATTTGAACGTAAAACGATGTTGCAGCCGTGGTGTGGTGAATATCTTATACCGTTATATAATACTATGTTATTTACATGCACCACTCGCATATACAATATGTGTGTGTGTCTCCGCATATTTGCTTGTGAAGTCTATTTCTTTAACATTCATGTGGCAAAACTTGCTTTACGCCGTCTAAACGCACTTTGGCAGTAAATAGCAAAGCTTTGGCAAGAACAAATTAATATTGGCAACAATATTGAATGAAAGTTTGTTGCAGAAAAGGTTTTAGTGTGTGCGGTGTCATAAAAGCGGCATCAATTTGAAAACTACTCATCTATAAAGCCATTAAATTGTGTAAGGCAAGTGGATGTGCTTATGTCAGCTTAATAAATGCTCTGAGGAATATGAGATAAATTTGATAAATCAAGAAGTTTCTCAATTAAAAAACATTCTTGGGGCCACCCAAAAAAAAAAAAAACAACATAGAGTGAAGACGAGCTTAAAACCATTTCACAACAGGGAGCGGAAATACCGCGTTTGATGAAACAGCAAATCAAAACAAATACATATGGAAGAGGTGCGAAATAAAGGGTGGACCTAAAGTCACAATACATTAAAATCACAGCGATTCTTCGAAAAAGGGTAACAACAACCCTTAAGCGACCACGGTGTCAGTTCTCTCGTTCCCATTGGATTTCTTTCCTCGCGGGTACCCCAAAAAAGCCATTAATTAATAATTAATAATCGCACCAGTTGTCACAAATGGTAAATTTTCATATTTGAATGATGTAATTTAAAGAAAAAAATACCATTATATGTACGTATTATCTTATTTATCTTGGTTTTCTAATATCATGAACTTTTGTTCCACCCTGTATATCAAGATAGCATCGAAAAGATATTCGCAGTGTGACTTTCCTACACTTATAGTCGGATAACATATTTTTGGCACAAATACATATATACATATATATATATATATATAAAACAACTATTCGATAATTGGGGCGGGGTTCTCACACTTCTATTCGCATTTCGATTTAATAATCTTCTATTCGTCAGATGAAATTAAACATTTGTACCGAAATTATCGCAGTTAAGTGGTCGAAATATTTCTAAGACTGCATTTATCATAGCCTAGACAATGTTGTCCTTTATGATATGCTTAAGGATTATTGCGCGGTTTTCATTATGTCAAATTAAATGACACCAAATTGACAAAAACTGCTCTAATGACAACAAGCCGTCAAGTTTCAAGTTTTCAAATTTTATCTCGATATTATAATAAATACATAACGTTGGGAGGTAAGTGTGGTTGGGATAAGTTTTTGACCACTTTAAAGCCACATATGTTAACACGACTTGATAAGAATGCTGGACACAAGTATTCCTTAAAATTATCAAGTAGCTTGTGCGGTAGAAAATATTATTTAAAATTTTGTGTTCAAGTCAAAATAAAATATTTAAATCGATTCGTTTATGTGACTAGTTAATCAACCTCCTCACTTAGTTTGGCGTTGCTGGTGTCATTAGTGGTGGAGTTATGGCTTTTCTAGCACCTATATGCAATAGTCTTATATGGTCTCCCTATGATTATTTAAATTTTTCTTACTTACCGTATGTACATTTAAACGTTTGTTGTGTGCAAAATGCAATCAATACAAATTTGCACAAACTTAAATATATCTCTACTATTTGAGGATGATCCAGACAGCTGAGAACTCAGATGACTAAAACGAGAAATGTCAACACAACCCTTAATTTACTTAGGAGAACTTTTAGAGAAGAAATAATTGTGGATAAGCCTGACTTACAAGATTATCAGTTAATGTCAGCTTTTTGTTTTTTCTATTAAAAATTCCAGAGAGGCTTCCAGAGAAAACAATAGCTTTATTTCCTGATATAACACCACTCGATGTTTGATCGCCAAAAAATTATAGATTAATATTCCAGCTTACAACAGTAGAAGCAAGAATATTATCATTAAGATTTTTATGAGCTCGGTGGTGAGTTGCTGTTGCGTTAAAGCCTCAACAATATCTCAAATTAGCAAATTTCATATTAAAATCCACCACATAGACACAATACACACACATACAAAACATTACTAAGTCCTACAGGTAATTTAAACTTCCAGGTACAGCATTCAAGTACATACTTACATACAAAGGTATGAAATTATGCACCTGTGTACAAAATATACTTACATACATATTTTATATACTAATATGCATACATATATTTATATATACGCTTATAAACGCTAACTGTTAGTCATATGTGTTCACAAGTTTAACTCAAGCAAATATTTTCCAATCTACCCCCTGAACTGAGGAGCAATTCACTTCGCGAGATTATGCAGATCTGCAGAAGCTAAATTTATGCGAATAATCAAACACACATGCGGGTTCAAGTATTTTACTCAACTAATTTTGCTGTGCACGTAAGCGTATATGATTCATTTGCAATTCGCGTAAAAGCGAAATATGATGGCACAGTGGTTAAGGAGCAAAAATACGTGCTTAAAAACGGCGCAGATAATGGTTTATGTCCGTGGCCGAACACAAGTGGTAAATAATGAACGATATCCGAACGGTACCGAGAACTCACTAAAGAACAAGACTAGAAGGCTCTAGGCTCTAACCGCATAGCTATCCAAGCGAGTTAAATAATTCTGTGGGAAGAAATTGTTTTTCATAAACTCATCGAACGGCCTTCAACAATAACATCAGAAAAGCTGTCATTCTGGAGAATAATCCCAAACTGGAAAAGAAAGTGAGTCAAGCATCTGAGAAGGTATTACATACCGTATATATTATTCACATTTGTGAAACGGATCTTGATGTTATCTCACAAGTGGTACAGTCTCGTAACGCTAATAGCATTTATGTGATACCGTCTTATTACAAAAGGATGCTCGAAGGTTTGCCAATGCGACCATGGGTTGAACACTGTTAGGAAAAATGGTGGTCGAGAGGAGAATTGAATATGGATGATTGATAGTGGTATGAGAGTCAAATACCACTATATATATAGTCTATAGTATAGAGTCTCTCTATACATCACACCAAGATGGCCACTGAGTCATATTATACTATTCGCTTTACCAAACCAAAGTAACCAATTGCCACAACCTGCTCTGATGTGGTCAACAAATCCCCATCTTTCGGAAATTAACCCAGATCTTAAAGTGGCAGTACCTATATAGTCTACATAAAGCAAAAGGTTAGAATCACTTGTACACTGGAATGTAATTTCATAATAGGATCAGTGCTAGAAATCCTGAGTAACACTTTCAAACAGTTTTTATCAGATCTGAAACTATTTTCCAATTTTAGCAAGGGTCAGTAGTGCTTTGTTGTATAAGATTTCAAACGGTATATAGTTGGCACAAGTAAAAGTAAGACTCCAACAAGAAGGAAATAAAATCCCGATTTCATTTAGCAGGTTCCTGTCTTAGCAATATCAAATCTTGACCTTTAACTTTTCCAAGGTCTTGATGATGGTTTCCAACCATATCCATGAAGAAATTTCTCATTGATAAAAAAATATTGACCAGGTTTAGAATATTTTCCAACCAAAATGATATTAAAACTCTCAAAACACCACAGCTAGTAGAAACAAAATCTCCATGCGTGCCGTTATCAATTTTCCGTACCTTATTCTAAATAGTCTAGTTCGGAAAACTCGACTCTAGTGACTTGTTCCAAATTATTCGAAAACATCTCGTGCTTGGGTAACAAACGTATTCCATTTTTTCTTTTTTGAATCCTCGTCCTGCAGAATTGAAACACTATTAGTGGCAAGCAATTTAAACCCGTTAACAGACGCAGTAAAACTTCTACGCGCAAAGTTGCAATGCAACGCAAAGTTATGATGGAAACTAGAAACATAGCAATTGGGAGTACTTTCGCAATGCACATCCGTAATAAAAGAGACAACAGCAGAGCGGTGGCACTCCCGAGATTTCCACCGCACATTCTTCCAACACCCTACACACATATATACAAAACAGATACTCTTTCCATACATTCAGGGTCCGAACCTCGTAAAACTATGTTATTTGAAGCAATTTGGCAAGTCGCTTTGTGGCGAAACCACAAAGAATTATTTACACTTAAACTCAAACTTAATTAGTTTTTCGCAGTTGAAATGCAACGGCTCGAATGCACTCGCCCACAAAACTCCCGGTTTACGTCTATGAGGTTACGCAAAGCCAAGGCATGGCATGGTAAGGCAAATTGCAACTTCTTGTGGCGCGATGTCTTCGCACTGATATTTGCCACTTTCGCATCGGCGGCATACTCACGCATACTCGCGCACATATGAATTCTCAGATTCAGCAAACTTGCTTTATGCTGCTCATCTAAACAGTGGCTGGGGAGTTCGTATTCACATTTGTTGGGATGAATTTGGCGGAATCGCTGCAACTAACGGGATACGAGTATATATGAATATTTATTTTTGTAATGTAGCCAAGTCCGAGTATTAGGATGGTTAAAATAAGCTATTCATGCGGGTTTTGTGGGCAAAATCTCTATAAATCCCGCCCTCTCAAAAGGTAAGAATTTTCGGAAATATTTGGAGGGTCTTCAACAGCCGCCTAAGCCGATTTATTTTCTAGAACTGGTTAATTTTGAAAAGAATAGTATAATGTCAGAAAATATCATGAAAATTAATAAAAGCCGGGAAGTATATTATATACGGGTATATAACATGAAAGTGCTTTTGAAAATTGTATCCGATAGATAGAGCAAGAATGCTGCAAAATTGCTGTATTGGTCTATATGGTGAATTACCAGCCCTTAGATTCCCTATAATATTGAATGTACTCATTAAAGTCGCCAAAAAGAAGAAATAAAAGGAGACCGAATAAAATTCACACTTTCGGATCAAGACTGGCTGAAAAATAAAACAAAAAAGAAACACCTTTTAATCGATTCCATAACGTAAATGAAATTTAATCAGATAAAAATAAAAAATATATGATAATACACGGCCTTCACCGTGTGACTTCTTTATCGCCAAAACTACGGAAGTGAGTTTACCCTGAGGAAAAGCGGAACAGATCCTGAATACCAAATAGGATATACCCATACCTCGAGACTTCATAAAGATTAATTTAATCTTGTCGAAGACGTATATATACAGTATTTAATAATACAACAATATTTATGCCTTTTGCACAGACTCTTCGATGCCTCAAAGTGAGTACAGAATTCGGAGTGCATTCGCAAAGAAAGAAGTCAAATAAAAGCTCAGAAAATTGTTACGCAATAGTAAGTTCTTAATTTATGTGATGCAAAAAACATTAGAAGAAAAAAAAAGAAGAAGAGTAATTATAAACCTCTTCATTTGAGTGTTGCTACTGATATAAAGCAGCAGCAATCTTCTTCAAAATTATTTATAATCAAAGGCTTTCCTAAACCTCTTCCATTTATATTGCAGGTAGTGTACTTTTCTTTTCCAAAAATTTTCAAGCAGTATCTCAAGTAGTCAGTATCAAGTCTTCTCATTCGATAGAGATATTTCTTAAGCCTGTGTTAATGTATTTCTTAAATATGTGCATTCACAAAGAAATATTACATCCTATAGCTTATTGTATTACACAGCACAGCATTCGCACAGCTGCTCGTGGACCAGACTACCAGGGATTACAGAGACAATGAATCCAGTCGGAACCTTAAATCCAATTCCATTAAAATACGCTTCATACTAATATTCCTACACACAAACAAAAGCATTACACGCCACACGCTCCCTATGGCCATTTTCATTTTAGTGGCGCTTGCAACACTGTCGCTGGACCGTTAAACGCGCCTTTTCCTCTCCCTTTTAATTTTGCTATTATTACATATGTAGTACTTCAGCGTAATTCCACGCATGACTTTGTGTTATGTTACTCACAGTTTTTGTGAAATTTGTTGTTTGCAACTTTTTTGATGGCTTCACACTTTCAGTTTTGACAACAACCTTGCTTAGCGCATACAATATATGTACATCATGACCAATATCGCCATCGCCACCATCACGGACTTGCCTCCTACAATCTCGGCCTTTATTCTCTCAACCAAACTAAATGAAACTGGCAAAAGTCAAAAACTATATTGTAAATCTCTATCGTATGTACATCTATTGCTGCAACGCATGAAATAATTGCATGTTGCAATTAATTTTCTGCTTTATGCTTTCCGCTGAGTCCGGTTCGGTTGTCTAACAGGCCTTGGATATTGCACACCAGCCAAGCCAAACTGTCAAAAGAAAGTTTCGCACTAAAATTAAATGGGATATTGAAGCTGAAAGTTTTGTTACATAGACCGATGAGTATGAGTTTGCTCGAATATTCTATAACATTCCTTTGTGTTGCTTCTGTTAGCTGTATACAAAGTCGCGACGTATTATTTGCGATCCTCTGCATATATGTGGCAACTGAGTGCTTCGGTTTTGTCTGGTTTTTGATTGGTCTTACTTGCTTGAAGATGGTTGAGTGGTTCTTAAGTAAAACTTTTCATATCGAAAATTTACGCAAAGTCATGTGCTTGACATCACTACTGAGACTGTGGCTTTCATCCTAGCTTCGATTAGTCGGGGCTCACATCCAGTTCAACCTCAAAAAAAATAAAAAACGGTGCTAAACCTATGATCAATTCCTCCATGAGTTTCTTTTCAACTTTTGGTGATGGAAAAACGAAAATTTACAATTGGTAAATTCGCTGAAACTCGTCATATGGCGTATAGACGTTGGATCCTTCGTAAGAAAAAATAATATTACAAATAGAGGAACATATAGATAGTTAAATCACTCATAGTAGGGCAAACAATCGACCGCCTTGCTACGTTGCTTAGGAGAGCGCATTGAAACTGTGGAGGTCCTCCACATTTGAAAACTTTCTTTTAATAACATCGTCCGTCGACGAGTATTTGAGCATATGGGAGTTCATGAGTTGACAAATTATCTCATAACATATATAACGCATTTGGAGACGTTTTAAAACGGAACGATAGGTAAATAAATCGTAACCGCAAATCGGAATAGTGTATTACCTATATAAATAGGTAATCGCAATATCGATTTTCAGCGTACAAATGTCGAGTTGATAAGTATTTTCGTAAAGAACTGCTAAGTTATGGACAAGGATATTCATAACCTTCAATGAAGTACACAAATTTTAGAAAATTATTATTTTATTTGATGTCAACTCTCCAAAATCCTCTCGATCCTCAGCTGTATCACGTTTTGTAATGTATTTACCCAGAAGAAAACTTGCTTTAAAGGGAAAGATAATTTTTCACTCATTTGAATGAACGCAATGGCAACCCTACATTGTACCCCAAAGTTGTCTTTCCGTCCATATATTTAGTTATTTCAAAATTATCATGATGACAATTTAGCTGCAAAAGAAATACTTATAGAGTTAAAAAAAACGTAAAATTTTGAATTAAAACATTTTTATATAAATCAGAAATTTTTTAAATATTTTAATATTTCATTAATTTTATCACTATTATTAGATAAAGAATTAAATAGGCGGCACTCCTCCTCAAAAATTCTTATATCCTCTTAAGTTTGAAAGAGTTAAGTTTAACATAAATAATTCGACTATTTTTTCAGTTTCTATGTACTAAAACTTTAAACAGGTGGCAACCAATGTTGCAGTGTTTATTTATAACGAAATTTCGCATTGCATGCGAAACATTTGAAATTAAAATATTGCTATGTACATCGCATATTTCTTAAATATTGTGATATTTTCTTTTATTTCATTAATTCTATCAAAAAATGTAAGCAAGTGGCAACTCTTCTCAATATTCTTATAACCTCTTCAGTCTGAAAGCCAAATATAAATAAACAGTTTTGTGTCTGTCGGTTTTATTGTATTACAAATATAAACAGGTGGCAACCTCTTCAATCTGATACCCAAATGATGGTGTTTATTTATTTTATTCGTTGGAAATTTTCTTAAATATATTATTGGGTTGTTCGGAAAGTCATTTCGTTTTTTTTTGGGGAACATGAAAGACAGTTTTCGTATAATGAATAAATATTTGTTATATATATTTATAATCATTCAATTTGTCCAGCTGATGACAATAGACTTCTGAATTAATCGTTGTATTGTCCGGCAAAAGCTCAAAAAAAACGATTCCTTTGACATCCCACCAAACGGAGAGCATCACCTTTTTTTGGTGAATGTTGGCTTTTGACACGCTTTGAGCCGGTTCATCTTTTCTGCTCCATGACCTCTTGCGTTTAACATTGTTGTATACAACCCATTTTTCGTCCCCAGTAATAATCCGCTTCAAAAATGGATCATTTTCTAGACGTTTGAGGAGCGAATCACACGCGTCAACACGACGACACAAATTTCGCTCGGTAAGGACATGGGGCACCCACACATCGAGCTTCGAGGTTAAGTCCATGCCTTTCAAAAGGCCATAAACAGTTGAATTCGACAAATTTAACCTCTCACCGATCTCTCGTGTGGTGATTCGCCGATTTGCATCAACTAATGCCTTTATCGCATCTTTGTCAGCTTCGACCGGCCTTCCAGACCGTGGTGCATCTTCGACATCAAAATTGCCGGATCGAAATTTTGCAAACCAGTTCTGGCACTGGCGTACTGTTAACACGCCTTCTCCATACACATCCGTCAATTTTTTTCTCGCTTGGACAGCATTTTTACCTTTTCTGAAGTTAAAAAGTAAAATATGACGAAAATGCTGCTTATTGCTCTCCATATTTAAAAAGGCACCAACCAAAAACTACTGGGTAGAATTAATACAACTTTTTCACACACAAGCCTTGCAATATCAGCTCTCATGACATATAATGGTTATGGGGCTTAAGTGTGAAGTTAGTTTCGAAAAAACGTAATTAAGTCCTCTGCGGGAAAAAACGAAATGACTTTCCGAACAACCCAATAATTCCTAAGAAATTAAAATTAATTAATTTTTTGATCATGTGGCAACTCAATCATAAGAATTATTTTAGCAGTAACCTATTTTAATGCAATACTATTTGTAGTGTTTCTTCAAACCATCTATCCAAAATCAAATTACTACCTCACCCGTGGAAACTTCACTTCAAAAATACTTATGTCTCAAAGCCACTTAATTAAATTAGAGCACACCTCAAGCAGAAAATTTAAATATCAAATAGTATGCGTAAATATTTATGGATGTGTGTATGTGATTGTGTAAAGCAAATATGCCATTCTTTTCCACAGAATCGAATTCAACTAATTGGAGTAAATTAAATGAATTACAAGACTGAATAAATGAGACGAACACTCAGACAAGGACAACGAAAAGACGAAAAACAAACTAATGAAGCGATGTTCAAGTGTAAACACATTAAATGAATTTCACCAACAGTTTTCGGTTCGCTTGACAAGCGTCAAATGCTCTGTGCAAGTTGCTAAGTAAACAACTATATTTGCGAGCACTATGTGTGAGAGGTGAACAGTATGAAGAGCTATTATTGAAGTGTGAAGAAACAAACACACGTAGAGAGGATAAAAGTAAATAATAGCAATTCTACTCATACATACTCTACTCTACCCTACTCAAACACCCAGGGGAGAGCCATTGAGTTGGTGAAGGATTCTTTAAATTTTTAATAAGAATTAAAATGCTTGCATGTTTCAAAATTTGGTAATATTTTTGTGTTTTGGTAAGCCTGAATTCGTCTCATTCGTCTCGTCTATAAGAATCTGTCGTCTGTAAGAAGTAAATTTCGCATCAAAAATTAAACACCCAAGAGGCGAGAGCTAAGGAATAAAGAATGTTTTATTTTGAATTTCGCCGCAGAAGAGTTTGAAGTAATGAACGGCTAAGTGCTGAGAAGTACACAAACAGTGGTCTAGAATAAAACCTAAGAACTGAAATGGAACTGTCACGTCTTAGGTATTTTAGGAATATTCAGCAAAAATTTTCTTCGAAACTAACGAATAGCCTAACTAAGTTAATACTGTGAGAACTTTAAGTAGACTCCTGGTTTGGAAGACCCGAAAAATATAGCAACATTCAAAACTGCACATTTATTGAAGTGTAACTATACTTATTAAATTACCAATCGAATTTTCAGATCATCTCGCCAAGAAGAAGAACGTGCTATAATTTACTCATTGTTCAAACCACATTTTGCTGCTACCAAGCTGTCACAACACACTCGGATATCGAACACTTTAAATGCGCACCTTGATATCTGATAAGAAGCACAACTAAAAAAAAAGAAACAACACTAAAGGTGTGAAAATACGCGCGTAGAAAATTACGACAAGAAAACCACATTCGAGCCACATGAGTGCACTACTAATTAGACGCGCAGAAAAACAGCTGTGAGACTTCCTTGAGAAAAAGACAAGTATAAAATAAAGAACTTCGTGTGGAAAGTTGGGTGAGTATGTGTTTGTATAAGTTAGCAAGTGCTGAGCACACAGGTGTTCTAGAATTGTGTGATAAGTGAGATGGAGAATGGTAGAAATAGCTTACTAAGAAATAAATTAGAAATTTAGATGAATATTTAATATACCTAATTAATATTATTACAATTAATATATCTTAATAATTAATTTTATAGAATTAGGCTAATTATGGAACTTCCAAAAGGAATATATCGAAGAAAAAACTAAAGGGTTTAACACTAAATTAATATGTCTAGTAATATCTTAATGTTTATTTGTTTAATGCCGAAGCTTCTTTGGCTGTTAACATTTTTTTAAAGTTTCAGATTCTAGTGATGATAACTAAACTAAGGAGCGTGATTATACACTTATGTTTTGTATTATTCTAACACTCTAATGACTTCCCTTATACCGATATTCGATTTTTCAAAGATTAGGTAGTTATACGCAAACTATTCCAAAGGCAGTCGGTTCTAGATAACCGGAACAAACCCGGATTTATAAGCGATTCAGGATCATCAAATGGTAAAAAGTAATAGAAACTATTAACTATAGCTTTTGACCTCACCTATTAGGCATATGATATTAGAAATGTTGGCAATGAAGCACAGAGTTATGCATGATTGGATTAACCTAGACTACGAATCCGATCCGATGTCGTCATAAAGCAAGTTTCGTCGGTAGCCATAACCAGTTTTTTTATGCGATATAAAAAGGAATCAGGCCAGCGGTTTCAGACGGGTCAGTGTAACAAAGACCTAATTCATTTACAGCATAGACCATGGAAGCATTCCGCAGAACTAACCTTCAAACTTTACACTACTACGACAACAACAGCCTGAAAGGAAACTATCTAATAAAATATTTGATATTGTGACTGAATAAATCATAAAATAGTATCTGTAATATTTTGTAGAAATTACAACAAAATTCTCTCTACCTTGTCTAGCTGAGCTAACTTCGGCATCTCCATTATCCCATACCTCATCCATATGGGTCTAAGTCATAGTCGAGTTCGTAATTTCCTTTCAGGTATTTGAGTGTTCTCCACATAGTGGGTTAAAAAAACTATGCTATTCGTAATTCAATTACACTCTGAACGTCGCTCACCGAATCTCACTCGAATTCTAATTTGTTTTTTTAATATACACCCATAGTTGTTTTGAACAATTGAAGCTTTTAATATTATAATTAATTTTATTAAATATAAGTTCCAAAGGAACTACACTAGTAACTAAAGAAAACAAAGCGAAGTTGGAGAATTTAAAGAAAAAAAACAAACGAGAACAATGAAAATAATTGCTGCTTTACAGCAAATTGAAAAGAGATCCAAATGAAATACGAAGATGAAATACAGGAGAAATGGTTGATACTTAAGGTGTTAAAAAATATGTGCTAATTTGTTTGAACGGTAGAAAAATAGAAAAGAAGAAGAATGAAACAATGAAACAATGAACAAATGTTGAACTATCGAGGCGGCAAGCTGTAAGCGCAGAAGCGCTAATTCCACTGAAAGATTTTATTTTTCTAACGCAACAATTTTTATGCACATTTCTCTTTTTCAGTTTTTCCTTTTTAATTTGCCACTTCTCACCAACGCCGGCGAGCATGTATACGAAATGAAAACAATCGAAAGCAATAAATTCACTAAAAAAAAAACATACAATACTAGAAGCTCAATTCTTTTGTAGCGAAATAATGTATGAAAGCTCGCCGCATGCTTGTAGGAAAATTTTTTCAACCAGCGCAACTATTTAAATTATTTAAGGCTTCAGGTAGAGAAATCCTGTTAGCGCCCAAGACCTGCAAGCTAAGTAATCAACATAAATCAGACACGTTGTTTTCTTTAGCTACGATAAATTTTTCGTGAAAGTTTTGCTAATTTTCGGTTAGCTTATTTCTTCCCGCGCGACTCGAATTGCCAGGCGCAAACGTGAGCCGAAAGCATTTCACCGCGGCCATATGCAGAAGACATGCGATGACTTCGCCATTAAGCAGTTGCGGAAGAGCACGGCGAGCCAGTGAGGCAGCCGCCAACGCGACAGTCAAGCAGCTTGGTGACCAACTCCGACTAAGCTTTCTTGTCAGCAGCAACTTGCCTGCTGCTCTGCCTCCAAAGCCATAGCGAGTACATCAATTTTGGCCAACATTTTTCCTCCTTTCGGTTGTGGCAGCGGAAATTAGTAAATTTGTCACACTTCATCTGCCATCACACAATGCTAATGGCGGCTGTGAATGCGATAGTTTTATGGCTTTTGGCGCTTATGCACCGCCTATCTGTCGCAGCCGCGCACAATTGGTTGGCGCTTGAGCGTGAATAAAGTTGGCACATTGTTGAATGTTTAATGGTGTGTTTCTTGTTGTTTTTTTTTGTTGCCCTTCTTTAGATGTTATCGAGCAGACACAATGTGAAAGTGTGGAAATTTTGTCGCGAGTTTCGAGTGATGGCACAATGGCAGGACTTTTGATAAATTACTTTGCACACCCGAATATGCCAAGACTCCAGTAAACACTAGAAATCTTAAAAGAAGAGCATGTAATTGATATCTTGATTTTCGGTACAGGAAAAAAATGTATTCGCGTGTATCTTTTCATTGCAAACACTGTAACAAATTTTTGAAAAACCTTGAATATTGATATTTTTTAAATTTTATATCATTTAAATTTATATAGTAATGTTATGAATTGTTTTTGTAATGCTGTTATCATTACCGTTATGTGATATTCTTTCCCATATTTGAAACTTTATAATTTTGCATTTCATCAGGAGACTTCCCTGATTTTCTACTTAATATAAAGCATGTACCACTAATGTTAATAACAGCGCTTTTTGAGTTAGGAATAAAGAATTGCAATTTCAATTATAGACAAAAGCTTACAGTTGATTTTCAAAGTATACTTTATAAAAGAGGAAAGTATTTAAAGTACTTCGTTCATTAGCTCCGACAACGTTCGCACTATTCATATTTTATATGCTATTAGGAAGACACAGTTTTTCTACAAGAAAACAAGCAGCGAAAATTCAATATAACCCAATATAAAAATTATAACAACCCAATAATTAATAGATAAAAAATTAATTCATTACTCTAAAATAATAAAATATAAATCAAATGAACGTAAATCCTAATTCAAAGTATTCCCAAAGAATGATGAATTTTTCGAAATGAAAAGGGGTAAAGGGGCAACTCCAAGCGAACTTCTATGAGAAACTTTTTAATGGCAGATACAAATACGATCGTAGGTTTGCCACTACCTAATTAAATTAGCAAAATAATTTGTATGAACTCAGATACTGTTTAGAGGTAATGATCTAAACCTCTAACAATGGTAGTTGCCAATTTGCCTTGTGCTCTGCAAATCTGTCAATGAATTCGGCGAGTAAATAATTCCGCGCACACAGAAAATGTTCGGGCATGAGTTCTACTCTATTGGACGAGTTAAAACAGATCACAAACTAAAGAAAACAAAATGCATAACCAGCAATCACTAATGAAGATATATCAGAATTTTTGAATGCAATTCCATCTTTGTTTGCGACTGAATTCGAAATTGCCCAGATCTAAGTATTTTTGATATATTTAGCTTCTACTACTTTGAGTCCATGGGATTATGAAGTATTTTACCCGTGCTGTGAAAAAACCACTTTATGTCTCATTATTTAGAACTACTGTCGAAATAAAGTATTGTTATTTGACGAAAATGAGCTGGAAATAGTCACAAGAAACCCTAAATGAACAATGAAAGTGGTCCCAAAATGTCGTTATCAAGTTATATTTTTACCAAAGAAAATAAGAAGAAGTCACCAAAAAATATGTAACTATTTATTTTATTTATTTATTTAAGAAAAACATGTTCAATAGTATTATTCAAACCCCATCTGAAGCTATAACATTTTCCCATCTTACTGGCAATTTGTGGATTCCATCCCGAAAGAACTAATGGTAGTCAGAAGGGGCAAGGTCTGGACTATAGAGCGGGTGAGGTAAAACTTCCCAGGAGCTGTTTTCCAAATAGTTTTAACTGGTCTTGCAATATGAAGCCGAGCGTTGTGATGATGGAAAATTATTGCTTCGCTCGCTTCAATTTGATGAGTTGATGTCGGTAGCTTTTCCCATTAATGGTTTCACCCGGGTTAAGAAGCTCATAATATAGCACGCCCTTCTGATCCCACCACATACAGTGCATTACCTTGGCATCATGGATATTCGTCTTTCCCGTTGATTTAGCTGGTTGGCCAGGTTTTACATACCATTTTTCATCACAAGTCGCAATTCGATGCAGAAGGACTTCGTTTTGTAACGTTCAAGCAGCATTTCTGACATTCAAAATCGTATCTCAACGACTCTCAACGTCGCTTGCCTTCGATTCATATGGCACCCAATTTCTTGTTTTTGTATTTATCGGGCTGTTTTTAAACGTTTTGAAATGGCTACTTGAGTGACTTTCAAAGATTCTGAGAGCTCTACTTGTGTTTGGCAACAATCTTCATTGAGTAATGCTTCCAGTCCCTCATCTTCAGACTTTTTTGGCCGACCAGGACATTCTTCATCTTCCAAGCCAAAATCACCACTTTTAAATCGTTAAATCGTGCAAACCACATTAGGCACATTCGCTCAGCTGGAGCTAAGGTGAACATATAAACTTTCACCGAAAAACGATGACTTTCGATTGAGGTTTTCTTCATATTAAAGTAATAAAGAAGAACCCTCTAATAAAGAAGAAGAAGAAGAAGAAAGTTAAATAGGTCAAAAAGTTTTAAGTCAAAAAAGTTCAAAATGTTCAGGTTGGGTCATATTCGTTATTATTGTATTTATATGATTAACTTTTTCTTTCCCAATTGGGTCAACGATTTTTTTTTCAAAGCAGAAGCATATTTGAAAATTCGTGGGCGGTTTTCTGGAGCTTTAAAACATGGCATCCGGAGTGCGACAAAACGAGACGCAAACATATATAAACACCATTAAAAGAACCAATTATTGTTTCAAAGTTCAATTGCAAATTAATACATGACTTAGCATACTAAATTTTGACGCAAACGATCAAGGTGCTCGTAACTGCAGTTTCAAAAAATTGTTTCTAAACTTTATTAAGACTGTTTACAGTCAATAAACAAATATTTATGCGCAAAAGGACATTATTCGTCCTAATTTAATGTTTGAACTTCATTAAAAGAGGTTCAATAATTTAGAAAGGGTTACGGTCAATAAAAAATTTTACAAACTAATTTTAAAATTTTACGCCTTAAAAAAAAAAAAATTTCTAATAATATTACAAGAAATGCTTGTAGGCGCACACTTAATTTAACTCGCTGCAAACAACAATATAACAAATTATAAAAATAGTCCATAAACCCCACTGAATAAGCGCCCAGAACAATTAAGGCTTACAAATTTCCAACACTTTAGAATAAAAGTGCGCATTTTCAATTAGGCGGAACACAGCAGCAAACCCACAAAGTTATAATTAGGTATGTGCGCGCCAGCCAATAGCGATGGTAACCGCATCGATAGCCAATGCGGCACCAAATGGCACGAACTCGCGCCAAGCGACAGGAAATAAAATGAAAACATAATTGAAAGAGAAAAACAAACTTTTTCGTGCCTACTTCAGCGGTGGAGGATCGAATGGGCGAAAAAACATGCTTTATGAAAATCAAATTAATTTCACACAAATTCGCCATTAGGAAGGCGGAAAATGCGCCCCAATGCGCTCAAGCGAAGCCATGCTACACGCACAAAAATATGCATACATATATAAGGGAGCAGGGAAGTGCTATAATAAGAGGCATATTCATTTCTAACTAATTCTAATTGAAAATCCTCAGCTATTGAAATTTTATAATTAGAGTTTTTAGCAATGCGGCACCAATCAGACGCCCTCCCACCCTTCGACTCAACAGTACTGCGATGGATTTTCCGACTTTCAATGACAACCGTGAATGGCGCAAGCTAACGCTTACTTATAATCGATAGCGCGCTGTATCGTTACCCTGAGGCTGGTCAGCGCCTCATTAAAACTTCGAAGCGACCACAGATGCGCACATACACGCACATTTTAAGTCTAAACAATCACAGCAGCATCGAATTGAATTGGTTTGCGTCTGTGTGCAACGTTTTGTGCTAAACGCCTAAAAGTATGCCCACGAAATGGGGAACCAGCAAAGATTCCATATGTTTGGTTTTAGTGAGAAGTACCAGCGCCCGTTTATGTACTCATATATAGATAAGCAAATTTATATATACAGTTGGTGAATTAATTGTTTGCAAAATGAAAAACAGCATGAAAATTCAGTTTTGCGTTAGTTTTTAATAACAGAAATTAATATTTTCAGTTTTTTTTTTTTATTATACAACAGGTGAATGTATCTTAAATGTATTTAAAACATGAAAATTTCGCAAGTTGAAGCATAAACTTAAATACGAAACAACAAAATGTACATTAATTTAAATATTGTGCTGTCAATTAATTCCCTGCAAAATTCAAACATCTTTTTTACAAAAAGATAATTTTAACTTAGACTTTTGCAAACAATTAATTGACAAACTGTATGTATATATACAAATACATATGTAGCCATACACATTCGGTCCAAATATTTGCAATTTCGCAAATGTACCTGCCGCTCGGGCAGCGAATGGGCACTTTGGTTTTGATTCGGTTTGCGTGCCCAATTAAGTTGATGCGTAGATGTATATGCCATATGGTTGGCATAGCTGTTGTAGGCTTACCCTTTCTGTGCCGTTTCTCCTTTCATCATAATATTGGTCATCATTGGCATTGTTTAGGTTCGTATTGAAAGTAGCGTTGGCAAACTGTTAAGCTTTCAAATCCATCTACTCCACCGATCATTCTGCAATGGGCAGGAGGGCTTCATTTGCAACTATCTTAAAATTGGCAAGTGAGAATTGGATTAATGTTTGCTTTAAGTGACTCGCTGCAGGAAATTTCAGAAAGTGGTAGGGAGTTATTGGATTTTGATATATCTTTATTTTATTGGATTTAATTTATAATATTGGATTTAATATTTTAATATATATGAAAAGCGAAAAGTGTATAAAAAAGATATATGCCATGAGGCTCTGTTCTAATGTGAGCTTGGTCTGCAATCATATAAATCCCTAAAACGTTATAATACTTAAGATTCTCAACTTTCTTTTTCTATATTTTACAATTTGTTCAGCCAAAAAAAAATTCTTCGGAGAGAATAGAGAGAGAAAAATGAGGGAGGGCTAGTTGAGAGTGAGGTAGAAACGCAGAAAGAAAGAATGAGAGAAAGAGCGTCTAATATATTATCTCCAATGTGAGCTCCTTTGTAAGTTTTTTTGCTGGGGGACACTTTCTATTAATATACTCAAAATTCTGGTAGAAAATTGCAAGTTCAATAACTTTTCATGTTCTACCTAGTTTAAAGGAAACTGCCAACACTCAATATTAAATATCTATCAGCAGCTATCATACAGCTCTCAAATCTTTCATAGAAATGCAGTATTAAGGGATAAACCAATACCCTAGAACCAATACCCAAAAAAATTTAAAAAGTAAGAGCTCGTGGTGCTAACTAAAATTGAAATTGTTTGTGATTCTTTAACAATAAATACATACATTAATATATTCCTTTTTATAAACTATAGAAATGTATACAAAAGTACAAAAGTCAATTAGATGTTTCTTGCAGACAAACAAGGCTCCTGTTTGAATGCTCACTCAAACCAACTTATTTAATACCTGGGCTAGATCACTTCGATGGTAATACTTAATATTCTTATCACCAATTAGGGTTTAATCAGCCATTGCAACAATAAAACTCTGTGATCGATTTTTTCAATAAACGCAGAAAATAAGAACACGTTCTAAAACCATCAAATGTATTTAAACCAACAACACAAAATCGGCTATTTAATAATAAAATTCGGCGTAATTCGTTAATAGAGCAGACTTCAAACGTAGTTCTGTAGTGAATTAAATAAAAAACCTAAATCTCTCAAAACACCAACCACAAACCAAAGAAGTTAACGGAATTTTCAAATGCTTCGAGAGACTTTAAAGGGGTTGGGCATTTATTTGCTATTCGCTTACATAAACACGGGTTTATATTTAAAATTCAACTTAAGTAGACAACGCGACTTCATTGCGCTCAGAATTAAACAAACAATCTCTCATTCAATAAAGAGGAAATACTACGAATCGCAATTATTTCATTCCATTTGAATGCCATAAGAGTCTATTTCCATATCCAATACGAGATTATGTGCAATAAATAAGCGCTGTCAGCAATAACTAACAGATATTCTTAGCTTGCCTCGCCAAAATATTAACTCCTCCTACTTAACAGCTTCAAATAATTTCAAAGCGACGGCAGGCATAATGCGGTCTCTCATTTGTAATCCGTTGAATTTAAATTGATTTACCCACACTTAAGTAGAACGATGTGAGGTGAAGACGTGCTTACTGTAAATTGTTAATTACACGATTTGGGATTACAGCATAAGCACACTTATCAACAAGCTACGGATGGAATACTTAAAATTTGCCTGAACAAAAGTTGCTTTGATTGGCAGAAATTTCTTAAATATGTACATCGCAAATTATGAATATTCGGAGTTTTCGTTGTTGTCATAAGCAACAATAACAACTGATTACCATCAGTGGCAACATCTTAAATTTATTATCGGCATTTTTGGATGCCTTTACCAAGACGACCGCTCACTTTCTTCAATCCTCTCATTTTTAACTGAGCTCTTTTATATTCCTTTGTCTAAATAAGCACAAAATACCATAGCTGGGCAATTTTTCAAGTATTCGAATTACTTAAAACTTTTGAACATAAATTTTCGCTCAACAAGATTGAATTGGTGTCCGAGAGAGAGAGATAGAGAGCGCACGTGCTTCGTCGCAAGAGTGAAAGCGAGAGTGAGGGATCAGAAAAAGTTTAAAAGGAATTCAAATAATGTTCGTTTTACAGGCCATTACCAGCTGAATGGATTGTTCTGTGTGTGACCTTGCTCCCGCTTGGGCGCAAAATTTCATATTCAACGCCTTTTATGTGTACGCCTTGGACGGTGCGTGCTACGCGTTCGGAAGGAGATCGTGCCAATACATTTTATGGCAGTTGTGTTCTACTGTGTACTATTAAATAGTATGTAAATATGCTGTCGTCGAGTAATAGCGCATTAATGGCAAGTATAAAGGTCAGTGCAATTAACTTGAGACGATTTAAGAATGCAGCCGTATTAAAAGTTGTTAAAAAGAAATTGGAATTTATACGACGTTCAAGTTATTTCACAATAACAATATACTTTAAATAGGAAATTAAGTTATAAAATATTGTGGGTAGCTCTTACAATGTTAAGTTGTCTTTTAGTAGTGCTTCTATGTTTATTAAGTTGTTTATAAATTCATACAACTTATTTATTTAAATGGATGGATTAATGAGTAACTAATGGAAAATGGTGTGAAATGAAGCGCTAATAAGTCACGAAATGGGTGGGTAAATTTCTATATAATTATAAAACATTTGGTCAACTGAAGAAGAAATTTGTTACGGTAGCAGGAAGTTGACTAAATGAAGTAATACAATTATCAAGCGGGTAATGAAATAATAAACTTAGAAAGCTGAGATATATCCAAGCTACTCTGCTTCATCTCTCGAATTCTCAATTCCATTTCATATTCTCATTCTAACCCTTTTTTAAGGTCTTTTACATAGATTTTAATATGCTCCACGCCTCAATTAATATCGATCACGTGATCAATGAGTGTTTACTAAAATTTTCAATAAAGTTTGGAAAAAATTTCCGTTTATGGAATAATAGCAGTCCAAAGTATTGTAGACGATCCAAAGAAAGGCCCACCAACAAGTATCACCAATAGTATCAGTTCAAAAGTTAGGGCGCTATCTAGTCGGTACCATGGTCGTAATATTTGTGTTATGTATACTGATGCTAACAGAGCAAAACTTTTTATGTTTTGCAGAAAAGCAAATTTATTTTTTTTTGTCACTAGAAAACTATGATTATAAGTTTACGTCTTTTCTCTATGGGAATTCCGCCAACATATTTTACGTTTTTGGCTTGAAAGGAAGTGCAGTTTTCATTTCCCTCCCTTTTCAACTCCATTGTGAAACGATATTTCATGTTTCTTTTGTGAAAAATATATATTATAATCCCAAAGTCTGACGATCGTATTCACAATTTTTGGTCCTCCTTCACAGGTCTTTCATCTGCTTAGCTTCTAGATATCAGTAAAAATAATACATGCTGTTTACTCAGTAATTAAAAATTTATTTGAATGTAAATATTTCTCTTTCTAGTCAGCCAATAACTTAATTTAAAATTTCAGAAAAATGTTAAAATAATTTAAATGCAACAATTACTGGCATTCGCCCATATAGTATACCATATAAAAGCATTCGCTTTTACGAACATAATAAATACAAATATATACATATGAAGGAGGCAGATTCCTTGGCAACCACGAGCAAGTTAAAATTTTGTTGTGATTACATTGGCTTGCATACACATTACAGTATTTGCTGTATTGCATTACTTTAATGTTCATCCGGCGTAACTTTTCGTGCTTTCACAGCTTTCACAGCCGAGAAAGTTGCATTGCATTTGGCATTGCACTAATTGTTTTGCAGCTGCAAACTACAACTGAGATGTCTACACTCAACCGGCTTACAGTCAATGTAGTAATTTGCCTTTTTGGCAGTTGATACTAATATAGTAAGCACAAGGCGGCTGGCATCCTATCCTATTCTATATCCTATTCTACCCTTCTATTCCTTCTATTTCTTCTATCCTTGCAGTTTGCCGCATTGAGAACAAAATGCTTCACATTTAATTGTAAACCCTCGAATTGAACTGCGCTGTGCGGCATGGTCCGCTTTCGGCCTTAACTAAGAATTTATTTTCATTATTGTACCAATACTTTTGCTGCAATACATTATAGAGCAATAAAAAGAAGACTGCAGTGGCCGAACGAAATGCTGAGTGTTTTGACTTTGACTGGTCATAAAAATTTTTATGTGTATGTTGGTGTATAAATATATATGTGAAATATCAAAACAACTGGATAAGCAATTATATTAAAACTTTTCTTCAGCGACATGTTCAAAACTATTCAAATTAAATTTTCCATTTGCAAAAACCGAAGCTAAAATTTGTATTGCAATGATAAACCGATCCAACTGCGCATTTGTTTGTACTGAGTTTTTTTGTTGGTGTTGTTTCTTCTTTGTTTTGACTTTGTGTGAATTTGCTCGTAAATGCTTTTTGGCAAAAGCTATCAAAACAACATCTCCCTCCTTTTTCTTTGTTCTACTTACAAGTCGGCACCAATGCTTGAACCCACATTTAAAAAAAATATTGTTTTCGAGGCTTGATGATAGCAATATAGATGATTGTTGCATACAGGCCGTTAAACAATTGTGTATTTAACGGAATATTGAAAGGTATTGAGAAATATTTATTTTCATTATCAGAACGAGGCGAATTAGTTTCGCTGTTTAGGAAACCCGATCAAGACCAAGTTGAGTTAAACCAAGAAAAGTTTAGTAGACTTTTCAAGAACATGTCTAACCACACTTTTGTACTCCTCGTGTATCCCAACTTATAAAAACTCAAGCAGCATCATAACTGAAGGCAGGTGGGAAATTTTGATTAAATTACCATTAAAAAGTATCCTGAGAGTCCTGAGAGTGTTATGTTAACCACACCCACTTCCATTGTACCGATTTCTTAATTCCATCACTTTATTAGACTTTGCAGAAACCGAATATCAGAAATCGGCTCACAGCTATAGCTACTTCCATTATCAGGCCCCTAAACAGCGACATAAGGTGAATAAAATCATTTCAGAACCACACCTACATCCCCAATATATTTTCCAATGGTCGGCTGTGTTTTGCTTGAAAAATTTTCGGACTTTCGAACGAGCTTTAAACCAGCATCTATAGCGATGTCCACTCCTTACAATTTAAAATTAATTATCCCTCATGGTATTGTGTTGACAATGTATAACGATATGAGTGGGGCGGAGATTTATCCATACTTTCGAAACCTAGTTCGTTGACGGCGAGATCCAAAGAGAAGAGTTTCGTTTGTGAGCCTCTCCTTATCTAAAAATGTGCATTATATAAAAAATTGTCTTAAAACGATCAGAAATGTCAAGCCATCCACCGAACAAGAGGAAGCTTTTCACGAAAAACCATCCGATGCTCGCTGACTTGTTTTCAAAAACTTTTTTGTTTAATATGGAGTCGTATTTGACAATTTGGCATATGAAAAAAAAAAAACAATTGCTTCCTAAATTACTGAATCTGGGGACTTATATACTTATATTTTCAAGTATAACAGAAGAGTGTTCTTATACAAGAGTGTTCTTATCAAATAATAAAAGTATGTAATTCCTGCTGGGATAAAAAGTTTTGTATGTGATAAAGAATGTGTGCTCAGCTCTTTGTGTCAGTTTGTATGGGCACTGGGTTACACTGGTCTTAATTGAAATTTCTTAATTTCATTACGAACTCTTTGTATTTATACTCGTAGGCACAGACACACTTTCTATTTTACACTCACCATACCCATCCATTATTTTCGAAATACATAGAACCTCTATAATTGCAGAGGTCATTTCTTGAATTTTCATCAAATTGAGTATGTAAAGATTGTTGGCTCAACGCAAGCTAAGACCTGTGTCGTTTGCTTTTATGCCGAAATGAGGAATTTCATCAACACTCCCCCCCACACATACACACATGCACATGTGGACGCCCGTAAACACTTAATTCGCCATTGTTTTCGTTCTTCAACATTTCGGCACCCCATTTTACTCCCTTTCCCTCAGATCGAAACACTTTATTTGTTCGAAGATACAAAAATGTGTGAACTTACTGCAAGTTTTCGGTCAGTTTTGTTTATACTGTGTGCGGTCGACCATCAACGACAAAGTAAACATTCCGAAGAGTTTAGCAAGGCTATTGTTTTTATTAGTGTTTTGTAAGAATTTATGAACTTTTATAGTAAGTACATAGAAATTGAATTTTAAAAGAATTGCCGAGTAATTAAGTAATATGTGCTAGTGTGTGGAGTTTGGAGTTTGGAAAATTGGAAGGGAAAGCTTTCAATCTCTTTTGTTTTATTTAGCAACAAGAATGCAGAAAAACCAGATGAGAGAAAATGAAAAATATAAGAGTAACTAAGAAGTATTGACTACGGGATTCTGTCGTAGGAAGATGACCTGTCACATCGTTTTTGAGACAATGTTATTGAAGAAACTCCAAAACAATATGTTCCGTAAAATATCCGAGATTACTTCCATTGTCAGGACAAATTTATTTCTGAGGTTAGGTCTGTCTGGAGCCCTGAATAAATCCCTAACTTTGAAAGTTTATACTGGTAGCACTGAAAAAAGAATCGAATTTATCTCTTCCAAGTTTTATTAAATATATACTTTAGTGTGAAAAAAATGTTCATATTGAGGTATAGAAACAAAATTACGGCTACTAGGACAATCTTCAGAACCACCTTCCAAGGGAGCATCGACGGACGATGGTGATTTTAGCCCTAAGCCCTAAACTTGAGTAGCCGTAAAGACTCAAGTTCGCCCGAACATGTTATAGAGAAGAAGAACTAGTATAAAAGTAATGGCCAGAAAATCATTATTTCTTAACATGGAGAAGTGCGTGAAAAGTGGTATCCATAGTATATTGTCTCTTGTAGATCGAAGACATGCTTTAAGAAAAGTATGAAATTTAGAAGTTTCGATAGTCGAAATTTAAAAAAAAACTGGTAGAGATAAGAGCGTAACTATTATTAGACGAAAATTGGAAAGCTGGAAATATACAAAGATTAAAAATTCAAAAATTAACCTCAATACGACTCCTAAATCGCCATGCTAACATGACATGGACCGCAGAATTGCATAGCAGAGTGAAAGGTATAATATGTCGGACGTGATCTCGGTAGTAAATATTTCAACAATATTTTGCTTCACAACACATTTGGTTTAATGTGGAATCATATAGAATCGTGTATAAATGACTAGAAAGTGACACAAATGACTTTACTGAAAACATTTGAATATGGTTAACCCGAACCGACCACTCCAGCTGCAGTTAAGCTAATCTCAGACCATTGTATCGGACTATATATATATATCAGTTGTACTATATGACTCAATATATGCAAAGTGCTGCTCAACAAAGACAACCACTGACTAATAAGACTTAAATCTTTGAAATAAATTTAATTTTTAGTTATTTTTTCAGACTAATTGATATATAAATATTTTTTACAAAATATATTTATAAAACAAAACGTTGAAGGAGTTTCTTTAACCAACAAAGACCTCATCTTTACGGTTACACTAGTCTTTAAAAATCTTTTTAAACCAGTTTTTAAAAATCTAAAAAAAGTTTCTGCTTAAAGTTGAAGCTTAAAAGGTCCCAAAAACATTACTCAATTAATGGAATATATATAAAACAATATAGAAGCGTTTGGGTTATTCAGCTTCAGCACGTAAAGCTTTAAGAGTGTTTTTCTCGAAACCGCATTTTTCAAATCGGGCGATGATAGTACTCGGAGACTATAGTACGTATCCACTTGATATTGTGTATCTACTTGATAACTGTGGCTTCACGGAAACCTTATATTGTAAATAGTATTTTTATACTCTCGCAACATGTTGCTACAGAGAATATTAGCTTTGTTCACCTAACGTCCGTCCGTGCAAGCGATAACTTGAGTAAAAATTAAGATATTTTTATGAAAGTTTGTACACGTGTTCTTTGTCACCGTCACAAGACGGTTGGTATTGGACAGATGGGCGTAATTGAGCATCTGCCAAGCCCACAAATTGTCATTAATCGAAAACAGGTAATGTGCTATAACTAAGCAGAAAATTAAGATACGAGGGCGGGTCAATAAGTCCGTGACTTTTTGAATTTCTTTTTATTTTTTTTTCTTTATTCTTAAATATTTCTTTATTTTATTTTTTATTCCAAAAGTCACGTACTTATTGACCCGACCTCGTATAAATGAGTTATTTGGTATAGAGGATGCTAGTAGGGCGGGACATCTATGGGCAGAAATCTTTCTATAAGTGGGTATGTCCCCCCAACAGACAATACGCCAGCCTCCAATAGGTTTAATATACATATCTCGGAAACCGTTAAAGCTATATAAATTAAACTTGCTTCGAGTAAGCTTTTCAAGCCTCTCCTCATATACTGAGGAAATTAGCGGAATCGGATAATAGCAATGCCCACCTCCCTTACAAAGGTTATGTTGAAAACTACTAAAGCGTTAACTCGCTGAAGTAAAACACGTCAGAAACGTTAAATCTTGCAGAAAATATAATATGGAAAGGTTGCATAGGAATCCGTGTAAAGTTTTGAAAACGGGCGTGGCACCGCCCACCTTTACGAGAAATCCCATATATCAAGAACCCCTTAATCAATTTCAACAAAATTTAGTATTCGGCATTATATTTGCATTCTAAAATCACATTGTGAAAATAGACGAAATCGGATAAAATCACACCTGCTTCTCATATGACACAATTTTAAGTTTCATCTGATACTTTCACTTTAACGTAGATAAATCGAGCAGCAATTAAGGTATGAAATTTAAACAAATAGTGCCTTCAGCATATGTCATCTTATGGGTAAAACTAGACGAAATCGGATTATAACTTTTCAAGCCACCAGATACCCAATATTAGGACCTCAGTGCCTTTATATGACTTTTTATCGAAAATATCGGGAAAACTGTAGGATATTGCAATGAAATTGGAGGATTATCCTTCCATGATAATGGTGTACTCTGGTATCAAAAAAGGTGAAAATCGGGTAGATACTTCCCCCAGCCCCCATATACCTGATATACAGATTTTCAACCTTCCCGTAGACTTTATGCCATATATTTCGGTAAATCTGCAAAATATCATAACGAAATTTGAGAATTATCTGTCCATGATAATAATTTGGTCTTGTGTCAAAAATAAGATAATCGGGTAAATACTTCTCATAGCCCTCATATACCTAATATAAGGACTTTCAACCTTCCTGTAGACTTTATGCCATATGAAACGGGAAATATGTAAGGCATCGCAACGAAATTGGAGGATTATCTTTCCATGATAATGGTGTACTTTGTTATCAAAAATAGTGAAAATAGGATAAATACTTTCCCTAACCCCCATATACCTAATATACGGATTTTCAACCTTCCGGTAGACTTTATACCATATAAAACGGTAAATATGGAAGATATCGTAATGAAATTCGAGGATTATCTTTAAACGATAATAATGTGCTCCTGTCTCAAAAATGTGGAAAATCTAGTAAGCACTTCACGTAGCCCGCATATACTTGATATAAGGATTTTCAACCTTCCTGTAGACCTTCCTATAGATTTAAAATATCTTAGCAAAATTAAGTGAGCGTGTAATATTGGATATACCATAGTTTACTGCCGAAAATGTGTGAAATTGGTCTTCGAATTATCCCAGCTCCCATATACTACATATAGACTGACATGTCTACATGTCGCTATTCTGGCAGACTTTATGCCGAATATGTCGGTCACTGTGTGAGTTACCTTCGCAAAATTGGGTGAAAACATGTTCCCTAATACACTGGAATAATGAAAGGAGTTAATGTGATCAGTGCAGATCTTCCTCTATCCCAAAAAAGCCCGATATAAGAATTCCCGACTTTGCACCTGAGTGTAAACCGTTCATGTTGGTCAATATGTGTGACATTTTAATGAAATTAACTGGATATGTTTTCTTAAACACAATGTGATTTCGCGCTAAATATGGAAGGAATCGGTCTAGATCATAGTCTAGGCCGCTTATTCCTAATATAATGATTTCATTTTCTCTGGTTAATTTTTTCCTCATGTGTCTAATATATTTATTAAGCCACTTTGGTTGAGTTTATATCCCATATATCACTTTCGAGTTAATTTGATAGATTTTAATATAAATATCTCGGACACGAAGCAAAATATAACAATGAAAGTACATGAGTCTATGGCCTCTAAAATAGGTTAATAAGATACCAAATATGATTGCAATCCATTGACAATTTCGTCGAATAATGAATGTTGAATTCTTCCGCAATATTTTTTAATAAAAAGTTATTCCAGCACCTGAAAACATTTCCCCGCCTCTGATCCCTGCACATTGCGATAGTATAAAATGTCCAGTTACACCCGAACTTAGCCTTACTTCTCTTACTTCTTTGTTTTATTATTGCAACAATTTTTTCTAATAATTTACAGCTAATTTTGTTGACCAAGTCCGTCATTTTATGAAAAATGTAAATAGAAAAGTTGTTTTATATATTCAAATACATAATTCATAAAAATTGGAAGGGAGAAATTCGATTCCTTTTTCCATAGTACCAGAATCAATTGTTAAAGTTAAGTCTTTTTTAGGGCTCTAACTGGCCTTACCCCTTAAGTAAATTTGAAATTCCTTTTCAAATAACCAAACAGCTTACGTGCTTATCGAAAAATTTTACCATTAATAATTCGGTTTTTTTTTTATTTTAAAACTGCCTCTTGAGTATTCTATATAAGCACGCTCGTACATTTTCTGATTGAGCAAATAAATCAATAGAAAAATATAAATTTTACGTTGCGTTAAATATTGGGAAATTTTTAAGATAATAATGACAATAAATGATTTATAGTACACTTAAGTCGGATGGTAAATGACGTGTATGAATGAAGTGCACACATACACACAAACCAGTATACACACCATTCACGAGCAAGCCATTTAACCAACCGAGAGCATAGTTAAATCGTTTTAACAGCTATAAATATATGTATACAATCTCCATATTATATTTGCGAGCAAATTTCATGACCTACATACAAAAGTATATATTTACTTAATGGTGACACTCCTAATATTATATTGAGACATGCATACATCCACATCAATATAAATCAATATTTTTGAAATAAATTTTCCGACCTAATAAAAACATAATCTAAGAGTTCGAAAGCTTGAATGCAACAGGGATTGCGGGGAATGTGTATATATTTAATATTGTCAAGTGGAATCTAACGGCAGTGGTTGCATTAAATCGAATTTGCATTTTAATGTATGAAACAATGCCGGTGCGCTAGCAAGCGAGTCAAGAAACGCTGTGAAATGCCCGCAGTAAAGCGCAAAACTCTCGAGATGTACACATCCTAACACACTAACACACACATACATACATACATGCATACACAGTGAAGAAGTGCGCACACAACGCAGCGATACGAGGATGTACTGGCCATATGCTGTACACCACTTGCCATATTGCCACACTTACTGTCGCCTTATTAGTTTTTGTTGCTGTTGTTTTTTTTTTTTTATTTTTTCATCTTTTATGACTTCTACAACGCATTTGCCCCACTTCGCTTCCGTTTCGGAACACTGGCGTGTTGCAGTGAATAAAGATGCCGGCCAAACCGCAGCTAAAGGCCATTTTATCCACACAGATGCACATCTAAATTATCGTGTCCATTGCCGCAATTTGCCAAAGACAACAACCAGTGCAAATAACATGGGGTAGGAGGAAAAAATTTTAGGACAAAAAAAACGAAATGCTAAAGGAATACATATGTAAAGGAGGAAGAATTTATTACTTGTGTAGTCGACTGAATAATGATTAGTCTGGAATAGTGTTGCCACTTTGTTCCGAATTCAATAAACTTGAGGGGTTTTATTTTAAGAATTTAAGATATGGTTTCGTTTTTTTTCTTTTAATTTTATTTTTTTTTTTGGAAGATAAGAAAAATTTCAGAATTCATGTAAATATAAAAAAAAAGAATATCAGTGAAGATCTGGACTATAATAAGAAACACGGAAGAAGGAAAAATACTCTGACGGAAAAAATTGAACAGGTGGCTAGATTTAAATTAAGTTGCCGCTTAGTAGTAGCTGTGTCAAGAACAGTAGTTTGGTAAACCTTTTAAACCTTAAGGTTTAAACCTTTTGTGAGTTTTTATTTTACAAATTTGAGGATTTGAGTTCCACTTTTTTTTTCTTAGCACGCAATTGTGAATGAGAATCTAAAATGAGATCTAAAATCAAGCTAGTGATATCTGATGAAATTTCAGAAACGCGCTCTACAGCGAACAAGAGGGAAGCCAAAATCAGTTAGTATAAAGCCGTGTGCGTTTTTCTAGCGAAGTGGAAACCACACGAGTGCAAAATACTTTGCACCCCTTTGAAATCTGGTATAATTCAAAAAGAATGAAAATATGAACCTTGTAACTTCTGCTCAGAATATGCTCAATTTAAGGAAGCCGCATTTTTTCTAGTTACTGAACGACGAAAATACTCAGATGAACCTGAAACTTTCATCAGGGTTAAATTAATAATAATGCTAATGAGCTTTATTCAGCTATCATACTGTAATGTCGAATAAGAGGTGAAATTCAAAAAGCTTGAAAACTCTTTGTACGGGGTTTCTCTTTAATATTATTCTGGCATAGCTACCAATAAGACTACATGAACCCAATTCGATCAACATGTAGTCTATAAAGAAGTGAAGTGAAAAAATGGATACATGGTGACCAAAATCTGTTGAAATATCTTCTAGGGAGACAACAATACTCAGTACTTTTGCACTTGGCTCTCACGTCACATCATCAATGTTTCAGATAGTTTCCTATATTTTGGAACCATCACCGAAAAGAAGATAGACCCAAAAAAGTATTGAAAACTAACTTTTGTTTCTAGTGACGAAGAGGCTGGGGAGGTCAATAGAATAAAGAATTGCTTTCACTTGGTGATTCAAATTGATGCAAACCAGTGAGAGAAGAAATCGATTGACAAGGTATTATGAACTTTGACACAAACGCAAAGTCATTTAAAGGAATAAAATGCAAATTCTCTACTAAATTGAAAATGTCTGGAGAGGAATTTAGCTGTAATCCTTATGATATTAAGGCACTAAACAAATTTTTAAAATAAAAATAAATCTTCGGAACATAATTTATTGTAAGATTTTAGTAGAAATTTAAGGACCACGCAATTTTTCAAGTGGTAACACTACTCTTTACGGCCATGGAAATATAACGTTAAAAGAGAGTGAGAGAGGGGAGAGCTTAAAGAATATGAGCAAAAAAAAATTCGCAAGAAAGTGAATTGCTTGAAAGAATTCAGCATATGCTTAAGTATAAACACACACACACACACACACCCGTATGCTTTATTGCATAAGTATGTTTCGGCACGATTTACATATAAATGCAACTCACACTCCACTCCACTCCACGCTCAACAGCGCAGCGGTTATATCCTTCAGCTTGTTGCCCTGCTACTTGCAGCAAATAAGTAGTTGTAACCTAATCACAATATTTCATGTACTATATTAAATGCATAAGTGCCTGGCTGCATGCAACATTGCGCCCACACATGCACTATCCCACATACACACACACATATATATATATATATATATATACATACACAAGGACAGATTGCATGCTTCCTTTGAGCATCAAGTGCTTTGCAGATATACTTGAGAGTACAAATTTATAATATGTAAGCATTTCCTATGTTAGATCATGTTAAGATGGCTCGGCTCCTTAGGAAACACCAATTTTAGAGGACCGCAAATCTGCAATAACAACAAATTGACAAAATATACTATAAGTGAGCTGTGAAATTAAGTTACAACGAAAATGCAAACAATGGCATAAATCTGTGAAAAGTGATTCAGCTTCATGCATAAGTGCCATAACTTCTTTTGCCTCGTCCGCGTATTTTATATAGATACATGCATAAACGAACTTACATACATACACACATACACAGTTAACTTATATATTATAATTTTAGGTACTTTGGTGCATGCAGTCATACAGTTATAATGCGAAAAATGCAATTTGAAGAGGGGTTATAGTAATTTTCATATGTTCTTGGCCAGAAACCAAATACTTTCTCTTTAAATTAGTGGCTAAATTGCAATTGGGATCAGCATTTTCGTAGAGCTCTATTCTCGGGGATTAAAGACATGGTTGCACTCACCAACGCATTAGCTAATTTTATGAAAACATTCACTTATATATATTATACAAATTATTTTTAGTGGCATAGAACTTTTATTTGAAATAAAAAATAGAAAAATTGTTGAAATGACCAACATTTGCTTTATTAGTTAATAAATTTCATAACATTTGGTATTTGAAGAGAATTTGAACAATATGACCACCGCTATTGCGTCAGATGAAGACTGTTTTGTGGGTTCAATCGTGTATGTGTACATATTCCAGTATAGCCGACCTACCGTCGCCAATAACATGAGAAATGTTGGTTTTCAACTAGTCCAATTTAACTGATTTATGAGCACAAACCATTGACGTAAACAAAAAGTAGTCTAGCGGAGTCAAGTCACGTGAGCTATGTGGCCAATCGCCAGGTCTATTTCTTGTCGTGATTCAGTCACTAAATGTCTGCCCCAATAAGTAATGGTTACACTAGCTGTATGGCTTACACTTAGACGATTGCAGTTCACTTACAGAACCAAAAAAAATCGGCAATTAGTCGCTTACACCACTCATCATTGACAGTATCATTGGCTCTAGGTTTATGTTTTGAAAAGTATAATCGGAACAAACAGATCTTTTCTGGCTGGAAGGGGAACAAAGCGCGATTTTTAGAAATAAACTTCTACGATTTGAATACTGAACGGGGCTTGACAAAGATCGCACTCTAGAAAATTCTATAAAAAAAAAATCTTTTTAAATATACAAAAAGCCTAAATGGGAAATTAGTACCCTCGAAATGTGTAATAAATGTTTGCCCAGGGGGCTGCGGAACTAAATCAATCGATTTGCTTAGTTTTGGGAAAAATTTTAGTCACATTTCAGGGATCAGATCTATATCTTACTTGAATCATAACTTATATGTTGCATAGTCAAATAAACACGGTAGTAGTTCGGTTTTACCCAAATGTCTATTCTATGGGAATTTCGTGCCCCAAATTTGTTAGAAATAAATAGATCATGATATTTTCTAATATGAATTTTTCTACCTAGAAATACCTAGAAGTAGGCGATATACGTCTATTGTTCACGTTCTCAAATTATTCGATTTTTAATCAATTAATCGCAGACGGACAGACTTCCCGAAATCTATTCGCTTTCCATTCTTAATTCTTTTATACGCTTATATAAGTCCATATTGATTTCATTTATTACAAAAACCGTTATCTGAAAAACGCTTTTTATATAACACTTACAGGTATTAAAATTATTGCTAAAAGATTTGTTACTCAAGATATTGCAATGAGAGGTATTGAATATTTTAATGTGTCAAAATGTTGAAATCCTACATGTTTAATAAATCGCTTACATGAGAAATATGCGGAACTCTCGCATTTACTTATATTTATTACATTAATTATCAGCTTAGGCTTAGCTTATACGCTAATTGTATTAAGCCGCGAACAATTAGTTTCATAATTATTTAGAGGTACGAAAATTAATTTTTTATAACGAAATATCTATTTGCTCAAATATTTATTTGTGCATCTAAGAAGCAAATGGATCCTCAGCAGTGACCTGAGCAGTGAAGAAACAACTGGCGCGCTGTTGTGTTCATAAAAATCGCTTGGGCGATTGCAGCGTCAATCAAGCAGAAGAAGAAGAAACCGGTGCTTTTGGTGTGGTGCTTTTGATTTCAGCTTTCAAGAAGTGAAATGAAAATAGGAAATTTGGGAAATAAAAGGGTTTAGAGGTTTAGGGTTAGATTTAAAATTAAATAGTTTTTTGCCTCCTTTTATTTCCAAATTGCTATAGTTGAAACATTTATTTTATATATAAAAAGAACTCATGTAATCTAATAAGTAACTTTGTTGTCATTTGCACTTGAAACTCGTACTCTAATGTTGGAAGAAATTTGCTATTAAATGAATATGAAAATATTAAAAGCTTTATTATTTTTATAGGAAAATCTGCTAAATTCATTATATTTTAACTACAAAGCACAACTGAGCTATTGTTTTGTAAATTTTAGTTTCACAGATTGAAATTTTCTATCCCAAGCATGCGTTGCACCCATTTAGAGACATTCGAATTACTCATTCACTTTTCATTTTATATTTAAATATCCTCGTACTTCATATGTAGTTCTAGCAAAGCATGAACTATATATGTATGTAGCTTCAATTTCCGTAACACAAAAATATGAAATAGCAAATAAACCTAACGGACTGTAGAGTATAGTACAACAAGCACTATTTTTAATCCCACAGCAATAAACTCATCATTTTCAAATATGAAATGAAATATTTAAATTCATATTTCATTTAAGAAATGTATTTTCCATACTGGTGGCAAGCGCTAGATGTCTTTCACCTGTCCAACTGTCTGCTGGCAGCAACACACTACTCCCCACAGTGTTGTATACGCTTTTGCTCTCACTCCCCACAGCACTCACTCCCCTGCATTTGGACATTATTGAATGACTTTCGTTGCTAAGCGCGGGTGTTTGGGTGTGGGTGAGTGTGCGCTTGTGCTTTGAGTGCAAGGTGGGATCTGCCACAAAATGTGCTTAGTGACAATCGGCAACTTTGCACTTACACGTGTACTAAATGCAACTAACAACGAGTACAACAACAACAACCAACACATGCATAATATATAGTGCTTGCAAATATGCAACATAAACGCACACATGTGCAGTTGACAGCGCCGCCACGTAGCGGTGAATGTGTGAAAGTAGAAAGCTGCTGTTGCAAGAAATGACGTTTGCGTTGTGCCATTTTTTCCTGTTCACTGCTTTATTTTATGTCTTCCTGCACTGTTACCGGTTGTTATTGTTCTCATATCCGACATACAAACACACTTTGCATGCGCGAGCGCGGTTGTGAGGAGAGCTGTTGGGAAACTCAACTAAACCTGTACCAGAACTGGTGCACATATACCGTTCTATAGCTACATATTTATGTGTTTGAAGGCATGCAAGCGTAATAATTGTAGCTATGTGTGTATGAGTAGTGTGAATACAAAACATAAATACGTGAAAAGGCCAAAGCAAAGAAAGCTAAAAGCGCAAAAATACAACTGCGCAACTGCTTGTTTATATTCGCTTAAATATTATATGTACATATATAGCCACATACATACATACATATGTATATTGATACTCATGCTCAAAGTACCGGTGTAGCCAGATTATCCTTTTCTACTATTGTCTACACGACTGTCTGCATATTTCCTACAGCAGCTTTAATTCCTCAGTCCCGCTCTCTACTCCGGCGGTTTACTTTTCTACTGGCTGACTTCGTCGTCGACTAGCGTCGTTTGAATTTCTCATGTGGCCACAAATGCTCCTCAGCTAAACTCCTTTCGCATGACTGCATCATCAACGTGATACGCAAAATAAATCATACAAGTATATATATTTGACGCACTTGCATACATATATTAGGGTGGTCATTAAAATAAAATTAAGATCTTTCTCCATCGCATACGGCAACACTACTGTCTCACATAAATTTTAGCCCTAATTAAAGACGTTTCAGGTGAGTCACATGTGGGTCAAGGTTCAAAGATATATGACAATATTCAAAAAATAATCATTTCGTATCCAAACTCAACCGTAATTCTTCAAGTTCAAAAGGCACAGCATTGAAAGATTAAACAATGAATTCCGTACGGTGGTGTTCACTCCCCGCTTTTGTTTAAAAGCTTTCAGAGCCCTAAGAAAATTACTCTTCCTTAAATGCTGATAGCAGCAGGTAATGTCGCCGAACACTCTCTTCGATTTTTCTTACTTCTTTACTGCAAAGAACGTATCCGTTTCTGACAAAGAATCCCCAGAGATATTTTCTACAAACTAGGTGAAGAAGCACAGTTCAATCTAGCCATTAAAGTCTCTGAATAAAAATGTCGATGGTTAGAGACTCAAAAATACTCGGTTTTACCGTCTACACTTCTTCACAGAACACAGAACTGTAACAAATTCTTCAAATCGCAAGTGGCAGTTCTTCGAGAAAACAACATATTTATGATCATCGATGACTAACAGAGCGCAAATGAAGAAGCTGAAGACTTGTTCAGCGAAAACAGTCAAGAGACATCTTTAAGTCCTCTGAATACCATCTACACAATAAGACCAACAGGGTCCTATTCAGACGGTATTTGCTGGGATATTGTATTTTTGGAAAACTCTCTTCCTCATAGCTTGAGGAAGGTCCACCTAGCAACAACATCAGGAAGTATTTCTTAAAACATTGAGGCCTACCTTACCAGAAATAAATATGTATTTACAATAAATAAATTCTTTTAGTCGCATACTTCGCACATATAAACATTGAAATCTCCAAAGTTCTTGTTTTTATTTTTTATTATTATTTTGTTTTTGGTGATTTTTGTTGTTTTCATCTGCAAACGTGGCATATCAATTTATTTGTTTATATGTCACGCTTAGCGGAGATATGTTGTTGCATATGAAATTCAATGGAGACAAGAATTTAGACAACTGGATTTGAACCTCTTCTATCCTTATACATATGTATGTACACATGTACGTTGTGAGCGCACCGATATTTTAATATAATGTGCAATTTTTGCGAGCGAACTACTAAATAAAATTTAATGCAATTGTATGACTGTGAATATATAGTATATACATACGTACAATGTATATGTACGATATATGTATGTATGAAATATTGAGAACTCATTCAAGAAAAATAACAGATATTCATCTTCACACTAATCAAATGTGGAAAAACTTTTTACAGTCTACTAAGCAGTGGATTTTCCTCTCCGAGCATACTCCTGGGACCAAAATATGAAATATAAACAAACAATGCACTGCGTCAACAAAAACTTAAAATGCAGAATGACGACGATGGCAAATAAGAATAATAATAGAACCAAGCAAGGAAAACAAGTAAATTTCCTCTGTTGAAATTGAGGTTATAAAGACTTGCTGTGAATTCCTTCTTGCTTTCGGTTGGGTGATAATTGAAAGAGTGGGAAAGTGTTATCAAACACAAAGTGGGATTGAAAGAAACAGACGCGTATACTACATATGTATAGTTAAAAGGGCTGATATCTGTTAAACCTATATGTGCACTGCTAATGCCTGGTCAAAAAAGTGGCGTAAACTCGAAATGAAGTATAATTAATAGTGCGGAAGAGAAATCGTTCATTAATTGAAATATTTGAGAACGCGGAACAAAGATCAAATCGAGTTATATACATATGTAGTTCAATATATTTCTTATTTATATGTATATATCCAAAAACAATTAGCAATTTAATTTTCTTTTATTAAAAGCTACAAAAGAATTAAAATTAATATTTAATAAGTATGGTATCTCGCTTCTCATTATTCTGTAATAAAGTATTTAGGGTGAAATGTCAAACAAAACTCCTAAGAACCATAAAACCTCTTAATTGAAGTGATACGACATCTTTCCATCATGAAAATGAATCTATTCCCTACTCTTTGATAGCCCTACCAAAATAAAACGGTGATCAAACTTGGACACAATATCTGCCGGACTCTGATAAACTGACTGATATATTAAAGTATGAAGGGAATAGAGTTTATAAGTATACTTATGTATGTATATGTTACAACTACAACAATATGCAAATCCACATACATATTCCAATGTTTATTAATGACCCCGATAAATTCCTTATTCTTCGAATCGTAGTTCTAATACTCTGTTATGAAAATGGTAAATGCAGAGAGCGATCAAATGGAAAACAAATCAGTTGAAAAGCTAATGGGAGTTGCAAACAAAAAATTAAAAATCATTGAATGAAAAAGCTTTGATAAATGATTGGTAGAAACAATGAGTAAAGAAGAAATGAAAGAGGGAATAACAATGCCTTTAGAAAAGCTGCTCGGCAACAAATTTGTGCATACATACATATGTACATATGTAAATATGCAAAAAATAAAATCATTAATATTCTTTATACAATCATTGAAGTCTTACGATTTAGTAACACATCCATAACGGCTTTTCAAAATGTTGGTTTTTGTGTAGAGAATAGAATATTTTTATAACAGAGAATATTTTTAGAATATTTTTATAGAATATTTTTTGAATAGAGGAAATATTTATACGCATATACTTGTACGCAGAGCATCGTATATATGTACATGTTGATGTATTCAATAACGGAGAAATTGTAAAAAGTTAACATCTGTTGAACGGATTATTATGAGGCTTTGTTGCTACTATTAGGGGTCATTATAAACATAAACATTTGCTTGTAGCCCAGTAATTACTTATAAAAATAGCTACCATTTTGATCACTTGCTTTGAAATTTTAAGATTTATGTATATTTTAATTTTATTTTAATTGTTAGGATTAGCAATTTATTCATCGAATTTTAATAATTTCTTAGTATCACAATAATGCGACAGTTATTTAATTTCAGTAAGTTTTTAAAAACCATACATAAGTTAGTTGAATAAAACTATCTTTGATGTAAAAGTGCTTATAGTAAATCGAATAACGATCGCGCAACTAATTTTTAATATTCTTTAGAGTAAGTTAAGAATATTTTTTTATCTCAGTTGAAGCAGTTAATTTACAATAAATGAAATAGTTTTAATTAAAAAAATTAGCTAAAAAAGTAGATATATTGCAGAAGTAGAAATATACACTACTTTTTTTTGGTTTGTGAACATAGATTTTGTCTGATATTCTGTATTTAAGAAAACCAAGTGTTATAAAGCACAGAAAAAATTATATAATTATCAACCTTTTATTAATTTAGACATTCTTTTATAAAATTCATACCATGAGAAATTATTTCTATATATGTATACAGTGGCTCACAGCCAAGGTGATGCAGCCGCATAAGAAATACTAAATCAAGCATTACCTGAAAACTGAATAAAATTTCCAAAAAATATAAAACCATTTAACCGCGGCAGATATACACATTTAATTTATGTTTTAAAAAATTCAGATTTTATAGTTATTCTATTTAATTAACAACAAAACCAAAATTCAATATTAAATTGCACCTCACAGCGAAAATGATGCAGTAAAAAAAAAAAACACTGCATTTTTTTTAAGGACACAACTAAAATTTTAGGCCGATTAATATTTTGTAATTCTACCAATTTCTTTGTATAGTTAAGAGTGAATTTTTCCATTCTGCTTGCAGGACGTTTTTCAAGTCTGCTTCATTTCAAATCTCACATTTTCGAATCTCCTAAACTGACGAACTCCCAAACTGACCAACATTGCATTTAAATCTGGAGACTGTGCTGGTATTTGTACTATGTGCGAACAGTTCCAAATAAGCCAATTTTTTACAACTCTGGATTTGTGTTTTGGATCATTATCTTGATAGTACCGAAAGTTGTCGCAAATACTAAATTTCGCTACACTTTTTAGCAAATTTCAAAATGTCCAGCTACACACTCTTATCCATAGTTCAATCAATGAATTCCAAATTCCCGACTCCAGAAGACGGCATGCATCTCCACACCATTACATGTCATCCACCATGTTTTACGGTGCTACGTAAATTTCGCGGTTGTTGCATGCTTTTCTCCATGCATAGCTCTTTCCATCCGATCTAAACAGGTTGAATTTACTTTCATCTACAATAATTTCGGTATTCCAGAAACTTTCACTCTTATATACGTAAATATTCGTTTGCGAAATTCAACCTTGCACTTCGATTTTTAGCATAGACGTATGATTTATTTCGGGCTGTGTGGCCATTGAAATCAGCTTATCTGAGCACTCTTCGTATGGTTTTCGAATGACTTTTCTTCCCCAAAAAAAAAATACTTCGTTGCCTAAAGCTGGGGCACTTAAATTGGGATTTTCGGGTATTTTCCGTACAATCCAACGCGCACCAATTTCGTTAAATATTTTACCATGAGCCCACTTCTTTTTGTTTACAATGTGATTTTCCCGAACATAACGTTCAATGATATGCTGAATAGTTCATTGACTCAGTTTCACCATTTCCACTATTTCGCGTTGACTTTTGCTGTCTTTATAATTTTTAAGATTAATTGGCGAACTTCAATACTTGTTTGGCGACCCATTTTGTACTACACTCTGCGGATGACAATACTAAAATATCGAAACTATTAAATATTATTCCAGGATTGCTCATATTTATAACAGTATTTACCTTGCATTCGAAAATCGGCGCCAAGCTGTCGCTGCTAACGGTAAACCTTTATGCATCATTTTGGCTGTGAGCTTGCATTTTGGTATACCAATGTGTTTTTACTTCACGTTTGTAAGAAAGAATAATTTTTGGTCTTTTTAATTTATTTAACAAGATTTAACATATATGTACCAAATTAATAAATTAGTAAAAAAAAAAATTTATTTCGCAATATAAACATGATTTTTACTAAGCGCTTTTTCGTTTCGTTGCTGCATCATTTTGACTGTGAGCCACTGTATCTATATTTCATAATATTTTAATTTTAGTAATATTGAAATAATTATCGAATTAGCATTACAAATACGAAGTAATTATTAACCATTAATATATAAAATGTTCACTCACCACCATAAATCATACCGAGCTACTGCTTTGATATTTGAAATATTTTACACAAAACACACTTATTTGTCGGAAATACAAAACACTACTCCATGTACACCAATTGCACACTTCCCGGAAACATTTTTCCGGAATACATCTTCGAAGCTCACATAACACCACCCTAATATGAAAGCACTGCAAGCGTAGTAGTTTCTAAAATGGCTGCCTTTGTTTACTAAAATGCCACTTGTGGCAGATTTTGCACATTTATTAATAACTATTTACATTACACTTTGATACTTTCTCAAACCAAGCAGAAGCTATAAATGTATAAAGCACGCTAACAGGATTTTAATTATTGAAATAGGAAGTTTATTAACACAAACTTTCCTATACAAAAGTGACAGCGGCCTCTGCAGGGCGACGAGCAAACACACAAGCACCTTCTTGAACACACATTAACAGCTATTTCATATATTTCACATCATAAACATGCTATAAACAATTAAGTGCCACTTAATAAAACTTTTTAACACTTTACACAACTAATAAACACTATTATATCACAAAAACTCACAATATAAATGCGCACCGAAAACTGTCGACATTTTCTGCAAAAACTAACGGGACGGAAGCCATTGCTGTCGATAAGGTAGCGCGGTAGCTTTGTCTATGATTTGCCTGGGCTCTAATAGGCCTTCGAATTCGAAAACAGCTGTTTGCACAAACTGTCAGCTGTGCATATGCAACCGCATTTCCAATAGGCTTCCTTTGATTTTATAATTTCATATTTCGTGTAACAAAACTTAAATAAAAAATTGTGCCAGCATGCCTTTCATGAAGGGACGCGCGCCTATACGGCGTACCATTGAATATTTGAATGCAGGCCGGGTTGTGTTGAAGGACAAAGTGAAAATCTTTAGCGTGAATTACAATGTGCATGGTGATCACCACAAAGGCGCCAGGTGAATGTTATTCAACTGTGTTCAGGTGCTCAGCTGTGTTTCATCTATTTCATTACATATTTTATTTGCAGAGATTTTGTGTTTTGGAATTTATGTCAAATACAATATAAAAATCCAAATGTTCAAGTGGTGACATTTAAGAACTTAACACCATCCCCTTTTGTGCGCTGCTACTTTGAGGATGGACGTGAGATGCTAATCGATATAGATAGCCGAAATCGTGAGGAAATCACCGAACATCTCTGCAAGGTTGTTGGCAAGTCAAAGTGAGTACTCAAAACACATTTTAGGTTCTAACATCCCATCGTGCATTCTGGAAATGTCTACGTGAATTTCCAACGACACCTGCACAACTGTTAACCTATGGTTTACACACAATTTACTTTCTCTATTCATGTTACAGGGCTCAATTGGATGCAGAAGCACATTTAGCGGAGAGTAAAGACAATCCTGCCAACTTTGGTTATGGCTGCGATCGACATTGCATTTGCGAGATTCCCGGTCAAGTGCCATGCCCTGGGATTGTTAAATTGCCGGATCATATGCGTGGAAAATATATTTTTGCACAGAAGTAATATAATAAAAACTAGCATTTTACAGTTTTAGCCTTATTCCTAAATAAAAAACACAAAGTTATATTGTTTACAAATAAATCACTTTACTTTGCTAAGTTTCTGAACACAATATTTGATAAGTATACGTATGGATAACGAACATATGAGCAGAGTTATAAATATTTGATGACATTGATGAAAGTCCAGATACAATGTTCCACAATACAGAATAAACACTAAAGAGAAGTTGTCACTACTCCCTGTCGGTTCTAGTTTCTATCTTCGTTTTGGCCGCTGGTGTCGGTTGTAGGGCGCAGAATTATATGACTTTGTGTAGGTACGCCCGCCTGAGGTACTACTGCTTGTATCACGGTCTTTGTTGAATTGATAGCGTTGTATAAACGGTACTTGTGTACTAGCTGAGTTCAAAAGATTTAACTCCAACTCCTCCTCACCATTACGTTCCAGCGCTCGTAATTTCGACTCTATCGCACGTATCGCATCTTCTCTGCTCATTTTATCGTCACGTGAGCTAGAACCAAGTGCAGGTATTTCGATTCGTGGTTTTTGTTTGTTGAGTTCATCCTAAACACAATAAGCATTAATATATATGTAAATAATGGCATACCAATGATATTCGTGTCTACTTAAAATAATGTATACACACTTACATAATTAACATTTTTCGCCAGCCGTATCACAATTGGCCGATTCGCTACAGGTGTGCCATTTAATTTCTCCAGAGCCTTTAACGCCGCATCAGCCTATTTAAAGTGCTTAGTTAGTAAGTTCACAAAATTATTCAGAATTATGATTACTCACCGTTCCGAAAGTAACAAAAGCATATCCACGCGATTGCCCAACTAATGGGCCGCTCTTGTGAAAGAGCATATCAAACTTTTCGACAGGACCGCATTTTTGCAAAATTTTCAAGAGTTGATACCAATAATAGCAACGCACGAAAATGAAATTGACAGATTAGTTTAACTGAACAAATCACAAAATATAACTTAGAAAACTTAGAAACTTAGAACTATTTACTTACTCGCTTAGTCTCGGATCTAAATTGCCAATCCATATGCGTCGTTCTTCTAGTACACCACCACTACCGCTGTTACAACTTTTTCCACTACTTGTCATCTGAAAAATTAACTACATTCAAATTATGTTCAGCTCAAAAATGTATTTGTAAACTCGCCACTATTTATTTATTTCCGTAAATTTGTAAACAAAAGTATTTTGCCAGAGTATACTAAGGAGAATGTAGAAAACCAATCAATAAATTGATGGTGGTCCATTGACGGTACGGCTGACAATTCGTTATGGAAACATTCGGAAAGCAGTTTGTGCAGCGTTGCATTAGCAACAAATTACTAACAAACCATTATTGTTTTGTTTGTCAATTTTGTTTGTCAGCTCTTTTAAGATTGTTAAGAAATATTCAAGGTTTTAAATATAAAAGTAAAAGAAATTTTTTGTTAAATGCATAGTACTTATTTAATTAGTTTATAAGCATTTTTTATTATATTTAATTTAATTTTGCAGTTTTCAGTGGTGCCTGGCAACAAACGACATAGAAACGTTTTTGCAGCAACTTATGCTATTCTCATCACAGGAAACAGCTGTTTGGAATTTGATTTCGTTTTAACATTTCTTAATTTTAAGTAAACATTTTATGTTTATAAATGGAAATTACATTGGCGCTACTTAAACCACATGTAGTTCGTAATGTCTATGCGTTCCGACAGATAAAAGAAATAATACAGCAGAATTTCACCATACTACATACCAAAGAAGTTCGCATTACGAAAGAGTTGTCTGAACTTTTCTATGCTGAGCACAGAGGAAGGTTCTTCTACAATCGTCTTGTGACATTCATGGGCAGGTATTATTGCATTTATCCCCTAAAACCTAATGGTTATGTTTGCCATTTCTTGTTTTCAGTGGACCTTGCCATGCTTTCGTGCTACAGTCAAAAGGCAGCATAACCAAGTGGCGCGAGTTGATGGGCCCAACAAAGGTTTACAAAGCAGTGTACTCTCATCCTGATTGTATACGTGCACTATATGGTCTTTCAGATACCCGTAATGCCTGTCATGGTTCCGATAGTGAAGAATCTGCGTCACGTGAAATTTCTATTTTATTTCCGGAGCTAAATATAAGTCAATTGTCTGCTATTGAGATTGATAGATGACTGAGTGATTGACATATTACAATGAAAATATTATGAATGGATTTGCTTGTGCACATATAGCTGTTGCTGAAATCCAAATGGGTTTTGAAATTTTAAATAATAAATTATGTAAATGTAAGCAAAATTGTTAAATCGTGTTAAGATTGGACTCTAAGCACATCCATGTAAGAATTTTTTCTAAACGCAGCAACGCATTTAAATTAGTTTAAGGTAAGCTTCTTACGATATGTTAGTTGAATGTTTTTTCTTATTGCTGTTAGCAATGTCTGAAACTGAAGGCATATGTATTAACTTCTTGAAAGCCGCCAAATAAACTAAATACATTTATTTTTTGCGAGACCACTAGCCTATGAACTTGGTGAACCCGTTAATGAAATTAAGTCGCTTATAATAACAGGCATGCATTATGTACGGGATAGTAGCAAGGAGCAACCTCTCTCTGGCAATGTTTTTTCTGTATTTAGCCTAGAATTTGCAACGATTGCTTTTATCGCCATAAAATAAAAGAGATTGATGTGGCATTAGAGTGAGAGAGAAATAGGAATAGACAGAATGTCGAGAGAAATTGATTACGCGATGTCTGTCATACCATGTAACTCATTGCATCGGGGACTTTAAAAGTATCCTTTTAACGAAATTGGCACGGTTATAAAAAATTTAAATGTTGATGTGGCTTCCCTCATAAATTGTTTAACTTGCGTATTTGCTAAAGCAGTGAAGTTACATTACGAGTACGCTTTCTTAGAACAGCTTGAAAATTGGGCAAATCAGACTTAAGAAGATTTTAAAGATCATCTAATTTTTTGACTTCCCCATACAATAAATAATCCAAGTATCAACAAAGATATCAAAAGATTTTATGTATATTGTACCTCCAATATGTGTGCGCTCTCTTACAAAAATGGACGAAATTTGTCCATAAATTTTTCAAGGGCAAATAAAATATAAGACGTCCGTATGTTAATTTTATCCACTATATATAACAAAAATTAGTGAAAAGGTTTCGCTTAACATTGCTATTTGGGCGAAGAAAAGAAAACGTTTTTCCTACGAATTTCCGCAAATGGTTTTGGAAAATGATGCCGAGTTGACTGTACTTGACCTGTCGGAGGAGCGTGAGTTGCGGCCTTCCGGTTGATTTTATGCCGCTCATATCAGTTATGTTATGTAGGGCTATCTTTCATATTATCTTTCATCTTCCAATTGATATTAATATAAGAAATATTGAATAAAAAATCCATACATATTTTTTTTGTAATTGATGATTTATTGATAAATTCTCAATACAAGTTTACAATAGCTTTTTCAATTTTTTTTTGTTGTAACCATATCTTGTAGATTGTAGTAAATTAAAAATAAATTTCTCAAAAGGATTAATGATATATTCGTATAACAAAATACTATATAAAAAGTGTAATCGTAAGACAAATAGTGTAGAAAAACAGTTTCCAAAATACATGTGTACATGCATATGTATGTATGTAATAATGTACCCACGTACATATGTAGATTTATAGCAGATAATTTATGCTTTTAAACGCTTTCCTTGGAAATCTGTGTGTATGTATATGTATATATGTATATATGTTGTTTGATTGTTGTCATAATCATATATAGTATATGTATGTATATATTAAGTAGCGCAAAAGTTTCTCATTTTAAATGCTGAAATGCTCGAAAATATTGTTGAATTAGAGAAAACATGTATACATATTTCTAAATATATGTATGTAATACTCATACATATTACTGTTTTCTATACATTTCTGCTCTACATAGCGGTTGTTTCAAGTGTAAATGACACATATACATAAATACAAGCATATAAGCATTGGCTTATTATATTTTTAGTGCTTTGTCTTTTTAACTTAATTTAAAAATAATTATACGAAATTGAGAATGATAATATAAATTTATTTTTATTTGCTTCATAACGCATACTACTAAACGAAATTGTTTGTAACCAAATATCAATTTGCATCTAGGTAGTATCTAGAATTGTTGTGTGTTTTTCTGGGATTATTTTTCTATTTTTATTTTGCTTTTCTTGCTCCTTACCTTATAGTAGTTGCAATGATTTTTTATATTTTTTTTTTTTAGCTTTCTACACAGCATGTACTTAGCTTTTGAAATTCTTAGTTGTACGCAAGTGTTTTTATTGCTTATTGTGATTAAAAAGTATGCGTTGAACTAATAAATTCATAGCTCACCGATCTTGCTGTGCATAAAGCTGTTTAGTTTCATTTAATTTGTTTGTTTGTTATAGGTTATGTCAAATAACAATTTTTATATAAGTAGACTTGCAGTTCTATAATTCTAAATTGCATTGTCCTTTAATAAATTGTAAATATTTAATCAATTTAATGCCTACAGCAGTCCCATGGTTTTCACAATTTTTTCCGTTTAGGATTTTAAAACGATTCTAAAATATACATACATAGAGCGAATATGCCTAACTTAATATTCTTTGTGTTTTCTTTTTCTTTTTTCATATATTTTTCCCAATTAAAATATTGCTATGCGTCAAAAATCTGATTTGTTCAATGAAATTTTGCTGACGATGACAGGTGAAGGCCAATGAGCGGCGTAATGCAGTTGCTGAATGAGGCGGGTAAGTTCAGAATTTTTTTGAAATGAATCTGCTAAGTTTGAGATATTTTGTAACTTGCTTTATATTGGTGTATAACGGCTTTTGTCTTGTAGAAATGCAGGCTTTTTAATTTTCACATAACTTTTTTATGTCAGCTTATAATTAAAAAGTCAAAAATACGTGTAAAGGGTAGTTAATAAACTGTTTTGTAAACAAGTTGGCTGCAATTTATCAGCAAGCAAGTTTTTTTTTTTACTCATACTTATGGTTATTGTTATAAAAATAAGTAGAGCTCACAAAATTTTTTCGAAAACCTCACTCAGATAACCGCAGTTCAGCTAAATCAGCTGTTTAAGCTTTGCTTTTGGTTTCTTCATTTATTTAAAGGATTCAATATTCGAGTGTTTTCTGCTCACTGCTCCACCAATTATCAAACGTCAGCTCATAAAACTTACAATTCACATAAGCACTAAAAACTTTATATAATAATATACCACAAAATATAGCATATACAAAAAATTCATCATTAGACATACTTATTGTGTATTATGTACTTAAGTATATATGTAAACCCTAACAATATCATCATATCTAGAGTTTAATAAACTTTTTTATAGCAATTCAAGCTAAATTTTTTTACATTTAATGTAGTGTTTTTGAAACAATAACATTTTTTGTAAACGTTTTCCTAAGTTTCGGCAACAATCTGATGATTCTATTAAGCTTATAACTAAAGAAAAAATATTATATTCTATGTTTGTAGGTCTTTCGCAGAAACTTTATGTAATGCACATGTTTTTTTTTATTTTTTGTTTTTTTTTTTAATCTATTACTTAAGTTTTAATGCTACAAAACGTTTCATTGTTGAATATTTGTGTCTACTGCGCTGCTAATATTATATAGATTAAACAGTTAATTTAACTATTTCGTACGTACATTATTCTCTCAGATCCTGAATAAATAGTCTCTCCTTTACTTTTCATTGAATGATTTAAATTAAATATTTCTTTTCGTGATACTTCAGTAACACAAGTTTTCTTTTAATATTTTTTGTCTCAGCCAGTATTAATGAAATTGTTTTCAATTGCTTATTCGAACATCGATGATGTTGGCACCACTTCCAACAACAGCTGGAGGAAGAGCGTCACTTTGTCTAAGCAAAAGAGAGGGGGAAAACAAAAATAGTTATTTAACATTAAATATTATATTTAATAATATGTTGTTTGGCTCACTCATAAATCTTGGTGTCATGTCTAGTTTAACAAATGGCACATAGAATATCAAGCCGCCCAAGATGAAGAGCAAAGCATATAAATATTCGATGCGTGGTGTATCGATGATCGGCGCCACCACTAGATATATTGAGATCACCAGCACCACAACAGGAATGATGATAGGCACTTTGTATGGCCTTGGATAGTTGGGTTTGGTGAAACGCATCACAATGAGCGCCAACATAGCACCGCCATAGAAAATCCAAGCGGTGAAGCTGAAGAAATCAATCAATGAGCCGATGGTGCCGTACAATACCATAGCGGCGGCAATGAGTGACTGAAATTGAAAAGTAGTAAATCATTGAAATTATATTATATTCACCGTCACTATATTTTGTTAGCTGTGATAAATGCTAAAAATATGGAAAAGTAACATGGAGCCCAACCTATCGGAGAGTAATATGGTAAAAGATTCACATTTTTTGATTTGTGTTTAATTGTCAAAAAATATCTTTTCAATCTCTACACGACTTTTTTTCAACCAAATTTAATGCTTTTAGTATGAGCCAACCCAAATAATGAATCAAAAGTTGTTAATTAAGCCCCTGAGAGACGACGAAAGCCCCTACTATCTATCTAATGTTACGACGGTGATCTTCGAACACCTTTTTCGATGTTATCATCGGCAATAGTGATGAATAGTATACAAGGTTAAGACTTAATACTTTGTAACACCTAAAATTGTATTCGCGATCTTGTTAAAGTAAAGTCTTCAAATCCCTTTTGCAACATTTCGTAGGAGTAATTCTATGGGAACCCCCAAAATTTAAACACACATTTTACCACAGTAAAAAAGCTTGAATTGTGCTTTTTCTTTTACCAATTAACTGAAGAATACCGATTCGATCTTATAGGCTTTGATGTCAAAAATCCGTTTATACGTAACCCTAAAATACTTGGGTTTCGTGAAACCATAGTAACCCTAATAAGTTTGCGTTGTTAAGATTAAACTGCTACCGGTCCACTTGATCTTGACATACTAAACACATCCCCTGTATGTAAAGAATTCCAATTTGATCGCAACCACCCTTTTGTATATCCCCTCAAACCCTCTCATCACACACCCCCTGCCTTATAATCTGATCCCTTCGAAACAGGCCGTTTTTTCAGACTTAAACATAAAGCTTAACTTAAAGCTACTTAAAAGTATGCACTACGATGTACTGTGATTTCTTATCACTAAAAGGGATTATATAACCATTAAAACAACAACTAAAATCAAACGAATACAACCAGCATTTGGCTGTTCTCACGACAGTCGCATTTACGTAACCGGAACGGACCCGAGCAAAAAGCTCAGCTTATTTAGTGAAAGTCTTATATTGCTAGAACAATAACAACAACAGTATTGAACCTTAAATAACGAGTTATCACGAGTTATCACGAGTTCGGAAGGATTCAATCGATTGCTTCAAAGCCGCGCTCTAGATCTTTAAGGTGAAAGTGATCGTTGCCATTGATAAATAGCAGAATATTGCTATCTTAAATCAAAATAAGTGGTATAAATACTCACATGGAAAATCAATCCAGGTGCGGGTGTTAGACGACGTACATGCACGTACGATAGTATATCCATTAAATGACCCTCACGGCTCGCGGCAAAGCATAAACTAGAATGAAAAAATTAAATCAATTTAATATGAAAATAATTGCTTAATTATCAAGTTGACAACTCACCGGCCGGCTGCGAAGAGTGTACCGTTGGCGCTACCAAATGTGCTCACTGTCACACTGAGCGGCATTAGCCAGGCCATAGCGCCCAGTATGCGATTACCGAAGGTCACGGCGACGGCTTCGGAGTCGATCATTTCGGTGGGTGACATCGCCGCTAAATATGATATATTGATGAGTGCGTAGCATAGCGTCACCAACGGTATGCCAATTATGATGGAGCGTGGCAAATTCTTGCTTGGATTCTTGATTTCCTCGGTGACATAGTTCAAATTATTCCAGCCATCGTACGCCCAGAGGCCTGTGTAAAAAGCGGTCGCTACAGCGCCCAAGGTGGGTGTGTCGCCAGTAAATGCATTCGACAGGTGTTGTGTATTGCCTTGGAATAGTTTCCAGGCGCCGCCGCAGATCACAATTAGGACGGCAACCAATTTGGCAGCGGTGAAAATATTCTGCACAGCCATGCCCAGATTCACACTATAACAATTCACGAACAGTATCATAACTATAGAGGGGGGGCGAGTTGGGCGTAGAAGGCGTAGAAGGCAGAGTCGGAGAGGCGGAGGCATCGTTGTGGGACGTAGGAAGTTTTGATGGTTGTTTTTTTTGTTTTTTTTTTTTCATATTTATAAAAGTTTTGTTTGATTTGATAGGACGGATGAATGGTTACAAAAAGTATACAATAGCCGGAATAGTATTGAGGAGAAATATAGAGAATAATTTTGTCAAAAAATTAATAAAAAAAAACTAGTTTAAAGAAAACTTCGCATGTGCGTATGTATGTATGTGGTTGAATGCGTATGTGTATGCATGATTTGCTTTCGATTGGTTTCTTTATTTATTTGTTGTGTTTTGGGGAAACTATTTTTTCCTTTAAATATTATAATTTTTGTTTTTTTTGTTTTTGTTTTGGTTTTTGTTTTTGCATTTCAAGGATATTCAGGATAAAAACACAACTAAGCAAACGAAAACGCATAAATATGTATGTGCATAGCATATAATAGCGTGTTGTAAAGCTTACCAATTGCCAGCAGTGCAACCATTTTAACCACCGATGTTGGTGGATCGCATTCGGTAACGAACGCCTCAACTGCATACTGCGCAAAGGAGAGACAAATTATAGCCATTTGCGATGGCTTCAGGACCAATGTCGATACCCATGAGAATAAAAATGCGGGAGCCGGACCAAATGCGTCCATAAAATATGCCCACTCAGCGCCAGACGATGTGTTCATCGTACCCAATTCAGCATATGCCAGAGCGCCTGAAAAGTAGATAGTAGGGCAAAATGTTGATTTCCTCCAATGTCGGTGAGATTGTTATATACAGTTAGTAATAGGAAAGTAATAATTTTCAAATAAATGCTCTACACTTCCGTTTTATAAAAAAGCTGGCGGTCGATTTTATATATAAGTGAGCTTCATTTCCGAGTAGTAAATATAAGGAAACGAATATAAATTAAATAATTGTACGAATTTTGATCAGTCAGCGTGCCAACGAATCGTCAGGTCCAAGGTTTCGTTGCATGGTCGCATGGCGACAAAATTAACGTTCTTCATCCCTATTTATGGCCGATACTAAATATTCTACGATTTGAGAAATATTCGCCACAGGTAGATTTCATTTAACTAGATAAAATTTAATCTATAATTTACAAAACAAAGAAATCACTTTAACACTGAACGATTGCCATTCTCTTCTCTCGCTCTGCTTCTTTTTGATTATTATGTTTTAGACTTATAAATGCTAGCTGAAGGTATTTATTGGCGTTACACTATATGCTATTATGTTCTCTCTTTCAAAATGAGACGCTTCTTAAAATACTTTGCTGTTGAAATGGCATAAAGTATAGTAAAATAGTTTCACGGGACATAAATACGCCTTCCTTCGCTTCCGCTACAGTCGGATCTATGTAACTGGAACAGTTCCGATTTACATACATCCGCCCAAAGACTATAAACTCGACAACATATTTCAAAATGATCTGGAGAATGGTTTACAACAATAACAACATATCCCTTGCAGTTACCAAATCCGACACTCTGGGGAACAGTCGCTCTCTTCAGCTCTCTTACTAGTAGTGCTGTGATCTCTTTCTTCCCTTGATACATTTAAATTCAGTGAGCAATGATTTTTGGAATTATATTCGAAATTTTGAATCTGTAACCATTCTTTTGCTCCGATAGAAATATGCATGTTTGTAGTTTTCTTTAGTTTTAGCAGCTTTTTCGTGAAAATCTATTTGAAAGCATTTATAAAATAATTAAGCATTTTCTCGAAATTTCTAAAATAAAAAAAATCCTTTCTAAATATCAAACTAACTCTAAGAGAAGATGCTACGTTTGTAGAATAACATTAAGACACACACACACACACACACACACACATAAATCAAGCCCCAACTCTTTGGTCTAACAGTCAAATATGTATATGCACATTATATTAATCGCTAAATAAATACTTTTGCTGAAACGCACGTATGCATATCTGTATACTATATATATTATATATACTCTATATAAATACATTGTTAAGAAGCACATTTTATTTAATTAATTTTGCAATACGTTAAGCGTTGCAAAGGCTGCACAAATGACAAATGGGCGCCACAATCGAATGCAACAAAGCACATGTACATTTACGAATATTACATATAGAGGTATGTAAACAAGTATACAGTTGTTGCTGTGCGACGCCAGACCCCGGCCAATAGTGAAATTATTGTCAATTTGCCAAGTGAAAAGCGGTAGCTAGTGGCATCCACAGATTTACAGGTGCATTTACACCGTTATACATAAGTGTGAACATATGCAGATTTACACGTACTTATATATATGAAGTGCATGTAAAATGTTTATATCTGTACGTATGTTTGTAATTTTTGAGAGTTGCACGACCATTAATCATGTGCAGCACGGCTGTTTGAAATGCGACGTAAAATAATTGCGAAAATATTATTCCAATGCGATTACAAACAAAAGAACTAAACACTTGTTGGCGAGCAAATGTAATGTATGTATGTACATATGTACGTATATTTACACTCACATAATTGCAAAATCCATACAATGTTGTAAAATGATAAACGCATAGTAATTGACACACTGTTATAGTCATTTGTGGAGTATTTTATTTAGCAATTTAGTAAATTACCTTGTGGTTGGAAATGCTCACTACTCTGACTCGCTTAGCGTTTATAAAAATCAATAGAAATATTTAATAGAAACTAGACATTTGACATATTTGCGTAAATTTCAGCGTCGTCAGAGTATACAAAACATATTATTTTTGTAAAAACAAAAAGAAAACACCAGAATTATCTTTTTTAAGCCCTACGTATTCAGTTTAACATTTCCTCAACATTTTTTTGATCATAGTTTCAGTACAATATAATAATATTAATAATATTTAGGCCAAGTGCTACAGTTAAGAAAACTGCGGTAGAGCTGTGGAGGCTAGCTTCTTATAAAATTAACAGCTAACAGTAAGCAAATTCTTTACTTCTGAGCTCAATATTTAGTTTTTGGTTTTGATTGAGACTTTTTGTAATATAGAATTTCCTTCAGCTTCGCTCTGAAGCAATAGAAAAAACAATTGTTTTCACTAATAAATTATTAAAAAGTATGTAGTTTTAGAGACTGTCAACATTGTGACTTTGAAATTAAAAATCATTATTACTATTGATTATTTGCTATTAGGGTCATTTTGATATTAAATTTTCTAAACATTTGATGACGGGTCGTATGAGTAACTTTGGTGAATAAAGCAGAGTACAAAAAGAAGAATATTGAAGTTAGATTCGTGGTCGCATGAGTAATACTTTATACAAAGTTTTAATTTTTATTTATTTAATAAATATAACGTGTGTATACTCAAAAAGGGGGAGGTGATATAAAGTTCTGCTTATCACTAAAGTGATATTGAAGTATGGGAAAATCTGAAAGAGGTATGGATTCTACAAATAGCTGACAAAATTGCAATTAGCCATGAATATACACATACCTAAAATCTTTCTTTCTATCCATACCACAGTCTCTATCACTGGAATACCAGTTTAACCATATGCCCTTGAAGTGATCGGTAATCGTCCAGTCTGGGGCCTATATTGAATCAAAAAGATGAATCGTACTAGGAAAATGGTATCGAAAAGTTAGAAGATCGCTATAATGGGCGTATCTCCCTCGTTGGTATAATTAATCTTCCCGAAAGAATGCACTACCCATTAAAAAGATACAAACTTTTCAGTCTGCTTTGTATTGGGAAGTATCTTTGAACTTGAGTAGGGAATCATAGTTTTGGTTTTTAATTGAAATGCGATCGGTTTTGTCACTCGCTCACTCAATGTTTCTTTTCCTGCTCTGTTTGCTATTGAAATTTAAGTTGTCGAACTTTACTCTTAGTAATGTAAACATCTCGCTAGCAACTATAAATCACTTGTTGAGTAAATCTGCCCAATATTTTGCAAATAAATAAGTCAGCCTTAAAAGCTGTCTACGATCCGCATCTTCTCTGTTCGCTATATTTGAGCTTTGCTCTCTCGTCAAAAATCTTTCTAGTAGAAACAACAAAAAGAGTGTCCATTTGAATAAAATACAGGAGAATATGTGGATATCTCATTAAACTACCACTTGCATATGCTGGCTCTATTTGATATGCGATTTGTTCAATTCGCCAGCCGTAAAATGTTTGCAAATTAATAGTAGTCTTCACAAAATCGCACTCAACATCGTATTAGTGCAGATTTATATTTTTTACTAATTACTGGCATTACTTACCCAACAAGGAGAGCAAACCACAGGCCAGCCATATAATAAAGCTAACACCAACGGAACCAGTACGAACTAGTAGACCTGAAGGTGACACAAATATTCCAGACCCTAAAAATTCAACGTAAAACAACAATGTTAAAAATGTTTATTAAATTAAGTTAATAGATAATAACGTGTAGAGTTGGTTCAGTTCAAAAACTTTAAAACATTCCAAAAAGTAAAATTTTAAAAAGTAATTATTTATAATAATATATATAAATTAAATAAATTCGTTTTAATTAAAATTAGTATTAACTAGATTATTCTCCGGCACCCTAATAATATCATATTATTAAGTAATAAATATAATTTTTCTTTCTTCTAGCTTAAACCTATGCGGGAGAAGTATCGAACATATAGAAGCAATTCTTTTTTTATATTTTGAACTTCTGTCAAAGTGAATAGTTTTCACATAAGTCATATTGAGTCTAGAAAGCCCATACTTGCATATATAAGCTTCTTTCGAACTATGCAAGAAAACATTTTTAAATTAATGTATGTATGTATGTATGTTAAAATGTGTTAATATTTTATTAATATGTATATATATGTTAATATGAGGATATATTTGTGTACATTTACGAAAACGGGCAGAGGTTGGTCTTTGCGAGCTGATAACTACATGTTACATGATAAATTCAATTTTCGTCAGCAATATTCGCACTTTTCCGGCAATTACGTTGCTGCCTACAAATGTTCGTAGTATGTTTTTAACCTCTCTCTTTGATTTTGTCTTTTAGGATATGAACGCTCGGAAATGGTATTTGATCAGTATAATTTGTTTTTTAACATGTAAATAACATTTCTGAATTTGCATTTTTTGCTGGAAAAGTACTAAGAAACGTTTAATAAAAGTAACAAAAACAGCTTTACTTTAAAATAATATATATTATATAGTAGTTTTGGGTATATAAATATACTTATAAAGTATATTTTGAATTTTTTCCATCGGTGCAAATTTTGTATTAGCATTAAAGCCTCTGTGTAAATTCATTAAAAATTTAAATTTTTTATATTTCTGACTAGATTTTTTTTTTTTTAATGAAAAATGCGAAGATAATATATTTTATAAAATTATTTTATTTAATTTAAAGTAAAAAAATAATAAACCTTTATTTGCTCGTCTATAACAATCTTAATTGCAGTAATGAAATATCTTTATCGATCTTTATCCACATTGAATAATTTCCTATGCAACTAAAGAAATATTAGAATATATAAATATTAGTTAAATATTTATTTTTATTTTATATTTTTTTATAGCACTTTTCATTTTATAGTAAACACCCTCACGATCAGTCCGTATTGTCTGTAGTAAAGGCCTAATTAAGCACAATAAATGAGTATAATGTCTTATATAAATATTTGTCAATGATTTATTCATACTTTAGCAAGCTAACGTCAAGCAAATATGTATTTAACCCATTATATCAATTATTTTGCGTTTACATTACAATGATGACTCGCAGTGAGAAAAATTTATAGGGTGGGTACAGTTTTGCGTAAGAAAATGCTGACTCTGTCCATATAAGTTTGCATATATAATTGCTACTATACCCAAATTGAAATGGTCCACCCGTGGCCGGATATGTATGCTACGTACTGACATTATTCATTTTTAAAATTTGCCCAACTTTTCCTTTCATTTTAACTTTTATGCAGTTTTCCTAATTTCAATGTTTGGCATCTCACAATATATGTGCCGCTCAAATTGCAAATGTCCTTGAGCAAATGCATTGCAATATTCCAACAAAATTGTATGTACTTGATTATATTTGACCTTCGACCTTAAACTGCAATAGAAGCCATGACATTCAAAGGCACTGTGTATATGTATATGGGATGTGTATGTGAATGGCAAGGCTCATGCATACCAAATTTCTATGTACCTACTGTACATAGTATGCATATACGTATAGACAAATACGCACATAATGCATTTTTACTACTTGTATGTATTATGTACAATACAGTTATTGTTCCTTTGACGCAACTAAAGTGGTATAACGTGTCACGCGATACCTTTATGGGTTCTACAACTCAACCATACAATTAACGGACGTCACGGACGGTGTACGTAAGGTTTTTTTATGATTAATTTTTCTTAATCATAAAAATGGTCAATGGTTGTGAGCAACCTCTTTTAAAAACGGCGTACTCTTTAAGATGAATTTTTTAAGTTGAGTTACTATGAGAGACCCCAAATGTTTATATAATCATTTAATGGTTAATAGTCCAGGTGTGATATGCGAAAACTCGAATTGTTTGAATTTAAATGGAAAATAATGTATGGTGTATACTGTTATAAAGTCCACTCTTCAGACTTTAGGCGATCATCTTAAGTGCAACAGCATTCTCAACCGAACCTAACTTTCTTAACTCGATAATGAAACCATTTAAAGTGGCTTTTATTAGATTCATGTTTTGCTCACCGATTAAATTTCTGTAATTTATTTGATATATCTAGTTTAATAAACTCGACATCACTTTAGGTCTACCTATTGACATAAACAGCTAACATATTTACAAATTGTTTACAAATATTACTTCTAATTCGTCAAACCCGAACCTCCATACAAGGTTGATCATCGTGCTGGCGCCTCTCCATTATTAAATATTTGTTTATATATATAATTTATATATATATATTTATATTTTTACGATGGCATTGTGTACATCTTTAACCATAAACATCGGTAAATATAGAACAAAAAAAATCTAATTATATATAGTTGCAAAAATTAAATGAAATATGTATTTGTGTGCGTGTATAAGATATTTCAATGGCTAGAATCGTTTGTGAGCAGGGTCATTAAGATGCTCACTGTTAATGTGTCTTGTTAAACGGTTTTAGAAAATTTGGAATTCAAAACTAAGGCGAGTTCATTAAACATATTGGTCGTGACTAAATGCACAAAGGCAGAAATAATATATGTGGGCTCGTGGACATAAATATATTCATGCATAAATACTTATATTTACAACAAAATTTATTATTCAAATACATTTGGGAATTTGTTTTTAATATTAAAAAATACACATATATAGATTTCGTCAGAGTTTTTAATTTTTTTTTTTTTAAGTTTTTTTTTTTCTAAGTTTTATAATGCAGAAGTAATGCATTACCAGCAAATTTAGTTAACACTAAATAATAAACATAATTTCTTATATATATAATTAAATCACAATAACCTATATAACGCAATAGTTTTTCAACTTCTAAGAAAGTTGGTAATAAATAAAAATTTCATAAATATTGTGTCAATTTTCCAGCTTCGTGATTTGAAATTTGTAGACTACAGTTAGGTGTGTTTTGATGTTTCATTTTACCCAATAAATATTTCTTATTAATTCTTGGCTGTTTAAAAATGCTACATTCTTGTTCTTTTTCCTATTATCAAGTCTTTCTTGACTATATTCTTAAATCCGGAAAAGCCTCAAAAATGATGTTTTAAGCCATAAGCAAAAGACCACATCGCTGTAATACCTCTGTATTTAATGGCGGCACAATACATTTTAAAGAATAAGAAACCTCCGTTTTTTAACGAACCACCATTCTTGAAGATATTTTCCAACAATTATGGTTACTAAAGAAAAAACTTTCCTTATAGCCTCCTCTTCTGGTGGAGCGCATTATTTGGTACCAACTTTGTATCTGATATATTTGCCTCTAAATAAAATTACTGGTTCTCTATATCACCAACGTTATTAGAGAAGCATCCTTCCAATTATTCTAAATGTGTTCTACTACTAAATATATCCTTTATTAGAAGATAATGATTAGTTCGAAGTCTATTCGTATACGATCTTTCTAAGGAATTTTCAATTCGAAAGTGTGTGAAATTTACTAAGGAATCAGATACAGATTAAATATATTTTGATAATTTCGTAAACGAAAAGAGTCAACTTCTGACGCGTTATGAATTTTGCGTGAGCTATAGTATTTACTTCTTGCAAGAAACTCTTGTCCACTAGAGGGTTAAGTAAATCAGAATCATGAGACATTAAGAGCTATAAGAAGGAAAAACAATAATTTGTATGTATTTTTTCCTAAACAAATTTTAATGTTCTTATACTCACAATGTTCTATTTCAATAAAAAAAATATTTGTATATATTTAAATGAGTGAAAGTATATATTTATTATATATATAATAAACGTATGTACATTTTGTTATATCAGTTTTCATTGACACACCCATTTTTCTAATCGGGTTTCTGTGATATCAGCATAATTTTCAGTTTATTAGCATTGAAAATTGTTAGATTTTTTTTTTTTTAATTCCTTGAATGTCTGTGTAAATAACTTGATTATTGATAGTCATGTGGTTCGTTTTCTTCGCTATCCGATTTTTTACGAGCCTTCGCGTTGCTTGCCAAAACACCTACGCATCAGAGTGTGAAACATTTTCATTTATCTATATTTGTTTCTATGTTTCATATGTGTGTTTCAATTTAACGTTTGTTTTTTGTTTTCTCTTTCTTTTATTCTCATATGCTTCTTTTATACATATACACATAAATGTCTTTGACGTTTCATGTCCTAATTTCAGGGGAAAATTTTTAACATCCAAACATTATAATTTATAAATAAGACATATATAGCAGTTTTCGAATTGTTGAGGATTATATACCTCGTCGCATTGTTATTTAAGTGTACTCAAAAGTAAAGGAGTTAGACTTCAATAAAATTAACGACGGGCTGACGACCTAAGTTCACTAAATATGTATGTGTATATGTATATTTGTTGTTTAAGCAAATCAGTTGCTTAATGTCATACTAATTATCTTAGGCATTCTAATAATCAAGTACTAATTTAAGAACAAAATATTTTTTTTATTTCACCTGTGGAAAGTTAAAACATATTATATTTATTCTCATTTATTTTTTTTAAGTTGAATAGTTAAATGCACTAAAATTCCTCTGGTTCAATAAATTTTGCAGATTTCGCAGGCAAAAAAATTAATTTTATTTTTCATTTCCGCTTAAATATTAGGTATAGTAAAAAGAAATCCTTTATTTCTGCATTAAACTTTACTTAGGGTTTTACTTAGCATAGTTAGAATGATCCGATTTAGGTCAAATATGCCATAGCCATAGACAGGAACAGGTAGCAATCACTTAGTGCCAGGTCCGAACTATAACGTGGGTGCATAAGAACCTCCTAAGCAAGCTCCCGGAGCTTCTGGCGAGTCACTCTCGATGTATGTGGTCTATTATTGTCCTGATGGAATGCAATTCCTATCCTATTGACCAAAGCTGGCCACTTCTGGGCGATTGCTTCCTTCAGACGGTATAATTATTAAGAGTACAGGTTCGATTTAAGAGTTTAGCCGTAGGAGGGTAGCTCATTCCCTATCAATCTCACCAAACACATAATAAACCCTTCCTGACGTCAATATTGGCTTGGACACCGTTTACGCCGGCTTACCGCGATTCGACTAACACAGTTTTCGCTTGACGTTGTCATAAGTGACCCACTTTTCATCACCATCCCATCAACCATCCGCTTCAAAAATTGCTCGATTTTATTGCGATTCAGCAGCGATTCACAGATGTAAATTCGGTCAATAAGATTTTTTCGTGTGTCACCCATACATCGATCTTCTTTTTATCTCCAGCCTTATTTAGACGATCCCATCTGGTTTTTGTGCAATGTTTAGCTCTTGGGCAATCGAAACAGTGCTTACATGACGGCCGGACTCGACGATTTCTATTATTTTATCGATATTTTCGACAATTGGCCTTCCAGAGCGCGGTGCATCTTTGACATTAAAATTTCGCATGAGTAGCTGTTACAATATCAGGACCATAAACATTATTCACATTTTCAGCCATCTGGTTTGCGTTTTCGCCTTTCTTGAAGAAAATTTGTAATATGTAAAACATGGCGTATATTCTCATTGCTGGTGTCCATTTTTGACCCGCGCTCAAACACTACTGAGTCAAACAACCACAAAACTGTCTGAAAAGTTTTTTTAGTTCGAAATCTTATCTTTCTATCGTATATAGTTATAGCGTAACACGATCACTCTTGTACAATGCAAGATACAGAAACATTTATGGAAAAATAATGGATTTCTTTTTACTAGATCTAATATATTTATAATATACGAGTATACTTCGATGACATTTTATTCGAATATTTATGCCTACGTGCCCATATAATAATACACATATATATGCGTATCTTTTTTGCATATCTATTATATTTATTCGAACTTTTTGGTTATACATATCTACACAATTATATATTTAAAGGCATTTAATGCGGTTGCTTAGCATTAAGTTGTTTACTAAATTCACTTCTAACATATAAACACAATAAATCCTGCTTTAATCGCATTATAGTCTTTGAAAAATAAGAAATTGCCTTTTGCTATAAATAATATTGTACATTTATGCGCAAAAAATCACTGCTTATGCGGTCATAATGTGTTAAATAATGGCAGTATGTTAAGAAAAAACTAAACTTTCAGGGAAATTGCTTAATATTGGGCACTAAGTTTAATGCTCGTATTCTTTATGCTATTTCCGGCCAGTGATTACATGTATTATAACATAAATGTTGCTACTTTAGAGCGTTTATTTAAGTCTAGTATTTTATATATATTTAATGCAACTTTTCTAAAAAATTTTGGAAGCATCTTTGAAATAATATTAAAATATATAATTACATTTTCTGGAAATAGTATTCGTCCTAGTTCAAATGTTGCTGATATATTTCATGTATCAAGAATGACCTAAATATACAATGATATGATTCCTGAACTAAACGTTATATATTTTATAGCTCATTGACCTGACATTCATCTCTAAGGGACTATAATTTGAAACAATTTTACAACTGGTATGAACGCCAAGCATAACTAGTTAGTCGTCTGTCTTTCTTCCACCGGTATTTTTTATGTGTTGACGTCCTCCGAGGGGATTTCGATCAGAAACCACACTAGTCCAATAAAATAAAAAAGGTCAATCTATAATTGATATTGTCCCAGTACTTATCTCTCTAGTTTAGCTTCAGAGAGGAATTTCTGGTTCTAACCTAGTAAAAAGTTCGGGAAGAGAGTATCTACAACATAAGTGAAACTTTATAAAGTGAAGATTAAGATAGTACGACATGCTAACTGAGCACACTTCTAAATATTTGATTGCAAAATTGTTTCTTAATACAGGCAGACCTTAACTATATCTTGTCCTTTGATTCTTGGTGTGGAATTTTCTTGGTTTTTGGTTTTAATTTTCTGGTGTGGAAATTCTCATGATCTGCGAAAAGGGTTGTATAGTTTGATTTTGGGAAAAATCATCAATTATTAGTAAATCTGTGCTTTTACCCTTTAAATCTTCTAACTAATTCTCACTCTAAATAGACCTAAATGAAGATGGATTTAAAGAATTTAAACTATACCTATAAATCTGATATAGCTTAGTATTATTGTTTAAAAATGCTGCATATGATTTTAATATATTGTTGTTGTACTCACCTATCATGGTCCCGACAATTAAAGCCACCCCACTGAAGAGTCCCACCCGTCTCTGGAGGTGAACAGCGTCGTTCGGCGCTGAGCCCTTCCTCTCCAACGACTTCCGCATCCCCCCGGTCCCTGATGAGTCGGTCTCTGTTTCGGGCCCTTCTGCCCCAAAAGACCCGTTGGCACTCGCTGTCCCGTTGCTCGTGACTTTAATTGGCACATTATGTCCTGTTTCATTTGTTTTTGAAATTTATTTTTATTTCGATCACAATATGCCAATAATGCACAATTTTTGCACAAATGCCCATATTAAGGATAGCACGTAAACGAAAAGAAAAAAAGAGAGAACCGCAATTAAAAAAATCTTAATACAACCATTCATATACAATCATTTTAATTTATAATAAAAAAAAAATATTTTTTTTTAAAAAATAGCGAAAACAAAATTTTTTTTGTTGTTTGAGAAATGCTATGTATTTATTATATTATACTTATTAAAATAATTTATTATTTTTTTATAATGTATTTATTTATTTATTTTGTCTTATTTATTTTATTTTTTTTCTTATTAATTTGGTGTTATTTTATAATATTAGATTTTATTTTCGTTTTATTGTTTTTAGTTATAAATTTTATTTCTTGCTTTTTTCCTTTCATTTGAGCTTATTTTATATAGCAATATTATTTTTAATTTTTTTAATTAATATTTAATTTAATTACTATTTATTATATTTTTTAATTCGTAAAATGTTATTAGATTCTTTTATTATTTCAAAGATATTATATATTATTATTGCATTTTTTTTCTTTGTTATATTTTTTTTGTGACATTTCTTAATTTTTTACCAAATTTGCTTTTATTGGCATATTATTAATTTTAATTTGTCATTCAATTGTTTTTGTTCCTTTTTGATTATTTTAATTAGATATTTTAGTTAGATTATGTTTCTTTTTGCTATTTAATTTTTTCTCTCGTTACTAATTTTTTTTTTATTATTTTACTTAGACTTCTAACATTTAGCATTGCATTAAATTACAGAGTCCATGGATTTTATTTTAAATGGTTCCATCACTGGCGTGATGCGTTTTTATTTTTTCTTTTGTAAATCCGCAACAAACGATTTATTTTAAGGCAAAATATAAAAAATAAAAATTTCAAAAATTCTGTAGGTGGCACAAACACACGCACACGCACACGCATTTCTAAAAAAGTACGTAAATATATAGAGTCAATATACACACATGTACACATACACATATGTACACATGGATATACAAACATATGCATGTATTTATGCATGCATATGACAACGTGTAAGTAGAACCGTTAATGAACACACACCTCGATTATCTGTTGTATTATTCTTGCATGCGTTCTTTTGCAAGCAAAATAGCTGTGTGATTTTATCGCGCATGGCATGGACGGATAACGAATTTTACAAATTATTTCGCCGCAAATTTGAACTACGAGCGAACGACGACAACAACGGATTTCAGCAGACTGCTCGCCTATCGTAGCCACACGTCCGATTATACCTCGATATGAATCGAGAATTTGGCGCCTGCAGACGTCTATGATGGCGATGATGATGATGTTGTTGATTCGGATGCTTTGAAGGTTGCCGAAGGCACAAACGATGGCCAATTCTTATCTGGTGTGTGTGTATGTGCGAGCAAACGAAGCGTACATACAAAGACTGCTGCAAAGGAAAAGCGCGGTTGACGCTGCCAACAGACAGCGGATGCCGGGAAAAACTGTCAACCTGAAGCGGATGAACAAGGCCGAACCGGCAAACGGATGGTTGGGGACTGGTGCGGGGTGCGAGGTGTATCACTAAAATCAGTGTTCGGCAAAGTTCGCAAACACAGCAAAGTGCTCGGAAATTAATTAAATATGTACACGGAGTATGTACATGAAGTATGTATAAATGTATGTATGTATGTATGAATGTATGTATTTTTTTTTGTAATGTCTGTATGTAGTGTATGTGGCTCGCACTGGTTGATGCTAAGCCTTGGCGAACAGAAATTCAGTTATACACAAAAGTATTTTTGCGTGTTCGCACACTCTTTTTCACACTTTAACGATGTGGCGCTCCGACCAGCTCACTTTTCTTTGTCTTTTTCTTTTGGCTTTCTGCTTTTTATGTGTGTTGTCTATAAACGTTTATATATATACGTGGCGTAGTTGCGCGCTCCAGTGGCATGGAGCAAATATGCAATAGTACGATGACGTCTTTCGTGCAGTGTCAGAAAATGATGCAAGAATTTGAAAATACTTCGCGCCGTTCTCGTTGGTGAATTTCGTCAAATTTTACGTATTTAAGTGTATTTTCTTTTTGTTTTTATTTGAGGTTTTTCTTTTTATTGCTAAGTTATGCGCTTGAAATGTTGAGCGAGAGAGCAGCCGCTTCAGGCTTGTGTGTCTATTTTGTGCTGCCGAATTTATTTCGGCTGTCTTTGTCACAAATTCTGCCACTGAAATTTTTGCTAGAATTTGTATGTAGGAATTTTTTAGAATTTTTTTAAGTACTTTTTTTATTATAATTTTTTAATTTTAGTTTGTTTTTTTTTATTTACGTATTTTTTTATTGTTTGTTCAGAATTTCCATTTCTCACACCTCCAGTTTTTCAATTGTCTATTTGTAATTATTTTTCTTTATTTAAACGATCCTCTTACACAGTGCACGTCAGCAATAAATGTCACAAAATATTTGCACCAGTTCATATATATATTTTTTTTCTGCTATTTAAATTTTTATTTTTTCTTTTTTTCTTTTAGTCTATGCATTTAGACTGCACTCAGTTGAACAACAGTTGAACACTCAACTGTTTCTTTTTTTGTTGCGGTAAATTATGAAAATTCTCTTTTCGCTACCTTTGGATTTGCGTAATTTTTCTTTCAGCGCTCATACATTATTTGTCGCAAATGTTTTTTTTTTGTTTTTGTAAGTTGTTTCTGTTGTAAGTTTAAAATGTATTAGCTCTTTCTACTGCCTTGCATTGCACGTACAATATTCATATAAACTTTTTAGCACTTCACTTCTTTGGAACAATAATCACTGAAGACTCTTATGCATTACAAAGAAAAAATTTCAGTCATTTTCACACGTTCTTTCGCCACAAATAATCACTAAATATACGCTCTGTATTCGTTGGATACTTTCGCATAACTGAAAGTGTAAATTTGCAATAATTGCTAGAAATGATAAATTCTTATTTTAACCACCAGAAACTCTCAATTGCTAAAGTGCTCAAATGAATTTTGTTGTATTTGCAGTTCCTAGCTTTTTTTTTTGCTTTAAGATTGATCACCAGCTACCACATACCGCACACTTACGTACATAGATATTTACTACAAATATTTACATACGAGTATGAGTTGTATGCAGCCGCTTCTTCACATTTTCCATTTGAGTAAATGAGTGAGCCTTGGTATGAGTACTTCTTGTGTACCGCATACGCAATCCAATTGAACATTTTGAGTGAATTTCTACATAACTACTTCTTAATTGGGCATTAATATTTTTTATTTTTTATATGTACAAAAAGTACGTAAATACAACAAAAAATCAAACACATAAAATAGCATACCCCATACATATTTATATATATACATATGTATATAAATCAATTCACATGTCTGCGATCATATTCAACAGACTGTCGCGCTTTATTTTCACTATAAATAAATTCCTTACTCCAATATTGGTTTCTGCTTGCTGCATTGTAAACATTTTGTGCTTCGTTTTACTTAGATTTTTTTTATTAATATTTATTAGTTGTTTTGTAACTAGAAATATGAATACAAAGTTTAAGTCTAACGCTGAAAACAGACACATTTTGTTTGTGACTAATGCAAAAGAAACGAAATTCAAGTATAAAATTTAGTTATAGCACAGGGGCAGTTGGATAAGTCCAGTATTATTAATTACTAGAGACCCACGAAGACTCCTGAAGTCAAGTCAAAGTAAGTTATGCAAAATGGCGGTCCCCTTCACAACTTACTTGAAAGACATCGCGACTTAGTTATAGAGTTCAAGAATGATCCGATTAACAACATACACTGTGCGACACAAAATCGGAACTGCGAATTACTCGACAACAAGTGCATTGAAAGGAGACCTTTCATTTAATTAAAACTGCGACTTTTATGGTGTTTGGTTAGCTAAGCTCTTATTTGATGGAAGTTTTAAGTGGTCTCCAAACTGCTCATTTAGATTTGTGTGAAGCTATTGCGTTATCTAAAAGTTTCAATGTGGCCTTGCCCGACATTCCGGTTCACGATCCATGGAAGAGTGATCACTACCAATCGCTTTAGTAGATACAGTAGAAATTGCTTTTTGTATAGTTCTACTGCCAAACTGCGCCGATATACGTATATATAATATATAATACATACAAGTAAGGGACAAACACTCCTGCGTTGCTTACAAATGGGCAAATGACTATAACTCTTCGGATTTCAAATGAAAAAGTATAGCTGAACTATTTGAAAATTTTATCTTTAGCAAATAAATAAAATGTCGATCGTACGAACCCCATATTTTATAGAAAACATTGTCAACATCACAGTTCTCTCTCATTTGAAATTTTAATTTCTAATCTTTCGTGAAAATTAACAGAAAATTCAGATTTATAGTACTTAGGGATTCGAAGAAACCCTTTTCACGCCTGGCGATATACGGATACTTACTTCGATGTTTTGACTATAGCTTACAACAATTTCTTCAAAACTACGAAGTAGAGAATATAGGAATAAAGGTTTTTGTAACAAATCCACTCTTTGGCCGCCCAACTATATACTTTTTTGAAGTGAATCCATTCACGAAAAATTCCATACTAGCAGGTATGAACTTCACAGGAACACTTTGTGGGATTTCATTGTGCTATATATATATATCTATACAACTCGTTTTCTATTTAATTTGAGCTTTCAGGGAAAGGTTAATTAATATGAGAATGTTCTAAACGGTATTTGAACAGATTCAAGGAGAATATGTATCTAAGTATGTATCTATGTATGTTAAGTAAAACAACGGTTTTGAAAACTACGGTTAAATATTTTCAAAACATTTACATATGCTGATATTAGTATACAATAAAACCAAATAAAAATCTAAACCTAAACCTAAAGGCATTGAAATGCCTTTCTACTAATTACGTATATAAAATTCTGATAAGATACATATGCATTCTAATCTCAACTATGTACCTAACTCCTTCAGAAGGGCTACTCTAAAGTAAACTCATTCATCAGATATATTTATAAATAATATTTGTTTATAGAATTCATAAAAAAGATTATTATTTTTGTTTATTTTAAGCACATATACAAATATATGTGTGCCTATGAAGAGTCACGTGGATTTTTATTAATATTTACATTTTCACTACACACCTACGTTAGTAAATAATATTTCCTTTTGTTTATTCTCAATCTCATTACAGGCGTCAGAAGAGTGATTGCCTAGTGAAAATACAATAATAAATAACGGTGTAAAAAGTTTGTGGGGATAGTAAAAAACTTTGATAGTGCACATAAGTATGTGTCTACATAATTATCTATGCTTTAAATAAAGTGAGACCAAACTCGAGCGGCGCCGCATATTTTATACACATTCTTGTTAAGACAAACTTATTTAAAAAATATGCCTTTGTCTCGTTTTTGAAATGGGGAAACGGGTGGAGTCTGATTTTATTTCAATATTCTTTTTCTTTCAAAGACAAGCTAATATACTCGTATGTCTTTATAGAACCATCAAACAACTCTTAGTGGACCTTATTTGTGCTTTACAACTACAATGCATGCGTTGTATTTGGGTATAATGTTAAAATAAAATAAGTGAGTACCATATACATGGGTATGTGATTTGCTGTACCTACTGTGTACTGTGATACCTAACGCCTCGGTCCAATAATTAGGATAACCAAAGTTTAGGCATTTAAGATGAACAAGAAAAACGAAGATAAATTGCAATAAAGAATTTAAAAGTGTTTTTGGTAAAACATAAAACATATTTCTCACGCTCTATATAAAAATAGCATCAATCAGTCTCGTGAGCAAACTTATAACATGTATGTAAGTATGCATATACATATGTACGCATATGGTATCAGATATGCTCTTTTTTTGATAATTTCCCACTGATTTCATGCGAAAATTAAGATATATATGCCTGTTCATGTATATATAGTGTTAAGTAAAGTAGCGCACAAATACACACGCGCATATGTGCCCGTGTACAAGTATGCCACCAATATGTCGATAAGACGCAGAAAAAATTCGACGTCAAAATTAGCGTGCGTTTCCCTATGTATGTGCATTTGCATTTTTCTTTTATTTCGATTTCTTCTTAGTCACGCGGTAATTTTGCTCTATATATTCATACATATATACGTGTTGGTGTATGTGCCGCCACTTGTCATTCAATTTATTGTCATTGTTTGCAATTTTTATCAAAAATTTGTCACCCATACATATTATCCAGTGACGTTGAATATAATTTTTTTAATTTTTTCATCGTCAGTACGTATTTCATCATTACTTCTTACTTATTTTTTATCATTGTATATGCATATGTACTTATGTATATAAAAAGTGTGCTTCTTATTGCCTCCGAAACCGCATAGCCGATTTTATTAGAATTTTAATGCCAGCTAGATGCCGCTGAAGATAAATTAGTGTGAAAAAAAAAACTATTTCTGACCTGATTTCGTTCATATTCGAAACATATATGTTTACTAAAAAAATATTTGCTAAATAAAAAACTGCCACTAGGTGGCGCCACACTCGAATCATCAACGTAAATGAGTTTATATTTCGATTCAGCTCATATAGGAATTATGGAGTCATAATAAGTCATAAATAAATGCCAATAAAATGTTTCACTTACGAGTATATAAATTACTTGAACTTGCAGTAAATTTGCGCAAGTTGAGTTATGAGAAATATAACAAGGTTTGTCACTTTTACTATTAAATTTAAGCACTTCAAATTTGGCAAATCATTTCACCGCCCCCACTTAGCCAAAAACAAGCGCAAATCATTCACACTTTTTTTTCTTGAAAGCTCAGCAGTCTGGCTGGTAGGATTACTCGTCGAATGACGAATCACCTCAAAAACACGAACAGTGGCGCAAACAACGTTTTGAGAAAGGGAGAGGGGCTGCAGAAAGCTTTCTGTTCTGAAATAGTTAAACATTAGATGTCTTCGATTCACCACTTCCCTGCTCTCAAACACGTTCCTTACTTTCTCTATTTCATTATGCCAGTTTACTGGATTTATAGCAGTTGTTTATTCGATTCGCCATTCTCAAATGCGTTGTAAATCTAAGGCAGCTATTAACATATTGTAATGTTGATAAATAATTTACTTCCAAAGTATTTTCTTGTTATTCGTGTACGCCTCTGCAATTTTTCTATTCTTACGTTTTTTATTGTGTATTCTTAACAAATGCACTAATTGCGCTAACAATATTTTTTAAGTATATATTGTATTATATCTCTTAGACATCAGTTATCGAAAGTCACTGCAAAATTTAGCGTGTGGCACGTGAAGACTGTCAACATCAGTGTTGACGTCAGAAGAAGAAAAGAAGAGTGTTAATATGTATTTGTCCGAACTTAATTACTGCGAATACTTTTCCCAGAGAGCAAGCACACTACAAAAGATATATGTAAGTATATATAAATACATATATATTGATGGTATATATGAAATAATATACGATTGAAATCATTTGCGTTCAATCATGCATTCGGAAAATTAGAGCTGGAACTCTCATTTACTCTGCTATAGAAATAGAATGTTTGTCACTGTTCCTCTCTTGCTCCTGATCGTTTCCAACACATCGTTTTCAACGCAAGATCTAGAACTGAAAAGGTTTCTCAGCAATCAACAAGACTTATCATAAGGGTGCTTTTAGATTTTCTCACCACTTTATATAGCTCACCTCGATCTCTACTTATTCCTTCTAGTAATCTTTTTAGTTCTTAGACCGTGCTTTTGACCATTGTGATCCACATTTTCGTTTCATGCTCTTTAATTTTGCTTTTAAATTGTTTCTTTTGCCGGTAATATCATTTTGAGAGTGAGTCACAAATTCAGTCACAATTGTATTTGCAATATCTTTTCTAAGAAAATCGTCAAGTCCTTTCGATCCTAATATATTTTCTTTTCTTGCGTTTATGTCTTCAAAATATTCAAGACGGTACGCTTTTTCTTAAATATTTTTGATATCACGTAGTTGATATTAGTAGTAATCATATGATATAACGATACTTTAACCAGCCCTTTTGACATCTTGTTTAAAAGGTGTTTCTACTATGTCATCAGCGAGAGGTGCCTTGGAAGCGTGAAAAATGCTTCATTGCCTATATATCAGGACAAAACCACGCTCCGCTGTATATAAATACTTCCCCAACTCGCAAATAAGCTATAGATAGTCATTATGGTTTAGTACAAATAATCCCTTTTGCTGTTATTTCGAAAGCAATGCTCATTTATATTCAATCAATGAAACCTCGACTTTGACCTAAATTAATAATAATAGTATTAAATGTTTGCTATTTTCGGTTATTCTATTGCACTCTTAAGTAATTTATTATTTTTAACAAAGCATTTCAATTAAAGCTACTAAAAGAGGAAAGTATTTTCGTATACTATAATTAACTTCCAGAAAAGCAACAATAAAAACACAACAATTAGCATATGACACGCCTAACTGCAACAAATTAACACAATTGCCAGCAAAAATAATCAATTGTTTTTTTTTTATCTATTTTTCATACTTATGTTAGGTAGGCATTCATACAAATATATCCACATAGACACATATTTAAGCAGCCATATACATAATTACCTACAGAGATACATGCTTTAGTATTTGTGAAACTTTTTGAATAATATTTATCACATGAATAGCGTGAAAAATATTTAAAAATCTGTATATATATAAAAATATATATGCGTATACGTATTATATATCCGGACATAATTTGCTTAAGCTTGAATAAGACGATAGACCTTTTTCAATATACCAGAGTGTAGTGCGTGGTCAGCGTATTCATTGATGTTAAGCTTACTAGCTCTTTGTTAGAACTTCATGAAAGGGCTGGATCTTAAGAAAATTACATGAAGAGATTGTTGAGGATTAGCATTATAAGTTATTTCCACTGAAAATTCACTGAAAAACTGACACTGAAAATTTATGTAGTTTAATTGTGAACTGCTGAGTACCAGTTTATATGTTCGCATTGCGCGGAAAACGCGAGTTTAACTACTATCAAATGTTCCCAATGGGGTCCTTGAGAAACTCCGAGTGTATCTTAACATTTTTTAACATAAATGTATAAATATAGTAATTCTCTCTGAAGTTAAATTTGTTTAAGGAATAGTTGATATGTTCGTGTTGGGTGATAAACTCGAGTTTAAGCGTTTGTGTGCATGAACAACTTTCTAATATTCTCATTGGGATTTTCAAAAAACTCCGAGTTAATATGACATGGTTTTTTTTTTTTTTGTTCAAAAGTATATCTCTGAATTTATCGGAAAATGTGTTATGTAAGGTAAGCTAAAACGTTTTTTTAGTAATAAACTCCGTGTTTGTTAGTCAATTTTAAACTAAACAACAAAATAGCCAATATACCTAGTATTTGCCAAGAAAAATTTTATCTCCTCCTTTTTTAATTTTGTTCTAAAACGCTAAAAAAACATGTAGAACCTACGACGACGCCTAGGGCAAACGTCAGAGATTGGTAGTAACATAATACGAAAATTGAAATAAAACAAGTAAGAAAGGGCTAAGTTCGGATGTAACCGAACATTTTATACTCTCGCAATGTGCAAGGATCAGAGGCGCGGATAGGCTTTCAGGTGCTGGTCCAACTTTATATTAAAAAATGTTGCAGAAGAATTCAACATTCATTATTCGACGAAATTGTCAAGGGATTGCAATCATATTTGGTATCTTATTAACCTATATTACAATCTATGGCATATTAACTCTTGTCGTTATTCAAGTATATTAGGGAACATGTTTTCACGCAATTTTGTGAAGGTAACTCACACACTGACCAACATATTCTGCATAAAGTCTGCTAGAATAACGAAAATCATTACATGTAGCATATGGGAGCTGGGATAATTCGTAGACCGATTGCACACATTTTCGGCAGTAATCTATGGTATATCAGGTATTACACGTTCACTTAATTTTGCTAAGATATCTTACATATTGACCGAAATATGTGGTATAAAGTATACCCAGAGGGTGAAAATCGGTATATTAAGTACATAGGGCTAGGGGAAGTGCTTACCCGATTTTATCCATTTTAAGCACATGGACACACTGTTATTAGGAAGAGACGCCCGCTGAATTTCAAAGAGATAACTCACATATTGACCGTTATATGTGGTATAAAGAATACAGGAAGGTTGAAAATCCTTATATTAGGTATATGGGGGCTACGGGAACTATTTACCCGATTTCTCTTATTTTTGACACCAGACCATACTATTATTATAGAAAGATAATACTCCATTTCATTACAATATCTTACAGATTTCACCAATATTTTCGGTAAAAAGTCAGATAGAGGCACTGAGGTCCTTATATTGGGTATCTGGTGGCTTGAAAAGTTATAATCCGATTTCGTCTATTTTTACGCATAGATGTCATATCATGAAGACACTATTTGTACAAAGTTTGATTTTCATATCTTAATTGCTGCTCGATTTATCTGTTTAAAGTGAAAGGATCAGATAAAGCTTAAAATGGTGTTATATGAGAAGAGGGCGTGGTTTTTATCCGATTTCGTTCATTTTCACAGCGTTATATAAGAATGCAAATGTAATGTCATATACCTAATTTTGTTCAATTCAATTAGGGCATTCTTGAGATATAGGGTTTCTCCTAAAAGTGGGCGGCGCCACGCCCATCCCCAAAACTTTACACAGATTCCTACGCAACCCTTCCGTATCATATTCACTGCAAGATTTAATCTAAGTGGGGCCATACCCACTTTTACAAACAATCTGCCCACAGATGGCCCACCCTACTGGGATCATCTATGCCATATGACACGTTTATATCTTCATTTGCGGTTTATTTATAGCGCTTTATCTGTTTTCGATTAATGGCAATTTGTGGGCGTGGCAGATGTCTAATTACGCCCATCTGCAATACCAATCGTCTTACTATGACAAGGAATACATGTACCAAGTTTCACCAAAATATCTTAATTTTTACTCAAGTTATCGCCTGCACGGACGCACGGACGGACGGACAGTCACTCGGATTTCAACTTGTCTTTTCAACCTGATCATTTATATATACATATATCTAACTCGTTTAGTTCTAGGTGTTACAAACAACCCTTCGGTGAACAAAACTAATATACTCTGTAGCAACATGTTGCGTGAGTATAAAAATAAATACACGAAATCATTTAAATAGGGGCCTAATATTCACATCAAATTGACGTCATTGACGGAGCGGCAACAGCACATTGCAACAGTCACATGGTTTAGCACAATATTTGTGTATTTGAGTCACTTGTGAACTGCTTTTGGTTACTTATTTATTTAAAGATTTCAGTGATTGATTTATTAAGAATATTATTGTTACTTTTTAATATTAAAAAAAATTAATTAACTTTTTTCACACAAAAAACAATATGTATCTTTAAATTATTATTAAATGGATTAGAATATATATTTCTTTGTAGTTGACTTGTTATGCCGCTACAAGGGCACCAATGTCAAGGCTATAAATGTTTCGGTGCTGTTAAGAATTCCCATACCAATATCCGACTATGCTTTGGAATTTCATTCGGAATGCTCAAATACGCACTCCGAAATCGATTTTTGCGGCGCCACAACAAAATTTAACCATAATTTAACTCATAAATATGCACAATTTTTTTTATGGACTTTAAGCAAATTTTATGCTTCCTGCTTTGCATGGAAAGGCTTCCGTTTTGTGCACTCAGAATGCTATGCATTATTTTATAACCAACTGACAAGTTGACTACATATTTGCCATTGCCCCAGCCATTGCCGTAGGAAAGCATAGTTTTGTGTTACGGCGTGTAGGCGCGCCTGCCTTAATTGCGGTCCTCTTTCAAAACTCGTTCACATTCGTAATAACATAGCATTTATGTGCATTTATTTATATATTTATGTGGGCATGTGAATAAAAGACCTTTTTATCTAATGCATTCATATTGCATAGCCATGCCGCAAAGACGCCATTCACTGTGTCTTATTGCCTGCGGTCGACATTGACATTGCAACAGGCACACAGCTGCAATGACAAACCGACCGTTGAACGAGCGTTTATAAATACACACGCCTGTATTATTCTTACAGATTACCCACAATTTCAATTTTTATTCATATCATTTAGCTTTGCTATATGCTCTGCATATGTGCGTCTGTGGTGATGCATGATGTTTGGAAATTTGTATATTTATAGCCCTCCGAGAACATTTTAAAAAATGCATAGGTTCGCAAATGAAGTTTATGGAAATTGCACTAAAATTTTTCGATATGACACATACATGGAAGTATATATTCAGACTTAGCCGAACATTAAATACCTTCGAAATTAGTTCCGGCAATCAGTATGTGTTAATAAGCGTTGTGTACTAATTAGGTAATTTTTGTGCACAAAATTTTCAGTGTTTGGGGGTAACAATCCCTCCTAGCTTCATTATCGCGCTTATTACCTGAGGCATTCACTTTAAGTCAGCCAAGTCAGTCAAGTTAAGCCAAGCGAAATAATATCACCTAATTGTATTACGATATCTGATGAGCTGGTCGATATACATATGCGTTATAAAATTCACCGGAATGACGGAATTTGAACATTTGTTGAATGAGAGCTAGAGAAAGATAAATAAATTCGTCCATTTTTGATATCGACCAATAATATGGTGGGGGTATTTTTAAACTCTAGCAAACGAGTTAGACATAGACATAAATGATCAGGATGAAAAGACGAGTTGAAATCCGAGTGACTGTCTGTCCGTCCGTCCGTCCGTGCAAGCGATAACTTTAGTAAAAAATAAGATATTTTGATGAAACTTTGTACATGTGTTCTTTGTCACCGTAGGACGGTTGGTATCGCAGATGGGCTTAATGGGACATATGCCACGCCCACAAAATGCCATTAATCGAAAACAGATAAAGTGCTATAACTAGGCAGCAAATTAAGATATAAACCTGTCATTTGGTAAAAAGGATCCTAGTAGGGCGGGGCATCTGTGGAAAAATTTTTTTGTAAAAGTGGGAGTGGCCCACCCCCCAATGGGTTTAATATATATATCTCGGAAACCGTTAAAGCAATATCAATCAAACTTGCTCCAACTGAGTTTTGCCAGCATTTCTTCATATATTGAGAAAATTAGTAAAATCTATTAATAACCACGCCCACCTCTCATACAAAAGTTATGTTGAAAACTACTAAAAGTGCGATAAATCGCTGAAGGAACACGTTAGAAACATTAAATCTTGCAGCAAATATGATACGGAAGGGTTGCATAGGAGTCCGTGTAAAATTTTTGTGATACGGGTGGCACCGCCCACTTTTAGGAGAAATCCCATATCGCGAAAATGCCCTAACCGAATTCAACAAAATTGCTATATGGCATTATATTTACATTTTCATATCACGCTGAGAAAATGCAAGAAATTGGATAAAAACCACGCCCACTTCTCATATAACACAATTTTAAGTTTCATCTGATTTAAAGTCATCACCTTAAAGTAGATAAATCGGACAGAAATTAAGAAAGTCAAATTTTGTACAAATTGGGAGGATTTTCTTCCCATGGTAATAATGAGCTTTTGTGTAGAAAATGGATAAAATCGGGTAAACACTTCCCCTAGCCCCTATGTACTAATATACGGATTGTCAACCTCTGGGTAGGCTTTATACCATATATTTCGGTCAATATGTAAGATATCTTAGCAAAATTAAGTGAACGTGTAATATCGGATATACCAAAGTCTACTGCCGAAAATGTGTAAAATCGATGAACAAATTATCCCAGCTCCCATATACTACATACGAGTAATGCTTTCGTTATTTTAGCAGACTTTATGCCGAATATGTTGGTCAGTGTGTGAGTTACCTTCACAAAATTGCGTAAAAACATGTTCCCTAATATAATTGAATAATGAAGAGAGTTAATGGAATGTGCTGAAACATCCTGAAAGCACATCCCCGCCTCTGATCCTTGCACATTGCGAGAGTATAGGATAAACCCGAACTTAGCCCTTCCTTCCTTGTTTTGCTTCATATTGTTTATATATATTCTTTTATTGAGTGATCTTAATTATACTGAATGTCTAGGAATATCTACGAAATGTACTGATTGTAGAAAAAAATATATGTTTCTAAGCAAAGCCTATAAATATCAATTTATCTCTTAATTAAACGGCAAATGAAAATCTGCAGAACTCTAAATTGAATAATATCCATGACCGCAAGCATTTACATGCTTATACCTTTATTTCGTTACAATAATATCTTACAAAAAAAATATTTAAATTAATTTTTATCTTCTTAAATGGTGACATAGTGACAACATTCACGCTTACAGACTTTTTTTTTTGTGAAAGCTCAAGTCAAGGCATACATTTTTCTTGCTCTCACAATTTGAATGGAATTTTCACACTAACAATTTCTACTCTACAAATTTATTGCAACAACACAGTTTAATTGATTCTGCGCTCATGTAAAGCTTTCATTGCTGTAAGTATTTGGCGACTTTTTGTGGACTGCAAAATTATTAGGTATATTCGTTAATTGAAAATTATTAAGGCGAGTGATACATTTCAATTAATGCTTCTTCTATACGAATGTATAATTTAGTGAAGAAATTCTCATCACCAGCGTGTTGGTCGTAGCTGCGACAGTTTTAATAGCTTTGTCGCTGACGGCCAGCAGGGTGTATATAATTTATCAATGCCTATGAGAATTATTCTGTGTACTCGAACATATAAGTATATACATACGTATTTATATGGGCGATTGATTGTGACATTTAATAACGGTACATATATAGATATTATGCAAATGAATGTGTTTATATATGTACGAGTATATTTATCGGTGAATTAGTGGTATTTTTCTTTCAATATAAATTAAAAGGTTTTCATAGAGGTTATGATGTTGAGTCTGTGAAGAAGTGTCTAGAATTCGATGAACAAAGAAAGCTATATGAGATATAGAATTATTGTAAAGACCAAAAAATTGGAGCTGAGCTGTTATAAAAGGCATTCCTCACAAAAGAATAATTAGATCATCGTAGGAATAACAATAGAATTCTTTGTCGTTCCCAGCGCAGATGCTAGAGAGGATTTGGTTGTGAAATATCAAGTATAAATGGCGTGCGATTACACTTACTTATAACTTAATTTATTTTTCGTCAGTTTAGCTTCCTTTTTTCCGTCAGTTAGTTCCTTATTTCGAAATATCAAGTAAATAAAAAACAGTTTTCCATTAACATTTCAAGCGCGTAATAAGTCTCCCTCATATTACCCTACCAGCAGCAGGTACAGAGATGAGTACTTTCAGAGCTAAGCTTTCCTTATCTTGTAACGACTTATCCTAACTAGGTTTTTTATGCTCTTAATTGTTAATATTGGCGTTTGTTTGCTTAGCTCTTTCTCTCGAACACTTCATGAGTTACCACATCGGATGTTGTTATAGTACTCGCTTCATATATTAGGACGGTCATGTTGAGCTACTGATCGATTGATTGTTTTTTTCCGTCGGAGATTATACCTCTCAATTGTCCACTAAGCCCAAAATAAAGCTTATTGAGAAGTATACATTATTTTCTTCATTTAACAAATATGTCACCTTGTCATTTTCAGCGCTCACACTCCCCTAATACTTACGTAGTTCTCCATCGCACACACAAAGAAGTAGAGAGAGAAAGAGTGAGAGTCGACTAGCAAATTCATTTGAGGTGTGAAAATGTTTGTGTTAAACATAAAAACTCGATATTCACGTATCCATATCTAAAATACAGTAAAACGTTTAAACTAAAATAAATCCGATCTCCACAAATATCTTAAAAGTATAGAATATTTTACAGATAAAAAATTTATGGCGCTCAACACAACTGTTCACAAAATATCTTTGCACATAACTTATGAGTTCAAATATATAATATTTAAGTGAAATTTTATTGCAACAACGGTTCAGTAGATTTTATGGGATTTGCTATTTAAGTTTTCAATTACATGCACATTAAATTGACTAAATCTACCGCGCCACTTGTTAATATTTTAATTTATACAAATTAAGACAAAGATCGACAGCGAAAAACAAACAGCTGCATTTATTGTTATTTTAATGTTTATATAAGTTAGGTATATTGGTACACAGCCATTTTATATTATAATATATATATAGTATATATATTTATATAATATAAGCTTACATATAACGATGGCAGATTACCGCCGCCATCAGCAACACACGTAAATCTAAATTAAAAATGGCAGCATTTCAATGGATACGTCAGAAATGATATCTGTCTCTATTGTGTTTAATTTTTATAAATGCAACAGTATTTCTATATGCCAACACATCAAATATATCAAGAATTTTGAATGGTATTCGCAAAAGTTTGGCTATAAGCCAAGTAAAAGTCCACAAATGAATATAAAAAAAAGTTGTTAATTTAAATAAAATCTAAAATATTTATTTAATGAAACACAAATATAAGCAAGTTTTGGGGTGAATGGGTATGCAGAGCGATTGTCCGTAAAAGACCGCGTGATTTGGTTACTCATACGCAGCGTCCGACTTTGGCAGTTGAATTGTTTTCATGGTGGTAGATATTGTGGTTACTTCCAATTTAACTTTCATTACTTTCTCTGCCAAATCTTTCACTTAGTACATTATCACTAAGTGTGCTTATATGTAACTACTATTGCATTGCTTGCAGGTTCAATACCCACTATAAATATTAGCTTGTAAGAAATTATATTCTAAAGCAAGCATTTTCAGCCATTCGCATAAAAACCGTCTACCTCTCGAAATAGTATTCTCCAAATGCATGTCGGGCAACAGTTAGTGCTAAATAAAATAACACCTGTTGCATATTTTATTGTTTATTGTTTGTTTTAAGTGTTTATTTGATCATTTTTAGGTGTTTGATTGTTTCATTTAATTTACTGCTGTTTTCTTAAATTAGTTTTGTTTCTAAACAGAAATATTTACTTATTTTTGGAAACTCATTTAAATGGTTATTCCACTGCAATAATGAAAAATTGAAATGCCAGTCCAAGTGTATGTATTTCTCTTTCTAAGGAATGTTCAACTTTAGCAGAGAATTTTTAATATTGCTTAGAAAGCAAATGTAAAAAATTCCTGAAATAAACAAATACTCTAAACCTGAATACATAAGTTCTTAAAATTAAATGTTGAAAAACGGTTTCCTTCCATTTTGTAGTTAAAAATATGGTATTTCCGACAGTCTCATTTAATCTTATTTTAAAATTTCTTCTAAGTTCTAAGTTATGTCGATCTTTCTTCCAAAACATCAGTTCATCTTCATCTGAAGATCTGGGCTTAGTACGATAGTTTATTGGTTTAGTCTAATAAATTTTACGTTACTCTCTATACAGCGCCAAAAATTTTTTAAATAGTAATAAAAGTACCTTATAGTCCTCGAAAAATACACCTGCTTCTTCGCTATCTTCTCCTTTATACTTGTCGACACAAATATAAACTTGTACTCTTTTAAATACTTGTCAATGAAATCTGCGAGAATTACCACCAAGTTTTTATGTGGAGTAAATAAGGAAACTGAACTAATAACCCTTTCCAATGCTATATAGCACCGATTCAGTTATCCACCATATAATTTTCCCACAAGGTCTTCGTAAATGAAAATTTAGTACCGACTTGCTCTTATATGCTACGTAAGTGCCATTCATTCAGACATTACAGGAACAAATTTTAATCTGCTCCCAAATATTGCTTCACGCCATTCATAGTGGCCATTAAGCATACTTACACATACGTATACACAGGTGCATATGAAATAATTGAAATACTGAAATATATGCAATCGTTTCCTTCCATATTTAGTTCAACTTGGCCACGATCTCCGACACCGTCGGTCAGTCAATACTTTAGTAAAAGTGCTTTTATGAACCGCTGCAGTGCTCATGAAATAATTAAACAATCACTCGTTGACTAGTAATTAACACGGGAAATAAAATGCCTTAATAGATACTTTGCGTTCATTAATAGAATAAAAAATAAATAATAAAATGTGCAACATTTCTTTCGTTTTTTTTGTCTCTTTCTATCATTCCATTTTGTGAAATTAAATCGTAGAATTGATTTTTAGTAAAAGGTAAAATAATTTGGAAATTAAGTGACCCATGCATTATGGATTTATTGGGCAGAAAGGATAGAACATTTTCTAAAATCAGTGTTCAGCTGGGTTATAATTTTGCGCTCCCTACTTTTTGGCATACATCTGTGGTCGAAACCATGGTTAAACGACCACAATGCATCCATGCCTATCTTTCTAACAAAGTTTGTGGAATATATTGGTATCACTAGGTGATATTCATAACCTGACTGTAGTAAAATCTAAAATAATAGTGAATAGAGAAAAGAGAAAATCCAAGTCTTATAGAGAAAAAATCCTAAACACAAAGAAAAGATGAGACATTCTCTAGCTGTTTAACCCTTCAGGCTCTTCCAATTGGAATAGTAGAGCTATCTCTTCCCTATGTTTCCACAGTAGCTCTAAATTAGCTTTATTTGGGTTCGATAGCATTGTCATTTCGCAGGTAATTTCTTATAGTGTACGTAGAACTATAGCTAGTAAAGACCTTCCTGAATAGATCAAAAGTGTACTGTATAGAACCTCCCAGGTTAACCTAACTGAAACCCGAACTCTAACCTATAACCATATGATATATGCAGAACCACAATCGCACCATTTCCTGCTCAGTTTTTGAGTTGTTGACGAAACACATTGTTCTTTATACAAACTATTAATTATTTACCTCAGTCGTCTAAAAGTACGGCTAATAAATTAATCTGACGCAAATGCAGCTAGTACATATCATCGATTTCAATCAATCACAGAAATCAACAATGAAATAATCCAGCGCTGGGGACACCCACACAAAGTATATACAGAGCCCTGAACTCATCCCTGTTGGAAATTGTTTCTTTTACTATTTTGAAAGAGCGATTGTTAAAAGCGCTTAACGATAACCTCACGATCCTGAATGTAATATTTATTAATTATATATATGTTGATTCATAAAAGTAATCATTTGATGACTTTTGAACAACTTGATGAAGATTAAGTTGAATACTTTTAACTAATTAATTAATCTAACGTTGATATAGGTAGAAGCGGTAGTTGGTTGGAGAGTTCATAACAAAAATTACTCTGAAAATTACGGCTCTTTGTATGGACGACTTCTATATCGGAATAAGTGTAAAGTGAGTCCTTAAAAAAATTAAAAGCAGTTGAAAACTGAGTTAAGCTAAATCGGATTCTTGATTAAATATAATTCAGGAAAATTGGAAGAATGAATGTGAAAGTTCATTCGATTCGTTTGAATATTTCGTACGTGTTTCTCCCAGAAAAAATTCTAGAAGTCTCAAAGTTTACTTAACGATATCTTCTTTTCCTTTTTGGAATGGCATTAATATAATCTTTAATATAATTTTCATGAAAATATTAAAAATACAGCTGCGAATCTGAAATATAACCAATTAACAATATGAAATTTTTCTTACAGGGCTGCCATCAGGGTTGAAAAATATGATGACACGCTTGCTGCTGATCACACATAACTATTTTATAAACCAAACACAAACAAACAAACGTGTAGTCGACACACACACACACACACACGCACACACACACACACACACACAAATTGGTACAACATTCTGCCGCTTTTGACAAATGCTTGCCTTGTATTTGTAAGCGAATTTATTTGTAAAATTTGATCTGCAAATATGTTAACATCGTATAACAGAATGACGCTACAAACACAAATTAGCTTACAACCATATGCACGATTTGTGAATGTGTGGCACTAACAGTTCTTTGTTCGTCATAAACAAAACGTGCCGTTTGCCATCGAATCTTTTTGCAAATCTCTGTAAATGAATTATTTATGGGTTTTGTATGAGTGTATGTGTGTGTGCGCCAACCAATAACATTAACTAAGCGGTTGTCATTTTCTAAGCGAACAACATAAATTATTAAAAAAATGTGCACGTATGTTTTCACACGCTTGCACATACACACGCGTAGCGTATATACACATATGTATGTATGTTAACCCAAACACAATCTTTTGGTAATGAATACAACCACATTTGCTTCATTTCATTTGATAAAATATTTGGAGTTCACATAGAGACAGACATACATATATGGACGTGGAAATAGGACATTGCTTTATTTGCGATTCCAAGTGCGTATAGGTACATACATACATAAATACATAGGGTTTTATTTATAATCATAAGAAAAGCGCGCTAGTAATCCCAAACTTGTGACTATTCAACATTGAACAAGGTATAAAGGACATAAGAAAAAGTTAAGAGCAGTTGAATAAATGAAAGGAAAAAAAGAAACAAAAAAAGATGTCAGTACCAATTGACATATGAGTAAGCGCGTGTACCCATACAAAGAGAATTGTGTATTTGTACCAATTGTACATGTATGTATACAGGGAAGACATAGTGAATTATGCAGAGAACATGACATTGTTACTGCTGATCATTCTAGGTGGTGGCAGAGGCTACCTAATTTATCAAGCTCTGTTTTAAAAACACGTGTGGGAGCTCAATAAAATAATAAAACAAATTAAATCGTAAAATTACAATTTTTTACGTATAATAAATATTAGAAAAAAAATTTACCTCAAAAAATGTGTTTCATTTCAGTAGCTATATTTATTGTATTAGTGTTACTAATGTTATCTTTATTTAATGCATTATTATTTTATTTACTTTATTTTCATTCCTCAATAAGTTAGTTTCTAACATTTCAAATATGCACATTAATTCTATTTGATAGTGAATTATTACTTTAGTTTATTTAATTTCCCTTTATAAATTCCTTAATTTTAATTCCCTTTCCTTCATTTTATATTATAATTTCAAGATTATTTTTCATCAAATTAAAGGTTTTTTTTTGTGTAATTCATTTTTATCATGATTTATTTGAAATTTACATTCAGATGTTATATTTAAAATTTTGTACGATTTTTTCATTTTGTTTTGTTTTCCGGTGAGTTTTTAAAAAGCTCTGTTTAAACTTTTTAAAGAATTTTTTAAAAAATATTAAATTAACTTTATATGTGTAAATTTATAAAAATATTTAGTTCATATATTCTTAATATTTGTATCTTATTGCACTTCCACTTTATTAAAATTTTCCGCTGTATTATAATGTAATTTAGTTTTTAATTTTATATTTTGTTACGGTCTTACTTAATTTTTTTCAATTTAAAATTATTAGTTTTTTGTTGTATTTAATTTAATTTTATTTCAATTCGTTGAAGTATAGATAGTTTTTCAAAAACAAGCTTTATTAAATTTTTAGTTTTTCACGTTTTCAAAAAGTTTTATAAAATTTACTTTCCTTTTTAATTAATTTAATATTTTTAAATTATATGCTTTTTTAGTTTTCAAACGTATTGAATACGTTTATATTGAAGTTTTATTCCTTTTTGTATAATGCTTCTTTTAGTATTTTTAACTGTTTCAGTTTTAATACTTTATTTTAATTTATATTTGCTTTTTTCGAAATTAATTTAATATTTTTACACTTTATTTAATTTGATTTTAAATTTTGTGGTCTATTTTTATTTTATATATATTTTTTCATATTTTTTTGTATCTTTTTTTACATACTTCTAAGTTCATAATCAGTCATTTAGTTTTGTTTTCAAAGGCACTTTTTCTTATTTCATCTCACTTCAATGTACATTTGTATTTTAATAATCTACCAACGAGATTCTAACAGCTTAAATATCCACTAATTTCTTATTGGAAGAATTACTGGACAAGTGGCGAACACGGAACAGCAATATACATGCAATATGCAATGCCGGCGCCGCACTTTTCACGTGAACTTGCTGCGCCGACGTTATCTCAAATCCACTTAGTCAAAAGGAATTTGAGCATTTTTTACAAAATAAAAGCAAAAAATGCTGTAGATCACAAAGATAACCTGCCTGAAAATAAATATAAATTCGTTGTTGATAATTTTTTAAAGCCTAATTTAAGTAAAAGTGAATTGCCTTTTAATTCACAACCAATTTCGTAGTACGTTCAGAATACCAGTTACATGTTACATAACTGTTTGTAACTGTTCAATTTTAAGGGCGCCGTTGACATATTCACTTCCAAGTAATAGCGACCACTTCCTCATAGAATTGTGCTTGTTCGTTTTACTTTTTTCACGCCTTCTTCTTATCTAAGGCTTCAGCAGACAATATAGTACAGGGAGCTCTGCTATTTTAATATAATACATACTAATATCTAAGCATGCAGATAAAATTCATGTTTGACAGCACAAAAAAAATTAATTGAATTTCAAATATTGGTATTTATGGATCGATTATATTATTTTCACACACACACAAACAATGGACAATTTTATTTTAAGAAAAATTCATCTCCAAATGAACTGCGGCAAAATTAATTTATTTAAGCTGCTGAAAAAGGGGACCTTTTGTTTTAAAGGGATATAGAAAAGGTATTTGCACAAGAGCTTCTCTGAAAAATTTATTTTCAGAAATTTAAAAAATGAAATGAAATTTAACTTGCGGATTACACAAAAAAATCCTCCAGAAGTATTAATTTTCGGAAATTTTAAAAAATGAAAGGAAATTATTCAATTTTTTAACATGCGAAATACACAAAAGAATCCTATAGAAATTCTTTGATATAATGACAGTATGCCCTTATTTAATATGCATTTAGGCAAAATATGGTGGTGGTAAAGCAATAGTTGACAGTTAGTTGGCATTTTCATCATTTCAATCTATCCATTTACATGAATTCGTTTTCAATGTGCGGGGCGTATACGTGACATTAATACCAGCGTAGGTAGACATGGCGTATACGTAATCCTTAAAAAGTCATATGCGACTAGAATTTAACGAAACGCGATGACACTTATATATTTAAATTGCTAACTATGTACATACATATATGCATCCATATACATATGTATGTGCTTTGTCACTGAAATTATTGCTGCATAAATTACTTGCAAAAATTGGTAAAATTGCATGGGTAAATTGGCGTGGCATGACAGCTTGTCAACACCAGTAAGCTTATACCTGCATCAAAATTAACAAAGTGGTGGTTAATTTAATTTCTACAATGGAAAATATAATTCCTTTACTTCAAATGTGTAGATGTGCCTGTATGCGGTGAGGAAATTGAAAGCAAATTTCAAATGGAGCAGAAGTTTTTCGAAAGAAATTATAGTAATACATTAATGAGTTGCTTTATTAAATGAAAATAGCGGAGAAAATCATAATTAACTTTAAAATATTAGCTAATTTAGCATGGTAATTTTCTATATTTTACGATTATTACTGAATTTTGCCTACAAAATGGAAGTGAAATAAAGTGATGTTAATTAAGTTTAGCTTGAAAATGGAAAATACGGTTTCACATTGACCATGAAAGGCTTTCGAGCACGAGAGAACCAACGACCCAATATATAAAGTCTACCTAGTTTATAATTTTAGCTTAAAATTACATAGCGAAAAATTCATACCATACCCAGCTAAGTGGTCTCCAACGGGTGCGTACAACTATTTTTTATAAAAAAAAGGTTCCTCGCACTATTTTAACGAAAACCGCAGTTTCCACAACTGCAAATAGTTTTATTTATCTTTCAGTGAATGACTGAGTTTTTCTTTTTTTTTTGTCCTTTGCTGGTTACAAATTGAGCTACATATTTTTGTCAACCAATTTTCACGATCAATCACTGCTACCAAACATTTGATGACGCAGCAATAACTACCCAGAATGAAATTCATACCGAAAAGGGAATACAATATGAGAGAAACATGTGCTTAATTGTTTCAGGGAAACAGTTGGTAAATCAATGAGTGTAGCCCTACATTTATATTTAGCTTTAAATCACTCCCAAAAACATTTGTGGTGAGCTGACGCTGGAAAAACAACAAAAAATAATATTATTAATTTCAATAAGGCAACTGTAGAGTAATGGTAAGAAATTTTTCAATATTTTTAAAATTTAATGGGGTTAGCATAATATTTTTTTTTTTTACGAAATGTGGATGAAATAAAAGTTTGAGATTATTTTTCAAGTAATTTTTCGCTTAGCACCGTTATTTGAATGCACACTTAGTGCTAGGGTATGTTTGGCGAAATAATTGCAATGAAGATCAATTCACAAGAATTATATAAGTAAGATCCTACGAATCCAACAAGCCTTCATTATTATTTATTAGCAGTAGCAACAAGAAATATTGGGTCTGAGGAGATGTCAGCCAGATGACCCGGCCGGTTGCTTTAACAAAGTCCCAACTATGAATATACTTTCAATTTCTTTTCTGCACTGCTTTTATTTTAAAACAAATGCTAATGTGTTAATGATACGGGTAATATTAATTAACCATGTGTAATGAAAACAAATGTACATATGTACATATAATGTATATATATTGAATATACCAATGTAGATACATATATTTTCAATTCAAAACTTTGCTGACAATTTGAAATAGTCAAAAAAAGTTCGTTAAAAATTAAATTTTACTTCCGATACGTATACGTTCCTCCAATTTGACATATGCACACTTATTTGTAGATAATATTGTATTATACGTCAACAAATATACACACATCTCGTTGTAATTGAATAGCTGTATATGTATATGCTGGAAAGTTTGCATAATATTGGGCGTTATTTACAGTACCTCTGACTGCTGAACTTTGCTTTCTCGGTCTTTATTTAGTACTTAATATGCTAACTCGTGTGTTCAATTGTTTCTCCAATCAATTGTCAATCAAAATTTATGAAAATATGTGTAAGTAAAATGCAAACACATCTGTCTGCTTTATATATAGGTGCGTATATGTGTATGCAAATTGAAATATGTATATATGTTTGTATGCAAATGCTTAAAAAACGTTAGTAAATTCTGTCAAAAACAAAAGCATACCACTTGTCCGTTCTCTCATCAAAAGCACGTACAAATATATAACCAAGCATGAATGTATATGCAAGTATAATGCATAAAGTGTAGCACAAATAATTTATTTTTTTACTTTTTTTAAGTTCACAGTTCAGTGACCGCAATATGACACAAAACATGTAGTCAAGCTCGCAAACATATTGTTTATAAAGTAGACGGTATAACTTTGTGTATATAACACACAGGCAAGCACAAATATTTACATATGTATATGCATAATTTCACTTAACATGCATGTCAGCATCGCTGTGAAGTGTTACGTCAATGTGACATTTTCATTTAAATAATAAATAGATGTGAGCATCCAGTTAGCAACAACAGGCGCAAAATTTACACAATTTGACATTTCTGAAAGTTCAATTTGTATTTTCTGTGGACAAGAGATATTTTAATTTACATTTTTTATTTATATTTAGTTTATATATTGAAAATTATTGTATTTTATATCGTACGCTTTTGATCCCTTATGCCTATGTACTTAACTGTTAAATGTAATTAATGCTGAAAGGCCCAACAATATGCTTTTTTATTGCCAGTTTATGCTATTTCTAAAAGGAAGCGTTAACGGCACCTTGTAATTGTCAGGCTAAAATATAGGCTAAAATATAGACATCCTTAGCATATCTACAGCTTTAGTCTAAGATTAAGGAAATGTGATAGTCCACAAAAGTCGCACTACTTTCCTATACAACGGAAGAACACTAAAGCCAAAAACAAAATTTTGTAAAAGGATGGTAGACTCTCTTTTTAAATATTATACATGCAATGTATTGTACATGCATATGAGAATATGCAACTCAAACATAATACAGGCTCCCTCAAAATCGCTTGGTACTCAAGAGAATTCTCATATGACGTAAACGGCTACCAAAATGAAATCGTTTCGCGAACTACCCCAGCCCTTATATACTACCTATAATGATTACCGTTATTCTAGTGGACTTTATGCCGAATAAACCAATCGAATTGTGAATTATTATAATACGATAAGATAAATTGCGAGAGTATAAAATATTCATTCGGTTGTACCTGAACTTAGCCATTCCTTCCTTTTTTAATTAATTACCACATTTTAATGTAATTCAAATGAGAAAACAGTTCCTTCAAATTACATCAGATAAGCGCTTAGAACAGCAAAGAACTCCGTAATTCTCTGATTTTATAATGACTACACGTGCTGCTTCGTATCTACCACAGAACACAAAAAGCTTTCAAAGTACACATATATATGTACGCATGTATTTTTATATACATATAATTACGCAAAGAAACACTTTACTATTATTTGGTTTACTTGTAGCAGCGAAGTTGCTTACAAAGCATATTTGCTAATAATTATGTATATACATATGTATGTATGTAGAGCAACAAAGCAGTTATTATTTGGGCGCTTTCGCGTTTTTGCTGCGCGCCTGTTCTTTTGCCATTTGTATGCGAAGTATTGTGAACTGCGCGGCGTTTTACGCACTCGCAGCTCCCAAAGCTACCATGGAGCAACAATGGCGAACGCATCAACGCTGTACCAGCGGCGTCGTGACGCACAAGCATTTGCGTAGCTATAATAATAACAGCCGCCAGGGAACAGTAGCCATCTCATATACACAGTTTTTTTATTCAAAACTCAGTGTACACATATGCATATATATGTATACATATGTGTACATGTCCACACTCATTTTTAAATGATGAGCAATATCAATGGCTCCGGCGTCACAAGCACTCGCCACTTTGTCTGTTCACAAAAATATTCAACAAGCCCATTTCCCAATTCACAAATCAAGCGAGTATTTGCCGCGCTGACTGCCTTTTTGGCTTTCATGGTGAAGTATTTATGTACATTAATGCATATAAACAGATGTACATACATACAAACATACACAACTATTTTATTATTATATTTGTTCCGAATGAAGCAGCAAAAGCAAATAAAAATAACTGACTGTGCAAAATCAACGTATGCTGTTTAGTTATTGTTGTTGTTCCTGATATTTACTCGTGCTTACTTTGTGAAAGACAATGAAATTTCTTGCGCATGCGCTTCAGTCAACGTCCTTGATAGGGCAAATAGAGTAAGTTATAAATTGCTCGCATAGCTTCGGAATAATGCTGGCTTGAGCATCTATGATTATGCATCTTTAAATATTGATTTTAATCCAAATAAAATCATCTTCAAACCAAACTACTGAAATAGAAATTAATCTCTAAAATGTTTATTGTTTACAACGAAATGAGATAATCTCTTAACGGATTTTTTTCTGATTTGACTCCTTAAAAAACATTTGTAAATTTAGCTTAACAAGCACAAAAGATAAGTCATAATGAAGTCGTCTTAAAAAGACATTGTTTATGTTCCAAACACAATTTTTTAGGCTTACAATTACTTATAATACTGTCAAGCTCGGACAAGTAAAATACAATTAGAATTAAAAGGAATGCACTTCTCCGTATTTTAACTATTATTACTTGATTTACTTTCCCTTTTTTTACATAGACTACCATTCAACAGTCCACGTGTTTCCCACTCCACCATTTTTCACCCCTGCTAATTGTATACCCTGGCTTGCTTCTGTTATCTTGACAAGATTTCACCATTTCCCACTAACTTGCAACAGCATCGTATTCACCATGCCAGAAAATACACCACAGCCCTCACTGAAGCATCGCAACAAACCCGACAAATGATAGTTCAGTCATTTTAGCCGCACGTAACCTCACTCTCTATACAATGAAAAGTAACATATACTACAATAATTGTGTGCAGACATATAATATACGCTTGGACATTGCTTGCTCTTACATAAATTTGTTATTTCTGGAATATTTCTCTTCGCTCCTGCGACAATAGCAAACATGAGCATCTTAATTTTCGCTAAGCCACAGTTGTGCTACTTATAAGTATCTATGTATCACCGACGCACTTATAAGTATCTATGTATGTATTTGCTAATGACACATATGTGTGTATTCTTTTATTTTATGTTACTTATACGATCCCGACCCTCCCCAAGCCGGGTTTGGCTTTCGCACATTTTCTTCTCATGATATTATGGGTGCGTTCGGTATTTGAATGTTTATGTACACCTTTTTTCTTTCTGTACAATTCCACCTTTATAGTTTTGTATGTCTTGTTGTTATTTCATTGACTATTTCAGTTTATGAATAAACTAATACATACGTATGTATGTTAGCGCATATATATTTATTTTTAACGCAAGTGGAGTCTTTTTGGCGGTAGAAGTATGTTAAGGAAGTAAACTAAAGATTGTAATTAAATTAAAAATGAAAAAATTAGATTTAGTACTGAATCAATACCAATGCTTAACACTCGACTGGGTATTGGACCAAACCAAATTTTCGCGAGAGGTTGAGCCATAAGTAAAATGGTAATTTCTCCTCTGTTCGCAATTAGCTTCCATAATCGAAATATGGGCCTTAGAATTTCGAATTTAATAATAATATATTGGGTTCCCAACGTTATAAGTAATTGCTTTGAAGATTATTTTAAATTTGAAACTAAAATATCCATTTATCAACAAAGCAGATTGTAAACAATTTTACAATTATACAAATTTTTGGTGAGAGTTACCAACTACATAAAAAATTTAATTGAAAATATTACATTATGGCTTGTCACGAGCAACGAATGCTGCATTTAAGCTGATTAAGAAAATCGACAGGAAAAAATTGGGACATCTACAATGTAATAAAGTTGCCGACAATCGAAGAAATAAAAACAAATTGGGTCTAATCATTCATTCTGTATCGAAATCGATGCCAATACGGAAAAAAATTTTAATCGAAAATTTTCACGCGATCAATGATCATACCATCGATAGCCTGCTTTACCACAAAGTAAATCTGTTATGTAATTATATAAACATTAAATATATTTTCGAGTCGGTAATTGAGTTCTACTTAATCGAAACAATGATTTTCGATACGATTTCAAAGTAATATTTTTCGATCGTATCGACAAATTTTGCGATAGATACCAAGGATTCAATGATTAGTTTAGATTATGAAAAAATATGTGCCAAATATGGACATCTAACAAAGTCTTCAATAAGTATTCATTTTAAGCATATTTTTCAACTAAGGAAAAGAGTGGAAAACATATGCAAAACGTAAGAATTTTGAGGTAGGCATCAACAAACTATTCGAAGAGACTTCAAATAAATCAGCTTTTAAATTACAGTTGTCAAGTATTGAAGAAAAAAATATAACTAAGCAAAATATTACAAAATACACCAAACGAAAGGCATTTTAAAAAACATTCCGGAACTAAAATGTAGTATTTATTGTTTTTCGTTATCTGTTTCAATTAAGTTAGTCATAAAATATATAATATAAGGCAATTAAAATGAAAAAAAATAAAGCAGCTCTTATGCTGTTTTTCTTAATTATGTTTTTCCTTATGTGAGTAGAATATATTGTACGTAAGTATCTTATTTATCGCACACATAAGCAAACACTTTTTGTGTGTTCATAAATTTTCTTTCTACATTAAATCTATTTAATAAATATTTATGAAAAAGGATCCTGCTAACAGTATACATACAAACAAAGTAACGGATGTACATTAGCATTACCGATAAAAGTAACGCCCACAAAATGTATGCAGTTCGATAAGAATAAATTTTCTATTTATGTGTATATTGGGCAATTGAGGCCCTAAGGAAATGCGAATTAGCACATATACACCATTAAAGGCGGTTGATTAATTCTGGTGCGTGTCCTGTCACTTCTTGATTGCTTACTAAATTTGCTGTTTATTAGCTCATTTGTCATTCTTTCCATTACTTTCCGATGGTTACCGTTTTCAGACATATGTACAAACATACATAATTTCTAAAGACCTGATTTGCAAAAACCAAAGCAAATATATATGCAAAATGAAGCTACACAATGGGCGGCGCTGTGTCGACAATGCGCTGTTGAAATTTATATACCATCTGACTTTTGGTTGACTAATTGAGTGCTAAATGTTTGACTTTTCATGGGCGGAAAAATAATTATATTAAGCTACCCTAGCTAACTGTCAATTTGATAGTTAATACACATACCAACAGAAAAATTAGAAAACAATTACAAACAACTTAGAAAAATTCAGGTAGGGCCTAGTGAATGGTTGCAACTAGATATACTTAAAACAAAACAACGTTCAAAATTTTTTTTGGTATATAATCAAAATTACGATATTGCCATTATTATTTGTAATTATATAAAACTTAAAGCTTAAAATTGTTTATTTTAATTTCATATAATTTTTCATCAACTCCACAGTTTGCTCATTTAAATTCAATTATCTCATAATTTATGAACATTATAATCTCATTACTCAAGCACAAAATAAATTAAGTTGCCTTTAAATTAGTTTTTAATAATTTTGCAGCAGCAACATACAAAAATATCCAACAACGATATAAATAAATTTTTGAAGAGGTGAAGAGGAATCGTAAAGTCTTTTAAATAACCTCGGCAAATACGAGATAGAAAGTGAAATGGAGAGTAAAACTTACGAACCCAACACACATTCATGTGCACACACATGCAAATACTACCAAGTTAAGCTACAAAGTAAACAAAAGCATTCGAAAGGCTGCTGACAGCTTAATATGGCAACAGTCTATAGAAGACACACCTCCAAAGCATAAGGATTTTTGAACAAAAACAGACATTGATGGTTATGGAATATTGCGACGGAGGGAACACGAAGGCAAGAACTAGTAAGTGGAATGAAAGTCTTATATACATAATATAAACAAATTTGCATATTTACATGTATTATACATATATATATATATACATATATTTTGGTAACTAGTGAATTCAAATATCAAAAATATGGACTTGGAAGGTCAAATACAATCGACCTTTTACACACCAAGTTCTGTAACTTAATAAATTAATCCTCGGCGTTGTGATTTGGAGTTGCGCCGTTAGACTTTTTTTGTGGAAGATAAATTCATTAACGGTTCAGGCCATTAAGACAACTCACGGTGAATACCAAGCGAGTCATTCGTTAGATGAAATTAAAAAGAGTTAATAGGATGTACTAATGCGAGACGGTGCTTAATAAAGTCGTTATCCTTAAATAATGACTTTTTTCGGGGATTCAAGTAAATTTCGCATATAGAAATATATACCACGGCCGAATTTATATTATTTACTATTCAAAATAAAGTGTTCTTTCTTATGTTTATAAATATTTCATCACATCTTTAAGAAAATATAAATTTTATTCGTGCTTCTCAAATGAATTTGTTGGAATCGGTTGAACTCCTTTAATTTTATCTTATATATTTTTTAATATAAGTTTGAAGTTTTATTATTATTATATTTTATTTTTTTTTTTAAGTTATTATGCATTTTATGAATTTATATTTATTCCATTTAATTATCTATCAATTACAGCTCTTTTTTATTTATTTTGCTTCAATTTTTGCAGATAATTATATATAAGTAGATATTCCATATCTATTTGATTGAATTTTACGCTATTTCTGTCATACATATGTATATTTTTTTTATTAATTTTTATGTTGCTTAATTTTATTGTCAATATATTATGTCTAATCACTATTGGCGCTAACTTGCATTGTTTGGCGTTTAAATATTTCGTTTCAATATATGTACACTCGTGTGTAGGTGTATCTTTAATAAACAATAAATTAATTGTGATAGTAATTGAAAATAATTCCAACTTCACCAAACCGCACACGGGGGTTTTGTATATCTCCAATGGTTAATCATAATACAGTATTTTATATGCATATATATATATATATATATATATATATATATGTAACACAGAAATCACAGCACGCAACTTCATATGTATCTATATTATAAATAATATGTGTATATTAGAAAAACTACATAGAACGTCAGACATTCACGTATATAATATTACTGCTCACCACAAGAATGTCGGCATTCTTTATCAACACCCGCCTCGCCGCAAGACTGACATTTGATACCAAAATCAATTTGCATGGTTAACAAAAATTAAACCAGGCGAAATGAAAATATTATTATTTGCCTTTTATAAAAACAAATACCCATTTAAAGCATGCATGTGACTTATCAAGGTTTACTAAATCAACAAAAAACTTCGCAACAATAAAGAAACGTGATATGTAAAAACCCCTTTAAATGGCATTTCAGTCTGGTTAACCAAATAATGTACGAATATAAAGCAGAAAACTTCAAATGTGGCGATGTCATAAGTGTTTAGACACACATGTATATACATAAATACATATGTACGAGTATGTATATTTTTATATATGTACGTGTGTGCAAAAATTATTAGTTATGTACAGTAAGAAATAATTGACAACGCTGTATCAGTAAGTACATGTGAATTACGTGTTTGCTATGTCATATTTTTCTAAAAGAACTTTACAAACCCATATTAATTATTAGAGAAGTCATTATTGTTACGTTGGAGGTTTAAACTAACTGAAATGTTGAATGATGTGTTAAATAATATAAAAATTTAAAAAAAGAACATATCTTTAATGCTACAAAGAAAGTTTAATAAGTCCTCCATTAAAAAAATTGACAAACTACATTTTATTTCTTTACACAGTCTACTTTCATCTCTTTACTTTTCGTTACGCACTGTAATTTTTCTTTGTTCCATCCAATTAATTTACAAATTACTAACATTTTAGTAAATCTTCTATTCTATACTTCTAATAATAATCTACATTTGAGAGCTGACAGTTGACAGGTTTAGTGTTACATTTAAAGTGACTAAGCGGGAAAATCTCCCTCATATAACTGTTAATGAGCAACTTGTTCTTTACAGAAATACGCTCTCTAGCTATATATCCGACAAACTTAATGCATATTTTTATTTTCTTACTATAGAAACGTGCTGATTAAACCTAATCTGCTGACAAATCCGCCTGTCTGCCTTTGCGAACGAAAACTAGTAAAAATTAAAACTGCTTGAAACGACATGACTTCATAAATGATTGTCATTATTATTATTGGCAATATTATTTGAAACAAACAAAATATATTAGATCTCGGGGACAGAGATCTATCTGCGACCAATCGCTTCAATTGTCAAGTAGAGCATTTATATTTGTGACTAATACTTCTCGTTATGAATTTGAACCCATTGATTAAATTTTTAAAATGTTTTGATAGCAGCGCTATCTACCGTTTATATATATATATATAGATATATATATATATATATATATCGGACTATTTCCGAGACTAATTCCGAGTTGGATATCTTAATGAGACTTATAGTGAAAGAGAGAAATATTTTACTAGTTCACTCTGTTATTCGTCAGATTCACACAAACAAATTGCAGTTTTTAACGAAATCGGCCCGAACACTTCTATTGTTAGACTTGAGGAAAAACATTTACAATATTGAAATATACGCTATTTACTAGGTTCATATTACTTTTCGTAACGATATGGTATTAGTATTTAATAATTGCACTAATAAGAACAACAAATATTAATGTTAGGTCCATGATATTACATATTTGTGAAAATAGTTATTATATATGTGATCTCATTAATTTGAGTTAGAGCAGAGCTATATACATATTTACATACATACATACACACGTATAAATATATTGACTATGACTCAAAGTACACTTTCATTTTATTTTGTTTAGCACTCTGAAGTTTTTTATTTTGTGATTTCATTCACGTACATATATTTTATGTACATTCTGAAACTAATTTTAATTTTGTGCAGCTTGTACTAATAAAAACAGCACTTTAAGCACTTTAACTGGGTATAAAATAACTGAAAGTGTATATTTATAGGTAAATAAACTCGAAAGGAAAACGGTTTAAGCAAAAACAAAACTATTCACTACAAATACTTATGGACATACAATATACATATATATGTTTACTAAAAACTACAATTTTTTGTAAAAGTTATAAGATTAAAAAATAATAATAATAAACAGCGTAACACTCACATAATTACCAATAATGATCATTAGCCACGGTAAGCGCTATGTAGATTTCGCCTGCAGGGCATAAACAAAGCTGAGAAATGCGTACAAAGCAACACTTGAAATCATGGCAAATGTTATTGACTTTTTTAATTAGAAAATAGACCAAAAAAAAATTTAACTCCAAAATAGGGTTTAATTTTTTTTATAATTTCTAATCTGTTTTTCGCTTCTCTTGTTTTACGCTCAACTTTAATGCCTGCGTGATTTCTAGCACCGCATTGGAAATGTTTGTTGTATGTGTTGTATTGTCTATATATTTTCCCTCCATTTTGTTTAAATTGCAAATGATAAGGTCTAAAGGGACAAAAGTTTTCTGCACAAGTGGTGCACGTGACAAAGTGAACGTAGCGGCAAATACCTGAAACGAAATTAGTTTCGCGCAAAATTTTTGCAACGGTTTTATATACTTAAGTGGTGCGAATGCAACACAAAACCAGATAATTATATAATATTATGTCTGAAATTTGTTAATTTGAAAAGTAAATGTTAATTTGTCTATATTGATTTGAATTTATTTCTATTTTTGTTTAAAGGTTATCGGAAATGATTAGCTATTGTAGTCTGATTGATAGTCTGAAATGATTAGCTAGCTAATGTAGTCTGTTTCGCACAGTTATCTTTATATGTATATGCAGACAATTGTTGAGTTCTTGTCGAAATCAAAATCAATGCATAACTTGCATTCCTGTTAAGTATTTAATGAGTCGAAATGATGAAATATTAAATACGCGTGACGTCGTTTTAAAATTATATCATTGATTTATTTATATAAATTTATAAGATATTCCTTCTATACATTTTTATATTTCACGTCGTTAACTGTTTTTTTAGCTAAATTTTTGCATAAACTCGTTAAATTTTTATGGTGATTGGATGGAAATTAAAATTCAATTAGTCACACCGAAAGATTTTGAATGAAACAATGCTTAAACGTAATTATGGGGAATTATAAAAGTAGTTAGCTCACTTTCACAAAAAAAAAATAATTTCTTCTCTTCATAACTGTTTTAGGTAGAAAATAATTAAAGGATAAGTAAAGGATTAGGTCCAAAAAGTACTAAATTTTCTAATTTGCTAACGGCTACTGATCCAAAGTCTTATTGTGCATAAATTCGTTAACTTTAACATTCTAACTCATTAATTGAGTAGAAGATTTAAACTATCACTATAAGTGACTCGAGAAAAAAGAAACATAAAATATCATATTTAAACATTAGATCACTTGAAGATGTAGAGGGTAATAGCACATTCTGTAAGGTTGGTCAACGCGACATTCAAACTATTGACTACTTTACAGGTAAACTCAGAGAGAATTACGTTACAAAATATTATAAGAATAGAGAGTTAAGAAAAAGTTGCTTAATTTGTTGAAATCTGCAAAATCGTGCAACCAAAGCAGTTGAAACAGTCTCTTAATTTCTTTAAATATGTAGATGGCTTAGGTATTGATTCATACAAGTCCTTAATTTTTGTCAATAGGCGTTGACAATTTGCTAATTGCCTAAATTAAGAGAGTACTCCGAAATGCCAATTCCATTTCTATGACTGCTAGAGTTCAAATTTTCCAATATTCTGATCAGTGTTATATATATAATACTATTAATTTATTATTGAGAAACCTAGTAGAGTACTCTGAAATAGCTTCTCAAATGTTAAGTATTTTTAAGCTGAAGTGCATTTTAGACTCAGTTCATTTAATAAAAAATCATTATGACTAACATTAATAACTTAAACGCTTTCTTAATCCCTCAAATAAGATCTGTTCTTTACATTTCGCTGTGCAGTTTTATTAAATTTACTGACGAGCTATAAAAATATGCAGCTGCAAAAATTATTACATGAAAATTAAGTTACTTAATGGTACAAAGATATAAAACTTGAAGAAATTTGCGGAATGAATAACGCATGAAGAATGGGAGTGGTATTCTTAAAGTGATAAAATAATGGCATAAACTTACAGTCAGTACATAAGTTGTGAGCTTGAGAGTTACTTGCAAATAATATGTTTAAAAATTTTACTACAAAACAAATGTAAAAGATATATGCAAAATCATAAAATGAGTAGTTGAAAGTGTTTTAATGAAGAAACGTAACGAAATTAAGAAATAATCTGATGGCATGTCATTGAATGCCTGCTACGGGGCAGCGGATCGGCAGATTGCTGTAACTGATGATGCCTGGAAATAAAGGAGGCCAACACGAAACAAGGCCACCGGTGCCTCAATGACGGCACTGTTTAGGAAACGCCGAACTTAAGTACATAAGTATAAAACACGAACATAAATGTATCTATAAATACACAAAATACGGTTAAACACATAGGAGGGGGTGGAAAAAGTATGTACACGGTAGATTGATATACACATAAAGACATTAAACTGTACTGACACACTAGCAGACTTCTTGCAGCTTTTAGTGCGTCGCTGTTGCTGCTGTAATCGCCAATGATTGGTGGGCACGACACCAAAAACAGCTGTTGCCGCTTGCAGCACAACAGGCACCTCGTGGTGCACACACCAAGCAACAAAATACAGCAAGCAACTTGATAGCAGGCAGGCAGCCGATTAGACCCGGCCGCCTGGTAGCTTAGTCACCTACAAATGAATTTTGAGCATAAAGTGCTGCTGCCGTAGCATAAATACCTTTTGGACCATCAATTCGCGTTACTGCTTGTCTCTCTCATTCTCTCTCGTTTAATATGTATAAATATATACACATACATATTTGCTTTCTACATCTGCCTATATCCGGTTGTCCTTCTGTTGGGTCACCAACAAAATTTTTCTTTATTTTCCGGCTGAGTAGATACGTTCTCGCAGTATTATTTCAATTACAAATGCCACATCAAAACGTAAGTCACGTAACGCTCTCATATACCAATTTGTTGCTGAGTATATATAGTCAGCCCACATTGTTCTGGTGCCTCGCACTCACTGCACCCCAAACTATAGGTGTTTGAACAATGGACTTTCTCATTACCAAATTGTGATGCAGCCACCTACTATATCTATTATGCACAAACACATTTCATTGCATTCAAGTGTTCTCAGACTTTGCTTAGCATTTCGTTTTAGACTTTCCTCTCTGCACCAATACTCCATCGCGCTCTAAGTTCTCTGCACATAATTCACATAATTGCATTTCAAGGCTCTTCCGGCCGCATGCGCACCAAGCAGTTGGTGAAATAACATTGGGAAATTTAACGTCAGTGTAGTGAAAATTCGACCCGAAATGCCAACAACGTGGTGCATCGCAATGTACAGTGGGCCGTTTTGAGGAAAAATTCCATACTCGATTGTAAGCCAAAGTTTCAAACTTCTTGATGATAAGCTTAACTACCAAGCAAAGTGTCACACTTATGTACCTACAAAGTTATCAAGCTGTTGAGATTATAAACAGTTGCGCTTACTTTTGCATATTCTAAGAATGAGCGACAATATCCCGGGGTAACGTTCACAGTACAAGCGTACTCAACAATGCAATTAAGTACGATTGGAAAAATTCTCTGGACTTTCCCTAATTACAAGCAATATTTTACGTAAAAACGAAGAAAACATTTCCTGAACACCATTTACTTGAGATATTTTGCAATATTTTGTTTTTACGTTTTTCAATAGCTGGCAAATTTATGCCAATATATCTCTCAATAAAATCTTTCCGAAATGTTTGACGTTTGATACCCATATTATAAAATCTGTAACTTTCTTATTCGAAATTATAATTGATTGAAATGGGGAATCAATTTAAGCTCCAAAGTAATTTTAGAGTTTGTAGATAAAATTCATCCTTATATACATGTACCTATATTATAGAAAAGCAGTGTATCTAGTAAATTCAGGGGCTAAAGAATTCTTTCTTATTTCTAATTAAAATCGAATTCTGGTTGAGACCCATAAAGCAATTAATATTTATTGAAGTAGCAAATAAATAACAATTTATCAAGATGAAAAAGGCATATTTATTAAGGTATTTCATCGCAAGCGGATAAAACCTATTTAATCTCAACAGCATTAAAATTAGTTTTTTCTTACTATTATTCAGTTGAAAATAATATCAAAAAAGTGCTTCTAAAATTAGAAAAGTTTTGTTTGGCACCAACCATACGCACAAATGTATATTATTTTATCAAAGAATGTTCAGAGGAGTATTTGTAAATATATAGGTAAACATGTTTTGAGCACTCGCTCAGTCGGTGATCAAAGTAATTTTTTTATTTCCCGTAAGTCAAACTAAGACACTGTGCCATACTTTGCGTGCGCAGATACACACAGTAGTGCAGCCAGGCGAACACTGAATGCAAACATTCATATATAATATAAATACATTTCAAATATACCCGTGCACATATAAAAATAAACAACGGTGTATATCTGCAAATATAAAAAGTAGGGGTTTTTTATACATCCTTAGAAAATCACATATTCCTACAGTGCGATTTCTACAGCCTGCCCAATGATGTGGATGGAGCTGGGCGTAAATTATAACATTCTTACTTTGACAACCGTTTTGAGCTTAAAACATATTTAAAACAATAAACCAATGGAAAAGAACAGTTTTATTAACAACAACTTTTTGGCTTCAATAAAATTTTATTTTATTATTTACTTCTAATAAGTTAGATATATGCATCTTAATGTTAATATTTTTGATAGTTTTTTTTAATATTTTATGCATTCATTCATATATATTCTTGAAAATAATTTGTGTTTAGTTTTATAGCACTATCTCACCAGCCTAAGGCCCTCGGCAAGTACTTTAGTTTCCTTTGAAACGCATATATGGCATATGTATATATACATATTTATTTTTTTTTTTTTGCTAATTTTAGTGCATCTTTCGCCCGCACATTGGTTCATAGCGCCGCTGGTAAGAATATCAGAATATGTTGAATACCACCAGCTGGGCACACGTCAAACGCAAGATACGCCGCGCCCATATTCAGCACAATGCTGCAGTATGACAAGACATCAGGCGAAGTATACCTGACTGAAAGCGCGACGAAACGCCAACTGGCTATTAGAGCAGCCACATGGCACACTCATACAAACATACGCACACACTCTAGATACTTTTTGCACATTTGCAATACAAACGCTCGCTTTAGCTATATATGCCTGAGCTATTGAACTTCTTCACATACACACATCCACACATGTGAATTTGTTTTTAGCCACAATACTGCATTTTCGCACGTATTTTACAACACAAAAATTTGCACTTTTTTCATTTCATAAAGTCCTTTTTTTCATTGGAAAAATTATTTTCAAGAGTCCATTTCTATTTAATAGTCAAAATTGGCTGTATTTTCTTTGTATATTTCATTCAACTTTTTTGCACCAAAGAAAAGTTCTGCTTTCTACAATTTAGCTTACCATTGGCAAGAATATTAGCTGTGTTTGGATCATGATACATGACTTGTTACAGTACACCGATGTCTTCACTTTCATGTCACTTTAACCACTGCGAGAGAATGAAAGCTGGAGAGTTGTGCTGTCTGTATTTATAACAAACACAAATGCACTGCTGAGTTGAGTTCAGCTGTACTGAGCTGAGCTGAGTTGAATTGCCCGTTGTGGTGGTACATTGATGGCGTCGGCGCAAACGAGCAATTGCACGAGTACACGAGTCGTGGTTTTTGCTATAAATTAGCTTTTTATCATAGATACATATATACCAAGGTATTTGCTACACAATATATTGCAACAAAGTTGTAAAGCTCTCAGACAATAATCGGTGTATTGTGTGTGGACGTCTTTTTGTAATGGAACTGCTCGTATTTCCGATCCCTTTAATATTCCCTGTATTTTTTATACTAAGTATGAGTGCGCGTGCAAGTGTACGAGTATAAACACTTGCAATTGAGTTTGCTGTCACCTCCTATCTTCCTATTGAAATCAAAACAGATTTTTCCTGAAATAAATCTCTGGAATAATTACTAAGCACAGCAAACATATGACTCAAGTCACACTTTGAGTCAAAAATGCAAATAAGTTATTTTGCGCAGCAATCATATTCCGCCATATATGATATGATTTATTAGATCAATTTGCCAGATGCGAAGGAATAATTAACTCAACGGGCTTTGGCGAAAGAATATAAACCAAATAGCACTGAGGAACATTGAAGAATTTAAGAATTTAACACAGTGAACCGGCTACAGTGAACCATAATAATCGGTTTAAGATTCTATTGAAAACTAAAGTAGATAGCGTCTGCTCATTATGAGGTGGTGCTTCAGCGGCCACGGTTTGGAATCAAAAGGTATACTCTTAAAATAGCCTAGATTCTTAGATCCTTTAAGATTAACTTATAAGGCGACTAAAAAATTCAATGGGAGCTAGCCGTGGTTTCTGTACGATTTCACCAATTTGAAGATTTCTGGTATATTTTTTCTCTCAAAAAATTTACATTCGTGAAGAATCTCACATTGGCTGCAATTGTTAATATTCTGGCATTATTACTTGAAAAATAACCATCTAATCATAATCAAAAGAAACTAATGGTCAATATCTGAAGTCATAGGCATTGGAAAGTTCAAGATTTTCAGTTTTCATTTAGAGAGTACGTATTTGTCTGTACAGTTATGTTAGACACTATAATTATGACATTAAATAGTAGATAACAGACGTAGGAGCGGAAGTTTAAGAAGATTTTCTAAGCAAAATCTGAAAGTTCTTCATGATAATTTGATTTAAAATGAACCGATCCTTACCAGGCTTTCATCATTCCTCAATCAGTTATTGTTCTTTTCCTTCATAAGCGTTAGAGGTCGTTATTTCGTGAGGCTTAGAGAGGCTGTGGGTGGGCCTAACTCATATCATTCTCAAAATATATGTTAAAAATCGAATGGGCTCTGGTACCCCCTCAAGCAATATGCCGTTTTACATAAATACCTCTTATGGGATAGCTGAGTGCTCAACTAGTATTAAGTTATATAAGTTCAGAAATCTGATAGATTCGAAAGAAGGTTGAGAAAAGAATATGGAAGCAGTAAAGAGTTGAGGATATAGACTTATATAAAAAAATATTTAAAATATAATTTTCTTGAATTTCAGCATACTGAGCGAATTCAGAGCGATATCTGGTAATCGATTTATGGATTTGCCATATATGATTATTCGAAAAAGTTTTGAGAAAAATATAGTCTATACCTTTAAAAAATAGCCGCTCACATATTAATCAATCAATCAGTTTATCTTTAAACGCGTTTTTCTCAAATTCAAATTCTCCACATTTTTCAAATTGGCAACTCGAGTGGTAACTCGAAAACGAAACATCCGATCACTTTGATTCTTTTCTGTTTATTTTGTATTTGTTTCTCTGTACAATCACCCTCCAATTTTTCGATTGAAGAGAAATGTGAACCGATAATACTAGGTGTACCCTTAAGGGGGCTCGAATTTTTATTTTTTACGTCAATTTCGTCGCCTGCGGAGACATCTATAATTTTGAAAAAATAGAAAAGTTATTTTCACTGCTGTTTAGTTTTCAAGAAGGAAATGTATTTTAAATAAGCCAAAAGAAATGTTCACTGCGGTCTCAAACCGCTGAGAAATTAGTCTCGATGTCCCACAATTTTCACTTTAATTGTTATTTTCCAATTTGCTTTCAGTATTTCGAAGCAACTTGTGAATCACTTATGACAGCTTATTGCCTTATTCCATATGAGGGAGCATACTTAGCAGCAGGGAGGTGCGAATAAATTAGTATGTATAGTATATGATATAGATTAGAACTTGAAAGAAAATAAAGTGTGATTTTTTCTAACTACCTTGAGCTGACTTCCCATCATTTGTTGAAAATGCATGTGATTCAATTAAATTTCCATTAAGCTCTTTGTTTTTATATAACTTCTCTTCTTATCGCAGCATTTTGGCGAAGCTTTGCAAAACTGATGTCACCATGGGTTGAGTTATTAATTCTATTTAAAATATCATCAGCTGTTTGATGAACTGGCCGCGAATTTCCCCTCTGCTATGAGAGATTTCTTTCTCACACCAACATACTTTATGAATTTGTAACAGTTAATACTTAAAATGCCTTACTTAAATTAATAGATGGAAATATATATACATACGAACAATTACTATACGATTTGGCATTAGTTTTTATTACTTTTGTTGATCGTTAAATATTTATGTGTGTACCTTGCAATTAACGACCACTGCGTATACGTAACACACTCGCTTACCTGTCACAAACAAATTTAAATGGCAACTTGTTTATTTAGATAAATATATGCATGGGTTAAGTGACCAGGAATATTTCTCATTTAATCACCAAGCAAATATTTTAATAAAAACTTTTTAGTATTTACCTGTAGTTTCTAATCAGAAATACTTCTCAAAGGCTATACTTTTGCGCTTCATCAAATATTTCCATTTAATGTGTATAAGGGCTTACGTTTGGATTGTCACGAACACATAGTGGCTCGAAATTCCATTTATTTAAAGCTAAGCGCATTATACCATAAACTCGAGTCTAATATTTTATGTTATAAACAACTGTCAAGCCCCACTTGGAGTGTTTAAGAGGATATAGTTCAATTTGACAGTTTTTGTGTATACGATGGCGAACTGTCGAAACAGTTAGTCGTGTGTATCGGAAATAAAGACTGAAATATCTTCGCGACTGTTTGACTTTTACCGAACGTATATAATAATAATACCATTGCATAAGAAAAATATATCCCTACATTGCACCTTTTTATTTGTTCATTATCTTTCATTTAAATGTATGTTCTCTTGTATATATCTATGTTTGTTTTGTGTAAAATGTAACTTTAAGCCATGAAACACGACGACGCGTTGGGGTTTTTTTTATGATTTTTGTAGTTTTGCGGTTTTCAAACTACTGTATCATGAGCTCTTTAATAATAACATCTTATTAATGTACTTATTATATTTACAGCGACTTTCAGATCAATAAGTTAAGTGGCATTTCGATAAAAATATGAATTGTTGTTTAAATTAGACATATTGATATATTATAAATAGTTTAAACAAGTACCTATGTGAGCTAAACTTTGTAACAACTCTATGGGAGGAAAATTTGTATATTGAAATCTCCTAAGTTAATAATTAGGACTGTTTAGTCTTACTTAAACCCAGAAATCAGTGGCATAAAACAGATTTTTGTAGCAACCGAAATTTCTCTCTAAAATTATAAGCAATTTGCTTTTTAATTATGACTAAACAATTGATTCCAAATTAAATCATATCGATAATGGTTTCATTATCGAATATCGATATATTTAGTTATTCTTTCGTGGCTGGCAACTCTTTGTAATAATACATCAGCTGTTTATCTCAAATAAAATTAATTAGTATACAAATTGTTGTTTCGAAAAAAATTTTATTATTCGTGTTATAGTTCCGTGTCATAGTTCCCAAAAAACAGAAAAAATGTCGTCTTTTGATGAGGATGATAGCTGGATGAATTATAAACCAAGTGCAAAGTTTCTCCCCATCGTAGAAGGAAAAACAGCAGACTGCCCTGCACCCGGTGTGACGGACTTTGATAAACTGGAGACGCCCATCTTCAGTAAAAGACAAATTACATTACGTATACCATCCACCTACAAAGGCAATCTTATGCATGTGAACGTAAACAAGAATTGGTTAGTTTGTGTGCTGGAAACAAAGCAAACAATATTGCTGCGCTTTTTTCTGCCTCGAGCGTTGCCTCCAGGAGGTTTGTAAATGTGTGTTCACATTGTCACTTGCTAATTTGTTCAATTTTGCTTTTAGAAATACCATTGGAAAAATACTTAGCTGGTTATGGAATTTCTAAAGTGTTTCTTGATTACACTGGTCACCACACACTTATACCAATTGTGCCACAAACTCCTGGGCTATCTGCAGATTTTCTCTATATACATGGAAATGGTCCAAAGGTGCGACGCGTAGAAAAATTTAAAGATCATGAAATTACAGCTGTCGCATTTAATCGTTATATGGGTACAGAATCCTCTACAGGATCAATACTACTGGGTACAAGTCGCGGTTTGATTTTTGAAACCGAACTTATGCAAGATGGTTTATCGCCCTTACACCGAAAACAGGTATGGATAATATTAAGTTTGTAATAAATAGTTATATTCGTTAATATGCAGAATTCCTTTGTTTGTAGGTTTATGATTTGGGCTTGGGGCGTACAAAGTATCCCATAACGGGCTTGGAGTTATTACGTCTACCCAATACCAATAAATATATGGTTATTGCTACAACACCAGATTGTATATACACATTCCAAGAAAGTTTGAAACCAGATGATAGATCTCTACAGTTCATTTTCGCCAGCTATGTGAATGGTCAGCAGGTGCATGGATCTGAAATGATTGAAACAGAATTGAGTTATTCACTGCTGCAACTTTATGGCGAACCAAACGAAAAACTACCTAAACAATGGGCTTGGTTATGTGGAAGTGGTATTAGGTTTGGAGAGGTAAATTCTTAAATACTTCGTCCTTTGTAAATTCTGCTAAACCATTGTTTAACATTAAATTTTATGTTAAATATGAAATTTCTTTCTTTTATTAAGATTTCTACCGAGGAACGTTCCACTAATGTCTTACTTGGTGACAGCCTCATCAATTTAGACTTCAAGCAATATAAGCATCTTTCCTACGAAGAACGTCGTCAAAATGCTCCACGATCCCTTGCTTTAACCGAATATCACGCACTTTTACTTTATTCGGACCATATTACAGGCATTTGTTTACTAAATGAAAAAATAGTTTATGAAGAGTATTTCCATGAGCAAATTGGAAAACTTTTGAATATTTTGCGCGATCCATTCACTGGCACCATCTACGTTTACACGGATAAAATGTTCTTTAACTACAAGATCACCGATGAACAGCGTGATATATGGCGAATTTATTTGGAGAAGGGGCAATATGATTTGGCGGAGATTTACGCCGCTGAGCAACCTGAACATTTGGATATTGTGCTCATCAAAAAAGCAGATGCTGCTTTTGAAAAAGGAGATTATACGCTTGCAGCAGATTTTTATGCGGAAACATCTAAGCCCTTTGAGGAGGTTAGTTTAAAATTTATGGAACTAGATACCAAAAAGCCGATAATACGCTACGCTAAAAAACGCTTAGCCATGTTGGAAAATGATCCAAACAAAATAATGGTGCTCGTTATATGGCTGGTTGATCTCTATTTAACACAAATCAATTATCCACGTCGCAGTGCGCAAGAACGCGCCGAATGGCAGAGCGAATTCGATGAGTTCATGCAAGGTGCACGGGTTGCAGATTGTGCACGCCAAAATAAAGAGCCCATATGCAATCTATTAAAAGAGCATGCAGATTCGCATAATATTGCACAATTCGCGATATCCATTGGTGATTATGAAGAAGTTATTGAGCAACAAATTGGAAGCGACAAATTCAAAGAGGCATTGCACACACTGACACAACAAGATAATCTCGAGCTGTACTACAAATATTGTCCTATACTTATGGATTATTTGCCCCATGAAACTATAGAAACGCTAATGTCACAAGGACGGAAATTCGACATTAAAGAACTTATACCCACATTAGTGATGCAAGAGAGCGACAAGCATATAGAAGAGATTATTAGATATTTGGAATATGCAATTTATAGTTTAGGTGAAACTAATCAAGCAGTTCATAATTACATAATACATTTGTATGCCAAATATAAGCCCCTTAAGGTAATCAAATATCTTGAGAATGAGGGTCAGGACTTGAGTTTGATACATTACGATATAAATTATGCAATGATACAGTGTAAGCTGTTCAAAGCGAATGTTGCATCGGTTTTCCTAATGTGTTTAAATAAAATGTGGGCGGCGGCAGTAGATTTGGCACTACAATTTGATTTGAAACTGGCGAAGGAAACAGCGTCAAAGCCGGGAAAGGAGGAAGAACGTGAGAGGATGTGGCTGGCAATTGGTAAAGAAATATAGTAAAATTCAATTAATTAATTAATTGAATACTCTATTCAATAAATCATTTAAATTTCATTGTAGCGCAACATGAAATACAAGATACTAATGATGTTAAAAAAGCACTAGATCTTTTAAAGGAATGTGATTTGTTACGTATAGAAGATTTACTACCATTTTTTTCTGATTTCGAAAAGATTGATGATTTCAAAGAACCAATTTGCGCGGCATTAAAAGTATGTATATATATTTAATATTACCATTTGATAGTTAAATTAAATATAACGTTTTATAATGTATGTCCACCCAGGATTACAACCAAAAAATTCTAGAACTCAAACACGAAATGGATGAATGCGATAAACAAGCAGAACGCGTAATCAGAGATTTGCAGACTACGCGTGAACGAAGTATTCGTATAAGCGCACAAGAAAATTGCAGCCTCTGTGATTCATTTCTAATGGTGAAGCCATTTATAGTTTTCATTTGTGGACATAAATTCCATAGTGATTGCCTAGAAAAGCAAATCTTACCAACACTAAGCAGCGATCAGAGTCGTCGATTGACAACGCTCAAACAACAACTGGACGCGCTGGTTACACAGAGTTTCGTTATGGATATCTCCGAGGATATGCTCATTCAACGATCTGAATTAAAAACTGAAATCGAGAAGATTGTTGCTGGTGATTGTTACTTTTGTGGCATAATGATTGACATGATCGATCAACCCTTCGTCAGCGACTGGGATCAAGTTAATGTTAATTGGGAATAAACGGTATATATGTAGAAGAATGCACAGAAGATATGTATTATTTGTAATAGCTTTAGGCTCATATAAGAGTAGAATTAAAGCTTGCAATAAAAGTAGCTATTATATTTTTACACTCAATTATAATTTATAAATGATATGCTGAATTTAAATAATGATTATGCAATTGTATTTATATCGTAAATAAAGTAAAATAGCAAATTAATAGACCGTAATCTATCTATTTTTTCCTATCTATTTTTAATTTTTGCATCGTATATACAGTTAACATCTTTTTATAAACACAAAAATTTTAAGTTGAGTTGACTGCGAATGTAAATTGCTAATTGTACATTTTTAGACTTTAATTCGAAAGTATTATATGTACATATACAGCAAATAAACCATAATTGGTATGTTCTAATTTTAGATATACTTATAATAATTAATAGCCATAGTTTTTACATTTTGCTTTACCTTAAATATATGTTGACATAAAGGAATAATGTAAATAAAATATAGCAACAAAACGAAAGCAATACTAAATACCAAGTACTTTTAAGAAATATTGTGCCTAATAATGTAATATGATTCCTGGCAATCCATAAAATACTCATAGGTCAGTCGACGATCTGACACCTCAATTCATTCGATACAAAACTGATGGCTGTTTTCAAAACTGCCTGCTGAATACTTGCATTGTTCATTAACAATGGCAGGAGCATTGCCAAATCAGAGATTTCGAACTCCGCCACTGCATTATTGACATGTCGCACCAATCTCTCTTTCTGATCATCATTTAAATCGTTTAGCAACACATCAGCCAATGGTCGGAATGTACCTACGAACAATAAAAAAAAAACAATGATTAAGGTACACATAAGTATATGCACTACTAATTGTAATTGTATAAGAAATCGAATAAGCTTATCGCTATTTAGTCATCACATGTTTATTAAAACACGTATTATATCCAAGCGCCATTTTCGAATTTTACAAAGCTTATCAAGTCGGAAGTAATTGACGTCCATACAGTATACTTTTATTTCTATAGGTTTGTTTAATATCACAATACTTACCACTCGTCATTTTATAAGCCATCAATCCGCCCGCAGTTCCACCAACAGCCAGTCCCAAAGGACCAAGCAGAATTCCACCAGCAAAAGCACTTGCTGCACAAACTAAACAAATTAAAAAATCGGCAATTTCATTAAATGCGTTTCATTTAGAAAATTAAACCTGTATATATCACATACCCATTGCTCCTTTGGCTGTTTGTTTCATTGTCACTTGCACATTACGTTCATTGGCAATAATGGAAATTGCCTCAATTAATTCACGCGTATCAACAGGCATTTTTGTAAATAACACTTTATCGTTTACAGATGAATTTTTAAGGATTACGTGTATCTAAATTTGAATGAATTTCCAATTGCATCAAACAATGTATCACAACAATCGAGAAAATAGTCGCAAATGCCACAAAGTGAAAAAGGTGATGCCACGCTTCAAATTAAAATGCTCGTAGATAACAACTTAAGTAACTTAGTTAACAAATTTTAAGGTTAAGTAAATCTCAACTAAAACAAAATTCGATGTTATATATTTTGATTTATTGCAAAATAAATTGCTTACAAATATGTTTAGGTTGCCATAATAATAATAATGTTAATGAAAGTATTTAAAGTTTTCTATGAATTTAAAATATCTTCGGCATTTCCGTTATCACACCACTTCGACCCAATGTTTGAACGGAAGTTGGCAATTCTTATTGGTTTTATTAATGCGAGTCCACACGAACGCGAAAACTTTCGCTTGCCGGCAATTGCACTTCGTAGGCGAGGCGTTTAGAAGGATTGTTACAAAACATGTATTTACAAAATATGTTTCAAAAATTTAACTTCTTCATATATTTTTTATATGTTATAGGCCTAGTATAAAGAAATATTTTATAAATGTATATAAATAAATGTACCGTTTAATATGAATGCTATATGGAAGAAAATGCAGAAAATTGCCTGACTTGAGTTGCCGGACTCGAGTTGCTGATATGAAACGAAATGGAAAAGAAAAACTTGCCGATAATGGACAATGAAAGCCTTCACGTCTGAACTCAGAGTTATTTCCTTTAAGCCTTTTATTAGTTTTCTCATTCGTTTCTTTTGCCCCAATCTCTTTTATTTCAGCGCCAATTTCCTACAATCCAGTGTATTTGGAGCTGCTTATCGTTATCGTTCCGCAGTTGACGAACATCGACGGTAGTGAATAGCAAAACAAAATAGAATTGTAAAATATGAAGCAACTGGTGTCGGGTGAACTAGCTTGCTTAAATGCTAAATAATAGAAAATCAACTTTATTACTTTCAATAAAATCCGTCCACGATACAGACCTAGTAAATTCATCTACTTTGTAATGGACTAGTGTTCCAATAAGCGATGAATTATTTTTATTACCGAATATACATATTCATTATTTTTATTATGCATATGTGCTAAAGTTGGACTTGTAGATAAAAGATAAATTTGTCGAATTATTTTCGTTTTTGTTTCATTGTCTGTTGAGAAAAAAATAATAATGAAAGCTTCCATATAAAGCTGCAGAAAAAAAATATGTAATGATGATTTTTGCTGCTATCGGCATGTAATGTGAATGTGGTTGATTAACAAATTGTTTATAGTTTTATATAAAATGGCGATATTCTACAATTTACTAATTAAATATGTAAGTACCGACATATCTATATAATTATGGTAAATACGTACATATTCGAGTATAGCGTCTCTACACATGCATATGTAAAATTACTGATAACAATGATTTTGTCGATATGACGAATACATATTACTTGAAGGTCTCCGTTGCAAGTGATAATGAAAATGCATTATCCCCATTAGAAAAATAAAATATTAAGTCCAGAACTTCTAAAGTTAAACTTAGTGTGCAATAGCTTAGCTGTATATGTACATATATACATATATTGGCAAATGGTACATTTATATGTGGTTATACATTCAAAGCGCTACCTCAATGCTTTCAATAAAATCTATTTATATCAAAAATAGTCCACAAAAACGAAGAGAATCATATTTTGTAATATTGTCGAGCTTTATTAATGTACATTTATATTTATATACACAAATTTACGTACGTAATTTTTCCTTCTCATAAGCGTGTATAATATTGTATATTATTTTTAATTACAATGTTAAGTATACATAATTTGGTGTAAAAAAAATGAATCACAGTTACATGTCGGTATTTATTTATTAATTGTTTTAGAATCAACAGATGTATCTGTTGTCGGTGCTCGACATATGTACATGTATACGTACTTACATATATATTTTAACATTCACACTACTGGACATACACAGTACTGATTCGACATGAATAATACCAGAAGTTGCAGATGAAGAAGCCGTATACCTGCCAAAGCACTGCACTTCGCGACAGTGACTTCGATGTCGATGTTTGCTCAGACAAATGCTTGAAACAAAACTACCTCCTAAGAAGAAGTGCTTTCTAACAACATCCGACCTCTTACATAACACACATAGGACGTGGTGTACTATAAACACAGAGACCTTCACTAAATCTATCCCAATATATGATGTTCACGGAGTCAAACAACTGCCCATTGCATACAAAAAGCTCAAGATGTCTTGTAAAACCAGAGAAACTTCTTACAATTGCGTTATCGAAATTCTAGTGGATTAAACTCTTTACCTTCACACCAATAGACAGTGACAAAATAACAACATCAATCTCATCATCTTAATTAAAAAAGAACTAAACTTAATTTGTTTAGTAGTGATATAATCTTAATCTTATCATAAGGTAATACTGAAATGATAAATGTAGACACTGAAGTAAGTTTATTTTTAGCTCAGACAGCAGCCCGTAGTCATAACCGTCTTTTGTACTTACCTTAATTTTTATGGAACATTGAAAATATGCCAAAGCCATGATAGACTACCACTCTGTGAATCGTTTTTATCGTTATATGAATTAATATGAATGAATGAAACCCATCTGTTAGGTATGTACATAGTAGTTATGCGCAATTTAAAAAACAAAGATTGCAAATTATCGTTGCTAATGTTTAGTTTACTTGATGTGAATATCATATTTATTAGTTCAACACAAACACCTCAAAATAAAACCAAATATACAACAACTTGGTGATAAAAACAGCTTTTAGTTGTCGCCTCTACTTCTAGGCGTGAACAAAAATTTTTTATACAAACTTAAATATGCTTTTATGTACATAAATACACATGTATGTTCTTGGAATTCCTTATCGAAAATTATACATTGAAGCACATAGTAATTTTAATTTATTATAAAGGTTTATATGCTCATATGTATATACATATGTATATGTCGAAGCACGAATTCTAGTTAAATTGTTTCCTTGTTGATATACAAGGAAATTTTTATTATACATTATATGTACATAACTGACTATGATTTAGAAGACACTTGAAGATGAGACTTTCCATTTTTTAAAAATATTTAAAATAGAGTTTGAGATTTGTTATTAATATATGTTTTTTACGTAATAAATTCTGTAAGCAGTACTTATTACTTACAAATCAAAAACCGTTGCATCAAAGATTTATTTATATAAAAAAATATAAAAGAATTAGGAGTCAAATACAACTGAACTCTTTAAATGTCAAGGCATTCATGTACGTGACCTGAAGAAAATTATGCGATTAATTTGAGACTATTGGAATAAAATTAACGGTGACGTTATCACTTCTGATATGGTGATTTGGCTGCGAATTAGCTGAAAAGGAGCTTCAAAATATCTAATTTTCAAAAACGCACTATTTGAGCTATACAACACCAAATTTACAGAGAAACTCAGAAATGTAATATTAACTACCTGTAAATATTTCAAGCGTGAGAGGGTTGTCATTTCAACCCCCCCTTTACTTAAATTCTGGGAAAAATGTAAAAAAATTACTTAAGAGAAAACATTTAATGTAGATATGCACATACATACATATACATATATACATACTTGATGCAAATCGGACGCAAAACTATGTCGAAAGAGGCACAAGGCCTAAAATAGAGTTATCAAACAAACAATACTTCCAATTTGAACTATGTATGTTTTAATAACGCAAAAACTTAATTACAACCTTTCCGCTTGACTACGTCAATTAACGTTCTGTTTATTTTGGAATAAGCGCCTATTAGCTATAGTGTGGTGTTACTAATTAAGTCGATTCTAAATAAGGTACAAATAAGGGCAGGTTGGAGAAATAGTACGCCACTCAAATAAAGTACACTCTGGACTTACATGTATATGTATCATTTGTATCAAACAACTGCTTTTTCATTTTTTTTTTTGGTCAATTATGCAAAAAATATGTATAAAAAAATTAATACAACCACTTAATGTAAATCGATCGTTTATTTATCGATGTTTGCACGTAAATAAACACAAAATATGCTAAATAATGTGTAAATTAGCGGTTGTATGTGATTTATCTGTGCCTTAAAGTGTGCACACCTCCAAAATTGTGCTAATAACTTCATGAATTATGCATAAATATACACTAAAGAGCGCAACAAACAAACGATTTAAGATTTCACAAACAAGCTGGTTGGCAGCCAATTGTGTGAAAATAAATTAAATATACAGACATATAGTAATATTAAATATGTTGCACGGTTCTGTGCAAGCGACACATTGCCGTCGCGTGGACTAAAAGCACCTTTTTCATTTTAACTTGTCACTAATCTAGGGATTTGGATGACAAATTGGCCAAATCAACGAGTGTCAGTCTCCAATTAAAAACATGTCTGGTAATACCTTGAAGTTCATATGTATCTAAGTCTATATCGACTTGTCAACTTAAATACACGCTCGTGCAATAATTAATGCACCACCTAAAGGATACTGCCGATCTTACAGCTTGTTGTAATGTTAATAGTGGAGGTCCTCAGTGGGTGCAAAACAAATTGTCAATAAGGAGCAGCAATAAATTCAATTAAAGTCCTACCCAATTTGCCTAACCCTATTTCGTTGGGATAGCTTTTACCGTTAACTTGTATGCTCATAACAGTTAAGCTAATTGACGCATAAAGTACCACCCATCACCCCTTAGGCACACAAAAAGTTTAACCAGCTGTTGCTGCAAACAAACAAATATATTTGCACAGCGCTAATTGTCCCAGTAAAATGTTGGCCGCAAGCGTCGGTGTCGAATGTTTATAACTTTAAGTTAAAACATGTAAGGAACGACTCAGTTTGGGTGGTATTGGAATTGGAAGTATAACAGGATTATGAAACATTTCAAAATTTATGTAAAAATTTATTTAAAAAAATGTTTTAGTCTTAAATTTTGTTTATCATATGGCTCTCCTAGACTCACTTAATTTTATTAAAATACCTCGTGTATTATCCAATATATTCGGAATAAAGTCAGATATAGGGTCGGAAGCCATGATATTGTGTTTATGGAGTTTAAGGGAGGTGCGGACAGATCCCATTGATTTTTCTCCATACTTATTGATGCATACGGTATGAGCTAAATGGTGATACATTAAAAAGATTATTATCTCTAAAAAAAGAGAGAGTAATAACTGGTGATTTTGAAGTTTATAATATTGTATTTAGAATTGTATTACAAAAAATAAATTTCACTCCACGTAAATATGTATTTTTTTTTATTTTAGCAATCTCAATCTCATATTCTTTTCGCGGTTATATATTTGCTCTGCTGGTCAGGGTTTTACGCATTACCACATCCTGCTGAGGAAATATCAATGGCGTTGCCACAAGAGCCACTACCGAATGGACTGATAGATTTTCAACCACCACCGCCACCAAATTTATTGCCTTTGCCCAAGATTGTGCCTACTACCAGCTTACCGCCAGCTGAACCAGAGATAACCGAATACCGTCCACAGTGTTTCTATGCCGAGGAAGAATTATGTGACAAAACACTGTCGAATTGGAATCAACAAACTTACGATCAGCACACACACTTAGGCACCTGTCATTGTCGGCCATATACCAATATGCCTACATCGTGGTATTGCTGCAACGTAACACACATGTCAATGATCTCGTCCTGCAGCAACACAACCACCTGGACAAACTTGCATATTCGCAATGTCACGTTGCATGAATTGGATTTGTCGAATTTCCTCTACCAGAAATTACAATCACTCGCAGTCACCGACGGTAACATCACCAAATTGGTGGGTAGCTTTTCGCGTTTTTCCTCCATAAAGTGCCTGAATGTATCCAATAATAATTTGTCTGAAATTACCCAACGTGGCTTAATACCACCGACGTTGAAAGTGTTGGATATATCGAAGAACAATTTGACGAGCATACCGAACTTTAATCAAAATCAAAACATAACTGTAGATGTGAGGTATGTACAAGTGGCTGCAAGCCAAAGTCGGACACCGTAGCAAAAAATGTTCCTTCCTAAAAATATTTGAACCAAAGCAATCAGAAAAAATGGTAAAATATTTTTTCAATTACTCTTTATTTGCACTTCCAAAATATAAAAACAAAACATGTAAATTAATTCGGTATTATAAAATATTCTAGCAAAGCATCAACATCAATACACAAGCCAAACTCGGACAATCAACAAGTTTTTTGAAGTATTGAAATATATTTTAAAAACTAATATTTTGTATGAAGGCCTTTATTTTTAATAACCATTTTGAGCCGGTTAGGCATTGATTTAACCAATTTTTCGCAGAAACTAGGTTCGATTTTTGTATTTCCAATTGTAATTTCCAATGTAATAAGATAGATTTCAAGTCATTTTTACTTGAAACGGCATTCTGACGAATTTTTGTGTTAAGATGATTAATATCAGGACTTTGGTGTGGCGTTTCCAGAACATGGTGGCAATTATAAAGCAACCAAGAACGCACTTTGTAGGCCTTGTGCTTTGGATTATTGTCTTGGTAGAAATACCAATTATCACCGAGATCCAATTTTTTTTTAGTAAAACCTTTTTGGTAATTTTCTCTTAAAATGTCTAGAAAGTCATCCTGATTCATTATTCCTTCTATAAAATGCAAAGATCCTGCTCCAGAAGCCGAAAATGAACACCAAACACCAACACCATTACCGATCCGCCACCATGTTTGGCAGTTGATCTCAGATTGTGCAGTTGCAGCTCCTCATTTGGTTTCCTCCAAACATATGGTTTTCCATCAGAGACAAAAACCTTAAATTTACTTCTCAGTAAACATTACATTTTTCCAGAACGAAAAATCCTTATTTTCATGTCCTTTGCAAATTTTAATTGGATGGTTTGATTGCGTTCGTTGATCAGCGGCTTTTGTCGGGCCTTTCTACCATTTAGATCAGCCTCATGAAGGAGATTTCTGATGGTAGATGCACTAGATTTCTTTCCTAACTCATTTTCAGCTATAACAGCTAACTTTGGTGCACTAAGGAAATGATTATCTTTAACTTTTCGCAACAGGTATCGCTTATCTGAGTCGGTAAAAATTTTATTGTGGGCAGCTTTAAGCTTGTTTTCCACTTTTTCGTTGGTTTTGAAGTGATTAATTATATCGTGAACAGTAGAATGACTTCTGTTGACAATTTGATCAATTTCACGCACAGATTTTCCATCGTTGGAATGCTTAATAACCAATTTTCTCAATTCAATACTTGTTTGGCTATTCTTTGGCTATAAATTTTTGAAAAATGTTTGCGAAAAATTGGTTAAATCAATGCCTAACCGGCTCAAAATGGTTATTAAAAATAAAGGACTTCACACAAAATATTAGTTTTTAAAATATATTTCGATATTTCAAAAAACTTGTTGATTGTCCGAGTTTGGGTTGTGTATTGAATTTTCTCTTATTTGATGTTTTACTAGAATATTTTATAATACTGAAATAATTTACATATTTTGTTTTTATATTTTGGAAGTGCAAATAAAGAGTAATTGAAAAAATATTTTACCATTTTTTCTGATTGCTTTGGTTCAAATATTTTTAGGAAGGAACATTTTTTGCTACGGTGTCCGACTTTGGCTTGCAGCCACTGTATGCGTATGCACAACTTTTTCATTTATTTTTGTTTATAAACTATACAAAATGAACCTTCACTTTTAGTGGCAACAACAATATGCTATGTTATGACATATACAATTCCATTTTTCGTGATTCGCTCATGTTCGTCAATCAGCAAAATTCGTACTGTTTGCATAATTCCACTTTCCGTTGGTTCAATTCAACCGACTTGATATCCATCAAGGAGTTAGTCAAATCGCGACCATTGAACACTGATTGTCCCAGTATACCTGGCTATGGCAATTGTACTTGCAAGAAGGAGCACATGGTGACCACAGTATCAGTAAATACTTTGAAATTAATTTAAGGAACATCGCTCTCAAATTCTCTTGCTACAACATCTTGCTTATAGGGCGATGAATCAGAGGCGACAACCAAAATCATATCAGAAGTTGACTGCTCTAATCTTGGTCTTGTTGAGCTGCCGCCAAAGCTACCAGAAAACACTTTCTCGTTGAATGTTTCGAACAACAAGGTGCGTGTTCATTCGAATTGCATTATTACTCTATTCATTAATATAATTGAATTATTTTTCAAATACATGTTATTTTTTTTGCAATAGATTACAAGTATCGGTAAGCACTTTCATACCAATCCGACGTATCGAAGCTTAATTTACCTAGTAGCGGACAACAATAATATTTCAAAAATATACGATTTTGAAGGAACCACATTTATGGAACACTTTCAAAGGCTTTACTTGCGCAACAATGCAATCAGCAGTGTAAGTTTCAGCTTTTATATTATGTATTTATATATTATATATACATTATATATATTATATAATTATCTATTGTATGTAAAGGATCAGAATGGTGAGATTAATTGTTTACATAATGTCTGTCTATATGCCGGTCTGTTTAATCCTGCAAGTGATAACTTGATAATCTCGCCTCAATATCGCCTACTTCCCCTTGACCACCTGGATACTATTTTTGGATACTGTCTCCTTATTTGACTTTATATTAAGCCAAAAATATATTGAAACTCAGTATCTTTTGTACTTCTGATATGTGACCACTATTTACCAAAAATGAGCGAAATCAGTGTCTTACATACCGCATACCTAGGTCCCGATTGATTCTATGGTATGTATTTCGATCAGTATAGGCGATATCTGAATAAATAATATGCAAGCTTATTACATTTTTTGAGCTGTGATTTGCTTGCAAAAGCTTCTAACATGAGGATCACCTTACCGATTGTCTAATACCGTATATATCGATCGAAATATGAGGTAGTTTAATTAAAGCTAAGTATGTTATTTTTAACATACTGTGAATAGGTTTTGAGAATGTGCGATGGTGCATCTAACCCCGTAAATGAGATGCGAGGATATCTGGGCTTCCTTTCGACCTTACATCATTTATATTCATGTATTGAATATCATAATAGTATTTTATGAGGGCAAACTGATCACAATTTTCCTCATTTCACTATTTCAGATTCCAGAGTATTTTTTGAGCAACGTGTTGGATAACCATGATGTTGGACGCATAATCTTTCTCGGCGGCAATGAGCTAAATTGTGACTGTAATTCAGCTAAAACATTGAAGGTAAAGTCCAAATTGAAACCCAATAATTTATTATTAAAACCTATTTGCTTTTTCTTTTCACAGTATTGGCTGTTAGAGCACAATCGTGACATCCCTGACTACAATAGCATAAAATGTCGGAATTTACCACAAAATGTAATGGAATTGCGGGAAAAGAAACTGTGCCAGTCACCACACGATTGGACCGATTACATCTATTATTTGATAGCCACTGAGGTGATTTTGCTCATTGCTTTAATCACAAAAGTTTCCTACGATTATTGGGTATTCAAAACAGCTGGTTATTTGCCATGGCCAGCTAGTAAAATGCCAAAATTACCATGTGATTGGCTATGTGAATCTTAGTGGGTCCAATATAGAGTGGGAAGGGCAGCAGAAACACAGAGTACTGAAGTAATCATTGAACATTTATCCACATATACATTAAGTAAGACTAGTTAGTTTTGTACCAGCATATTAATATTTCTTAAATGTGCCTATATTAGTTCAGTAACTGGTGGACAAAAACAAAATCATAAGAGAAACACAATAAGTGCAATTTCCATAAAGTGCCTACAAAAATATTTTTATTGTTTAGAAAAACTAAAAATTAAGGAATTATGCACAAAAATTAGTATACTGTAACATAGTTACATCAGTAATTACATCTATGTATTTGTAAATAAAAGAGAAATTCACTGAATTCATTTAAAAATATTTTTAACAACTTATTACTGTTTCCTTAATTTAATTTTTTTGCTTGCCAAAGGTTGTAAAATTGAAGACTTTTTCGCATTCGATTCCGTTTTGCTATTCTTTTTATGAAATTCAGAATTAGCTTTACGTTTTCGTTCGTTCGCCACTGGTCTTACATTTTTCTTAACATTATCTTCTTCCTTTTCCGCATTCTTCGATATTCGCGTTGATATACTTTCACGTTTTGGCGCATGGTTTTCCAGCCACTTTCTTTCGCTTTTACGTCGTTTCTTCATATCTAGGATGAAATCGGGCACTTTCCCGTTAGATTCCTTAATAATTTTAGCAATGCTGGAAGAGACAAGTTATTAGCAATAAAATTTAATGAGTCGTTTTTTATAACTTATGTACCTTCTTAAATTTGGTGTATCATTTTGGGTGAAGAATGTTATGGCCTTGCCATTTCTGCCCGCTCGACCCGTACGGCCAATACGATGTATATAAGATATCACTGATGGTGGAAAATCGTAGTTTATGACAAGATTGACGCCTTTAAAATCTATGCCACGACCCATTAGTTCGGTACATATTAGCACCCATATGTTACCTTCCCGAAAGGCGCGGACACAATTGTCACGTTGTTGTTGTGAACGATCAGCATGTATGAGATCGACGTTGATGCCGTCGTAAAGCAGTTCCTGGAAGAGTTCCTTAGCACGTTCCTAAAACATCAAAATATTTTAGAATAGTTTTTTTCCATATATAATATATTCGTTTACTTTGCTTTGCACAAAAACCAATACAGGCGGTTTCAATCCTTTGCGTACCATGTCTCTTATGGCTAGTAGTTTTCCACTCTCGGAACCAACAAATAGCAACTTTTGTTCAACGGAATTTGTTGCGCTATTTTCGTGACCAACTATTACGCGAGCTAAGTTGGGAAGATTTTTTATAGCCCACTTAGCTACTGAAACTGTGTATGTCGCACTAAAAAGTGCCAATTTCTTTTTCTTATTTGAACAAGCCGTTAAAATCACGTCGACTTGGTCTTTGAAATTGTTTATGCCTTCCTCCATTAAGCGATCTGCCTCGTCAATGACCAACCATTCGACCCTTAATATTTAGGCGCAATTGAAAAACGAGGATTACAGTATTACATATAGAAATCTATTCTAATTATATGTTTAGATTTAGTACTTACTCTGCTAGATGCAGACCGGGTGGTTCTTGCTCCAAAAGAAAACGTACGCGATTCGGTGTGGATATAAGTATATCATACTTCTTATTCGCATTTTCAATAGCCTCATTGTTGTTCCTTGCTTTTGTTTGAAAGTGTATTTTTAATGCTGTCTGATGTGCCAATTGTACGCATTCTCTGTAAATTTGTGCCGCCAATTCGCGTGTAGGTGCCAAAACAACAGCACGAAACCCAACCTTACTTGGTTTGCGTAGATCATTGATAATAGGAGCTAGAAAAGCGATCGTTTTACCGGAGCCGGTTGGTGCTGAGGCCATTACGTTGCGTCCCTGTAACAAAAGCGGCATTGCCTGCATTTGTATGGGTGTAGGTTTCGAATAGGTGGCGGCAGCGAGGTTTTGCAAAAGACGATCAAACATACCATATTCATTTTTAAGTTCTTCAAATGTAGTGACAAGCGGGAGAATATTTTTACCCCGCACAGTTATTAGATTTTCTTTACGTATAGTTGTCACCTAGTGAGATGTAGCAAAATATCAAAAATTAATTTATTTTCACACATGTATATATCAATTTTTTATTAATGCGTACCATTTCTTCATGAAGTCTTGCTTCCTTTTCCTCTGCGGTAATTGTCTTTTTAAGTTTCTTCGATTTTTGCTTAACATCATCTTTGATATCAATGTAATTAAAAGAATCTTCTTCCTGCTCAGAACTGAAACCGTCCGAGTGAGAATCCTCATCGGAACTAGTTGTTTTTGGAGAAATAGTGGTTGATGCAACTTTTTTTTCTTGTATTTCTTTTGCCGTATTAAGGTTCTACAGAGATTAGCAAATAAAAATAAAATATATTTATTACTTATAAAAGTAAGAGGTTCTTACCGGTTTAACAGCTTTTCTTGGCTTTGAATTAAACCGTGCTCCTCTTGTCAATTGTAGAAATATGTCATGTGCATCCATAATTATTTATTCACTTTTACCTTAATCTAAGATAAGTTTCGACTTTTAATAGTTTCCGAGTGTGGTATCTGTTAAATTAACTACTTTTACTTCTTTATTAAAGAAACCTGCGAAATAACTCACGCACGTGTTTATCCATTCCCCAGAGATAAACAGTATTTGTTCTCTCAGCTGTTCACACCAGGACTGCTTAAATTTTAATTGGCAAAACTTTAGAAATACGAATTTTCCGTATTTTCTTTTTCAAATGGATGGTACTTATTCTTACATTGTGTCGGGAAAATGTAATTTTTTTCTTTAAAACAAACTTTACTTAATAATATGTAAAATTTAGGTGTGTGTGAAAATAATATTTTTAAAATATACTGTCATAATTTATACCCAGGGTTGCGAACAGAGCTATTGTAAACAATAACATTAAACACATCCGTACATACTCCATTTGTGAACAAACCCCTTTATGTGTTGTATTTATATATGTATATATCAATGGGATAGTTTTGTGTTTTTTGGATCTGAATTGATTTGCAATTAACAAATAAGCAAGTGTTAGGCGCAAAATTTTACGTCGCCGAAATGGAAAGCATTTTGTTGCCGAATATTGCTGCAATTTTAGTAAAAGATATGCTAATAGACGAAAACAAAACCAAGGAGAAGTCACTTAAATTTGGTGGAAAAAAATTTCCGCTACTTTGCAACGACTCCGATGATGAAGCATTACACTTTTTCCTACAACAGAAGCGCAGAAAACATGATCACCGCGATAAACAAGTTGTATCAAACAATTGCAATTCAAAAAAGTTTATAATAGAAAATAATGTATCAGTTACTCCATATGAACCTGTCAAGCGCGAAACTTTAGCCGAAATTAATTTACTGAACAAATTTAATACGACACTATTTGAAGGATATTTGCATATGAGTAAAATGACTTTCCTGGTAAGATAAATTAAAGCAACAATAAAAGCAAAATTATGAAATCTCTTGTTTCTGTAGCGCATCTTCAAGAGGCTACGTCAATATTTACCTAGTGAACATTTCCCCACTGCTGCACCACCGCAATCGATTTTTTCACTCGCACTCTGGAAATTGTCTACCGACGAACATTTCGAAGATATTGGACGTAAATTCAACATTACGAAAACTGTTTGCCAACAAGTAATACGCCTATTTTGGCGACGCATTTCCGCACAGTACGAAACATTAATTCAGTGGCCCAGTACACCAGAAAAGCGTCACTACACCATACAGACCTTTGAAGCAAATCAACAGCTGAATAAATTCCAACAAATATTTGGCATTTTGGCAACAAAGCAATTGGATGTATTCCTTGAATCCGAAAATGAGGAACGACAAGTTGTATTACAAATTATTTGTGATGGCGATCAAAAAGTAATTGATTGCTTTTTGGTACTCGCAAATAACTATTCATTCGACACCTCCCCCATAGGACAAACATTGGCCCTGAACGTCCAAACAATGCCTCTAAACAGTTATCTCATTGGCGATGAAAGCTTTCCACTTAAGCCCTACCTTTTGCGTCCCGTAGGTGCGCCCAGCGATGACAGGGAGCGTGCTTTCAATATGGCATTACAGCCGGCTCTGTTACTGGCCCAACAAACTCTAGATTCTATGGCAAAACGATTTAATGCTTTATATGCATTGGAAGCACGTAACCTACACGAGGTGCGAAAAATCGTGGATACAGTATGTGCATTACACAATTTATGCGTTGACATGGAAGACGATTATGTCGAACGCAAATTGAAGGATATGCAATTTAATTGGGCCAAAGTTGGTAATGGGGCAATAAGGAAACAGGCAGATGAACAAGATGAACTGGGCAAACAAAGGCGCGCTACAATCATGGAAGATGTACTGCAAAAATGCAAAGTATAATACAATACAATTCCATTTAATACAAATAAAATACAATAATTATTCCTACATTATTGTTGTTTCCAAGAAAAAGTTTACATCTTCGGCGATATCCTTTATTTGGAACAATATATGCTCAATCGCCGACATGTGTTCGTAGTATTAATTTTCTTTTCATTTATAATACAACAATAAAATTTATGTGCTACAAATACGTTTACTTTAGATTATAATACATTAATAATGATGTATTAATGTATAAGGTATGTGTGTATGTATATAATATGTTGCATATTACTTTTTGTTGCTTGTTATTATTGATGCTCAAAATATTTGTCCGTCAGGCTGCACAAATAAATTCATCTACAAACATATAGTAGTTACAAGTGAATAAAATATAAGTAACAAGCTAATAAGGTACATAATCTAAATATAATAATATATATGTGTATAAATAAAATTGGCTATTAATTATATGTAAGTATATATAAAAATATATGAAGAGATAATAAAAAGTTTCGAGATTCAAGTTACACATGCTTATTCGGTTCCAAGAAGTATGTAAGTGTAATACATACATATATAGATAACCATAACTTTTAATCAATATAAATAAGTGGAATAAGAGTGTTTAGAGAGATTGAAGTACATCTTTTCGAGTAAGTAATATAGGATTAATAGGATTTCGAGAAAATTGATAATAAATAAATTTTTTTTAATACATATGTTTATAAATAACAAGAGGTAAAGTGAAGTGAAAAATTAATAATCAAGTGGAATGTTTCGAGACACTAACGTAGCATAGAATAGCATAATATACATATATGGATATGTAACATACAAATTTTATAAATTATAAATATTTGTGCAGTGCCCAATATAAATGGCCCTTAATATGACGATGTATTGTTGTTGCTTAAATTATTCCAACTATGTGCTACTTGTACTTATATTGAGATTATTGCCATTTCCAACACTAGAATTATTGCCACCTAATAATTGTAATAATTTTTGTCTGGTGCGTTTATCGCTCACGCAAACGCATTGTATGAGATTTGTTAGTTGCTTTGTGGAATATTGCTCCAGATTGCGTTGTATATCAATCCATTCTTCGAATTGTTCATTTGAGAAATAGTATGCTTTTATAAAACTGTCAACATAAATTCGATGCTCTGGATATTTCTGATTGGAAATCAACTCGAGTATGGACATAAAATTTGTAAAATCTAGCTGCATCAGCGCACGACCGCCGGCGGAGCACTTTTTTACATTCGAGAAACTGAATAAACACAACAATTATGTAAAAATATTATTTAATAAATTTGATAAGCTTAACATTCTTACCCTTCTACTAGCAAATGCGTCGCAACATGAGCCATGGAATTCCATATAGTTTCCGCAGGTAGATTTATTTCTTTGGCGATTTCTTCCAAAAGCATTGCAAAGCTTTGAATATTCTAATATATTACAAATTAATTAATTTAATATATTATATAACTCTAGAAAAAAATAAATTCCTTATTGTAATAAATTATACGCACCCGATTCATTATATCAATATAATTATTATGTTGAAAGCTGACGTGATTGACATCCCACTTCACTTTAGTTATCATTGCCAAGATAGCTTGCAAGTCAATGACGCGCGAAGTAACGCAAGTGTACACTGGGCGTGCAATATCGCCCATAAATTCAATATAATCGAAATAAGCCGTTAGCATGGGTCTTTCTTGTGGTGGTAACAAATGGTTGAGGTAATTGTGAAGTGTTTGGAATTGCTGTGTCATACAAAATCCACTCTCTACCGCAACTATGCGCTGTGAAAGGCCGTACAGAGTATCTGGATTCGCCAGCTCATTATTAGTCTGGAATTAAATACAAAGAATTGAGTCATGAAAGTTGTTACTAATGTTAATAGTGGGATTCATACTAGTGATGAAAAGTTTAGAGGCCAAATTTTTACGTTTGTTACAACATTGTCCAAAACTGTTTGAAGCTTTTGCTCAAGACGTGAATTGTAAAATTTTTCCATCGTCACGGGCTAGAACAAAAATATAAAATTTATAAACAATATTCTTCTTTTTGTGCACCATCGACTATTGACCTTAATATACTTACAGCATCTTTACCGAAAATTTCATGCACCGCATATGCGTAGAAATCCATCAATTCCAACATACTCGCCACAATTTTCGGTGAAATGCAATGCAATAACTTACACATTTGTAAGTAACGTCCAATGCAACGGAATACGTTCAATGTTGTGTTATTTACAATAGCACACGCATTGCCAGCTTCATCTTCATATTTGCTTTGCATGCTTTTCTGCTCATCATCACTCTCCTCTGAAAAGTAGCAGGATGCCTCGTCTACAATTCCAGAGAGTATGTCTTCTTCAAGCATAGCCACATCCAGACCACCATCAAATGGTGAACTCTTCTCGGAGAAACGCAGAAAGTAACCATAGGAACCGTAAATGGAACTACCCCCGTCTTGCGAATGCACCGACACTAACTCGTCACAATTGTTATTGCTTGTTGGTGAATTATTTACCGATGTCGCTGAGACGATCAAGTGTGCTACAGGCGGTGATTTATGCCGTCTTAACGTATTGCGTACAGATCGAAATTCCTGTGGACAACTTCATTTAAACTTTAATTAATATTTATTTAAGTTATTTAACTCACCGGTAGCTGAAGTATATTAACAAAAGAATCCACCATTGTCCACGATTCATTATCCAAAAAGAGACAGATCTCCTCTAGGCAAGTTATGTGATAGCGTTGGAAAAATTCCTGACTTTGAACTTGCATTGTTTCAATCAATTTCTCGGATTGTTCACCACAAAATTCCAGACCAACTTTTTTTAATCGCTGAACTATGGATAATACTTGTATGAATTGATCATATTTGAGCGTTTTCAGTTTAGTGCTTTGAAGAAAAGTGCAAATCTTTGTTAGAATATCATTCCAAATGCGTGATTGACCTTTCTTCAGTTTTTCTTGTATATAAATATCGGGCGAGTCTTCCATGTCTAAGAGATAGAGCTTATAATTCTGATGCCATACAACAATTTGATAGTAAGAGGCCAATATAGTCCAGAATGTTTTACATAAACTGATTAAGCAGGAAATGTATTTGTCCACAGTCACTTGTTCACAAAGTTGTTCGAAAAGGAATTTCATATTTTCATCAATATTAGGATCGTTGTACGCGCGTAAAACTGAGTTTACGGAGGAATGTATAGCCGAGATGAAATTTATGTGTAGCTGGATTATAAAAAATGTTAGATACTATGAAAACAAACAAAATGATTACAAAGGCATCTAACCTGATCCATAGCAATTAGAGATTTGTTTAGCAGTTTGTAAGCTTCTTGTAGCTTCGCATACTTTCGCATATCAAAATTTAAAATCATCTATAAATATATCGGTGAGTAAACATTGATAAACCAAATGTTATAAATCTGTAATTGAATATCCACCTCGTTAAGTACTGTGTCTAATTGGAACTCGGTTAACAAAAGGGTTTCCTGCAGCTTCTTATTCAATGACTGCACGCAGTTATATTGCATATATTCCGCAGCAGAATCTTTACACTTAAGCAATAAACCAATTGCACCAGAGTAATTATAGTCGGAAAGAAACTTTTGCACTTCGACGTCAGTTGATTTCTAAAAGATATGTTAATAATGATAATTGGATGTATACATATATGATTACCGTAGTGCAAACTATCTTACCAGCTTTTTAATCGCAAACAAAGTATTTAAAAGCTCTTTAAGTATTTCACGCTTTCGATAAGATGCTAATATTTCTAGGCTTGTTGTGGTTAAATTGACTTTTGCATAATTTAAATAAGAACGTGTTTTTCGACAAGTCCATAAGGACTCTTCCAGCTCTTTCTGTATATCATTAATGGATGCAAACTCCTCATTGCAAGCGCTACGTTGCACTAGTATATTTTGTAGTACTTGTTTTGATAAAACTTTATGCTGTGTACGCAATTGTGCAATTGTCCCATCAATAAGTTGAAAATTTACTCCATCACTAAGAACTTTCTACAGAAGGAAATAAATACAAATATGTATTTATGTAAAATTATATATATCTATAAAGGTAATGTGTAAGCTGTGAAGAGACAAAACAGGTTTTACAGCATTTTGAGACATATGCATATCTCCATTCTTAAGTGACTACGTCATACATCTTCATCGAAGTGTAATGCACTTTCCAAACATTTTAAAATTACAACTATATAACTATTTTACCTTACCTGAAGTTCATATTGACCATGAACATTGCACCTCTCCTCCCCTTCTGATTGAAAATATATTTCCTCTATGCTCTCCAGTATTTCTTGGTCCGATTTTTGTGCGTGGACAGTAATATCAAGGGTATCGGAACTAGACGCATCACTTTCCCCACTTGGTGTTAACGATGGTCCATTTCTTCCAGATTTCAATTTGTTGGCAGAAACACTTGTAGGCTCAGTTGTAACACTCTGTATGAAGTAATCGGAGAAACCCATAGCTGGTATTTTAAGCTGCCTATTGGTCTGCAGATTGTTTAGGTATAAAATAATTCTTCAGGCAATATAAAATATTTAAATACCTGTTTGTGCAGCAAGTCCATAAACTTTGTTTTAAATTCATCCATTTTTGCTCTTGGATGATGCATTTTTCTACTAAACCCGTTAGGAGGAGAGTTCGCAAATGTTTAACAATAAAAGTGACAATTAAATAATATTGATGGGTTGCATTAAAACAGGTCTTTTCATTAAATAATTTGTGATAGTTTTCAGAAAATGTCATATATTAGATATTTAGAAAATATATCAAAATTCATAATAATAATGTATATTTAATTATAATACTAAAAAATTAAATTATAATATTGCATCAAAAGTTTTTCGAAAATTTAGAGTCTTGTCGAAAATACATTTATTTTGGCTAATTCACTAATTTTTCTTTTGCAAGTAAATTCTCTATCACGAACATAATCCGGTTAATATTATTAAATCACATAAAATAAGTAAAAAAAAATTAATATAACAGGTATCTAAAATTGCTCGGTTTAAGCCGATTGATTATTTTTCCATCGATTTCATTTATTTGACTGTAATCGATAACATTATTAAGTCACTATGCACAGCGTAGAAATACTGTAGTTAATTGTATACATGGAGTGATAAAATGCCTGTTATAACAAATAATTTTATTTAAAATTATTAAATAAACAAAATGTCAGCATTTTGTTTGAGCAATAGCATTGTCGAAATGGATCTACCTGTCTTACTGGCAAATTTAAAAAAATCTTGTGGACTATGGTTCCTAAACGAGCAATCTACATCCGTTAACCTAAATAATGAAAACACCTACCTCTCCTCATATGAAAACATAACAAAAGCCACTGTGGAGATATTGCGTCATGAATTGCGTATAAAATCAGAAGATACTATAATGGTAAGATCTCAGCGTTAAGATCAATTTATATTATGATAAGTGTGTATAACTATTAGCATGGGAATTAGTATAAACTTATTTTTTCATATATTTATTGTTAGCTACTTAAATATGCAGATAAGTGTTAGTGGGCATAATTTTTGTATGTATGTACTTATATATATTCAACTCAAATAAAATAAACCTTGAATTAGGAGTGTATTGAAAGAAACTACAGCTAGTTGTAAGTTGATTGAATTAAACATTTAGTTTTTCCAATGCTCTTCTCTTACTCGTTAGAAATAAAAGATTTTTGTATTGAAATCTTATTTTTATATGTTATTCTACGTCTATATAGTAGTTCTTAACCATTACATTTTTTAAATATATTTCTTCATTTTTAAGGCTAACAGTATTCCAGCAATTGGTATATCTAGTGAAAATATTTACTTTGATAGTACCGACGGTTTTAAAAAGCTAGTAGATGATTTCGAATGGGTTTGTAGATCAGCGCATATTCGTGATTCATTTGCAGCGGATTTCTCATCAGACCTATCGGCATATGGGAGCATAAGACAAACCGAGGGTGCGTCATCAGCCGTTAATGAGATTGAGCAGTATTGCATAGAAAGATTCCTTCGTTACTGGGTGCTACGTAATTTACAATCGAATTGCTTAAGTGTTTGCTTGCAAGTTTTGGTGGCAGAAAAAGAGTTGCTCAATACATACTATAATGAAGAAGCATATTTAAGAAATGAGACGTATTCAACAGCACTTTTTATTTGTTTATCAGCTGTGGAATTGAATCAATACAGTCTGTTGAGTCAAATAGAGTCAAAGCTCTACAATCCAAAAGCAGCTGCGGGAGCCTTGACTACTATAACGAGTGGTAAGCACAGGCGGACGACTTCACATCCTATATTCTCGATTTCTCCACCTAAGGATACAAATATTACAAAGACTGGTGAAAGATATGAGGAAACCGAAGTAGAAAAAGAAATCGCAAAAGTCGATTTCTATAAAATGGTAATTCAAAAAATATTAATTTTCCTGTAAACATTTAATATAATAACACAACCTATTTAAATTGTATATTTAATTTTTTCAGTCTGATTTTACAAATGCTTCATCGAGTTCGAGCGTCCCTGCTTTATTAACATTTCGTAAAACTAAAAGCCTTCCAACATTACAATACAAACCCTACGTAACGTTCGAATTATTTTTCGACGGGCAACCTAGACCACGTTCTAAAACAATGGCAATTAAGTCGCAAATTTGTGTACGCAAAGATAATAGGCAGCCATTTGTTAAATCAAATGAATTTAACGCGCAGTCTACTCTTGCCAATACGCCAAAAATAAGTAATAACGGTAGTTCTTGTCATTCGAATTCAAATACCAACACAGCAACTACGTCAGGTTCAACGTATTCTGAAAGCGATTTCATTGACATCGAGTTGCCTTCGACAAATCGACAAAGCCAACAGCATACGTTTTATTCGACAAAAGTAAATCAAAGGTCGTCTTCCTCAACACATACGCCTTCTATTTCTTCCTTTAATACGACGCCTGTCTGTCATATAGAATTAGTTAATTGTGATGATATCAAAATCTGGACCGACCAGGCTTATGAACAAACTCGAGTTCAACAAAGTGGTTTTAATCAGGAAATCCCAACAACCGATCCGTGTACCATACCCCAAGGTTTTGAACCCCTAAAACAGGTGATACCAAATATTATTGCAAATCCGACATGCTATTTAAATATAAATGTGAACTTTCTCTTACAGAAGGCGAAAAGTGCAAGTCCGATAGGCAGTTTTCTATGCAATCTATTCAGCACGCCTCCTACATATACCCATTGGTCCATATCCAACCAAAATGATAACAGTTATGTTAGCAATTTAGATGACAACGAAACTAATGTTTTTACTGCGGCATCTGTTTTTCCTTGTAATTTGAAGCAACCTGCAAATAGTTCGACAATCTCTTCTGGTGTTTTCGATGTGTTTATGCCTGTTTACGGAAAAAAGTTGCGTTCACGACACTCTCAAAGCTTGTTTGAGGATGGGATAAGTACGCTCGATTATAAAACGCCAGTAAATGAATCGGCGACAGACATAGGAATAGAAAGTGGTGCCAAATTAACTGAAACAACGAAACCATTGCCAAAATGTGAACAGAGTTTAACAGACTTTTTACAAACTTCACAAATGTCTCGAAACGACACGGAGTTGCAAAAAGAAAATGCACATTTTCGTGTATCGGAAGCGATAATATCAGCAATCGAACATATTAAATGGGACAACAGCACGGAACCACAGAAAAAGTGGCGACGTAGAAAAGGTATTTTTCACTAATATAGTTTTTTTTTATTGAATTATTTATTTATATAACGTTTATACACTTTATAGAAGACAATCAATCTGCAACTGCCCTAACCGCCATGGATTGCTTGGCTAGTGAAAATACAAATAGCCGTACACATAAAAATTATGTATGTATTTAGAAATTTCCATCTAAAATTAAAAGATAATTATATGCAAGACAAAATTTAGACTTCAGCCGATGAAGCCACCGAACATATTCCTTATGCCGAATTAGACGAGAATTGTTTAGATTCATTTTCTGCTGAAGTTGTTGGGCTCTCACTAATTTCCAAATTTAATGACAAACATCTGCCAAAAGTGTCAGAGTTGAAATGGTTGGTTTCGGAGGAAGATACCCCGCAACAACTATTGCCAATGCCTGATAATAGTCCTACCTCGAATCCCGATGAAAATGTCATACGACCAATTACACGCGGCACTCGTTATTGGGCGCCACCACGTCAACAAATTATCTTTACGGATCATCCCTCGACAAAGTATTCTTATGGTTTTATTTAAAAGTATCTTTTAATTAGATACAATCTTTTTTCAGTCGCAAGGAGTTGATACAAAAGCAGAACAATCGTTGTGCAGGCTGTGGAATGCGAGTTTCTCGGCAATACATCAATAGTTTTCGCTATTGTACCTATCTCGGTAAATATCATTGCACTGGATGTCATCGTAATCAAATGTCACCTATTCCCGCAAAAATTTTACAATCGTAAGTGTCATTTATACATCATACGTTGATCAATATTGAATATTGCATTTTTCAAAATATTTGCGTCAATACATATAGTTGGGATTTCAAGAGCTATCCGGTTAGCGTTTTTTCCTATCGCTTATTGGATCAGATGTATACGTATCCGCTGTTTTATGTGCCAGACTTAAATCCCGCTCTTTATATAAATAATAAAACGCTTTTATCCGCTCTAAAGAAGCGAGTTCACTTGAGATTTGTTAACGATTTTGTGAAGACTTGCCGATTTGCGGTCAGGTGTGTAGATTCATTGTGGCGCGTCTTAAAATTGAATAATTGTGTATCTTCATTTATAGAGAGCAAGTTTACTTCGAAAGCATACCAGAGCACATTACAAACGATCCAGATATTTGGTCACTGTCAGATTTCATTGATGTGCGAAACAAAAGCATGCAACACTCAATCGATGAACTCATTGAAAAGTGCGAACAACATATTTTTAATTGTGTGGTGCGTCACAACTTTTTGACTGTTTATACAATTGTATATAAATTTTATATGCTTGATTACAATAGCTCTGTACAGCGCGTGGATTCCACTGTGAGTTTTGTCAAAAGGATCAGATTATATACCCATGGCAACAAAATGTATTTCGTTGTGATCGTTGCGGTTCTTGCTTCCATTTGAGCTGTTGGAAGTTAATGTCTAGTACGTGTTGTAGATGCCAAAGAATTAGCAAAAGACAACAGATTGCGGTTATTTGAAACGTAATGCAATGTTCAGCGCAGAAAATCCGAATGTACCTTAACTCGAATTCGAATATAATGCAAACACAAATTCTGATAAAAATTAGTGCATTATTATATTATTAGTTGAATTTGACCTGTAAATATTGGTTAACAGAATAGAAAAATAGTACAGACAATTAAACTTTTTTCTTTGGAATTCAAATTGGAGACAAATATTTTATAGTTTGTTCCTTCTTTATTATTATTATATTTACATGTATTAAACTTTATATTCTTTTTATTTTGCGGTACAATGTACATCAAAAAAAAAAAATAAAAATATGTTATTTTATTGTTATAATCATGGTGAATATTTTAAATTAATAATTAGTTAATGATATAAAAAAATCTTTCAAACTCGAATGTTTTTGTCAATAATGAATTGCTTTAGCCTAAATACGTCTCCATTCTACATTTGGTTTACGTTATATATATGTGGGTGTGATGTAAGTTTTTATATTTGAGAAAAATATAATTTATAATATAATGTGATGTAGAGCTTTACAAAAGGAAGTTTTGAGAAGGAAGGAAGGAGAAGACTAAAAAATTAAACACACGAAATTAAAGTAAGCCTTTAGATTTTAATTTATGTACATGTTTTACTATTCAAAACAAAATTCTAAAATATAAGTTAAAATGTATACGAAAGTATTTTATTGAGTGAAGCACTACCGAATTTGTATTTATATTTGCTTAAAGCGTTCAATATCTGTACTATTTTTAATTCAGTAATTAGTAAAAACAACAAACGAAACATCACTAGACCAAAATCAGTTTTTTATAAAAATAAAATACAAATTTACGAAATATATTTAACCACTAATATTTTTGTAATCTTATTTATGGGTTACACATATATAAGAAATGGGTAAAATACTTTTCATATAAAGCGAAGTTTATGAAAAACACAAATTTTACTACTAATTGTAATAAATGAGCGATGAGAAAATAGTGGTTGGCAAAATAATTAATTTTTTTCTATTTTTAGTTATATAATATGATTGGGGGAAATCTGGAAAATTAGGACCGTGATTTATATTTCTAACTATTTCTAACTAACAAATATCCTTTCGTTAACCAATATCCACTCTTATGAAATTATCGATATTATAATCGATGCAATCCATAAAAGCAGCGGGTTAAGTAATATGTGAACGGGCCTTAATTAATGAGTAGAGCTAGAAAAACCAATCAGCTGGTTGTATGAAAACATGCTGTAGGAGATTGTGTATGAAAAATAATTGTATTTGCAACGGCTGAGTGTATTTAACTACGCACCGTAAATTGATGAATTTTAAGAATTTTTTACGTTTATTAAAAAAAATGACAGTGGGTGAAAATGGCATAACTTTGGACTATCGTAATAAGGTGATAATGGCACCGATGGTAAGAGTTGGAACTTTACCAATGCGTTTGATGGCTCTTGAATTCGGTGCTGATATAGTTTATACAGAAGAATTAATTGATTTGAAATTAATGCGAAGCAAAAGACGTGTTAATGGTAAGCATGTAATACATATGAAGATTTTATTATTATTAATGCTTTCACCAAATCTAGCTGCATTGGGCACCATTGACTTCGTCGATCGCAGTGATGGCACAATTGTATTTCGCACTTGTGCCAAAGAACAGCACCAACTAGTATTGCAGTTGGGAACAAGTGACGCAGAACGCGCGTTAGGCGTAGGGAAGTTAGTAGAAAATGATATTGCGGGGTTAGATATAAATATGGGATGCCCCAAAGAATTCTCCATAAAAGGAGGAATGGGTGCAGCACTACTTGCTCAACCAGATAAGGCGGAGCAAATTTTAACCACATTATGTAAAAATTTGAGCATCCCAGTAACCTGCAAAATTAGGTGAGTTTGAAATGATTTCAATCTCATGAAGGAAAGTCTATTTTAATGGAATAATACAGAATTTTACCAGACTTGAACGATACCATCAAACTGGTGCAACGATTTGCAACTACAGGAATAGCTGCGATTGCAATACATGCGCGAACGCGAGATGAACGTCCACAGCATGCACCACATCCAGGAAAGTATTGAAGTAATTTCTGTACCTTAATTAAATTAATTTAATTTTCACGTCCTAAGTAGATTTTATAAGGGAAATTGCGAAGGCGGTCAATGTGCCAGTTATTGCAAATGGTGGTTCCAGAGAGTTTCAGAATTATAAAGATTTAATAAGTTTTCGCGATTTGTGTGGTGCCACTAGTGTAATGGTGGGTAGAGCTGCACAGTTGAACGTTTCTATTTTTCGAAAGGAAGGTAAGCTTTTTTAATATATATGTATATATATTAATAAAAAAAGAAAACAATGAATATTAATTATCTCTTAGGAATGCTGCCAATGGATGACATTATTGTTAAGTACTTAAAACTGAGTGTCGACTACGATAATGCAGCGCACAACACTAAATATTGCGTGCAAAATATTCTAAAAGATTTGCAAGAATCACCGCGGGGCAAGCAATTTTTACAATGTCAAACGCTTCAACAAATGTGGTAAGCATTTATATATATATACACATATACATGAAAAGAATTCAATTTAAAGAGATTTGCACTCGCAGTGAAATCTGGGCGCTTGGCGATTATTGTTATCGAAAACAATTGGAACTGAAAGAGAGAGGAAACTTTGGAAGACGTGAAGTGGCGCCTGGCATGATACCTGATGACGATACCAGTGAAGGTCCTGAAATGAAGCGCCAAAAAGTGGATGTACCGCCACTTGATACTGATGTTGTTCAACACAACATTGCATTTTTGCGTTCGACTTACAATAGCGGTCTGTATTAATAAATTTACTAGTTTTTGCTTGTTATATTCAACTTGTTTTTAACAATATATAGATACTCAGTTGCCAAAAACAAAACTCTATACATATGCTGGCCGTAAAGACATAACCATACCCCAATATGAAACGCAGCGCATTGATAAACTGTTCCGCGCCATTTGCTCATTCAATGGAAAACGTTATACGAGCTCGTTTTGGGAAAAAAATAAAAAACAGGCCGAACAAGGTGCAGCGCTGGTATGCTTACTTGACATCGGCGAAGTAACTGAAGACGATTTGATAAAGAATGGTAGCATATTACGGTGATATATTGATTTTAATATATGTAAATACGGCGAGTAAATGTGTTACCTGCAATGGTAATACTGAAACTTATTATTTTAATTGCACTGATAATACAAACGAGATTTTATCTAAAGTTTCATAATAAAAAAAATATGAAAATTGTAGGTAAATTTATGACTAAATTACCGATTATTAAAATAAAATGTGATCAAGTTATGTTACGTAAAACGCATTCAATCATATATTTTCCCAATATGGTTATCATATTTATATTTTCAACTTTATACTCTCGTATAAAATTTGTGTATTGTGTTTATTAAACTTAATTTAAAAGATATATTTTACTGTTAACATTTATTGAGGTTCATGGTGTCCTCCCTCCTCTATTTTTGATGCCGATTTTGAAGTTGTGGTTGATGTTGCTGCATCGGTGGATGGATGTGTTTCTGCTGATGATGATGATGTTGTTGTGAATGGTGTGGCTGACGCTGTGGAGGTGGCATCATGTCATTGTCATCTCGATGTGCATAGTTGGCAATAAAGTGAAGTAAACAAGGCTGTGTTATCGGATAACGAATACTTTCCATAATCGCTGTAACATAATAGATAAAAGATTTTTATTAAATTATAATTTGTATAATGGACGCTAATATCTCACATTTGGCAGTGTTAAAACTATTCGGAAGCGTTTTGTCTGTGCGTTCGCGCATAAATTCCCATTCTCCCTTCTGATTTATTGCGCATTCAATGATCTTATTATCTAAATTTTTTAATGCTTTTGTATATTTCATCTTTGCGAAATATTCCGTTGTACCACCCACATAAAGGTAGCCCACTTTCTCAGTTAACATGCTGAAAAGTAGAAAATGCTTTGGTACATATTTAAAAATTATATAAAATAAAGCATTGCACAAACCCCGGGGCACTTTCCACTTTTATTTTAAGTCGAAAGTCGATTGAGTTCATATTACTGGGTTTCCATTTAAGTACGTCCGCACATACACCAGCTGCATAAGGCTAAAAAAAAGGTAAATTGAAATAACAGCAGCTCTAATTGTTAACTCATTTTGATTTTCTTTTAATCTTACTTGTTTGGAAGGTTGAAAAATTAAACCATCGGGTACATGTAATAACGACTTTGAGAACTTTTCACCTAGTAAAGAGGTAGATTGCCGAATGTCCCAAAATTCTTTATTACGAATGCTGAATGGTTCCAACGGTCTATTGATCAATCCTTTGATTATAGCCTCGTATCTTGGTTCTAAAAAATTATGTGTTTGAAGGGATTTATTAAGTAAGTAATAAGCTCATTTAGGTATCAACAAACCTATAATTTCTTTTTTGATACAATTCAGTCGGTCAGGATAAAAGTTCTTGGAACCAATGTTATAATTCGAAATTTTAATTATGTCGTATATGAGGTAGCGCGGTATGGATTCACCATTGAGTTTGTCAATTACCATTTCCTAGTGTAAATATTTATTAAGATTATGGTATATTAAATAAATTAATTTAATAGCTTACTCCATCTAAAAGTGTGTCTTCTAAGTGTTGACTTAAATTGCCCGCTTTGACAAATGTTATGTTTTCGACTTGAAAACAAGTATTGTTTCTGTCAAAAAAGAAAATCTCATCACGTCTATTGATAAGCATCATGTATCTGTGGTGAAATAAGAAAAATATTAGTAGAAATAAGTATTATAAACACATGCATATGTATTGTTTACCGCGTGCCATCTGCTTTCCACGACACTCGATATGGTATCTCGCTTAAACGTTTTAAATTATTCTTATCCATAGATACTGGTTGAGCACCAGGAAAGCCTGATTTCTTCCATCCGCACATTTCTTGAACCTTTAACTGTAAATTTCCCAACCTTGGTTGATCAGTAACTTGTGCTACACCAGGAACGCCGCTCATAAAGGCGGCGTTTTTTATTACTAACTCCCTGCGACGCTTCTTTTTATGACCACCACCATTGGAAGCGCTCGGTTCCTCCTCTGTTTGGTCATCTTCTTCGAGGTCCTCTTGTTCGTCGCCATTAACATTGTTTACGTCGTCTGCTTTACGCTTATGCGAGTCGTAGGAATTTTGGTTACTTCCATCCCCGTCATCATACTCTAAACACCAAGCTGGTAGATCAGGCACTGTTAGAGGCTCTTCCTCATCATCGTACCGACGAAATAATTCATTAATATAGTCCTGTTTATAAATTCCTGGTGGACGTGCCTCCGCAAATATGGCTATGGCTGCTTCAATTGAGTAATCCAGTCGTTCCACTAAGTAGGAAGCAATCAAAAATCCCGTTCTATTAAAACCATGTGTGCAATGTACTCCTACAGTTTCAAAAGGACGTTCATTGACAAAACGGTCAACTATTTCAATAAATGACTGAGTTTGCTCTGGTGACGGTGTTTCTCCATGGCCGCGACACTGTAGCTTTACGTACTGAGCATCGCGTGACTCAACAATTTGACGATTGTAAAAGCGCGTTGTGTTGGTCAAATCTATCCAAAGACCAAGCTTTAACTAAAATTACATACTGTTATTGCCAAAATGATACAAAAATACCCATCCACAACAGCCAAATCGATTGCCGTATATATAAGTATAATAATATATATAAGTGTACATATGGTAACATAAAAGTAGTTGTGCATACAATATTGGCGACACGTTGCAGGCTACTAATACAAACCTTTATTGTTTTAAAATAGTCAAAAATCATTTCAGGATGAAAGACGCATTCAATTGGCATTTGATCATTGAATGCACTACTCAATGGCGTTTTAAATGCCAAAAATCTTTCAGCAATTAATTTTTCGCTCTTTCGTGGACAATGCAGCCATCGATTTGGTATCGTTCCAGGTCTTGAGTTTCGGGACATCTTCTTAAATTCAGCACTTTAACACCGAAAAAAGGTGTGTGCTTATAAATTCCGCAATAAGAAACACAATTTATATTTCACTCGCACTGAAGTTTTTTGTTAATGTTTTATACACAAATTTGATCAAAGCCAAAGGCTACAATAAAGTAAAATTTGCACTATGCTGTCACTTACAGCTGATACACGAAAGTGATGGGCTTAAATTTTTAAACGATAGCTATCGATTTTACTTGTTGACCTAAATAATACAAAATATTTATAGTTTGTAGCAGCAATTATTATGACTTTTAAATACTAGAGCATATGTATTGATTTTTTTTTATTAAAGAGTAAACAGTAAGTTTTCAAAATTTTTCATTTTCCTATTCGAATCATTCTATTTAATTAATTTCGGCACATATCAATCATTCTGAGGTGTTCCATTTCCAATTTGTTTCTAGTGAACTAATCTACTTTGCGGAGTTGCGGCGTTTTGCAAGCACTTATTTCTTGATACTAGCTATTTGTAAATTTTATTTGATTATAAAAAGTAAAATAAAGATAAACTATTATGTCAGACACCGAGAAAAATATACCCGAAGGTTGGGAAGTGCGCAAAAGTCGGTCAACGGGTAAGTAATATATGTGTTTTATACAATACTTCGTTGCTGAATGTTATCGCCAATGAACATTAGTGTTGTGTATATACATATTCACAAGAAAAAATAATTGACGTATTTTTAATTTTCTAGGATTGACTTATTATTTAAATATTTATACAAAAGAATCCCAGTGGGATTTACCGTCTGAGCCCGCAAAAAAAGAGTCGTCTGGTCCCAGTGAGGTCCGATGCTCCCATTTACTTGTTAAGCATAAAGGTAGTCGCCGTCCTAGTTCATGGCGCGAAGAAAATATTACGCGGTCTAAAGAAGAAGCACGTGCAATTTTAGAAGAGTATCGCAAGCAGATGGAGTCTGGTGACACTACATTAGCAGCACTAGCAACCAAGTACTCGGACTGCAGTTCTGCAAAACGTGGGGGTGATCTAGGGCCATTTGGTAAAGGTACGTATTCATTATAATTGTAATTGTGTACTGCATTTTTAACATTCATTTTATTTTAGGTCAAATGCAAAAGGCGTTTGAAGATGCAGCATTTAGTTTGAAGGTTGGACAAATGTCGAAAATTGTCGATACAGACTCCGGACTACATATAATTCTACGTACGGAATAAACAATTTATATTAACACATAACACTTCTACTCGATTTAATTAACTAAAATCGCATTTGAACATTTCTAATAACTAAACTGTTTTTATTTGTTCCGTATTATATGTAAATGTTTTTAATTTCTAATTACGTTCATATTGTTAGCTAAACAATTAATCCATTAAATTATCAAAAATACATATGATAAAATTAAAATATATCAAACTATACCATATTAAAATTCTATTTTATTCAGTAATAGTTTTTGCCCAGCACCCTTTTCTTTTTTCAGCACTGCACAATATGGCTTAAGGAGCTCTTTAAGTGCCGATTTTACAGCCTCAGTATTTTGCTCAAAAATATTTAATAATATGAAACAGGCCCGGTTTACATTCACCCAATCTTGAAGCTGAAAATAAATACGTTAAATTATTATAGATAATATATGCAAATCTGGTTTTACTTACGGTATCATCATTGAGTTTTTGAACAAGGATTGATCCAAATGTTTCTGCACCATCGTTTTGGGAAAGACGTTCTTTATCATTTTTGATAATCTTTTTCAATACAATATGCAGACCAGATTCCTCAATGCCTCGTACTGGTACTTCAGCAGTTGGTTCTTTATTCTCATCTCCTTCATCAACGGATGAATCAATCTGTGGTTCAGTAACGTCAGCAGAAGCTGCTAAGCGTTTTTGTTTCTTCACTTTGGTTGCGTCTGAAATTATTTTCTCTACATCGTGGCTGCTTTTTGCGTTTTTCACCTTCCCTTCCTCTTCTGCAGCTACTGTCCACGTTGCATCGACAATAATATCAGCAATGGCTCTAGAAGCTTTCTCAAAGTACTCCTGGGTTACTGAAAGGAAAATACAAACAAATATCGGCTGTGTAAAAAGTGGTGAGCATAATATTAGAAGAACACATACATTTCTTCAATATTTCAGCGGTAACAAGACCTATATGTCGATTAGACAGCCAGAATTTTGGATATTCAGAAATGGCTGTAGATAAGGGCTCTTCGATCTGTTCGAATATTTCTTTACGTCTAACATCTGTATCTTTTTTTCCGTATTGCAATCCCTCATTAATATTAGTGATAAATGTGGGATGGAAACAATTTGTATCAGCAGGCACTACAAACCATTCAATGACACGACGACCCCATTGATTTTCCATCAATGTTTTCAATTCGGGATGTAAATTGTCATATATTGCTTTCTTAGTTGCCTTTGTATCATCAAGGCTGTTTACCAAAGCTATTAAGAAAATATGGCCATGCTCATGTGTACTAATTTTTATCAAGTGATCTTTGATGGTTTTTATTATAGCCTGAAAGAACGAAACATTTGGGGGTTTAAACTTCAAAGGTGTAAATATTGTTATGTTCATTCATGAAGTATATGTTCGTATTATTAAGAAATATAGATATATATTAAGATATATAATAAGATTATTAAGTCTATAAAAATAGGAATTCATGTTATTGATAATAAACATGCGAAGCATCTATTTAAAGCTGCCCTTTTACCGTAAATGGCTTTAATCAAATACACATATTTTTTTTTATTAACTTACCCGCCTATTTTTGGGAGTGGATTTATAAAAACAAATTATTGCCGCTTGAGTGCCCTCCTTAGTTGTCAACATAAGGGGTATTAGAGGCGCGAATGCACTAACGGTTTCTTCTATTTTATCATCTTCACATACTGTTAAATATTCCAAAATTACTGCATGAACCAGAGAATTATCCACTAACTGTTTGTTGGCCAAATGGTCGATGTTGGATTTAACAGCACTTAATATGGACTTTTTCATATCAAGAGAGTCTTTGTAAGTATCAGCGAGTGTTTTCACATCTTCGTCTTTTGAATTACGATATAACTCTCCATAAAATTCTTGTCGAAGATAAATGCGTTGTTTTGGGCTTGCTACGGTATGGTAGGCGTGGTCAAGTATTTTATTGGATATGTTGTGTCCAGCCAAGCGTATTACATTACCTTTGAAACTATCAACAATTCTTGATTTTATAGTAGGTGAGCCATATTTGAACATTCTTAATACGCAAAAATGAGAATATTTAGATACACACATTTCAACGACCAGAGGTAGTAGTTTCTGCAAATATATATTATTATTATTATTTATTCATATATTTAAATAAAAGTAAAAACATGTATGAATTACCTCGGATAGTTGATCTCGAAGTGAAGGCGAAGAATGCTTCAACATGCATTGTATGATACGTGCAGTATCATGTGCCATTATTAACTTTTTTATCACACCGCCACGATCCAGAATATTATATAGTTTTTCCACCAACTCAGATTTCTTTTCTGTACGACGACTTCAGTGATATAAATGTGAATTAATTGTTTGTCAGAAGTATAAGAAATAACTCTTAATTACCATTTTAATTTTTCATAAATTTGTTTAGCTTCCACTGAAACTTCATAAGAATCCTTGGCTTGTTTTCGTTTAAGTTTCAGTTCTTTCTTTTCTTGCTTGAATTTTCGCCAGTCGGTTTTTTCACCATCCGCAGGTGTACTCCCCTTTTCACACATCTTCTTACCTAGGGCATCCTTATCAAATTTGCCAGAACCACTAAACTTTCCCGCAAATTTGTTCGATCCCGCTTTTCCATAGAATTTGTTTGTATCTGACTTGCCAAAGGCTTTTGGAGAAAATTTGGATTTCCCAACATTTCCCGTTGACTTCATCTTAGATTTTTTTGAAAATTTGTCTGCTTTGGTTGAATCTTCTCCTTTTACAGCTTTCTTTATTCCTTTATCTCCTTCGAATTTCAACGTTTTTCTTTTAATTGGCCCATCAGTGTCATCCTCCGACGCACGTTTCTCAGCTTTAATCATTCTAATATGCGATTTATTAAGCAAATAGGCAGATTTTTAAATAAAATGCAGTCCACGTGCGTTCAGAATGTTGTTTTCTTTATATGACGTGATTTAAAGTATTGGTATCTACAATTATTGCAACTCTGTTGATTCGTTTTCATGTTGTTCTGTATCGTTTACCGCATCGTATCATACAACGTTGCGTTTGTAAATTTCTGTACTCCTTTTTCAGTGCTTCTGTTTTTTACCATAATTTTCTTGGCGTCTTAAAAAATAAAGGTACATTTTGTATAGAAAAAAGCACTTTACTCGAAAGTTTTTGAGCTTGAATAATCATTATTTTAAAGGTCGAGAGTTTAAAAAAAATTTCTCCAAATAGGAGAGAATAATTTGTGAAAAAATTATTTTCAAGTTTTAAAGCGGTGAAAACTAAAATGGGGAGAGTACATAAGAAAAAAATTGCAGAATATGCGGAATCGGCTGAAAATGAAAATGAACAAGATGAGGAAACTAAAAAGAGCGCCACAGTGGAGTCCAATAGCGATGAATCGGAAGTGGACGCTGGACGTGAAGAAGGTGATGATGGGAAAAAAAAACAAAGCGTTGTAAGAGGTCAAACACATCTCGAAGGGAATACCGATGATGAATTCCATTCCGTACAGGGTAGCGCCACCGATGACGACCACGAAGAAGAAGGAAGTAGCGTTAAGAAGGGGAACAAGCGCAAAGCAGCGCCAGAAAAACTGACCGATGGTGACAACGATAATTTGGATAGTGACGATGAACCATTAAATGGCGGAGGTACTGGTGGTAGTGGAGCCAAGAAGGGGCGCAAGTTGTCAGGAGGCGGAAAACAGAAAGCTGCGGGAAAGAATGGCAGAGCCGCTGGTAGGCGTGGCAAAGGCAAAAAAGCACAAACTAAGGCTCCGGTGGTAGAAGAGGATGACGGAGGGGATGAGGAAGTATACGAGGTACGGGCAGATTTAATTTATATATATAAAAAGATTTATTATTTAAACAACGTCGGTAATCAACAATCAATTAAATATAAATATTAAGATTTTATGTTGAGTTACTACAATAATTAGAAAACAAAGTAGGGCCATTTCGTCAAGAGTTCGTCGAAATTGGGTTGAAGTTAGGAACAAATTCTATATTAATATATAAAAAAAAAAAATAAAGCGCATTATTTGCTAATTTAATTTACCAGGTTAAAGATATAGTGGGTCATAAGGTAGAACATGGTGTTACATACTACTTGATACGCTGGAAAGGGTACACCAAAGATGACGATACGTGGGAGCCAGAGGATACTTTATCATGCCCAGATATAATTGAAAGATATACAAATAAGGTACTTATAATGGCAATATATTTGATTTGATTTGGATGTTTACTATAAAAATTGATTTTTTTTTTTAGCAATCGTCTAGCAAAACAAATAAGAAAAGTGGTCTTGCTGCTAAGAAAGGACGTCCTACAAAAGGAGAATCATCGGTTGATCCAAACAAAGAATGGGAAGTAGATAAAATAATCGATTATGCTGAAGAGAAGAATCAACGTATTTTTCGTATACGTTGGAAGGGATTTGGACCGAAGGCGGACACTTGGGAACCAGAAGCGAATTTGTCATGTGACGAAATCATTGACAAATTTATGAAACGGATGAAATCGCAAGAAAATGTATCATTTAAAGAACTTCGTGAAGAGCCGAAAAAAACAAAGCGACTTGTAAATGAAACATCGCCACGTACAAATTATCATAATCCAATTGGGCGGAAATCCAAACGCGCTGTATCAAAGAAAAGGTATTCATAAAGTTTATTTCAAAAATATACAAATACTTCATAATTATCTTTTTAATTTGCAGAGTTTATTATGGTGATAGCGATGAGTAATTTGAAGTTTAATCACATATTTTTTAATGTCTTTATCACGTTTCTTTTACCTGAAAGGATGTTTTTTTATATATGTGGCAACATCTAAGCATGTCGTGTTGCGTTTTAGTTCTTTAGTTTCAAAAATTTACTTTTGAATGTAAAAATTTTAACCGATATTGGTTTAATAGTATCTATCTCAAATGTGTCTATGTCACCTCATGTTAAACAAAACTTAATTTCACGGAGTTTTATAATTTAGAAGTTAAATTATTACTGGGCCGAATAGATTTTGAAAATTTAAATTCAACAAATAAATGCATATATATATATATACATATGTATGTACTTCCTCGGTGACATGATGTACGTATTAGTAGCAATACATTTATAATGTATATTTGATTTAAACGAATAAGAAACATTGAATTAAACATTTTATCAACTCTATGGAAATATTGCAAATTATTTTTTATAAAAAAAAACAATTACAAAAGTTCTAAAAATTGTAAGCAGTAGATTTATACAAAACTATAACTCCACATGTTTTTAAGAATAAATATAATGAATGACAGCGTTTCAGTTTATACATATATTGACATACATATATGACATGTAGATACTACGGCTTATAGTGCCGAACGATCTTTTTTTTAACCAGAGAAAGGGATGAGAATTCGATTTTTTTATATGACTATTATTTTTGGCATTGATCCATAATAATGGACTTTAGCTTGAAATTAATTGAATGGATTTTAATAAGTCAAATATGTATCAGTGAAACTTACGTCATAGTCTCGTTCTTCCAAATATGTAAATTTTTCTTTCTCCTTAAGCAACGATTTGTTATAATTTATTTAGTTTTACTCCAAATTAAATAGCATAACATTTGCCATCGTAAAATTATGATTTTAATTATTTGAAAATGGTTTTATGTTAATGTTATAGTTGTTGTAGTAGCATAATGGCTTTATGCAAGCGCTGGCTGTAAACCAAATCCAGGACCTTTAGGTTCCTCAGTAAGTGAACTTGGTTCACCTACAGGTTCACTGGCATAACGACCGTTGCGTGGTCCAGGTGGTGAAGGTTTACCGGCCTTAAAGTCGGCTAAAATTTGTTGCATATCTTTAGCTGTTAAATCTTCCTGCATCGACGAAAGGTATAAATATAAAATTTAAAAGATGGATAATATAAATAAAAAGATATAACTTACGTAGTAGTCATCATTTATAGCCACCATTGGAGCATTAACACAGGCACCCAAACACTCTACTTCGGAAATTGTGAAAAGGCCATCCTTCGTCATCTCACCGGGTTCAACTCCCAAAGTTTTCTGTTTTCGTAAATTTTATTGGGCTTTAAAATTAATAATTTCTTCCACAAACCCTTGTAATATACCTTGCAACATTCCATAATCTCATCGGAGCCACGCAGCCAACATGGAGTGGTGGTACATACTTGAATGTGGTATTTGCCAGTAGGTTTGCGTAAAAACATTGTATAGAAAGTAGCAACTTCATAGACACGCATATGCGACACTCCCAAGATTTCTGCAACCTTATGCATTGCCGATATTGGCAGCCAACCATATTGGCGTTGTGCCAAATCGAGTAGTGGGATCATGGCTGCCCGCTTATAGCCCTCTGGGTATATGCTGATAATAGCCTCAACCCGCTGCAAATGAAATACGAAAGAATTCCAATAAGAAGTTAATGAATAAAAAGATCAGATATGCAAACCAGTTACCTTCTTATTCTCCGGCGTAAAATCAAATTTGATGTTTGGATTATCTTCGGGTGAGTCACGATGTACGAAAAGATGATCACTTCGTTGGACTGCACTTGTAGTGATAGCGCGCATACCGCCAAGCTATTTACCAAAATTAAATATTAGTACATAATTTAAGAATAATAACATATTTACATTTTAAATTACATAACGTCTTATTTTTCGCTTTGCCAAAACATATTTTGGCAGCTCATGTTTTGGAATTTTATTGTCACTCACCAGCAAATTGATTGACTTAGATGCACAACTCGAAATCATTCTAACAAATATATAACAAATCCGTAGATAATAAATAATTTCGTGTATGCCACAGAGCAGCAAAATTTTCTATTGTTTTGACGACAGACAGCACGGATAACACACCAAAAACACCAGATTTTCAAATGATTGCAAGTACTGTCATAATCAGCTGTTCACTTGTTGTCAGTCAAATAATTGAACAGCGTTGCTAGTAATTACACCAGTGGGAAAGTAAAATTATACTTTGAGGTCCCAACCGGAATGAAGAAAATATATACACTGGGCAGAAAAAGTCTGCATACAAGGTACTAACAAATATTACTCTTTGAAAAATATGCTTTTATATACTTTTTAAAAAATCCTATTTATTTTTTTAATTTGCAAAACGTTATGAATTTCACGCTGTATTAACATTTTTAGCCGCCCTGAAGGGGCCCTTTCAGAAGGGCTTATTTCTTTTCCTTTGGCTGACATTGCATATTAATATAATATTAATAACAAATTGAATGAAACGAAAATCTTTTAAAATTGCTGCTTTTACCAAAAAAAAAAATGTAATTATAGCTTTCCGACAATTTCACAGTTGGTTTTCATGCGGGGAATTCCCATTTTAGTACTTGTACTCAGACTTTTTCTGCGCTGCCAAATGAGTATTTTTTGTAAATTTATTTATTTCAGATTATTGTAAATTTCTATCAGATTATGCAATAGACTTGCAATAAAGCATATACCATGATTTTGCTCTGAAATTTTGTGTAGAAAAGTTATTTTTTAACAAAAGAAAATAAAACATAAGCGTGTACTGCGTGTAAGACTTTTTCTGCCAAGTGTATATACATAAATTTAGTAAAAATTTCTTACGTTGCTAAATTTAAATGAAATAGGGGTTTTAATATTTGGCATTTACTCACCTCTGCAACGTATACCATAGGCTAGAGCTTGACTGCTTCTGGTAGCGGATTCTAATATAGCCTGTGCTTTCTTACTAAGCTCAGCTGGAACCGCACGTTGTGTTTTCTCAGAAACCTTAAGAATTTAAGGTTTGTGAAATATATCAATATGTCTGCGAAAATGATCACATTTATAATGAATTCTTCCTAAAATCATTAATGGGTTTATTACCCAATTTCACTCGACCTACATTTTCTAGGACTCTAAATTCGTTGGCCTTAGCTATTATGAGTACGACAAATAAGGAAAAGTTCAATAAAATTCTTTCAAGGATAACGGACAATTTGGTCTAATTACATGGAAAATAATATACCTAGTGATTTGAGAGGCTGGGTTGAAGACATCCACCCCATGACTTACGAATTAGAGCCCCAGTCCCATAAATTCTTTCTTGACCACTATTCAGTTTATAGAATTTTAAAGTAAACCAATAGTTAAAAACTCTTGCAACTGCCTTCTTTAAAATGGACCGATTTACAAGTAATTTTCAACGCATGAGTTAGCCGTGGTAAAGTGAAAGATGAGTAGGGATTCAAAAAGCCGTTATATCAGAAGCAGTTCTACAAGATTCGTCAAATATGGAACCGTGTCTGAAAAGTATTACAAGACTAGTGTGTCCAAAGTTCATTTGAGAAACTCGTAGCTTAAGTGACTAGTGAATTATATCGTTTAACGTTGGCGGCAACTATTATATTTCTACTTTTGGACTGATCACTTCAAATATGTCGGTAATCAAAGACAAACCACAAATTGGGAATCCCACCTTTTCATGTCTATATTCAATAATTTACTTATGATGAGCTTAAAAGCTACAATTTCTTCGTTCTTTCCTTTGAAAAAAGAAGTAAATTTATTTTTACAAACGTGTTAAGAATGTTAAAATTTAAATGAAAATCCTTTGTGATTCATCTTCATGTAACTGGCAATCGTTGAGGACAAAGGAAAGTACTTACGCCAGTTTCAACCATTGTACTTGTATAAGTACGTGCAGGAGGGCTTGAAGGTTTGTCAAGGTTAGTAAGTAAAATATAAATCATCGTAGACTGTTTACGCAGTAGTACGATATGCCATGAAATAAAAGAAGTTTAAAATATATGAACAGTTACAGCTGCCAGACGGTTTATTAACATATTCGCTAAAAGACCAATAACCTGAAAGCCGTAAGCTTCAAGTTTTAATAATTATTTATAGATTTTTTTTTCTTGGAAGCTTTCAGTACTTTCTGATTCCATATGATTTCTTAAATTATTAATATGTGTACAGATATATCGATCTTCTAGTTGACGTAGTTGGTTTTTTGATAAACAAAGCAAAACTTGAAATGAATGAAATACATTTCGGCTTCATATTGTTCAAATTCGCTAGGTTTTCTTACAGATTTAATTCCATCTTTTAGGTCATCGAGGGGAGGTTCTACCAGGTTTCCATTGTTCAGCAGATATTCCTACATTGGCAAGTTCATCAGGACTTGTGACAAAAGAAATGTTGAGTTGTTCGGCCATCGGGCTCAACATCTTCTTGAAGCGGTGGAGTCTAACGCCAATAGCGCTGTTTGACTGTCTTAAAAGATATTTCCTTTTTCTAGACACTTGATCTGGGCAATAAAGTTTTCGTGGCGCTCACAAGTTCTGCTGCTACCGTTTGGAAAGGAGGAGGTAGGTTCCTCCTCTACAGGCAGAGGAACAGCCAAACCTTCTACCTTCATAGAGCCCTTTCCTTAAGTACGTACCCAACAATGACATAAATGTGAGAAATGTGATGAGTGCAACGAACCGTGCAGCGAGGGCTATTGATTAATTTAATGAAACATTTTCACTTTCCATTCGTTGTTTTTTCTGCACGTCAGTTGCATTTCAATTGTCCTTCGGTTCGCGTTCGCATCAGAGGCACTTATCAGACGTGTCAGAGTGTGTGTGTGGGGTACGCTTTGAGGACTATGTTCTTGTTATAGCAGAGTGCCATATGTACTCTGACACTGGGAATCTTGGGGCCTTTGGTATTAGCTGGACTGACGGACAGTTGGATCTTAGTGGTTTGTAGTCGAAAGAAGATAGGGTGATGTTAAGTTCCTCATTGTGCTCTCTTAATTGTAACTGCTAAAATTAAATCCCCACTTGATGAATAGAATTATAGTCCATGGTGGATTTAAATCATCTAACGACTCTTAAAGTATTAAACCTTCTCGATATTGTATAAGTAACGTGGTATTATTTGACAAAAGGGTTCGCTTGTTTTCCTCTACGATGCGATCGCATTGAACTAAAACTTCTTATAAAGACATTGACGATATTTTTCTTTCCGCAAAGTTATTGTGTTGCTTTTAGCGACTTAAAGTATTCCACTAACATTTCTGGGTAACGTCTAAAGTGCTTCTGCTAATGGAAATCCGGCGCAATGAAGTAGCCTCGTCTTTCGTGTCCCACACGTTATGAGGTTTTAAGGGTATCTCTGGCAAAAGGGACGTCATTGGGATTAGATTTCGATGGAATTTTTCCATATAACCGTCGTTTGTCTTTGCCCATAAGCTGGCAACTGATCTACGCTCTTCAAGTATCAACTATTATAAATATACGCCGTAGAGTTGTTGGGAATTAGACTATTCAAAAAATCCGATAGAAGATGTGTTGAACAGTAGAACGGCATACATTTGTCTTCAAATACTGTTAAAGAATGTTTGTGCGTGAACAATGAGCAGACGCGCCTCGTGCTAGCATGATACTGGAACATGTTATTGTACAAATGTGGTTAAGTGACACAAATTACGAGTCCATATAACATTTCTGCACTGCCATGCAAACATACATCTGCCTGTATGAATGAATCAACTCGTAAACGGATTGTGAACGCGTCAATGTACGTGCTTATTTTTCCAATTTAAGTAAAAATCGAACATAAAACCTACACGACCGATATAGAATTGTAAAAGCCGCTTCAAAGAATTTATAATAATCGCGGTGTGTGTATGAATAGAGACGCGGCACGTCGAAGGCGAATACGAAATATTAAATTAGATTATAATTAGCGTATAAATTGACCGTTATCAGTGATCATCAGTGGTCAATTCTAAGATCGATTCAGCCGCTAATATATGTACGAGTAGTGAATTGAGCAGAGTCGACTCTTCGGATACGCGCATTCACCATGCCGCTGTCTGGCCGTATGGGAAAAACACCTGCCGTTGTTATTGTCGTTGTTATTGTGAAAGAATGCCAAAGAAGCAAGCGCTGCAAAGAAAGCGACACAAGTTTTATACATACAATGTACCCGTGCCTAAATTTCGCTTCACTTCGTCTCAGTGGTGTCTCTTGGCGTATTGTTGGCTGTTGGCTGTTGGTGTCTGAGCAAATCATATGCTAGCTTTAGTGGCGCTCTATTTAGGTAGCTCTCTTGACTTACCTACACCATACCAGTAAAGCTTGAACGAAATTCTTGCACTGGACATTGTTGATGCGCTTTCGACCACTATAGGGGTGTGTGTCTGTGTGTGCGCTCCATGTTGAGTGATCGTACAGCGCTAAGCGTTCCAGCATGTTGAGTTGATTGTGGTTAGGTTTGGTCAGTGGCGGCAGGCTTTGCGCTTCCCAATATCACAGTTTGATTGCATATTTTCGATTTAGTTGCGTTCAGCGTTCAATAGTGGCGTGTACAGCGTGTTCGTTGCGGTGAAAATAAAAATTCGGAAAGTGAAATTTACAAGGAAACTAATTCAGATAAACTTTAACACATCATTTGTGAAGTCGTTTTTTAACGATTTTCGAAATTGTGCATCTATTTTCGAAGTAAGTGCATAAGTGCAGGATATAATACTACAATCATGCTGCTAAAGCTAAATTACTTACTATTAGAAATAATCAATAATTGTGTTATTATCTAGCATTTTTTACAAAGAAAGTTAAAAAATTTTTGTAAATTTCTCTAAAGTTCGACTTTTAGTAATTTTCAACGTCTTTTAAAAATATTTTCATGCATATTGTTTATATTTTCTTGTCTATTGTTTTTGTGTACTGCCGCTGTTGGAAACTTGTTGATGCAGTCATAGCTGATTAGTGCCTTGCTCACAAGTTTGTCTCGACTCACCTACTTTCCGAGTTAATTTGCATAAATTTTTAAGAGTTGTTCACATAGTTCTTTGAGACATCTTTTATTTTGTGCTCTTTATTTTAAACTGTTATTTATGTACTGTGCGCTGTGAAAGTGGCTTGTATTTTGCTGATATATCTACAAATTTCTAAGTTTTTCGAATTTATGCAAGCTTCCGAAGTTACTGTGGGTAAATTATAAAATGCAGTAAGAATTATGAGCAGTCAACTGAATTTGATGGGATGACATTTTACAAATATTTTCAAAATTATTTCTGCCTTCAATTTAATAAATAGATATCCTTCCGGAATTCACATCGGCATAATCTGCTCCAATGTGCTTTGAAATAGATCATCTCGTGGAGGGTATATTTATGCAAAAATTTTTAAAGCGTATACAGCTTGGTAGTGCACAGGAAACGGGTGTTAGATGAGTGAGAGTGTGATGAGAGATGAGATTTTTTTTTAAAAAGGGAATGCAAAGATTTTATTCATGCCATGCGGGGTCTTTGTGCTAGCCGAATATATGTATAATTGGTATGTCGAAGCCAAACACAGGAAGAAGTGGGTACTTAACTCCCAGTAAATCTTTCATGGGGAAAGAATTTGTGAAATAAATTACGCATGACGAGTCTCTTTTTATAGCACATTGACGTAACCCACGTGTAAAATTTCTTGAGTTATTATTTTAGAAAGTGCTTCCTAGGAGATGGTTCTACTTCTACTGCTTTATGCATACAGTTGAGAGAGAATCTTGGAGAGAATCTTTTTATGCTTTTACTATATATATAGATCGGCAGTTCCTCAACTGGTCCAACGTTGATGGAATCTAATAAATATATGTATTATTCTGCTACGATCAAGCCTTTTTGCTGGACTTAAACGTTTAGAAGAATTTCAAGTAGACTTTTTAATATTCCGGTGAAAATGATGTGCAACATATCTAAAAAGCTAATGCAATGTGTTAAGTCGAAATTTGTAATCACTTGAGAGATCCAGGCTGTTTAGTAAGGAGATAAAACAAACCACAATTATGTTTGTAAAAGATAAAAATCCGAAACCACACGGTCTTACAACTGCTCGAGGCCCTTGTTTTACTACCACCATCAAACGTACTCTTTTTTGTCAAAGAATACGTCGCGAACTTAATTAGCGTTTTACTAAAATGTTCCAATTATTTGATACCTTTTATCTGCTTTTATCTTCCTTTTCTTTAAATGAGGCCCATTTGGCTTCGAGCATCTTGTGATGATCAAGTATCCCTACTTTGAGACAATAGAAAAGTTTTCTTCGAACCGTAGCTGTAGCTCTCAGCTCACTATTACTCAAACTTGCTCAGATTTTGTTGCTGCTACACCTTAGAACTTAGTTCGATTGTTGTCTTCCAGCAAATTGACAAACTTCCATCAAGTTAGGACTGTTCTTCTAAAGCCGTGCAGTCATGCTCACTTCCTCCACCTTTACTTCTAATTACTTCGAATTACGTTTAAGTAATGCTTAAGCAATTTATTAATTATGTAATTATAATTATATATGCAAATCTGTAATCTGAATTTTGGTTTGCATACCCCCACTACATTTATTTACAACTTTCGCTATAATTTTTCTGCATACGTACATATGAATAGTCATATACCCTGTAGGAATCGCGAGTTAAGAGAGTAATGACATCAATTCTCCCACATATTTTTCTCTTTACTATCTGCAAACATAAATACGCTCAGTTGAAGTAATTGTATAACAGAATTGTTTCCAGAAGTGATTATTGCCATTATTTTCACATGTGAGGGGGGGAAGAATCGCACAAACTATATAGATATACCTCCTAGAATATATTGTAAATAATTTATGTAGTTATTTGGGCTTTCTATCCGCTGTGCTGGTGGGATGTCAGCCCACGAGATGTGCTTGTCACACTTAAAAGAAATTTCACTTCCACATTCAGGCACTTACATAATCCACGCAAGCATTTCACTACTAAATATGTATATGACGCGGTAATCATTTTGAATTTTTAGTTGCTTTATTGTTGTTGGCAAACAATTTATACATTATCATAACGGAACTGTAATAATATTCATACTTGCTAATGGGTTCACACACACTCACACACGTGGTTAGCAATCCGCCTATACACGCAGAGTTACCGCACATTAAAAAAAGTTGAAGAAGAAAGAAACTAGATGACGAAGAAACGTTAGTATGTTACCAAAACGCTAACAAATTACTCTTGCTCATTAAAAATTCACTTTCAAGGATGACAGCTTAGCTTGCACATACACACATATATGTATATACATACTATGTGGTTGTGCTTTTGCGTAAGTTTTGCGTACACATGGGAATCATTTAAGCGATTAGATAGCGTTGCAATGAGTGTGCGCATCTGTTAGTATTATGTTGCTGACGCTGTTATCTAATATTACAAAATTATATTTAAAGCGTCAACAAGATTGGTTCGGTCATAAGTAGCGTCAACGGCAGGCTCATTAGCATCAGCGGCAGCAGCAGCAGCGAGCTTTAGCTTCTAAATTGGAGCAACGACCGGATATGCAACTGTCATGCAAATGATGTCCGCACACACACACATACATGCATACACAGTTTAATAGTGTGTGTACGTGACTTCCCGCCCATTTAGGTTCGGCGTTAACCCACTATGTGAAAGCTGTCGAATTTGCCAAGAAAGTGTTTTAGCACTTAAGAATCATGGTTATTGTGGCAATCACACATATTTAGATTTCGTAATTCGAAATACGGAAGTTGGGGCCGAATGGAATGGGCATGCGGAGATCTCTTCGTCGGCTACTGGTTTATATCGGTTTATACAATAACGGAGAAAGCTCCACACAAATGTTCGACTTTGGATACACAGGTGATTCTGAAAAGCTGACCTTTCTGTTTGCTTCGGTTTATTATATTGGCGGTTCGTATGTATCATCCAGCAAAGAAATCTTAACTTCAATTATAATTTGCATCGACATTCGCAACTTTGATGCAGTTGGTATACTCGATAACATGAGCTCATACATGCGCTAGTGACGGCTAACTTGTGATTATTAATTTTTCAAACTCTGAAATTGGTATATTTTCTTCTATAACGTATACACTGGCGTGAGCCTGGTTAATTGGAATTCATATAATGAACAAAATTTGTAAAAGCTCGAAAATAAACAACTACATATTGCTTTGAACCATGAATTTTTCCGCTTCTATCTTTTTTTTTTAACTCTAAAGTATCGGCAACTTCCAAGTTATGGTGTTTCTAATTTATCTATTTTAGTACAGCAAAAGCGATTGATTTTTCGGCATGAGAGAAGCTCCCTCAAACATTTAGCAGACATGTAGGAGGTATGCTATAAAAATAGTAAGTGGAGAATGCTAGAATTTATTTAGCACTATGATTGGGAACCACTTTGCGAATATATGATGCGGTATTAGATGGAAGCGAAGCATGCAAAAAGCTTCTTCCAACACGATTCTACAGCGTTTCGTTTTAACTAAGCGAAACAAAATTAGAAATGACCTGTATGAGAGAAGCATCTTATTTGATGAAACCAAGCAACTTGTTAACTGAATACAATATTTTCTTGCGCAAACAGTAAAAACTTTCTGGACAAAGGTGACTCGAACTATTTGGCTCGAATACCTAAGTTTCAGTCTATTAAATGCTACTCCTCATAAAGCCTGTCCTTGCTTAACTGTTACAGTCTCAAAATATCCTGGTGCTAGAGAGCTTATAAAATAGGTGTGGTTCTCCAGCGTGTGCAGAAAACAAACTGAGGCGCTAGTGTGCCATGAAATTGTAATATTTCTTTGGGCATATGACTTTACTCAAGCTGTTCTGAAGTGAGAACACTTCCAGGGCATTATTTTAATATATGACATATAAATGGGGTACATATTACAAAAATAAAGTTGCTGAATTGCAAAACAGTGACTAAAACCATATTCAAAAATCGGTTAAAAATCAGTAAACAAAAATCATATTCGTCTGATTTTTAGTTTGTAATTTTGATATAAAACACTTTCTATTTTATTAGCAGATTTATACAATTTATATAAATACATGCACTACAATTTGCAGAAGTTAATAGGGACTCAATATAATTTTATTAGTCAATATTTATAAACACCATCACACCAATTATTTATTAATTTATTTGTATTATTCGAAATATAAAGTATATATGCTACCTATTTCCACCATACCCTTTTGATTTCATAGCAGACTTTCTTTTATTTATTTTCTTTATTTGCTAACAAACTCAAATTAGTGAATCAATATGCGACAATGGCGGCAAAATATGTGCGAGGAAAAAAAACAGCAACAAAAAGAAAATCACTTATGTGTTTTTATGTGTAAATACCAGCCATATTTGCCGGTCGTGCAAAGAAGAAATGCAAACAAACTTCTACTTTCATTGAAGAAATTCTCAAATATGAATAGCAAAGAAAATCGACCTAATTTTTTTGTGTCCAAATGAAAAAGTAACCAAAGAAAAAGGTTTGTGTCTAAAAATGTATATGTGTTCGTGGTTATGACTACAAATATGGGCACAAACTGGCACAGGCAAAACAAAAAATAATATATAAAGCGGCGTTTATTAATATCATTTTGTAATAAATTAATAGGGACAAATAAAATCAAACAAAAATAAGCAGAAAAAAAAAAATAGAATAATTTGTAAAATTTTTAATTACTCTATATTTTTTAAAGTCGATTCAAGTATTTGTCGCATTACACAACATTAGAAGAATTACTATACAATTATAGTAAAGCTTATACCCAAGTCAACACTCTTACCAATGATTCACTTCCACTCTCTGCCACCCCATATATATCTCGACCTGCCAAAAAAAGCAATAGAAGTGTAGTCTACTTTTCTTAATTCGTTACTTTTACAGTAATCAAGTTAAATAGCTTTGATTTATTTCTTTATTTTATAATAAATAGCTCCGTAGACTCTACCTCGCTATTACAATAAAGCTCTCACTATTGTGATGTGTTTTTAGAAAAAGATTAAGATTTTAGTAAGAAGAATCAGCAACTAATTCGAACTTATAATATGATATATATGTTGTCCTTAACCTTTCTTTGTTTACCCAGTATTTTTTACATATAGAATAGTCGGCTTCGCCTGATATTTCTAGCATTGGCCAATTCTAGTTCCAAAAAATTCCTTCCGCAAGAAAAGGAAGGGATTAAATGCAATTTTCTATTCTCCATAATTTTCAAATATGCTACGTTCACTACTATAATATATACATATGTGAAGAATCACCTTGCTCTAACATCGTACAATAACTCGTAGAAGAAACTTTCTCGCACTTCTATTTCATGTGGAAATGTCGAATTCTTGTCTACTCAATGCTTATAAAAACTTCGCCTTACTTCTGCAAGAACTATATCGAAACATCCTCAAAATTTGTTCAGGCTTCATTCTTAGTAAATATTTTTATACTCTCGCAACATGTTGCTACAGAGTATATTAGTTCTGTTCACTTAACGGTTGTTTGTAACACCTAGAACTAAACGAGTTAGATATTGACATATATATATATATATAAATGATCAGGATGAAAAGACGAGTTGAAATACGAGTGACTGCATGTCCGTCCGTCCGTCCGTGCAGGCGAACACTTGGGTAAAAATTAAGATATTTTGATGAAACTTGGTAAACGTGTTCTCTGTTACCGTAAGACGGTTGGTATTGCAGATGGGCATAATTCTACATATGCCACGCCCACAAATTGCCATTAATCTAAAACAGATAAAGTGCTATAACTAAGCAGCAAATAAAGATATAAACGTGTAATTTGGTAAAAAGGATCCTAGTAAGATGGGGCATCTGTGGGCAAAATTTTTTGTAAAAGTGGGAATGGCCCCGCCCCCAATAGGTTTAATATATATATCTCAGAAACCGTTAAAGCTATATCAATCAAATTTGCTCCGAATAAGTTTTTCTAGCAATGCTTCATATGCTGAGAAAATTGGTGAAATCGGATAATAACCACACCCACCTTCCATACAAAAATTATGCTGAAACCTATTAAAAGTACGATAATTCGCAGAAAAAACATGTTAGAAACATTAAATAGTTGTAGAAAATATGATACGGGAGTATTGCATAGGAATCCTTCTAAAATTTTGATAATGGGCGTGGAACCGCCCACTTTTAGGAGAAATTCCATATCTCAAGAACGCCTTAACCGATTTCAATAAAATTTAGTATTGAAAATGGACGAAATCGGATAAAAAGCATGCCTACTTCTTATATAATACCATTTAAGTTTCATCGGATCCCTTCACTTTAAAGTAGATAAATCGAGCATCAATTAACATATTGGAACAAAGCTTTTCACGAGTAGTACTTTCAAGATTTGCCATCTCATGCGTAAAAGTAGTAGAAATCGGATTATAACTTTTCAAGCCCCCAGATGCCCAATATATGGACCTCAGTGCATTTGTCTGACTTTTTATCGAAAATATCGGAAAATCTATAGGATGTTATAATTAAATTGGAGGATTATTTCTCCATGATAATATTGTGCTCTGGTATCAGAAATGGGGAAAATCGGTTAAATACTTCCCCTAGCCCCCATGTACCTAATATACGGATTTTCAACCTGTGGATACACTTTATACCATATATTTCGGTCAATATGTAAGATAGCTTAGCAAAATTAAGTGAACCTGTAATATCCGATATACCATAGTTTAGCTCCGATATACTACATATAGTGATTTTCGCTATTCGAGCAGAATTTATGCCGAATATGTCGGTCACTCTGTGAGTTACCTTCACAAAATTGCGTAAAAACATGTTCCCTAATATACTTGAATAATGAAAAGGGTTAATGTGATCAGTGGAGATTCTCTACCCCAAAAATGTCTAAGCCGCTTATTCCTAATATAGTGATTTCCTTTTCTCTGGTTGACTTTTTTCTCATGTATCTAAAATATTTATTAAGCCACTGTGGTTGAGTTTATATCGCATATATCACTTTTGAGTTAATTTGGTAGATTTCAATACATAAATATATATAAACAACTCGGACACGAAGCAAAATATAACAATGAAAGTACATGAGTCTATGGCCTGTAATATAAGGTAATAAGATACCAAATATGATTGCAATCCATTGACAATTTCGTCGAATAATGAATGTTGAATTCTTCCGCAACATTTTTTAATATAAAGTTATGCCAGCACCTGAAAGAATATCCCCGCTTCTGATCCTTGTACATTGCGAAAGTATGAAATGTTTGGTTACACCCGAACTTAGCCTTACTTGTTTTCAATGTTTTTTTAGTAAGAAAAAAAATGTCAAGAAAAATCCAGTATACGTATTATTATACTTGTTTTTTTGTCAGATATTTTCGTGATTCTGAATAAAAATAGAAAGAAATATCTTTTCAAATACCTACCAGAGATTATTCTCGTTTTTGCGAAGATCTCCATTTGCAATCAGTATAATGTAAAAACAAAACAGGCGAAGACCGATATATTTTACTATTATTAAAACTACAAATATACTCTCCCAACTTTATACAGCATAAACTTATACCTCACCTGATTAAGTCCTTCATTGCGAGTAACATAAAGTAAATGCCACTTTCTCCATAAAAACGCCTCATTTAGCTCTCTTATCCATAACTTAACTGAACCGGAATGAGAAAATTGTTATTCTGTCGATTACAGTCATCAGTTATGTACATGTACGTATTATCAGAATCATTAGAAATCGATAACAATCAGGAAACAAAAGCGATATATATGTATATTTATGTATCTCGTCGTTGTATAAACTTGGAGAGTCAAGTGTCGGTCAGTTAGTCAAAGCGGGCATACACAGCAAGTGTGTTTCTGCACAAGTATACATTTAATTGGGTCAATCGTAGCCCATTTGTGGTATCGATAAAATTAAGTATGTACATATAACTAACTAAATAAGGAAATAAGAAGTGATAACAAGAAAAGCGGACAAATTATAGCATGACCGTGAGCTAGATGTGGTAAATGGGTTTGACAGTATTGGAACGTTCTTGCAATTTTTTTGAAGAAATACCTATTTTTTTTTACTTATTGACACTAATTTATACCTCTTTAATTAAAAGAATTTATGATATGTTTATTTTTTATGTCATTTATTTATTTTATATTAAATATAATATTATATACAGATAAGAAAAGAAAAAGTTAAACAAAATGAAAAAAAAATATTTAAAAAATGAGTAAAAAACACATTTGAATACATTGCAGAATTATTTTGTTTAAAAACTAGAAAAAGTTTATTTGTTAATATTTTTATTTCAATATTTCCATTTTTAAAATACAATTGTTTGCACAGAATTAAATTTTTTTTATTTATTATCTTTTTTAATAACAGCTAAATATATAAAAATGTTCCATAAAAATATTTATTTTTTTCTGCTTCCATTAGTAACGTCTATGTAATAAAAACACTATTAAGGGCCTATATAATGTTATTAACCAAGCTAATAAACAAAATTGTCGTACTTGTAACTTTTATTGCGACTTACTACATGCACTCATCATGTTAATGTTGTTGATATAGTTGTTGTTATTGTTGCTATCATTATAATTATTATTCTAGTGTTACAGCAGCCACTTTTGGTGAGTGACTATAATAGTTTTGAACTGGTTTTGCTATGAAAAAGTGATGATTTACACACGCATATATCTGCCTCTTTGGTCTATCTAGTTCTTCGGTTAGTGTTACAAGAATGCCAGCATTACGGCCAGCGCTTCTGATTACGGTATTGTGGACTGCTGCACTTGCTTCCAACACATAGTTAATGTTGGCTGGTTTTGTGAGTACAATGGCCATTATGTGTATGGCGAGCGGTTATTTGTTTTTGTTAGCGCCGCGATTTAATTTGGTCATCACCACACACTTTCTATCCGTTATTAATAGTAACAATAATAAACAGTAACAACAAAAAGTACAAATAACATTGCAGCCCCGAAGTGGCAATAAGAAAATGATAAAAGCACGCACATACATAAGTATGTATAAGTAGTACATAAGTATGTATGTGCGTATATATGCAGTTAACTGTAGTTATAAAATTTCACCTCTTCTTTGGAGACTTCCGTCCCACACAAGCACATAACACAATTTAAGCCTTCTGTTATGCATATGTAGATTTGTGGGCACACATGTAGGAATGTGTGTTGGTATGTCGCGTAGAAGATTTTGGCTACCTTTAACACACACATATACATATGTATCTATATATTTAATTTTAGCTGTGTGGCCTTCTCGTTGCTTCTACTTCATCTGTCCGATACCAATAGTCACTACCGTTTCTTCTTCTTCTTCAAATGTAACTTTGTTGATTTACATTACTTTTTAATAATTCGTGTTTACTTTATTCTTTTTTTGTTCGCATCTTCGCCTTCGTTTCGGTTGTCAATGCGTTGTTGAAAAAGTTCGTTTGCGCATGCGCGCGCAGCCTCACAGCATCACTTCAATACTCGTGCGTGTATACTTTCATACAAATATACATATTTATGTGTGCATGTGTAAATATTTTGTTTATTTGTCTTTCACGCAAATATTTATTTAATTTCACTCTCGTTTCTTTCAGGTATGTCATTTTTTGTATTTTCGTCAGCCCGTATTGTGACTAATGATTAAGAAAAGGTCGGGTTTTTTCATATTCAACATAGACAAAACGATTGTGGCTTGAAAGCGCGTATTGTAATTTCTATAAATTTGCGCTTTTACTATTTTTGCTATTTTTGGAATGTTTTAATTGTTTTTTAGCATTTATTGTTGTATATTTAAAATATGTACAATTATACATATGATTTATATAATTTTTTAATATATTTGTCTCACAATTTCAACGGTAATTTTACATATTTTCGTTTTAGACTTTTTTGCATATTCATACTTATATTTTGTTATTTTTTATTTATGCGCTTTCTTATTGTTACTCTTACATAGGTCAGCTTCATTTCATTCACTATGCAAACTCTTACATACATATGTAAAAACTTGCATATTTATACATATTGCATATATTTATTTACATACATATGTATGTGTATATGCAAAATGTAAATTTCGTTATTGTTATTAAGGAGAAATTTTAATTTTTTTATAACGTTGATTAGTTGGACACATTTGTTTGTAGTTTCAATTCAATCATTATTGTTGTTGTTGGTTTCATGCCATCTCTTCGTATATGTAGTGCCACTTTGGCACCATAAATGATTTTTGCGTTTTATTTTTGGCAAATATTTGTACCGTGTTGTTGTTATAATTATTTATTTGTATATATGAATACTCAAAAAAAAGTTAACTAATTAATAACAACACAATGGAAAATAGTTTACTGTTTTTCTAGTACTTAAGTGCTTGTTATGTAAATTTACTTTTCAAAGCGTTAAGGTCAAGCTGTGACTTTCGCTGAATATATTAAATTGTTGCAAATATCAAAAAAAAATTTTATAAACTTTTTCTTGTTTGCGTATTAGTTGTTTGCAGGCTCATAGAGGGAACTGCAATAATTAAAAAATATTTTTTGATAACTTGAGTAGAAATTCAGATATCTTGATGAAAATATCTCCAGACTTTAAACCGTTTACGTCGGTTTCTTAAACATAAGATGATTTAACGCTGAATATGAATGAAATCGGTCTACACCTTGGTCTAAGCCCCATATAATGTTTTTCGATTCTCTGGTAGACATTTTCATAATATATTAAATATTTTTTTCCAACACACTAAATTTAGCGCTTTCGGTTGAGCTTATATCACATATAATATATCTCATTTCAGTTAATTATGTTGATCTTAATATAAATATTTTTGAGACGAAGCAAAATGTAGTAATGAAACTAAGCAAGTAATTGACCTATAATAAAGGGTATAAAGATACCAAATATGAATATAATCCAATCACAATTTTGTCGAATAATAGATGTTGAATTCTTACACAACATTTTTATACTCCCGCAACATGTTGCAACACAGTGTAATATTTTAATATAAAGTTTTGTCTACACCTCCAAATATACCCCCTGCTTTGATCTTCGAAAACTGCCAGAGTATAAAATGTGCTGTTGCACCGAAATTGACCCTTCCTTACTTGTTCTTTTTTTTTAATTGTGTTGTCTTGCTTTATAGACGATCTCTTGAAGAACCCCCGCAAAAGGTTTCTGGTGGTGAACAAGATATCTCCGGTTCAAATTATCTGAAATCAAAAAAACCTGAACGATTTATTTTCAGCATAGATAAATACATGTAAGGAATAAAGCGATAGTCAAATTTTTGATTTTTGTCGAAATAGCGCCTTCTAAAATATCACTTTTTTCGGCGCTCTCGCTCGCTGAAAAGTGCCTTTATAAAATGAAAGTTTTTGTCAAAAATCTTATTTCTTCGTTCATTACTTAGGAATTTATGTAAGAAAATTGTAAATAAACTTCACAACGATCGGTCTAGCCATTTCTAAGAAATTATGCTCCCCTACTTTGAAAACACTGTTTCGAGAAAAATGCTTCATATCTCCAAAAATATTTGCCGAATCAATTTCGAAATTCAATCAACTTTCCGAAATTATAAATAAATATATTTACATTTCAAAAGTGCAAATCGATTTTGCCAGAAGAAGGTGCTGTTTCAACGTCAAAGCTCAGCCCTAAGGAAGATATTATCTCCCCAAGAGAAATTTTTTTCCAAAGACAAGATATAACAACCCTTCCGCATGGTAATCTTTTAAGCATTAAGCTTCTGCCAAAAATACTTTGAAGACATCTTATAGAGTTTCAAGATATCCGTGATATACTATTTCTTAGATTTATTATTGATCCATAACAACAATAAGATTTTACGTTTCTTAATAATCTAAATATCTTTCTCCTTACAGTTCTCAATCTTAATTCAGTATGCGTTATCAAGATATTGTGGTCGGCATTGTCGTCGTCTGCCTTATGTACTTCATTTGTGCAGATGCCAAAACAGTGCTTCGACGTGCAGACAAAATTTCCCACCCCTTTCAACGTCTGAATTTGCCACCTGAAGAAATCGATCCTAATGTAGCGCCACTCAAACCACAGCACATTGAGCCCCTCGATTCGGATGACATTTCTGGGCCAGGCACCGATGAATCCACACAATTCGCCGATGAAGTCGTAGATCAGGCAGATGAAGGAGCAGCAGCAGTTGCTGCAGCGGCAAATGAAGTTGCCAATGAAGGGACAAATGAGATAATAGATGCGGTAACTACAGCACCCGCGGTTGCTACACCGGCCGTGGCAGCAGCCGCTGCACCAGCCGCAGCATCCAGTAGTTCGGCTTCCAGCGCAGCTGTAACCGAGGCAACCACAGTACAGAACCAAGATGATCCAAGTCCGATCAGTAAATACTGTAAATGTACCGACGATCATTGCGATTGTTGCCGCCAATTCAATTTGCCACTGATACCAGTGCGTGGACCAGGTTGTGCCAAAATCACCTATTTGGGCAATGAGCGAATGTCCGTCTCGATCAAATATGGTGATATTACATTGGCGACTCGTACAATTTCAGGTGAGTGAAGAGAGGAAAAATCGCAGTAGTAGTGTTGGTGTTTATTTTATGCCTTTTTCCTGATAGGCAAACGTGCTAAGCCCATCTGCGTAGGTCTACCTGGTGGCTACTCTAAATTCTGTGGACGCGTTTACGGTTTATCCAGAGCCAAAAATGACTTTAAGGCTTGCTTGGGATTCGAACTGCGTGCTGAAGATGAAGTGGAGGCAGCTTTGCGTGTTTCTTGTTTTAAATTTGGGCCCGACGGCTTGCGAGTAGCTGAAGCTGAACCCTTGCCCGTCGAGGTGAACAAGGAAGAAGATGATGATGACATTTTTGGTTTTGGAGGTGAGTTATTTAATGAAAGCTGATTGAAAATATTTATTCATAATATAATTTCACTTGTAGCTGGTGGCGATGATGATGAGGATGACGACTACGATGATGAAGCTGAAGAGGCTGATGAGGAAGACGACGAAACCGACGAAGATGGTAATACTAAAATGACATTCCAAACTTGTTCTAGTTATATTACCCAAGTCTGATTATAGACGATGCTGAAGAGAACGATGATGATGACACTGAAGCACCTGCCGATGCAGATTATGGCGGCTTTAGTTTAGCCGGTTTACTCGATGAACTAGACGATGATGACGAAGAGAAGCCTGCTGCAGTACCAACACCAGCCATAGCCATTGCACCCGCTACACGAATCGCAGAACGTAAAGATGATGCACAAGGTAAAGAGGACAATGGCGCCGAAGCGGCAGAAGGTCATGTCGAATCCGTTGCTGAAGATGCTGATGTGACGCCAGCACTCGCGGCCACAGATGGTACCACTGTGAAATCGAAGAAGAAGTCGAAAAAGGAGCGAAAACAAAAGAAGAAGAAGGCCGCATCGATGGGTGATAATGATTTTGCCATCGAAATTTTGAATGGCATACTGGATTTTTTCAACTAAGCCTGCAAACCGGACTTGCAGGCATGTATGGAAATAGTGTAAATACAATTTATTGAAGCGAACTCATCATAGCGGTCGCAATAATTTATAATAAAGTTAGGTTAGGTAAAAAGTAATTAATTATTTAATTTATTGTATGTTAAAGACATAATTATGTATTTAGTAAGTAATGCGATGTATACGTAAGTGAAAGTTTCAAAATTTACCGAACAAATAAATCGAGATCAAATTGTAATTGAAAGTTTTGGGATCTTTTAGCTCTTTAAACAGTTAAAAAACATCACATTTCTCGCCCTGTTTCGGTATATCGGCCAAAATTAATATGTTTAGATATTTGATAAGCTGGTCTGTAGGTTCACCGACTCTCCTCTTCTTTTAGTTCAAGTTTATCGATTTCTCCGAAAACCTCACTGCTTTTCATGTTTAAGAAATTAAAAAGTTATTTCAATTAAAATTTTTTTCTGCGTTGACCGTAACTTACCAGGTCTGCAAAGGCATTCATTGAATAATTACTTTTAACTTCTTTAAATTGTCTGTAATTTTTAATTTTCAGTCATAAAGCTCCGCAGAAACCTCTGTTAACAAGGTCACTTCGATTAAAGTAGGTATTTTATATGATAAATGGCGGAATACAATATTTTCCATTAATTTTAATTGCATGCCTTTCACATGTAAATTGTCATGCGCAAAGTTGATTCGCCAGTCACTTCAAAAATCAGAAAGCTGTGTTTGGTGTATGTGTGTGTAAGCTTTTGTAAATTAGCATATAATAATTGATAAAGTTCGCTAGCAACAGGTACACAGATTTATTAAGCTCTAGGTATGTATGTATGCGTGCATGGTGCGTTCCAAGGACCATAAGCGACGTATACATATACTTCCCACAATCTTCGTTAACTTTACTGGATAACAGAAGCAATCTCAGTGTGAGACGCAATAATCAAGTTGTGTATTGCTTTGAGTTACGGAGGATGCGCCAGTCGTATTAACAATCGCGACGTTAGTTCTGTCATATCTAAACTACATAAAAACTAAACGAATAGGTCTTATGATAAACACTTTACTTGCTCTTTCGAAATAGTGACGACTTTGAAGCAAACAAACAACCTATGAGTTTACTTTTTTCTTCTTTTGCAACGCCAGAAGTTCTCCTTCATAATTGCTAATGATGATGCTAAATTGCTAAAAACTTATTCTTCAGATTTCTCTCTTCATATCAGGTAAATGCTCGTACCTCTTGTTTTCAATGGTTTCAATCTTATCCGATTTATGTTGGATCGTGTTTATGCAGATTATCTTACAATTTTAATTATTCGAGAAGTATTCGCAGAGTAATGAGAATTGAATACTATATGAAAATGAATGTTAAATCTGCAATAACCGACTCGTGAGTGAGTGCTAAGGCAGGTTCAACTAATGAGATAAACCAAAAATTATATCTTGGTAAGAATGGCACCGCTTCAGCAGTTCCTAATAATTAGTTCTGCTCACTTTAAAATGCGCCATATATATATTATTATTATTTATTATTATTGATGAGGTAGCATTGCCAACTTTAAAAATAATAATATAAAAAAAATTTACAAATAATGTAAGACCTGTAAAATTATGACTTATTTTTTGCTACACCGTCTGCATACAAATATAGAGAATTTTCAATGAAATGTTTAAATAAACCCTCCAGTCCGTTTTTTTTTTATTATCTCATATGTTCGTTTGTATGAATACGTATTGACGATTTATTTTGTTTTTATTTCGCATACTTTATGAGGCGAATTTTAGTGCATGAAGTACATATTGACGCTGCGGGACCTTAATAATTTTTGTGCATAAATTTTACACAAATAGTGAGTTTAACAGACTTCCGGTGTTGACTAGTGGCTGTCAGCACTAGATGTTGCATTAAGTACTTCAATACTCATTTTGTTGCCCTTTGGGGCATGAAACAATATTTGGTGATGCTGTCCAAGCATGCAACATACGAGTATATATCAGTTCACACAGAATTTGGTAATTTTCCGTAAGAATTGATATTGTAAATTTCATCTCATTGGGATTAATATAAGTAGAAAAGCGGAAGTATGTGATATCTAATTTAAAACAATCCAGGCGGTTGCATAAGAATTATAAATATAATTGTTTTCGAACTCGAAGTACACATTTCATATAAAAAGATCACTATATATTTCAGAAAGGTCATCAAAAGAGTAGGATGTGTTGTAGAATAACTTCGAAATAGACTAAGTTCAGTAAAATATCTACTATGGGTACAGCTCGCAGAAGCTACTTTGTCAAATACCACAAGATCATAAAACCAATAAAGAAAAATTTCGTCTTGTTACTTCCCAAAGGGTAGTCGAAATTGTGAAAAACTAAACGTGGATTGTTCATCAAGAATTGAAATTATTCGCTCTTCTCCACTAATGCGTGTCTTTTGAGTCAAAAACATGCCGAAGGGACCCATGAATTGTTTGTTCTATTAACATAGATTGGTCTTTTAAAACTCAAGGCTACAACCAAAAGTCCATATAAGCAGTACTTGCGGATTGAAAGAACTATCGATATAAGTGTAGAATATTATACCTGAGAAGGATAGGTAATAAAGTAATAATTTATAAAATAATGTTATCCCCTTTAATATTGAATGATTAATGAAAAACAGTTTCTATAAAAAGCAATAGTACCTTAGACATCTCTCGAAGAAGAAACGTTTTCATAATCGTTTAGGATACATTTTTACTGCTCTGTAAAGCCAACAAAGAGTTTTATTTCATAACCATCCGAATTTGCCAGATGAACATTAGAAGCGCGAACTATTTTTGGACGTACGCCAAGGGAATCACAAAACATTCTCTTATATAAAATTTGGCATTTAGTTTTTATACTCTCGCAACATGTTGTTACAGAGTATATTAGTTTTGTTCACCTAACAGTTGTTTGTACCACCTAGAACTAAATGAGTTAGATATAGACATATATATATATATATATAAATATAAATGATCAGGATGAAAAGACGAGTTGAAATTCGAGTGACTGTCTGTCCGTCCGTCCGTCCGTACGCCCGTGCAAGCGATAACATGAGTAAAAATTAAGATATTTTGACGAAACTTTTTACATGTATTCCTTGTCATCGTAAGACGGTTGGTATTGCAGATGAGCGTAATTGGGCATCTGCTACGCCCACAAAATACCATTAATCGGAAACAGATAAAGCGCTATAACTAAGCAAAAAAACTAAGATATAAACGTGTTTTTTGGTATAGAGGTTCCAAGTGGGGCGGGATATCTGCAGGCAACATTTTTTGTAAAAGTGGGAATGGCCCGCCCCTTAATAGGTTTAATGTATATATATCGGAAACCGTTAAAGCTATATCAATCAAACTTGCTCCGAGTAAGTTTTTCTAGCATTTCTTTATATACTGACAAAAATAGTGAAATCCGATAATAACCACGCCTACTTCTCATATAACAAAATTTTAAGTTTCATCTGATCCTTTCACTTTAAAGTAAATAAATCGAGCAACAATTAAGATATGAAAATCAAACTTTGTTCAAATAGTGCTTTCAAGATATGCCATCTCATGCGTAAAAATAGACGAAATCGGATAATAGTTTTTCAAGCCATCATATACCAATATTAGAATCTGTCTAGTGTCTCTATCTGACTTTTTATCGAAAATACCGGGAAATCGGTAAGATGTTGTAATGAAATTGGAGGATAATCTTTCCATAATAATAATTGTGTGATCAAGCATCAAAAATGGCGAAAATCAAGTGAATACTTCCCTAAGTCCCCATATACCTAATATAAGGATTTTCAATCTTCCTGTAGACTATACCATACATTACGATCATTATATGAGTTATCTCTTTGAAATTTAGAGAGCGTATCTTTCTGATAACAGTGTGTACATGTGCCTCAAATGGATAAAATCGGGTAAGCACTTCCCCCAGCCCTATGTACTTAATATGCGGATTTTCAACCTCTGGGTAGACTTTATACCATATATTTCGATCAATATGTAAGATATCTTAGCAAAATTAATGAACGTGTATTATCCGATATACCATAGTTTACTGCCGAAATTGTATGAAATTGGTCTACGAATTATCCCAGCTCCCATATGCTAGATATAATGATTTTCGCTATTCTAGCAGACTTTATGCCAAATATGTCGGTCACTGTGTGAGTTACCTTCACAAAATTGCGTAAAAACATGTTCCCTAATATACTTGAATGATGAAAATAGTTAATGTGACCAGTGGAGATCTTCCTTTACCCCAAAAATGCCGGATATAAGAATTCCCGACTTTCCACCTGACCTTAAACCGTTCATGTTGGTCAATATGTGTGACATTTTAATGAAATTAACTGGATATGTTTTCTTAAACAGAATGTGATTTCGCGCTAATTATGAAAGAAATCGATCTAGATCATGGTCTAAGCCACTTATTCCTAATATAGTTATTTCCTTTTCTCTGGTTGACTTTTTCCTCATGTATCTAATATATTTATTAAGCCACTGTGGTTGAGTTTCGTATCATCACTTTTGAGTTAATTTTTTTGATCGCATATAATATAATATCTTTGAGATCGCATATATCACTTTTGAGTTAATTTGGTAGATTTTAATATAAATATCTCGGACACGAAGCAAAATATAGCAACGAAAGTACATGAGTCTATGGCCTGTAGTATAGGTAAATAAGATACCAAATATGAATGCAATCCATTGACAATTTCATCGAATAATGAATGTTGAATTCTTACGCAGCATTTTTTAATATAAAGTTATGCCAGCACCTGAAAGCATATCCCCGATTCTGATCCTTGCACATTACGAGAGTATAAAATATTCGGTTACGCCCGAACTTAGTGCTTTCTTACTTGTTAGTATATAAATTCATTGTATTCCCCAAAGTTATGTATTCCTATCTGCTCATATATTTGTTTAAAACAATGCTGAGGTTTATACAAAATGAACACGTGAAATATATGATATATATGATATATGATATATTTCAAATAACACAGAATCGTTTAGCAGAATTGAATGTTGTCATTAAATAGTGTAATAAAACTTTTATTCCTGCAAATGAGCATTAAACATTTTTGGTGGATTGCAGAGGTTTTGTTTTATAGTGGTTATTTTCAATGAAATTATTTTGTTGTGGTTAATGGAAATTGAAATTCAGTTCACTTTGCATAAATTAAAACATATAGTATACATGGTTTGTTATACAGCAAACTAGTTTAACTATATAATATTATATAAATTAAAGCATGAACGCCCTGTAAAGCTCTGTTATAATAAATAAAGCATTTATCAGGAGGTGCTAATAGAAGTTAGGTTAGGTTATTGTTATTGAACCTCGATTGGCAGGATTTATTTATGAAATACCGTTAGGTCTACATAATAAACGAAAAATCTGATCCCATCACAAATATGTTAAGGTGATTAATTTCAGTACCAGATATTTCAGTGCTAAAGAAATTAGTTTCAAAATGGGGGAACAGTAGTGAATAAAGTGCAAATATAATTCACCTTACCATCTACGAGGCGATTTTGACAAATCCACTGTTCCTAGAAAGTGATCTTCTAATTGAGCGCAAGATGCTCTGTAGATCTTCTACAACTCATTCCGGACCAGAAGAATGTCTGGCAGTGGTTGAGTTTATGTAAGGCCACCTTGTTAAGATTTGACCACGACTGTCATCATCTCCCAGTCTAGTACTGAAATGTGGGTGCCCTTCCATGCCACCTTATTAGTTTTGCAGTGTCCAGAGATCACCTTGTCTCGGCTCAAGAGTCGAATTGAGGCATACTTCAATGCAATTCACAGTGGAGTCAACTAATATCTGAGTAGTTTTGAGCACACGAACATTTAGCTCGGATCCAATATTGGTCTACAATTTTACTTCTGAATTTATATCTACCAAATCGACTAGCGTCAAAATGGTAGGGTGGTCGTGAAGTCGAAGTTTTGAGTTTATAGAGAGTTTGCTATCGTAGACTCTTTCATCAACCTTCCTGTCTTTCCTACTACGCCACACTCCATCTCCGTTCCAAATACACATCCCTTCTAGGTATGAACGCGAAGCAGAAATCATCAGGCGCCAGCTTTGTGGGCAGTGATCCGAATAATCAAGATGGAGCAAAGTGCCCAAGGAATATCTTCGTGTATTTAAAACAAAGATTTAATATTGTTTGTGCGGCGTAAATGAAATATTTCTTTTTTAAAAATTTACGATATGCACGACATGTGAGCACGTGGCATTGCCTGTGAAATATTTAAAATACTTTTTACGCTTATTTATTTCCATAGCATAATAACTTATACCAGGTTAAGAAGGAACATTTTATTCAATTCATTTAACATTTTATGCACGTTTGACACAGTCATTTCGTTTGCGAATATTTTTATACACACACATACACATGTATTTAAAATACTATGCATTCATGTTGTTATATTCTGCAGAGAAAACGATTTAGCAAATCTCGCCAAGCCTAAAGTGGTCACGTATTTTAGTCACAGGTGTTTATTTAGTCCCAGTTTAGCTCCAGAAAGCATACGTATACATTTACATATCTGAAGTATGCGATTATGTGATTACTTTTTAGAATGACTTTTTTTGTTGGTGTCTCATAAGAATGTGTATATATTTACACATCTGTTTAAAAAAAAATAGCTACTTATCTTTTGAAGTTTACTATTTGATAATTTCAATAATTTTCGGCTCGACTAGGAATGAAAGAACCAATAGCATCCAAATAGCATTGTCGGTTTCCTTTTTTTTAATTCCTAAGTAGATTGATTAAAAACAGTATGGACCATAAAAACTTTATGTGAGAGGTTAAGAGATAAAAACATCCTATAAATTTTTCCTCACCAAATTTGGGTATTTGTACACTCAAGTTAGTCTTCCGCTCATTATTCCACGCTAGAAACACTCAGACAATAATTTTATAAATAATATAGTGTTAAAAAAAACAGCTTAGGCGTCTAGGTCTTCGTTTGAAAGCAAAGAAAGACTAATGTCTCGGATATGGTCATACAAGTACTATTTACGTTTTTATATCACTCCAGAGTTGTTAGTCTTCAGTGTGAGCGAAATTCCGACTTGGTTGTGTACCAATGTTCGAATTTTGAGATGTTTTTCCAGTGATCGGTAGATATTAGGTGTCAGAATGTAGCAAACCCATATTAGCCTCAAAATATCTACCCATACTTATCCTACATTGGCCATTTCCGATTTCGGGGACAATTGATTGCCAAAATTGGATATATAGCGAAATACATTGAAGTACCGGGACAACATTTATATTCCGCACTTGCTGAATAACTACATTATCTTTTATTCAAAAATTATCCATTAATATCCTTTATCAATGATTAAGTTTAGGATTTCTATTGTCCGCGAGTCTATATATTCGAAACCATTAGACAGCAAATGTTTAAATTTTATCGGAAATAATTATGTAAACCGAAAATTTATTAGCGAAGTATCATATATATATCACTTACATATGGTTTTAGATAATTTTAACTCTGTTGGTACTTGAGGGACATTTTCAATGACTGCTTGGCAGAGATTTGGACAAGTAAGTGGAATTTCATTGTGAATTTACTCACTTATTTCATTAGTAGAAATTTGATTTTTTGTTGCAGTTTCACTTTTACGGTTTCCTCGGAATTCGTAACGATTCAGTCTGGGCTACAAGTTGTCCAATTACCCTCATCTCTTTTAAATTCCATTTTCTGGCCAAAAACTACCAGTTGATTAAAAACATTGAAATTCTGAAAGCTGAGCAAAAAAGTTCTGTAGCATCCTTTATGATATCCATTACCGACAAAGCTACCCGTACATCCGTGTCAACGCAAGGTATTTTGGTGTTTAATTTAAGAACTAATGTCACTCCAAAATCTAAAATTGTACCAATTTATATATTATATATTGCACCAATTTAGTGGAAATGTGTATGGTCTAAAAAATTTTTACAAATTTCTATAGATTTTGTTAACAACCATTTCCATTTTGTAGTGAAGTTAATATTAAACTTTATGAAGAACCCAGTTTTAATATATTTTGGTCATATTTAAGGGCCTAGATTGTCTTCAAGTGGAGACTGTACGATCTTCGAATTTCAAAAGTGTATTCAAAAGTGGAGTTATTATTTTGAGCTGCGGCGTGTATACGAAAAGGTAATTCTAAATATCTACATGTATACAAACAAAGGATGTTAATGAAAAAATCATAGCGCAGGTTGTCATTATGTGAACACAATAAATCAGGTTAAGGATAGGCGAAAATGATGCGAAAAAGAGTGACAAATGCGCAAATATCTATAATAACATGTATTGGTGTATGTATATATAATATGTGCCGGCGTAGAAGAAGTTAAGATAAAGCTGTTTTATAATACATTTTGGCGTGAAAATATGTGCAAATCACCAGGAGAATGTGGGTGTCAGATGTCAAACGAAGCACATGAATTGTAACTCACGGCTAATATATTATACTTGAAATATATTATTGTATAATGTATGCATATATAAGTTTATGTGTTTCAAGTATGTAAAACTGTGTATATTTCACAGAGCCACACATAAATTATCATGAGAAGACCGCAGGGCGGCAACTGGCAGACAGCATCACTTGACCTTCCAGACAGTCACAGTTGGTTTCATGGCAAACTCACTCATATATGTACATATGTATTTGCATAGTTATATGTACATGCATATATACATTCTATATACTTTGGCAGTATCTCGGAGTATTTGTTGTACATATATTATGTACATTGTACACATGCGTAATTTGGAGTAATAGGCGAAAGGAATATTAAATAAGAAATTGTTTGCTTTAATAGATTTCTTTTTATTATTAAATTTAATACGAAGGCTTCCATTATATTATTTGAATTTATATTTAAGGAACAGATTCCAAAACAAATTTTAAGGATCTAAGAAAAGTGATTTATATCGAGATGTTTTTAACTTACCACAGTACGTTATCTTCAGATATCTCAGCCATTGTCTATAGATTAATTGAATTTACGCTTGGTGCCTGGTGCTTGGTGAAACTCTTTACGAGCAAGTTGAACAGAAAACTTGATTTTAAGGTTTTGTATTAAGTGTTCTCATTGGAGTATTTAAGAACTCAATATACTTAATCCGTCTGAAAAATATCCTTTCTGGATTCAAAGATGTCCGCGATGGATTCTGGATGGCCACGATGGAGGTGAAAGCCGGTGGGGTCGTTTTTTCTGCAATTCGGTGTCGAATTAGCCCAATATAGAGCCCTGTGACCATTCTGCTCTTCTTCAGTTATGGTGCCACTCTTTGTGCCTTACTATTCTTACTTACACCACTCATCGCGCCGACAATTTTCATGCAGCATACGACCCAAGTGGTTTTTTAAGATGTCTGTCACATTAGCTATCTCGGCCAAGTTCATTTAGCAGTCTGTCAATACGAGATCGTGGACTTTTGCCACATTATCCTCCGTGGTGAACGATGTGCTTTATGTGCGAACCTGTCGTTTGTACAACCTAACTCCACCGTGTTCAAAAACACAACGGATCAATACAATGCGTTGATCAGTCAGTGTTAGCTATTTGCTAAAACCAAACGGTACCGATCGGTATTGTGGAAATGGACACAATAACCAGTCTGCCATACATTGGGTCCGACAATCGGTTGCAATGCAACACCAGACTGAACTGTACCGCCCAACAGCTCTACCCGCATTCAGGTATTAAACCACAGCCACCACGATACTCCCCGAAGGGCCTACCACAACGAGTAGGTTGGAGCGAACTCCAACGGGCTTCTGCTCCCCGTGGTATCAAATTAAAGTCTCCGGTCAGACCTCGTAGCCGGGACTACTTTCAGTAGAGCTACCCATTCAACCCAGAATGCCGGTATTTGTAGCTTAAACTCAAATTCCTCTTTAACTAGCACTATTTCTGACACGACTAAGCCTATTTTAGAGCAAAGTCTATTTCAAATGCAAAGCATTTTATGGATTTTAGTCACCTTTTACGACAGGCATGCCTTATCGCGGGTTATTCTCATCCCCCGACCCACAGGAGGTATCCTCCGTGTTAGATAGGGGCAGTGAACGATGTGCTTTACGTGGGAACCTCCCGTTGTACAGCCTAACTCCACGGTGTATCCTCCGTGGGAGCCGTTTTCGAGGAACCTGGGCGTGGCTCAACTAAAACTGGCGTGCGACCACTTTGAAACTCATTAAACTAATTCTTGACAGTCGCCGTCAAAGGAGAAGAGTTACCGTTTGCAGCATCTAAGCGTTCTTTGATTTCACTTCAGTGAAATGTGGTGCTTTCGGGTGGTGAGGCTAAGTCATTATCGCGCCGGCCTCTGTCCATAAACATCAACTCGTTGTTTCAGGTAAATTAAAAGAAACCTTTTTATATTCTAAACACGGTGTTTATGAGTAATATTGAACTCTAAGCACTTAATTTGCTAATGAAATTGAATTATGAACATCAGGTACAAGTTTTGGAAGCATTTGGTTAAATGATGATGAGATGTTGTATCCAGCCTATTTGTAAGTTATTCAAAGCTTATATTCTAAGTTTTATTGATTAGAGATTAGTGAACTTTAATTAGTTAAAGTGTTGCTTTTAGCGAGTTTGGATAGTATTAAAACATACAGAAACCATATTAAAAGGTTTAATCCTTTATTAAAAAACAACTGATAACAAAAACAGCCTATCAATATATATGACCAACAACTAAATTGAATATTTCTCTGTATAAACGTGTACCAAAGAATATCCCGGAACACTATCTATCAACGAGGCCAGTGCGATGTCGAAACGAATTACTCACTCATTCTGCATATTGTTCAAATCTAGTTCCTTTAAGATTTTCATAATTTCCACAAATAAAACGATAATACTTGTATATAATATATACAGCTAGTTTTTTTACTTTACTTAACTTTATTCATAAAATCTCAAATGCAAGATAATTGATCAAAATCACTTTCGTCCCATTCAAAGTATTCCACGGACTTATGCAAACGTTTGATCCAATCTCCCAAACATTTTTATACTCACAGAACGATATTACCACCAGAGCTCTCTTCGATTTTTACATTATCGTACAGTATTATCAATACTATCGAATAGAAAACAATCTCAAGGACTCATATCAGATGAATCTGGTGTTTATTGGATGGTATTTGTACTATTTTCTGAAAAAAGTCTCGTACAAGGAAGGCATTGTGTGTCGTTGTATTGTTGCAGTGCAAAATCTACGAGTAGTTAACCCACGACACCTTTTTAATCCATGAAAACAGTGAGCACCAAATCCTTTGTCAGTCTTTGTGTTTTCAAGTCAAGCGGTTTTTTTCGTCCTTGGCACTTTCAGTACCATTAGCTTGATGTCTGGATTGTGTATAATCTCACCAAACCCATGTCTCGCCTGCAGTAATAAGTTAAGAGTCTTTGCGTCGTTGAATCCGTAGTATTATTCCACAACATTACATTGATTTAAAGCGTTTTGGCTTAAATATTTCTTTTTAAAAGTATAAACCACAGGCAAGTGTAAAAGATATGCTACCTACCAAATAAGTCTCCTAATTGATCTCTGTAAGAAATTCTTCCATTCCAGATATATAGGTTATTTGGCATTGCAACCGTTATCAGAAAACTACTTGAAGGTGCTTATAACAATACTTTTTCGGCTACAATTTTTCAAGTACCTGCCAAAGAAACATTTTTTCACTGATGTATCAAATTCAAATCACAATATCCATAAGTAGAAAAAACTCTTTCTACTAGCTTATGTTTTGAGTAAGTCAGAATGACGACTGAGTTCATAAAATATATTTGTTATAGCCTACTAAAGCTACTTAGTATGAGTATTTTGTTACGCAAAATATATTTGTGCTGGAACTTGCGCGAGTATGAAAATAAATGAAATCAATACACTCGGTCATCCACACTTAATTTCCATCAGTAAGTTCGTAATGTAGCTGGGTTTATTATTTTCGGTCTTTGCCATCTTAAGCGCCTAAAATACTCTTAGTTTGTGCATTGTCCAATGGGAGTCGTGAGAAGGGAAATAATACTTAAGAAAAGCATCGTAATTGCGAGATTTAGTAATTTGCTTGGTCCGAAAATCATGAAACAGAAAGGAAAAAAGGAAAGTGGAAGTAAAATAATAAATGCAATGATTCAGCCTAAAAGAATTGTTAGGATAATCGAACAAAAACAACTTCCCATTGTTTGGATTTGGTTAGAAAAGTAGTTTGTCTGCATTCATATACAGAATTATTAGTGGAGTGAACTGCGTAATTGAATGTATACATATACATATGTTTTTGAAATGGATATAGCTATTTACTGAGGTTGTGTAAAAAAGTTTGACAAAATAAATTCCGTTAATTTCATCATTTGAAAATGAATATTTGTATCGAGTAGAAGACTCATTAGTAAATATTGCAGGATTATTTTTGGTAAATATGGTTGTACAAAGTCCTTCCAAAAATATATATTAAATATATGAAATACAGCAATATTGAATATTTAATAAATGAATATAAATATAAATAAAATATAAATATAAATTGATATGAATATAAATATAAATTAAATATAAATAAAATATAAATATAAATTTATATTTATATTAAAAATTATATATAAATATAATAAATAATATTTTATAGAAAAGAGATTGCAGAGTTGCTTCTGTGGGGAAATTTCACCAAACCTAATACTTAATTATAAATTGATGGCGATAACGGGTACGTGTGCTATGAACAACATTTGGAAAGTATAGAAACACCGTAAAGGAATGTTACTTCCCTTATGTCGTATTGCAATTATTTCTACTTCTTCTAAAAGGGTAAGTTTCGTATGTATTTTACCATGGAGAGATTTTTTAAAATTACATAAAGCTTTTCCGCATCAGGCAAACTGGAAAGTTCTTAGGAATTGCATGAGGCGTAACTTGAATTAAATCCATATATTTTCTTCACATGGCACAATCTTCACATGGCACGTATAAAAGCGAATCAATAAATAATCTCTAGCCTTGCTTAAGTTGGATAAGTGTGGTGTATATATATTTTTGAACACGGTTAATAACTTTACAACTACGCTATTTAGTTCACCTATATTTAATTATGCGATATTCCTTTGGATTTATGAAGTCCTGAGTCCACTAAGCGGATTTTGGTTTGCACTTACAGGTCTTGATTTATTGAGTAAGAAGCATTTATTTGCCAGACCACAAGAGGCTAGGGTAGTGTCTAATTTTTCTTTTTGTCTGCCGTTACTAATGTTCCCTATTACAAATGCCGGTACTAGTATATATGATTTATATCAACTATGTTATAACAACTAATAATCTTCATTGAGTTGTTTCATATAACATTGCTTCTGCGACGACATTCACTATGGATATCAGGTGGGAGTACTTCCTAATTTCTTAACCGAATCGAAAAATTTGCTAATATTGTTATTTGAACAGTTTTTAAAGAGAGCACTGACTTCATCAGCCGCATGGACATAATTAGGGATGACCATAGGCTTAGCATATACAAAACGAGTGATCGCATACGCGCACAAAATGCTTCTCACTAGCACTAGCAAACGAAGAGCGAAAAATGGGCACTTACGATGGGACAAAGCGACAATACAAGCAGTCTGCAATTAGTACTTAACTGAGCAGATTTATGGGGATGGAAATATATATTTTACGTAAGAAATTTGAACCACTATTTCATATTAAAATATTATATAAACCCTTTTCTAAAATACCACATTGTCTAACTGGAATTAAATGGCACTCAACCTGAAATAATATTAACTTTTTGTACAATCATACGGCATGGATCAGCTCGTTCGGTTTCGGCAAGCAAACTGATTTATTTTTAATCGTCGATTCGCTTTCTCCCACAGTAACCATAATAGCACAACGTAATTTCGTTGTACCCATTTTCGGTCGTGCCCATCCCTGGACATAAGTAACAAAAGCAAGGGAGTTCAAGAGAGAAAGAGAAAAGTATGTATATAAGTATTCTCTTAGCTGTGTGTTTTTTCGCAAAGTCACACAGGATTAAATTTCAGTAGTTGGGAAATGCTAGGCAAGAAAATGTGTAAATCATTGTGTAATTACCTGAGAGTGTCTGGTAAGTTTATAAATAATAAATACTTTCTTTGCTATTATATAGAATGAATTGTAAAAATATTAATTCAGTAAATATGTTTGTAGGTATATATAAGGGTAGATGAGCATTAATAGATATATTTTTATACATAAATACCTTTAAAAGCTTAAATTTTGGTTTTTTAATTAAAAAAAAAATGCTTAAAACAATTGTTAAAGTGGTATATTTAAGTGAAAACGTATGAATTTGCAAACACAGCGCATTGAGACAGGCTCAAAGAAACAAAAGTCGAATATTAGAAGCTCATAAGTTTAAGGCACTATTCTTGAAGGTTGTCTGAAATTGATTAACACCAAATCAAGAACCCCTGTCCATTATGTCATTCATGAATACATCCACTATAATTTATTAGTGATATGTATTATTATATAATAAATATTTTTTATGCAGAGGTAAGTTTATTTGTAAGGAATTGAAAGAACAATGTCATCATCCAAGTTGTAACAAGTTGGTGAGTTGTAATAAGATGTAACAAGGTGACAAGGTTGAACAAGTTGAAGTATCTCGAAACCCCGAACATGTAGTCTACATGTAGTCTTTGAAAACCGTAATCGAGCCTTAGATATATAGTGACACAAAAAGAAGGTGTACTATAGATGTATAAGATGTTTTTTTTCATGTTTTCGTCCACTGGCCTCCTTTCGATGCTCATATGGCCTGAAGGGAATTTAGAAAATTACTTACGAATGGTTGCATTGCCTTGATAGCGCCCATCAAGTAATTTTTGGGTATCAGTCCCACGGGTAACTCGACATGCTCTATCTTTTGAACTAATTGTCCGATAGCTGTGAACTTTATACATGTGTCTTTTGAAGGCTTGATATATATATACATTCAATGCGAGTGGCTCTCTTTCATTGAACCAATGCGAACTTTTCATTCATGCTGGTATACATGTATATATATGTTACTTATATCGGCGCAGTTTATAATTGCGATAAACATGGTGATACCCCCAACAATTTTGCCTTCTCCTAGATCTTTGTCGAGCTTCTGGAAAGTCCTGATATGACTCGCCAAGGTACTTCACTTAGAAACATTTTGGGTTATTGCCTACTTTCTGAAGAAGTAAGAAAACATACTATTTTGGAGAAGAGGAAAAAATAGCTGTTAAATAGTACTTACAAAAAGTATTAAAGAAAAAATCAGTGTAGAATTTAAATAATATTTTTTATTACTCATTTCATATTAATATATTTTAATATTGTACATTTCTCAATGATGTATATCATTAATAAATTGTCATACGATATATAATAATATTTTGATACAATATTTATGTTGGACTAAAAGTTTCATAGGTATATTAAATATGCTTTAATAGAACTTAAGTGATACTTGGAGCTGTCGAGTTTGAGTTTGAGTAAAAAATCTGAAGCCTAAAATTTATGTATTATATTATATCTTTATTTACAAGTTTTGTAGCATACATTACAAATTGTTACTTTTTAATAACTATTTAATGTCTAAATATTTTTTTATTTGCTATATACATTGGTAAAAGTTGTTTTTTTTTATTATAATTTCCTTGTAATTGTAAAATATTTCCAACATTGTGTAACTTTACAACAAATACTAAATGTTTAAAATTAATAACACTTATAACATCGATATAAATTATTTTTATGCAATGCAGTATTTGAAAAAACCGACCTATTATCACATTTAGAATTGAATAAATTCAAATTTTGCTTTACTTTTGTTTTATTTTACAGTTTAAATAATTTTATTTACTGTTTATCATAAATCATTTCAATAACAATATACATATACATTTATTCCTTTAAATTAAAGAATACATTTTTTAATTTTGATTTAGTTTTCCTTGTATAATTTATATTTTCATATACTTAACTACTCAAGCAAATGGAAAATCTATGTTGTTGTTGTCCGGTGTCGGTATATAGTTTTAAATTTTAGTGTATACTCTTAGAACCATATTAGTTTAAATATTTTTAATCGCATGTTTTCGCATGTTTCCTCATGTTTTATTGGAATCAAAACAATATAGCCTTTGACTTTTAAGAAACCTGGAAACTTGAGGAAAATAATCGTGTAGGTTTCGCTTTGGGTACACCTTTATATTAATCTATGCATATAGGTGGAACAGGCTCGCATCCACTAGAATAATTGATTTATATTAAGTTTCGATTGCCCTTAGGCTATGTGAAAGGACTTCGAAATTGAAAAGGAATACGTTTTGAAAATATCACTAACAGATATGAAGTCATCATACATCAGAAGATTTCGCAGCAATGATTCAAATTAGTGCGAACCTGCAGAAACTAGTAGAGCATAAACTTTGATTTCAAATGAGATAACCCGGGGCCAAGAATGATAGAAGCAGGATTGCGACGCCTAACTAACAATGACGTCATATATTCTAGAGTGAGAAGAGGCAACGTAGAAAAACTGTCCAATTGCCTGTAAATTGTAAACAAAAATGTACGTTTGTAAACTAGCAAAATGAAGTTAATTTATTAGTTTATAATGTGTAATTGTTAAAACAATACTTTTATTTATTGTCAACATAATTACCAATTAAGTAGATGATTAAAAGAAGTGATTCGGTCACGAAGCTTTCAACAATAGCTTCTTTTATTGTAAATATATATATATTTTTATATTAATAATCTATAAAATTTAAAACAAATCTATAAATTTACATTTTATAAATTTATAAAAAATTTATTACACCTACAAAAAGTTACCAATTTTTTGGCAACTTGTACATCGGAAAGAAAACCGGAAAACCGCTTCTTTAACGATTTATTTGCATTATTGTTGTTAGAACCAGACACTACAAACTTCATTTTTGAAAATCAATATTTTTCCTTTATAATTTTAAATAAAATAAAGCGTATATTTTTATACGCGTTGATTTTTTTTTCATCTGTCACAACCGAAACAAAAATGTAACGGTAAAAACTTGAATCTCTAGTTCTATCATTCTTGACCCGGACTCAACGCTAAGCCAGCAGATTACCGAACTGTTTTGCTTTATTCTTTTGCTTTCTGCTCGTGTTTTTCTCTTGTTTTGTTGCTACTCGGGTCGTGCGCTCGGTGAGATGCAATATAGTGGAGCCAGCAGATGAGTTATTAAGGAGATACGTCCGAAACCTAAACCGCCACGAGTTATTAACGGTTTTAATGATACGATTTTTTTTTATGGCAGAAGTAGAAATGACGGAGGTTTGCCTGCCATGGAAGCGAATTTTTTGGTAGCAGGATCGAACACTGGTCTAACTGCCTCTCCGCGGCATAGGCCAATCTATACAGTTATGGATTACATTTCGAGAAATTTTTAAATTCTCCTTTATAAGTTTTATACAAGTAAATGTGCACTCTGATTCATTCAATAAAAATAATTTGATTTGGTATTACTAATATTGAAATAACTTCAAAACTCTTTTAACCTAATGCCTTTTATAAACGCACCTTTTTGTGTATTATTATTTTTAAATTTTGATACAATTTCAGTCTCCTGTTATTTATTGGTTTTTAATTTGTAATTATTTGATAATATATATACATTTTTTTTTGTTTTCTTGGGGAAAAAGTATAAAGTTTTAATATAGTATTAAATGTACAAATTGTATATACAAATAGTGTGAAATTATTGGATTTTATTTTCAATTATTTGTATTTCGGCTCGTTATGCTTACTAATTAGCTAGTTACCGTTATTTGTTTGCTATAAAATGCAGTTATTTTTTGAAAATTTTTCATTCTTTTCTGTTCTAACTACGGTCTGATTTTCCTTTTCTATTTTCATTTCATCAAAATTTGTAATTCAAAAAGTTTTCGTGCTCGTATACTGCTAAATATGAGATATTTTGTTTAAATCCAATACGAAATCTCCATTTTATTTGTATTTGTATGATTAAGTCTCAATTTACTTTCATAAGTATGGTTGGCTTAATATTTAAATTTTTTAAAATCGCTTTATCATAGTTTCTATGGATGTGTTTGTCGACAAGTTTGCTTTTTCTATGGAAAACCACCATTTTATTTAAAGCACCATTTTTAGTATTAAATGGTAAAACATTGGTGCACGTAGTCGGTGTTTCTATTAAATATTGATTTAAATTTGATTTTTTAAAACATTTTAAAATAAAATCTATCCATGTAAAATCTGTGTGATTTTTACTTTCATGTTTCAGTGGTTCTAAAATGTGTATAGGCTTGTAGTTGCTGTTAAAATATGTGTGGTTGATATGCAATCCCTGTTTCAAAATTCTTTAAATTTTTCTTTTCATTACCATTGTTAGAATAATATCTGTTATAATTCGTTGCTTTACATTTTATTTTCAGGTTAGTTTTTTCTCAGATTAGGAATTTGTAGTTGTACAGACGACAGATTTTATATATTTTATGATTTGTAACACTCATTTTGGCGGATTTATAATATAACTATAAATTTTGATATCCACGTTAGTTAATTTTCATTTTGCTGTTCCAAAGGTTTGTAATACCTCTTGGTTTCCTTTTTGTCTAGCTCGCAATATAACCTAATTCCGAAAAACTTGCTTTTCAGGGAGCTATCATATCCATTAAGTTCCTCAGCTGTCAGATATATTTTTCATTGACTACGGTTGGTTCTTTTATTGTTGTATCTGATAATGTAACATAATAATCTTAAATCAATTCACTGCTACATATGCTATATTATAGTAGTATATTATAGTACTGCTACCCCGATCTTCACTTTCTTTCTTTCTGGATATAGAAAGAATTTCACGATCGAGCTCTCTCTATGTTGCCGGGTGATATAAGTAATTTACATCATTGTTTGGGAAGTTTTTGAGTACCTCCTACTTTAGGTTTACATTATATTACATTCAGAAGGCAATGAGATGCCAGTTGAAGCACAATTATTTCCCACATCTCTGCTATATACTTGTTATCTGATTGACTTACCTCTGCATTACATGTGTATGCATTTCTTTAAAGCAATCTTTGAAATAATTCTCTTTATTTATTAATACTTACAATGTTCTTTTCGGTACAAGGATCATAGTTACTCTTCAACCACTAAGCTTAAGATCTAACTCATCCGTCACTAGAATTCAGAAACAGACTCCTGATTCTAAAAGAAGTTTGTTTGCTATGCTACATTAACCACTATGGCGAAAATAGCAGACCACTTATTATATTTTAAGTGAATACGATACTGCTGGGTAAGATCAGAAATATTTCTTGGGTAGTATTATCCCTTCGATTAAGGTTATCACCTGATCCCTTGGTAACTATAAGACCAGATAAAATTTACTGCAATTAAACCAGTTCTTCGCTAAGTCAATGAAAACAATTGTATAGCTTAACTAACTGCCTAGGAGAGCCTCATTGTTCCGGGGGAAATATGTTGGGAGCTTCAACGGTTTATTATTCTGTTGCTATAACGGATAATGCACATTTCTTGGTTAAATAAACAATCATAGATTGCCGCTGGAAATCCTATAGGTAATTTTACTATTGAATATATATAATCTCAAAATAAACAACGATAATTTGCGACTCTTTTCTGGTCAATCTGAACATAGCCTCACTAGCTGTGTACTGTTCCTACACTACTCCTATTGGAACTAGCATTACTTCGTATTTCTGCAATTTTTATTAAAATTTCTTATTAAGAATTGCTTATCGCTGAATGAAAGTCAGCTAAAGAAGAAAGAAGAAGAAAGAAAGAATTTTTGACATGAGAATGGCAGGCTCTCTAACATTTTATGTTGCTAGGATTTAATTGTATAAAATGATAAAGGGGCTGGATACTCTCCAAACAGGTCGGTGTTAAGTCTTATCAGTGGAGTACTTACAGATTTTTTTAAACATTAATTAGTTTTTAAGAAAAGATCAATTGGAATTATATAAATATTTTGAAAGATACTACATTTTGTGAAAATTTGTCATTAAACTGAATTAGGAGCAATCAGACTCACAATCTCCGTAAACGGTTTTCAGTAATAAGAAAACAAATTTTGACCGAATTGAGTATATACAAAATTATAGCTTTAGTTGATAAATATTTTGATTTTGATTAAATAAATATCTTTGAAGCATTACTTGTCCTACTTTCATATTTGTCCTACCTTAATCCATTTACTCTTATATAACGAACAGATCACTACAACTTGAGGAGTTTCTTCGGCGCATATTCACCGCCTTCTTGAACTTCAGCACCGATGAGAGAAACACTTTCGTACGATTCGTTAACTTGGAAACTGTCTTCCGATTACCGTCGTCCAATAACTGATCATTGCTCTCCGTGTAGTTGTCAGTCGTCGAACCATCGCTAACACATCGTCTGCTCCCCGTAAAAGCGCCGATGGCACCGCTCACAGCACCACTTCCGTAAAATCGACGATTCTTTGGCGATGCGTTTAAACTGTTTTTACCCCCCGATAGAAGCAAATCGAATTTACTTAGAGGACGCGTTTGTTGTTGTTGTTTGGAAAGTGTCGATTGACGCTGTACCGCTTCTTCTTCATCTTCCAACTCACTCTCACCCATTTTGAGTATACTTTCTAGATTGAGTGTACGCTTATTTGTGCGTACATAGTTCTTAGTGGTTGCTAATTTGATGCCCATCCCCGTTGAAGAGAGGCTTGTGCTGACGGTGTGTTCGCTGCCAGTGCCAATGCCCTCGTCAGCAGCGGGTTGGTTTTCATCAATGTTGTCGCCGTTGTTGGCACTAACGCTAGCTCTGTTGTCTGCGGCATTGTTTTCATTATCGGCTGTATCATCGGCATCATCGTCGGCATGATACATGGATACCTGTCGCACCATACGTCGTGGTGTTATGTGCATGTGTCGGTGCTTTTGTATTGCACTCTGCAGACTGAGACGTTGACGATCGCGCTCGTTGAGGTTACGTATACGTTGTGGATTCAGTTTGGACTGTGCGACAATACCGACGAGCAGCTCGTTAACGTTGTGATCGAGTCCGGAGGAGGTTTCAATAAATTTGCAGCATATCTCTTTAGCCAATTTTCGACCAGCTATAATTTAATTGAAAACAATAAGATTTCGAAATTAAAATTATATCTTTATTATATTATTATATATATTGAGATCAGGTAACCTGAACGATTTTGATCTTTGGCAGGAATCGCTAAATTATTTTTGAGGTTCCCAATCGGTTGATAAGGCGTAGTATGTAAAAACCAAGGTTCATCGCCTTCCATTATAAGGTCGGGAGACTTATTTGAACGTGACTATTAAGTCATTCTTGAACTGCGAACTAGATGTGAAGAAGCCTTATCCGATCTTTACAATCTTCGAGTCAGCAAGTGATCTACCGCCTGACACTCTCTATTATATATAAGACTTTAATGACCTTGATATTGTTTATTCATTCGGATGGATACAATAAAGGACACCACCTGAGGCTCTGTGATAGACGGAAAGAGGCCCTCCGAGAAGTTTGGTTTGGAACAAGGATTCAAATCGGGCAACTCTCTCTCTCTTTTTAAATTTGATAAAGAAGAGAGCCAAATGTTTCTGGTGGTGAATGAAGATATTACGAAATATCTGCTGTCATCAATTATTCAGCGAACCCTAGTCCTAGCTTACACAGAAATTTGGAGTACTAGGCAAATCGTCTAGATTTTAAATTCAAGGTAGAATCTATCTAACTTCTATTAAACTTGTCACTTTATATTGAATATTGTCTGTTGAATAAATAAAGTTATTTTGACGAAGAAGTTTATCAGTCTCTCACATTGCTAGACACCAGTTCTACTTGCAGAGGAAAAGGATCCCTCATTAGCTCATCAGAGAATAATATCCATTGCTGTTCCGAATTGGAGTCAACTTGCGGAACAAAGGTAATACTTGAGCTTTTAATCCAATCCAGTATAGAAAAAGGAGGTAAAATATAGAATAGCCTCTCTCTTTCAAGGCACAAAATAATTGTTGGGTGAGAAAAGGATGTGGATAAGTCGAGACTTTGAATATTCAATAATTTGAAGTACTCGATGTTATTTTTTAAGATCAATTTAGATATATCGCGGTGCTTTCTGACGATATACTCACCTTGCCGATTAACCTCACGATGGCGCTCTAAATCCGTTTTATTGCCGACTAAAATAGCGCCACGTGTCAACAACATTTCATGTTCCTTCAAATACTGCAAAACCTTTTCTGCCGCCTTAAAGGAATTGCGATCTACCACCGAGTATACAACAACAAATAAATCGATGTTGTAAGTGGAACAAAATGCTTCCGTCTACAAAGAAAAAAAGAAGACATAAGTAGTAAAAGTAAGCGAAAATGGTAATGAGAATAAATTGAAAAAGCCTTCTACTTAGATGATATAAAAGCCAGAGATAATTGATATTAATGTCATTGAAATTGTACGTTCTTTTGCCACCAGCGGCTGATTGATTGAATTGTGAATTAAAGCCCGCATTAGACTAAACGTGAATGTGTGCGCATTGTCAACATGTTGAGATGACAGTCGCGCTGCTGATAACCGGTGTGAGTATTCTTAGTACATTTGCACACATAAAAACATCATATTATATACGTTCTAAGCACTTTATACGCATACAAGCATACATAGAGCGTATTTGTATTGCTAGTTTTATCGTATTTATTTCAGTATAGGAAAATTATTTAGTTGCTTTTGCTGTACTGTTGGTTAACATACAAAGTGTTAATGACATTCGATAAAATCGAAACAGACTACACACATGTATAAAGCTCACACACAAGCACCCACAATTAAGTTACTACATTTGTATTTTATATAATGTTATATGTGTTCGCACGAATGTATGCATCTCAAAGCTTACTCTCGTAAAGGTTATTGTTTTTGTACATCGTAAAAATGTTTGTTCTCTTTCTATGTCAACAACATGCTCTATATTTGTAAGCACCCATATAAATACATATATGGATATATACGTATATGTAGGTGTGTATTTTCCTGCAACACTTCAATTCTGCAGGCCGGCGGCTGGCTTACCGTCAACGCCATCAGCATCTAAATATTCACTCAAGTGAGAACTTGACCTACTCAACTCAACGTCACTAAGCGACAACTCAACAATGCAATGCTGGCAATTACCCACACTCTACATGGTGAACGACGAACGGTGAACGGTGTCAATGGCTCGCAGGAATGCGCCGACCAGTGAGTGTTTAGTGTGACAACTACTTACCGACATTTCACAGGCCGGATGATCGATAATTTCCAAGTCCGTTTCGATGCCATCAACCAGCACAGATACTGTCTTTTGACCGTAATCGTCGTCTGTAATGGAAATAGAGGCAGACAGTGACAATAATTTTTAATCTGTCTATATATACATTTATATATTTGCACATCTGTATAGCGTACGAGTATGTGGGAGTGGACCCCAAGTGACTTCTATACAACTCAGCAATTTGGATATAATAACTACTTATATGTGTATGAAAGATAGGATTTATTGTTATATTTTTAGATTTATATTATTAAAACTCAATCTCTGATCGAGATGCATATCCATATCCAATTTTGATTTACAATGGAAAATTCCCATACTCGGCAAATAGAAAAAAAGAAAGTATAAAGTAATACAATATGGGTATCAAACGGTGGGTACTCTCCGAATCTCCAATTTAAAGTTATTTTTGAACAGAGCTGTCACCGGCCATAAAACGCAAAAAGTAGGGAAGGACTATGTTTGAGTGTAACCGATCTATTCATATTCTCACAACTTGATCAGAGAATCCAAAGTGAGGAGATTGTTTCCAGTGTTCCGGGTACAACAGCAATAATTTGACGAATGACACAATACTAATCATTAATCGAAATATTTTTATTTAATTTTGTTGAGACATCTTCTGTGGAGATCTGTGCGATATAAACTCAAAAAAGGCACGAAATTTAATATATTGCAAGGAAGAAGTCAAAAAAGGGACGTAAATTGTTATACTAGAGATATGGGGTTTAGACCGAGATATAGACCGGTTTCTATCATACTCAGCGCTAAATCATATTATGGTTCCTTTAAAATATTACACATAAACTTATATAAACGATTTCTAGTCAGCTGGAATAATATTTGGTTTTTGGAATCAAATATATTTGGAAACCAAATATTATTTGGTTTTACACTGAACTATGCTCGAGAACATATTTCCACTCATTTTTATTAATATAATTGACATACATATTTGGAGTAAAGTCTACTAGAGTAACGATAATCGTTATATGTAGCATATGGGGGGTGGGGTAATTCGTAGATCAATTTCACTCATTTTCCCCACCAAACTATAGTATATTATACCCATATATATATTATATATAGATTATATGTGCATTTAATTTTGCCAAGATATCTTACATATTGACTTATATATATATGTACGGTGTAAAGTCGACCGGAAGTTCGAAAATTTTAATAATAGGTGTAAGGAAGCTAAGTGAAGTTTTTACCCGATTTGATCCTCTTTTGACACAAGTAGTGCTTTCCGAATTTCATTAACATATATCACATATTTATTTTCGGTAAAAAGTCAGATATAGGCATTGATGGACCATTCCCACCATGATGGAATATGTGGACCATTCTGTATCTGGGTTTTCGATTTCCACCGTTGAAAAAATGGCATACCTTGCAGGCACTACTTGTGCAAAATTTAATTTCGATATCTTAATTGGTGCTTGAGTTACATACTGTAAAGTGGTAGAATAAGATTGAATTTAAAATTGTGTTATATAGGAAGTAGGTGTAAATATGGTCCGATTTCGTCCATTTTCACACTATATATACTAAAAGAATATCAAAGTTATGCCACACACCAAATTTGGTCTAGTCGTTCCTGACATTATACTGGATTTCATCGAAAAGTGGGCGGTGCCAAACTAATTGTCCATTTTCTACTCGGATTCCTGAGCGTCTTCCGTGCCATATTTACTGTACGATTTAATGTCTCTGACGTATTTAACACGTCTCTGGCGAGTTAACACACTCTTAATAGTTACACATTTATGTGAACCGCTAATCAACGATTAGTACGAGTATCATGTGAACCATTCGTAGAGCCAGAGGTCTTCACCAAAATCGTGGAAAACTAGATTAACTAAATGAGACAGTGTGAAACCTAGAAGCAGTTTAATGATGTCGAGTTCCATAAATAATTCGAATGTTTCCCCTTTCAAATACCGAAAAAGCGATGTTGGTCATTTTGAATTTTAAAAACTCTTACTAAATCCCTCCGACTGAATGCTGGAAAATATGTGGCACAATATAAAGTTAAGATAGTTTTTGTCTACATAGAGCGAGGGCAGATCTTTGCCTATATTCCTATAACCAACCTATACCCATATTCGTATAATCCAGAAATGAATTGCAATGGTTTGCCATTTCGTATTATATTCGGTTAATAAGTTTTTAGCGCTTACTTAATTTTGTTTAACAAGATGTGCATAGATTATAGATTTAAGTACAACAAATTAAGTTAATATTTTGATATAGTTCAAGAAATATAATTATTTTTCTTTAACTGGGCCTTACATATAAACAACTTCAAAACCTATCAATTAATTTTAACTGATGGATTGTCAAAATATATTTAAATTAGTTCGAGTCACAGTTTTAAATTGAGATTTTAGGGTGTAACAATTAAATTTTCATTGACGTTATAATCATAACGAATGCATTAGAATCAATTAGTATCATATTGTACGAATTTCTAGGTAATAGTAATATTTTCTTATAGCTTATTTCGACAAACTTTTATTAAGTTTCAAATTTATAAATAATTCTCTGATTTACTTTCTCTTCATGTTTACATAATAGTTAAGCTCCCAGTCAAAAAATTTAATGACCAGTGAATTTATAAAAAAAAAAGGTGTATGATTGCCATAGCTCACCTTAATAGCCTTTTCAATAATATACACGTAAACGCGAAATATATTTATATTTTAATTTGCTATCATTTGCTTTCATTAAATACTTATAAAGCGAGTCTGCTTACGTAAATATTTTCATAACTTACTTAGCGACTGTTTATATATTTTTTATATTTTACTTGCAGTTTAGAGATGATTATGGCAAGCGTAAGACACATGAAGATTTAACCAGCAAATCGCTATTTAAGTGCACACGCGAGCGACTCATCACGGTGTTTTGCAGAAAATATTTCTTTCATAAACATAATAAAATATGAATTGTTGCCTGCTTTGATGTTTAGTGCACAATTTATTAATGTTCTTCTTTAGTGTAAACAAAAATATATTATAAGAACTATGCGTTGTTTGAAATTAGCCAATATTACTTATACGCAGTGGTGTATGAAGCTTAAAATATGTGTTTTCTAACGTACATATATATGAATATATATAATATAATTTGAAATTTGGTTTTAAGTGATCGGTGTAAAATCAACTTGAAAGTTGAAAATCATTATATCTGGTATTTTATGGCTAGGGGTAAATATTTATATATTTACACCCAATTTTATTAAGACTTCTCACAAATTAATCGATATATACAGGATAAAGTTCACCAGAAGTTTGAAAATCCTTATATATAGGTATCTGAGGGCTGGAGGAAGTACTGAACCGATTTTATTAATTTTCAGCTTCAGGACACATTATTATCAGGAAAATGGCTTCTTAGTTTCATTAAGAAATCGCTTTTTTCGATTTAGAAGTCAGCCATAATCACTGAGATCCTCGTATTCGGTATTTGAAGGCTTGAAAAGATGAGAGATGCCACAGCTGGAAGACATCCTTGTTCCAGTATGTTCAGTGGTGGTAAAGTAAAAGAATTAGTTGAAATATTAAATTGCAGTTCGATTTCGCCGATTTGCATACTGCATGATGAAGTGATAAAGATAAATGTTTTCAACAAGTTTGATTGATATTGCTTTGAAAATTTTTGGAGCCACAAATGTCCCTCCTTACAGAGATCCCCTGTACCAAATGTAAGTTTTGTAGCTTAATTTGTGACTTAGTTATATTTTGGAGTTTCTCGATTAACGGTATTTTGTGAACATAGCGATGGTTCGATAAAGTGCTGACAGGCGGACGGTATAAGGGAAAATGCTATAATCTATTTCAAACAGCCCTTGTATTCGTTAATCCCTTTCGGTATTATCAAATATAATTTACATATTTACGCATTTATACGTATACATAGTGAATATTAACATTTGCCAGTAGCTTCGAATAGAAAAGCAGCAAGTACTCAGAACTTCTTGCCTTGATAATGGAAAACTTTCCAAATTTTACCAGTATTACACACTAATGTACTCTTGGATACGTATAGAAAAACAAAAACCGCGTCACGTATATAATGCGTTGCATGTTCAAAGCCCGTTAACACAATCGAAATTAAGCACGACAACTTAAACAGCAAGCTGTCGAGGTATTCAGCAAAGAAAATTACAAACTTTTCGAATTAATATAATGATGCTGAATGAAAGCACGACAATGCTACTAGATTGTATATGTATATATCATGTGTATCACTTACATGCATATATATAATAATTATACCACAATGTATGTTTTGGCACTAACGGATATGCAAGCTGTCTTATATGTGAGTATTTATGGGAGAAAGTCAGCATATTCGCAGGCTTATAAACAGTAAGTGTTGTAGTGGCACAATATATCACCCAAATAGTTCGACACATTCTGCAGAAGGTGATTGTACTTGGTCAGGTCTGCTCCGGTAACGTCGATCTAACTGTCGTTTGAAGGGAGTTTCAGTTAATACTCGCTTTATATTGACTTAAAATTAGGACTTCTAGAGCAACATTAACAATCGATCGGTGGATGTAAATAATTATTCTGATAAGTCTTAATAATATCTTGCTTTGTCAGTGATTTATCATGTCACTTCCTTCGCAATTTAAGCGTCTGATACCTGTAACTCGTTTCGTTTAATTCTGCAGAAAAAAACACGTTGTTTGCACGTTAATAATATTCAAATGTATCATCTCCATAGAGCGGTGGCTATCCGAAATTTAAACTATACTTTTAATTTTAATAGCCACCTATACGACTGACGAAACTTTTCTGATTACTTGCTTTAACCGATTCAAAGGCCTTGAAGGTAATGTTGAAATTTCGTGATGGCAATCACGCAATAATATCAGGACCACAAGAGGGCATGGGCCGGTTGCAGTTTTTTGAGGCATTTCCGATAATGCGGGCTGCTTGAGATTTGTTTTCTCTTATACTCAGTAAAGGACATCATCAAGGCAGAGGAATGGACGGATGTCACTAACTTGGCCAGGGATCGTTGCTCTTATTATGTATGAAATTAGTGAGAAATTTGATCCACACGAGTAGGTCTTTGGCGCCTGATAAACGACTAATAGCAAATATGCATTACTTAATGCAACTGCGCAAAAAATTCCCGCACTTGAAGGAATTCCACGGCTAGCCGAAACTAATGTACAGAAATTGGCACAAAATGTGCAAATTCATCTTATATGTAAATTCATCTTCATACTGATGTAAATTAAGTTGCTGCATTGAACACTATGAAATCCGCTGCTAGAAAGATGCCTCTTAGTCCATGTTGTTGCTTTCTATTTATTACTAATTTCAGGTTTCACTATATTTTAAAATTAAAAAAACTTTTATATTAAGACTTTTACGGCTATATTTTAGCCTTTAGATCAGCTCAGATGAGAATTGTTAGAGAAGTATTTGTTTTTTCACGTTTGATAATTAAAAAAATAAAAACTGGGAGACTTTCATACCTCTCAAAGCCTTTGCGATTTAGTATTCAGATTTGGTATGAAAATATATGATATCTCCTACATATTTGTAGGTAAAAGCGAAGGTTATTAGAAAGGTGTGTCTAATCTTTTACATACTCACTTCTTAAATACTACTGAGAAAATAGCTTTTAGAATCCATATTGGCCAGGATCTTGTATAAATTTTGTATGAAAACAGGTAAGTAAAGTGTGGATTCTATGCGAGTTAAGTTTGGAAGATCGTATAAGAAAAGTAATTTAATATTAGAGAAGCTATCGAAACCTGTTCAGAACATTGCAGAAATTTTGGTTTGTGTTAGCAAATATATTTTTTGATACATTTAACAAGCGAGTGACATGAAATAGCTATTGTGGTTGTTGTTGCATTGAACACTCATTAGCCCTTATTTACAGAACGACACACATGGCCTATATATGATGATATTTCTAACTGAACTGTAATTAGATACGACCTCCATTATTTTCGAGAAATATTGAGCCAATTTGAAGTCCAAAAGTGTACAGCATTTTCCTGGTTTTTGACAAAAACACTCCACGGAGAGTAAACAATTGTACTTGTTATTATAGAAAATAAATATTTCGAATATCTCTAGAGAGTTAAAGAAGTTTTAAACAGAAACCCTTAGTTGAATTTAGAGAGATGCCTTGGTCTAAACCGCACTGCTTCGCGGTAACAATGTTGAGCTCCTATTTTGTAGTTGTATAGCTGTAAGCATATTCGTGAGATGGAATGTAGGATATTAGACACCATCGTCTTTCTATGTTTATATATTTGTATATATATTTTACGTATATGTATTTTAGCCGATTAAACTCGATGAATTTTTTACAAGCTTGCAAGGAGGAAGAAGAAACCGTATGCGGTTTGAGAGCAATAACAAGATGTCGTGATTACAGCAACAAAATTATATCTGAACAAAAAAGGCGTTGGAACCATTACCGGTTATTGGGGGCTGCTTGAGGTTCACATGGTTTGCGCCGATATTCAGCATGGCGCAGGATGTAGACGATATGTGCATGATATGCTTTGGAAATGCGCTCTCGTGTGCGACATCCATAAAGATGGGTAAGAAATTTAGTGAAAATATTTTTTTGTCAAGTGTAAGGCGTTGATGCGGTAAGGACATCCATTCCAAGTGGATATAGACTTCAAGGATATCGCCAACTTGACCACCTACAAGTGTCAGAAGGTGAAATACGATCCGCAGGAATTAGTTTGCGGCGGTTGTTCTAAGGTAGCGCGTGCGCAAATGTAAAAGCAAACATGATACCGATGATGAGCATAATAGCGACAAAAATGTTTTAGAAGTTGTTTTAATTAACAGAGAAAATATTTTTTGACTGCTAACAATTTGACGAAAAATATTCTAGCGATTTATTATTTTTGTTTCTGTATTTAGCAAAAGAACTTTAAATTATTAATTAATTACGGGTTTTCATCAAAAATTGCGCGCTGTTGAAAAAATCCCTAAAGAATTCGAGGAAAAAAATCGCCCCTACCACCCTAGTGAGTTCGACGATGTCGTGGCATTTTTTAAATGAGTTAAATTGTCTGAATTGTACTAGGCGCACAGAACGGCCCAGTAGGTGGGTGCTGCTGCATTTTATGCACCCACACAATCAGAGTGGTATACATGTGGCGCTAGCATAAATCACTGCATACTTTCAGGCAGCCGACAAATATAAACGCAACTGCGCAGCCGAATTTCGCGGATATATGCAGAAATTTAAGAAGTGATACTAAATCAACTTCAAAAAAAGCGAAAAAAATTAAAACAATAATAATGAGTTTATTAAGGTTAATTGATAACGCCAAACTTTGTAATTTTTCGTGCATATAATATAGGTTCAATCTCATCTTTTAAATAAATCATGAAATCGATTTAAATTGAGTTACAGCATTAAACTCAATGACATTCGGTGCCTAGAAGTATGCCACATTAATATAGAGAGTTGATAAGGCAATGTACTTTACGCGCATTCTAGGCGCCTAGTTAATATTGAAATTAAGCAGCACGCTTCTCTGTCACTAGGGTGGTAGGAGAGACTGCAATAGGCCATGCTGTTTTGTTGTCGCATTTGTGAGCGGATTGCTTCAAAATTTGTGATTTGTTTGCATTGTTTATTATTTGTTTATTATTATTTTACCACTTGGACTAAATTTTTAATTCAAAGCTTTATTTTAACTACTTTTAACTACTTTTAACTTTATATAAAAATATTAGTTTTCATGCAATTATTGAAAACTAAACTAATTTTATTGTTTTTTATTATTCTCAACATTTAACTATCAACATTTAATTAAAAACCAGTTTGTTATTTTTTTGACTTTGTTGTATTTTGTCGACAATTTAGTAAATTCACATTTGTTGATCGTTGTTTACATTCAGTAAGTTGTTTTTTGTATGGTCTGTCAATCACATTTACAATAAACTCAATTGAATACAAATAAAAATTTAATATTGAAAGAAGAAACAATTTAAAAAAGGCAGAACGCCGAATTTCTTTTATGTCCCCCGTGGGATTTCCCATATATAACGAAATCTTCATACATAACGGATATTATTTGTCATATACCATAGTAAAGAAAATTGATATGCTGATATGACAAATCAAATACTAATGAACAAAATGGCAAGTTCGGGAAGTTCATAATATTTAATAACTAATTTAATATAATATTTACCAACTAAAAATATTTGATGTGATTAACTTTTTGTGAAAAATGTATGGTAGTATAAATGTATACCAATAATACTCAAGTCTTGTCGTTAAACTTAATTATCTGAAAATACAATATATATTCTGAATAAATCGTTGCGGCATCACTAACATTTCAACATTTCTCTTTATGCACCAAAAGTCTTTTCAAATACATATCTTCTACGAGTAAATAAATTCAGAATAATTTTAACAACATAGCAGTGTTCCCTCCGTGCGAATACCACACACTTACCCAAACTCAAGTCGTAGGCACAAATATAATCGGATGTTGTGAATTGATAGGTTAGTGTCGTTTTGCCAACACCAGAAGCGCCAAGCATTGCAATTTTATAGGCGGGTATCGGCGCTTTGCCTGCATCCTGTTTCTCCGTAGACTCGAAAATGTTGTCGCCGGATATATGTGATGCATTGCTGTGGAAAATTAAAACAAAAAAAGGGAGATTCTAAAAGAGCAAGGCAAAGCAGTAGATGAAATTGAATTTGACGGCGGTTATGATATTAAACACATTGATTTTTTAACAAGTTAAATAACCGCAAACACCCACAAGTCAAATCCTTGTAATTGCATAGAAATAGGTGTGTGTTTGTGCCAGGTATTACGTGTCATCACGGCGTTTAAATGTATTACAACGTAGTATAATTGAGTTAACAACAATATGATAGCATTAAACGCACCTGTTGTTCCGGTGGTCCTTGCCGCTGTTGGAAGTGCCCGTCGATGTGACTGAGTTTATTGAACGTGATCGGCGGCTTCTGAGCGAATAGCAGATGTAAACAGATGAGATGGCGGCGATTGACACGCCGTCAAAAGATGGTTTCATGAGTGGGAAAAATTGAAGAAATGGAAAAAATTGAGGAAAGCAAGTAAGTTAGCATTAAACGTGCGATGGCATAAATTTATAGATGCGAGCAGCTAATAAAACGCAGAATTTGATTTTTCAATGTTTTCTATAGGAAGTAAGTACGTATTTATGGAAGTACAAGGGCTGTTTGATAAGGCTGTGTGTGTTTTTAATTATTTACCAATCGTCTGTTTTTATTAGACCACTGTCAAATTGAGTCAGATATGTAACTAAATGACGTTATGAAAGTTGGTAGCTAATGATTATTATTTGGACCTAGCAAATTTTTGAAACAATTGAGAAGTTCCCCGAGTTGCTGAAATAGCCTCTACAACCAGTTGCTCAAAAGAAGGTTCCGCGTCTAAAATCTTCGATAAATTGCGTAAGGAGACTAGTACTCTATATATTTCTGTTGAGAGCATATTCTTTTATGATTATTTTGTGTCCAATAAAAATTCATTATAACCCGGCGTAATCAATCATAAGCACAGATATAGTGTTTCAAAACCCTTGATTGGGTTTTAACTGTAAAATTAGTCATCTCTTCATAGCACTCTATTTTGAACAATAAGCGTTTTTTGGCCAGAAAATTCAGTAGCTCAACGCTATCGCCGAGTCCACTTGAAAGCACTTATTACACAAAAAATTTACTATTTTCTAAATTTAAGATCTGTCTTGAAGGGGATTTTGTGAGAACCTATTACTTGTGAGCGCTCAAAACTTTAAGGAAACTTTTTTTAAAACAAAGACATGTTTCAATACGTTTGATCGGCATACAATTTTTTTTTAATTCATGGACTTATGGATACATGGATCTTAAAAAGATCATGGACTTATCATACTGCCCTCCTATTAACACGAAAGTCCCTTTCCGATGACTTTGTGAAAATACTGCTGCGAATTAAATATTTAATTTCAACTGACATGAATACCCTCAACGTCATCTACATGTTTCATGTCTAAGATAGTCGCGTCTGCTTCATGTGCGCTCCTGACTTCGTCTGTATGCATATAAGTATATATATATGTATATTTACTTATAATCTTTTTATGTTGGTACTCTCGTCTGTTTTATGACATTTTCAACTACTTTTCTCTTCACTCTCTACATCTCATCTGTTTTTTCTTTCTTTTTTTATCAGCCGCGTAACGTGTCTATTGATGTGGATGGCTGTTTACTTACCGCAGGGAATCACCCAAATTGCATACACCATGCGATGTGATGCTGAAACTCCGCAGGCGATAATATTCCAAATCGAGGTCGGCACAATGTATTGCTGCACGTCGCGTATCGGCGAGACGTGGCTAGAAGTAAATAAACATACAGAAAAGAGTACGGGATAAAAGCGTAAGTAAAATCACATTAAAATGAAGCCGCAAGTGTTCAGCTGGGTCGAGTTGCATACTTAGTTAAGATGAACTAGAAGTGTATGTATAATGAAATGAGTCGTTGTGAAAGGAACATCAAAAGCGGTTTGGAAAAAAATTTGCTATGACATTGGTCTATTCATCTTGCAAGGTTGCTATTATTATTGTTATTATTATTATTTTGTGATAATAAAAAGAGTCAAGCACAGTTTTTGAAAATACACAAAACTTTTTCACCTTGTTGAACCTCCGTTATTAAAATATTTACTCAATGGAATCTGCTGGAAATATGCAAGTTCTTTTTATAAGCAAAAGAGATTTTTTAATAATATTAATAAGTATTATTATATATTGTTTTATAATAATTATTATTATTACATCCCTCAGAATCCAGAAGGAAACCTGTTAACCCAGAGGAAAAACTGTACACCAACACTGCAAGGGCATGCTTTAAAGATATTATCGGGAGTAATGCCCCAGCTGACTCCTGTTTACTATCTGGAAGAAACAACCATCCCCAGGAATGTAAACAAATGGTGCAAGCAAGAAGGCAACAAGGATAGGGATTGGTGCGGGCATCAACAGCCTGATCAAGATGACTACCGACCAACACAAAATCAACCAATTTCAAGTGTTTTGCAAGGCTAACAGGCAACCACAAAAGCTGGAGAACCGTGGCAGCACCTAACATGGACAACAGAAATGAACACTACAGTTATGCAATGTTACAGAGAGGAAAAGCTCACACTTTTCCTTTAGAAATATCCGCATTTTGATACTATGTTCTCACATAGTACAAAGATTAATGGGCCAAAAAAGGGTCATCACCAGTAACAAACGCTTATCTGCCATCGAACTTGGAAACATAAAACAAACAGTTGCAAGATATTAAATAAATATATCAACCAATCGGAAAACAGTTTCAAATGAGCAAAATGAGCAAAATTTAGGTACAAATCACGAAATACGATTAACACAAACAGAGGAACACCAATCAATAAAACAAACAGATGAAAACAACAATAAGCCCCATACAGTCAATAAACACTAGAAAGGAAGAAATATAATAGAAACTAAATTAATCACAAAAGCAATAAAATGTAATCATACAGACCCAACATCAAGACCTCCACTACCAAATTTAATATTTAAAGAAAGCACAAACAAACACTTCAATTTAATAAATAAATCAATAGCAGACAATCTTAGTTATATGAAATACGTAAGCAATTTAGAACAATATCAAACACTTATATATAAAGCCGCAACAACAAGAATCGAAATAAATCAATAAAAGATTCATAGAAAAACATTCCCCAGAATCAATAAAACTAGCCTAATATGGCAACTTCGCGAAATATAAAAATAGCAAAATTAAGAAAAGATATTGCAATAATAACACAATATAATAGAAAAAACAAATTCAAAAAAGTCACTAATCATCTGAAACTAATAACTAAAAAAATTAACCACTTCCAATCACTCTTGACGTCTTAAACCAAAAATTAAAAGTATATGCATAGAGAATACCTAATTATAAGGAATCCAACGAGAGAAAGAAACAAAACACGAAGATCAATTACAACGAAAAAGCATTTTATAAGACTCTAGAAGGGAATCACAATCAATCGAATTCAAATCCACCCACAAAGCAAGAAATATAAACATGCTGGCAAGATAAAATATGGTCAAAACCTGAAAAGCACAACAATAGCACATAAAATAGGAAACATACATTACAATACCAACAAGATAATATCATAATAACCCTACCAAAACTCACAACAGCTATCTAAAATACACAAAACTGAAATACCCCGGATTAGACCATATCCACAGTTATTGGCATAAAATATTAACACCGACCCACTATAAATTACTTGAACTAATAAACCATACACTCCAAAATTCCTTTCCTAACTTACCATCACACTGGTGCCATACTCACCAGTCAGCAGAAAGGGTGTAGGAAACAAAGTCAAGGCTGCAAATAACAATTATTAAATAATAGACCAGACAACAACACGACAAGCAATTAAAGATCAGCGAAACCTCCATACAAGCTACATAGATTACAAAAAAACATTTGACAAAATACCACAAAGCTGGCTCATTCGTGTATATCAAACATATAAAATGCACCCAATACTCACAGACTTTCTTAAAAGCAATAGGGCGGACTGGAAAGGAACTACTCATTTACAATCGTCATCAACAGATATAACAATAGAAATTATAAATGTAAAAACAGGTATACTCCGAAGAGATGCGTTAAGCACTCACTGGTTCTCTATAGCTTTAAACCCTCTTTCAAACGTACTTAACAAAACGGAATATAGATTTACTATAATATTAGAAATCAAAAACAAAATAAAATCATTTAGTATGAATGGATGACTCTAAGTTATATGCTCAAAATTTACAAGAGTTACAAAGGCTAAAAATAATTGAAAAATTCCACAAATAAAAATGGAATTTAATAAGTAAAGTATAGGAAAAGGTCAATGAAACGACAGAAACTCAACAAAAACCCTTAATTACCACTCCAAAATACTGAAGAAAATTAATACCTTGCATTTTTAGGTGTTATTGCAGAACACTAAAATAGTCTACATAACAATAAAAAAAAAGGATTAACAATAGCATATTTAACACGTGTACACAGAAATTCCAAAAGCTATCTGAACTCTAAGAACCTGTTTAAAGCTATAAACCCAGACCCCAGACCCCATACCATTACTCACGAACTTATTTGGAGTTATAAAATGGAATCAAAAAGACCTACAAAATGTAATTATCTAAACCAGGAATCAGCTAACTAAATTAAACTTTAGGAAAAATGGCAAAATGTAGGTAGGGGATTCTTTGACATCCAAGGAATATATAAATTATATATATAAAAATATATAAATTGAAATTACCAACTTCAGAACATGCTTCTAAAAACAAACACAACACCACATAATACTTAATGTATACGAACAAAACCAAGTGATTACAAAACAAACTATGGAGGACACCATATACCTGTGGAAACCGAAACAAATCCATGGAAAACATCCACATATCGTTGAAAACGAGAACTGCAGATAAACAAAATTCATACACCTGGCTAAAACAGGAGAATGGCAACCAGAACAAGTAAGAAAGGGCTAAGTTTGGGTGTAACCGAACATTTCATACTCTCGCAATGTGCAAGGATCAGAGGCGGTGATCTAGACCGATTCCTTTCATATTTAGCGCGAAATCACATTGTGTTTAAGAAAACATATCCACTCAATTTCATTAAAATATCACACATATTAACCTACATAAACGGTTTAAAGTCAGGTGGAAAGTCGGGAATTCTTATATCGGGCATTTTTAGGATAGAGGAATATCTGCACTGATCACATGAACTCTTGTCGTTATTCAAGTATATTAGGGAACATGTTTTCACGCAATTTTGTGAAGGCAACTCATACAGTGACCAACATATTCGGCATAAAAGTCTGCTCGAAAAGCGAAAATCATTATATGTCGCATATGGGAGCTGGGATAATTCGTAAACCGATTTCACACATTTTTGGCAGTAAACTATGGTATATCTGATATTACGTTCACTTAATTTTGCTAAGATATTTTACATATTGACGGAAATATATGGTATAAAGTCTACCCAGAGGTTAAAAATCCGTATATTAATTATGTGGGGACTTGGGGAAGTATTTATCTTATACCTGATTTTTCTATTCTAATTTTTCCTGACACTAGAATTTGGTGGTGTTTTTACGCATGAGATGTCTTGAATATATATGTGCATATTTTATAAGCACTATTTGTAAAAAGTTTGATTTTCATATCTTAATTGCTGCTCGATTTATCTGCTTCAAAGTGAAAGGTTCAGATGAAACTTAAATTGTGTTATATGAGAATCGGTTTTTATCCGATTTCATCCATTTTCGCAGCGTGACATAATAATTCAAATATAATGTCGCGTACCAAATTTTGTTGAAATCGGATTAATTAAAGGGTTCTTGAGATATGGGATTTCTCCTAAAAGTGGGCCACGACCATCATCAAAACTTTACACAGGTTCCTATGCAACCCTTCCGTATCATATTCGCTGCAAGATTTAATGTTTTTGACTTGTTTCTTCAGCGAGTTATCGCACTTTTAGTAGTTTTCAACATAACTTTTGTATGGGAGGTGGGCGTGGTTATTATGGAATTTCACTCATTCTATCATTATATGAAGAGATGCTAGAAAAACTTCTAGCAAACAAGTTTGATTCCGAGAAATATATATTAAACCAATATATTAAAACAATTGAGCACTTTATATGTTTTCGATTAATGGCATTTTGTGGGATTCCCAATTATGCCCATCTGCAATACCAACCGGCTTACGGTGACAAAGAACACGTGTACCAAGTTTCATCAAAATATCTTAATTTTTACTCACGTTACCGCTTGCACGGGCGTACGGACGGACGGACGGACAGACAGTCACTCGAATTTCAACACGTCTTTTCATCCTGATCATTTATATATATATATATATCTAACTCGTTTAGTTCTAGGTGTTACAACAACAGTTATGTGAACTAATATAAAACTAATATACTCTGTAGCAACATGTTACGAGAGTATAAAAAGAGGGTTTTATAATAATGTTTTGGGTGATAGCGATTAGAAATTATTGTAAATTATTAAAATAAACTATAAAAAATCCAACCATCATTTCAGAAAAACACCGTAAATGCAACATACACACCGGGAGCAACACGGGACTTAGGTCATTTAACATCAGTATGACCAATACCTGCAGGAACACAATACCCACAAAAGCACGATATCTTAGCTAAAACTATACATAAAGGAATTGCAAATAATCTAAATATCACTGACACCACAACACCATTCTACCAATATACACCAGAAACAATACTTGAAAACGTAAAACTTCAAATTATACTGGGCAACCAACAGCAATAAACGTCTCTAATGAAAATGTTATACACAGCAAATAGGTAGAAAAAATACAAAAATAAACCGAACTCGCCGAAGAAACTAAAAATTTTTGTAACCAGAATGGAATTAAAATAATACCACTAACAATGTCTACAACTGGAATATTACATAAAACTCTCTTTGAAAACCTAAAAATAATTAAAATAGAAGAAAAACGACTACTACTATACTACTATACTACTCTACTAATGATATGTAACATTATAAGATCCTTTTTAAATAATTAAACCATTTTAAGAAATAACTTTTATATATTTAAACATAACTTTATAAAATGAAAACATTAAAAAATAAAAATGGTACCGATACGACAATTCGATTCGGTTCGAACTGCCATCGTACGCAATGAAAATGGACCCCGCCTTGCAGAGTATGTGTGAGAGTATGGCGTGGGAATAATAATAGTATAGCAGTAATAAAACGAAGTTAACACCTTGTCATATTTGGGATACTGTGTATTTTACCTAATCAACATTAAAAAAATCACTCTGTCCCTGAAGTCCCTGTCCCTTATTATCTGCCAGTTAAAGGATGATGTGTAGCTTGATAATCCTCTTATCAGAGGGAGTTATATTTCTTTTGGCGAATGGATAACTAACTAAAGACTCTTGCCTTTAAACTGTTAACTGCATCAGAGTATTTGAGTTATCAAGTTAGATATTCACGTATTTAACAATCATTCCTAGAGAAGCGGACAAACTTAGTTGACAAGAACAGATTTGATTTTAAGAATCGAGGAAGAGTCAAATTTTCTGTCCTGCAAACAGCACGGCTAGTACTTTAGACTCTTAACTATGCCGAAATACTTGGGGTTTGAAGCAATCATTTCTTATGGTATCCGATGTATATCCAGCAGTCCATATCCATTACGAATCCTGGGTTCAAGTGCATGCACCAGGTTGACGTGGGCAAAAGTGTGTGAGTTGAGCTGACATTACAATGGGCGTCACGGCCGGAAGAATGGGAGCTCCAATGACGTCACTCCATGATAGCGAAGAGGTGTCGTTGCTAGTTAACGTCGTGATGTAGAAATTTGTACTTCAGAAAGTGCAGACTTCGCAGTGCGGAGTTGTATGCAGGACTCATAATCCGCAAACACCATAGGCTATATACATAAACCCTCCCAAAGGACAACTATTACATTATATTTGTATATTTCTAACTTGAACAAATAGTTGTGCTGTTATATGCCACCATATACAAATAGAAATCCAATTATTTGTGTATTTAAACAAATTTGTTCCACGTTAATAATCAGCGACATGCAAACGTACATTTAAATTGTTTTGTCAGTGAACAGCTGATGCAATAAATTCACAATTTTCTCACCACCATGATTTGGAATATGATATTTCATTTTTTCGTGCGCACCCAAGCATTTACATAGCTGATAGTTGGCTCTGAGGCGAGTCAAATATTGATTCAAAAAAAAAATTTTTTCTTTTCAGGTTCGCTGACCTAAAAACGAGGATTCTCAAAGAATCCGTACACGTGTGTGCCCGTAAGTGTATGAGTGTATGAACGTAAGTGCATAAGCGAACTTTGATAAAAGAACGAAGAAAAAAGGTAAACACAAAATTGGGCAAAAGCGCATGCATACATTCGCATATTTACTTGATGAAAAACATGTGCAGTTAAGCTTGTGTGTGAGTGAGAATGTGTGTTTTGTTTGACTTGTTAAACATAAAGTTGGACGGATATGTATACATTTGTTTATGTACATCTATATGTGAGTATGCTTGCATAAATTGTGCTGAGAGCTGAGCTATTCAGTCGAGCGGCAGAGATTGCTATCAGTTGGTTTCGTAGTACTAGCAGCTTAACTGTTGGAATACTACCAAAAAGCGCCAAATAAATTGGAGAAAAATGTAAAATATAAATTGCTGCATATATTTGTGTGTGCTGACGATATAACTGAATATAAAATTTGTGGCTGACGTAGAGCCAACACTATGCCATATTTTCTTTCTTCATGCATGAGAAACAGTCGAGTTCAGAATTGAAGACTAACAAGCCAAATTGTAAAAAACAGAGAAACAATAAAGAGATAGTATTTTTTCATACAAAAATTCTTATAAATGAATTAAACTTTTATATGAACAGGGGGTAGGTTTTGTTAAGCTAAGCACATTACTTATTACATAAGACTAACATAACTTATTATATAAGATAAAAGATAAAAGATGAATATTTGGTTCCAGTATAAAAAACTTAGCTCCTTCTAAAACTGTGGGCAACAAAATAAGACCATTTGTGTGAGGGTCCCATTAGCATTTAATCTAATTGCAATTTTATTATATTTATAATATATATATTATATATATATTACTATTAATACTATTAATATAAATAAATACTATTAATATATTAATACTATTAATATTATTATTAATACTCATAAAGCCACTTTTTGTTAACAGCAATATATTTTAATCAAAAAATAGAGTTTAATTAACAGACGAAATTTAATTAATTTTTCTAAAATACCAAAACTAACGACACTTAAAGTAATATATCCACTATAGTATTGCTATGTATAATATATATATATATATATAATATATATCACTATATCACTCACTCACTATATATATATGAGGTCATTAAAAAGATCGCAGCATAAATTTTAATTCTTCTCATTGAATATCTTTAAATACCTTTATAATAAAGCACTGATTTTTAATATGAATCTATTCGAAGTCCTTTTGCACTCTTGTAGAAGAATTGAGGGTGTTATGAAACGAATACATTACACTTCCCACAAATCTTCTCTACCTCTGAGAATAATTCACCTTTCACTTCACTTTTGATATGAAATTTGACAGAAATTGGGAAAATGTAGACTTCCTAAATCGACAAATGTGTGGGTTTTTAACTAACGTAATACTTATTATAGCAAAAAGTTCCCAGTTTAAATATTTCGTAATTAGCTTTAATTCATGAGAAATCTACTATTGAATTTAGTTTTATTTAATATGCTGAGGCAACTAAAACAACAATTAAATACTCTGAAGTGCTGCAAGTAAGTCATCAAAAGGCAAACGGAAGCAATGCTTGCAATTAAGCCAGCAAGCATTTGTTTTTTTTTTTTTTTGCATTGCTTACTTTGCTCTTCATTGCATTGTTTTCAGAAAATATTTGCTATTAAATTTGTGTGCTGTTGCAAGGAAGGCATGCGCATGCGACACGTGTGTATATGTCCGTTTGGAAATTATAGGAACTTCGATTTGTCGGACTTCTCCATAATTTATATGAAATTTAGAGAATTTATGAAAGTTATCGTTTGCAGAATTTATGAGCACGAGCACGGACAGACTTGAATAAGAACAATATTTAAAACACTAATTAAAAAAATATGAAAACAAATTGTAGAGTAATGGAAGTCATCATAAAATATTTTTTTATAAAGAATTAACAATTTATCTCACTTTCAAATATTTTTCCAATGGGGAATTTTCTGCTACAATAAGAAGGCAAGTTATGCGTTCACACAAACACACGCGCACACACACACATGTGCACTCAATTTGACCTATGCTCATAAAAGCAATTTTACGTTGAGTTTATATTTACCTTTCTACTTTCAGCTGGCATACTCGAGGTGCGCATCCGTTGACGCTGCCGATTGCCCTGCAGCTGTGCAATGGTCGCTGAACTGCTGTGCAATATATTGGAGGCGGCACGATGCACACCGCTTGTGCCCACATTGACGACAGCGCCCACGCTCCCAATGCCGCTTTCCATTACATCTAGCTCATAGTGGCTATCATTCAAACCATTATTCTTGTTATTGTTGCTGTTGTTGCCATTGCCGATGTTATGCTGATGATTCATGGTTGGCGAGTCGCCTGTCTGCAGTATGTCACTGACCATTTCACCAGCACTTGTTGCAGTATCCTCCAACACCGAAGCGAGCGCCGAGGATGAGCCACATAGCAAATCCATATTTGTGGCTATACTGCCAACACCACCAACTCCTGCGCCGCCGCCACCAAACAGTAGCGGTGTGGCAGAAGAATACTGTGGTGAGACCGCACCAGACATGGCTTGTTGAAAGGTGAGCACGCCGGCACTGCTGCCACTGCCACTGCCACTGCCACTACCGCTACCGCTACCACTTCCGCCACTGTCGATGCCCATGGAGTGCAGTGAGGGCAGTCGTGCCGGTTTGCCGCTCACTGGTGATTTTGCCAACGTGTTGCGGTCACTGTAAGTGTGTGATTTTAATTGTTAGTGGAATTGCTGATAATAAAATGAAAATGGAATGGAATTTAATTAAATAACTTTATGGCTATGGGAATTACCAGTATTATGTAGCTTGTTTGAGTTTTTTGTGTTTGGATAGTTGCCGGAAATGTAAAATTTATTAAGCTATGTGAAAACTGGTGAAAAGGTTTGCATATTTAAGGCATCAAAATGAATTCAATCAAATTGTGAGAAACATACATTTAATTAAGCAATTTTTTTTCGTGTTTGAAAAAATGCCAAATGTCGATGTTGTTCGCTTTAAGTAAGTTTCGCCGACCCTTGATACTAGGTGGACACGCCTTGCTGAGTACAGACATCACTAGTACCTTCATAGGCACATTCAATTTTCTGTTGGACAAAGAAGATCATTTCGACTCTAGTCCGCTTTTAAAATTTTGTATGCTGTCCAATCGATACACGCAGATTCATGTAAAAAAGGTTTTCGTTTAAAACCAATGAGTGGACTTCATCTCGAGTGCAACATATTTGAGGGACGTATGAACTGTAGTGTGAAGGGGTTTCAATTGAAATCAAACAACCATTTTCATGGTTTTTCTCATCTGATATGAAATATATTGGAACTTTTGGACAACTCGTCATATTTGGAAATTCAAAAGACGACATTTTCGAAAACGTCTTGTAGATTGGTTAAAAAAAGCCGATTGTTAAAAAAAATTCAACGCTTTAATTCGGCAACAATAGCACAAATTTAATGAAGATGCTACGATATGAAATAATAATTTCTGAAAAATAAAAACGCAGTAACCGAGCACATTATAAGTTGAAAAGAAGGACTTAATCTAAATTGCAGACAATCTAGGACATCATTAAAACAGCAGAGAACTTATAACTTATGGAACTTTTATAAAAACTTCAGTGTCAAAATATTGTCCAGAAAGATTAGACTGAAATGAGTTGAGCATATGAATTATAGGTAATCAAATAATAATCAAATAACAGGGTGGGATAGATTAACATGATGTGTGAATGAAGTGAATGATCAAAGATCTTTTTCAATATTTAGAAATTCTAAAATGTAGTATGGAGTAGTGTTGGAAAATAATCGATTTACCAATATATCGTTACTTTTAAAATTTTTGTCGAAACCGATACTTTTTTGACACTATCGCTTATTCTTAAGAAATTATGAATATGAGAAAACAGTCTTCTACAACCCCATTCAATTTTCCATACATTGGTAGAGTGGGGTCTTTAGTTATTTTGACCCAAAAATAAAGTTAGCAGCCTTTATCTTCGATTAGTTCATAAATGGAAGTGGGAGTTATTTCTGAGTAAATCCTAGAGTACTGTAGCAGACTTATTAGTAGTGCGACTGTTAGGGATAATAAACTTGTATAAAAAAAGAGCTGTGGAAAAGCTCTAAGCTTTTTTATTGAAACCATAGGTTAATTATAGACTGTTTTTTTGAAACAATCAAAACCATCAATTATGACGATCATCACAATTTCTACATATTTAATATGAAGATTGTGCCAGTTACCAGAACGAAAATTATATATATAAATATGAATATGTATAGATATATAAGAATTTTATGTATACCCGCTCGGACTTAAAGCTAAAGTATATGAGATGATATTAAAATATATATCGCGAACCTTAGAAACAAGCGACGACTTGAGCAACGAAAATCAGGAATAGGGTAGTTTAGGTTAGGTTAAGTTAAGTTCTATAGCTACTCCTCTAGATGGAGGTCGCACTTGGACTGCTATGTACGGCCCTTTGTGAAGCTAGAAAACTCTTTTAGTTGGATACCATTTATCGACAAGGCGATGTGAACCCATCACAAATCTGCTTAGGCAGATTTTGTTTGTATTTCCACCAGCTCACCGGACTAGAAGAAGGAAATGTAGTGATGTTTTTATCACGTATTCTTCAAAATAGCTTCTATAATTAGCATGCGGTAAGATTTTTAACATTACCGCGTAGACACCGATAGAGCATGGACCAGTTAGAACCCTTACAACTATTGCGATAGTACTAATGGCTGCCCAAACGCTCCCCAAACTTCGGTGTAGCTATCCATCCTATCCAGTAGCAAAATGCAAGAAGACAACGGAGCACCGACCCGTTCCCATTCTGCTGATAATGAGACTGAAACGCTTTTTTTTGCCAAATCGTCAACTTTACAGTCACCTGCGCGTCCGCCGTGGCCTGACACCCATATTAGTATTATCAAGAAGCAATTCACTGCCTTTGATAGTGGGGTTAGGCTAAGGAATGCCATAGGTTAGACAGAGAGAGAGAGAGCTGGTAGCCGCTTTACTATCAGGGGTAGGTACTTTCTAAAAGAAATCTGAAGATAAAAATTTGCAATAATGGCAAACATTAACTGAATATTAACTACAAAATTCCATAATATTTTGATTAGATTTTATTTTAAAAACTATGTCAAACTCTTTCAAAATGAAGAAAAATTTAGCCTTTATCAAGCAATTAGTATTCTGTATCAAATAATAAAAGCTTCCTAGCGCTTGATTAAAAATACGAATCTATTATTACGATTAGTTTGGTTTGGCCAAAAATATATTTTGTATGTAAGGAGGTAAGAACGAAATTCAATCTTAAATATTAAACAAATAATTTAATTGTTGGGTTGAAATCTATTTTTTCTGAACTAATTGAAATGTGCGTATGTAAATATTTTTTGATTAAAATTTTGTTACAATTATTCACATTTTACTTGTTACCAAATTGGAACTGCTACAAGTGTAAAAATATTGTTTCTAATATTTCTCAAATACCCTAAAATAAAAGCCTCCAACTTCTGCTCTTTTATACATCCCACTGTTATATTTTATGCGCTATAAGCCTTGACTGCATTAAGCCCATTCTTTTTCAGTATCCTAACTCCACACTTTTTTTGCTGCTCCTTTCAGTTCTTACATTGACAGTCACGCCACGGTTGGCCTTTTGATTGCTCCTTCACGTCCGTTCTCATGCAGGCATTCGCAGTCAACGGCTTTACCTTATTTCTAGCTAAAGCCGAAATCCTTTTAAACGCCCGTTTTATGAATTGCAACATGGATACGTGCTTTACTGCAGTGTGTGCACACATAAACTCATTTCATCCATATTTGTACTTGAGTACTCGCCTCTGCGTGCTGCTACTAGGGGTGTGTGCGTGTGCGTGCGACTGTGGGCGTATGTATGTGCTTTGGCCAGTGGATATATGATATTAGAAAAGGTTGTGCATGCCATCTAATAAATATGGCAACAATATTGCTGGCCGTTGCACGCAATATCAATAAGCTTCGGTTCGGTACTTATGTGTGCGCCCGCCTAAGCGTATGAGTAATGCGTAACGAAGAATGTGTGATGCATTCCTATGCCTGGGCATACATGCATACTAACTTACTTATGTACATAAGCGTATATATATAACACTGCATGTAGTATTAATGATGAAGCATACTTCAAAAAGCATTCCACAAAAATTGCATGGCCAAATTGTTGGCGAGAGCGGCTTCTGCAGGTGCGCTTAGTGAGGAACGGAAGCACTTTTGCGCCCACCAAATGGACATTGTTGCGGCATTTGCTTCAGCTTGTCTTTAATGGGTTATTGCATTCGTGTAAAGTTTGCAATGCGCGAGTGTACTCAGTAAACTATTAGCACATTCGCTTTACGGTGCAGTTGAGGAATCAACTCTTAGACATTTGTGGCACAATTTTGACTCATTTAATGTTGTATAACTCTGAGGCTTTTTATGTAAAAAATGCCCTTTATTGTCATTGATGGTCACTGTATGACGAATGCTCAGCAATTCAGAATACAGTTCACACAATTTTTTTTTTCGCCACATCTATATATGCGAGCATTGTCTGAATGCTAAAGAAATAGTTGCTTCAAAAGTGTGACTTTTCTGCTTCAAAGAGAAGAATGCAACTGACTTCTAATAACACTATGCGCAACAACATTTTTACATCTCCACCTCTCCTCACCTCTCCACCTTTAAAGTACAATCCTTAATAGAAGTTCCTTATTTTAAGTAAAATTTTTAAAATGAGTAAATTTTGAAATATTTAAATGTAACACTTATATCTACGATAGTTTGCAATTGCGAATTGATGTAACTAAGTCAAGCTGATGGAAAAAGCCCTAACTGACTTTGCTAAGGCACCCGTCCTTGATGACGGATTTAAAAATTAATTAATATACCAATTTTCGGGGAGAGTAAGTAAACGTCCGGATAGCAGAGAAACAAAATCATATAAGTTCTAAGGTATCATGTAGACAAATTATTGTATTGACAATGTATACAAATTATTTACATACCAAAAATGGCATACAAATCACATAAACCATCATCTTGGACACACTTTGGGAAGTATCGTTTTTTCGAAACTAACTTTATATAGAGCTGATATTGCAAGGCTTGTGTGTGAAAAAGTTCTATTAATTCTACCCAGTAGTTTTTGGTTGGTGCCTTTTTAAATATGGAGAGCAATAAGCAGCATTTTCGTCATATTTTACTTTTTAACTTCAGAAAAGGTAAAAATGCTGTCCAAGCGAGAAAAAAATTGACGGATGTGTATGGAGAAGGCGTGTTAACAGTACGCCAGTGCCAGAACTGGTTTGCAAAATTTCGATCCGGCAATTTTGATGTCGAAGATGCACCACGGTCTGGAAGGCCGGTCGAAGCTGACAAAGATGCGATAAAGGCATTAGTTGATGCAAATCGGCGAATCACCACACGAGAGATCGGTGAGAGGTTAAATTTGTCGAATTCAACTGTTTATGGCCATTTGAATGGCCATTATACGAAAACTGTCTTTCATGTTCCCCAAAAAAAACGAAATGACTTTCCGAACAACCCAATATATATTTAATACTGATTAAATTTCGTTAATGCAAGAAAAATAATATAATAAAAAATATTAGCCATATTCCGCTTCATCTCAACTTTTCTCTTCCTTACATGTTCTTGTTATTATTCGGAGTTTACTTTTCTAATTAAAATTTTAGTGTTTTTCAATTTAAACTCCCTTCAGTGACTCTTCAACTAACCTTCCTGTATATCAATATGATTTTTTCACTTCTCATACTTCTATTTCATTATTGGTACTATCTAATTTCTGTTAAATTTTTATACTCTTTAGCTTTAACCTTTGTGCTACAAAAGCATCTATCCTTGCTGCCAACAAGTACTTCTTTGTAACAAACTTACAGGATGTGAATGCAAACCTTTGGGCGTTTTCTTACTTTCCTGTTAGCTTCATTATTTCGCCACTATTTTTCTACTGCTTCCGCTTTTGACCTGCTTTTAAAAGTTTAATTCATTACCCTTTTGAGTTTAAAGAGTTAAGTAAGATTTTACTCAACTAATATTATAATTGTAATTTGAGAAGACATAGGAAATATGTTTGCACTCTTGATATATGGGGAAGAATAAGCTGATATTATTAAGCACAATTATCTTAGATTTGCCCACCTACTTTCGTGGGTGCCCCGAAACTCATCTGACTAAAAGAAGGGCTGTACTCAGTTCAGTACGCGCTCTAAAACATTGACTCATTGGGTTGTTAAAAGTTAAATCAACAAGCTATAACAGCTTCTATTATGTGGAAGTCAAATCAACGGGTTCCCTGGATACAGTTAACTACCCAGCTTCCTTAAAGTGAGCTAATAAAATGTTTAAAGATCACACTTATGTCGATACTGTGAATACTCTCACCTATACAAGAACACATTTATCGGTATAGTGAAGTTGTTGTAGTAAAAATAAACTATTATCAACTTAAAGCTACTCTTAATATAACGATTGTTGGGTCACTTAATGCCAAATTCTGGATTATTTCGAAGAGTATTTAAGATTTTTATTATTCAGAACAAAATTATCTTATTTGCATCAATATGTGTGCCTTGGAGTAATCGAGCTTAAATTACTATTATGCTAATTTGCTAAATAAATGCTAAAAGAAACAACGCCTATCAGATTTTCTATTAATTGTACGTTCCATAGGATGGTAATATTTTGCAGCTTAGTTTTAATCATTTTCATTACACTCATGTTATTTTCTATACATAGATTATGTTATTATGATTACATACCGTGTTCCACTGTGTGCTAAACTTATTGTGCTGCCATCTGTTGTTATTGCATGATGATTTCGCAAATTTGTAATATCTGCAAGAGTTGTACCCTCACCGCGATTGTAACTAACATCGGAAGCCAATAGATTTGTAACGATGGATGAGGACCGCCGTCTTGTGAGTAATGGTGATTTTGGTACACGCTTGCTCTGAAAAAGTTTAAATATTTTATCATATTAAAGATGTGTATTTATGTAACATATAAGATTATATACATACATATATATTATATATATATTATTGGCATGTATATTACGTCAAACCAATTTTAAAACATTTACGGGAACTTTGGGCACAAATACTTCGAGAACACTAATGTCGAAAGAATTAAGAATTGAAAAGGTTAAACCACTGGCTCCTTGAAAGGCGATATGAAATCTTCGAGCGTGTTCCTGACATGGAAAACCTTCTCATAAAAGCTATTAGCTTGTATCAGGTGAGCCAAGTAAAAATATCAAGGTTGGAGATCTATATTTTTTCGGCCAAATATTACCACATCACATCATTTTCATGTTTTGCATGTTTGACAGTGTAAAATGATGGACAAAATTCTTGGAAATTATTTATTTTAACAAATTCTTACTGCTGAACCAGTTCGTGATGTTTTGCAAAAGGAATAGTCACAATTACTTTCATAAGCATGATATCTTGCATGAGAGATCAGTTCTTAAAGTAATTTGGCATTATTATTGCACTGATATACTGCTCTATATTGTCCTAATGAACATGTCTTTCTGCTGTCGGTATGTTATTTAAAGGCAATTATTTTTGAATTCGTCTCATATATTCGCTTAACAGATCACCTTGAGTTTGTTTATGGGCTGATCTAACTGCTGCTTCTTTGAGCTTGTTTATTCAGACAGGCATAGCAGATTATTGTAACTGCGTCCGAAATTTATTTTTTCCCCATCAAAGCTCCAAAGTAGTCTAATAGCTATAGTCTATTATCTTATGATCTAGTGTGAGAAATCGTGGTAACCTTTGGGCATACAACAATATTTATTCATTATGAGTTTACTGATATGATATGTTACCATAATTGCTGAAAGATTTCACGGTCGATGACAACAACTATTGGGCATCAGTAGGCCGGATTTAAGCAAATATAATATATATTGCTCTGTCTTCACCAATTTTATTGATTTTATTGATCTGCATAAAGTTGGGATTTTTTCCTATTTAATTCCTATTTTTTTCAATTTAACCAATTATTTGAAATTTGTTGAATTAATATTACAATGTAAGTTCAAAATATTGTAAAAGATGTGGTTTAAAGATCTTTTCGGGTGTCTTTGAACTTCGAGTTCGAACAGATAGTGGCAGATACTCCATAAAACTCATTTCTTCGAACAATAGCATTCACCCAGTCAACCTACTATATAATTTTCTTTATAGTGCTTAATTTCTGTGCCGGTGGTTGTAGTGAGCTTGAAGTTGTTTTTCCACTTTCTGCACCTGTCTTGTGTCCCTTCATTGTCATCCTTACTTTGCCATGACTGCTCGTGGAATTGAACATACTTTAGATCCAGCCCGAGTATACGTTATTCGTTTGGATGCTAACCAAAATATAATTCCACTTAATATAATATGTGTTAGCTCTAAATTGTATCTTTCTGTATTTAATACTGTAAAAATGTATTCAAAGCCTCGAAATGTTAAATAAATAATTAATTACAAGTCTTTACTGTGTGTTTGATATCAGACACCTTAAACCTTTTATAACTGGCGTGAATATCATTATCTTTTTCCACATTTCGACAGTGTAAAATTCATGTTTTTTTGCAGTAGAAATCCACCACAGTTCAACGCATTTGGTGTGAGCGTGTAAGTTGACCCAATTAATTGGTGAAACGAAATTTCGAATATAAATACGCTTTTCAACAGCTATTTTATGTAATGCCAACTCTTAGTTCTCGCATTGACTTGTTCACGCCCGCCGCACAGTTCAGCTCAACTGAGTACAGTTCAGCGCAAATTCAATTCAATGCTGACCCCGTTCGCTAGCAATTAATTGAAAGAGTCCATGTAAATGATATCCTGTTTTAAATACTCGTTTGGCTTAACCCAATGAGTACGGTGCAGCACAGTGCCAAGCGGCGTTTATATTTGTGATGCTCTAAAAATCCAATAAATCCCTCAGTCAACCGGCGCCATTAACACGCATTTTAATCGCACTCCCGACCACTTAAATACCCGAAATTTAAATATGTGTATATGTGTGTGTGTGTACTTACGCTGGTACTACTGCGACCAGTGTTGCCCAATGTGACCGCAGCAGCTGTGGCACTGTTATGATTATTGTTGCTGTTGTTGGAGTTTGCGCTAATAGCCGGCGCTGCAACGGCGTTGGCAAAACTGGCGCTGCCAACATTTAATAGATCGCTGAATTTATTTACTGACGCTGATGTTTTCGGGTGTGCCGGATGGGCCGTCTGCAGGTCCATGTACAACAAGTTATTGGTTACATTAGTGCTAGTGTTGTTCGTGTTGGTGGTGGTGGTGGTCGTGGGTGGCGCAGGATTGGCCGCACAACAAGCCGGTGTAACCGCAAGCGTCATTTTAAGCTCAGCGCCCACGTCAGAGTTGGCTGCTGGTTTTTCTGTCGTCGCATCAAAGTTGTAATTACTGTTGCTGTATTGCAAGTCACCGCCCATATTGTTGCCAACACAATCGCCCACAACACCTCCGCACGACATTTCGATGGGCGTACCAGCCGTCGCACCCGGGTTAGCGTTTGCACAGAGGCCGCCTCCGATGCCGGCGAGATTTATCGCTGATCCTAACATGCCGCTTAGCGTGTTGAGATTTGTGCGACTGCCGGAAAGTAGGCCGCTCTGTTGTTGCACACGCTGCAATACGGCCTCTTTGGTGTGATATGCGCCGAAGCCTCGTCCTTTCGGTGGCTGAGGGAGCGCGCGATGTGGCAGCATTTGGTCTTTGCAGCAGACGTTCGTCTGCGCGGTGGCGGCGTTCACTGTTGTTGGCCCTGTGGACTTTAATGGATTTAGTTGCATATGCTGTTGAGGATGGCTTTGAAGGTGCTGAAGATGTTGTTGTTGCTGCTGCTGTTGTGTGTGCATTGGCTGATATTGTGGCACAGCTGTTGTCGATTTCTTTAGAATTGGCTTCAGCACAGTGGTCGTGTTGCTTGCCGGTGCCTGTGGCGGCAACAAAGGCAATTCAGCGGGCGTGGGTGTAGAGGAGGTGGTGCTTATGGTATCACTTTCCTCACAGCTGGCATCTGCAAGATGTTGTAGAAAACGGTATATTGATTAAGTTGTCAATTGTAATTGTGGCCGATTTGTAAAGCATTTGTGTTGTGCTATTTTCTGTTGTTTTGATTTTAAGTGCTAATTTCTTTGGTAAAGTAATATATTCGCGAAATGTTTTCGAGCTAGTAAAAATAAATATTTGGAAATGGAAACCGAATACGTTATAACTATTTCCTGTTCGTGTTTGATAAGGAGAAATAATCTAAAATACCACCCAAGTGGTACTACTTTAAGATCTGACAAAAATAGTTAAGCAGAAGGAGGCAGATACTCAATATCTATGATGTGTTTGGAAACAATTTTTTCTTGGTCTTTGTGTCATTAATCGCCTAAGAGATTCGATTGCTCCGCAGATGCTTCTTTGATTCCGAAGTTGGTGCCACTTTGAAACAATGAAGACAGTAGAGGACAAGAACTTTCGAGTCAGTTTAATCTTTACACTGAGAGATTGTCTGATATTATATAGTCTAAGAATAGTCCCAAACCTAGAAAACCTGACTCAGTGAGCTAGATGAGTGCTGAATATCTACAATGAAAATATCCAAATGTAATTAAAAAAATTTAAGTATTTTTTAGGAAGCTTTGAGCCGACTGAGTTCAAGCTTTTCGCCAAAGTGCTTTTCGATCTATTACGATAGGAATAGCCAGAATTGAATCGTCCCATATCTCATAGGCATTTTAACAGAAGATCTACAGCCAAGCGGTTATAAAGACTTTAGGATTTTTTCGGATTAAAATTTAGGAGATCAGGTAATTACTGGCGATGACATAGGTTTTTGAATATAGTGTCGATCTGTTCACCAATCTATTGAATGGCTTATTAATAAGGAGTAAGGGACCAAATTTTTTGCTTAATGTGTTTATATTTATTCATCGGATTTGGTTCTCTGTGAGTCTTCGCTTTGAGGAAAACTTCACTAAAAGGGAGAAAGGTTATCCCGGTTAAGGTCCTTAACAAGTACACATATATATATTGTTTAATAGAAATGATTATTGCAATAACTAAAAATGAATAAAATAATGATTAGATTAATGCGATTATGTCAAGGCTATATATATATAGGCTATACTTTTTACAATGCGTTATTAAACCCTTAGTTATTGAATTAAGTTTTCTACCAGCACCAGCGCTAATAATTGGATCGTTCAAATTATTAGAAGTTTTACTTAAAATTCATCGGAACCTCTAGTTGATGTTATATACACATAAATTAAATAAGTTTATAAGTTAATTTATCTTGTTCTAATCTCTCTCTCTATAAGCTCTCAGCTCGAGATTTCCTCTCATTATAGAATTAGTTGATGAGTTCACATAAAAATAAGCCATAGATAATACAATTATCCAAAATTTATCACTCTTTTAATGTACTGGAAATAAAATTTCTAGTGGAACCACTTTTATATATACCTTTAATGTATTCCTTCAAGAATATGGGTTTCCTTACTTTCTGAACTTGACTTGATATCTTCCGTTATTATGAAGTTATTAAGCTAATATTACCTCCTGCTGTATTTAAATAACTTCCATAATTTACTAATAGTATAATAATGTTTTGTTGATTGTTCCAATTACTTGTATTTAATAAACTTACTATAAATACGATTTTAAATAAACTTTAAAAATTTTCTTTCTTCCTTTTGTATTTTCTCTTTTTACTTCGCATTGTTATTATTGAGTGCTTCTATGAAAGGATTGTCGTGATTAATTTATTAAATTACTGTGAACTCTGCACGATAACGATTTGTTCTTCGATTGTAACACCCTCTTCCCTTCTTGTTACTTGAACGGCATCGCCTTTGGGCAAGCGATTTCAATTACACTAACCTAGCAGTAGCTCAATATAGTCACAAACACACATTCTCATTGTGTTTTCTCAGCTTGCAGCATTTCAAATTGTCCATCTTACATATAGATATATATATGTACGTATCACCACTCAACCGTTTCTTGTGCAACAACCTTTTGTTGTTCGGAATTTTCTAATTTTCTCTTTGATTTTTTGTAAATTTTTTTTTCGTTGTTGGCAAATGTTGATACTCGTATCTTTAAGCATAAAGCCAACTTACATCGACATATTGCATTTTCACTTTATTTCACTTGCAGATAGAAGCTAATTTAAAGTTCGAAAGCTGGACTGCCATCTACATTAGCCAGATAGGGACCAGCAAAATTGCTCTAAACACAAAAACTGAAACATGTATATGAAGTTGTATGTTAGTGTATAGTATTTGAGGGAAATTCGGGTTAAAGTGGTGTTTACATACACGCTTGGATAAGCTGCGCTTGGTTATTAACAAATTGCGTATTTATTTCGCTATGTGTGTGCGTGCACAGCAGAGATTTTGAGGGACAATACTGCAATGATTTTATATATCGAAAAATAAAGCTCAACCATTTCTGGGCTAAATTCTTCCAGTGGGAGTGAGGGTTATTTCTTATAATAAAGTATTAAAATTTCACATAATTAGTTTAAGGAAATATTAAAATTATATTAAATATTTTATTAAACATTTTCATATATAATAGTCCGGAAAGGTATGAAAATATACTGATCACTTTTAAGCTTTTAATGTTTAGTAGCTTTTAGTCTAGTATCTCTTTTCTATATTATTGGTTTTTCCCGAATTCATTACTTAGGGTTGCTTCTTTTAATGTTCAAAATTGTTGTTAAAAATGAAGAATAAAAGAAGGGTGATTTATTTACTTATATTTTGGTCTAAATTGTTGATATTTTGTTTGCGAAAATTCTCAACTTTCAATTGTACTTTCAAGGGCTCATTCGATAATAACTGACCACTAGTATAGCCATTGGGAGCTAGTTGCGACTGCACCCGGTAGTAACAAAGCCGAAGATATTCTCTTTAGGATTAGTTGGACAATTCTAAACATACTTAGGAAGTTTTGCCATACGTGCGATGTGGCGTTGGGTTTCATGATTTTCTGTAAAGTTCAGCGTGGTTGAAACTAACAGTGGTGTGATTATCAAATCGGTTCAATTTTGGATGAGAAAGCCTTATTTCGAGCCATCTGTGGACCACAGCAGAAATTTTGGGAAGGTCATCAAAGAAGTGACAGGTTTATATTTATTTTTTATGGAAAAAAATTACAAAGAGCTGTCTGAAGACATCAATTATGAACCTTACTCAAGAAAAAAAATGAAAATTCAAGAATTTATTCTAATACATACCTCTTAAATAGGCTTAATTTGTAATATGCCTTAAACTAATTTAAAAAGTTATATATAACTCCAACATTTTCCTTTTTTTTCTGAATATTATGATAAGTCTATAATAAAAACTCGAGGCTTAAAAACTATTTAAAAATGCCATGCAAGGCCTCCATTTAATAAGAGTATTAAAAAATGTAATTGGTAGTAAATTTAGAAAAAAAAAATATAAAAATTGATGATCCAATTATGGATACATACGATTCATTCGCTTCTGTTCAGATTTTCAAAACGATGAGCTTCATTTGTGGCCAAGCCAAATAATAAAATAAAAATAAAACAAGTAAGAGAGGGCTAAGTTCGGGTGTAACCGAACAGTTTATACTCTCGCAATGTGCAAGGATCAGAGGCGGGGAAATGCTTTCAGGTGCTGGCATAACTTTATATTAAAAAATGTTGCGGAAGAATTCAACATTAATTATTCGAAGAAATTGTCAATGGATTGCATTCATATTTGGTATCTTATTAACCTATTTTACAAGCCATAGACTCATGTACTTTCATTGTTATATTTTGCTTCGTGTCCGAGTTGTTTATATATATTTATATATTAAAATCTACCAAATTAACTCAAAAGTGATATATGCGATATAAACTCAACCAAAGTGGCTTAATAAATATATTAGATACATGAGGAAAGAGTCAACCAGAGAAAAGGAAATAACAATATTAGGATCGCGTATCTGGTGGCTTGAAAACTTGTATGCCGATTTCGTTTATTTTTACGCATGAGATGGCATATCTTGAAAACACTATTTGTATAAATTGTGTTGTAATATCTTAATTGATTCTCGATTTATCTATTTTGAAATCAAGTTATCAGATGAAGCTTTAAATTGGGTTATATGAGAAGCAGGTGCGGTTTGTATCCGATTTTATCCATTTTCACAGCGCGATAGAGGAATGCAAATATAATGTCATACCCCAAATTTTGTTGAAATCGGTTAAGGGGTTGTTGAGATATGGGATTTCTCTTTAAAGTGAGCGGTGCCACGCCCACCACCAAAGCTTTACGTAGATTCCTATGCAACCCTGCCGTATGATATTTTCTGCAAGATTTAATGTTTCTAATTTGTTCCTTCAGCGAGTTATCGCACTTTTAGTAGTTTTCAACATGACTTTTGCATGGGAGGTGGGCGTGGTTATTATCCGATTTCACTCATTTTCTCAGTATTTGAAGAGATGCTTGAAGAACTTACACAGAGCAAGTTTGATTGATATTGCTTTAGTTGTTTCCCAGATATATAAATTAAGCTTATTGGGGGGCGGTCGGCCCCGCCAATTCGGGCGGGTCGCCCCAATTTTAAAAAAAATTTTCCAAAGATGTCCTGTCCTATTAGTATCCTCTATACGAGATAACACGTGTATATCTTGATTTACTGCTTAGTTATAGAATGTTATCTTTTCTCGATTAATGGCATTTTGTGGGCGTGGCATATGTCTAATTTACCCTTGCGCGGACGGACGGACAGACAGTCACTTGGATTTCAACTCGTCTTTTCATCCTAATCATTTATATGTCTATATCTAACTCGATTAGTTCTAGGTGTTACAAACAACCGTTAGGGGAGGGAGGGGGAGTATAAAAATAATGAAATATAATATTTTCAGATAATTATATTATCTGAGCTCGGGCTGAGTAAATCATTTGACCATTCTTCGTAAATCCCTCATCTTTATTATCCATATAATATATAAATGGGTATTGAAAAATTTTATGGGCTGAATGGTTCTACGGAAGAGCTATGGTCATTTGCATATTGGTACGGGGGCTGTCGCTTTACCTATGGCTCGATTACATTTATAAGGACAAGCGAATTGATTGTGAGATCAGCCAAATTCAGCTGAACGATCCTAGATCTATACATAAATTATTTTTAGCCCAATTTAATCCAGATATATTTAACACTCCAAGTCTTCTTTAAAATCATTACACAAACGTTCCAGAAAACTATCACCAAGTTTTGTCGGTGGCGGGATTTTCCACCACCGCCTTTGGTGCAACTGACTACTAGATAGATTTGATTTATAGGGCATGGTTATGACAATACGTTTCGTTCACGATTGATTGATCCGCACTTACGAAGTTTGCTAATGCAGCTTTGAGAAGGAAATATAGTTGTGATAACTTGTCTCTAGTTTCATTACCAAAATATTTTTGTATTTACCTATATATGCGCTTTAACACCCTCATTTAAATCAAATACTTTTATCCACGGAATACCTAAAGCATATCCGTCTTCTTTCTTCCTTTCGCCTCATTCGGCTTGATATAACCACAACGGAATTTAAGGATTCTTTCTAAGCAAACGCCAAGAGTTAGAACATAATATGAATTTTATGTAATTAATTTTGAAACTTAATTCGAAGTAGCGAAATGGTTTGAGCGTGTGTGCTTTGGTCTGTAATGGGTTTGTAAATAAATCTATCTCACCTAAACACACCATAAACACACTACTCTGCGTCGCTATGTACAATCCCTTCTACACTTTTATGCGCAAATTAATTGCATGCCGAAAACACAATATAACTACGCATTTAAATTAATGCAACTAATGACCTTTCGCTTTTATCTCATAAAAAATTGCATTAACTCATGTTATTTTAACGAAAAATGGTAAACCTTTCCATTCATCAAACCCTGCGTGTGCACTTAAGCTGAGTGGAACTACGATTTCTTGTCCTTTTTGCTGGCGCTCATAAAATTTTTATAGGCTCGGTAGTACAACTCGTGCGCAAAGGCAAATAATATATTGAAAATAAACAAAGAGTGAAGGGGTAAGTGCTGGAAATGCAAACGATAAAATAGCAGAGATTAAGAAGATATACGTGCGAAAGTGACCGACAAAAGACAAGCAATCAATTGTGGTTTGAGTTATTTTACGATTATGATTAAAGATATGCAGCTTAAGTGGACAAAATGCCATTTGGCGTGTAGGCATAGTGAGTTCGTAGCCTCGTTAGCGTCTGAAAGGGTGTCGTCTATTTATTCACAGCAGAGGATCCCTTTTGTAAACAGGAAGTGTTGTTGATAGAGATTTCTTGGTCATTATGAATTTGTAAATAAGTGCGAAGATAAACATAAAAAGGGAGGAAATATGATGGAAGCGGAAGTGCATTAAATAGCAAATGAGGAGAAGTGGTTTGCAGCTGAGGATTATAATGAAATGAAGCAGTGAAAACATTCAATAGCTGTAGAAAGTATTCTTTCATTAATTGGCAATTTAGTTTTATATACAATATATGTATATTAGGGCAATAAAATAAGTTTTTGGTTGATGTTATCGATGCGTGCTGAATATTAGTTTATGTGTGGTTGTGGCTGCCATTTTTGGTTGCGTTGTTATTTAGCTGTGTTTTCGTGCACGATACGATCCTCACTATCGTTATTATCGAAATCGGTGTATGTCGGACAATTTTCTCTGAGAGTTGAATTCACTTCTTGAAAGACAGATCTTTGAAGATAAGGTCTTGAGTTTGTTGTTGTATTTACAGGTTCCTCTTCAAACTAATACTTCCAAATCCTCATTTAATGAAATGTGGTGTCTTCACGCTGCCTCCCTCAGAACGCCTACATAAAGAGCATTCTTTTCTAATTTGATATAATAATATCAATCATATTTCAGGTGTGGAATTTAAGTCCTTTTATTTACAATATTGCACTTTCTGGTATGGACAGTAGATTGTAGTGCAATAACCCATAATATATAGCGTGAGGTGTTCTTATTTAATGCATGCGACAGGAAAACCCATAGAAAGGTTTCTTCGTTCCTCACAAAAAAAAAAAAAAAATAGGGTCTGACTCAAATGACCAAAATGTTGTCCGAGCCGTGATGCAAGACAGATACTTTGTCATGGATTTATGCAGTCTTTTTCCGCAGTCTTTAATTCAAAGATTTTTGGAATCTATTCTGTAAGATATATTTCATTAATAAGGAAAGTTTTTCCTTGTCAGTAAGTAAGTAAAACATAAAGTTGAGATTGCGGGGACAATGCTATCGTTCGGGTCGTATATAATGCACATTCAGCATTAGGAACTTATGATCTTGGGTGTATTGTGACAAATACAAGTTTTGCTCTCTGCTGACTCTTTTCATTATTCCCCTGCTAGTAGGCCTAAGGTAGTCGATAGGTAGTAGGTAATCGGGTTTAAATATAGAAAGCCGAAAATATATTTTACTGAAGACCCTTACCACAATCGATTACTACAGTTCCCTCAACATTGATTGCATATAACTTGATATGGACTTGATGGGTAAGTAAAGTGTGTATAAGTAGTTAATATAACTCTCAGAGAATGACTAAAAATGAATCGAGAAATTAATATGAAAAACCTTCTAGGGCCTATTCGTTTTAGCAACTGTTATTACTAAAACTGTTATTATTAACTATAAACTATAAATTAAAAGAGAAATATGTATGTGAGTGTAGTTTGAGTCCTTTTGAAATATGGTAATATGGGTTTGCACTCACCAAAATCGAATGCTCTTTCCAATATCACCGAATGCCGTTTTTGCAACGCCGCCACACGCTGTTGTTGCTGTTGATTGTGACGCTGCTGCTGCTGCTGCTGCTGCTGATGCATATGTTGCCCACCATATAAATGCTGTTGTCGATCCTTGCTGCCATCACCACCACTGTTGTCCTCGCCGTCGGGTCCCATGCGCACACTACCGCTAATCTCATTGCTATAATCCGACGCATATGACCCGCCTGGAGGCTGATAGTGATGAACATGTTGTTGTAGGTAGTGACCAGCTGTTGCAGCCGTCGGCACAGTCACTGCGGACTTTGTTTGCCTTTGTGTTGATTGTTGCGCCAAATGATGTTTGTGCGGTGATTTTGGTTGTGTTGGCTGTTGTTGTTGTGGTTGTGCCTGCTGTTGCTGCTGCTGCTGGAGCGGATGCTGATGGTGAGGTGGCGCGGCGTCTGCTATGTTCGGCAGTTGTGCATGCTGCTGATGGAGACAGCAGTATTTGATGTGCTTGCAAAATAGGTTGCCATTTCCATTACCACTGCTGCCGCTGCCATTGCCGCCACCAGCGCCACCACTGCTACCACTGCCAGTGCTGCGGCCACTGCCAATGCTATGACCGCCACTGTGTCCGATGCTGTTCAATGTGATAATGCTACTACTACTACTTATACCACCGCCAATGCCACCACCATACGTGGCCGCTGGGTTGCGCGGTCGATGTACGCGAAACGAATTCGAGCGGCCGACCGAATGGTTGGCGCCCTCGCCGCTGGCGCTTAGTGGGTGTGTGGGACAGCGGAGGCTGCCGCCGTGTCGACGTTGCATGAATCGGTTGCTGTTGCTGTTGCTGTTGCCCGCTGTGCTGTGGCTGGCATTGTTGTGATGCGGTATCACCTGCCCGCCAATGCGAAATATAGAACGAGAGTGATAGATAGACACAGAGTATGAGATGATTTGTATGCAAAATGATAACACTTATTTGTATTATGAATTTATGGCAGTTTGGAAAGTAGTTTCAGTTTGTCGCGAAATAATTCAGTTTAGTTACAATTTGTAGTAGAAATGAAATTATTTCTAGTTTCCATTAATGGTAGGACTTAGGCTGTAGGATGTACTTATGTGTGATTGTATGTGGCAATGGTTTAATGCGAACGTAGAACTCAATCATGGTTAAATATAATATATGAATACTTTTGGAAGTACTTTTAATGCGTTGTTTAGTCGGACTTAAAGGGAAAAAGAGGGAGGATTATAAAAATTATCACAAAAAATATGTAAAGGAATACAGGAGGAACACAGGGAATATGACAGCCAATTAACACAGAGGGGTTACGAAATACAAGTGTAGCCACGTAGTCAATGATTCTATTACAACGCTATTGAACAAGCACTTCAACGGATTTCGACCAAACGTGTATGTTGAGGCATCGATCACTGCTTGCACTCTCTTCTTAAAACGGGTCTCGTGTCTTAAAAGGCCGTCTAACAGCTATGTTTTTCATAAATATTTACACTTGATGTGCACAGTACTTAACTAATACAGAATCAAAGCCTCAAGATCATGATCATATGTTCCAGTTTGTTGGTGAAACTCCACGGAGATTCACCCTCTTTCTTTAGATGAGACACATTTGCAAGTTAAGTGTAGATACGTGTAGATACAAGAAAGATATTTATTTTAAATTGAAGCATCTAATTCGCATGCAATCATCCTGGGGTTACGCATGCGTAGCTTTTTTAATGACATTATAGGTCTATGGTCGTATAAATATTAAACACTTTACAGTGAATACAGAAAAAAGTCGACTATTATAAGAACTAAGCGCCTATTTTGAAAGCCCAGCAGTAACAGTATACAGCAAGAAATTCAATAAAGAGATTACAACCAAGGGAATATCTAACCAGTTTACAAAAATTTAGCTCATGTTGATATACTTGTGGCACATATGTCATAATTTACATCCGTTATCAAGACAGGTGGACCGAGGAAAAATATATTATTTGAAATAAACTGTAGAAAATTGAAAAAATTACGTAGTGGAAAATTTAAACTTACACTGTCTATAAATGTGACATAACATCGAAATCTAACTTACGTTTTCAAATCAATTTCCTAGAGGTATAGCCTATAGGTAACCAGATGTCAAAGTAAATACATTTGGTTGCCATTTATGTTCAATACGTTTTGGACAAGCAAAATTGCCGCTTTTAGATTGCGAAACATCCATAGTGGAGTCTCTTTTGCATTCGCAATACTATATGAGGCATGCGTTATCGTTTAATACAGTTGTAGACGAAGCTACTAAAGCTACCGTCAATGCCAAAGTATTGACTATATTATAAAACTAAAGAAACTCGAATTGCCAAATATGTGTTGCGAATTGCGGTATAAAAGTTATATTATATAATATTACAAATAAATAATTTAGTGTTAGTGAAATATTTTTCAAGTTTATTAACCAAATATATACATTTACACTGGACTTTTGGTTAGAGAAGTTAACAAATATTTTCTAAAAAACTCGAATACTTCAGCTTAATATAAAAGTTCACAAATGTTGGTAGTAAGATCGATCAATTCTCTCCTGAGGATATATCACACTGAATGGAACCCAACTTAAATATGGTTAAGGGCTTCACTTTAGCTATCACAATATTATTAAAACTCATATGTGATTTGATTTGAATATTTGATTAAAACTCATTATAATAGCAAAATAATAAATAACCATAACTCTTTAACATTTTATTTATTTAAGCAGTAATTTGTCAATAGTAAGAAGGGCATCATAATTGCTTTACAAAAATCAGTATTAACAAGTGTCGACTTTATGGCCAGCTCTCAAAATTTCCTTGCATTATAGAATTGTTTGTCGTTTTTCACTAGCTTAGGCTTAAGATTACTTTTCAGCATAAAACAGACATTGAAGGGAGTATTGTTTATCACTCTCCGACTCTAAATGATATTAGAGACAGAATTTAAAATTATAGAAATATATATATGTGCACGAAGAAAACATAATAAATACTTGCTTAGATTCGGATAATGAAAGTGAGAAAAAAGACTAGCTCATTGTTTATACATCAACCACTGAATTATTGAATTGGAAAAGGGTAGCTACAATTTAATGAGATAGTTCTTAATTAATTATTACTTTCTAATTCGTTTATATTTTACGCCTCATCAACTTTCCCTTACTTTTAAATTTAAAAGAATTTGTTTTTATTTACGAAATAATTAATATTTCGCTTTCGAATTACCTTATCTTCCAACAAATTTGAGAACAAATCGAGATGATCTTCGTCTTCGCTCATAACTGCAAAGAAATCCTTGAATGTGTCCGGAAAGGAAGCCGGAAATTGTCCTTGACGTGAATCCAATTTGGCGTCCATTGTTGGAGTGTTTAGCTGGAAGGAAGCAAAAGCGAAAATATACTAATGAAATAATTTAATTACAACAACAGTTTATTCTTAAAAGTTCTTTAAATATTTTGCGCGTGCAGACACATTTTTTTGCTCTATAAGGGTTGGTTAAAAATAGCGTAGCGACCGTGATGGGAAAAAACTCGTCTATAATCAATTTTCTGTTGGTGATTTTCTTAAAGTTTTGCTTTTCATAGCAGCTATTCAGCTGTAAAGATTTTCCCGGCTGAAAACTTTTCTCTGCCTTTGATTAACACGTGCGAATAAACGGAGCGCTAGCTAGTGTGAGTGTAGGTGTGTCCGTGCATGGGTGTGACTAATGGCCGTGTGTAAGTGGATTTAAAGAACAAACGAGACGCTGTTCGTGAAAAGAAATACGCTTTTAACAGCTAGTTAAGTTGGGCGGGCGTTGTGAAGCAAGTTTTCGACCATTTGTAGAGGGAACACAGATTTCTGCTTGTCTGTTTGGTTTGGTGAATCCTAATTGAGCAAATGATTGACTTTTATTAAAGTTACTTGAGCACAGGGACTCAAACCATTTACCTAACCGAGTGTTAACGGGAATAGATTATATATTTGTTTACTTTATGAAAGATAGATTACATATTTCAATGGTATGTAAAACAGTCGTCGAATTCACTAACATGTTGTCTTGCGGTCGAAATAGGGTGCGGTTGAGAAAATTCTCTTTAAATTTTCTCAAACTTAAAATTGCGAATATATGAAAGTTTTGTGTGTTCTCTAGCAAGCTTTCAACATAGTAAATATTTTATAGTTATGTATATAGTTAACCAATGCTGAATATTACTAAGAGTGAGTTATATAGTTAACTAATGTTGCTTGAACCGTATCTACTATTGTTATATTCTGTACTACACTTAATAACTTTCAAGTTTGAAAACAAAACAAGTGGCAAAGGTCAAATTTCTGGAGATTACGATGGTTGTGGCAGGAGTTCGTGGCCTAATTCGGATGAGCACGTTTTTCGGCATCGGGTCGGCTCAATAATTCGGCATAGTAGAACCATGTGACTATTTTGCTCTTCTATAGGTAGTCGATGTAGATCACAGTTTGTGAATCCCTGAAAAGGATAGCCATCACCTTTCCGGCCGATAGGGCAGTCTTCACTTTCTTCGGAGCAGGTTAGCCGGATGAATCCACTATTTAGACTGTTCCTTGGTATCGGGTGTGTACCAGTGAACTCACGTCGATGGTAGGGTTGCCTTTAAACAGCATGGTCTCAAGGGTGCGCTTATTGACGGTTTGCTCATGTACAATATTTCATACAGGATATGAAACACGCGCACCTTAAATCCTATTATCCTCGTTATCCTCCGTGGTAGTCGGTTTTAGAACATCTGGGCGGGGCTCATCAGAAACCGAAATGTAACCACACTGAAACTGATTAAACCAATTTATGACGATAGCCATCAAAGAATAAAAGTACCGTATAAAGAATACAGGCGTTCTTCGATTTCACTACTCGATTTCCATTCCTAAAAGCAGAAACGTATCATCAGCCGATATTGATCAGTTTAATTTTCCTGAAATCCACGGACACGCCTCTTCTCACACACGGTCAAAATTAAACTAACAGTTAGATTAGGCTGATATTTTGAAAGTAATCGTCTACGAGATTGTACTAAAGTATAATAAATTTCTCTAACGGCAGTGGTGACATCTGGCGGCGAGGCTAAGTTCTTTTCCGATCACCTTCGTAGTTTGAAAATAAGTGAAACCTACGCATGTCTTCCAATATCTTCTTATTCCGAATATATTGATTTTTGTCCAACAAAATTATGTGGATATACTGCACTTAGCACAGTATGATTTGGTGCCAAGAAATAGTGCAATCGGTACAAAACGTCGCTTAAGTCCTAATTGACGAGCCTACTAATTTATTTTACTTATAATTTATTATAAATTTGTACAGGTATATCTATTAAATTAATACTCTTATACTCTTTATTTTGGCGAAATTACTTAATATTCGGTTCTACCTGAAGTTAGCACGTCCTTACTAATATAATTAGTATTGTTTGCAATTATTTGTTTCTTCACTTTCCAAAAATATCACAGTTTTCAAAATAAATAAATTCAACAAACCCTAAGTATTTTCTTAAAGTGTTGAAATTATAATTTTCGAAAATGTGCTGGATAAGGTTCCACATATTTTGAAGACAAACACTTCTTTCAACAAAGGAGCTTATTTTACTATACATTGTCTTATTGTGTTTAAGTTTAGTCTGAAAATATTTAAAAAATTACCTAAATTTCAAGCCTTCGAACGTTTAATTCAGGTGCAAGGGTCTTAAATTGTGTAGAAAGCAGTACTTTCTTTGATTACGTATAGTGAAACATAAGTAAATCTGATGATTGGCTACTTTGTTTTTTAATTCTAATCTAATTACAAGAATAGTCTATATATTTATTCAGTATAAATCGTGTATGAAATGCCTACCACTCCTTTCTAAGAAGATAATGTTTTTTAAAGTATCGCCAGTTATTTAAAATACAATCAACAATTGCCAATTCGAATTTGGGATATAAGTAATTTAGTATAATTTTTTAATTTATTAAAGCTTATTTTCCAAGCCACCAAGCCTGAAGCCACATAATTTAGCTCAAAACACTCAAAAACATTTGCTTGAATTCTCATTCGATATTTTTTTTCTGCCAACCTTTAGCCGAGCACTGTAAAATCCGTCGCTTACTATTGAGAGTTGAGAGCAAAAAAATGAATTCTTATATGAATTCGCCTAAATTCATGCTAATTAAATTTCATTTAATTACCATTGTGTTTATGAATCACCATAAAACATTAGGCATGAAGAAAAATTTAATGAGTTTTTCAATTCAACCGCAAAGTGAGAAAGTGTGTGCTACATGGTGTATACGTTACATGCAAGCCATAGAGTGACTTTAACAAAGTTTCTCCAGCATTGCCAGACAGCGCGACGACACATTTACTTACTTTGGTGTATATATATACACGCATACAAACGTAAATATATGCATATAGACATACATATAAACGCATACATATAGACATACGCATATTATTGTCAAAGACAGCGTATATTTGACTTTTAACCCTCCTTTTCCCTTTCATTCTCATAACACACAACACACTTCTGCTCGCTGCTCACTGCGTCGCCAATTAAATTTTGCCTTTGTAGTCAGTCAGACTCTATTTTTGTGGCCCATTTTCGTAAAGGCGCTGATGTGGGTACCATTTGTTAAAGCCATATTCTATACGGGTGAATTAATTTTTATGTTAATTAGTTGTTAACTGGATTTATGGTGGAATAATTGGCAGTGACAGAAATCCAACAACTGCAAACTTATTTACATTGTGCGCAGGTGTTGTTAGCATTTCAATTATTTTATTTCGCTTCAAATTGGAATAGAAAAGTTCAGCAGGTGTTTGCGAGATACTGATAAAGCTATTAAGCCCCAAATATAAGTTCTTTAAAACAGAGCTTAAAATGGAGATTTGCAGAGAATTTATTTTTTATTAATTTAAATTCATATAGTTTACGACTAGTGCAAAGAGATCTTATCTGTCTGGCAATATAGCTTTGAAGAAAACGAAAAAAAATTTTGAGGATTAGTTGTTTGAATAATGCTGATATTGAACACGAGGAAACTCTTAGAAATACTGTGAGCATTTTGCAACAACAATTTAACGGTTGGGGATGATTTTACTTTTTGTTCATGTGTCGTGGAACTCTGGAATGAGTCGTCTGGAATGAATCACTTGCATTCTTTGACAAAAAATATAGAATTGTTGGTTAAACTGAGTTTGAAAACTCGAGAATATCTCCACTGAGCAGTGATTTGTACTCGAATATTTGCAAACAAAAATCTTCAGACTGGAACTTAATTGCCACAGTGTGTTTTGTAATGCTTTGCAGAAAAAAGTTTAGCTTAACAATGAAAGAATGCTTTTTTGAATGAAAAATTACTTTATTTTTCAACATAGTCTCCATCTAGAGTAATACATTTGTTGTAATAGTACCGGTTCGATAGTGTAAAGCTTCGAGACTTTATATTTTGGCCTCCTCATTTGAGTGAAATCGAGTCACTTTCTAGTGAGCCACTTTCTTTAGGAAGAGGGAAAGAGTCGCTGGGGCCCAAAATTAGCAAATACGGTGGATGGGGGACTATTTCAAAGCGTTATTTCTGCAATTAAACGGTCCTATCGCAAGCGCAGTGGGCCGCAGCGTTATCTTGATAAAAGAACAACGCGGAATTTAATTCAACTCATAAAAACTTGTGAATGATATGACATACGTGTTCCTTTTAGATACCAATGATTTCAACTAACACAAACCTTCTGGCGCTACTGCATATCGTTGCTTTTCTGAACGGGGTGCATCATTTGTGCTGGTATGGTTTCGATGAAATCCAGCAAACCATTGAATTTGAACATGTCATGAAATTTTGCCGGTATTCTAGTTAAGGTTAGTACTCCAAGCTAAGGATAGAGATATTTTGTTATCCTCGCGATCTCTCGGTCAGCTTTTTAGCCCATATATTAACATAACTTCATAGTATTTCTCTATTTTCATGCTTCTTTGCGTCATATTTATTTCTTAACAAAATTATATTAATTTCTCACTTCATTACCAAAGTTAATAAATATTTAAACAAAACTCAATCAGGCCACAACGAAATAATAGTTTAATGTCCCCTGACATGAAACATAAGCATTCGCAGTACGACATCGCCACACCAGTGTGACGATTAGAGTAAGTAGCGTGAGTAACAAGTTGGATATATATGGTATATTTAGTACAAAAACAATTGCACCTGACGACAATGAAACAATTAAGCCGAAGAGTAAAAAATTTGTGAAATAATACTCATATACAAATACAAAAGTTTAAATGAACTGAAGAGAACGCAATGCTGAATGAATTCCATTCACAAGAAAATATATATAAGGTGTATAATTAAGGTAAAAAAAATAAGTTATATTTGTAGTGATGTAAGTAGTTGAAAAATTCGTGCGCTGCATGAACGTGAGGAAATATTTTTTCGATTTTGCCAACTATGAAAGCTATGGATAAGCGGAGCTCAAGTAGGTTAGAGAAAATGCGAAATTAAATGACGTGCATGCGAAAATACAAAAGAGGGTCAAACAAACTCGCACATTCGCAGTTATAGTCGCATTAATTAAAGGCAGTCGTAGTTGTGATTGACGTGGTCATTACTACAAGTACATTTGTATTTGGAATGTGCAAATATAATATAGAGTATAGAGAGAATAAATAGTGCAGTGTGTTAATTACTTGTTATAAAACAATTTTTACTATACGGAATCACCTAGTATTCCTTTTGAAAGCAAAAGTTGCTATATTATTTTTCTGAGTTTTCTTTTGGAGAGGGAAAATTACAACTTTTTTATTTAAATGAAAACTTTCACACAAACATCGAATTGTCTACGTGTTGTGAAATAGCTTTAAAACTGAGAACAATTTGTCATTAAAACACAGGCAACAAAATTCTGGCTTTATCACATTTCAGCTTTACCAAAGTTTGTGCAAGGATTTGTAATTACAAAAGCTCTCTCTTCTATTTAGCGGGTTGTAACAGTAACAGCTTTAGGGTATATATATGAATATCTGAATGTTTTTTAATGCTTTAACAAGTTCATACATATTTTGCTTTTAAACAGAAACACAAGATTTACACCTTACACCCCTATTATATAAGGCGACTAAGACATCCATTGAAATTTAAACAGCTATGCTTAGTAGATTTGAGTTACAATAATTTGCACTTTCCTGGTGAAATTACTAAGTTCTTGTGAAATAAATGCAACAGCTGCTTAAGCTTAGTAATATTGGCAATGATTTAAAGAAACCGAAAATCATTTATTAACTATATACTTATAAGAACGCAGTGTTTAGGTCCACTTGTTACGATTGTAAATATTAGTTTAAGCATATTAATATATTAAAAGATATTTTAAATACTTAAAAAATATTTCGCAACAGAAAAAATTGTGAAACGAAGTAAATATTTTGTGAAAATATATTTTTCACAAAACACATTTTTCACATTTTAAGGATGTCGAGATTTTCAGAGATTAGGAAGTGTTGCAATTGTGGATATTTTAGAAATAAAGTCAGTCAGAGGATTAGTGAGGATATCTGCGGCTTGAAAAGTTGTAAACTGATTTCGACCATTTTTATATGACCGATGGCATACCTTAAATGCACTATTTACACTAAGTTTTATACCGATATCTTCATTGGTGTTTGATTTATATTCTGTAAATTGAAAGAATCAGATGGCACTTCATTCATTGCATTGTATGGGGAGTAGGTGTGGTTGTAGTCCGATATCGTCTATTTTCATACTCTAGTATAAGGATGACAAGATAATGTTATGGGATTGATTGAAATTGCTATAGTAGTTCCTGAAATATAGGATTTCGACGAAAAGTGCGCGGTGCCCCTAACTACGACATTGGTTGTGAAATCTAATACTCTGACGTATTTATTTAGTGAGCTATCTCACTTTTAGTAGCTTTTACTAGTTTAGGTGTTACAAACAACCGTTAAGTTAACAAAACTATTATACTCTGTGACAACATGTTGCGAGAGTATAATAAAGTATACATATTTTCTTTAAAGATATTCAACGTATTCATATTTCACAACTCGCAAAATAATGCAGGCAACTGCTCTGGCTACTTAGTTGGTCATGATTAGTAGCAAGTTACTATGCGTAATCCAAGTGTTGGCATACGGTTGCCTATCGGTTATTATACTGGCGCCAGTCGCCATACACAATAGGGATGTTAAATGATACCCACGTCTCATATGTACTATTTCGTTTCTAGATCGTCATTTTCTAATCCTCCAACGAGTACATTCGGTCACCTAGAGTAGACAGCTCCATTCTTATGCCGTCTTTCAGCAGAATGAAATGTTGGTTCGGCGACTGTAAGTATACAATTAGTTATTTCAATTCAACTTTATACTTTAACAAAGCATAACTTTATACCAATAAAACTTGAGATATTCAATTACTAAAAAATTTGTTTAAAAAACAGTTCAGGAGACTAATTTTCCAAAGAATCAACCAAAATCTGCCTATCTGTAAAGGTACATGGCTAATTGCCTTTACGAAGAAAAGAAATGTCAAAAGCATACAAAAGGCTGTCGAATAAAATGTTTGGATATTCACAACTTTGAAGTACCTCAAGCAAGTATGGTCATACATTTTGGCACTTTCAATTAATTTTTGATAGTTCTCAAAGCCGGACAACCAAAGCAAGTATTTAATATTCATTTACCTTAACTAAAATGTGTCTCACAAACCAATAACAGGGAGCGCGGTGTCAGGTGATAACCTGACAAATTCTTTGCGAATTGCGAATGTCTTAAATGTTGTCTTTATAAATCTTACATTAAAATAAATTTTTGACAGAAATTAAATCCTCGAAATCATGGCTCCATGTTCCACAGATACATGAGTAATTCATAAACTCTTAATTGTGCTTCAATCCAAAATTTTACCAAATATATATGTATATTCAAAAAGGTGTAATTCTTTCATAGGATAACATTGTTAGAAATTATTATAAAGTCTGCTAGATTTCACACGCTTTTGTACATTTAATAGACTGCATTAAAACTTCATAGCGCACATTTACACGCTTTATTGGATAACACATAGTGTTTTGATCTTAGGAGAATAGTAAGTAGTAAATATGTGCATCTAGTAATGTATATGTATACACGGCCTTAACCTTTCTACATATTCTTGTATATATATTTTAACTATACCAACATATAAAACACTATATTAAGCTATAACTAACGGGAATTCCAAACTCATACAGTTTTCTAATTCTATCACTTTCCCTTCTTTTTCATATTCTATTTTCCTTATTCCCATAATAAAACAATCTATAACAGCTTGCCAACTTTTATGAGGCTTGCATTTAGTGGCTATGACGTCATTATTGGTGGAGTGTAAGAGAGTTGTGAAAGCGATAAGAAAAAAGGTTTTGCGACAAATAACTCGGCAAGCGCAAAGTTGGCGAAAAGCAAAAAGAACAAGAAAGGAAGAGCTAAGTTCGCTGTAACCGAACATTTTATACTCTCGCAATTTGCAAAGATCAAATCCGGAATAATACTTTTAGGTATTGGCAAAATTTTACCGAATGACATAATATTAATCGAAATATTCTTAGTTAAGTTTGTTAAGAGACATCTTCGATCGAAATTTAATATATTGGGTGTATAAAGAAAAATTCAACCAGTTGTGTAAATCATTATATCCGAGATATGTGGTTAATACAGATTTCATTATTCAACGCTAAACAACATTATATAAGAGTTAAGAAAACGCTTAATATCATTAAGATATCACACATACTATTGATCAATATAACCAGTTTAAAGCCAGCTGGAAAGTCAGAAATCATTACATTGGGTCCATTGATCCTTTTGGGTTTCTGGCATTAAACTAAAATTTGTAACTAAGACATTTGTACTAAAATAACTCAGAATTTGATCGATCGTATATCGATTTCACTTATTTTTCTCGCCAAACTATAGCATATTCATTACTATACATCCATTTAATTTTACTAAAATATCTTACATATTGATCGATGTATACAGTATTAGGTCAATAGGTATAGGTTGGTATTGTAGGTACTGAGATATAATATTTCAGCTAAAAATGGGCGGTGCCATACCCACTGTTCAATTTTTACACTGATTCCTATGCAGCCCTTCCGTACCATATTTACGTTAACATTTAAAAACTCTGACGTGTTTCTTTAGTGAGTTTTAGCAATTGTAATAGTTTCAAACATAACCGTTATATGGGGGGTGGGAGTGATTATTAACTGACATCAACAATTTTCACACTATAGGAGGATGTGGTAGAAGTCATCAGCTGGTTTGTTTGATATGGCTTTAGTGGCTTGTGAGACATGTACATTAAATCTCTTAGGGGGCAGGGCCACGTCTACTTTTCAGAAATTTACAACCCACATATCCTCGTCCTTGTCCACTGCGATTTATAAAGATATCTCATAGCTCAAGTTATCGCTTGCACGGACAGACGGAAGAACAGAAAGTCACCCGGAATTCAACTAATCTCGTCATACTGATCACTTTGATATATATAACTCTATATTTATCTCGATTAGTTGTAGGTGTTACAAACAGCCGTTAAATGAACAAAACTATTATACCTTATTGCAACATTTTGCGGCAGTATAAAAATGCAAACAAAAGTGGAGAAAAGATGATGAAGAAGTAAAAAACATCACATTTCGCAGCATTCTTGCGCTCTTGGCCGCACAGAGCTTATGCTGCGCAAGAATACACCGGATTACATTTTATGTTTTCTTCTTCGTTAAACTGAAATCCTTGAAAAGTTTTGTTTGATTTTTTCCCTTTTTCTATGTAGATGCAAAAAAAAAAAACAACAACATTTAATATCTCTTTTTGGCAGGTACTTCAACCTTTATTAATTCTTAGGTAGGTATATATATGTAAGACGAAAGTTCTTAAGTCTTTACAATAATTGTTTTGTATAGGCGGAAAATTCCACGAACATTTAACACACATCTTAAAAGTCAAAAGGGTGAGAATTTCATAGAAGAAAACTTTAATAGTAGTCGGAGTGAAAGGAGATTGCCTTATTCAAGAATTTAAAGGCTGGTCCAACTATTAAGTTCTACGGTACTACTAAATTTTTGAAATAATACTAAAATTTTACTATTTCTTATTATTCATTTTAATAAAGTGAAGTAAGAATTCAAACAAAAAGAGGTTGACACAAATTTGAAAGATCTGCGGAAGCTATGCCCTCCCCTACTTCATCTTTCTAACGCAGAACAGGTCTCCCTCTTCGACTATTACCACTGCCTGTAGATCTAGAGAGTATGCTTCTGCTATAGTAGAGGTTAGTTTACTACACTAAGATGCCCTTATGCGGTATATAGATCTCATATCCATGTTATAAAATATTCGCCATTGACAAAGAGTATCAAAGAGAGTCAAGTTTTCCTCGAACATTCCAACAGTCGCCTCATCATATGTCGCCAGAATCTTGAACCAGAAAACCAATGCAATGGCTGTTTAGATCAATGAAATCATTCTTATAGGCAAATGCCGGCAAATCGACGCGCCTTAATTTAGTTCCGCTCTTCGAATTCAGATATAGAGGCTTTAATACCAAGAAGTTGATTTTAATCCGAAAGGGCTCGAGTCCGATATTTGGAAAACAAAGGAGTATTAAATTTCTTGTGATGCCTATAGCAGACCTATGTAAAAATGTTAACGGAAAACTTAATCATACAGCTCCAAAGGAATACTTTTTTTCGGAAGAGATTTTCTTGAAGCCGTACGTAAAGTCACAATAAACAAAGATCAAGATACCGATACAGAATACCGAAATACAATGATTATTCGGAAATATAAGTGCAACCAAAGCTCTTTAATACTAAATTGCTTCACAAATTTTTGCGTTTTCATCATTTATTATATTTATCATCATACATTACTTCACTTATAAACTATTTTACAAATATTATTGCATTACTTAAACTAGTGAACTTAAGTTAATATGCCAAATTTTCTGTCGTCCTTAACATTAAGGAAAGATATGTTAAATATCAACTATAGCGATATTAAACGTTTCCAGCAAAGCTATTGCAGTCTTCCTGTCCATTATTCAAAAATAATTTTAAAATGTGCTCCCAACGCATTTCTCGTTCAACCTTCTTGCGTGCTACATCTAAGTAACCGCGTCGAATTTTCCTTTTAGTTTTACTCTGGTTCCTAGTAAACACTCAGGAGTTTATCACGTCTGGTTTGCCGATTGATTTCTGCACTTTCAACGATTTACGTCTCTTGTGCGACTCCATAAATAGTTTTCGCCGCGCTCGTGCCTTTGATGCATTGCATGGTGCATTTCTGAGTACCTCGTCTAAAGACTTTTCTACTTCCTCGCGATTTTCACTGTCTACATTTTCTTTCCTTTTAGCTATTTTCATGTTTTCGTTGATGTGGACTTGCTTCAAACTTCTCTCCGAAAATGCGTAGTGTGTCACGTCGTCAAGTTGGAGTTCTCGTCTATTAAATAAATGAGATGAAAGTTTTCTTCTGCTATTATTTATGTGGGACTGTCCGTTCTCTCCTCATTCCAGTACGTGAATGAACCCACACGTTCGCTTGTATTTTATACCAAAATATCTTCCACAGGGATATGGAATGGCAGGTAAACTAAACTAAACTAGGAAATTCCCAAAAAATAAAAATTAATAACCTGAAGCCAGGTACTTAAGAACTACTTCTTGTTTATTTCATTGTTGTTGATTGTTCCATAACGGGCTCTTACTTTTGGTTATAATCTTATTATCTTTGTAATTTACAGTTGACAGTGAAAGGATCATCATTAGCTTTGCATTGTATAGAGAACTCGAAGCTCTATCGATAGTGTTAAAAATATACCTGTCTAATATGAAAGACCGAACACGCCTTACCGCAGCTAATAGACTAAAATTTGTTACATCGATATAATTTGTATATATATGGTTAGTTGTCAAACTACTTTGAATGTCATTGTCATTGTCATGTGTCATGTCATGTGTAGTTTTTGATAAGGGAAGACTCTGTCAAAACTTTTTGTTGGTTGGGTTGACTATGTAGCTACTAAAATATAAAATTGTAGAAATAATTTTCTCTAACCGGAAATAACAAACCTTCGACGAGAGAAGAGAAGTTGAGTTGCACAACAATAAAATAGCATAATAATAGGCATTGGGAAGGTAAACTGGTACCTCTGCCCTGATGTTTGAGAGCAATTATGATCTTGATTTTGCTTTATAAAATAAAAGCAATGTTTTTTTTTTAATCCTACGATACAGTTTTTTAAAAAATGTACGATATTGTCAAATACTGACGAAAACAATAATTTCTATTAACAAAGAGACAATGACGTACTACGAAGTCTTAATTGTATTTTTTGACAAAGCGTTTATGGAGCGGTTCCGGCTACGTTGAAGCTTCCGCATTTGGGTATTAGAAAAACTTAATGTAATAATTCGTGAAATCATTACAGCCTGACAGATTGACATTTTGGTGTAAATTTTGGATGTTTCTGGAAACGTTATTACCGGTTCAACAATGAACGCTACAAAATTGCGATAATTTATTCGAATTTTTAATTTACAGACTTTAGTAAAATTTGATTCGAGGAAGATGGGTAGTGTTGGATTTTGCTAAATTGGATATTTTGTATGCTAAGTTTGATATCAATGGATATGGCTTTATTGTATAGCACAGATTTACAAATTTTCATGCTATATTTCATAAGTAATAGTATGTACTTCAAATATTGCCCCCACTAAATATTGTCCATCTAAAAAAGCATATTCTGTGAAGTTAACGCTATAGGCAGAAGATATTCTATTTGGTAACAGTTCTTTGAAATAAAATTGAATTGAATTGAAAATTGAAATAAAATCGATTATTGTCAGCTTGTCGACACATTTACTTCTAAATGCTTACATAATAACAGCACCATAATTAATTAAGTATAAAGTACTCTAGAATAAACTTAGCGGGAAAATTAATTTGAAAAACACTTAAGGCGAAATTGTTATTTAAAGCCACTAAACGACATCTAAACAACGCCACAATAACAAACACAAAAATGTACCAAAAACACAAACAATTGCAATAGGAAAATTCAGCGCTTATACGTGGAAAACTGTTTCCTTTTATCAAGATCCTTCCCAGTGCAATGTGGCACACACTTCAATGTCAGCATCGAGGTCCTTATCATAGTTCCAGTCAACATCTCCACAGTCCTACACTGAGCAGTGTCATCTTTACCTGCCATCTTCACTTTGTGTAGCGTTTATGGCTGTTAAGAAAAGTTATTCCACAAAATGGTTGTATGAAGGTGTTTGCCACAGCCGCAATGTTAAGTAATTTTTTCCGAATATTCAAGGGTACGAATATGAGTGCGAATGCCTAGCGAAAGAGCGTTGCTTGAGTATTGGTGACTATTATTACGTGCGCGTGCGCGTGTGTGTGCGCATGTGGTTGTTGTCGTTGTTGTTAATGTAAGAGAACTTAAATTGTCAACGACAACATTTCCGTCAAATGTACACACCGCTGATATTGGTCGAGGTTGCTGGAACTGAAAGCTGCCAGCTAACGGTAAGCCACCGAAATGCTAGCGTACAGAACACGTGCAAAAACAAAAGTGCTGGGAAAAACTTTTTGAATGCCACATGAATGTGGCCTTCACCTTCGGATGTGAGCTAACGCACACAATCCCATCAATAAGCATATATGTATGTGTATGTGTACGTTTCAGCGAAAAGCCTTGGCATCCCATATTAGGGGGAATTTTCATACATAGTATGTATATAGTTAAATATATATATACATAAATATGCATGTATTACATAGTATATATATATTAGCTCTTAAGTCCGCATTATTAGCCGCAAAATCAACAACAAATAGCCTCTACCCCTCCAGTCGTAGGTGGGTTTCGAATCGAGTTTCCACAGCTTACAAGCTAAAACACTCATTTGAGCACATACACACACACATTTACGAATATATTTGTGTGTATTTTGTAAACTTTGACTGTAGGGTAATTTAGCTTATTATTAGAATTTGTGCCTTGAATGGGTCTCCGAAAAACTGAGGCAACTTGTCGCATAGACAAAAGGCTCACCAACCACAACGACAGCAAACAATCAACAAAACTTGAAACAAGATTTTTCAAAAAAACGAAAAAGCTCTAAGCTAAGGTTTTTGGCAAAGAGAACATTTTTGGAGAAAAAATTGTTTTTGAGAAACCAATAACCTACCAAATTGACAAACTCTAACTGCTGCAGGCTTGCATGTACTTTATTTCCATGTTAACCAACAAAAAGTAATCTACAGTTATTTTGAAGTACTCAAAGTTTGGCGAGTGGCAAATATTTATGCGAGAGCGAGACTCAAGTGTTGAGATCAATAAATAAAAACAAATGTTTATAAACAAAAATTACTTTCTTGGTTTTCAAAGTACGCTCCATAAATACATGGAGACCTCTGCATACACTTGAAACATTTTAAAGTAATTTTTTCACTTTGATTGACGATTTGGTTTTTTGAGCAAAGTGAGCAACGGTTTGATTTTTTGAGTGAAGCTTTAGCAAACCATTGAAATGCAGTAGATTTACATTAGGGGTGCTCACGCCGTAGCTCATTTAGCTCACTTTGGTTCGTAGCAACACCACTTACAACAAACACAGCATTTTTATCCTCTCGCAACATGTTGCTACAGAGTATATTAGTTTTGTTCACCTAACGAGCGTTTGGAACACCTAGAACTAATCGAGTTAGATATAGACATATATCAGGATGAAAAGACGAGTTGAAATCCGAGTGAATGTCTGTCCATCCGAGTGTCCGTCCGTCCGTCCGTGCAAGCGATAACTTTAGTAAAAATTAAGATATTTTGATGAAACTTGGTACACGTGTTCTTTGTCACCGTAAGCCGGTTGGTATTGCAGATGGGTGTAACAACAGCCACGCACACAAAATGCCATTAATCGTAAACATATAATGCGCTAGTACTAAGCAGTAAATTAAGATATACACCTGTTATTTGGTATAGAGGATACTAGTAGGGCGGGACATCTGTGGGCAGAAATCTTTCTAAAAGTGGGTATGTCCCTGCCCACAGACAATAGGCCACCCTCCAATAGGTTTAATATACATATCTCGGAAACCGTTAAAGCTATATCAACTAACTTGGCCCGAGTAAGTTTTTCGAGCATCTCCTCATATACTGAGAAAACGAACGTGAAATCGGATAATAAACATGCCCACCTCCCATAGAAAAGTTATGTTGAAAACTTCTAAAAGTGCGTTAACTCGCTGAAAGAACACGTTAGAAACATTAAATCTTGCAGAAAATATCATACGGCAGGGTTGCATAGGAATTTGTGTAAAGCTTTGGTCATGGGCGTGGTCAATCTGTAAGATGTTGTAATGAAATTGGAGGATTATCTTTCCATGATAATAGTGTGCTCTGGTATCAAAAATGGGGAAAATCTGGTAAGCACTTCCTTCCATAGCCCTTATATACTTAGCCTAAGGATTTTCAACCTTCCTGTAGACTTTATACCATATATTTCGGTCAATATATAAGATATCTTAGCAAAATTAAATGAACCTGTAACATCGGATATACCACATACCATATACCATTTACTGCCGAAAATGCGTGAAATCGGCGAACGAATTATCCCACCTCCCATATACTACATATAATGATTTTCGCTATTCTAGCAGACTATGCCGAATATGTCGGTCACTGTGTTAGTTACCTTCACAAAAGTCCGCGAAAACATGTTCCCTAATATACTTGAATAATGAAAAGAGTTAATGTGATCAGTGCAGATCTTCCTCTATCCCAAAAATGCCCGATATAAGAATTCCCGACTTTCCATCTGACTTTAAACCGTTTATATTGGTCAATATGTGTGATATTTTAATGAAATTAAGTGGATATGTTTCCTTAAAGGCAATGTGAATTCGCGCTAAATATGAAAGAAATCGGTCTAGACCATGGTCTAAGCCGCTTATTCCTAATATAATGATTTCCTATTCTCTGATTGACTTTTTCCTCATGTATCCAATATATTTATTAAACCACTTTGGTTGATTTTATATCGCATATATCACTTTTGAGTTAATTTGATAGATTTGAATATAAATATCTCTGACACGAAGCAAAATATAACAATGAAAGTACATGAGTCTATGGCCTGTAATATAAGTTAATAAGATATCAAATATGATTGCAATCCATTGAAATTTTTTTCGAGTAATGATTGCTGAATTCTTCCGCAACATTTTTTAATATAAAGTGATGCCAGCACCTGAAAGCATTTCACCGCCTCTGATCCTTGCACATTGCGGGAGTATAAAACGTTCGGTTACACCGGAAGTTAGCCCCTTCTTACTTGTTTTAATTATTTTCTTCAGCAGAGGCTTTAAATATCAGCCTATAATACATAATAGACCATAAAAGGGTAGTTTTACACCGAATACGCTGAATAAAAAATATAATAAACACCAGTTTCCTCTCACAATTAAGCATACAAATTCGTAAAACATCTAATCAATTGAGTTGCCATCAGAACCTTTTTATGTTTACGGGGAAATGGCTACCGAAAAAATGTAAAAAAGGTGGACGAAAAGTATTGCTTTTTTTGTTAGAAAGGGTCAATCAATTGTTACCTTGTTTTCAGGCTTCACTTGGTTTTGCAGCTGACACTTTTGATGATAATCAATAAAAAGAGATTAAATTGCGACGAACGCTTTCGAAGTGAGCCCTGACTGTTGTACAAAAAATGTATGTGCAAAGCTTTGACATTGTCTGGTGTATTCATCTCTTTGAATCATCGACTATGGGCATAAAAAGTTTGCCGCATTTTTTATTTACTGCTTTTTGTGTTTGTGATTGTTTTAATGGCTATGGCTTTTGGTTTATAAACGTACACTGTGAGAAGACGAGAAATACATACACCAAGATATTTCTAAAATTAGAATTTTATGAATTTAAGTGCTCTTTTATGATAGGCATCGTTCGAGTGCGTCACAGTTAGATTAGGCTAAGTTAAGACAAGATACAAAATTCACCCCGTTATGTGTATATATTCGACAAATGAAAGGATCTATATGGTTTTAAGCAGCTTTCGATCAGCTGATACTATTTTATGAGAAGCTTGTTGGAGATAGAAATACGTTGGAGGGTTTGTCATTGTATGTAAAATGTGACCTCTATTAAATAAAAAATTTCTGTTGATATTGATCAATAACTAGTCTTAGTTTAGCGAAGTGCACATTCCCAACGACTACAGTTGTCAAAGATTACCATATTCATGCATAATTGGAAACTATAATTTCATTTCGTAATTTCAGCAAATTCATAAGCCCAAATGTTAAATATTCAACTCCAGCTGATATCCCCTACAACACTACGAATCAATGATGTATTTTTAGAATGCTCTTGAAAAATAGCGGTGTCAAAGAAAAGTTTCTTCTAATAAATTGAACACATTAGTTGACATATAGGAGAAGATTTAGGAAGATTCTCGAACCTTTAATCTAAATATATATATAAAGTGATCTATATACTTGTTAAATTTCCTTACTTCTCACATGCATTCCTACAATTTGTGTGTATTTTTAAGGTGAATCCAAAAAGACCTCATCTGTATACTGTTACTATAGCTGTTTAATCCATTCATGAATACATCATACTGAACCTGTTCCTACTGTTATATTCGTCGGTATCCCACTCCAGCTGTTTTCTAATATCTTCTCTCAAAAGCTTCTCGTGTTTTCCCAACATTATTGGACGTTATTCTTTTGCGTAGTACCACGAAAATGTGACACATTGCTAAACACAGGATCGAAATCAATAAAAATTTGTTATTTCAGCTGATACTGACGAAGTCATGGATATTTTACATCATTGAGGCCACAGAGTTTAAAATCGTACAACAGCATTGTAGTGTGGTTCATACACAAATGTCTTTACTCGTCGAAACTGAATGGTATAAGAGACGTGTGTCAGCAAGGTATAAAGCCGCTGTGGTGATATACATATGCATCTAGAATTTTAAATTCAATGGATTTGGCGCTGGGAATTGATTCATCTAACAAACTTGTGAAACATTTTGTTAAAATGTCCATAATATTAATTTAGTTCATCCATCCTACCATAACTACCATATTAGGGTATCGATGGTTTAAAATGGAAATTTTGTAAGCTTCACAAGTTCAGAGTTTTTTAGTTCTGAGAGAGTAAGTTTTATACAACTATCGATATTGTTTTCACGCTAAACTATACTATCGATATTTTCCCGTAAACTATCGAAACTACCGAATGGTGTGACTATTGATAATTCTGCAGCTCTAGTGTGAACTTGAATATTATCTTTCGGTAATTCTTCAATTTAGCGAACAGTAAGCTCGTTCCCCATAAGAAAAAATCGGATTCTCACATGAAATTCATAGGAGAATACCACGAATGTGTTACTGAATCATAATCTGCGAAGCACGCTCGCAAATGGGGCCAACCCAAGTCCAACCACCACAGTTAAGCTTCGTTGCTTTTCGTCGTCGTCGTCAATTAATCTGCAAATGCACTGGTATTAGTGTTACTGCGTGTGCGTGTGCGTCACATAAACACAAATATATTTCAATAAATGCAAATCAGCAACATCGTTAGTGGCGGCACAATAATGGATAAAATAAATCAAATCATAAAATATGAAGCGAAAGCAATTCCCAAGGAGAAGGCAAAAAGGAAGACAAAAAACAAACTACGCAGTTCAAGCGGAAAATAAGTGTAAGGAAGTGTACAAAGCCGACTCGAAAGAGAAAACAATAAACGCAAAATAAAACGAACTTAAAATCCATAGTAAAATGTGGCGCGGCAAGCGATAAGAGTTGTCGCATAAAACGCAGCACGCCCTCACTCCCTCTTTCTCTCTTTCTCATCCACCTTCATCAATACATATATAGACGACAGTATTCAATTTAAAAGCGACGCATATGGACCACATGGTTTCTAAACATTAACTCAGCTTTATACTTGTGACACTGATTGATGATTAACTTACGGTTTGACATTTGTGACTTTAAAAAGAAATAGTACATAAAATGTAAAATTAAAAGGCTACACTCGTGCGTTAAAAGGGATTTTTTTTTTTTGAATTTTTTTGCTACAAGAAAAGTATATAAAAATTAAATAAGTACACCCAGTAAGTATATATAAGTATATAGACCGTGTATTGTATTTGTGTGCGTGTTTCATTTGAATAGCTTAGCTTTTACTTTTATCTGTCACTTGCCACATACTTTTCGCCGATTTAATGCGCCAATCGAAAATGTTTTAAAAATCACAGTTATCGAAATTGACATTGGCACTGCCGCCGACTTGCTCGTCTTTTAGCTTTTCGCACAGCAATGTCAATGAGTTTTACTTTACGATTCCATGAAATGTTTTTAGTGAAGTAGTTAAACTTGCTTTGGCTTGCTCTCGATTGGATTTGCCCACAATCGCTGCAACACAGTTAAGTGAAAAGTGCGCTACCATATATATATATATATATATATATATTACAATGTATATGGTATGAGCAACGCTGTATTGCTGCATTGAGTGCTGTGTTCATTCAAAGCTTCAGCGCTAAGCAGTCAAAGACTTGCTCTCCTATTCAAGCTTTGTGCCGCCTGCAATCTCTTTACATGGTTTGCCTTTTTCAGTTCATACATTTTATACTTATCACCTGCATTATTTCTTCATTCATGTAATTCTGCCTATGACATACAGTGTGTGTGTGTGTGTGTGTGTCTGACTGTGTGTGCGTATGACTGTCTGTCTGTAAAGTCAGTGAGCTGTAAGCTGTCTATGTGTGTGGACGTTGCGTGAAATGGTTTATGAACCTGTGCTTGCGCATGTGGCAAGGCATAACGGTAAGTTATGTGGCAGCAGCATTATCCACCAATTCGTGCACAAAGTAAGATGAAATGATGTCAAGTGGTGGTGGAAAGCTGAAAAATATTTTATATACTCATTGCTTGTTTGTAAGTTGACAAGAGTAATGCAAATAGAGTGTCGTAGATGTACGGAAAGGAGTGCAGTAGTTAGTTGCAAGTATTCATTTTTTGAGGTTAAGTCGGTGCAGATTTTGAAGAAAGCAAACACTGCAACGAAAACAGTTTTATGATAGAAGTTATATGGATAGTTCCTTCTATTACAGAACTTATTTATATACTTAGTAGTTTCGTGGTCCTTCAAAGGTGTTTTTCAGACTAACAGAGCTGGAAAAGACCAAGGCGGTCATATCTTGCATGAATTACTGGGCATGAAAAAGCTGTCAGCATGATTGGTGCCGCATTTGTTTACTACGGAGAACAAGCGCAACTCAAAGATTACTCCACAGCAGTGTTTTACGGTGTTTATGTGAAATTCGAATGATATTTTTCATCTTTTCGTGAATGGATCCACTGGTCACCAACAGACCCAAGAACTGTCGATACGGTAGACTTAACTCGGCGAATCTGCTCCGAAGAAGGCGAAGAGTGCCCTATCGTCCGGAAGGGTGATGGCCACCGTTGCCTTAGATTCATAAGGTGTCCTCTGCATCGGCAAAACGATCACATCGTTCTACTTTGCCGATTCGATGCCGATTCGAATTGCAAAAACATGGTCGATTTGGGAAAGAAAGAAGTGTTTTCCCACAATGACAACGCGCCGTCACTATGGCCAAGTTGGACGAAATAGGCAACGAACTGTTTTTGCCTCCAAAATTTAAAAGCATTAGAGACCTACCTTGCATACATCCGGGAGGAGAAGATTGAACCAAATTATCAAACATTATATGACTAGCAGTGCCTTTCAGGAATTATTCTAGATCTTGCCGTCTAATATGGGCGCTAGCATTTAGATTAGTTAGCCATAGATCTTTAAAGAACGAAAGTTCGGACTTATGGATCAATATATTTTAAGCGTAAGTGGAGACTGTCCTAGATGAAATAGAGCGATAGACGATGGCATATAACGGAGTATTTTGTAGTATTAAAAATATTATTATTCTCATGGCGGCGATCAAAGCCCAATTTAAAATATTGGCGCTCTCTCCAATCAGATTGCTCTCTCAGCTATTAACGAGATCTCTTTTGTGAAGCTTAAATGGAACTGGAATATTCTACGATAGGTTAGATAGTATAGTGCCTTGTAGAATATAGCATAAAAATAACGAATTCAATTCTTTAATTTTTTACTGCCATTACAATAACACAGTGGACTAAATGTTACATTAGTAGTGCTTTGGTATATTATTCTGTCCACACCTAACTTGTAACTGTTTATCGTAAGTAATACGAAAAAACGGATTGTCCTTTCAATACAATTGTGATAGATATCATAGTTATACTAAATACTGAAAAAACAAAAAAAGTTTTGCAATAAAAAAAAATCGCCAACATTATTTTCACTTTAAGAAATTCCATCAAAACGGCAGCAGGACGGTAAGTTTGACAACACAGTACGACCTTAGCTGCCGGCTCATTATTTTTCTTTTCGCAACAACGTCACTTGACATAAACATTTACTAAAACCACACAGCGACGCGTGGTTACGTTAATGCTGGAAAAGTATTGTGACATAATGCAGCTAAAAAGCAGTTGCAACAACAAAACCGAGAAATAAAATGTAGAGACGTGCCAAAAAGGACGAAAAAATTGCAATCACCCGACCATCTTGAAAACGAGTATTATATTTTATACCACTACACTTTTACTTGTAGTTGCCGTTGCAGTGCAACGCTCACACATATGTACTTGTATTCGGCTTCCTGTGCAATTTCGACTACTGGCGCTTTTTACCAGCAATGACCGTTATTCATTTATCATGAGAATAGCATTTTTTGTCCCAAATCTTATCATCTGGTAAGTAAACAACTTTCTAGCAATCGAATGAAAAAATGACGAACCAATGGCGAAGAAAAATGAAAATCAATTTTCGAAATGTGAACAATTTTTCGGTTCGAACTAAAGTCTTGTTTTTTTCACAATACTTCAAAGTTTAATAAAAAAATGATTGAAACAATAAAATTTGATAAATGAAGGGAACGAAGGGAACGAAGATAAAATGAGGGTGCTGTTTATCCTCATCGCGCAGTTTGCAAATTAATTTATAGCAAACGAGGTGAGTCCCAGTAATTCGAACAATTGTATGCTCGCCTTCGACATTCGCTTGAGCTGTTACGAACCTTGGAGGGCGGCGAATTGACCAAACAATTTGTATATATAAAATATACTGGTATAATTAAGTAGATGTAAAGTAGTAAGAGAACTTACTACCTTAATGAATTTTGCAACTATTTCTCTTTTATTAAAACCAAGTGGCTAACTTTGTTGTTGGTTTATATGAAAATTATTTCACAGTAGAGTAGAACCTTGTAAGATCCTAAGTAAGACCACTGAAACTACTGAAAATTTATAATCCGATTTCGTCTATATTTACGCATGAGATGGCAGATTTTGAAAGCACTATTTGCAAAAAGTTTGATTTTCATATCATAATTGCTGCTCGATTTATCTACTTTAAAGTGAAAGGATCAGGTGAAACTTAAAAATGTGTTATATGAGAAGTAGGCGCGGTTTTTATCCGATTTTATCCATTTTCTCAGCGTGACAAAAATGCAAATGTAATATTACCCAAATTTACCCCAAATTTTGTTGAAATCGGTTAATGTGTTCTTGAGATATAGAATTTCTCCTTAAAGTGGGCGGTGCCATGCCTATCATCAAAGCTTTACACAGATTCCTATGCAGTCCTTCCGTATCATATTTGTCCAGTACGCCCATCTGCAATATCAACCGGGTTACGGTGACAAAGAACCTGTGTACCAAGTTTCACCAAAATATCTTAATTTTTACTCAAGTTATTGCTTGCACGGACGGACGGACGGAAACGCGGATGGACAGACATTCACTCGGATTTCAACTCGCCTTTTCATCCTGATCATTTATATATATACATACATATATATATGTATATGTTTATATCTAACTCGTTTATTTCTAGGTGTTACAAACAACCGTTAGGTGAACAAAACCAATATACTCTGTAGCGAGAGGATGTTGCGAGTGGATAAAAATGGTGCGTAAGAACTCAATATTCAGTATTCGGCGCAATTTTGAATGGATTGCAATCATATCTGACATATGCTCAATATAACTAATCTAATATTCATGGCGTAAGTGCTGCGGGACGGCGCGACAGTCATGGTTTTTATTACCGAATGACATAATATTATTCGAAGTATTCCTATTTAATTTTGTTGAGACACCTTCTGTGAAGATATTTGTGATATAAACACAACTAAAGGAACGAAATTCAATATATTGTGTATTTGAGGAAAAAGTCAACCAGAGGGACATAAATCAAGATATTAGAGATATGCGGTTTAGACCAAGGTTTAGACCGATTTCATTAATATTCAGTACCAAACCATATTTAATTCACTTCAAATATCATATTGACTTAAATAATATATAAACGGTTTAAGATCAGCTGGAAAGCAGCAAATCACAATTTTGGGTATACTGGAGCTATGGAAAGGTCTGGGCAGATAACATTTACTTTTATGGGAATTAAACTAAAGTATGCTCGGGAACACATTCTCAATCAATATTGATTAACTCAAAATTAGACAGACAAATTCGGCATAAAGTCATCGCATCGCAATAGTATATCGATTTCACAAATTTTTGCCAACAAACTATGGTATATCCAAAATTATACTTTCATTTAATTTTGCTAAGATATCTTACATATTAACCGATATACACTGCATAAAGTCAACTGGAATTTTTAAAATACTCATATTAGCTATATGGGGGCTAGTGGTCTCGATTTCCTAAGTTTTTGGCATTAAGACAAAGTATGTGCAATGTATTCTCGTAGATTCACCGATTATACGGTTTAAAATCAACCGGAAGTTTGAATATTTTTTATTAAATATATGAACGCTAAGGGTATTAAAGTATTGACCCAATTTTACGCATTCCCGACACAAGGGCACATTATTACGAAAGAAAGATGCTCTATTAATGAAATTATATATCTTACAGATTGAACGATATTTTCATTAAAAATTCAGCCATAGGTACTGAGGTTCACATATTCGGTATTTGGGTATTTCAAAAGTTTTAGACTAATTTCGACCATTTTTGAAAGTGAAATAACATATCTCAAGAGCACTGCTTGTGCAAAATTGCATTCCAATATCTTCATTTGTGCTTGATTTATATACTACAAAATGAAAGAATCAGATTGAATTTAAAATTGTGTTACATGGGAAGAAGACGTGGTTATGTCCAATTTCGTCCACTTTCACTCTGTGACATAAACATGACAGAGTAATGAAGCGAGCGAGTATCTTTACTAACTTGCATACTTGTAACATATTTCAATAATGTCAAAGAACTGCGAAGTAAATAAATTAAGATGCGAATGCGAAAAATAATTTGTGCTTGTAACGCAGATTGTTCTACGATTTCTGTACATTTTGGGGCAATGAGCAATAATACCATATTTTCAGGTCAAGGGGTAAACATTGTAAATACGTATCTTCATGAATTTTCCTCATTGGTGCAAGCTTTTATTATGTATTGTTCTCATTAGGTCAAAGCCAATGATAGACATTATCAAACTAATGAAACATTTTAAATTTTTGTAGCAAATTTCGAAAACATTCTAGTCAATTCGGCTATTCAGTTAAGAAGGATTATTTAGATAATCTTATTTATCTATATATAATCTTAATTTAGATTTAGTTAAAATTGATAAAAGATTGATAAAATTCGTGCCAATACAGTAAAGAAAAAAGTTGTTAAAAATTAACAATTGCCAAATGTGTATCATTGAATTTGATATTATAAATAAAACGCCTTAGTGTGGAGGTCTAGTAATCTTATGCAATATTTATTGAATAAAATTTCCTAATTTTTAGAAAATATGACAAGAAAGTTTTAAGCGATATTTAGCGCAGGCTTCGTTTATAAGAAAAATGTATGTTATATGGAAAAATATTTAAAATATATTTTTTATTTTTCTTTTTTCGTCATGCAAATATTACAATAACTAGGAAACTAATACCAATTTTGGAAATATTTCAAGTCGAATTTTTGTACGAATGCTTTGCTCCATGAGAAAGTAACAGTTTCGCAATGACAGTTTTTTACTTGTGTAGGGAACCATATAAGAGAAAATGTGCGTTTACGTCTCCAGTCATAACTCCTAGTCGACGGACAAAAACAAACATTTACGAAACCTTCACTTTTTAAATGTAACTTATGCTTTTTTCGAAATCACATGGAAATTGCTCGAGTCGATTTTAAGTAATTTTATTACATATATTTTTAAAACAACTTTATTATACACACTAGAGCTAACTTTCATTTTTAGAGATTTATTGTTGCGCTAGTATATTTTGCGCAATTTATATAAAATTCATGCATCCAGTAAATGCGTGGAATTGTGTTCAACCCAATATAACGATGGTGTATTTTTGTTGTTATTGTTAGGTAATACACAGCTGTTGTCGTTCACATTCAGCATTCACCTTTCTCAGCAATAAACTCTGCTCATAAATACTTGCATATTGTTTTGCAGCTAGTCGCTTTTCACTCGCTTTTTCGCTCCGAGCAAAATGAAATCTTAACTCGAAATGTCAAGCATTTCGCTGCTAAATGAAAATAGTAGCAGCAAACACTTGCCCCAAATATGGAAATAGTCGAAAATAACTGCGAGAAAGCGGGGCACAGCTGCCGCATAAGTAATTCAAGGGAATAATAAGAGAGAACAAAGAAAATAGTAAATAAAATCACAAAAACAAAAAACAGCGTGTGGAACATTTTAACGGCAACAAAAGCTAGGTAAATATAGTTAGAGAAAAACAAAAACAACAAACAGCAAACAGCAAACAGCAGTCAACAACGAAAAGTGGAATGACAGAGAAAGTTACGTGAGCATAAGAAAGGCGAAAATGAATGTGAATATTTTCTGAAATGCTTTGTTATTGTTAGCACTTCTTATTTCCCAAGCTCAGCTGATGCTAACATTTCAAAGCAGCTGCAACTAATCCACTACATAAATGGCGCAAACGTCAGACAAAGTATGCAGGTGTGATTGTGTTAGGCGTGCAAGTTGAATAAGTGGCCCAAGTGCAGATCACGTAGCATATCTTAAGAAGTGAGCTACATATTCAGCCTCTTTTATCACGCTTTTTCCTAATAATAGAAAATAATATTTTTCAGGTATTAGATGCCTCCGTTATCATATCACATTTAATTCACTTTGTTGTATTAAAGTTTTAAAGTAAAGTAAGAAGTTGAACAGTTAAGTATACATGGCGTATGAGCGACATCTACTTGCTGAGGGCTATGAACTATTTCAGCCAAGTACTTTGGAAGCAGCATTTTTTAATTACCACGAATATTTTGAGCGCAATGAAATAAGCATACAGTGACGAATAAAAGTGTTTGTCTTTTTAAGCAATGGGCGTGTCACAGTTATTTGACTGCCAGTATTATTTTATCTGGTGGATGGGTATATGGGATGTTTGTGATGTGGTACCAATTTAACGGTATATTACTTTCTTATAATTATACAAAATTGTAGCAAAATTATAAAATAAATTCGTGATCAGGAAGGAAACACAACGATTGCAGTTACAAAATATTTTAATATTAATAAAAGGACTAGAGGAATGCTTAGGGAAAATATACATATATGGGAATGTAAGAACAAGAGGAACGGACTGGTATGATAATGAGTTATAGAGTAAACTGGGAAGAAGAAAAATTCCGGACAGAGATTATACCGGTTTAAAATATCTTACATACATATATAATTTATTTTCACAACCCCAAATTATTTAAAAAAAATAACTCAGCCTGGAAAAGTAAATTTAAAATAATTTTGAATTAAATTTTTGTCTATTTTTGTTCAAAACTTGCTCCTAACTTACTCCTCCTTGCTAAACAAATATACTAGTATAATGAAGCGATTTATTTTATTTTATACGAGTTTTTATAAATTCATAAATAAAGTGTGTGATGATGATTGTACAATTGTCATGCAATCTACCTTTAGTAATAAATTATTTGAATCTGTCCAGATTAGGGTTTCAATTATTGAGCCTTTTGGATTTCGATTATATTTGCTGTGCATTCTGTTCTTTAATATACACGGTATCGATGAAAAAATTGCTCTCTATCGTTTTGAAGTCGTTTTTCTGAGTACTTTTTATCGATATCTTAAAAAGCTACGCATGGGGAAATATGGGGTTGCAATTGCCGAACGCTTACAAGCTAGACAGCTAACTTATCGATCTAGAAATAATTGCTGACAGTAAAGAAAAATCGATAACAACTGAATTGCACTGATAGCTATATCTGATATATATAACATTTTTTTCCAATGGGCAGAAAAGATCACATATCTACACTTAAAAGATCTGTTATTGTGTGAAAAAAGTTTGAAATTCACACTAAACTAGGCTAAAATTTATAAACAAATTTATAATCAAACAAAAAAAGGGAGGACAATAATGAAGGTATCTAGAACCACTAAAAATAATAATAGAGTCTAAGGATCTTGAAATTGGTCAAATAGTACTTTCAACATCGGGGAGTTTAAGGAGTAGAAGTCAATGGTGAACTACCATACCTCTACACTTCATAAAAACATTTTATATAGTTTATACCCACTTAGGCACATGTACTCTCTGGAAAATAGATTTTCAAATTTTACTCTAACAGCTACACGTAAGATGTCTTAGCAAACACACGCATACATTTACATAACTACATGTAATTTTTATCTGATCCACTCATATATAAGTATATACATCACCGCTAAATAGGCCAATTAGTGGAACACGTGTCCTACCCCCACGCTGATACGTTTGACATATAATTAAAGTACGAAGGAGTGAGTAGCAGAAGAAGGCGTGTTGAAAATACAACTAGTTATGCGTGTGTTTATATGTATGTGACAGTGTAGGTGAACGTTTATCGCAGAATACAAAAGGTAGACATTCTTTTTGTTATCGGCATCTTCGACGTCGCACAGCTGTGCGCCATAAATTATGCTAATGAATTTTTTGTGTGCCCCTTGGAATTGGCAAAGACACTACGAACACATATATGCATACAAATATAAAGTGGGGTGAAGCGGAAGGCCCTTCAAAGTGTTGTCAGTACTATAAATGGACCAGCAATGCATTAGCTAACGTTATATAAGCACTAGTTAATGTTATATAAGTACATATTTCCACATACATAAGCGCATACATGTACACATGTGAGCGTTAAAGTGGCCTAATTACAAATACTTACACACTCAAAACAACCTACTAGGTTTGAGGAACTTCCAATATATATATGAATGACGTTGCGGATGTGTTAATTACTTGTAAGGTAGTAATGTAATCTTTGTATGTTAAATTAAACAAAATCCTGTCCTGGGACCCAATTTCTAAAAATTATGTGTAATTGCTGAGAAAGTTTAATCGCACGCACATTTCAAATCGAACGCAAATAAGTATTCATATATAGCAGAAGTAAATATTTGCATGAGTTCAGACAAGGCATTCTCTCCGTGATATATTCGATTGTTTTACACACCGTACTGAGTGCACATCCTCAGTGGCCGAGCGCTGAAATGCAGTTTCACTGCGAGTCAAGATTATCCAAGTGAAAACCATTTTGGAAATATTTACATGCGCACCAGCAATTATCCAATTCAGAAACAAACTAATTCCACATAATAAGTTAGTTTGTGTCCGAAACATATTAACCCTCACCTTAAACTTCCTAAAACTAATATATGGAGAAGGGTCGATGTTCAAAATCACTTCTGAAATTATTCTTTGGAAAAGTATTGCGTTGTGGTATTGATAAAATGGATTAATTCAGAGTGAAATTTAATAAGTGATAATTACTAATATAATTACTAATGTACTAATATAAGTGATAATTGACTATGTAGGCTAACATCGTTCTTGTTCTCAAGAACAAGCTAATCTCATTCTGTAAAATTTTACAATCAAAAATTACTGTGTTCGTCTCTCTTCACAATTGTCAAGAACGAGTGTATTTCCGATAATAAAAATCTTTTCATACAAATTAGAAGAGCTAAGTGTAGATGCACGCCTTAAAACAGGGGAAACCCCTTACTATAAGGAAGAAGCCCAACCAGATAAACTAGAAGTTGTATGATGTTATTATGAGTGCACTTATTGTGAGTTTCTTGACAACTGATGAGGAGATCATTGTTTCAGGACAATATAGTATCACACGATAGTATAGACAATGGAGATCAATATATTTTATAAAGTGTATAACATTTTGAGTTTTCCCACACAATATTTTCAACAAGAAAAGTGTAAGATATCAAATCTCCTTGGTAATTTTTATAAAGTTTTTCTAAACTCGACTTTCTTACTTGGATACAAATTTCATTTATAACATTTTCGAAATCAAATTCATCGAATATGCGAATGGAGAAGTTTTTTACATCTGATTTCCATTCATGACGTCACACTTGAACAATTAATATTAATGCTCTTTTTGATTACAAACAATTCCTTAATTCAGTCTTTATATATTTTCACGTATTTTATTTCGCGTACATTGGGAATCTTTGACGGATATTCTACTGAAAAATACGCTTTGTAAAGAAATCTCAATGCTGGCATTGCGTTCCAGTGATTTAGTTGCTCACATATATAGTTATACACATCACATTGCGCAAAAAATTTCCGTGAATATGCGTGGAATGAGCTCTTTTGGAATGAGTAAACTACTTTGTGCTTATTGTGAAGTCAAATATATAACTACTAAATGGGGTCTAAATTCGAGTACAGCTGAACATTTTATACAATTGAATGTTGCATTTGAATAGTCGACAAAGTTGTCAATCGAAAACAAACAACCAGGACGAAAATCATTATATTGATTATATGAGGGTTATAAGAACATATGCAATGATTAATGCCACTAAAATGTATTAAGAAGTAATCGATATATTTAGCAAAAGTATATAAACGAGTGGCGAAAAGCTTAATTTGAGGTATGTGGAGTCTAGACTAAGGTGTGCACTAATTTCGTTAATTTTTGGCATTAAATTGAAGCACGCTCGAGAAAATATGTCCACTCAATATTACTAAGGCAACTAACACAATTATCGATATAATCGGCATTATACGAGCATGTAATATTTGGGTGTTGAGGGTGCATCAATAAAATTCACACACTTTCGGCACCAATCTACAGTATGTCGATTATTATGAATTCGCTTTCTTGCGTGTAGACCAATATATACGCAAACAGTTAATGAGAAATTCGATAATCATTAGGTGTATGGTAGCTAGGGGAAGTATTGAACCGGCTGAATAGTTTATGCTAAATAAAGTAACTCGGTAATAAGTCATTATATTACAGGTACAAGTACGGTTTCTTTCGGACTAGTTTATTTTCTGTACCTAAATTCTAGTTCTAAACTAATATGATTTTGGTAAAATAAAATTATTTTGCACTAACTGGATGTTTTTTTTTACAACATGGTTCTTATCTTCTTTTTCAATAATGGTGGTAAGAAAAAATAGTATTTAGAACGAACTGTTTGAAATAATATACTACATTATTAACGAATTTGACTGCTGATTGAAAAATTATTATTTCATTAAATCATGAGGAGACTAATAGACAAAAAAGAATTTGGAAAAAATATATCTAAAGACTGCAATGGAGTTTATAGTACATAGAACAGCCACTGATCTGCTCTATGCTACATTGTTAAATTTAAATTATTTAAAAAAAAAATACTGTTTCATGCATTTTTAGAAAATATTTTCATTGAGAATTAGGACTACCTTATACTCATTTAGATATTCTGTATAGGCATTATATAATATTATTGATTATGGTGGTATACAACCCTGGGACTAATGTATAATTCAATGGAATTATCACCTTCTTTAATCTGGGGCACTGAAGGCTGATATTTTCTTAAGCATGTATAAAGCTTCGACTGCTTTTGTCTTTTTTCTCTGGAGGTAATTTTAAAATTAAGACATTTGTGTACATTGGTTGAATTTCTATTTAATAACGTGTGTATTTATTCATTAGTTTGCATTTTTATTTATTTGTGTTCATAACGAAAGGTATTAGGGAGCTTAAAGTCACAGCTGTTTTTTTCATTGTTATAAGTAGCATGTATAAAATGTAAAAGGGAAAGCTGAGTTTTATATAAGTGGAATTTATGTTATTGCAAAGATCTATTATTATCAAAAACGTATCGTATTGAAATTTGACGAATTCCACAGTTTAATTTTTATAGATATTTCGAACACACTTCTCGAGCCGAATTGGTAATTTATGCGCTCATCTCAATCGAAATTGACAGTTTATTTTAATTTGAATAATCTTTCTCCACGGAAGCAAATGTCATCGAAATTATGGTATTGCCAATTTAACGTCATTGAATCTGACGTAATGGTAATCGAGTTATAATTTGTAAGTAAATCTCCCTCAGGTAGCTAATATTCTTAATAGACAGACAAACCATGATGGCAACCTTTTGAGGATGCCATGGTGGACGTTTCCGCCAAATTCCAATCATTTTTAATTGAGATATGTATGTATGCACTTTCACACTTTATTTTCACTAAGTACAATTATTTTATACACGGCAGTTATATTTACTAAATATATGCTATCTACTTAGGTCTAACAAAAGTTTGACACACGAATATCTTACTAACCACAACTATCGATTTTCAAGTGTCACTTGTAAATAAGCCTCAAAGCAAAGGATATATTATTGCATTATAATATCATGATTACTATTATACAGCTTGTATGTAAATGTGAGTATACCTGTGTTTATATTGAATTCAAATTTGTTTTTGCTCTAACTGACTGGTGATATAAAGACTGGTTTTGACTGGTGATATAAAGACAACTAATGGGAAAGAAAAAATTGTAGTAGCTTATGAAAATAAAAATAATTATTGTTAGTTGAGCTCGTTAAATCAATGTGTAATGAAAACAAAAAAAAAAAATGAACAACCAAAGCAAGAGCAATTTCGAGAAAAAAAAGATTAAATTGTTTCCCTTCCTCGATAAATACTATTTTTAAACACATTTTTTCCATAAAAATCATGTCATTTTCATTCATTAATTAAAAGTTAGAGTAGCAATTTATCTAATTTTTTAAACTTCCTCTTTCGAGAACTACGACCATATATATTGACCTTTGACAAAAAATTTAAAAATCGACTACCTGGAGAACGGCTAAACGGTCCCAAGACTCTACTATGGATACTTATTGGGCTGATACGATGCAGAATTGCAGAAGAAAGGCTCAAATTGGCGAAGGTAAAACTGCACCAAGTTCCAAACTGGTCGAACAAGGCTACGAGCTGCTGCCTCATCCACCGTATTTTCTAGACTTGGCTTCGCTCCACTTCTTTTCGTTTCCAAATGTGAAAAAGTCACGCATCAGGCAAAAATTTGAGCCGAATGAGGGGGTTATCGCTGCCATGGAGGCTTCCTTTGAAGAGCTCCAGAAAAAGTATTTTTCAGACGAGTAAAGGAATTGGAAATGCGCTTGGTCAAGTGTATCGAGCGAAAAGGAGACTATGTAGAGAAATAAATCTCCAGTTTGCAAAATTTTCGTTTCCCTTTTTGAGGCTAATTAATTATTGGACCACCCTAGTATGTACTGGACCCTTCAAATTACTTCCTCACATCATTTACGTATGCTACTCTTGGAGGCTAACAGATGCACACCCACAGACGTTAAGATATATAAGTCTCGATTAGTATACTCTTATAAATAGTAGGGGTAATTGGAAGGGTTGTGCATTACATTATATAACTGCAAAAATATCACAAAAGAGTTCATTATTTGTTTTCTCTCTTCATTTACAATACAACTCTAATTCAGTTAAATGCCTTTAAATCCACATTTCTAAACTAACATTAAATATTGAAACAAAAATTATTGAAAATAATCATATCAATTCAATATTTTGGCTGCTCTAATGTTAATAATAACATAATTTCTGTCACCAATATTTATACTCCTACAATTCAATGAAAAGCCAAACATAGAACAATGTGTGTAGTATTCCCAGTTATAATAGTTATTGAACTCGAATGCATTATCATCGGAATTGCCTGCACTGTAAATATATATGTGTATGTATGGACGTGTATATATATGTATAGAATATAAACACAGTATGCAAGTATATGCATATAACAACATAAAATTTTGGACTTCAACAAATTTAAATCTAAAATACTAAAACAATTCATTGGTGTGTAATTTTTCTCCATTTGGATAATTTCGGATGTAAATTTATGCAAACAGCCAATAAGGGGTTGCACATAACTTAGCTTTGATTTCCTAATGCTTTGGCTCGAATGTCATTGAAAGCTCGGCCAAATGCTATAACAAACGAATTAAATATATATGTGAGTATCTTTTAACTACTTGCAATCCCTCTATGCCTCTTTGCTAATGCTATGTAAAATGGGGTAAGAGACAGCTGAGTAGTAGTAGTAGTGAGGAGCAAACGAAACTTGCGTTCAAAAAGAGTAGGTTGAATTTCAATTTCCTACTATTTATTTGCTAGTATTTATAACTACTTCTCGGTTTATAGGTAGTTGCTATTAAATATGTATAAATGCTCAAGCACCACTAAGGGAATAGTAGTAGTTGGTAAATATCAGCAGGAATTTGCATAAGTGAAATTTCAAGTCGAAAATAAAGTTTTCTTTTCTATTTGTGCGCGCACGGCAGACGGTGATTATTTATGCACCTAAAACTACAAAAAAATTAATAGGTTGAATATTAAACAGAAAAGGGAGAAGCACCAGTACATGTAATACACATAGCTACTAACACATTCTCATAATCATGGAATATTTTTAAGAGGATTTATATGCTCGGACCTTCAATATCGTAATGTTGGTAGAAATAATCATTATGATCATGATGATGTTTTTGGCAAAAAAATTTATCATCGATAATGGCTTATTAATAATAACAAACGGTGTCGAATCGGGTCGAATTAAGTTAATTCATAGACTTGTTGAATGTTATCAGTGTTTTTACCAGGCGACTTCATTATATTTGAACATTCTGCCGACTGACTTGAATACTTTCTGAAAGGACGTTATAAGCTTTTTCTTTAATTTAGTTGTTGAAGATCCCCCAGCATCTTATTTTTGTTCAGTTGATTTATGGGCATAAGGCAGGAGACTCTGGAAAGCACAATAAAATATTCTAATAACTCTTAACTCTAACGTAACTCTTTTGTAAATCACCATCGTTGGCGATGACGCGTTTGTTGATTAGCAGAGAGGGTTATAACTTTCGACCCTATCCTTCGTGAAAAAATTTGAACTTGAACGTAATTTATACCTCTGGGCAAGTTCGTCCGCAATCAATTATAAATCTGTCCTGTCATGTGTGACAAACACATTATTTCCAACATGTTTTCCAAATTAAATTACAGTACGACTTCTTCTAAAAATGCTTCCTATCAGCATGAGTTCCGTCCGATTACTTTAATTAATGCACCAAATTTTTTCGAGGAAGACGTTTTAAAAAATTTGCCAAATATATCGATTTGCCTTTAACAAGGCTATTTAATGCTTCTCATATTTCCTTGCAATATGGAAACATTGGTTTATAATTCATTAGGTTATTTTTGTTATCCTAGCGGGTTTACTTAACCCAAAAGGATCTGCATTTAGTTCATCTAAGGCTAACACTCAGAAGCATATTTCACGCCCCCAAACCTGTAATAACGCTATGCCTAGTCATTACATGGTCGATTTGGAACAATCATTCAAACCCTCCTGAAAATGCTATCTCTTGCACTGTAAAAAGAATATATGAAATCTTTGCCAACAACCACATGATGCTTGTGTACATTAGCACGCATAAAAATATCTTGCCTATAATATTACTTACTTTCGTTTATTTTCGCTATAAACTTTATGGCACAATATGTTGCCAAAACATCAACATATCTGCAACAGCTGCACTTATAATCAAGCAAAACTCTCTTTTAAATCTTCTTTTGATGCTTGCTTTGATTGTTGATTCTCGAAAGTGAATATTTGATATTTGAGAATGTTGCACACTGAGCTCAGCCAAGCTTGTTATATATACGATATAACTAAGAATGGTTATATTGGTATGAATCACACATTTTTTTGCTGATTTTATTTCAAGAAATTTTAAAGCATTGAATTTGGCATGAATGGAGGAGCCTCACGCAATTAGGGAGATTAAGAGATGTATAAAAATAGAATATAATTTTGATGGAATTTTCAATGTAGAAGCATAAAAATGGCGTGCACTTAAATAAAATGTAAACTTGTTTACGAAGCGCCCATGGAAAAATATCTGGTATTATTTTATTTAACTACAGAATATAGGAGAAATTGATCTATTTTCCAAAATATTATATATGAGAAGATTATGTTGAAATTTGTACATGATTATAGGAATAAATATTATTACTGACTGAATACATTTTGTTAAGTAAGGAAGGGCTAAGTTCGGGTGTAACCGAACATTTTATACTCCCGCAGTGTGCAAGGATCGAAGGCGGGGAAAGATGATTGCAATCATATTGGGCAGCATATTAACTTCTATTTTAGGTCATATACTCATAAGGTTAATCTAACTAAGACAAGTCATGACAAATCAAGACAGATGACAAATCATGATATTGGTGCTATGGGAAGGTACTTCGATTTCACTAATTTTTACCACCAAACTATAATATATTTAAGATTATACTTTAATTTAATTTTGTTAAAACATCTTACATATTAACCGTTATACACGGAGTTATGAAAATTAGGTATATATAGGTTAGGGGAAGTACTATCCCGATATTATAAATTTTTGCACCCGGATACATGATTGATTACCAAAAAAAGACGTGATCTGAATTTTATTAAGATATCTCGCAGATTGACCAAAATATAAGGTATGAAGTCAATCGGAAGTCTGAAAATGTTTATTTTAAGTATATTGAAGCTGAGGGAAGTATTGTGCCAATTTTACCCATTTTCGAAACAAGAGCACATTGTTGTGAATTTCACTAATATATGCATCGATGTTCACATATCCGTATATGGGAGATTGAAAAGACAATACTGTACTGTAAAACTGAAAGACAGTTAAAGATTCAGATTTCCATTTTTGAGGATAACGACCCCTTGGTTCACCACCCTTCTCGAGGTCAACAACCCTCTTTGGTTACCTTTTTGTTTTTTTTTTTCTTTAGCGAGGTTCACCAACTTTCCCGAGTTCAATCAAATTTTTGTTTACTTTTAGTAAGGTCCACAAACTTTAACATAGTCAATAATTTTTCGAGATAAAGTTATGAATATAAAACCGCACTTGTAAGTCAAATGAATTACTTATTGAGAATGTGGAAATATATGCGGTCTAACGAACTTCATGTAATCAAAATGCGTTTGAACTAAACACTTTAAAAATTTTTCACAACCATAGATGTCCCTACGTACAACGATTCTCGTACCTACACGTATATATATATGTATCTACATGTTTATTTCTTAATTTATTGCTTAGTTATAGCTTACTTTATATGTTTTCGATTAATTGCATTTTGTGGCCGTGGCAGTAGTACGATTATGCCCATCTGCAATACCAACCTTCTTATGGCGACAAAGAGCACGTGTACGAAATTTCATTAAGATATTTTAACTTTTACTAAATTTATCGCTTGCACGGACGGACGGACAACCGTTAGGTGAACAAAACTAATATACTCTACTGCAACGTATTGCGGGAGTATAAAAGTGTCCCCCAAAATATCCAGGTTTACAAATCGCTTTTTTTTTTTTAGAAACCAGGCGAATCAGCGCCTGGTAGTTCGTTGAATCTGCAAACTAGCGTAAATTTTTTGCTTTCAAATGAAAAAATTATTATTTTAAAGATCTCAAAAAATCGCTAATAGTCTGCACCAAGTCTACTACCCTTTTCTTCTCTGCCCTTAATTTATGGGTTATTTTTTGTAGAAATTAAGACTATTTTCTTTTTTAATATAGACTTTTTTTATATAGACCATTATTATTTTTTAAGCTTATCAATGGTAAATAAAATACAGGGTGATCTAAGGCGTAGTTGAATAACTTAAAGAAAGACCTTTACATATGTGGGGTTTTTGTATTTGCGGTATCAAAATTAATTTTTGGTATATAAAAACAATCATCTTTATTGGCTTAAATTAACTTTTTTCAGGGCAACTTGCTTTTTCGAGTTGCTCAGGCATTATAGTGATGATTTTTGCAAAAACATTTGCCTTGAAGTCACGAATAGACCGATGATTTTTGGTCTACGTTTTGCTTTTCAAATAACGTTACAAAAAGAAGTCATGGAAATCCTGAAGATGATGATGATGAGTAGCCTTTCCTTCTGTTGCAGAAATTGAATGAATCCAACAATCGCAGTCATTAGGGCAACACTCTCTCTGATAACTTAAATCAGTTCATTGGAGCACTTTTCGTGGTCACTTATGGAATGTATCATTATGAGCTCTTATTGCCTCGTGGTCAACAAAATTCGACACCTTTTAGATACGATATTTTCGATTAATTGTTAGAATTGGTACTTAATAGGAGTTTGTCAAAACATATCTAACCATCTTAATAAGATAAGTTAGTAAATGTTAAAATTATTCCTCGTTTACAAACCGGCTTCAAAGATGGTGCACCTTGTATATAATAGTAAGAGTCCAGCTCTTTTAAGGGACATAAACAGAAAAACTAACACAACGGAGCAAACATAAGTTTATATAATAATTGGTATAATTTTTCAGTACAACCAAAGAATTCGATTACAATTTTTGATAAATTATGGAAGCACAGCAATTTTATCTGTGAAAAAAAAAATTTTTAATTTGTACGTGGATGGATTTTTGGACCAAGAAACTAATTTTAAAAACCTGCTATGTAAGTAATTATAAAAAATATGTAATTTAAGTATGTGATTATTGCTTAGTTCAAATTCAAAATTTTTTTGGCTTTGCTACTTCCAAACTGTTTTGTAATCCTTTATGCTTAAATAACCAGAAATTCTCTGCTGCAAGAAATCGAAATCAGGAATTTGTTACATATACATGATGCTGTACACACACGCATATGACTTTCACTGTTACCGGATACAAATTCCTGGGAAACCATACAAAAACATCAAAACTTGCAGTAAGGCAGAAAAGCAAAAAGTATGCAAAGAAATGTACATAAGTGGGATGAGGAGGCACGTGCTGTCGTGTTAAAAAGATAAACGGAAGCAATGATTGGGAGCTAAAAGGTAATGAAACAAAAAACATAATATGGAAAAAAAACTGTAGAAGAAACAGAATGACACAAACAAACAAAAAAAAAAAAAGAAAAAAAACAAGGATTGAAGGAACAGAACCAGAAAAATTGCAGTAAACTATGAATTGAATTGAACGATTGGCAGTGGCAAAGTATGGCAAAAAAAACTTTCCTCACACACGGAAGTTGCCAATACACAGCCGGTTCTGTAAATATTTTGCAGCAAAAACAACTGCTGTGGGAGTGTATAAATTTTTTATATGCCACAACAGCAACAGCAACTTGGTTTTCTGTGGCGCTTATGAGCACATGCGTACATACTTACATATAATATATTACAGCGCAAGGGCATACGCATATCAAGAAGTCAAAACAAAGCAATAAATTCTTTTGAATTTTGTTCGTTTCTGAAAAACCCTACTGGTTTGAAAAATGTTAACATTTTTTCTGGCCTCTATGGAAGAGAATTCGCTTGCTGGCTTCAGAAAAAAAGTGCACTGACAAACCAAACACAACCGAAATATAGAAATTGTAGCATTTAGAGCGAATGTGTAGTAGAATTGAGGAAAAGTGTGCTTCGAGGACTGTCGTTAAAATGTAAAATTGTGCAGGTGGGCAAGAAAGGAGGGAAAAAAGTATGAACTTTCTCTTCGTGGCAGGCTTACAGCATTCTGCTTCATTTAACTGTTACTATCTGGCTACTAAAAGGTGGTACTAAAATATTATAAAAATACTTTAAAAAAAGTGTGAATACAGCTTGATTAATAGCAGATATTCAATAGTGTATCATCAAACCAATTTATTCTCAGAAAACGATATTCTTCGCTTTTTATTTATTTTTGTACTGCAATTCTGTAAAAGCACACTTGACTCTGCTACTATAGTCTACGATCTTTCTCTAAGCTGGCAATTAAATTCTTAGTTCTCTCGCTCCTTCTCGTTCTCCGCTTCTTACGCTCTCTACTAAAGATTATGCTAAGCCCTGCGTATGCCGCTCGATGCCTAAATTACATCCCATCAACATCGAAATCATCTGCGATACCTTGAAAACAGTTGCAAACTATTGAAATGGGAAAGTGGCGAAATCTTTTGTAATTTTATCAAAACTTGGTAATTTATTCAAATCGTCTCCTTTAAATTTTTTGAACGTCATATAGTTCTTATTGATATTGAAGGTCATAAGAAGTATTGTACTAAAAAACCAAAAAAGAACAACTTTCTTACAGGGACTATTTACTTATGGAATTACATTTTTCTCAAGATATGGAAATTCAGTATGCAGTTGTGAGTAATAATAAGGTATATCGTAAGTGTGGTCTGTGTTAATGAGTTACAGAAGATGTCTTCAGATCCATGAAAGAATATGATTACGAAAGTCCAACACTTGTGTCTAATGAACTTTTCAACTCAAATTCTTTAAGTATTAGAATTGATATACAGCATCAGGTGGTCTTGCATAATACCAAAATGTCCCTATGGAATTGAGCAGAACACTAGTACTTCACATTTAGCCTAGCAGGTTTGTAATCGGACTGTCTGCAAGTCACCTTAAATCATAGCTATTGGTACGTAAAAGTATTAGAACCACTTGATCGACTAGTCAACGCTTAAAACGTTAAAGCAAACAAGTCATATTTGAATACTCAAGATATCATTTCTTAAACAACTCCGGAATTCATGTTAACTAAGTGGAGTTATTTACTATTTACAAATAAGTAGTAACTTGTGTGAAGCCAAAAAAAATTAAGTTATAAGGGTATTGTTTCTATGCTTTCCAACAGAACTCTGAAGTAAAACCTGTTGAAAACTTTCAGGAAGATCCTCGCAAGCTTTCGTTAATTAATCCTTTAAGTGTAGCTTACCTTCAGATAACACCGACATTTTTGCAATGAGCATCTTTATTCCCAAATTAAACCTGGAGCACACGCATTGCTTTTCGCATGTTAACTACTGCTACAAATACTTTACTCTGTAGGAAATTCCTCACCTTGTGCAAAACGAATTGTAGAAAAAGATGCGATTTTACAAATAATGAAAATTTTTCGTAGAGCAAGAATCGTTTGACCTATTTATAAACAGATGATTGAAAATCCATGGTAACACATTTTCGGGCACATTTCTGAGTAAGGCTCAAATGTTGTGCACATAATCAGCTAATTCCATATAAAGATAAATATTGATTTGTTTACCTGCCATTAGAAAATAAATAGCGATGACTTTATATTGATGCATAATTAAGCACCCAAAATCTTTGAATGCAATCGATGTTCGAAAAGGGTGCTCAAATATGCTACACACAATATGAGGTACGAATAATACTACGGTACTATGTACGGTGTAGTAAATTATACACTAGAATACATTATTTTACACTTCTATCATTGCCCATCTATGCATATGAGCAGTATTGAGTGCGAATACTTAATTAGTGTGAATCATTGTTAATGAAAACAGCTAATCGATAGCTCATTTTGCTGCGTTCTGGACTGGAAATTTCATTACAAATATATTACATATATATATATATATATATATGCTTTGTTATGTACATATGTAACAACAAATATTACTACCCTTATGTCATATATTGGTAAATTTTATTACGACCTTGAGTCAAACTTTATTAATCAACATTTCGTTTCGGTTTAGTAGCAACATGTGGGGCAACCAATTAAAAGTACCAGCGATGCCATGGACACTACCATATGCTAGCTTTGAAATTATATTCGTTACTCATACGCCCCGCCATGCGCTGATTGGTAATATATGGAATATATATGGAAATATATACATATTTATATAATTTTGCGCTGACGTTTGGCCGAAGGAATGCGATTAAATATTACAACAAAACTTTATTAAATGTTGGCTAATATACTGGAAGTATATATGACTGGAGATGTCATATATAAAGAGATAATTTATGATAGTGGCACAACCGAGCACACATGTATTATAGGATTGTCATGTGATTGATAGCGGATTTGGTGTGATAAGGCTTTTATTAGTCGTATTTGCATTAAAAAATTTTCTCGTTAGTAGTAAAATATTTATGTGAAAAATATGAATATAAAAAAAAGACCATTTACAATAATTTTTACAATAAGTCAGTTGGATCAGACACGGGTATGGTATGGAATGAAGGCCACTTTATCCGAATTCGAAAAGAATTAAAGAAACCAATTCTATAATTATGAATTAGCTAGTATCAATTAATGTGGTAATAAATTAAAAATTACATATACGACAATATGAAACGCAAAATTCATTGGTGCATTGAAAAGAGATAATTTTATCATGGTATAGCCATGGGTGGTCTTATCGATTTTGGTAGGATTAATTTCGGAATTAAAGATTTGAAAGCATTAAGCTGAAAACACATTTTTCCATTCGGGGTCCAAAATTGGGGACCTTAATATTACTTAAATGTTTGCAACGTAATATTTCAAGAAATTATGAAATTTTCTTAATGATTTTAGGTCTTGATTGAAAATGTAGGCATATTTTTAGAGTCAAATAATGCATTGATTAATTAAAATAAATAAATTAATTAAAGTAATAATGATTTTCGGTATGCCGACTACTACAAAATATATTAATATTTACTCTCGCGACAGTTCATGCTTATCAATGAAATGTGCTATGAATACCATCAATGTTATATAACGGAAAAATAACTTGGACAATTTAATTTAATTATATTTTACTATTTTTTGAAGCTTTCTGTCGATATATAATATTATAGAGATGGCTGTCAAATTAGCTGTCAAAGTAAACACATGCTCTTAATCGATTTATATCCAGAAAAAGGAGGAGTTAAATTAATTGCCTCCACCTCGTTCTCAACATCTAGATCTATGTGCTTTACTATGTGGAAATGTTTAAGGAAATATTTTATTTACAGCTGTTGCAGGAATTAAAGCTAATAATGGATCATTGTTGCGGCGTCAATTAGAAGTTGAACCACTTTTTAACGTGGCATCACCTTCAACGGTAAGCTATATTTTTGGCATAAATAAGCAAAACTGCCATATAGCTATATTTAGCGACGTTACCGTCAATTGTATCTTTTCTTCCTCATGTGAATATCAATTGCCCAATTAGTTGCAGCAGGAAGACTTTTCATGACTGTATTAGGCCAAGCAATGGACTTGTCAATTGATCACCTTAGGCATTCCTCTATGTTTGGCGTGAACAAAATAAAAAGCAAGTTAAATGTTATAAATTTCATTGTATTCAAGTTCCAGTCGATTAAACAACCATGGGTCTCAGGTGAATTCGAACAAAACATTATTAAGAGTTTTAATTTAGTTTAAATCGCATAACAAAATGTCAAAGCGTCAAAGTTACATACCTTTTGTCACAAATGCAAGAAAAGCGAAGAAGTGAAAAGGAAAGGAAAGTGGAACACCAAATGCAAACATAGGTAAGATAAAACGAACAAAAGGTAACGGAAAAGGTGAAAGCAGGAATTTCTTGTATTTGTAGAAGTAGCTTAAGAAAGTTGTTGCGCGAAAGTAAGGCGAAAAGATATATTTGATGAAATGCTTTCTGGCAAGCGCGTGTTTTTTTCTTTTGTTATTTAATTCTCCATCTTTCCCTTTGTTTGCATGAAATTTACTGATACGTATTTCTGTATTTCTTTCCTCCGCTTTGTCTACTCTCTCGTACTTGATCTCATTATATTCAATGGCCTTTGTCGAAAGACGTACATACTATCTGTAATTTAACGCCGCCCACTAGGACTTTCTTATGCATATTTGCCGTAATATAACCAAACCGTTGGGCAGCTGTTTTAAACATTTTCGTTTCTGAATTTTTCGCTTTTGTTGTTGGTAAATACAAACGGCTGTTGCCCTCTAAGCTGACATCTACAACATTTTCAACAGCTGTTGAGCATAGAGTACACTTTTTCTGTAAATTTTTTAAACTTCCAATTTTTCTTTGCGCTCGCTTCTCACATCCTTCGCTCCGCGCCACCTAGTCCATCTACATGCTACATAGACAAATTCGTTACTCAGCCTGCTTAATCAGCTTAAAAGTGGCATTGTTGTTGTTTGCTCAATGCTCAAAAGAATGTCTGTGTGCCGAAAAATGGGGGAGACAAAGAATGTCTAACAAGCACACTTATTAGGGCTTCGCCAATCTATGCTGTGCTGTGCTCACCCTGCATCTTAGCTATGTAAGTGCACCAGCTGTAAATCAATGTAAGCACACACACACACACACACACACAGCGACATTAGGTCTTTGTACACGAAAATGTCCTTCAGACACTTATTCATGTGCAAAGCATTCTGCTGACATTCATCAGCCATTCATTTGAGTAGGCTTCAAGATTCATCCGCTCCCACTAACGTTATAGGCTAACACACACATACACATACACACACACATACATCTGCTTAATGCATATACAAAGCCCTCAAATATCCTAACTAATTTTCAAGTGCAGGCATGTGCGCTGATTCCAGCTTGTCTGAGTTTGCTGCATTCACACGTGTCGCTTGCTCTACAAAAGCTTGCTATCACTCATTGTTGACTTACTACTACACACATACACATTCATATGCCCGTTTGCATATGCGCTAAATCTTACATGTAGTGGCACTATTACTTAGGTAGCACAAGTGCCCAATCGGAAAATGAGGTCATTCATGGTGAGAACATCATCAGCATCTCAGTTCTCTGCAATCTGAAATACATGAAGAGCTAAAATGTATTCTTAGGTGGCTGTTAAGCATTTTTCAATTGATTATGCAAGCGCGTGCTTTTCATTAAGTAGGTTGGCATTTATTGAGGTAAACCTGAACCTTAGATGCAAATGTAATTGCCAGTTAATATAATTATATACCTTCGAGGAGGGTTAGGTATGGGGCGATATATGGAAGTGATGAATACGAAGCTATTCCGTAGCTTAGTGAAAGTGATACTTGAAACTTTAGGGCGAATTTTGTCGATTTGGGCTCTTTCGCTTCAACACACGAGGCATAATTTATTGACCTATGCGAATTTTTCCAAAAGAAAAAATAAACAAATACTTTGATAACGATCTTCACTAAATGAAAATAAGTGAGATGCATAATAAAGCAAACCAGCTGAACTCGCAAGATGTGACAAATACTTTACTAATATTTAGATTAAACTTCATAAACGAACTCAAACTAGTAATAATAACTTTTAATAAAGCCAAAATTGTCTTGCTTGCCATTTACACTGTCAACAGCAATTATCCATATTAGACGAACAGTCAGTAGTAGAGATATAGGGTTCCAGAGAACACGAACTGCGTCCGCAATTGAAACAAATTCTTTTAATCGTTCTTGCAAACTTAATCAGAAGTACTTTTAATTACGCCCCAATGTACCGGTCGATATACCGGTGTATACCGAGTACCGGTGTATATCGATGGAACATTAATGGATTTTTTATTTATGTTTCATATGCATATATTGTTGTTGCCTTTGAGTTCTATAAGTTTTCTTTTCCTTCTTCAACCTTTTCTTTCTACCAATTTTTACTTTTATTTTTAACAGCTTTCATGTTATTTTCAAAGAAAGCAAACTGAATCAGTCGATAGCGCGAAGTAATACTAAGGCATATCATATTTTATTATATTATTTAAACCTAATCTTGTTGTTCAAGCTATGCAATGTTACTTAATCGAAATTCATATTTATATTTGTATAAAATTAATTAATTATAATTATACAAAAATATTAAAGTTCTTCTTCAGAGACTTGGTGCAGCTTCTATAGAAATAAGCTGCGACACCTTATGGACATCTTGCGGAAATAATATTCCTCCTACTCATAATATGCCTTAAGCAATCAAATTATAACAGCCATTACCTAGTTTAAGACACAAAAATAGTATTGATTTGAGATTTTACCAGAACCAGAACCAGATGACGCAAGCGTTGGCAGTTTGCGCGCCAGAGTCAGAGCAGTGAATTCTTCTTGTTTTAACCCACTAAGATAATTTAAGAAATTCATTGCAAAGCTTTTCGAGAGCATTCCAATCTTAAAAAACTGTCCGTGTTTGTATAGCGTAGTTTCTAAGCAGGCTCTTATTTACGTAATAAGTCTAATAATTTTTTACAACAAAAAACTATCGCACTGTCTGTTTCCTATTGCTTTTATGTAATAGATCTCCTTAACGATCACAAAACTACTGACGATCACGCATAGTACAGATGATGGTTATAGGTTTATATCATAGCCCAAATTCCGTAATACCTAAATGCACTGTCGAGGGAGTGGTACGACAGGCAATATGGAAAATTGTCCATAGAACAGCTACAACTCATTTAAAGTGGGTCAGAGAGTGGAACTTTTGACAGCACTAGAATATTTTCTGCACTCTTTGCTTGTAAAATAGTTTTACATCGATGATAACTGCATTGTGTTTCAATTAAAAAAACAAAAAAAACGTGATCATTTCGTAAATATTCTTAATACAAACCTTTTGAATATCTATTATTTTTCAATTTAAATTAGTAATTAATTAAAATAGCATTTACATATTTCTTAGGGGCAATTGCTTTACTTTGCCCATCAATCCACACGCTTAGGTACACAAACGTTGACATATTGAATTCTCGACAATCACAGTAACTTTGTCCCTTCGACATTTGTGACGCTTTATCAGCACGACAATCTAACTGTATATTGCCAACTCATGCAGCCACACACCGATCTTGGCGACCAGTCACGCCAATCCAATGACATTCTGTTTCTGTTCCGCTTGTGCCAAGTGCGGTGCTGACAGGTTATCGGCAATTTCTTCAGCCAGTTTTTCTTCAATTTCTTCAGTTTTCACACAGCTTTGCAAAGAAAGACAACGAAAGTGAGTGGAGGAATTAACGAGTGACATACAACCAACTAACATGTCTACCGAGTGCATTGTACTTTTTACACCTGACAGGCATTGTGTGCTCGTCTCTATTTGCTTGGATTGTTGATGGCGACATGTTTGCTCTGCTATGTTTCACATACTTTTGGGAGTATGTGGATGTGTGAGTGTGCTTTAGGTGTAAATATTTGATTCGAATTTCTTTAGTGCAATGCAGTGCATAATTCGATTTGGAATAAAATGTCGTCTAGCCACACGATTATGCTATTTTGATGTTACACCGCATGAATGGAGTTTGCACTGGGAATTCATGCAAAATCTGTTCACAATTAAATTGAATAAAAGAATGAATAGAACGTGAATTGGATGAATGAATGTAGGTATAGTAACTAGTAAAAAGTAGACATATAAATTACTCACAGTGGTAAGAAATAAGAAAAGAATGTTCCGCACACTTGAGGGTTTAAGTTATTTAGGGTTTTGTATTAGTATTAAAGAAAAAATTATCCTATTATACGGAAACTATTAGTTGTAGTTATGCAATCTTAAAGATCACCTCGCTGTTAAAGCAACCAAAAATACAATTCATGGCCAAAAATCGATTGCATGTAAGCTTTATTTTATAAGTAACTCATCCAACATAGCTTAAGAAATGTTTAGGCGGATCCCCAAACTAAGAGACTAGTTAGATGTTATAGAATTTGTTTTATCTCTTCATTATATGGTTCTAATAAATAAACATCGAAACAGACCTTTAATATCACTTCATTTCTGGTGAATAGAGAAATATTAAGCAAATATAATAGGAAAGTATATATATATATATATATATAATACAAACCAGTCGCGGTTTGGTGCCAAAACAAATAGAAAGAAATGCAAATGTCGGAATAGTCTAAAATCAAGCTCAAGCTAAGTGATTTGATATGATTTATAGCTCAAAAGTTAGTAGGAGAAGGGGTTAAACAAGTTATGAGCTAGCTTTCATCGTTGTGAACAAGCGTTTCAAACATGGCAATGCATTTTTAGGTTTGGTCTCTAAGTAAAACTATTTTAGTCTCAGATATAGGTCAATGGTTAAGATTCATTTAACCCTCTCAATATGCACACTGACTTGGATCTATTACGACAACAGTGACTTACTTGAACGAAGCAGGTGTGCAGCGAACATAACAGTATGGTACATCATAATTTTTTAATTTTTGTGTAGTTAAAACTTTCGGAAAGTTCTTTTGAAAGATAATTTCGAGATAAAGCTTACAAATCGGTAAATAACGAGCTCAATGATTTTGTGAATCTCCTTCGATAAATATAAACTTACAGCTAATTAGGTGCAAATTATAATTTTATTAAAATATTTTGTAATCTCCACAATGAACTTCAAAGCGCCAAAAAAATGGCTTTGACCGACGATTGTTTTATATAATTAATTATAGAATGTTTTATATTAAGAATTTGCTGTATTGCAACTTTCGAGTTATATAACGAAAATAACAATTTCTGGAATATACAATGCAGTTCAGTTATTTTCAGATTGAATGCGATAATTAAGAAATTACATTATCGGAAAAAATTTAAAAATATAAGTTATTAAATATTATTCACTCCGTTTATTAGGCAAAATTTAAGTGTTCTTGTTGCTATTGTAACATTAAATCCTCTTTCAAACTATGTAATAACCTTTTAAAAGACGTAAAGGGTTCACAGCCAAAAACTGCGTATGTTATGCAGCTTTCTTTACTTCTTAACTTTAAGTTCTTCATGCTGCATATAAAATCTTTCATTAGTATAAACCCTTTAAAACAAACAATAATTGTGCTATTCACGAACGAATTTTTGTCCCCTCTGCAAATATCTAATATTAATTTACTTTTTTTTATAACCAAGCATGACTTACCAAACAATTTTTTTTTCGTTTACATTGCCAAGTCGTGCTTTGCCAATTGCAGTGCGCTAGTCACAGCCGCCGACAAATTTGTACAGCTGCCTGATCTGTCTGTCTGATTGTCAAACTAACTGTCTGGTCGCTGAAATGCGCATCGCTTAAATTCACAAATGAAATATAAATTTGTGACAGCTATGAGTTACATTTTTTAAACGCACGTTTGTTCGTTACGTGGCTTTTCGACTGAATTTGGAATATTCGATTACTCATACGACATGGTGTACGTACTATGCCACGTATAACGCAGCAATTAACATAGCAAAATTTGCAGACTTTTCCACTTAAATTTCACATTAAATAGGTATTATTTGCTGCGCATATTAAGTTGCACTTTACTTTATTTTGCTTTAGTAATTTCCAATCACTTTTGATTATGATTTTCTGTAATTTCACTTTTTCGCATTAGTTAATTTCATTATGCTTTTCTACTGCGTTGGCACCTTTTTACACATAATTGCTACCGATTTTTTGCAAAATTTTATATTTTTAACAATTTTTCTTTGAAAGAGATGTTGATTTTTATGCCTCCTACTGTGCTTTAAATTCTTTATTGCTGGATAAATATAATAGATTTTTATCGTTCGTTTGGTTTTTTGCTCCGTTTGGTGTATTTTGATTTAGTTGTTTGCATTTGTTTGCATTTTTCTCCAGTTTTTTTATTTGTCATTATCATAGCATTATCCTGCCTTTTTGTTTTGCTTCAATGCCATTTGCTGGGATTTGTTTTTATTGTATCTTTGCATGTATTATTTTATTTTCCTTTTTCTGATTTTTTCTCAGTTGTGTAGTACGCACATACACTAAAGATAAACACTTCAGTCGATTGTAAATATTATAGCTTTTTCATCAATATTGATATTTTAATGCCAATGCTTTTATTTTTTTTTTAATTTTTTCCGTTTTGTGTTTTTCTTTTGTTCTGCATGTTTGCCATTTTAATTGCCGCTTGGTTTACTTTCCTTTTGAGCTGCAATTGGTTTATTTGGATTTAGACGGGAAATTAAAGTACGACTAAGGTACTAAATATATATTTTTACGAAGTTTATGGTTTAGACTTTAAGTGCTCCATATTATTAATAAAAATCTTAAATTCGAATGTAATATTCCAGAGCAAATATACGCTGTTGCTCTGTGTGATTTATGCGAGAATTATGATTGGTAATTCATATGCACATAACCTCATTGCGAAACATAAAATTACAAAATTTCTAAAAACAATTTGAAGCTTATGGCACTATCTTTGGCAACACTGACATTTTGTATGAGAAGTTCATAAAATAATTGACAAATGTAATGTAATCAATGTTCTATATCTAACAAACTGAAATATTATAACTCTTCCTCCAAAAAGAATAAGTGGAAGAGTGGAACAAGATAAGAGAAAGACCGCAAAGGGTTAAACATTTACAAGCAGACAACTATGAAGGCAACACCTGATGTGAAAACCTCGTACTAGTTGAAGTACATTTGATCTAGGTGTATCATTGGGCACACATAAGCTTCAAATATTGTTGTGGTATCCATGTTTCCAGCTGGTTCAAAGTTTCTTCTATTCTATAGTTGCTCAAAACTGTGTGATTCTATGTTCTTTGAATTGTGATGGTATTCATGTTTCCAATTGGTTCAAAGGTGGTGTGATTCTTTGTTCATAACACTATGCGCTCCTAAATATCCCGTACAATCAATGTTAAATACTCAGATCGAAATTGAATTTCAGATTGCTTTGAAACCCGCCATTTTGGCCCTAAATGATTTAATTTGTCTTTACAGTTTTCATGCAAGTGTACTTAATTTTCTTCCAAGTTGATCAAAATTTCTTTTTTAAATCTCTACTAAACCTACTTCGCTTTAAGAATTCATAGCAATTTCTTTCCTTCTTGGCAGTTTTATATATCTTTTGTTTTCATCTGCTTTAGTTGTTTTTTGACAAATAAATTTGACAAACTTTAATGTTTGTGAAAATTACTGTTCCTTTCTATAGGAAAGTCTGCTCATATATTTTCCTTTGATGCATGACTCATCCTGAAGCCATTATTCTTAACTGATATTTCGTTAAATATGTGACTACTTATGAGTACGTACTTATTCCACAAAAAACTTGACGTGAACAGTTTGGCATTCTTTTCGGCAGATACAGAGGTCAAAGGAATATAAAAGTGTGAATAGTTTCTAAAATTACGAAACAAAGTTTAAATATGCTAATTTTAATTATAAATTTAAGCTTAAATGTAATTATATTTGGTGGTATTTCGCCGAACTACTAATTCAATCTATGTGCTTTTCTATTCAAAAGATAATTGCAACAACAACATTTACAAACACACGCATCTCTCGACACCAAAGCAGTAAAAGCCACTGAGTTGTATTCTCTCTTGATTGAATATAACATTACACTTGTGGTCATAAACCATTAAATGCGCCATTAAATGCACCATTAAATTTTGTGAAAACTGAATAGCTCGTTGTTACTATCTTCTTTGTTAAATGTGGCTCTCGAGTGGAACACATTTAAGTATTTAAGGCGAACAGCGAGGAAAGTTCATAAAAATATAATATCTCTATGCAAAACAAAAAATACATATTAGTATTAATAAAAACACAAGATTATTTGACGAAACATCCTTGTGAAGAACACTTTCAGAACAAAAATTATTCTATTTCTTTGAATAGAGATTAGATAGAGAAGGGTATTTTAACAAAGCGGGTCAGAACAAAATGAAAGTAAAACCGATCGAGATAGGTGGATATGAAGAAGAAATGAACACACCACATCTAAATTCACCATATTAGGATCACATCAACTAAATCATATTGTCTTAATGCAATACACTCAAATCCAATATACTTAACCCATCACAGTTGAGCTCACCACGTGTGAGTAATTAGAAGACACCGTTGTGGATCAAAAGGAAAAGAAAAAAAAAAGGGCAATATTTGGTTTGATAAAATTCTTTCCAGAATACACTTAACGGTTTGAGATCGCAAGCTTCGTACATTTGGGCTTCGAATGAAAAAGTGGCAAAAATGGAAAAAGTGAAAAACAGAATTCTCTAGAGTAAATATTTATGGTATACTTTCAAAATATTTACCGTAAATAATGCGAAGAATGGTAACGCAATACAAATTTAAATCTAATTATTGAATTCATCACACTTGTTCCTTAAATTGTTATTTAAAATGGAAATAGTGCAACATATCTGAAATGGATTGATGAATTTGTAATTACGAAAGGAAATTAAGGCAATTCGGCTTTGTCGTGCTTCCGTAGTTTTATTTAATGACTTATTGCACGCAAGCATTACAGGAATCGATGATATTTTTTTCAAATCACCAAGTTTAGTACCACAAGTACCTGAAGTACAAGTAAATGAAAATATACTGAGCCCACAAGAGTGGTGGAATTTTAATTGAAATAAATGACACGGATATTTTAAGCTAGAAAATAGATTTTCTCTTGCAGAAGAAACTATTTCTTGAAGTGAAGTACGATATGATCGAGATTTTTTTAAAAGTGCGTTCATAAATTTTCGAGATATTAAAAGGAGTGAATACCGCACCATCTTGCAGGAGTTGTGGTTTTAAATAGCGCCCGAGGTGCACAATCTAACAATTTGAAGTATATTTCTAACAGACAAGCTGTAATATTACACATCCCAAGGCATTTGTGGAATTCAAAACTTCTCACAAAATTTGTCAACCATTCGGAGGCGCCTTAAAACTAGTCCGGCTTCGGGTTTATTGTTTAGCATAACAAACTATGGAAGCATACGTAGGACCCAAGGATCGGTCAAACAGCTAGCACCATTGTAGGTGCCAATTATGTTCATATTTCAGTTTATACGAATCTGAATATAATTTTTAGAGAAGAAATATATAAAATACATTGCGCCGTTAACATATTTAAGCATCACTTAAGATATGTTTTTGACGAATTTTCAATACAGTTAAAAATGCTAAATTGATTGAAATTTTTATACTCAGAAATGCTCCAGATATTTAAATCATTGCCACTTAGAATACACACATGTATTTCTTGGGAAATAACTTTTTTCAATTACTTCATCACATTTATTTCATATATTTTTAAATAATTTTTTTGGTTTTGCAATTTCTCTTTCTCACATAACTTTCACAATATTTTACTGAGTTTCAAATATAATATATAATATATATTATATATAACTTATTTTTATTTCATGAGCCATGAAACTGGCTTCAACTGATGCACATAATTAGTCAATTTCAAGCAGTGTTTTTTTTTATTTTTATTTTTTTAACATTTAAATTTCTACCTTACACACACATTTTTTATTAAATCATGTTTCATTTTGATTTCACGTTAGCAGCTTGTAGAAAATCTGCCTTAAAATAATTTTGTTTTTCTATGTTTTAAACTTTTTTCTATTCACACTTCTTTCTAATTCAACAAACAGAAACATCAAAGTTTGCTTTTTCAACCCGTTGAAGCAACCAACTCGTTTCGCGTGCAGCCTTCGACTGATTGCAGCCAACACAATTCGTTACGTTCATATGAGTTGTCTTTCACTAGCAATGCTCGGGCGTTCTGTAATAAACAAATATGCCCTTTGAGAGCGTGACGCTCGCGCAATGTTGTTACTGAAGTTGATAACATCAACTGAGAGCCTTAAAGTAGAACCTCGTATATTTTCAGGTTAAGCATGCTGCCCATTTCATTCATTATTGCCAAAGGCGAATATAATCGTTTATATTAATATCGATAAATGTGTCTTTTTTATTTATGTGCAGCTGTGCCGTTATGCTAGGTTAACACGCTGTTGCGCTCTGCCCTAACCTAGAAAGCTGAATCTATTTTTATAGAGTTCTGCTAATTTATAGGAGCACCACTTGTTGCTGCTCAGCTCTTAGCTTGTGTTTTCTCTCTTTATCACTGAAATGTTATTTTTCTCTAATTCGCTCTCAATGTTTCCCTGCTTATCTGAGCTCAGCGGATACCACGCTTGAACGCCTGTGCATGTGCTTATCACTATAATGCTTATCAACTATCAACCTAAAACCATGTAAATATAAGCATACGCAAAATTGAAGTAAGGCAAATCTATTAATGGATCTAAATTTTCATACATATGCCAGCAGTGATAAGTGCAAACACACTTGATACCGCATATATACAAATAAAGGTGACATAGACTGGGATAAGCCTTATGTTCAAATATACGAGAATTTTTACAGATATAAAGCAAGTGTTTTCACACAGAACGTCAGTTTCAAAATTCAAAAAATTTAATTAGAAGCGAATAGTGGTCAATTGGAACATCAAAAATATATGAGTAGAAATAGATGAAGCCATTGCTTGTTCCAAGTGATCACAACTGATTAGCGACCCTTTACTCATTTTGTGAAGAGCGCATGAAATTACGTTGAAACTAGACACTCTATTTACAACAAATTAATGTTATTTCTCAAATCAACTTTCTTAAATGCCCTAGGCAGGTAATAAGCAACCATTATAGTCTGGTTTAGAACTAGCAATGTAAATGCATGCGAAAATTTTTGCTATCATAGAGTTGTGAGTGAACATCACCCTTCATTAAGCATTGATTAATGATACTTTATAAACAAATAAATAAGTTCGAAGCAATCAAAGATTACGATACAGTGAATACATACATACAAACTAATCCACACACTTCACTGCGCTTCATGCTATTATTGTTTCTTTATGGCTACCTTAACCTAGCGATAAAATTAATCGGTTATGAAAGCACTCTGATGAAATGAGATACTATTGAGCAATCATCCGAACTCACTCTTCAGTTTGGTTGTTTGGTTGTTTGTTTGTACAAGTATTTTCGAGTCGAGCCAGACAACATCTAACGCCCGAGGTCTTAAATAGCTAAGATATTACCATTGATACAATATAATTACATCTATTTATATGAGCACTTATATGCGAATACTTCTACTTCCCAGTAAGAAACTTAGTCGAAGGATTGTTCTTTCATATTTTTACCAGTTGACATCTACTATTATTGTTTAGTGAACATAACTAGCATTAAACGAAAAATCTTCCTCAGTTCGAATATCCTCGAATACGATGAACTGATAGATGAGTGTTATTGTGATTTGGGATTGGCCAAGTCTCTTTCAGGAGTTAGGGCTTTTAGACTAAGAGAAATAAACTTCGCTACAAAAATTTCAATTTTTTGTAAGCATACTAGAAACCCGAGTAACTGTTCTTCCCTTAAGTAACCCTTTCTTCACAACCACCTAGGCAAATTTTTCGCTACTTTGGCGATCAGCGTAAAAAATGAGAAGTGATGCATTCAGGGCCATCTTACAATAGTAGAGCGCTATCAAAGTATAGTACTCATGATGCAAACACGTAGGCCGATTTTTGTTGTAGAATTAAGAACACCACAGTCGATTCGATTCAACTTATGCAAGATTGTCTATAAAGTTTAAGAAAATTCCCAAATACTTTTGAGGTCACATAATTCAGTGCAATAGATTGTTGATAGAAAGTATTTCCAGCAGGCTACTTTTATGTATATTATTGTATATATTTATGTATAAATATGAACATGTTTATACTCAAATGGTGTGTGCTTATTCACTTGTATTCCTTTGATAGTTTCGTATACTACTAGGCGCGCTTGTATTATATCGCATCCTACCCACTTAATCGTGATACTTTGTATGTAAGTCATATTTGTAAATTAGGTTGACCCTGAAATAATAAATACAGAAAGATAAGAAAGACAAATAACACAATTCCCAACCCCCATGTCGTTGTTATTATTGGCGTTTTTATTTACACGGTCTATTGAAATTTATTTCAATATCAGATTTTTTTCTCACCTAATGCCGAAAAACCGATGCTACTGTTGTCAAAACTACATTATTAGACATAAATTTTATTTCCGACTTAAGGTAATTAAGATATCCGCAATGAGGGAAAATTATGATAAGTGTTTTCCTCTTAAACCAAGATAAAGACAATAATTATTAAAATAATCCATATATTTTTGGGTACTTGTTTTTCATTTCAATTTCATGTCAAGTGTCATTTTCAATCTCCATAGAAAAATCTGAGCTTTGACTCGCTCATATGGATTTTAGGAACCTCACTAATACAAACCTCAATAGGATTAGTATTAGTTGTTGTTGCTTTTGTTGTTGTAGTTTATCTACCTTAATTATTGACCATTATAACCTGACTTTCTGCTTAAATTCACTAACCAGTAGCAAATACGAAGAAATGCCGCGCATTTTGGCATATTATTTTATGGATTTAATAGCATGCTATATAAAGTAACCGACAGACTTTTAAAATAATGTGAGTTTAGACTAAAACTAAATTAATATAAATAGATTTTTGTACTCACCAACTATGCAGATGAACTTATGTGTGCGTCTGAGGCTGGTGTTCTCATTTAAACTCAATATTTTAGCCATGAAACCCAATAGCCATGAAATTATCATCTCCATCGTCTCCTTCGTCACCTAAAATATACAAACAAAATATAAGAGTAAAAAATGTGCGATATACAAATATAAGTGATTATTATATTATTATTATATAAATATTTAGCATAAATTTTTAAAAAGGACCCGCTATTACGTGTACGAATTTTGCCAGTTAGCATTTAGCAGTTGAAGGAATGATTTTCCATAAAACATGGTATGTACAATTTATACTTAACTTCATTGGGAAATATAAATTAATAATATGCTTATTAAAACCAGCGAAATAACGTATGAGGTATTTGATTTTATTTTTATTTATTTTGTCAGCTAGGCGAAACAACCAACGTGTGTTTGTGGTTTGCTGCCCAAATATTCAACACATGGTACTTCGTAGTTAATGATCCTACTATGGACCATGTGGACTATAATTTTTCTATAGATATACTGAGTGGCGTGATGACGAACACAACGGTATTATAAGAACTTATTGACTACTGAAATTGAATAATTATTCATGCTATCTACCAAGTCTATCCGTCATACTAGTTTCCATACCATTTTGCCTTTTCCTCTTCTCTGTAATGTTCCCATAAGTAATACCAAACAGAAGGAGATTCCTTCGAAAGGGTGATAGATTTTACGAAGACATCTTTAATGTCAGATATGAGGAAACACAAAGACCACCTGTTGCAGAGAGCATCAGCTTTCTATATGTAGAGTCTATCGCCAGCGAAAAAAATCCCTCTGGTTGTATGAAAAGAGACGCAGACGCTAACGCATCGATATCTTACAACGTCGAAATTCTAGATTCAAGAATAAAGTTTTCACTGAAACTAGCAAAAAAAAAACACAATTTAATTCTCACTTCTTTTCCGTTTTTGGATATGGTGGGAGGTATAACCGAAATACTGGTAGTTTCAAATTATTAAAATCCAGGTTGTGCCAGAGTTAGATTACGTTAGGCAACTTGAAAATTCAATCAACTTAATTCTTTTCCATACACAATCTATTGGCCATAACATGCAAAGAGAGAATATTTGAAATGACTAACAGCATTATTACCAATTACGGCGGTTACATCCATTTCTGAAAGTGATTGCTTCATTGTCACCAAATCTCTCACGTTTTTGAGAAATGAGACATCATAATTGCTGTTTTCAAAATTGAAGCAATTTCCACTGTTTAATAAATAAGATTTCATAAATAAAATAAATAAATTTTTTTAATTTAATTTTTTTTAATAAAATAAATTTTTTTTTTTCACAAATAAAATTTCAAATAATAACTAACCCAATTAAAATTGAGTAAAAGTTTAAAACTTAATTTAAAGTTTCTTTAAAAGCTTCTAAAAAGCTAAGCGTTTAAAAGCTCGTCAATAAATATGCCTAAGCTAGTAAAAGAGCCTTGTGAAAGATCGCCGAATATTTTAGAAGAATATTTTCAGAGTGTTTGGGAAGCGTTTAGTGTTCGGTTACCAAATATTCTTTATGCAATTATATTCTACTTTTTATAAAATGCGTTACGAAGCGGAAAATTTGATGACGACAAATGAGATATTTTCGTTGAAAGTACAACAATTCAGGTCATGAGATAAAGAGAAGTTTTACGAGTCGTCCTCAACTATGAACATTTTTTAGCATTTTCTAAATTTAAGTGCTGAATTCAACATTGCATCATATTTTACTGCATAATTTATAGTTGTTATTGTCTTGAGCACATTTATGTCATAAATTATTGACCATACTTCCCAAATAGTTCCCACAACATCTTTTTATAATCTATTAAACTTGCGTAAATCGCATATAATTAAATAACCAATTACAGGCGAAATTCAGTGATATTTTAAATTGTCCACCCACCAACGGAAACAATTAGTTCAAATTCTTATTGCACCCACAAGTAAATTATAGGCGGCTGCGCATATATGCAAACAGGAACATACATATTCCAGTCGTTGCACAATCTTATACAACAGAGTGTATGGCAATATGGGTCAACACTCACTTGGGAACCGCTACAAACAGTTCGCCTGTATAAGACACAGATAGTATCGACAAAGGAAGAGAGAAAGCATAAAATTTAATTAGCGAATTTTAACGAGCGAAGATGAAGAAGAAGAAGAAGAAGTAAATTGTAAGTGAAAGCCCGGAAGGGACAGAATTATAAGGATACTATAACCAAAAGGCGAAATAAAAATTCCTTTTCCATTTTCTTGAAATGAAATTCCTTTTCCTTTTTATATATTTTACTTGCTAAATGATACAAATAATGCCGATGCCGGTAAAGAAACCGTCTATGCTTTCAGTAAATGAGAAAAGGGAATAAAATTTTTTGCCACAGAAATTACTGCATAAATCAAATAAATGTTTAATGTAGAGCTATCCTCCAGCTGTGGAGTTTACTTGTATTTTAGTTTAAGGGTAATGTAATTTTCGACTTTCAGAGCAGAGATTGAGTAGTTAAGAAATATGTCTGTGGACACCTCGCGGTTGAGCTGCACTCAAATGTGTTATCATAGAGTCGAAGTTTTTTGCTGATCTTTTTATGCTCTTTAGTATAGAATATAACCGTTTTGTTCATAAGGATTGTTTGTAACACCTAAAACTAATCAGGACACATATGGAGCTATTTATATCAAAATGATCAGGATGACGAGACGAGTTGAATTATAGTAGAGATGGTAGGGAGGGGCCGCATATGAATCCTTGTAAAATTTTACAGCTGGCGTGAACCGTCCACCGTTAAGTGAAATAACCATAACCCAACAACTACTCTATCTATTTCAACCGAATGCTTAATATTATCGAAATATTTTTAAGTCACATTTTGAAGATGTACGAAATCGAACTATAGCCTCTACAAAATCAAATTCCATCTGATTCTTTCACTTTACGGTATATACATAAATTAAACAACAATGAAATATATATATAGTATAATAATAACACTTCGCATAAACAGTGCCTTCAAGGTATGGCACCTCTCATCTAAAACTGATCGAAATCGTATATAACTTTTCAAGGCCTCATATACCGAGAATGAGGACCTCAGTGCCTATGGCTGACATATTACCGAAAATATTGGTCAACCCGTGAGATACTGGTTGATATTTAAAATTTTCCAGAGGCATTAAGTGAAAATCTTATGTTAGATAATATGTAATGTGGTGATAAAAATTTATGGAATCAGTCCATTTGACCTTCTAACCTCTATAGAGTTAATGTAACGATTTTGGCGCTTCTGATTGATTGTAATCGATTCAAGGTTTTAACGAATAACTCATGTTGAATTCATATGTAAAATTTTTTAACGCAAAATTTTGCCAAAACCTGCAAATATTTACGCGCCTTTGATTTTTTTTTTGAAAATTTCGGCTGCATCCGAGCATAGCTCTTCCTTACTTGTTTAAGTAATCTTTGATGTGTGTTTTGCATAAAATAAAACAATCTGCATATTATTGACTATAACACGCATGAATTACCTTCAATTAAATATCCGCCTTAATGAAATATGCATATGATTTAAGTCAATTACTTTGCCGCGCCGTAAAAACAAATAAATGTTACTCATACGCCACCGACGCGCCCAACCCAATGCATTTATACCATATTAATGTCTATCTGCGCATTATGTGCAATGCTTTGCTAACGCACGGATGTGTCTGCATAATCGTTTTATGAGCTGCTATGAAAATTCATTGTAACTTCATGCAATATTCACTGCATTCCGTTTTTTTTTTTTTTTATTTATATATTGTATGTAGATATGTATACGCATATAAATTAATGTCTTTATACCAAACCATGTATGCATTGTGATTGCTATGTCGTGCATCAGCGAGTTCACTGACCCATATTTGTCACACTGCCACACTTTGTGGTAGTTGTCTTTCCGTCCGTTTGCCTTCGCTTTCAATTGTCACCAGTTAGCGAAGCAAAGTGCTGAGCATGCATGGGTGTGTGTGAATGTAGAGGGTGTATATGCATGTGAGTGTCAATTTTGTAAACGCACATGTGCATAAGCTGACTCATGTGCGTTTGTGTGTCTGTTTTGTATCGCCAGACAATGCCACAAAATATGAGGCGCATTAGCGAAATGAAATTTCACTTGGGTAAAATTTGTATCCACTAACTGCAGGCGTCTACACAAATCGGCGGCATATATGTAAAATATAGCTACATATGTGTCTGCATGACTCTGCCTGTTTATTTGCATTCGTTTGCTTTCGAAAATGTTCATAGTTGCAGTCGTGCATGGACAATAGTGTGCCTCGTTGCACAGGGCCTACAATAACAACGGCAACGGTGGCAGCTACAACTAGGGGCCTTCTCTATGTCTACATATCACTCAATCCTCTACGCTTTTGCATATACACATCTACACTACAAAAATGTCTGTATGTATACGTCCTTTTATAGTCCTTTGCAGCGTAACGTAGCGTGTCAGGCCACTAACGACGGCAAATTGTGGATATCATTCACGCTTATGCCTCTACAAATACATATGTATGGATATGTGTATGTGTTTTAATGTATGGTAATAATGCGAATGTGCAGACAAAGTACATGGGTAACAATAATATATATATTTTTTTATACCTTTTTAAGAAGCTCAAGTAAAAGCGGAAGTGTTGAATTTCCGCGCTATGTGCTCGAATGTCCTGTTATACGGTATGTCACTTCCCTTAAGTGTCTTAATCCATTAAATTCAAATTGTGTATATCGAGAGAATTATAAGTAGACACCAGCACATTACATGATTATTGTGGCTTATTGCCTATTAACCAAGTAGTAGTTTCTGAAATTAATAAATTGAATGTCGCAAGATTCAAGTTTGACATGCAAGGTCCTATTTTTCTTGCATCACAACAATTAAACCACATTCGAACAGATTTTAACATCATCATTCTGAAATAATTTTTTGAAATTGTCCCTATCAGACCGAAAAAATTGCACTGAAAATGCTTTCCAATGAATGCAAAGTTGTATTGGTCATCATTATATTTCGAATTGGTGCATAACTTCCAGGTATTGTTCTATACTTTCGACTTTCGGAAGCAACTTCTTTCCATACTAACAAAAGTTGCTTTAAAATCAGTGGCGGCCCTTCTAAATCGATTTATTCCCAAGATTTGGCGCATCTTGAATATATGGTGAAATGTTGATTTCCAACGTCTAAAGACACACTGAAAACGTAGTCCACCGCCATATACGGATACTTTAATTTTTTGTTGTCCTATATACTTCCATTACAAACTTCATATAGTGGGCTAAAGAAATATTAATCATACTGCATTGAAATTTCGGCTGCTTCACTTTCAGCGTCTACTTCACTGTTGTCTTTATTAAACAGATTTGGGAAGTGCTCTCTCAATAATAAGTATTTTCTTAATGTCAATCATCACTTTTTAGTTCTTGCACCGGTATTAACTATATCTCAAGGTTTTGTTGACAAGCTTTAATGCTTTATTTCTATCTTATTTAATTATATATTCTTTAAGAAAGTTTTAACATCAATCTAAATTTCAAACAAAAACTGAGAAAATATAAAAAATATGTATACAAATTTAAAGTATCTAAAAAAACATTTTCATTTCAGATATGCATACATTTGTTGCGCACTAAATTAAAAAAATAAGGAACAAAGGTCTCCAAAAACGCAATAATTTTGGTGTCTTCAGAGTCTCTAATATTTCTTTCGTATAAAAAATATGTGGAGCATTTGTTTAAAAGGTTAAGCCAGCCTAGAGCCCTCAGAAAAGAGCACTCTAGAGCCTAACTTTGACATTTTATGCAGGGATTTTAGTATTATATATACTGAGTGTATTAAAAATTTTATATTGACATTTAATACTACATATTTGGCGGACACTGATCTGCTCTTTGGAATGGCATTTTACAAGAGACTCCTATGGTCGACCGTGACTCTAAACAAGTTATTGATAGTCTACTGCATAATATTAATGTCAAGTAACTGTTTAAATTCCAAGTAGTCACTGAGTACCATGGTAAAAAGCAAGTTTCGAGAAAAACCGCCCTAAGCGCGGTTTAAGTACTAAACCTGGCAGACCCGCAAGTTTCGATACTACAACGAATTAGGCAAGCTAAATATTTTTTTTGCATTTCTTTACTAATTGCACAATTTTTATAGAACTCTAAAGTGTGCTTTAAGCCAAAATAAAAATTTTAGATTTTTCGAAAATTCTAGACTGGCCTAAGCTCTTAATGGAGAAAATATATATTTATTTATTTTTGTTTCTTATTTTTGTGTAGCATTTTCGTAGTTTATATTTTTTACCAATGTAAATCAAATAGAAGCCATATCAACAAATACACCGGTAGCCTTAGTAGAATGCATGAAATTTTGTGTTCAACTTCGAAAGGTTACTCATACGCAACAGGCGTTTCCTTAAAGTAAAACCAATAATATTAAGCAAATGTAACTATGAATGAAATTTTTGAGTTATCTGAAACAATCATGGCTATCAACTTTAAATCTAATAAATCAACAAATCAACAAATGAAATAATTTGTAGGAATGGAAAAATAAATGTTGATTGAAAAATATGTATATGCATGTTCTATGTGAGTATTAGAAAGTAATTTTATAAGTTCTAACAATACTTATTACGCACTATACTACTACACTATAGTAGATTGATAATCGTAGGCACAAAAGCAAATAATAAAGTATGGAGATTAGCAAACGACTACAATATGTTTTCGTGTTTGTACACAGATATAGAGTTTGCCTAGTCTATATTTATGCAATTGTCAACTTACATCCTACTCATGTATTAATAGCAATTCCAATCACATCAGTTGTAAGTGCTCAGTTACTGCAATAATGAGGTCGGATATGAATTTATGCTTGCATATGAATATGCATAGAGTACAATACAAATGGGATACGAGTAGGTTGCACTATGGGCAAATAATAAATGAGAACCACAATGAATGATTTGAAAATACATAAAATGAGGTTTTATATACCCAGCACACATACTATTATGCCTTACAAGAATGAAATTAAGCACTGATCAAAGTAAAAAGTTATTGGCAAGTCTTTTTTCTTAAATCAAACGGTTCAAAGAAGTCAAAGTCCAATCTGCGGATGAACTTTTCTCATTCTAATAAACTTAAATGGTATTATATTGTTTAGGGTATATGAATATAATGACATTTACAAGCTAATGAAGAAAAAATGCTCAACTATTTCTCATATACTGCTTATGATTCGATATCGCAACTATGCCAATGCATTGTTCTGCTCTAGGTCTACCATACATTGTTATAGTATTACCAGAGCAAACGCATACCAACAACGTAAAAATAAAATGTAGTTTCTACAGCCAAAGCTGATTTGATCTTAAGTCAGTGTGACTGTGATTGTATATTATGGTATATTTATTATATTCACCGTGCTAGGGAATTCATAAGCCCTTCTTCTTGCTAATGACGTCAAAAGATGTAGTAAGGAGAACAAATTGAACAAGTTTACTGCTTTAAGCAGGAATTAAATATGTTGTACATAAGCATTAATACAAAAATTGTACATTTACTTGGTTGATATGAAAATGTCAGTAATCATCTCTAAGTATCTGTACTTGAAAGGGATATTGTTAATACCAGTTGTATCAATACATTACGAGGATTATTGAAGAAGAAAAATTGTGAACTTCTTAACACAACTCTATAAATATATTAAAACGATAGCATCTTTCTTAGTTAGTCAGTTTTCGTTCATGCGCCTTAGTTGACTACTGACAGTTTATACTTTAGCATATGAGCTTCATGAGTAAGAAGATATAACAGGGAAATTGGCTTCTTGGAGAAATCGGGTTAGAAAATAGCTTTATGTCCCCAATATGAACAAAATTGTTTCATACATTGATTTTTAAATTCAGACCACAACAGTAAGAAACACTCTTCATTTTATATCTTCAAAAGTCTTCTTCTTTAAAAATCTTCCATACGTCTAAGTCTTCAAAACTACAAAAACTTTTCAAGATGAAAGTGTCGAGAACTATTAAAATATTATGGCAATAACAATTATAAAAAATGTCCGTAAAAGTTAAACCATACTCCCTAAACTTTAAAGGCTGTTATAGAAATATTAACCTAAAAAATTTACTCTCGCAAGTTTAATCAAATTGAGCTTAGGAAACGATACAAGCAGGCTGAGTGGCAATGATTCGAGTATTTATAACAATCAGTTAATTGTATTGTCGTACTAAGATCATATAAGTATCAATGTGTTCCAATAGATTCATATTTCGTCGGCGGTCACAAAACTACGCAGAAACTCCTTCGGATTGTGCTTAAACAGCGTCAAACGCCGTCTCAACTATCTCGCGAATATTCAATCGGCGATGTGCCAATACGAGATCGTGGACTTTCGTCACGTGTCGTGTTTCTCCGTGGTAGACGTTTTCGGGGCACCTCGGCTTGGCACATCAATAATCGATTTGTACCCACGTTGAAACTCAGTAAACCAATTTTCCATAATCGCCCTTGAAGAAGAACAGGGATTTCCTTAAAAAAAAAAAAAAATTAATTACCGACCGACAAAACAAAGAGTCCGATTCGACTGAAATTTTGACAGTAGCCATCTATGAAAATATAATATGAATACTAAACTTTCTCCTGCGATAGGAGTGGCATCGGCGGTAAGTTTAAGTGCCCATTGGATCGCACCTGCATTATAGAGAAATAGGGATCATATCTAAAGAGCTTAAGAAATATTGAAGAGGACTTATGCAGCGTTGGTATCGTCAACAAAAAAGTGAATATTTTACTGAAAGTAGAAAAAACAAAGGCACCCACAAACACAACTAAACTATAAACTCAGAAGTAACTATTTGCATTCAGGTTCAATGGGAGTAATGAAAGTCCTTGAAATTCGAAACGATATCTCTTTCCGAAGTTAAAGTCGAAAAAATTCAATAGGAAAAACTAACTAACACATATTCGTTAAAATAGACATGAAAGTTAACAACAGGATTTCTACTAACGATTTAAAATTTAAAATTTTTGATTGTTGAATCTCATTCGCAAAGCAGGTATCTTAATTATTTTTTATCTGAAGCAACATAACAGGCACGGCAAACTTCAGTTATTTTACTATCTTCTATATTGCAGCTAAATTATTTTAGCTTATATATATAGCTTTCAGCACAACACAATCCCTTAAGTATAACACAGATGTGTGTAGTATTCGTAAGCGTTGCCATTTTGCACCACTACACTATCTTGCAAATACATATTGTCGAATTAATATTCTTGTATGCGCCGAAATGTATGCTTCCATAGCAAGTACATATGCATATCTTATCAGCGTTGTGCCGCACACGTTTCATTTTGTGGTTTTCGGCTGGGCTGAGCACCGTCAATGAGCTGCAGCTGCAGCTGAGCAGATGGAAAATGATCTGAGCTGTGTATTATTTTATAGAGTAGCGGCAGACGGTTGCACATACATACATATGCACACACACATACACGTGGCTTCCTTTGCGGTTGGTAGTATGTGGTTTGTGGCCGGCAGATATGTGCGCACATACATATATATGTATCTGTAAGCAGCTATTGTTGCATGGTGGCAATGACTGCTGAAAGGGATATGGTTACAAATGTGGCAGCTGTTTTTGTTATAGCACACAGGAGTCGATTTCCATCTACGTTCACATTGTACATATGTGTATGTATAATTTTATATATACCAACACGTCACTTCTGTGCAGTCATTTATTTGTATGCCAAGTAGTGTTATTAATGAACGCACCGCTTCAGGGATATGCATCAATGGAAACGACACAATCAACAGCTAGAGTCCTGTTTTATAAGGGAGTTTGACAGAATCTCTCTGGTTAATTTGTGAATATTTGGTTGACGCGTAAGATGTTTATTGTTACTTTTGTCGCAATATTTCTTCCACTGGTTTGCATATGAGCGTTTTATGTAATTTAAAAGTGTATATAGTAGAATGATTTCAAGTTTTTTTTTCCGAAAAATTTGAATACTCTTCGAATAAGTTGAAGAAGACGAGACCAGTAAACACTGTTTTAGGCCGAATCGATGCTACCGATAATATTAAAGAGTTTCTTAAACCTCTTTTCGTACGCAGACAGTGCGTATGCCAAAAATGCTACTTTGGAATTTAAGGGTTTAGCCGTTAGCCTAGTCTAGAATTTTCAAAAAATCAATTTTTTTGCTAAAGTGCAAGCTTTAAAGCCTTAAAAACATTATTCAATTGGTATAATACTGAAAAATTAATTTTTCCTGTTAAATTTTAAACGCGCTTTTGAAATCGAAACTGGATTTTGCAATCGGCTGACTATGGTACTCATAGACTATCGCACGTATCCAATTGAAATTTTAATTGTGACTTCACAGTAACATTATCTAGTAAGCTGCGTAGTATATTCTTGCTAGTATTGCAAATTTTTTGAAAAACATTTTTTTATTGCTAATTTTCACATTTTTTTCAAGTCCGCCATTTTCTAAAATTATTAATAAGAAGCTAAAATTTTATATATTTAACTAGGCACTGTCATAGAGATTAAAATCATGTTTTTGTTTTGTATGCGTTAGCACGGGTTCCAAGGGTCATGTTCGTCCGTATTGACCTTCTTGAATAAGGTGATTCCAAAGATTGACGCAGCAGTCGCCATTTTGTAAATTTATTTAGAAAGAAATTCGATTTCTTTCTAATTACTACCACAATAAATTGTCAAAATTAGGCCAATTGATAAGTAAAGTATATTAAAGCTGGGGAAGTGGTTTTCATATCACGCATACCCTAAATTCAAAAAAACTTTTCGTAAACTTATAAATCGCTAAGATCAACAATAAGTCGCAGTATCAAACCAATCGTGATACTTGTGATTTTATTTTACACAATAAAAAGCCCTCTAATTACTCGTTCAAAATCTATTTGATTGGTGATAGATTCTCAACTGTTTCTGCAAAAAAGAAAAACAATATAGTCTTCTCAATAAAAAAAAATTAAATAAAAATTAATCCATTAAATAATGCACACTCTAATATGGACAAATACATATGTAGCTATAGTAAATATAAGTAAATATAGTAACGTGACCCTCCTCGATGCCAATTGTGTGCAGTGAGCTGACTGTAACCGAGTTGCATGAATTTGTTAAAAATTGTCTGGCATAAATTATTGTGGATTGCATGCATTGGAAAGCGGAAAAAAATCACAAATGAACTAAGACAATGAAAGTAAGGTAGATATAATCAGCTGCTCGAGGCAAACTCGATACCATTATTTCGCATAATATATTAAATTTGCAAAGTTAATGTAAAAAAAGAAATAGCTACACACATATATTTAGTGAACTTCACCTCATACTTTGTAGCGCCTCTTTAATTAACTTAAATGGTGTTAATTGGACTACTCTGTGATTTATTTGATTGATGTATATCTGTGTAAAGTTCACCTAATGGGATTTGACTATTTTATTGCTAACTATAAATTTAAGTGTGCAACTCATCAGTCTTTGTATGCGTTTATTAAATGATAGTGTTCTCACTTCATTAATTATAGTAATTAGCTTATAATTATTGCATATTTACCATTTGTGAGATTAATTACAATGATTTCCTTGCTATAGTAATTAAATCACATATTCATTACATCAATAATTGGGACAAAAATAATGTCGGATAGGTGGCGCTATTGTCGAAATATTTATTTTTAATCCTATATCAATCATCCACTTTAGTTCGTAATTGGATTACATATTATGGCTAGGATCGAAATATGTTTAAGAATCAAAATATGCATCTGAGTTCGTTTTTTTTGGAACACGCGTTCAGCTTGTGAACTAAAATATGCGGTACAGAAATCTATCCAATAGATGGCGCTAGAGTTCAAATACTTCTAAAATTAGATTAAGTTCATTTTATGGATCTCATACCAGGGCTCGGGTCGAAATGTATTTCAAATTTGCTTTTCTTATCCAATTTCGATTTTTCTGAATCAGAAATGCATCTTATGAAATAAAATTTCCGTAATACAAAACTGGTAAATTGGGTATATGAAAAATTATGATTTATTATGACTGATATTATATTATTATATGAAATATATGGCAAATGAAAAATTTAACAAAAATAAAAAAATATGTTAAATATGTTTAAATAGAAAGGACCTTCCTTGTATTTTTTATTTACATATATCTTTAAGATGAATTTAAACAGATTGTGGAAAATTTGTGATAATGTTTACTTATAGCTTTTATATTTTACTTATAACATTTTTATAAGTATTTGAAAGCATTGACAACCCATTTTCTCGGAGTTAATTTAATTTAAAAATATCTTTGTTTCAACTGATATATGAAAACTGTCATTATCGTCTTCAAGAACGTTTCCTATTTTGTGAGTTCATTCTTCTTTCTTCACACTTTTGCCAAACAATCTGAGGAGAATCGCTAAGTATCATCTATACGTTCTCTTTTTTCCGAAAAAAACAGAGCAATTTGCTTCATAGTGTTTCGTATATGGAAAATTTTGTTAGATTCACCTTCCTAGAGGACTGTAACTTACTTTTCGGTTCATAATCGATTAAACCGAACAGAGCAGTTTTTTGTTCTCAGTGGTTGTTAACTATTCACTAATATTGAAGATATGGCTATGGCTGAAAAATTTCTGTAATTTCATTACACCTTATAGTTGGAATGAGCAACCTGAAATAATGATATCTATTCTGGAATACCCGAACATCTGTATTTTAACCTTCCTATTTGCACAAAATCCTATGTATACTTCATATCCTATGTAAATTTTTACCAGAAACTTCTTTAATCCATATTTCTAAAGTAAGTTAGATATGCATTATTGACAATACCTGCGGTAATAATAGAAGGATTGCCACTTACAGGCAATTTAACTTTTAAATGCGGAATTGTAATAAATAAGCCATTGCGCCGTTTCTTTTTACAACTGCTTAATATATTCTTCAGCTTACAGCTTATTAACCTCTTTGGAAATCTACTTCATGCTTCATTAAACCTATTTCATGTTCTTATTGTGCACTGATAAGCTACGCAATTCAAAAGCATTTCAACTTAATAAGCAACGTTAGCGAGGAAATAATAAACAAGCAATAACAGACAAATAGCCGGTAAAGAGTGGCAGTGGTATTTGCTTAAGCCATTTCCTTTTAATTTTCAGTAAGATTAAAATATATATAAATTCTTTAAGATCTGGTGCAATTCCTTTAGCAGTATGAGTTCTAGCATCTTCGAGAAAAATAATAAAATTGAATATTTCACATACATGTATATATATATATATATACCAGCAAATATGTGTAAATGTAAATAAGCACAAGCGGTGAAGTCCATTGGCAAAAGACGACATTTCTAAAGAGATTTTTTTTTAATTCACAGGCAATAAATTTTATTGAGTTTTCAATGTTTTTACGACTCGCCTGCACCACTGAAAGATTTCTTCGGAAACCATTTTTTTTTCATAGATTCAAACAATGCTTCTAGTTAATACTAAAAAGGCTTTTTTTTAACAGATGCAAGCAAGACACAGGACGCTTATCTGTGAGCAAAGTTAAGTAATCGCCTATACGCAACTCCTCCTCTTTGATGCACCAAATTTACGATATAACGATATTGCGCAGAAATCTCCTCATGTTCGAAGAATATTGAATAAGTGAACTCTAAATGTGCAACAGCAAGTCATCTGAATTTCGGATAGCGAAATCGTTTCAAAACAAGCAGTTTTTCGTTTCTCGACAATAAAGGAGAATTTGAGTTAATGTTTTCTTGGAACTCTATATTATAAACTGCGAGAGCAACGATGCCGTCAAAGAGCATACGATGCTCAAAGTACCGAATTAATCATACTTATCAAGCAAAAGATTAAAGAGGTAAATATTGTAAATTCCGTCGAAAGAGCGCTGAAAAACGATGTACAGTATATACTATATTTATTTATTTTATCGGCTTACGTGTGAAAGATATACCTTAAGGACTGATAGGTAACCGAGTTTAAGGCCAATTATTGTCATAACAACACACATAATGTTCTATGATGTAGAACAATGAATGTTGTGTGATCGATTAATCACGATTGATAATTAGCTGATAAAATCGTATTAGTATGGCCTTAGACTTAGCAAATCTACAATTAACTGGGTATCTACCAAACGCCAAAACGCCTTGGGAAAATGACGCAAAACCATAGCCTTAATCAGATATATCAACAATTATGATATATCCGCAAAATTCATATGGTTGCTTTAAATTACTCTACGTAACCAACCAGTAATCAAGCAGTTAGACCAGCGTATTACCAACTCGGTTAGAAATTTGTGAAATAAGTAACCTACCATGGATATCATCGGATGAGAAAACTGCAGTTTAATTTTCATTTCATTTCATTCACCAGCTATTGTTTTCGACCATACTCCCGGAACACTCTCTGTGTATATGTGAGAATATTATATGAAAGTGGCGAAACGAACTAACGACTAAAGTAAATCAAATTGAATTTTAATTAATTGAATTCAACTGAATAGCCTTGTTATTGCTTTAATGTGAAGGTGGTTTGTGTTTCACGTGTGTTTTTTGTCGTTATTAGAAATAAGAATTCCCCCTTGCAGAAAATTTCTATGGATTTACGGTAAACGGCCTATTTAGCTCGGTCGAGTTAGACTATGTCAGGTTTGTGACTGGTTCCTCAGCGGGTGATGGTTAAACAAATCCTAAATATAAACTAAACTTTCATAGATCTCTACATCGACTTGAACTCATAACAAATCAGATAATATTATAAACTTATTCCCATAAAACCAGGATAATCAAACGGAAAACATTGATATGATTTTTTCCAAGCAACTTCAATAATAGATATCAGGTTAAAAAAGTGCCTGATGGCCAGATGGTCTTGCCAAATGGCATAATGCAAAGACCAGTCCGAACCACTATAAACAGCTGGGCGGAAGTAGCTCAATAGTCCTTGCGATTTACCTCGGACCAAACAAAGTAGAAGCTTTAGAAACGAATTCTCAATTGAAGAAATTTATATATAAGTTCAAATATAAAGCACAATAAGTTGGACGGTGACTGTGAGTGCTGCAAAAAAAGTATGCATAAAAAAATTAAGTACTGGGTAAAGTATTCTCAGTATTACCCGTTAAATACACGACACAGATCAGCTAGGACATATCGACTAATCGACATTGAACAGAGATTTTGATTTCACATGTTACTAAATTTCGGCTAAGGCTCTAATTATATTTTTCGTGCACACAAGAGGTGACTTCTTAGTTAGACGACAACAATAAACGCACTTATTGACTAGCACAGAATGACTATCGACGATCTACGAGATTAGAAACGACGAATTGATGGATCAAACTAGAAATTATGCAAAAATTTAAAATGTATATGCATTTGTAGATGAGATGAGTAAATGAAAGGTATAGAAAATCGAAACACGGTATAAATACTTAGATACAGTGATCTTGCTCTTACCTAACTATCATCGGGTATATTATATAGCTAAGAAAACAAGAAAAGCATTTCTTTAATTGAGCTATTCAATAGAGGAATGAAATTAAATTGTGAACAAGTTCTGGTAAGAAATGATTGCAAATCAGTAATTGAATCGAAAATATTAAATTTTCCTTTCACTTGGAAAAACTTAATAAATTGCAAAAATTCCATGGAGACGCATGTTTTAGCCAACAACAAAAATTCCAAACACAATACTACTTGCAGCGCCAATTGGGCGACATTTCGTTGGATTCTATTGGCGATGGCGTTGAACTCTCAACCCGGAAATCCAGTTGCAATCAGACATTTGTATCACACAAAGTGCAAACGTTGATGCATGTCAATCAAATTGATTGCGTGTGGGCTGAATGCAAGTGAAAAGCAAAGCAGAACATACTTGAAAGGGGAAAAAATAAACAGCAAAAACCAACACAATAACAAAAAACGCAAAGAGCAGCAAGCAAAGTTCGATGTCAGTTAAAGACGCCACCGGGATAAGTGAGTAATGCAGCGACAAAACAAAGCAAGAAACATTGTTGATGGCATGGAAATGTAATATCGTGCGAACAACCCCGTGCGAGTGTGAGAGAAACAGGGTGGGGTAGACTTCTTGGAATTGTTTTTGCAGCCAGACATTGAATCGCACAATGGATGTGGCATTAATGTAATTTGATACGACAAACAGACAGACTCATCGATGTTTTTCTTTGTTTGTGTGCGTTGGTGCGTGTGCCTGCGTCTGCGTCTGCGTCGGTGTGGACAGGCAAGTATGAATGAACAAATAATGCTAAAGAATCGGAAAAACAAAGGCATGAATCATGCATATTTCGAGTAGCAGACGTGATGACAAAGGTGATGACGCTGCCAATGCATGAGGCGTTCATCATTGTGTTGGTGATGAGTGCTGCTTGCGCCGCTGCATATATTCTTATGTACTTTTTAATGGTGACAATCTAGCTTGCAGCGATTCGATGGCAGTAAATAAAGTGCAAAGTAGTGTCTATGCGCAAACAGAAGTGAACTTTGTATGCCCAACGCATACTTTTGTAGGTTTTAACACCCGACATACAAGAATTTTGAGATCAACTGCATTTTTGCCCCCATAAATTTGGGATCACCAGCAAGGCAGAGAGCACCCAAACAAATTCAACTTGCTACCATTTGTCGGTGATGTTTCCTAAAACTACAGCAGTACGATGAGAAGAAAATGTTAGCACAAATTTCTAAATCAATAAGATTCAAGGAAAGTCTATAAATGAATTAGATATTTATAAACACAGTGTTAGTCAAGCACAAAAATATAGCATATAATTCTATAATATTCAGCGGGTGATCAGTCCTTCTTTTGCCAAAATGTCGTAAAATAAATATTTTCATAGCTAAATTGTTTACTAATTTAATAAATATTAATTTAAATTCATAATACGCCCAAGTAAAGCAGCATGCATGTGAATGAACTCAGTTTTTATTACTTCTTTTAGATTTTCATTTTCATTGTAGTCATACTAATAAGCAAACAATTGATCGAAGAGCATATTACACCTGTCAATTTAAGCGCGAAAACGCGTGAAACAGTTATTGTTGCAATAACGAAAATCAGCTACAACAACGCATTTAACAGTTAGGCGCATGGCTTACAATGCTGATGTCAACAAACCTGAATTCCATGCTGTCTTTCTCTTTTGCCTTGTTAAATTCGCTGGTAGACGAATTTTATTTAATTTTCCACTCTTGAATGACTGCTTTCAAGTGTACAATACAAGTGTTCAATTTTATTAATTCAGAATATTTTTCAATACCCATCAACTTACTAACATATGTACAGAAATACGTATAAATCTATATGTAAATATGTGTGTACGCAGCATAATAGATTAGCATTTATTTACAATAACACAAGCAACACCTACCTTACGGTAGACAGATAGCTGATGAAGCCAAAGTTGAGGGAACTTTGTGCGCAGAACACTTGTATTGCTGACTATTTTTTATTACATTTTATTTTATTTTTGATGAGTTCAACGACTCTGCTAAGCTAAACGAGATTCTTTGTGAATTTTTAGCGAACGAAAACATTATTTAAATATTTTTGACATACGCCTTTACACGAAAATGTCTGTGTTTATGATGGCATACACAATAAAATGTCGAGAAGAGTACATATATATTAAGTTCGTGCTGCGTTGCGTATGAGTATTGCGCCATATAAAATATGCAACTTGCTAAATGTTTTTTTAATTTTCTACACTTGTTGAAAACTCCGTACATATATTTGATTTATATTTATTTTTGTCCTTTTGAATGACCTGAGGCGTTAGTGCGTAGGTTATTTTTAGTTAATGGGGAAACATGTTCATCATACGCCCCGGAGGTCTATATTAATTTAATGTTTTTTCATTATTACATTTTGCACAATGCATTCAAATGGTCTTTTGTGGCATTTAGGAATGATAAACAGAGTACCTTATTTTTATAAATTTTATAAGTACGTAGCGAATTGTATATTTTATGCAAATATCCATGTGCAGTAAAATAAAAAGTTTCTGTGAGAGATTAGATCATTATCACTTTGAATAATAATTCTTGGCGGATACTTTTAAATACAGTAGTATTACTAATAAGCGAGATTCCTTTACAGTTATTATCGGATTTTGTAGATTTAATTAATATTCAAACAAATTGTTTATTTCTTTACAGCTAATAGTTTTGTTTGAAAATTTAACAATAATTGCATGGCAATAATGAGATTAGGTTACTTTTTATAACATTATTTCTACCTAGTTTAGACATGTGATTGACAATTTAACACATGCATTCAATACTTTATAAAAACTACGTATGTTTCGGCCACTTTTAGAAAAGGTTTGCTAAACACTTCCCTTTTCCAAACTTTTTAAACCATAGATGTGCATCCCTATTGTAATCTCTTTTAGAATGTCTTATATTAAAATTTTTAGAATTTTGAATTCCCAAAGCAATAAACCAGCAATTCTAAAGCACTTCAGTTCATTGACACTCGAGATAATAAATGTGTGCTTAAGAATGTGCTGCAAAAGCCCAAAAGGGGTTTGATCCCTCTTTTATTATGCTGACATAAAAGAATAAATTAACTGAAAATAAATACAAGTGGTATTTCTTCTCCTGTTATACAAATTTTGACCTATTTACGTTCCTTTTACAAAACACACAATAAAAAAAGCCTTATTATGTGCCTTTAATGTTAAAGTAATCAAATAACTCCTTTGTTCAATTAACATTTACAGTTATTGAGTGTAAATTGTTTTCCTTTCATTCCCCATTCCGCATTCCGCTTCGTTATACCTTCTTACTTTGTGCTCCTATTTTATTGTGCGTATTTTTTTCTTGTTGATTTGGTAAGAAAATTCACCTCAGAAGCCCTCACATTTTATTACGGCAGTGCAACAATACCTTATGCTACCCACTCCAATAAAAAAAATAGCAAAATTAATTTGTTTCTGAGTACTATTTTAGGTGCTTAAACAAACTATTTGACTTGATGATATGGTCAGTTTAATTTCCCCTGAGAAGTGATAAAAATGTGGCATTTGTTATTTTTATTGTTGTTGTTATTATTAAACGAAAAAAAAGGGAGCAAATGTTTAGTGAACATTGTTTTCAGTTAAGCTAGTTAAGGAATCTGTACTATATAATACGAAATGATTGCCATAGTTTATTTTACCTCCAAACTTCCACTATAAGCCATGGGAAACCATGAGAGCTCTTTTAAAATATATTGACTATTTGAGTTATTGTCACTGCGCTTGAAGAGTTATTACTATAAGAATTTGACTAGTGAGGCTGCCTTGAGGACAGAACAAATTGTAATAAACAACTGAAGAAGTATCTCTTAATTTGTGACAGGGCTTCTATCTAGCTATAATTTTTTGTAATCTGGATAAATTCAAATATATGTAGCATGAAATAAATAAATTACGAAATATATTGAAGCACAATCCACTCAGAACATTCATTATACAAATGTCTTAAAAATTGCAACTAAATACAACTTGGTCCTTTCACACACACTTGTGTTAAGTGAAGTGACTTGAGTCCAATTAAGCTAGGTGAAAACAGAAAATAAACTGCTGCACTCAAAGAAAGTATTTAGAATTTAGAACTACGGCAAACTGTATGATTACTTAAACTGAAACTTTGAGACAATCAGTATGATATTAAATGTTTCTGAAACTGAGATAGTTGGGTATCTCAATAAGAATGGACTCAAGTTTGAATTTCGTCAAGAACTGAGATCAAAACGAATGGTTCTACTCACCAAAACAGCTTAGTGAATATTTCGTATTGCTACAACAAAGAAAATAAAGACGACAACAACAAAAAGCAGCGAAGTATTAATCTAGCAAAATATTTGTGTTTTCCTATTCTTATTCTTTATGTTGGACTATTAAAGCTACAACAGAATTGAATTAGGTGTTGTAGTATGTTTCAGTCAGTCTAAAAATCCGACATAGAAAGAGTATATAAATATGTAGTGTGACAGCGACTGTTTGATAGAAAGCTTCTGCTTAAGTGATTAGGCATAGTACCCCATAGAGGCTCCTCTGAGAAAGGTGATTCCAAAGATTAGCACAGGAGCTCTAGTAGTACAAAAATGGCTATATACATTTTTTTATGCACCCAAATACATGCTTAATAAAGCCTGAAAAAATAAATTAGATTAATTTCTGCTAACTCGTAGAGTAAATTGTCCAAGTTTGGCATTTGTTACAGGCTCTAGACTGACCCTTAAGATTTTTGGAGTTGCTTACTACATACTTTCAACGGCAAGTATTTTAAAAGATCGAATTATGAGACCTATATGCGAAGCCACTATAAAGAGTTCGAAAAGAGTGTACTAATACAACTGGCTAGAAGAGTCGTGCATACAAAATTCACAACCTTGAAGTGTTCTATCAGGTGGCAATACCAAGGAAAGAGGACGATATTTCATCTGCTTGAAAGAAAAACTGAAGAGGAACTTGACTCTTTGTTTTACAAATAGGTGCCACCTTGGGAAACAACAAACTATTGGGAACTCCACCAAAATTGTGACATTTAATTTCATTAAAATCAGTTTTTATTTGTGCCACATTTACATACATTTTACATTTTTAAATTCTAGGTGACCTAAAAAAGTTTAAGTATAAAAAATTGCACAGTATTTATATAATCAAACTAAGCAAATCAAATGAACCTACAAATTCTTCAATTACTTCTAACCCATTAAAAGTCTTCAACGGCATTTGGAAGGAGATAACAAGGAAATTTCTAGTAAAACTAAATAGTAATTAAGGCGGAAATAAATAAATAAAAATTAATTTACTTTACTCATCAAGGCCCTCCGGTTGTGCAGAAGTCTCAATACGGTATACTTAAGATATAAAATATATAAAAGTATGCATTCAATTTTCGATTAAGACCACTTACTCCCTGTGCGCTTGCACAGCTCACGCCATATGTGGAGTATGGACATTTTGTGTCTTAGAAAGAAAACTCATAAAGAAAATTAGATACAAGAATTCCCGCTTTTATGCCTCACTTACGGGCGATAACTATATATACGGCATGTGGGCTTATTAATTTAGCTCATGGTCTCCTGTTGCGCTTTTAGTTCGAGCAGAATATTCCGATCAATCATACATTTTCTTACTTCTTCATATACATACATACCCCTCTCCTTATGAAATAAAGAAGATTGGAATGCGTAGATTGAACTGACACTAATTTAATTTTGTGTTCTTCTTCTCCACAAATTGGATTTATTAATATAAATATCTTCATGTAGAACATAAATTTTCCAGATTAATTCAGTTCCAGTTAAGTTAAAATAAATAAATTTAGCAATAATTAAAAAACAGGACGAAAAAATGTCCTTAAAAGGATATTTGAGCTAAACTTATTCGCGGCATTTAAGTTAATCTTTGTTTTGGTTAGCCTCGATTAATTTAATTACATAATAATTTAATTTCAAACACCTAAATATTATTTCTTTGCACCATTTCGTTTATTAATAAAGCAGTACTTTACACACACACTGTGTTAAGAAGCATGAAAATTATGGCAACAAATGTATCCAATATTAATACATTTCACCAATACAAAACCGAAAGCGAATTAAGGCTGCATACCACCTCCGCCATGATATGTATATGTATCAATGAAATTACGATCGCAGGTTTACTTTTGTTTTTGTTTTTGCAAAACCGCTGAAAATATTAAAACTGTTTTTAAATTTCATCGTAATACAAGAGTCTCAATAATGAAATGGTTGCGAAAGTAAAATGAGCTCAATGACGACTTAAGTACAGCTGCTTGCGGTTACATTCTTCAAACCTCACCTTGCAGCCAACCAACCAAATGAGTAATTGCATTGAATTTGAGTGTAGAGTAATGTTTTTCATATTAAAGAACTTAAAATTCTGTGCTATCAGTTCTTAAGTGGTAAACTATTGTAAATATGGTAAATTTAATTGAGGCGAATTTAGGAGTGGTAAGTTTATGTTAAATAATTGTAGTTCGGTATATTGTACGCAGATGCCTTACAAATATTTACCATATATCGTGTTATATCATTATACATAATATACAAAATAGTTTTCTACTAACTTTCCGGCTAGAATTTCCGGCTTTTTGACTGACTTTTTGCTTTTATATCTGTTATACCGTCCCTTTGGTTGAATTAAGCTCTATATTTCGGACATAAAGCAAAATGTAGTAATGCATATAAGTGAGTCTATGACCTATAGTATATGTTAATAATATACAAAATATGGTTGTAATCCATTAACAGTGTCGTCTTAATCCGTGCAAATTGCGAGAGTATAAAATATTCGAGTCGGAATTTGAAATTAATTATCACAAATTGAAATACACGTTTTCGAATACCGAAAATGCGGACTACTATCATTTGGTTAGTTTGAGAAAAGCTTTCGACAACTAAACTGGTGATAATCGATTGTTAGTTTTCATTGCGAGACCTATTCAGTAAAAAATTTTCACATATCTTGAAATATACACTATAATTTGAAAAAAAAAGTTAATTTTTTACTCAAGAGTAAATGACCCTCTGAGTATTCTAATGTACATGCGCTTTGCTTGTGATCATGACTAAATAAACCTGGGCATATATGTACATACATATATATAAGTGTATGGATGAGTAAATGTAACATTTAATTAGGCACATTTCGAATATCTTCTTGCTGATAACAGCAGGAGTTATGTAATGCATTTCAGGAGCTGTTGCTTATTATTCTATTAGCGACTTGTAATTACATTAATAAATTAGCTAACCGAAAGCCTTGTGTTTATTGCAACTCTAACCAAATTTGTATTGCGCAAATGCATAAGTGTGTGTATCTCTTCATAATATTCAAATATTTGTATTCATTAGAATGTGTTAAAGTATTTATATTTATTTGTAAACAGCGTGAAGCTTCTCCTAATAAGCTTACCGCATTGTTAGACCAAATGTAAAGACTTCAGAGAATAATCCTTGAAATTGTGTTTTAATTGCACACGCGGCTGGAGCAAGCTAATAAAAATGGCTCACCACAGCGTATGAATAACATATCAGTCATATCAGTCAGACTGACAGTCAGTCAGACATATCAGTCCCATTCAAAAAAGTCACTTTTATTTAAGCAACAACCTACCGAATCGGCAGAAGAAACAATTACCTCCATGACGAGGTCCTACTTAAACTATGAAAATAACAGCAATAACTCAACAAACCTCACTGTCGATGAGGGAATTCATACAGCTAAGGGAACATCACTTTACTAATGAATTTTTTGGGGAATTTTAGTAAGAAAAATCCTTAGAAGAATATACAGGTGAATCACACAACGATATGTGTGCCTTATAATGTGAAGCAACTAGCTTTATAAGCTTATAAGCACCAAAATATTGTTAGCTTCTTGAAAGCCTAACGAATTATAAGGCAGGATCCTGCGTATAGAATGGACATTGAGGCAGTACAAAAGAAAAGTATCGAGATCAACCGACCAACCTGAATATAAAATGAAAGAGATGAGATAAATAACTAGGGAAGAAGTAAGATAAGGTATAAGCGACATATATATATATAGATTTGAGTATATGTAAAATAATTTTGCATTTAAAATACTCAATTAATTCCATATTGAACTGCATTCTTTGCTTGGCTATTTCTTGAAGCGATACTAGCTACACAGTCTTCATTAATCACTTGCTACTTAGTGTCATTTAATATGCGGTCAACTGCTTACCAATCCGCTTATGTACTCTTGTTCTTTGGCATAAATCATTCTAATAAACTGAAACAATTTTATAATTAATTTAGAATACTGTTTTGAATTGACAGCTGCCATAAATCTCTTGCAAGTAAACAAGATATTGAGCGCTGCCTACTCAACCCTAAGCCTACTAAGCAACCCTGCGGCAAATGTAATTTTCATGCTCAGTAATATACAAGTATAATATAAGTAAGTAAACAGTGATGATAAGGTGTTTCCTCAAATTACCATTATGCAAATTGTTCACTTTGCTTGCAAGTTTATATTGACATAATTAATAGCAAGTTGCTCACAAAGATGTATAGTATTAATCGTTTTTGGTTGGCATAGCTTTTGGGTATTAGGAGTTACAAAGAAATACGAGAAATATAGCGTATTTGGCTTCTCAATCGTGCATCCTCACAGATTGTTGTCAAGTAAGAAATCGGCGCAGACACAATAGACTTTATCGACGATATACCGAATATCGAATATATGGGTATATCTATAAATATTTTTTAATTAGGAACACCTATCACTTCTCTGTGTTCTAAATACAAGAAAGGCCTGCGAAAAATTGCTAAATAATTTGGAACATAATATCTACCTTCTGTGGTAGCAAATTGAGATAAGTTCTGAAGAGAAAAATAAATTGATTTCTTTTTTTAAAGTCAATAAAATTATATAGCAGCGAACTTAAAGAATATAGTGCTAATATTTCGAAAACATTTCACTTGTTTTCAACTGTTAAAAATAGAATAGTTTTTGTTGCGGATGTTTCCGAAAACTTCCTCATAAAGAAAGAGAACTGGAATATTTCCCGCAAATATCTTGACTTCATTAATTACATTATTCATATACAAAAGGTATTTCCTGAAAGAATCACTACATGGTTATGGAATATTTATTGATGTAAATCATTCTGTGGTTTTGAAGCGCTAAGTATCACTTGAATACAATTATTTAGAAGTTTTGGCGCTACTACTTGCTGAAGCTTTAATTTGACTTTATAATTCTTTTACTGTCCTAGTAATATGCTATAAATTAGACCAAACTAGCTATCGTAATTTAAGAGGACAACCTAATAAAAAATTGCACCCATGCAATACACTTAGGGATTAGAACAATTTAGCATTTTCACAATATAGAAAAAAATGTCTGTTTAAAGGTCCTAAAAGATTTTTCAGTTAGTGGCTAAGTGAAAAAATGTCTCGCCCCCTACAGCGTTTTTCAAATCGGCCGGCGATGGTACTCGCAGATTATAACACGTAGTACAATAGCTGAAGTTAAACAGCAACATTATCTAGTAAACTGATTACGGTTTTTATGTTATTATTTCAAATTTTTACAAAAAAATTTACAACACATTTTTCAATAAAAAAAGATTTGACCTTTTATGAAAATACGCATTTTTCTAGCAATTCTAATACAGATTAAAATCATGTTTTTATACTCTCGCAACATGTTGCTACAGAGCAGAGACTGTCTGTGCGTCCGTCCGTGCAAGCGAACACTTGAGTAAAAATGAAGATATTTTAATGAAACATGAAGGAACACGTGTCTTCGTCATCGTAAGACGGTTGGTATTGCAGATGGGGGTAATTGGACATCTGCCGCGCCCACAAAACGCCAATAATTGAAAACCGATAAAGTGCCATAACTAATCATAAAATTAAGGTATAAACGTGTAATTTGGCATAGAGGATCCCAGTAGGACGGGACATCTGTAGGTATGGCCCCGCCCCCATTAAAGCCATATCAATCAAACCTGCTCCGACTAAGTTTTACTATCATTTCTTCATTTACTGAGGAAATCAGTTAAATCGGATAATAACCACACCCACCTCCCATACAAAAATCATGTTGAAAACTACTAAAATTGCATTCATTCGCTGAAGTCAGAATATCAGAAACATTAAATCTTACTGAAAATATGATATGGAAGGGCTGCATAGGAATCCGTGTAAAGTTCCGGTGATGGGTGCGGGCCCGCCCACTTTTAGGAGAAATCCCATGTTTCAAGAACGCCTTAACCGATTTGAACAAAATCTAGCGTGTGACATTATATTTGCATTCTTATGTCACGCTGTGAAAATGGATGAAATCGGATAAAAACCACGCCTACTTCTCATATAACACAATTTTAAGTTTCATCTGATAATCATCTGCGCCTCTTTCTAATAACAGTGTGTCCACGTGCTTAGAATGGATAAAATCGGGTAAGCACTTCCCCTAGTCTTCTAGGTCCTAGTCCCCAGACTTCTGGGTAGACTTTATACCATATATTGCGGTTAATATGTAAGATATCTTAGCAAAATTAAGTGAACGTGTAATATCGGATATAAGATAGTTTACTGCCGAAAATGTCTGAAATCGGCGAACGAATTATCCCACCTCCCATATACTACATATAATGATTTTCGCTATTCTAGCAGACTTTATGCCGAATATGTCGGTCACTGTGTTAGTTACCTTCACAAAATTTCGTGAAAACATGTTCCCTAATACACTTGAATAATGCAAAGAGTTAATGTGATCAGCGCAGATCTTCCTCTATCCAAAAATGCCCGATATAAGAATTCCCGACTTTCCAACTGACGTTAAACCGTTTATGTTGGTCAATATGTGTGATATTTTAATGAAATTAAGTGGATATGTTTTCTTAAACACAATGTGATTTTGCTCTAAATATGAATGAAATCGATCTAGACCATGGTCTAAGCCGCTTATTCCTAATATAATGATGTCCTTTGTCTGGTTTACTTTTCCTCATGTATCTAATATATTTATTAAACTACTTTGGTTGAGTTTATATCGCATATATCACTTTTGACTTAATTTGGTAGGTTTTAATATAAATATCTCTAACACGAAGCAAAATATAGCAACGAAAGTACATGAGTCTATGGCCTGTAATATAAGTTAATAAGATACCAAATATGATTGCAATTCATTGGCAATTTCTTCGAATAATGAATGTTGAATTCTTCCACAACATTTTTTAATATAAATTTGTGCCAGCACCTGAAAATATTTCCCCGCCTCTGTTCCTTGAACATTGCGAGAGTATGAAATGTTCGGTTACACCCGAACTTAGCCCTTTCGTACTTGTTTACTTTGTTCCAGGTAGCACGTCTTCATACAATCACCATCGCCATATAGGCACTTGAAAAAGATGATTCTGAACATTGGCTTAGTGGCCGCCATTTTGTATCACAGCGTCAATATACAAAATTTTCACGCACAAATACATGTTTAATATAAACTATTAAAAATTGTCAAAATCAGGCCTCTTTTAAGAGCTCTAGACTTGCCTAGCCCCTTAATAGACCTCTATTTCACATGTGAGACTTATAGCTTGATTAGTTCTAGGATTATGGCAATTTGGATAATTTGTGATTAACACTTTTTTGAGGACGCGGCTTTATTCAGAAAAAGTAAGATGTATGTTTATAAATTCAAAAGCAAGATTTTTTAGCAGTTAACAAATATTTATGATAAGAAGTATAAAAATTACATCCATTATATTAAAATAAAAATTAATTTTCATCCTTAAATGCGCCTTAAAGTATTAGAGTGGAAGCGCAGAAAATTTATCATGAAATATTGTAATTTTATTGTTCAAATAAATAACACATTCTTAGTTCACTAACTATTACGTGCAATGTCGCACACTGTGTATAAGAGTAAAGCATGAGCTGCCTTTAACGCAGCTTCATGTTGTTACAAACTTTGTTATCATAAGTGCTTTGCTTAATTTTGCTGGAGTTGCCTGTTTGGTGTTTTCATTTTGAAGCAGGCAGGTTTCCCCCCAGTTATTGACATTATCAAGGCATTCAACTTTAACCTTTGGCTTTGAAAAGTCACACATATGTTATTTACAAGTAAAAAACGTGGCAGTGATAGTAACTTACTTTCACTGAAATTGAAGACGAAATAATTGCATTATATATAATAATAATAAATAGAATTCATTAAACGAATATTTACAATTATTCGCTTTCTCTCATTTTATCACGGAATGATTTATGTGCAAATATCTTAAGTAATCTTATTATATACTTAATCGGCCAATTAACTACCATTCGTTTGCCACATATAGTTATTCTGGTCATGCCAGTATTCTGGCAAAAATCGCTAAAGAATTGAATTTATGAGAATACAAAAATAACAACAGCGGCGCTACATGTGCGCACCGAAATGAATGTGAAGCGATTAGTTCTGTTTAATGCAAGTATACCATGTGCGATAAAAGTCAGCAAGAAAAACGTTGTGATTGCATTTAGTTGCTAGACCAATTGCTTCAAATTGGCTTACTCAAGACTACAGTTATGTGCATTTATGCGTTGCCCGCATTCACATTGCTCTACATGTATAGGTAGACATGCTGGTATAGACCTACCCATGTAGAAGCGGCTGTCGTATAAGCAAAAATAAGATAATTCGTTTCTAACTAGTTCTATTCCAGTGCATTTAGGATCACTATCAGTGTTTAATTTATTTTTAATTATAGTACTGTGTCCATTAAAACGGACTTCCTGCCATCTCGCTGTTATCTGTTGCTTGACAAAATACTTTCAGTTCTATAAACTTTTCCTTCTATTTATTTTTAGAAATATTGTACCATAATTCAGGTGTTTCCAAATTATTGGTAGGTTTAAGATCCTACAACAGGGTGAGTATAAATACAGGATTATACTAAGTGAATCGAAATGAAAGTTTTTGGCATGTAGATTGTTTTTTTAACTGTTTAAATTTGAACTTATTCTTAGATATTGCTTCCGTCCATTAAGTCCACTGATTAGCTCTGTACAATATAATTATGTTCATGCAGCAAACAGAATTGTGGAAGATTTCCGACCACAGCCTTATCCATTAACCAAATGTTTAGGTAAAATATATTCCATAAACAAATAAATATATCTTTTTAGCATTTATATATTATACTCTTTAAAAAAAATGTAGCTGCTCCCCTGCTGCTTTAATTTTAAATAAAAACCCTCCACAATAACCTAGGCTTAGATCGCATATGTGGCGTTGGACTAGTCGCGGCGTATGAGTGGAATGTTTTCAATAAGAGCAGATTTCCCAAAAAATCTAAAACCGCATTTGTTGATATGCTAGAGCTTAAGTAAAAAAATATTTAAACGAAATATTTCTCCATATAATAAAATAAGAAATAATCAAGTCGGGCAGGAATTGAACATTACTCGCAATATTTCTGTCTCTCTTGTATATTGAGCGGATATAAAGAGGAGTTAACATTTCTGGAAGTTTTCCCAATATTATAGCAAAAACAAAATATTCGTACATTCGTTATTTGAGATTGGTTTTTGATTTAATAGCTCTCTGAAGATAGAAGAATATAACTTTTTTTTCTTCTTAAATAACCCTGGTATAACCATTTCAACAATGCTGGAATTTTGCATACATCTCAGTAGTGCAATTAGTTACTATGCTGGATTAAGTCATGTTTAGAAATTGTTAAGGAGATTATTTTTTGAAATCTAACAAAAATTGTAACATTTTTTCAAATTTTAAAATTAAAACAAACATTGTAATTTTTTTTCTAAAATTAATTTTTGTTTCAAAAGTCTGTGTTTTTTTGTTTTATTTTTTAATAATTCAACCTCAACCACCTGAATCTACAAAGCATCAACCAGTAGTCACCAGTAAGCAACCAGTATTTCAATGATAATCCCTTAGATAAAATAGAATTTAGGCTACATGTTGACTATTTTAAAAGTCTTACCAAGTCTCCAAAAGAATAAAAATATTATAGTATATAAAGCACACAGTACAAATCATATTATAACTTTGAAAAACATAGAATAACTAAATAATTTATTCTATATCCATCTCTCCTCTTAATGTTTAAGATTCACTAGTATTTCTAACCATGGGAGAGCCATCTTCATTGCAAAATGTTTAAAGTAAACAATTTGCACTTCGAAATGTTAGATACCCGATTGAACTGGAAATAATTAAGCTTCGTGCATAGCCTATCAGCACACTGGTTCGAATACCAGTTTTGAACAGAAATTTCACCGCTTTAACTTTCCCTGCAGGTATTTCAACAATATCTGTAGTATGTCTGTATTATGTCTGTATTTTACCATTTATTCCATGTATAAACATGCAACCAGACGTCCTCATGGACTACCGTCAACTGCGTACTTCATTTGTGGCGTGAAAAAATGGGTCTACCAGCATCAACACATACACAATCCAAACAAACAAAAAACCGCTAGGAATCACAACGTGTGAATAACAAGCATTCCTATACACATAAGAATATATATATGTGCGTGTGTAAGTAAACAAGAATGCATGTATTTATTACCACTGTGTAAGTAAGTTGTATACACGTTATGTGGCAGGCGCTCACCAGCCATAATATCATAAAGTGTCACAAAAGGGTAGTAGATAGGCAGAAAACAAGATTAAAAAGGTGTAAAGGCATTACTACAAATGGCTGACTGTCGAGTGCGGATGCAATAAAGGAATCAAAGTGGCAAGCATAACGAAAACGTGAAGTGCATGCATGCAAATAGTTAGCAATTTAAAAGTATGAAGACAGGTGTAATTCAAAAATGTTAGAATTTTTATTCTGATTGCAGATATTCTACATTAAATAAAGATCATATAGAACACAGAGCAAGGAATACACGAATACAATATAAAAATACTCTTCTAAATATGTAAGAGGGGACCTAGTGATAAGCAACTGAAGCATCTTTAATTTAAAAGGTGTAAGAAGAAGACTTCCCATATTGGCTAAAACATGAACTGTGTTTTGTTTTGCGAAACACTAGTATCTTATACATATATCTGTTGAAGTATTAATGGGGTGAAAGCTCTTAGCGGACTCTTAAAGTGAAACGTTTGGACAAAACAAAATGTGCAGTAACACAATATTCGCCAGTAATCCTGCTGGAAGATAATAAATAAGATATTTAGTGTTACTTTACTATATTCCAAGTTGAAAGTCAGACTTGGCTTATAGAATCCTTTCTTTAGATGCATGAAATCAAATAACAAATTTTGCTTTAAATAGCTGTCCTTCAACTAGACTTTTAGTCCTTCACTAGCAAGAAATGTTAGGATTCCCATATAATTTCAAAGTTAAATAGCATAATTAGTAGTAATATATATAAATAGCAATAATATATAAATAGTAGTAATTAGTGACATTCTTCTTTTGGTAATTTATAGAAAATTTTCTATTGATGTTGCCAACCGATATTGTAATCCATTGTACATTTTAGGCTAACACAAATTATCAACTAAATCTAAGTGACTTTCATAAACTTCTTCAACTTAAAACAACTCAGAGTCCAGAAAGAAACAACATCTTTCTGAAAGGTCGAAAACAAATTTTTTAAATAAAGTCCTTCTCCACTGTTAAATCACAGCGTAAATAAGAAGTAACCTAGCTGACTGGGTAACAAATCGAATGGACGACAGTTGAACTACAATATAAGTAAAGAAAAGTAAACCAGCTGTGTATACCATAAAATGACCCCTGGTGAAATTGGAATTTTAGTATCCAACAAAAGATACTAGAAAGTATTCTTCGTTACTCCCCCAATGCAATTGAAGAAATCAAATCAAGTTTGCCACGTTATAACGGATTGCGAAAAAGTGGAAAAGATTTCTAATGCCAGACGGGAATGATATGAATAATGCCTCTAGAGAAAGAAAAGTCATTGTTTACATAAAAACCTAGGAGCTTGCTTATAGGCGCATTAAATTATTATTAAAGTGTAACGACGGGAATATGTAGCCATGATTCGAAGTGCCATGTCGTGGCATAGCATGGATTCGCATGTTTTTCGGAATAAATAGCGCATTTCCGATTCATGTCAATCATTGAGAACAAGAAATTACCATAACCTGAATTCAATATCATCCTACTTAGATATATCAATGGGAAAGTGGCCCTAAATAGTGTTTGCGGGTTACAAAAAAGTGAATAAATTGACCTTTAAGGAGAACGTTTAGCTGTATTTTACGGAAAAAGATGATCCAATAAAGATAGGAATTTAGAAAAATATTGTAAGTAAGGTTATATTGTAGAACAAAGCACTCTATTGTGATAATTATAATATATCAGTGTAAGAACTTACCAACTATCAAGACCAACTTTCAACCTGGGATCAACCTTTATCTTTGCAAACTCTATAGAGAATTACAAGCTACTTTTAATAGCACTAAAGCAATTGAATGAGACCCAGGCACCGAAATATGCTTAAAATTTACAAGGAGCTAAGTGGCTCATTTCCAACTAAATGAGGTTTGAGACACCCTACATAGTCAACGATGAATTCTCAAGGATAACCAAATAAGGATACCCAGTAAGCAATTAGTTCTTACAATCAGTAGTTCGTATAGTTTTAAGGAATATAAACAATGTACCTCCTGACTGAATTTGTGCAGTTTTATTGAACATAATTTCTAAATTATGTCATGGAAACTGTGATAACTTTCATTTAATCAATACTTGGGGTAGTAATGTTAAAATTTGCACTCATCATATAACGGTTAATTACATAAATACATGTACGCTATGAGAAAGATCCTTAATTAATGAAGCACTCTCCCTTTGTAGCAATATAGAAAAACTAAAATCGCATATATGTAGAGCACATACTTGGCCTTGAATCGTCCAATTATTTATGATTTAAGTCTTGCTTCACTGCACGTCAATCAAGTTAAATGTAACAGCCTACAACTGGGTTCTTTTCGTCTGTGGCAAATTGACAAGGGTACAAGGGTAAACAAGCTTTAGACTTGCGACTCAGCTAATGAACATTCACACCAACTTTGTTAAATTGTAAGTGCGCACATTTTCAAGTTCTCGTTTAGCAGTGACTGCAATTAAATTCGACCCTAAAAAAGCTAATATTTTTCTTGCCATGTTATCTTATGAAAGATGCTTGATTTGAACTAGGATTTTTTTACTAATTAAATGAAGAAAAGTACAAACGCTGGAAATGAAGTGAAAGAAAAGTTTATTTGTACAAAAAAATTTATTTTTCTTAAAATAAAAAAGAATTGTTTGAAAGATAGTCTGCAACTCCATATCGAATGATTACAATGGGATTTTTTGCCTAATAAGTGTCTTTCCACCTATTTTGGATATAATGAGATTTTAAGTTAATCTCTAACCCTACATGGACTTTTTTCCCGGTAATTTCAACTTATTTTTCTCAAAGCATTTATTCTACTTGTTAACTTGAAAATTATTTTCTTTGATGTATGTGAACTAACCTCTTTTTGAAAACTTCCAAAACAAAAATTATCTTACACTGAACTCTTCCAATTTAACAAACAATTTAAGCAGACCTACTTTATAGTTATTCGGTACATGTGTTTCCACATATTTTCACAGGCTTTTCACCTCAAATTTCACTTTGTAGCAACTTTTATTGTCTGCCCAACCACGACTAAGGCTGCTCGCACGCTTTCTGTCACAATTTTCTATTTATATATACACATACATATATATATACACTTGCACCAATATAACATGGTTTGAGAAGCCATTTCATTTTAGGCACTTATTATTCATAAGAAGTATGTTTACATGTCTCGTACATATATGTATGTATATACAAAAGGGTATATGTATATAGTTAAGTTTGTAAAGTGTGTATCCATGTAAATGAGTGACTGCAAGCAACATGTTAAAAATGTTTGTTTTGACACTTTGGTTTGGTTGCCATGTCAAACACATTTCTCATTTTATTTAAATTTCATCTTTTTCGGGAACGATTGTGAGCAGAATTCTTAAGTGAGCGTGGGCGCAACAAATTTAAATCTAAAATGTTTGAATGATCTGCACAAAAAAGTCTAAATACCATAAAAAGGTTTGACTTTCATAAAAAATTTTTTTTATGGTTTAGTATAGCGGCAATAGTTAGTTAAAAATATGATAATTCAAAACGAATGATTAGAGGACCCTACATTTGTAAAATAAATTATATTTTAATTAATTAAGCTGTCCAACAAATATCACAATTTTTTACATATATATAATATATTTATATGTTTACGGCATATCGCCCAGCAGTGAGTCATGACTTCGGCAAGTTAACCAGAGGTCAAACTCACTATAAGCTATATTAGATGATTAAGGAGAGGTTATGTCCTGCTACGTTATAATAGTATAACACCGCTACAATATTAGTACGATGATGATACTACTAAAAATAGAAATCTGGGAGTAGCGGAAACAAGAAATAGTGGGAACGTCTACAAAATGAACGAAAAGAACAGTTTACCGCTTATGGCTGTTTACTTCAAAGCCAAGTGTTATTAGCTTATTAAATCAGACTCTATACAGGAAATATTTGCGAGCTCAACCCACATTGTTTTATTAAGTGTATGATACATCTTGGTAATAGACTCGATACTCGAAATAAATACCTACCGATAAACAGATCTTCATTTCAAGAATTAGGCTTATTAGAGGATTAGGCTTAAACTTGTTTTGGGTAAATAAAAACACTGTAATAATCCATTTTGCTATACATTTGCTATATGATTTGCAGGCATTTAGCCTCTTCAAATAATTTTTCTATAAACATAAATAAGTTATGTGTGATCGATTGAGCACACTTTGATCTTCTGCAAAGAATTTACTTGTAGCCAAACTATGGAATATACCTGGCTGAATGAGGACTTTTGTTTCGTTTTTGTATTTTATACTATTTAATCAACCCCTGTTTTCCATAAAAATTCAGTCTTTTATACCAAGCTGGTGGCGACTCTCTTCATACACAAAATCTTCCAACAACATGTATTGATTTCTTACACAAGAGATGCGGCTGCCATTTCTCTAATGCAAGCTAGTCGATTTTCGAACATAAACTCATTTTATCTTTAACAGATGTTGATGAACAGTTCACATTAGGTAAGTTTTCTACTATCTTGCGATCCTTACTAGCAACAATCTTTAGAAGCACAAAACATTAAGCAAACTTTATAAACCTTAATGTAAGCGTGTGTCTCCTTTATATTGAAATATTATAACTGCTTCATTTACCAAGAATATATAGCAATATCGATTATTTTTCGGTCATTTTTCACAAAAATAAAAAGCATACTTATTACATACATTTCTCCAATTACGATAATGATAATCGATACACCAGTTGTGATATTTGCTTTAGTGTTATCTATATTTTTATACTTGTTTAAAAAGCATACACCATCATTTCAAGGTAACATTTTGTTGCTTTTATAAAACGGTACTACTGTAATATCGCCATAACAATTCCCAATTTAAATTCTCAACATTCAACAATATAAAAGATTAGCGGCTATCTCTTTAGCATACACAAACATTACTGTTTAGCCGATATCACTTTGGTTGTAGTGAATTTCCCTAATGACAACTGTTCGTGTTGGCAGCGCAATTTCCTACTGCAATATGCAATCCGCCCGGTCTTTAATTTGTTGGCTCGCGTGCAAACAGGGAATGTGCATCCATTTCAACTTTAGTTAAATGTTTTTTTTTTCCTTTCATGCGAGCAAATTAATGTCCTGTTGTAAGGGATATATCTGAGAATAAAATCATCTAGTTGTCATGGAAAATGATTGTCGCAAAACAAACAGTAATTGACTCGACTCGAAATCGATTTGTGAGCGTGTTTTTAAATTTTTTAATATTTCAATGTACCGATGTGAGGAAATTTAATTTCAGTGCAAGTGTACAACACAGAAATTATCACTCATACGGCACAGTAATACTTAAAAATATATTCACTTATTGAACACAAAGAAAAATTACTCATACGCCAGGGCATTACTAACTCTTTCAAAACTCAAAAAGCGCAAAAAGCAAAAGTTTAATTGCAAGAAATTGAGGTTTCTTTCAATGAATTGGGTAAATTTTACGTGCATTTAATAATTTCCTTAATATCCCTCCTTAATAAATACAAATACTATATAATAATTTGTTTCGGCTAAAAGGAAAATTAATATGTTTTGGGTTTGGAAAACTCATTTCGTGGTTACAACACGAACTATTTTTACAGGGTTAATGATTTTTTGTTCAACTCAGCGTTCAACTATTTCCAAAGGCAGTCCCGTATTTTAATCTGATGCGCCTTCTACAAAGCAAAGCCTTCTACAAGCACTTTGGTTATTTCTTCAAGACCAATTCTGTTAAATTAAATTGCTGTATAAAGTTCCTGGAAGTTTTCTAGAAGCGTGCCTCTACACATCTGGCGAAATTAAGTAATTTTAAAACAAAGAGAGATAAGAAGTAAATGCCCTTAATACGATGAGAACAAGCACCACAAAGACTATAAGGGGATTATTGAAATTAATAACGGGCATTCTATGACTGCTTTAATAGCAATAACTTCGGTGGCGGCTTTCAGTCTCGGTACTATAGTTGCCCCGTTATTGTTCGAGATCTAATCACAGCACTCTAGCCTCGGTAGATTGCAGGGAAAATCAGACTTGCTGGTTTCAGACACACAGCAGCGGAACCATAGAGGGTTCCTTTTTTGTGCTGCAAATCCTTCTATTAAATGGCGAATGGAACATTAAAGCAAGCAATTGGGTCTACTATAGGCCCATAAGGCAGAATATGAAAAAACGAAACAAAACGTTTCAAAAATGTACAACTCAACAATAAAACGGAGAAGTTGGATCCATAATACTATACATGGCATTGTCATTGCAATCATGGCATTGCATTATTTAAGAATAAAAAGAGAATCAAATCTAAAATTCCCTAGTAATAAAAATATAAGTAGAAATAAAAGAAACATAAAATAAATAAAAGAACACTTTTAAAACAGGAAAATCTCAATTTTTATGTTAAGAGTTTACAGCAGATTGAAAAGAAATACATTCCACAATGCTTTAAAGTCCATCCTGTTGGATCTTGATGTCCAACACTGGAAGAAAACGAAAGTCACAATATTTCTATTTGACAGCTTTCATTCGGCTGCTTGTAAACAGCTGTCTTAATGACTTCCCTCTCGCCATCACTCAAACAGACAAGTACAACTAACTATGTATGCATGCATCCGTACATATGCCAGTTATACGGATGTAACCACATATAATCGGTTGAGCCAAAAAATATGTCCAAACTAGGAGACACCTGCAATGCTCAAACAGTGTTCGACCACCGCAATAAAAATCTAGGGTAAATACGCAGCCTCACACAAACACACAAAGAGACACATACCAACCAACTTGCTTGGAGTTTGCAAGCTTTATGACAACCGCTGCGACATCTGTCATGCCCAGTGGGTCAAGTGGCAATTTTTATCAAAACCACTTGTCAACAGAATGCTACAACAAAGATTTCTCCACACCAGCTTACGAGACATACTGTGTACGTAGCAAGTATGTGTATACACGAGTGTTTTGTTGCACAAGAAGGCTATGCAACTTGACTTAAAAACGTTGCACAGCACAAAAGACAAAGTCATGTTTCAGCTGACTTTTCTTGTTGCTGCAGTAAATACTTGAGAAAATTGCATTTTGTGTACGTATGTGTGTGTGTGATCCTTTGTGCTTTACACTACCTACATATATACAAAGATAAGGTTATATTGCTGACAAAGTTGCCAGTTTTGCGGTGAGTAGACAAGCCGTTTGTGTCGGTAGATAAATAAATGCTTGTAAGTAGTCATGCACGGCTATTCATATGCTATTTTAGTTTTGCGTTTTATTTTTAGTTGCGGTTGCTAGCGTTTGAGTAGGGAAGTGCAGCGAATTATGCCAAGTTTAAAATTGAGTACAGTAGTTATTTTAAAAATTCGAGCAATAAATTGGTTTTTCGTTGCACTTATGTTTTTTCATTAGCTTCTTTAGTAATCTATTTCCGGTTAGCAAATATGCTTTTTTTGGTTTATGGCCGCTCAATGTGTCGTACAGAATTGGCAACATAAAAACTTTCGTTATATGATATGACCAGCAACCAAATGTACAAATATTCGTTTGGAAATGGACTGCTTTGATTGGAGGTGTGAGCTAACAGTATCGGGGCACTTCAATATATTCAATTCAGGTTGGGATGCTGAAAAAGCATCGGGTCGGGAAAAAAGCAAGCAAGAGGTCGGGAAAAGATGCTCTTCAAATGTAAATTTACGAAAATATTTGAAATTAAGATCGAAGCCAAACAAATTAATTGCTCTAAAGAAAGAACTGAGCAGCCTTAAACACTCGTTCAAGATCTAACGAAGAATGTGCCATAAGGGAATATTATCGCAATAATTTCAAATTCGTATTCTTGACTCCACTTTAACCACAACCCGCGCATACGAACTAAAATAAGATGGGCTGATGGCAATCAGTGATACGGATGATTAATGAACATTTCTCTTGCTAAATACAGTTCTGTCAGTTAAGTTCTGTCTGTTAAAGTTTGTACCTAGAGATGATAAATATGATGCACAGATGATTGATAAACTAATTGACAACATAAAACAATTTGCTAGTGATATCCAATCATATTCGCATTTGATAAAAGAAAATAACCCCCTTTCCATTATGATTCGCCCTAAGCCATTAGTGTCTTACCATTAATGAATTAATAATACACTTACTTTAATTTAATCAATTTAATAAATTTATTAGTTTACAAAGTAAATAACGACATATGAAATTTTATTAGATAATTTGATTCCAGTAATCAATTGTATAATTGCTTTTGTGAAAAAAATCAAAAATAAATCAGTTCTTACCGAACACTCAAATCTAGTTAGAAGACCGCAATATGTTATTATAGAATATAAATTATTCAAAATGATCATTTACTTTAATGTATTTAATATGTTGAACTATTATCTTGAATACTCGGCATACATGGTGGCACCATAGAATGTGTGCGCACTTGTGGGCTCACTGAAAACTGCTAACAAGATTTTGAAATTCACTCTAGCGACTTTGTGTAATATTGCGTAATTCAAGCAAAATTTTGACCAATTTACTGTTATAAATTTTATAAATATTTCACGGTTAGGAAACAATCAGTAAAATGTTTGACCTAAATTAGTTACAATAACTATATACATAACATAAAAATCACTTGCAAGGTTTATTGTGTTCTTTTTGGACACCAGCAGCATTCGTTAAGTAAATTTTGTATGCAAATAAACAATTTTTAGAAACTAACTCAACAAACAAATACACATATATGTATGAAATCACTTGCTAATGCATAATTTTTGGACATACTTAAATTTGAAATATTTTATTAAAAATTGTAACCACTTAGAAGTTAAGTAACGTGCAAAGAGTTCATCGTCCTCAAAGGCAATTCTTAATAATTTCACGTGAGCTATTGTGGTCAATATTGGCAGGGAGTAAATCAAATGTATTTAGCTCAATGGTTAATGCGGTTCATGCATCTATCCCAGAATGAAATTGTCTTCGGGTACAACGTGGCGTATGAGTAATCAAACTGCAATGCAATGCCAAATACTTACATACATATTAATAATTAATTTAGATAAGTAATTCATAATAATACTGTTGAACACATTTCCTTAATACCAATTTAATCAAAGGCATTAAATTATAAAGAACTCATATACATAACCTCAAACCCCACAACAGACACCTTTGAGCGAAATTCCAAATTGAGTTTTAAGTTAATAAATAATGCCAGCCGCAACATAAACAGTCATAAAATATTGCCAGTGAACAAGTGGGAATTTGCATATGAATGAATCATTAACCCACATAAGAATTTCCCAAGCAACTGTTGCTAAACTTTGGCGCGCCACTTATAATATATAATAAGAAGAATGTGACTAAATATCACATACAACTTTTGAATAGACACCCCCGAAACCCGAAACACTGAGGAACACAATCTGAGCGCCCAACCAAGCTTGAGATGATATGCTGAAGCAACTTCTTAGTTGTATGCGTTCTTATATATTTATGCTCATATTGTGTCTATAGCAAATAATATATTTGTTTTATTTATTCCTCGTATGCATTATGCCCCACGGTATAATAATCATAAAAAAATGCTTTCATAAGTGCCATTGTGAGTGCGCTTGTGGGCGTAAGAGTTTGCACAGGCACAAACACGAACACGCGTTTGTAGAATATCTAAACATATTTTCCTGTGTACATATATAAAATTTATGGTATCCGCTAACATATTTGTATGTTTGTATGTATGCCACCAAGGCCGCATAAGTGCTGCTCATTTGCGTTTTTTCCAAACACAATTTATGATCGTATGTGTCGCTGGGTTTTGGTAAGTGAAAATTTTTCGACTCGTTTTCGGTATTAACATATTTATATAAATGAAAGTTACACAGTCAATTTCATATTCATTGGTATCTTCATATGGGAACATATTTACAAAAGCAACAAAATGTCAAAAAAGTTAATATTTAAGAATTTAAAATTTACTTATGCTTTAACGGTAAAAGGAAACTGTAGAAGAAAGTTTCCCTATAGAAGTCTTTGTTTAGAATAAAGTGGGAGTTACTTGTGAGCATGACATTTGTAAATTTATTAAAATTTTTTAGTTTAAAAGTTCATGTATACATAATATTCGAACAAACGGCTTGAAGCATGTCTATCGAAATCTTATTTTAAACTTTATTTTGCGTAATTAGGAGCATGATTGCACAGACTATCTTTCAGTCGAAACGAACGCAACGGAGCCTAGGTCAGTGGCGAACATTTTTAGAGGGTTTATCAAATCAATCGAACTGTACATATTAAATCCCCCTGCGGGTCGTGGCATAAGAATAACCCGCCGTAAGACATGCCTGTTGTAAAAAGCCACTAAAATCCATAAAATTCACCGCATTGGAAATAGACTTTGCTCTAAAATACACAATTGCGTGACCGAATGCTACTATGGTAAAGATCGAAATGTTCAATTCCAATTCGAGTCGAAATGAAGTCTTACTTAAAGTTAGGTCCAAATTTACCTACGGAGTCGTTCAAGGACTTTTCGGACCCAAACCTGAAATAATTCCACTCCCTACTTCATTGAAATGTAAGAGCAAAGAGAGCGCAATCATAATAGACTCCAAATAATTGGATAGGAATAAATGGGCTGAAAAGACTTTTGCTTTTGGTGAGATCTTGCCTCAAACAAAAACTCTATCCTTGTCTTAGAGTACTAACATCTCTATTTTTGTTTACAAAAGCAAGAATTAAATTTCGCTTTTTAATAAAACATTGTTGCCTACTATAATGTTTTGATAAGTGTTGCGGCAAATCGACGTCGGCATACTCAGGACTAAGTTACTGTTTAGCTGAATATCATATCAGCACAAATGGTGCACACCGTTCGGGAAGACAGGAGGCGGTAATATGGCAAAAATTCATTACATTTTTTTGAGCAAAGGAAGCTTTCGGTGCCGCGCATTTTGAACATCGATCTGAAAGAAAAGAAACATCGACCAAACGTGTTCGACTTTCAGCGAACAATCTAACATTAATCTAACGCAATGAGAACAAATTTGTAACAATTGATGAAACATGGGCACACACACTTGAGTCCAATGGGCAGTCTGCTGAATGGTTATTGCCTCATGAAAGGCATTCAAAAACAAAACAGTTGATCGACAAGGTTTCATCCAATATATTTTGGGATTCACATTTAATTATTTTCATCAAACATCTCGAACATGGTGAAACAATCAATAAACAACATTATTGGGCTTTATTCGACCGATAAGACGTCGAGGTCAAAATACGACCACATTGTTATGCCAACGAGTTTTCAGCCACTGTAGCATAGCCTATTGTTTATGGTCTAAAATGCTAGATTCAAATTTATATCCAATCACTTAAGCAATTGTAGGAAGTGTACAAATAAAGGTATTTTGCTGAAGATGACTTAATGACTTGACTTATGGTGAACTTGATATTCAAATCACATAATCTGTTTATCAGATCAACAAATTCTAAAATTTTGATTTCTTTTACTACAAAATTAAAATATTAATTATTTGGCTTCAAAATCTTTAGGGTTTCCCTATATCGTGTCCAACATGAAAGGTAATCTCCTTGTACCAACCTGAGAAATTATTACTATCGTGCCGAGTTCAACCTCACATTTATTTCACTTACACATACATACAAACATATATAGTTACCTCCAAGCAAATTCAAGTCACTCTTGTTTATCGTTTTCAAATGTCAATATTTATTGTGCATAATTTCACCGGTTGAGTTTGCCAACTAAATCAAACATGAATTCATATTGGCGAGTAAACACAAATTTACGCACACACACACACATATATACATACGCACAGTGTTTATGCACACGTGATTTTCATTGCACCTCAGCATAATATTGCGGTCACAATCAGTAGAATGCTGTGGAATGTGCCTGGTATATTGCTTACATTCGTCCGTGGTGAGTCAAGCGGCAGCTGATAATCGGCAGTAATCTGCCTGTTTATGCAAAACGTTTGCTGCCGCAAATCACTGCCATTAAATCCTGCCAACTCAACTATTTACCAGCTCGACTCAACTTAACGCAATAGTTTGTTTGCTTCTTTTTTTTTGTTATTGTTGGCTGAAAGAGGTATTTGCCCCCAGCAACAAAAGGTTGCCACTATGAAAGAATTTATTTAATAATAATAATAACCTATAACCTATAATAGGGTAATAACATATCTATATAGTATATAAAGTATACTTGACTTCCAATCATAAGGACTATTGATTAATAGTATAGATAGTCCTCTTAATTACCACAATAACATTAATTATTTTTATTATTACAAGAATCGTAATAATACTAGCCTCCACCCTATCTAAAAAAGCAACAGCAGATCGAGAGAAATGTTCCCCGTTCGAGTGTGGATTCGACCCCAGGTCATCCTCACGACTTCCATTCTCACTACGATTTTTTCTAATCACAATCATTTTTCTAATCTTCGACGTAGAAATTGCACTAATCCTACCAATAATTTTAATCCTACCCTTCTCAGATATCCTAACGTGAACCATTACATCTATTTTTTTGCAAAAAAAAACTAGCAAACCTTTTCTTTCCTTTCAAATAAGAGATTATTTTTGAAGAGATCCCCTTGACGTTTGAGACTTTCCTATATATTTTCTTCCGGATCGTGGGAGCTTCCTCTCTTCCAATGCATAATATTGTCAAACGCATAAATTATAATTTCTCTGCAGTCAATGGTGCAATAATGGTTTCCCAGAAATGACAATTTAAACTTTCTAACATAGCAGCCTAGAGATAATGACCTATGTCAGAAAAAATTGTGCTTGGACATTTTATGACACTCACCATTTGATCTACCAAATCGATACAATAAGAGGATAATTTTCGTCTCTCGTAGATAGATCAGTCACAGATAAAAACATTACTGGAAGGAAAGTCTATATTTAACAATTCTTTACTTTGTATTAATAGATTAGGCAGATCGTCTAAAAGAACGTACAATAAAAGAAACTCTTTATTAGCAGTCGGCAGGTTTCTAGCCTTTCGACGGCACTTGAAAGCACTTGAAAGCATTTCGTAAATGCAGAAGTTATTCCATTGCTCCAATTACTTTTACAAAGTGGTCCGACCACTTGATGGATTTTCGTGATTTTTATTGCAACTTCTGCCCTGTAGGCAAGTACAAAGTAGATTAGAAGCCGAAGAAGATCTCAGATATAATAAGAAAATCATGAACTGGCTGAATGCTCTATTTCATTATGATAGTATAATGATTTCATTCATATACATTATCCACTAACCAAAGCTGGGAGTTTTCAAACATAAGCTGGATTTACTTGAAGGTCTGTCAGGCTTTTGATAAGAAAGAGGAAATCATAGCTTTATTAAAGAGCAAAACAAACAAGCTATCTAAATTTAGTAGAATTTTTATATTATTCTCGACATGGAATAATACTTCTTAATGTTGCAATATCTCATTATATAGACTGACTGAAATTATTCAATGTCACTATCACTATTTGCTTTATTTCTTCAAATTATATTACGATCACACCACTATAGCTTGCATAATCGTTTTGGAATTTCTGAATCTTCCCTTGATTTTCCCACTAGCAAACAATGTGATAAATGAGGCAATTGTTTATTATTTCATAGCGAAAGTCAATAAGAAATAAAAATTCCGTATGGCAACTTTAATATCACATTAAAATAACAGCGCTGTGGCGCGTGAGGATAAATACGTTCTTTGTGAAAATATGAAAATAAATAAGGAGCGGCGTTGAGCCATTGGGTATTTGATTTACCGCTGTTGTGGTTGTGACTGCTTTGCATATTTCATTGTTATTTTTCGCGCCTTTCTTAAGTTTTTTTTTTTGATGATTTCTATGCAAAGCGTTGATATTTATGAGCCGGTATGCTTACATTCCCGCGTGTATTCCGCGCAAATAATTTCGTATTTATTCAGTGATTGCAAAAATGTTTATTAAATAAACTTCATTAACAATGTCGTTGACAATTTGGAATTATTTACTCTCTTGTATAAATATGTATATATTCACATAAACGAGAGCAACCTTATTGACTTATAAGTAGATGTATACTTATACATGAACATGATACATACATACATACATACATTATACATGAATAGATATTCATCTGCTGGTGTAGCATAACTTTTTATGTGGTTTCCTACGTGCTGTCGCCTATTGTTTTCAAACACATCTGACTATACCTGCATGCTACACTGTTCACATTTTGCTAACTGTCTGGTAAAAATTAAATTGTAGTTTTGACACGTGACTGTACTTACGTATACTACACTACAACACACATACAACACACAATATAAATATATATATATGTATACAGACAACCGATGTTGAAGTATCTGCTTTAAAACCAAACGATTGATGGCAATAAATTTATTGGGGTTGGGCAAAGATGTTTAGTGGCTTCACTCATTTTTGAGACCAAATGAACAATCGTAGCATTATTACCAAATTGTGCTGAAATCTTATCCGTACTCATGAAAATATACGTTCTCATGTTAATTAGACAGACGGATCGGAATAATTTCGGTATATAGGTTCCAACAGAACGTAGGAACCATACTATTATTAGTTATTGTATCTCGCTTATAGCCTGATATAAAGGTCTTATTTGATATAAACGGGTCTATAGAAGGGTAAGGATCGATTTCGCACATTTTTGGTATTATATCGCAATATGCCTAACGCAAAATCCTTACACAGTTTATTAAAATATCTCACATATTGGCCAATATATACGATATAAGTATACAGATCCTTATATTCGGCATACTGTGGCTAGGGGAAAATATTGAACGAATTCGGTTAGTTTTATATCAGAATCGCCAAGAGCACTGAAAAACAAACACAGACTACTCAGTTTGTTTTGATAAATTTTTTAAGCGAAAGCTGACTATTGAAAAGGAAAAAAGCTAAGCGGTTTCAAAATAGTGATCTATGGGAAGTGTTCATGGTTACAGCCCGATTTAGCCCTTCAAACACTTTTCTTGGAGGACATTATGAGAATATTGTTTACCGAATTCCGTTCAAAATGGACAGAAATTTGTGAAATATGAGACTTTAATTTTTACTCAAGTGCAAGCGATAGCACGAACAAGTGGACAGACAAGCGAACTATTCTAAGCAAGATCAGCGATAATCGAAATAAATGACAATATAAAATAGTTGAGAGTTATAAAACTCATAGAAGTACTATATGGATTTTGGGTAGCATTCGCTGAATAGCAAGCGCGACCCTTCAATGAAAAACTGATCTCAAAATGCATCAATTATTTAAATGAAGTTATTCTCTGAAGGTTTCCCTTAGGAGCTCATACAAAAAATCCACGGAGTATTGTAACGAAAGTGAAAAAACTGCCGCATATGCAAAGTACACACAAATAAAAAAGAATTGCAAGTCTGTGTAGCATATTTTAAGGGGCGCATTTGTATTATTTTCTAACGCTTTGTCGGATGAGCAATTTTTTCGACATGCAGTTAGGCAATAAATCGAGTGGAATATGTAATTTTTGGAGTTTTATCAACGATTTTCACTTAAATCGCTCTTCGCAAACTCTTTTCCTGCATTTCATTGAAATGAGATTGTAAATCACCAAATCATTGCCTTGCTGTCATTGTTTTAGTTCATTTGTTCCAAAACGGATTTTATATGCACATTAATATTAATATTACTAATATATAAAGTGTACTTATATATACTTGTGTGCATTGCTAGCGTTTACACAAAAAACATATTTCTTCTATTTTTGCATATCTATATATGTGTGTGTTCTATATATGTGTGGTATACAACCACAGCAAGCATTTCGCCCAACAAAGCTCGCATGTGTAAACAAATGCTTGCAAGTTGTCACGCGTCATTGCTACGCCGGACGTTGAACTCGATCGACAAAGTCATAAATCTCTCTTGGCAATTGGTTTCAAATTTATATTATCCATACACAAACACATAGGCAACTGTGCAAGAATCCGTGTACTCAGATTTGCTGAAAGAGTTATGGCAGTGAAAAGTTAGCAGTCATTATGATTGACGTGCTGTTGATGTGGTTGGCATGGTTTTGTTTAAAATTGGAATTTAATTGGATATGTGATTGGATTAAGCGCCTGAAATAAATCAGTTTCTGCTGCAGGGATTTAGTTTGCTTTAATGATTACGGTGGATTTTAATTTTGATTAGAATGTATAAGTAATATAAGTATAAGTGAAAACTTAATTCTTTTTGGCTTCAATGTATCCAAAATATAGAATGAATAAGAAAAAAAAAATGTATAACAAGGATTATTAGTGTTTGGAAATATCTACAGTGATTGGAAATTTACAAACTCATTACCAGTCGATGTTGTGTAGTCCATAATATGTGTTCTTCGAAAATGATGCTACAATCACCAACAGTGAACATTAGCGAATATGATCCAAAAAAACAAAATGGAGTTTAATAATTTTTGATTTCAGTAGGTAAGGATAGCGCAAGGTAATTATCGCGCAAGCCAATTCAAGCCAAGCCAAAAAAAAAAATCAAGTAAGAGATAGAACAAGTAAGTAAGCTCATCTCCCGCGTATGAACACATGCGGTAACACAAATTGTGGTGAAGCAAGGAATTTTTGCAAGATTACATTTTATAATTAGAATTCTAAATAATAGGAATGTGCTACAATATCATCACTTAATATAAAGGTTAAGAGTTTGAATTTTAGAGTTTAAGACAATAACCAATAAAAAAATAGTGGAGAGATCGTCCGTTTTTTTAATTTCACATCTTCTTTTCTCGAAAAAAAACAAAATTCCCTAAAAAGGGAGTTCCAAGAAATAAAAACTCTGAGAGAATTAAAATTTTAATAGTGTCCGCTTTATCTTTGATGCCTTGCAAGTTCAAGGACACTCTAGATTTTACAAAAATCGGTACATTTTATTATTGTTCATTGATCATTACATCGATACATATTGATCAATATTGAGAAACTTCAAATATCATTGTTAAATTAAGAAAACTGTTTTGAGGAGCAGCTTAAGAGTTTATTCATTTCTGTAATATTTTTCGAGTGGGCCTCTACGGGCGACGATGATTTTACGAACTCATGTTATCTGAAACAATGTAAACTACATAAGAGTTGCTGGTGAAGTATGTGCGTTTTTAGTTTTGCATAATCACAAAATGGCGGACTTGAAAAAAAGATTAAAATTTTTACCAAAAAATTAGTAGTAAAGTGTTTATTAAAAAAATTGAGATAATAAAAAAAGGTTTCTCTTAAATTAATAAATTTTTGAAAATCCTAGACTGAACTAACCCTTTAAAGGAATTCGAAAAATCTGACACTGGCTGGATCTGACATCTGGGTGCATTCAATTTCAGGTTCAAATTCTTTAAATTTTCGTTCAATCTTTATTCTTCTAATAAATTCGAATTCTTTTAATTCTTTTTGTATTCTAAGAGACAATTTCTTTAACAACCTCTTAAAATACTCGGTATAGTAAAATGTAACGTGAAGAAAGTATAACATAACTACACTTTTAGCTAAACTAAGAAGAACGAGAGTTCATCAGTCTACTCTAAGTAACTCCACAGAAATGAAAGTGACCAACTTTCCGTTCCAACATTCAATTTCCTTTCTCTTCCATAATCTAACACACGATCTAAAAGCGCAAAATGACAGACTTCCTTCTTTAAGCAATATTCTCGCATTACATTTTATTATTTTTTTTAACAAAAATTGTTGCAAGCGCAGCAGAACAAGCAAAATGTTTTTACAACAACCTTCTTTCGCTCTTTAGTTAATTTACATTTTCAGCTAAGGCGCTTTCGCCACATCACCACTTCATTTTGTCACAGTTGGTTGCATTTTGTGCGCTCACAAATGTTGCACATTTCATATGCAACAACGTGTTACAGCGAAAAGAATTAAGAAGTTAAGAATAGCGCATACAGATACACACATATATAAGTATATATTTATATACATTTCTATATACTTTAATAAGTGCATATATATGTAAGCGTGTGTATAAGTATTGGGTTGTTCGGAAAGTCATTTCGTTTTTTTGGGGGAACATGAAAGACAGTTTTCGTATAATGAATAAATATTTTATTAAATTATATATTGGCCATTCTGGTCCAACACCTTTTGCCATCTTTCTGGCAGTAACATAATTCCCCTCTCATAAAAGTTTTGGTCCTTGCTGGCAAAAAACTCGTCCAGGTGGTTTTTGACATCTTCATTTGAGGTAAAGGTTTTGCCATCCAAAAAATTTTGCAGGGACCGGAACAAATAGTAGTCGGAAGGCGCCAGATCTGGAGAATATGGTGGATGTTGCAGTACGTCCCATTCAAGCTGTAAAAGTTTTTGGCGAGTGACCAAACTTGTGTGAGGTCTCGCATTATCCTGGTGGAACACTACACCCTTCCTGTTGATTAATTCGGGCCTCTTCTCTTTAAGTGAATCATTCAATTTGTCCAGCTGATGACAATAGACTTCTGAATTAATCGTTGTATTGTCCGGCAAAAGCTCAAAAAAAAACGATTCCTTTGACATCCCACCAAACGGAGAGCATCACCTTTTTTTGGTGAATGTTGGCTTTTGACACGCTTTGAGCCGGTTCATCTTTTCTGCTCCATGACCTCTTGTGTTTAACATTGTTGTATACAACCCATTTTTCGTCCCCAGTAATAATCCGCTTCAAAAATGGATCATTTTCTAGACGTTTGAGGAGCGAATCACACGCGTCAACACGACGACACAAATTTCGCTCGGTAAGGACATGGGGCACCCACACATCGAGCTTCGAGGTTAAGTCCATGCCTTTCAAATGGCCATAAACAGTTGAATTCGACAAATTTAACCTCTCACCGATCTCTCGTGTGGTGATTCGCCGATTTGCATCAACTAATGCCTTTATCGCATCTTTGTCAGCTTCGACCGGCCTTCCAGACCGTGGTGCATCTTCGACATCAAAATTGCCGGATCGAAATTTTGCAAACCAGTTCTGGCACTGGCGTACTGTTAACACGCCTTCTCCATACACATCCGTCAATTTTTTTTCTCGCTTGGACAGCATTTTTACCTTTTCTGAAGTTAAAAAGTAAAATATGACGAAAATGCTGCTTATTGCTCTCCATATTTAAAAAGGCACCAACCAAAAACTACAGGGTAGAATTAATAGAACTTTTTCACACACAAGCCTTGCAATATCAGCTCTCATGACATATAATGGTTATGGGGCTTAAGTGTGAAGTTAGTTTCGAAAAAACGTAATTAAGTCCTCTGGCGGGAAAAAACGAAATGACTTTCCGAACAACCCAATACAATGCAACGAGGTGTGAATTACCTTGCCACGAGTGTTGCATGAATTGGATCCAATTTACATAATTACCATAGCCTTCCTTTGCAGGCATCCAACGCTTACAAATTGCTAGATCTGAGCCAGCGCTACGCCGTCGTCAACTTTATTACTTACTTCGGTTCCACCTACTTTATACTTGTACAGCTCAGCTACAGGTTGTAGTGGTTTTAATTAAAACTTGTAACTTGCACAGAACTTGAGACTCTTGCATGCCTCCTATATACACACATATTTAGATATAACCCGATAAACTATTTCGGTTAAGAGAAAGACTTGAACTTTCTTTAAGACTACACATTTACTCATACTCATACTCAAATCATACTCAAATGCATACCCAGTGGTTTATTGCACTGTTTCTAAACGAGATTGACCCCACTGCATTTATCCTCATTGCCAGCTACCGTTTATTCTGTCTTCTAAATAAACGAATGACACCTTTGTCAAAAGAAAGTGTGAACTTCCGTACGCTGTAACCTTTTTTCGACAATCCCAACCAGTTCTCTATCCATTTTTGGTTGCCATAATAGTGTGGCAACAGTCGGAAGAGCATTTTCGTTTCACCCTTGCCTTCGTGCCCACAACATTACACCGGTATAAGGACTGAGGCGTACATTTGGAATCTGACGTACAACATTTAGTTGAGTTCAACGGAAGAATTTGCATCTACGATTCCGAATTAATGCGGCCATTATTAAGGAGCAAGATGAAAACTAATTACTAGTAATACCGCCATCGTATCTATTACTTATTACCAGTCTCTTCAAGTCCTCGTCTATTCGCTTCGTTTTCTACTCATTTTATCATTGGTACTGGCAAGCATTGAAAAAATTTTTACAGATTTATTGTCAAGTAAAGTAATAATATAATATTATACGCTTTTTAGACTCATTTTAAGAGATCCTATTGTTAAGAAAATTGCTAGTGCAAAACTGTAACACGAGCTGGTACGAATCATACTCATTCCAAACTAGTCAATTGACTGACTACTTCGATTTTCAACAGTTGGGTTTTGCCAAATATTTACAATGGCAAATTAGAACAAATTATGCAAATAATGACATGAATAGTTTTAAAATTACTGCATTAATAGCAATAAATTGCATAACATTTGATTATTCAATTTTGCAAAGTGTTGCTGGTAAATGGCTCTTTACAAATAATTATTTTTACGTCAATGAATAAAGTGCGTAAAATATTTACTATACGTTTTTATTTAATACTACACTTACCTATAATTTGTTTGGCTCCGGATGACGATAATCGATTACATTTCTGTGTTATCTCACTTGTACTTGTTCTTTTCACCAGACAAGCGTTTGCGGTCTTTAAGGAATCGACTTGTATAGTATTCATTTTGTTTTTAGTTTTGCTGGTTTTTGGGTGCGAAGTTTCGAAATAAGTTTAATAACCCTCACGGAAGGATGTCTGCAATAAAAGAAGACAAATGCTAAGTTCAAAAACTACGATACAAATAATATTGAGATTTCGATAACAAATTACTATTTACTACTTTACTATACTACTAAACCATTTTAAAAGCGATGACAAGTGGCGAAGAGTGCGTATGTCTCAGCACCTACACAAAAAAGTTCAAATAAATGAAATGAATAAGAAAGAATTTACTAATTTTATGAAATTATGATCTAGATCAAGCTTTTTTGGCAGAGTTTCACCCCAATCTTTGGTGTGTGTCTTCGTTTTACATAACGAACGGAGTGTCCCACAAATTTAAGATGGCTCAAACGTTATGTTGTGGGGTACATATCAAAAATTCTCTAGAGGATTAGAAATTACCCGTCCTGACCAGTGTCAAGCGGTGAAACCAGTGAAAATTGCGTATTTTAAAATTTCACCGCATCTAAACACAACACCTCACAACCGTGCGCACAATCCACTCAACTTGATTAATGCCATATTGTATAGTTTCTATATTGCTTTATTTTCTATTCATTGGCTGCTGCATTATTATTGTATTTTTCTATTTTCGAATATGAAGAGGAAGCCGTATTGTTTAGAAACAATACGCACAACTTTAGCCGCACTCCACTACCATTTATTGAATTCCGTTGTCACTACGCGACTAGAATTGCAAATTAGCCAATAATATTGAATAGGAATGCATTAACCGTTAAATATAGTAGTATATAAAATTGTTTTACGGTATTCACTGACCAGCTTAAATATGCAAATTGACTTCAAGCACGTATACACCTTTTCTATTATACTCAATAAAATGGTTTTTTGAAATTGAAATACGTGTTTTAATTCGCACTAGATATTATACAAAGGGTTAGGAAAATTTCTCCGAGGATTCTTGAGTAACCACAACCTCTGATAAAGATGAAAAGATCATGATAGTTCTGCGGATCGATCTATATATACCCTAACTACAATACCTACAAATAAACTAATCGAGACTTTCACAGAAAGGAGTACCAAACAACCTTAAAATATATATAAAATAAAATTCGGGTTTAAAAAGCTATAGCCGTATTCAGTTCGCAATTTCTCCGCTCGCTAAGACAGGACGCTGATCTAATGTCAAGAAGTTTACAAGTGGTGGCGTATGCATCAGTAAAATTATATAAATTCTCACTTTCTAATCTCTATTTAATTATTTCGGTATTTTGTTGTTTTTCAGCTGCTTATTCGTTGCGCCGCTTTCGCCCCCAATTTCAGCGAATTGCGGACCGCTTATATTGTGAAATTTTGTTTTCCGAAAAAATTGTATTTATAGAATTTATAGATATGCCAATGACTTATCCAACTTCTGTTATCCATGAATATGTAGGTGCAAAACGAAAATAACCGTTAACAGCTATTTCTTAATAAAGCGGAAAATTACAAATTTATATCTTGTGCCATTGTGCGGAAAATTAAGGGAATAACAACGAATCAAAGGCAAGACTTTAGCAGTTACAAAATCGAGAAGATTATATGAAAGAGTGCACCGTGTTTTTTCTGCCTTTCACCATCTCGCATTTTCTTAACCTTGAGTGAAATATATTTATAAATTAATACGAAAATGTAGCGAAGCACATTAAAGATATGAATCTAACTAAGAGTGCCATATGCAAGCCATATGAGCCGGAGATAATGTTTGTAACTTCCTTCTGCGTAAATACTGTGAGGAAAGTTTGCTGAAAGCAAAATATTGAGAATTGAAGAAGCTTATTCTGGGAAATTCAATAAAATCAGTCAACATATTTTCACCGTTTAAATATTGCATTATAGAAAGGTGTTATAGTAAGAAAACTTAAAATGTTTTGAAGTTAGATGTACAATAACAAGGAATGTTTAATTATAATTTTGTTGCCACAGCGGTCCAGAATAATCGATCAAGATCGATTTCAAGATTAGAAAAACTACAATTTACAACAAGTAAGAAGGGGCTAAGTTCGAATGTAACCGAACATTTCATACTCTCACAATGTGCAAGGATCAGAAGCGGGGAAATGTTTTCAAGTGCTGGCAAAACTTTATATTAAAAAAGTTGTGGAAGAATTCAACATTCATTATGCGAAGAAATTGTCAATGGATTGCAATCATATTTGATATCTTATTAACTTATATTACAGGCCATAGATTCACTTAGATTCATTACTATATTTTGCTTGGTGTCCGAAATATTTATATTAAAATCTACCAAATTAAGTCAAAAGTCACATGTGCAATATAAACTCAACCACAGTGGCTTAATAAATATATTAGATACATGAGGAAAAAGTCAACCAGAGAAAAGGAAATAACTATATTAGGAATAAGTGGCTTAGACCATGATCTAGATCGATGTCGCTCATATTTAGCGTGAAATCACATTGTGTTTAAGAAAACATATCCACTTAATTTCATTAAAATATCACACATATTGACCAACATATACGGTTTAAAGTCAGATGGAAAGTCTGGAATTCTTATATCGGGCATTTTTAGGATAGAGGAATATCTGCACTGATTACATTAACTCTCTTCATTATTCAAGTATATTAGGGAACATGTTTTCACGAAATTTTGTGAAGGTAACTAACACAGTGACCGACATATTCGGCATAAAGTCTGCTAGAATAGCGAAAATCATTATATGTAGTATATGGGAGGTGGGATAATTCGTTCGCCGATTTCAGAGATTTGCGGCAGTAAACTATCTTATATCCGATATTACACGTTCACTTAATTTTGCTAAGATATATTACATATTGACAGAAATATATGGTATAAAGTCTACTCAGAAGTCTGGGGCCTAGGACCTAGAAGACTAGGGGAAGTGCTGACCCGATTTTATCCATTCTAAGCACGTGGACATACTGTTTTTAGAAAGAGGCGCAGATGATTATCAGATGAAACTTAAAATTGTGTTATATGAGAAGTAGACGTGATTTTCGTCCATTTTCACAGCGTGACATAAGAATGCAAATAAAATGTCACATACCAGATTTTGTTGAAATCTGAAAAAGTGGGCGGTGCCGCACCCATCACCAGATCTTTACACGGATTCCTGTGCAGCCCTTCCATATTATATTTTCAGTAAGATTTAATGTTTCTGATGTTCTGACTGCAGCGAATGCACACACTTTTAGTAGTTTTCAATAAAACCCTTGTATGGGAGGTGGGTGTGGTTATTATTCGATTTCAATCGTTTTCTCAGTATATGAAGAGATGACAGAAAAACTTAGTCAGAGCAAGTTTGATTGATATTGGTTTCACTGTTTCTGAGATATATATATTAAATATATTGTGGGGCGGGGCCATACCCACTTTTACGAAAATTTCTTCCCACAGATGCCCCGCCCTACTGGGATCCTCTATGCCAAATAACACGTTTATACCTTAATTTACTACTTAGTTATAGCACTTTATCGGTTTCCAATTATTGGCGTTTTGTGGGCGTGGCAGATGTCCAATTACGCCCAACTGCAATACCAACCGTCTCACGGTGAGAAATTACACGTGTACCAAGATTCATCTTAGGTATTGGGTTGTTCGGAAAGTCATTTCGTTTTTTCCCGCCAGAGGACTTAATTACGTTTTTTCGAAACTAACTTCACACTTAAGCCCCATAACCATTATATGTCATGAGAGCTGATATTGCAAGGCTTGTGTGTGAAAAAGTTCTATTAATTCTACCCAGTAGTTTTTGGTTGGTGCCTTTTTAAATATGGAGAGCAATAAGCAGCATTTTCGTCATATTTTACTTTTTAACTTCAGAAAAGGTAAAAATGCTGTCCAAGCGAGAAAAAAATTGACGGATGTGTATGGAGAAGGCGTGTTAACAGTACGCCAGTGCCAGAACTGGTTTGCAAAATTTCGATCCGGCAATTTTGATGTCGAAGATGCACCACGGTCTGGAAGGCCGGTCGATGCGATAAAGGCATTAGTTGATGCAAATCGGCGAATCACCACACGAGAGATCGGTGAGAGGTTAAATTTGTCGAATTCAACTGTTTATGGCCATTTGAAAGGCATTATACGAAAACTGTCTTTCATGTTCCCCAAAAAAAACGAAATGACTTTCCGAACAACCCAATACAATAGTTTACAAAAATGTCCCGTAAGAATACAAGGAGCTGTGATCTTATCTGTAGTCCACTTTGATAGTGGCAGCCAAACGGACTAACCATATCCGTTCGTTTTTATTCGTCGGCTGGCAAATTGATAACATCATACTATTTCGGAACTAAAAAAAAGGAGAGCATATTAAATGACACTTCCAAGAATAGCATTCAATTCGATAGACATTCGTATTGAAAAAATGTGCGAACGCGAAATAGTTATGATTTTGAATATTTTATAATCGAAGCAGTTTGAAACCAATGTAATGTCATATAAGGTACATATACGATCAATTGAACTCAAAACCAAACACGATATCCTGGCCTAAGCCACCCTATCATAAACTCTATCAAATATTTTCTAGCGGGAATGGTTGTAAAAAGAGTTACTAAGTTGGGAATAAGAGGAAGACCCGATGAACCTTTTAGCAGAAATTTTAGACAAAAAGGTTCACCAATGAATAACGCGATTATAAATATATCAAATGAGTCGGTTTCAACGAAATGCCATAGAAAGCGTTAAATTTTATCCCGAAGGTTGTAAATTTAAATCGATATTTTATTTGATCTAAGATTCATCCACTTATTTATGTAAAATAGTACGTCAAAGCTCATTATCATCAGCGCTCTCACTCTCCGGCCAAGCTATTTGTTTACATGAATATTGTGAGAAGAGAGACGCATAAGATGTTACTATGATGAAATTTTAAGAATTCGCTGACTCATCGAATTGTCTTCGTAATTGTAAAATTCTTAAACATTAAACCTCACAAGAGACTATAAATTCCAGCAATGTAGCTACTTAACGACCGCCAGTAATTGCGGTGTGAGAAAAGTGCAAGAAACTTTATGAGAAATGCACAATGTAAATTCTGAAATATATTTACCATACCATACCATATATTTACCATAATACAAATATGAATGTCACCCATAATTCCAAATACATTGTATTATCTTTTAATTAAGGTTAAACCAACGCTTTTTTTCCAAACAGAAAGCACGAAGGAAATGACAATGAACAGATTCCGCGCTAAGCAAAAGCAAAAAAAAACCTATATTCTAGCACAGCCTACATACGTACTAAGGTTTCACTTCATTGGCCTTAACAGCAATGAACTTTGACACTAAAACAACATTGTTGATGCTAATGTGAGCAGACAGCAGCTGTTGGCAACATTTAATGCAACTCAACTTTTTTCTTACTCCTTGGTTTTGTTCTACACTGCTTTCTTGCACATTGTCCTTTCCAGTCTTATGGTTTGATTATTAATTTTTGCTGTGGTCTCCGCCACTACGCCATTGACTTTGTTGCACGAGCACTGTTATTATGTAAATGGCTTTGTACTATATTAATTAATTGCATTAAGTCCTATGGAATATTAATTAAATCGCCTTTGTTGACGCAGCAGAAAAATGGAGATCAATAGTTAAACAATAACAAATGGGATAAACCTTGAAATAGATCAGACTAGAAGCACAAATTATAATGGTGAATTGTTACATGAGAGTAAGGTTGACAATTGTAAAATAAGTAGTCGGTTATTTTATCATATAAAACATTATATTACGTGGTCTAAAAAGTCTTTGGCCTAAAAATGAAAGAACGTTTTTTAATGAAAACATCTCTATACATTCCGAATACTTTATGTAATTTACTTGGATATCAAGTAACACAGAAGAACTTCCTGGAGGCGACCGTCTAAGGCGAAAGGGAATCGGGTCATCAACCAACGCATAAAACTTACCTTTTTAGGGTAAGGGTGTGTTTCAAGAATTTAAGTGGCAAACAATTTTAAGAGGTATGAAATTCATTGCTATCCTTATTGTTATCTAACAGTAGGTGCAGAAAACGAACTTTTTCGAGAGGTTTGGACTACAGGGAGAGCGGTATTAGGTATGTTGATTTGAGTTAGTCCGCAAAAAAGAGTACGCAGAGAAGTGTCAAGCGGGGAAATATTGAACAAGTCTGGATAGATGGAATTTAACTTTCTGCATTATATAGACCATAATAATGAAATGGTTTATCACACACACAAAATATTTCAAAAAAGGCCTTTAGCTAAGCTTTTCAAAGAAGCTCACATAAATCTTGGTGGTAAATATTTTAATATTTTAAACTTTTATTGCTAAAAATTTATCAATCAAATTTTTATTAATTATTTATTATTTTGCACAGTTCGACTCCAGTCGTTATCAATCAACAAAAATTGAAACATTGGATTCAGAATTAAAAGATTAAAAATTCGTTCATATATATCATTGTCTAACCACCTGCATAACGGTATGTGGGTATTTGAATATACCCTTACACTGTTATCCTTCCACACCTTTGTACAGCCACTTCCGAGGACTGGTGTACTTTCAGTTTAGTTGACAGTCAATACGTCTATTTTATTTCATCTATTTATATACACGAGTACATACACTATCTAGTACACACTTTTCCTGGCATCTTTCCCATTCAATTACCCATTCACACCCATTTTTTTTATCGCTGACCTGTCCCTATTGAACTAACGATCAATATACGTTACTTCCGCATTCAAAGTTCAATAGAGCAGCAAAACTTTATTGGCATTTTTTGCTCTTCCCCATCTTCCCCACTCCTCCCCATCTCGACCATCCGCTGCTGCACAGACTCTGTGCATACAAATTGAATTGTAATACTCTCATAAAGCCCTCTATGCTTTTTGTAATCCACTTCGGCAACAAAGTTGAGCAAATGAAAGAAGAAGAAGCTACAGAAATAGAAGAAGATAGCAGCAGTAGAAGAGGAAGCAGTAGCAGTAGAAGACGTAGCAGAAGATTTAGTTGGCACATGCATTAGTTGATAGTGAAACTTTTAGTTTAAACAAATTCGTTGAGAATTTACAAGTGCGCAGCGCAAATCAAAATTTTGGACTACAGCAAGTATTTCGAGTTTACTGCCGACTGCAGCTCGAAGTTTTCACAAGAATTGCTGCAGAATGGTAGAGTGCGTTGTGGGTGCATAGTTTGGCAAGTTTGTTTGATTAGCAATTTTTATTTTCTCTCTTTGACGAACTAGTTATACTCTCGCAACATGTTGCTACAGAGTATATTAGTTTCGTTCACCGAACGATTGTTTGTAACACCTAGAACTAAACGAGTTAGATATATATATATATAAATGATCAGGATGAAAAGACGTGTTGAAATCCGAGTGACTGTATGTCCGTCGTCCGTCCGTCCGTGCGATAAGCGATAACTTGAGTAAAAATTAAGATATTTTGACGAAACTTGGTACACGTGTTCTTTGTCACCGTACCGTCACCAGACGGTTGGTATTGCAGTTGGGCGTAATTGGACATCTGCCACGCCCACAAAATACCATTAATCGAAAACAGACAAAGTGCTATAACTAAGCAGCAAATTAAGGCATAAACGTGTAGTTTAGTATAGAGCATCCTAGTATGGTGGGACATCTGTGGGTAAAAATTGTTGTAAAAGTGGGTATAGCCCCGCCCCACAATATATTTAATATATATATCTCAGAAACAGTGAAACCAATATCAATCAAACTTGCTCTGACTAAGTTTTTCTGTCATCTCTTCATATACTGAGAAAACGATTGAAATCGAATAATAACCACACCCACCTCCCATACAAGGGTTTTATTGAAAACTACTAAAAGTGTGTTCATTCGCTGCAGTCAGAATATCAGAAACATTAAATCTTACTGAAAATATAATATGGAAGGGCTGCACAGGAATCCGTGTAAAGATCTGGTGATGGGTGCGGCACCGCCCACTTTTTCAGATTTCAACAAAATCTAGTGTGTGACATTATATTTGCATTCTTATGTCACGCTGTGAAAATGGACGAAAATCACGTCTACTTCTCATATAACACAATTTTAAGTTTAATCTGATAATCATCTGCGCCTCTTTCTAAAAACAGTGTGTCCACGTGCTTAGAATGGATAAAATCGGGTCAGCACTTCCCCTAGTCTTCTAGGTCCTAGTCCCCAGACTTCTGAGTAGACTTTATACCATATATTTCTGTCAATATGTAATATATCTTAGCAAAATTAAGTGAACGTGTAATATCGGATATAAGATAGTTTACTGCCAAAAATGTCTGAAATCGGCGAACGAATTATCCCACCTCCCATATACTACATATAATGATTTTCGCTATTCTAGCAGACTTTATGCCGAATATGTCGGTCACTGTGTTAGTTACTTTCACAAAATTGACTTTAAACCGTATATGTTGGTCAATATGTGTGATATTTTAATGAAATTAAGTGGATATGTTTTCTTAAACACAATGTGATTTCGCACTAAATATGAAACAAATCGGTCTAGATCATGATCTAAGCCGCTTATTTCTAATATAATGATCTCCTTTTCTCTGGTTGACTTTTTCCTCATATATCTAATATATTTATTAAACCACTTTCGTAGAGTTTATAACGCATATATAACTGTTGAGTTAATTTGGGAGATTTTAAAATAAATATAAGGTTAATAAGATATCAAATATGAATGCAATCCATTGACAATTTCTTCGAATAATGAATGTTGAATTGTTCCGCAACATTTTTTAATATAAAGTGATGCCAGCACCTGAAAATATTTCCCCGCCTCTGATCCTTGCACATTGCGAGAGTATGAAATGTTCGGTTACATTCGAACTTAGCCCTTTCTTACTTGTTTTAGTTAATTTTTTTTTTTTTCTAATTCGCAAATCTTTTCTGAAGTATTATAAATACACGAATAAAGTAAATGGGAGGAGCATATGCAGGGGAAGCCCTGGTTATATGCAATATATTTTCAACTGCAGTAAAAGCTCGGTTTCCGTTTTCTGCTTAACTTGTTATCGAGTAAATTTGTTTTGTTTGTTAAAGCTTCCATAAGCTGACATTCCAGCAATTCTTTACTGTATATACGAAATTTGCTGTTAAAAATTTATTACACATCAGATTTATTTTCCTATTTTCTAATCATTGGAAAACTTTTTATTTATGGACATAGGGTTTCCAAGTGTCTTTTAATTATTTTACTTCTTTAACTGAAATTAATAAAGTGCATGTAATTTCATGTAAAACATTTTACTTAAGTGCTCCAAGTCATATGAAATGTTTAAAATATCAGTTTGCCTACTTTAAGTAACAAAAAAAAAACGATTTCAAAAATATCTCCATGGTTCCCTTAGCACGTTAACGTTGAAGAATCAACGAATATCACACGAGCATTGTTCAACAATAAGAAAACAAAAAATGTTTGGCATACAGTCGGTAGAAAATCTATCCTCTACGAATAAGAAATCTCTTAAACAAATGTTCTATACTATAGAACCAATTGAAAATGATATCGAAGATTCCAAACTGGGCTGGACCGTGGTAAACTAGCCTCTAGATCGAGGAAAAACTGAAGAAGTGGCAAAAAAGCGAGACAACAATATTCAGCAACACAAGTGATGATCTCGGATGGTCTCCAATTCCTCTATATACGGCTTAAACATGGTATACTGGATGAATGGTATACTGAAAACTACTAACGAAAAGAGTTCGGAAAATATTTGAGCATTATAAATAAAGAGGAATTGCAGGAATGCAATTTCAACAAGGTGAAATTTATTTTCGTAAAATACTGCAAGTGCATTTTAAAATATTTTTTTCATTCTTATATTCTTCATCTAACCCTTTAGATTCTCTCCAACACCCATCTCTTGTATAAAAGTGAAGAGCGTAAACGAAAATTTAGCAATCTGCAAAGAAGTAAAATTTTCATAATCGCACTCTCATACTAAGGCCACAAACTCACCGATAAATTGGTCGCTAAATTAATTGGCACCAATTTCAGAGCGAAAAACGGTATAGAGTCCTGCGAGCGATGTAAAAAATAGATCAACAAATTATTGAAGCGTTTATTTTGCGCTATCCAATTGCATTGGAAAATAGCAATGCGTAACTCATCACAATCGGCCAGCAAATAAGAGGCGTGGTAGCACGTCGGCGAAGTCTGCAGCAGTACGCAGAAGAAGTAAGTGACTGAAGCAATTTTCGTGGTAAGATCAGCGAATATGAAAATGTTTATCATGGTAACGCCAAGTATAGCCGCTGCGACCAAGAATTGCGTGAATACCGTTATTGATACTACGCTCTCGACAATTTTGACAATTCTAATAAGAACATGAGATGTTACAAGTCTCACAATTCTTTAATGCAAACACTTACTTCAATATTTTTTGATGTATAACTATACACTCCGAGAGCTCCTGGTAATTCTCATCCGCATTTTTTTGCTCATCATAACCCAACTTTTCCACACGACTTGTCAGCAATTGTATCTGCGTGCGTATTATGTAAATATAAACAGCTGGATAGGAGTCATTCAAAACTTGATGATATAATATAAAGAAAAGCACAGCGGCATCGAAGCTAACTTGCAGCCAATACTCCCAAGTGGATCTATGCCAATCGACATTGGGTATCCAAAGCGATAGCGGTGCATGGCCACCCACCAAGGCAGAAATCACCGTTAAAGTTTCATATAGAAAATACGAAACAGCAAAACCGAATACCAATCGATTGCCCGTTACGGCGCACTGTTTGATCTTAGCCCTATCCTCCGGCGTTGTATAACGCTCATCCAACTCGGTCACCATTGGCTCAATGCCACGCAAACGATTCATTGCCATTGCCAGTGCGATGCACTTAAGTGGTACGGCCATAACATTTAACGAGGCCTGCACGCAGGTTAAAATTTCCATAACGGAGAGCTTGTTGCGATCGCGCAACCAGCCGACATTGAATATAACCGGCGAGAAGAGCACGGCAAAGAAAGTTATGATGGCTGAGTATAAAAAATATGGTAAACGATATTTCGCTGGTGGATTAAAGCCCACATATCTGAAACTATTGAACAAATAAATGACTGCATCACGTGATGCGAATACCGTGCGACGGCGTCCTTTTATCAGATCGAACATTGTACTCAGCGAGTTGTGGGTGCTTTTGAAATCAACTATTGGCATTTGGTTCGTCATTATGGCTTATATAGAAGATAACGTCTATTTAAATATGCAACTGCTTTCGAACTTGAAAGTTACAAGGGAACTTGAAAGAACAGGGGTTTTTAAAATTTTATAAATCAAAGTAAAATGTTCGAAATTGTACAAATCAATATATATAAATATATGTGTATTGGTGTGCGCCAGTTGGAAAAGGAGTATACCATGTTTTGTTTGTAATAAGTTGAACCCAATTTGGTTTTCACCGGCCATAATATCACACCGGCCATTATATTTTTACTATTATATTGGAAAATTAAAAAATTTCAAAATCTCTGAGTCGGTTTAAAAAACACTTAGGTCTATATTGCTTGAATAACATCGAGGTTTTAATATCCGAGACCTTTTACATACAAATTTATACAACTCATATGGATAAATAATTTCAAATTTTCATTAATTACACACTTCAAATGGAAAAGAGATTAAAATTTGGGATTCCTTGAAGTTTTAACTTCGTTTGAATCGTACTGAATCATTAAACTTAATGTAACCAATATTCATTATTCTTTTTAATGCAACGTAAAAAAATTTTAGAACGCTGGTAATATATTATTGAGATTATTGTTACCTGAGATTTATAATCAAGTTCTATTTCACACTTGTGCCTATGCAAGTAATTTTTTTAAATTTGGAGCGTTCCTTAAAGCTCGCTGTCATTTTTTTAAATAAGAAACTGTAGTCAGTATCATATACTACTGTGACATGTTTCATCGTCGCTATCTTGACGTTATCATAGTCAAAACGTTTAGAAATTGATATAAATTTTTACATTAACAAATATTTCTTTCTGGCCCTTAGAATTTCTAAGAAGCACACATATATATACTTATTTCAGATTAGAAGAAAACCTTCGATGATTTGCAAATATTACCAAACACCTGCTGGTGTGACTTTTCAAATACGATACGCCTACTTAAAGGAACTTAAGAATATCAATTCATGCGCTTGAACTTTTTCACTAAGCACAATAAGTATTGGTTGGAAGACAACATATGAAAAGCAAGTTTTGTGTTTTCTGCAGAAAATCAAGAAATATCAAGCATTACACGGTTTCGGGAATCCAGTCCTAGTTAACAGCTACTGCATTGTTTTGTTAGCTAAGATGGCTGAAAGGTCTTTGAATCAAATGTAAAGAAATTCTGACGGTGTGACAAATTAAATTATTTACTGCAATCTGCAGTAAAGGCAGATTTAGATACAGTTTAGTCCGACAAACTCCATTCATAATAAACAAACAATCGTTTCTCCCAAAACATCACCGGAATGTAACCTGATTTGATCGCACTAAAGACTGTCATCACAGCTAAATTCTACAAAATATTTGGAGAATATTGCATGCTACTACAATAACAACGACAGTCAACAAAGTTACATTTTCCTATGGGCGAAAATATTAAAGTTCAAATAAGTAGTTAAAAAATCAGCGAAACACAAGCGCCAACCTAACAAAAAACCTCTTCAGCGGCGACTATGATTCCAGTTGTCTGCCAGATCTGAAGCCAAAAAAACCATTTGCACAATGACAACTATATAAACCTATATAAACTATTGTGAGTTTGTACCTCAACTATTATATAAACTATTCTCTAGTATTGGTCGTCCGTCTCTACAGACAACTCTACAGCCAACGATTTTATTTCTTATAAAAGAACACTTGTCATAAAACTCAGCAGCCATTCGGGGGCATTCTAAAAATTTTAAGACCGCTTTTTCATAGGAACATTTCACTCCATTTTTATAAGGACGTAAATGTATGTACTTTGAACTGAACTACTTCGAACAACTCCGGCTGAAATTACCTGTCTTACTTTTACTTGCACAGGCTTTATTAAAAGAGACCTAGCATTAAACCGAAAGTGAGCTTCTCCATAGTAGTTCAACTAGTCTGCTACAAATATATACAGAGGCGAGTTTATGTATATGGCACCTCTTGCGTGTATACTTTTATTGCACTTTTACTACATACTACTCGTGCTTCAACATTTTGAATTTCGTGCAGTGGAATTATTGCGGTCTCTTTGTTTTTGAATAGACAGTTTTTATTGACTGTTGCCTGTTACAAAGTTCAACGTAGCCACATCGACACACTGTGTGCATGTGGATGCAACTGAAAAGTCATAAAAAAACTGTTGCACAACTGATTTAAAAAAAAATTGTTTTAAGCTTAGTGAGCAGATGTGCAGAAAACACGGCAGAAACAAAGTTATGTGTTTATTGCAAGTTTCAATGATGCTGCTGAAAGAAAGTTTCAATTGCATTTGTATTGTGTACGCAAATAAATTAGAAAAAGTCATGCTTTCAAAGTGCATTTTCCGCAAAACTCAAAATTTAAGTTATCTGTAAATTATTCGCCACTTCTGTTTATCGCAACCATGTGGTTGAAGAATAAAGTTATATAATTGAAAAATCAGAATACCAAAAGAATTGGGAAAACAATTTTGGGAGACATATATATATATATATAGGGTTAGTCATAACAATGTATCGTAAAAACAGGGTTTTGAATTCCAATCAACTTTCCGATGTCTAAAGTAGTCCCGATGAGGATTACGATAATATGCGTACTACGAAAAGCTTTTTGTAGCTATCTACAAATCAATAAAGGAGACACTCAGAAGATAATACCGCCTTAAAGCGCAAGGTATCCATCTTAAACAGAACTTTCTCGGCCCCACCTGCACTTGTATCCAAAACTACCATGATCAATAGAATATCTTACGGCCTTTATGTAAAATGCAAAATTTGGCTTTGAGTGGGTATAGTCCTGTAGTGTTTAGATACCTTGCTTCGTTTCCAGTTCTGACTAACAACAAAAAGTATTTCCAATTTTCCCAAACTCTTGGCCTTCCGGAGACGGATTAAAGCATAGAGATACCTCCATTTGTCGAATAACATGAATAACATGAAGCAAGCATCTGGGGTTCTAAGCGCCTATTATATTTATATGAAGCTGACTAATATTTAAAAGATGTTTTATGTACGGAGGACACTCTTTGCCTATAACAAATTTCCTCAAATACAAACGAAGGACCTAAGGAACTCAATGCTTTTGACAAAAGGTGAGAAATCATCTCTAAATGCAATATATTAGATATAGTAAGTTCTTTAAATGCTTCAACGTAGTACGCTTGTTAAGAAGTAATTGAGTGAGAGTGTTTTGGAATAATCTAAAAGGTTCGATCGAAGTGTTCTTATTTGAATTTAAAGTATGAAAATAGTAACTGCTTGATTATGAAATTCATATCATAAGGTTACATATTTCGGTTATGAAATATGATACGTGGTATGTGCAAAAAATTCCGGGAATGTTCGTTTCTTTGAGCAAAAATATTTATTTATTCATCTACATTAATCTTGTCGCTTTCAAACTAGCCTCTATTCGATATCATGTTCTTATGCCAGCGCTTCTTCCAATCGTCGATGCGCTTTTAATGTCATCTACACTTGTAAAACAACGGCCCTTTAAGGTTCTCTTTATTTTTGGAAGTAAGGAAAAGTCATACGGAGCCATATCTGGCGAATATGGAGGCTGGCGTATTGTAGCAGTATTGTTTTTTTGCCAAGAATTCACGAACACGAAGCAACGAAGTGTGAGCAGAATCGAGCAAAAGTGAGCAAAAGAAATGAAATTTTTTCCCACAAACGCGGGAGTTTTCTTCGGATTTCTTTGGATTCCGATAGACCTTGAGGCAAGAATTCATGATGAACTATGCCATTAAAGTCGAAGAACACAGTCGGAAAACATTCCCGTTATTTTTTGAACGCATCACGTATACTGTATTATAAAATTGATTATAATACAACGCGATATACAGATTACTAAAGCCATCTATTGGAAGAATAATGTATTTCGTTTTACTAGATTTTACATGTCAAAAACCATTAAAAATTAAGCTACAATGAACGAAATGAAATCATAAGCTCATTCTGAAATTTCACACACAATTCATTGCTGATCTATTTTCCAATCTGCCACATTCCAAAAATCATATAATTCCACCCAAATACACAGCGTTCTATGAGCTATCGGAAAGAATTTAGATTTCAATGTGGTTTAAATGAAAAGCAATTAGTACTTCTTTTATGCGGTGACAGTAAATCTGTACCACAAATATTCACCGAATCCAACAAAATTCACATAATAGTAAATTTTAATGTGAAATTGGTGAACGATTGGATGGAAAAGTAGCCAATTCGGCAAGTTGTATTCAGGCAGGATTTATAATTAAAATATCGAACTAAATGCTGCAAAAACTACTCAATTTCATTCAAAAATTTGTCCCTTTTTAATTTAATGCAAAAGGTAAGTAATTTAATTGCGATGAGGTGTTTAGAAGCAATTAAATTATTATTATTTTTTGTTTAGTACTTTATATTTGAGAATATTTATTAAATCGATATAGGATGAATTTAATGAAACTATAAATAATTGAAATTAATTGCTTTGAACTCTGAATTAACAACAGGGGTTCGATCAATTTTAAACAATAATCAAAATTCTTTTGGTAAACGAACCGAGAGAGTAGTCTACGAATACCGAAAACCTTCCTTTCGATGTTTGAAAAAGCGGTAATAAGAATTAACAGGGTTAAAAATGTGTTCTAAAACAATAGTCGATCTATCAGAGATACCAGAGCATAAGTAAAATGCGTCTGCGGCACTTTCATTCTGCCCTTATTTAAGTTTATGAACGCACCGGATTCTATAGAAAGAGGAGTGTGTAATTAGAACTTAGACAAAAGCAAATGATTGAATTTTTAGGAAAGAGTGTGATCAAGAAGGTATCACATATATATGATATATGAGCTATATGAGCTTTGATATCTAAAGCGGTTAAATGTTACCAGACTTCTTCTTCGGAAACAAGTAAGAAAGAGCTAAGTTTATGTATATTTAACAATAAATAAACTTACAGGATGTAACGGTGTAATGATTATGAAATATTTCGGAACGTCTAAAAAAGATTATTGTTCAAAACGTGGCCTAAGAAATATGTGGCGAAATTATGGACCAAACAATTTACGAGTATTGTACCAGCTTATCATATGAGCAAAGTCGTTACATTCGGTTGCTGGTGTCTATGGGATGATAATATATTTTGTATATATATAGATATTATTTAATTATATGTATTATTTAATATTAATATATTTTGATATAAAATAACATTATCCTAAGAAAAATATTTCCATAATATTTTCCTTAAATATATGTACATATGGCATAAAGTCAATCGGTAAAACGGCAATAATTCTCTAATACGTAAATCTTGAAAAAGATGTAGACCGATTTCAAACATATGTATGATGTCCCCTCTATACTACGATGAGAGTGTGTCAAGGGATTATTATGGCTCTAATCGGTTCAGTAGTTTCTCAGATATGAAACGTCTCCAATGAGTTGATTTTGCAGCTGGTATAAGTGTAAAACTGATTCATTTACAGACCTTTAAATTATACATCATTGCCGCCATTCTTCGCCCTTAATAGTTTTGAGGAACATCGTTACCAATATCACAATCCTGCAGTTGAAAGGAAGGCCAACAGTTGTGTTATTACCTACGCCTCCAACTTAAAACAACTGACTAAAATTGGTTGATTACAAACTGCGCTGACAACTCTGAAATATATATATATATATAAATATATATATAAATATGAGAGTGTCAACAACGCTGTTAAGAAATTTTAAAACTGTTAAATCCTGAGAGAGACATTTCTCTCTCGCCCTTACCAGTTCCTCTAATTACTTACTCAGACTGTAAACTAGCAAGAGCGAGCATGCGTGAGCATAAGCACTTGTTGCAGTGCTCTTCCACATAATGAGTTACAGCGGCTGTCACGCGCCAACGCAATGTTGACTAGAATTAGGCGCTCGACCACGTTCTCTTGTTTATTTTTGTAATAGTTGTGGTATTCCTACTAAACTGACAATCCTCACTGACTCTTCTTCACATCCGGACTTTTTCATCAAAGTAAAAGTGCCAATGTCGCAGATATCGACAGACCTTCGAACATATTTCACTGTCAATTGTCAGCGTGTCGCGACAAACTGTAACTAATGATATATCCACGTGTATATAGAGTTATGTATTTATGTAGACGGCGATAAATTGTGGAGTGCACATAATATTAACTTGTTTTGCTGTAACCAACGAGACAGCCTTTTGGCAGCTATTAACTCATAAGCAACTTTCATTAACTTATTGACGCTTTCACAGCGATATATGTGGCTGTATTCTAATTTAGTTTAGCCATCTGATGCTAAAAGAGACTAGGGAAATTTGTGTTTATTAATTCGTTAAGGTCTTGATTTATTTGTGTTTTATTTACTTTATATTTATTTTTATTTTTACTTGCATAGTTTTTGCGTCTATATAGATAACTGAGTAAATGGATTTCTTTCCCAGTGAACGTATATAATCTACATTTTCCTTCGTAAATATACACACACATAAAAAAATGCTCGTTATAGCTAACTACGAATTTTATTAACTAGAAATTGACAATTGTCCGTAGGTCTATATTTATGTGGATACATGTTTTGGAGATTTACTCGTAATCTGATCGTTCTGTTGACCACCTGTACACTTTTACCATTTATCTTTTCTGTCTCTGTTTCAGTTCACTATAAAGTACTTATAAAATAACGAATATGTATATGGTAACTTGAATATATATGTTAATACAAGCGTGTTTATAAAATTGTATTGCTTCCTTTTGTCGCCTATTCTTACTTTGTTGGCAATAAAAAGAAAGCTTAATATGATATCTCTAATACTTTTTGCCTAAATTAAATTTAGTGTTATATAAAAATTTATTCTGAAACTCTTTTATGGAATTTCTTTTTATGAAATATTGTTAAACATTGTCCAAACATTGGGCCACTACATCTGCTTCGAATAAACTTCTAAAAAAATAAATGCCAAAAATATTTTTTGTATCGAATTTATTGAATTAAAACATAAATTCTACAAAATTCTGTCAAGTTGTAGTAAGCATACTAAATGTAGGCAATAGTATAAAAAAAATTTATAAATAATATCGTTGTCTACAATTAGGAACAGTTACATTATTTATTATTACGTTTTCAATGAAAATTATAAAAGAAAAACTTTACTGATTCAATGTAAGTTTTTTGTCAACAAGTCTTTAATGAAATATGTTTCAGTGAATTTTTCCAGATTTTTTCCACGAATTCTTGTATCAATCGGACCCACCTTCCAATCATCATCCTGAAAATTGTAAATTAGAAAGTATATGAATCTAAGTAAAAGTTTTGATATGAAGTTCTTTCTCTGTTTATTAATTTAGAAAAGAATTTGGTACCCAAGTAGAGCTATTGAACAGTTTTTTTTGATGACACAGCTCAGTGAAATTTTGAAAAGTTTTCACTAGAACTTGAACATTTGAACGTCAAAATCTTCAGGGTTTCCAACTTCTCGAAATTTTTGTTGGATGGTGGTAACCCTTTACTTTTTATACATATCTCTAAGAAGCATCAAACATAACGAATTTGAGGCATATCAGTTAAGCGTTACTGAGCAAATCGGAGTCTAGTAAAATTAATTAAAAATTACCCGAAAATGATGCGGAGCTTTTTTTGTATTTTGAATGCACTTCATATTTAAATTAGGAGTTATTTCTTAACAGAAAAGAATGTTCAATAGCAACCATCTTTAAGACACTTTCAAATGAGTTATAGGCTTTTCGGCCGAGATTAAGCCTCTTATTTAGCGGATGGTTATACATTCAACACAATTGCTCTTTACCTTCTGGGGACTATTACTTCTACAAACAAAGCCCGAAATCGTTTTTATTTTTGCTACTGAGAGTAGTGAAGGTGATCCGAAGCCTTGTATACAGTTTCATTGGAGCTACATGTTATGCGTAAAATTCAATACATGCTTTATATAAAAAATTTTAAAAATACTCAAATCGAAGGAAAAACATTGTTCACATTTATAGCTCAAGTAAAAAACCTCTTGCTTCAGTTGAGCTATAGCAAATAAAACAGGTAAGAAAGGGCTAAGTTTATATGCATTCTATACTCTCGAAATTTTCAAAAAAAGAATTTTAAAAGGTGAAGAAATATTTTCAGGTTTATGCAAAGCTTAATATAAAAATTGTTGCATTTGCATTCAACATTGGTTTTCGACGAAACTGTAAATCGATTACAATCAATACATATATTTGCGTTAGGGGAACAAATGGACCATTTTCAGAAATTATTAGCAAATGAAGACATTATGCTTAAGGTAAAAGTTTCATCTTATACCGTTAAAACAGTTCATACATTAAGCTATTATTCAGCAATAGAGCAGAAAAAATTGGTGAAAATCTATAAATTAGATATATGGGAGCCAATTCATACCGTGGTTAAGATAACATACCCGCTTCACTTCATTACATTATCACACATTTTGACCAATACATGTGGTATAAGGTCAACCGGAAGTTAGAAAATCATTATATTTTCAAATTGTAACTGTGCAACATGTTACGCCACTATATAAAGGAAATCATATAACGTAGAAAATAAAAGCATAACACTTGCAAATGACAAAGAATACAAATTTTTAAAGAATAGCACCGAAAGTGTACTTCCGAGTAATCGGTGAAAAAAAGCTCAGTGAAAAGATCATATGTACTCCCACGCCAATTTCTACAGCAGTGGAAGTTTTGGTGTATTATTTGACGGCAATGTGCACTTTATAATACACTCATCAAGTGCCGCTGGCATCTTGTCAAAGTGTGTTCCTCATAAGTGCTTATATATGAATGTAAACACTTGTGTACAAAGGCGGGTTTACGAAGTATGTGATTGCATTTGTTTGTTTGCGGCCGCCTGTGGTGTGAAATTAAAACGAGGCAGTACATCAACAGATTGGCGTGTGTTGCCGTAGCGTTTATGCCCACAAGCAGATTTTGTTAAGCAAGTGTGAAAAATTCTCTCATAACCACAGCCAAAGTGGCTGCAAGAACCAAGATGTTCCACTTGTTCATATATCATATATGCTCGATTCATATGTAGATGTTGCGTGAATTCATTGTAAACGTGTATTGGTATAGCACAACTTTGTTTGCTTTTTGAACAAATAGCGTCCTTTCTCTTGAATTCCCTTATTAATATGGCCGGAATTTCCCTAATTTGTTTCGAGCGCCTTGAAACGGTCCGACTAAAAAGGTTTCATTCCGCCTTCGGTTAAAGCATTATTTGAGAATATTTTTCAAGGCAGAAATACACCCAGTGGTTTCCTACTGTCTGAAAATAGTTGACAGTTTAAAAAAAAAACCCAAAAAATTTTTATTGATAATCGGAAACGTAATACAACCTCAGGCCCTGTGGGGTAATACGCGCCTCTTCTACTAAGGCAGCCATTGATATATGAACAAGTGAAAAATTCTCCGTTCTGACGGGAAAGCATTTAAATGCCTTCATATATCTTATCTGTTGTTTAATATAAGAGTAATTCCAAATTTTGGAAGACTGATTTGAGAATTTGTTGGACCAAATAGTTCTTGCCAACCGCAAGATACATAGAGTTCGTAAGGTCGATGTTGTATTAAGCCTTTGCATTTAAGCTTGCTAAGCTCCTGTTATATAGACGGCTTACTCCATGATCTAACAATAGTGATGTACTCATCAGTTAAAGAGAAATGGGTACTGGAAATGAACACTAATATTCACAAGGAATGTTGCAATGTTGATTACTTCAGGGCTCGGCACTACACTAAGCTCAACATGACGCCTTGTATTGTTCTTACAAAAGGAATTTGCCGCTATATGAAACATATCCATAAACAAATACCTTCACTCTTTTTATTTGAAGTTCAAGAGATTCGATTGTATGCATATGCGCAGCCGAAGGATTTGCTTATACTCAACAGAGTGCAACAGGTAATTTTAATCCTAAGCTTTTAGCGCTCTAAGCATATTAAAAACCAATTTAAGTACACTAATACGTAACCAACTGCAATTTGTACTTCCCTGACGTTCCTTTCTATAATTTTAATGAAATACCCTACAACCAACAGCATTAAAATTTGCTTACCACATCCTAATCTAATTATTATTGGCAATTTCAGACAATTTCGGTTGCATTAACTTGTGCCCAATAAGCGCCGCCCACACAACACTGCTGCACACTTAATGCACTCTCACCAAACCTGACTCACTACATAATTGAGTAATGCAGATACCGTGGCGTATACGCAACCAAAATTTAATTAGTGTACACAACCACAACGCTATCCAAACAATTCAGTTGCTGTCGTTTGTTAAAAGCACTATCTAAATGCCAAGCGCAATGCAAAGAGCGCTCAAGGCCGTTTAAGAAAAACAAGTGCACACAACAAACAGCAAAATGTGGAAAACTATGTAGGTGTGAGTGCTTGCAAGAGTGTCTAGGGTAAAAATATTTTGTTATAAAACAAGCAAACAACAAATCATGTACGCTTGGTATTGGCGATTGTGCATATTCAAATCCATGTAATTTGCTGCTGTTTGCTTAGCCAATATGTAGATGTATGTGTTTTGCTGCATGTTTGAGTGTTTTGTGGTTAATCAAGCAAGGAATTTTATGAGGCAGTGATTTTTTGTTCTTCAATCCACCGAATTGGAAGCAAAATTATGTCCTAAGTACAGATAGTCGATCAGCTCACTGAGCATATCATTTGGCATTAGAGTAAGCGAGTAAATCGGTGAACTTTACTTTAGTACGATAAAAGCGAAAGGGTAACTAGAGTCAACTAAAGCCAGATTTAACTTACCTTTAGTTTGTAATAATACAGTTATGTTTCACAATGACAATTTAGATTAAAGAATATATTAATTCCTCACATAAGAATATCCTACGCAGGATTAAATACTTTGATTGTTTAAAACAATCACACAATAGGAAAGAACTATATGCATCCTTGCCTTAAATATACAAATCTTATATCTAAGGGCTCTGGAACCCATATGCATAAAAAGAACATCCATTTTAAGAGAACTTAATATCACATTTATCACGCAAGCCCTCCAACTTTGAGTCGAATTTCATCAAATTTTCATATTATATAACTTTCTATTAGAAGTAAAGAATTGAGAATGCGTTTGAAATTTATGGTTGGGACCTAATTTAACTTTCTGTGATAAAAAGAAAAATACTATATTCGTGTAAAATTTTCGTCAATTCATTGTTTGTACAGGATGTTTGGCAACAGAAATCCCGACAGATGTCGCCAGAGATAAATTAATATCAAAAACCTTATCTAAGGTGTTTCTGTTAAATTTTGTGTACGTAATTCAAATAAATTATCTGGAATCGCATTAGCGACTGTGTAATTGAACAATTGCAGTCTTCCGATTAGCCTTAATACCTAACCTAACCTGAGGACTTTCGGTCTATTGTTTTCGGACACAATAAATCTGCAATCAGCATATTCTATTTACCCATACGATCAACGAGCAAGAAATTATTTTGAAATTTTTAACATATTATATAAATTATGTATTGTATGTATGTATTGTATAAATTATGTATAAATTTTTTATTTTTAAAAATTTTAATTTACAAAGCAGCAAATGATTACTATTTCTTAACCTTCGATCTAAGTACAATCAATTTCAAAATTTCCTTTCATCCTTTAGGTGCTTTAATAGAAATAAATCAAAGCAAAACCTTAACCTTCACTATCACTATCACCAGCCAGATACGCTGTTAAAATTCTGTAAGCAGACTGATTTACTTTTGCCGCCTTTGCTGAATGCCAATGCCACAAAATCAATCAACATTTCATGAAAATAAGTAATTTTTCCACTTAAGCTTTTTTCAATTGACAACCCCGTCAACGTAGCGAACAGCAAAAGCCAGCGTGTTGCCAATGAGCGCGTAAATGTAAGTGACTGGGTACATGCCAACACAGTTAAAAATATATACAACGTACACTATGCCACCGTCCTCAACTAACCTTTGAAATAACCATCTGCAAACGGGTGTGTTTTGTAGACACAAGATTCTCGAGTGCAATAAAATTTAATGAAATTTTGTTGAGTGATTGAGAGTTGCTGAAATGTTTTCCACGCAACAAGATAAAAAGTAGCAATTAATTCTAAAAATCACATGGAGTGAAATGCATCGTACCTAATGATGTAACAATTAACGATTTAAGTTTAGTGTAATGAATGGTTGTAAAGAAGTTTTCAAATTGTATGAGAAAAAAGGATAAATGTTATCACGGTTTATAACAATTACGGTATGAGCAGATTATTTTTCCGTCCGATGAAAATGGATGTCTTCGAATGAGAACATCGTCATTGCCTAACAAAGATTAACAATCCCTGATATTTAATTTTACAGTATAAAATATCTGCGAGTCTATACAACGGAACCGCTGGTTTTGCGATATATTGAAATAGGTCCCGCTTTTAAAACAAAGAGCAAATAAAAATTATTACAAATTCAGAGTTTCGCTCCTGTGGTCTACAACTATCTCCTCGCTTAATCTTTTTACTCATCATGTCCATGATAGTTTGGTCGGAAGAAGAGTTTCGTTTTCTCTCACTCTCACTTCTTCCGATTGTACATACTTAGCTCCCATATATCGTCCACTATTTCTTTTTCCCCTAAAACATTCATAATGCTCTACAATATCTATAAGTAATAATAATAATCATAAATCTCTATAATATTTGTTATTTATATAACTGACGTCAAGTCAGTGAGCATTAGGCTTTGAGCATTGAAGCATTGAAAATTCTGACATATTTTTCATTAATGCTAGTATATGTTGTTTGCAGTAACTTTAAAAATCATATAGGCAAAAACATGGATTTACATATTTTTTCACACTATTAAATTTGTCAATTCTAGGTATTGATTAGGAAGACAAGAAATGTTTTACGCAAATTTGTTTAATATAGCTTTAGCAGTATGTGAGATCTGTACATGAAATATATAAGAGGACGGAGGCATTTTCTAACTTTATTGATGTATTAGTTAGAAGACTTTATAATTTTTCGCTTAGCGGCATTTTGTCGGTGTTGCAGTGGTCCAATTTTAGTTACCAGTTAGTTATCTGCAATGCCAATGTCTTCAGAACGCCAACGAACATGTGTACCAAGTTTCACCAATTTTTACTCAAGGTGTCGCTTGCACAAACGGACGCACAGACGTACAGATGGATGAACAGACTCCCGGAATTTAATTAGTCTCGTCATCCTAATCATTTCATATATACCGGATATCATCCGGAGTTGCCTTGCCTTTATTTAAAGTACTGTTAATACACTGAAGATTATGATTTGCAAAATTTGTTATTTTACAATGACAGAGTTTCCCCTCACTCCACAACAAAGACAAATTTTCTCAATTCGCTGTTATTTGGAAACTACTTTGATTTATCTTTATTCATATGAATATCCATAAATGTGCGAGTGAATGTGTGTGCAGATGTTTGTAATGCATATTAGCTTTGTGCCCGTGCATTACTCATGTTGCATGCCACATTTCATGTGGAATAAGCTCATTTACGCCTTTTGCTGCACAACTACACAGTCAAAACAAACAAGAAAATCAAAAACAAAATAGAAAACAGAAAACAGAAAACAAAACAACAAATATTAACAAACTGCGGAAGAGAGCCATAGGAAGGATCACCTTGTCGTACGAACAAGTTATGTTTACACACATACGCACATACATATATAGTCATAAAAACCGAACGTGCTATGTTGCACAAGCAAACACAGACATGCAAAATTTTGTAATAACAACAGCATGTGTCAGCAACTGCACATACTCTGCATGCAGGCAAACAGTTGTGCTTTTATTTGAATAGGATATATTGTGTAGCATATGCACAGGCGTGTTAACATGTGCCGGCAGTAGCTGTGCATTAAGTCTTGTCTATTTGAGCTTTCTTATTTCATTTACATATAATATTTTGTTTGGATTTCCTTTTCATAGCTGCAAACTTTTCAATCATGCATTTTTATAAGCACAAAAAAAGGCGAAAAAACTTCAAAATGAAAGTTAAAATTTGAAGTAAAGTTCAATTACCTTATATTTTCGGATAGTAGAAAATTTTCAATGAACAACCAAAACTATTCTTATATCTTTAACTATTACAGTGACTCCTTTAATGAAGAACATTTCAATAATGCCTGAGTATTCAAAATAGAAAGAGCATATTTTCTTTCTTAAAACTATGCTCTTTGGTCAATTTTTTGTCTTCAATCGAAAGGTATTGCTTTTCATTTTTTTCTATTTCAAATACGCTCACGAATTAGTTAAAAACATTTTTCTAAATGAAAAAACCGAAGCAATATATTCACATATATACATATATATCAACAATTATTGTACTTGAATACACTTGAATTGCAAAATTTATATCTACACATACATTTATATGCCAACATATGCTTGCAAAATGTAAATTTCATACAATGAAACTTAATTTTAAATTGAACAAGTAAGAAAAAACAAGTTCGGGTGCAGCATTACTTTCTTTCGCATTACTAGGTTCACACAGAAGGACGGAGATGCTTATACGGGATGCTTATATGGGAGTATATGGGAGCTAACGGTAAGTGTGTACCGATTTCACACATCAAAATCATTATCATAAGTGGATGACGTCACGCCCGTTGTACAATTTTTAAACTGATCCCGATATGGCATGCTGTATCCTGTGCTGACCTGTAGTCAAATATCTGATGTTTCTGGCATTATTATATAGGCAGTCAGCCCATACACTTTCTATAATTTCGAACACAAATATTGCACGAGAAATGCGCCAGTTATTAGACTATGGCCTGAAATGGCGAAATGCAGTGTTTCCACCAAGTTGACACAGGTCTAGTTGTTTATGATATATAAGCCATGCCCACTTTTCAAACATTTTTAAATATATGCTAAGCCTGAGTTTAGTTGCTTAATTGATTTCTGAATTATAACACTTCATATTTTTATAAATAAGACCACTTTGTGGTTGTGGCGATCAGATTCCGCTCGTTCTGATGGGGATGATGGGTCTGATTCCGCGAGGAAAAGAACACGTGTTACAAGTTTCAAGAAGTTATCTCAATTTTAATGAATTTATTGCTTTCACATCCGGATACATTACTATATCAATTATTAGCATTTTTAATCCCTTTCCAGTATCTGGTACGGGGACAAACTAAGTCCACAAAATGTTTCTCGATCTATAAACACATGCTTTTCACTCTGACTTTTCACTATGATAAGTTCATGAGTGGCAAAAACTCTTCCAAATTGTGCTTCAATATTGCTTTTTGATCACCTATTTGTGGTTTTAGCGAAAAAAAAAAACAAAAAAATTCAAAATTACTGCAGTTCCAGCAATTGTTGAAGTGTTACGTAATTTTTATATTTGAGGCGGTTGTCAAGTATCAGATTACAAAAAAGTAAATTCTCACATGTCATCGATATACTTTCTTAAAGGTGTTGAATTTCGTCGTTACTTCCTTTAATCTCATTTTTCAAACCTCGAATAACATATGTTAAACACATATTCAAATTTCAAAAAAGGGAATAAATATTCTGTACCCAAGAAAGGAAGAGTGTGTGTGAGAAACACTCGAAACATTATTTACTTGCTTCTAACCTTTTTGATGCAATGATTTTCTCTATGTTGTTTGTACTTCATTGTGAGGAATTGTAGACGTTTCCTTCTCATGTTAAAATCTTTGCTCAATTTGCTATATATAATTCTTTTTGGTAATATCACGCATAGTTTCCTTGCATACCTAACCCAGCAGCTTAAAGCTGTATTTGTATTATCAATTGATTTTCATAATATTTATCAGATTTAAGTTAAACTGTAGGCTCTTTCAGAGGACATTTAGATCGAAGAACATTGTAGTTTTTCCTTCTATCCCACCGAGGAACTTTTAATTTACTTATAAAATTCACTATGAATTCAAATACTTCAATATTAGAGATGGTGAACATTTCGTTGCCCTGTCTCCCATTGTCTCCCATTGTCTCCCATTCGTTCCCACTATTAAAATATGTTTTTTATTAGTTCGGTTATGAACCTTATATTCCTGGGCTGAAAAGTCTTTGGCATTTGGTGAGGTTGTGCCCCAAACCAAAATTCTCTGTCCTTGTCTTGGAGTACTAACCTTTACTAAAATACTGTTAAAATTTCAATGAATACATCATTACACACCTGAGTCCAATCGATAACAGTGGTAAACAGTTTTTTTTACGATTCACACGGAATTATTTTCAACCTCTAACTCGAATATGGTGAAACACTCAGTAAAGAAGATTACTTTTGATTTGGCCATTATTTGGTCGATTGGCCGTCGAACTCAAAGTAAGGCAATATCCTTGGTCAAAGGTTTTTCAATCCATGCGATACTCCACATTAATTTAACTTGTTTATGTTTTTATTACTACAAATTAAGATTGTATTAAGCTTTAACTGGACTGAATTCTATGAGACACTTCCGTACAAGGTTGCATACGACGCATACGACGCATACGGTTCTTTGTTTGTGTTTATGGCACACACAATGGAGAAAGCTTCTCTGGATGAATGTAACCAAAAAAGGCGCAAGGTGGGTCTGGGTGTCAGCAGCAAGAACTGAACAAAAGTATTTGAAACTTGTAAAATGGTCACCTACAAATAATATTATAAAATTAAAATATTAATTTAATTTTGAATATTTATATTATTTGCGCTATTTGTATCCTCCATCAATGCCATATAAGCACAGCAAATGTTACTCATACGATCTCTCGTTATTGAAATATATTTCTTTGAGAAGTAAATAGGTTAAATATTAATGTTAAAAAGTTAGCTTGCAAAATAATAATTGCAATGAGAAATATTTAACTCTTGAAGCACATAGGTTATAAATATCTTACCTTATGTTCTACATTATTATTTCATTGATCAAATAAATACTAATTACCATATGTAACGCAAAATTATTGTTTTTTTTTTCCACAATAATGTGCTATTGCATATACATAAACATATTGCATATATGCATATACATATTAAATATTAAAAACTTTCTCCAATTCAAGTTGCACATATTAATGAAATATGGTATACTAAAGAATCATACATATTTTGAGGCATTTTAATAAATTCCCATGAGCAATTTTTTCTGGAAGCAGCTATAGCAGCAAGTTTCTTCTACAATTAAAAATCACTGAGCGGATCCATATGTGTGTATTCATATGCGCGTTGCATATTTTGTGAGAGCAAATACTTGTTTTATTGCACGCGCGAAGGATAATAGACAAACTATTAAGTGTAGCAGCGGGAGTGCGCCAGATAAGCGAACTGTCTAACAGCTTAAGGCCTTGCGCCATGTTGGCATTGTTGCAAGACTTTTAATTGAAATACTAATGAATATAATTAATTCAAAGGCAAAGCTCATGTTGATGTTGATGATGATGTGGCCGTCGGTGGGTTGGTTGAATTGAATGTTAAACTGACAAAAGCCCGAGTGTATGCTTTTCGAGCGGTTCACTACACAGCTAATTGACACGCTGTGCATAGCTGCGCTAATGGAAAATGGATGAGAAGAGAGTGCCTTATAATTGGCTTGTGTAGCGGTTGACCGACTTTTATGCGAGTAAACACATACATATATGCAGGCGGTATTGTAGACTTTGAGTGGACACAAGAGTGTTCGCAACTGAAAACAAACATATATAATGGCGAGAGTTTAATGCGAAACAACAACGTTGCTGAATCACGGCTTTTCCCATTGCATTTATCCAGATTATCAGGTTGTCGCCTGAAGTACTACCTCTGATAGCTTAATGTAAGTAAGTTTAATACAAATAAACGATAGTCTAACAGAGATCTGCGTCTACTTGTTTATCGTTCATAAAAAGGAAAGAGATATAATTCCAATTTTTCTATAAAATGTCACGCGGTAAGCTCAAGCATTCTAGAAAATCTTTTATGCCTGCTAAATTGCTTACAACTTAGAATTATCATTTTACTAAGCCTCAGTAAGGGTGTCAACTTACCATATCTTATAAATTTCTCTAGAATATCAAATCCCAGAAAACATATCCTCGATCGTTTGGGACTTAAATTGCATTACATAATAGTTGGAGAGTAAGACAGTAAGATACAACTGGAATATCTACACTCTAATCTCTGACTATACAGTATAACTCCATATTTTCAGGGAAATCCAGCAGATAAGTCAAGGCAGCAAATTATCTCTTGATCTAAGCTTATATACTATATAAATGCCATATTTCTTCAAGCTATAGCCATCCAAGAGAATCTACAAAATAAACGTCGTATCTTCTACTGGGTAGAGGATTTTACTTTTTTCGCGGTATCAGCTAGTGTAATTGTCTATCAACAAGCGGTTATGAAAAATAACCGATTTAGCTAGTTCTGTTTACGAAATATTTGCGTGCATCACAATATACACCATCCATAGAGGAGAAATTATGAATAATGAATAATCTGGCGGACTACGAATCACAAGGGGTACCGAAAACATAGGGCTTGTTAAAGCGACCATAAAGCGAGCGAACAACAATACTCTCTGCTCTGACACTTTAACTCTAACTATAATGTTCTCAGAACTACTTTAAATCACATTCTTCGCAAAGACTTACATTCTCATTCACTCAAAATAGAGACGAAAAAGAAAGTTTTGCCTCAAGATGTTGTTGTAGCGACGTCAGATATTCCTTAAATATGTTTACAGAATTATGTTGAGATGGCAGTCTCTGTTCAAATAAAAATTCCGGTCTGTTCCGGTTACGTAGAACCGACTGTCGTTGGAACGGTAAGCTTCAAGGTCTTGATCGCTGGGCCACAAAAATTTAATGGAATAACAATGGTAAGAAGGGAACAACCCCAGAGGGTTTTCAATTCAGTTTCATTTTTTATTTCATTAAAGCAATTTATTTCGTCCTATGAAAAATAAAGACACTTTTGGTGGACCAACAACAACAGCTGGGGTAGCTCAATGGCAGTGTTTATTGTTCGGTAAGTATTTCTTAAATCATTTGAAAATGTGAAATTGTTACAACACAAAAGTTCTTAGAACTTTCCTGTTGTAGTTACGCAATTGATAGTAAAGTTTTGGAGTTTCGACAACTTTACATTTGCCGCTTTGAAATCACAGCGACCGCAATATGGCACGCAAAGATTTCCAGTTGAATAAATTAACAACTCACAAATGAGTGAAAATTCTTAAAAACATCTGGTCTTTCAGATGAATTACTTGCCGCTTGGGGTCATTTCTTCTTTCATAGCTTAACAGTGTCTACTTAATATTCAGACTGTGTGAATTTTTGTTGCTGAAATAATAAGAGCTGCCAACCGCCTCAACCCACCCCATCAATCACTAATGGTTTTAACTTTGAAATTTGAAAGTGACAGAGTGGATTTTCTATACTTTACTCAGTTGGAAGTTTCAAGTTTACTTCGTTGTCAGCTTAATCATTCACTCAAATAATAAAATGATAAGTAATTAAATGCTGATGCGATATCAGCTAACTTTAAAGAAATTAGGAAATTCCTGTTAGATTATTAAATGGAAATTTTTGGGAAGACAGTAGAATTGATTTGGCATTTACAGCACTTTACATGTTTCTTCTTGTGTCAATGATAATCAAATTAATATTAATGATGCTTTCTCCCTTGTTGAACGAAATGGAGCGTCCTACGAGTTTTAGGCCCTCTCCGAACTACCAACTGGTTTCATGGACTTTTTAATGACGAAAATACGTTTTGAGATTGGAAGTTTCTTAGTTCAGATTTATTTCTCGCTCACACATACTATGTATGTGTAAATATAATGATTATATGTATTATATATATTATATAATTAATTCATTATATAGATTAATTATTGTATTATAATATAATATATATATATATATATCGTATATCGTATATATATCGTATCGTATATATATATATATATATATAATCGATTTAACCAGTATATTTCATCCAGTTATGTCATTTGAATATGTTTTACAGAATTCCAGTACCTTTGGCAACAAAGTAAGCGGTGAAGCACAAAGATGTCTCCACTGTTTAATACCATTCACCATAATACAGTTATAATACAGCACACTTAAGTTTGTTATTTTAAACATTTAGCATTTGGAATTAATTTTTTAAATATTCCAATGGAAAACAGTTAGATGTAAGTACGAAAAGTATAAAATGAAGCCAAATAAATCGTTTTTGATTTCTAGGTAAACCAAAATTGGATATCTTTAAGCTCAACCTAGGTATATGAAAGATAATTGTTGGTAGATGTGGATATATTATCAGAGAATAACAGTTAGGCGCAGGAATCAAGAGTCAAATGTGAACGCTGAAGAACGGGTCCTTAGTAACCGCAAATCGAAAGTTTGATACCGTGTTGCCCTTTCGTTGATAACATTTGGTCGGAGAGCAACAGGGCAACAGAGCAACTTCAAAACTGAAAATCTTTAAAATCCACTTTTTAACTTAAAATGTTTCTATTTACCCGATCAATCTGCGAAAGTGACCAATCCACTTGAAAGTGTAATTTATCGTGCTGCATATTCTCAACCCACTGCATTTCAGTTTAAATCGATTTTGAACCACTTTAACCCTATAGCAGCATTACTTGCTTTGTGTAAATTGTTGCTGTTTAGTAGCCGCTAATTACAATAAAATGTGCGCGATAAAGCTGATTTGGACAACAATATAATGAAAACTGGACTCAATGACAATGACAATGACAATGACACAATTATAAATGATTGTGGATTGTACTCACATACAAGAGAAAAAAAATTTTGTTTTTAAACCAACTCACATTCGTCAGCGGTTTAAACTAATTTCTTAAAATTAGAGCGGTTCGATTGGATGGCTTAAAGGCGCACGACATTTGGGAGTCAAGGGTTTTAGTCAACGAAACAATGCAAATTGGTAGATCGCTAAAAACATGAGGCACATAAAATGATATATGGAACAAGGGAAGATTTATTATATTATATTATATATTATATATATTATATTATTATATATCATATATATTATATTCTATAATTAGGATCAAATTTAATTTCGGGGGTCGATCTGAAGCAGCGTCTACTAAACGAACATTGCAAATATGTCTAGCTGTAATAACCCAATAACCTCCCTTCGACGAACCTTAGTCCCGACGAGGTTAAGCACATCATCAATAACTATAACTAGACAAAATTAATGATATTATTTCGCTACTGCAACCTAAACTCTGAATATAGTAAGATAGTAATGTAGTTAGATAGAAAACAAATATAAGGAGTAGAGAACGTCTCAAATTTCCCTTCTGCCATTCGGAGATTTCTTATCTGATATTTGCTAATACCAATTTTTTTTTACCAGATTCCTGAACGGTCACAGGACTCTACTAAGCCGATTTGTTGGGCGGATTCGATGGCGAATTGCAGAAATAACGCTACAGAGGCCTACTGTGCAATCCTATAAAAAGCGTGTTTTTCGGATAGGTTAAAGAAGTTGGAGCATCACTGGGCCAAGTGTATCAAGCTAAAATGGAAATATGTTGAGTAATAAATCATAATTTTTCCAAAATTATTGTATTCCTTTTATCGAACCACCCTCGTTCAAAAATCAGTGAACTTCATTAGCAAGCGTTTGGTTGGGTGTAGCAATAAACAAACGTAGGTGCAGAAGATAGTGAAAATTAATAAATTTTCAATTTCGGTTTAAAAATTTACACATGAACAAGAATCAAAAAATAAATAAAAATAAAAAATTTTTTAAATAAATTTTAAGTAAATTTTAAGTAAATGTCCAACTCACCACAATTATTTATTGTATAATTATTTACTATATAAATTAATTCTTAGATGGAAAATATTTTTTAAAATTTGCCAGATTCATATGTACATACATACTCACTTTGAGTATATAAAGGTACGTATTTTCCTTGTTGCTGACACTATAGCGCTTTTAATAATTGCAAATAAATATATTTGACTCGTTCAAAAGCCAAAACTGCGCATAAATCAAAATAAATATACACACCGAGCATAAGGTTTATATTTACATAAATAAATACGTATATGTGTGTGTACATGTAGATGTGTGAGCAAACAAATCGAAATAAATACGAACCGGCAGAACGTACACAAACAGCAAATAATGGCAACACAAATTGTTGAGACGGTAATGGTTCCAAAAGGGACATGCGATGACAATTAACAAACAATACAAATACAAATTTACACAACAATACATATTTATGAATGAAAATAAACGAAATGGACAAACTTGGCAGCCGACCAGCAGCCAAATGAATATTCACACTTATACATATATACTAAATGTATATATAAATAAGCGAGCACTGACATAAAGTGCGTATATACAGTTTAAATGTTAGGCAACAACGAAAACAACAACAACAATATGGAGTATTTTCACAACTTGGCATACAATTGAATTTAATAGATGCATAATGTAAATGAAAAAAGTGCTCATAATTATTTAATAATTTCCTTGAAATGTGTATTCGTACATATATAATTCTGAACGCTGTGAGCTATTAAGGAGATATATGAATATTTAACAAGTGAACGAGTAATTGTTGAATTTTTAAATTTGTATGAAATACGAAATAAGAATTTTAATGCGTATAAATTAAATTAAAAATCAAAGTGACGCACATTCATACCTAAGAACTGGTTTCTGAGCGGCGTACATGGCGTATGAGTCATATCAAAATGCCAACTAGTAGCCATCCTCTGCATTAGCGATCATTATACGCGGCTTTCGGAAACGTCAGGAGACTGTCGCAGCCATAACTGTTTGCTTTATTGTTTATATATTTCACTGAGTGGCCTCGCAGGATTCAGTTGATGCGATATTTTCAAATAATCACATCACGTTTAGCGGCAAGGAATTGCACAGTGTACGTTAAGATAAACGCTTATCAATTATCTGGGGTAAATTTAAATTAAAAGCTGTGCTTAGAAAATAATACAAATATTTTGAATTTTTTTCTTTTTCTCTATTCTTCTCTTTTGATGCACAGGATGACTACGTAGATTATGTGACTACTATTCGGTGGGTTGTGAGTTAAAGCGCGGGCCAAGACGCAAAAATAAATTCATGCAAAAAGGTTTTTGTAATAGCTTTCAACTATCGGCAGAATATATCTAACATGTAAGTTTACTTAGGGGTTTTGAAAGCTACTCATAAAAGCTTATCCGTCGTTTGAAAACGATGTTATAATCGCAATTGTCGCATTGTTTCGAAAGTTTCGCATCGGTAATAAGAGAGGAGGGGGTAAATCAAATATCTAGCAGTAAACTAAATACCTAGTAAATACTTAATACATATATTTTTATATAAAGCCCAAAAGTTAAGTTACCTTACCATAATGACTGAATAAGACACGTTAAAATACCTTCAATAAAAGATTTCACTTAAGGATACTAGAACCACGTTTTATAAATATTTATCCAGATTGATGCATATATTATATATATTCTTAGAGAAATCAACAAATCTTACGGTGAATCGAGATATTGCCTACAGTTGCTCTACTCATCTATAGGTACAATGTTAGAATACTAAGTTCGGACAGGCTAGCTAGAAAAAGGAGAGTTAGAAAAAGATGGAGTCGCCTCTCTTTTCTATAAGACTTTTACAAATGTGAAGTTTACGTTGTTGGACAATTTGCACACATGCAAAAAAAAATCTGAAGATGTAATAATAGGGCATGCTTAACAAAAATTTGTGATAAGATACAAATATGATTATCTACCCCGTAAAACGTTTCATGTTCATGTCTGTATTAGCCGAATTTCGAACCGTCACGAAGTCATTTAGGAAGTGAAAGCCGTTACTGGGGTAAACTGAATTCAGAGCAGCCTATCATTCTCTAACTAAGGTCAATCGATCTTGCTAATGGAAAGATATGACATTCCCTGAAGAAGTGAGTAATTTGTAATTTCTTTTTAGTATAAACTTAACAATGATAGGAGTAACGATCTTACATTCATAATCTTGGAAAGAAATCTACATTTAAAGCCGACTCCTCAGACTTTTTATGAACTATTATTAGATTTTACAACAATAGGATTTTCTTTTCACAGTACTAAGTACATACATATCTAAATTTAGCTACTAATATTACTACACTTCCAACTGCATTGGATTCCTTCAAAACTTCATCATTTGATTTCATTACTAGCCTACATAGTCTACAACACAAATTACTGTAGAAATGCTCCCGGTCGACCGCTATTTAACAAAATCAGCACACAAAATTCAGAAAACCTTTATAAGAAGTTATTGGGAATAACCTCGAGTGCACATAAATTTGATAGCAAACTTTGACTACCACTTATGTAGTTCATTGTTAAATGTGTGATATAGAAATACATATGTAGGCACATATATACATGCTTATTTACGCATGCAATTAATGTGTTAGTTCAATTATATATAATTTTGCTCGCAGCTTTCTGGCACAAACTCTTCTCTACTTAATTACTGTTGTTGCTGTCTAATATGTGGGAAGAACAGTTATCTCCCTAGTTATGCAAAGAGATGCTAAATGTGTGCAAATATTGTATGCACGTGGCGTCACCTGAGCAAGTTGTATTCTTGATTTTGTTTGCTGAAACACATAAGATGAGACTAAAAGGTATTCGGTGAACTATTTAACCACAATATGTATGTATTCACAAATTGTTGTATATTTATAGACATGCAGGTGTTCTGAATAAGGCAACAGCAATGGTATTGTGTACTAGGTAGTTTTGGAAGCGCCTTGAAGCTTTTAATGCCAAGTCGAATTAAATACATTGGAAGAAAAACGCAGTATTATTCGACGCTGTGCGAAGTAAGAATGCCGTAGATGATATTAATATTGTAGCAAACGAAGGGGTTCAATATCGTGTTATATAATACCTACGCAAAGATAGTTAATTTTTTTTTTATAAAGGCGAATCTTAAAAAATCAAAACAAATTAAGAAGAAAAAGAATTTGTAAGTTGCCAGATCTTTAGAAACGAGGATATATATGAGAGTCTAGCAAAAAAAATACGCTATGTGGATTAAATTAAAAAGAGTGAATAAATAATCAGACACCGCACTGGTGCTTTGGACTCTACGTTCCGCTTGAGAATTAATTGCAAAGTTTTAGACAATTTTATATGCGGCAATAGGTGCCGTCAATAGGTAGAAGCAAACCCAAGACCTTCAAGGCATTGGTAAAACCGAAAGACAAACAAAAATGTAACGTTACTTGTGGTTTTGTTTTGCAAAGGAAGGAAGAAGTGAAACACTTTCCTGAACTCGCCCAAAAACCTCTGCGCAGCAATTTGAAGTTCATCAATTTATTTTCGTTTAACTTCAACTCGTAAACTGTAAGCAACCCGATGTGAAGGTGGATGGGATGCATTATGATTAAAACATAAATTTAGCAGAAATATTTCATTATGTTAATGTGACGTTTAACCAACTCTCTCAGTCCTCACTTTCGCTCTCCTACAAAAACAACTGCGAATGGTTCCCAGCGCCACTTGTTGCCACAGTAACATTCGTAAAAGTTTGGCACTCTTATTTCCACTCTTATTGCCACTCTTTTGTCAGCAAAACACCACACAGTGTTTCCATTATACACAAACAGTGGACACTCGAATACATTGAAAATGAAATTCAGACAATTCATTTTCCTTCTTTTTTTTGGGGAAGTGTGAAAAGTGCCTTGATATTCACTTAAAACATTCTATATATTATTAAAAAATTACAATAACGTAAGTAAGAGAGAAAGTCCTCAATATTACTCAATAACGACCTTACGAATAGGATGACCTCGTAGTGGAAATTCCCACCGAAACTATCTGTCAGATCACAGAAGTTTTATTTGTATTTATGCCGGAAAAGTGGAAGTGGAGGCGGAGGATAATAAAAGTAATCATGCTTATCATATCAGATATGCCCTATGTTTCAGATCCATCAATCTAGCCTCGTTTAATCAATGGTATGGAGAATATAGTGGCTAATGAAATCAGGACAACTACTCTGAGAACAAAACCACTGCCCTCAAAACGAACACACAGATGGGTTAGTAACCCTAGCAGAGGGAAATTTGAGAGTACACTCTGTGATATAGTTCAAAGTGCGAAAGTGCGGTAAGACGCATAAGCAATAAGATACCATAATGAAAGTGGGCCTCTTACAAGACACTATTACCAGAACGGCGAATTTCATAAAAAAAAAGGTTAACCATAATTCTGGGTAGCAAACTCAACTGGGTTGACTCCATTCTAAATAAACACTCTACGGTGGTATAACTCAAAACAGGAATTGTTGCAGGGATAGTGAGATCCCAAACCGCGCTATTTGTTGACATGGGAAAATTTTCTAATCCTCGGGCAAGATGCCAAAAGAAAACACAAAGTCCTCGGATCGTTGTACGCATATAAGGAGTACATTGCCTATATTTTGGGTCTCCTAGCGTGCTGGAAATATATGAGATAATGTAAACAGATTTGACAAAACAGACTACAGATCGCAGCGCGCAAGCGTTAATAAATTTGTTTCGAAGCACTTGATATCCGAAAATGTTCAAACACGTCTCCCAGGCTCCAAACAACTTTATGGGGCTAAAGTTGGTGTTTAGAAAATACTAACAATTAATTTAATGCATTAAGCTTCACAAGTCACATCACTTGGTATTATATTCTATTAGTTTATTAAGTTAAATATAAAACATTCAGTTAGAGAGAGATAATTTAGGGTATGCTTCGGCAATAAATTAATAATTTGACTAATGTGTGTATATGCATATACATATATACCATCAATTAATATTTATCTGTGTATATTCTTTTTCGAACAAATTCGAACTTATTAAAATAGTATTTATATTTGAAATATATATTTGACGCCGACTTGAGAAAATGCAGAAATTTGATTGGGATGAGAAAAACCGACAGGAAAATTAAAAATGGATTTAAGCCACATTAAATAAAGGAGGTAAGGCAAAAGGAATAAATCATGATGCTACTCGCTCGGAAATTGCGAGCTTCTACCGGGCATAACCTGAATGCAGTCTATATGCATATATACATATGTAAAATATAAGCACGCATGCAAAATGTTTGCAATCACTTTCTTTTTCATTACTTCGTTTCCTTTCCACAGTTATGGGACGATTGTCATTTTTTATTGTTAATATGTTTTTATTTTTCCACATGGTTATTGTAAACAAAATTAAATTGAATTAGATTATTATTGCTTCCTATAAAACGAATATTAGTTTTAAATTTGAGTAAGGTGAAAACTTTGAAGAAGAATTATCATCGTTTTTAATGACAAAAATTAAAAGCAATGCAAAAAAGTTTGAAAAGTGAACGAAAAAATGTTATAGTAGATCTAGGAAGGGGCGACACTAAAATTTAATATTCTTACCGCAAACTACAAAAATATTTAGATATGCATATATATTGTAGGTAAGCATTTATTTATTTCTAATAATCTAGTATTCATTACTTAGCGCTTTGATTGCTTATTTTTATAAGTACATACTCATTTACATGATGAACATTTTATCTTTGCTTATGGCATCATATCATACTCACATTATTTATTTACTATTATATATACAATACATATTTTTTAAAAATTCGCAAACAGCTTTATCCGAAAAGAAATTAAGTCTCGCTTAAACTAAACTTATTATTCAACAATAAATTAGCGTACAAAATATATTTCTCATATTTGCAATTAAGCTTGGTGCGTGCATAAGTATTAGAGAAGGTATATATATGTATATATACTACTATAATACTATATATATATATATATGTATTGTATATGTATATGTATGTCTCACATACATTTTGTGTACAAACATCAACAATTCTACGCCTTTTATGCTTAAAGTACTAAAAAAAAAGCCAATACTATGAATTTTAATTAACGACTCTTGGGATCAACATTTCTCACAAAAATCAAATTGTATGTTTTATATACATATACGCACATATGTATACAGACTTCATGGAAGGTTTGTATGTACATATGTGCTTATGTCTTTATTTTGCCAGCGTTAATTTATATTTTAGATATGCTAATTGCTTTTAAGTCAAGAATTTTAATTATCATGCGTTTTTTCTTATAGTATTTTTTTACTTTTTGTTAATGTTACATTAATCTTTTGTAATATATGGTTACTTAGTTATTATCGCTTTGGTGCTATTTTGTCGGACATGTTTAAAACATGCCATCCGCGTGTCCCACCGGTATCAATATAATCAAAAATATCACGAAATTTCGCATGACCAACTTCCAGTCATTGGGCACTGCATATGGCAGCAGCGTTTGCGTTATGCGATGCACTTCGTGCGATGCGCATACGAATATGAACGACGTTACGATCATGTTTAGTGTGGGGAAGCCAGGTAGAAGCACTAGTACGCCATGCCGATCAGCGGCTAGCCAAATGTGATATTGACAAATGAACAACTCCAATGATATGCGACCGAACCACGCGAAGAAAGTAGAGTAGCGCGTGCGTAATATGCCCGATATATTTCGCAATACAATGTAGCCCACAATTGGTATGAAGACAATGTACGAGTGTATCTCTTCGCAATCCTGTTCGTTGCGGCAGAGAAAAGAAAATGTCGTGTAGAAACAAACACCAAGAAGAGCAAGCAAAGTTACGGTAATGGATGTGCGCCGTGCAAATAGATTGCCATGATTATTGTCATCGAAAATGCTATATTTTTGTGCGATGTGAAAGCAAGCAGCCGAAATCATACCAAAAGTTACAGTATAACGATCCAATTTCCACTGGTACCACCATTCGTGTATATCGTCGTCGGTACTCACAAATAACGCTTTCCATGGACGTGTGAGAAAAATGCGTTCGAAGAAAACTTCCGACATAAAGAGTATAGTGATGACGCTGAAACAGCCTATGAATTTGGCAACCAAATACAAATAATGCAAAGGATGCGAGTCCACTGATTGCGCGCTGATTCTTGGCGGTAGTGATAATACAAAATATATAACGAACATCCAAAACGTAAGTAACGGCACAAAATAGTAGAATTGATAAGGTCGATTCATGCAGAAACAAAGAACGACTGTAACGAAATTCAAGCGAAACATGACTTGAAAGAAACGCACAAAGGCAGAGTTTCCACCAGTTTGCCACATATAACTAAAATGAGAATAGCCCGTGATGAATAGATAGCTGCTGATAAGTAGTTTAATATGCATATGTATAGGAAGGACCCGATGCGCTCCGGTCATGTAGTAGATGAGTACAACAAGCATAATCCAACCTTTCAATTCATCAGTTTGGTCGCGATTCAGCACTTTTGTAAAACGTGATTCTTCGGTGAAGAATATACCTAATGCATATACATAGCCTACAGGTATCCAGAAACTAAACTCCGAGTAGTATTTATTTTCCTTCATGAAAAAATTGGTACGATCGCATAGATAGAAGTAGGCCATAATAATGCCAAGCATAGCTAGTGGTGTAAAAAAATCCGTTATAGACAGAGCAAATGACGTTGAACCGTTTGACAACGAACCCGTCAGTGTGACGCTGGTAGGGTGTAGATTCTGGTAGCTTGGTATTTGCGTTAGCGGAGTGTAAAATGTATGCCCACGCAAATGTAGCAACCATCGGCGTAGTAACATTACGAAGACCAAAGTAATACTAAAAATATTTATATAATTGTGTATCAAGTATAAATTATAAATTCATTTTTGACCTACCACACACCAAACATAGCGTAGGAAACAATCTGCAAAGTAGTAAAGGGTTCTGCGCTAGCGCAACATGTACCGTCATTGTAATTCATATAGTCGTTGCAGTACATATTAATCAAAATTTGCACCTCGTGGCGCAACCCTAAATCACTCAATCTGAAACCCTCAACTGCGCTGTCGACCATTCCGTTTGCTATTTGCCATGCTGCCTCCCATACGATTGCATCAGAATAACGGAAAACCGATAAGGCAGCTTGGTTTAAACGATCAATGTCGTCATTCACTACTGCTTTCCAAGGCGTCTGTGCCACCTTCTCCTCGTTAATGCGATCTTGTAGTTTCCATAACACTTTTGTCTTATGCGCTACTAACTTGTCGAATGGCACGACCAGACGCGTTAGATTGACTGTAAATTGTTTTATAAGTTCATCTGTTACATTGCCAGCAAGAAAGTTGCGATATGTAAAACCTAATATGAGGATCACTGGTAATTCTTTTACATCTTCTAATTTGGTTAGGGTGTCTAGCAAAGCCAGGTTCACTTGGCTAGTATATATATAACTTGCGCGCATATTAAGCTGTCGCTCTTCGAAATTGTCATCTTTTGGCACGGCCAAAATAGTTGAAGATATATTGTCATCGTCACTGGGGTGCAAATGATTTATGAAACTTTGGTAAAGCTTTCGCATACTCTCATCACCAATGAATACAAAATGGTTGCGATAACCCCAAAATGCTAAATAACGGAGACATCGGCGCGTATCCCTTAATATATATATAGAAATATAAGAAAATTTACAATTTTAAATAATCAAGGTAAAGGGTAATGATTTTTGTCGCGTGGTTTTATTATTAGTGCTTAACGACTCAAAAGAATAGGTATATATATAAATAGAGTGTACTTACGTTTCAGTATATTTATGCATCATACAACCATAAGGTTGCCATTCATTATCACCTTTGAAACGGCCTTTAGATAACAGCCATTGACAGGAATCGCTCCCTAGAAGTTATAAGAGATGAGTTATAAATATACATATAAACATTTTTAATAGGTTTCATTAATTAGGTTTCATTAACTCAAAAGCAAAGTCTTACCATATTGCCAATTTAAAATACCATGATATGCGACAAACCCAAGGACTAACAATAGTGCCACTTTTTTAGCATTAGTCGCAGTCAATTGTTGAATGAGATGTTCCGCCTTAGTGGGTCGCGGCGATACGGAGGCATCACAGTTTAATGGATTCAATTCTAAAACTTCGCTCATTTCTCGAATTTTTCGACACTTTCACTTAACACTTTTCACTTAAATTTAATTTCAAACCAAAAATGTACATTTTTTTTTCGTGGAAAAAGTATTTCCAATTTTTCACACATAAATTTTCTATCCTAACTATGGAAATGCAATGAAATACATATAAATGAATGCGGAAAGAAAATTCTTTTTACGCTATTTGTTTACACACCTTCCGGGGAGTGAACAGCTGACAACCAGTGAGGACAAATTTAACAAATGAAGGGTTCAAAAATTGTTAACTTTAAATAAAACTAAATGTAATTATTTTTTTTGAAAATTAAACTTTCTATATAACTTAAAGTTTGTATAAATCAATTTCCCAATTAACGATGTTCACCAAATATTCCTTTTTTGTAATGATATTTAATTTTAGTTGCATTTTAAGATTCGAGCCCATACAGCCCTTAAGTACATGTAAAACTTGGTATCACTGTTTATTCTAGCCAATTTTGTATATTTGTTTGTGGTGTTCTATAATTTTGAAGTAAACAAATTTTGAACGTGTAATAAAACATCTTATATGATATTTTAAAAAAAATAATACACTAATGCGTGATTTGCACAAAGTCTTGGCATTGTTTGACGAAGAATCAGCAATGGATTATTGTGCGGAATTCGACGAAATGAAATCCGTATTACTTTACTGTAACAAACATGTGAAACCACTTTCTAAAGTATATTTCCGCGGCGGTAAGTTTTGACTGATTACTAATCATTTAAAAAGGATTAAAAAATAATAATAATATTGATAGGCAATGAACTAATCATTAACGAATTAGTTCGTCGACTGCAGCAAACATTGCTTAACCAGCAATTGATTGATTCGGAAAATAAAAAACCTTTGGTGGAGGCCCATCAAAAACTGCGCAAGATTTTGATATTCTTATTTGCCAATACCGACGCAACGTACAAATATAATTTACACCTGGACCCCTCAATTGCGCATGTATTGGAGCAGTGCCCTTTGCTACCTAAATTCTTGTTAGTAACTCTCGTTTGGGAGTTGCAACTTGATCAGTTTTTCTATGAAGCACTCTCGTATACCCCATGTTGGTTTGCTTTCCAATATTTTGAGAACGCTGCAGATACAATGAAATTTATTGAAGACCCATACGAAGTTTTAGAAAAAGTAGAGCAGCTAATTCGTTCCTTGCTCATTTGCATATCACGTTCCGAACATCGCAAGATTGACATGGTAGATAAAAAAATCATTTACAACAAACTGTATGATTACAGCATGAATCTACTCCGACAGTTCTATACACCTGATTCTGAAAAATTTAAGCAATTCGGCAAATTACAATTTTTTCGATACTCAGGTTTTGCTTTAAAACACTTACTTCAAATGATCTTGTTTGCATTTGATTTATTTGAAACGCCAGAAAAAGCAAGGCCAAATATAAATGTAGATATTTACGAAATTTGTAAAGAAATATGTCCGCTTGTGCCAGATGATGAATTAACAAAGTCCTCGGATGCACTTAAAGAGCAGCAACTAAAGATAATAAAAGCTCTCCTCAATTCTCTACAATATAATGTTATGCTGGTTAAAATAGATGTATTCATGTTTTGGGTTGAAATAGATACTGCTCCCAACATAACATTACAATTATTAATTGGTGAAATGATTTATGAAATTGGTGAGCGTATGCGAAAAAATCCTAAATTTGAACATGATGTCGAAGGGCAGCTAAAACTGCTGGCTATTAAGCCAAAAACACTCAGTGAGACAATTGAAAGCGCAACCTTGGGAGAAATTTTACGTAACTTAGATGAAAACTCTCCGCTACATGTTAAAAAAGCATGGTTCGATGCGCTTTTTAACCGGTCCATTGCTCTTGGTAATGAAGAATGCCTAGAAGCTATCAAAGAGTATATAAAACTAATGACACCGAATAATTGTCAACAGGCCTTGGATTTTATCAAGCAATCGTCGCAGCTATCACAATTACAAGCTATAGACATTAAAAGTGAAGAAGGTGGCGGTGAAGGCGAAAATAGTGAGAAAATGCAATTAGATTTTAATGATTACGAATCTTTAACGTCTTTAATACTTTTGGGTATACAGAACTTTAAATTGGAAGATATATTACAATTGTTGACTTATCAAACAAAAGAATTCGGAAAATCCACCAATATTTGCTGTCAAGAAGATTACCAATACCGCTCAACTGAGTTTCTCAACAAATATGTGAGCTCATTTGATTTCCATCAATTCCTGGTACTCTGTTTTGAGAACCCCTCTCAAATGTGGGAGAAATTCTTTGAGTGTGCGTGCCACAATTCGGAACATGTGCGCAACTTTTGCAAAACAGTACAACAATCTCGACCATTTTCTAATACATACTTTGACGAATTGCTCGAAAATGCGATGCATGATTCCGAAAAGCTTAAGCAAACAAAATTTCCTGAGCTATTGTGTGAAATATATTTCGTTTTGTACCATCCTTCGCGAAAAACAGAATTTTTAAAACAATTTATGAATAAAAATGTGAATGCATTGTTAGATGCGCAACGCTTTGGACATTTGCTACCAATTGTGAAAGCGTTGAATTTAATTGCAACACATGGAGAAACACAGTCAAATAAACCGCTAGCATTTGGTGAAGTTACTGCACCTGTGTTACTGATGGCCGCACAAATTATGGATAAGGCTCGTTGGGATCTTATCACTTATACGGATGAGCGGGACGAATTAGTGCGTGAATGTATACAATTTATACAGTACACTTCCAAAAGATTTCTACCCGTGGCAACAGAAAAAGGTGATCATTGTAAAACTAATATAAATATTAAATCGACCAATTAAATATTTTATTAAGTAATAATGCTTTGTTTTTGTCATTATAGATCGAAAATGGATTACCAAAGTCATTAAAGATTCGTATCGACCTATAACTCAGTATTACTTTCAAAAGTTCTCACAGACTCCAGACCAACCGCCGGTAGACTTCGACCGTTTTCTCATACGATTAGAAATTGAAGACAAATCAGAGGCTGAAATGTTCCTTATTATTGTAATTTAACATAACTTATGAAGGTAAAATTTTAAACTAATTAAATTTTTTACTTGTCCTAGAATTATGTACGTTGTACCATAAAAGAGACTGAATGGTTAGCCCGTAGTGAACGTCTCCTGCCTCACATTTCCGATGTGATGATCATTTTAAGTGGCGTTGTTGTAGAAACAGATAACACGAATGCAATCAATAATTATCGTCACTGTCTAGCAAATTATGCAAATATTGTAATAAAATTTGTACTGCCACCATTGAAAAATGATACGAAAAAAATTGAAAAATTAATGCTGAAAGTGTTGAAAATTATAGATTCAGCGCCATCACAGTTGTATGAAGAGGTCTTTACAAGTTTTACCACTTTACTTCTTGATATCATGCGATATTGTGCGCATCCACTGAAGGATGAGGACACCATATTGAAATCTGTGCGCAAATTCATCGGCAATATGAAAGACTGTCAAGGGAAAGAAATGTTTTTCGAAAAATTCCAAGCATTGGTAACTGAACTATTAACTTAATTCGACTACCTTTGGTATTTAATGAAAGTAAACTAAATTATTTTAATTACCTTTAAATTTGAATATCTTATGAATTAAATTCTGAAATATAACTATAAAAAATATAAAAAATTTGTTATTAACAATTGTTTGTTTAAAATATGAAATATTTAAATATGAATTTCTTATGCAAATTACTGAAACCTCTAAACGTCTATCACGTATCTTTAAAACGAATACAAAAATGACTATTATATCTCAAAATTTAATTGAATAAAATAATGAATGAAGCTTATAAAAGCAGCTTATTAACAAAACATATACTTAATATTGAATTATGTAAGTAGAAATATTATGGAAATAAAACAAGTTATTACTAAATTTTTGAAACATTTATCTAGGCAATATCCTAAGTATAGTTTAGAACATTTATTGTTTAACATCCACCAAGCAGGTTGAGAAGTTCGTATCGTTTTAAAGAAAAACATATTTTATTAGCAAATTTAAATTTTATTATTTCACATAATAGCTTTTGAGGGTATTATGCCGGTTATAGCGATCTTATAATTTCTCAATATCGTTTTCATAGCACGTCTTAAGATTCACACTCGGCGATTACTCCTTCATTATCGCTAATTTATTTCCCAGCGAATATTCTCTTGAAGTTTGAGAACAAAACTGAAATGAAAAAGTTAGAATCAGATTTTTAGAAATCGGCAAGTTCACACAATTCACCCAAATTTGCCATCGTTTTCTTTTATTTGCGACATGATGCATTGGCCTAATGGCGATTTCGTCCTTTAAACGTACTAGTCAATAGAGATATTTTTCCCATTTTCAAATACAACTTTCATCGATTGTGCCCATGCACCCACTTTACACAGAACTTTCGCATACCTAAATATTAATGAACGAAATGTCCAACATATCCTTTGATATCTTTAGAGTCAGCTATCTAAGTCAATTTCGTTTTAAGTCAGCTAAAATCATTTTTCGGTTGTTTTCGTCAGTAAATGACTATTTTGGGCACCACTCCGTTCATCGTCGTTGGTGCTCATCTTGCATGACCAGAATTTAGCAAACAATTTACGAATGGTTACTTCACTTAGGCCAAAGCCCTGATAGCACTCATTAAGAGACTTTTTTGTATTGGCAGCAATTTTTCATCATAATAAAGAGTTTCAGTTACGCAGAAAACCTTAATTCACTTTTTTTCAAAATACCAAAACTTAAGTTATTGGTAAATTCTAGTAACGCTTTATAAAATCAATGCGACTTTTACAGTCTACTTGATTCTATGACAGATGTATTTGAATTAGTAAAAGCGGGATATTTCGCACTCCAAAAATTAGTTTTTAATTTAAAAAAACGTATTCAAAACATTAAAAAAAAAAAAAATTAAAAAAATATTAAACAAATATTTTAAAAAAATATTTCAAAAATTTTTTAAAAAAATTAAAGAAAAAAATATTTAAAAGAACCAAAAAAAATATTAAAAAAAAACATTTTAAAAAAACGCATTAAAAGAATATTTTTTTAACTTAAATAAAGTGTAAAACAAATATTAAAAAAAGTTCTTTTAGAATACATTTGCTAAATTATTTATTTCTTTTATATTATTTATATAATAAATTGTTAAAACTTATGAACTTTAAGACGCAGGAACTATACGTACGGAGTGTTCGAATACATATGGACTTAATTGAAATGTATAATACCAAAAACGTAAACCTTCACAGTGTCTACAGTAAAATATAAGTTTAAATAAAAAATGTTTGATATGTTAGGTCTAGTAAAAACAAATCCATTATTTTTGCATTAAATTGAACATTTAGCATAGTTGCAATAATCCGATTTAAGTCAAATATGCACCGTTTTGTTCGATAACTTGCTGCCATTTTGAAGGTAATATCATAATGCCACTCTCATAGAAACCCTTCTCCCTATTGGCAAAAAACTGGGACAGTCGATTCTCACAAGCTTCTCTTGAGGCGAATTTTAAACTAGCAAAATCTTTCGTCATAGACAGGAACAGGTAGTAATCACTTGGAGCCAGGTCCGGACTATGAGGAGGATGCATAAGAACCTCCCAACCAAGCTCCCGGAGCTTCTGGCGAGTCACTATCGATGTGTGTGGTCTGGCGTTGTCTTGGTGGAACACAATTCCTTCACAGCTATTGGCCAAAGCTGGCCGCTTCTGTGCGATTGCTTCCTTCAGACGGTCCAATTGTTGACAGTATAAGTCCGAATTAAGCGTTTGGCCGAATGGGAGTAGCTCATAGTAAATGATTCCTTGCCAATCCCACCATACACATAGCAAAACCTTCCTGACCGTCAATCCTGGCTTTGCCGCCGGTTTCGCCAGTTTCGCCGGCTCACCCCGATTCGATTCCCGATTTCGCTTGACGTTGTCGTAGGTGACCCATTTTTCGTCACCAATAATAATCCGCGTCAAAAACGGATCAATTTTGTTGCGATTCAGCAGTGATTCGCAGATAGAAATTCGATCCATGAGGTTTTTTTGCGTTAACTCGTGTGGCACCCATACATCGAGCTTCTTTTTGTATCCAGCTTTATTTAGATGGTTCCATACGGTTTTTTGTGCAATGTTTAGCTCTTGGGCAATTGAAACAGTGCTTACATGACGGTCGGACTCGACGATTTCTATTATTTTATCGATATTTTCGACAATTGGCCTTCCAGAGCGCGGTGCATCTTTGACATCAAAATTACCGGAACGGAACCTACGAAACCAAAATTGTGCGTGATTGGCTGTCACAGTATCAGGACCATAAACACTATTCACATTTTCAGCCGCCCGGCTCGCGTTTTCGCCTTTATCGAAGAAAAACTGTAAAATATGCCGTATTTTCTTATTGCTGGTGTCCATCTTCGCCGCGTACCCAAACCTATTGTGCAAACCCACAAATAAGACCACGTTCATACACGAAGAATTTTGTCGCCCAGGCTCGTAGTTTGTTAGCGAGGGGGCGAGGGGGCAACATGCAAATGCGTAAGACACCGAGTTTCTCACGCTTGGGCAACACGTTTTCTTCTCTTGTTCGTAACAATTCGCTGCTACTTATTTCAGCACTCCCTTTTATTTTGAAATTCTTTTCGTGGGTGCAATTGTGCTCGGTTTTAAATGAATATTTACAACATATTTGAAAATTTGAATTTTATCTTCTATTTTTTCCATATAATATATTTAATATAATAGTCACATTTTAGAAAAGGGTGAATAAGGAAAGATAGAAATTAACTAATGAAAAATAGTTTTGTGTACGGCTTAAATGAAGCATCCATGAATATAAGAATATGGTATGAAAGGAAATGTAGAAAATTGCCCGAAATCTCGAGGTGCTCGTGTGAATCCAATGAGTGACACCAAAATAGGATTTGCTGATTATGAGCAACAAAAGTTTCCGTGCATAAACCCGGTCTTACTTGAGTATACTAAACTCCACAAATCATTAAGTGTAGACCTTTTCGTCTGGCATATCTGGAGGTGAATAGCGGCAATTTTGGATTTTCAATACAGTTTTCAATAAATGTAATAGTGCTAATGCAAATGTGCTGCGCATCATGAGGCAATTAATATTAGAGAAACCTTATTGATTAAATAACAAAAACTATATAAATTGCTGCCTTGTATAACGGGAATTTATTTATGATATCTTTCATTCTAATAAATAATACGTTTAGTATTTTTCTGTTACATATGTGAGTGGTAATATATTCGTATATAATATACATTTCTTTGCAAACCAAAATTTTGGTTGTATTGTAATAAATGAATGTCTTTAATTAAATATTTTAATAACTCGGACAAATATTAAAATTTTAAATTGTAACTGTAAAATTTATAATGTAAAGTCACCACAGGACTGTATTTATTTGCATAAAAAAATTAAGAAATTGTTTAATCCTACTATATTGCAGCGGGTTTTCTAAATTAATCGTCCACGTTGAAACTCTACCCTGAGTTCGATTACTGGATTGTACAATTAAAGTGACGATTTAATGGCTATACACTTTTCATTATTTCTTATTCAATAATTTAACACTTTGTTACTCATTATTCGAGCTTACTTATACAGTGGATGGTTAGCAACAGATCGTCACTCGAATATTCTGCCAATTACTATTCTTGATGTCGATTCGATTTTCGATGGTAGATTCTGCCAAGTTAAGCCGATTCTGGAATTCATGTTTGCCACAGTATACTTGCAAAAAAAAAAATACTGGTATAATAATAAATAGCATTTGATTTCACAATAACATTAACAAACAAGCAATATAGTTCAAAAGAAACACTTCAAAATTTTTAAATTTTGAATTATTTAATATATAGTGAAGTTTTGCTCCACAAGCTTCAGAATTGGCTGTGGGTATCTGATGCTTAGGTATTAATACGACACCCTAATCACGACAAGAGTAGCATAAAAGTGTTGCACCACTCCCAAAACTTTCGACTACAGTATACTCATGTAAGCAAATCAAAGGCTTATTATTATATACACAGAGTTTACACATCTCGAGATACGTGTACATATTACCAAAGCCATTTTTGGGAAGAATATTAGAATTGTTTTCTAATAAATATTCAATTTTAGTTTCTTTCTGCTCATGCAATCCTGAATAGTTGTTATGTGAACATGCTCAAGAAGAAGAACGTATTACGGCGAATTTTTACCAAGAATACGGCAAATAATTCAAAATGACGCATGCGTTGCAAAATTTTTACTTGCCGAATTGATGAGCGAATCCAAGGTGGAGCAAACGAGTGAAAAGCGGACTAGCAAAATTGTGGATATAAGTGTCTAAATGCTGATTAATTTTATTTAAATTTCCAATATTTTTATCGTGGAATAAAAGGTAAATTTGCAACTATCGGCAAGACAATCGAAAGAAAACCTACGTGGAAAAAAACTGTAAAATACGCAAGAGGAAGAACGGTCAGAAAGTAGCAGAAGAAGAAAACCGCAGTAGCAGCATTATTGGCAGGATCCGAAACGCATTAGTTGCCTGTGAAGAAAAAAACGGGCGAAAAATTAGAGAAACATATTAGTCGTCAAACGTGGATGTGTATACTGAGCAAAAGAAATAAAATTTGAAGTAAAGGTATACCCATATACTTCATTGAATTATTTAAGACTTCGTTAATATAAAAGCGTCAAAACGGCAGCGACAACAACAACCACTACGCCACCAGCTTCGACTATGGAGAAGCCGAAGGAATTGATCATAGAGCCAAAAGGCGAACTGCGTTTTGTGGGTAAGTGTGTAAACCCGTTAGGAAAGAAAATTACATCTAAGATATACGGCAAAAATATGGGGAATGGGAGCAGAAACTTAGGTTGCTGCGTGTAGGAGACGTCTGTCAGATGACAATACGAAAAACGACGTCAACGTCGATGCTGACCACGAGTCACAGGTCATTTGGTAGTCGAAAAATAAATGTTTATCTTCCATGACAGGCACACTTATAAATGTTGTATTTACATATAAAACCTTCAATATTTGTATATGCTAAAATATTTGTAGGTAATGCTTTTCACTTTCAAATACAATATTCTAACTTAACCGTGCATTGCGCATATTCAAGTCAAAGTCTGAATTTAAAGGTTAACAAAATTCTATTGAATCAAAGTCAACATTCTCAGTTTACATTGTATGCCTATATTCAATTATTTTCTGAGTAATTGCTTATAATTGTTTTACTTTCAATTAGATACTCGTCGTAGTCGTGTATATGTTTTTGCACTTACGTTTATAAAAAGAATTTATCAGCAATTTTGTTTTTATTTTCTCTACGGACAGAACTTGAATGGATTTACATATGGATTTTGTACTCTGCAACTAGTAGATATTCGTTAGTGACCTATTTTCCAAAACAATTGTCGAAACAATAAAAGATGCAGATTATATTATTGTCTTAATGAATCTGAAGTGTTGCATGAGTTAAAAAATATACATATATTGCTTAGCAAATGTGTGATAATATTTAATTCTTTTCTTACTAGTTCTGCAAACTTTTCAATTTAGTCCAATTAGGCCTAATGTAATGAGGGCTGGACATGAATTTCTTAAGCAACAAAAATTGCCATTGTTTAACCATATTCATATATCGAATATTAAATTTCATTAATATTTTCAATATGATTAAATGAATTTCATGATTTGTTTCTGGAGATACTCCCAAGAATATATTGATATACTTCTTGGTACATATTCAAATTTTATGTGCTGAATTTGTCATCTCATTCTATAAGTGTGAATGTGTGTTAATTGCCTTACGTACTGCAGGCAATTTGCCGGTTTTGATAATAATTCTTTCAGAGTTCTTAATATTAGCCGGCGGCATCCGCCAACAATTAATAATATAAACATGTGCATGTGGTTGTTATTGTGCATCCTAAATTATATATAACCATCACTAGATTTAGCTGTATAAAACGCGTTACCCTGCGGGTCTGTGGATAAGAATAACCCGCGGTAAGGCATGCCTGTCGTAAGAGGCGACTAAAACCCAAAAATCCACTGCATTTGAAATAGACTTTGTTCTAAAAATAGGCTTAGCCATGTCAGAAACAGTGCTATATTACTTAGCTTGAACTAAGTTTATAACACTTTAAATGTATTATGCACACACTCAATGAGGCATTTTAGTTCAAGCTACAAATACCACCAGTCGGAGTTGAATGGGTAACTCAACTGGAAGTAGCCTTAGGCTACAAGGTCTGACCGGAGACTTTAATCTGGTACCACGGGGAGCAGGAGCCCGATGGAGCCTGGCAGGCACTCCATCCTGCTCATTGCGGTAAGCCCTTAGCGGGGTTTCATGGTGGCTGTGGTTTAATACCTGAATGCGGGTAGAACTGTCCAGGGCGGTCTAGTTCAGTGTGGAGTTGCATTGCAACCGGGTGTCGGACGCAAAGTACGGCAGAGGTTTTAGATAGGCCTCGAGCCCTACCAAGCTGGTTATTGTGTCCATTCCACAATGCCGATCGATACCGTTGGTTTTAGCAAAAAGCTATTACTAACGGGGCGCTGATCAACGCATTGTTTTGATCCGTTGTGTTTTTGAACACCGTGCAGTTAGGCTGTACAACGGCAGGTATCCACGTAAAGCACATCGTTCACTGTATAAAACGCGTTTCAAAAACATAATTTCGCAGAGTTTTATTTATTTTTCATTCCAAATTGCATATGTGCATATATTGTACATATTATTTCGAAACACAACAGAAAATGCTTAAAGCCAAAGATTTATTTATGTGAAACATTTGTTGTTGGTTTGTATTGTATGAATTGTTTGTATGTATTTTTTGAAATGTAGCCAAAAAATAAAATTTGTACATATTGTACGTTGTATGTACACATTATAAATATATGTACTAAATGCGGAATATTTGATGTTCCCGGAAAGTCTATATGCTTAAAAAAATTTGTTTTCAAGATAAATATCTAAAACGAAAAAAAAAACATTTATAATCCGAGAAAGTAATATAGTATGTAATATTTAAAACAAAGAAAAGCAGAATATATGTACTGAATGATCTGTGTACTAATTTTGTGTATACTGTGCCGGAAATGGAAGCAATGAAAATTTATTGAAATCCAAAACCAAAATTTCAAAAGAATTTGAATTTGTTACTAAGGCATGCCTACATATGTATGTGCTCTATAATATATTATTATTATATATATTATAAATATAAATGAATAAAATTTACATTTATTTTTATAAAAGTTTGTGTTAAAGTAATAATAAAATTTAAGACATCAGGTCGTTGAACACATTACATGCAATAGTTTGCGTAGAATACGATCATACAACCGAACATACATAAGCACATGAAAAATTTAATTTTAAATTCCTTTGCAAATTAAAAATTTCTACATTACAACTATTTTCTACAATCATATTCGCCTATATTACAATTATATATGCATGTCCATTTCATTTCGACGACCACAATTTGGGTAAAAATCGATTTTTAATTTGTTTGTGGAAAACAATAAAATCCTATTGTGAGGGTGTCAGGCGAGCAGCAAACGAATCTTACACTTTGACTAAACAACGAACTAAGCGCCACACATCAGTAAACTAGTTGGCGGATGAGTATTGCCGTATGTAGCAAGAATGGCGACGAAGCATGAAAATTTGTTGTGAATAATAAAGCACAACGACACCGCATGGTGTATAAAAAAAAACATTAGTCAAACATCTCAAACGCATTCTGACAAAATGACGCAATGGAAGCAATGTGAGCGTGTTGCTCAAATGCTCAGCCGTCAGCAATAAACCGCACACAAAAATATACATTTTCATACATGCATACATAGAATACGTAAATACAAGGACAGTGCGGATTTACGGAATGTTTGGGGCTAAGGACCGACCGCATTAGTACATATACTATGTATTTTTATACTCTCGCAACATGTTGCAACAGAGTATAATAGTTTTAGACGCTTAATCGATCAGCGTGACGAGCTGAGTTGAATTCCGGGTGACTGTTTGTATGTCCGCTGTTGTTGTTGTAGCGGCAAAAACATTCTCCAAATATTTTTGAGGAATGCTGCCGTGTTGACCTTCCTTGGCCGGATAAAAATCCGGGTCCCTTCCGGTTACGTAGACCCGACTGTCATTGGAACGTCCGTTCGTCTATCCGTGCAGGCGATAACTTGTTTAAAAATTGAGATATCTTCATAAAACTTGGTACACATGTTCCTTGGTACTCTTTGGAGGTTGGATTATTGTTGTTATTGCAGATGGGCGGAATTGGGCCATTGCCACGCCCACAAAATGTCGTTAAACGAAAACCTATAAAATGCTTTGACTAATCTCCTAAATAAGATATATTGGGAGATCAAATATATAAAGATCGAATTTGGTACAACGTATGCGTTTGGTACAGTAGGGGGGAATTGAAAACCCCCTAATAGGTTTAATGTGCATATCTACCAGACCACTAAATCTGTATCAACCAAACTTGCTCACAACGAGTTTTTCTAGCACATCCTCATATACTGGGAGGAGAATTCTGATGAAGACCTTGTCCAACTCCCATACAAAGGTTATGTTGAAAACCACTGAAGGTGCATTAACTCGCTGAAGCATTAAATTTCACTGCCTAAAGGGCTTTAAAGGAATCGGTATCTCAAAAATATCTTCTATATCTCAAAAACTACTCTATCAGTTTCAAGCAAATTTGGTGCGTGACATTACATTTGCATTCTTATATTATTATAGTGTGGAAACGATCGAAATCGGAATCTAACCACGTCTATTTCCCATATGTCACAATTTTAAATTCCATGATTCTTTCATTTTACAGTATATCAATCAATTACCAATGAAGATATCGAAGCAAAATTTCACATCTAAAAATTTCCGAAGTCCGAATATAACTTTTCAACCCGCGAATACGGAATATGCGGACCCAGTACCTATGGGTGACTTTTTATCGAAAATATCGGTCAATCTGTTAGAGATATTATTTAAATTCAGAACAAACCTTTGTCTAATAATATTGTGACTTTCTGTCAAAAATGGGTAAAATCTGGCCGATACTTCCCAAATACCTAATATAAGAATTTCAAGCTTCCGATTGGCATTATGCCGTATATATCAGTCAATATGTAAGATATCTTAGATAATTTTTCTATATTAGATAGATTTTCTATATATTTCTATAGTTTAATGCCGAAAATGATTGAAATCGGTCTACGAATTACCCCAGCTCCCCTATATTCCATATAAAATGATTTTCGTTATTATAGCAGAATTTATGCCGAATATGTCCGCCAATGTGTGAGTTATCTTCATGAAATTGCGTGGAGACATATTCTCGAGTATACTCGTGTAATGCCATTGTGTTGCAGCAATGAGTCCAGACCTTCCCCTAGTTTCAATATACTCAATATAGCGATTTCCGACTTTAAAGTCAGCTTATGTGGACCTGCTTTCTTAAAAATAATGTGGTTTAGCACTGAATAGGAATAAAATCTGTCTAGACCTTGGCCTAAACACCATTTCCCTAATACAATGATTTCCGATTTTCTGATTATCGTTTTTTTTTTTAATATACCCAATATATTAAGTTTAGCCTTTTGGTAGAGTTTATATTACATATATAATTAGAGTTAATTAGGTTGATTTTAATATAAATATTTGGGACACGAAGCAAAATATAGTAATGAATCTAAGTGAATCTATGACTTGTAATATAAGTTATTGTAATAAGTTGCCAAATATGATTGTAATCCATTCGCACTTTGGTCGCATAATGAATGTTGTATTCGTCCGCAACGTTTTTTAATATCAAGTTTTGCTTGCACCTGAAAACATTTCCCCGCTTTTGACCCTTGCATTTTGCGAGAGTTTAAAATGTTCGGTTACACCCACACTTAGCACTTCCTTACTTGTTTCTATTGAACATGAGATGCATATAAAAATCATTTTTTTTTTTTTACAAATAACTGAACCATGCGTTATAGGATGTCTGCCACCCTACTAAAACCATATATGTGCAATTTTCTCTCACTTTTTCATACAATATTTAGCATAAAATACATAATTTTACTAAGACAATAGGCTTTTACTATGGCAGGTCTCAAATTACCAGCTTGAAATTTATTACAAAAACCCACAAACGTGTAAAGTCGGCCCTAACTAGTGGCCCTCTAGTATCAATACATATTTAGGAATACGTACATCGCCACTTTCGTTCTTACAAAAAGTTAAAGATAAACTACGTTTTCCTTGCGTGTATTTCATACATGTATGTATGTATCTACCTAAAAGTAAGTCACCCTTAGCTATATTCTATCCACTGGCGCCTACTACACAATTGTCTTTTGCTTATTGTTGCCGTAAATGCAACGTAGCAAGCTGCTACTCGAACAGAGGACAACCGCGTGAGGATGAGTGCAAACCAATCGAAACATATCGTTACTTGTACACCTTGGACGAATTATAGACCTATGTATGAAAAAATGCGAAAAAGAACAATAACCAGAGAAAGCCAATGTTTATTTCTCTATTTAATTTCATTGTATACGACATCATGTCTTTTGTTGAGAATTTGTTTTGTGCTACCTGTTTTCAACTTAAGTGGATCTATTCAAAATCAGCTTTCATAAAACTACAATAACCTTGCATATGGCCTATCAATAAAACTGTAGGTAAATTTGATTGAGGAATCATATTCTCATCGTATTCCATTACTTGTACATACATTCATTGGATCACAGCTTATTTCGTATGCCCCTTATAAAAAAGGAAAATCTGCAATAGCTTTTATATAAACTTTATTTTAAATATACCTTCAAAGATATATAATTTTGAATTGCAAACGCAAAGAAAAACTTTCAAAATACTTTTTGCTTAAGTATAACATTTACAACAGAAACAAAATATTAAGTAAATCGACGACACATCTTAAATATATTTTCTCGCACTCCATCTGTAAGGTTGTTTTTAGGTCTTGTCTGTCGTTTATCTGATGTTTTCTTATTTTTTGCTCGAGAACTTTCCATAAATTTTCAATTACAATGAGATCAGGTGATTGTTCCGGCGTTTCTACCACATGGGGACAACTGCATATAATCCTCGATTGTATTTTGTAATACATTTTTATACTCTCGCAACATATTGCTACAGATTACATTAGTTTTGTTCACCTAGCGATTGTTTGTAACACCTAGAACTAAACGAGTTAGATATATGTATATATAAATGATCAGGATGAAAAGACGAGTTGAAATCCGAGTGACTGTCCGTCCGTCCGTCCGTGTAAGCGATAGCTTGAGTAAAAATTAAGATATTTTGACGAAACTTGGTACACATGTTCTTTGTCACCGTAAGACGATCGGTATTGCAGATGGGCGTAATTGGACATATGTCACGCCCACAAAATGCCATTAATCGAGAACAGATAAAGTTCTATAACTAAGCAGTAAATTAAGATATAAACGTGTTATTTGGCATCTATACCGAATCTATACCATCTATGCCAGATAGTACCATTTGTACTATCTACAAAAATCTATACCAGATCCTAATGGGACGGGGCATCTTTGGGAAAATTTTTGTGAAAGTGGGAGCGGCCCCGCCCCCCAATAGGTTTAATATATATATTTCGAAAACCGTTAAAGCTATATCAATCAAACCTGCTCCGTGTAAGTTTTTCGAGCATCTCTTCATATACTGAGAAAATGAGTGAAATCGGATAATAACCACGCCCACCTCCCATACAAAAGTTATGTTGAAAACTACTAAAAGTGCGATAAGTCGTTGAACAAACACATTAGAAACATTAAATCTTTCAGAAGATATGAAACGGAAGGGTTGCATGGGAAACCGTGTAAAGTTTGACGATGGGCGTGGCACCGCCCACTTTTAGGAGAAATCCCATATCTCAAGAACGCCTTAACCGATTTCAAAAAAATTTAGTTCATGACATTATATTTGCATTCTTATGTCACATAGTGAAATTGGAAGAAATCGGATAAAAACTAATAAAAAAAAATCAACCTTCCTGTAGACTTTATTACATATATTTCGGTAAAACTGTAAAATATCGTAATGAAATTCGAGGATTATCTTTCCACGATAATAATGTGCTCTGGTATCAAAAATGGCGAAAATCGGGTAAATATCTCGCATAGCCCCCATATACCTAATATAAGGATTTTCAATCTCTGGGTACACTTTATACCATATCTTTTCGTCAATATGTAAGATATCTTAGCAAAATTAAGTGAACGTGTAACATCGGATATAAGATAGTTTACTGCCGAAAATGTCTGAAATCGGCGAACGAATTATCCCACCTCCCATATACTACATATAATGATTTTCGCTATTCTAGCAGACTATGCCGAATATGTCGGTCACTGTGTTAGTTACCTTCACAAAATTTCGTGAAAACCTGTTCACCAATATACTTGAATAATGAAAAGAGTTAATGTGATGATCAGTGCATATATTCCTCTATCCTAAAAATGCCCGTTATAAGAATTCCAGGCTTTCCATCTGACTTTAAACCGTATATGTTGGTCAATATGTGTGATATTTTAATGAAATTAAGTGGATATGTTTTCTTAAACACAATGTGAATTCGCGCTAAATATGAAAGAAATCGGTCTAGACCATGGCCTAAGCCGCTTATTCCTAATATAATGATTTCCTTTTCTCTGGTTTATTTTTCTTCATGTATTTAATATATTCAATTAAGCCACTTTGGTTGAGTTTATATCGCATATATCACTTTTGAGTTAATTTGGTAGATTTTAATATAAATATCTCTGACACGAAGCAAAATATAACAATGAAAGTACATGAGTCTATGGCCTGTAATATAAGTTAATAAGTTACCAAATATGATTGCAATCCATTGACAATTTAGTCGAATAATGAATGTTGAATTGTTCCGCAACATTTTTTAATATAAAGTTATGCCAGGACCTGAAAACATTTCCCCGCCTCTGATCCTTGCATATTGCGAGAGTATAAAATGTTCGGTTACACCCGAACTTAGCCGTTTCTTACTTGCTTTTTTAATTTTTATTTTTCAATTTAGCTGATAAGAAAATGACAAAATAAAAAACAATAATAAAAGTATTTTTCAATAAATTTAAATAAACTTTTAGCCATAGTTTCTTTTATGAAAACCTACACGTCAAGTTTCCTACACCTTACGCTTTTATAGCCTTAAATCATTACGTGGCCTGCGCCATGCTTTACTGTACCAACCACTATTTTCTCGAACAAAGCGTCGGATAATGTACTACATAGTGGAAAAACTTAAGTCCACAATTTCACAAGTTTTTTTGTGCGATTTTCTATTTTTGTAATACCTAATCACTAATTGGCGGTTTTCAATTCAATAGGCGTACGAGAACACATCACGTCATTTAAATTAATCTACGAGTCCAACAACATTCAATGTACAAATTGCATTAAGAAATAACCTAATGTATCATTCAACTCAAATTGCTTATTCTTGCTAATCGTTACACTGGCGGCAATAATGGTAAAAGTGTACACACGAAATAGGCTGTGACGTCTTTTTAATTAGTACTTCATTCTAGGTGCAAGTTTTCTAATTGAAAAGAAATTATTTGGAATGCTTTTTTTTTGCAATTCAAAATATTTATCTTCGAGCGTGCATTTAAGTTTACTTAAAAATAAAATATATACATAGAATATAACATTTTCTTTTTAATAAATGCGCACGCGAAATAAACTGTGAGCCACTGTATATGCTTTTATTATTCTCTGCTACAATATTTTTACTAACATTATAATGCTTTCTAAAATTGCGCTTCTTCATTTCTGGCAGTACTCTTAACCTTTAGGGGACTTCGCTTCATTCATTAATTTTTTTCAATATGTAAGTGTGTAGGATGGTGTGGCCAACTATTTCAAATTCAAATTTTGATAACTAACAATGATTTCGGCTAGTCTTTGGTTTTATCACTGTAATTTTGCTCTAAATCAAAATTAACCAATTTTCTAATGCGAAACGTCACAATGGTTCAAGATTTCTGCAGAAGAACTAAAATATTATTTTTCGGTATTGGGACAGCCAGTAAAATTAAGGATTGTCTCAAAAGTTCTACGCTCTTCTTCAAACATCCCCTGGAAAACTAAGAGCTATACTACAAATAAATAGTAATATTAACTTAAAATTAAACGCCACATATTTACATTCATTTGTGTGTATAAATCGAAGACCATTTGATAAGTTTAAAATAATTACTCGTAACTTTTGTGTAACTACGAGTACTATGTGATATTGTGTATGCCGAAACTTTGGCCATACTACATACAGCTGCGAGCACTGAAATAGTAATGGGCACCAGCACTAAATCTTTTTCAATTGCTAACAATTTTAAATAGGCTTGGCTCCGGTTGCATTGCATTTGTAATATCCTTTTCCGCACTATGCTTATGAATAAAAAGAGTTGGGTTTACACATACAGTATACGTTTTATTATATAAAAGAGAAGTGACCAAGAAATTTTACTCCGGAGCCATGGAACAACAACAACCGGAGTCAGAATTATTTTTCCTTGAAATCAAACATTTTTTTACCACTATTTAATTGCTCGCCGAGACTTACAAACAACACAATGCTATTTGTTCTACGGAATAACGAAATGCATTCATTTTCAAGTTGAGTGCAACAAGGATGTTACATATTACAGAAATATAATTTAAGAGTAATCTTGTGTAGTGCCAAATGTATAGCAAATTTTATTTAATTAATACCTACTACTATTTCACTACTCACAGCTGTACACAAATACGCATATAGTTTGCAATCGATAAACACAGCTGGAAATTACTATTTTTCGCTTTTGGTTCTGCTATTTCTTCCATAATCTATCAAAAATAAAAAAAAAATCTAAATTGCAGATTAATAATAGTCCCAGTCGTTTTTATTGCCATTTGGCAGGTGTTTAAATGCGCACAAATATATGCAGTTGTAGTAAGTTTCACTAACGGTAATATTTGACAATAGCTAAATAAAAATAAAATATATATAATATATTTAATATTATATATAAAATATTATATATTATTATTTAATTAATTTATATTATTTTTATATATATATATATATAATATATATTTTATATATATCAAAATAGGGGAAATTGGGAGAACAATTGGCAGTTCATTTTAATCAGAAATTTGCCAAAACGAAAAATGATAAAACAACAAAAAATTTTAACAATTATTAGCACTAGTTTAAAGCTGTAAAATACTACTCTACCGTTTATTTTTGTTGTTGTGAGATGTTGTTTTCAGTGAAAAGCCTTTGTACATAAAAGGAAAATTATATAGAGGACAAATTATATAATAATTTTATATAGTTAAAGCTCTGATTTTATTTTTTTTTTTTTTTAATTTAGTTACATTACTGTTATATGTACAGTTATATATTACTTGTAATAACTGAATAAGTTATAGTTAATGTAACAAAATGGATATTTACGTTAAAAATATTTTATAATAATTTGATTTACTTACAGGCCCCTTCACTCGTCCCGTTATCACTGTTATGAAAATAACTAATCCAACAGATAGTATTATACTGTTCAAGATCAAAACGACTGCTCCAAAACGGTATTGTGTGCGTCCAAATTTCGGTTCACTCGAACCACATACGCACGCTAGGATTGAAAGTAAGTCATTGCTACTGAAATAAAAAATGGATTTCTTATAAAATCTTTTATTTTCTTCATATATTCAGTTTGTTTGCAACCATTTGTGTATGATCCCAACGACAAAAATAAGCATAAGTTCATGGTACAGAGTCTGGTTGTGCTCGATCATTCGGTTGAAGATTGGAACAAGTTGGTGAGTATGCGCGACGAAACATGAAATATAACATGAAAAATAAATTCACGGAATTTAGTTATTTAGACTTGTTTTGTGACAATTTTACACACACGTTATTATTTATCTTATTATCTCTCGTTATTCGTTATCTTTATCTTTTTGTTTTTAGTGGAAAGAGTCAGAACCTCATCAGTTGATGGATGTAAAATTGAGATGTGTCTTCGAGATGCCAACTGTAACGTCAGCCGCAGACAGCAGTGGTGCTTCAGGTAGCTTGCAATTAACTAATATAAAATCAAGTGTTAATTCAACTAACGCTCATTTTATTACTTTTAAACAGGCGCCAATGAAATTGTAAAGGAGGCATCAGCAAAAATTATTGAGTCAGAAAATAAAGCAATTCCATTTCGTGAAGAGAAAGTAAGTTGCAACAACGTAATTGATTATATTGCAAAATTTTTTGAATTTTACTTTAATACTTAAAGGTATCAAATGTGCAACCATCGGATCAACGTGAAGAGTTGTTGTCCGACATTAGGCGGCTGCGTGAAGACAATGAGAAATTGCAAAGAGAGAAGCGTCATCTTACGGTAATTCATTTATAATTTTCTTTTTTTTTAATAAATATATAAAATAACTGCGACAAATATTGAATTTATCTTCTAACAAGTTTTAATAAATATTAAATTGTATTTTTTTTTAGGATGAAATCGTCAAAGTACGGGATTCGTATTCGAAACCGATGTACGATCAGGCCTATACACCTATTCTGGGCGAGAAGCAAATTCCGGTGTTCTATATAGCGTTGTCGATTATTGCGGCCATATTTGGCTTTCTGTTTGGCAAATATTTTTGAATGCTTACAACGCATACAAAACTCTGAAGTGCGGGCATGTTTATCAATAAAAACAACAACATAAAATGAGAAACGGCGTCATACATAAACAGATAAACGAAGAAAACGAAAATAAAAAGAAACATATATAAAACCAAGCAACAGTAAAAAAGCAAAAATAAAAAACAAAAATTACAAAGGAGAAAATGATCAAATGATTAAAGATAAACATAACGAAAAACAAAGAAAAAAAAAACAAAGAAAACAAAACAGATAAAAAAAAAGTAATGAAAATTGTTGAAAGTTTGTTTTGAAATGCATGTAACCATACACATAAATGGACATAAGCAGACAAATGTACGTAAAAACTAAAAAAAAAATCAGTTAAACTAAGAAACACTATGATTTGCAATTAAAGAAACAAAACAAACGCGCTAAATAACAGTAAAAGTATCACATTTATAATGAAATAGCAAGCAAATATGTATAAAGCTCGATGTAAGGTAGACAAACGAACTGTGACTGAACATATGCAGTAAGGAGGGCAATTCAAAATCTAACAATTGTGTGTTTTTGTGTAAATGCTTGCAGAATACACTTTTTGTATAGCCACAGGGCACCGATTGATCGTTGGCACGGCATTTATTCATAACTTTATATTATATAGCAACAAGTGAAAAGAATTAAAACAACTGCAAAAAAAAAAAAAAATAACATTTAAAAAAGAAATGAATAATTAATTAAAATATGCACTATAAAGCGTTAGGTTTAATATTTCATTGTATGTTTTTGGATCATGCTTGTACCATATAGTAGCAACAGAACGCTGTAGAAGGGTCTTTACTATTGGGACTATTAACTGAATAGAATAAAGAAGTACTAATTAATTTGCCTTTGCAAATACGAATACCTTTTCACATATGAATACATTATTAGAATACATATGAATAACTTAATTGATTGGGATTGAGCATTTTTTTTTCTTTATTTTCTGTTTTTTTTTTGAACATTTTCTAAGTTAACATGCATACATTCAAATACAATACAAAATAAAAATAAGGAATTTATTTGAATTTTCACACTGTTGAACTTGAGCAAGTCTAATAAAGGTGAGACATGCAACATATAAATTGTAAGGTTGTATTGTTTCCTAACTACACAATTTGTAAGTCGCACTATTAAATGTATGTTTTAATTATATTCCTGCTATTGCGCTACATTAATTTTAATTTTATAATGTTCACTTCGCAAGACACTTTATACAGGACATGAAAAGTAATAAATAGGCACACTTACCGAAACCTGCATTTGAACACTGTTAAGTATTTGCACTTGGACTGCGTTTACTTGCTATCCCATAACTACATATGCCATAGTATACACGTATTCAACGGCTCGCCATCTGTCAGTTTCTATGGTCCTATAAATTTTTAGACGCGATACTTCGCGAAACAGTTTTGTTCTTAATTCCAATTAAATTGTTTATATTCAGTTTTGTGTGATTTTGTTGTTGAAACTATAAAAAATGCTTCGGTTGCTTTGAATTATCATTTAGCGTTGTTTTATATTTAATTCTCGTTTAATTTTAATATATATGGTTTTGCCGAAATGTATGTGTGTATTTTTCTTGTGGAAATTTCTCACTTTAAGTAAATAAATACAACATTTTAAATAAAATGAAAAATGTTTATTTATTTGGTCAATTTTATTTACTTGAGTAAATAAAACAGTAGTAGTAAAAAAAATTTTTAAAATACATTTTTTTTACATATTTGCTCCCAAATATATGAAACATTATTATCATTGAGCTGTTAAAGGGAAATTTTCTATATATACCACAATCGAGCAGAGAAGTAAAAAAAATATATTATTTTTTATTATTTATAATTTTAAATGAGCCTAACATTTGGGAGCATAAGTCGTACATACATACAGTATGCACAAATTCCAAATTTCGTGATTAATATTCATATTTCATTCTTTTTTTCTTTCTTAAACTCGTACTGTTTGCAACATTATTTGTAACATCGTAGAATATATATAAAACTGTAATTTTGTGCAGATAGATAATTATAATATAATACGTCTAATATGTTTTTTAGTTGCGCTTAAAGTTTTTAATAACAATAACAATTGCCACATTTCGCGCCGACTATATCGAGGACTTTGAATTTCGGAGTCTTGCCGCAAATGTTTCCGCAATGTTTAACTATACATAAAAGAGCTAAACTAAACATTTCATTGTTTTACAATGAATTCACAACAAAACAAAAAGTGAAAAAATTAAGTTTACTATTCTCCTTCTGTTTTGCCGTAGACTTCAACTTGTCAAGGCAACTCGAACACCTTAACGAAACTGAAAACTCTTAATTATTGCATTATTTATATACATACTTATATATAAATATAATAACTGATGAAATAATTTAAATAATGAATGACGTACATAAATGTAGTTCAAAAGAAATATATAAAGCAAATGGTTTTCTTTAAATTGTTAATTAAAATGTAAGTGAAATATCATTGAAGAAAAATATTAGAAAGGTAAAAATCCAATTAACAAAAAATTAGAAACAAAAATCGCTTTGTTTTAAAACCAGCTATTACAACAAACAATATAAAATAAAAACAGAAAAGCAACAATAGCTGCGAGTAAAAGTGTAGAAACGCAGTAATAACATTACGCTAATAATACGCTATAAAAACTTGCATAAAAAATGTTTTCATTAAACTTTTTGAAACTATTATTTAATATAATAAAATTATATTACCAAACTGAAACAAAACAAAAATGCATACTACAAAGAGATGAAATAAAACAATAGATAAAATAAACGAAAACCCGCGCAGAAACGAAAAATGCAAAAATTACCTTAAATATATTATAATAAATGGAAAATTACAATTTGCGAATGCTTTTATCTTACTTTTAAATAAGTATTTATTAATATGCGACCCACCCTAAGACAGGCCTCTACGTTTGGCAGAAATTTATATAGATAGATAGTTCTTTCGTTTGTGATGTTTCCTCTCGCAATCTTGTCTTTCTTATTCTTGATGTAGCTTAATAATTGCTTTCAGGTGTCACCTGCTTTTAATTTGGAAGCAATTGTTTACATATCGTTATTTTATATTGTACAATATTTGTCTAGCTTATGGTGATATTTTCAGAGAAATGCCTACTTTTCACTAACATAGAAAGAAATATATACAAATTTCATCGAAACACCTGATAATCTTATATTTTTGGCTTCATCATTCTGGTATTATTCCAATTTGTTTAAATAGCCAATATTTACGCTTTCAGTATAAACTATTCTTTTGCTGGCGATATTTCAAGTAGTTGTCTACGATCAGCCGTTTTCCGTCTGCAAGTTCAGCTTTCAGTAAATATCAGCCTCTAATTAAATCAAATGTCAAATTGCGCCCTCAATTTCATATATACTGTATATCACAAACAGCTTTCGATTGCTGCACAACATTTGACTCTCTAAAATTCGTTTAATGAACACACCTAATATGAATTGGATTAAATACCAAAATATTAGTGATTGGGCATCACTCTCAGCTGTGTTTGTTGATAAGACTTTCGACTACCAATTCGTATACTACATTAGTAGTAACATAATTAATTTCGGTTTCTAAATTACCCGTGGATTTGTCCATTCGCAGTGAAATGTTTTAAACGGCAACAAAGTTAACACATTAAAATTCAAACCCAGTCACAGAATTACAACTGAAATCTACTTCTCCAGTTACGTGAGTCACGTGCCTTAGAACCGAATTAGAGCTGAGCAGCTAGGTATGGAGTTTCTTTGTTTGATCTATCAGCAACAATAGTGTCTGCCTACTAATTACATAGATTGAGCACTTGAACTTAAAAGATCTCACTTGTGCAAATATATTCTTAGATATACTTACTCGCATTTAGCAGTGACGTTGGTGTGGTGTAGTATCTACAGGTTGTCTTTTTTTCAGCTATCAACATTTAGTATTAGCAATTATTAGTGACGAAACGGTTTGATGAGGAAAGGTAATAGAAGATAATAACAAAAACGCTATTGTATTATAGAATTTGATAAACTGTGGATCGCAGCTTCAGTTCTTTAAAAGCACAATCCTTAAAATCTCTTAACTGGTAATTTACTCGAATGGAATATTTAATAACATTTACGGTATATTAACTATTTTTTATTTGCAATAATGATGTAGACCACAAATTGAAAATATGACGCCAACACCAGTGCTTGAACCCTGCATACCATTACCAATTGAAAAATGCACGTTGACTGATGTGACGGAAAAGGCGAAAGATTGGGCAATTATGCATGGTGTTGCTATGCGCTCCAAAACAAACTTCAGCGCGGATTCACTAAATGTAATATGCCAGTAAATTCATAATACATATATTACGCATAGTAAGTCGTGGTTGTCTCTGTGTGAGTGAATGAGTATGCAAATATTACTACATAAAATTCAGGTTATTTCTAAGGCAGATAAATAAGCGTAAAACATATTAGCATATAAATATATTTTAACATTTTGTTCTTTTAGTTTTCTGGTTTAATTAATTTATATTAAGAATTAACAATATTGTCAACATTAACTTATATACATAGTTCGCACCGTTTATTTTGATACCGTCATCATTTCCGCGCAAAGAGTTTGAAAAGGCTAAAAATTTGCAAACCATCATTAATCAATTGATGCATAATGTCGCGCATGATGAGGAATTCCTTACCACAACTCTAGCCGAAACAGTTAAAGTTGATGAGTTCACTGCTAATTTGTTTAATGTCTACAAAAAAGTACTCGCTAATGGTTTGGGACAGGTAAGACAATATTTATTTATCACTTACTAGATATCAATAATCTGTCATAAATTGTTTGGATTAAACGATTTTAATGATTAAATTAAATGAAAACTAAATGAAAGCATTTAACACATACAATGCCATTGTTGCTAGACACATCCCTAAAATCTAGATATAAAAATCTTCATAAAAAAAAAAATTATAATAATAAAAATCATTATGCTTCCTTTGTGGTGCCTGTTTATAGGTTTTTCGATCAGTGTATCGATCAGATCCTTCATGTTTTAAGCCGTCTCAGAGTAGTTTCTTTTTTTCAAAAAATAATTTGGAAATTCGTTGTCACAGCAAATCAAATAATATTTAGTCAGACTTTCCCTTACCTGACCTTACGTGTGGCTTGATTAAAGCCAAATATTCATACCCATAAAATAAGAAATTGATGTCAATATCATCGCCCGGAATTGTTCATATTTTTCATTGAATTATCTATTGATTCTTAGCTAGGCAATAGCAATCTTAAATGAAAGCTTTTCTTAGGAGTTTGCCTATAAATATAAGGAGAAATTAAGTGAAAGTTATTAATATAAATCATGATATACTATTAGCTCTTTCATTGATTAGTCTAAAAAACAAAACTGAAATTAATAAGTTGCTGAAATATATCAAAAAGGTACCAATAAACTAAACCATATGCGTCATATCCTCATATCATTTTAATAAATTCCATTTTGTCGCGCATTCACATACTATACATTATCACCTCAGTAGTTAATTAGTTACACATGTACATTGATTAAATAAATATATAGTTATTTCTTTATATCACCTTTTCGTGTGATGGTTTCTAATTTTTTGATTATTTCGTTATTTATTTATGTATATATGAACACGCACGCTCATTGGCAATCAAATGAATCGTATGTAATGAAAACGTTAAAAATCAAAAATTTTACCACAAAAAAATTAATTCATAACTGCATAACTGCATCGAAATTAAACAATTGCCTGAATATGTAGCCAGTTTCGTTGGGGTTATTGCGCAGTGATTTGATGTTGGAGACAAAATGTGCAAAATTGCTTGAACAAGAGAAACATACCCCGTGTGCCTACTGTTGCTGGAAACAAGTTGAAATTAACACTATAGCTTCTGGTTTTGGCCATTTAGGACCAGTAAGCAAAGATATACAAAGGTGCAAAAATCATTATTAATTTCGTTTTGTTTTCTCCATATTTTAACTGTAGGAATAGTGTGTAGCCAAACAAATCGTTGATATTGCATATATTTAATTTAATAGCTAGCTACAAAAAGAAAGAATTTTATTTAAGAAAAACATCCTATTATTATTTGCTACATACATACATACATACATACATACATACGTTATTATTGCGTCATTTTTCATTTAGTCTTATTTTACAACAAGTATTTGTTCTGTACATATTATATTGTATACTAGTATGTACTCCTACACTAGTATTATACTGCTTAATTAATTTAAGTATAATTCATTTAAGCTCTTGATTTTTCATTTTTCGTTTTATGGAGTTTTAATTTGCTTTTATTATAGTAGAATGTGTTGGTATTGCATAAATAGTTGCATGATCTAATTTTTTTTAAATTATTTTTAAATTAAGAAAACTAATAAATAATAACATTTATCTTACACTGCATACAATTTGTGAAATTTGTTAAAAAACAAAATATTTTAACTTAAAAAAAATTAATTTAAAAATATTAATAGTTATTTTGAAAGCAGTTAACTTTAAATAAACTAAATTGAATACTAAAATGTAAGCATATGTTTTAATATAATTATATTGTAATTTGAATCTTTTTATTTATGCCTCAACGGATGAGTTTCTAATTTTTGTATTTGAACCTTATTTCATATTTATTTTCATTTTTTGCTACTGCTTTTGTGTTTACGTTTTATTTTGCATCTCAACCCGTTTTTATTTATTTTATACAATCGTTTTTTTTTTGTTTTTTTTTTTTAAATCTGCTATTAATATTTTTACATTTGTTTGGCACACAATTTGGCTGGCGGATTTTCCTAAAAAAAATTTTAACCACACAATTAACTAGGCGTAATTAAATTGATTCAAATTCCGGGCAAAGTACAATCAAATACATCGCCCCTATGCATTTAATCACTACTTTGTGATTTCTTATTTTCACAAGCTCATTAAGTGTGAACATACAACAGCAATTGAATTTAATTTTTATGCAACAAGAATTTAGCATTTATATTTTATTTTCATGATTTTTATACCCTTAGTATTGTTTCGTATTTTTTATGAATCATTTGCAGTAGAGGCTAGCTAGTTCATTTTTCCAAATCAAATCAAATCAAATCAAATCAATCAATCAACTATAAGAACTACTCACATCGCATCGCAAACGCATCCCGTCACCAATTCTACCAAAACAAAAATCGAAAACAAGGTCAACGAAACAATAATTAGCAAGCACCAAGTCCAGCTAACTTACATAGCCGGTAGTGATCGTGGTGGTTTATGAATTGGGTGTCATCATTTTCTCAATATGTCACTTATTCTCTTTAATATATCAAAAATTAATGTTCCATTAAATCATTTAACGTATTTTTCTATGAAGTAAATGTTTGTATGTGTATCAATTTTCAGGCTTATTCGCTCGGTTTATTACGTTCCGACTATTTGGCTCACATGTTCGAAGACAATTCAGTTAAACAAGTTGAAATCAACACGATTGCCTCTAGTTTCGGTGGCATCTCCACACATATGATGCCTCTGCAGAGGTATTTTGATTTTTTCCACAACATCAAATTATATTTTTTCTCTTTTTTATTTCGTATTTTTTGTTTTATTTTATATATGTATGTGTGTATATAATATTTTCTGTGTAAGTGGCAAACGAAATATAACCGCATTCTTTCCGGCAAATTAGCTAATTAAATTATATATATTATTTTTTAAAGCATAATGTACAACTACGATGCTTGTAAAATATTTATTTCTTCGCCTTACATTTACAAATATTAATTTGTATTGTTTCCTATACTTTATTTTACAATTTATTTTACAATTTATTGTATTTAACTACGTTTTCTTGGTTATCTATTTATCTATATATACATATATACATAGCTCTGTTAGACTACCGTGCATGTATGTACATATATTTATAGATTCAAAAGCGTGTGCTATATAATATTTTAGTTTGCGCTGAAAATTTACTTACTTTAAAATGCCTCCTATTCATTTATTTGCTTTTATAATATCGTACATAGCGTGTAGTTGTAGAGTTTATGACGCAATTGTAGAATTTATATAATTTACACGACTTTTGTTAGTTTTTAAAGTCATTTGTATGCTTATGTGCTTTGTGTACACAACATAAATAATATTTTAATCACAAGAATATGCCTAATCTAATACATATATTTTTTCTCATGCTTCCATAGCTTTGTGATGGGCGAGTTGGGGCATGCGGATAAAATTAAAAATGTAAGTGTACATTATTTACGCCATTTTTGTAAAGGAAATGTTGAGAAATCTTTTAATTTTTTCTAGATGCCCACAAATGCTGCTTTGTCCGGCCTTTGTGGTGGCATGATTAAAGCCTGGGAAGTATATGCAGAGCCTAAAGCGGTTATTCTTTTTATCATCGAAGACATTTCCTACAATATTTGCGATCAGGTGTGTAAACCAATTTAAAACACAAGTTCTTTACAAGTTATACTTTTAATAATATAAAAAAATTATTTTAATACTTTATTTATATATTTTACAGCGTTTCCACGAGTTTTACATACGTGAACAGCGCCCAAATATAAAAGTATTGCGTCGTACTCTAACAGAGGTGCATAAAGAGGGAAAATTGGGACCAAATAAGGAGCTATTACTGTAAGTTAATGTGGTTTCAATAAGTAATATATACATAAGCATTAATAATTGTATATAGGGGAAAAGTTTACATAAAATGTTAATATCGAATTAAGTTAGCATAGCTTCCGTTAGCTAAAAGTTTTGAAATGTTTTCGAATTCAACAAAAAAATAAAACAGAAAGTTCTAATTTGTATTATTCTTATGTAACATATGTTACTCTTACCATAAGGGTACCATTTTTGTTATAAGTATTGACGAAAATCTTGATACATTTAATATTTCATTAAGGCGAAATTTAGTGTTTCCTTTCTTGTTTTAAATTTTATTTGGTCAAATGAAACAAGATCTTATCTGAGCATTCATAATTTTATCAATTGAGCATTGGTCATTTTACAGCGGTGAATATGAAGTGGCTGTTATTTATTTCCGTGCCGGCTATGAACCGGGTCACTATCCATCGCAAGATGAATGGGATGCCCGTTATATGATGGAGTATTCGCGTGCGATAAAAAGTCCTTCCATACACTATCATTTGGCTGGTACAAAGAAAGTACAACAAGCGCTTGCTCAACCCGAAATGTTAGAACGGTTTATAAGCGACCCAGAGAAGGTAGGAAAATGAATGCGCATGCTTTATATGAGATAATGAGAACACAATATTCTTTCAGATAAAAGCTGTGGGTCAAATCTTCACCGGCCTCTATTCGTTAGATGACTCTGAAGCAGGCAATGCCTCATACGAAATGGCACTGAAAGAACCGGAACGTTTTGTGCTCAAACCACAGCGCGAAGGCGGTGGTAATAATGTATATGGCGTTGACATTCCAGATGCACTTAGGGTAAATGCTCTGTTTCTGAACAGCTGTCTCTTTATATAAAGATTTGTATATACATTACATATTACGTACACATTTTTGTTGTTTGTAAGTTACAAATTGAACACAACATTGTCCAATTACAGTGTCATAACAACATAAAAATTTTTTTTTTAATCATTTATTTTCTATTATATGGAAAACGAAATTTCATAACAATCGCTAACTTCACCAAATTTACTATATTTTTTATTATCTTTGTGATTTACAGAAGATGAGCCGCGTTGAACGCGCCGCTTGGATTCTTATGGATCTAATTCAGCCCCCAATCTCCAAGGGTTACATGATACGCCCGGGTGGTAAATCTCCACCAGAAGTGGTTGATCTCGTTTCAGAGCTGGGTATTTTTGGCGTAATACTAGGTGATGTAGATAATGTGATTTGTAATTACCAAGCGGGTCATATGCTGCGCACGAAACTCTCGACAGCGAACGAGGGCGGTGTTGCAGCTGGACTTGGCGCTTTGGACAGTCCTTATTTAGTCGATTAGTGTTTTAACTATCATTCTTTGGTTTTACAAAATTCGTAGTTTTTCCACATTTAAAAATCATTAATATTTTTTACGACGATAAAATGTTTACTTTTCACTATTTGCCACTTTAAAACATAATGTAAATCTGATAAAATTTGACCAATTTATTTAAAAATTTTTTCACCATATACGACTCAAGTCCATATCATGTATATTCATAATGCTATTAAATAAAAAATAAATAAAATGAGAACACATTTTTTTAATACAAATCATATTTTAAAAATATATGTATTTGCATTGAGTAGAACATGTCACAGCAATAATCAAAAATATATAAACATCGCCATTTAGAATTATTAAGAAAGAAACAATTAAAACACAGATAAAATTTTGACCTCAGGACATTACTACACATCTTCATATACAAATACATTTCTTCTTCTTTGAGGGTCTCTCAGGTGCGACATGGCAGGGTTTGGTGAGTAGAAAAATTTACGTTATACTCTATCTTCAACTACTACTTCTGTTGGTCTGGACATGCCATTTGATATAGGAATTGTATCATAGTACGAGTTGGGCGGCCCGTCATACGATCTTTCAGCAAATATGGCAAAGTACCGAACTTAGTTAACATACCAACTCCTCGTATATCCAAATGTGCCCAATCGACACAGGGCACAAATTGCTGTATTAAATAAAATTACAAATTATCAGAAAAGAAAAATCGAATAATTACAAGAAAGTTCACAGCTTACGTGTAATATTGCGGCCGCCAGACAAGATGAAGCCGGTCCAGAACCATTGTTGCTAACATCAAAACTAACATGGTCTGGCCATGGTAAATAAAAATAAATATTTTATAATTAGTATAAGAGTAAATGTAAATCATTATTGAAGTTCAAATGATACTCACTCGTTACCAAATATTTATAGTAGTTCCACAATGGTAAGCGCCACATGCGATCTCCTGTTAGTGAGCCAGCCTTTTGGAATTGTTTCCAAATGTAGTGCGAATTTGAAAAAATTCCTGTAGCTCCACCACCCAACCCTTTTTTGACACCATTGCCAAGCGTAGCTACATCAACGACAAGGCGTGGTTTGTATGTAGTCTGCGCATAGATCAATGGATCAGCCATTACGACAACGCCAGCCTTATCCGTATCCTAGTTAAGGAAATCATACAAGAAAATTAATTATTTTCCACTGATTTTTTTTTGCTTATATTCATTATTACGCGTATCGCCAATGATTTGCCGTTGAGTAGCGTGACTACGTCACCTGGCTTGCAGGCCATACCCGAAGGCATGTTCTCACAAAGTGGTATGACAGCGGAAATATTAATAGGTAATGATAAAGCAGCGGCGGCACGAATGGAAGCGACCACTACCGCTGCACCGGCCATAGCTCCACGATATTCATCCATGCCTTTGCATGGACGCAAACATAGACCGCCACTGAAATATAAGAATAAACATTTATTAGTATAAAAACTATTTTAATAAATATTTTCTTTATTATTTTTGGTTTCTTTCAATAAAATATATATATATTTTTTTGCTTTATATAGCGCATTTCCCCTTCCGTTAGCTTTTATTTGCTCACCTATTGAATGTCATACCCTTGCCCAACAACAGTATAGGTTTATCTTCAGGCGCCGTGCCACAATAACTTATCTCCAGTAAAACAGGCGGCTCGCATGAACCTTTCGCAATCATAAGAAAAGAGTTGAGATGTTGTTGTTCTATCCACTCCATCGTACGAATCTCCACAGTTACACCACATGGGCATAACGCATCAACGGTTGCTTGTGCAAATGTGGTAGGTGTCATTTGGTTGGCTGGTGCGTCGCTAAGACGACGTGCAAGATTTTGTGCTTCGGCTTTAAATAGACCACGTGTCCAAGCGTCTATGTCGGGTGAGTCGTACAATTCTAATTTGGGAATTATTGTTCTGTCTTTTTTCATTTTATTATCTTGATAACGCCAAATCGCCAAAGCACTACCCTCCGCGGCCTGTTCGGGATATTCCATTGAATCGACAAAAACCTCTGAACAGCCTTGCATTTGCAGGCTGCGTGCACCGACACCAGCTGCTACGCGAACATTTTCCTATGTTAAAAAATGTGTTATTCAATAGAGAATTACAATAAAATTACAGTATGTCCCAATAGTCTCTGGCATTATTTTAAAGTTATGTATTCATTAAATTTTTTTTTATTAAAACTAATCATTTGTTTCAAGCATCTATGCTTTCCCATGCAGAATTGTTTACTTTAGGAACATGAATGATCGTTGTAATTCATTATTTTACGAAACAAGATTTTCCTGTCAATTTTTTTTCCAATGACAATTTAAATCAAAATTTTTATTTGTCAAGTTTTCCAAAGTGTTTTCAACGTATCTATTGTCAAAATGATTTCTTACTATCTGTCAGTAATTAAGCCCTATCCGTATTATTTATATTCTCACCATGCCTTCATCCAACATTTCCAACTCATTAAAACCAGCGCCTTCACGCCCCACACCGACCACTGCTATAGATCGAAATTCTTGATCAATATTATTGAAAACCTTTCCTCTGCCCAATCTTCCAGATAGATTCGTTCTACATTCACACAAAATACAATGGTAATGAATGAATTAGTATCGGTCACTTGAACGTCATTCAATTCAGTAGTACATGGTAATACTTTCTACTCACTCTTTGATTAACTCAGATACTTTGCCCTGCACACGGTCATCGAGTTTCTCTCCACTCGATGTTAGTTTTGCATCCTTCTCGCCCTCCTTCTGATATAGGCCGATCACAAGTCCTTTCTGTAAGGTATGATGGAAAGATTTAACATTTCATCACAACAAGTGTTTGAGCATCGACTCATTGTATTTGAAACGGTTTAAATTGATTGGCGCTTACCGTCACACGTGAATCATCGGCGTAACACCTCAGATAGACTTGTTGGAAATTTTTCACATTCCGAAATCTCAGCAGAGATTTTGTTAGCCAATTTGTTATGCGTAGCGAGGACATAGTTTGCAAGTAGTTTTATCAATTTAATTTTAATTATTTCCTTTTATGCAAATTTTTATATATAAAACGGTTTTCAGCTTAAAAATTTTCAATAAAAAATAAAATTGAAATTTAGATCTGACTGAATATTTTTCACAGCTTGTTACAGTTCGTTTGAGTGTCTAGAAACAAAGTGCAAATGGTTCTTACTTGAGAGCCAACTATTAAACCGTTTGGCTCATAAATGATTGCTTTCGAAGGTGCAATTTTTAAAATTTATTTTTCATATGTAATTTCAAAGTGCTATTGTTTTACTTTAATTGTATTTTTTACTGCACTATTATAAAATAATCATTTGATGTGAACATTTTTCACAATTTGTGCAATGAAAATTAATTCGATATATAAATGATTAATAAACCACGTATATTCTATAAAACTTTTGTGATATTTATTGGACATCGAAAAAATATGAAAGAGTATCACAAACAATTATGCGTGGAGAGATATACCATTACAAAATTATAAAAACATATTTTGGTTTTGGTTGTAATAGTAGCAATCATTTCCCAAATAGTTTCGCGAAATGATGGTTTGGTAAGTTCTTTGCCGAATATGCCAAGGAATGTCAACTGTTTTCGGTTGTTACAGCAACAATATTTCAAAAAATTGCTTCAGATGTTTGCCTTTTCCTGTAATAACATGTCACATAAAACGTGAGCTATAGGCGATGAGTTTCGATCAAATACCTTTCATAGTTATTTTGTAGTAATATTGTTGAAATTATTGCATTATTAGGAGTGGACAAGTTCAGCTTGTGTACAGATATTTATTTATACTAATTACTAGGATATTTGCAACATTTGTTTTATAACATTATAATGTAAAAATTTATAACTTACAGCATTTTCACAACGAAATACTAAAAAGAATATAATATAATGATATACTGCACCTAAATTGTAAACAATATTTAAAGCTTAAAATCTAAATTAATACGTTTTTTAGCTTAACCATTTTCGGTAAGTATCATCCATGAGATGATCTGTAAATTTATCTATGGGACCAATTATTAATGGAATTGAACACAAACCAACTGCGGTGGGTAATATTTTCCCAAAAGCTTTTCTAACATCCGCTTTGCGTAACAAAAAGCCAGTCAGCCAAGTTATTCTAGAAGTCGTATATGAAGGTATATGTGATATACATAATTCCAAAACCATTTACGAAAATTTTTTATTTACCTATTGATTGTTATTCCGGGAATGATGACAGAGGCAACCATTTGCCAAGTGAATACATCACCAGTGACAACGGCTATTTTCTTAGTGCTACTTCCTCGTTGACGCTCTCTGACTGATTTGTCAACAGTATCAGCACATACATAAGCCGTAGCCAGTAAATAAGAGGCACGCACAAAATTGCGATGTATAAGTGGGCGGAATGCTTCACCTACCTCGTTCGAGTATCCTGTGTGTGATATACTGAATTTAGTTAGTTATTATGTAAGATTTGGGTGGGATTACAGGCACGTAATTATAATTTTATAAGTTTATAAGTTTATTTTTATACTGTTAGCTACCTAACAGTATATTTTTACAGGCCATAGGATAAGCGCTTACCTAAATACCGCAATTTGCTATCCCTATACATGTCGTATTCTTTACTCATTTTTACCAAATAACAAGAACTTTACTTTAAGCAAAAAATGAAATAGTTAGGATGTTATATAAGATTTGAGTACAAATAAACTCTTACATGGGTATGCTAAGTAAAATCACTTGTCACCGATGCATCAATTTTATTACATCGTTCTTATCTCATGTTTTGAGTTTAATTACTTTGGTACATCTTCACTTCACTTTCGCTTTTAATTTATCATCAACCCTGATGATCCTTTCCATTTGTAAACTATTTTCCATGTTTTTATTTTTTGCATGGGACAAAACAAACTCGAAAATGGCAAGCAAAACAAAAATTATAAGATTCAATCTAACCAGACTATTTAATTTATATAAGTTAAAAACAATGATACTACTTAAAATTCGAATAACATGATATAATTATAAGATTATTGCCTATATTTAAATTAAGCGAATTCTGATGGAAATAAAGTTTTTACGGGAAAACTTTGGATTAGAATCCGAATTTGGAGTTGAGATAAGTAGGGGGTGATAGAGGACGTTCTCCTGAGTAATTGTATAATATGTTCCTCTTTTTTTGCAGCATTGGGGGGCTGCTACACGTTCAATATACAGCATACAATGTTATGGATCGCAACCATATCACAAAACATTTAAATATTTTGAAATTTGGATAGCGGATCGTGGATTGTAGATCGCGTGATTTATATTGAACGTTTAGCTCATTTTGTGATATGAATCCGCTATACGAAGGAACAAAGTATTGTAATAATTATAAGTAGCTCAATTTTTATTAAACTATTTTTATTTATATGCATATACAAAATTTCTCATTTTCAATTTTTTTGGTAAATTCGTCACTATCTAGGAACAATTTTTTGCTCCAATATTTTCTTTGAAATTTTTTCTTCAAAGCCAAATACGCATTTTCTGCCGGTTTTTTGCAATATTTTGTAAAAAAAACGTAAGAAAAATTAAGCAAATATTGAAGCAAAATCTTTTTTTTCGATCCTTCTTTCATAAACACCGTTTACCTTAAGTAAATACTGATGCGGAAAATATGCTCCTAATAGTGTATAGTATTTAAGATACTTGTATTTAAAGTTTAAAAGTTTCAAAACTAATAAATGCTATTTCACAACTTTTAACACATTTTCCACGTAATATGTCCGTAATTAAACTAAGCACATTGAAATACATAAATATTTCACGTTTATTGTGGGTTTTTAATTGAAAAAGTAGATTTTAAAAATTATATGGTAGTTCAACAGGATTGCGATTTTACAGTTTTGAAAAAACTAGTGTTTCCATATCCTAAAATTCATAAATATAAGATTTTGAATTACTCATCGTACAATTGTATTCTCTTTATTTGATACTCTTGGTTCTTTGGCGCAGAACTTTTTTTGTAATGCATGCTTTCGCCACATTTTAAAAAAAATAACCTGGTCGATCTAATACCGGAATATTATCCAAAAAAGCAAAATACCGAATTATATCGTACATAAGTTATATCATATATAATCTTTCAATTTATTTACACTGCGAGCAAATATGGCATCACTTCTTTTTACTGAACAGGCAACCCATTTGTTATTGTGTGATTAAATGGAATTTGAGAAAAACTTTGATGTTATAATAAATATTTAATATAAAAAGTTTATTAACCAACAACTTTTGTAAGATTTAGACGAGAAGTGCTAAATGAAATGGTAAACCAATGTCGCGCCTGCCTCAATTCGAAAGGCACCTCCTTTATTCGTATGGAGACGCACATAGCTGATGGATTTGATTTTTTTACTTGCTTCAGCTTATGTACACAACTGGAAGCGGGACTTGATGACGGTCTGCCAGGAGTGTTGTGCACTAACTGTTCTCAAGATCTTGAAATATCTTTTAATTTCGTGCAAAATGCCAGACAGGCTGATGGAATACTCCGAGAAAGTTTGACACACAAATACTTATCCGGTGAAATAGATTCATTGGATACTGAAATTGGTGATACAATAATGGAGCCACTAGAAGTAGTAGAAGACAGCGAAGTTGAAGATTGTGTGGTCGAGGAACTCATAGAAGACGTACAAGTTCCAGGAGATGTCGCCGAAGAGCGTGATGAAAGCAATGTTGTTGAAATAATGGAGGTAAAATAATATAAAGTGAGAGTACGTGTCCGAAATATATTTTTTGATTACCACTACATAGGTTGAAAAAAGTGAACTAAATATTTGCGAGAGTTCGTTAGATGAGATAGAGCTTATAGATAGCAATTATGTGGACCATACTGCTGAGATAGCTGAGGTGGAGATGGCTGAAGAACATGCAGCACTATCAAAAACAAGAGAGTATTATGCAGAAGATGAAGGTGATGAAGAATACCTAAGGGAGTACCAAGAAAATGTTGAGCAATCGGAGGCACCCGATACTGTAACAAAAGGAGGCAAATGGAAATGTATAGAGTGTAAACGCGTTTTGTGCGGTGATGTCTCTTATGAAGGCCATATGAACATGCACCGATCATTGCGACCATACAAATGTACCCTATGTATGTGTGCATTTCGATGCAAAAATAAATTGGACCACCATATACAACTGCGTCATGTGCAAGAAAATTACTACCAAAATACTAACCGTAAGTTTTTCAAACCACTGAAAGTGTATAATTTGTCTAGAAAATTTCCAACTTACAGCAAACAATAATTGTAAGAAGTGTACAAAATTTTTCGAAGCACCCGAAGAATTACAAGAGCATCAGGAATTAATACATCCCGATAGTTATCCTATACAATGTAGACGCTGTCCGTTACAACCACCATTTGCGCGAACAAAATTAGTGGAACACTTTCGTAATGAACATCCAGCAGAACATCGAAAATACTTCCCTACAGCGGGTAGACCACCAAATGAACCAGCCAAACAAACACCATGGCAGTGTGAAGTATGCAAATGTTATACGCGATCGGAAGCAGCTTTGCGTGATCACAAGCATACTCACCAGAATGAACGGCCACATGAGTGTCAATTTTGTTCGAAACGTTTCGTTACTACAAGTAACTTACGCCAACATATGCGCGGTGTACACACCGATGAGTATGAGAAGTTAGTTAGTGAAGGCGGTGATACGATAGTGCAATGTGAAATATGTAAAAAACAACTACTTAGACGAAATCTCGAAAAACATATGGCCTTACACGTTAAAAAGGAGCGCGAGGCGAAGGAGACGCAAACGAAATTTCTTTGTGCCTACTGCTGTAAGTAATCAAATGTTTTTACTATTATATAATATCAGCCAGGGGATCGTATTACATTTTTTGAGTGTACGACTGACTCACTATAAGGCGTAAGTTTAAGTTCGGCCCGGGACAAATAACCGAAGTTATAGAAAAATTTTATCGTTATCAAAAAAACTTCTTATGAAATTCATAAGTTTTACGTTGGTAAATTCGGTTTCAGTGCTCTACTCTAAATTTGTTGGTCTAAAACGTACTGTAACGTTTCATACCTTTTTTCAAACATTACTGCTCTATATAATTTGTTATATTTTTTGTTATAATACACCATAATAGCATTTCAAAAATCAATTTAGATTGTCTAATGTTTTATGCTGTTATAACAATAACTAAACTACTGACACCTAAAACGCATACTAAATATCCAAATGTTAATTTTATTCTCGTATAATAAGCAGTATTGAAATGGATATCTTGGAGTATCTAATCTATCATTCGATTTTTTTCAAAGCTGAAATTATTATTAGTGTTAAATTGTTTTAAAATTTAAGCTTTGATTAAAATGCATGCTAAATATTTTCTCAGCACGCGAGTGTAAAAGTCAAAAATCCCTCAACCAACACGAGAAAATGCATCAGGGAGCATCACCGGATGTTATATATATTTGCGCCGATTGTGATCGTTCCTATGCTACACAACATTTGTTGCAACAACATCGAAAACAAGCACACAAAGAACGAGATCACTTTTGTCCAATATGTGGTAATGGTTTTAAGCTCAAAAATCAATTGGTTAATCATATGAAATTGCATTTGGAAAAAAATATTAAATGTCCACATTGTGAGAAATGTTATGCGCGTAAATTCGATTTAGACGTACACTTGCGCAGTCATACTGGTGAGCTGCCATTCGCCTGCCATCTGTGTGAGAAACGTTTTGCGATAAAGGTACGTTTGACATACCATTTACAGAAGCACTTTGGCGTAAAGCATCGTTGCAAGGATTGCGGTGCGGAATTCAATTCGAAACAGAAATTAAAAGCACATAGTTTTAAACACACTGGCATGCCGTATCGTTGTGAAAGATGTGATGGACATGGTTTTGCCAATCGCGATGTGTAAGTATTGGTTGAAGTATGACATAATTGGAATAATATATTAATTTCTTTTTATTTATTTCAGCTTTAAACGACATCTGCAGCGTGTACACTGCACTACTATGAGTGACGAAGAGTTAGTTACCATGTTTCAGCAAAACACTGGCAAGGCCACACGCATACGGCAGGTTGAATACTTTGAGGATCATTCACAAGGAGAGCCTTCGAAGAACGCAGCGAATGCGGACAGCACTTTGATCAACGCAGATGAAATTGCACTGGAATCGGAAGTGGTACATAGCTGAAAGGAGTAGTTCTAGAAATTTCCTAGTTTAAGTTGTATATTCTCTTATATGTATATGTTTACACGTTAGATAAAATAAAGCTGGAAAGTGCGCTCAAATGACGGAAATACATGCACCCCAAACAATATTTATTACTTTCATTTTACATTTGAACTAGTATGCATCTGCTTTCAGGAAATAATTAACTAAAACTAAAAAAAAAAAAAAATTAAATGTTGAAAAACAATCTACAAATTTCTGCTTTGCAGCACGTGAATTCTCGAATGCGAAATCGCTTAGTTTGCATGAACACAACGTTCATCTGGTCAAATTGGAAGAACCAAAATATGAATGTGGCATTTGTAAGCGAAAATGTTATCAACAACGTGATCTTAATTGTCATATGCAGCGCGTGCATCTAGCGGAGCGCAAACATTTTTGTAACGTATGCGGCAATGCGTTTAAGAGCGCTTGGCAGCTCACAGCACACCGGATATTACATGCAGAAGACAAGTCTTTTGAGTGTATTCACTGTCGACGCAAGTATACACGACAAGCCGATTTAATTGTTCACATGCGTACACATACCGGCGAACTCCCGTACGCTTGCCACTTGTGCGATAAACGTTTTGCGATAAAAGTACGACTCACATATCACCTGCAGCGGCATCAAGGCGTTAAACATCCGTGCACATACTGCGGTAGTGTTTACGACAATCGTAATCAACTAAAGGAGCATCTCTTCAAACATACTGGCATGCCCTATCGCTGCGAATTGTGTCCAGATGTGGCATTTACGCGCCGTTTGCGGTAAGCGCGTGTAACAGTACTTAGAGTACGTCTTGATTTTTAATATATTTACCTTTAGATTTTCCAGTCATATGCAGCGCGTCCATAATAAAAGTCTAACATCCGATGAACTGGCTGCCGTTTTCGCAAAATATACAGGAAAAGCAGTACATTTCAACTCCAGCATCAGATGTCAGGAGAATATGGACTCACAGGAATTACCTGATTTTATCGTAGATGAAGAAAGGGAGGATGAAATTACGGTAAATTAAGTTTAAAATATTTACCTAAATATAGGTATTTTATTATTAAACATTAAATACATCATTAAACTTTATATATTATAAAAACATTAAATAAATCAGAAATCACTTATGTAAACGTTATACTTTAATTGCAATCAACAAAATTTTCTGGAAAATACAAAGTTATTTAAATTTTTTTTAGTGGTGCGTAATTCACTTTTGTTATATCATCTCGCAGGTTTGTCAAATAGTAAATATTAGATATGAGGATTATGGAGAGAGGTTGTTGATGCTGCATACAAAGCTAGTTTCATTTAATAAGTAGAATTTTGAACTACTACGGTACGAAGTGATATTCGAACCACAGAAAGTGTTCATTTTATTTCTGTTTAAGGTATCAAGTATCTTTGAATGAGGTGCTCGCGCATTAAACCAATAAATAAGAACGATAAGATGTTAATAAATAAAATATTTTTATTCGTTGTATAAATGTATTAGCTTGATTGCTCTTGTTCTACATTTTGCGTCTCCGATTGCAATTCTTCCAGAGTCTTCACATGCGGATTACGGCCAGTATTGGCTTTGAACATTGCACAATACTCCTCGTCAGTCATAGTCATATCATGCATACGTAATAAATGCTTCCGAAATCTAAAAATTATATAAAAAAATTAATATCAACAATCGACAATATATATATATATATATCGAATATGAAAAATTGCTTACACATCACGCTGTGCACAACCGTATTCACATACAGCACATCTATATGGCATGCCAGTGTGTTTATATGAATGGATTTTCAATTGTTTAACATGATTGAATTCTTTCCCACATTCCTGACATTTTCGCTTGACGCCAGCATGACGCTGCAGGTGATAATTAAGTCGAACTTTAATTTTAAATCTTCGATCACACAAATGACAAGCATATGGCTCCTCTCCTGTATGTATGCGCATATGTATTTTAAGATCGCATGAGCGTATAAACTTCTTCTCGCACACAGTGCATGCGAAATTTCGCTCCAAGTGCAAACGTTTATGGCTATGCAGCAAAACGTAACTCTTGAAAGGATCACCGCAAATATCACAGATAAATTTACGTTCGGACGTGTGAACATTCTCAATGTGGTTTTTTAAATATTTCGGATCAACTTTTTTCTGACATATTGGGCATTCTTTGGGTTCGGGTTTCTCGCACATATGAATCTTTTTTTCGTGCAATTTAACCGAAGTTTCAGAATTATATTCACGAGCTATATAAACAAAAAAGAATGATTACATAAATTATTGAAATGCTTTTTTAAATACTTACGACAAAATGCGCACAAAAATGTTCTTTTTTTATTTAAGGCATATTTGTGTCGCCTTTCGTGATACTTTATTTGAATTGTTGGTATGTCCTTATGGCAAAATGTACAATTAACAAATCCACTATTTTCTGTATCATTTCCCATTTCCACTGCGCTAGTACCGTTTTCACTATCTACAACAGGTGTTGCTGTCATAGCTCGGTGTTTCCGTCTTTTATGATGATAAAGTGAATTTTGGCTTGCAAAACGCATATTGCACACTGTGCATTCAAATAGCTTATCCTCGTCGTGTTTTGCATTTTGGCGTGTATACTGGTTATGCTTAATTTTCAAATGTCCTTGAAGAGACACTTTTAATCTGAACTGCCTGGAGCATAAGGAACACTTGAATGGCTTATTTGTATCATCCTCAACACCAACCGCAGCCTTTAAGCTACTTATGGAATGATTATGTATGCGTTTAACATGAGCCCTATACGTACCATGTTTTCTAAAACTCATCAAGCATAATGGACAGTCAAATTTGTGTTTCTTGACATGATAGGCTAACTCAAGTATAGATGAGAATTGTATTTGACAGTCATCACATCGAAAACTATTTTTATCATCATTATCATTACAACGGCTCCTCGTTCGCGGAAAATATTTTGAATACGAATTCTTATGCTTCTTCTGAATATGTTTAGGTAGATCCTCACGTTGAAAAGATTCATTACACCATATACATTTAAATGGTGATTCCGTGTTATGTACAAGAGATTCATGAAGATGTAGTTCCATGGGAAGCTCGTACACTTTCGGACATTTTATGCAGATTATATGAGCTACAAAATGGAAATACACATTTACTTCGAAAACATAAAAATGCAAAAACATACATTTGTGTAGATCAAATATATGATCTTTGAGTTCCTTTTGCGTTAAATATGTACAATCGCATAATTCACAAGAATTAGATACTCCAGGCTTGATAATGTCACCGCTGTTGTCATCACTGTTACCTTGCAGTGAAGATTCGGAATCACTTTTCACAACATGATCCTCAATTATTTTTTCAAAATCTTCTGAAAAATCTAGCTCTACTTTTATTTCAGGCGAAGATATAGCCACTTCAGTATCGCCAGCATTGATGGAAGTTGCAGTTACAGAAATTTTTTGTTCTGGCGTCGCTAAGGGGTCATTTGTACACTTCACTACAGACTAATGAAAACACATATTAACCTTTATATTTATTATGGCTGAGACATATTTTATAGCCTTCCTGTACCTGTGCACTTTCAGTAGTAGTATAAATGTCTATGCTTCCTTTTTGTGATGTCAAAATCTTTTTAAGTTCTCCATCTGACTTGCGAGCCCTCTTTATAAAATTATAGGCATTATGTAGGTCTTCTATGCAATTTGTGCATAATACTTGTGGGAGTTCATCATTCGATGTTGCTTGTAGTTGAGTGCACTCATTAAAGTAATCGTATAAAGTTTTACTATCCTTCGCAGATGCGGCATGTTTCATATTTACAACCGTATGACATTCCACTTGCATACAAGCACGGCAGTGCATTTTTTATATATTGCTTTCGTTACAATTTTTGTCAGTTTACAAATAAAAATATATGTATGTTAGGATTTTTTTTAATGATGATTAGTGATGATAACCTAATAAATTTAATATCGATTTTCCTGTGTTTTTGTTGATTGTATTGCATTAGTATCGATAGTAGTACCGTCAAATTCATAAAAAATTGCAAAATTTTGGAAGCAGGTCTAAAAAAATATAACAAATCATAGGTATAATAGCAGTGCAAATGCACAAAATAGTAAATTTGTTAGTTTTTCAGCACCGTCGATAGTGTGCGAATGTACGTTCTGTGAGGTATCTTATATAATTGCTGTAGAAGAGGCTATGTACTTTTAAATATTTTATATACTGTTCTGTTAACATCCATAATGTTAACCAGGAGTGCTTTATCTATGTATAACTTACATTGTAGATATTACGTGCTAGGGGAGTGCATTAAGCTTCGATATGTCAAATATAATTATAAAATATAAGCTATATAAAATATAATTGATAATATATCGAGGGCACACCAAAAGTAAACCGTTAAATCATAACCTGTGCACAATTTGTTTAGAAAAAGCATATCAGTATATAATGAGTGATCTCTACTTAAATTACTAAGGTACCTTTTTGTGCGATTTTATTTGCACGACCCACAAAGATTAAATTAAAACAATAGGTAAGAAGATAAAAAAAAGGTTATCGAATATTAATTTGCAAACATTCAGAATGATTCAAAAAAATTTACATTACTAAACCTTGTTATTCCATATTTATTCGAAAGGCAATTACAAGTTATTATTATAATCACAATTTACAATTGAAAAGTGTTTTGGTAACTTAAAACTAATATGTAAATATTCAATGTAAATACATGTAATGAATTGCACAAATTATTTTCACTTTTTCTTTCAAGCAAAATAATGTTAAATGCTGTGGTTAGCATCTTTTAAGATTTGTATAAAGACAAATATATCTATGCATTAATTTGAATTGTCTGACTTTAGCAAATTTCCAGCCAACTTTTTTAGGTATTCAGCATTTTTTACTCGAGGCGATCTACCAGTATTCGCTTTGAACATTAAAAATAATTCATCGTCAGTAATTCTTAAGTCATGTTTTCGGAGCATATGGCTTGTAAAACTACAATAAAAATATGGAAATTATCTTTTAATCACTAAACAGACATGTAAGATCCAGTTAAAACTCACTATTCACGATTTGCAGTTTGATAACCGCAATCAGTGCATCTATATGGCATTTTCCCACTATGCTTGAACGAGTGTCTTCGCAATGTTGTACCATCTTTGAATTCTTTACCACAAACTTTGCATATTTTCTTTATATTAGCATGGTGCTGTAAATGATATGTGAGGTGTACCCTAATTCGAAATTGACGGTCACATATGTGACAAGCAAATGGTAATTCACCGGTGTGACCGCGCATATGTACTTGGAGTGCAGATTTTTCCGTAAATTTCCTATCACATACACTGCAGGGCAAATGGCGCTCTGTCATATGCAACAGCTTGTGTCGTTTAAGTTGACTAAAGCTTTTATATGCATCGCCACAAATATCGCAAATGCAATTACGTTCTCCTATGTGTACATTTTTTATATGTCTTTTTATGTAATCTGAATTCAGTTTCTTTTGACATATTGGACACTTCTTAATAAGATCTGTTTTTAATTTGAGATGTTGAGTTTTTTCGTGCGACGCCAACGACACATTTGAACATAGCACACGTGCTGGAATATTACAGATTGCTTTATCATTGCTCGTTTAATTTGTAAAATTCGATGTTATTTATATAAAATTATAACACAAGAACACACATTTTATTGATAAAGGCAATACTTACGACAAAATGAACAGAGAAATCTCTTTTTTTCTTTTAGTTGTGGAATATATGTCGTTTTACTGGAACCCTCTTTAACCAATTCTTTTGGCGCTTGTTCAATAGGGACATTTTTCTTTCTATTTAAATTAAGTTTAACGATTTCGTCTTCGTTCGATGTAGTTTCCGACTGTATATTTTGAAGTGTTGGGGCATCCTGGGCTTTTGTTTCTGTAATCGATGATTTATTTGCTTGAATTTTCACAATTTGATTTTCTGTAGTTTTTTGCACAGCATTTGATTCCGTTCTTTTTCTATGTTTTTGTTTTATATGCGTATTGTATGAGCCTAAATTTGTATAGCTTTTGTTACAAGCTTTACATTCAATTGGCTTATCTTGGCTATCTCCAGCTTCATCGACAACTAATGGTGTAGGTGGGAATTGGCTTGCTGAACAATTATGCAAACGTTTAGCATGTATGTAATAAGTACGCATTCTGTTAAAATTTTTCAAACAGAATGGACATCTAAATACGTGTGATCTAATATGTTCTTCTAAATCAATAGCCGTTGTGAAAATATTAAAGCAATATTTACATCTGTATGTTGTCGGATCCTCCGAATCGATAACGCGTCGTTTTCGTAATCGTGGAAAATACTTAAAATAGCGAGAATTATGAGTTGTTTGAAAGTGCTTGAGAAGCTCATTACGAGGCAATAAAGGTTTTTCACTGCAGAAATCACATTGCACTGGTGAAACGGTTTCGTGAACAAGTTGTTTATGAATTCTCAACTCATCAGGCATATCAAATATCTTTGAACAACTTAAACAAATTACTTCAGCTGAAATATAAATATTAACATAATTTAAGGCGGTAAATAGGCGGTAAATTCCACAAAAGGACTTACATTTGTGCTGTTGTAATATGTGTTTTTTAAGTTCATTTTTGATGTTATAAGTACTATTACATATCTCACAAGTATAGCCCACTTTTTCAATGGGCTCCGTTTCACTTTCACTGGATGAATCATCTGTTTCAGAATCATTCGTTATAATTACTTGGAGCTGTTCATCATTATCGTGCACTGGCGCATCTTGTGTGTCTATGGCGGCCACTGGTGTGCTTTCCCGTACAATTTCTATTTGCGTTTCCTCAAGGGATCGATTTGAAGATTTTGGGTATTCCTTTAAGCAAAACATTTCCGTTGGAAATTCTATCAAAGGCTCCTTAAGGGCCCTTAGTGCATCATGAAAACTCATATCTAAAGGGTCATCTGTATTTGCCTCTATATTCTAAGACACAAATTTCAGTGCTTCTTAACCATTTAAACATTTAACGTTTATTTACCTCAAGAACACACAATTCTTCTGGTGAACTACAAATCGTACCAGTTTTAATTTTTTGAGATATTCGAAGTTTCTTAAATTCTCCATTCGACTGTAGTGCACTTCTTCTAAAGTTATACGCTATTTGGAGTTTTTGTGCACATTTTTTACAAAGAGTTTTAGGAAAATCATCATTTGCTGATGCATCTAGTTGTGTGCATTCATTGAAGCAATCGTACAGGCTTTTGCCGTCCTCGGTTCCCAGAATATTCATATCGAACAAGATATGGCATTTGCTTTGCATACATGCACGACATTGCATTGTTATAATTACTTTAACATGAAGTATTATTGATTCGAATTAAATTTAAGCGTTTGTTTATATTACCAAAGACCGTCAATTACTTTGGTTAGTCCATTGGTAATGGAACTGTTTCAGTGAATTAATCGATAACATCGATCGACTGTTTAAAATAATTGTATTGCATTTTTTCCTTACAATTGAAATTATTTAATTGAATAAAATGGCATCACATTTCGTGCTGATTACATCCCATAAATGATAATAGAGGATCATGAAAAGTTTTGATTCTAGTTTACCTAAATCAGAAAGCTTCCTTACGTATTTCAACCAAATGTTCAAATAATCATTTGTTCAGCTAATTATATTAAATGCTCGGCTATTTTTAAATCTTTTACTTATGCCTATTTAATGGAAGAGTAAGAAAAGTGTCGTGAATGAAAAATATATAATTTTCACTTAAGTGTGTAAAATACCTTCTTTACAGGCTTTAATATATTCAAATTATAAGAATGATATTTACCTTATAGCTTAGTAGTTTATTCATTTTCTATTTCCAATGCGTTTCTGTAAATTAAAGACTAAGTGCATTTTTAGCATATTTTTCATTAGATCGCGTTCATACACGAAGACTTTGGTTGCCAAGAGTCGTAGTTTGTTCGGGAAGGGGTGACGAGAAAAGACGAAAGACGAAAGGAAAGAGTTGCTTGTGCTCGGACAACACACTTTGTGTTCTTCTTCGTAAGAAGTTCGTTGCTAAGTAATTTGGCATTCCTTTTCATTTTGAAAATGTTTTCATGTTTGCAATTGGGCTTAGTTTCAAATGAATATTTCGGATGAATGTTCGGAAATTTAAATTTTATCATCAATATTATTATCAATATTATCAATATTATATATTATTACATATACATATTACATACAAAATATGCATATTACAAAAGTACGAGTTTTTAGCGAGAAAATAAGGATGAAAATTAGCTACTCAGAAGAATTTTTTAGTAACACTTAAATGAGGCGTACAAGAATTCGAGATTGCGATATGATAGGGAATGTAAAAAATTGTCCGGCAATTCGAGTCGCCCGTGTGAATGCTGTGGGCAACACTAAAAGGGAATTTTCCCGATATGAGCAACAAAAGTTTCCGTGTATAAACCCAGAGTAAGTGTTTTTGCAATTTATCCTGACTTAGAAAAATTAATTAAACATATCCATTCGTAATTTTCATGATTCAAGACATGGACATAGACAGCTCTTCGTTCATGTCACTGTCGTCAACTACTTTTACATAGGGAGATCTTCCTGTATTCGCTTGGAATATTACAAATAACTCATCAACAGTCATGGTTCTGTCGTGCTTATGCAACATATGTTTGACGAAACTGTGTATAGTAAAGAATGTAATAATGAAACACTTCATGAACCTGAAGATTATTACCAAATCTACTTACTAATCACGTTTTACAGAGCCATATCCACAAACAGAACACCTATATGGCATAATGTCGGTATGTAGATATAAATGATTTCTTAACGATTTTCCGTGTTTGAATTCTTTTCCACAAATGTTGCAATTGTGTTTGATACGAGCATGTTGTTGCAAATGATATGTGAGATGCACTCTTATTCGAAACCGTCGATCACACAAATGACAGGCGTATGGCTTTTCTCCAGTGTGGAGTCGCATATGTACTTTGAGCTCCGATTTTTCAGTAAACCTTTTATCACATACTGTACATGGATAATTGCGATCCTTGGTGTGCAAAAGTCTGTGCCGCATAACGTTATCATTGGTTTTATACATATTACCACAAATATCGCATTTAAATTTTCTCTCTCCAATGTGCACATTTTCGATATGTTTTCTTAAATATATCTTATTAAATTTTTTTTGGCAGAACGAACATTCTTTAAGGTCAGGTTCAATATTTAAATGCTGCTTTTGTTCATGAATTTCTACAGCACGTTTAGATGATAATACCCGGGCTGAAAACATCATGTACATTGCGAATTCAGTTTAAAAAAAAAAAAAACATTATTATTGATTATTTTCACTTACAGCAATATGAGCAAAGGAACTTTTCCTTTTCTTTTAGATTACGGCTATCCACTTTTTCTTGCAGATTTTCCACAGAAGATTCCTGTACATTACGTTCATATTGGCTAAATCTATTTATTGATAAGCTATTTTCAGACGTTGCATTTACACAAATTTTACACTTGGTCTCTCTGCAATCGTGTTTTTCAATATCTTTGTCTTCATAAGAAATAGTTCCATGGAAATTTCTCTGACCATGGCAAACTTTTTCAACTGTATGAAAATCATCAAATGGCATTTCTCCCTCGCTATTTTCAGAATCATGTTTTCGAAGTAAGTGTCTTCTGTATGCAGCAATAGTTGAATATGTTACGTTGCAAGCTTTGCAGTTTATACGTTTATCTTCATTTACTTCAACTCCTTCCATAACAACCTGCGTAGCTGGGACTTCAATTTCTGAGCAGTTATGTAATCGTTTAATATGTCTGTAATACCGGCATACATCGGTGCAAATCTTCGAGCAGAACCGACATTTAAATAAATGCTTTTTTACATGACCCTGCAGTTCGAAATCGGATGAATATATTTGTTTACAATACAGGCACTCTAATTTAGTAGTCTCGATTTCTATTTCTATACGATCAGTTTCGTCTATACCAATATCTGAATCATATCTTTTCGTTCCAATAGACTTTTTTATCCGTGTTTGATAGTCATCTGGTATATCAAAAACTGTTGTGGAAGTATTCCTATTTTCTTCTCCATGTTTTTTAAATGCGCTTAGACATCCACTGCTTGTGTTACAAGTTTTGCGATGTATTTGGCTATTTTGTAGAATTTCAACTTCCTCGATGGCAAACGGAGGTATTTCATTTGTAGAACAATTATTTAAACGTTTTGTTTGTTTGTAGTATTTACTAACATAATCTACTGTATCAGCCTCCCATTCTTCAAAACCGGGAAATGACTTTTCTTCGTAAGAGTCTTCTGCCATATCCGCTTGTGACTGTTCGACAATTGTTGTTTCGTTTATTAATGCAGACTCATATACATATTCACCTTCGAAGCTGGAAACGGCCGCGTTATGGGATTTCTTCAAGAGTTGGTCACAACCTTCATCAACGAGAGGGGATTTCCTATCAGGTTGTTTAACAACCTCCAGAGCATCACTGAATTCTATTTCCAAAGGATCTTCTGTATAATCTTCAATATCCTATTAAATAAATTTTCACTGAATTATGTTATTGCATAAAATAATAATATACATATATGCGTGTATATTTACCCCAATAGAAACAGACGATTGTGTATTAATTTTTTCAAACATATCATTGGACTCCAGAGCACATTTTCTAAAGCTATAGGCTATACGAAGTTTTCTAGTGCAAATTTTGCACAGTGTTTTAGGAAAACTGTCACTCGCCGAAGCTTGTAATTGTGTACAATCATTGAAGTAGTCGAACAGTGTTTGTCCTTCATCTGTATCCGCAACACTCATATCAACTAAGATGTTACATTTTGCTTTCATGCAAACTCGGCATTGCATCTTAAAGTATTTTAATAAAAGTTTAATCCTTTATAAAACTTAATTACCACTTTTATTAACAAATTTATCGTGTTACATTCTCCAACAATTCATTATGGTGATGCAGACGATAATATCTGTAATTAGAAATTGTAGGTAACATATTTAGCACACTTATTCAGCTGATCACAGAAAAGAAAATTCTGAATACGTAGAGATGGGGTTTTTTCGATTAATACTCAATTAATTATAACATGTATTGAAGCATTTCGAATAAACATTTAAATATTACGTTGTTTGATTAAGAAAACACAGAATCTGAAACCATTTTCCGAGACAGTCGGGTTTACGTAACCGAAGCAGACCCGGCAAAGACCTGTCAAATCCGCGGCGCGTCTCAAAATGAGTTACACAAAATTTTCAGTTGCTACAAACAGCAAATAATCACTAATAATTCAAAAACCAAACAATTATTCGTTAAATAAATTTAGTGCATTTGATCTTCAGTCAAAAAAATATAAAATGTTAATAATTTGACACTAAGCTTAATAGCTTAGTATTAACACTTAAATTAGTTAAACTTTATTTACGAAATAGCATGTTGTACTCAGCTAATGATATATGACGAATTAGCGAAGTGTAGAAATTAAATATATATAAATAAATTTAAGAAACCTTTAACTGGGCTATATATATAACATATATTTATTTAAACTAAATATTATATTTTATAAAGGGGGCAATGGCAATCAAATTGAATTTGCTTCAAATTTACGAGATGAGTATGGTATCAATAACATACTATAATAATATAAATGTTTAATAACGTGATCTTAATGAAAACGAATATAGTTTTACGAAAAAAAAAATTCAATAATATAAACAAATATTATTGAACGGGTTAATTAATTAATATGTTCATGCGTTTTTAGTAAATTTATGTAATAATTGAGTTATAAAATTAAAATGGGTTTTATTTTTTCTAAACAATATTTTAGTTCGTATTCTTAAGTTATTAACACTTCAGGATAAATAATACATATGTTGTTTTTATTGTAGTTATTCTTGGCACTAGCTATTTTTTGCTGTGATCTACTTTTATCTTATCGGAAAAGCTAAATTTTTTAGTTATTTGTAAAATATCCCAACTTGTAATAGCGTTTAGTTGTTTTTCTTTTTCGGCTTCTTCGGATTACGAGAACGAGACTTTGCCTTGCATAATGGGCAAATAGGAGCATTACGATGAATTTGTTGGTGACACGATAAACATGATTTCATTGGTGGCGGTTGTTGACGTAAGTTCACATTAAAATCTGAACGGAATGAAGGATGATGTCCAATGCCAATTGCCGGTGACTGCTGCAAACGAGATGAAGGTGGAGGAGGCGGTGGTGGAGCAGAAAAGTCGCTTTTACCCAAACGTACTGCTGCCGCAGCAGCGACAGCATTGCCTGTTCCGGGTGGAGCAGGTGGCATAAAAGCATGCCCACCAGTGGGTCCAGTACCACCGCCCGTTGGTGGCAATGCAGTAACAGTTGCTTCTGGAAGAAGTGGATGCCGTGGATGAGGACGTGCCAATGATGTTGGTTGTGCTGCAGCAACAGCAGCCGCAGCAGCAGCGCTCACCTTTAAAAAGTTTGATTGAAAACGGTCTTTTGATATTGGACTACCTTCTTCTTCATGTAAATCTCGTAGAGGACTTAAACCTAAATAGTCGCGTCGCATATGATCAATTTGGTATTTAAGTGCCAGATAATCTTCATATACACGATTTGCCATGTCAACGGAACGCGTTTGATTCTCCTTTGTTTGTTTTATAATGTTTTCCATATCGTTTATGTCCGCATGTATTTGCCTTAGCTCTTCGACGTGTGACATTTTTTCTTCCAACAAATGCTCCATTTCTTTACGGTATTCATCGAGGCATTTTTCTTCATCATCACTTATTTTCACTTCTTTGATGATTTTCAGTTTTAACTTTTCCAAAGCAATGGTTTTATCACGTATATCCTTGATAGCTTCAAGCTTTGCATAATAGTGGCGCTCATTGGAGCTGGAGATATCGCTGGTGGCCATTTTAGCTTACTAACCCCTTCTGCTATTGTTTGCGTTGGTCGATGGTAAGGGCTTTTCTTCACAGGAGTCTCTTCACGTCAAATAAAATGTTTAAAACTTTGTTAAACGATTATGCTGATACATTCATTTTATTTCATATTACATATTTATCAATGTTATCAAATCAACTTTATGATATTCTATAAAACTCGCCTATTAGAAGTAATTTCCAAATCTTAAACTTCTTAAAGTTGTGTACAAAACTTAGTGCTTCTTCTTTAGAAAAAACTGATTCACAATGAAATACTAAATGTTCGGTTTTATTTTAATGTTAAGATACAATATTGCAAATAAGAAAAGTTGAAAAAAGCAAAAAATCTATATTTTGTATACACTCTAAAGTTGTTTTCGTATAACGAGATGGCCTTTCCCAATTCATGTCCGTTTTTAATTAAATGATTTATTTCTTGCAAAAGTTTCAAGAGTTTTAAGTTGATTCCTTGGCAACGATGATTGATTGTCAAGTTACCTGCAGCCTATGTCACCACTGTCAATTTAAATAATTTTGACAAGATTTTTGTGTGATCAACTTGAAATCAAGTTCTTGATAGTGAAATTGCTGCGTTATAATATTCCTAAGTAGGAGTTTGGTATGTTTAAACAAATTCTATATATTATTATTATTAGAAAATTTTGAATCTGGCAATATTGGTTTTCTTGTTGTCATGACAATGGTATCCGGGTATAAGGATAAGAGTATTTTAAGATTTTATTGGATGTAGTTCATTTGAAAAAGATTATTGATAATTGACTTATTGATAAAAATGACTTCACAAAGTCGCGCTGAAATCTACTTTGAAGACATGAGATGCTGTCGTTCTTGTCTATCCGTGGCTTCAGAAGACGAGCTTGAGGATTATATTGATCTGTTGGAGACATTTACCGCTGAATGTGGAACTATCACATTTTTAGAGTTGTTCAATAAATGTACTTCATTGAATGTTCTGATAGAAGATTTTATTATTGAAGGATATCCGCCTTGCCATTACGTATGTGGACGTTGTCGTTTAGAACTCAAACAAGCTAATGAGTTTATAACCCGAGCTCAATTAAATAATCAGTTATTAAAAGAACAATATACCCGTTCCAAATCTTTACATTCACCAATAAGTGATACCGAGTTACACGAAATCGAAAATAAAAACGAATCCATTCGTGAAGAATCAGAAAATGATGAAAATAAAGAAGAATTAAAAAAGGGGGTACAAAAGAAAATGTTATTAAATTAGTAAATCCTTACTAAAGAAGTTATAATTTTTAGGATTTTACAGATATCGAGTTTGTCAACCAGAATTCACCAGTGATGGATGCCAGTGAGATCAATGAGTCGCCTGAAGAAAATAACGAGATCTTGCCAACAACCCTAATAAGTGTAGAGCGTGTATTTTGTGATGATGAAACAAATGATGTAAATAATTCGCAGACATCAAAGAAATCTATATTAGATACAAAGAACTCCCGAAACAAAGAGGACGCAAATATTGAAGAAACAGACAAGATATACTTTGAATTTAAATGCGAGTTTTGCACTTGCATATTCGAGTTTCAAAGAGATCTACTGCAGCATTATGAAATCGACCACGGTATGTACGATGTGTATATGGACAACTTAGATTTTTCAATATTACACAACTCTTTCTTATATTTATAGCTGATAAAACATTTAATTTTCCTTGCGACTTGTGCCAAAATCGATTTGTAACGAAAAATGCTCTGCGACTCCATCGACGCCAGGTGCATCAGAAAGACGAATACCTGGATTGTGAGTATTGTGGACGTACTGTATTGAAAACATTCTATAATGTGCACTTGAGGCGACATAAACAGCTTAAATTCTTATGTAGCAAATGCCGTAAGTTAACAATAATATTTTGTATTGTTCTAAAATAATCAACAAACTTATTTCACAGCAAAAAGATGTGCTTCACGTTATACTCTCAAAAATCACATGGAATTACACTCCGATGAGCGTGATCGCAATATTGAATGTATGGATTGCGGTAAACGTTTCTATACACTAGAAAATCTCCAATTACATCAAACAATACACATTTCCCCCGAAGATAGAGCAGTTTTTGAATGTACTGTTTGTTCCAAAACTTTCTTGCGCAAATCTAATCTGGGTTTGCATATGCAAATGCATCGTGGCGAGACTATGGACTGCCCACATTGCGACAAAAAGTTTGTAAGGCGTAAGGATCTAGAAATACATATTCGTTTCCATACTGGGGACTTTCCATACTCATGTTCCATGTGTGACCGGAAATTCGCCATTAAAGGACATCTTAACTACCATGAGAAACGTCATCTGGGCGTGCGTTACAAATGTGACGAATGCGAGAAAACATTTATAAATCTGGCTGGCTTGCGACAACATCAGTATGAACATACGGGTATGCCATTAATGTGTGGTGTTTGCCAGCGTGGCTTTCCAACTAAATTTAAGTAAGTGTAAAGACTTTCTCTATGCATGCAGTCACAAACAAATATATTTGTATGCATTCGTTTCGCGTTAAACCATTCGAGGCATCACCTTAAAGTAAATTCTTAGATTTTCTGCACCGTCATCTTAGCTGTATTCATGTAAGTACACATTTTGTTTTTTTTTTTTTGCTTTTTTCCAGGGTACGACGTCATTTGCGCAACGTACATAAAAATCTTTTTAAAAAAACGGGCTACACGGAAGCATTAGCAAAAAAGTACATAATCATAACGAAAAAGTCAAATCAAGCAATAAAGGAAGTAACCGAGTTAGTAGATGTACCTGAAGACACAATCGAAATGCTGGAAGAGCATGCCCAAGACATTCCATTGAATATGCTATCTGTTTAAGATATCGGTTTTCAATTACATACAAATTATTTACTAGTCACACATTGAAGAATTACGAATAATGTCACCAAATTTAGTTATTAATATTTATTTAAAACCTAAATATAATACTCAATAATAATAAACATCATCAAACTCGATGTCCTATACATTAGGCTACTTAAAAATATAATTAAGAATAATTTGCCTGTTATTACGCACTACTCAGCAACCCTCTAACTCTGGTGGTATGGGAATGTCGTTGTGTGCCGCAAATTGTAGTAAAGCCTTATATTTATTCTTCCAATTAGCTATGTCCTTGCGACATTGTTCATTATCATCATGCATGGTTTCCAGTTCAACCCATTCATGTGACTTTTCTGTCTCCAAGACATCTTTCTGTTCTATACGCTTGATGCGGCAACTAGCCGCATATCCGCGATTTTTAAGCGTACGACGTCGTTGCTTCATACGAACAACTTCCTCACGATTAAGTCCGCGTGACTTTAAGGTGCGATTAAGGTCCCGCACCGATATGGAGACCAATTCGTCGTCGCTTATGTCAGGTATAGGACAGGGCGAAAGTGGAGCCTTTGTGTAACATATAAAATAAAAATGTTAGTTTCTCTTTGAAATTGCTTTTTCCACATAATTTGTGAGGAATTTTGATAATTCATTGCATTTACGTAAATTTGTTGTGTTACCATTGATGATTTTCGTTCACGTCGGTGCTGTAGTCCATCCATTTTGTTGCGCAGTAGTCAAATTAATTGACGTAGACAGAAAGTTTTTTATTAGATTCGCCTTGAATTTAACAGATTATAACACTTGCACACTTTCAAATAAAAATAAATACCTGAATAAAAATTGCAAATGCAATCAATATCTAAAAATCCCTTCAATAATATATATATATGAAATCCACTATTAAAACTAATGTAAAATAAGACCTTTTCACTTTTCTTTAATTAACAATAGTTGAAGGGTTGCTTCGGAAGGCGAATAAGTGGTGGAATAGCAAAACTCTCCTCTTGAAATTGCCATATCGTAAGTTTTGACAGTTCTAAATGTTACAGCGATGAACAATAATATAGTTCTAATTTTTAAAAGCAGTATAATTATGCAAATAAACTTTTTAATAAAAATTAATTTTAGACTCAGTTTTTGATTATAATATTTATCTGGTCCCTTGGATGTATCACACACATTTTTATGCATGTTATTTTTTCACATTTTCCGTGGCTTTATACATATATACCAAATAATCTGAATGACGAAATGAATTGATTTATCCATGTCTGTCCGACGGTTCTTCGGTTCCTTTCATGGCATATATAGTTAGGTTTTTCGAAGAAATATATGGTATTTGAAATATTTCGAAAAATATTGGTTTCTTTGCATTGGAATATCAATGTATAAGGGTGTATGAGCTAAATTGGATCATTGCCACACCTACAAATCAGTCTAACTCAAAAATAATATACAGTAAAAAAGTAGCAATTTGGAACTTGGTGTAACAGAGAGGAGTATCCTTAAAATCTTTGAAAAAATGGGTGTGAACCAGCCTCTTTTTGGCTTTAATATAATTGGCTTATATATAATTGCCCCATTGTCTAAATATGAGGACATCCGGCCTTCCAGTTGACCTCATATTCATATGTGATACCGATTTGCGCAAAATTGGTCAATAACTTCTTTATACATACATATGTGACTGACTTCTTTTTGATATTATGAAGATATCTAAAAGAAATTATGTAGATGTGTTACCTATAGAATAAGCTAATTTTGGTATTAGAAATTAACACATTGGATTTGTAATTTCGCTTCACAACGAACACTGGTTTAATACACTATACATTAATATATAATACATTAATATCATAAAACTTTGAGGAGTATCTCATCTTCCTTTCAAATATTATTCTATTGTATTTATTTAAAACTTATGTTACTTTATTAGCTTTCTAATTGAAATAATAAGGACTAGAAAGAAAATATGTATGTATGTAAATTTTTATATGCCGTGCTTAAAAATTATTTATCACAGTTAAATTGGTTACCGAAAATATCTAAACATTTTTTTTTTAATTCTTAACCAAATGCCATGCGAAAAAAAGAGCCCAAAGGCATATTAAACTCTGGTTTAAAATCCAATATTGAAGCACCGCCGCAGTTTAGTTGATAAGGATTACTTGCTGGTCGGGTTTCCGATTGAACCGTTGGCTGATCACATTGTAAAGTGAATAGTATGAAAAGTACACCGGCGACCACTGCGGGGAAGTATCCGCCGAAAGTATTGGACATATCACGTTGTTGTTGTTCGGTAAATAATCTTTTCAAAAAAGCGAACGTTGTTAAGCCGGTTCTGCGTACACTCCGTAATGAGAAAATTCAATTGTCGCGATTTGTATTTATAGGAGAGAACACGCGAAAGCAATGCTTGTGCGCTCATGAAGCTTTCTTATTTTCGAAATGTAATGTAATGTATTTCAGCTCACTGCAACATGTATACAGATATGAATGCTCATGAAACTTATGTGTACTTTTGCATATTTATGTACTATTTATGCACAAAAAGGAATTTCATCAACTGGCGTATGGAAGACACCCCAAGATATAGTAGCTTTTAAAGATTTTATGATCATAAAGAATTTTGTGGATTCATATTACATATGTATATGGACATGTGAATCCAATCGCTTTATTTGGTCTAAAATATGCTAAGCATCTTAAAATATATGCGGTGGATCAAAAGTACGAGGTGGGGTTACACAAAGGTTTTAATCAAAAGTGTTTTTAGCGGAAGCGAATGCTTAAAGAATAATTCTTCCACCATAATTACCGGAAGCTTGGCGCACCAAAGACTTCTTCATTTGAATTTTGACAACTTTTTCAGCTAGAGACATTATTGGTTCATACTTTTATGAAGATCGAAGAGAGCGAAGAGGTCAGAGTGGTTTGCACATGCTATAACCAACGCTATAAAATTTCAAGGAAGGTATGAACCGATTAAAATTTAATCGATTGGGAAGGGAAGGTCTAGACCGATTTCATAGATTTTTGTTTTAAAACCATATTATGCTGCGCTTAGGCATGCTCATCTAATATTGAGATTAATAATTGAGAACCTTCCCTCACTAAACGTTATGTACGGTATAAAGTCAATAATGAGGGCGGGATCCTCATATTCGCTGTACGATGGCTGGCAGAAGGTATGCAGAGATTTCGAATATTTTTTGATCAGAGTTGCCACATGTGCGTTATTTATGCTCAGTTGTTTGATTTAGCAGTTTGTGAGAAATTTACATTAAACCTATTAGAGAGTAGTACCACGCCTTCTTTTCAAATATTTTCAAATTGCACATGTCTTCCATCATAGTAATCCACCTTGAAAATTTTAATTTAATTTAAAGCTTAATTTGTAAATAATTGATTTATATAACGGTGTTTGTGTTAACACCGTTTTTAAGGCGTGGCAATGGTCTGATTACGCCCATATGTAATTTCAACCTACTCGGGGTGGCAAGAAATCTGAGACTGACATACTATCAAACTCAATTCGTCTATACATCTCGACTACTAAATTACTACACTGGATCCATCTCCAGTATTTTAAGGTGTTAAAAAACCGTTAGATGAATAAAATCAACATACATATAAACATACTTATTTCTATCAAGCAATCATTTATACTAAACAAACCTATTAAGAGTAGTAGGCCTATTAAGAGTACAAAAATAAGAAATTGTTCGTATACACCAAATATACCATATATGTATGCTATATATTTGCGTATAAGAAATACATACATACATTCATTTATGCATATTCATTTGAGTATAATTAGTACAGATTTCGATGCACTCATTTGGAGAAACTGTATGAAGTATGTATGTATGGATTTGTAAACAATTTATTTGCAGCTTTGCAGCAAGTTTGCAAGTTCATTCATGCTAAATATTGTTACGACTCAAGTAATAATGAATGAACGTGTATTGGAGATTGTTTAATAGGAATTTTTACTATTGAAATAGCAAAGCCATGATTGTATTAAACTTTGTCACATTATCTTACAACTGTTATATATAAACAAATTTACATTATACATTATAATTAAATAAAAATTATTATTTATTGTATTAAGGGGTTAGGCCAGTCAGGGTTCTAAAAATATAATTTATTTAGTAAAAGAGTGAAGAGTGCAGAGTTCTTTGTCTAATCCACTGGAATGGTTAAGCTTTGGGTTTGGGTCAGTCAGCTCAGCTCCTAAAACTTTAAACAGCATTTATCGAATCGGTGGTTCCACAGTAAAATTATCTAGTAATAGAATGTAGTGATTTTTTCAATAAAAAATAATTTTTTTTTTTATAATTTCGCCATTTTGCGAAGAATTTATGTAGAGCAAAAGCCGTACGTGCTTTACTAGCAAGTCTTATGTAGATAAGAATCCAGAATTTTATTTCGTTTCAGATAGCACGAGTTCCTATACAGTAAATCTAATAATGAGCACGAGTCAATACAATAATTTTTTAATTACTCAAATCTGTGTGTAATAAAGCTTGAAATAGAGAAATTTGGTTCCCAATTTAGTTCTTCTTACTCGCGGGATAAATTGTCAAAGTTAGATCTTTTTTTCATGGCTACTCCTAACCCTTAAGGACATGCTACAAATTGTCGGCAGGGCGTATGAGTGGTTTTTGTCCAGTAAGTTAGGCGTTGAGTGAAGCACATGGCCTTGAAATACGTTAGTTTCCAATTTAAAGTTCATCGCCTTAGTTTGTACAAACAACAGATTTTTTATTTAGGGAACTAATAAACTGAATGAGTAGTCGACTCTTATTAGCGAAAATTAGCGAAACAATTTAGAAGTGAGCTGCTTTTCATATTTTGCAGCTCATCTTTTCTTCAAATTAAAGTCGATTTTGTTTTGGTTTGAAAATATTCAAAAATTTCATCTTATACTCGGGAGGTCTCGTGGTTAAGAATTTAAAAATGAACTGCTTTAAAATTACAACAAATTGCAGAAATCGGGGAGTTGATAGCAGGGGAGATACATCAAGGCATGAATAAATAGTATAAACGATAAATATTTATTTGTTGTAAAACATTTCATGTGAAACTGGTTATTAAGAGACTTGACACCCTACTAACGCAGCAATTACATTTTAAATTCAATGTAAGACAACGTAGCTTGTATAGGCTGATTCATAGTACAACAAACTTGTTTTAAGCAAGCAGTTGTACAGTTTTCCGGAGAAATGCGGTAATATGCAAACAATTAACTGTTAGAAAAGCGAGGTTTTTAGCCATAAGATTTCTGAGAATCTATTTTACATAAAATTGTGAATATGTCTGTATTTTGTATAAAATAATGCCACGCGAATTTTATTAAATAATTAAGATGAAGTTTTTGAATTATGTTTCAGTTGGAAGAATATTTTTCATTGTCTCGATGCACGAATTTCTGTACTTGCTTTTATAACTTTAAATATATCTGTTGCTATCTCTAATACTTAATATAATCCCAAGTTGAACAATTAAGGAAGGGCTATGTTTGGGTTTATCCGAACATTTTATACTTTTGCAATTTCTGAAGCTCAAAAGCAGGGAAATATTTCCAGTTGTTGGAACAAAAGGGTCAACCTGATAGGCGTGAATCATTATATTATATTAAGGGTATGGGATTTAGACTAGGTATAGACCGATTTAATTTTATTCAGCACTAAACCACATTGTGTTTAAGAAAGCGTGCCCACTTAATTTCATTAAAATATCTCTTATATGGAACTATTTAAACGGTTTAAAGTCAGCTGGAAAGTCGGGACTCATTCAATCGGGTATATGGGAGCTAGGGGAAGGTAAGCTAATGGCATCTACTTTAAGCATTAAACTAAAGTTTGCTCTAAAATATATTTCCACACAATTTTCTGAATTTTTATAGCATTATTTAGCAATTTTTTATTGCATACATTAGTTATAGAACTTTTGCTTTTTAGCTTAACGACACTTTTCAGATGTGGCAATGGTCCGATTTTTTCCAAAAGGTTAGCTTTTTTACTACTCAGTAGTAAGGCTGTCTCTGGACGAACAAAATTAATACCTTATTAGTCTTTGAACAAATTCGTTCCTTACATACGTTAATGAAATAGGAACAGGAACAATGACTACGTCGGTAAAGCGGCTCTTCTGATACTCAAGGAAAAAATTGTGCAAATGATATACATATATGCTATAGAAAATCTTATTAGAACAGAAGTAAAATTGTTAATTCTGGAGCTTTAGCTTGCCTTAACGGCTTAAGAGACAAGCTTTCACTGCATTGTAAAGATCAAGCAGAGTAGCGATTGACTTTACTTGGTGACTCGAATTGTCGCCAACTTGCGAAATGATTGCCGTGATATGGTGGATTCAAGCAAAATGGCTTAGGTCGTTCCAGAGATAATCAAGAAGAGGAGGAGGGGTTTCAATGCATTCAAATTCAACCGATTAGTTAGCTTATTACAGTTCTTTGAAAGGTAATTTCTCAGTACAGTACATTGCATTCGAGGTTTCCGAACTAATATGCGTCTACTTGAGGTAGAACTAATAATCAGCAACAGGGTTAATTATCACAGAAAAAAGTTGTGATCATATTTTTACTTTTTTTTGGCAACAAAATCCAAATGACCGATTGTTAATTACTTCTTGCTTACTAAGCGAATTTCAAGGTATTTAAAACGTGAGAGTTTTCTCTTTTCTTATCACACAATCTAATTTGTTATCTTGTATTCACAAGTAATGGATGTGTATATGTTATTTGTTGTTAGTATGACGTAAATTTATTGATTGTTGTTATGTTAGTGGTTCCCGTTATGACAAAACTTAAAAAAAACATATGACGAAATACATAGAGCATTTTTTTTTACAAAAATTTTTATTTTATTTTCATTTTTGTCTTAATTTTTACCTAAAACTACATACAAGCAAAACTTAACCAACTTAAGTCTAATATCACAGTGCGAAATTCGTTCAAAATATTTTTATTATTGTATATTTTCATATCACAAAGTCACATTAACACCGGCTGTCGTAGATATTTCAGGGACATCATTGTGAAAATGATTTTGTATAGACCCATCAAAGGCCAATCGAAATTGAGAAACGATTCGGTATACACCGTTAGACTGGATAATTTGACAACATTCGATTCTAGTTCGAGTGATTTGAGTGCCTCGCAGCTGGCGTCACAATTTGTGAATTCTTTCCGTATCGTCGGCACCGTAGACAAATCTGTTTGGTTGTGTGCCACAAATTGTATATCAAGAACCTGTGGATAAGCCGCTGAGGTGGGCGTCACTAACAATCCACCATGGAGTACAAGAGCAATGCAGAGCATTCGATATAGAAATTCCATTGTTATTTGTAGTACGTAGATATGTATGTATGTAGTGTTTGTAAGCGAATTTTTAATTTAATTTAAATGTTCTCCTTGCTGCCGGCGTTTGCGTTTCACAACTAACTGATTGAAATAGAAATTCCGCTGGTTTTATTGACAATTTTGCATTACTTCCCATATTTATGTATGTATGTATATGTTCTGTCATTTCCACGAAAAAGCAGCTTTTACGCTCTTTCTTGTTCATGCATGCAAGCGTTAAATGCTCACTTGTTGCTTTTAATTATTTTTGTTTACACCGGTCGGCGTTGCAAAGTTTGCGCGCCGTTATGAAATTATATCGAATGCTCTATACTCGTACATATTTATATGTAAAGGTGTGTGAATGCAATCATGCCTACATATGTATATATATATACAAATCTATCTATATAAGTATGTAAATACCTGCAGAAAGCAAAAAGTTCAACGGATGAAAGCACATTTACGCCGTGAGCTTTCAGGGTTTTAATTTTCCTGAACAGGGTGACTCTTTTTACATTTTACGCAAGCTTGTTATGTCATTTTGAAATATTTTAACCGACAGAAAGCTTCATTCTCAGCAGTGATAAAGAGATGCACAACTCTCATGCCACTGAAAATTGAGAGAGTAAATCACCTACCCGACTTTGCCAGTTGACCGGATCGGGCAGGTTTGACGTTTATCAATTAAAAAGACTGGAACAGAAAGAAAGCCAGATTGGAATCCTCCAATTAAAAAGACTGGAACAGAAAGAAAGTCGGATTGGAATCCTGCACAAAAAACTTTTCAACAGAGATATTTGTAACCGCCAAGCAAGGCCATAAATACAAATATTTAACAATAAAAAGAATAATGAATAAGAATCATATTTACAGATATTGTGTTTTAACTCTATACATTAGAGAGCCATTAATTTTACCATGTATTTACCATGAGTTGAAGCTAGATAATGGAAAAATGACTCTTTCCTTTGTTTTTTTTTTGGTTGGAGCTGAAACTAGGGAGTTGGTTAGCTGAAGCTAGAAGCGGAAAGATAAAATTAAGAACAGATTATCGCAACATAAAATAGCCATAAAAGAACACATGATCACATAACATTTCTATTAAATTTGCTTTCTTTCTGGAAATTTGTAAAACTTTGAGTTCCATTGAGAAGAGAATCTTATATTTTTTTGCTCCGCAGCGGTTAAAATTATTCAAAGTTTCCTTTTTAATAGAATAAATTCATCCAAAAGCTTTCTAAGCCTATTTGCTCTTCTTCTGTTATGTTTCACATAGTGTTCAGTTCGAATTGGAGTTGCTTTGGACTGTTGATTGAATACAATATTCTGGCTTAAATCAGTGTGAATTTCAAAACATGCTTTAAAATCATGTAAATGCTTTAAAAAATATTATTATACTGGAAAACTTAAAAAAATGTAGAACGTTACAATGTCTCTCCAATCTATTCTTCCATACAGGGAATAAACATTTAAGCAATTATCTAAGTCGTGTCTGCTACTTTTTAAGAAGCACTTATTTTTAACCACTTCGTCATGACTTAATTTTATTTACCGCATTCAAAGTGTCTACAAATGTTTTCAATCGATTTGCATAGGTAACTCATATTGCCTAATCAAGAAGCGGAATACACACATGCACATTTCGTGGCTAACGAATAGTTGAATAACCTCTATATTGTGAAGTGCTCTTTACGGCGACAAACAGTTCTATTAAAAGTTTACAGCGACAATTTCTTCTGCGAAGAACAGAGAATATTTTGCAGATAATTTGTAACAAGCATATGTATTAGTTTTGGAACAGCTTTGTTTACGTTTCATAGTTTGAATGGATGTTTTTGGTAAATATAAAAGACATTGAACTTCTCAATACACTGAGGTTACGTATACGCACTGTAGAGTTTATGCTAATTTATACTCGTATATTTGTTGAGTTAATGCAAGTGGATTGTGTGCTTCTACACTTAATACTTATACCACACATTATATCACAGATATAAAGTCTTAGCTTAAGTAGAATTGAGACATTTGGTGAGTACTTGAATGAGCTGAGAGCGAGGTTCTTGTTTTAATAGAATGTGTTGAAAAATCAATCCGAAGGCTTAAAGAAGGCGGAAGGTTATCTAAAAGAGCATTTTTATTTTTAAAAAAGCAAATGATTCGCTAGTGTTAAATCATATCTCCGAGATCAGAAAAGTTTCTAAAACGCTATCATGCGTGCGGGGTACCAGATTTCCTCAGTCAGAAGTCACAACTCAGGAAAATTATACAAAGAGTTCCGTAGGGGGTTGGCCAAGTGAGGCTTTTCTTTTTTGACCTCTGAAATTATTTTTTACGACCTGCGTAATAAACTATTTAAATGTCGCAATCAAATTTAAACAGTATGTATTTATTTGCACATTTTGCCTTCTTCAACTTCTTTTTATTACAAGACGAGGTCACGAACTTCAAAGAGTTTGAAAAATTTTAATGCTTTTGAAATAAACTTTTGAGCTTGTCTACACATCACCCGCATAATTTTCTTTATAATGATGACATTTCTTATAAAAACTTAGTTAAAGCAAGCTTTTGGATGACTATTTGCAAAAAATTGTCTGTACGAACGTGTGTCATTGACTATTCCGAATTTGATTTTACTTTTGTTATTAATTTTATTTAATCCCATGCGTCTTTTGCACGTAGGCAAACAAATCTCTAGACATCTGCTACATTTTCGTGGAAAAACAAAGTCGGAGCAAGTTTTTGTTTTTGATTTCATATTTTTTTGTCAATTTTTTCAATTCACGACCGCAAAAAGGTGTCATAAAGTCAGTGACAGCGAATGTCTTCAAATGGCAAATGACGACAAAATTGACAGCTGTTACTTTCATTCCTTTATTATTTTCTTTTTTTTAATATTCTATGCAGCAACTTTTACCTGATGTGTCAATGTCAAGGTGATGGCTCTCGAATGTGTATGTTTATGAATTTTTACGCTGGCAGAGCCCATCATGTTGGGAGGTTTTCCATATCAAAATATTCAAGTAAAATATGGGCTAAGGTTTAAGAAAGCTTACGGTTGAAAAGATTTTTTGGGAGCGTTGCCAGGTATTTCAATATTATAATTTAAATAAATTTACGATTAAACTAATTATGACAATAAAATAATAGTTATTAAACACAAATTTTTAAGAAGGCGCTCAGTTGAAAGTATTTTAAAAAGCGTTGCCATCTGTTGAAAAATTAAATTCATAAAATAAATTAAATATTGTAATTTGGGTATATAATAATACTACAATTTGGGTTTAGGAAAGACTTTTGTTGGTGATATTTTTGAAAATGGTTGCCACCTTTTCGTGAAATTTGTATGTATGAATGTATGCATGAATGTAAAATTATATGATCAGAGACTGTATATTATGGATATCAAACCGAAGAGTTTTGAGAGAGCTTACAGTTGAATATATTGGCAGAAGAGTTGCCACCTGTTTAAAATATTTACTGCACTAAACGATTTATTTAAATGGGAATAAAAACAGTAGGATTGCTACAAAACCCGGAAGGCTGTGTTTGTACTCTGTTGGTCGCACATACTTTATATTTTCATATTCTTCTAAATTTATGAATTTAATTTGTATTAAGGGATAAAGTTGCTTTCTATTGCTCCGAAAACGGCAAAAGCTACTGAGGTGTTAAACAGCCCTCTTATTTTAGCAATATTATTTACTACTAAGAGTGTGTACCAATTTATTTTTACTCTACACCAAGTGTGATGGTATTAATTTGAACTGATACGAGTGTGAATATGTGACTAAATACATGAAAATGTTTGTGTGTACATGCATGTATGTCATATGCATCAAGCAAAGAAACTGCCAAATCACAAAAGAGATAAAAAAAAATTAAATACCAAAATACATGTTTACTTTAACAAGTACGAGTATATACATATATATGAATATAAAACGGTGTAGTATATATGTATATGCATATTTGCTGTTTCAATATAGTAAAAGTAAGGAGTCACAAGCGGTTGTAATAAGATGCCTTGAAAGTCAATAAAATATAAAACTTTGCAGACTGCGACTTTTCTCACCTTCCCACCACTACTAACAAATGTAAATTTAATTTATCGAATTTCTGCCAAGCCAAATTTGCAGAGTTGATGTGTCTGACAAACAGTTATGGATAATAAAATTGTGTCTTGTAATAAATTGCAGTAATAACAATAACAACAATGTGTGTAGATACATATGTATGTGTGTGCATATGTGTATATGTAGCCTTTAGTTTAGGAACGCGCAATGCTTGAAAACTGCGGTGGACGGTTACGTAATACTTAAATAATAGTCATTTCATTTGATTCACCCTTTTGCGTATGAACACATACACAGATGCATATTAAAAATCTTAGAAATTCGTTACTAAGTATATTTTTCACATCATTTAAACCACATTTAGAATGAATAAAACATGAAAAAATTCAATTTATTTATAAATTGTAATAAATCAAATCAAAAGAGGGAAGTCAAAGCCTTGGGAATTAAGAACATACAATCTCTTTGTATTACAAAAATAATGTGAGCTTGTCAACAAACCTTCTAACCGCGTAATTATGTAAACATACAATTGTATGTACATAAGTAATAACACGATACATAAGGTAGGTATGAATTCTTTGAGTACGTGAAAAAAATTATGTTGTAAAAAAATATTTTATATTGATATTTAAATATAAAATGGCGGCTTCTGAGACGATCTTGGGAATGCCTCTTCCAAAAGAGCTTGGACGAGCGGCGGTGATTTCAGAAACTCGTGGTGTTTAAAACAAAATAAAACTCGGTATTTTAATCTACATAAGACTTGCTAGTAAAGTACGTACCTTGCTAGCTTTAGATAAATTTTTCGCAAAATGGCGGAGTTGTAAAGAAAGGTTGCATTTTTTACCGAAAAAATAAATAGTTAATTGATTATAAAAAAAGCTGATATAATAACAAAAAATAGTAGACAGTTTACTAGATAATTTTACTGTGGAACTACAATTAAAATTTCAAGTGAATCCGTGGGATAGTCCCCGTGTACCAACGTCTCTCGATTTGAAAAATGCTGTTTCGAGAAAAACGTGTTTGAAGTCTTACGTGCTGAAAGCTGAGTGATCCAATGGCTGCGACACCACAGGGAAATTTTTTCGAGTGTTCTATCAAATGGATGATGTTTTAAACTAAACTTAGTAGTAGTACTAAAGTGTACTTTAAGGCAAAAAAAAGTCTATATTTTTGAAAATCCTAGACTGGCATTAGCGAATTGCTAAAAAAAGGACTGATATAAAGCATAGTTTGTACTCATCGTTTATTTTATGTCACAGAAATACTTAGTCAGGGAAAATATAAAGATGGATGCCACAAAGAAGCAATAAGAACTTCGATCAAACAACTATTTAAGTTATAAGCGCCAATGTGTGCTTGATAAACTCTTGATTGTTCTAAATTTCTCCATTCTCTTTGGTGACATAAAAATTGGACCACGCTAATGTACGCAAAATATCAATAAGTCGGTTAGTTACTTCATCAATCAATCAACGGGGGAAATATTGCGTTAAAAAAACCACACACAATGGTATATACGTACATGTGTACTGATATTAAAATGTGTCAATCAGAAAATGCGAAGAACGTTCCGTCCGTCTTGCTGCTAGTTAAATATTAAATTTAATTTCGCTAAGCAGCATATTCAAACAAACAAAAAATGATTGTACAATCAGCTACTTCGTGTAATGCGACGTAGTACACACTGCGCCGTACGGTTTTAATATTACCTTTTATTCACAGTTGACATACACATCATCGTGTGCATTCGCGCCAGCTGTTTAAATCAATTACCTACACCCTTATTTGTGGGGGTGTGGGGATTTATTTAAATTCCTAACGTGATGTTGTTTTGACGCTTCGCTGAATTACTATGAGTAACGAATGCATAACGGTTATAAACCTATGTATATACTATAAATATATGTATACTTTTGTAAATATATATTTTTTTTTGTAATATTGACGCTAAATTTATTTACATCAGCACGAATATAATTATTGATTTATATTAGTCTGTCAACGTTAAGGTTCAAGGTGGACAGAGAGCGTGCATTTGCTCTCTTCAAATTAATTTAGATTAATGGAGGTATTATTGATCCCAATATTGGCCTTGTGTGGTTTAGTGTTGAACTGGTGGATTTTGGGGCTTAAAGCAATAACGGGTACAGTGCAATTACTCATAAGGTTGTGAGTACCAAAGCTCTCTCTCTTTGTCTGGTGCTATGTTCATGTGGGATTTTTCCCAATAGGTTTCCCATAACAACTTTTATGTACATACCTCATAAACTACCAAACTTGATGGAAACATTGTAACTCGCTATTCTATTATACAATTTGAAACCCGGTGTCATCGGGAATATATTTAGGCTTAGGCATCAAAGGAGAAACCGAGTTAAAACTTAGCATAATTATGTATTCTGATATGTGTCATCTTTGGTATATATCGAGCGGGTTGATTATATATTTGGTTTTACTAATTATTGATAATTTCTTAAGCTTATGGATTTCTTAGAAGAGTATAGAGCGGTTTTACCACAAAAATTCATGAAATTGGATCAGACCTACCGAACTTATGGAGGATATATCCCAATAAGATTTGATGAGAACTTTGCTTGTGGTTTGAGATGAACAATGGATAAAAACAGTTAATTCCTTCTTCTATCCATCAACTTCGTCAGTATATGATGTATTAGTTTGAGTATTCTTTGCAGATGGTGATCATTACTCAAAATTTATTTACCTTTGCAGATTTTGGTTCATCCAGGATTTGACCTTACGACCGCAAAGTTGGTAGTTACGTACCACCTAGATAGATAATCCCTACTACGGTGCTGTGGTTGTTATGAAATACCTATATCGAAGTAAACTTTAAGTAAGAATATAACTTGCGTAAGTGGTAATTAGGTATTCGCTTTCCTGTTAATTTTCTCACCAAAATAATTACATGTTCTTATGCAACCAAAACTAAAGTTTGTTTAATAATTGTACAGTAAATACAATTATATTTTGATAATTATGTTACACTTGCAAACAAAAATAAAATAGAATTCGAAAGTCAGAAAGAACAACTTTGTTTGACACTTAAGGACCTCTACAGCTTGCTGATAAGCATAAACCGATTATGACACAAATAATTATATAATAATATATAGAAATGAATATCTGTGACTCCGAAATTATTTCACAAATCTCGTTCAAAACTTTTAGGAAGCTTCATGGAAACGCCAAGGATGTTCTTGTGAACTTTAAACCCGATAGATGAGGATTGGATTCGGTTAATTTTTGAAAGAAATTGTAAAGAGTGAAGAAGCTAGGTCAAAAAATCTTCCTCTAGGTTGCGAAAAGTTAAAGTTTTACAAAAAAAAGCCAGCTTGTTATTGTTGTTTTTGTGGTAAATAAACTCGGGCTCGTTCTAGTTACGTTCACAGACAGTCATGGGCATGAAAAAATCTTATGATCTGATTCACATACAAACTATTTATAAGGACAGTAGGTGGCGCCATAGTCGAATTACTACCAAAAGTCGACATTACGTTGTGGAACAAGGGAAGCTTTTAAGAACGAACGATTTTCGAAGGGAAGCTTAAAAGTAAGGCGTCTCAGATTCCAGAAATGTTTTAATACTTAGACATTTTGCAGTTCATGTAGTATTTCGTGAATACCGAAATATTTGGAATACTCCAATGCAATTATAAAAGTTATGAGGAAACTCGTCAATTAAATAAATATATATGCATTATAACCCAATATAAATACTTGAACATCACAAAGTTAAATTTTATTTCCGTTTGGACTCTGCAAATATTAGTTTGGCTTACTCCGCACAAGCATGTTGCCTGAGGCACGCACTTTCAGCGAATTCATATACATTCCTATCAAAGTTTATCAAACAATCGGGGAGGATATCTATGAGCATCGTTCACCAGGCCGTGTACGACGGTTGTTGCTCAAATCACTGCTCTATATCGGTTTCTTCAACTTCAATTTACACGTTTTGGGTGAGATTGTATATTTCGTAAAAGCTTTGAACTCGTTTGCCACCATTTTGGAGGCAACGGGTGTGGCGCCTTGCATCGGTTTCTCCTTTGTAGCGGATTTTAAACAGATAGCCTTGACGATACATCGCGGAACCTTGCGTAAACATTTGGATCAAATGGAAGAGTTATTCCCGAAAACCGCTATGCAGCAAGTTGAATACAAATTGCGAGAGCATGAACGTGCGATGCGACGTGTTATGTATATTTTCACGCTGCTCTGTTTGGCATACACAACCACGTTCAGTCTCTATCCGGCGCTTAAGGCTTCCGTGCAATATTGGCTCTTAGGTGCGCCAGTGTTTGAACGCAATTTCGGTTTTGCCGTTTGGTACCCATATAATGCCACGGAGAAGACTTGGGTCTACTGGCTCACGTATATGGGTCAAGTGCATGGCGCATATTTGGCTGGTGTGGCCTTTCTCTCGGCCGATCTGATATTGGTGGCCTCGGTGACACAGCTTTGTATGCATTTCGATAACATTTCACGCTGCCTAGAAGAATTTTCTGGCGCTTCGCAGAAGACGAGTGCGCAAGAGGATTTACAATATTTGCAAGCGTTGGTTGTGAAACATGCCAAGTGCTTGGAGTGAGTGTCCTTCGGTGGATAATGTTGAGTGGTGGTGGTGGCACAGCAATATGCTAAGAATAAATATTATTTGCTTTGTTTTGTTGCAGGTTGAGCGAACATGTCAACAGCATTTTCAGTTTCTCTTTACTACTGAATTTCCTAACCGCTTCGTTGACCATCTGTTTTATTGGATTTCAAGTGACCGCTTCATCTATAGAAGATATTGTAAAATATATTATTTTTCTAACGGCCTCGTTGGTGCAAGTCTTTGTGGTCTGCTATTATGGCGATGAACTGATGACAGCGGTAAGTGAAGAGAACATTTTTACATAACACCCTAAAACTTGTTTATTTTTTTTCGTATATTCCGCATATTATTAATCCAAGTTCTTTCTCCTAATGTATTCAGAGATGTAGAACAAGTTAGTACCACTCCTTCAGTTATATTATCTCAGTATATAATGAGGTTATGGTGTGGGGATTTAGTTTAAGTATATTTTTTAACGATTCTTCTTTTATAATTCTTAAAATTTTTTATTTCCATTTTATTTCTCATCAAGATCTTTCTTTATGTGGATCTTTTCACTTGAGTCATCTTTGGTCAAGCTTCAGAAACCTTTGGCGTTTCTGATTCTTGCTTTTAAACGTGGTGTCAAATCAAAGTGTTTATGCTTTTGGTGTTTTCAATACTGAGAAAAATCCATTTTATTGGTTTTGCCTTTACCTGGTGGACAATAAACGCGTTTAGTGTTAGAGAGTTTTTGTTTATCTCTAGCTTCATAAATACAATACTTTGCAGAATCTTCATCTTGAAAACCCCAAGCGTTGACTTATTGAATGTGTGCATACCTCGGGGCCTCTATATTATATTCTTGAAGGGATAATGTAAGGGACTTATGTAATTGAGTATAGGCATATTTCTTACGAGATTGATTTTAACATAATATACAAAGTCTGGTCTGGTCTGGTGGTAATGGCGCTGTTCGAAATTGCGAAAATTTCTACAATTTTGAAGAGAAGACCTTACAAAATTCCCTAAAAACTTTTACCAGATCAAATATACACTATATTTGGTTACAGAAAATTCCACTCCCTGTTGAAGCATCCCACTTTTTTTTTTATCTAATATAGAAAAGCGGAGCTAACGCGACAGTTGCTCCGATGACATAATTGTTATCAGCAGTTCTACGTTTTTATAAAAGATTGTGTATGAGTAGAGAAGCTTACGTCATTTGTAGGCTCGTTTTATTTCCAGTTTTCCAACTGCTTAGTGAGGTTTCTACCGATTTTGGCGTAGCTGATAATGTTTAATGGGAATACCGAATGCAGAAATGCGAAAGGCACACAATTTAAAAACTAACTAACTAAATTGGGAATATGCCATGTGGATATACTTATTCTTATTTTTCAGAGTATGCGGATTGGTGATGCTGCGTATAACCAAAACTGGTTCGGTTGTGACAGACAATATAAGTGGCTTTTAACGATAATGATAATGCGAAGTCAAAAACCAGCTTGTATTCGTGCACCCACATTTCCACCAATTTCATTCCGAACTTATATGAAGGTGAGCATAAATTTAACAAGAGTAGGGCCAAAGATTATTGTGATATTCTAGATATTTTCTCGAATATTCTAGTATATATAGATATACAGAGAAGATATTTCTGTTTCTATGAAATCTCATTTATAAGCAAAGATATCCTCTGAAGGGGGATCACGTCATTATATATCGGAAAGGTTGACGTAAAAGAATCTTTCATTTAGACATATAACATAAATAAAAGCAAAAGCTCACAAAAATAGCTACCACAGTGTTAAGTTCCAATCCCTATATTTTGATGAGATTTTGAGGAAACCTCCGGAGAAATATAGAGTATACAGCGCAGATATATGCTTACAGCCCGATGAGTTTTGATCAGAAAGAAGAGAACCTTTTCGCCCATATTATTTCCTATAGTGTTTTGCAAACAGTATACAGCATCGTTTTTGTAAATTTTGCGTTTGGATAACATTTCTTTTGATGAAACCACATATTTGGACCAAATATCTACTCGATAAGTGACTCTGGAAATGAAGTATTTTTCAAATTTTATTTACCATATGTTCACATGATTTAGAAATATTTATTACGTGGCGACGAAAGATTTAGGGACTAATTCTTGGTTTTTACTATGTCAAATTTAATGACGCTATACTGACAATAGTACAAATTTGATGGCATGTTTCCAGTGCATCAAACATTTTTTTTTGTAAATCCCCTTAAGTTATTAATTTCTTTTGGAGTGACATTTAATATAAATCTAAAATCCCAACTATTTTCATTAGGTTGATTAGGGCTGTCATTGCATTTGACTCAGTCATAACCACCTTAAAAAATGAACTGCACCTATGGAGAAAATTGATAGTGAAGGAAAAAATTTAAGATTTTTTACGGTTTCTACGGTTGTTTCGTAGAATTTATTCTTGGTGGTGTTGTTGATATTAGATAATTATGTTTTTGATTTGTCTGATCACATCGGAGATCCTCAAGTCATCTCTACGCTCCATTAAGTACTTAACTTACCACCCGTTGGTGCAACCATTTCAAGAGATAGTTACTATCGTGTACCTCCGCCATCTTACAGTCATTTTAGTTGAATTAGGCTTCGAACTGCTACCGTGTTATCCAGCTTTGACGCCGTCCAAATTATTTTTGTTACCAATCTTGAAAATAATACTGCCAGGGCAGAAATTTTTAGTCAAATGAGGATGTCATCGCCGCCACGAAGGCATATTTTGCAGACATAAAATAAACGTAATTTTAACGGGTTTAAAGAAGTTGGAGCTTCTCTGAGTTAAATGTATCGAGTTAAATGTAATAATATTTAATGCCAAAAGTAAATGTTATCTTTTCAGACCTTCCCCTAGTGTATCCGATATAGTGATTATTTTTCCAAAATTTCCATTTTTTTTTGTAGACTAAGTACTTATCGGACCATTCTAGTATTATTGAAAACAAAGAAAAGAGCACTATGAGGGCTGTTTCTATATATTTCCAATATTTTTTTCAATACACAGATTAAGAGGTTCCTCTATATCAATGTACTTATAATTTATCAATGTATTTATATTCTTTAGTTATATTGTTATAACTTATAGTTATATTATAGTTATCACACTAACTTTCTTCTAATCTTCTCATAGGTTATCAGCATGTCCTATCAATTTTTCGCACTTTTGCGCACTACCTACAGCGGCAAAGGGAACTAGATCTAGCCAAACTCTGTATTACTATGGTATTATATAGAAATATTTTGTATAATAAGTAGTTAAGGGAACCTTAAAATTGTTTAAACATTATAAAAGGAATTGAATTAAGTTAATACTTAATAAAAAAGTGGATATATAAATTTTGCACGCAACAAGATTCTTTTCATCCGGATCCAAATAGATATTGCGCGTGCACATCTTTGGAAACACGAGGTCTCTCAGCGGATATTGCAATGGACAGTGTGTCGCTGGTTTGCCATAAGTAAACATCATACCCTCGGTATGTCTGTAGTAGGGATCATAGAAGCAAAAAATGCAGTAGTCATTGTCATATCTATAAAACAAATAAAATTATTTTCATGAAAAAATATTGAAGTGATTTTGTGGAATTTTAACCTGGCTACACTGCAACCAATGCGTCTAACTCGTGGAAAGGCCAAATGCGTAAAATTGTTTTCACCGCTAAGAAGTCCTAACGTTAGATTTTGAAAGTTTTGCTTCTTAGGTGCCTGCATGTGATCTTTTTCGAAGTACCAGGTATTAAAAGCCATTTGCAGCAGTTCACGTGGTAAATAAAGCGACGTGATACAAAAGTGATTCATCGCTACGAACATTTCCTGTTGATTCGTTTGCGAAATATTGATTAAAGTTTCCACGCTCATTGGCAATGAGGTATGGGTGCATTCATCATCCTCATTTGGTCGACACTGATTCGCCCAATTTTCGGCCATCGTCGACAACTGTTTGCTCCATTTGTTCAGCACCATATTAGCGACATTCATACGGCTGGCAATACGTTCACGTAAGCCATTGTGCGCCACAATTAGTTGATTGCTTAGATCCATGTCTTCTAGTTCAGCGCTACGGTATATGTGGTATGATTTGTAGCTGCAGTTATCATATTTCTGCTAATAATCGATGGAATTGAATTAACATTCATAAGGATTCCTAAGAAGTCAGCGTGTAGTGGTAAATACCAACCCGGTTACAGAGCGTATGCCAGCGGGTGCCGCATTTTATTTCACAAAAATCAGTTGAGCATACGTTTGAGATGCGTTGACACAAAATCATTAAGCTTACGAGAGAGAGTGCATAGGCGATAGCAAGATGCGATGACAGCATTTCGAGAGTTAGAATCAGGATTCACTTATATAAGGTTGTGTTACTAGAGAGCGTGCTTCTCACGAAAATATTTTTTTTTATCGTTAATGTCAAATAGACTTGTTTATGATTTCTCTAATATATAATTTGATTTTGATGATTTTGGGTTTTTTACTCAAAAAACACATTTTTATTGGCTGGAATATTTGAAAAATATGCTTTTGAATCATAAAAAAAGGCAAATCAGCTGATTTTGACATTAAAGTTGAAAACATTTTTGACAAATTGTTGTTTTTAGGCTAACGGATACTAGGTACTTTCACAATTTACAGAAATTATGGGAGTGTGAAATATTTCAGGGCGATTCCAAAATTATTTTGATCGCACTAATTTTCGTGAAGATGTCTAGCTTTACTTTTCTTTTGAATTCGAAATATCTGCTATAGAGTGGGCTAAATCGGACCGTATATTCATTGTGATAGAGCTGGAGGAACGAATGGAACGAAAATACACAATTTTATGTCAAATTATACTTAGCGCAATATTCTGGCTTAAGTTTATTGAGATACCACATAAGCTGTTCCAAGTGTAGACTTCAATTAATTGGTTACGGTGGTTATGTAAGTTTTTTAACAAAATTTTTCATCAAGATATTTTACACATTGGCCGATATATGCGGTGTAAAGTCAATCGGGAGGACGGAGAGTCTAATATTAACGATATGAGTGTCATATGAAGCTATATAACGATTTAGATTTCCGGATCAAAGTTTCTATATATGAGTTTTATTTCGAAAACCATGTTGTGCCTGAGCTTTCTTTTGCAAATTCAAATAAGTCGAACATTCAAAAAGGCTCAAAAAGGCATTGTATTGAAAGTGGGCAGTATTTGTATTTCAGATTCATTTGTTCTCAGACAATATCAAGAGATATTCAAATGTGTTCATGTATATAAAATTTCACTAAATGTGAGAGGTTAAATGCCTGTTTTTCAATTATTGAACCGATCTACATATAAGCCTGCTGCATCATCGTATTCTTTAAAGAGCTATTGAATTTATAACTCGAACATAACCGTTATATGAAAGAAGGTCATGCTTATTACCTGATTTCCTCCACTCTTATAATATAATAGTTCATTAAATCGTAAAACACAATGTTCTCGTTATGCCCGACTCATTTTTATTCCTACATATACGAAATCACATTATGTTTTCGCGAATAAAGTAATTTTATGGATGTGGTAATGGTTCGGTTCAACATATTGTAGATGCAAAGATATCGCTTGTTCGAATAGATCGTCGGCTGAACGAACGAGCAAACATCTGAAAATCAATTCGTCTCGTCTCCTGTGTCAGTTTGATATATATAACTCCTGACACAGGACAGGACCTGAATAACCTCTTCTATATCTACCTTATTAGTTTTAAGTGTAACCAACAAGCTTTAGGTGATCTAAACTAATATACTCCGGGTAAAATGTTGCAGTATTACATCCACATACGGATTTGTTTGACTTAAAGCAGGGAAGCCCTACACCAATAATATTTGGTAAGATTTTTATTGGATTCAGTTCCACTTTTTAAATTGTTTGAATTTATATTTTATAAATAGTGTTTCTCTACTTAAAAACCTTATTTTCCGGCTTTCTTTAAAATTTCCCAACCTTTTTGTTTATTTATCGAGACAAATACATATTAATGATGCATCGGAATCGCATATCGCATGACAATTGTCAATTTCATATCATTCAATTTGATTTATTGTTGCTGTGTAACTGACTAATTGTATTAATATATATTAGACACCGGAGCATTACAACAACGATTTGATATTCAAAATTAGTTAAAGGTCACAAAAGCTAAATACTACGCACGAATGTTATATAGGTACGTTATATTTACCTTATAGGAAAATTTCGAAGTTATACGACAATTTTAAACAACACTGAGAATTAAGCTGTACTGTTAGACGTATGATCAGTTGTAAGGGGTTCGAAAACTTTGCAATTACCTACATCTTGCTATATAAATATCGTTGACGTTTATCTGTTTATAAATTTTTGAAAAAAGGTGCACTTTTCTAAAACTTTTATACAATTTCTTGCATGCCATTTCTGAAAGCTGTTCTTATGTTTGTCAACTTATTGTTGTCATTGTAGTTGTTGCTCTATGCATTAACCTTATATTAGAGGCATGAGCGTGAATGTCGAGTATAAATGGGTAGCTCCAGGATAAGGCGAAAGAAAAAGAAAATTTGTTTTTGAATACCTTCGGTAGAAAGATACAGTTTACTGACGAAAATAGAGCTATTCTATACTCTAAGTGATAAATTTTGTTTCGGCACCTATATTATGGCTTTGGCTATCTATTATGTCCCCAATGAAGCAACGTGGCCTTAAAGGAGGAAGTGATTTTGCATCTATTGCGCCCGTTTTCAAACTTGCATACGATAACGATAAGTTATCCACTAAATATTCAAATTTGGTAGAGTAATAAATAAAATATGAATTTTAATGGGAAAGTCTGTGGAGTCACGCTCATAGCCTGAATCTTTAAATACTATGTTAGTCTACTATATCTTCCAGTATATCTAATTTTAGGTTCCTGATGTATTTTTTCTGGGAGTTTTGAAACTTTGACTTGTTTTGAATAATATATGTACATATATATATATATATTTTTTTGATTTTTTCGATCATCATACATCTTTAGAAACATACTCTTGAGAAACATGTTGCAATCGTACACAAATTCCAGAAATAGGCAAGTATTGATTATTGAGTCAACTATCTCAACTCTATACTACTAGGATCTCTAAAAACTATAGTTAGTAAGGTATTACTTAGTTTTTTAAGAGTAACATACTCGCTTTATTAAGAAAAATTCCTGCAAGCCTTCTACTGGAAATACCCAAATGTCTACATACCTGTGCGTACACATATCTATAGAAATGCGCATATATTCGTAATTTATGGCTTGCTAAAACTAAATTAATTAAGCTAACATCATTTGCAAATACCTAATCAATTTATAGTTCTCCATTGTCTAATGCAAGGCCAATGCCTACAAACTTAAATTTGCACTTAATACATCTATGAATGTGTATTAAGAACAAATGCAGTACAATCTTTGTTAGGGATAGTACAAAATATTCCAATGAATATTTATGTTGGAAAATTCAGGGATTTTGTCGAATAAATGGATTCAGCTGAATCGAAGCTTTGACTTGGCTAAGTTGTATTTAAGCCAGAAGCCCAAATATGCATGGAAAGATGGAAATAATTGCATACAGCAGGTTCCCTAGCAACTTTTTTCGGTCCGATCTTGCGTTATTTTGACCTATGTGTCCTCTTTGTTTGATCCTCCAAACCATTGTGAAGTATATCCTAAAGTAATGCTTAAATCTTTTAGGTATCACCATTCGCTAAGCATCCGCATTTTAAGTATTTTTTTTTTTGAGAACTAAAACAATTTTTATGTTATGCTGAAATTGAGCAATTATTTAAAAAGTCTTTCAAGTAGCCCTTTAATTTCATCAATTCGCACTCTGTTATAGTAAGTGTGTGGAGAATTTGTTGACTAATCAATTTAAGGCGCTGTCTGAAAGACCAACGGGACAGTTAAGTTAGGCAACATTTGGGAAACGTCCTATTAAAAAACATTATTTGGCTAAGAATTTCTTTTAACCGCATAAAATTTTGTAGAATATTTGTTGTAATTTTGATGCTTATACTTTTTCATAAATACTTTTTTAATGCACCCAGCTTAATGCCATTAGTTATTGTATTAAAATTGAGCGTCAAGTTGTTTATAATCTCAATTAAATGTGGGTGATCGTAAGTGGAAATCTGAACTTCCATTCTTCGGATTTATCTCTTACATTAAGGGCTGTGGGTTGTTTATGATTTTCAAATAATCGATTTACGGTACTGATTTACAGTTCATTTTAGAACCTTAATAGTGAAAGAAATGTTTCCCTATTCAATCCGCTGTCGTGTAGACGCGTTCAGCTTTAAAAACTCTTTTCTTGAAACTGCATTTCTCAAACCGGCCAACGATGATACCCTGAGGTCAGCGTACGGTTTCATTTGAATTTTTAACTGTAGCTTTAGAGTAAATAAAATTATCTCTAGACTGGCCTACCTCCTTAAAAGCTTTTATACAAATACGAGATCACAAACACACAAACAAATACATATAAAATATTCCAACCTCTATTTACTGTATACAAAGCTTGCTTATAAAATTGTGAAACACTTCCTTGCATAAAATTCAATAAAGATCTTCCTCCGAAGTGTTTTCAAAATAATAATGTTTTTATAAAATCATCAATAAATCAAGTCTTCTTCGCACTTCCCAAATATATACACATAGTTTATAATGGCTGCATAGTTCACACCCAAGCACATGGTTATGATAGCAACACCTTCAAAGAGAACAAAACTTTATGAAGATCGAATTATGGTTGAATATTTGTATGTATGTATGTACGTTGCATGGCAGGAGTGTGGTATGTTTACGCAATGAGCTGCATAACACTTGCCCTCGGTTTTCTACTGCAAGTCGAAAGCCTGCCATTCAAATTGTTGCTGTTGTACTAGATAGTCGTGCAACAGCAAAAGCGACAGCAGCACTGTTATACATGACAATAAAGATGTTGTGGCATTATAGTTGCCACGCGAAGAGCGCAGCATGATGGCTGACGACGTCTGGTATATCATTAACAGATGGTTGAAAATATATGAAAATTATTTCAATTTTATCTCTAAATATATAAATAAGTAACAGGGATATCATGCGATATTTGAGGCACAAACTACATGCAAACAAATATATATTTCCTAGTAAATACCATAGTAAAATTTTAATAATCTCTTAAATGTAGGTGAGTTTATCTAATTATATATTCAGTGAAGATTTTATGAAGTTTGTATGAGCTGAAAAAGCAGGTCCTACGGCGTATATGTAATGCAGATTTCGCAAATTCATACGAACTCGAAAAGCTTTAAAACTTATGATAGTTCTTGGAACGTAATAATTTTGAGAGTTTTAATCGCTTTCAAAGAGAAGAAGTTGAATAATTGCTTTAATCTAATTTTTTAGAAATAAATGGGAATATCTTACGGAATCTTCGAGAAAAATTTGTTTTAAATACTTCTGTTTATTTTCATAAACTCACTCTAGCAACTTGTTGCGCAAATTGTAACCCAGCCTACATACTTCAAAATGGACAGGACGATTTTATGAAATTTTAATGTCCATTTGTCTATGTCGAAATCGGACTATAACTCTTCAAGCCCACAGATGCTGAATATAAGGGGACCTCAGTGCGTATGACCCTTTGAGAAGATATTTCAGTGTAATCAAGTCGACATCTTCTTTTCCTGATAATAGTGTGCCGTGGTGCTAAAAATGGATGAAGTCGGCTTAGTAGGTCCTATAGTCCCTATATTCCCCATGTAACACAATTTAATTATTCTGGCTGATCTCTTACCGTATTTATCGGCCAGTATGTAAAATATCTTAACAAAATATGTTAATGATTATCTTCGACAAACAATTGTTTAGTGCTGAAAATGGTTGAAATCGGCCCATAAATTACCCTAGCCCCCATATACTATATATAAAGGTTTTCCTTAATCTAGTGGACTCTATGCCGAGTAAAACAGTTAATGTCTGAATTATCTTGATAAAATTGGGTGGAAATATTTTCTCGAACACACTTTAATTTAATGCATAATTATAAGAAATCGGTTCAGACCTTGCCCTGCTCCCCATATATCTAATATAACCTTAGAGACCTTACTTAGACCTTACTTAGAGATTTCGTTCATCAGGACTATTGGATATATAGTCTTAAATTGACCTCTGCCATTGCTGTGTCAATGCATATTTCAGACAGCACTCTCCTCAACTAGAAGAGTATTTCATTTTGTATCGGACTTTTATTAAGCACTTTAGCCACTACTCATTTGTTTCAGTATTCATATTTTTTCATCCTTCATCCAAGCAATATTTCCATATTTATTTGCATTTTCCTCACTTTTACCAATTTGTTACCAATTAATGTCACTTTAGGTGTCATAAATGGCATAGCACTCACAATAGTTAGCTGTTCGTGGTTGGTTGGTGGAGAAAAAATTGAATTCCCACTTGTCGCCAATTTCAGTCAATTTTCGACATGGCAGACAACGCGGCCATGCTTAAAAGGTGTGTAAACAAAAAATTTACTGCATACCTACAGGCGTGCAATCACGCGCATTTGCGCCTTCATCACCTGTTGCCGTTTTGCATAACTCAATCCTCTACGCGTCGCACCCAATATCTAGACCTTTCATATATAATGGCCAGTGGCTGCCGTTACCGTTATTGCTGGTGCTAATTTTTTTTCGTGTCGTCGCTATAACGTTACAGCGCAATTATGGTGCCCTCGCCGCTGTGTGACGAGACTTCAGTGCAAGCGTAGCAGGTTTCGGTCTCTGACTGTGGTCGCGGTTGATTGAAAAGTGCGACTAAGTGCGCGTGTGTGTTTCAACATGGAGTTGATGACACGCACCATGGGCGCCAACGGAGTAGGCAAGAATGCAATTAGCCCAAATTTCCCCAACTCACACTAAAATAATATTTTTTTGCGTACAGAGTATGTCTGTACGTGTATAGATGAGAGCCAAATTTTGTATTTATTGGTCTTGACAGTGGGAAAATGTGAAACTTCTAGCATTTGAATTTTTGACTTATATGTGCAAGGAGTTCCAGTATGCAGCTTAAACTATAGAAAATGGTCTGGAAGTAAATGGTATCAGTTGCTGACATTCGTTTCTCGGAGCTTTTGTCAAAGTTCAACCCGATAAATAATATTACATCATTTCCAATTTCAGACTGCTATGAAAATCGTGAAAATTGCGCACCACATAGTGTTTGAAGCATATTTGCCTTTCCCTGTGAAAGACCTTTCTCTTTAGACATATTGCAGGAGAGTTGTGGAACATATCTTCGCTGAAGATTATAATTCTAATTATGTGGCTTGACAACAGAGTGTGTGACTCAGTCCATTATATGTATATATTTTATATCCTCGCAACATGTTGCACGGAGCATAATGTAGTATAAAACTTATCGAGATAGATACAAAATTATATATATCAGAATGATCCACGACGAGATGACGAGACAAAACGAGACGAGTTGAATGCCGGATGTCCGCCTGTTCCTTCTTATATCTTGATGAAACGTGTTCCTATGCACCCTGTGGAGGTTGGTATCACAGATTCGCAAAATTGCACAATATGCCGTTAATCGAGAAATATAAAATGCTATAATTGAGTCAAAAATTTAGCTACAAAACTTTCAGAAGATCAGAAAAACATTTGGACGTGACCCCGCTCTCTAATAATTAAAAGTACTTATCTCGCAAACTACTAAAGATATATAAACGAAACTTGGTTGAAGCATTTGCGTCTAGCATTTTATCATACAGTGTGAAATCGGATGATAAACATGCCAACCCCCATACAGAGGTTATGTTGAAAACTACTTAAAGTGTATTCATTCGTTAAAAAAGACCCTCGGAAGCATTAAATTTTCCAGTAAGAATGTGAATCGGTCTAAAAATTGGATAATGGGCTTCGACCACTTATTACCGACCGAGATATGGGAAATCACATATCTCAGCATCTACTCGACCAATTTAAACCATATTTGAAGCACAACATTTTGCAGCATGACATTTTTGCATTACAGTTTGAAAGAGAGTGTACCTGAATTATCTTTCCCTGTTAATAATGTGACCTGGTGTTAAAAAAGGATGAAATCCGTTCAGTGTTCATTATAGCCTCTATATACCTGATGTAACCAGCTGAACTATTTTATTAGGAGCTCTCAAAAACATTGTTAGCCGTCAAAGTCTCAGCTGTTTTTGTTTTTGATAATTTTAACTTAGAAAGGAGATAAAGGCTAGCAGAAATTTTAGAGGAGCGAATCCAATAATGACTATATAATATATGGCAATATATATTACTTATTCTCAAAATTTGCAAGGTACTCTTTATAATATTTAGCACAAACTTTTAACCAATATCATTTCATTTGAACTAATTTTTCCGGCCTATTTTGCTGAAACTCAATTAAGTTTTACTTTTACGAAAACGGAAAATAGCTCAAAGCAAAACACTCAGGATACGTGCATACATTTTATATTGCACTCTCTGTAAAAACCTATTTGCATTTGTGGCCCAAAGAAGGATGCCACAAAATGGAAAGAAATCAAAGAATGGTAGGCTAATCGCATATGAAAATTTAATTTTCCATTTAACTGTTCACCATTTGAGATTCGCTGCTCACTGCGCTACTCCCTCCGTGTAAACAAAATCAACAGCTGTGCTGTAGCGCAAAGAAAGGAAAGAGAATCAAATATTAAGCATCGAAAATAAATGCATTCGTGGTAAAGGACATTTTGGGATATGCTTTGCATATGAGAAACCCTTTTGCGCTGATGGAAAATGAGGTAAAGCAATGAAAAGCATTTATGCAAAGAGTAACTGAAATAGAAATTGAAAGCTCAACAGTAGATATATATATATCTATATAACATATATATCTATATAACATATATATCATAACACATATAACAGTATATATATATATTATTATAGGTATTCAAATAATGGAGAAATGGAGGTTAAAGTGGTGATGTAGTTCCATTGAGAGATCAGCGGATTCAAAAAGTGGAAGAAAAGTCCACGATCTCGTATTGATCTCATTTGGCAAAGAAAAAAGTGCTCTGCCACCATGAAAATGCACCGGCCTACAGCTCCGCCGTAGCCACGACGGAATTGGACAAATTATACTATACTACGAATTGATGCTCCATCCACCGTATTCTCCAGACTTAGCGCCGTGCGACTTCTTTTTGTTTCTAAACTTGAAAAAGTCACTTCTTGGGTAGAAATTTTAGTCGAATGGGGAGGTTATCGCCACCACGGAGACCTACTTTGCAGAATTATAGAAAAGGTATCTTTCAGATGGATTGAAGAAGTTGAAGCATAGCTTGGCCAAGTGTATCGAGTTAACAGGAGATTGGATTGACAAATATTTCCAAAGAGGCGAGATACTTATCAGACCTCGTTAGTTTGTATTTTTACCGTTAAACCATCTTCAGCGATGATGGTCGTTTTTTGGCTTAACGAGAGCGTAGATAATGAGGTATACAGCATATGAAATTTTCTCTTTATTGGGACCGTTTTTTGGTGAACGAATCAATCAAGAAATTTTAAGAAATGGGTTTGTTAATTGATTGAAATCGGTCTGTATTCTCCAACTGTTATACATATATATATATAACAGTAATATCCACTGTTTGTAGAGAATACTTTGAAGTTGTTCTGGGTGTATTTAAGATGCTAAACTGCCTCGGATGTAGAGTCCAAGTTGCACATGAACAGATGCTCTTACTCGAGCCACATATTCGAGATTCCTTAAATCACTAGGTCTATAAGAGCCGGATGGATTCATTGTTGAAAATGTGTTCTTTAATTTCTGCTTGCTTTTTTATTCCCTCCACTATGTTTGTTGAACTCCTCTAAGTGAAGTCATATTTCTGAATTTCGTAACATATTTAGTACTCTTAATTATTTTCGTGTGGAAGAGCATACATACATATATGGAACATATTCTGTTTCGAGAAATTGAGCGTTTTTTTTACTTCTAAATTGTGAAATTAGCAATGGTATTTTAATAACTGTATTGAACATGAAAAAGCACATATGAATTTATGTAGGTAATCCATGCGAAGGAACACTGTAGAAAAATTCTTTACTTGTCAATACATACCCATATTGTGGTCCGTTTGCTGTATGAACGCCGTGTGTATACACATCTATATGTGCACATAACGAAAACCAGATTCATGCTAAGCAACAATCGCACCGCACAGTTTGCAAATAACAGTAATTTATATGTGGGTGTATGTAGAACGCACACAAGTTAGTAAATGCTAAAGCTACAGCTGCTAGCAGTTGCTTACTAAGGTCTTTAGAGCGAAATAAATTTAAGATTTTGGCATAAATTCAAGGTGGTGCTGGTCAATTAATGCGAAACGCACACAAATGCACCAAGGCGCTTACGTACATATATATTTTAAATGCTTATAAACCAGAATTACATATAGATGATTGTATGTAGATGCATATTTTCCATTTTGCATAAAAATTCATGTGTGCATATATGTAAGTTTATATGCAAAATATGTCGGTTTGTTTTTGTTGTTGTTCTATGCCTGTTTTGTATGTTTTCACCCGCTTATTGCCCCTAAATGTATGCTAATAAATCGTGTGTTGAATTATTGGCCAAACATTTATTAAAACTGTTTAATGGGCAAAGGCAAGGCATGTGCAATACTACTACGTCGGCACACATATTGTATATACACACAACAAAATGTACACAAATCGACAGGCATACTCTTCCCGTGCCAGTTACAGCTTCCCTCCCAGGCATTAGCAGCTCTTAGCTCACTCCATTTGTTGTGAAATGCATTTCGTCTGCATCTGATAAGCGTTTTTCAAGTGTAACTCAAGGCAATTACATGAATTATGATTGTCTAGGCAAGTTTATATGCGCGCAAGCACACATACATGTACACAAATGCAAATATATTTCCATGTGTTGTAATATGGACGTATCTACATATAATATAAATCTATGCATCTTCTTTAGGTGTTAACAGTTATCGCACATACACATATATACACACATACCTGCATATAAATATATAAAGTGCGTATATGTATTGTTTCGCTTCCTTCAGCTCAACATTCTCATTCTCACTCTCTTTATAATACGCACAAGTGACCGATCGCCCACTCTTCATTCTCAATGGCCACTCTCCCTTCACCGCATATTAATGCTTCCCGTCATCGATGATTCTATTGATATTTCTTCACCACAAATAAACACCTATGACATAACACACATACACACTCGCATTGTATATTGTCATACCAAAATAGTGTTTTGTGCAATGTTGGTGCTGCTGCACTATGTCGAATGACCACAATGATAATTGCTTCAATTATTGTGGTTAAGATGCCTGAAAGCGTGCATAAACAAAGCCAGTGCATATAAATATTGCATAGTTGGCAAGATTTTTACCAATTATTTGTGGTTTCCGTTTATTTATAGGTAAACACTTGTCCATTCAATGCATAAATATACAACTTAAAGTTGTAGCACTCAATTAAGTGCAAATAAATGGAAGACTTGAGTGTCCAGCAAAGTGATTTAGTTGGTTTCAGTTAAATTAGATATGATATGAAGCTATGAATGTTTTAAAATAACTGCGATCAGTAGAAAGAAAAAGGTAGTAATAAATTATTTATAATAATGATAATTATAAGAATAATTATAAATAAACTATAAATTATATGAATAATAATATTTATTTTGTGAATAGTTGAATTTAGTTGTTAATATGCTGAGCATTTTATTTTTCCACAAATTAAATATGTATATATTCACAATAGGAAAACTATTTGTAGAGATTTGCCACGTGTTTCATAATTTTAAGTTAAACAAGTAAGAAAGAGCTAAGTTCAGCTGCAGCCAAATATTTTATACTAATTAATTTAATAATTAATTATTCATATATATTAATATACATATTCATTATTATCAGTAATTTGAGGGGATCAAAGGCGGGAAAATATTTTCAGCTATTAGCAAAAATTTATATTAAAATTCGATATTCGTTATTCGCCGAATCAACAAAAAATTTACAAAACATTATATTGGGTACTTTGGAATCAAGTCAAGTCTGGACTGATTGCATTTAGCCTTGGTATTAAACTAAAGTATGTTTGGGAAAATATTTGTAAACAATTTTATTAAGATAACTCGCAAATTTTCCGATATATTATATAAGTTATAAAGCTCACTAGAATAACGATAATATTATGTGTAGTATATGGGGGCTGGAATAATTCGTGGACCGATTTCAACCCTTTTCGTCACTAAATTATAATATATCCAAGAAAATATGTTCTCATAAGTTTGATAATATGTCTTATATAACTACCGACATATACGATTAGGGGTTATAGGAAGCACTGAACCAATTTTATAAACTTTTAGCATGAGAACACATTATCAGGAAAAGATGTCCTCTTAATTTCATTAAGATATCTCACAGATTTTCCACATTTTCTGGTGTGAAGTCAGCCAAAGCCACTTTAGATCCTCATGTTCAATACTTTGGTGCTCGAAGGGGTATGGCCCGATTTCGACCATTGAAAACTATGAGATGAAGGTACCTTTTGTGCAAAGTTTTATTGCGATCTTCATTGGTGCTTGATTTATATATTGTATCGTGGAAAGTAGGCATGGTTGTAGTACAATCTCGTCCTTTTTAAAACATTCAAAACATTAAGATGAAAAAGTAATGTTACGAACAAAATTTGGTTCAAATTGGTAGAGCAGCTGACATGACAGCTATGACACAGGTAATGAGCTGAAGTGAATTGAGGAAACCTATAGTTGAGGGGGGTTGCCACCTATTTCAAAACTTTAAATAAGTAGAATTGTTGAGATAAACGAATTTTTACGACATGAATATAGCATTAAAGAATTTTAAGTACAAAATATTTTTTAAAAGTGTTACCAATCCTTTAAAAATTTCTATTGGATTGAATCGATTTAGTAAGGGGAATATTGTAGGACATCAAACTAAATAAGTTTGAGAAACATTTCTTTCGAATATACTTTTCCAGAATGCTTGCTGGGAAAAATTGATAAAATAATATTACCATATTGGCATAAACCGATAAAACTTGGATGCACATTCGTGGTGTGTTCAGAATATAACGGGAATGTTTTTCGACTGTGTTCTTCGACTTTAATGGCATAGGGCATCGGAATTCTTGCCTAAAGGTCAAACGGTCAATAACGAGTACTACCTACAAGTTCAACACCGTTTGCGTGAAACAATCCGAAAACAAAAACGCCCGGATTTGTGGAAAAACAATTCATGGCTTCTACTCACTTCTGCTCAATTCTGATCACACTTCATTGATTCCTCGTGAATTCTTGGCTAAAAACAATACTGTAACGTTGCCCCAGCTCCATTTTCGCCAGACATGGCCCCGTGTGAGATTTTCCTATTTACAAAAATAAAGAGAACGTTAAAAGGCCGTCGTTTTAAAAGTATAGATGACATTAAAAGCGCATCGATGAAAGAGCTAAAGGCTATCCCAAAAATCGAGTTTGAGAAGTGTTTCGACGATTGGAAGAGGCGCTGGCATAAGAACATAATATCGAATGGAGACTATTTTGATATTTTGAAGGCAACAACATTAATGTAGACGAATGAATAAATATTTTCTGAACACACCACGTATAAATATTTCCAATACGAAATGCTACGAATTTCGGTTATTTGAAACAAATAATATTATTCCTAAAACATCCTAATCGAAAAACAATTTATAGTAACTTATTTATAACAACTGAAAAATTTAGTTTAGAAATGTGTGTAATAATTATCCCTCTTATTAACTTTATTTACCTCCATCTAGCTTTTCGGTAGGCTCCTGAAAAATTACACATATTGTGGGCCAACTTCTAGATCGTTCTGACACTTTTTTTCATATTGTTCATACTCATATTGTTGAGTATTGTTGAGAGATGTTTCCCATTTTTCTCCATTACATAAATATGTTTTATCACTGTGACAAACAAGTGCTTATGTCCTTCGTACCCTGAAAGTTCAAGATGCTATATATTTCCTTATTGAAACATTTCGCTTTAATGAGGATTTTCTGAAATTTTGAAATTTGAGGAGCTCTGCTATAGATTATCTACAAAAATTTTAATTTTAGCTGGCCAGTTTTAGACAGGCATACTGAATTATTCTGTTATCTAGACGTCTTCGAGTCAAAGTTGAAAACAAATTAAGCTTGTGAGTGAAATAATTTTTCTCTTGTTTATGATATAAAATACTCTGTCAGGGAGTAAACAAAGAGCAGTGTTCATGCTACTAATATTATGTGTGAATTGGGTAACAAGTAGAAGAGGAATGGAGATTAATGAAAAGAATGACTTGAAACAATCAGTTAGGTTAAAAAAAGGCCGATCGATTATCATAAAGCTTTTAAAAGAAATATTTGAGTTTTGCATAATAAAAGTTTGCTTTATTGAACTGTTTACTTCTATTATGATAGCTCAAAAGATTTCAAAACTAAACTGGGTGAGCAAAAACAAACATTCTCTCTATAACTCTCATAATTATTATGCAAAGTGGCATTATGTGGATAATTGTTCAACATAATAACCGAAGAGAGGAGGATATTGACTAATAACAAAAAATATGTAGATATTGTACAATTATGTTTATGAAATGCACTTCCATGCTTATTATAGAGTTTACAATTATACAGTGAATCGCCCGTGATTTTATTGCAATTTGTGTAGGATTCTGAGGTTTTAAGACCCATATTAATGGTCACAGAACTTTTTTTTTGAGAAACTTTGCGTATATGTTCGGAAGAAAGCTATTGTCTGATGAAGAGAAACTCATTTTAGAAAATTTAATAAGGCTTGGGATTTGTGCCAACGACCAATATCATAGCAGCTACACAAAATCCTGATCTTCATCAACCCTAGGGTACAGCTACTGGATGTTAAATGGACAGACTTATCCTCGGCATAGGCGATTCATGGAATGCAGAAAGTTTATGCTAAGAAATAATAATAAAGCATGTTGCTCCAACAGGTAGCAGTGTAAATGTAAACCGCCAACTCGGGCAGCAAGGACGCGTGTATCCGTGTTGTTCGCTCAGTGGAAGGAATTCGCCTGCTAACTACAACCAACACTTTCCATAATATCATCCACTTTTCAACCGCACAACTTCAACGTCTTTTACATACATAAATACAGAAACGTCCCACTCGCCCTCTTTGCACTACGCTGTTCACTGTTCACAGCTCACTGTGCGCTCGCGAATCACATTTAAAATGCGTAAACTTTTGTTTACACAAATCCAGTGAAACTTTACAAGTGAATAATTTTTATTATGATTTTCATGGGATGGACGGACGGAAGATGTGTGTTGTATACAAAATAATGTGGTTAGTGTGTACGAAAATATGCTTGTGTGTGTGTATGTGTGTGGTTAAGTGCACGCTGACTTCCGTGGGCAGCATAAAAAATGCCTCTCTCTTGACATTAAATTTTAATGTGCCGCTCATTTTGTTGGTGTTCACTCCGATTGTGCGCCAGAGTAAGCAAATGGGTGCAAACTGCGAGCGCGCGAGTTTATTGTGCTAAATAACAATAACAAGCATTAACAACAATATGAATTAACAGCAACAACAGTGGCAACTATTGCAAGGAAATAAGTGTGAAAAAGTATGAAGGCGAGCAAAAGCGCTAAAAAAGAAAATAACAATAATAATAACATAAGCAAGTCACGATTGGATTAGACGCGGCAGCGCTGAGCGTGGCACATAAAAATAAAAGAACTTAGCTTCCGTTAAGATAGTTGCACCATGAGCTGTGTTGGAAACGTGTACAAACGTTAAGGAGTGCAGAGTAAGCATAGGAAAAAGGAGAAAAATGAAAAAAGAAAAAAAAAAAAATATTTTCCTTTGTGGCTATAAATTCGATTAAAATGGCACTTTCGCTCCTGCAAACACACACACACACATTCACATGTATACGGTCTAATAGGTCAGCTAGTGTTGTATATAGCAATTCATGCGCCTAAAAGCACACTTTAAGAAGTTTCGCAATCCGGCAATAAACAATCTGGCGCGCGCACAAATTACACGCCTACACAATTTTTTCGTTTCTTATGCCTTCCTTTAACTCTTAGCTCTCTTTTATTATACTTGCTCGGTTGCTTTGTTTATGGCGGACCGCAATTTCCTTGAATATTTATGCATTAACTTGCGCCAGTATTGGTGTAGCATTGAATTGAAATTTATTTAGTATGCGCGTTAAATTACAAGGAAGACGGTATTTAACTTTTTGCAGCAATATACCGTTAGTAAGTTTTAAGGCAACTAAGTGTTTTCACTCATCGAGCTCGCCTGTGAGCACGAGATTTTAGTTCAAAAAGGTAATGTAGTACTTGCGTATTTGAAAATATATTTTAAATTTATTTATTTATACGAAGCTTTTAATCATAGTTGCATAAGTAAACTCTATATATGGGGCCTCTATGTCAAATGGGGCCGTTTCTTTGCGGTTGATAAGATAGTTTTCACTTTCTTCGGAGCAGGTTTACAGAGTGAAGTCCACTGTCTCGACTCTCTCTTGGTCTCCGGTGCGCTCCAGTGGATCCATGTTTGGATCACGAAACTGTGCAGGTACTCATTCGGACTACTCTTAAACAGGGTCAAACGCAGCGGTGAGGTGGTCTCACGGTTACTCTTATTGTCAGGAGTGAGCAAACGCGGCATCCATTGCGCAGACAAGATTCTCATTCTCCATATTTAATGCAGGATATGACTTATGTGGTTTTGAGTTGCTTATTATCTCAGCTATTTCGAGCACCTTCAAGGGACTTTCTGCCATTACGAGATCGAAGAATCGAATCCCCGACCGATGCTGCTCTTTTTCTATTTGTTTAAAATCCGCGGGGACGTCCTCTTCAACTCGCGGTCTAAACAAAGAAAAATTGGACAGGAGCCTTATACAGGAATATAATAAAATTTTCTTGCAGCGCAGCGCATTGATCGCGCACAAAGTATAGTGAGCCTTTTGTTTTATTAATTCGTGGAAAAATACTGTTAGTAACCGACGGACTTAGCTATTCAAATGTCAAAACGAAAACATTGTATTTAGGAGTCTAGTCACATTTTGGCTCGCTGTAAATATTAATTGAGATACAGCGTATGATTTTCGAAACGTCTGTATCTACCGATGTTGGTTTTATTCCACAGTGGTGAATGTATTTGGGAATCAAACTACTGCGGCATTTTCTGATTGACCGTACGTGCTGATTGGAGTGAACTCAAAGGTATTCTGGTACCCGCGGATCAACGCCTTCGCCTTACAGTTATAGTGTTAGACCTAAGAATAAATTGTCTTGCGATTTACTTGCGATTTCAACTTGACTAGCACTGCATATAAGATCCTACCCCTCTTCTAACTGACAGTCTTGATCGAATCAGAAAGTCGAATCAGAAAAAAGCAAAACAGTCCGTCACGGAGTATCAAAATTCATCACCTGTTTCGGCACTTAATTTCGAACAATTTATAACAACTACATAATATCCAGAGAGTAACGATAAACAATTATGGCCCTGCAATGACGTCGAAACCCCCAATGGGCACTTAAAGTGACTCGAAGTATTCTGTAAAACTTTTCTTAAGCGGGTTTGTACCGCAAATTCTTTTCTAAAATTATTTCCTCACCGCCATATGCGATCGTGTTCGTCCTATTAGTTGTCGTCCTATTAGTTTTCAATTTCACTCGCAATTGTTCCTTCGCCTTAAGTCAAAATCCAAGAAGGTGCGGTTTTCCCATTTACCCCTACGAAAGTGAGATCATTAAATACTATTGTTTCAGTATAATCTGCATGTTCAGCTGAAGAAAAGAAAAGAGCATCACCCAGCGGATGGTTAAAACGAAACTAAAATAATTCACTAGGTATAATGAAACCTGAGTTGACTGTAGTTACAACTGCTGGTCAGGCCTAAGAAAGTAACAGATGATATTTTCTACTAAGTTATCATTAATATAAAAATATACCAAACGATCTAGCCTCAATTAAATCCAACGATTATTAGGTTTAATACAACTTCATTGTATTTAAACTTATGAGCTATTCATCTCTGAATTAAATGCTAGCAGCTCGTATTTATATTGCATACTTTTCGGCGTCAATAAAAACTTGCTCCTTTGCCATGTCGAATTTGCATGCATACATTTCTGACTACTTGCTCAGCTTCCGCTAGTTAACAAATTGCACGTGGAAATTTTTCGCACCATCACTTCCGTGCGATCCTTAGTCTCACTGGTGCGAACTTCTGAACTTGTAATAATTTATTTTAATTTGTTCTGAAGAAATTAATGCGATAGCAACGCAATTCAGCCATCCAAGCATAAGAGCAGCCAGGTTGGCCGAGAAGAGAGAACAGAGCAGAGTGAGCATTTATAAAATTTCTTCCTTTCTCGCACTTACACTCAATCTTCCACCCACTGCACTCTTGGCATTTCGGTAGTTTTTTTTGTTTAGGTTATGCATTTTCTTTACGGTTCATTTGTTGATGCTGCTTCCACGCGTCCACTTCCATTTCGTGGAGTAACTTTTGGCACCTGGAAACTGTAAGCGTCAAGCATTTTTGCCCACTGAAATTGTTACGTGTAAAATTCAAGCTTCAGGCATTGCAATGGACACAACGACAACAAAAACACTGTTTGAATACTAAATATGCAAATTGGCAGTGAAAAGTTCGTCCACTTTGTAGTGACCAATTACAGCTTATTATAATAAATATTCGTTGAACACTGATTGGAAATGAAATAAAATGAGCTTATTGCCCAAAAATGTTGGAGGTTAGGTACACAATTTACTTTCACGGGTAATAAAAATTGCGACAAATAATGGTAATTTATTGATAAACAAGTGTTAATTTATATTTGTGATCGAAGAGCATTTAAAAAGCTTTAGAAAACTTTTTGAGATTATAACATTTTCAGCAAATGCTACTAAGTGGGCAAGTATATATTTTGGTAGAGCTAAAATTAAGTCTCTTTTAGAGTTATTAATAAATAATCGTAATTTCTTTTCCAACGATATCTGAATAGATCTGAATTCATTGGGTCTAAGCCCTTCGATTCGATAAGGTTCATAGATAAATTAATCTAGCTCTCTGTAGGTATGGCTGCCGAAAATAAAATAGCGGTCAATCAATTTCTCACTTTTCGATATGATAACGACCTCATGGAGATTTTGGTTTGCAAATCGTACTTCAGATAATAAGAGCTATATATATGGACACTACCAATATTAAACATTAAAGACCATTAATAGAAAGGGAAACCGGACTGGCTTCACATAGCTCCATTCTTGTTTATTTGGGAACATAGATTTCAAATAGTTGGATTACCGGATATTATACTAAGCTAATGTACGTTGTGTAGAATGTAAGTATTAAGACAATAACAACAGCGGAAGAATGAGCTGAACGATCTTTTCTGCAAGTGGAAACTCGATCAAGTTCTTTGGAAACAATTTTTGTTTGTGTTATCAATATATTTTTATTTACATAAATTTGCAAAAATGTTTCAAGAGGAGGTTTGAAAAAAAAATCTCACTAGAGGGCGCTGTGGCCACATTTTACAAAAAATCCTTTTGCGTAAACACCAAATGACTTTTGCAATGTTGAAGATCAAATTAGCAAAAAATTAGGAATCAGCACACATAAAAACTCAAATAACAACCAGAAAGACTAAGAGTCAGTAAGAGCGTGAAAGAATAAAAACGCCATTAATGTCCCGAAAAAACCGTTATTCACACCAACAATTTACGCCTCAATGGTTGCGCCAGTTTTTCACAGGCCACAATCTCACTTCACTCCACCAACAAGTGAACGAAGTGACAACAGCAAAACAGACAAGCGAATGAAATGATAAATAAATAAGCGTGGCAGAAAAAAGAGTGAAACAGGGTGAAAAGTGGATGGAGAATGTGGCAGAAGTTGGCGGTGAATAAAATATGCAATGACTTTTGAGCGATGCACGCTGTCCCGGAAGAGGAGCGCCGACTACTAAATTAAGGCGGTGATAAAAACACCACAACAACAAAAACAACAATAATAAAGCGACGCAATAAGAGCAACAGTAACAACAGTAGCAACGTCTCGGCGCTTCGGCTTATGGTATTGCAAGTTGCTACGCTTAGAAATCCATTATGCTAATGTCACAGGAATCGGGATTACGCGTACATACCCACGCACGTTACACAGCAGAAAAGTGAAAAAATAAAGCAACGCATAATAAGTGTGTTTGTATGCAATGCAAGCAGGATGTAAGGAAAGGGTGAACTGCATCGCCCGCTTGTACTCTCGCTCTCGCAACAAGAGTGTAAAATGTTAAAGGGCACAGTGGAAGATGTACGAAGACATAACGGTGCAATGTTGGCTGGTAAGTTAGATGACAGACAGTTGGCGGTGGGGAGTGGTGACGCTTAGTTGACGGGTGTTACGCCTTAATGCAAATGCAATGCAAGGCGTCGCGCGATGACATTATGCATACAGCAGCCTCAGTGGCAGAGTTGCAGAAAAATAGGCAAAATAATAAAATGCTAAAGTGTTAAGTGACAGCAAGTAAAAGGATTTTTTACAGGGCACCTGTTAATGGTAGTCAAAATGTAAAAATTAATAGTTTTTTTTGGAAATTTTTGGGCGAAGGCGCGAATCAAATTCACAGGATCAACTTGAAAGTATTCATATATGGAATATTTGCTATTTTCAAACGAATGATTATTAAAAATTACATTGGAAGGTAGAAAACCAACCCCGTGGAACATTGCTTCCAACAAACTAATGGAACCTGATTTTTGAGTATAGAAGAAACTGTCGAAAGAGCAACAGAAAAGGGAAAAACACTTGAAGATGCATTCAGCAGCTCGATTAATCTATCCATGCCAATGTGATCATGGTATCGAAGACAGTTATTCCAGCTCTTGGCACACGTTTGGCGAAATCCCAAATCAGTGAACGCAAGAGAATAATACTTCCACCACCTGTCTTTGCTTTGCCTCTATTGCTTTTCACTTGCTTCTGTATTTTACATACATAAATATATTTACATACATTTAAAGTATTATATAAATGTAGCCTACCTTAATTATTAATTTATCTTACTATGCACTTATTTTGCATTTCTTTATAAAATTTATTAATTAAAAATTAAAATATTAATATAAAAAAATTTATCACCCTGGTTGACCTTTAAACTACGCTCATCAAATTCAATTTCAGCTACTGGTGCATAAATAGAATGCTGATTATAGAGAGATTTAAACCAGATCAGAACTAGAAAGACTTTGCTAATTAAAAAAATTATCACTTAACTTATCGCCAAAGACTACTAAAAAGTATTTTATATACTCCGCATATTGTTTAACTATAACAGGTGTAAAATAGTTAAGGTAGTTTACTCAAATTCTAAAACAGGGAACAAAAATTCTTTAAATTTGTTTATAATAATAAAGCCTAATGATAACGTACAAGAAACATTTTTTAAGACCACTTGTACAAGGATTTGGTATAGTACTTAGGCTGAAGTTCGACAAGATTAAAAATTCTGTAATTATATCTATATTATATGTTACATATTGGTCAACCTATTTGCCAAATTATTTCAGTATTGGCGAAGTTATTATTAGATATGAGCTATAAGTCCTTTAGTAACCACAACCGCAATGCCAAGCAACACGCTTAGTTCCCTTGAACTTAACGGTTTCTAAATTATTGCAATTTCAATATTTCTGAATATGATCGAATCGTGGAATGAATTTAATTGTCGAGTTTCCGTTGTCTAACAGATTTCATCAAAATATCTCAATTTTCACAATATATTTTATCGATTATTTTATGGTACTAAGAGAATCTTTAGGTGACCAAAACTGTTCTATCTAGTGAAACATGTTGCGAGAGCATAAAAGTTATTAGTATTTTCCCTTGGGAAACATTTGATCTAGATCATACAAATATATAGCAACACTCTAATCAATCGGTAGCTTCGATTGATATAGTCACATAAACTTAATTTATTAACGAACTTCATATTCCTGTTTGGCAGTTCGGAAATATAGAAAATGTAAATGGAGTCGGGTAATTGAATTTTTTAAGCATCACAATTTTGCATTCGACAGTTTTTACAAAAAGTACAGGTACAAAAGAGAATAAAGCTGTAGTAAATCGAAACCGTTTGAACCCTGAGGGACTTTAAACTTAAACTTAAAGAGGGTAATCGTATTTAGAGAACGTAGAAGAACGTAAGGAACACTTACAGAGAAGGTACCGAAATGACTTTTAGAGCATACTCAAAACTAGCATATATTGTAGTTGAAAAAGTATACAAAGGTCGCAAAATTCACTAATAAGGGATTCTCAAATCACATAGCTTTTCGCTCTAAGAAAATTCTAGTAAATATGTAAATATCAATTTTTTTTGTAGAATGAACAGGTTCACTTAAAGCCTCGGCAAAAGTTGGTTCATCGAGGTTGTCCACCAATCCTATCCTTGTGACTCCAACTAAAATTAAATCTCAAAACAAATTACCAAAGAAATCAAGCATGTAATTGGAGAAACCACTACCTAAATGATATAATCGAGTATCACCCTGTTGTTGCATATTCAGTTGATGACGTTGAACTGAAGATGATGATAATAGAAGATGCCGCCAGCAGATGAAGCGCTAAATGAATGCAAGCGAGGCGGAAACGGAAGTGGCAAACGAAGGCGTGTTGGGATCTATATATATATATGTATATATATATATTTAGATATGCGCATAAGCTAGTGTTTATATATATACGAAATATGAGATGTGAAACGGCTGGAAGTACCGGCATAGACTCATGTTGCATGGCTTTTGCGTGTCGTTGACGGTGTAAACGTCAGTTCAACATGAGCAACAATGAAGTATGCGCCTTAATACATACACTCACGCACTCACTCAAACATAAGCAGATGTAAATATATATGGGGAGGCACATGCAGCGACTGGCAAGGTAACAGGCGTGCATGCAACATACATATATTCGTGTGTAAAAGCGAAAGTGCTCTCGGTGTTGTCGCATTGGCTGGCAGTTTAGCGTGTTGGCTGTTTGACTATGCCGTTGTTGTTTGGATAGCTCGCTTGTCAAGGATTTTCCTCGCTATCTCGACGACGACGACGAGCGCGCGTTTGCATGCATGCACGCAGAGATTTATAGAAATTTCGTAAGCTAACACCCACAAATACAAATACACGCACACGCACACGCACACACATGCATGCCGACACACTTGCACTGGGATATTACGAAAATATTGCATTACGGCGACTTTGGTGCATGTTGCAAGCGATAAGATACTCAAGCGAAACATCATTGCCGACATCAGTATTAAACAGCTGATGGTGTACGCTAGCGCATTTGTTGCAACACATGCTGCAACAACAGCTGCTTTGATGGCAGCACATCTAGTGGCGTTGACAGCTGATAAGCAGACAGCAACAGCAATTATTAGTTGCGAACGAGCTAACAACTAGCTGCTGTACCTGCCGGTGACTGTTTACCACTGCATGAGTGTATGTGTGTGTGTGTGTGTGTGTGCCTGCGTGTTGCAGCTTGCATTCCTGTTGCTACAGTTGCCTACTCTATGAGGACGAGCACATTAAGCAGTAAATGCTGCAATGACGTGACTAGATGTTGTTGTTATTGTTGTACAATACGTTATCTACCCGAGCGAGCGCCTGTCGTTTAGTCAGTATGCTGATGGATGGCAGGTGCTGTGTGTAAGTGAAATTAACAGGTATTTATGCGCCCGTGTTGGTAACTGTGTGGCTGTGTGTGTGCGAGTGCTGTCATGAATTAGTGTGACATAATCGGCGATATACAACCAAGGATGCTTTACCGGCATTTGTTAGTTATTTGATGCAAATGCGGTTTAATGCGCAAGAAATGACATGAAAATTGCATTGCGTGTTTGAAATGACACCAACGGAACTGAGTATTATGGAGGATTTTGATAATGAAAGAAAAGCATGATGGGACAGTGCCGGCATATTTAGAGGAAATATTTGGACATTTTACGAGCTTCAAATATTATGCCTCCCTAAAAGAAGTTCCGACTAATAATTAGCCACGACAGACTTAGAAAATTTTTCCAAAAAAATACCCAATTACAATTGAGGTATTTTCTTTCATGAGGAGAAGAACAGCTAGGCAGCTTTCTCTCAGTAGTATGAGTCCGGCTTTGAATGCCAGTTTTATTTTAGTATCTATTGGTGGGGGGTACCGTGGTGTAGTGGTTAGTGGACCTGAGTTGGATTTCTGGTTCATATCAAAACAGTTTTTAATGGTCACTGCTTGGCAGTGAAGAGCCTAACTCCCAGCGACTGAAGTTGTTGTACGGTACCTTCATTTGCCGGTAAAACTCAAGATACATAATACAAATTGGAAAAGTGGCTTAGCTAAACATCTAATAAAGCTATATACACAATTAAGTTACGCAAATCATAATATTAGTGATACGAGTTTAGACAAAGTCTGGAACGATTTCATTCATTTTCGGTGATGAACCACATAATTTTTAAGAAAACAAGTCCACATAATTTCAATGAAATATTGCACATATCGATCAATATAAATGGTAACGGAAATGGCGGAAACACTATATTAGGTATATTAGGGAAGGTTTGAAGGTATATTAGGAAGGCATTAAACTAAAGTATGTTCCAGAACATGTTTGACGAACATGGAATGACGAAAATAATTTGTGGTAGTATATGGGAGCTGGTGTATTTCGTGGACCGATTTTAACCATTTTCGGATACAAACTTTAGTATGTAAAGGATTATACGTTCATTTAATTTTGTTAAGATATCCTACATATTGATGTTAGATATATGTATGCTACGGGAAGACTGAATCGATTTTACCCATTCTCAATCTCATTAAGAAATCTCACAAATTTACTGACATTTTTGGTAAAAATTCAGCCGCAGGTACTAAGGTTACAATTGGTAACTGGGAGCTCGAAAATTTTTACCTCAATTTTCTGATTGGATTTTCTTCATGATGTAAAATAATCGGATGGAATTTAAAATTGTGTTGTACGGTAAGCAGGCATGGTTGTAGTCCCACTTTGCCCATTTTTAAACTGTAATATGGGGATGTTAGGATGCTGGAATAGTTGCTGAGATATGGGATTTCACCAAAAAGTGGGCGGTGCCACTTCCATTGTCCATTTTTTTTTTTAGCGAGTTAGCGAACTTTTGATAGTTTTGAATATCAACTTTGTAAGAGGGCGGATGTGGTTATCATCTCTCTCTGCGCAAAATGTTGCGAGTGCGAAAAAAATGGTTTTCAAATATTAGGGAGGTCGCTGTAATCGGTGTATCGCCATCAATGGCAACTATGTTGAGTAATAAAAAACTTTTCAGAGATGTTAAGTATACTAAATTTTCAGTTTGCCGGTATATAAATACTATACTTTATATAATTCATAGTATCAATGTAACAGTTATTTCACGCTTGAAAAAAGAAAGAAATAATAAGTGAAAGTAACAGCAAAAAAGCAATATCCGTAAAATTCGCACTTCATTCAATAGAAACCAGTATGAAATGCTTATAAATATTCATGATTGCGCCATTTACAAGTAATCAACACAACAACAAATCGCACAAGTGTTCACATGAAAAATCATATCCAATGCTCACATCGGAACTTATAATGCAAACACACTTCAATGAGCATTTATATGGCAAGTGCAATTGAGTTTTTGTTCGTTTCTGAACTTCTACGCATTTGACGACACTGCGCAATTGACGCACAGCATCGCAAGGCGAGTTGCCTATGTGTGTTACCCACATGTATGTCAAACTCCTTTTCATCACACACAGCTGTCATACGCATAATATTATATTCCGATAATAATAAAAACAAATGGGGTGTTTATGAAAACCAGCTGGAGGAAATACATTTAACCACGCTCACAGCATCACTCACATAGCCATAGTCACATGACCCAACTCGTAATGCAGCATAAGCTTAAACAGCGTGCAATAACGGCAAACTAGTGATGATTTGTGCTGTCGCAATTAAAATGTGTAATGCAGGTGATAAAGTTTGTGGCCGCTGCAATCGTGGCGCAGTAGCAAACGCGTGCGGAAATTGATTTGAAAAATTATTACACTCCGTTTAGTGCGCCATAATTTCGATATAACATACATAAATCATATTTCTAGTTGAGGTTCAGTGGATTTAGATACATGTTTTAATACTTTCCCGTATAGTTTTATTCAATATCAGAAAGCGGTAGTTATTTTTTTTTTTAATCTATGCATATACTTACTTAGCACAATAAATTTTTTATGCCTTTCGTGTTGATTGCTTATTTTTATTAGGAGTTGAGTTGTGGAGTTGTTGTAGTGGAGTTTCAGAGTAAGTGAAATAGAATTACTCAGATTTTATTCATCAAAATTGATTCTTATATATGACATTACTTTATAAATATTAAATGTAATATTTATGTACGAGGGAGGTCGGATAATAACTTAGCTCATCTGCCGATGGCGCCACTCATATCGGTGGGTAACCCGTCGCTTGTTTTTTGTAGGGAAATTGCGCACTGAATTCAAAGAGCGCTTGGCTGCCGTATACAGTGGCGTGCTTTCTGCTATCAAAAATTTGCTTAACGACTTTGAGCGTGATTGCAGGTCGGTTTTGGATGAGCTATACATATGATATGTTTCGAAAACTGCTACCGCAGAGGATAGTTGGACAAGAGCCCACAATTTCGTATTGACAGCGTGCCAATAGAAGGTGCGCGAGATTCTTGAGACAGTAGGCAAATCAGAAAACCCCTTGGGTCATATCGTGAATGAAATACTGAGCATGAGGGAGCTGTCATGGGTGCCCCGCTTATTCACTCCGAATAAAAGGCGCAACTGTGAGAACACTTCACAGCAGTTGTGACGCTGCTTAATCGATCCGAATGCAATACGAAGGCGTTACTGCATCGTTTAGTGACAGTGAACGATGTGCTTTACGTGGGAACCTGCCGTTGTACAGCCTAACTCCACGGTGTTCAAAAACACAACGTATCAATACAATGCGTTGATCGGCGCCCCGAAGGTGGATAGCATTTGCTAAATACCTGTCGGTACCAATTAGCAGTATGGAATGGACACACTGTACCACCTTGGTAGGGTTCGAGGCCCATCTAAAACCTCTGCCGTACTTTGGGTCCGGCACCCGGTTGCAATGCAACTCCACATTGAGCGGACGCAATGCCAGCTCTTCCCGCATTTGGGTTTAAACCACAACCACCACGATACTCCCCGAAGGGCCATGCCGCATGAGCAGGTTGGAGTGACCTCCAAGGGCTCCTGCTCCCCGTGGTACCAAAATTTAGTCTCCGGTCAGACCTCGTAGCCAGAAAACTACTACCAGTTGAGCTCCCATACAGCTCTGTACTGGTGACCAGGGGCAAAACCCCACCTACACTCTAATTAGAAAACCCTATTATCCAGCTAAACACCTCCGCTGCCTAAACAATTCACGCGCATACATCCCAAACAATCTCAATCCACACCACTCACATCTAACTGTCCGTCAGTCCAACTTATACCAAAAACACCAAGATTCCTAATGTCCGAGTACATAGGGCACTCTGCTATAACATGGACATAGTCCTCAGAGCGTGCCCCACACGTACATTCTGACACGTCTGATAGGTGCCTAAAAATGCCTGCAAAAATGCGTTCAGGGGCCCATGTCCAGTGAGCAGAAAACTCAGGCTCAGACAGAATCTGAAGTCTGGGTTACCCTTAACAAAGGTAACGTCGCGTATGTACCCGTAGGTCACCCGACCGTTAGGGCAATTGTCCCAACGGTTTTGCCACACCCTCGCAACCCTATCATCTAGAAGCTCCCTGCTTCTTAGATACCCCTCCCTCTCCACTTCCACATCAGAAAGCCAGTCAACTCGCGGCAAGTACACACTCAATCCCCTTCTTAACCTGAATGTAACAGTACGCTGTATGACAATCAGGTCAAGGGGGGGTGCACCTAATAGCACTTGCGTCGCGGCAGTCGAAACAGTGCGACATACAGGCAAACAGGCAAGCATTATACTGCGCTGCACCGAGAGAAGCTTTCGGCGGCCTACGAGTGTCGTAGCAAGTTCACACCATACTGCTGCTCCATAAGTGGCGCAGGCCACAAATAGGCCACGATATATGGTGCAAGCAGCGCGACGTTCAAGGCCCCAATCACTCCGTAAGATGCGTCACACCCTGCCTATGATTGCCTGCAGTCGCTCCTTCACACTCACCAAGTGTGGAGTGAAACACATTCTTTCACTCATGGTTATACCCAGGTATTTGACTTGCGTCACATACCTGATATTAACCCCATTCACCCGGACAATCGGTGGACGAATCGCCGACAATCTACTCTTAAGTAGCATTGTCACCGTTTTGTCCACCGATATTTCAACCCCGATCGTTTAGTGACCGTCGACGAAACACGAATCCACGGGTACACACCAGAAACCGACGAAGGCGAAGGGTGTTCTACCAACCGGAATGTGGTTGGGCATCGTCTTCCGGAAGTGCAAGGTGTGATCTATATCGACTATCTGGAGGAGGACAAAACGGTCACAAGAATTCTTGGGCTGATTCGACACTGAATTGCAGAAAAAAAGATCACTTTAAGCAAAGAAAAAAGTACTCTTCCACTATGACAACGCATCGGCTTACACCACCGCTATCGCCATGGCCGAATTGGTCAAACTAGGCCACGAACTTCTGCCCCATACACCGAATTCAAAAAGTCAATCGTCGTGCAGAAATTTTAGTCGAATGAGGATATTATCGCCGGAACGAAGCCGAATTTGAAGGGTACATGAATAAAGATACATGAATTATTTTCTATTGAGAATACCGTTGTCATTGTTTAGAGAAAATATAAGGCATAGACGTTGTTCCAAACTAAGTTGGTATTAAAATGTTTTTTGGTGTCGAAGGAAGTATCTCGCCACCAAAGAGCGAAATAATATACATCAAAGAACATATTAGTGCAAGGTTGCACCGCAAGTGGTGCCTTGGTTTCTTTGAATAACTTGTTTAGTTTGTTCGATTCGCTACTCTCCAACTCTGGGCAAATCGAAAACAGCTTAAATGAGAAAAGGTCTTACACTAAAAGCAGCGCTGGGAGATTAAAAATGTCTAACCTGTGATTATTTTGCTACCTATTGTCTGTTGATTGCTTATTTCTGCGATAAAAATTAGGGTTCCGTAGTTTTCAAGTGTTTGATAGATTCTTAAGCGAAGCTTTTTAGGTTCATATATATCATTTTCCTGTTCTTTCTTATCGGGATTCTATTGCAAGATCTGACAAGATCAAGAGAGCCTTCTTCGCATATTTATATCAGAAGAAAATGCTTCTGATATATTCCATATGACTGCCTGCTGCTTATGCGCCTATAAGTATGTGAATATTTGCAACTTTCTATGCGTGCCTTTGCACTGAAAAGAGAAATTTGTGGCAGTAAGTCTACGTTGATGCATCTTTTTGACTGTCATGCCCATTTCTTTGACATTACTGATTTCTATATTTTTGTCCTATCGCTCTGTGTGTGCGTGTTAATGCTTTGCAAGTTTTTGCCGTGTGTAATCATACATATTTGCATTTTTTTGTCGTGTCAAAACATCACTGTAATGATGCTCTCTCTCTCTTTTCATTCGTGTGTGGGCATATGCAATATTTTACTTTTTTTTATTACATCGCACTTTTACTTTTGTATTTATTTTGCGTATTTATTCTGCTATTTGTTTGCCTGTTGTGTTATTCCTCTTTTGTATTTATTTTTTAACATTGTTTTTGCGCAATTTGTGTTTAATGATGTGCGCAGGCGGTTAAATGCACACACGCAGGCATGCACACACCTACACACGCAGACACGCTCATTTGCGTGAGCGACATGTGGTTGCCAATGTGTTGGTGTCACAATTATGGCTGTAACATTCATTTTTATGCGCTCACCAACGCCCCGCCTGTCCCTTTGGTGGTCTTTTACTTGGCACGCCCACAACTTGAAATCTTTTTGCTGTTTTTTGCTGTTTTTTGCTGTTCTTTGCCTTTTCCTCGCCATGTCATGCACTGTCATTTGTAGGCAACCCACACATGCTCACAATACATATGTACATATATGTATACGCACGTGTAAAGCTCATTCAAATGGCGTTCACAAATATTTTCTTTCCGCTTTTAAGCTGCGTGGACCATTGACCTGATATTGTGGATATGCTCGCCTACTAAACATTCCAGTTTGTGTGTATGTGTTTAACGTATTTATGCATGCAACTAAGTTTTTATAGCATTGCTTTGCTAGTTGTTGTAGTTGCTGGCATTTGCATGCGATTTCGTTATCGTCAACGTTCGTTTAATGATTGCTCGACAAACTGTCGGATTTGCGGGGGTCAGTCGGTAATCATAATGGCACTACTACTACCTGTATAATTGTTTTTTCTGTTCTACATGTGTACAAATACATACACATACGTGTGTGTGTGTGTTTTTCAGTGTGTGCGCGGATGTTTTTGTTTACTGAAGTTGATAATTACAGAAACTACTTCAACGGTTAAGCATCCTTGACACAAGCGCCCACACACACACACACACACACATACATCTCTGTATATTTGCAAAGTCTTGAATGTAGACGCAAATATGCTTGCTTCATTTGCAAGTTTAAACGCACACACACACTCACTCACATGCGGGCGCATTATAAAATCGCATAAAGGCACGTAAGTTTCGATCATATCTCTGTGTAAAACATATATTTATATATATGTCTGTATGTGCGCTTATAATTGTTGACTGCTCAACCCGTTTCACCTGCGCAAATGAAGCAGCAACGATTTTCTTGTATGTGTATGCGTGCGTGTGTTTGCGCTTATTCCTTTCTTCGTCAACTTTTACCTGCCACATTTCCTGTCGCAACGCAGCCGGATGCAATTTAAAGAAAGTTTACGTTTTATGACTGCAATATAATAAAGTCGTTCAAATGCAACGCTTAACAACTTACTAAGCGTTTTATAAATACTCTCGACATGCTCAAGTCACATTCTATTTGTACTAAATATGCAGTACAAAGTACTTAGACGTGTGTTTATTGCAAAGGTACTCGTCGTAAATATGTACGATTCAAAGTGAATATGTTTGTGTTGACGTAGACGGGTGCTCGAATTTGTAGCGCATTAATTGAGCAATCGTAAAAAAAAAAAATTTGATGTGAAAATTAGTAATTAATTCAATTTAGTTTTTACTTAAGTGGTACTTGATTATTTTTGAAGTATTTACGGTATTTATAAATGTAATGAATGCCTGAAATACAGTTAAAGTATTGGAATTGATATACACAACCGGTTAGCATTCGTATGAAATGTCTAAAATCAGTTCAAGCCGAATTTTTAATTTGAGTATTGTAAAACATGTATGTTTTGAAAACGCTTTGAGATAGTATAGTAAACTTACTTAATCTACATATAATTTATATGAAAATTACGGATTCATATCAATCATTTTTCGACGAAACCTATTCATGGTCAGCTTAACTCATTTATCTTGTTAATCTCTCAATTTCAGGGATACGCATTGAGAAGTTTACCACTCGAAGGAGGATTAATATACTTGTTCTGCGAGTAGCTGGAGAAATATGCAACTAATTTTAACTTACATAAACTTATATAAAATTTGTAAGGTTCCATTAAAATTATATCCAAAATATCGACTGAGATAGGCGTGTCGCCGTTCATGTTTAAATGAAATTTCGTATCTCTGCAATTATTCGACTAATTTCAACCAAATTTGGTGCGTAACGTTACCTTGATTACGCCTTGAAAAAAAGCGAAATCGGACTACAATCACGCCAACTAACCATATAATACAATTTTAGGTTCCATCAGATTCTATCACTTAACAACACATAAATCAAACACCAATTTAGTGTTCGGAATAAAACTTTACACAAATAGTGCCCTAAAGTTGCGGCACCTCACATATAAAAATGGTCAAAATTGGATATAACTTTTAAGGCTCCAGATAGCGAATGAAGGGGCTTAGTGCATATGGCTGACTTTGCATCGAAAATATGGGTGAATTTGTGAGTTATCTGAATGAAATTCAAAGGACATATTTTTCTGATAACAATCTGCCAGAGAGCTAAAAGCGAATAAAATCGGTCTAACCGTCATATACCTAACATAAGAATTTCCAAACATCCGGTTGACTATATATATATAGTCTATATATATATATATATATATATATATATATATATGATATATCCGTTAAAATGTAAGATATCTTAGCAAATTTATGTGTTCTTTTTTTCATACATACTATAGATTGGTTAGAAGTTTGCTATTTCGCTTCCGAATTACAATTTGTACACAAAATTATATTGCAAATGAAGTGCTGAATTTCAGAATGGCTTTCTATGGCAAGTGGGAGTGGTAATGACAAAAATAATATTTTTTCTGCCTATGTTTAAAAGGTGCTATAAGAATAAACTGTAATTTAGATTTAACGAAGTCTTTTGAAAATTACGTCTCAACAATTAGCACTTCGGTCTCGATCCCACTATTTGATTTAAATGAAGTAGTTATTTCTAACAACGGGAAGACCTCGGCAGGAAAGTCTTCGAGATATACATAATGCGCACATACTCATCAAAAAGTTTCTCACTATATCTATCTCATTGCATTAATTTTGTAGAATCCTTATTGTCGAAAGACACCTCAAAGCATTTCTTCTTACACGAAATACCTTTTGCCAATGCTTCTTCCAATTCTCAAAATACTATTGACCAGACGCCTTTTGATTTATCTTTGGATTCTTCCTGTGATATAGGCTTTTTAGGCATTAATTTAAGCTCTGCTGAGCTTCATTCATTGGAAGTTTGGACAACCTACTATGAATCATTTGAACAATTCGTTCAATTTCGTTTAATAGCTCTTTAGCGATGAGCTCATGAGATGATTTTTATGGCTAAAATTATACACACTAACTGAAATACTAATGTCATCATCAATTTCTCTATCGATTCCTGAGAGACCTGAGACACCTGGGATATCACTTCAATTTTGGTAGATCGTATCTACCGATTCAGATTCGGCCTTTAAGTGATTTCCGTTCTCTCCATATGGCGAAAATCAAGCCAAATAATGAGCTTACAGCTTCCTCTCACCGCTCGCTTGACCGTGAATATAAAGCAATGCCTTAGAGCTTAGATATCGAGTGTTACCATTTATTAAGCAAATACATTTCGACTTTCAAGAGTTCAAGGGGAACCAATATTAGCGCTTAGAAAGGGGCTGAATGTTAGTAATCGTTCGCAATTGATAACTCTTCCAAGCAGAACGAATCGCATATGAAGCCTTGGTATTCCAATTACATAGATATCTACATAGCTAGAGCTGTAGCGAGGCTTAATGCATAATTACACAGAAATACAAATGAAAGTGGGTGTCACTTGCGATTTGCTTGCACGCGAACATGAGCAGCCGCTTTGAAGGATGCGCAAATCAGTCGTTTAATGAACAACAAAATGAAAGCTAAGCAGAAAATCGAAATGAGGAAAACATAAATAGAAGAGGCAGGCGCTTTGCCAGCTAAACAAGTTCATTTTTCTCATTATTCGGCATTTAGCTAGGCATTGCTACACCGAAGTAATATTGCAAGTTTTCATTTGCTACACACACATATACGCACACATGTACATATTCACATGTATTTGTGGGCAAACCTTTAACATTTAAGCGAGTTGTTTCGCTTACATCTGCAAAATGGCAGCAGCCATGAGCTGTGGTTGGCAGCTATACAAATCCGACTTAAGGCTCAGGTGTGCTTTGCTTTGGAGGTGCTGTAGTGTTTGTCGCAGCAATTGTCGGGTTGGAAGGCTGTCAACAAGGCCAGCCTGTACTGTGCACTCTTCTACAACAGGGTGTGGATTACACACATATACATGCACAGCAACACATACACACATGAAAGTAATGAACCGGTGCCGTCTGATTGAAAAGGGGAAGGGCAGCAAGCAGCTTGCGAATAGCTGGTTGCTTCTACTAGCACATTGACAAGTTATTATCCTCTGCCAACTCGCTCACTCACTCACTCACTTACACACTGCACAATTGAGACTCAAAATCTATATTTTGCTTGTATTAATTTTCACTCTGTAAACAAATGTTTTTGGGAATTCGTTTGTTGGTCGCAAGTAAACTGTATTCTTTCACTTGAAAACCCATTTTAGCTTAAAATTTTATAATTTTCACTTAATTATCAGAACTGCTTATTTATTGTTAGTTTATGATTAGAGAAGATCGACTGGTGGAACAAGACTCTAATTAGACACAATAGGTTGTCTGTGATTCTATTGAAAGTGAGGACGAAGCTAAACTAGTTCAGATCGCTGAAGCAATAGGACTATATGCAGATAAAATATATTCTATGTGACGTTTCTGAGAGGAAGGAAAAAGCGTGGCACGAAAGAAAAGGCAGAATTTTGTTACTTTCTGAACATAAAGTAAAAGCTGCGAGTTCCCTGCTATTAGCTTACAGCCTTCATGAAAAAATCTTTCGAAGTGCTCAAAAATACATTTAAAAATCCTACTTATCCGGGTTTCTAATTATTTATATACCTGGCCTTAGTTGCTTCTAATGGCGTTTTTTGATGTTTTGCTGAATAATATAAAAACTTTACTTTATTTTAGTTGTAAATTTGGTTCAGATGAGTTCAAATTATTTCTATTGACGTATACAAAGGTTGCTAGAAACAAAGAGCAATACAAATGGAAATTAAATCGAAAAGTTTTAAATTAGAAATATTTTAGAATCGAGTTGCCACCCATCGAAAAACAGAAAATATTGCAAAATATATTCCGAAATAATGCATTTCTTTAACAAAACATGAATTTAGAAGTTTGACTTGCACAAAAGCAGAGTTGCCACCGTTAAATGAAATGGAAACTAAGCAAAAAGATTTTAAATAAAAAAAAAAAATAAAAATTTGAGTTGTTGTGGCATATCGTAAAAATCTTAAAATAAAATCTTGAAACTGCGAAAAATATTACAAATTCTCTGCCAAATATATTTTATAATTTCATAAATACTTCTGACACTTTTTCGTTGCATGATTCAGTATGTAATTAAATTAAGGTAAAACAACAGCTGTCTGTCTGCCAGTGTATACATTTATATATTTGACAACTGCTGGATAAATGTTCAACAAATAATATTTTTTTTGACGTTCGAAATTCAAAAAAAAAGAATCAAACCTGCACTGTGCAAACAGCAGTAGGAATTCATATTAAAAATGCACAGGTTTTACCTTTTCCTTTTACCGTTCATCTGAGATAATTCAAAGCTAATTCAAGTATTAATTTTACACTCTCTTAGCAATATTGCATGTATGCCACGCTCACACAAAACAAGGGTTAACACTTCGATGGTTAATGAGAACACAGGAGACTTGAATGTATTCTTTAATGCTGAATGTGTTGTTTAATTTCGGTTTGTTCTAGCAAACAAATGTCCACTTCACCACAATGGCCAAGAGCTCATTTAACATCATTAATTGCCAATAAGGTTCACAATTTGTTACACTTAACTGCGTACATACAAAACAACATACACGTGCACAAGCTCGTATGCATGTAAAATGGCTGACTTGAGTGCATAGATATAAATATAGCTTTAGTGGCGAGTAATTTTGTGTGGGCAGCAGAAAGGTACTACACTGCGTATACGTAATTTATTCTTTCGAGTTTCAGCAAAAGTGCATACATTTGCAACTGTGGGGAAGAGTAAACTAAATTTACTGCTCGCTGCTATTATACTTGTGTAGCTGTTAGTAATGCAATAAAAACAACAACAATGCTTAGAAATGGCATATTTGAGTAGAAAATCTGACAAAAGCTTTGGGTAGCTTGCGGTACAACTACAATAAATTAGACTGAATTTGCTTGGGGCGAGATGTGAGCGCATATGTAACATGCTTATACCGCAGATGCTTGCTACATATATTTATATAATATGTATAGTATGCAAGCTCCTTATACAATAACAAAGAAATATAGGTGTACATATATATATATGTGTGTAGATTTAGGGTTAGTCTCTACAGCGCGTGCGAAAAAGACGTTTGTTCATTTAAAAAATTACAATTATAGTTCAAGCAATCAGACAAGGCTACAACTAAAATATGTCAAAGGCTAAGCTAATACATTCACAATAGCAGCAGAGTAGACCTGAGTAGGCCGCAAGGCCCTGCTGCAATTTAGTTACGCTAACATTTTTCTTCCTCGACTGTGGGCATAGCCTTGAAGTGTCAACTACTCCAAGGCACTTGGCTTAACCGGCTATTTGTACAAAATTCGTTAGCAACTGAGCGCTCTTGTTGTTGTTATTGCTGCTGCTGCAACTGATGATAAAACACTATTTTCCCATTAATACATTATGACTATTTGTTGTAGTTTTCGCTTTTTTGTGTTGGCATTTACCGCGAACTGCACAGACATTATCCATTGTGCAAATATTTCCATGTAATTTTCCATGCGACAGCAAATGTATTGAGCCCGTGGCGGTGGTGAAGAGTAATTGCTAAGACGTTGGAAATATGCCTGACCTTGGACTTTTCATGCGACCACTATAGCTTACTAACAACAATACCAATAATATTTTGATTATCAAGCAGGCAGCAAGAAATTGCTAAAGCTTTGTTGTGCTCATGTTGTTATTGTTGTTCATGGTGTTTACTTTACAGCTGGAAAAGTGTCAACGGCAGCGTTAATGTATTTAAGCGCATGGTTGCCTACGGTTATTGTTGTTGTTGCGCTTATTTTATGTTGATAATAGTGAGCGTGGGCAAGAGTGAGTGTTCTCGCCGCCCGCGCATGCAACAGTTGACAGTTTAATCAGACGCGATCTACGTGGATGATAGTGTACTTATGTAATTTTAATTTTTCATTTTTCAAACACATCTATATATACACATACACATCATCATTTATCATTGTTCACCATTTGAAAAGTGGGTCACGAGCGACTTAAGAAATGACTTTGCAAATGCTTCGTTAAGTCGCAAGCGAGATGCCGTAAAAGATTTTGGCTTTGTGTGTTTTTTGCACTTCATAAATAATAAATCGCCATTTAAAGTATACTTTTTCAAGGGGTTCACTTCTTCCTTAGCTAATTTCCGTTATCCTGAGAACTTATTTATTATTTATAGTTTTCAAATACTGTGAAATAACATGTGACAAGTTTACCCGCAGTGTTTGAGCACTTATCTGATACGTGGAAGCTTTCGAAAGCTTTCATATTTTCAAAGAATAAGAAATCCCAGCAAATGACGCAGAATATGAGAGTCATATGGTAAGTTAAAGTGAAAGCCTTTGCAAAGTAAAGTAAAGTCGAATTAAAAATAATTAAAAATCGGAGTCAAAGCGAAAGCTTAAAGCGTAATATAGTTTTGAAAGCTTAGCACTTTACAAAAAAAAGCGCATGTTATGAAAAGCTCTTTCTGAAAAGTCTTTATGAAAAGTTCTTTGTGAAAGCTTTTTTTGAAATTTTTTGCGCTTTTAAAGTTGAAACCTAATTTATGAACAATTTAAAGTTGTCTAAAGGTTTGAAAGCTTTGCACTTTGTGAAAGTTATAGTCCAAGTAATTAAACTTTGTGAAAGCTCCTTGAATTTGAAAGAAAAATCCAAAATAGATTCAACCTAAAACTTCAAACGGAAAGCCAAACTAAGCTAAAAAAAAGAATAAATCAGGCAAAGCAAAGTAAGGGAAGACTTAAAAAGTAGAAACTTTTACGGACACAGTTGCTTTTAAGTACAAATCTTAATTGATTTCTGATTGAAAAATTGTGTGAAGGCTCCTTGAAGCAGGAAGGAAAAACCAAATTGTCTAAACTAAAAGATAACGGGCTACAATTTTAAAGTGAAAGTCAATTCAAAGTCCTAGTGAAATTATATAATTTGAGTACGGGTGAAATATGTGAAACAATACAATTAAAGCTGAGTTCAAATTCACAGTCTCTTTTAAGCTTAAATCCAAAACGAATTAGTATCGAATTTTAAATTGAAATTTAGCTTCCATACTTATCAATTAAATTTATCTTAACTTTTAAAAACTACTAACTACTACTTTTAAAGTAAACAAAAAATTCATATATTAATTGGGGCCAGAATAAAATGTTAGATACTTTTTCAAGCTATATTATTTGATTGCCTATGCGATAGTATCTCGATATACTTGACATCGCTGTTCTTTCTACTTATAATTTACTGTGAGCAGTAGAAATTCTTGACGTATTGAATGTTGCAACAGTGGCTTACAACACACATTTTTCTTTCGCGCACATCTGAAATTCTCAACCGGTTTATTAAATTATTGTTTTTTTTTCAAAAAAAAGTTCTGCCGAACAAATGATTTATTAATATACATTCCGGCACCGAAAAAACCAAGAAAAGTACAAAAACAGTGTGAAAGTACAAAAGCCAAAACTAGTGAACGTAAGTCAATTATTATTGTTTCTTCTATACTGACTAAAATAATTATTAATAAGTTAGTTTAATATTTGATAATTTGGAGCTACTTAAATCCAATATTTAAATATTTTTACGAAAATTTGAAATGATTTATTTCACGAAAATTGTTTAGATACCATAGAAAGTACATACGTTAAATGAAATCTTCCTCTGCAGGTAGAACCCCCAACCCCTTACAAGATCTTATTTACATTATAAATGTCACAAAAGGAGCAAATAAGTTTATTTACTTTAAAACAAACGGCGTTTGCGGAAAACATTAAAAATTGCATATCTTTGCATCTCATTTGGTTGCTGCGCCGAGAGAATAGGCTTGGTTGTAATTACACCTGCCTATGCCACTTCAGTTGAATATTGCGCTTAAGACACTTGGTTTGCTGGCAACATATTGCTTAGGGCGTATGAAGAAGGATAGAGAGAGTGGCTATAAAAAGAAGTAGCACCTTACTGCCGTGTATATAAGTATGTATGTGTCTTTTTTATTGTAGCAACATTAGCATACTCACGCGATATGCAGAAATCCCAGAAATAGAAAAATAAATTTATTTATTTATTCATGTCTTATGAAGTAGGAGGGTAATGAGTTGAGTGAGGTGATAAAAAAGTGTGGTATGTTAGAAGAAGAAGAAGAGGAAAGATCCTCGACCTTTGCGACATTGCTTTTATTCGGGCAGTTTACGCAGCCTACAATCTACCGATCTTGATCAAGGCTCCATAATGAGAATACCATGATGTGAAGACGGTCTTGGAAATTTCCGACCAACTGAACCGTAACTTAGTAAATGTGGTGAAGACAACAACATTTCCGGGCTATTTCAGGTTGGTCTAACAATCGGATCAAATCTGCCCTCTATTCTCGACGTTGTTAAAATATTTATTTCTAAACAAATTAATGATCCTTGCCAGATCGTTTCTATTAGATATAAAAGTTCCTTCTCTACTTCGTACCATCATTGTATCGACCACTAATAATTAGCACGTAGAAGAATACTGTCAGGGTTGAATTAATTCGGCTTATTAGAATGATATGACATCCGTTTAACTTTTACTCCTAAACGTGCCGTTATCATCTACGATCCTTCATAATATATTAGATATTTAGACTTAACGATAGTTAAGAACGTGTTGATAGGGAGTCACCTAAGCTGAAATATCGTTTGGTAATAAATAGCTTAAGCGATTATTTCTAGGTTTGGTTGTTCTGGAGATATCGATCGATAAATTCTAAATGGTCTGAAGCTATTACTTGTGAATTTTTAATAACACACCTGTCTGGTATAGCTGGTTTACATATTTCCCCACTCGTTATGTACGAATACTCCTTCCAGCAGTTACCATTTTGTAGGCAGCTGGTGAGTTGGTCTCGTTACTTAATAACTCCACCACGTACATGTGTAATATAAATGGCGGTAAAATACTTTTCAAATTATCTATCTTAACTTGCCTTACATGTTTTTTTTTGCATCTCTCATATTTGTTTTAATTAAATTTGAAATATTTAGCAAATAAATTTTGCTCCATATATGTTGCATATTTCATTAGCAGAGCTCAACCGTGTGCGCTATGCAGTGTATTAAAATATAATAAATATTAGCAGATATGCTGTGAATGTATGCGCACTCATATCTTTCAACATTTACATACTACAACATTCATTATGCAACGTGCTACACATAAAATTCGTTCTTAATTTCCATGTAAATGAAGTGAATGACTTTTAAATCTTCACGTTTAAAGATTTTCTCTTATATACGAATGCTCAAATGTGCGGTTATTACTGTTTTCACTTTATTGTATGGCCATATTCATTTATATTTCATTTATTTTGGAATTTGCTTAATATAACGATTTGAATCCAAATTCACATTCAATTAAATGAAATGCAAATAAATAACAAATAATGCTTTACTTTGCGCCGAAGCAGTGAAAGACTATGAAATAAATCTTGTAATAATATATTAATGAATATTTATATGTAGTTATGTATGTATGTATATATCAGTGTAGATGCTCATATTAAATAACTTACGAAGAAAATTGTTATAGTTTGTATGAAAAATTCCATAGTTCCTAAATTCCTAGTTAACCAACACTTCGCTCGATTTCGGACGATTGCGTTTCGTTGTGGTCAACCTTCAGTACTCCCGCGATCGGAAAGTGAATTGCAATAAGTCTAGTCAATACATTTCACTTAGCAATGATCTCGAGTTATGAAGATTTTGATTGGTCATTGTCCAATTGACATCTTTGCTGTAGAACTAAAATTTTTGTGAAAGATGGTGAGAGTCGGTGAGAGATAAGGATAGCCGGCAAAAATAAGTAATAGTAATTACTAAATTACTAATTAAAAAAAAAAATAGTAATAAGTAAAGTAAGAAAAAAGCGCATGAGAGCTGGGTGGAGTCGAAAAGAGTAGGTGAGACCTGGTGAGGACCAGTGAAAGCGCCAGCAACTGTGAATATCACATAAGAAGGAGCAACGAGCCATACGATATCCATTACGGTAGCATATAGTTCTAATGAAATAAAAAAACTATCCATCTCCGAAAGTTTTCAATATTTAACTGCAAATATTATCAGAAAAAGAAAAATACCAAAAGGAAAAGATTTCGCCAAACTTCGTTTAAAAAATTGATATATATATCTATATATAAATAGACTTTGTCTTGCCATATATTTTGTCAGACCCAGGCTCCCGTGCTCTAAAGGTATTAAAACGTCTATAAGCAAAGAAATATTATTGATTTCTACACCGTAGCAGATACTAGTGAAATGTATATAAATAAAGAGATGAAATCTTATACATTGGGTTAAAGTGCTTTAAGTTTCAAGAGATCATATTACATTGTGGACAGCCCAACCAAAATCACACTTCACCATTTACTTGCACAACTTCCATTATACGTCATATTGACTAGTAGAAATGTGCGTGGTATCGACTGCTGCTGCCACCGGCCATCATTGCATTTGAAATGGAGTTTGAGTGCAGCTGACACAAAATTTCATCTCATTGCAGTCCAACCAAGCGCAGGATTTTCACTTTTCATTCAGCAGCTGTGTACTTAATTCGTTGCCCGGCTTAGACACGCTTTCCTTTTCATTGTACATACTTCACTCGGGCGATCTAACCTCATCCTTCTTACCATCATTCTCACTATCAGCTGCTTTCCCTTTCTTTCCTGTTGCGTAATAAGTGGATTCCATTGAATAACTGAAGACATTTCATCGGATTTCTCATTGCTAAACAGCCGGAAATGGAGTGAACTACTCGTCCTGCGATAATCAGTCGGAACGAAGTTAAAGTGCCAAAGTTTGTCAGTTGAAACTGTTTACTTGTGGAGCTCTTACTAGGCGACTTGGCGTGTAATAAACCACGTATGCAGAAAATTATATACGAGTTGCTTTTGTACTAGAGCCAAACATTTGATTTCTTTTCAGTTTTATTTCTCTAATTAATTATTTGGGAATTGCATATAAATTTTCAACAGAGAATTACAAGTAAATCTACAGGGCGGTTATTTCAGACACATATTTGCTATTGAAAGAGTCGTTAAGTGACTTCTAAGTAGTGAAGGGCCAATTTTTTTTTTAGGCAAGTAGCTAATAAGCGTTCTTAAGCAAGAACTCTGGGGAAGGGCTCTGAGGGAGAGCTCTAAGTGTATGCATTACTTGAGCTGATACAAAACCCCAACATCTCTATAGCCTAATAAATACTCAGATAAGTGGTTATTTAAATCAAAATTCAATTTCTGGCAGAACTATTCTTCTAGCACCTGATTTATTGGAAACATTTGATTATGCGTCGGATACCATAAAGAGTATAACATTCTCCGTTAGGAACTCCACGGCGCCCTATTTTCCCAACTACGGCTCTATATTGACATTAACGTCGATTACGTAAAAAATCAGCTGTTCAATTGTTAACTTAAAATACCTTTTATTTTTGCTTCCTATACGATGGCGATTATGATCAAAGCACAGATCTAATACTAAATAATCAAATTACTTGCCGACAAAACTTGAGAAAATCGAACAAAAAAAGAAAATAAATAAATAAATTTATGAAATCTCTACATCTATATGAATATGAAATCTATACACATATATCAACTCTCTACCTGTGACTGAGCCCAAGAAGTTTGGTTAAAATATATTTTTGGGATAGAATAAGGGTTAAAATGTTCATTTAAGAAACATTTCGTTTCAAAGTAGATAATGAAACATTAGATATTTAACAAAGTTTAACATTGCCATTTAGTTTAACATTAATAATTAACAAATTAACATTAAATAATAATTGTAAAGAAGAAGTTATGAGTGTTACAAAGGAAGTAATAAAGCAATAGATGACACTCAGATCCCAGAAAGGCTATATAATGTATGTATATAATGTATTTGATCTAAAGGCTCGAATTTGTTCAGATTAATGAACGAATATGTGAAATTCCATTAGCACCAAAAACTGAGAGAAACGCTCCAAGAGAGAACTCTCTCTTGTTTAAGCTTTATAATATTTTTTTTATTATTTTATGCTTTTTTCGGCGTATGCGGATTTACAATTGTGATATTCTGATGAATTGAATTGGAATTCTTCGACGTTAAGCCGCGTTGAAGCTTTTAAGCTGTTTGAGAGAGTTTAATTTTTTTACTTAACGTGTTAGCTACACGTTTCAAAATTCCTACTTTTCATTAATATCGTTCAGCAATCACGTAGTTGTGTTGTATATAATCTTAAAAAAAAAAAAAAATAAAAGCTTTCGCAAGCTTTTCGAGAAATTTTCGATTTTATACTTATTTTCTTATTTTTCTATCTGACCTTGTAGCACCACACCTTTAAAATAATTTTTCTTCACATTTGTGATGCTACAATTGTGAAGCGCTGGCATGCACCGACACCAAAATATTTCCCATCAACATATTTTCTCTCCCCAATAACTCATTTTCCGATGTTCATGCGATTGTTGGTCAGCTTCCTCGCTTTTAATTTAAATAAAAAATGTTAAATATGCGCCTTCGTTTGTTGTATCCTTTATTTTATGTGGCATTCACAATGGTTTATCGCCGTGTCTCTCTTCGCGCGGCATTCGTACAATTTCGTTTCGAATCCACCAACTTTTAGTTTATTCAACATTATTGCTTGGCATTGCAGTGGCTCGTGCAACACGGTGATGAGCATTCACCAGCATTACAGTGTCTGTGTGTGTGCGTGTGTGTGCATGTATGTGTGTGTTATTGTATTCCGCCTACTTGTGTGCACTCAACTGCGACGTTGGCGGGCGCGTCACCGCGTTGTAATTACGGGCGCGTGAACAAATGTGGCTTTTTTATTGTTGCAACATTTGTTATTTGCCATTTGTTATTGTTGTCGTTGACCGTTTATTTATTGTTGGTGTTGCTGAGGCTGCTGCTGCTGCTGCTTTTGTTAATGTTGTTGTTATTGTGGTGGCTATTAGCCGTGTTGCCTTTGCGGCACCAGAGTGGCGTTAATAAATGCATACTTATGCAATTGATTGCCATTGCAGGCGATTCGCCCACCGTTGCAGCGGCATTTGCTGCACGCTCCCTTTTGCTACCCGATTATTGTTATTTTTTTTGTTTTTTTGTTTTTTGTTTTTCTTTGTGTGCAGTGCTTTTGCATGAATCTGTGAAAGCACGTGTAAGCATTCCAAGCTTTCATTTCGCATAAATTATGTAGCGTTGCATGTTGCACGTGTGCTCGTTGCAAGTTCACATCATTTGCGGTTTTGTTCGCATTGCGGTTGTGCTTTTTAATGGATTTACAAAAATGTTGTTTACGCCATCGCCATCACTTTGCCACCGACATTACTTTGCTGCCAATACACGTCAGCGTCTTCTTGCCGTGGCACTCTCTTCTCCTTCTCTTTACATTTTATTTAGCTCTTATTTTATTTTTGCCCTTTCGTTCTCACCGCTTTCCTTTGTACGGTTTACCCCTAGTCCTTATTCAACTATTTCACGCGTACATTTTGTAATTGCATCAAGGTCAGTTAATTCCAGAGAGCCTTCAGCGTTTTGTAATGCATATGTGGCGCTTGAATATATATGTGTATGAGTGTACTTATGCGTGTGTCTGTATACTTTTGCACTCCACTTTATTTGCGGTTAAAGCGGAGATTATTTTGCGCATTATATTTCCGTTTCCCTCGGCATTTTGTTGTGTGGATTTTTGGAGAGAAATTTTAAATTGGAAATTAAGCGAAATTATTGGGTTGCAAGTATTGTGCAGTAATATTAAATGATTAAATAAATATGAACTTTACAAAATCAATGAATCAATTGCAGTTGAGGTTAGTTGGAAAAATAGCTGTACTTAAGTTTATAAAGGTGATATGTGGTATATTTTCCTACAACTTAAATACAATAGTTAGCAATGAGGGGAATGCCTTCTATATTATGACGTGTATTAATGATGTTCCTGAGTGTCATTTTGTGAAGGCATATACGCCATATTGCGGTGCGGAGACATAGAGCAACATCTACTACTTAAAGAAAGCGATTTTGTATTCAATATTCAGTTCGCCTAAATTGTTTGTGCAATTAGATTCCGACCGACAGCCATGATTTGATTCATATTTTCCAGAAGAATTGAATCGTTTACACTATCACCTTCTTTCGTTTGTAAATATATGAATAACTCCACAGTTAACCTTCTTAAATCGAACTTCTTCATAGTCACTTGATAGAATATTAAATTGTTAATTGTTTTCTTGTTTCAAGATATTGTCGAAGAGATCCATTCAAAACTTAGGACTGTTCTGGGAGCAGTCATCAGATTCTATTTCTTATTCTTGCATTTGATAAGGTTTGAAACCTGCTATATTAACAGGCAAACAGTAAAATATCAGACAATCTTACTATTGTAACTATTGTTGTCATATTTTTGGCAGCAAGTACATAGAGTTGAGGGTCCCTGCCTGAATATAAATCCGGTACAGGGCCCGTTCGGATTACATAGACTCGGGTGCCCAAGAGCTTATTTTCGTAACTCTTAATAATATTTCCACATAGCTTATGTTGCTTCCGATCGTAGCGTGGCTCTATAAGCAGTGTCACCGCTACACGATATTCCCCGTCGTCTTTTTTCGGCATAGCTAAAATTCAATTTCTTCGACGACGATAGAATTAGTTCAGTTGAACAGTGCTCCCAGAAAGCTAGTCAGAGTCAGAGTGTTGTAGCGAATGTCGTTGAATTTATCGTTTTATTGTACGGGCCTTGCCATCGGTGCACCTATAGAATATTGGGAAAATTCCTTTGCTCTGTCAAAATGGGAAATGTGGTTCTGGTTACTCCAATATTTTACATTTGCGTCTTGTCTTATGCTGAAATTGGTTGCTTAGAGTCCCATACAGGTGGTAGTGGCTGAGCACGATCTATGAAGATATGGGTGTTTTAAATTCCTTCAAATCAGCTGTCAAATATTCCTTTACTTCTTCTTGCTTTATAAAATTTCGAATAATTTAAAATGATCAACACAGCATCAAAAGAAGCTCATAAGCTAAACTAGCACATTCCTCCGGTTTTCGGTTATCACGCGGAAAGATCACTTCGCCTTTACTAAAATATTTTGGAATTTCTTGAGGCTTGTTGCTACAACAAATTTCCCTCCACTAATTGTCATTTGTTTTGCCATTATTATTTGAGCAGAGTATATACTTTAATTATTGCTAAGTTCCCAAAAAGCCTTTTTTCCTCTCGGATTTTTAGTCCTTAGCAATATTATTTGCTAAACCCCAACACCCAATAAACCACTACACAAAATTTCAGCAAACAACAAAACAACCAAACAGTCAAAACACTTCAACCTTGTTGACGATGTTTCCCTTAATTCTCAAGTGAAGTGCCATCACTTTGCTTACACGAAATGTTGCAATCATAAATTCCATACCAAGCAGCTACCACCAGGACGAGTATCAAGAAGAATGAGAAGAGTGAAAACATCGACATCGCACGCCGAACACCGAACGCCGAACGCGAAGTGAAATGCCACAGATTAGAAAAATGATGTCAATTTTTGAAAGCGGCTTACGTCAGCACCTTCAGATTGCCTTTTATGCTGTCAAAGAGATCACCAGCAACAACCATCAGCCAACAACAAACAATCAAAGGACCAGCTGCCTCCATCACCGAGGCTTATTATGAATCCTTTGGCTGCATTAGCCGGGCGCAGTCGCTATACACAAGTATTATACAACCACATACAGAAGCACACATATATATCACCGCAAGTGTTTGACCCAAAATACAGGGGACGTGTAGCGATTTCTTGATGAATAGTAGCCAAGGCGTCGAAGCTGTGCGATGGAGGGTAGGAAGCGGAGTGTCAGCTTCGATAATACCATGAAATGCGGGTATTGAGTGCGTGGCGGGAGAGTCACTCAACCAAACGGCAACACTGCGTTGAACGAACGAAAAGTGCAGAGCTCAACGAAAATTACAAGTGTTGCCGTTGCTGCGGTGGATCCTGGGCTGTTGCTTGACTGCTTGGCTGCTAATGCTGCCGCAACGACATAAGATGACATCAAATTCCATAAATGCAATTCAATGAGAAAGCAGCTAGGAACTAGCAACAAAAAGAAGCGCGCAGTTAGCGGCGATTTTGGCGCGAGTAAAATGGGATGAAGTGTCAAAGGCAGCCATTTTGAGGAAGCTTATCAAAATGAAGCTACCATCGAATATTTGTTAGTTGGTTTGAGGAGCATGACTTTGGTGGCAGCGGCCAATTTCACCACCTGACTGGTTGCCTGCAACATTTGTAAGCAATTGAAAGTGAATTGAAAGAAGTCGCATTGCTGAGACGCTGATTTTTTTGCACTAGTGGTGGAGGATTCTTCAAGCGCAGATATGAAGTGATCAGCTGCTAAAAAGCCTGTAGCTGGTGGCGAGCGAATCTCGCGCTCTCATTCACTTTTGTTTTCTCGAATGCATTTTCTTCTTTCATTTTCTGCTTTTGTGTACAGTGCATAGAGAATGTCTTCCGCTATGTATAGTTGTCGTCGTACACTATCTATTGGCTTGAGTGCGGTGCTTAAATATTTCATTCACTCGTTGGAATAGCTACCGTTAATGCTGAGCATGCAATTGATGTCAAGTGTGCAAGGAAAAAGTTAAATCACTAAAATCGTGAGTCAACGTCACTTGAAGTGGAAATGAATAACATATCGAGTGAAAAGCAATAGAAGTGCTGGTGAATATGATAAGTATGGTGTAGCTGGTTGTATGTGATGCTGCTTACCTTACACTGGGAGAAAAAAAAATTATGAGCTGACGAGGACGTGTTTAATTGAGGACCTAGTTTATTATTATAAAGACTATTGCATGAAGAATAGTTCCTAAGACAATTAACGATTGAAAGTGCAATGAGTTCTTCATATACGAAATGTGTTCAGAAAATAGTGAGACTGTTCCTCGACTGTGTTCTTTAACTTTAATGGCATAGTGCATCATGAATTCTTGCCTCAGGGTCAAATGGTTAATATGGACTACTACCGAAAAACCGCCCGGATTTGTGGAAAAACAATTCAAGGCTTTTAAAGTGCCGTCCTTTTACAAGTAGTGATGACATTAAAAGCGCATCGCTGAAATCTATGCCTATGCCAAAAATCGTGTTTGAGAAGTGTTTCGACGATTGGAAGAAGCGGTTGCATAAGTGCATAATATCGAATGGAGACTATTTTGATATTTTGAAGGCGACAAAATTAATGTAGACGAATGAAAAAAATATTTGACTTCAAAAATACAAATGAGTCAAGTACATATGAAATGATTGCCATTTAATTATAATTTTAATCTAAATTTTAAATAATTTAATCTGAATTTAGTTCACCACTTTCTTTCAGTGTAATTTACTGCCAATTGAAGTGATTACAGCAACCGCATTACACCAATCACACTTTCATATTATATAACCATTATGAAATCAAACTCAAGCTAAGACGACACGCACCGAAGTGCCACAAGGAGATGGAGGGGGCGGCCGAAAGTTACGTGCACAAGTAGTTGTGAAAAACTTTGAATAATTTAACAAAACAGCGAAATCAACCCAATTGAAAATGATGAGCTGGAAAAATGGGGACACAATGAGTCAAAAACCAAGCAAAAAAGGAAAAGTAGTGAGCAACACATAATCGAATTGGTATGAAAGGAAATTCATAAAAAAAAACAAATATAAAAAAAAACTGAATAAGCTGTTATGCACTGTGCTTATGAGCCCTTTTGCCACTTCGATTGCGCTGCGACATGCCGCAGTTGTGAACAAAAGTGGCAACACACAAAATGTAGCTGTGACAAAAGCTTTTGTCTTTGTGCAATTGTTGGCGCAGCCACTTTGCCACGTAGCAAAAGCCGTTATGTGCAGAGCGCAGGGCAGCGTCACAGCACAGTGTTATGCATACGAATAAAGAGTGGTCGAAAATAAAAAGAGAAATAAATTAAAAATCTGTATGAAATTTGATACATTTGATCACTGGTGTGTTGTAGCGGTTACTATTACAGTTGGAAGGAATTGGGTCATAATTGCGTTTTTTTCCTATGGTAAAAAATATGAAAATATGTCAAGATTTTCTAAGTTCTATTCCACTGCGACCTTAATCTACTTGATATCGAATTATTACGCTCTAACTATCGTTGGAACTAGAATTTTTGGCCCTTGAACTTTCTTATAGGCATTATATAATACATTGTCGTTGTTTCAACCGAATTATTCATTCATTCATCAGTTTCATAGCAGCGATATTTTTTTGAGTATTCCTGTAGTCTTGCTTGGGTCGATTGCATTGAGACTCTAATATTTAGATCTGGAGAATAGATCTGGAGCTGTAAGTAAATAGTTTTCCAGAAATACATAATTTATAAAACAAAATTCATACTATTGACCATTTTTGGTGAAAAATGGTGACTCAGGCAAACTCAATTAAAGTCATTTAATTTTTTTTAATTCTTTTAATTTTTTAAAAATTTCTCCAAAAATTTTCAATCCAAATTTTTCAAAAATACCCTCTGCTTGATACCCATATTCTAGTATTTGATGTGATATCATGATGATGTACCTACATTGAATTTATATTTTTGTTCTTATAAGTTACTTATGGAAGAAATTTTTAGTTTCAAACATGTGACAACTTTTCAACGATATATAAAAAAACTTTTCAGAAAGGTGGAAACTCTGGTTAACAGAGATTCTTAAATATAAATCTCGAATAGCTTCTATCTATCACTCTCTTAGATAGGACTACTGGGGATATAGATATGTGGCACTAGTCATATGAAGAATTGTGCGCCGGTGAAAAAAACGGGTAACTTTGTTCGTGATGCAACTGTTTGGAGGTAACGCTAGAAAGTACACTGTGTTTACTAAATATTTTTAAAAGCAAAAGTATTATTAAAAAATAATAATAAATAAACCATTGGCATGTTTAAGTAAAGTTTTTACATATATTTAAATAAGTTAAATTTTTTGGAGAACTTTTCCAACACATTCGTCACACTGTGCGCCGTTTAGCATCGCACTTTGTTGCTGGCTAACAGCTGGCAAATGAGAGTGTAACTTAGCTGCAGGCGAAAATCAGCAACAAATTCGATCTGACGCTAGTGGGTAAATATATCTACATATATGCATGTGTGTTTGCGGGTGCGTGCGCGCCTTTTAGCCTTGCTGTGCAACAATCGAATTGGCGAAGAAGCTGACAGCAGACGAGCACTAACGCTGCGCCAGTACCAGCTGAGTGGCATGGAAATGAGTAGTGGTAAGGAAGGGAGGGGGGGGTGCAAACAGATCACTATTGAGCTGAATGAAGTTGCCACTTAAAATGCAAAAACGACATAATTCGAATATCGACGACCTCAATAACCGAAATACAAGTGTGTGTACCGTTAGTGTGTGCATTCACTCAGTCATTTATTCAAAAGCGTGTGAGATGAGCAATTTCGCTTGCTGTTGGCTGCGCATTTTACTTTCTAATAACTTTCTTGGCTCTCGGTATGCATATGTATGCATGTGTGAGCGGTTGCGGGGAAGTTTGTTTTGTCTTCTCATATTCGATTGTATATTGCCAGGAGGAGAGGCGCATTGGTAATATGTAAATGTGTGTCATGTCTTCTGATATATGTGCATATTCGGTTAGTTTCCACTTTATACTTTATTAGTGTGTCTGTAACATGATTTATGTAAGCGTTTGAGTAGTGCTACTTTTACCGCTATCGCTGTTAACTGCGCGGTCGCTGGCGCTGCCATTGCAATACAAAAGCACTTATGTTGGCATCAATTTATAACATTTTCCACTTATTTTTACTTACTTCAATACTTTGAACATGTAAACGCACACCAATATACACGGACACACAGACGTATTTAAGTGTTTAAGTGAGTATTTCCATTTTGTCCCATTCACTTTTGTTGGTATATTTCGGTGTAAATGTATTCGCGCACACTCATTTATTGCTGCTGCAAATCGAGTGTCGAATTTATGGTGGAAAATTTTTTAAAAGGTCCAATAATTCATTTTATTTGGTGTGACTTTCAACAGTTGTTAAACGATTCTTACAAAGATGCATATAATTTTATTATTTTTATGTACGTTTGTTTGTGGCATACACTCATCGACAAAAGTCTGTGTACTTGTGAGTACATATACATATTTAGAACAAGTACATATTCATGAATTTTCAATTCTTTTCGGAAACTTCGTATCTAGAAAAAATTGAATGATATTTTTCTGTTCAACTAAGCGTCACCTAGCGGTGTGCACGAGGCGGTCCAATAAATATTTATCCCACAAATGGAAAACGAAAATTGTGGAAAAATGACGATTTATTGTTCAACATTGTTTGCTTTTAGTTCGATACACTTGACCCAACGATGGGTCATACTTCTTTAACCCTTCTGAAAAAACATTTTATGGATGTCTCAAAATAGGCATCCGTCGCGTTGATAACCTCTTCATTCAACTAAAATTTTAGTCCGGCGAGTGGATTTTTCAAGTTTGGAAAGAAAAGAAGCCACACAGAGCCAAATCTGTAGAATACGTTGGAAGGGGCAGATGTTCGTAGTCTAATTCACAACACAACATCACACTTTTTTTCTACAATTCAACGTCGAGTCAGTCCAATAGTTTGGCATAGTGGAGTCCTGTGACCTTTCTCTAAGTAGTCGATATAAATCACACCTTTTGAATCCCAGAAAATGTTGGCCATCACCTTTCTGGCCTATGGCAGAGTCTTAGCCTTTTTCGGAATAGGTTGTACTGCCCTGTCCATGGTGGGTATCTTGGTGTGTATCTTAGTGTGTGCTTCATCGATAGTCATGAACCGACGCGGCGAAGTGGTCTTGCTACTGCATTGGATTTGTTGTAGAGTTGGCATACACGGCACCCATTCCGCGGACATCCTTCCAACGCCCTATATTTAATGCAGGATATCACTCACGCGATTTTTTGAGATGCTTACTATTTTGGCTATCTCGCATACTTTCATTCGGCGGTCTGTAAATAAGAGATTTGGACTTTTTTTAAGTTATCCTTTTTGGTAACCGCGGACATGTCCGCTTCCACACGCGGTTAAAAAAACTACGAGTCCAATTCTACTGAAATTCTGACAGTAGCCGTCTACGTGTATGAAACTATGGGGGTTTGAGGCCAAATATTTATTGGAGTACACTCATAGTTTATAGTTCTGAAATTCATGGCTCGTTCGGAAACAAATACCCTTGACTTTCTATAGTTCATATATATATATATATATATATAGATTCAATGTAGTTTCAATAGTTCATTGGTACTTTGAAGAGTGAGGTATCACTCTAAGATATTCTTAAATTCCCATTATTCAACGTGATTTTTATATTCATCATCAATATTTTATTTTCATAAACTTAACAATAAATACTTAGTATCAATGTTCTCAAGCTTTTCTGAGCTTGCTTGGGTTTAGGTATATAATATCAGGTTAAAGTGCACCCACCCACATTGCTGAAAGAACAAAATTTTAATTCAAAACAAGTTTTGAACAGATAAAGGCAATATTCCATATTCGTTTTACAGGCGCAGGTTGTAATGGATTGTTTTTCACTTCAGGGAATTATCCAGGTCTATGATACATTTTTTCAAATATTTAGTCTCAAACTGATCAACATCTTCTGTTAAACTTTTGTACGCATATTTTTGTTAGACACTGTATTTTGGCGCCACATTTGCAATGTAGTATGAACTTGACTACCTGAAACGCATTTGCTGCAGCTGGTGAAACCAATTATTCTCTAACCTCTAACTTTCTCTAATCTCTACTTTCTGAACTCTAACTTTGGTTTATGTGAAACTTTAATCATATTTCAATTACAAGTTCGTTGGCTGTAGTAGTTATTCCCAAGCGTATTGCAGACTTTCTGGTTGAATAAATGCACCTATGGAAAAGTTTAATAACGAAGTAAAAATATGGCAATTGGAACTTAAAATAATTAAAAGGCGTTCTTATTTTCAATGTCCATTATATGTGCAGAGATGCTTGGAGATAAGGTAGACTTGTAAGCGATTTTAGTCATTCGTAAACTTTTCTCATTTCTTAATAAACTTGCGAACATTTACATCAGGGGTGCCGAGAATGTTTAAAATTGCCAGACAAGGGGTGACTGTCGTAAAAATTATTTTAACAGGCAACAAAGATTAATTTCAGGTCCTGCGCGGCGGTGGGGCACAGACGATATAGTCTATCCGAAATGAATAAGTTATAGCAATTTCATTGTCACCGCAGATCTAATTTTGGAAACTCCAAAGCCTTCTTTACAATCACTGTTCACATCTCCAACCAATTGCAGCCCATTTTTCTGGTATTTAAAAGGTGCCTAAAAAATAGCAACTACTATATGCAACAAATCTTTAGGGCTGCATGTAAGTCTTTTAGTCGATATTGACTGCAAGGGGATAAAATCGGTTCGGTTCTCTAGCCTTTTGAGTAGTTCTCTAGTTTTACTATTGAACTAAGTAACCTTACATTATTACATAGTTAGAAGGATCACTTAAGGGGGGTTAGGTCTGACAAAGATTAATAAATTAATAGAATTTGTTTAGGCTTACAGTACACTTAAGAGCCCTAAAACAATTCTTTAATTCATAAAATAGTGAAAAAATTATTTCCTTGTCCAATTCACTATAGTGCCGGTGGGTTCAGGTCATTCAGCTTCAGCACTTCAAAACTTTTTCTCAAAACGGGATTATTCAAATCGAGCGGCAATGGTATTCGGTAGATTTAGAGTAACAGTATCTAGTAAATAGCTTACATTGTTATTAACGGCACTTGTTTGTAAACTTTTTTGTAAAAAAGTAGAGGTAAAGCTTCAGATGTGCACCCTATGCTAGCAATTCTTATCTAGATTAGAATATTGTTTTTAATTTTGTTTCAGATAATACGAGTTCCTAGAATCACTGTGGCCCGTCGACACCTTTTTGAAAAATGTGATTCTGAAGTGTGGTCCAGCAGCCACCGTTTTGTATAAGAATGTTAATAGAAACTTTTTTTAATTTAGCCTGAGAGAAGGAAATTCGATTACTCTTTGCTTACTCCCAGAATAAATTATCAAAGTTAGGCCGCTGTTTAGGGTTCAAGAATGGCCTAACCTCTTAAAAAGCGTTCCTTTACGTTGATTTTCATAAATTGTACAATTGTATTTTGACAAGTTGTCCAAATCTAAATGTGAAGTAAATGACCCACTTCTAGTATCTTTGTATGAGCGCTCTATAACACATTTTATAACAAAAGAAATTATACGCTGATCGACGAGCACTTTCCTGTAAAAGTATCTCATCTCATCTCGTTTTCCAAACCATTAGCATTGAGTACAGAATTATCACACATACATAAATGTATATTTGTGATGTATTGTACATAAAATATCAATAAATAAGAACAAGCGCAAGTTATGCGCATACACAATGGAAACCAAATTCAAATGCTGACTTCTGCCACACAAATCATTTCGCATTAAATATGTATTTATGTTAGCATTGAGTTAACCTTTGCTCAATAACTGTAATAGGTACATATCATAGCTGAGCCGCTTGCACATCCTTGTGCAAGGATGCAAGGATACCCGCAATATACTCGAAACGGCATACCAGTTGCGTTTGTGCAACGCAGTTGCATACACAAGTGGTTGAATGTATTCAATTTAACAAATGCAACATGGATAGGGAATAATAAACAGCGTATAGAGGAAAAATACGAAATAAACTAAAATGAAATAGAATGAGTTTCGAAGAGGAAATGCAATAAGGATTGACAATGATTTGCATTTTGCACGCTGTAATGCACCGTAACAAGCGCAGCTATCGCTGCTGCTGCTGAAAGGCAAATGAATGACCGAATGAATGAAACACAAATGTAACAAATGTTGAAAATGTACAACAACAACAACAACCGCAATGGAACAAGTAGGAATGAGATAAATTTCAGCGTTTGTAAGCGCAATTTTGCATTGAAAAGTATATTTTGTTAAAGTGAATGCAGCAGATTGCAAATGCTTCTCTACTTAAACACACAAACACACACGCGCACGCACACGCCTGCAGCCAACGCACACACACAGCCGCACTGTTGAAGTTTACTTTAACTTTTGGCATATTTAAAAAATTTTTCTGCAATATTTTGCGTGCACTCGCCGGCAGTGATGACCCTTGTACAGCTACGCACACACACACACACACACACATTTTATGTTTATTTTGATTTGATTTCATTATTATGTAACTCTAACAAGTCGAATCAAAGAAAATTGTGTGCAACTTGTGAATACAAAATGAGTACAAATGTAGCAGTGGTTGGAACTGGCAACTCGGGAGCTGCTGTTGTTGTTGTTGGAAAATTACTGAAAAATGAGTAAGAAAGTCAATTGTATATACATGAGCTGTGAACTGCTAATGAGGCAGCTGTAAGTTGCCTGGGTGCTATAGTTAAGCTTACTTAGTTGGGGCTCTTTGAAAAGACAGTAATTCTTTTAATAAGAAAATTCTATTTACAAAAAAAAAAAACGTATTCCTTTTCCGGCATTTCAAATTTAGACCACATTTTCTGTTCTCTCAAACTGCTAATATTCTGAAGGCCTTTAAACTCGAGCTTAAGGTTCAAGTGCTAAGTTTCAAGTAAAATAGTCGTATGTAGAGAGGGTTTCTCGACTCGGACAAGCACCCTAAAATATGTTATTGAAGAATTCTCGAAATGGTCTCGAAAAAATAATCTCGAAAAAATCCCGAAATCGTTCAGATATGGTTCATAAATAGTCTTCATACAACCTCGAAATGTAAATAAAATTTTTAAAAATGTCGAAATGGTCCACTAAGAGTTATGGGATCCTATTCAGTAAGTAAATTAAAAAAAAAACAAAGGTTAATGAGATCTCTAAAGCTATGCTAAAGTAAAAAAGTGAAGATGAAGTTATTTAATTAAACAAAAAAATTAAAAATCATACTCAATGATATTTTTATTGATGTCCTTAACATAATACCTCCTTCATCTTTTCAATTTAATCATTGAACTAAATATTTAAACAGGTGGCAACCGCTTCAAGCTTGTTTTGAACTGAAAACTATGCCTCTCTTCTCTCTCTTTCTTTCTTTATCTTTTATATATTTTTCTGATTTCCCAGTAGATGGCAGCGCTATTAAAATTCTATATCTTGTATATGTGTATGCATATATGGATATTTTTATAGTTTGGGTCGAGGACGAATGGAGAAAAGACTTGTAGCTGAAAACTCTCCGCTTACGTCCAGCACTATTACCCGGTGCAGCCTTCGGTCCAAGCAGTATATTTTTTTAATAAAGAGGAAGAGAAGCTAACAGCTAAACATGACCCTTTTGGGTGATCAGTTATATAGGGTGTAGGAATATGTTATATATATATATGGTAATATGTTCCTTTTTTAGGAATATGTAAGGTTATCTTCGAAATATTGTTTACAAAAGTTAGCGAGTGGGCTATGCATATATATATTCCCCCTTTTTGAACTTATAAAAACAAGCATGTTTTTGGAGAATGGTAAAAGCACGCTAAACCAAGGCTTATTGTCTGAAATCCAAATTTATAGTAGATCACATAAATATTAGTAAAGAAACTTTAATCCTACGTAAAAATTCATAACGGAATCTTTCAATAAGATTTTTCGCAGTTAGGTCCACTATGGTAACACTAATTGCAAAAGGTAAAGGTAAAGGTACACGCTTTGTATCGATCCGTATGCGGAATACAAATAGTAGTAGCAACTAAAAATGTCCTAGAAACTTGATGGTATTATACTCCAGTTAAGGTATCTTGGATATATCCACAACCAGCAGGGGTTCTTTCGCCGTTACCTTTTTATCACAGATGCTAGGCCAGAACACCGTGTTTAAAATCATGGATAAAAACGCTAAAGGATTAACCACATTCAATGCATTTTGACTTGTTGAAGAGTTCTTGGGAGGCAGGGTCAGTCTAAGCTTTTGGGCTTTACACAGACCTTAACTTAACTTCTTGAGAATAAAGCAACAAATAAATTAGTCGTCATTACTTCCCGTATTGAATACCAACAAGTAAAACATTGAAGTCTATTACACATCATCCTCAGCTATAAGCTTTTATTGTGCCTTATCACACCTTAACCATCTAAATTCCATAATCTTTTCTTCCACCAGTTTATGAGTAAATACACTTGCCAAGTTGCACTTCAAAGCTGGCGGTTGATCCACCTCAAACATTCAATAATCCTGTGGCCTATAACAAACTGCTTTGAAGTTTTGACATCAAAAATTATTACAAGCATTAGATGACATGGAAGTCAAGCGGTGCACATCTGCATGGGTAAGTGCTTAAGTACAAGGGCTAAAGTGAACTTAAGCTGAACTGGATAACCGAAAGGAAATATCTACATAGAAAGGTATGCATGCGGGTGGTTGGTGTATGAGTACATAGAAAATTATGATAACTAAATAGACTAGCAGATGCAAGTGGTTATGTGGAATACTATTGTATGTCAGCGTGTGTGTGTGTGTGTGTGTATGACGGTGGGTGTTCATAAGTGAGTGTGTGCAGAGTAAGTGCAGCAAAAGTAGAAAATTGCATAAAGTGCAGAGGAAAGCGTAATAAATTGAAATTATATTTAGATATGCATGCAGATGAACCAGTGCCGATGTGTGTGTGTGTGTCTCTCTCAGTGTGTTGGTGTGTGTGCGCAAATATTTTTACCTACAAAATATGAGTGGCTTTGTAAACTTATTTTTACTACAAAGGAAGCTGTTGCTGGCGCATAATTCAATTTAACAAAATGCTTATGAAAAGTTATTGAGCGGAGAGGTGGAGCGATGGATTAAGTAAAACGGCAGCGGTGGCACTCCATACACTAAATATAATCAGCCGACAACTGCACAGTGCGGCAAGGACCTGAAAAGGCTATTCACAGTAGTCAACTTGTCCTTTGGGGTATGCCAAAGTTTCGAATGTTCCCCCATCACCACTCTCGCCGCCACCCCATAGAAGTCGTGTCCAGTGACCAACATAAAATTTATGAATGAGTTTAAGAGCATAAAGGAAACGGGCGAGTGAAAAATTATGTTGCCGCTGTCGGCTGATTAGTGCATCAGTTTGTGAGCCATGCGACAGAGGAAATGAAATAGGAGATGAGCCCAATATATGGTATATTCCACAGCCGGTCTGGAACTGCTGGCGAATATGCGAAATAGGCCAAAAGTCAAAGGCATTAGGCATTCGAACAGATTCGGGTATTTTTGTGTGCTTCGTGTGGCAACTGTAACGGTTGTGAAAAGACTGCAAATCGGCTAAGGCGCTTGCCGGACAAACTTTTAGCCATGTATGTGTGTGTGTGTGTGTGTGTTAAGAGTAGCTGGCAAACGCCAGCTAAACTCACAGCGGAAATGAATTTTATATTAGAATTTATGCAAGTCAACAGCAGTGAGTCTTCTCCTTGCTGTTTCTCGTTTTTTGATCAAAGCTCGCAGTCACCGTAACACTACAAGTCAAAGATAAATGGGCTAGCTTGCATACAAATTTTCCAGCTGAAGTTGCATTAACTATTTCGCCTTAATAATTTGAATACGAAAACCATTGTGCAGGTAACCAAGCGCAAGCGTAAAATCATGCATGCCTACAGAGTTGCATTTTGTCCGTGTATACGTTTACAAACGGCTAAATACGTGATTACCTTTGTGGCAGGCGGCATTATTTGTTACCGACAAAGCTGATGCGGCTTAAGCGGCGAAGAAATAATTCGAGAAATATAGCAAAAGAACAATAATGTAACGGTAAAAATTGTAAAAGTGCTAACAAAGTCGGCTTACAGCCGTCGGGCTGAGAGAAGCTGAACTGGGTTGGCCAACAGCTTGTTGCAGGCAGTTGCAATTTAAATTCAATTGTGAAAGTGAAGCAGCAGCGAAGGTGGAATTGTAAGAAAAATGGTCGGAGCAGAGCGTAAGACTACAAACGGGAAGAGCGCGAGAGAAAAGGTGGGGAATGAGTGATTGCAAAATAATACGGCATGCAGTGGCAACACTGTGTAACAATGTTTTTGTTCACAGTGAATAACGGTGGGTAGGAAGGATAAGAAGCCTAAGAGGGAACACTGTTAGCATCTTAAGTAGAGCTTTTTTTTTTAATTGGGATATGAACATAAGCTCAGAGAAGCTTGACGCTCTTCTCTAAGCAACTAAATATTCTTCGCAGAATAGTAAAAACCTAAAGATCGCCATCGAGGGACTATTTGCAGATAGAACTACTGGTTCACTGCGGAGCATGTATTATCTTTTTGAATATTGACGACTCCTTAAAGATGAAATTTTCCGCAGACAAATATAGAAAATACCAAACTTTCTAACGTATTTGCTCAGAGCTGCTATATTTTCTCGGTTACAAAAGGAGCAAGCAGAGCTTTTGGTAGAGCGATGAAGAATTGAAGAGATTTGCGTTTTGGAACAGGTTTTCTGAGTTTCTGACCTCTAAGTATCACACGTACTCAGTTCATTTATTATACTGCTCTAGGCTATTTTATCCACATTCATTGGGTCGCTTTCAGCATCAAACAAAACAAATTTAATTGCTTCCAGATGGCCTCTCTTTTCCGGGGAGATTAAAACTCTTCTATGTCAGGGTGGATATTTCGATTGCCGATTTCGGCTATTGAAGGGTCACCTACCAGTATAATTAAGAAGCTCTAAAATAAAATAGGGTAGGATATTAAACCTGAAGCTATATCTCACTGCAGCACCTCGAAGTTTAGGAAGTAGGAGTTCTAGGTTGCAAACTATAACCTCTAAAGTCCAATAAGCTATTTTTGACTTCCAGACAATTACGCCCAAACTGAAATAATTTGTGGATTAATTTCAATTCGCCGTTTTAAAATCGAAGATTACGACTCCAAGCTTGGAAAAAGGTATGTCTGAGATATTTGAAGGGTCCGGGTTATGTGTGATATACTTCATAAAAGAGAGGAGCGAAGACCTGTTGAAGGATGAAAGCAATCTTCATTCCTAGGCAGGGAAAATCTGGAAACAAAAAAGGTGCTGCACAATGTGAAACACATATAAAGAAAAGCAAAATAATGCATCGTTGTAAACGCCTCAGCATAATAGCGAAGAAAACTATTTACATTTGTTGGCTGTTGCCAGCGGGTTGTTTCGACATTGCATGCAACATCTTTGTGTATGTATGTGTATGCGTGCGACGATATGCATGTGTGTAGAAGCGCGAAAGCAAAAGAAATGCACACATTTACGAATCTATATGCATACATATTTACATAAAGGACTTGCTGCTTTGCATGTGCTGCGGAGTATATTCGCACACACACACACACAGACAAACACCAGCTTGCACGTGGCTCAAAGCAATAGCAGCGGCGTTTGTACCTAAATGCATGTGAACAACATTGAAATATTGGCAACTAAGGCGCAATAAGAAATGCTGAAAAATGCTGAGGATAACAAGTTCAGCAACAAGGCAACAAAGCGATGTTAGCAAAAATAATCATAAATAAGTGCGGAGCCTAAAATGTGGACGATGGAAGGATACTTCTTTATAACCATGGCATGTTCTTCACACGAGTTAATTGATATGTGACCAAATAAGGTCGAGTTGTTCCATTTTTCTCAATGTTTAAGCAGAACCGTGACGATGACGACAACCATTTAGCTATCACTTGGGGAGTCCCGGAGAAAGATATAGTGCAAGGTAAATATCGACTTAGATGATACTATCTTGTCTAAATGGGTATAAACACACCGATCTCGAAAGTATGCACCGCAGAACCAGCAGCTGGTGGCAGAGTATAGGAAGAGAGCCTCTCGCCTACCGCGATGAAGATGTAAGTGGATGCTTTTGCTTCTCTTTTTTTTTTTGGGTTGATCACAAATCGTGTTAGAATAGCCTTTGGCTTTATTTAGTAAGTCTTAGTATAAAAATTTAAGAATGAATTTGTACATTGTGGCTTTATTGTTGTGGGTATTCTGTAGGCATCAGGTTGGTGTCCCTATAAACTGACCACTTACCCAATTAAAGCTTTTCACCAAAATGAAGTCGGAAATCGGCGTCTGTAAGTGGCTTCGAATTATAAGACATTGGAGAGTTGTGAATCGAACACAATACTCGTAGCTGCCATAATAAAATAGAGATATACTAGTAGGAAGTTGTACTTATATAATATCTTGTATATCCATGTTTCAGTATATCCGAATCAGCAGAATTAATTTTGATAAATATAATCAATGGATTTTCGGTGCCAGTTTTCATATAACCACTTGCCACTTTCACATAAATTTAGAACAACATTTCAGTAACATAGGGTTTTGAATATCCGATTTTCTTTTTAAAACGTAATATGTTTCCGAAATATTACGACACCTTATGATAGGCGTTTAGGCCTATTAGGCATTTGACGAAGTTTAATTGGGGTCGGGCGTTATAAAATAGTCAACCACTCCCACTTATTTAATATTATCGCTGGTTCGTCACAGGTAGATCAGAATTGGGAGCGATTTTCACTGCTTCATTCGGAGTGCTTAGTTTCTTATAAGCCTGACTTTTACAACTCAAAGTACGTTTATTATACGAAAACTGATTGGGCAACCATCAAAAGTACTGATGATTGGCAAAAGCTATTCGATTTTAGGGTTAAGACTGATTAGTTTCGGCAAATATATCACCAAGGTCTTCAGAACCAAACTGTTTTTGAAAAATTGTTTGAGCATTTATGATATTTCGGGGGTGATTAAAAAAACTGAAGTCGGCAGAAAAAGGGGGGAATAAGTTTGTAAAATATTATTTCTTTAATTAATATGTCTTAAGACAGTATACGGCTTGGTGGTCGCATATTGAAATCCGTCCCACAGTAAAAGCTATGAGCGTATGGATAACAATGCTATGAAAACTATTAGGCTTTCGGAACCATCTAGTCTAGAATAACATCAGGATGCTCAACACAAATAGAGAAGAAGCCAAAGATATTTTGGGTCGGTAACTATATTCGGAAGTTTTTTTTTAATTTGAACGTTTATTTTAAAAAACAAGTGCAATGGTATTATTCAACGTATTGCTCATCTGAAGCTATAACATTTTTCCACCTTTCTGTCAATTTGTGCACTCGATCTCAAAAGAATTGCGCCGGCTTGGCGATCAAGATTGAATCAAGCTAATTTTTGATACCCTGTGGTACCCTAGTGTGAACCGTATTCAGTGGGAGCGTTCTGCATCGACCGGAGCAAATGGCGGTCAGAAGGCACAAAGTCTATGTTATAAAGCGGTGGAAGCAAGTCTTGCAGCCTGTGACCGGGCGCTATCAAGATGGAAAATTATTGTCTCGTCTCTAGTCACAAATTTCGGGTATTTCCCGGCAATCGTTCGATTTATTTTGATGAGGTGTTGTCGTTTTAGAAGCTCATAATACAACACACCCTTCTGATCCCACCAAATGCAGAGCATTAGCTTGACGTCAGTGTGTTCGGCTTTATCGTTGATTTGATTGGTTGGTTGATTGGTTGGCTAGGTTTCGCATTTGATTTTTTGCATTTCGATTCAAAAGCGAATTCTTCTCGTAGCGTTCAAGCAGCATTTTTGACGTGCTAAATCGTCTCTCAACGTCTCTTGGCTTAAATTCGGTCGCTTTTTTATGTTTTGAAATGGGTGACTAAGTGAGTTCCAAAGATTCTGCAAGCTCTTCTTGTGTTCAAGTGATGCTTCTAGTTCCTCATCTTTTTCGGGCACCCAGGATGCTCTTCGTCTTCCAAGTCAAAATCACCACTTTGAAGTCGTGCAAACCACTTTTTGCACGTTCGCTCAGCCAGAGCATGTTCACCATAAACTTTCACCATTTCACTTTCACCACCATACGATGATTTTCGGTTGAGGTTTTCTTCATATTAAAGTAATGAAGAAGAACCACCCACAAAAACGCTTTTGAGGCATAAAGTTTCCTTCATATTTGAGTAAAAAAAATCATTGTTGTTTACGCTTTAAATGAATCGCATATCCCGAAAACGACACAGAAGGATAGTAGCTTTCCAATGCAATTTCGGAATATTGGAACAACGGAAGAATAATCAAGCTACGTCAATGCTTGGTAAACCGCACAATTTAGTTATAGACCCAATATGTGGATACATGAAGTATTTTTCATTGTTCAACCTTCCCAACAAGGACCTCAAGACTCTTCCAGCAACATTTATGAGTAACACTCAGTCACATCATCGCTTACAGAGCGCTGGGTATAAAAATGTGTCCAATCATATTCTCCTTACAAATGTTAAAAAATAGAGTAAAAGCTAAACTAAAAAATCATATATTTATGCCACCGCAACTTGAGCGTACTGACAAAGCATAAACGGGTATCGTAAATGGAAAAACAAAAATTTAGAGTTGAGCTTAAAAAAGCGAGATAAATAAATCGGACTCTTGGCAAATATTCAAATTTTCAACAACTAACCAGCATACATAAGAGACCAGACGCAGACATACCTACATACATACATGTGTGTGTTTAATATTGCAATGTCACATGGTGTATAGTACTCGTATGTTAAACACCGAAAGCGAACGCGCATTTCGAAAGGATAACAACACCAACTTAAGCGGACTAAACTTTGCCCCTTAGACAGCTGCGTTGCCAATTTTTATCCTCACTTTCTAGCATAGCTTTTGTGAAGCAGCTTTGTCGATTTATGTGTTTTGTGTTGCAGGTCCTTTTATTTTTCTACCTCGAAATTGTTTTCTGTGAGTACAAAACATTGTGCATTTTTCAATTTCACTCTTCTTCTTTAAACGTATTTCTTCATAAGTATTATATCTGTGTGCTACCTGCCATTTTTCTCCAGAATCATAGAGGATATTTGGTCGATTTTACAAATGAACCGTAATTTTTCCACCCGTCTGGAATGATGTTGGTGATTTCTACTTGTTAATGTTATTGTTGGTGAAAATGTTTGAGTTCGAGGCATTGTCTGTTTACTTTAGTGATGCTTTCATTTTATAAGGAGATCGGAAAATTGCTATTAGTCTCAAAAGTGAGTCTACAAATAGATAGAGCTAAAGAAATGCTAATATAAGCAGGTAGTAAAGAAACCGGTTAAACCTTGTCACGTTTACTACTATGCACTCACATGCATATATATTGACATGGCGGGTGGTAAAAGGTAAATTTCTTCGACGAGATTTAAAGTCAGCATCGATTGATGTACAGCTTGCACCAATGAATTTGCAACAACTCTCTGAAGATAAGAGCCATCTACTACATTTTTCTTTTTGTGTGAAGGGAAAATAAAAACTTTTTCATCTTCTAGCCGAAAACTTTAGTCTACTCGAAGAAACTTATTGCACCGGATTTATAGACTTCAAGATTCGCAAAGTTACCAAATTCTAGCATTACAATATCCTCTAAGCTACTTAGCACTCCCGAGATAGAATACTTAATAACCAAAAGGACAGGTATCCTCAAAATCGACGAATACAGGTATACCTTGAAGGATTACAACTAGAAATTCGGCTCCAAACTAAACTTAATCTACTCTCTGAGAGCAATGCTAACAAATTCATTTCAGGCGTTTACTCCCAGATATCACCAACTTTTTGATTGGCGTTAAGCTGTATAAGGAAGATTTGAACTAAAATTATCAAGAAGGGACCAGGCATGGGATCAAAAAAGACCCTTTGGTCTGCTATAGAAGGAGGTAATTCGTAAATGCTTAACAAACAATCAAATTAGTCGAACCACTTGAGCGGGGAGAGCATAAGATACTGCTGGATAGCAGTCTTGAAAGTTGATCAAAAGGCCTATGAACTAAAGATCATGAAATCTTGATTCATGATTTGGCTATGGCGAAGTCAGAAAGCTAATTTGAAATCATGGAATAACGGCGTTTTGAATACATGGGGACTAAGTTTTAAGAATATGTCGAAAAAAAGAAAGGAAAACCAAATATTTGCCTTCGATATCCACACAGCAGTATAACAGATTTTATGTTCTAATCAAGGGCATAACAGAAGTGATAGAAAATTTCAAGCTCTTTTCACTGCTTCATTTTACCTCGTGAAGACAGTACAGTCAACCGGCTCATTATCATAGAGCTAATTGGGTAAGGTTTTATGCATTCATAGCAACGAAAATGTATGGATGCTTGAAAAAAGGTATTGAGTGGAAGAAATGGATGAGATTGTTACTCAATTAAAATTCTCAATCATCCAAATGAGATCGTTGAGTTTGTAAAACTATTCGTTGACTCCGCCAAAAATTCAAAAATGGTTTTAATACCCGCGAATTAGATATGGAAACTTCCTTTCACGGTTCATGGTTTCATGAGTTCTAAATATGTTTCATCATATCAATCATATGAAACCAAAAATTTTCTCAATTTACGACGATTTTGAATATTAAAACCCAAAACTTATCCCCAAAGTAACAAAGTACCGTATGAACTCAAGCAAGTAAATCATATTAAGGCAATAAAACTTAATTATGTGTAAAAAAGAGTACAGAACTTCGTTAAATTAATAAAACATGAAGTAAATGAACGAAAATGTGCGCAAGTTAAAAATTTCATTTCTGGCCATTTACTTTACTGAAACCATAAATCCTTCAAGTGCGTGCACGAAAATTTACAATTAATATGAAATAAAATATATTTCAGCAGAAATAAATTAAATAAAAAAAAAAATTGCCCGCAGTCAGATGCTTATATGAGCAACAATACCAAAAACAAGTCAACCAATAAAAACGAAAAGCGCGAAGAAGCGTTGAAAACCACGGTTGGTGAAGCAGCTATTTAAATAATTCAAGGATAATACACACGCAATTTTATTGCCTACCAGTGACGAAACCATAACAATAAGGGAAAATAAATACATAAATAATAAAAGTAAAAAATGTACATGGAGAGCCGGAAATCTCAGGCAAAAAGGCAGAAACCGGCGGAAAATAACCGAATTACAAATGTGATGTTGCAGCAAGCCAACTATTTCACTAGTTATGTATATACTTGTGGATTTAAAAGATGACGTACTCGCATCACGATTATACCCATCAAGCAGAAGTGTCGCTCTTTCCGGTGAAGTTTTTCCACTTTCGAGCTTAATTACAAATCCATGCAGAGTTGTATGTATATAATATATATATAAAGGGCATATATATATAAAGGTATCTTTTTCGAAATATGGAAAATCCTAGAGAGATATCACAGTCGTTTGTATATTATATATATATATATAAAGGGTATCTTTTCCGAGGTTTAGAATATCGTAGACGGTTATCTGTCAAACAAGTTGCCAAAGTAAGTACATCTGTTTGACATTTATATTTTGACAGATAGCCACATAAAGGCTCATATCACAGCAGTGTTCAAACACACTGGAAATTTATTTTCAAACTCGTGTTCTGTGCAATAAACATACGTTTACATTTTACGGTGAAATCATATTTGTCATTTGTATGCTGGCAGCCTTATTTGTTCGTATACCTTTAAAACTGAGGATGAGGTCAAAGGCCAATGCTCATCATAAGTAAATTATTAGCAACTTTTTGGTCGATATTAATCATCTAAGTGCTAATGGTTCCCGGAGGATGAAGCAACAATCGAAATATCCCTTAAAATCACTACTCTTTTGGGATAACTTTTGGAGAGCGAATCATATCAATAAACGGGTAATCAATTGGCTAACTAGGACATGTAACTTTACATCGCTAGATTGTTTTTGGTTAAGCTAAGTTAAGTCGAAGGTCTATGCTGACAAGTTAACCAAGATATAAGAGCGATATAAAATGCAGACGCGATAGTCATAAGCTCGATATTTTGTTCAAACACTAAATGCTGGAAAATTTTGGAGTTATGAAAGCTGAAATAGTGATCATTAATCAAAATTTCTTTAATTGAAACAAAAGTTCTATACCGGGGAAAAAAGCACCCTTTAAATATGTATATATTCATGTCGAAAGGGTAATCTACATTTTAATTATCTTATTTGTTGTTGCAAATATATAAACAAGTGCAGCTACTTATCTGCTAGACTATGTGTGTGTGCGCATTTGATTTCACAAGCTTAAGATTATCCTTCATTAATACGTTAATATCCGCTGCGATGTAAGCGTGTATATATTGAGCTGCTTCTTCAATGCTGCCGCAACGGATGATAGCTATCATTCAGCCACGCACTTCCATGCCAAAGGGTATTTAAATGTGTATGTGTGTGTGTGTGCATTTTCACATAAATCCTTTAAAATATGCTGCCTTGTTGTTGTTGTACTTTTGGTGCGACTTTAAAAGTGCTCACCAATACAATTGAATGCTCAACGGTAATCGTTGGCACTCTGCGATTTTCACTGTGTCACGCAAGGAGCGCCGCACCATAGCAATGGCTCCAACAAATCAGCCAGAGCAGAGGCAGTAGCTGCAGCGGCAGCACCATCAACCGTGGGATGCAGTCAACCAAGCATACTCGAAAACGCTCCGCAATGATGGAGTGGCAAATGGCGTGAACACTCAGTCGAGCGGTAAACTTGTCCACTGCAGTTGAAGTGCTCTTTATTGTTGTTGTTGTTTTGGGGTTTCGACTCATCTGCAGTTATTTATGTTTTTTCTTGTTTTTGTAATTATCGTACGCAATTCATATAATTTAATTTTAATGGCGAATATAAAAATCTCATCACTTTTGTTGCTGTTGTTTTTTTCTTGCCTTGGTGTGTTGAAAGTGATGGCGGTCAAATATGGTCACGTATATTTATGTTCCCAGTGTTATAAAAATGAAAATGGATGTACTTGTATGATTGTAGGCAAGTGTACAATTTTTTTAATACCACTTATCAGACTGGTCCATATTGATGTAGTACTGGGCCGTGTTATATTTTTCAAAAAGTATGCCAAAATAGTGTTTGGTGTTTGTGTGCAGATTTTCCATTTCTGCTCTAACCCTCACCAATGCTCCTGTGCTGAAAGGTCAAAAGGGCGTAAAAAGAGTATATCTATGATTTCGTAAAAGGGCATTGCAGATAATTGAAAGCTTTCGGATAAGCGAAACTTCTACTTGTCAAATCAGGGCTCTTTTATTTTCCAGTATTTGGCTTACCAGGATGATTTCACCAGCAGACATATAAAAATATAGAATACTATATAAATTCAGGCCGATAGAGGAAATGGTTTAAAAGTTGCAGATGAAAATTTGAGCAAAGTGTAAGAATTCATTCATCTCTCTAGAGCGTGAAAGCACTAGTAGTTGAGATTCGAGAAGAAGCTTATGATAAATTGCAATGGGGTGTTACTTAGCATCAAAAAATAACTCTATAGCTAGTGTGTTAGCCAAATTTCCAAGGGGGAATTCCTGCGCAAGTTTACCAGAGATTAAGGATTGTTAGTTGAAGGAGCGAGTAATAATCCACCAAAGGTAGTGTCGCTTCAAGCTGTCAGAAAGTAGGCTGAAACTCTTCGAATAAATTAGTAATATTTTATTATAGATATCTTGTTTATTAGTATATAAGATTTGAAGAAGTTTAAGATAATGAGGAAAAGATACAGTTATACATAGTGAAGATATTGAATTCTTTGGCTCGAATAGAAAATCGATCAGACAAAACATTTTAAAAGGTTCCCATCACACATAATATCTTTTAAACGAGTTTTATTATTAAGATCATAGCTAGGATGTATAATTCGGTAATGGCGTTATATATGGATATATTTTAAGGGTTTTAAGCGGCGTTCAGATGATTAAGAGCCTCGTTCATTTTGATTATGAGTTTCACTAGTCAAATTATATCGATGATTATGCTTTTGATTTCTACGATTTACTTTGGATGTTGCACTCCATACTCTTACATATATGCCTACAATATAACCTACCTGAAATATAAGAAGCCAACGCAGTGAAATTCATTTTGTACAAAACCAATTTTCTTTAAAATTTGCTTTTATAATCTCTCTTAAATACATATTTTAATCTGCTCACACCAACATAAGCAAATACTTATTCTCCTATAATTATGAGTCATGTTTATAGTTAATTAAGTATTTATATACAATTTTAAATGCTAATTATTTTCAGATGAATTTCTGTTGCGTAGCAACGAAATGCTTACATGGATATTTAATCATACGCTCACTCATACATATGTTTGTATTGTATGTGCGCTGCCACGACATAATTATTAAGAGCTAAGAGATGCCATTGAGTGAATGAGTGAAGTTTCAAAGAAACATTTTTAATGCATTTTTCAGTATATAATGTTTAATGTAATGTGATTAAATAATGAAATATGCATAAACATACCATAATGCTATGTATTGCTTTAAATTACATGTACATATGTGCTATAGAGTGAGGTTATGAATAAATTAAGAAGTTTGTTTAAGGCTGTATATCTTCCTTTATTTATGGTTGTTTGTATCTCGAGAATATTACCAGTCTCTGGAATTTATTAACTATTTATTACTACTACTTATTGACTACTATAACACAACTAGCCACACACACGTTTTCTTTAACTCGCCTTAAACACAACTCTTTTGGTGTTTATGTAGTTACAACCCTGTTCGCATGGTTGGAAAATATGGACTAACTCTTGACGGTTCACCACAATATGCGTAAATGCTATATACAAAAGTATATACACTGAGATCCAGAGTTTCTCAAACCCATAGTGCGAACACCTCGCTGTTGTTTATAACATTACATCACATTCATAAGTAATATTTTACTAAATAATAGACAAAAGTTAGTTTCTTCATGCGTGCTAAGTTCGGGATTAGTTATATGATCATAGAAAAAAAAATTGCTTTAACTTATATAGCTCAAGCAACAAGTTCCATTTTTTACCAAGTGTCTGAAAAGTTCAGTTAAAAGAAGCAAAAAGCGTATAATTTGGGTAATAATAATAATAAATCGTATATGAATTAACAATTTCCGATGACCAATAAAGTTGGAAAATATGTTAGTTTGCCATGATCCAAGAGAGACTTAATCCACAGAAGGCTGTACATATAATACCGCTCGACCGTTTCATTAATCGTGCTCAAGGAAGCACTATCAATCGGTGGGGTGTGTAACAATGGCTTACATATTAAAAGCTAAAAACACTAATTGATCTTTACTCATGAAAATTGTGGAAGCATTTTTATTCTCTGAAACAGACAAAGATTTTTATTTCTCCAAATCTACTCCTCTCATCCCTTCATTGGATAAAAATCGAATTAGCCTTAGTCTTTAAAAAAAATAAGTCATTGCCTGATTGGGAGGAAAGGTATTTGCCTACAGTGGAGGTCATTGTGGTACCACGGATTGCCCAGTGAAGCTTTATTACTCGGTTTCGCTCGCTTTGTTACATCCCTGCATTAGTATTCAATATTTTAACTCTGACTATATATTTGCTATGATCATTTCTGAAAATTATATCTTCTATCATACTTTCCATTCTCATTCTTCCGACTCCTTCGACCTTACTAAATTCAGTTATCTATATATAACAGATCAATAATAATTTAAAACCAATAATAAATAAAAGATAATTCAATAAAAAGGCAAAAAAACTTTTTCAAGCAAGATACATCAACTTATCATAATGAAACCGAGGTAAAGTACCACGAGCCCAAATAAATATATCTTCCGTCAAGAAGATTTCTTATGAAAGAAATATGCTTGAAAGCTTCAAATAAATGCTAAAGGGTGACCTAAATTGACCAACTGGGAGGATAAGAAATTTAACTAATTGACGTTTGTAAGTCAACTATTGTTAAAGTATAAAATCAAAAGTCACACATTTTCAAAACCTTTCTGTGAAAAATTAATTGAAGGAGGCTTAAATAAATTATTTGATTTATAAATATATAATATAATTTTAAATTTCATCAAATTTTTCTACTTTACAATATGTAAATCAAGTACGAACGAAGATATCGGAATAAAATTTTGTACAAACAATAAAGCCACTGTGGATGTAGATCTTTTATCTAAAATTAATAGAAAACGGACTATACCTTTTCACGCTCCAAATACCGAACATAAGAATCTCAGTGCCAGTGGCTGACTTCATACCATATATATACGTCAATATGTGAGATACCTTAGCAAAATTAAGTGAACGGGAATTCTTGGTTATGCTATGGTTTCGTGGTGAAAAAATGGCTGAAATCAGTCCACGAATTACTTCAGCGCCCATAATATTTCCAGTTGTCTTTATACCGTTTAGTTAGTAGTTGGTCAATATATCTGATATTTTAATAAAGTTAAGTAGGCATGTTTTCTTAACCATAATGTGGTTTAGCGCTGAATATGAACGAAATCGGTCTAGACCTTGGAAAGTTTCGCCAAAACCTAAAAATATTTGCCCACCTATATATGCTTCTCTATATATGCCTTCGAGAATTCGAAATCCGAGCATATCAAATTCATCACTGGAATGTTATCTCCTATATTCCATGGTCTACACATAGCTTTAGCATTGCTTTGTACTATACCCATAAATGATATAAAACCACTGACAGGGTCAGTGTATGAGTAACATAGCCTCTAAAGTACACAATTATTGCTATGTTATTTAAAATCATTGTGCTTTTAAGCCCGCCAACGCTTGAACAAAAATATGCACATGCGAACAATGGAACAATGAAAGCTGCAACAAAACAACCGTTTACATGGGCATTTAACGATCGCATTTGTAGTTGAGTTGCATTCTCCGGCCGTGCATTCATTTAAGTAAACACATTTCATGACCTCAGGTATCACGATTGTTATTCATAACAACCGGACTGTGAAATGGGCCATATTTTAACGTGCCGAGTAGTTGTACGTGTATGTGTGAGTGTGTGTGTGTGTTAAGCGCTGATATCAAGCACCATGCATACACACTTATCGACTTATATACACACTCGAGGTAAATAAATGGAATTCCTAATGTTGCTCATTAGCGGTTTCTAGATTGTTGAAATTTGTTAGTTTTTGGTCAACTCATAAGTAATTATGCCTGTCATAATTGACCGAGTTGTCTGTTTAATCACATATGCATTAGCACAAACGATGTGGCTTGGTGTCAAGTCTGAAATGGGATGCTACAATTTTATAGGATTTGGAGTGGAGCGCGTGTTAAGAGAACTTTGATATACGAATTTGTTTGATCAATTATTTTGCGGTGAAAATAATTTGAATGACACTCGATTGACGGAATCTTGACTTTAGAATATGTACATTGGTACGATAGGTATGTTTTGTTTTAGTAAATGGTGAAGTGAATGTGTATAGATACTACTAAATTGACTGGGCTTCATGTGGGCTTCAATTATTAGCACTTACTACTAAATACCAAAGCAATTTTTCTTTCCCTAGTTGTAGGGGTCTCAAAACTAAGCAAGCTTAAAAATCATACCGGTTGCCAATTGTAGAAGTTGATTGGAGGATGACGAGGTAGAATCAACATAATTTTCTTCTTATTTGTGCCACCTTTGCGATCAAGGCTTCTTGGATCACATTTTCAGACATCCAAATGAACTAGTGGGAATAGAAATAAATTGCCTTAACAGAGTTATGATAGGTTCCTTCCTTCTCCTCCTCGGTTCGTCTTGCCGATGTATGAGATTCAACTATAGCAGTTTTCTGGCTTCACAAAGGGCTGTCGGAAAAGGTTCTGATGCAAAGTTTTCGCGATTTTTCTCGTCGTAGTATTATTTGAGTTATTCCGAAATTGATTCTAACTTGAGCTGACGACAGATCATCTCAATTTTTTCCTTCAGAGAAAGTTTTTGAATTGATTGGAAAATCCCAAGCGCTCGACTTTCTAGAATTTCTTCTGTTGACGGAAACAGTGATACGTTAATACTTAAAGCTTTGAAGTTGTGGCGAAAAGGGTAAAGCTGAGGACCATGAGAGGTGTCTTGAAGATATATTTAGAAGTTTCATCTTAGAAAAAGCTGTAGATTGGTCGATGCTTGACAAACAACAGATTCTTTCTGTTTCCCTGATATGGCTCTCGATATCGGTAATGATAAAAAAAATATTTGAATAATGTCATAAATGCTTCTAAAACTTCTCTTTACAAAGTTTTCTTCAATTATGGGAGCTATCATGACGGTGTTCGATTTGAATGTGAGCTACTTAACTTAATTCAGGTCATTTCTGTGACAATTTCTCTGAGTCATTTTCTTACTTCCCCACTGTTAGATAATACTAAGCTAAGCATGACTTATATTAATTTCTTCCATCTTAAATATTCACAGATTACACACGCTTACTTTCAACCCTGTACATTTGCAAATTTCTTAGCTACTAACTTTTGTTGCCAAGTACCGAACTAATTTCCCTTTTGCATTGCTTTTCTTTTCAAGAGAATGCAGCAGTCCCATGAACACAATTCACCTCTTGATGTCGTTGCTTTTGGTGTTAAGTGTTTGTGGTCATTGCTTTGATCATTGCCATGCACTTTATTAAGATGCAAGTGAATAGAAATCTCTTTAATTAGCTCTACTTTCACCAAAGTATTTCTTATTTAACACAAAAACTCCTTAAGCTTAACTTTAGTAGCTTTTGTAGAGTTTTTGAGGGTGTTGAAGCTTTGCGGAGTTTACAAAGAAAAACGTAAACAAAAGTAATAGAAAGCTGTTAGAGTGCCAAATTTGCAAATTAAAAGTATAAGTTGTAGTTATCAAAAGCTCTCGTTTGATAAAGTTAGCAACTATTGGGTTGTTCGGAAAGTCATTTCGTTTTTTCCCGCCAGAGGACTTAATTACGTTTTTTCGAAACTAACTTCACACTTAAGCCCCATAACCATTATATGTCATGAGAGCTGATATTGCAAGGCTTGTGTGTGAAAAAGTTCTATTAATTCTACCCAGTAGTTTTTGGTTGGTGCCTTTTTAAATATGGAGAGCAATAAGCAGCATTTTCGTCATATTTTACTTTTTAACTTCAGAAAAGGTAAAAATGCTGTCCAAGCGAGAAAAAAATTGACGGATGTGTATGGAGAAGGCGTGTTAACAGTACGCCAGTGCCAGAACTGGTTTGCAAAATTTCGATCCGGCAATTTTGATGTCGAAGATGCACCACGGTCTGGAAGGCCGGTCGAAGCTGACAAAGATGCGATAAAGGCATTAGTTGATGCAAATCGGCGAATCACCACACGAGAGATCGGTGAGAGGTTAAATTTGTCGAATTCAACTGTTTATGGCCATTTGAAAGGCATGGACTTAACCTCGAAGCTCGATGTGTGGGTGCCCCATGTCCTTACCGAGCGAAATTTGTGTCGTCGTGTTGACGCGTGTGATTCGCTCCTCAAACGTCTAGAAAATGATCCATTTTTGAAGCGGATTATTACTGGGGACGAAAAATGGGTTGTATACAACAATGTTAAACGCAAGAGGTCATGGAGCAGAAAAGATGAACCGGCTCAAAGCGTGTCAAAAGCCAACATTCACCAAAAAAAGGTGATGCTCTCCGTTTGGTGGGATGTCAAAGGAATCGTTTTTTTTTGAGCTTTTGCCGGACAATACAACGATTAATTCAGAAGTCTATTGTCATCAGCGGGACAAATTGAATGATTCACTTAAAGAGAAGAGGCCCGAATTAATCAACAGGAAGAGTGTAGTGTTCCACCAGGATAATGCGAGACCTCACACAAGTTTGGTCACTCGCCAAAAACTTTTACAGCTTGAATGGGACGTACTGCAACATCCACCATATTCTCCAGATCTGGCGCCTTCCGACTACTATTTGTTCCGGTCCCTGCAAAATTTTTTGGATGGCAAAACCTTTACCTCAAATGAAGATGTCAAAAACCACCTGGACGAGTTTTTTGCCAGCAAGGACCAAAACTTTTATGAGAGGGGAATTATGTTACTGCCAGAAAGATGGCAAAAGGTGTTGGACCAGAATGGCCAATATATAATTTAATAAAATATTTATTCATTATACGAAAACTGTCTTTCATGTTCCCCAAAAAAAACGAAACGACTTTCCGAACAACCCAATAGCAACGAGGTTTTGAAATTATTGAGACAAGTGAAAATAATGTGAGAGCAGGGAAAGGCAATCGGTAAGAAGAGAAGGCAATTGTGAGAAGAGGCAATTGTGAAGTAGTTCAAGTACTTTGTTGGTATTTTTATATTTCATTGTTTTAAGGGTTGTATGACCCTCAAAGCAGTGTATTTTTCATCCACTTAAGTTTCAGTTTAAATACATTATAGATAAGTAAGTGCGAGCTAGGATTTCTTGAAAAAAAATACCAATGAGTTTTATCTAAACAAATTAACTAGTTGTTTACATTGCTAGACTTGTTTTCTCTTTTGGGTAAAAATCGGACCCGGTCTTCAAAGAGCCTTCAGATGAGTAGCACAGCTCTTTAGTACTACTTACAAAGTAAATAAAACTGTTATATGTTAGGAACACCTCTAGTAGGACAGGCTCGTATCTTCTACAACAAGGCTTCAAAAAGATTTTAGCCAAGGGATCTATTTTTTTTTATTTTTTATTATGCGTTCTAAAGGTTCTTGACTCTTAAAACCTCATGCTCATAGCAAGAATTGTATTAAAATCAAATTTAAAATGGAATTTGTCAGGAAAATTGTTATGTGGCCCTGTTTATTCGAACAATAAAACCATTTATGATATTTGTTGTTACCTAAAAGTTACGCAAGGTGGCGCACTAGTAATTTTTTTTGGAATTTTTGCTTTTTTTACTGAAATGTCGTTATTTTTAATGTTTTCAGGACTGATTAATTTAGTAAAAGCTATTCTGTACTAAAACTTATGCTAGATAAACTTTTATAAATTAATTCATTATTTAAGTAAAAAAAAAAATTACTTTAACTAAAGGCTAACTTTCTCTCTTAAAAGAGAAATAATATTTTTCGTTCTTAAAACAGACTTCCGTGTATAAAATTAGTAAAACAAAATAAAGCGTTGGGGTTGAGATCTTGAAGGAAAGTATATTTATTAGATATTGTGCAAGCTTTTCGAAAACAAATATTCGATATCAAAGATTTCCAAAATAACAAAGGTAACATTTGTTGTTAATGAAAAATTCGATAAGTTATTTGACTCGCCACATACACTTATGAAAACCTTTGTAAATGGAGATATTCGACTGTGCCCACAAACTTAATTAATGGAAACATACTTTTATATATACATCTGTATATATATACATATACAAGTGGGGTAGATGTGTGAATTAATGGCGACTGCGTCTGATAATTTTATGTTGATATTTGCAGTGCAAATTTGCTTCGTATGGATATGAACAAGGTGTTGGATTAACACGCACACACACGCACGCACACTCAGTCAAGCATGCAACCAACTGTATCTTTGTTAATGCATAAACCATCCATAGTGAACTTTTAAGCGTGTGGTTACACAAGCAATATGTGATTATAGAAATAAATATATATTTATATGTAAGTGCGTACGTATGTCGATGCTTGGCAACGTTGCGGCAAGCAGGGTGTTGTCAGCTACAGTTTACGCTTGAAATTCAGTGCCATAGCTTCGGGGTATTAACGCACTCTCTGTCTCATTATATGATGCCCCCGCTCAAACCGCCACTAACACCAACACTCGCCCCTCACGCGGAGTCGATGGTAATGCCATGGCACTAACGAGAACGAAAAACTGATAATTGAGTTTGTAGCAAAATGAAATTTTGCGGCGGCGGGTAATTCCATACAAACAAAATTTTTTGGAATTTTTTCTGCAGCTAACGGGGTATAAACTATTACATGTGTGTGTGTGTGTGTGTGTGCACCAGAGTGCCAGTGCGAATAATGTTTGGGAAATGCGGTGTGTTTAATGCAAGAGTTTTTTTTGTTGAAGAAATAGTGTGCGTGAGCGTGTGCGTGTGCATGTGTGTGCGTGTGCGTGTGTGTGCGTGTTTTGTGCACCTCTGATTAACCGCATTTCCGCTCTTGGTGAACGAAGTAAATGCGAAGCATCACCAACACTGATGCAACCGCTTAAGCAACAACTCTATAGTTTGTACATTTGCTGCTGCATACATTTATTTATTAACTCAGTTACGCACACACATACGCATACATACACCTTTACAAATATATTGGATATATTCCCAAAGGTGCAAAGGTGTAAGGGTAAGAGGGGGGTAGTTCAAAATTTTGCTGAATAGTGATTTTAACTTTGCTTGACTATAGTTTAAGGAGCGACAAGTCATTCACCGCAAAACTGCTGCGCACCTGCAATGGCACATGCCACACTCCTTGTTGGCGGAGCAGCTGCCTCGCTTTGAATTCCTTTTAAAATTGGTTACGTACTTTTTGATCAGAACGAAGCGGGGAACATTCTTCTGGTGAGTGGTAGGCGAATGATTCTAATTTCCATATCCATATAGGTATATATATACAGAGTACTAAATATAAAGTACTAAATAGTTCGAGGTAAGTCAGAAGAAGTTTTCCACGTATTCAATAAATAATTCTAAGCAACATAATTTGTTAAATTCTTTTTTTTTGCAAATAAGATGTGTATATATATATATACAAGTATATATATATACATATATATATATATCTTACATACTATTTTCATTCTTTATGTACAATTTGTGAAAATCTGGCTGTGACTTACCTCAAACTATTTATCACTTCATGGGAGCTTAACCTGGAAAGTTAAAACAATTTTTATTTAAAAATGAAGTCTTTAAATTAAATGAAAAATTAGCTTAAATCATTCACGATTAGAATTACGAATACTCTGCAAATTATAATTTTCATAATAAAAGAAGTCACTATTCCTTCTCGCCCATATCATTACCTATATAACTGAAAATAAGTAAGGCAGAGCTAAATTCGGGTGTAACCGAAAATTTTGTACTCTCGCAATTTGCAAGAACCAAAGGCTGGGATATGAATTCTGCATTAATTATTGCGTGAAATTGTGAAAGAATTGAGGTCAATCAGAAGCGTGGAAATCATAAGGTATATGGAGGTTAGGGAATTATATGGATTGCTTTAATACATTTTTAGCCACACTATAAATTATATAATATATTTTAGCCGCAATATGTTTAAAAACCCCTTCATGCCTCTAAAATATCTCACCTATATGCCGATATATTCGATGGAAGGTTCAGTAATCATTGTATTGGCAAGAAGGTTAGACCAAAGTTTGGACAAAAGTCATTAATTTTGGACGCTAGACAATATTGTGGTCAAGATAAAATAAATACACTTAATTTTATTAAAATAACACACGTATTTGACAGATAGAGAACATATGAAGACAACCGTGGGTTTGAAAATCCTTATATTAAGTATTTGGGGGCTAGGAGAAGTACTGAACCGATTTTATAAATTTTTAGTACCAGAGTAAATTACTATTAGAAAAAAAAGCCCTCTTACTTTCATTAAGACATCTTACATATTTACCGATACTTTTGGTATAAAACAAGCTATAGATACTATATTGGATATATGGGGCCTTTAAAAGGTGTAGTCCGATTCCGACAATTATGAGAGGTGCCACATCATTATTTGTGTACAGTTTTATATCCATATATTTATTGATGTTTGATTTATATATTGTAAAGTGGAATAAACGGATAAATTTTAAAATTATGTTATATGGTGTTGTTGTAATTCGATTTGGCAGATAATGACCAGCTAATGTTCTGCAGCAAATTTAGTTGAAATTGCTCAACTAGTTGCTGAGAGTTGCCTAGATTTCGTTTGAAAGTGAGCAATGGCACGCCCATTGGAAAATTCTTACACCGATTCACAGGCAATCCAGCTGTAGTATTTCCATAGTTAAATTTAATGCTTCCGACGTTATTCATTAAAGTGCCGGGAAGATATGTTTCCAGCAAGCTTGGTTGATATAAGTTTCTTTACTTTGGGAGATATTTATATTGAAACTATTTGGGGAAGGAAACACGCCCATTTCTCAAAAGTTTTTAAACCGCTCAAAATCGATAAAAAAAAAATAACGTATTCCTGATTCAGAACAGTGTGTAAGGTCTATTGGTTTGAGGACCGATATTCTGACTAACAAAATGGATGGATGAAAAAAATTTTTTTTCCTTGAAGCGATTGTTTTTTGGCACTTAGCTTGGGTTACGAAATTGATCCATAGCAATGTGTTGAAGTTCAAATTGAATAAATTTTAAGGCATACTTTTTCATCGCACATTTGAAACCACTCTATTGGGCAATATGCTTACAAAACGAACAAAAATATGATTTATTGTGACTGCGATCGTTTAGATTTTTTGTTTCTTAATAAGATTTGTAATTAGTTACAATGAGATTTTTGTGCGCCCCTAAACATGTTTAACATTTTAAAATATTTCGATAAGCATATTTTTCATACTCTTTCATAATTTGTGACGTTGTTTGACCATCAGTTGCCCAACTTCCTAGGGCTTTTTGTCAATATATTCCTTCAATAATATAATATATAGTTTAATGATCATTCCTGTGCATTTCTTAAATTTTTATTGAAACAAAAATTTGGCAAAAGTAAGTTAATTTGAAAATTTTTGAGCATATTCAATAGCACAGCCTCCTTTATAATCTCCACTTGCATATTTGGAATGAGTGTGCAATAATCATGAATAATTTTATGTATAAGTATCTCCATAATAAATACATGTGAAAGCCATGCAAAGCGTGAAAATCTGCAGCAATCAGAAGCTAACAACTTTTTAAGCGTGCGTACATATGCAACACATTTCCAAAAGAAAGCGAAGAGTGGGCAAGAAATATGGCGTGAATGTGGTGGAGTGGAGAAGGAAAAACTATTTGAGTAACCGCTACGCAGGAAGAAGTGCAGCTGAAGTACACAACGCGCAAGTTGGGAGGATGTATGAAAGTTGCAAGTGCATTTATATGCGTGTGGTAATGCAGTGTGGCAACACTGGTGTGCGTAGTTGGCTTTGTTTACCGTTACATGTCGAGTAAAAGTTTAAAAGCGAGAGGAAGAGCTAAATACCTGATGTAAAAGTTAATATATGCACACACACACAGACACAGCCACGCATACACCGACGCAAGAAAATGAAGTTAAGGCGCAGTTAAGCAAGCTGTAAGCTATGCTTGTTGTTGTTGTTGTTGTTGGTGTAATGCGAAATACTTGCGAGCGCAAGCAAGCGTTGCAAACAAATTGCTGGCAATAAATTGAGAAGCGAGGGAAACCGCCGAGAGTGACAACACCAGCACCAGCACCAGCGCCACCATCACCCGCACCACCAACACAACCAACTTGAGTGGCAACAATAATATAAACCGCAAGTGCAAATGCAGGCATCCAGGCAATCAGACCGACAGACAGATAGACAGATAGACAGACAATGGCGATGTCGTAGTTTGTATGTGAAAGTACCGGAGGGTAAATGCTGCTGCTGCTCCATCAACCAACAACTGTTGCATTGGCAAACATACATAGCGTAGTCACATGGCATGTGTGTGAGAGAGCGCGTGTGTGTGCATATGAAAAGTGTGAAGCGGAAGCGTTAGCGGAAATGCAGGCGGAAGTATGAAAGTGAAGTATGCGTTTAGTATATATCTATCTGCCTTAGCATCTACATACACAGATATAATACGTATGTGTGCATGTGTGGTCGAGCATTTAAGGAAGGAAACGCTGGAGTGTTTGCACTATTAGGCTCAGCAATTAGAACTGCAAGTAAATACATTTTGTAGTGGTTTCGAATTTCTAAATTGACTGCGCTCATAAGTAGCTGCCACATATACTTGGCTATAATTTTGTAAGTATTTTCAATAGATAGGAAAAGTTTCGTAGTTAATGTAGAGTAATTTGGAGTTTAAGTGAAAAAGTTATCGGAGCTGAAAAAAAATATTTTCAAATTAATTTAAAGTATTGAAGAAATATTTTTACTCTTAGGCAGGGATAATTTGAGAGGAAAAATTATATTAAAATAATCTAAACTGAACTCCTTGGTGAGTCCTAAGTACAATATGATTATTTTGGTTAGAGTTCGACCGACTAAATTCCTGAAACCAGTAAAAACAAAGGGACTTGCCATATTTGTTACCTGAAAGCTCCAATATAAACGCTGGGTGGTAGTGTGATATTTGAAATGTTTGCTCATTGTCTTTTACCAAACGTACCACAGACCCATGTTACCTTGTGTATTGCTCAGATAAGGCTATGATGGTTCCAATACGAAATTGTGTAAAAACAACTGACAGATAATATCTTCGAAACCCTGTCTAGCTACTTAACTCTAGTTGTTCTCATCTGAGAATATTTTGAATAAATTGACGGAGGAAAAAATGTTAGAGAAGACGCTGCAAATATGGCATGCCATAATTAAATGATAATAAAATGTCGAAAAGATAGAGGTACATGGTTGAAGATACCTCCAAATGTTGTTACAGACTGAAAAAATTAACAATAATATGCTAGAAAATTCGATATGACAAACCGTAGTAATCCTAGTGACTGATATCGAGAGCGTCCTTCTGTTATGGATCTGCTGAAAGGTGACAACAAAGGAGACAACAGTGAAGCATCCAGATGCAATGTGAATCAATTGCAGATGACGGAATTGAAGGTTCGTTTTATAGTAAATCCGAATGGAAAATATTGGCTTCTCCTTCGATATAAAAGGGTGTCTTGAAGTTACTCGTCAAAGGATTCAACAACTTTCTGGCTACTTCCAAAAGTTGATTCACTTATGAGAAACAGATCGAACCACTCCTTCTGTTGTCCACTTGAAAGCCACTTGCTTTCTCTACTAAGTTTAGTTAACATTTTTCCATTATCGCCTCTTTATATACTGAATTTATATATATGTATAGAGAAGGATTTTTATATTTGTTGTATCATAGGTCTTAATATGATATATTTTTGCGGTATCTAGCTTTACACAATTTTAGTTACGTCATTCGAATTGTTACTCAGAGTTTACTAGTCATTTCCGCTAGTGGTTGCTATTTTTCGTCCTTCTGCTGGCCTGCAGGACAACGTATACACTTCTGTACTTACACATTTATGAATATTGCAGTGAAAGGAAAGGGAAATAATGAGTACCTAAGAAGTAAGCATGAGCTTACTAATGGCTAATGCCTAAATAATATAAGACCCTAATAATATAAGAGTAGAATTTCTAGAATTTAAGCACAGAACATATAATATTAATTCTAGAAATGTAGGGCTTTCCATACATTTTGTTTCAATATTTAGATCAGTGCCAAGATTGCGTAATAGATGTAAATATTTGTGGATTCTTTTCCTTTTACTTCCTTTAAATCTAAGGCGATTGAGTTAATGTTCCCTCATCTGAATATGAGAGGTTTAATGTAGAAAGACTGCAGCGGGAGGAATTTACCAGCTGAGTAATTCAAAGTGGCTGATGGTAAGATGAAAGAGAGTGTGCATCAACTCTTATGGAAAAAAGAAGAATTTGAATTCAAGTGCCTTCTGATTAATCCAGACAGTTTGTGCTGACTATCATGGAATCAGCCCATTAAATGTGTGAAGGAATTTTCGGCTTGCCAAATTTACAATTGACCAGATATCGATCATGTAGCCATGTACCAAATCTTGTAAAACATACGAGAGAAACAATACGGCACTCACCATCTATTTGCCGCCCGATAGCTGGGAAAATATAGAGAAGTTTGGAAAAAGAAATACTCGCTCATCTAAACATAGCGGCTGCGCACGTTAGTATTCTTTGTAAGAATGCTGATGTAGTAGGAAAATGGAGGCTGCCTCCTTTTTGGAAATATCAGGTGAAGATCACGCGAGGGAATTAAGATTTGGCCAAAAGGCTTTCCTAGCAGTAAAGCCAGTAAAGAAACAACAATTTAAAGTTAAATGTATCAGCCTATTCAGAATATAAACAAATTTGTTGCCTACATTTCGGCGCGGAGGTACGATGTCCACTAAGCACTTAAAAGCATAAAACTCTATTTCAAAAGAAAATGTAACAAAAACTATTTAAAATAATAACAGCTTACTTGAATGAAAATTAAGATTAGAAATTCATAATTTAAAATATAATATTTCTTATTTTCAAATTATTGTACACTAACATTTCCAAATGGGTCGCCACTAAAAATATGTGTTTTCCGACTCAGTCCCCATCACGATTGATATTTTAACGTTTCTACGCAAACAAAAGTATATAAATATGTACATATATATATCTTCGTATGCACGTGGGTAAGCGCACGAGTCGCTGCAGCCTTTATTTATTTATTTAGATCTTTGTCTCCTCTCGACTCGACTTGAATGACAGAAACAACATTTTCGCTCAAGAAAACTTCCATAACGTATTCCATGTTGTTGCCATAGCTTTTATGCTGTACATATACATGTATATATATATATAAGTTTACATTGCGCTTGTTGCAGGTAGAAAGTTGAAAATGTGCACAAGTATCTCAGTGTATACTCATTACACGTGCTTAATAGAGACATACTAGTATGCTATGAACATTCTACTAACACATGTACCTAAATGCTTGTATGTATGTGTGGATTGCAAGCAAAATGCAATATCTTAGCACAAACTGACAGACGATGATGTCGCAAAAATTGACATATATTTTTTTTGTGTTTGCTGCTTTCATTGCGAGCAAGCACAGGCAATACTCGTATATATATATATATATATGTGTGTTTGTATGGTAGCATATCACTTGCAACTGACAGGTTGATTGGTTGCATATTGCAGGAACATAAGTTATGTATTACATATGTAAATACGAGGACGGTTCGTTAAGTACTTAGCCTCACCGCTCGATTACCACTATCGCTAGGGAAATTTACTATTATGAAGTACATGCTAGTAGATGGTTACTGCCAAAATTACAGCCCAATCGGGTTAGAAAATTTTTATATTGATTGGCACACACCTCCATCCTCGTTACTGGCAAATTCGTCGAATTAGGCTATGAACTATTGCCCCATCTACCTTTTTTTTCAGATATGGAGCCGCTAAACAGTTTTTTTTATATTCAAACTTAAAAAAGTCACTATCTGTTAGTTACAGCAACAGTGGATCAACTTAATCAAGCTAAGGAACGCTTTGGAGAGAAATAAATCGTAATTATTCCAAAATTCATGCTAAGTACTTCTTGGACCGCCTTCGTACATGTACATAACTTGTAGTTCATTAAGTGCAAATTATTTGATTACAACTTTTTTTGCTTGCTTTGGGAAGAAAGTTGCTGCTGCTAATATGATTTTAATACGGAAAGTTTTGCGTAAAGCTTGTCTTCTCCTATTGATTAAAGTTCTTTTATTATTCTTTCTATTTTTCCCTAAAATATATTACTTTTTCCACAGCACTTTTGTCCCCTCAAATGATGGTTTTTTAATCTACAATTAATTAGTTGGTTGCTTCGAAATTAGTTTTTACTAAAAAGTTAACTATTAAATGTTACTAAACAAAAGTTGAGCTTGATTAATTCTTGGGTCATTAAAAGAAGCATACGAAAACTTGGTACTACTAATGTGTGTTAGTGTCGCTAAAATACTATTAATTAGAGATTAATTCAGTAATTGTTGCAAAGTCCATATGAAAGCTAACAAGTCTCCCAGGAATCATTTACCCATCGAAGCATTGCTGAGAAATGTATTAGTCATTCAAAAATTGTAGAGGGAAATGTCAGTATTATTTCGATATTAAATTCCCACGATTTGCCTTTAAAATATTCGGTCAGTATATTAGATATTCTAAATTTGATGTACCAAGTGCTATTAAGGGACCAGTGTATGATTTTCAAAAAATGAAAAGTTTTCATCTATCTTAAAGCAAACCTAGGGTTCTAAACAAATTATTAATTGGCATAATTGTAAAAAAAACTTGTTTCCCTGTCCAATTTGCTGTAGTGTCGATGTGTTTGGTTTAGCGGGCTTCAACACGCCGAACCTTAAACGCGTTGTTCTCGAAACTGTATTTTTCATATCGGGCGACCATGTACTCAGATATTCTCTCTCATATACACTTGAAATTTCAAATGGAACTTCACAGTTAACTTCCTCGTTTTAACGATTTTTCGCAATACGATATTTTTGTACTCTCGCAACATGTTGCTACAGAGTATATTAATTTTGTTCACCTAACGGTTGTTTGTAACACCTAGAACTAAACGACCTAGACATAGACATATATATATATAAATGATCAGGATGAAAGGACGAGTTGAAATCCGAGTGACTGTCTGTCCGTCCGTCCGTCCGCCGTGCAACCGATAACTTGAGTAAAATTAAAATATTTTAACAAAACTTGGTACACAGGTTCTTTGTCACCCTAAGACGGTTGGTGTTGCAGATGGGCGTGCTGGACTTCTGCCACGCCCACAAATTGCCATTAATCGAAAACAGATAAAGTGTTATAACTAAGCAGCAAATTAAGTCATAAACGTGTTTTTTGGTATAGAGTATTCTCGTAGGGTGGGGCATCGGTGGGCAAAATTTTTTGTAAAATTATATATGGCCCCGCCCCCCAATAGGTTTAATATATATATCTCGGAAACGGTTATATTTATATCAATCAAACTTCTCGTAGTAAGTTTTTCTAGCATCTCTTCATATACTGAGAAAACTAGTGAAGTCGGATAATGACCACGCCCACCTCCCATATAAAAGTTATGTTGAAAACTACTAAAACTGCGATAACTCACCGAAGTCAGAAAATCGGAAACATTAAATTTTACTGAAATTAGAAAAGGAAGGGCTGCACAGGAATCCGTGTAAAATTTTGGTGATGGGTGTGGTAGCGCCAACTTTTAGGTGAAATCCCATATCTCGATAACGCCTTAACCGATTTCGACAAAATCTGGTGTGTGACATTTTATTTGCATTCATATGTCACTCTGTGAAAATGCATGAAATCGGATAAAAACCACGCCTACTACTCCTATAACACAATTTTAAGTATCAGCCTATCTTTCCACTTTAAAGTAGATAAATCGAGCAGCAATTAAGATATGAAAATCAAACTCTGTACAAACAGTGCCTTCACGATATGCCATCTTATGTGTAAAAATAGACGAAATCGGATTATAAATTTTCAAGCCACCAGATACCTAATATTAGGACCTCAGTGCCTCTATCTGACTTTTTATCGAAAATATTGGGAAATCTGTAAGATATTGTCAAGAAATTGGAGAATTATCTTTCCATGATAATAGTGTACTCTGGTATCAAAAAAGGTGAAAATCGGGTAAATACTTCCCATAGCCCACATATACCTAATACACAGATTTTCATCCTTCCTGTTGACTTTATACCATATATAACGGTAAATATGTAAGATACTTTTGCAAAATTAAGTGAACGTGTAATATTGGATATACCATAGTTTACTGCCGAAAATGTGTGCAATTGGTGAACGAATTATCCCAGCTCCCATATACTACATATAATGATTTTCGTTATTCTAGCAGACTTTATATCGAATATGTCGGTCACTGTGTGAGTTACCTTCACAAAATTGCATGAAAACGTGTTCTCTAATATACTTAAATAATGAAAAGAGTTAATGTGATCAGTGCAGATCTTCCTCTATCCCAAAAATTCCCGATATAAGAATTCTAGACTTTCCACCTGACTTTAAACCGTTTATGTTAATCAATATGTGTGATATTTTAATGAAATTAAGTGGATATGTTTTCTTAAATACAATGGAGGTTTCGGGCTAAATATGAAAGAAATGGTCTAGGCCATGGTCTAAGCCCCATATTCCGAATATAATGATTTCCTATTCTCTGGTTGACTTTTTCCTCATGTATCCAATATATTTATTAAGCCACTTTTAATATAAATGTCTCTGACACCAAGCAAAATATAGTAATGAATCTAAGTGAATCTATGGCCTGTAATATAAGTTAATAAGGTACCAAATATGATTGCAATCCATTGACAATTTCTTCGAATAATGAATGTTGAATTCTTCTGCAACATTTTTTAATATAAAGTTATGCCAGGACCTGAAAACATTTCCCCGCCTCTGATCCTTGCACAGTGCGTTGGTATAAAATGTTGTATTACACCCGAACTTAGCCCTTCCTTGCTTGTTTTGATTGAAATTTTTCCTTTTTTTACCAGTACAACTTTTGCGAAGAATTACGGTGAAGTTAAAAATGTAAATACTTTACTGGGAAGTCTTATGTATATTAAGATCCCTTTTTTTATAATCTTTCAGGTAGCATGAGTTCCAAGAATCGCTGTCTGCTGTAGATGCCCTGTTGGAAAGGGTGATTCCGAAAATTGGTCCAACGGATGTCATTTTGTATAAAAATTTCAAATATAGAAACTCCAATGTAAAAACATACTCTCTAATACATGTTTAATAAAGCCTCAGTGAAAGTAATTCGATTCCTTTTCCTTTATCATTGACATAAACCTAAACTTATAGAAGAAATTAGATATGTATGTATGAAGCTCCGACTATGCGAAACAAGCTTCAGTTTCAGCAGCGACTTGTGAATATTTTTATTTAACGAAAAATTTTTATAATTTATACACACTTTGAAAATATTTGATACATATATTTAGATATATACAAAAAAATTTCTGAAGAATGAATGAATTTTTTCGATTTTTGAATGACGGCTTAAGTTATGGACTGGTTTCAGTAAATTCCACAATTTCGTAAAATCGTAGAGATTTAATTTTCGTCGCCTTTCTTAATAAGGAATACCGTAGAGGTTCACCTTGGAGGGTGGGTCAGCGCCTATTATATAACGCTATTAAAATGTTAAGGACGAAATCGAGAACAAACGGCCTTATTTGAAGAACAAAACAAGAATGATATCGAAAAGTTGGACCGTTGCTATAATTGGCGTGTGATTTCTTAAGATAAACATTTTTTTTACTTCCGAAAAATAGATTTTTAAAATATTGGATTTTCAATTGAAATATCAAATTAAAAATATTTCGGAAAGACTAAATCAATGATAACAAAAATTTTCAATTGCTAGGAGGTTCAGTGTGTGGGGGTGTGTGTGTGTGTAAAATTTATAGTGTTAGTAAAAAAAGATTTCAGAATTATTTTATGCTATAAGCCACTCCCCAACGCTTGGGTAATTCAAGTCTTCTATCATTGTTATGTTCAATTTATTGAATTTGTTCTTAAAAGTTTCTCAAAAGAAAATTTTTTCAGAACACCGAATTTCTAGGGTTAAGCCTCATTGTTATGTCTGTGAAATGTCTCCGCTTTTTGGTATTCCAAATAACCAGAACTTATAAATAGTTTACATTAAAGCATTTTCCTATAGCAAAATCAAAATTTTTAGATATGTGGATAATACTCGTAGTGTAAGTTTAGCACAGAAAATTATTAAATAAATGCTACCAAGAAAATCCACTAATTAAATATATATTAATAAAGAAATTTTAATTCACAAATAATTAATAAAGAAAGAATTAAGGAAATACTATATTGATGTTTTATATATTTCAAAAATGTACACCCAAATATTGTTTTCTAAATAATTAGCACCAAACATAATAGCGCAACTTTTACCCCAAATATTATTACAACAGGACTACACACTCCTTTCACACATACATGTATACACAAGCCTAGGGAAATACCTAATATAATATTTACTTAAAAGTTTATTGCAACAAAAGCGCAACAGTTGATTCATTTCAAATCTGAAATCCGATTTAGAAAAACGTAACGCAAAGTTTTAACGAATCAAACGTGACCAGAAGTGGAGTGTAATATTTGCGCATTAGAAGTTTTAATTGAATTCCGAGACTGACTTGATGGCAACGAGGTGCCCAACTGTAACTGGCCGCACTGCAATAGTTGGAGCGGCATTAAAGTGAGAATAAATGCTGGAAGTAAGTTCCGCATGTGTGCGTCATAAAGCCGAAAGTGTTAAGCAAATACAAAGTACAACTGTAACTCAAACTATTGTTTTTAGTATTGTATGTATGTATGTATGCCTGTTGGCAGTGAAAGTTGTAGTAAATTGTTTATTTGAAATTCAGCTTTTGCATATTGCTTTGGATGAGTGTTTTTATGCGCTCGTACTGCGTCGGATTTCAAAATATTAATTATTAATTAAGGAGATTACCAACATTTTATCGAGTTGGTTTTGAAAGCTTTGTACTGTGGTAAATGTACTTCGAAATTAATTTAAAAGAATCGAATGAGTGAAGCGGAACTTGTTATGCATTAAGCTTTAATAAATAAATATCCCATGCCCATCGAATATTTTGCAGTCAAGAAGTAATTTTGGCTGTGGGCCTTTCCAATACCGGGCCAGCTTGGAAAGTACCGGTGCGGTACAACAATAACGCAAAAGGAAGTCAGCGGAAATATATTCTGATCCATGGATGTTCTGATTCATGGGGCATTTCCTAAAGAGCATTGTTGGCCGTGATCTCGCTCTTTGAAAAGCACGCAAAGAATGACGACGTGCCCCCTAGTAGTGGCGTCGTGGTAGGCAAGCACAACAAGGTGTATGGGAGAAGAGAAGAGACGAACATCACAGCATCTCTCTTCAGAAGATTAAGCTGCTCGGAATCGAGTAGAACCGGTTGAGTGACAAAAAGAAGAAAGCATAAAAGAGCAAGATAGAAAAACCAATCGACTGCTGGACTTTGCCGTAAAGCCACAATGACTACCGTAAGTGTAAAGGGGTATTACGAATATCGTGGAAAACAACACTGTTTGAAACATTAACTCATCTGGAAAATTTTTCGAAGCAAGAGAAGAAATTCTTTGAAAAAATGGATTATGCTTGATATCAAACCCATAAAGATCTCACTTATAACTTTTGGTGTAAGTTAGGAAATATTTTCACCAGACTGTTATCTTGTAATGTAGCTGCATTGCATGGTGAGTACATACGATCATCTGCATGGTTCTGAGGTATTTGTGATGATGTGGCGACAGAAGCCGATCACCGAAGCTACTGAGTTATGAGGAAATTGTTCCAGAGAGGTTTTCTTGCTTAAGTCCGTCATTAGTCAAGTTGTGGTCAGGAATTTCGTTGCCTTATATACGAGTTTTGAGCAATAGCACTGACAGAAGTAGAAGAAGTGAACTTCATCTATAATTTCCAGTAACGAAGAAAACCAAAAATTCAGATTCAACGGAAATCATTATCTGAATTGGGCGCCATTAGTGAGAAAAAAAGGGAAAAATTTTCACACTGATGGTGCTAAACAATGCCGGGAGCTCATAAAATGCGAACGGGAGATTTCAATAGGAAGTAGAAGGGTAAATTTCTCATACTCCTATCGTTATGTGAGAGATTTCTGTCCATAAATGTTTGATCAATCTTAAATGCTTTCAAGAAATTACTTTTTATTGCAGTGCTGGATAAAAATTTTCTTTTTTTCCCTCGCTGACCTCATAAGCTGTCAAGATATGGAGATCTGGTTGAAACACTGCTTTCTATGTGGATATTTTCAATTTTTCAATGCCTTTGGAAGTTTTCCACAAACGTACTCTTTGGCTGTCGGCTTGCCTGAAGTTAAGGGCAGCGTCAATAGCTTGATATATAACCAAATTAATGGATGAGAAGGAAGCATAACCAGCATATGTTTGTCATTTATCGATACTAGAGCTCGTATTTTTATATTAAAAATGTTGATAAATGTTGATCGAATTCTGTGCAGTTTTCATTTTTTGTCCTCTCACTATCGGCAAATTGGAACTCATGTTTGATTGAAAAATTTAACCTTTTTAATAAATCCACTAATTGTTAATGGCAACCTTCAGTTCGACGAAATACATTTTTTTTGTTTGAAGTCTTAACATGCTCTCAACGAGCTCATGCTCTAGTCAATATCCATTATATACAGAAGAATTTTTAAGTCTAATGTAAAATCATACTTTAAGCGTGCAGCAAACATTTTAAGCAATACAATTGACTAGCGAATATAGTGCGAGAGTAAATTGCAATTGCAAGAATGCCAGTACAATGGCAGTTGGCAATGCTGAAATAATCAGCAAGTGCTGGGTCCATAAGTCCACAAGCTGACACTCCACATCATACACACATCTAAATTTCTAACCACAGTAAAAAATGCAAGCGCACAATCAATGCTTTAATGCTTTTGTTGCTTTTGTTGCTTTCGTTGGCTTTGTATGACAATTTGCTACTTTTCTTGCGACCAACTAAATAAATGCATTGTTCACAGCGCTGCAATTGCTTTCAATGCCCCTTTCATTCTGCTGCGCTTTTGTTTGGCATTTTACCATTGTAGCTGTTGTTCTTGTTGCTTGTTGTTGCTATTTTATTGTGCTATTTGCTGCTTCTGCTGCTGCTTGTTCTTCTTTCGGTCTTCTTCTTCCTCCGTAATTACTCTTACAGTGCCGAGTTTTATTTGCACGCTTGTCATTCTGTGTCCATTTCCACTTCAAAGCGTCGTCAAGCAACCAACAACATCAACAACAACAATAACTATGGCAATGACAATAACAACTGCATTAACTACAGTTTCTATTGCTTTATTTAGTTGAGCTGGTTAATGTTGTCCTTGGCTTTTGCTAACTAACAAAGCGTTAGTGCTCTACTCATCGCTTGCTCCTTCGGACTCTACCAGCGTTGCAGACCTCTTCCGCCCCCGACAAAAGTTTCATAGCTTGCCATGTCTTTTAGTTGCTTACATTTACCGCCTTCTTCTCTCGCCAAATTCGCAGTACTACTCACTTTTTACTTCAATATTTAAGTTCTTCCTCTTGCTTGTCTTAGTACAGGGTGTTTCATAATGTGCTTTATTTTTGGAAATTGTATTACAGATAAATTTGGTTCGTGAATTTGGTCGCGTGTGGATTTTCCGATCTCCAGTTGCATAGCTTTCATCATAAAAGTTGGTTTTTGTGATCACTTATTTTGATACGAGTATTACAAATTTTACATCGATGCTCAAGTTTAATTATTTCAAAACAAAACGGAGCACCTTTTATAATTCGACATTTCTTTAGTTCCTCCTCGTTTTCTTTGTTCCCATTTGGTTGCCATTAACTATTAAGTTTGTAGCTGCTTTAAGCTGCAAATTATATTCTGCACTCGTACTGATGAAGTGATTTCATGATCGCACTTGAGTGTGAGTGTCCTTCGTAGGAAGTCCTGTGTGCTCATTTAACACATTCAACCCCTGTCTCTTAGTTCTCTTTCGTTTTGCTCGGTTATAATTTTTGTTATTATTCATGTTTTGCTTGTTGTTTGTTTTGTTATAATTGTTGTTGCATGTTGTTCATTTCAACACTGCAACGGACTACACCAATCGTAACTGGAAGCAATTCTTTGAATAATTTCATATACTACTATTCTGTTGCTGTAGTTTCGTGCTCATGTTTTTTAAATTTTAGAAGTTGTGCGTGTGTTTTGGTTCAACTTTCTTGTGTTGCCTAATTTCAAGTCTTCTTTGGCTGTCCATGGTCGCCGCTTTGTCAGCTATTCTTTGGCGACTTAACATAATGATTTTCAATTGACTTTTAAATTAGTTCACTTAGAATGCTGATGACCGTCATTACTCTTCTTTGCACCAGCATGTGTTTGTAACTGCTTTTTAGTGTACGAAAACACAGTTTTCTAAATTGGCTTTCACTTTAAAGAAATTTATGATTTTTGTATAGGGATATACTGTAAGTCCCCAGGATCACGATATATGTATTATATAGCTTGGAAAGCCACACCATAAGTTTGCATTACATATATTACAGACTTATATATACACCTACGTATAGAAGAGAATGAAAGAAGTCAGAAAAAAATGGTGAGTTGTTCTTTACCGGTACCGATGATGACAAGTTCACTAGTATTTAGACCCTGGCGATCAGACAGGTGATGCGAATACCAGACATCAAACCAATACATGAAGAAGTGAATCTCTAATAGAGAATAGAGGAAAGATTATTATATAATATATCGATCACTGGTCAGACGTGCATGGAAGATAACGGAAACTTATGACGATGAGACCTTAACATAGGAGGCTAATGGTTTCCCTAGGTTCAGTGGGCAATATCCGACAATAACCACTTCTACAGCCTAAGCAGATGTTCTGTTGAAAGTTGCTAAAAGTACGTCAAATCGTTAAAGAAAAAGGCCAGAAGCATTAAATTTGACAGTAAATATGGTGCGGAAGGGGGGTAATTTATATAAAAAATTAACAAAGGGTTAGATACTATACTGAATTTAGTGAAACATATTGATACTTGATAGAAGTTTTAAAATTGCTGAAATTGGACTGCAGCCACGCCAACTTCCCATAAAATTCTATTTTGAATTTCATTTGATTCTTTCACTTTGCAATATATAAATCAGGCACCAACAAAGATACGTTTGCGTTTCTATGGTTTTCAAAGTGTGGCATCTTCCTGCTAAAAATGATCAAAATCGTACAATAACTTTTCCAGCTTCGATATACAGAATATAAGGACCGCAGTGCCTATGGTTAACTTATTACCGAAATTATTGGTCAATATATGAGGTATCTTAATGAATTTTACACGGCATCCTTTTCTGATACTAATGTGTTCTGGTGCCAAAAATGGATAAAATTGGGTAAATACTTCCCCTAGTCCTCATACACCTTATTCTCATTGGCTTTATATATTGGTCAATGTTTGAGTGAGCTGAATATATTTGGGTGGTGTCAAATGTAACTGCAATCAGCTGAGACCATCCCCGAGCCCCAGTATGCCCAATATAGAGATTTCCGAATTTCCAGCTGAGATTATACCTTTTATGTTTATAAATATGTGTGATATTTAATTAAATTAAGTGGACATGCTTCCTTAATCATTAGGTAATTTGGTGTCAAATATAAATGAATTCGGGGTAGCACTTATACCATATTTTGCATAATAACCCGACCATAGCCGTTCTTTACTTGCGACTATTATTACTATTCCAAAATCCACCGACCTTAAAAACAGCAACAGCAATATTGTAAAACCGTTTTGCAATTTGAAGGCATAAGCCACAAAAATAATTATTACAACTGCAAATGAGGTTAGCAGGAATTAGAACAACAACTAAAGCATGATGTAATGCATTTAAAATTAGCTGCAAAAATGCCAGCTAACTTTTCATTTTCACACGTTTTGTGTTGCATATTTTTAATTAGATATGTATAAGTGAATAATGGGATAAAAGTTCGTTGTTACAGAGGAAAGTTGAGAGCAGTGTTGCGGATACACATACGCATTTCGCACATGTGCAACCTTATTAAATTATATATGTATACATTATAGCATTGATTTAAAGCAGCGACCGAATTTCACCTTGAATTGAGCGATAAATAATGCTTGTCCGCAGCTAATATTATAACTACTGCAACAACAAATCATAGAGGTAGATTAAATAATATTTAAAATAGTAGAACAATTAAATTTACATGCTGAGGTGGCAGACAGCCAATTACTAGCACAAATGCCTGCGTTAATTGCTGCCACATAAATGTAAATAATGAAATTATTACGCACCAATGGTAATGCCACGCCATGCCCACAAATGCATTTACACTTACAACTCACCTACAGGTATTTGCACTAATCCACTTGCAGTAGTGCATTTCGCCAATTGCAATTAATTAAAATTTATATGTGACATTTATGCGAAATTTTATGTTTATCATACGCCATGTACGCCCGCAACCATAATAATGCCAGCGGCTCTACGTATAACTACATATACTATAATATATTTACATAGCGGATGTATATAAATATTTATGCGCCTAGGTAGGTTAAAGTGCGAGTATTTGTTTACTTGTACTTTTTGGATTTCTAAAACTTAATAACTCACGTTGCACAGTGCATAATGCCGCGGGGTATAGGAGAGGGTTTAACAATATTATGCACTTTAATCAAAAACAATTGAAATTATTAATGCATTTATATTAAATACATAACAATTTATATACAGGAAAAAGTCCCTTCGGGCATTTAGAGCTGGCACCTCATCGCAGCAATTTTGTGCATTTGTTGTAAATTTAATCGCATTTATTAAATTATTTATTTAAAATAACGCATTTGCAAGCGGAGTATTGACATTTCTGATGGAATTTAAATAAAGGTAGAGTAAGTTCATTGGAACTGCAATAAACAATTAAAATTCTGGAATTTAATTGGAATGCTCACTTGACACACAGATCGGTTTTAAAATTAAGGGAAAATATATACTGACACAGCTTTAAATTGGAATTTCCATTATAAGAAGAAAACATTTTATATTGGTGATTGAATTGGTGATTGTGACTCCCATGTACCAAATGATATTCAGTACATATGTCAATTGAGAGATGAAGTTATGTATAATGGACTCATTTAGCTCCTCATATATACATATCTATATATATAGATTCATATTTGAATTTAATAACACACATTCTAACTAACACAAAAAACTATATTCATCATACAATGCTAGTGATGTGGAAAGCTATGTAGTACAAACCTATACCACTCAGTTTTACCACTGTATGACATAATGCTAACCGAAAGCATTGCATTATTGAAGCATCTTCTTTTGAGATATAACCGATATATACTCAACCAAAGGGTCGAAATTTAACATATTGAGTAAGTGGGGAAAAAGTCGGCCAGACGGGCGGATTGTTTATTGTATTAGTGGAGCTAGATCAAAGTTTAGACGAATATCATCACTATATCGGGTATATTGGAGCTAAGGAAGGTCTGATCTGATAGCATTTACTTTTGATATTGAACTAAAGTATGCTCGAGAACATATGTCCACTCAATATTACCAAGATAACTCACACATTGACCGATATAATCGGCGTAATGTCCACTAGAGCAAAGAAAAAAACCTATTTTCGCTTTCAAACTAAAGCATATCCAAGATTATACTTTCAATTAATTTTGCTAATCTATTTTACATATCTAATCTATATCTGATGTCTGATATATATGGTATAAAACCAATTGTAAAATCTGGATATTATGCAAGCCAGCTGTAACATTTTTTCATTCTGACATTTGTATTTATCGAGTTAACGCCCCCTTATTAGTTTCAACATATACTTTGTGTTGGGAGTGGGCGTGTTTATTATCCAATTTCACCAGCACACTATATGTTGAAATGCTAAATCAAATATTAGGGATTGCTATTCTAATTTCTCGCTTTTTTTTGCTGCATAATGAAATGGATAACCGTGTCAGTTGAAATTAAAGGTAGGCTGTTCCTTCAAAGAGATATGGTCCGGTTGTTAATACGACAAAAACTGCACTAATTCCGCTGTAGAAGTCAATTTTGACGCAGGTAGAGTGGATAGGTTTGTTGAAAGGAGTCCACCACGTTCTGGTGAGTCCCCTAACAATGCCCACTTTGGGTTTTGAATAGGATAATAGTACTTAGCATAAAAAAACTATAGCGGTTATTCCTTCAAAAAGAATGAATATAATTGCAATCCAATCAAGCTTGTCAATCATATAATAAAAATTCTAATTTCCAACTAAATTTTGAACACAAACTGTTCCAAAAACTACTCATAACCTCACCTTAATTTCATACAATTTGTATTTTGAAAAGCGCACAAAATTTACAAGTAATTTGTTAGCCTTGCAAAACTCATACGAAACGAAATCATAACAATTCCATAGTTTCCTGGAAGTAAATTGAAAAATTTGGAAAAAAAGACATACTACCAACCCTGACCGGTGAGTTTCTTTCCGTTATTTGATGTTATCTAAAATTGTTGAGCTTATGAACTAACCGAGCGGAAAATGTATTTTGCAATAATTCCCAATTGTATCGCAAAAATGTGACCTAGATTTCGTATGAAATTTCAAACATACGCTCATAATTTTTAAAATGCCGCCTTCCTTCCTCGCTTCCTTCAGATGCTCTTACAATTACCTGGCAGTCACACCTCAATGCCATAAAATTAGGCGAATGTAAAGCACCTACACCAACACAAGCACAACAATTTATAATAAACGCAAGTGTGTGTATGTGTATATGCGTCGTGTATTTTGGTGCATATATGCTTGTGTGTGAGTATGTGTGCTGCAAGGTGGAAGCAGTTAAAAGCAGATACAAGCTTCGTGCCAAACAATGCATTTCAATTCAATTCAGACAATGCCGTTAGCCGAATGTCAGCCGCAAATAGAAGCAAATTTCCCAAAGGCATGTAACACTACAGACCAGTGCAGTCCAAACACACACACAAATACACGCTCATACACACAAACAGGTGTGCACACTTTTATTTGCTTCGGTTTATAGCCGCATGATAGTTTATTAGTGAGTATAATAGAGTATGCTTTGATAAACAATAATAACAATAGCAACAACAACACAATACATCTGTACACATCTATTTAAGAAAACTATGTTTGTATGTGTGTGTGTGCTTTCTTGCTGCAATATATGGGCAATTTATGTCTAGTGGTTGTAGTTGTGCGGCCCAAACGTTTTGAAATATGCATTGTACTTTAATTTACTTCTTTATGCAGTTGCTGCACACTGCATTGTGGCTACGAAAAGGTGAACTAAATTTCACTCACCATTTTTATTTTTGCGGCATCATGAAGCTCGAGTGGCGCAAAGTAGTCTCGTCGTAATCGCCAATGCCTAAAAATAATTTCAAATCATTATGTTTCATTATGTGCACTATATGTGCACATTATGTGCACTATATGTATGTATATCACAGTAGGTGTTCTGCTCAAATGAGTTACATGTGTTTATATATTTCGGTTTCCGTACATCAGTACAGGGTGTCAGGGGAGGGACAGGGTATAAAATTTTTGTTCACCCAACAGCTGCTTGGTATACCTAAAAATAATCGAGAGATTTATTATATATAACTAATTGGTAAGGATGACGAGGTAAATTGATTTCATCATAGAGTGGGTCGAATCGGACCAATTTGAATCTCATTTGGGGCATAACATTATTCAAACATTCTTATGTTGCAGTTCGTAAGTGAGCGAATTCGGACAACATCTTCCTATGTACAACAATATTACATTCGTATATATACTACAATGTATAAATTAAACAGCAATGAAGATATCACAATAAAACTTTGCAGAAATAGTGCCGCTGAGGTTTGATACTGCTAAACTAAAAATCGTCGAAATCGGACAATAACTTTTCAAGGCCGCATATACCGAACTTGAAGACCAGAGTGCCTATTGGTGATTTTTTTTTTTACCGAAAATATAGGAAAATGATTATCTCTGTGTTGTTAAAAATTAATAAAATCGAGGCAATTCTTCGCCTAGATCTCGTCGTCTTGATTTACCATCATATATGACTGAAACCGGTGTAAACCTTTGTCTAACTTCATAATCAAAATATTGTATAATGAGATCCGCCTCTTTGGTTTAATACAGATTTTTGTTAATATCTGAAAATATTTACCTGCCTTTGTCAAATTTAAGAAAGTGTGGGAATTTGTATTAAAGGATCCTCTCTCTATTTCTTATATAGAACTTGAATATATATAGAAAGCCTTATGAGTTTAACTTCTCTAACGATGTTTGAATTATTCATTGGCCAGAGAATGAATGGATCTTTTTGGCTCTATTGTCTAAAAATATACGCCCATGAATGAAAACTCGTTAACGGATTGAAACGTAATTCTATATATCAGCAGTTTATAGCTGAAAAATATGTACCAAGCTACATCGGTAACTGGAAGTCGACAGACTCAGAACGAAATCAACAGCATAGTGATAAATAGATATCAACCTTGTAGACTCCGAACATAAAATTGTCACAGCTAAGGTATATATGCCATTATGTATAGGAAAAAGGACATGCCAAGGTAGGTCAACAGAAAATTGTTCTCTTGCCCAAAATTTTCCTCCTCTCTCATTTAGATTTTCTAGTTTGAAGCCTGCTAATCAGCGGAGTATAGATGTTATCTAAAACATCAGCCAGCAAAACAGCTGAAGAAATATACAAAATTTTGGCTGACTTGAATCTAGGTATTCCAAGATGAAGAGAATTTTATACAAAGCGAAGTGAATGAACATCTTCTATATCAAGATGAATTTGCATTCTATTATATACACGAATAAAGAGAGAAGGCATAAATTGATTCTTTCACTTCTTGCGCTCAAACACCCAAAGCGGAACAACCACAAAATTTAAGCAAGTTCATAATGCATTTTCGATATTAATTCATTCCCAGAAGCACTTAAATTTCAAATGTACACGTAATACTCTTGCTTTCCATTGAATATCCGCCCAAATGTATGCAAGGAGTTTTTAATCAACTCGTTTATATGCGGTAATATAAGTATAAATTCACTATAACGGTAACTGGGTCAAATAAGTGAAGCCGAAAATGCAACGCAATATATATAGCACAAATTGCAAGCGGTGCAAAAGTTTTTTTCGGTGGCAGTTTTAGCCGAACATTTTCATTTATTATTAAACATGAGCGTTTATGTTCACATGTGTGTTTGTATGCCTGTGTAGTGCCCAGTGTACTTATTAGTCGAGAGCATTAAACATGTATTGGTGGTGCAATGGAGAGTTGCGTTTGATTTTGAAGCAAATCTGTTTTTTGTGCACATGAGTGTGTTTGCTGGAGCGGTGCTCCAGATCCTCCAGCTCCTCTAGGTCATAAATACTAGTGATCTATTGAATTGGAATAATACTTCAAAAAGTATTTTTCATCATTATCCGGGTGTCCGACTTGGAGGTTTTTCTTATCATAACAAATATTTGTACTCCTTTCAAGGAAATAATTTTTTAAAGAATATTTCATTATAAATTCATATGAAAGTTGTACTAGAAACAAAACACTCTTTTCCTAACATATTTGGAAGTAGCGTGGACTATAACGAGAATCAAATCTACACAATCGTAGAAACACCTATTTACATTTGTTAAAATACTATGAACTAGTAAGTATGCATTTGAAAGAAGATAGGAAAAAAGTGATGAACTATGAAGCGACTCTCGGACCTTCGGTAGAAATATTCTCCACAAACTTTTCAACGTTGTATCAGCTGGTGCCTGTAGAGAAAGAAGAAGCCTTTGACAAAATTGTTTACCATGGATGGTTATATTAACAACGAGGACGAAAAAGAGTCCAGGTGATTCGGATTGCCTTACTTTTGCTTTTACCCTTCTTCTTTATATATGTCTTACTCTTTTAACATTGGTAACTTATTTCAGACGTTCAGCAGGAGGCTGCGAAAGAGTGTAGGCGCTAGATCGTCATTTCGTTCCCCCATAAAATTTTTTCTATCGATCTCTGGGTAATCCAATCAAATGAGTAAACACAGCTAGAGCCTCGGAGTATGTTTATAAAACCTAAATAGCTCATATATTCTCTTTATTCATATATAATTATAATTCTTCGATTGTATTGTTATTCAACTTCAAGGACTCCTCAAGCTGGTTAATGAACAGTCCGTTATTCTCTTTGTTCGAAGATACTCACACGGTAGATGTCGCAAATATTCGTTAGCAAGCCAGATGTTGCTATAAATAAGTTTAGAGCGCTTATGTGATCCTTGATCCAAATGGCTGATACTGAAGTGTTCCGAATACACAAAATAAATCGAGTATTATTTTTTGCAAACTTCGGTGCCTATTTTCGTTAGAGCAGTAAAAATCAGTTAGCAATTTGAGCTCTTCGGGTGCTGTTGGGTATGGTTAAAATTCGACCGAAGAGAGTGTGCCAGAAAATTCTATGTCATGCACATACAGAGTGCACCAGCCGAAGGTTACTTTATAAGTATAGGTGACAGTGACATCATCAGACCACCTTATAACAGAAGTTCTTCGGCAAATCGCTTTCTATTTTTCAAAAATGCTGCCAGATTGCTTTTATAAACTTCCATTTTTTAAATACTTGGATTTAATAAGTGTCGAATGTAGAGCAAAGTGTGATGACTACGTAAATAATCTGATTTGACTTCCACGAACTGAGTCCGCTCCTGCCATCACTCTTAACAAGGTAATTTACATTTTTTATGCCGTTTTCATAAAAAGCGGAATTACCTTTGATATAACAAAATAAAATTACGAAAAATTGTGCAAATGATTGTTTGTAAAAAAATTTCAATGGAAAAGTATTGCGTAATCGAGTTTGCTAGGCCAAGCTATTATTTTATTATTGGCTTGCAATTGCACCGAATCGGAAATCAGAAAAAGCGTTTATATTTTTTGCCCTGAAATATTAGCTTGACAGTTATGCGATATTTTCGCTAAATGTGTGTGGTAAATTTAAAGCGTTTTTTTTTCTTATTTCTGCTTTTAAAATGGTCAGAAGTGTTCTTAATTCCTTTGGGAAACGCTTTAAAAATAAATAATTTAATTAGTTTACAAAAATTAATTATCAAATTTAAAAATTTTAAGGAAAGGAAATTACATCTAAGTTTTCACTGAGCTTAATAAACGCGCTAACAAAATAAATATTTTACAACTAAAAGTTAATGCGAAACACTAAAATAAATTAGAGAAAACAAATTTAATTTTAATTTCCCTACTCGCATACATAAAGTTTTCGTTTTGCTTAGAATTTCGACTATTTTCATTAAATTTCTCCTTGAAAACTTTTGGTTATTCGCTCATACTATTGAAGTATAACATTTAATTAAAGATTCAACATATTCGCTAAGATAGATAAGTTTTAGAATCGTAAATCACATTTCCAAAGGGGGGAATTTTTCAAGGACAAGCGCCGACAAGCGTGACTGCGCGTAGTACAATAAGAGGATGTAACAGTAAATGCCCGTGCTCGAACGCGTAAGTTATTAGCTAAGTTTCCGCACATTCCTATAAAATGTCAAATGAGACATGAAATTTACTAGTATTATGTATGAGGCATCCTTCAAAATTGCTTCAAAATTGATATCATAATAATAACAGCATCCATCTGGGCAATTCCAGAGGCATACTATGTGAGAGGGCTATTTTTTAACATTATTAATGACATGCCGAAAAATATTATTGTATTTTGATTAAGAACAGCTGTTGAAAGTTGTATTAACCAATAGTTCTTGAAATTAGATGAAAAATAATCGAAGAAGAAGCATCAAGAAATTACAATTTTAGCTTCTTCAACATATTAACAAATAATTACTTCCACTCTTTCAAGTGCGAATTTGAGTGGGATTAAGAGTTAAAAGTATTGCAATTTCTATTTTAAATCATAAAAGAATTGACGGGTCTTATATTATCCGCCTTCGGGAGACATCTGTCAATAAAAAATGGTTTTGGTTAAAATTTGAAATGTTCCCATTTCCACCCTTCCCTTTCTTATCATTATCAAAGCGGTCTATGCAATATACTTACATAGGAGGGCTGGATTGGGCGTACAAAATGGTACTCAAGAGAAACGATGCTAACGAAAATTCCTCCCTGAAAAGAAGTCACTTTTTATGTTGTTGGACATTTGAGAAATGGGTAAGGCGATACTCAATGATTCTTGTACTCAATAGTACTCATTCCAATAGAAATACGATAGAAACAGTCGTGAAGGTTTGAAGAAGTTGATTCTTCTTTTGATTCGGAAAAAAATTTACAGCGGCTTGAAAATTCTTTGTGGTGAATAAAAGTAAGGTGAAAGAGAGAAACGAACACATTCCCGCTCGGAAGAATCCCATGCTAGACCAAGAGAGACCTTAGAGCAAGCGAAAATATATAGGACACTACAGTGGAATTTTTCTTTTGTGGGTTTGTTGTAAACTTAGGATTCCTAACTCATTATTTCGCCTAGTCTATTCTTAGAATGGTGCGATTGGTTTTTGATAACTGAAGTGTGACATATAAACCGCTGATCCTACAAAAAGTATCTCTAGGTAAAATAGTGTACCAATCTTACCACCCTTCCCAAAAGTGTTTCACTTCAAAAACTTGAACTTCGACCTTTTTTGAATCTTTTCAGTCCCACTTGAACAAGGGGTGGACCATTTTCTGAATGTATATAAGTATAATTTTGAACCATTATTGAGAGCAGCTCATTTCACTTTCGTCTGATATTTGGTCTAACGACCCGATATTTGTTCCCTAAAGCTAATTTACCAGGACGTATTCCTTCTTTAACCATGGAACCCCTTAGGCTTTGTTCTTCCGCCCATAATCATCGGTGTAGGCGTTGTGTGGACCAATAATAGTTGAACATGCCACTTTGACGGGCGGGGATCCCAGTATTTTTTGTATCTGCATCTTCATCAAGTTCTACGGGGAATAGTACCAAGTCCAGTACTCAACTCATCGCACTTGTATAGAAAGTGACTTTTATTCCGGGGCTGGGGACTTACATTTTGTTGCGCCTTTTCTAAGATTGAAATCTTACTTAAATAGCGTTAAAATATCGGTTTGTACGCGTATACATAAATTCACATAGAATGGATTATTTCGGAAACACACGTAATTGTGGAAAAGCCCGCAAAATACATGCGATCCGTCACGTCCGGCCATACATTGCAATAAATATGAGGTGAACGAGTAAGCCTTTCTTAAAAGCAACGCGCTGACGCTATAAAATGGCATTCTTACATACACGCTTTCCTATCTCGCCTCCTTTCGTAGGGCTGACAGAAATTAAAATGTCAAAGACACGCGAGGTGCACCGCATGACGTGGCGAGCGTGCTACGGTGGCGCGCGATTTTCACGCGCCTCCCCCCTTCCGCCACCCGCACCGTACTCTGGTTTTCGCCGCAAGCCCGCAATGCCACATTCAAATCCTTTTGCTGTGCCCATCTATTTCCGTCCAACTTTTCTTTGCGCTCACGGATATGTATATGTGTGTGTGTATGTGTGTGGTACGCATTCATTCTTGTGCTTGCCACAGAGCTGCCGATAACGGTCGTGCCGTGCCGTGCCGTATATCAGCGGCATCACACGTAAGTCCTTGAAAATTGTGTGTGACATCCGTGGCATGGAAGGGAGCTATGCCGCAGCTATTACCTTTATCGCACGCGAATTTCGTTTATTTCTTTTGTTGCTCGCTTTTTGTTGCACGTTATTCGCTTTAATTTTGTTTGTTTGTCGCTTTTGTGTTATTCGTTCGCATCTCACTTGCCTTTTGTGGCGTTTTCTATAGTTGCGGCTCGGCGGAGCCTCGAATGTATGCATTTAGTGTAACGTGGGGCGGCAGTGGTAGGGGCAGCGGCTATTGTCAGCCTTGCGAAAATTTGTCGCAATTCAAATTCGCACTGTGGCAATGTGCAAGTCTCAAAGGCTGGGCGTGTTCGTGTGTCGGTCTATAGCTATTATATAATGCGGTCGCTATTTTAATATTTGCCATTACAACCTGTTTACCTTGACGGCAGGCAGGCAGGCAGCTGCACGTTGCATGTGGTACTGAATGTGGCATACTTTTAGGCGCACAAAGCCGTTCATTGCCACTACATCACAGCTTTGGCATTAACTGACAATTTGCCTTCATGACAAATTGTTTTTCAAACAAAATTTAATTGCAATTTGTCTACTTCGCTTGCGTAGCGCGACCGCAACTCACATATGTGCCACAAACGCGCACGAACACAAACCGTTTACTTCGCTTTCTTGTTAAACGTGTTGAAAATTCCGCTTGCTTTCCCTACTGCTGTGCACACTGCGTCTACCGCTCACTTTCGTTTGAGCAAATTTTCTTATTTTCTCAAATTTTTCTTTGGAAGAATTGAAAAGTTTTCGCCTGTTCGTCGCTTCCATCGCCATTGATAGGCAGATTGCGCGGTAACCTCTTCTATTGCTGCGCTCCTGTAGTTTCTTTCCTTCATCTTCCAGTCGCAATCGCATTGCAGTTTTAGTCTGCTTTTAGGCGCTTGCCTGGATTCGCTGCAGCTCACGAAGTGCTTTCATGTATTTCGATGTGTTTGTGTGCGTTTGAGCAAGCAATCAGTAAATTTCGCTTCAATTGAATTGTTTGAAGCGACAGCGACAACGCTGACGCCAACAGCCGACAAACTATTTGCATAGTTGTACATAAATTCTTGAGCCAAGAAAGTTTTCGCTAGCAAAGCAAAAAACAAAAAACAAAAAACAAAAAACGAAAACACACTCAAAGAGCGCTGCTTAACTAAATGTGAAAATAAAATTCAGCCAGCGGAAAAGTATATTGTTCAACAAACTGATGCTGTCTCTTGGTTTTTGTGAAGAAATTCGGATTTTCGCGCGCATATTTGGCTTTCAAAGGAATGGCAAGTGTTTGGATTTGTTTCTCGGGTTTCAGTTTCAATTTTAACGAATTTAAATTTTTTTAAATCTTTCGAAATATTTATACATGTATATATTTGATTATATTGTATGCCATTACATACCAGTCTGAACTTGTTCTATTAGACTTAGTTACTTTAGAAATTTTATTTAGGAAGTTTGAACTCATGGAGTACATTTGAATATATATATGTATATTTATATATATATATTTGTCAGTAGAAAAAGTGAAGGAAATGTGAAAAATTTATGGCTAATATAGAAAGAGATTAGTGAAAATTTTTGAAAAAGGTTAGAAAAGCTGTCTTTAACATTGTGTTTAGCTCAAAAAACCAACATGTTATGGTTTGTGGAACCTGAACTCTATCAAAGCTGTTTAATTGTTTGAAAAACTACTATTATGACTGCACTTGTCTTCGTATTTTCAATTCCGATTTTTATATAATGCCATATCCATATGTCTTAATCTATTATCGTTCAAAATAGTACAGCTTTGTACGTACTACACTTACCAGGCCAAACAGGCCGGTCTAAAGCCAACAAAAATGCCTAATTTTAACAATCATTGATTTCAGAATTTCTTTCTTTCAGGATTATAATAAACATATACTTGAAAAAAAAAAAATTTTTAATAAAATAAAAATTACTGCCACTAGGCTAATCTGCGGAATCACCTTTTTACCTCGGAAACCACCATCTTTTAACCTCGGAAAAAGGACCTCAACATGCGACGGTGACACCAGGAACCCGTGCTATCTGAAAAAAAATTCAAAATGGGTGATTTAGCAATTGGAGCTGATTTGTATCCAAAGGCAAGGAAACATGGTATTAGTAATGTTCATGGTTTAATAGGACAAGCAGCAGTACTTGGTTGGATCGAAAGACCAAATAATGACAGAGCTATATCAAAAATTTCCTAACTCTGCTAATAGATATTTCATTCGGGTTTTAATTTAATATTTTCATCTCTTATATATTATTTTTGAATCTATGTTATCTACCAAATATGTGTGTATGTGTGCGATATGGGGTTGTTTTCCAAGTGCACACATTTTTAAGCAATTACCTAAATATATTTTTATAATCAATATATTATCATGTTGATATACATCTATACATATAATATTTATATTCAAGTATATTTTCAGAACATATTTAAGTTCTCAACCCAAGTTTATATGTTTGTATTGTTGAGTGTTGAATGTATGCTTATTGCATGTAAATCCCCTTTTTTTGTCTTTGTCTCGGCATTGTGGAAGATAAGCATGTTCAAGGATGGTTGAACATGGGATTGTAATATGCATAAGTCTTTTAATAATTCACATGCGCATTTAGATATAATTGTATTTTACGCAAAATGATGGGTGTGCTTTTAAATTAAATTATTTATAAAGTTCGGTTTATAAATTGTTAAAAAAGCCGCAGTAATAAAAAAAAAATCGTATATAGTTTACTAGATATTATTGCAGTGAAGTTACAAGTAAAATGTCAAGTCGATAGGTAGGATAGTCTCCACAGACCATCGTCGGACGATTTGAAAAATTCAGTTTCGAGAAAAAAGCCCTACAAGACTTCAGCGGATTGGAGAGTGAGAAAATTTGTTTTTGCGCTAATTGACTCAAAAGTGTACTGTAAGCCAGAAAACAATTTTTTTTTAAATCCTACATCCAACTAACTCTCAAATAAATTTGGTTCGAGTTTCTCTCAGTTATATTACCAAAGATTTTGAGAGTGTCTAAATCTTGACTTTTACCTAATTTTTTTTAGCGTTTTTCTGAAAATATGGTTAAGCCATGTCATGAAAAATATCTTCGAACGCCGATAGACGTTGATTCTCCTTTAGAGTAAAAAGGCAAAGACTGAACTGATGCATGTGTGAACCACTTTTGCTTGGTATAGTTTATTTTGAAAAAATCGGATACTCGATTGTGGTTTTGCTTCAAAATCGTCATGAGACCTTTTAAGCTGATACGTAATCGTTTTTAAACAGAAAAACCTTTGAAATTGCTATTTGGTTTGTTTTTTACCTGCATTTATGGCCGTTATCAATTTCAAATCCAAAAGTAATCTCTTTTTAAAACCATTAGCAGTTTTATCGTGTAAAAATAAGTAGACAAAAAGATTAGTGTCCGATCAAAAGGCATAAGTACGCTTTATTAAGTTCACACTATGCAATTGAAAAGTCACAATGTCACAATTGGAAAAAAAATGCCATAAAATACTTGCTGCAAAAGCATTAAATGAAAACATAATTAAATAGTTTGAAATGCGTTTTGCAAGCATTGGAAACAGATATGTATATAGAACATAACTGTTAAAAGTCACCAGCGTAGGCAGTATTATACTTTGCATTAAAAAATTTTAAATTTCTCATTAGCGTTACTTTTAAAATTGAAAAAAATTTAAATAAGAAAATACTTTGGTGCACACACGTTTACATACATACTTATAAACCTATTATATATGAACACTTTTTGTTTTGCCTTTTCCAATTGTGGTCAGCTGCAATTTAATTAATTTATGATAGTGCATTTGGCAAAAGAGCTAATTAAATGTTTGCATAAAACGCAGTTCGCTTTTAGGCGCTCTAGAATTTATTTAATTCAAATTAATGAGTACTACACACTGGAATTCACTTAACTCATTTACGTTGCATACTTTGTATGCACTTTCACGTGCGAATTTATTTTACTGGCTGATTTCTAGAATTTTTTGTTTTTTTTTTTGCAATTCGGCTTGTGATTTTTTTCAATTAAATTCTGCCGATAATTAGCCGCGCTTTGGCAGTTGGTTTATTACAAACAATTTAGTTACACATGTCCAGTATTTTAATATATTTTCACGGTTAATTATAAATTGCCTTAATTAAGATAAATGAGACTAGTGACAAATTTGATTTCCGCACATTCATTTCAATTTGTTTATACGCTATTAACAAATTTGCATTGCAAAATATTTATAACAAAAAAAGGGTTATTTTGCGTGATTCGTATTTTTAAATCCGAATTTTGTAGTTTGTAAATAGCATGTTTTATAATGAATATTCAAAGAACTGTTATATGTTACAAGTTTTTGCGTCATTTAAAAATTTTCAGCTTTTTATGGTTTAAGTGGCCGGCCGGTCATTTTCAAAAAAGTATGAGCATTTTTTCTTTAAAGTACAATGTAGACTCTTAAAACTACTACTCAATTAGTAGATTAGTGAAAAGGAAAAAAATTTCGGCGTTCAAAAAGACCGAGTGCGTCATGTACTGCATAAAATATTGGCAATGTGAAAGCTTTGGGCGCAGTGGGTGCCGCGTTTGCTCATTCCCGACAATAAGTATAACCGTGAGAATATTTCACGGCAGTGTTTGTGGTAGTTTAAGCACAATCCAAAAAATCTTCAGTATCGTTTCATGACCGTAGACGAAGCATGGATCTGTGGATACACACCAAAAGCCAAGGAACAGTCTGAGCGATAAACTTCACCCGACGAGTCTGCTCCGAAGAAGATGAAGACTGTACCGCTCTGACCGTTTTCTGGGATTCACAACGTGTGATCTACATCTACTACTTGTAGAAGGACAAAACTGTCACAGATCTCTACTATTTCGTGTTAGTGGACCTATTCGATGAATATGAAAAAACGCCTTATTTGGTGAAAAAAAAAGAAGGTGTTCCATTGTGACAACGCATCGGCTGACAACTTCGCCATTTCTACTACCAATTTGGTCAAACTAGGCTACGAACTGTTGCCCCATCCGCCATATTTTCCATATATGGCTCTTTTTGTGTCCAAAACTAGTAAAAGTCACTCGCCGGACAGAAATTTATGACGAACGAGGAGGTTATCGTCGCCACAGAGGCCTTCTTTGCAGATCTCCAGAGGGCATATTTTCCAGACGAGTTAAAGAAGTTGGATCATTGCTGCGTCATCAGTATCGAGCCAGAAAGCGACTATATTGAGAAATAAATCGCCATTTTTTCTTAAAATTTCGTTTTTCTTTCGAGGGCTTACCCGGGGGGACAACACGTAATACTAAATTGCTATTTAGTAACTCAGAAATCAAGTGAAAATCACAACCAAAAATCAGCACACAACCGTTCTGTTCGCCACTAGTTTATTTGCGTTTACAATATGTATGTTTAAGTTTAGTTACTATATGCCAAAAATGTTCTAAATCGGTTGGCAGCTTCACTTACCATCATATAAGAAAAGTTGAGATTTATCCTTGTAACTTGAAAAGGATATCTCCGTCAATAGCAGAGATATCGTAGGGAAAAGTGGTAGAACTACGGGAGATATCGGATAGTATCTCCCATTACCTTCATGCAACGAATATACAGATTTGGGCTTTCGAATAATGTTAATAGCGATATTTCGGGTACTATGTGAGATATGCGCATCCATATGATACAGTGAATGAATCATGTGAATATATGGTAAGTCCAGCACCTAAGACTACTATTCCAAATTCTTCCAAAATTTTGTAAAGTTAATACATACTTGAAAAGTGACCTACATTTTTACTCAACTGAGATAGGTGTATAAATAATTGGGTATGAATAATTGACTTCTTCTTCTAACCAATTATTTGTATAGCTTTGTTGCAAAAAAGGAAAAAGGAATAAAAGGCAATGAATAACCCGTATAATGTACTAATAATACTACGGCCTTTGATTGTACAAAAAGTAAAAATATATATGCTATCAACAATTATTAATGTTAAGCAAGAGGCGCTCCTTCATCACTTCATCACCAACCACTGAAGAACACTGAAAACATGAAATGTCCTTGCGATTATTTGGTAATTTGCATAAAAAGGCCATTTAGTCAGCCAGCGAATTCACAAATAGGAGAAAGTAACAGAGGTCGTTGGTGTTTGTAGTATTTCGTCAACTTAACTACGCTCTGAAAGCAACAATTTGTGGAACGAAAACTGTTGGCACTTGCCACTTGTCACTTAACACTACGTGAAATGGAAAATTAATAACGGAATTTATGAAAACATATGTAAGGAAAGCAAAGTTCAAGTGAAACGGAACATTTTATACTCTCGGAATTTGCGAGGCTCAAAAGCGGCGTAATATTTTCAGTTGTTGATAAGACTTTATATAAAAAAATGTTTTGCAAATGAATTCAAAATTCATTGTTCGATGAAACGTTGTTCGATGATGGATTCTAATCAATTTTGGTATCTTATTAACTTATATTATGCTTAATCTTATTAAAATTACTAAAAATTTTTACTGATATATTTGGCGTAGAGTACACTAGAATATCGATAATCATTAAAGCTAGTATATGGGACCGGGGGTAATTCAAGCGTCGATTTCAAGGAATTTCACCGCTAAATTATAGTATATAGTATATGTTGAAAATCCTTATATTAGTTACATGAGTGCAACCGTATTGACCCCATTTTATCATTTTTTTTGGCAAAAGGAGACATTATTATGAGGAAAAGATGCTTTTTGAATTTCATTAATACATATTACACAATGACAAAAATTTACGGTGAAACTTCAGCTACATATCAGACCTATACTGAGGTCCACATATTTGATACCTGGAGACTTGAAATGTACGTGCGCTGAAGTTATTGTGTAAAGTTTTATTCCTGTGGTTTTATTGGTGCTTGTTTTATATATTATAAGGTGAAAGAATCAGATAGAATTTAAAATGCTCTTGTAAGAGAAGTAGGCGTGCTCGTAGACCGACTTTGCTTTTTTTTACACTGCAACATACAAATGTCAGGATAATATAATGCACAAAATTCTCCGACCTCATATAAAGGATTTCACCTAAAAAATAATGCCCACTGTCCGATTTTTTCACTGTTTCCTATGCAGCTCTTCCGTGCCATCTTTAATTTCAAATTTAAGGAATCTGACGTGTTTTTTAATTGAGTTATAGTCCTTTTAGTAGTTTTAAACATAACCTTTATGTGGACGGTGGGCGTGGTTATCATCCGATTTCACCCCTTTCCACACCATATTAGAAGGTGCTAGAAAAATTAAGTAGTCGATATAGTGGCCTCTGAGATACGCATATTAAACCTATTAGAGGGCGGTACTACACTACCTACCTACCTACCTACTACCTACTTAAAAAAAAAAAATAAAAAAATCATTTATATATATGTAACTCTTTATCTATATCAAACAAAACTCTTATACTCTGTTGCAACATGTTGCGAGAGTATAACAAAAACTGCAAGGACTTGGGGGTCATTCACATTATCTGTGGTGTATTTATGATTTAATTTCTATTATTTTAGTGAGGGGAAGAGTCAAAGACAAGCAACGACGAGGTATGAGCTGATTTATTACTGAAAAGATAAGTACCTATAGATTCAAAGGTGTATGAGAAAATATGAATTTCCCTAAACGAGGAAGTGAAAATGCGAGGAAATTAATCTTGCGTAAAATTTCATGATTTTTACTTTCATAACTGCGAAAATGTACAATATGTGTGACATTGGAGAGAAGCCACACATTTTCTAAGGAAATTTGGCAAACGCACATTGTATTAGTATACGCATACAAATTACTTCTGCTACTTGTCATTCCCTCTAGTGTCGCGTTGAAAAAATGCCCACTGCTTTGCTGCGTTCGTAAAGTAGCTTTGTACTCCAAAGTTTTGGCAGTGGAACTCATAGCTTCGACACTGAAAATTGTGTACGTATATGCTAAAGAGGCAATAATTTTGTTTTAGTACCTGTGCTTTGAATACACAGAGAGAAATATTTTTAGAATACTTATAGGAAATAATATTTTTAGCAAAATTAGAAAAAAGAAAATTGAAGAAATATATTGTGTTCACTTAGCAAAGTTTAAATATCTTCCCAGAGGAAGGAATATTGAGCTATAATATCAATAAATGATTGGAGAATGTAGATTTGGATAGGATAGAAACGAGCTACTGAAAGTTCAAACATAAATTTTCATTGCGGACAAAATTTCTTCCAGTGTATATACAGCGTTTCATGTGTGTTTTGTATGATCCAATAAAGCGGCTTATTTGTTGAAATTTGCCACCTGGGAGCTATTTTCGCTTATGAAAGAGATGCCAATGGATATAGTTATTCGCATGTACAGGTTGTGGATATCAGCACATATGTATATATGCCTATTTATTGGTGATTGAATAGGCTATTTGATCATATTTGTCATTAATGTTGAATGCAAATTTCTTACAATTGCTGGAATTACTTCGAGAAGGAAGGTTGTTGTAAGCAGAGAGATACAAAATTCATACTTACTACATATGTACTGGAATTTTTAAAAGGTGTAACTTAAAGGAAAATGGTGACTGCAGTCTTTTTATCCATAAAAAGATTCCCATACATTCTTTTAGCTAGTATAGTTCCCTTACATTTGCTAATATATATGCCGAATATGAGCCAAACTAGTTCAAAAGTGTGTTTTGGGAATAAATCGATTATTTCGTACAGAGGAGTTATTATAGCTGTAACCTTTTTCCGAGATTGATTTTCATATATTGTTTTAGAATTTTTTCGAATTTTTTCAACAAAAGGTTTTGAATATGTGGAACTTTTTTAGGACTCGCTAAGCTGAAATATTTCAAAAATAACTTCTCAAAAATTTATAACTAAATTAATTGCGTTGACTTCATTTCCTTTCGAAGTTTTCTTGTTTTTTGTTATAATTATTAAAATATTGCTTAGTTTTCACACCATAGGATATGTAATAAATAATAAAATAATATGCTACATATTGATAGTAAAAATATTAGGGAAAAACAGAGCTTATTAAGTACCGAATGCAATGGAATTCCCTAAATTCTTTTCGCTGGCATAGTGATATGTGTTACGAATTTTTCATACTTCACTTTACATATTTTTAATTTTAAAACACTTCCACTATTATATTTAATTGAAATAACACATATTACACACTTTCCATTTTATTTTATTTTAATTTCACTCACTTCAAAAACATTTCGTGGAGTCACTTTTATTGCACGGGTAAGACGAAATTGATTGGACAGACTTCCGCAATTTAGAGGTCAAAAATTGAAAACTGGTCGCGCTGAAAAGTATACAACATAAACTGTGGGCACTGCTTCAGCATATAAAGAATTGAGCTGAAATAGAAAGAACATTAAAATATTAAAATTTTTTTTAGTTTGCGAGAATGGAATGATTTTAAAAATAAAGTGTATAATTATTTCATTATTTTTTGGAGATATTTACATTTTGAAGGCACATTTATTTCTGTTTAATTCTTGTCTAACTCCTACGGTTTTTATCTCAGCGAGTAAATGAAGTGAAATGAAAGGGCAGTAGACGGTATGGAAAAGTAGTCATTTTTTATTTAAAATTTTCCACTTTTACTCTTTATTTCAAATGGCCAACTTTACAAAAATGGTTCGTTGACGGCAGTTTTTAATTCAATTTTTCATTTTACGGAACTTGCAGAACACATTACGACGTGGTTTCCTTCCTTACTTGTTTGGATATGTTGACATAAATAATTTGAATTTGTATAAATAACTCTGCAATATATTGAATTATATAATATTTTCGGTTGTAACTATAAGTATATCTACTATATACACATGCATAATTGCCAAAATATTACTCATGCGACACGCCGGGCAGGTATTCAAACTATGCTTTAAAATTAACAAACGAAAACTGGGTAAACTATTCTCAACAAAAACGAAAAGATAGGTATAATGAAATGAAATAAATAGATGAAAATTTGATGAGCATAAAATGCAAATTGAGAACTTTTCATGCAACCTTGGATGAAAATGCAGTTGTTGTTGTTGTTGTTGCTGGTCACTGGAGCAGCATATTTAATTGAAAAAGTTTGACGTCCAACAATTTGCTTTTGACAAAATTGTTTAAAGTGTGCAAAAGGTTGGCGAAGAGGCGAAAAGCAATTGAACAACTCTTTTAGTGCGGAAAAAAATTGTTTAATTTCTTTTTGAGTGCGTAATTATATGGAAAATGCTTTAATTTTTTTAAATATGGAACTAATTTTAATACAGTATTTATTCGAATATCTACTCTTGGAGAAGAAGTTGTAGAGATAAATATTGTTTTAGAGCTTTAGCGCATTAATTTGAATAATAGTAAAAACTGAAAATCTTTAGTCCAGTACTCCTTCTAGGCCTTTATGGGCGTGATACTCCGTTTGGGGGCAAACAAAAATTTAGCTGAACTGCGATAGAAGTCGGAGAGATAGTTCGGCTGCATTATAGAGCAAACAACGCTTGGGGAATAGAGAAAGAGGCGGAAACTCTACTGATGTCTGTAAATAGTCAGATAGTCCGTTGTCCACCTTTTTAGCCTTAGAGGAACTGCTGAGCTTTTGATATCTTCTAATAATGTAACATGGTTGATCGTATTGGAAGCTCTCTCTAGTAGGATAATTTTTGGTTTGAGCCTCGTGCTATCCATATATTATAAATTATTGCTTAAAGTAGGTCACGCAATTATTCGGCCTAAAGAATCGAATTTCAGCGAAGTCATCTTATAAATTATCGCAATCAATAGAACAGTTACAGAAACTCCTTTCTGGCTCATAAATGAAACTTTCTTTTTGATTTTGTTCTGGAATATATTGCGGTAGAACTGTGAAAGCTGAATATGTTTCGGAGGCACGGTCGTATCTCTCGTAGTGGAGCTATTGGTGATGATTGTACCAGAAGGCATCTACCATATGAGCCAACAAATGACTAACCGATGGCGCCAACTGGAGCAATTGCAGCTACAGATGTTATGTTCCGACGCATTCTGGTCTGACACATAGAATGGATGGTATGAGGAAGCTGGATTTTTCCGAATAGTTATCATATTTGGATTTGAGCTGAAGGGGTTGCCAGAGGATATTAAATATTGGGAGTTATCTTGCTTGTTTTTGTCTCTCGGAGTGTAAAAAACCTTTTTTGTACACGCTAAAAGTTACGATTATGTTGCACTTACATAAAAGCAGTTGTGTAGACATAGACTTAGAGAAAGTGTGTTGTTCCCGCGTCGGTAGAGCAGAAGAGATTTAAATGAGCTCCATCAATTGCAAATAATGCCTTGAATAAAGGAGGAATGTGGCCAGCGCCTTTTATTATGTTTTTTGTAATATGATCAACTTAATATAATATTAGTTGCCTGAACGGGGGAGATCGCTGAAAGACCAGGTCATGGTTCGATTATATGTGGTCTGAAGAAACGCTTCATTCAGTATGTTCTGGACAACATCTGGACAACATCAGGATCATGGACAACATTTTGAAAAGCAATTAAGCGATTTTATGCAACTACACTTGACTTTTCCAGTAAATACGAGGGTGGTTAAATAAATATTTAGCTTCACCGCCCGGTGGCGCCACTATAGCAAGAAAAATTTTCTATAGTATGTTTTCGCTTTGATGGCGATATGATTTGATTCTTGTTTTTGGAAGGGAAATCGTGCAGTAAAATTAAGAAGCGCAAAGATGCTGCATACGATGACTCTTCTTCTTTGATACCGACCCTAAGAAATTCGTTTAACGAGGTGTTGCGAAAACCGTTACCACTGAGGATAACGAGACAAAATTCCACGTTCCCGTATTGTCAGACCGTCTATTGAATGTGTGTGAGATAGCTGAGATCGTGAGCGTCTCAAAAGAGAGCGTGGGTCATATCCTTCATGAAATATTGGGAACTCCGGCCAACAATTGCACGCTTCTCGGCAGGGTTTGTCGTTTTTTAAGCGAAATCCAAAGGAGTTTGAGTGTCATTTCGTGAATGTCGATGAATCAGCACTGGTATACACCACAGAGACCAAGCAATGGTCGAAGCAGTAGCCCATACTAGGCGAGCCTGACTCGAAGAAGGCGAATACTGTCTTATCGGCCAAAAAAGGAATGGCCACCGTTTTCTGGTATTCACCATTTGTGATCTTCATTGACTACTTGGATAAGGGCAAACTGGTCATAGGGTTATATTATGCCGAATTATTGGGTTGATTCAATGACGAATCGCAGAAAAAACTTCCGCCATTACCTAATTGTTAGAATTAGGCTACTAACTACTGCCCCATCCAACTTTTTCCAAATTAAATTACTAAATAGCGCAAGTAAGATGCTGTATACAATTTTCGTCCGCATTGGATGCTAACCCCAGTTCTTTTCTTCTCTGTTTCCTTCTCATAAAAAGTTAGCACAATACACAGATTTTCTTCAAAAATATTTTTTTTTTGTCGATATTTTTCGACGTAAGAAATTCAAGAGTTTTATTCCGAATTAAATATTCTTATGCAACTCGTCTTAACACAATTTACTCCTACTTATAATTTGTGGAAGAAAACTTACTATAATTTTCACTTTGATACTCCGAATGGCAACAGAAAATAAATGACGCATTTCCTTGTACCAAACACAAGTCAATAGCTCTTAAATTTGCAACAAAGTAAATCTTACTCGAAGTGAAAGCAGTTTATGCGCACATACGGGTGTATTCTTTTCTGTCAGCAAAAAAGAAAAATAGCACAATTTGCATAGCGCGCAAAGAAGAGGGAGGAAAAAAGTTACACAAGGCGCAAGAAAGTTAATGTATGTAGGCAAAGTACATCAAATAGCGCACACTTACATATACATATGTACATGGGACACATACACACATTGTCGTGGGCATAAACATAATTACACATGTGCCAGCAAAATACTTTATGAGCAGTTTCGCTTTTTTTTTGCACGATTTCCGGCTCTTTTCGCTGACATGACTATTAAAAGTAGTATTATAAAAAAGTATTATATATGTATTTACGTCATTGTAGTTGTTGTTGCTGCTGCTTTTTGCTGTTACTTCTTTTTCTTATCAAACTTTCAGCTCATTTGACAATACATGCACACACATACACGCTCACCCTCACGAGTTTTTGCTGTTGTCGCGTCATTGCCGCCTTACCCACTTCCACCATAACCTTATAATCACCATAAATGTAATCAAATCCGTTTGATGAGAAAGGACATGTGCCACGTTTAAGTACATTAAACAAAAAAAAGAAAAACTGGAAATACCTCTTTATCCTCTATCTCTACTATTTTTAGTGCTTTACTACCAATTATTATTCGCTTTTTTTTAAGTATTTGAGTTCTTCGTTTACTTGTGGTGCTTTTGAGGTAATCAATTTGAATATGTACCATTTTGTGTGTACTTATGGTAATAATGATTTCAGTTTTTTACTTTACTTACTTTACTTTACTTTACTTTTTAGATCTCAGATGGCCTTCTAATTGCATTGAGTGTTTTACAGATTGACCTACGTGTTTAGTAAAAAGGCACTGAGGTCTTCGTATCCGGTGTTTGGAGGTTGAAAAGTTATAGTACGGTTTCGATTTCCATTTCAATTTTTATATAAGAGGCGTCACACCTTGAACATTATTATTTGTGCAAAGTTTTATTCCCATGTATTTGCTGGTGCTTGATTTATATATTGCAAACTAGGAAAATCTGTTTGAATTTGAGATTATGTATTATGGAAAGTAGGCTTTCAACTTCGCTGATATGATTATGTCAAACTTATACCCAGCACCAAAGGCGCTATCGTGGGCGTGGTCCGTTTTCGCCAATTTTTATCTAGCTTTTGTAGTTTGTGAAGTTTGTGACCTTAAACATAAGTTTTTAAACAACAGATGCCCTTCTTCATTATGAGACTCTATAGCAATTTTATGTTTATGTGTTTATTACCATGAGATTACCAGCAAGTAAATTTCACCACACTGTTAGTAGTGCGTTATAGATTATATCGTTGCTAGTTTTAGAAAATTTCAACATAAAAATCTTCATCGAGCAAAGCTATTGCTTTGATGATCGATAGACACAGATTTTATCATACGCTAGATATTGAAATAGACTAAAAGGGAATGAGGGATCGATAACCCATATTCTATTCAATGTTCCTTTAGCTGACCAAAAGCAGAATCAACGGCTATGTAGAGGTGTCGCGTTCGTCTTTCACCAAAGCAACATTCCGGCTCATTCAGCTTGTGAGAAAGAATTACGCTATCAACTAGTCTCCAGTGAATATTTTCTCTTTCCTACACTCATAAAGTGGCTTGCTGGAAGAGAGGGTTCACTCCAATGAGGAGGGAAAAATGGGGAAAAAGATTTTTCGAAGGCTTCAAAGCTTCGCATTATAGAGCCGGTATCGAAATGTTGGAGTACCTTTTTTCTTCCTTCCAGAATAGAATGTGAAATTTATGTCTTTGTGGGGCCTTAGAGTGGCCCTGAACCCTAATCCCTTTAAAACAATATTCCCTCTATGAAGATATTTTACACCACACTTCACCTACAAATTTTGTAACTTGTGCAAAATTGTATGCAAACACAACGGAAAGCAATAAAGCAGGAAAAGCACATGAGGAAATTCAGCAAAAATGCATACAAACACACATGCACATGCATATGTAAACTTGTTTATCACACTAAGTGCAAAGCATATGTGAAATAGTAAACTTAATGAAATTAAGTGATATTTACAAAACAAGCGTATGCGTAATTATACACATTCACATAAGCCAGAAATCGTCCATGAAATATATTTTCGGTAGAAACTGGGCTATGTGAGTGGCAATTTTCGGCAAGTGTTTACAGCAAATAATTGTCATACTTATAGAATGCGAACAAAAATATTGACAACTTGAAAACAGAGTAATACTCGTGTTATATCCTTCTTAAAATTATAAATGTCAGTATTTATTTAACTACACACTGATATTTATTACATATTTATTCATTGCAGATTTACAAGTATTTCAAATGTATTGCTTAAAGAACCAATAAAGAAGCCCTTGAGTACTATGCAAACAATATATGTCGGCACTCATGCATGCTTTAATCTTGCTCTTATTTTATTAAATATTTTGCATATGTCCTACTCAACTAAGTTGCATGGAACTGTGCCTTCTTTTAATGCCTAACTGTCTACAAATGTATATAAGAATCTATGAGATAGTTAACCATATATTAGGGTGGATATAGAATACGGTCTGGTCAGCACTTTAAGACCCATCTTATATATTGATCTGAAATATTTTGATTTTCATATGTTCTTACGCCCCATCTAAGGGGCCATCTTACTCTCTATTAATGCCTCAGAATTTAGGTACAGCGAATTATTGCCTTATAGACTTCCATCAGTCACTAAGATATGGACTAATTTGGTTGTTTGCGAAAAATTCCGAATATTACTTGCTTTCGATCTACAATAAAAGTTGTCTTTATCCATATTTTCAGGCAGTCCGCGGACAAAATTGCACACTCTCTCTCATTGCAGTGTTACTGCTACCCCTCTTTATGAATGAGGAAAAGGATTACCACGGTTTCGTCTATCCATACTTCCTTTTATAAATGTTAATGCCTATAGCCTAGGTTTTGGGTGGACTTTATTTCAAGATCTTTCTGAGTCTATGGCAAAATAGCGTTAAGCTTTTAACTTTGAGAATTTATTCAGGGAGTAAGCCAAAAAGAATCGAATTTCTTATATTCTAGCATTGTTAAACATATATTCGAGAGTATAAAAAATTTTTAATATGGAAAATTTTGTACTAAATGGCGGCTACTTGGTCAATCTTCGGAACCGGCTTTTTCAAGGGAGCTTGGCGGGTTTTTTGAAGATCATAGATCAGCTGTTTCATCATATTTCTGGTAATAGTCATTGTTGTAGCACAATTTGGGTTATATATTTTAGATTCCCATAAAAAGCGATATCTTCAAAAATTTTTGACAAAATCCCTGTAAAAAGTACGAATCGGCAATTATGACTTTATTTAAATCTCAAAGTATCAGACTACCCTAGTTTTAAAAATCCCCTGAACAAATCACAGGCTTACAAATGTGTTACCAAAAATCGTTTGGTCAACAAAAGTCAACAGTAAATTACCACACTTTTGTAAATAGACAATTTTGCTTTGCCTAAGCACATTTAATGCCAGTAAGCTGCTCTGAAAGCGCCGCATGTGCATTAGCACTAGAAGCAGGTATGTTAGCTCTTGCTTAATAAGCGCTTGACAAGCAGAAATATTAATATCTATGTGTATTTGTTTGTGTACACATGTATTTTCGCTTAAATGTGTAAATAAGTTAATTTCAATAAAGTTCGATTTGTTCTCGATTTTACTGTTGTTGTAATAAAATGTGGAATATTTACTTGAAATGATAATTGTCTACAAATTGGCAAATTTAGTAACTAAATGCCGTTGAATTATTTACCCAACAATTAAGCTTGAATATTATTCTGAAGCAAATAGTTGAATGATACAAATTTACTTATAATTACTATATAATTATTAATCATTTGCATTTATTTGCCGTTAAATGTGTATATAAATAGTCAATAAATAATGGAACTAAGCGGAAAAAATCATTTTTTTATTGTTATCATCATGGTCCAGCTAATAGTGAAGCTACCTTGTTTAGTTGTCTCAAAATAGTGAAGTTGCCAGATTGCCGATGGAAGAGAACCCTTATTTTGTTCACTTTATATTCTGAATTCCCCAGCGGTAGAAATTTTATATTGACTAATAGTAGAAAGTAAAATGGTTAATCTTAGATTATTTACAAACTTCCTCAGTATCAATAGCTCCTTTATTTGATTAACTTGGCTCTAGAAAAACCAAAACTCATCGTAACCTACCATCAACACCGTTTTCAAGCCATTTAATTGGACTCGAATATAGTACAAAAAAAATCGGTTTCAAGGCACAGATAAGTTCAAAACTCCAACTCGAAGATTAGAAGTTACTAAATTGATTTTTTTTTTGTTGAATTAACTTCTTGGTAGGTTCTATTCTGTGTTTTTATAGCACCAACAATGAAAATGAGTTGGGTTCATGGTCTTGGAAATATTTCCTCTGATACTATTGACGTTTACAAGATATTTAGGTGTATGTATAGGGACTTATGGACCATTCTTAAATCAATATTAAACAAACTATTTATGGATTACATTCCATTTATTGGTCAAAATGTTTTCCTATAGCAGTGCATTTATGACCTTTCCAAACTTTAAAGATCAGCCGGTCTGGAATCAGAGTGTACTTTTTAGTTGAGGTAGGAATTAATTACCAATTGTATGCTCCTAGGAAACCCATAGAACGGCTCTTGATTGACAAAATCTTTATAAGGGTTATATATGAGATTAAACAATTGACTTTCTATGTTCAGCCAAAGAGTTGGCATAATTGCTCGACCACAAAGGGATCGTTCTGAGTGTAGAGCTGTCAGTGATGCATTAAAACAAGAAATAAATTCTGACAAAGATTGATTCTTTTCTTAAGATATTCGTACTATTTCTTTTTGAGCTCACAATTGTAGTCACTGAGGAATTGTGTAGATATATGTATAGTATAGATAAAAGTATAGTATAGTAAGTATAGATAAAATATGTAAAAGAAAAAGGAATGTTTCGACAGTGTATGTAACAGGACTGTGTAAAAAATACTCCAATTAAATTAATAATTTTCCGAGGAAACCTCACGACGTGATCAGAGAGCAGACCGAAGTAATATCTTAAGTAAAACAAGAAATATGATAAAAACGTGGCCACACCTTTCACCCTTACAATTTCCCGCCGAAATTAAAAACAACAAAAATACACCTGTTTTTTTTTATAACTTTTGAGTATCATGCTCTGCAATTATCTTCATTATAGGTTGCACTGTTATAAAAATATTTCTAAAAACATTACCAGCCTCACAATTTAATCCATAATTGGTTGTTATAATCTCTATAGTCTTTTCTTACTTGGCAGTGCTAATGCTGGGTTTTTACTTTGTCAAATTGAAGGACACTAAATTTATATTAGCACTATTGCTTTTACTTGAGCATCCTTGACTCGACGTTCAAATGGAAAGCTTAACATTTTCAATAAGTGAGTGAAAATTCTTTCATTTATAGTTATACAATTGAAATCACAGCCATTTTTGGAGTAATTAATTTAAAAGCAAAGACTGTCACTAAATTTGGACGTATCAACAAATTAATTGCAGAAATGAATTGCGTAAAAGTTTTGGTAATATTTTCATCACAGCAGTGCATGAAGGTTGTTATTGTTGAGTCCAAGGGCTTTTTTCCAAATATGGTATTGAGTGCAATTAATTTGGTTACTTTATAAATGTAGTGATTTATAAATAATGTACCATATGCTAAATGCCAAAAGCGGTAGCATTTCAAGGCCAATGTTATAAGAACAACATTATGTACCACAAACTAAGTGCAAGTAAACTCCTTTATGCGTATCTCTTTGTTTCTTTCGTTGTGCATATCATTAGTGGTATTACTAATGACTAATGCAATTCACCGCGCACGTCAAACGGTATTAAGTTGCTAATTACGCGGTCGCAAGAAATGTGATTGACTGCCGCAACAGTCAGTGTCAATGAGATTTTCTCTGCCTGCTGCAAATGACATTCATATTCAAAGTTAGTAAATGTCGTATTGTGGCAACTTAGTGCAACTTGTACATTTCTGATATTCTTTTGAATTGATATTCTAATTGAAACTTAGTTATCCACAACGAAGGTTCACTTGGTAGCTTCTGTTATTTGCATACTTATACCCTCAAAATGGAGTATTTATCATTTAGTTTAAATCCACCTTCTACAAAGTCGTTGATGCATAAAAACATTCGTTGAATGCGATGACGAATTTCGGTCCATTTTGAATCCCCCCTCCATTTTGGGGTCTCGTTCTAAATATGAAGAGCTTTGAAGATCCCAGACCTGTATTCAGTGCGTTTTCTCCGGTTTGGTTTTTTATCAATCATAGGATTGATTTATGTTATAGCACTGGAAAGCTTTTTAGTTCCACCTTTGAGTTTCTGTTGTCTCGCCACCACGTTAGCGCAGATATCAAGTTATTTATTTATATGAAAGTAAGGTTTCTGTCTGATCTTGACTTCTTCTGGTCATCTTTTATGATCTTCTTATTAGCATTATTATTAGCTGCCTTCTTATTCAAAATATTGCCTTTTGACTTGACATAATGTATTTTTTTGAATAAAGCTTCAAAAAAGATTTAAAGATTTTGCTTCATTTTCCACCTTGCTCTATCGGCATAGCCATAATGTCGGCACAAATGTTTGTCATTAGTTCATCAATGGTCCAAGGAGTCACTTTTGTAAACTTTGTATTTTGTATAATCCCGAAAAAAGAGCCAGGGGTAGTCAAATCGAGAGATCTGTGTGGTCAGTCAACAACCATCGATATCGATTTCCGTCGACTCGTTCATTTTGTTTGATAAAATATAGTCCAACGACCAATCAGTAGCTCCTTGGTCTTAGAATACCGTTTTCTGGATCTTGAACGGATTTTCTATTTCCTAACGACTATTTGTTGTGTAAAGCGTCACCCTTTTTGTGGCGTTGTTTCGGTGTCAGCTATTTCTGGTTAGAAATGTACTGAATAGAGTATTTTTCTAATCAGTTCAATGGGTTAGTAAATGACCAATGAGTTACGGGCTTCAAATTTGGCAAACTCTGTGGTTAAATATAATTTTCGCATTTCAGTATTTATCTCGGAATGTTGGAATTCTAATCGAAATATTTATAATACTAAATTCCTTCAGTTGTACCAAAATTCACTGGAGAACCTCTCCTCACTTCTTGAAATGGCTGTAAGTCGCGGTATTCATTAATGAGTGGAATTTGCATAAATACTGAATAAAGAGTTGCTGCCACAGTTGACACACGAATATCGCTTGCCAAAGAGGTAGCCATATGACCTTCGGCCTTCTGTTAACAAAGGTACTATTTAAAGCAAGCCCTTAAATGGTTTCCGTGACCTTTCTGCGCATTAGCGAACTGATGCATTTGTGACATAATCATCGCACCACCGATTTCCAACAGTCACCACATACGAACATACAGTGTGGTATACAGAAGTGTAATCTTTCGTGCTTAGTGTTTATGGCAGCAGCAGCTGCTGTCACCTTCTAATGCACTGCATTTGTGAAATTCTGCGTGTTAATAAGCGCAATTACGGCAACTAGTCGCTAATGCGCGGTAGTTGCAGATGAAGTGCGTTCGTGTGTAAGTATGTTAACTGACAATAGCGAACTGCAGCGCACAACAAAACACAGGCACATACACACACACACACACACACACACATAAGCGCTGTTATGTAGCAATGCGCTTGTGTATGAATTTATTTATGAGACTGCTTGTGAGCGCGACAACGCGGTTGTTGCATTGTCATTTCCATACATGTATGTATGTATATTTGTATGCTTGTGTGTATGGATGTGAGTGTTTATGTAATGCGCGAGTCTGTAATTGCAATCACCTTGTGCTGTTTGTTGCGCATGCAAATCCAAATTCTAATATGCACAGTTGTTGTTGTAACTGCTACCGCCTGAAATTATCATTGTGATTCACAGTCATTTAGTTTATTTTAATTAAAAGCTCTAAACACAATCTCCGTGCATTCGCAGCAATTCGCGTGAGGGGCCGCCCTAACACGAGCACATGCTCACTATCGTCGCATATGATTGACATTACGTATACGCCATGGCAAATAATGTAAATTATTTTGAAAACGATTTTTAAGGCGTGTGAATATACACACTCACACACAGACACACACAAACATATCTATTTACGTTTCCGTAGCAATACATGTGACCTTTAGCATTTCGTTTGTGTGTGTGTCTGTGTGTGTGTGTGTGTGGATTGGTGCTGCGTCGCTTCCTGCTTTTGTCTAATGGCGCATACAGCGCAATTATTCACGTTTTACGCATCACAACAAATGATAAATGTCAAAAGTTGAAATCGCAAATAAATGACAAGAGCGCGGACTTTTAATGGTTTGCCGTTAATTCACCTGCATTTCAGCGTTGACAATTAGTTTCGTAACTCAGAGAAAATATTAATTTGTTGAAAAAGGTTATTCTTAATTAAAAGCGCAATATTAAAGATATTGTGCATATGAGTGAAAAGCGGAACCGAATTGTATCCTTTTTTTCGGAATTATCGGTATTTTAAAAGTAAGAAAGTAGAAGGGTTCCCGCCTTTTCTAAATTTGTGAATAAAAACTAAAGATATTAAACAAGCATCTCAAGATGAAAATGTTTGAAAAAACTTACTTTTGAAAGTATTTTCGCAAAGAGTTACCAACTCTCTAAATTTTTTAATTCAAATAATTATTTTTATCTTTTATCTAAAAATATATGTACAGGATGAAAAAAGTCTGCACAACTTTCAAGTTGTCAACAAGTATCACACTAAAGATATTCATTAAGTCTTACAGCCGCAAATATTTTCGATAAGGAGTTAAATAGGTTTCACAAAATAATTTTTTAGTAGTGCTGCCACTTACTTAAAATTTTTTAGTAAATAAGATGGGGTGATAATATTTTTTTATATATCGTGTCAACATATAAAAATATCAGAGAAAAGAAATTTCGTGAACTAAAGGTATTTTTTGAGTAGTGTTACCACTTGCTCAAAAATTCCATACAATTCAAATGATGGAAATAAATTAAATGTCATTATCTCGGCATCCAACTAAATAGATTTAAAATAATTTATATCGGTTTTTGTTTTTAGAAGGGTTGCCAGGTTGATAAATTAGATTGAATAAGCTGATATAATAAATTCAAAATTAAACTTTTTTTTGGCATTTTTGATGTAAATGGAAATATTTGTTGTACGGCCAATACAGTCCATCTACCGACATACACTTTACCAAGCCAATTGTAACAACCCTAGGATATGATATGTGAAATAATGAATAAAACCCTAAACAAAAATGAAAAAAAAAAGAAGTAATTGCCACCACATCTTTTTCAATGTTTATGCCAATATCACAGCATATTTTATAAAGTAAATTTGCTCGAATTTCGGTTAGCTGAGTTTAACATAATTTTTATACCAACTGTCAATCTTGTTTCAGAATTTTGGTATGAAAGGTTGATCATAGGTATAGAATTGGGAAAGTACTATATGATATATATTCGAAAATGCTACGGTAGGAATACGTTGCTAAGCAAGGATTGAGATACCAATGAATCGCATGTCGCAAATATTTGTCAAAACCTTGGCCGGATTCTCGTCTTCTTAAGGTCTCAAATTGGGCAATCTTCCTTTAGTTCCTCACAGTGTAGTCCAGGAAATATGATGCTCTCCTCTCTCAAATTTAATAACTGAAATTTCACTATTTTCTCCTTTAGACCTCCTTATCCAGATGCCCTTAATTATCGAACCATAGCTTCTGTAGGGAAGGTAGGAAATTGGAGGCACTTTTCTGAACACAACTTAATTTAATTTGTAAAGAGGTTACTAGGCACATCAAGCTTAACATACTTTTTCTGTTTTTAAAGAACTGAAACCAGAGTTTTTTAATTCTAGCCGCTTTAACTAACAGTAGAGTTATGCTAAATTCAAATTTAATATTTCTGTGAAAATTCCGTTCATAATTTAAGTGCATATCTAAAGCGTAATATTCAAAATATGCTGTCACTGTTTTGGTAGGTATTTACAAAAAATGTAGGCGAAATAAATTTAAGAATAAAGGGTGTTTCTTTTAGGAACTTAGAACTTGTAAAATTTAGTTTTAGCACTGCTTTCAGTTTTAAAAAAGTAAGGACTGTCTTCGGCATCCTAACCATACCAGACCGAAAAGTTTTCAGAATGTCTTCGAGATTGTATACACCGCAAATATGGCAATTGACCCTGTTTGCATACGCATTAAAAATAATGCATTGAAATAAATACAGACCGGTTTCCAGCAATTTCTCGCATGTAAATATTTCAACCGCGAATTAGGCTTAATTACAATGTATGATTTAATGACTTTGGTGTAAAGCACCAGTGAGCAGGCAACAAAGGAAATAACACATTATGTCAAGGCAGCACCTCCATGCGGCACATTTTCCAACAAACCATCTTTGTAGCACGAATTGCTCATCAAAATGCAAATTTCTTCAACGCCTCGGCAAAATTTAAATTGAAATTAAAATTTTTGTGAGAGAATAAATAAATGATGATGATGTTTTGGTGCCGAAAGGTGTTGCAAATACAACGCGACTCTAATGAATTATAAATTACTGTAAAGGGGCGAGGAGGAATCACAATAATGTTGAAACGCAGCTGGACGAAATAAAAACGGCGCTCTTGTGAGAAGCAGCGAAGGCAGGTGAGACCCTCTGCTAGTATTTTCAACCGTAGAAACCGAAATAGTCAGCAAATCAGCGAAAATGTGCAGTTAAGTGGTAGTGTGTCACAATTTGAGGTGGGAGTAATAATGAATGCTGCAAGAGCTAATAGAGATTACGAACAGCGTATATTCCAAAGCTTGAAATCTGTGGGCAAATCGACCTATATATTTGCATTTTCTTTGCCTTGCCTGCTGTGTTGTTTTTAGGCTGAAATTTAGCTGGCCATTATTAACAGTCTAATCGCAATTTACGCTTCTGCTCAATTTAACGGCAACACCAGCATCTTACACAAAAATAACATTAGCAAAACAAATCGCAAAAGCAAATAAGCCAAGAGTGGTCAACTTAGACAGGATTCAAGTGTGGTTGCTAATAAAAATTAATAAGACGAATAAAGTGAAAGAAGACTAAGGGTGAGAGGTGTAAGAAGCTAGCAAGTTTGGCATAACAAATGCAAGCTACACACCATAAACTGACCAGACATATTTTAGTATATAATTATTTGTAAATATAAATGTGCGTTAGAGAGGCTAAGCTCTGATTCTTTGGCGTCAATGGCTGTTGGTCAGGGCGTATACGCAATATCATAAAACAATTACCATATTGTGAATATAATTAGTTTTTTTTTTGGCACATAATGAAATTTTCTTTAACTCTTATGAAATAAGGTAACACTGCACTAGGTCGTACAATACCTTTCCGTCAAATCAAATTTTGGCTTGACGAAACTTTATATTATTATATAATATATATCTCACATTATATATATAGGGACTTTGGAAATATCTTAACTGATTTGGAACACAATTTTTTTGAAGCGATTTTGAAAATGTTTGAACCACAAATGCCCTAGTATTCTACAGGGTGCCGGGGGAAATAACCCATTGTCAATAAAATTTTGTTAACCAAAAATAGATAATTTCTTAGGATCCATCTCCTAAAATCCAAATCTGTTCTTAAATAAACTTTTTCGAGAAGCCTGAATTTAAATGTATCAAAAAAGATGGTTTTAGTTATTGCAAACTTCCGTAAAACACCAGAATGGTGCCATATATTTTTGTGCACGGTTTGCTATGACAGCTTAAACTCATTGTTAACATCAAACAAAAACATGTTTAAGAATAAACCTTCACGATTTCCATAATGTACGAGTATCTCCCTAATTCACTGATATTTGTGAAATAAAGCAAGACAGAGGCACGTTGAACCTCTTTTTCGGGATATCGCGATGGAGAGAAGGTATGGACCGATTTCGATCAGTTTTACATGGAAACTGGCATATTTTATATATATCTCGATTAAATCGAGGAGCAAAACGAATATACTCTAAATATTATAGACAGATATTCGCTATCTCCTATATAAAAGATATCGTATAAAATGCGTCCGCGTACGTTTAGTAAATTCCGATTACCCCTAAGATGGTCTAATTAGCCTTTGGAAACATATGTGTGCGCTCAGCTTTCTGCTGATGGCTTGCGGCCTTCAAAAAGTCTAAGAATGTATATCCTCTATACTCATGTCCTTCAAGTGAATGTCCTTGAATGCAAGTGATTAACAGTTTCCTTGAATAATCTGCCGTTTCGATGAATCCGCCAAACTTTGAGCAGTGATTGACATTTCTTAGCGCCAAGTTTAGTACTGATTGAATCTAATGAATGTCGCTTGTTGTGCTTTGCAGGAGATTTCTAATTAAATTGGCAACAAAAATAAACGAACGAAGCTAAGAGAAATGACACACGCAAATAAACATGACCTTCAGACGGCTGCGTGCTCTTCATTTGGTCTCTGTTGAATCAGCGTTTATCGACGGAAATGCGGGTATGACGGTGTGCATGACGGTGTTTGTTCACTTGAAACCGAGCTATCAAGCTAAGCGATGAGCCGCCACAAATTGTGAATATAATTTTGTCGCCTCTAATTCTTTTTGAAGGATTAAAGTGTTGAGCGAATCAGAAATAAAGCACAAAGAGATGAGAAATTGAATGAAAGATTAAAATTTACACAAAGACACAACAAACTGCGATGTATCTTGGCAGGACAACAATAGTGGGCGATTGTTGGTTATAAACCACAAGCGATTGTAAACAAAACCGTTAAAAGAAAATACCATAAGCCAATTGCGTTAGTAACAAAGTCCAAGCGAATGAATCTGCAGTAAAAAAGGCAGGTGAGGTGAGAATAGGTAAGGCAATATAATGAATTCTGTGTAACGGTAGAAAATCAAAGTAAAAGAATAATTGTAAGAAGAGTAGTGCAAAGAATAAACAAGAAATTCACAGCTAAACGCCCATTACATTTAATATAAGGCCCTTAGGTTTAGGTAAAAATATTGCCGGAAATGGATATGGAATTATATGCAATTGTAAAAAAACGAAGAAAGAACCCATCAGTTGGCTGAGCAATATAAACTTTTATTTACAATACCTCACTCTCATATCTCTGAAATCCCCCTAAGTCTTTGGCGGGTTTTCTCAGTTATTCATTTGCCGAACAATGTTTTAGGAACAGAGTCGGGAAGAATTTCGACCATTGCTTACACTGGAAACAGCGCGCTCTTAATTCTACTGAGATACATGTTTATCTTCGCTCCGATACAATGGACATTAAAATTAAGTTACAGCTTTGGTTGAAGCAATGCTGTATGTTTCGAAATAATGAACTTATGAAACGGGGAAACGGACTGCGTACTATCTAGACCACGGGCAACATCGTTTTTATAATGATAACTGTAGTCAAGAAGAAGAAGTAGAAATTCGCAGAATAAACGATTCTAGAACTTCCAAAGTAGGGACATAATCAGAAGCCGTGACACACACATCGATTTCGAATAGTAAAAAAGCATACTTGCAGAGTTTTGTAGAACTTTCGCTCTTACTCAGCAGGATTACATAAAATTAAACAGGAAATTAAATATACTGAACGATGTTATATTTTCAAGACATGTTACACGTGAAACAGAAATTAATTAAGTAGGATATCGATCATAAATATAAATTAATCCTAAAGCATTTATTCCTAAAGCTTTAAGGCTTCTATATTTAGCGGCCGCATTTTTCTTAACCCAAGTCTCCTCAGCCTCAACAATGGAACTCACTTGCCCTAGGCTAATCAAATTGCAATAAAACAACACAAGTTAGCTAAATGAAAACATAACAATAATAAAAACAAATATTAAAAGACAAGCAACAAAACGAATACTTGTGGAAATGAAATCAAAGAATGATGGAACGCACACACATACGAAAAATGGAAAAAAAGTAATAAACAAAGGAGGAAACAAGTCAAAGCAAATAAAATAGAATAGAAAAAAAAGTTGAAAGCAATAAAAAAAGAATTATTACATCAGCAGCAGATGCGTGTAAAGTATGTGGTGTGTGTAGTGGTGGCGGAAGCAGATAATCAGACATGTTTTCTTCAGCTACGCGAATAGACTAAGTGAAGTGTGGGTTAGAAATTTATACTCACATTTATAGCACGAAAGAAAATACTAAATAAAAGGCACGTTCATGCAGTTTACTCGTATATTGAAGTATTTGCAACTGGGTGAGATATGGATTCCATCAAACGTTGTTTAGATGAGGTTTGTTTTTACCAAATTTGGTTAATTTGGCATTAGACTATATACCGATTATCAGTTTCAAACGACTCGTTATGCAGTATATATTTAAGCCGAGGTAAAGGCTGTTTAATTCGATGCAAAATAAACATTTCCAGAGAATAAAAGGCGTAGTCATGAAATTCTTTCCAATTTGGTGTTTAAAAGTGATATTAAAGATGCTATGTACAAGAAAAACCGAAAGATCGAATAATTTTTCGTTGAATTGTGCGCAGCATAACAGTTTAGCAAAACACTAATAGCACTAACACCGAAAACGACGCCAATAAGGATTATTTAAGTGAGTCGCAAGAGCGTTTTTGTAAAAACTGGTGTTCAGTTAACAGTAAATCCATTGCTGAAAAAAAATGTAACAATACCAAAGTTAATCTCACAGAGAAGAATAACTTTCGTGCAATTTCTAGCAAGTCAGTTAGCTTCTTCAACACTAAAGACTGGTTCAATAGCTCACTTCTGCAGTTGAATTATTATTACTTAATGGTACATGATTAATGACATCATTTAATGACATTCTCTGTCAAAAGATTTTTCCCAAAAATTTTCATCACTTAGTGAAATATTCCAGTTTTTCCATATGAAACTCAAATCATTTGGTACTCAAGTCATCGGAATTATTTTGATGCCGATTAAGCGTAATTGAATTTGACACTTATAGGATCCAAATAGGAACTAACTTGGGTGGTTAGTCGACTTCCTCGGAAATGTATTAATTTAATTAGAATATTTCTTAAGTAGTCCTGTTACATAGACTTTCGGAAAATGTTTCTTTTATACATACAAAAATTCCATACCTAGTCGTAGTAAATTCTTCGCGACAAACAATGCGAGTCCAATAGAAACAGTATGAGTATCGTAAGTAAGGAAGTTTCGTTTTGCTGCCATTCCTTTGTCATAAGAGTTCCAGATATTAAAGGCATCACTGACAGCTCAACACACAAAACCTGACTCGCTTGTGGTCGAGCGATTATGCCAACTGTAAGACTGGACTTAGAAAGCCGAGGTGTCCAATCTTATGTGTAAATATCACGTAGGCTTCGTTCATCAAAAGCCGCTCTGTGGGATTCCTACGGAATTTAGAACTGGTTATTAATTTCCACCACAACTAAAAAGTACACTATAATTTCCAACCGACTGAATTTTGTAGTTTGGAAAGGTCATAAGTGTACTGCTATGAATAGGAAGACATTTTGACCAATAAATGGAATGTAATCCAAAAATAGTTTTGATGAATGGTAATTTCAGAACATTGCATAAGTACCTTTCAATAAACCAAAGTATCTTGGTAACTTCTTCAAGCGAAGTTTCAATTAAAGAAAATTTCATTCAAGAAGAAATGAAATTGATTTTTGTGGGACTTGAAAGTTTTAGTGATATTATGTTTCATCAAAAAAATTTTGAATTATTTTGTTAGCAGAAAGCTTTTCTCCACTTTGTAAGCGGGGAAGTTTGGAAGAGTTTGGCAAACACTTGTTTCTATTGTTTTAGGACTTGAGATATAACTTGGCAACCAATATGTTTTAAATTAAAACCTACCAATATGCTTGAGATAATCTATTTATTCTATCTGTTCTCTATTATCTATCTATTTTGTATACTCAAGGTATCGGTTAACAAGTAAAAAGGACATACAATTCTCTTCCATGCTTAAAAGCTATTAAGAAAGGGAAGAAACACGACTTCCAAACCATAAAAATTATACACCTTAAAAATTTAAAACCCTGACTAAAAACATGTAGAGAAAGTTGAGCATAAAGCCTAGACAATAACCGCAAAACAAACAACTCTATGAGAGAGAGATAGACCGAGTGAACGAGTTGGCGCACCCACATTCAAGCAACTACCAATATAATGTTGCTGGCTACTGCCTGAAATCTAACTATGTTTGTCTCTAAGTCAAAAACCAGTAGCAGAAACAATAACAACAAGAGTATACATATACATAATGTAATAAAAGGCAAACTTCCGCTTGGCACTCATTGAGCCCATTGAAAGTGAATCTTAAAATGGCGCGCTCAAGTTGAAAACCACACTGCGTGGCGGAAAGGCAAGTGGCGCTAAGCAAACACGGTCACAACTTAGCGTTTGCCCTGCATGCGCACCATAAATACTAAGATTAATCAATTATCCGTAAAAGTGGCGACCCATAAAACGTCGTGGAATACGCGGTGAGGCTGTTGAGCTTCGAAGAACAAGCAAACAAGCACATATCACTTAAGTATGCCTCTGAGTGTGTTTACATGCGTGTAAGACGTACGTTATGCGCGCTAAATAAAATAATATATAAAACGCAATACAATGCGCCTAAAAGTATGTTTATGTGTATTTATGTGCGCTTATCTTGGCCTAAGTATTGGCTTTGCTGACGATTTATGGGTGTGTACGTGTGCACAGGGAGGCCAACGCAAGCACACACATCGAAAACAAACATATACCGTTAAATGGAGGCGCACTCACACATTTATATATATATATATATATATATGTATGTAGTAGATTGGCGTAATATGTGTTATGCGTTTTAACTAAATTCGATCGCACACTGTGTGCCCGCATAAAATGGAATTCTTAATCCCATATTGAAAGGATAATCGCTTGTAGATTATGCGATAAAACTCACTTGAACCTGGAAGTACCGTATAAAGAAAAGCAGAAATGAAACGAGCGCATAAAAAGTGTGAAGTGGAAAGATCGGGCAAGCAACTTCTCGCTCGCTGGCGCGCTGCCGAGTTCAAGACGACATTAATAACGGTATAAGCAAAGGCTCATTGTTGCCATTGTATTAGTATTAGTTCAAGTGAGTACTGGCTAATGGAGAAATTTAATTGTGGTCAGTGAGGTTAAGTGTACTTCATTTACACTGCAAAGTTGGACAATAGTAGGTACTTTTTTATTATGTCGTGGAGAAACGAAAATGTCCTTGATTTTGTGGCGGGCTTTTTAAGTAGAAGGAGCATTGGAAGAAGTTGTGAGTGCGTTGTAATAAAATCTTATTAAAGATTGTATTTGCTATGTCTTCAAAAAGTTTGACTTAAACTAATTTATGAATTGGTGCATATTTGGACTAATTTTGGGGGCGTGGCAGTGGTCCAATTTCGTCCATTTGCAATACTAGCTTCATAGGAGTGCCAGGCAATACATGTATCAAGCATTATTAAAATACCCAAATTTTTACTCAAATTATCGCTTACACGGACGGGCGGACGGACGGACAGACAGACATCCGGAATTGAATTCACCTTGTAAATGTGTTCATTTTGATACACATAAACATTTCGATTACTTTTGATGTTCTGATGATGATCGATGTTACAGATAACCCGTATTTGAGCAGAAATATGTGCAAAATGCTGCAAGAGTATAAAAATTAAACATGGTTAAAATTTTATGTCGAAAAGTTTAAAGAACTAAGTCAATTCAAGCAAAGAGACTCGCATTTCTTTTTTTATATTTATATTTCTGAATCTTTGGATATTTTGTATTAATTTTACTCGTATGATTATGCTCACTAATATTTTCTAAAGAGCAAAAATGTCAAAGAGAACAAGAAAACAACTATCTCTCCAAGTAATTAAAGATACTAATTTTAAATTTCACAATTGAAGCAATGCTGGCAGCGCATGCCTTAATATACCTCATTTTATTATCGAAATATTGAGGCAGGGAAACATTTAGAAAACTAAATCTTTTCTAAATTTATTAAAGCTAAGCTTCTTGTATCTAAAATATTTTCTTCTCCGCAATAAATCTCCGCAAAGTATTAAAGAGCGCACCCATTTTCCTTCAAAAGCCTCAGATTTCTTCCTGGTAGACAAGGGTATGCTGATCATATCTGTATATCGGGAAGATGACCAGTCCAGCGATCACCCGTTGACATTCTACGGCGAGGGCGCAGTTAAAAATTATTAATCTCTGTAAAAATATTTTAACTCACCACACTTCAGGCTTTTGACTTCAAACAACCCTGATTCTGAATATGTGACGTTTCTCCATTACGTCATTGGAAAGATTTGGTTGATTTGGAGTGGTTGATTTAAACAAGCATCAGGGGATTACCAGACTGGATAGAATCGGTTCAAACTGACGCTGATATATTTGAGTATCTTGAATAATAATAGTGATACTCTACTCTAGTATAATAGTATAATACTCCGCCTTAGAGACACCAAATGTCAAATATTTATGAAAACGGTTACTAACTCACCAATCTCCCTTATAAGGAATATATTGATATCCACTCGCTCGGTTAACTTTTATGTGGATATCTAAGTAATTTAACAAGAGTATTTAATGATCGGTTTTTCCGTCCTCTCTTACTCCGCCCGGAGTCCCTCCTCTTTATCTATTCTCTTCGATGAACCATATTATGAAAATTTTTATTACAAATAGTTGTTGGAGAATTTATATAAATAATTCGTTGTCATAAAACTATTGCGGCATCATTAGCACATTTTTTGTATCTTCAAACCCCAAAAGACAACAAAATTTTACTTATCACTTCATCACTTCATTTTATCACGTAAACAACACGCACTAACAAACAAAAAAAAACACTACCAGTAATAAAGAGAAACCATCAAACAACATAACATTAGCATATAATATATCGCGAGCAAAATTTATTCAAAAAACACAAATTCAATACAAAGCTGACTAACTGACTGTAAAAGTACACGAATATTTGCTTATACAGTTAGTTAGTCACTCAGTCACGCAGTCACTCCGTCATTGACGCTATGGTCGGCATTATAGCATGGCATTTATTTGCTGATTTTCACTTTTGTCGCCACAAAGCAAAAGTGAGCAAATTGCTGAAATTGTGAATGGTGAAAAAAACCCAATTTTTTTTTATATTGTATAATAAAGTGTCGTTTGCTTGCCTGAAATTCCTGTTAGTCTGTGTTATTTCAGTTGTTTTGCATTTTTCTATGTCATTGCACAGCTTTCCACTTCGTCAACGGCCTGCGAGCGAGTGTGGCCATTTGCTCGCATTTGGGGTTAGGGTTGCTGGGGCGTATGAGTGATTTCCATTTCCATTCAAATGCTCCGGTCATTTGCCGTTCACAAACTCACATATAAGCAAACCTATATTGCACATCGATTGTTTATCGTAGTAAAATATATAAATATTAATTTGTTTGTATTTAATCTCCTAAAACTCTGCATATTGGTTGAATTTTAGTTTTAGTATATTGAAGCTAATGAAATTTATTCATAAATTCTGAGAAAAATAATATTGATATATAAACATTTAATATTGTATACTATTTTTGAAAAGTGAATTGATTTTGAAAATCACAACTAATATGTGAAAAAAGATTTGTCTGTATAATATTTTAATATATAGTTTTAATGATAATCATCACCTGGCTTGCTAGAAATTTAAATGGCTAAGCACCTTGCTCATTATTTGCGGGAAAATGTGGTAATTCTCCACTACATAAACCAAAAGAAATGTAAGGAAAATGGGAAAAATTCCGAACAATTAGCGTCACATGAAACAGTCGTGTTCATATATATAAGGTTTTGTGCTTTGGGCTTGAATATTTTTTTATAAAACTGAATAGTTTTTGAAAATTTTGGTTTGATTATTGTTTTTGATTATAAATTAATAATTAAAGGTCCCTGTAACTTCTGATATTTTAAAATTATCATTCATTCAGAAAATGTTTGATTCATGAGATTCTATTGTTATAAGCAATTGAAGTGAGTAGCTTTCCTTCAGACCGAGAGTTTTTTTCAAACGTGTTTTTCTCCGAACAACCTGTTTTGAAACTGCGAACACGTTAGTTTGAGAAGTTTTCATACCAATCGTTTGAAGCGGCTATTTTCTACATGGTATTACACGCTATATGAACTTAAAATCGGATTTATTATTATCCAAAAATTTTTTTTTTCTATTGCAAAAAGAGTTAAAAAAATGATAAAATATCGTGTTTTTTGTTTACTCCAGCAAAAAATTCAGTTTCATATTTTTTGATAGATAGAGGAGCATAAAATAGAAGTAAATTCCAGCCTTTTTGATTTCAGATGGAAACTGCGGCTTCCTGAAAGTATGCAAAATGCTCAGTCTGATTGTAACCTAGGATATGAACACGCTAACATTTTTCAAAGAAATTCTTCAAAAATATTGTAGATGTACTAAAGTATATGTATAAAATGTTCTTAAAGTTTCAATAAATTATAATTACATACTTTTTATTCACAAAAATAATATAAACTGTATTTTGAACCATGCCTCATTCAAATGTTTTTCTGCAGTCTTGAAAGGCTCTACGCCTCTGAATATTAACCCTTGAAATTAATTTTTTGTTCGATTCAACAACAATAAACTTGACCTTGGTGAATATTTAAACCATTTTAAGACTAAAATTTATTGGAATAGAACCAACTACTACTTTTGACTAACTACTTCTTTTGCAACAGTCAAGAAAATTGCGTAAGTTATTCACTAACTAAGCTAAAGCATTTCGGTTAAATTACGTTCTCCTTACATCACAAACTAGAGTTTAAGGTTTAGCGCTTATTAGTAGCTGTCGAGTGTTCTAATTGGGCTGCTAAAGAAACTCTGAGTTGATTGTTTGTTTTCTTGTATACATATATATACTATGATAAACTATCCAGGCAGTCAACAAAGAAATTTCAACGCTAAGTCAAAATTATGCTACAGAACAGGGTTGCATTTCCGTAAACACCAAAAAATGTGGTGTTTAAATCGAGTTTAGGGGTCTTTCCCTTATCAAAAATTATGAGCTTGTAAGTAGACTTTAATGCTAAATACTAAAAATGTTGGGAAACTTGAGTTTATGGTGAAAAGTGAGCGTATTATTAACGACTGAGACTGAAGAGTGAACATACAACATTCATTCTTTCAATGGATTCAATGTACTTAACTTATTTATTGTGTTTGTGATTTAGCAACTTAATAAGAGCTAACTTCAAAGCTTTAAAGGAGACGTGTCTAGAATTACTGAACATTTTAAAGTTGTAAACCTGGACTTGGAACGAAAAAAGCTAGTCTAGAGTGTGTAAAAGAGGAGGTTTGATAAAACATTTATTTTCGGATTTCCCTTATTATACTCTCGCAACATGTTGCTACAGAGTACATTAGTTTTATTCACCTAACGGTTGTTTGTAACACCTAGAACTAAACGAGTTAGATATAGACATATATATATATATAAATGATCAGGATGAAAAGACGAGTGGAAATCCTAGTGACTGTCTGTTCGTCCGCCCGTCCGCCGTGCAAGCGATAAGTTGTGTAAAATTAAGATATTTTGATGAAACTTGGTACACGTGTTCTTTGTCACCGTAAGACGCTTGGTGTTGCAGATGGGCGTAATTAGACTTCTGCCACGCCCACAAAATACTATTAATAGAAAACAGATAAAGTGTTATAACTAAGCAGCAAATTAAGGTATAAATGTGTTATTTGGTATAGAGGATCCTAGTAGGGTGGGTCATCAGTGGGCAAAAATTCTTGTAAAAGTGGACATGGCGCCGCCCCCAAAAGGTTTTATATATATATATATCAGGAACTGTCAAAGCCATATCAATGAAACTTGCTCCGATTAAGTTTTTCTAGCAGCTCTTTATATACTGAGAAAGTTAGTGAAATCTGATGAATCTGAAAAACCGCGCCCACCTCCCATACAAAAGTTATGTTTAAAACTACTAAAAGTGTGATAACTCACTGAAGGAACACGGTAGGAACATTAAATCTTGCAGAAGATATGATTGGGAAGGGTTGCATAGGAATCCGTGTAAAGTTTTGATGATGGGAGTGGCACCGCCCACTTTTAGGAGAAATCCAATATCTCAAGAACGCCTTAACCGAACTACTTTACTACATGACATTTTATTTGCATTCCCATGTCACATTGTGAAAAAGGATGAAATCGGATAAAAACAAATCGAGCAGCAATTAAGATATGAAACTTTGTACAAATAGTGCCTTGAGGATATTTCATCTTATGCGTAAAAATAGACGAAATCGGAATATAACTTTTCAAGCCACCAGATACCCAATATTAGGACCTCAGTACCTCATTTGACTTTTTATCGAAAATATCGGGAAATATGTAAGATATTGTAATCATATTCGAGGATTATCTTTCCATGATAATAGCGTACTATGGTATCAAAAATGGGGAAAATCGGGTAAACACTTCCCTTAGTCCCCATATACCTGATATACAGATTTTCAACCTTCCTGTTGACTTTATACCATATATAACGGTAAATATGTAAGATACTTTTGCAAAATTAAGTGAACGTGTAATATTGGATATACCATAGTTTACTGCCCAAAATGTGTGAAATCGGTTAACGAATTATCCCAGCTCCCATATACTACATATAATGATTTTCGTTATTCTAGCAGACTTTATGTCGAATATGTCGGTTACTGTGTGAGTTACCTTCACAAAATTGGGTAAAAATATGTTTGGTAATATACTTGAATAATGAAAAAAGTTAATGTGATGAGTGTAGATCTTCCTCTGTCCCAAAAATTCCCGATATAAGAATTCCCGACTTTCCATTTGACTTTAAACCGCTTATGTTGGTCAATATGTGTGATATTTTAATGAAATTAAGTGGATATGTTTTCTTAAACACAATGTGAATGCGCGCGAAATATGAAAGAAATCGGTCTAGTTCATGGTCTAAGCCGCTTATTCCCAATATTATGATTTGCTTTTCTCTGGCTAACTTTTTCCTCATTTATATCTAATATATTTATTAAGCCACTTTGGTTGAATTTATATCGCATATATCACTTTTCAGTTAATTTGGTAGATTCTACTATAAATATCTCGGACCCAAAGCGAAATATAGTAATGAAAGTACTTGAGTCTATGGCCTCTAATATAGGTTAATAAGATACCAAATATGATGCAATCCATTGATAATGTCGTCGAATAAAAAATGTTGAATATGAATGTTTTCATATAAAGTTATGCCAGCACCTGAAACCATTTCCCCGCCTCTGATCTTTGCACATTGTGAGAGTATAAAATGTTCGGTTACAACCGAACTTAGGCCTTTATAATTATTTTTTTTTCAGTTATACGATATAAAAAAGGTAGTAATAGCCTCACATATTCTACCTTGGTAGCATTCAAAATGCATGCTGAATTTTTTCTCGAACTCAAAATATTGCGCAATATTCCAGCATTTTACTTAATTGAATATAAACTTTATTAAATAAAAATGCATTCAGTTTTGTTTAATTAGGAAAATTATAAATTCCTCTATTGGTGTCGATGTCGGAAAATGTGTCTGTTATGGATTTTGCAAATTAAATTAAAATAATAAACACAAATTAATTTTCTATAATTATTCCGATTATAAAAAATTACTTTCGCTCAACACGTTTTCGTGGTTAAACATCCAATATGTGGCAAAAACTCGGTGTGGCTGCCATATATTGGCAAAACACGCCTCTGCTATGTACAAGCTCTGCATTTAAACAGCCATATAACCGAGTTCGGATGTGCGGCGTCGACGCTGCAGCAGTAGTAGTTAGTAGTAGACTAAATCATTTCGTATGCAAATTAGTCCTTCCACGTTAATGAACCAAAGTACACGCAAAGGATTAATTTTATAGGTAACACTATGGTGAGGGTGCGCTTGTATAGAGCGCTACAAATGCACATATATAACATACATATCTACACTAAAGCCACTACAGAATGCTATGTCATAGCGCGCGCGCAAATATATACATTTATATTTCCATACAAACATACTTCTAAAAAGTGGAACAGATCTGGCAGTTGAAATTACAGATCGACAAAGCTGCTGCTAATAGAGTGGGAAATGTGGAAGCGTCGAGCTTTAATAAAACACAAACTTATATTTATCGCTTTATTTGACTTACAAACACATATGTATATGTATACATATTTGGGGTAAACGCTCTTAGCGCTCTTGTTGGTCGCGTGGAGCATGTTCAACCATTTAATTAGCCAAAGCCAATTATTTATTTAACCTACCTTTATTTAACCTAAATATATTTATGTATATGTATATACTTATACATTTAGACAACTTAAATATTATCAGCAGCTAAAAACATATTTTGAAACTGAGTTCCATTTCATTAAATATTTTCACTTAACATTCCTTTCCAGAGTTACATACATACATGTGTTATACAAGTTAGTACTTATTCACTGACCGCCTGAATGTATGCTACAATTTTCAGTAATTCTGGCGCGGAACTGAAGAGTGATGAATCAGACAAAAAATTCTGTTTTATTTCATTTTGCCACATCACTATGCATTAAAATACATCTATATTCATATCACATCTTATCGGTTCAAATTGCAACATATTGTACCATATCGTATGACGACAGATCATTTCAATACAATTTAGAGGAACTTCATTTCATAAAAAATTTTGCATGTCACTAAAGTGTAAAAAAGGCCTTAATATCACCAAATCAACTCATACTCTATTACTTTACATCACATTAGACCACTGCAAATACATTCAGTAATATGTCGAGTTGATGTCTGTTAAACTGAGGTTAGCATGTAAAATGCGTACCTGTGGTGCGTATCATTTCAATAATTTTTTTCTGTTATTAAATTTTTTTTTTTGTAATTTATAATGGTATTTTTGTTAGTTTTCATAGTGTGATGTGATGTTACATCATGTGATATAAATGCAAATTAAGTTAATTCGTTATGAAAAAGCTCCATATGGCCATAATAGGTGAGCAATGGACTATGTTTTCAACTCTCCTGTAATTTTAAATATATATTTTGATTATTTATGATAATGTGATGTGATCACATATTTTGTAGTGAGTTTGTTGCAGTTAGATGAGTTGTAATGTGATTTAATCATCTATGATATAAGGCAATAAACAATAATGACATTCATAACTGGAATGTCTATTTTTTCTTTACTTTAAAGAGATAAGAATTGATTAAGTGATTTCAGTTAATATGATGCGTTGTTATATCATACGATGTGCGCATGATTAATTTTACATGGTTATTTTATGAAAAAACTTACATTTTCAAAATTGTGTGTAGCATATACTCAATTTCATAATATTGTCAGCATGTTTGACATATACCTGATATTTTATAGTGGTATGCATTTGATGTGATAACGTGTGATGTGATTAATTTCGCATTTACTACGATGGGATTACTCACATAATCGACTGTACTATTATTTATTTTTTTAGTAAGTATTTATTATTTCTAAAAAAATCAGTTTAATGGTTGTGGTTTCTACGGTTTGATACGACGTCAGGTGATAAAATATCATTTGATACCCTTATGATATGACGATATGATATTATGAAAATGTTTACATTTCTTAAATAAAATATTTGGCATTTAGTCACATATGTATGCAATTTGACATGTTGTTGAAGTGATGTGATATAAACTGTTTTACTACTTACCTATGATGTGATTCGGTATGTGCATGTGATATGATATTTTTTCAATATCAATAACAAAAAAAAAAAGAAATAAGTATGCGGTACCCCACATTACATATGAAAGAAAATCATAATTATTAAATTTTTATAGGATATCAATTTTTTTTTGTGAAAAAACAAGTCATAACCTGAAGAATGAAGTGATATAGATACATCAGATCTATGACTGCTTTTATCCTTCCACATTTTCACAGTTTATTGTCAGTTTAGTTGGTTTCTCACACTTTTCAAACAATGCAACTACCCAAAGAAAAATAAAGACGGTGAATGAATCCAATTCTACCCTTAGACTCACTCAGTCACGAGTCGCTATATCCTCGGGAAATTAAGTTTTACGAGCAACAAAAATATTTTAATGATATGGCAAATGTGCCATGAGACCCAGAAAAAATAAAAAATTAAAATCAAAATGAAATACATAGACTTGCCTAGTAGCCGAAAGTAGGTGCCGAATAGAAGTTTTTTATCATGTGGCGAAGCCGGTGAAACACCTCTAGTACTAGGTAGAATGAGGGAAAAGGCTGTGCAAGAAATATGTGTACGCTCGAACACATTAACATGCTTAGACTCTACACACAGTGCATACGAACATCCAAAAAATTACTTGAAAGACATGCCAGGCAATTTTTTCTTCTCAGCCGTTAGCGCAAGAAAGTATGCTATGAAAAATAGACGGCCCAATACTTTCGACTTTGGCTCCCGCTGTGTAGGGTTTTTTATACACCGTGCTTATGGCGAGTAGGCGACCAGTATGCTAGTGTATATGTATATATGTGAGATAGCTGCGCCATTGTCGGCTGCAGGCGTCCAAGCATTTGATACACCAACACACACGTACCAATGCTTGTGCATTGTGTATGTGTTGGGGTTTTGAAAAAATATGTCGCACTAGGAAGTCGTATATTTTGCAACAGCAACACCAGGCCGTCTACACACACACACACACACACGGGCCAACATGTGTTTGGGTGTGCGTTTTTGCGCTGTGGCAACGCTAGTGGCAGCTGCAACGACCCCATTGGCGCTAACGGAAGCCGCCGAGTTGATAACGAAATTAATAAAAAACGACAGCAAATGTACAGCGAAGATGCCTGGATGAATGCAAGTATGTGTGAGTGTGTGTGTGTGTAAATGAAAATGTGAATTTTTGAATGAAAAATGCGAAAAAATTAAAAAAAAAAACGAGAAAGATCAGTAAAAAGAGAAAAAAGCACAATGGTTTCGCTGTCTTTTTCTATACAGTTATATGTTATTTCTATGTATATATATGCTATGTATGTGCATGTGTTCATTTATGACTTTGTGTGTTTGTGGCGCTTTTAGCAGAGGCGTTAAAATTTCTGCGCTCAAAATATGCAAAGTTGAATGGCATTTGACTTTCTGCGCTGCAGCGCCGTAAGTGCCTGTGCGACAGAGTGCTCAGACACTTTTCCGTTGCACATAAATTCTCAAAACTGATTGCAGCGATTTAAGCCAATATTTTCTTTGTACCATAAATATTTAAAGAATTGTTATTAAGACTTTTGGTATTCCACTGAAATATTCTGCGCAAATCAAGTTGAATATATAAATGCATTTTAGTTAAGCTATATTAAGTAGCTGGTTTTCCTGTGTCAAGTAAATTAATAAGGAAAATCTGGGTGATATTTTTGATAACCTCATCACCTCGCCTCCACCTCATTTCATAAGCTTTGATGTAATTTTTTATTGCCCCTTATGTGTATTAAATCTATAGTATTATAAAATCCAACCTATACTACTAAGGGTTAGAGGTCGAGAACTAACATTGTGGGTAGCAAAAAATAAAGTTTAGCTCATGTGAGTCTGTAAGAGCTTCCTCGGAAGAACTCATGACATCATACCCATTGTATTAAATCCAGTATAGTCTTTTGCAGCTGTTGCTATTGGAGTTCGAAATCGATATTACGGGTTAGTACGGTCGATATTACGGTCGTAACCAACCAACCAACATTTATTATATTTTCATGTTTTTCGAAGTTGAAAAATAAATTGAGAAATATTGACACTGTACAATTTTTATATATCTTGGTTTGTGTTCGCGTGGATCTCTGTTTGCAACTTTATGTATTATATCTAGGACTATTCAACGAAATCTTTGGTTGTCACTGAGCTCAGTCCTACTGCGTAAAATCTTATTGTATAAGGACAAGATTTTGCTCAAACTTAACCTTTAAAGCCTTAGTCAGACCGTTTATTCCATCGTAGGCTCATTTGTTTAGACTCAGAGATATACTTCGGGTGCATTCAGCGCGAACACTTCTTCTGAATCTAAATCGCTCCGGGTGTCTCCTTTCCAACATTAATTTGGTACGTATATTAGTTGCCTACCGAAATAGTTTAGCTCAATAGATGGGAATGTTTGATCATGGGGTGTATACAAGGACGGACTCAGATTTCTATCCTATTCGAACAACTCTGCAGAGCTCCTCAAAATTATTTAGGTCTAAAGTTTAGCCTACAAGAACAGCAACTATAACAACAATTTAATATTCCTGAACGTATCATTATTCCACTATATCATTGTCATAACAGCTTAGTTCCAACTTCATTCTCTCAATCCAATGGCACGGCGAATTATTTGAAAGAGCTTCACTAGCTTAACACTTTATATACGGTCCAGTAAAGAAACTAAAATGTACTCTATGAGCTTAAATTTTTACTAACGGTATGTTATTTGACAGAACTTTCCAATGTGGATCTTGATGTTCTATTGATTATGGAGGGTCTCACAAGTTCTAAGTTAACACATTGCTTGAAATTCTTTCATTTATAATTTCTCAATCCCTCAAGCAATCTAACCCGAAGTGAGGAAATACAAATCAGACATGTGTGGTGTGGTGAGTAAGTTATTGCACTCCTTATAAAGGATGGAAAGAGTATGGGAGAAAGTTTATGAGAACGATAAGAGCGTGTCATAATGGATTCAGTTAGGTTACATTTGGCGACAATGGACGAGGTGTGTTTAAATTCACCTCTTACGTAAGAAAACAAAAACTCGTAAAGTGAAAATTTGATGCTCTTATTAAAAACTTTTTAAGCGGCATGCTATTTTTGTAGCATATGAAGTGTGAAATGATATGATATTATGATATCATTAAAGGTTAGAACAAAATTGAGCACGAATTCTCATCTAAAGTAAGCTGCCTTTTCCCAACAATTATCCTTTATATGGTATTGGCGGTCTTTGATTTGCCACTTAACTGCTTCTTATATTTGAGCTTTGCTCTCTTGCCCAAAAATTACATGAGAAAGTAACAACAAAGTTTGCACAGTTAAATTCAAGACAACAGAGTAAGTACATATCTCATTAAAGCGATATAACCACTTGCTATTCTATATCTATGTAATTAAGCCAGTTCAAGTGACTTATGTTAGTTGATTGTTAGATTCGCTACTATGCAAATATACATCAATTGATTTTATTTTCACGTTATTATAGTGTTATATTTCTGAGAGTAAAAACACCGAAGGAAAATACCGAAACAAAGAGTTCAAATATTTTTGAAAAATTTTAGTAGATATTAAACTGTTTTCCCTTAATACATTTTGAATGCGCGTACTATTAGGTATTCTTAGAAAAAACCCGAACAAGTCACTATATCTTATCAAATTTAATACACAAATTTTATTTCCAGTGCCAAAAGTAATGTCATTTTAAGTATTTGAATATTGTGTTGACATTTCCTTCAACTGCTGTTAACGAAAAATAACAACAAATGCAACAACATAGCGTGTCACGGCAACGCTAGTGTCTTACGAACCGTCATTTTGTGGTTGCTTTTCTTGCAAATTGTTATCTTCAGCAAACCCGCCCCACTAGGAGGGCGCTAGCCGAGCAATAAATCTCTTCAAATTACCGGCGTGCACGTGTCATTTGAATACGCCACATTCATATTTCAAAAATTACTTACCATTTGTTTGCATTTTCCACAATTTCATCTTCATTTTTTATATTATTTTTGTTTTTGCGTTTTTTTCTGAAACTCACTATCCCACATTGTTTATGCAATGAAAATGAACAGCTTAGCATTTGAAAGCTTGTTTAGATTGTCCATTCGTGTGTGTGTCGGTTTAGGTTTTTTTTTGTTTTTTTTTTTAAGTTATTCAATGATTTTTTTACTTTTGGTTTTGTGCAATATTTTTTTTGTTGCGACTTTTTGTGCAGTACATGTTTCACTCAAAATAATTATTCATGTCAGGCTCATTTAATTTCATGTTGCCGTGTCGGCTGCTCCTAGCAGCATGTTGTTATTGCTCCTTCTGGACACGATGCTTTTGTCTGGCAGCATTTTGAGCCGTTGGACAATTATTTCTTAGCTCGACTTGCTAAATTTAGCAAGAAAAATTACGTTATTGTTGTTGTTGCTTTTTGGTTTTTAATGACACAATGTAGGGCTGCTGACGACTAACAAATTGTGACGATAAACAGCAGTGGTCTTGTCAAGTACGTGGCCGTTCTTACAGTTGACAAAATAACAAATTTTCAAAAAAGTTGCACCTTCCAGTGAACAAAAAAGTACAAACTAATTGGAGATTGTGGAAAGAAATGTTATTTCTCTGCAGCTATTTTTTGAAACCTGAAATATTATTGCAATTACTGTATGAATACATAACTGATAAGATCCAGCACACTTAACCAGGTTTCGACCTCCTCGACCTCTAATTAGGTATTTTAGCCGTGGAAATGTATTTTTAGAAACCTTTGTAACCCTTAATGTCAGATAATAACACAGATCATATGGTACGTATGATAACAGATGGTACGAGGAGTAAGTTCAAGTAGTTTGTTATTCACATTAAATCCCAGCATCATTGATGATCCAAGATTTCTTTCAGTTCGCCATGCGAAAGCAAGAGGTATGTATAAAAGGCAACGATTTCGAAATTGACTGGTGCTACTCCAACCAAGTCCATCCATATTCGAATATAGAAGGGTATGGTGTGGTTCTAATAGGTTTTATTTATATAACTAACAAACAACTAAATCAATATAAACCAAATTTGCAGGATGTTTCTTCAAGCATTTCAACATGCATTTTTAAAATTAGTGAATTCTTATAATAATCACACCCACCCCCTTACAAACGTTATATTGAAAACTACTAAAGTGCGTTCACTCGTTACAGAAAATCGTCGGAAGAATTAAATTAAAAAAAAAAAAAAAGATGCGACTGCATGTAAAGCGGTACAAACAATTGCACAATGGGCACGACAACACCAACTTTTAGGTGAAATCCTATACACGTATCTGAGCAACCACTCTGAACTACTCGACCAATTTCAACTAAATTTGGTAGCGCCAATGAATATATCGGAAAGGAACATTGCCCTAATGGTATCTTTAAGAAGCAACACATTTGCTATAAATCGTCAAGCCCTTAGATTCCAAATATGTGGACCTCAGTGCGTATGTCTGACTTTTTACCGTAATTATCGGTTAATTTGTGTCTTAACTTTTTTTAATTTTGTCTTAACAAACTTCAGATGAAGTCTTTTCTCGATAATAATATGCCTTTGTGCCAAAAAGGGATAACGTTTATTCAATTCCTTCCCTAGCCCCCATATACATAATTTAAGGATTTCGGAACTTCTGGTTATCTTTGTACCTTATATGTCGGTAAATGTATGAGATATCTTAGTAAAAGCAAGTAAACGTACAATCTTGTATATGGTATAGTTTGATGAGGTAAATGTGTGAAATCGGTCCGCAAAGTACCTCAACCATATAATGATTGTATGTTAACTTAATAAAATTATTTGGAAACATGCTCTCGAGCAAACTCTAGTTTAATGCCAGAAGTAATTGCAAGGGGATTTCTAAACAGCGTAGTTTAACGCTGATTATGTACGAAATCGGTCTAGACTTTGGTCCAGCCTCAGATCCCTAATCCGCTCATCGCTCTTTGTGACTTGTTTCTATTCCTTCCTTCAAGGAATTCCTTCATTGTAACACCAATATTATAAATAAAGTAATCTGCATTGGGTAGTTTGATTTTAATATAAATAAAATAAAATGAACTAATTGAATTAAGTGAGTATATGATCTATAATATAAGTTAATAGTATGGCAAATATGACAAAAAATTCATTCACGATTTTGCCGCAGAATGAATGAATTCATAAGGAAGCATCTTTTAATAAAAAGTTTTATCAACACCTGAAAATATTTACCTACCTTTGCTCCTTGCAGAATGTGAGATTATGAAAGGTACGATTACTTCCGAACTTACCCCTTCTTTACTTGTTATTGAATATAATAAATATACCTCGTACCATTGACGAGCGCAAGGCTACAACATTGAAGCTGCTCAAATAAGTAATGAAAGCGGTACGAGCAATTATTCATGTAGATTCTAAAGAGCCAAGATAAACCAAGATATTGGAAATAAAAAGGCGGTCACTTTTTTAGAAGTACTTCGAAGTTATTCGAAGTTATTCGAAATTCACCTTGTGACATTAGAGATGCCGCACCCTGTATTATATTTAATAACAACACTTTTGCACGAAAAATTGAAGCAATTTAAAGCGTTTGGTCAATGTAATATCAAATATGTTGAGTTGAAGAAATATTATTGAAAACATTTGTACAATGTAGATACCAATTTAGTATTTTAAATTATGAGAACAACTGTTTATAAAACACTCCCGGCACTTATAGTCACGTGTGAAAGCACGCGGATTGGATTTGAGTTAAAAACCATGAAAATTAAAGGTGGATTGGTGTGTATGAGCCTAAACAGTACGCTAATTTGTTAGATCTAGCACATCTGCTTAACACCGGAAATCCATACCAATCAAAAAAAATATTTATATGAATACAGCAATATGTTGCTTGTGAAGTAAAATGCGAAATTCTGTTAGGTCCACTTATAGATTTTGGTGCCTATGGAAAACATTTGCGACATGTAGAACAGTGTTCGAAATTCATGTAACATTTTGCTGACTCAAAGAAACTTAAATGGATTCTACTGGTTGAGTTCTTATTAAATTTATTGTGCTGCACGTCAATCCACCGTTTCTTTTTTCAGCTTTGGTAAATTTTTCACAATTTTCTATACATTTCCTAAGTAAAATATTAACCATTAATTATAGTTGAGCCTGCTTATATTTATATCTGATATGTTTTTAGGCTATTAGCTAATTGATTGTGATTACATGTAATACTTTGGATATGATTTTGCAGTTGCGTAATCACTTACTCATACCAATTTACAAAATTTTACGCTTCCGACAAAGAGTAAAAACTCAACTGACTCAACTGGGTTTGTTGCGCAAACAAGTCCACGCTTGACGTCAAATCTACACATAGTCATAAAAAGAAGCGCGGTTGTGTATATAGCTGTGCGTATGCATTTACATATATATATATGTGTGCGTGTATGTGTGTTGTTCTCACCACTTCCTGTCACACATATCACAACCGATGAGTCCACTGACTAAGTGATAAAAATCGACTCATTTTTCACAAAATTTCATAACGTAAATGTGCAAATATATACATATATACATATGTATATTTATAAAGCATATATATGCGTGTTACAGAAAATTAAAAAAAAAAAGATGAAATAAAGTAAAATTTGCAGAAAAATGTGGCACAAATTCATGTAGGGTTTTTTCATGTGCCCTTCCTGATTTGAGTTTTTTTCTTTAGTAAAGTGCACCGACACCGATGAGAAGTTAGTGAAATATGTATAAAACAAAAATAGAGCAAAATGAAAGCAACAACAAGTGAGAAAAATGAATGTGAAAAACATGGCATGTCAAAAAATAAATTAATATGATGCATACACATATCAACAGTGGGCGAATATATATATATATGTGTGTGTGGGACAGGTGCTGCTGGTCCACTGGTGGATTTGCACTCGGCGCTTTTGTTTACCGCAGCTATTTGTTGCTAAAAATATAACAGTACATGTTTCTTTAAATTTCTTTGTGCTCACCTATGCATGTACAGATAAATAAGGTAGCTTTCGCTTACGCATACACACACATACACCCAAACAGCAATGGGTGTCGGTTTGTATGTGGTATGTGTTGATACCCGGGGCATATGTCAGCATGTGGGTGCGTATTAAAAATGAATTTTCGTGGTTTACTTTTTATTTATGTGCCTGTGTCGTTAACTACGTTTTATTCTACCACACACCATGACCACAATCACTGTTAACAGCCTAAAAGTATGCTATGGCAGTATTGTGTAGCTTTTTCTGCGGTTGCCAGCAGCCAGTTGCCGACTGTCGACTGTTTCTATTTCCCTTCAACTGTGTGTTTTTTACTTTTTTAATAAAAAATTTTTTTTGGGTTTGTTTTCTCTTGAAATTTGCTGAGAATTTGTGCAGTTTTTCGCCCAAAAACCGCTTAAACTAATATCCTGAAAAGTTGCTTGCCTGATACTGAGCCGTACGAGTGTGTGTGTGTCTATGTGGCATGTGTGGTTAAGTGAAATGAAATTTGTATTGGCCCTGAATACGATTTCATGCTGTTAATTAATGATATTGGCGAACTTTCTTTGCAAAGCATTTATTTTCTGACACGTCTTATAGTATTGCTTAACTTTCTTTTTAAGAGGGTTTTAAATGTTACATGTACTTATTGATAAATGTATACTTTCCTTCTTCAATGAAATTGGGTGTTACTTTACCTTCGTAGAGTTTGATATTCTAAAACACCTGAAAGTATGCTTTGTTTAGAATAAACAAAGAAAGGTGGTTCTAGACCTAAATCTAGCTTTAATGCAAAGGTAAGTTCTTTAAGATCTTTCCAAATGCTTTATAAATATTTTTTTCAACTTCATAAAAGTTTTCCTAGCGATCTGGCAGCATATCCACTGAATATCGACAGATCTTCTTTTTAAATGAGCAACTTTAATTATGTAAAAATTGTAGGCTTTTTATATAAAGTCGCCTGATTCCCCAATTTCTACGTAGCACAACACCATTTCGAACTCATTAGCTTTACTGACTCTGCATTAGATAACTAAAGCAAAAATAAGGTAATATAATAAGGGTTTTTGGCAGGATAAATATCCGTATCGGTTTAGGTTAAGCAGACCCGAATCGCGGCAATGGACCGGATTGCCAAATATGGGTCTTGTACTAGCACTTACATATCGAATACAACAATTTCAGCGCCTCGGTTCACAACTTCGCTTTCTAGCGAATCGATATGCCTATTATAAAAATATGATCCTTTATAAGCACAGGAGAGGGGGATAGTAGACCATAGTACGCAGTGCATACCTCATCAATAAATCTTATAAATATTTGATATATTTGAGAGAAGAATTTTAGCACTCGAATATCTCATATGTTGATATGTTGATATCATCATAAACACAAATGCTCTCATCATCGCAATGCAGGAAAAGAAATTTTTGGGTGTTCGACAGTTTTCGTTTTTAGTTGACGAAGTGCAAATTTTACACACCGAACTTTTAAGTCAAAATGCATTTCCCATAAAATTATTTCATCCAGGGAAATGAATCATTCTCCATATGTTAAAACACAGAATTTATAAGGCTATATAACGACCGGACCGATTATAGCAGAGAAATAGTGATGTCTCTGCAATAGGAGACGCAGTAATATAAGACGCACTTGAAAAGAAGCCCAACATTTTTGAAGAAATCGGGTAAATTTGTGCGAGAATAGTACTTGATAGATTGTGATTACATGTTCTGGTGGGGGGAAATAAATAAGGGGGAGAAAATGTTTACAAATTGTTTTGCAATTTTTTGCACTCGATAGCTAATGATAAATAATCCAACCATCAACTGTTTGGAGATGCCCTAAGGCTTCTAGCATTAAAAACTTAGAAGAATTATAGTGATATGGAGCTTCGAGAGTATATTATTGGAATTTTAAAGATGAAGCTTTCTCTACTAATAAATACGAGCATTAGTACTCGGACTGATGTCCCAATTGTTAAGGTCAGAATGTTTCATACAATGATATTTACTGTAGGGTAATAAGACTATAATAGCTTTTCATATTTTTGAGCTAACGGGGTTTTCGAAAAAATGTATTTTCGAGAAAGGTTCTGTGGAAGTTTGACGAAATTTCACACTTCAACTAAAATATGGTCTAGTTAAGATTTGGTAACTTCTCCTGTTTCAATTTACAGAGAGCTCTCAGCTTCAAGGATTTGAAGTAAAGAAAACAATGAGAAAATTAAAAAAAAATCCCAGAAATACACGATTTCTTAAGGAAAAGTGATTTTCACAACTTCAAGCAACAATGTATATTTTCATACATACACACATATAGATGCAATATATAGATATCATCAGCATCCTCCATATGATCACGAAAAAGCCAATAGGCATTTGACATGTAGATGGCGACAGCTCATCACATACTCGAACACACACCGTCACACGAGCATTATGCATAATATCTATTGTCTATGTTAAGGCGTTGCCACGTGCGAATGCGTGCAATTTCGACTGAATCAGCTGGTGTGCCGTTACTCGAGCACTCTAATAATCCCCCAGCTAGCGCTAGACGTGCGCACCGCGTGCATTGATTTAATAAATAATTCAATAGTGCAAATTCGCGTTTCCAATTCAATTCGTGAAGTGGAATGGAAAAGTGTGAAGTGAAAGAGCAAAAACAAAAGCAACAACAGCAGCAACAGTAGCAACAGCAATAAAGAAGCAGATAGCCCTGACACACGAAGCAGATTGAAAAAGAATACATGAGGAAGTATAATAAAGATTATGAAGGCATAGAACTGTTGCGCCTCGCACAGATATAAGCAACTCGTAGGCGCTGCAGCGATGGGCGGCAGTAGGGCAGGCATATATGGCGCGTGTACAGAGAGTGTTTGCAGAGACAGTCAATGCGAAAGTGAAGAATGTCAAATGGAAAGTGAAATGTAAAATGTGCAGTTTATGGCTTCATGCGCGCGTACAAATATGTGTGTGTCTGTGTGTGTGTGTGTGTGTGTGTGTGTGTGTGTGTGTGTGTGTGTGTGTGTGTGTGTGCGTCGCATGGATTTGCACGTTTGCACCTGACACCTGCACGCATACGTTTAACTGAGCTACTTTGCATTTTCATACCCCATAGATGGTTACTTTCGGCTAGAGCTGGCGTGGAATTTATAATGTTTGAGATTTCATTTTCAAACCTAAACAGCATCTTCTACTGAGATTTTCTCGCATTGCCATGAACCGGTATAAGGAACAGCAGTTAGGTCGTACCGCAACTTAACAACATATATATCTGTAAATGGCGCTATACTCACATGTCTCGAGTAACTTCCTCTTCTTTTCATTGGTGCTGTTAGAAGCAACGTGTTTGACAAAAGATGTTTTCAAGTTGCTTCAGAACTAGCACCTGATGTTAGGGTTGGAGTTTCAAAGAGCTTAGATTTCATCATCAACTGTTCAAAGATGGATAATAATTTTCGTCGAATCTTGCAATTTTTCAACTGAAGTAAGTTTGTCGGATATAGTCATCGGGCGAGATTCTGTACTTTATACGAGTACTGCTATATCAGCTTATTATGCTACTTTTCCTAGTTTTATTCTTCGAGATTAACATTTTGTTACTAACTCAGTCCAAATTAAAACTTATTGGTAGTTGTGTGAATGTTAACCACAGTTTCAACTTTCAATGTTTGCGTGGGGGATTAGAGAAGAATGCTTTAACTTTTCGTTTGAAGGCAAGAAATGATTTCGACTCCTGTCGAAGTCACAATATTCATTGCGAGGGCCATTTTTATTCAGAACAAAAGCATGGTAATGACTATAACCAGCAGTTTTACTCTCTTTTGCTTTGCTCCACATTGCTCTTTTCGACATATTTTCTCAGCTAATGGATATCGATATGATGCTAGAAATCGAACAAAAAAAAAATTCTTTCGAGAAGTTATTCTTTGCTTGGGATTTTCTTCATATATCCTTCCCATATTAACGATTCCCATTTCACAAAGCCAAAAAAGCCATTGATCAGAAATTCAGACGAAAGCTCTTGAGCGAGTTTGAAAAAACCTTTGACTACCTTTTGCATGTGGGCCTTCACATCCTTAGTAGGCAAGTCATAAGTTTACTGAACATCGAGCCACTTTTTGTACCTCTTGGAATCAAAAACTGCTCTTTGCACTATCCAAAGAGATGGAGTGTTTTTGTTTCAACAATGCCCGACCAATTGAAGACGTAACCGCACTTCTGTATGTATTTATGATGTTAACGGGCCGTTAATTAAAGTCCCACAGCTATCAGTGGTGGTTGAAGATTTCATCAAAATTTAACTCAGCTGTTAAATTCAAAGAATTACTATCTCAGAATTAAATAAAAAAATATTTAATAGGAGTCAAACGCTAGTTGTATACATAACTACTGAGTTAGTTTTACCTGACCTAAACATAGAATATACCAAATATATACCAATTCTTGAAATTGAAGTGAAATATGCTTCCTAGGGGCACAACCGCGCCTATGACTTTAGCAAATAAACCACAGCCAAACTGCGCTGGGTAATGTAAATTCGATTTCAACTGAACTTCGTAGCTTCACTCCACTTGAAATGCATGAGACATTTGAAATTCGCACACACATTCACGTATGTTCAACCATTTTTTTTGCGGCTGCTCTTCTGCGTCATTCAATTTGCGCAATTTTTCCATCGCACTTTCCATCTCTCAGCACAACGCTTTAGCTTTTCAAAGATTTCGAGTCGCGCGAACTGAAGTATGTTAAATGAGTACAGCATGTGACATACATACAACATACAACAAAGTAACGCTGCGTGGAGTGGGCGAACTTATGCCGACAGCTGCGAACTGACAATGCTGGCTGTCAAATGCGATATGTCGACAAGTTGACAGCAACTACAAGACTACTTCGAAATAAGGAAAAGAGTTTCCGAATAAATTATTTCGTATGTGTGCATATGTGTGTTTGTGTGTGTTTGTGGCAAACAGGCATTGAAATTTTTGAAGTTGTCGAAGTCCTTTTTCAGCCGTAGCTAAGGCATTTGAGGAGGGGCTTGTTGTTGTTAGTCTTCACCTTCCTCAGTTTGAAGCAGTTGCAAGCTTATGACTCATACATTTCAAATGTGTAGCTTTCGATTCTTTTGGTGTTGTTGTTGTCCTTTTTTTAAAATTTTTAACACTTCTCACCTGCATTTTGAAATCCTTTCGCTATCCGGCATATCAGTTGAAAGCTCACGCTCATGCTCAGGTATTACTTTTGCGGTTGTCAGCTCATCATCATCCTTTTGCTTTATTTACCCTTTGCGGTTGAGTTGTTGATGATGTGGTTGAGGGTTCACTATATCCGTTGCTACAATTTTTTTTACCATTATTTGTATATTTGTAGATATCCGTGCATATGAAATAGTTGTTATTTGGCAAAGTCTTCTAACTTGGTAGCTCTTGACGGAGGTGATTTAAAATATGCGGATATACAATATATTATTTGTATTATATACACTCGTGTGCATGTTTGTATGTATATATGTAGTGTGTGAAATGTTGGAAAGATGAATTTAAACTTGAACAAAAAAGTGTAAATGTTTTAGCAGATGATACGAAAAACTATACATATTAGGGTAATTCATAAATTTTGTTTAGTTGCTAATTAGTCTATCAAAGTTAATACAGCAACCACTATTTTGATGTTACAAAAGTAGAAGGTACCACATATAAATTTTGAAAATTATTTTTTACTGTTAAGACGTACCGTGAAGGCGTTAATATGTAGAATAATTTAGACCTAAGGCTTGGACTTACTTGGTGTCAAAGTTCTATATGATCTGAAAGACTAAAACAGCAAGCATTTCGGGTATTAGATGAAGAAAAAATTAATAATAATAATTAAAAATTTTCTAGCTTTAAAAAACAGTCAAAATTTTGGAATGAATATGAATATAACGAGTTAGGTCAGTCTAGGCTTTACAAAACATTTTTTGACTTAAAGTATATTTTGTGGTTCTAAAAACACGACTCAATTGACAGAGTAGCGAAAATTTTTTTCCTATCCAATCCACGGTAGTGTTGAAGCATTTGGTTCAGTCAGCAATTTATGAAAAAGATTTATGTAAAGCTAATTGAGCTATTGAGATTTCATGCAAAATTGCTTTTAATACACTCAAATACATATGTACTCAGCTAGAGGGAAAGAAATTCAATTTATTTTTATTCTAAATCCAGAATAAGTTGTCAAAGTTAGCCCTTTATAAGGGTTCTAGCCTGGCCTAACCCCTTAAATACCACCCTAATATATTGGGTTGTTCGGAAAGTCATTTCGTTTTTTTTGGGGAACATGAAAGACAGTTTTCGTATAATGCCTTTCAAATGGCCATAAACAGTTGAATTCGACAAATTTAACCTCTCACCGATCTCTCGTGTGGTGATTCGCCGATTTGCATCAACTAATGCCTTTATCGCATCTTTGTCAGCTTCGACCGGCCTTCCAGACCGTGGTGCATCTTCGACATCAAAATTGCCGGATCGAAATTTTGCAAACCAGTTCTGGCACTGGCGTACTGTTAACACGCCTTCTCCATACACATCCGTCAATTTTTTTCTCGCTTGGACAGCATTTTTACCTTTTCTGAAGTTAAAAAGTAAAATATGACGAAAATGCTGCTTATTGCTCTCCATATTTAAAAAGGCACCAACCAAAAACTACTGGGTAGAATTAATAGAACTTTTTCACACACAAGCCTTGCAATATCAGCTCTCATGACATATAATGGTTATGGGGCTTAAGTGTGAAGTTAGTTTCGAAAAAACGTAATTAAGTTCTCTGGCGGGAAAAAACGAAATGACTTTCCGAACAACCCAATATATACCATGCTTAGAAATTGCTCTCAAGAAAATACTTTGTAGCAGAAATGGTTAGATGAATCGAAAGTATGTAAGTATGTATGCGGTAAGATAACCAAAAAACGTTATTAGGCATACATATATATATATATATATGTTTTCAGATGCGTGTAAGTTATGAAAGGGATTGTAACGGCGCAGGTGTGAGCGCAAAAAAATATGACAGAATGGGAAACCAGCAGCAGGTAGCATTTAGCCTAGCTGCCAGCTGCTGCAAGCACATATCTCAAGCTAAGCGCTGAACTGTGCACGCACACAAAAACACACTTAAATATATGTACATGTGCTTGCAGCAGACACTTGAGAGATGTGTGCCGTCTAGATTTTGATGAGCTTTCCTGATGATCTTTCGCTCTTTTGCAGATGCTACGCGTATATATATAAATGCATACGTGCAAGGAAATACACATATATATATATATATATATATATTTATAATATATATACAATATATATTGTAAGAATAATATTTGTATAGAGCGTAAGGTACATTTGTATTTATGTATGTAAGTATTCACAAATTGATGGTGCTGATTTTCGCTGTCTGCTATAAACTGACATTCAAAATTTTGATTTATTTACTTGGTGTATGGTGAAAAATTGTTAGTTTAGAAAATGACAAATTAGCGAATCGTGGAAGATGAAACGATGCAAGAGTGAGCGCAATTGTAGGAACAGTTGACTTAATTTCATTAATAAAAGTGAAAATCTAGTTCAATGTGCGGTTTCTCAATAACAAAACTGTCTCAGACTATGTGAATTAGTTAGTTGAAACTAGGACTGCTCAGTGCAAGGTGAGAATATGATGGAGAAGGTGGGATTTAGCCAGATTAGGTAGTTGTCATCAATAATTTATCTTTAACATCTGTTGAACAGCCACGAGTATAGAGTATAGCTCGCGACCTCAATAGAAGGCAATGAAAGTTTTGCTGAGTATGGGTGTGAATGAAAGATGCATGATTGAATGGAAAAAGTCTTCGATGAGTTTAGCAGTGAAATATCAAAGTTACGAATGTGATATAAAAGATGTTACTCTGTACAAAAGCTCTTGGCATACGGAATTGACATATACTATTGATGAACTTGTATGTAGTTATCTCCACGGAGTACTACCTTCAATACCTGGTTCAATAATCCTTAGATTCATAACATTTTTACTGAACTAAAGTTGACTAACTAAACTCTAACCATAACAAGCAGTACGAAGTTTGCTTAAAATCTGCAAAATAATTCTCATTCTTTAGGTATTATGTCTTATATTCAGTATTTAGACGAATTTTCTGAGGAGGCACTGAAATGTTATTTGAATTTGCAGAGGCTGAAGATCCTAAAAAACGAAGTGAAGTTTTCAAGTTATGTTTTATGAGTAGCTACTGTGGGTTTAAACGACGCTTCGTAATATAATATAAGAATGCCAATAACGGAAGTGAACCGAAACAACCTCGACTAAGATGGGTTTCTAATTTCAGGCTTCTAGAGTAGAATTCCGCTTTTTCCTTTTCGACTTATTTCTGAATAGTTAGTTCTCGCATGAATATCCCTTTGACCTGGATTGGATCACGAGGGGTCTTGTGAGTTCGTTGTTTTCAGCAAGCTTAAATTTTGTCTAGTTGTAGTGATACCGACCAGTTAAAAGAAGTATTCCCTTTGGCACTACAAACTATCGTATACAAATACTCAGAACAACGTCTTAGTAGTCTCATAGAGAAGACAGTTTCCAGGGAGCAAATTGCCAATTTTATAAGCTACTTTCTGTGTGGAGAAAATTCCCTCAACATTCGTTTCACTCCACAAATTTTGAGCTGATTTCTTATATATGGGCTGCCTAGTTATCAAACTTTTCCACTTTTTTCCTCAATCGGATCAGTGTGAATTTGTGTACTAGATTACTCTAAATCATAATGAAGAACTCGGTCTATACTGATTATAATTTCAAAAAAAGTAGACCTATTGAAAGACGAAAATAAAAAAGAGAGAAAAGAGATTAAACTTTTCTTTGATAAAAAAAAAATTAGACGTGATTCATCTGATATACCAGCATAAACACGTAGTCTCTTAATTTGGGTTTGTTGGCATGAAGGATATGGCTTCCTGTTTTGGGTTTTATCCTCCAGATAAGGACTGCGCAAATACTTTGGAATATTCTACGTTCCTTCAATTGCAATTATGATGGCTTCAATAATTAAACTGACCACTGATTGAATATATCTATATATATACATGTATATATTAATTGAGCAGCTCCGGTTGTTATATTACCAACAATAAAAAATAAAAATAAAAAAAGACAGACGCTCTCAGACTTGTGTAATAACTCAAATAATTCCGGGGACATTTTTTCAATAGTTAAATGGATTTTACTTCTAATAAATCAAAGGTGTAGACCGAATTTCGGAGAAAAGCAGTTTCGTGCAATTTCAAAGTTGTCACATGTTGTGCAAAAATGCCAGAACTGAGAGAAGCAGCAAAAAGCCGACTGTGCTTGCGCCTAAATGCTATTGAGACCAGATTAAAAGCGAAAATGCGACTCCATGGCATGCACAATAGGCACACTCACCAGCTGAAATGCACGTATGAGTTACTCCGAAATATCGCAACAGCACCAGCTGAGGAGAAAAGTGAGAAAAGTTTTGAAAGAGAGCAAACAAACGACAGTCAGCATGTCAGAGTGAGAGTGCAAAACCGAAGGGAGAAAGAGAAAACCTATGCAATGCTGCAGAGCTTTTTTGCAAAATAACTGAACTGAACACACAGACAAACAGATAGAGAGACAAACAAATAAGTGGACAATTGAAGAGTTGAGTTGGCGGTGAGGCCGGGAAAATTGCCGAAATTTCGCTGTGACACTACTAACCTAGAATAAATGTGCGGCGAAAAATGGAACAGGCAGGCAATAGCTGCGTGGCAGTAACTGCTGCTGCTGCAGGAAACATTTCGCCGAACGAAGCGGGAAAGTTGGGAGTGACAGACAGTAGCAGGCGATGCGAAACCGAAACAGCAACTCTTAAAGCCGTTGCGAATTTCGACCAGTTACACATAATGTAGATGTTGGCAACACATACATGCCTATATGTACATAAAATAAATGTATGTATGTATGTGTATAGGCATGTATGTGTTTGTGTGTACCGGTCAAAGACCGATAAGGCAAGCTTTTACTAGCTTCGAAATTGCAAACAACTTTATCAACAGCTCAGGCACGTAGATTTTTTCCAAACACTTTTCTGCTGTTGCTGCTGTCACTGCTGTTGCTGTTGGTGTTGTTGTTATTGTTGATGCAGCAAATATTTCTCTTGCAAAGCCATTTTGTGTTTGCTTGTGTTGAATTGTTTGTCATTGTTGTTGTTGTTGCCTTTGCAACAGCAGGCACTGTTGCTTCGAAAATGTTGATCTTCATATTGACTTATGTATGATTGTATGTATGTATATAATTATATCAACAGTTTGTACCCTGCAGTTGAGCTTCTAACTGTAGTCAGAAAAAATACTACTTCATAATTGGGAATTCATGTCTGAAATCCAACTTCTCACAATATACTTATACTCCACTTAAATAATTTCCTGAAGGAAATCGACTAGTCCGAAAACAATCGGTTTCAAGTGAATAAGTTTACTTAATAATCTAATTACAATAACTGCCATGGCAATGTGCAGCTTTCTACTTTTTTGTTACGCCACTTCCAAAAATTGGAGCAAAAAATTAGTTAAATTAAAAAGAAAAACGTGCCAATTAAACTTTTTGCCCGAACTCTTATTTCAAGTGTGCTGTTGAAGCGCAATTCACAAACAAATCATAACAACAACAATATTTAAAAATCTAATAAATACAAACGAAACTTTCTTTCAGTCCTTTTACACAAGCCAAACACGCAAGCAAATAGCGAAAACATTTGTACGCCTGTGTAAAAATAAATAAACATAGAAACCGCTATATATGCTGAGTATGTGCGATGTGAGTGGTGGTAAACAAAGAACGCAAACAATAAAAACATAAACAACAACAACAACAACAACAACAACAACAACAACAACAACAACACAATTGACAAAACTCAACTGAAGCGTTTCGTCATCAACAAAACTCATCACTGGAAATGGCTGAGCAAACATCAGGGACGTTCCAATGCGCCCACAACCTTCTGTCAATCGAAATATTTATATACATATATATACATATATATGTGTATGTATGTGTGCGCGTGTGTGCGTGTAGGTGAGCTGGCCGAGAAGTCAGCGAATTGATGGCTGTGAGAATTCATGGCGCCAAGCCAAGCAATTTGACTATGCGACAAGAGCGTGTGTGCTGTTGTTGGGCAATTGTGTTATTGTTGTAGTTGTTGTTGTTGTTGTTGGCAAGCAATCAACAGTGTTTTTTCGTTCGCTGCGTGTAACACTCAGCGGCCACACACACACACACGCACACACATACATATATATATATATATATAGTAGGTCAACGACTGGTGTTGTGAGAGGGGAAATTATCAAATAAGCAAAGGTAAATGAGGGCGGAGAATGCGGAAAATAAATAACAAAGCGAGAGTAGAAAATGAATTAAAACAAGACTTGTGTCGAATTATATTTATATTTACTATTATTCGTAGGCAATCCCCTGCGAGTGGCTGTAAAGTCTTGGCATTGTTCAATTTAAATTTAATTTTACCAGCTTATTTGTGTTTTTTTATATACGCACACACACACATACACACACACATACACCAACATACACGCAAATCAATATCAAAATCTGTAAAATAGTTCACAGTGTTCTACGCATATCTTCGTTGCTTGTATATCTTATATACGTTGTCATAAAGTTGTTTGTGTGTGTTGAGCTTTCCTCAAATTTGTTTTGATCTCCAAATTCATTGGCGGTTATTTGGAATCGTTCTCTCTGTTAAATGTGGTATTGCGTGTGCTTTGAAAAGTGATTGTTTATTAAGTGCTGGTGCGTGATTTTTCACTCTGAGACGTACTTTAGCTTGTTAGTTCATACTATTAGGCGTTTAGCTTCACAAATTTAATGCTACTAAGCGTCGGCGTGGTGTTGGAATATTAAACTGAAGCCACATTTTTCTTTCGTTATTTTGAAACGCATTATAGAGATGTTGGCTTTTGAATGTCTCGTTTGATACTTATGTAAGGGCTTAGAGAAGCTTTCCGTAATTCGGACGAAGTTCGAAGTTTGATTAGTGTTTAGAAATTGTTAATAAATAAATAATTCCCTATGGGCTGTGAAGATAGGCTTTATCTAAACTCTCGGACTGTATTCTCAATTTAATCTTATAAAAGAATTTAGTAGATTTAGCTTTCAGGTTCACCATTCTTATGTTCTTGTGATTTTGTTCTACATACAAGATGATCCTAGAACTTTATCGGATGCTCTTCTCTGACCGCTAAAGTTTTTAGGAGTTATTGATTTTTTTAAACTTATTAATATATCCCTTTCAGGAAGCAATATTTCGTTACTGGAGTAAAGCTTTCTTCAAGCATTAATTTATGAGAAACCGCTATGAGAAACTCCGACCTCCAATATTGTGGTCAAGCACACTTCACCATCCTTCAGCTAAATACACATACACCTGCAATCTCAACGCGGTAAGATGTGAAGAATCATTAGAACCTTGTCCAACCTGATGAAATACGAAGATCATCGTGAATATATACATATACACATATATATGCTGAATATACATTCTTCTCAAAGTACGAACAGCATAGTAATCCAGATAAAGATTTTAAATCAAGTAATAAAGTCGTCAAAAGCTTTGGCTCAGAAGGGGTCTTCATGTTGTTTTTTAACATACGCACACCTGGCGTCGAGTGCCATATGAAACTCCTCAATTTGTCATAGACTTTTTTCATACCGGATATATTGCCACCTTGCCATCTACCACCTACCTCACTATCTCACTAAAACAGAGATCCTGGTTGCCGTTAACCGTACCAGAACCAAATATCGGTGTTTTCCATGGGTAGATAATCTAATGGCGAATGAAACGAGTCTTCGCATCGTTCGCTGAGCTTGACTGGGTAGAAAAAAGAACCATTAAGCAATCAACCATCATAGAATCTTAGCTGCAAATTGTTTTCCATGGAGGGAATCAAAGTTGTCAATTTACTTTCTGACCGAAGTTATAGTAAAGATAAATAAGCGCCCACAGCCAACGGTTAGTCTGTTTGTCATGATACCAAATGCTTTTTTATAGCATATTGGCAATATCTACAGTATGCGGATGGATAGCTTCATGATAAGGATAACAATATACTTTTATAAAGGCAATTCTTTCTGCGGTGTTATAAAAACTATCACAATAACATGAACCCAATGATAAAGGCTCCCTTTTCTGCGTTTCAAAGAGAGAATTTTCAGAGGTGGAAAAAGCAATTCGGCATCACAAAACCAAACAGCTGATACGTGAAGCATGCCAGGGGAGACCTAAAGCCATGCGGTAAGGTTCGATGGCAAAGATTTTTAATATTTGGATCAACAAACCGTTGTAAAACTGCGATTTTACTACTAGACTTTTCTAATGACTACAAATGGGGCGCATATTCGATCGTAAAGTTAGTCCAGGAACACTATTTATCATTGCAGAAATATTTCAAAAATCTAGAACTTAGAACAACCGGTAGGTAACTCAGGAATCCTAATATTCATATTCTTAATTAAGAATTAATTTAGGTTGATTTTGTGCTCCCAAATGATATAGATATGTTCTATAATGAGATTGTATCAAAAAAATTAAAAATTACTTTAAATCAAAAAGAATTAGTTTTGGAAATGTTTTGAGTCGCGAGATGGCGCTGAAGTGTAGATATTTCAAAATAATTTATTTAAGGGTTGATTTTGTTTATTTTTGGAAAATATGTTGCTATATATATAATAATAATTTGTCATGTAATTTATCGTCTCCATTTCACCCCATTTTCAACCGCATTTTCTCCAATCCACTCGAGACACAATTCATTTTACGTAAACACAGTTACTATGGAACACGAGCTAATTCAATTAGTGACAGTAATTTCAAGCTTGCAATTCATTTCATTTTGTAAAACAACAAATCAGCTAATAAAAAGTCAGCGTATGTAAGGAGTAATGCAAACAACACCAACGACAATTGCTAAATATAGTACGTACTATTAATACAACTATGGAAACAATGCATAGAATAACAACACCTACAAAAAAGAAAAACTGAACTGTTTAACAAAAGAGGGTGGCAACACCAAATTTGTGGCAATTGTTGCACGGAGCCTTTGAATTCATGCAAGTAAATCAGCGCATCATTGTGTCCTGCTGCCGCCGATTAATGGGAAACCTACAGGGTGTAAATGTGGGTCCAGTTTGTGTCAAGCGCTTTAGAAAATAATGCTTTTACAGAGCAACATAATGATTAGTAGATGTATTTGGGTTGATTAGGTTTTCGGTTAGTGGACGTTGGAACATTGTCGGGTGGGTTCACCATCATTTCGGGGTTTTACAACGAAAGCAAGCAAAAATCGATTTCAGACTGCTGCTTCCTGACCCGTAGTCATAGTGAGTATCCAGCTCTCTCTGCTCTGCTCTTAAGCTCTGCGCTGTCTGCATGGGCCATGTGTTTTCTACGGACGTTATAGATTAACTTGTTGACCGTGAAAGTAAGTGGTCACTGCGTTAGTTGGAGTCGCAGCTGTCGCTTAAGTTACTACTGTCATGCTTTGAATGTGAGTGACACGTGTATGAATCAATGAAGCATATGATATTGTTAGGATATAGGGATATGGAGATGAATGAGGCCTGACTTTATGGCAAATAAGAAGAGAAATACCAAATAATTAAATTGGTATTAGTGAGGCAAGCAACAAACACTATGTAAAATTGAATAGTTTTTAATTTTTACTCAACTAATAATATTATATTTTAATTATTTGTGACATGCAAGCATTAAATAATTATTTGTTCATATAAACTGCAGTCTAAAGTAAAACCCTCACGACTAACATTTCTTCTCATTTCACCCTCTCCCTACAATGATACTACAACGTTAGACTATATTACAAGTTACTTATCTGCTTATTTGCTTTGTTGAAGTAACTCTGCCTCAATTTGTTTTCAACTTTTTCTTCTTCTACGCCTTTGTTGTCCTTATTTAGCCAAAACGATAGCTAAACAATTGATGAAAATCTCCGTTAAATCCCTAATTGGCATAGAATTACTAGTGTAAGTGTGAGCCTAAGCGCATTGTATGGTTCGTAAGCCTGCATTTATATAAAATGAAATATACATATATATGTATGTGAAGATGTACATTAGGTTAGTAGCAAAAATTTACAAATAATTAATCGAGGAATGAAAATAATTTATAATTTTTTGGAGTCTTAACTCGACAAAAGAAAATTTGGCTCCTGTGGCAAGGCCTTAAGCGTCCACAATTCGACCAAAATGTATATGTTTTGAAACTATTTTTGTAATAGTAATACATACTGAGAGCATAAAAAAATGTTATTTCCATCTTTTAAGTCCCACACTAATACAAATACGAACCATATACATATGTGACATGACATTGTACAATATTTGTAGTTGCTTTAATGTTGTCTGTTGCCGCCAGCCATTTTCCGGCTTATAATGGCATTGATAACTAACAATAAACCGGTAAAGAAAAGCTCGTTGCTCTGCTAAGTCTATATACAAATATATACCGAATTTTTATTGTTATTGTTATTATTATAACTAAGGGGTGCCCTTAGCAATAATGTTGTACTAAAGCCGTAGAAAACACCGCTAAGCAATGGTGAAAGGAAAATGCCTAAAGTCTAACGGTATTGGTAAATATGTATTGGTCATTGTAGTTTAAATGAGTATCTTGCTGAACTGCTAGAAGACACGAACAACTAATTGACTTAGCCATCAATGCTTAGTTAGGGGAACCAGCCGAGTCAATAAACGTAAGCGAGAGACAAATTTGTGAGATTTCGAGTTACAAATTTCAATTCGTTAAAGATATGACGATTTAGTAAAGTTTTCGTGTTAACAATTAAAACATTTACAAAGTATTTGTTGGTGCAAATACAAGTATGTTAGTTGAAGTTTATTCGATTCAAAATCGAAATTGACGTACCAGGTTCTGTTTCTCTGTGAAAATATGATGTGAAATGAAATGTGAAAATGTAGTCTATAGTGTTTTTAAAAGACCTGACGCAATAATTGGCCATAGGGTCTAACCGGCTTTTGAGTTGAATAAGAGTCCATTGAGTATTCTCTATCCACCTATATTAACGGATTTGGAATGGTTTGGAGTCCTTGTCCTAATGAATACTAGCAAAAGTCAGTAACTGCTCTGCTAAGTAAGCGACTCTTCGTTTTAGTAAAAAAGTCGTGACCAGTCTTTGCCCATGACTACCCATGCAGTAAAGGTAAAAAACACTTATTTGATAGTTAATATCGATATTTTCTGGAATATACCGAAGTAGAATCACGTTCACGTTCATGCATGCGTTCCTTAAACTCCTATAAAGACATCAGGTCGCTACTGAAGATGTTACTACAATGTTCTCCCTAAGGAAAATAGTGCGTTAGTTATAAGTGGAGGTTAAATGTGCACACCTCTATTGGAAATAAAGTTTTTCGTAAGATTTTTGCCAATTGGACAATGAGGTGTGAGAAATTCCGCCATTGACCAATGAGAGAGTCCTTTATTTTCCATTGAATAAGTTTTCTGTAATTTTTTCATAATATTTTTCATAATATTAATTGAACTAGTTGTTTGTTTTTATTGGGTTATTGTTTTTGTACAATTTTCGGGGCTTCAATAACTATCCAAACAAACGTAAACAGACTTTTGCCTTACTCAGTGGACAACCATTTTTTTATACTTTCGCTACATGTCGGATAGACCATAATAGTACTCGGGTCATTGCCACGCCCTCAAAATGCCATTAAGTGAAAAGTAATACAGTGCTATGACTGGATCAAAAATTAAGATACAATTAAATTTGGCACAAAGGATCACAGTGAGAAAGCGCATCTATGGATTAAACTTTTTTTAGGTGGGCGCGGACTAGACCCAAATAGATTAATGTACATATCTCACAAACCACTAATGCTATATTAACAAATATTACGCGAAACATTTATTTATATCATCTCTTGATACAGTGCGAAAATGAGGGAAATCGAACTACAACCACATCTACTTCCCAAAAAACAAAACTTCGAATTCCAACTGATACTCTCACTTTAAAAAATACAAATCAAGAACCAGTTAAGCTATTGAAATTAAATTTTGCACAAATAGTACCTTAAGGATGTGGCATTTCTCATCCAAAACTGGTCGCAATCGGCTTATAACTTTTCAAGCCCCATACAGCGAATATGTGGACCACAGTGCTTATGTTTGACTTTATAACGAAAATATGTTGCGATTTTGTATAATCAATTTTCACACTGTTCTAGCTGCCGTATCCCTAAAAGAATGATTTCCCCCCTCCGGTTGACTTTTCATCGTACATTAAAAGTGAAGAAACTTTGGTTAGAAATAGAGCAATAATAGCAATACAGCTTTTGATATTTTAAGAAATTTTGGGCGTTGCGCAGAATTAAAGAAACCACTGAGGCCATTATTTTGATGTCTAGAAAAATTGTGTTAATTTAAAACACATACTCTACATTTACTGTGCTATTAAAAGATTTCAGTGTATTTCAGTAACTACCTCCTTTTAGACAAATATGACCTATATTATTGAAAAGTTTTGTCATTTATAGTACAGACTTATATCGCTTTCACCTAACCTAAAGGTTGAGATAACGACACCAATATATATCAAATATATAAAATATTTATAGGCATATTTTTAGAAAACTAAAAACCAATAAAAAATATTCTAAAACCATAACAAGCTTAAAAAACGCTAGATGCACGGGCAAAGTAAGTACAACAAAACGAACAAGTGTATTCGGGGAAAAAGCGCTCAAAGCAGTCACCGTGTTCCAAATGTCTGAAATGAAATATACTCACAGAAAAGAGAATATGGAACGAAAAAAGAGATAAACAAATAGAATACGATCACAATCCACAAAAAAAAAGAAGAAAAAATAGAATTGCACAAATCCGCTTATATTCCTTTACGCGCAACTGAGTACAGCCCACCCGAAACAGCCTTCACCGCCTAACTCCCCGCTTGGTATACACTTCCCTGGACAACAAAAAATTTGCGAATCGCAATGGCTCTCAAAGCAAATATATGAAGGGGATGTAAGCAGTTGAGACTAAAACTAAAACTGACACTGAAACTATTGCCATATATCGGCATTAAGGACGGACTTCGCAGCCAAAGCGGAGCTAAAATGGAGCCACACTCGCGTTTCGCTAAAGAGTGGGCACTTTGAGGGGCCGGCCAACGTTGTGGGAATATTTAGTCTAGCAGTGGCATATTGTTTTCTCCGAACGCTTCGGAGTTGCAAGAATATGAGTGTCAGTTAGTATTGTGGCAACCAGCCGAGAAAGTCACACATACATAGAAGGCGAATTGTGTTGCAGCTAAATCATCGCTTAAAATGTACTTACCAAGTGTAAGTAAGTATTTAAGTTGCTTAGCGAGCGCCGACTAAGTGCTGTAAGATGTGCCTGAAATGCTTGCTTGCTAGGTGAAAGGAAAAATATGAGTGAGCGGTAGAGAAAAGTAAAATTATGGTATACATGACAGTGTTGATATATTTTGCTGTTGTCAGAGTGAAGATCAAGCACATAAAAGTTGCGAGAGGTGCCAATAATAAGCTTTGAGTGGTGATTTTTTAAACGTATAAAATTTCCGGTCAAAATAATCTCATGTGGCTGACATTTATGTTCAGCATATTTGACAAATTACCATGTAAAGACTTACACGAAAAGGATGTTTTAGAATGATGTAAATTTTATATCAAAACTCGAGTTTTGTGAGGCATACTTACATTTCCATTTTAACCCCGTAACCCCGTAACACAGTCAGAATTCTGGCTGAAATTATGAGTAATTAAGCCAAAGAGCTTTACTTGGAGCCTATGAATTTCCGAACAGACTGTCCAGGATCTCTTGCATTCCAGAAAAAGTTACTACCTCTAGCGGTTTGCTTTCCATAAACAACATTTGAAAACAGAGAGTAATGTTTCTCCTGCCTCTAACAAATATAAAGATTTTTTATTGAGAAAAGTTACTAAAGAAAAACTCAAGTTTAGTGAAGAAGATTTGGAGAGGAAGATGCCGAGTACCCTAAATCACTACCGAAACAGAGAAAGCTTCATTGGCGGATCTAACGACTCAATGTAATTTGAAGTAGCCGCAGTCTGCCAACCAACATTTGCTAGGCTCAGGACCGTCGATGAAGACGACCACAAGCTTTGAATAAGAGTCGTAATGTTTGAATACAAAGAAATTATGAACCATGTCTTTAGAATATGCGTCTAGAATATTCAATATCTTAATAAGGAAGATGCTTTTAGGTTGCTGACTGATACTCTCGCCAAAACAAAGGCAGTTATCATCGATTTTCAAGAAATAAAATTGACGGACAAGGGAAGGAAATTGAGTTTAGAGTCAATATGTATGATTCTTTAAATTTCCTCTCAGAGGAATGCAACTGCCACCGTATGTTCTACTTACTTACTTACCTTCCCTAGATCGGATTACTTTTGAGGCACTATGTTATTTTAGACTTTGGAACTTTGTTTTGGAGAACTGGAGTTTGGAGAACTGAAGGGCTTCTATAAACCGATTATATGCTCTAATTTGACTTTAAATATATTTTGGTTAATTTTTTATGATGAAGAAACTTTTGAATATGTGGAGAACAAGAAGGCCTCGCAGATACGGTATATTGCTTTAAAGAAAGCACTTTTTTTTTTTGTAAAATTCAGTTATTATGAAACATATCTTTTGTTAAAACAAATTATAGTGGTATGTTAATTGTGCTATAACATTGTTTTCATCGAAAAAAAGCCTTTCATTAACGCACGAAGTACCGTTTCAGCAATTTTTTTTCCAAAATAACTACAAAACTTATGGATGGTTTTACCTTCAGAACTTTTATCAGCAATGTATATTTAGAGAGAGAAAAAAAAACATCTAAAACAATGACACAATGGTGACAAAGGTCTTCAACCAAATGATGAAAGTAGTTAAAGTTTTTTTATCAAATAACAATAAATATGGAAGCACATGTGTTAATGATTAATTTCCGGGTTGAGTAAACGAAACGACCTATCATACTTGAAAGCAAATAGCTACATACTTACAAATGTAGGCACGAGTATATTTGCCTGACCTCGACAACTGGAACAGTTATTGTGTAAATATTATGGATTCTATAAGAGCAACCAACATTCTTGGCCAGCTAACACTTTTAATTTGGTGTACGAAAGTGGAAGTTCTTTAAAAAATGGCAAGGAAGCTATTAACTTTACTCGCTTTCACATGTCTGTTACTGAATTTGATTAGCAACAATGTTAATGTGAGTGCAGCCGACACGGAAACTAGTACTCCTAAAGGTTTGGATTCGAAGAAATTGAATGATAAAGCCAATGGAGCTTCCCGAGGGCCAATTGCTAAGCAAGCTAGCGATAATGCTACAAAGAAAGCAGTCGACGAAAATGATAACGAAGATGAATATAATAAGAAGGAAGATGGAAGTATAAGTGTAAGTGAAAAAGGCAGAAAGGCGATTGTGAAAAAGAATAATTCTGAAGACCAAGGATTGGAAAAAGAAGTAGATAAAGAAGGTGAGTGTGTCGGAAAAAGAGTTAAGCAAGAATAGGTAGAACACAGGTTGACTTCGCTGAAGTTGCTTCCCTATCACACTGTTCTCTCCGGTGCGACTTCTACATTTCGATTCTTTAAAATCTCTCTACTAACAGAAGATTTGTTAAATACTTATTTAGATGCCGATAGCCCGCAAGACAAGGGACACCAAAATAGGCGTCAAAATGGACGAGGTCGTAGACGAAGACGTAATAATTTACGAAATCGTAGTAGAAGGGGACCAAATGCCGAAACCGATTTCCAAGAACTCCCTGTGTCAGAAAATGCGCAAGAGGAAGAACAGGATTATGGAGGAGGAGTAACGACAGACGATGTAAAAGATTTGCAGCCAGCTACAGAAACGAATAAAGAAGAATTAAATAGTAGCCCAGAAGTACCAAAAAATACACAACAAACCAAAGGAAAACTAAAAGCAAATAATTCTACACAAAGGAGAGCTCAGAGAAAGCGTGCGAATGCTGCAAAAAATCGGAAAAGAAATGGCAATGCTAGAAGAAATGCTAAGAAACCGAATGCAAGAAGACCTAAAGCACGGCCGGCACGCAGGCCACCAGCAAGATCGGCAAGACGTAGTACCAGGAAATTCATGCTCAATGGCATACAGTTTCCGAGAAACAACAGAGGTAAAGTGGCGAATGGAAACAGGCAGCAAAGACAGAAAGGACGCGCCGGACGAAAATCGAACATCAGAAGGCGGCACTAAAAAAAGTAATTGAAAGTGATTTTTTAAACTTAAATAGACTTACATAATGTTTAGGAAAGGGTATTTTAATAAATATATAGATTCCTTGTTGTTTTAATTGTATGATCTACATTGTTGTATGAGAATACGAAACACCCTACATATTCAATGAGCAAAATAATTATTAAGTTATGGTGCAGAACGAAATTTTCTCGAAAAACCACAAAATATTTAATAAATATTTAATAGCATAAATCCATGCTGGGTTCGATATTTGTATTTTGAGGTTGAAACTGTCATCCATAATGGCAAGGAAACGACTGGATTAAAAAGGGCCTTCATAGATTCTGCTCCAAAGTTACCGAGGACTTTTATTTTTTGGTAAATTGGGTAGCTGAAATGCGTTTAGAAGGAAATAGGTTATATGTTACATGATATAGGGACCCAAAATAATTAAATTATTATAGAGCTTATTTATAATAATTAACAAGAAGCAAAATCAAAGGATTTCTTCTATTCTTCCTTTCACAATCGCCTCCTTGTTTCCAACTTCTCTTTATATTACTTGAGCACCATTTCCTGAAAATTGAAGGTCTGATCCTGAGTTAACCCATATGTTTTCATTTGAGATCATTAGGGCATGAATAAGTCCGATGATATTATATTTCTAGAGAGACTAAAAGCTGAAGACTGAAAGCAAGAAGACTTCGTACAAAGTTTATCAACATCCTACTTTACGAGTCCAAAGTATGTTTTAAGAATTATTAGATTCAGTAAGGAGTTGTGTCGTATTTTTCCAATTTTTTTAGACTGCGTTTTGTCATCAGATTGTATATATTTTTAGAATTTCTGAGGAGAGTAGAGAGAGTACAGAAAGTAATAGTAACTATAACTTCACTTATGTGTAGCTTTATCATTATTAGGTATTCTTACAATTCTTAGTAGATAAAGACAGTTCAGCAAATTCAGTGTATTAAGGTCGTCCAGTTGGAGATTAGTTAAAAATAACAGACTACTTCATATATCACTGTTGAGGGTCGCGATGGCTGAAAGTTTCGAGTCTTTAATGGCCACATAAGTTGTTCAACATGAGGAAGTATTTATATTAAAGGGTATAAAAATCAATGGGTAAACAGGATCGAATCATTAAAAAAAAATCATTCTTTTATACCTATGTTTGCTTGCCAGGGCGTTCAGACGGCCTTCAGATTATTCAGCTAATTTATTTTCGCGATCTCAGTCAACTCATGCAGTGTACCCGGGGAGCGTACTTCAGTTTGTGGAACGAAAAAAGCCTGTAGGAAAATTTCTTCGAACTAAGGAGAGCATATTTTTGTATCATAAAAAACTGATGATATTTTAATACAAGTACCAGATTTTTCATTAAGTCGATCCACCTAAGATATTGAGAGGCATCTATCCCTATTTTAGAGTAAATTTCGTTCTTTCTCCAGAAAAAGGCTTAAACTGCTACTTGCGTTCACAATAAACAATACATTCGAAACCTTTCTGAAGCATTTTCAAAGAGTCCAATTTAGTATACATTTTATACGAATAATGTTATCGGTTTTGTTTGAGAGTACACTTTAAATGGGTCATCCTGAATTTTATCAGATATACAATGAACCATTTATGTACATGCACACATATGTATATTTACTATATTGGAGTATACCGTAGTTCCCTATTTAAGTATACTTTCATGCAAACAAATAAACTCTGAAAATAATAGTCTTCTGCGCCAACTTACGGGTTCCACAAAATTTTACTCAAAGAACTTTGCGCCACAATTTACCTCGTTACACCTTGAGGTATTTACGTTAACAACACATTGACAATTGGCAGTCGTATATTCTACTTGTATATTCGGCGCTAAGCACTCATCCGTAAGTAGCATTCTAGCAATATTTATCTGGTTTCGTGTCTTTTGTTTTACCCCACTACGCGCGAAAACAATGAGTAGTAATTAAATGCGCGACAGCTGACACAGATGACGAATCCATTTATACCGCAACATTAAGTAATGCCGTTGCATAGTCACGTGTAACTAAATATTTGGACATATGTTCGTGTGTAATTATTTTGGATTTTAGAATCTACAGTGACGATGGAGTAAATAATTAGGATTGCGCGAGTGAGTGAGTGTAGAAAACAAATAACGGTGCCGCCAACTAAAATTAACAACAACTTCTGTTTATTAGTTAAATTATGTAGGGCGAAGCATGCGATGGAGCAACAAAAACAACTGCAAGTTGCTGTCACAACTAAACTATCTGTGAGCATGAAATCTCTATGCAAAGCCATACCAAAACTATCGTCGTCGCCGCTCTGTTGTGAACTTCGCTAGTGAAAACAGTAGTTGTTGTGTGCATATGTTTAGTTATTCACGATAAGGAAATGCAAATGAATGTATTATACATATAGATATATATATAGTATATTTGATGATAGTTGCTTCGGAAACGCGCTCTCGTCAAAGATGTCGCTAATTGCATAGCATTAGATGTCAAAACAAATGTAAATGTAAAATAAATTAAAAATTGAAATGAGCTGACGAAGGATGTGAATTGCCGAAGCATTTGGGACTACGGATGTTATACTGTTTGTATGTTTGTATGCATATGTAGTCGGTTTCCAATAACAATATAGGAGGGATTAGTGAAATTAAAGTGTTTCTTTAATTATAGTCCTTTCTTTTTTTTAACGATAAACACTCAGTGTTTTCACAGACAAATCCTGAAGAATCCTACTTTCCCGTCATTGTAATTGATACCTGAAGAGCTGTCGTTCAGAACTAGTTCTAAATGCTTTGTAATTTCCCCAAAATTCGTATTATAATACTCAAAGAAAAGGTCATGAACCCACGCACTTTAAGTCCCTGAAGTTTCAGTCAATTCCACTTCTTTAACTCTGAGCTCATCGGCTATATTCGACGGCAATATTCAACCACTTAGATATTCTGATATTTTCTTGAGAAAACTTTGGCAGTCATACTTTTAAAGGTGTATTAGAGTAAATTAGTAAACTAGAGTAAGTTAAAAGAGTATACCTACATAACAAAGACCTAACACCACTTTATTAATTTATATTCTAAGTATATTCTTTGTATATTATACCACAAATCAGCCACTTACATAGTAAAGAAATGTCCAAACAAACAGAACAAATACTAATACAGAGAATTATAAAAAAAATTATAAAAAGAGTTATAAGAAGTTATTAAATCAAACGATTAGTGTACCCAAAATTTACCGAAAACTTTTCAGAAAAATTCAATAACTTGAGCGTATGTCAGTTCTCATTTGGGAAATTCGAGGAAGAATTTGTATCACAGGCAATATCTAATGATGTCATCTTATATCATTTTAGGATCATCTTTTATAATATAATATGGTAGAGGTCATAACCACTCATAAGCACTCATGGTTCATATCAAGAAACCAGATAAAGTGAAGTCGACAGAACGTAATCCAAACTCAATTGGGTATAAAATGGGTGGAAAAATTTTTAACTAAATAACTTTGTCTTACTGGATAGTACAACAAAAACTTTGAAATGATCTATTCAAATACACTTAACCCCAATCTTCTACAGATTACATACATTTTCAAATGTAATAATCCATAACTTAACTAGTTCATTTATAGGTACTTTCTTCAGACCTTTATAATTGATTTTACAATCTTCCTTGAGACATTAGAGTTTTCGCTGATTAAACAAGAATGATTTCAAATTTAATTGAAGTTTTATAAATCTGATTTGCTGCTAAAGCAACAAGCTATAATAATGTATTCAAATGCTATATGTATACAAATAAAGTTGTTGCTATGTCTTCCTCTCATTTGACCCAACCAATTCTGAGAGTGCGCAAATCGGTAAATATGAACGGGGAAAGTTTGAGAAATCCTTTGGTAATTTTTGACTTAACGCAAAGTAATCAAAAATACAACTCAGTTGGTTCGAAAACTGCGAAAACTTCAGTCCAGTTCAGAGCATGGGAAACAGATAACTTCGAAATACTTGATGAAAATGAAAAATACTGTTTTGAAGGCTAGAGCTGAAATGTAGTTAAGGCTTTCCTAACTCGGCCGGAACTTTACAAAGTCACTTTCGATGATTTTAAGTGGTTTCGAAAATTTAAATAAAGAAGGTTTCTTTCCCCAGAAGGCAGGAACCCAACTAAGAGAGAATACGACAATATGCGAAAACTTATGCACATTATGAAAGGATCTCGATTGTCAACTACGATCTAAATCAGTTTTTGCGTCAGTTAACATCGGTCCATTTCTATGCACCAAAATTAGGAAAGGAGAGGAATTGACTAAAACTAAATATCGGGGAGAGCTGAGTATTACTTGGTTGGAAAGTTTGCTTAATATAACAACCCTACGGGTTATTTCAGCAACCACATAATATGCCAAAATCTGACGTATCAAAGAATAAATCATATATGGTCTAAGGGATACTTTCATCTTAGTGAGATCTTCTCAAGAACCCTGGCCTTACCAAGGTTGATTTGTTTTGGAACTTAAAGTTTTTGAGTTCTAAGTAAATTTCCACGACTACAGGTAGCATAATCGCACACACTGTAACAATAGGTTCATCGGAACAGTCAAAACATATGATTTCTCTATGTAAATTTATCTCAAAGACAAAGTTTTTCAGGCGTTTGAAAAGTGACTCGGTGGCAAAAAGATATTTGAGTCAAATCAATATCTGATTTCGGAACTTGTTTATATATTTAACATTAAAGCAGAATAGATTATATAATATTTTTCATTCTAAAAATCAATGACCTATCTAACGGTTCTCATACTCGTAATGCATTCGTAAGTACTTGCACACCACTTTTGTGGCGCATAAGTTATGCATTTCCCGAAAACTTTATAAAGTTTAACTTTGGCAGCATTTCGCTTTCAACCAACGGCGCACCATTGTTGCAACGTTTCCAGAACATAGGAGATATCCAGATATACATACATATATGTACGAAGCAAGCGAAAGCGCGTCCAACATTTCCTTTACATTTGATTTGATTAATGTTTGCACACGCGTCGTGGAAGGAAGAGCGTCATTATATGCATAGTATGCCAACCAAGATGCGCCACCAACTAAATGACAACAACAATAAGAGCGAGGCGTACAATGAAAACATCAAGCATTGTGTCGGCGTTTAAATTAATATTGCACAAAACTTTTCGAAGGTAAACAAAATTAGGTGAAAGTAGTTGAACGAAAGTTGTCCAACGTTCGGTTGTTTGGGTGATTTTCAAGATTTACCGGTCGGGTAAAGATAGCAGAACTGTAGCAGGCAAACTAAACTGGTTAGCCGACTAAACGAGTAGTGAGGCGAGTGGCAATTCGCATAGAATGGAAAATGCAACTCGCTTGGCAATACTGAGACAGACACTGATTGATGAGCGTAACGGCTTGCCGATGACAGCAACAATATAAATATCAGTCAACTTTACCTGCTTGAGGTGCAGCATTCAGGGATTTAACTGAGATTTGAGATTGAAAGCGCTATTTTCTTTTTAATTTGGAGCGAATGTCAACTAACTGGGAAATAGTTGTGTTTATCTTTATTTCGATTTTGTTGCGAAAACTTTTGTAATCACAGAAAATTAACATCTTGGGGACCAAGATGGTAATGTAGTAGAAGAAAGAGTATTCTTGAGGAAGGATTATATTTCATTCATTGAAAAGTGTGTTGCTCTATTTTTAAAAAGAAAAAAGGTTGATCTGACCATTTTCCACGCTTTCAAATATTTTTGAAATTATTAAGACTACAATTATGGCTCTACACGATGAGTTAACGTGGGAACGATGGTGGGGTTTTAAGAATAGGATGAAATGAAACGGGAGACATTCGCGGAGGTGAGTATTTTTGAAGTGCTTCATAAGCTCAGAGATAGAAAAACTGTTCCAAAATGCTAACGAAAGGTGTGATGATTTGAGAGAAATCCACACAGATGATCTTATATTCTTCGGAGATGAAATTGGGAGGGTTCTTAGACTTTACGAGAATCTTATTATACCGAAAATACACTCGAAGACGTAATCTTGTTTGCTGAGTGAGAAATTTTTGTTAATTCTTTCAGGTTGAACTTCTTAAAGTCCGATGCACGAACCCAGGAGTCTTTATTTGCGATATATATAAATTGGACTAAATTTTTGCGAAGTAACATATTACAGAGCTACTGAAAGAGACTTATGTTATTTATGAAGTTTAATAAAAGAAATTGGATATTATCATATGACCAATTGGGTCAGAAAACCCAAATGCAAAGTGATTATAACTGTGACGTCATTGACCTAAGTATATATCGTTATGTTCGAGAACAGCACATAAAGTCTTTACTGAAAAAAAGCAAAAATTTTGCTTATAAGGAGGAAATTCACTTTCTTGTGAAGCAGTTTTATTAGCCTAAAAAAAAGAAAAAAAATCCGATGGAGAAATTTGTATGTACTACAACTTTGACGACAATTCGAGATTTTTTAAATAATAATAAATTAAGTCGTGTATTAAAATGCATAATAATAATGAATATTAAAGAAAATCTAGGCTAAATCCACGCAACAAATGGGACTAAATAATCCAAATTTTGATTGGACGATTTTTTCGGATATCGAAAGCAATAACAATTTTTAAAATTTTAAATAAGAATGACTTTATTTACATTGGACTTTGCAATAAAAATTCGCAAATGATGAAATCATCATTATTGAAATATTTGTTTTTCTTTTTGATTTTAAGAGGTTGAAGTAGTGAAATATATATTTTTGAAGAGAAAATCTTTCCTTTTACAAAAGAAACAAATGGTGATCATGATTTCAACTTTAATGATTTCAACCCTCTTAAAAAAACATTATTATTAAGGGTGAGAAGATTTTCGTAATTCTAGCGGACTTTATACCAAATATATCAAGCAATGTACGAGTAAATTTAATAAAACTGCGTGGAAACATGTTCTGTAGTATACTACAGTTTTATTTCAGAATTAAATGAAATTATTCTAGTCCTTACTCTAATGTATAATATAGTATTTACGACTTACCGGTTGAAATCATACGGTATATATCGGTCAATATGTGTGATATTTTAATGAAATTACGTGAACGTGTTTTCCTGACCAGAATATACTAGTTTAACTTTAGGTATGAGTGAATTTAGTCCAGACCTTGATCTATCTATAACCTGGATGGAAATTCTTGCTGTGTTTTAAGCCTACATTTGTATGCCAATGCATTTTTCGATAAAATTCGATTAATTGAATGCTTTAAATTTTTATGAATAATGCATGCCTACACATGTACATAGGGAAGAGCAAAAAATCTAATCTCCTCCCAGTAATATTTGGTAAGGTGGCAATTCTATGTGCTGCAGTAATGTTGCCATATTTCATGTGCATATTAAAAGAGGAGTCGTTAATTGTCGCAGCTATGCATAGCAGTTTAATGACGCTGCGCAGCAAATTGCTACAACATGCCTAATGTTGTTGTTGTTGCGCTACAGCCAGCACGTGTCTGCATACGATTGCTAACTGATTGCTATTTGGAAGCGTATTCCTGTTGTTTTATCGTTGATATTTAAATGACGTGCAATAAAAGTTGTTGCTACTTAATTTCCGTTCATGTCAGCAGCTCTGCAACATACGAAAACTGCAACCACAACAACAAGCTAGTAAAAAATGAATGATAGTGATTATGCGACGCTGCGGCTGTGTGTGCATGTATGTGTGTGTATGCGTGTGTATGTGTGTGAATGTGTGTTGGTGGCAATCAGTTTGCGCCCCAATAACCGAAAAGTGCAACTTTGTAGTTTTAATAACTTGGAAGACACTCACACACACTCACACACACACACACACGCACACACATACAAAGCCCCATGTACATGTGTTTACAGCCAGTAGCGCGATTTTGATAGCGCACACTGCCGCCGAAAGCTAGCAATAACTTTAGCTGCACATAAACCACTTTAAATTGAAAGTCAATTGCAGCGGGCAATTTGCAAATGTGAAATGTAAAATTCGAAGGGAACTCAGTGGCGCTGCGTCACCTTGTGTTGTGTTCGGTTGGGTTCGGTTGCGTTTGCCGCACAAAATGTCCATGTTGATTGATAATGGCGCTGTCAGATAAATGATTATGTTGCTGAAGTGATAATGGCGATGTAAATGCAAATGTTGAGACATTGCGTAATCGTAAAAATGTTGTGAACTGCAATGAGATTGCAGCGGTTTGTTGATTGGGTACTTAAATGCTTAAGGAGAGGGCTACGTTTATTGCTCAGGCAGTAGAAAATTGACACCAATTTGGGATATATATAAGCCATATGATTGAGTGTGAAAAGTCAAGGCGCTTTCTGACATTTTCACGCCCTAAACCTTTGATGTTTATCCGGCTATACCGAAGACTGGCTTGCCTAAGAAATTTTAAAGCTGAGCTTGGTGAATTTCAGGATTTCCCAGTGAATTCTCTTACCAAACAGTGCTACCATGGGTTGTAGAGATATTTTAGTTAGAGTTTTAATTTTCGAAAGGGCAAATAGAACAGTATAAAGAAGAGATATAGTTGTTAATACACTCCCAGATCCCCAGATACACTGCTTGCCTAAGAAAAACTCAATACGCGTGTTCCTGGGCACTATTGCGTAGTGGTAAGGGGCATACGTCGTTAAAAAAGTTTTGAATTCTCTTTATGTAGATATCTCGTAAACTGCTAAAGCTTTGCCAACCAACCTCGGATAGAACGTTATATTTCATCACTTTATGGTACAGAGATTAAGAGGAGGGAATTGGATCACATCTAATAGTTGTGTTCGAATTCGGGCTACAACCACGTTCACTTGCCTTAACGCGACATATTGACTCCCGTCACTTTCTCTTATTTTAGAATAGCTAACTCATTAGTCAAGTTATCAAAAGCAAAACTTAACACTTGAGCCTCATACTCTCAACACTCAACTCTGGTCGAGAACTAGCCACAATCGATCTCAAAATTCTCTAGAGCACATATGAATATAATGAATTTTATAATTTCCGCGAAAATAAATTGCTTCCGTAATTTAGATTTTTACATAAATTTAAATATTATTTCATGAAATTTTCATTTCATCAAAAAATGGAAATGATTTGTGTCAATTTGGGATTATTTCATACAAACTTAACTTAATACTTTTCAAGGAAGAGTTACATACAAGCATACAAAGGTTATTTAATATTTCACCATTTACATTTTAGGCAAAGTAGGCGAACAAAGTCGAATAAGCGTCTTAAAATTATAGTCACTTTTCCAAGAAAGAATCTTGCATTTATTTTGAGTGAATAAGTGTAATACTGCTGTCACTCAAATGCTTCACACAATCAACTCTTTAATTTAGAATTTATAGTATATATTTATAAAATGTAAAAAAAGCCCAGTCAAAAAGTTATTTGAATCACAAAATATTGTTAATGAATTGTGGTCTAAGGAACTTCAAGAATTTAGGAGGATTTATTGTTCATTTGATGAATATCCTGTGATCCTTTGATGTTTATTTACCTAGAAGAATTGTAATTTTTCCTCGCAAAATATTCATCTTCATCCATTGATGTGGTGGTAATCTTATTAAGTTTTATACTTTATATTTTCTCCTGAAATAGTACATCAAAGTAAGTATATTCATTCATCTAGAACTCTCTCTACTAACAAACAACTATTTCTCTTTTTCTCAAAGGAATAATGTTTGTCACATATTAAGAACTCGTTTATACATTTGTGCCAAGTCATCAAATTTATTATTCGTATGATATTCTAAAAATAGCACTTTATTAGGCTTTTCGTCAATTTATCTGGGTATCATTTCATGATTTAACCGTAGGACTCGTGAAACCTTAATTAGAAATGGAAAGACAATTGGAGCTGAAAATAAATTTTTATAGTAATTATATTAGTTTACACTAATTATATATCGATGTATCTTAATGCTGCCAACCCAAACGTTATAATTGCTTCACAGTAAGGAAATTTCTAAATTTTCTCCAAATGCCTTCCTCCGACGTAAAACCATAACAGTTAGTTATTATAAGTTTATATAGCGTGTTTAAAGTTTAACAGCGTCAGAAATAAGTGGAATCTACATCCACATTTTAAATTTGATGAATTTTACCGACTCTCATTAGCTTTTACAGGCTCTCACTGACATTTTCCAATTCCAATTTGCCTCTTCTCGATTCTCGCGTGCTCTTACTCTTAATGTCTGCCTCTATTCTCACCGAACCCCCACCCCCTAATTGCTGTCCATTGTTTTCCTCAGCTACAAAAGCTCTCACCGACTCTCACTAGCTCTCATTGGCGCTAGCTGACTTGCCTTGACTCTCACTGATCCTCCTCAGTATTTAAGCCATATTTTAATGAAACTGTTTGATTTCTCAAGCCTTTAGATTTATTTGAGAACAACTCACGTCCTGTGGTTACGATATACTTTATTTTTATTTTCTTCAGTTTTAGAATAAAGAAATTTTATTTAGTTATGATGGGCGGTGAGCAAATTGGATATGCTGAAAAATCTGAGTTAAACATAGAAATATGGAATTTGTAGAGTTATGGAGAACCCTCAGGCTCCAAAATAGGATTCACTCTTTCTAGGGGTAAAAGCGTGAGTTCCGATAGCCAATACCTTACTTTCACTGATTTAAAATCGATCCAGGGAGTACTCTTCTGCTGTAACAAGCAGTATAACTACTAGTTACTGAGCGAAGCAGTAGATGGGGACAATACAATTTTCTGCAATATTTTATTCAAACTCCGGAAAGTGTTGAAATTCGAAAACCGGAGTAATACTTCAGAAACTGTGAAGGTTGTTTACGCATAATTACAAAAATTAAACTAATGGGTGCAAGTAAAAATCCCAATCTTCCAAAACACACAGACTTATACCCTAATATGATGCCCCAACTTCCTGTTAAAAATCATAAACAGAGACAAGCAAGACGCATGTCATATAATGACTCAAACTATTGTGTTTGTTTCTTCACCTCTTCCTCCCCATTCGACAACACAAAATTGTCACTTGTCAAAGCACTGCCCCCAAAAGGCATATAAACATAAAACTATACTCATGTGCGCAACTTCGTCCAAACTTTTTGCACACAAACCGCTTTCAACAAAATGAGGAAATTAAGTACTAATATTACTCACGAATTGCATGGACAAAATGTTCGGCTTTTTGTTGTATTTAGTGTGCCCTAGTGAGCTGCTAGGTTGCCCACAATTGCATTTAAGGACGAATGTTTTAAATGTTCTGAAAAAGTGAAAAATATTTACACACGGAGTCAGTACATACATAAGTATATACAAAGAAGTCAAGTAAACCTTTTTACGAGTGTCCTTACTTTTGCGTAATTAATGAAGCTCATAAGAATAATTGTATTCTCAGATATACGTTAATGGTAGCTGATATAGGCAGTATAGAGAGATTTTTTAAACCTGTCAAACTAAATTTAATAGTTTTTGTAACAACAGTTCAAAACGTCCCCTGCAATAGAATACTCGAGTAAAAGTTATATGTTTCCGATTCTGCGTATCGAAAAGTCATGGAATTTAAATTGCTACTCTCCTTTTGACATCTTGACCCAGACTCCATCCACTTGTGGTATAATTGTCAGCCATTCCGAACCTTTGATGAAATTTCATGGGAACTTTTTCATATCGAAAATTCTTTTAGCGTACTAGTTCATTAAAGGAACTAGTTAATATTTGCCAACGACAGCTTACCCGTTTCCTGGTATTTAACGCAAATAGATCCACTTCCATTTCAATAAACTATTTAAAGGACTGTCACGAAAAAAATCTATCGCCTCTTTTGTGAACTATTGCTTCGGAAAACTTCATATGAAGGATTGCGAAACTCTTACAGATTTTACTTAAAATTGTCTAACATTCCATTGAAGTTCTAACTCGTTTAATATTGTGGATGAACCTGAGAGATTGGAGGGCTTATTAAACCTTTTCATGTCGAAATATTCCTAGATTTAACAATTATTTCAATTATTTCAAACTCAACAACCTTACGAAGGCTAAAGAAATATCTCAAGTTTTATTTCTTCTGGAGAGTATATTGGGACTGGATCAATTGACGGCGACCGCTTCTCATGAATACACGCTTTTTGAAAACATTGGCTTTTGGAACATCAATCCGGAACAAGAGCTAATGCCTGAAAGCTCCCCAACCTTCTTCTCCTTTTTCAGGCTCTTTTGAAAGTAATAGGATTCAGAATGTCATACTGTAGCTCTCCTAGGTCATACCAAGCACTTGTTGTCTTCATGAAACCCCGTCCTGAAAAATGAAATTGTTGTTATAAAATCGTCAATAAAGTGTTGTGCTATATATATATTGAATAGAAACATCAAAAAAGATTGGTTACTTTCACATGTAATTTGACGGCTTTCCCTTTAGGAAATTCCATATCTCTAAAAAACCGATAATTCATAAAATGTGTACATCTCTGTGTCTGTATATGTTACCGCAACAAAGATGCTCTTTCAATAGCTGAGAATATAATGAAATACATATTGGGACAAACATATTTATCAAATACTATATATTGTACGTTGGTGTAAAAATAAAGAACAAATTTTATATGCATGTAAACAATGTAAGTATGTGAACAAACTCGGTCTACTTGTGTTTCGGTTAATTCTTGCTTACTTGCAAACATATTTCATACCACTCAAGAATACTCTTTGAGTATACGAATATGTTTACGTGTGTACGGGTGTGCAGTCTCGAAGGCATTAAAAACTTTAAATGGCAATAGTTTTGCACATTTTGGCGCTTATTTCACAAAGTACATTCTTAATTACATATACAAACATATGTGCAATCAAATGCAAGGGCGGAGTGAGGGGAGGAGCATGGTACGTTCAAAATTACTCTGAAGGAGTTAAGCCAGTCTAGAGCCCTAAAAAGTACCTAACATTGAAAGTAAAGGCGAAGAACTCGAAATTCTTTCCTGCAGGCTTCATTAAACACAAATTGAAGTATCCAAAAAAAAAAAAAAAATTATATTCACATTCTGATACAAAATGACGGCTATTGGGCCAACTTACGAAAATACCTTTTTATTTGCAGTATTCTACCTATTAAATAATGCTTTTAGAACCCTAAAGTGTACTTTAAGCAAAAAAATAAATAAATTGATTTTTTCTAAATCATAAACTGGCTTAACCACTTAATTACTAGGCTCTGAATTATATTAAATATAATAAACAAATACTAAGAAAATTCCAACCTTTTTTAAACATAATTTTTTTCTTGCATATATGATTCCCCTAAACAGGGGGTCTTTCGACACTCGCCAGTGTACATGAAGACAAACAAATATACACTTACATCGGTTAATATCCATTGCGAAGTTTCCGAAATTTGTTGTTTTTGTATGTTTACTTTTAATACACACTGTTATTAAGTTCCATCAACATCTTACCCATAGGACATGTTTACTGTCCGATTGCAGATAATTTATGTTCGCTTTGTTATTGCATTCTGTTTGTACTTAGTAGAGTACACACACTAGCTTGCGAAATACAAATATTTGAGTTTAAAGTATGTGCGTTCCATAAATCTGCGGTGTGGTGAATTATTTCTCACTTTTCTATTTGTGCTTTCTGATAACGAATGTGTAGTTTTAAAGAAGTTTCGGTAAGCAGGGGTTGATGTTGAAACTCATTACGAAATATTTTGGTGTGGTAAATGAAAAGTATCTCTGACTTATTTACCATTATAATGTAAGGTTCTAAATATATATGGTATTTTTTCCACCAACCTGTTACCTCTAGTAAAAGGTTTCGACTAATTCTAAGCAATAAACGGAAGTTTATTTTATTGTCCTCAAATACATGGGAAATTTGTTTATATAAACTTATGGCACTCCGTCTAAGTCCATACTGCTTAGCTTGTCTCAACGGAAAATCGAAGGTGTTGATCATCAATCATTTTCGAACTACAAAAGGTAAATTCGATCCGAAATTTTTATTAAATTAAAAAATTTTGACAATAATAAAAATGGATCTAGACTAATGAGATAGCTCTTAAGGTGCAAAGAACAATCACATTTATATATAATTGCGACGAAATGAATTTCTAAAACAGTTACTTTTCATAGGATATTTGTCAAACCAAGAGCCCGTAATTGCGAATTATACTCTTGGGTTTTACTCTCACCTTGTTGTTAGTTGGATTCCTTTATAAAAGCCTGATAGTGAGTTATACTTCTCGCACGGTGGTTCAACGTATAAAAACCTGATATAAAGCGTTTCAGAGATCTTACATGGTCACATGATCTATAACAGGTAGTCCAACCACAACTTCAAAGTTTTTCACCGCTCCGTAATTGTATGCGATACTATAATATACTCGCTATTATAACGAAAATCGAATAGTCAAAAGGTTTCAACTTCTCTAACTCAATGCAGTAACAAAAATTTTAAGAAGGTTATTCCAAAGTAGAAAAGTGCGAGTGGAACCTATCCCTTGATACTATTATAATATAATTCATTGGCAAAAACATCTGATTTGGAACTGACGATGTTCGCTGTATTCTATATTATGATGGACAGTTTTGATGGAACTTTCCGATCCGAGATTCTAACTATCTTGACATGTTCCAAATCAATATCAACAATGGACTCTAAAGTCTTTTCGAATTTGTATCTTATTTAAATTTAGGGCTTTCAAGGTTGTTTTCAAGTAAATCACATTTTTAGAATGTCAAAGGATAGCATCAGTCAGATTTTATCTGGAGGTAAAAGGTACCTCTTCAATATATACTTCGATATCCAAAACCACTTAGAAGAATTATCAGTCAATTAATCATTGCTCTCTAAAGCACCAGCACATCATCATCTGTTGACTAAATTGGTCTTAATTATGACGAATTATTTCTGGAGATACTTAAAGCAGCAGATTTTCTAAAAACGAGAATGTAATTCGGATATCAATTCGTTACAAGCGATATAAAATTATTATGCCATATGAATTGATTAAGTCAGTATTCTATGAAGGAATGTCAGGTTTGTCTTGAAGAGGGAGCAACATGAGAGAGGCCTTAATCTTTCCATCATTGATTACTGCCTACGATTCGAAATCCCTGACTAAGGGATAGAATCAACATATTAAATCGGAAGTTAGAGTATAATATACAAGTACTGCACTCCAAAATTCATAAATTTCCACATTTTCATGTGCAAACGGAAATATTTGTTTCTGTGCCTTGTTAATTCAATCCTTCCATCATATCGAATTATAGGGATAACGGAATGTATGTAAAACTTTCAACATTGAGTTATGAAAATACAGATTTTCAACTCAGTAGTAATAAAAATAACAATAATAATATTTATGGTAAAGTAAATTTCTTCAACAAATAGCGGTAAAAGCGTAAAAAATGAGTTATGATAAAACTCAGTATTTATTGGTACTATTTAATGGGAAGTTGAAAAGCAAAACAAATTTGTCACTCATACACATATGAAACATGAAAAATATTGAATTATTATGCTATTTTATGCAAGTTGCATTTAATATCGTGTATCTGTGTGTGTGTGTGTGTGTGTGTGTGTGTGTGTGTGTGTGTGTGAAGCCACATATTTATTCCGCATTTATTCGTCGAACATTTTATTTTAACGCTAAAAAGTTTCAATATTTTTCTGTTCGCTGATGATTTAATTATTTTATGTTTCTTATTAGCGAAATATATTGATATTATCACGTGTTGATTTACAATTTTATTTCGCTCACTAGTAATGCGTGTGGTGTGGCAAGGTTGCGCGAGTTATGTAGCGGTTTCAATCAGCTGCGAACTCTTGGTTAAACTCATTAACATTTTATACACTCAAAAGTAATGCTCAAATGGCAAAAGCGCGACGATAATGGCCATAAGTGAGAAATGAAATATTTGTGTAATGAAATATTGTGCTATTTGAGATTTTATATGAATTCATTTGTATTTATTAACAGAAAGTTTTAGTTATTGGGTTGTTCGGAAAGTCATTTCGTTTTTTTTGGGGAACATGAAAGACAGTTTTCGTATAATGCCTTTCAAATGGCCATAAACAGTTGAATTCGACAAATTTAACCTCTCACCGATCTCTCGTGTGGTGATTCGCCGATTTGCATCAACTAATGCCTTTATCGCATCTTTGTCAGCTTCGACCGGCCTTCCAGACCGTGGTGCATCTTCGACATCAAAATTGCCGGATCGAAATTTTGCAAACCAGTTCTGGCACTGGCGTACTGTTAACACGCCTTCTCCATACACATCCGTCAATTTTTTTCTCGCTTGGACAGCATTTTTACCTTTTCTGAAGTTAAAAAGTAAAATATGACGAAAATGCTGCTTATTGCTCTCCATATTTAAAAAGGCACCAACCAAAAACTACTGGGTAGAATTAATAGAACTTTTTCACACACAAGCCTTGCAATATCAGCTCTCATGACATATAATGGTTATGGGGCTTAAGTGTGAAGTTAGTTTCGAAAAAACGTAATTAAGTCCTCTGGCGGGAAAAAACGAAATGACTTTCCGAACAACCCAATATATATTGGTCTATTTGTTAATTTCGTTCATTTTCGAACTAGAACAAACAACATAAAAAATTCAATATAGCTAATAGGCCACAGCCGGCCTGAGGACGGGTAAAGCGGCTCTTTGGGTGTCCAAAAGCAATGGTTTTCTAAGAATTTATGGTTCATTCCGTAACGATCATTTATATGCAACAATGAACTGTACAAACATGGCTACCTCAACATAGTACATGCAGCAAAAAGACTCCGGCTCAGAAAGTATTCATTGTGGTTTCAGTGAGTGGTAGAAGAGAGTGAGAGAGCCACTAAAATCAATTCGAGAAGGTCATGAATTGCATTAATTGCTTTGAACAAGAGCCAATCACCATTCAAATCGGTTCAGATCTGCGCCGTCGCCACTGTCAAATTAGGCTACGAACATCTGCCCCATCCGCCGTATTCTTCAAATTTGGCCGCGCTTGACTTCTTTTCCAAACTTGAAAAAGTCACTCGTCGAACTTAAATTTGAGTCGAATGAGGAGGTTACTGTCGCCATGAAGGGCTAATTTGTAGGCCTCCAGAAAACGATTTTTCTGACTGTATAAAGCTAAACGGAAACTGTGTTAGGAAATAATCTATAAACAAGAGATGGATCGAAAGTAGAGAAATAAAATCCGTCTTTTGTTGTCAACAATTCCACAGCTCCAAATTTAAATTAACTATTTAATTTAGCGATTTTATAACGGAGTTAGTTCGATAGGTAGGGATGATAATTAATAATCCTATCATCGTGTTTCAGTACTTCGATTCATCAGGATCATCTTATGCAAGATATATGTACATAAAAGAACATATAGATCAAGCATAGATTGACCAAATACTGGCTGTTATAGGCTAGCAAGTCAGCATAGTCTGTTTCATAATTCATTAATTATCTGAAAGAAAATAAATTTGGGCAAATTCTAACTACATTTGCTCCTCGGGATTCATTGTAAAATAAAAAATCTTTGAACATAACACAATAGGACCCTACAATTTCGTCCATATGAAAAATTACAAGCAATATACTATTTTTGGGTTAGTAGCAGCCTTCCTTGTACATCTCCCTCGTCCCCTTTGCGTATAGTATTTCGGATAATGTACAATAATAAGTGAGCAGAAGCACCAGCTTTTAATTAATTATTAAGGTGAAATTATTTTATTTCATTATTCCACTTCAATTGCTCATAAGGCTTTCAGCAGTTGGTGATTGTTTATAATTCGATTGCTCTGCGGCTATACAAAGCGAGTGGTAATTATAATTATATTGACATGAAAACTGACTGCAGGATAAGTACTATAATGCAGTATTTCCCAAACTTTTTGATTCGAGGAAAGTTTTAACCTTCTTCTATGCCAGAGTTTGTCAATTAGTACAATTATGTTGTTCCAACTAAAGTGGACCGGAGCTTGAAATTTGTCCCCTTAAATGCTGAAGCTGTCCCAAATTTTAAAGATGTGTTTATTGGCCAAATATCAGTGATGATTGCAAGGTCTTTATAGAGATTTTGTTCGTCCTGTAAACATTTTCCAACAAGTAAGTCCGATCAGATCCATTTTCTTTTAAGCTACACATCATACTAATAAAGCGTATATTAGGATAAAACTTACGACAATCATATATATATCTTCGGTACCCCAACTGAGAGCGGATCGTCCACTTTGGAGCAGGGGCTCTCCTGTGAGGTATTTTCTATGACCTGCTCTTAATTTTTGCCTCTTTTATTTGGGCTCATACCCAGAAGTTTACTTATTTAACGGTACTTATACATATACTTTGGGAATCTCTGCTTTTCATATTTGCACAGGCTTACGTGAACACTTGAGTACATATGTTTTGCTTAATGCTTTTTCATGGTCACACATAAATACAATGCACTTATTATTATTTGTATCAACTGAGCGGCAATTTGTTTCGTTCATTCAGTCTTTTAATTTCTACTTTAATGAGAAATTAATTATATCGACTGCACAAAATGCCATTGTTAAAAGTAAATAAATGTCGTATATATAAATTAAATTTGTTGGAGAGAACTTTGCTGACCCATGAGAAGTTTTAAAGTTGAGCACTGTTCAAACAAGAAGAAGAAGAATAACGCCAAGTTGCTTTCAAACAAGTGGCGTAACAGTAAAAGTGTTCGAATGAAAAAGGAATGCTGAAGCAAAGGAAGCTTTCTACAAACACCGATTCCACTTTCCAATGATTTGTTGGTGGTGTTAAACTCAGTGTTAAAACAACTTAGTAAATATTGTTTAGAACAAGTAATATGGAAAACGGGGTATAGTATTTAAGAGTTATTTGATGTTATTTGATGATTAAACATATATCACTTTATCAAATAGTTGGGTAATGCGTTTTTAGTTGTTTTGAAGTGACGCTGTCGGTAAAGACCTTTTGTCGGTTCACTCATAATTACTTAGATATTTCTTTCGATTAGCAGTAATGATTATAGGTATACAAGTGGCGAAAATTCCATTAAGAAAGAGCGGAATAAAATGAAGCATAAACTAAGAACTAAACAAGAAATCAATAACTGGAGACATTTTAGAAGAGAGATATTCTGGAATTTTGGTCCTGCCCATGGGCATATGCCATGAAGCACTGAGCATACGATGGCGATGGATATTGACTTAAATGTGATTACTGTAAAAGGGTTGTCTCTTCGGCTTTCATACAATTTCTCCAGGAATGCACTTTTTATAGTTGCCGTAATCTACATTTCAAGCATGGGTCGAGAGAAGAGATATCAACCAGGCGACTCTAGAAAGCCAAGCGTTCTACAAAGTTATTACCCAACGCACTTTCGGAATAGGACTCTAGTAAAACTCTAGTAAATTAGTTTTCTTCATTCTTAACAATACAGCAAGTGGTGAAGTTTAAGACCCAAGTACATTACTAAATCAAGGTCATAAAAGGTGATGAAGAATGAATTGATAATAGATTCTATGTACATGAATATGTGTATGTGATATATTGGATACCTAATTGATGAACGTTGAGGGTGAAATCAACCGTGTGTGTGCAGCGAGAACTAAATATCATCTAGATCTTTGTATGTACGTATGTACGTATGACTTTGTGTATTTTTACGCTGTAATGTTAAACTGATATAGGATAGAATACCCAGATTCAAAGGTATGATTCAATCGGAACAAGTACCTATAAAATTTCATCAATTTATTGGAAAACAGAATGAGAGTAAGGTCGAAGAGTGATTTTGGATGAATTTACGAAATATATAACGGTTGTTTATAACACCTAAAACTAATCGAAATGGATATAGTGTCATTTATATTAAAACGATCAGGATGATGAGACGAGCTGAATTCCTGATATTAAAAATGTTCCTTTGCGAAATTAGCCCTTTCTAACTTGTTTTATATTTAACTGAGACTTATGAATATAACCGCACTGCGAACTTATGGTTTTCAACTGATGTCAAAGCACATCATTTTTAAATTTTTAAACTTCGTGCAGGATTAGATCTTCAAACACGCATGGGAATCACGATAACACATATTGCCTGCTGGTTTGTATACTTCTTTGTTGTTTCAACGCCCTGGGTCGATTGCTGATGCCACAAAATGACGCATTTCCGTTGCAGTGTTGCCACACGCAGCGCCACTGCAGACTCAAACATAAAAAAGTTTCTTGTTTATATCATTCTTGTTCATTTCATTTGCGCGTTTATATGTATTTAAGTTGTTGTGAGTATCTTTCCAATTCTGCTATATTCGCTGGGTGGATGTGTGGCAGGTAATCCTTGAATGTCCTTGATTATTTGCCAATTTGGCAGTGATTGCTCTAATGTTTGCTATTATTAGATTTTACTTGAATTTTTATAGCCGTTAAGTGATATGCGCGTGTAAGTATGTATTCATCTATGATCATGCTTGCAATATATAGTGGAATCAAGATTAGGTATAAGAATATATATATACATGAGAGTACATACTTTTTGCTTGTTTGGCGCAAATTTTATAAAAATGTGTTTATAGCATATTTTATATTTATATATTTATTCGTTATATGTGTTCCGTTATATTCTATGTTTTGTTATTTATACTCCTTATACATTTATTATCGATTTTATTGGTCTCACGTTTACTCTTATATAACTATATAGCAATACTCTGCTTATTGTTTCTTTGCCAAATTTTTATTGTATTTTTAGTATTCAATTGTTGTTGCTTTTGTTTGCTGTTATTTAATATTGCAAAAACTTTGTTCATCCTCCAATTATTCTCGAAGCTTTTCAAATATGACAAGGAGGGTCGCAGTAGGGAAGGACATTTGTGGTTCAAACATATTTTTTTTTATGAGAGTGACCCCGTCTCCTAATAGGTCTAATGTATATATATCTCACAAATTATTGAAACTATATTAATCGAACTTGTAGAAAGCATTTTCTTCCAGCACCTTATCACACAGTGTGAAAATAGGTGAAATCGGTTAATGACCACGCCCACCGCCTTACAAAGATTAAGTTGAAAACTACAAAAGTGCCTTCACTTTCAAAAACAATCCGTCCACTTTCATGTGAAATCCCGTATCTGAGTAATTACGGTTCATAATCTATATTACGGTTTGGACGAAATCAGACTAATCTAGAAATCAGACTAAGACTTCATCTGATTTTTCCATTTTAAAGTATATAAACCAATCACAAATAAAGATATCGTAATTGAACTTTCCAACAGTGGGGAAATTCTTCTCCTAAAAATGGTCGAATTCGGACTATGATTTTTCAAGGCCCCCAGATCCCGAATATAAGGGATCCCACATGTTGTGGGATATTTTATTGAAAGAAGGTGAAAGTGCTTTCTTGACTACAATATAGAAATATTATATTTCCCCATTTTTGATCCTTGCAAATAGCAAGAGTATTAAAAGTTCCCTTACATCCGAAATTAGCCTCTCTGTTCTTGTTTACTATCGATTTCTCATTAATCTGAAGTAAATCAAAATATCAATATTTCCTGTTTGCTAGATAAACTCTATACTATTTTGCTGAGAAATATATATATATATATATATATATACAAATACATACATATGAATTTGTATAATATGCCCATCTAAAGAGGTAGTAAATTTATGTGCACTGGATTTAATCTATATTCCCTTTATGTACAACCGTCTACTACTAAAACTTGCATTACTAAATAAACGATCCTGAGGACATTTGTTGACCGTTGCAATTCAATTGCACTCCAACTGTTATAAGAGCTCAACAAACAAATGCATGTATATATGTATGCTTATATATACTTTAGTTGCACCATGTAAGTTCATCGTTTAATGACACAGTTTCCATTACAGTTTCTCTTGGCAATGTAAGACATGCTCGAAGTCGTAAATACTTTATATGTTCCACTTCCATATACATACATATGTACATACATTTATATAGTTGTATGTGCTAACCAATTTTATGTGTCTTGATTTGAAGAAAAGTGACTGCTATGTATGTGGGTGACGTCCACATGTTTGCGACACACTGACACGCTTGTCTACGATTCATGGTTGTCACTACTCAATTTACAGATTGATGTAATTTGAGTAAAATTTTATTGGCATTTACCTGACACACAAACAATTAAATTAAATTCCATGTCAAACCTGTTATATTGGTAATGGAGAGCTTTGATTTTTGGTATTTCCGAATGCAGGAAATTGAAGCGGAAAATAACTTGTCGTATGAGATCAAAACTAATAATTTGTGGAGGAGAAATATGTATTTTAGGATTGATAATATAGGATTAAAAAGCACCCAGCATACGAGTGGAGCCCCAGAATACCGGAGAAAATATAAATACAGAGATAGAAATATTTTCCAACATCAATATCTAGCTCGATGTGGTTTTTTTGAACGACATTAAAGCTTTGATTCTTGCTTACTAATAAAGACCTTCAATTTCCAATAGCAAAAAATAGATTCTCTCCAAAGTTAAACCTCGACTTAAAAGTCCAAATCTCGAAACCTTTCCGATTAAGTTTTAACATGGCAAAATAAAATGACCATAACAGTCACAGATGAAGTTTTAAGAAATTGAAAGATTATGAGCTCTCGGGTGATGATCGGATGATCCCTGTCTATCAAACGGCTGTCCATGTCAAAGAAAAGCTTTTAAGCAATCTTATTCGCTCATTAAGACTGCTCGAAAGGATTTTTTAAAACAAACTTTATAAGTTTCTAGTTGATTCGTCGAGATTCTCCGCCGAATAGTGGACTTCAGACTAATGATGTGCGTTTAAAGAAAGCTCTCGTTAATTTTAAGTAGCTTACGAACCACTTGAATATTTTATGGCAAGCTATTACTAGAAACCAACGCGGCTTGGATATGTAAAGAATATAGATCAGAACTTTTGGAATTCGTTAGCTGAGAACTTTTCGTATTTCCTGCAAAACCCAGAGAAACGTAGGTCAGCCAACTAAACCAGCACTAATTATTTAGAGTATATGTAGAAAATATCCGAACAGCTGCTTCACTATTATTTTTACTGAAACTGCTACCCGAAAGAATATGTTCTAGATTTAAATTTGCCAGCGGAACTTTGCCAGCACTCGAAATTATGTGAATTATGAATTGAAGACTCGTCCTAGGTGCAAAATTTAAACGCACAATACTTCGCTAATTTTTCCCTGAAAACTACACTTTGACCTTCTGACCTTAAATTCCATTAACTTTGCTGCATTCGTAGACATTTTGTATTGGAAAAATAGCATGTGCGTTTTCACAGCTCCTTTCTGATGAAATTTACAGATTATATGCAATACCTGCTTTATATTCGAAGTAAATTTATTTTTGAGGGAAATTAAAGTGTTACTAATACATATGTATTTATGCGCGTATACATATCTAAGTAAATGCCGTGCAACTCAAAAGAGGTTAAGAAGTTGCAATCGCCTCGTTCACACCAAACAAGAAAGCTACATTTTGTTGCAAAATTTATTTTTTATATTTTGTAAGTATTTTTAGCAACGATTCGCTCACTGAACATTCCCAGCAACTATGTATATAAGCTTTAGCAGTCACCAAGCTCGTCGCATCGGATTACGCGCACTTGTGTTCGCAAATTGTTATATAAATTTGCAAAGTTTTCGGTTTTGCTTGTCGATTCGAGTCGCTGAACGGAAAATTGCATTGAATTGCAACATTTACATTTGGCCAAAGTTTCATGGAGCGCAAACGCATTTCTCCATTATTTGTTGATCCTTTTAAGGACTGAAACCAAATTTGTACATACATACTTAGGAGTATATATGTATGTAAGTGCATGCTAAAGTTTGCTAGCGAAAGGTAAATGGCTTGAAATCGCTGTAAAAATACGCAAATCGACAAGCGTTAGTTAGATTCTGGATTCGTTGTTTTCCTTTTGAATTTTTCTCACGCTTCGCTTGGCTTAGCGTCTCAGCAACTATGTTCGGTGTGCACTTTGTCACTGCTGTTAGTGTTGCTATAAGTCTTCTATGTTTTAGCTCAATATATTGGGTTGTTCGGAAAGTCATTTCGTTTTTTCCCGCCAGAGGACTTAATTACGTTTTTTCGAAACTAACTTCACACTTAAGCCCCATAACCATTATATGTCATGAGAGCTGATATTGCAAGGCTTGTGTGTGAAAAAGTTCTATTAATTCTACCCAGTAGTTTTTGGTTGGTGCCTTTTTAAATATGGAGAGCAATAAGCAGCATTTTCGTCATATTTTACTTTTTAACTTCAGAAAAGGTAAAAATGCTGTCCAAGCGAGAAAAAAATTGACGGATGTGTATGGAGAAGGCGTGTTAACAGTAGGCCAGTGCCAGAACTGGTTTGCAAAATTTCGATCCGGCAATTTTGATGTCGAAGATGCACCACGGTCTGGAAGGCCGGTCGAAGCTGACAAAGATGCGATAAAGGCATTAGTTGATGCAAATCGGCGAATCACCACACGAGAGATCGGTGAGAGGTTAAATTTGTCGAATTCAACTGTTTATGGCCATTTGAAAGGCATGGACTTAACCTCGAAGCTCGATGTGTGGGTGCCCCATGTCCTTACCGAGCGAAATTTGTGTCGTCGTGTTGACGCGTGTGATTCGCTCCTCAAACGTCTAGAAAATGATCCATTTTTGAAGCGGATTATTACTGGGGACGAAAAATGGGTTGTATACAACAATGTTAAACGCAAGAGGTCATGGAGCAGAAAAGATGAACCGGCTCAAAGCGTGTCAAAAGCCAACATTCACCAAAAAAAGGTGATGCTCTCCGTTTGGTGGGATGTCAAAGGAATCGTTTTTTTTGAGCTTTTGCCGGACAATACAACGATTAATTCAGAAGTCTATTGTCATCAGCTGGACAAACTGAATGATTCACTTAAAGAGAAGAGGCCCGAATTAATCAACAGGAAGGGTGTAGTGTTCCACCAGGATAATGCGAGACCTCACACAAGTTTGGTCACTCGCCAAAAACTTTTACAGCTTGAATGGGACGTACTGCAACATCCACCATATTCTCCAGATCTGGCGCCTTCCGACTACTATTTGTTCCGGTCCCTGCAAAATTTTTTGGATGGCAAAACCTTTACCTCAAATGAAGATGTCAAAAACCACCTGGACGAATTTTTTGCCAGCAAGGACCAAAACTTTTATGAGAGGGGAATTATGTTACTGCCAGAAAGATGGCAAAAGGTGTTGGACCAGAATGGCCAATATATAATTTAATAAAATATTTATTCATTATACGAAAACTGTCTTTCATGTTCCCCAAAAAAAACGAAATGACTTTCCGAACAACCCAATACTTGACTAACTTAACTATTCGTAATATAAATTCGCTTAAGCTAAAAAGCATATTAATAAGGTTTGCAAAAAATATAAAATAAAAAGATTAAAAACGATTACGAAATAAATATATGTCAAGGTCAATTGATAGTAGTTTACACCTACAGCAGTTATATAATATAAATTCGCAGCATTAATTTAAATCTGTTTTCTACAACCATTTGTATCCTTATAATGTCCTCATATAATGTCCTTTAATATCATCAACACAAAGGCAAACTTACAGTACTGTAACTCCTAAACACCTAATTTCATCAAATTAAACCCAAACCACTTTTGATTAGTTAAGAATTTGTCGAAAATATTCAAAAATATTTGTATAAAGTGTCCAGGGTTCCATAAAAAATGTTTTCTCATAACTAATTTGCAAATTGCTTTCAGATTACATAATTACTTTCATGAAGTGTCTAATACTTTTGGACATGACTGTAGGTATACATGTACACATGTGATGATGGCATATATAATGGATATAACATATTCATATCTTCGTCATCATTAATGTAGAGCCAAAAATAATGTAATCGAACCCACATATATATATATATATATTTAAGCATGCCTACAAACATTATACTATTCCAAAAGAGAAAATCAACACGGACACAACCGAACCGAACTGAACCATACGAATGCGTTAACTAGACTGAGGAAATGACTTGACTGTTGACGGATGTGTAGATAAATGCACAGCATAAGTCATTGGAACACGTTCCAAAACGCTGCGGAATTTTTTTCCAACTGAATAATGAGAATGCACAAAAGTATGCTAGATTTTACGATTGGGTCAAGAAGAACGTCGCTCGTAACAAAACCTTAAGATCTTGAGTAAGTTTTTTTAAAAGATGAGGATTTTTCCCCATTGCTTTTTCATAGTTTACTTTTCAGCGAAAGTTGAAGGGAACTTTTTCTGAACGGGCATTTGTTGAAATTCAGATATTTATATCCCATTCCCTTAATTGAATCCCTATAGAATGTGTTGGTTAAGCGAAATAAGCCCAAACTTTCGAATTCGAACGCAAGTGCTCCAAGTAAGGGTGATAAGAAAATCGCTGTTAATCAAAAAGTAAAGAGTAAATCGCTTTTGTTGTTTTAATTCTCTGAGAAATTAGCAAGTTAAACGATACAACAATACCAGGTGAGTCCATGTGCTTATAAAACACTATTTTAGAACTTTTTATACATAATTTATGAGCTACTTATATTACATATTTAATAAGTTGGAAGAGAACTCTTTCATCAAGGCGATTCGGCAGTCCACTTTCGTACTTCATTCCTCTACTGTTTCATTTAAGTATCCAGTTAGTAATAAAATTACTAGATTCTTTCTTTTAAGTATTTTGTATATACCTAGTTTGAGACATCACTTTAAACTTAATCGCCCACCCAATTGCGATACATTTTTCAAGCTGGTGTGCCGTGTTTGTATTCACTAAACGAAGTAAGCGCATACAAACCGACAAAATTGTGGCGGCAATCAAATTTGAAATTAATTTGCGGCCATTTCTGACGCTACACTAATGACCAATCAGGCCGGAAATAAAAGCGTGCAACAATAACAAAAGCACGCAAATGGCGAAAACGCAATTATGCCAAACAAATAACCAGCTTGTGCACACGCACACATATAAACATAACTTGCCAGCAACAGGTGTTTGTAACAAATGTCAATTAAAATTCACATACTCAACGCATTTGTGTGACATTCGACACCCGCACACAAATACAGAGTGACATTAATGCGTACACATACATACACACCCGCATATACATACATATTTACGTAGATCTTTTGTAATGCGGCTAACGCTAATAGACATTTATAAAATAGATTTTCTCTTTTGGTTGGAAACAATTTGTAGCGCTGATATAAACACGTGTGCGTGTGTGTGTATGTGTGAATTCTATGTATGGCACCTAAATTGCTAACGAATTGTGTACGCTGTTACAGCAGGTCATTTGTGGTTGTATGCATGTGGAATACACAGGAATACCCATAGTGAGCCCCAACTATCCCCTAACACCGCAACCACTCCCCGCGGTTGCCATTGTATTGCCTTTATGCCATTGCAAGTGTTTTCTTTTATTTTCGCAATTTCATGCTGCCTCTGTGCGGCTCCTCCATTGTACTCTCCGGTTCGAAATTGGGCGACCTGCTGTGCTGGAGAAATTTTCAATTTCACTGCCAAAGTGGATGGGCGCAAATACTTTAATACAATTTTGTCAATGGCCAAACAACCAATTAGCGAAAATGTCCAACATAGTGTATACAAAAATACACAAATATATAGGACAATAGAAGGCGCAGGAAATACAACAACAACAAGCAAATTATAGAAATGTGTTGAGAAAATAACAATGAATGGTGAAATCAACAAGCGTCACAAGCGTGGCATAACGGTGCGCCATCGCGTATGAGTGTTCGCAAATGCGTGCGCGTATATGTGTGTGTGTGTGTGTCGATATTTGTGTTGGCGCTAATGCGCGTCGTTGTGGGCGCGTAAAAGCAAGCATACACACACACACACACACTTGCAACTGAAGCGGTGACCAACATCAGCGCTTGTGGTTCGCCCTAACAAAATTTTGATCGTCCAGCAGCCAATATGTATATGCATTGCACACTGTTTCACTTCCGCCGCTGCTTTTCGGCGTTTTAATTATGCCTGGCTGCTTTTGCGTTGGCTGTTGGGTGTTGGCTGTTGGCTGCTGGCTGTTTTGTGCGGCTAATTGAAATGTTTGAATGACGCACGTTAATGAGTGGACGACAGGCGGTGCACAGACATGAATATACACACACACACACACACACAAATAACTATATATTATGGCTTTAAGTCCGTTGCCGTTGTTTGCCGTCTCTCGTTGTATTTGTCTGCAGAATTGTTGGCGAATTATTGTATACATCCAACAGCTGTTGCTGATACCCTTGAGCGTCACCAAAAACATATTGTTGCCCATGTTATTTATTTATTTTTGTCACAAGAAGGACTAGTTTAGTTGAAGTGCCATATAAACACAATTAGGTGAAGTTGCGACGCGTAAATAGTGTCTTAACTATTAGCAATTTGCTAGTGAAAGTCTGTATAGGCTTACAATTTTTATAGTCTTGCAGCATGTTGTACAGAGTGGGCATGGTTCCACTCAAAATAGGTTTAATATTTATATCTCAGAGTGAAAATGGCTGAAATCGGTTAACTCCGTTAAATCGCTAAAGAAAACCTTCAGCAAGATTTAATTTTGCATTCAAATTGGTAGGGAAGCATGCATGTGTATTGGTGTGGCAATTGTCAATGGACAATGTCATGGTGAAAACCCATATCTCAGCAACTACGCAACCAAATTTGGTATATAACATTTTCTCTATATTACAGGCTGCAAAATTGCGAAACTGAGGTATAACCACACCCATTTTCCATATAAACAATATTAACTTCCATCACGTTCTTATATTTTACAATATATAAATAAACCACTAATAAAAATATCGGAAATTAATCTTTTAAAAATAGTGATTACGAGATGTGGTACTTTTGGTCCAAAAATCATTCAAATCGAGCCACAACTTTTCACGTTCCAGACACTGAATTTGGGGACCTCATAGCCTGCTGACTTTGTACTGAAAATTTTGGTGAATCCGTGAGATAGCCCAATGAAATTAAGAGAACATCTTTTGATGATAACGGTGCGTCTCGGTTCAGTAACACCCATAGGCCCCACATATCAAATATAATGATTTGGAAACCACTGGTGTACTTGTACTTGTGCAGTATATATGTACGATATCGTAGCAAATTTATGTGAACATATAATTTTGCATGTACTATAGTTAAATGCCGAAATCGGGTGACATCGGTTCTTTAATTATTCTATCTCCCCGATTTTCTAGATTCTACTTGGTTTAATGCCGAATATATCGGTAAATGTGTTAGTTATCTTAATAAAACTGGGTGTAAACATTTTCTCACTCAAAATTTTAGTTTATTGCCAAATTAGTAATTGTTAATATAACCAATATTGTGATTTTCGATTTTCTAGTTGACTTTATACCGTATATTTTATATCAAGAAACATACAATTTTATTATTGTAGTAATATGGGAAAATCCATTTTTGATGCCAAATCATACAATTTCACCTAACTTTGCTACAGACAACAACAATTGATCAATATATATAAGAAAAAATTTAAAATCGCTTAAATAGTTACTGAAGTACGAAATTTCACCTGCCTGCCATGTCTGCTTATATTTTCTTTAAATATTTCTTATATATTATGTAACCCTTACTACCGAATTTTACCCTTTTAAATGGTTATCACACTTTATTACTTATTACTTTATTTAGTTATTACTCAATTTCTCTTAATTTCATATAGTGGCATCGCGGGTGGATATAAGGTTTTCACTCTGCTCTCTCGAGAATACTTAAGTAGTTTATGATTTGTCTATTAAACCCAATTTTTATGATTTATATATTAATTCGAAAAGCTTCTAAAAATTGAAAACGACGCATTTTTACTCACCATCTCTCCGTTATTTTCTGTGAACAATTTGTGTGTCATAGTTTAACCCTGTATATATATGTGAAAAAGATCTATTTTTGGGGAGGCAATAGTTCGATTTAGCGTAAGTGGTATCCTCATCAAAGTGCCGAGAAATTGATGTAAATGCCGTATGACGACCTAATTTCATACCCAAAATTGCATTTCCAAACCAAATAAGAGTCAAGGTCACTAGTAAATACCAACAAAAATTTTAAGCATTCAAGTTTTACACATCTGAGTAATACACTCAAAAATTATTTTAGATTTAAGCATATGTAATTTTAGGTCCCTTTTATATGCATTTCGTAAAAAAAACCTATATGTTTGTTCAATTGTAAACTCTAAGACTTTCTAGTGCTTTCTTGCAGGAGACACATTCTATTGTGCCAATTTAAGTAATAATTCACTACAGTGCCATTGAACTGGCATCAATGCCAGTGATTTTCGTTTGCCATGAAGGGTGTTTTAAGGCCATTTAAATATATGCAAGCGGCAGTTTTAACTGCTGATCAAGCGTGTTGCAATTCCATTTGATTTTGCATTTGGGTTTCTTGAGCTGTGAGTGCTATTTCGCTGTAGTTGCAGATGCTGTTGCTGTCAGCAGTCGAATCGAATATGTTATTCATTGCTTTCTGCTCTAAAATGATTAGTTTGAGTACATTTTATACATATGTACATATATAAATTCTGCAAGTAACTTTTGAGTTTTTAAAATTTTATTTGAACTGCTTGCTGCGTAGGTGTTTCTTTTGAAAGATGTAGGTATAAATTTTTGGAAAGATCTTCGCCTTAATTGCGAGGGACTTCTAGACACAAGTAATTGTTACAAATATCATTTAAAGCTTATATATTCTTTCTGTGCAATATGAGTCCAGTATAAAAATCAATCAAACTTAACTATATCTAAAATCACAACAATAACCTCAAAGTGGCATTTGAACTATTCAGGTAAGGGAATTATCAATAATTTCATAAGTATCAATGCTGAAATTGAAATTTCCCTTAATAAAACTTAAAACGGTATGAATTTTACAAAAAACGTCTGGTTAATTTAATTGCGCATTAAAGGCAATTATCAAATTGAAATAATTATATTGCAAATGTCTAAAAAGTTAAAGGTTAGTCGTGGGAGGCCCTTAAGAATATTCATTACTTTGCACTTAATCATCATAAAGCTGATCTTAGGTTTTCTAATTACAGAGCACCGACAATTCTCGTTTGCTTTACTGATTTCTGAATATATGGATTAACTAATAAATTATGACTGTCAGCAGCAAAGGAAATTAAAACTAGTGCGCTATTGTGACGATAGTTCTTTTTTGCTGAACTTTTTCCCAAACAGTGGATCCATCCGTTTTGTATTGTTATTCAATCTGAAGATGGCCGAACGAATGCAAAGTTGACAAGGTCGCTGAGCTATACACAAATCTCTTCTGCTTTCAATCTCAAAACTTCATCAATATTTTATCAATTGTTTAGTCTTGTTCTCTCTTTACTAAGGACATTGTTTCTTGTCCATGAACAACAACCAATAAATCAGTCAATCCATCATTTATGTACACCACCACTTAACCATCTATTTTCACTTATCCAACGCATACAATGAGTAAATCCATTCGAAACTAGACATATTTCTATCAACAGTTTAACCAATCCATCAGCAGACGTGTTGGTCGTCGTTGACATTGAGTTGTGAGATTCTGAATTCTGTCAACCAGAGAACAACTCTCGCCGCACATCACAGGAATTGATACCAATGGCAGAGCAATGGCGGTGCAACACACAAATGTTCATAGGTGTGCATATGTGGAGGTACTGACGTCGGGAAAATTCATTAAATCTCGTTTTACAAATCAATAAATAACTGATTGATCTTGTGTTTGCGTTAGGCTACATTATTTTGTACGTATTTGAGGCTGTGGTAGTAGGTATATTGGAGAACAAGGTTGTACTAGGTCACAAATTTATGGCTTCAATTATTTGAGGTGTCAAATCTTTATCTTGATAATTAGTTGCGAAAACGGTCGGCTGGTAAACAGTGCCCGAAAAGGTCTCTTAATGAGTAAAGCAAAACATGAACCTTAAATTTATGTTTATTAATATTTAGGCGCAATCCGAAGAAGTTTATTATTCATTTCCTGAGCATCGGCTAACGCGAATCCTCTGATACACCTTAGAGACCAAGGAACCTTTGAAACAGCGGATTTCTCTCAGCGAATTTGCTCCGAAGGAGACGAAGACTGTCTAATAAGCCGGAGAGGTGATATGCACTCTTGGATTCACAAGGTAAGAGTAAGATATACATCGTCTACTTGCAGAAGAACAAAACGTTCACAGGTCCTTACTATGCCGTATTATTGGGCCGAATCCACGCCGAATTGCAGAAAAATAAATATAAAATAGATCGTGAGCCCTGCGTTCAGGCCCAGCCGAAGATAAGAAAGATACTTTAATTAACGTAATTTAAAGAACGATATTTTAAAGAGAGGAGTTATCTCGAGACCATATCGATAATTCACAATATATTTATGTTTCTGTTCTTGAACACACTGCCCCATTTAGACGGTGTGAAGAGAAAAATAGTGACTTTGTTAGTTGTTGTTGTGGCAAAGCCATTTTCGAAAAGTTTTTGCAATCGGCTGTAGGTTAATATGCCTCCCTGTATAATGGAGAGACAGAAAGAAATATATTTGTGTTTAAACCCAATGACTACAATTATGAGATTCTCAATATATCCAATGATTGGGATATTTCGTACATTCATGAATATATTGGTGAGCTATATACCGAAGGAACGCAACTGATTATACTTTACATATGAGGGTTAGAGAAACGCTTTAAGAAATTTCTACTATTTTGGGAAGGGAGAGGTATTTGATGGAGAGAAGTCTAAGACTTAAGTCCCTTAAGTCCCAGTTGCAATTTTGGAACGTTGTTTCATATATCGATACTTCAATATTAAAGTGATCGCTTTTAGGTTTCTCAAATACGGCCTAACTTATATATAGTTCTTAATTATTTATTAATAAATTAATACAAATACAATGGTTTATGGTCATATGACACTTCTAAAATCAAAGAATCATACGACTAGGAATACGCTAAGGAACAATAAAAATAAACCCACACATATACAATATTTATATATTTATTTATGAACATGATTCAAAATACGAGTCATTCTCCCCAAGCACATCGCAAACCGGAAACCGAAGAGGAAATGCGTAACAGCAACAAATAGGCAACGGTTGACTGATTGAAGAAGTACTAAAGAAGAGATCTAACTATTAGAAAAAAATTTAAAAAATTGGCTTATAAGATGACTGCGACCGAAATTTGTATAAACTGCAACTTTTCTGTTAGAAAATTATTTACCAAAGCGTAAAGGAAAGTGAACAGGGCAACAGAGAGAGGAACAGAGAAGAAATTTGTAAAATGACCGAAAACCGCACGCACTTTGGCAATGCGATACAACAGCAAAAGCAATGCGAATTGACAGCTGACAGCAACGAAAAGTGCAACCGGTCCACTTTCTAAACACACCTACATTGACACAAACACACACATACATACATACATATAAGTGGAGACGAACGTCAAAGCTATAACAGCATTGAATGAAAAGTTTTTATTGTTTTTTATTTTTTGGAGCAACTGCGGTAAAACACAGTTGAAAATAGAAAGGGGAAGGATGACAAGTGCTTGCAGTGAAGTTGAGCTAAGCAATTGGAGGGCAAACGTGTACGCCTTAGAAGTGGGGTTTGCGGACTAGAGCTAATCTTTAGCTTAAGTGTTTTGACCAATTTCGGAATTTTGCCTCTAATCTGAGCGTTGACCGCATTCGTATTTTTCCCGCAGACAATTTCCCATTTTATAATCGAGCGCATGATGTTGAAGTAACGGTATAATAGTTTTGTGGAAGTAACGGTAAGTGTTAGCTGTAGAAGGGGTGGAAGAAGTGGGAAAAAAATTCGTATATCTAATAGAAAAAAAAAACGATGGAAGGAATTTGTCAATTGTAGTATGAGCGTTTCAAGGTCCTTGTATTGAACACATTGTTGGGAGACGAGCGTAAGACGTTCTCGGAAACATACAAAAATCTTGTAAACCACATCTAGTGATCTTCTTTTGTAAAAAATAGCACTGACTGTCGAGAAACCAAAATCAATTTAGGGGAATAGCTTAAAATTGGTGCAATTAATTTTCTTGCAGCTCTTTGTTTTTTAACGATGAATTACATGAGGTTATGGCATCATTATGCTGGGTATGCTCCATCCGATCGATATAAAATTAAAATCGTAGATATTCATAGTTCTGTTTGTGGACAAAGGTTCTAATTTTAGTACAATAATGCAAAATTTTTAGTCCTAAATGGTAAGGCTAATCTACGATACAAATTTTCACATATCGTAATTATCTAGGGATTTTAAGTCCAACAATACTTCGAAATCTTTGGTAATCCGCCTTATAGGTAGTTTTTATTTGAGACCCGATACATTTTTTATTCCATCTTTCTCAAGCGCTGGGCATATACAATTCCATGGCGTTCGGTCTTAGGCTCCCTTACTTGTTGCTGCAGTTTTTCTTTACTCTACTTCAACTATTCCAAACACTATTTTCTCTTCTCGTTTTCTATAGCGTTCGTTTTTTTGTAGAAAGTGAAAGTGGCAAGTAGCATTGTGGTAAAAATGCTGGTAGAGGAAAAAGACTAACCACACTTCAATTGGCTAAGGCATTGACCACAGGCACTTTCTCGCAATTATTATTTCTATGCGAAAATAGAGCAAATTGGAAACATTTTTAGGGTTCAAAATTTGGAAGAGTAGAGCAAAGAGTGTATCAACAATTAACTGAACTGGAAGATAATGAAGAGATATGTATAGAATATTAGAAGATACAAATAATTGAGTACTGAAATTGAAATTAGTGACGAATAGAGATTAGTAAAAGCAGAATTAGCATAACTTAGCATAACAAGCCGGATATGCATGAGTGGACTATAAAATTGGCGCTACGAGCTTGATTTAATATTTGGCTTGGTCTTTTTTTTCTCTTTCAATAACTTTTAAGCCGCCTTCGGATGGCTGATGGATTTGCTGATTTGTTGTTTAAGTGAGATATATTTACGTTTTAACACAATACCAACTTCCGTTTTTAAAAATGCCAATTTCTAAGCAAATTGGGTAACTAATCTTCATTCCTCATCATCAACTTTAACCTACAATTGAAACGGATTTTGTCGAAAAAAAAGAAGATTCTTATATGTTAGCAGAATATTACCACTCTAACAGTAAATATTTTCGAAAATTAGTTACTTACTATAATTATTTTTCGGCTAACTGTGGAATGTTTATGACAATATCTCAACCAGCTCCTTGAAAGCAACTAAAATTTCAAGTGGCTAATCACGATAGCCTTAACAAAAGCGGGTTTAAAGTCTTTTATACAAAAGCTGACTGATCCAAATGCTTCCGCACTACAGCGAAATGGAAAAAACATTTTTTTTTTGTAGAATAATATTTTTAGGACCCTAAAGTGGACTATAGCCAAAAAAATAAATAAAAAATCGGTTTATTGGTAATCGCAGACTGACCTAACGCCTTCATCAACGTTTCTACCTCCTTCTAATAAGAACTTTCCCGATGTTCTCCTTAAAGACTTGAAGCGTAAATTCGTTGTTTGGATAATAATGATTCTAAATAACATAGCCTAAACTCAGTTTCGGTATGTGATACAGAATGCTATTCAGCTTAAACCAAAGAACTTCAGAGGCAACATCTTCAGTGCCTCTATACGGATAGGTCAATGATGCTACCGCTCTAAAATCTACACGCAACGATCACCATGTTCACGATGAGGAGGTCCTGTTCATGATTTCCTTATCATTTAATATTTTTCACTAAAAACAAAAATGTATTATTTCATATAAAGTTTAAGGCACGGAGGAACGAAATCTTTAAAGTCACTGATGAAAAAGGCAAAAACTTAGTAGAACTTTCACCATACGAAGTGAGATAAGAGCGATGAATAATCCACAACAACTGTCAAATTCGAACTAGAGATTTTATTTTTGGCCAGACAATGTCAGACAACTGTTGCTTCAACATTTTCCAGATAACTCTAGAAAGGGCTACAATTTATATCTGAGCAAATATTTTAGAAGTTCTATACTGGGTAAAATCATCTAGAAATAATTTGGTAGAACACTTGGAATCCTTGACTTTTCTAAGAAATTGTAGCAAAATTATTTTTTCCTAAAGTCTGAATGTAAAATAATATAGAATTATTTGAAGCAACCGGGTACTAGGTAAAACATTTCAAGTTTGAACTAATAGTTCTAGCTTATTTTTCCAACCCACAATTAAAAAAAACGAATGCAGACATGAGATTTTGCTGAAAATGTTAGTCCTATCGCAGATTGATCAGGCAAACTCAGTGAAATTAATAGGCACAAGACGATGGTGAAGGCCTTTCAAATGCGCACACTCATGCAGGAACAATCTAATTGGGTTTACGAAAGATTTTTCTATGCCAGAGTCAGCTGTCAAACGCATACACACTCAATTCAAATACACACACGTGCATTTAAGCTGGCACACAATGTGCTTATTGTTTGTTGTGACGGAAAAGGGCCGCCAGAGGCACTACGAGCATGGTCCAAAGCGGCATTTGACAGGTAGGGCTTGAATAGCCAAGAAATTGAGAGAAAAACAAAGAAAATGTACAGAAATGTTGAAAGCAAAAATATGCGAAATAAATAACATGCAACAATAGCATTCGAGGCAAACTAAGAAATACCAAGAAAATTAGCAATTAAAAAACATTCACACACGTCGGGCATGAATGCGCGTAAGCCGAAATGAAAAACGTGCAGGAATTAACTTGCAGCCGAGTTGGGCACCAACCTATGCGCATTTATACATATACATATATACATATATCTACAGTTGTACATATAAACAACAACAAAGAAAGGTATGGGTAGACTAAGTTCAATTGAAACCGAACATTTTATGCTCCCGCAATTTGCAAGTTCCAAAGTTCCAATGAATAATTTTAGGTGTCGGCAAAGCTTTGCTTTATTATTTATACCTATATATTATCATATTAGGTATGTGGAGGCTAATGGAGGAACTTCATCGATTTGATAAATTTTTAGCATCAGTAAACATTATTAACACGTAAAAAAGCCATCTCAATTTCAATAAGATATCTCACAGTTTGATTGATATTTTCGGTATTAAGTTTATCGGAGGCACCGAAGGCCTTAGAATCAATATCTGGTGGCTTGAAAATGTTTAATCCGATTTCGACCATTTTTATATGGATGCTGTCTCATCTTGAAGGCACTATTTGAGAAAAGCTTCTTCAAGCTTTGTTAGTGCTTCATTTAATACTGTAAAGTGAAAAAATCAGATGAACTTTAAAATTGTGCTATATGGGAAGTAGACGTGGCTCTAGGCCGACTTCGCCCAATTTCAAACTGTAACATACATATATAAAGATAATGTTTTCAATTCGCCTCATCATGCTGATCATTTTGATATATATATTTCCATATCTAGCGCGACTAGTTTTAGGTGTTACAAAAAACCGGTGAACAAAACTAATATACTCTGTAGCAACATGTTGCGAGGGTATGAAAACATATTGTATTCCATACTAAAATCTTTCGAAGTGCCTGCCAGGCTCAACTTCCCAATGAGTGTGTAAAAATTCCTCTTTAGTTGCCTCTTTCTTTCCGCCATTTCCGACTTATACACGTTGGCTAGCAAAAAATAACGGCAGAGGAAACTTTCATTTATAACAATTAGAAATTCTTGCGAGTAATATGCAGCACAAATACACTCACACGCACACATTTAGTATATACATGTGTATGTATCTATTGTTAATTGGCAAAACTACACACAACAACAGGTTAAACAACAGTTGCATTTAACAGCAACAACAATTCCAACAGGCAGCAATAATACAATCACAATACGACTGAAACACGCTACAATCAGATAGCTAAACGGCAAATGTGTATGAAATTAAGGTGAAGCAGCTAATGATGATACCTGTGGGTGAGTGGCTGTCATGAGGAACTCATTAGAAATACGGCGGAAATCAAAAATTCCAATTAGACTTCTCCTGCATGAAGCATTAGCAAGATAATTGGTTAATTGAAATATCTGATTACCTTTTGATTTTCTAGCCATAACTGATTAAGAACAGATGACGTGAGTCTTAAAAAGGATGCGGTAGATAATGATGAAAGAAAGTTTGCAGTTGGCACAAATAAATGTCTATTTTTCACTCTTCCACAAATTTCCGACCAAGAAGTGCCTTCCGATTACCAATATCAGTTGAGTATGCTAAGTGTTAGCCTTTCAGAATCAGGGAGAAACCAATGGAAATACTCTATTTTATACTACTGCTAAAGGCAGGAAACTCATCTAGAGGTTTGAATACTATGTTGTCCATTCATCCATCCATCCATCCATCCATCCAGTCGACACCTTGGATATGGGCATAGTTGATTTCCATAATCTGTTTGAAGGCGCAGTGGAATAGAATATTCGCGAAACGTGAAACTTAACTTTTACTTTAGCTACCAACAATTAAGCTGGCTATCAAAAAACCTTTACTTTTCAGAGCTAATGCTTGACCTAAAGTCTTACTGAATTCAGGAAAGGCCGAGTCTCTGCTCAGGTCTAAATATTCTAATTATACCAAGGCTGAAGGGCTCTGTCTGTAATTCGAAAGGCCGGAAATGGCTTCTCTTTCCCGAGTGACTGCTATCAGCTTCTTAGCTGAGGGACTCTGAAGGACCCAAATTAATGTGTATTGCTACCATTTAATGTTGTACAAAATTAATTAACAGAGACGAAGCAGTAAAGATTACTGAGTTGTGATCTCTTTAGTAACCGATGTACAACTGATATTCGGCCTGAAAATGAAGACCTCGACTTAGACTTTATATTCTTCTTCATTTGCGCTTAAGTTTTGCACTTACTCTTTCAGTAGTCTGATCTTGTAGAGAACAGTATTGTTTTAAGCTTAAGCCATTTTGAGGTTTGGAAAAATATGAAGTTAAGTTCAATTTGAAGGAAACTCTAAGATGGGCTTGGGAGGGTTTTTATGTATCCAGAGACCCTGGGTGAGGCTAGTCTTTAAAAATAATTATACCGCTGTAAACTTAGCAGTATTTTAGGGGTTTGCATAGACCTTGGTACACATGTTCGACCGAACAGTTTGTAAAAGGTTTACATGGCTGCGAAATAATTAAAAAATATCAAAATCTAGGATTTTAAAACTGACTAGACCATTTAATACTAGTGCGTAACTAGTTATATTTTGTACAGTCACAATTTGTCGCCAGTTTTTGCCAACAACAAACGCTGATAGTGCGATAACAAACTGCATTTTGTTGGCGCATGAGTGCGAGTGTCACGCGTACATGGCTTATGGATGTCTCAATTATGTTAGAGTGCCACATATGGTCATTTTTATGATGATGTGGTCGCAATTTTTATTACACTCACCAACACTCAGAACCAACAAAATTGAATGGATATGCATTATAAATGTGAGAGTTTATGCATCAGTGTCTGTTTGTGTGTGTGCCACCCGTACTGTATGAGGAATTTGTCAAAATGATAGAGGAAGTAATATATTAGGGATGGGATGCGTGTTGCACGAAGAGGAGTACAGCGAAGGGGTAAATGAGGGGAAATAAGACAAATAGCAACCAAAGTGTGTAAAATGTGTATTTTATGCATTTTTCGCAGCAGTAAAATGTGTGTACAGTAAAAACGGTTTGTATGTGTGTGCGTGTGTGTGCGCGTGTCCTATGAAAATTGCGAAAAGTGAATGTGCCCATTTATTTTACACACACACTTGCATAAATTGGCACATATACAAGCTTAAAATTTATATAGCACTGCTGTTGGCCAGGCCAATGGCCAAAGAATGAGCTGCTATTACGAAAAATGACCGGCCAAGTGATCGACGCAACATATCGACCGGGCGCTGCACTAGTCGCTAGTGGTGCCCAAGTGGCAAGCAACACACAAACGCACACTAATGCATACAATACATGTGCATATGTGCAATTGCTTGTGCTGCTGCGTAAAGTATTGGCCTTCCGCTCGAATGGCCCATCAAAAGTTTAATTGCTGCAGCAGCCTTTGCAAGGGCGAACAACAACAACAAATAATCTACAAGTTATATGCTCACTACTTTATTTCGGTTGGAACATAAAGTTAAATAAATTAACATATATATCACTCATGCACTTATATGGATTAGGGTGGTACTTAAATGTTAGAAGGAAATGTTTAATGCGGATTTATTGAATTTAAATTACAACTTCGATAAACTTATAGTCGAATATATTAAATTTGTAATTTGTAATTAATAGCAGCAAAGTTCAAATTTCACCATGTGAAATTGAAAAACTAAATTAAAAGCAATGTTGCCATAGTTATAGTTGCAACATGAAATATTTGATCATATAAAATGAAGAATGTAGAATTTTTAGTAGAATTGAAAAATGTGTTTTCTTAATTTTTTAAGTACCACCCTAGCGTACATACATCTGTGGTATTTCCTTAACAAATACGCAGTGGGCAGCAGGCAGCAGGCAGCATCAGCAGAGGAATGTAAGAAAAAAAAGAAAACAGAGAAGTAAACACCGAAATCCATGTTCAGTTCATCCAACAGACTAGGCCAAAATAGGCCGCTGCAATTGCATGTGTCGCTGCAAAGTAGAGCAGAAAATTCAATTAATCCTAAGAGCTGCCAAAAAATTCGAAATAGTCAAGATATTGAAAAAATGTCTGCATAACGGCTATGCAATTTCTTCTGTACGCAAATATATTTACACATGCATAGCAGACCATAGCATGACATCGCACAGCAGAGCATAGCACAACATGGCAACAAATAGTAATTTGTCAATGTAAATACGTACGTGTATATTCCTTCCATGCCTACCTACACCTAGAGAAACTATTTCGCCCACTTTATCAGCATCTTGCGAACTTTCTTCATCCACGCGCAGGCGTCGGCCTTGCAACGGCTTCACCACAATTTGATGTGACTTTTATTTGCAGTTAGCCAAAGGTTTGCACCATGCAAATATTGGCCTAAACAGTTTGTGCATTTGTGTGCGTATGTGTGGTTATTCGCCTGCATTCGCATAACTTTCTGATCGCACTCTTGCATAACTATCTCAATTGCAAATGTGTGTGTGTGTGTGTAGCAGCAATTTACTTATGGTTTAAACTTTGCGCTCAAACCGAATGAGTCAACAAAATTCCTTCTTTAGCATTTTTGTTTTTTTTTTTCTTTTCGATTTGTAGGATTTTAATTGTGGTCTCTCTTGCTAAACTTTCAAGCCGTCAAAAGATTTGTTTGTAATTGGTTTCGTTCAATATGCATCTAGTAGTGGGTTGTGTAGAAAAGCGTGTGTGGCGCTGGTTGGCTGGTTGGATTTCTTATGTGTATAACTTTACTAAAGACCTCTGCTCTCGATGTATGTAGTTCCATTGCTATGGAGAGAAGATGAGTTTGATATATTTTCTTTATTAATATTTATTAAATTAATATTATTAATTAAAGAAAAATTTATTTTTATTATTTATTTAAATTAAATTTATTATTTATTTTTAAAAGAACCAAGCTGCAATCGAGCAATCTTCCATACCATTTTTATGCTATTGCAACATGTTGCACAGACTGTAATAGTTATGTTCATCAAACTGTTGTTTATAAGACCTAAAACTAATCGAGTTAAAAATGGAGTATTATATGTGTAAACTTGGCTCTTCATTAACACTCTGAGGAGGTTGGTATTGCAGATGGACAAAATCGAAATACTGCCACGTCCACAAGACTATAAAATGCTATAACTAAGCCAAAAATTACTTTTAGAATCAGATTTACAGATTGTGTCTCTATGATTGAGAAACTTTTGTAAGGCGGGTGTGGTTCCGCTCCTTAGTAGGTTTAGTGTACACATATAATAAACAACTGAACATATAACAACCGTTCTTAATAGAAAAAATTCTTTTTTTCCGTCCTACAGTTAATTAAACTTGACTAAAACCACGCCTACTTTCTATGACAAAATTTATATTCTATACGATTTTTTCAACTTACAATAGATAAATCAAACCTCTGTGAAAATATTCAAATAAAATTTTCCTCAAAAAGTGCCTTCATGTTGTGCCACATCTCTGGTAAAAGTGGTCGAGAACGGTCTATATATTTTCAAGGCCACGTACTCATTCCCGGGTTCATATCGAAAGTGTCGGTAAATTTTAAAGATGTCTTAATGAAATTAAGAGGGTTTCTTTTTACGACAATCGTGTGCTCTGGTGTCAAAAATTTATAAAATCAGTTTAGTACTTATCCTCACCCCCATATACCTAATATAAGGAATTTCAAACTACCTGTTGATTCGATACCGTATATATCGGTCGATATGTAAGAAATCTTAGAAAAATTTAGTAAACGTAAAACCTTAGATATAGTATAGACTGGAGTTGAAAAAGGATAAAATTGGTTCACAAATTACCCGAGCACCCAAACACCATATACAAGGTGTGTTCGAAAATAACGGGGATTTTCGTTTTTTGAAAAAAATTTTATTCTATCTATATATCTACATTAATGTTGTCGCCTTCAAAATAGTCTCCATTCGACATTATGCACTTATGCCAGCGTTTCTTCCAATCGTCGAAACATTTCTCAAACTCGATTTTTGGGATAGCCTTTAGCTCTTTCATCGATGCGCTTTTAATGTCATCTATACTTGTAAAAAGACGGCCCCTTAAGGTTCTATTTATTTTTGGAAATAGGAAAAAGTCACACGGAGTAATGTTTGGCGAATATCCAGACTGGAAAATCGTTGCAGTATTGTTTTTGGCCAAGAATTCACGAACAAGCAACGAAGTGTGAGCAGAATTGAACAAAAGTGAGCAAAAGCCATGAATTGTTTTTCCACAAATCCGGGCGTTTTTGTTTTCGGATTGTTTCACGCAAACGGCTTTGAACTCATAGGTAGTACTCCTTATTGACCGTTTGACCTTGAGACAGGGATTCATGATGTACTATGTCATTAAAGGCGAACAACACATTCGAAGAACATTCCCGTTATTTTCTGTACACACGTCGTTTATATTTTCGTTATTTTAGTGGACTTTTTGCCACATAGATCGGTCAATATGTGAGTTATGTTAATAAAATTGCTTTGAAACATGTTCTCAACCATAATTTAGTTAAATACCAAAAGTTAATGCAATTATTTCAGGCCTTCTCTTAGCCCCAATATAGTGATTTTCGATTTGTGGCTGGCTTTGTACTTATACACTATACACATTGGTCAATTTCTTTTATTTTTCAATGAAATTAAGTGAAATGTTTTCGTGCTCATTTGTGAAAGTAATAAATATTTTTTAAATACATCCATAAAAATGTTGCCATTTTTAAAATTCATTGCATAAATTAGTATTTATCTTGAATTCATAGTCTCTTCCATATTTCATATTCCATTATGATATTTCAGCTTTCATGTTTTTGATGAATATTCTAAATATTTGACATTCTAATCTCATTTTTATTGTAGTATTTTCATGAGCAACGTGTGGTAACTGCTAGCACATTTCAATGGTCGAAAAATTGTTAATTAATTTGATAAATGTTTATACTTGCCGAATTTTACATAGAAATGTTAAATGGGACTATCAAATAGCTAAACGTACCTTTAAAGTATTTAAAACAACCTTCCATGAGCGTATAATAAATTTTGTTTGAGCAAATATATGAGTATTTGAACAAAATTAGAAAAATACTGCTTCTTTTACATGAGTACTAAGCATATAAAATACCATTTTATCGCATTTCAAATGTTTTCTTGTGTTTAAAGTCCGCAAAAAAGCTGAAGCATTCAACCCTGTAAATCACATCGGGTTGTACGCTGCGTATACGCAACCCAAATTTTGTAACAAACTTCAACTAGAAGAGACCTTTTCACCATTTTATTTATATTTAATACCCAACCTAATTGCTCATAAATGTTTATTTATTTTTCTCTTTATAATAGATTATAGCAAAATTCTCGAAATTCTCTACACAAATGAAAACTGCCTCGGCAATGGAGGACAGGAAGTGTCAACATACTTGAACATGTCCGCACGCGTTTGCTTTATTATTTTTACCAACATATTTTCTTATGTTTTATGGTACATGTTGACAACACGAATATTTTGGCTACTTTAAAAAATGCCACTCTGTAATTTATTTACATATGCGTTGGTATTTGATATCAAAATGCGTTGCGCCGCTTTGCTTTTGTCACGCTACTTCCACGATTCAAAGGAAAGTCAAAGCTGTAGAAAGCATCAAATACTGATAACGCTTACTTACTTATATTATATACTTGAACAGCAGGGACCGCATTCTTACACTATTGCTCCAATCTCTTTTCAACTTCCACTAACAAGTAATCAACGGAAAATATGAAGTGCGGGAGATTTCTGTTGAGATTCCTTTAATCTAATGTCCTTTTACCAATTTTTTTTGGCATCTACTATAGTAACGTGAATTGTATACGCGCCCGGAAAAGCCCTATCACCATAAAATACCAAAGCAAATGCCCATAAGCACTTTTTTGCATACTGCAATTGGGAGTGATTACACTTATTATTTCCGAATTATTACATCCGTACATTATTACAACCCAAATCGAGCCATTGTTAACTGCTCTTACTTGTGTGGACTTTCAGAGATTTCCTTCAGATCACTTAATTTTTCATTTATTGCTATATATATTGGATACATTTTACATCATCTAATGATAACACAGCATGAAATCCAGTCCAGATCCACGAAACATCATTGCTTCTTTAAAAAGTTACTGTTTAAACCAGCTTTTAACTCGAAAGCACCTGTGTCGCATTTTTTCTAAACAAAGCGAAAGGGATAAGGAAATGGATACCACCTTGAGTTAGTTCCCTATGTCTACCAGCGAGTACCTGCAGAAAGGTTTGACGTCAAAAACTGATGTTGACTAGCCAACCAGATCTCCAAGTTTGACACCCTCTGATTTATTTTCGTGGGGTTATTTGACAACCAAAGCATACGCCAGCAATCCTCAGACAATTGATGAGCTTAAGACACTGTACCGTGCGCTTTGTACGAAAAGCAGATCATTTTGCTGTGGCCAATAAGGCGGTCACTCCATTGATACCGTACTCAAAAAATTGTGCAAATAAATGGTTGGTTTGAGAAAGGCTTTTTTCATTTTCAAAATTGTTTAAAGCACATAATTCTCAAGAAATAACTCAATGTTTAGAATTTTACTACTAAATAACCTTTTCCTACTTAATTATTTAAAGGCAACTTTGTTTGAAATCAAATTAAAGGTATGACTTCTGCTGTACTTCATAGCATTTTGTATTTTAAAGAGCGTGTAGCTTTTAAATTTAATGTTCTTTTTTTTCGAAACACTTAAAACAAATTGATGCATACATAAACAAACAACAACCAAATGTTATAATATATTTATGGAGAATCATATAAGACAACGAGTGTTTGAGTTGTTGTTGTTGCGGCTTGTTATTTCTTTCTGAATAAAATTTCGGGCAAGCAAGTAATAGGAAAGATAAAATGTAATATAATGACATTTAGAAGACACGCTTAAATGATCAGCGGAATTTTTATTCTACACATTACAGCCCATAACTTCCTGCACACACACATACACATACAGTGTATGTGAATTACATACCGTTATAGTATGCACCGCAGACGACACATTCAAAATTTATTGCCACTCATCAAAAATGCTCTTTTGCTTGTACAATGTAAGCCAAATTGGGGAGCGGGACTCATAGCAATTGCCAAGCGGCGTCATAACACGTGCTTTGAGCTCTACAACAAAAAGAATAATGAGACGAGAAAAAAAAAAACGCAAAAATATGTTATACAGCGCCTTAAAAATACCAGAATTTTTATGAGTTGAAAATAATTTAATAAATTATGAGGCTCATTTTCGTGTGCATGCCTCAATGGTTCAGAGCGCGCGAATTAAGCACATTGAGCGCCGTTGTACATTGGCGAGTAGCGAGGGGCTACTGCACCGTATGTATGCACTTAGCGACAGTAGATAGTGGGAATTGCTGAAAACGCGTTGGCATATGAAGCATATCGATACACACATACACCGTATGTACTTGTGCAAATGTGTGTTTGTGCGTGTGTGAGTGTGTGTGTGTGCGTGGTTAATGCGTGTGAGCGCTGTAAACACACGCTACTGCACAATTATCCGCCTCTGTCTAAAGATCCTACATTCATACATTCATAGGCGAGTATTCAACGCTTGTTTGCTAACGCTTGTTTGCTAACGCCTGTATGTCTGTCGGTTAGTGCGCCTGTGCATATGCAACACCATTTGCGCTTTACCGCTTTTACGCTTAATCTCAGCACATTTGTCTGCTTAATTTTATACATGCAACGCCGTCTCACCACGCGGTGCTTGTTTTTCGGCTTGCTCATCAACGCACTCACACTCACACTCACGCACACACTCATTCACATACAGGGAAAAATTGCTTTCGTTATTGTCTGCATTGCGCGCTTTTTGCGTCAGTGTGCCATGAAAATACGGCACATTTGTAGTCGTTATGGTTTTTGTTGCCACTTTGGCTGCTGTTACGCCATTTTAATGCAAGCAGCTATTTTTATATTTACTACCACTTATTCCTCCTCACACTCGCTCTCGCTCTGTCTGTCTCACATGTTGAGTACTGCATTATGCAGCGTTACATTGGCTTTGCTGCCTCGGTTTTTGGTGTTAAAGTTCGCTTGCCTTGGATCGGTTTGGCTTTTCGGCGTGTTGCATGTGTTGCATGTGTTCCATGCGTTTACAGTTAACTCTTTATGTTCGCTGGCTTATGTATAAGTGTATGTGTTGAGTATGCTATCAGTCAGCCACTCAGCCAGCGGTTGCGCGTATGCATGTTGAGGTTGAGGTCAGCAGCATTATTTCTTGTTATCCTTACGTGTGTTGTTGTTGCTCTTTTTAGTGTTTTTAGTGTTTTGCTGTATTTACTTTTGTTGCTTCTGTTTTTGTTTTTGTTTCTGTTGTCATTGCTAACATTTAATGCGTGCTTAGTCCACTTTCATTGTTTTCGGCTTTGGCTGCTTATATTTAAGCCTACTCATGTATGCTTTTTTGGTACGGCTTTGACTGCAGGTACCTGAGTGGGTCATTTCCGTAAAGAAATTTGTCACTTAGCTGATCAAGAAGTGCATTGAACATAATACTGCATAATGTAACAAAACTGTTTGCGTATAACGGCTTTATTTGGCCGGTTGGTGGAATAGTGAGTGAAGTAGGTGAGGAGACATCCCAATTTTTCTGTTGAAGACTAATCACGACCTTAACTGAAGAATAATTTGCGAATAATGAGTGACAGTCCTTGCTTTCTCAATTTTTATTTAAGGTGTTAGGTCGTTCTAGGATTTTCGAAAAATCTAAATTCTCTTTTTGATCAAAGTACTACATTTAAAGGTCCTAAATGTAATATTCAATAGGCAGAATAGCAAAAAAAAAATAATTTTCCTGTCCAACCAGCTGTGTTGTCGAAGCATTTGGCTAAGCCAACATGTTTCTCGCGAAATTGCATTTTTCGTATCGGGCGACGAAGGCACTCGGAGACTATCGTATGTATCCAATTTAACACGAGCTTCACATTAGCATTATCAGCATTATCTAGTAAATGACACAGAATTTTTTATTATTATTTCAACTTCTTTTATAAAAACTTTTTGTTAATTTTTTGCTTGTTTAAAATTTAAATTTTTTTTTATAAATCCACCATTTTGGTTAAAATTTATATAAATCTAAAAGCGTAATTACTTTACAAGCAAGTTTTGAGTGGATTAATATTCCGTCTTTTATTTTGCTTCAGATAGCACTTTTCTATAATCACTGTTGCCCGTCGAGAACTTCTTGAAACCCTACCGGTGGACATTCAAAAACCAGTCATAGTCGACTCTTCCCAAAATATATAATATTTTGTTAACAAGAAAAGTTTATTTACACATCTAGAGTGTGGCAAAACCTTTGGTCTCAGCAGTTGTATGTAACGACTTTCATTGCCGAGCTAGTTTGGAACTAGACATGTGAATCAATATTCCACTTACGTACCATAAAATAACTAAAACTTGTGTGAGTTTGAATTCAATATTAATGGGTGATTTAATGACTTCTCTTATTGTTTGAGGTAAATACACTACTGGTATTCCATAGCATATGTTTTGGATTGGTACTTAGGAAATAGAATATTCCTTGAAGCGTAAGTTATAATAATCATCAGTAGATGCCCGTAGAGAGTTAACAATATTGGATAAGTTTTTTACCAGAAATCACTTAGAGTACCGGGTGAATAATTTGCTACCGTCTTTACTTTACTTTATTTACATATTCGCTATTATTTCGACCGAATATGAAAGCTTAGCTGGTTTTGCTGTGCTTTCCATCACTTTTTCGAGCATCTCGAACATTTCGGGCATTATATGGTATATCGAGTATTACAGTAATGATTTCGGGCAATAATCTTTGCCATTATCGAAATCGTCATTATTGTTGGCGTGCGCTCTGCTTTTGAAATAACGTCGGAAAAACGGTCAGGTGTAGTCAAATTTGTGGTTACTGAGTGACCGGTTAATGTCACCTCTCTTTCATATATGAGATATGTAGGATGTACTCGGCGACTTAGTTGGTATTGTAGTTTTAATTTCATTTTATTTGGCAACAAATTCAAACAGTTTTTCAAAATGCGCGGGAATTGTTTCCGATGTCGCCTTAATGCTGAGCGCGATCATACAATTTAAATGGATTTTTAGTAGTATTATCTCTTATAGAGTTGTAATCGGCTAGTTCGAAGGTCTTGGTCGTTGGTGAACTGTAAGTTGAAGTACTCTCGCTATCTCATATTCAACCAAATTCCACACCAAACAAAGCTTAATGTTGACAGACCATAATATTCTCGAGGACTTATACATTGTGTGTCATGTATAGAAATATGCTGATTATTGGGGTTTTCAAAACATGAGTTCGTTGGTCTTCCAGTAAATGTCAAAAAAAATTATATTTTTACATACCAACATGTTAACGCACGCTGTATAGCAAAGCAACAATTAATTTTTTATTGAAATTTACAGAAATCAGTGCGCATATTTAGTAATAACAAAAAATTAAGTAGTAAGTTTAATTAAGTTTTCTAAAAATTGTGAATAAAAATATTTGATTTGAGATCCATTCAACTTAGCACTAAGTAAAGCTGCGCCATCCAATCGATTATTGAAGATATATCACCGAAACTGTTTGTTTGATGAGTTTTAAACGTGTCTATTGAAATAATGTATTTCACAGCATATTTTAGCGTGTGAAACGCTGCCATCGCGCTTAATAATAAAAAGGTAATGAATACAAAATGTGAAACTAAAACACTGAGAAATCTTTGAAAAGCTGACAAACAAATAAATAACTAAGCAGCAGCTTGGCAACTGGGAGCACGAAAGTAAAGTTGTCTGATCTGATTTGGCCCCTACAACAAAAAAAAAAAAAAAAAGCGAGAAGGAAAAGGTTAGAAAGTATTTCAATTTAATTTGTAATTCGTCAAGCTTCGCAACATTGTTTTTGTATTTTGTATTTTTTTTTTTCTTTTTGCTTCTTGTTTTGTAATAATTTATGCATTCAATGACTCGCTCATAATTTATGCTTTGTTTTATTTGATTTTATGCTTTCAGCGCTTTTTCTGCCTCAATTATTTTCAATATCCGTTTCTCGTCATTTTTTTCAACGACTTTTCGGTGCGCTTTGTTGCTTTTATTTCTTAACTATATGTGGCAATAATTTACTTACCCAGCCGGCCTTAAATTTTTTTGCTGTTTGTTTGTATTGTGCGGGGTGATGTGAGCCTTCAACTTAATTTTGTACCATTATTCGTTGGCTGTGAGACCAATCAGCGCACAAATTATGGATTTCAAATTGTCGGCGAACCCTTTTCTTTATGGACTTTGATAGAAAAGTTTTTTTTTCTTCTTTGTTGTTTTCTTTTTGGGCGGTTGGGTGCTGATAAAAATTCAAAGTGCGTGTGGAAACTTAAAAGAAATCAAATATTAAAATAAAAAGGTCAAATACCTGATTTACTAAATTGCCTGCGAATCACATCAATAGCAACAGCAAAAAAGAACAACAACACAAGCAGCAATCATTTACAGCAAGCAGCTGAATGCTTCAGCATCCATTACTCAATTGCGGATTTGCTGTTTTTCAATTACGTTGAAAAAAACTGCGAAATAACTGCAGCGACATATGCGTATATGAGTTTTCGTTTGACGGCAACAAAAAAGCGTCGATGATTATATTGGAATTCAGTTGAAAAATCATTGGCTAACAATCACAATACGGCTAATCTGTCGAGTTCACATGAAAAAGTGGCAAAATGAGATTAAAAGTGAATGCATAAAAAGTTATAAAACTCCATAATAATGGCAGTTGGACCTTTTAATAACGGCGAACAAGTGTGGGCAAGTATGGTAGTAAATAAGTAAGTAGCAAAAAGTTGCAATCAATAAATAAATAAACAGTGAAAACGGTTTGTCAGCAACCAAATTTCATTTCGATCCGCTTCCTTTTTTGCTTTCGCACTCGAAACTGCTTTCATTCGCACGCCCTCCAGAGTTGCTGGCAAGTTGTCTTCACTTGCTTTGCGCTTTTGAGTTGCTAATGCTGAACTGTTAAGTAAATAAAGTGGAGGGCCAGAAACGTGCGAATTTGTATTTAAAAGTGCGAAACTTCGCATTTGAATTGCGTCTTTCGGATTAGTTCCCGCACCTTTGAGCACTTGTTACTTTGCGCCACTTACTCACTACTGCAACTCGTCTTCACTTTGTTCACTCGTACAACTTTCTTATAAAAGAAAGTTTTGAATATAATATAACTACATAGCATGTTACGCGCCACGCTTTGCTCCTCATTCGATTTTCTTTTGCGTCAGTTTCACTTGCATATCATTTTAATTTGCTCCAGTTTCGATTAATGCTTGCCAAAGAATACCGATCATTAGTATTTAAATTACGAAGAAGGGTCTCTTTGTACCTTTTGTTTTATGAAAATCCATTTGCATAAAATTAAGCTAAACAAAGTCAATATAAATTTTGATAAATTACTTTGTTGGACAATATCAATTATGTCAGAATGACGGACTCGAGGGTGGAAGTGGGGTTAGGACAGCGCTTTCTCAATGATCTCCATACATTTTTTATAGGATGAAACATGTATGCTTTTATTAAAATGTAGAGAATATTTTATCCATATATTTAAACATATATTATACGATTTTTAACGAATTTCTGTGAAAAACACTGAAGCTATTAGCGACCTCAAATTGAAGGTCACTTTTTGGCACTTTCTAGGCATTTTGCCTAGATACTGGAAGCCGTGATTTTCATCTGAAATCAAACGAAGTAGGAATAGACTTTTGATATATATTTCTTTTCCACAGATATAATAATATATATATAATAATATAATATATAAATATATATACAGATATAATAAATCAGACTAATAAAGCTATATGAACCAAGCTCATACAGTTAAGATGGCACAGAAGGCTTACATATTAGTTGGTATGAAAAATGCATAGCGGGCGTGGCCTCGGCCAATTTTTGGTGAAATTCCATATCCCAGAAAATATTCCACCAATATGAATCAAATGACTTAAGTAAACATTCTTATGGCACATTTTGAAAATGCGCGATATCGTACTACAACCACACCTATTACTCATAAAACAACTCAAAATTTCTTCACATTCCCTCTAGTACCAATGCAGACACCAGGGTAAAACTTTGCATAAAAAGTGTCTTTTTCTTATCGACATCGAACTTTTTACAAAAAATTTCAGAAAATCTATGAGATATATTAATAAAATTCAGGGCGCACCTTTCTCTGATAATAATGTGTCCCGGTGATAAAAATTTATACAATTGATTCAATACTTCCAGAACTTTATGGCCACAGCATGTTTGCTCCTCGTCAATTATTTTTTTTTCAACTATTTTTTTCTTCAACTATTTATTCTCAACAATTGATTGTTCGAAATTCAAATAAAATTATATTTTTTTTTTTGTTGCAAAATTAATGTTTACAGTGATGTCAGGCAGCATGTGAGTGGAAAGCTATAGAGCCCCACATCGCCAGCACTTGCACGCAGCTCTCCGCGTGTTCAAGAGATGACTATCTGAGCGCAATGGATATACGATTTCTTTTATTTATGTTTGAATTAGTGAAAGCATAGGTTTAAAACACGAAACGATGAAAAATATTTGCTTTTCAATTTCGCTCCAGTTTCGTCAACAACCCATTGCTGTACTCTGACAGTTGCTTCACGTTTAAGTTTCATGTTTGCCGTTTTTTCCCCGCCTGCCATTTTACATTTTTAGTATTCAAGTAGACAAGTCTTATTGTTTTATATTGAATGTGCTTATAAAGAAAACGAATAACCATTTGGTCGCCACTTACAACAATTTTGGGTGAAGATTGTTCGTGCTATTGTCTTCATACTTCGATCTTCTCAGCCCCCGCGCTTAAGATTAAGTGGATTATTGCTCATGATTTCCAGGTAAAATTACAACTACAGCTATCTATACAACCAAAAGCGTCAGTACATTTCCTTTAGCTTAGATTTTTTACATGCGGCCCACGTGTCCCGTCGGCACGGATTTTCACCTGCCATCACCACTTAAACAACTTGTATACAACCATGCAAATAAATGGTAGTTGCTGCCTTGGAGGTGTAAGCGGTGCGTTGCCACCAATTGTGCCATACCTACCATACCATAGGCGCACACAAAATTGCAAATTATGACAAGTATACCAATTGTTCAGAGCTTTACAAGTCTTATTAGCATTCGATATAGTTATGCTTGCATTGTTGTTGTTGCGGCTTAAAGGAAATTCATTATTATTGCTGTTGAAAGCTGCCCTCGCTGCTTCTGCTGCTTCTTCACCACATACTGTTACTAAACAGTGTGTTCACCCGCTCGTTGGCGCTCACACACTTCTTGCATAACTTTAAATTTTAGCAGCAAGGCTGACCAAATATGTACATTAGTTCATAGTTTAACATGAAGCGTTGCGGATTTCATGAATTTTGAGAATGATAAATAGCTGCAGTAAATTTGTAGCATGTATACACAGAAAAGTGAAGCATAAGCTGAGGCGCATAAACGTGTGCGGTGCGTGCGTGCTATTTGTTCTCCAGCTCACTACTTATTTGCGCATGGAAATTGAATTCTTACATTTATCGTTGAAATTTTAATTAAATTTCTAAAGTAATGCTATTTAGAACTTTTATATATGTGTAAATAAATAAGTTTCATTTGCGGGATATTCCAGAATCTAAAAAAGGAGAGTTAGATGGAAACTCTAACTTAAAGAATGTATCTGCTTTTGATATGCTTATCATGGATAGGTATTGCTAATCTGATTCTCCGCCTTTTGGTAGTGGGATTTTTTACCTTCACTTCCCGCCGTCAGATGCGGGGCTCTGAAAATGGTTTCTTAAAAAAAAAATTTAAAAAAAAATCGGTGAAATGAAAACCGAAAGCATACTGCTTTGCTTAAGAGGACTTAAGAGGATAACTTAGAGGACCGTAGATTTCCATTAACCACCACGCAGCAAGATCGAAAGCGTTTCGCCACTCTGATTGGCAGTTACTTAAGAAGTATAAGATTGTTGTTGTATGGTTGGATAAGTAACCTGGAAAAATTTTGGATCAAGTGTATATTTTTTCCCTGATACATTAAATATCTGGTACAATTTTTGCTGCTCAAAACTTAAATTTAATTAACCTTAGGCGAGGTAGTCATGGTTCCAAGAGGTCACAAAAATGTTAATAATGCCAAAGGTAATCAAAGATACCAGTTAATCTGATGTAGCAAGACCAGCCCAGAGCCTTAAAACTTACATTGCTTTGACAATCTATTGAAGAAGTAAGGAAAGTGTGGTAGAATTTCTTTCTTCCAAATTTTATTAAACATCTATTCTACCATATAACTAAATTATAATATGGGTTTTCTGATACGAAATGGCGGCTACTGGGCCAATCTTCGGAGTCATCTTTTTCACAAGGGTCTCGACAGACGACAGCGGTTATAGCTACTCGTGCTACCTAAAACAAAATAGAAAACGACATCTTAATACAGATAATACTTTTTATAAATGCTAATTTTTGTAAAAAAAGGTTGCAATAATATAAAAAAATTGTACTTTCTTTAGTAATGTTATCGCGTTTCAAGTGGATAGGTTCTTTAGTCTCCGAGTACCATAGTCCTCCGATTTGAGAAATACAGTTTCGAGAAGCTGATTGAGCCAACCGATTCGACTCTAAGACGGATTGCACAAGGAAATTTTTCATTTCTTCAGTGTTTTACCAATTGAGTAATATATTTTGGACCCGGTTGTGTACGTTAAGTTTAAAAAGATACAGCTTTTTTGAAAACATAGCCCCTTAAGCTTAAATAATAAAAGCGCTTAAATATGCTAATCAAGTGGCGGTTCGCCAAAAACCGAAAAACAGCAAACTACGTAAAGGAGTTGGCTCAAAAACCCTCTGAAGAGATCCTTTATCTGTTTTTATGCAATTAGGCTGTGCATAGCTAAAAAACTTCAGATATTCCAAAGGAAACTGCTAAATTATCTCATTGATTGGGACTCTTTAAAGCCTTGGAACCCCACCTAGTGTTGTTGTATACCAGTAACATATCCGACCCTCCCGATTAATTGTTGTATAATTATCTCAAACGTTTCTAGTGCAATTAGCATAATCTTTTAGCCACCGCCAGGGTAGAAATATTTCAATGCCTTATTTTTCCCTGGAACTCGCCACGCATTCACTTATACATAACCAGTGAGATATACTCTAAGGCAAGGCAAGGCATGGCGCATTAATAATAACGAGTCCACTTAACTATTCTACATGAAAATGATTTAAGAAATTGTGATATACATGAATTTTATTTCATGTGGCACTTCCTACTATTGAGGCTCTTATACAACTATGAGTTATGCGATTATGCTGTAGAAATTCTGGCAATTCTTTATGCAATAATACATTTTGTAACGCGGCCTTAGATGTTTCCCTCAACAATATTAGTTTTTGCATTTTGTTTACTTTCAGCATTTTGATTTAATTGCTAAATTGCAGCTAAAGCGACAATGTGCTTTGTATACTAAATGCTTGACAGTAATATGGTTTTTAAGTGCTTAATTTATTTGTATGTGGATGAATGTGGATTTTCGAAATTTGTTTAAACTTCTGCAAAACGATCCTTGATTGATATTAATAATTAATGGGAAACTTGGCAATTTTTCTTTATTAAAAAAACGCATTTATTATTTTCAATTTATATAAATGTTCACCAAAAGTTTATACATTTTATATAAATCTGGATTATTCACTTTAGTTTTTGTTTTTTTTTTTTGGATATTGCATAATTTAAGCATTAGTCAGATCACCATAACAACAACAGTTCAATACGTTTTTTCTTTGCTTTTCGGGAACGTCGTGTCAATATATGTTAAGAACTCGGCCTGTTTGTAACATGTGCTACAAATAACTACATATGTATCCAGAAGAGAAGAATCTTAGCCTGCCGTCAAAATTCCTTCAACCTCGGAATAATAGCCCCTCGCTATGTTCAGATTTCGCGACCTAATGGCTTTTTCTAATCTGTATCCTTCTAATATACTATCTTCAAATCTATATTTTTTATCTTTTGGTGCTAATATGTTTTTGCCGCTAGTTGCAGTACCTTCTTCCTTTTCAGTTGCTGAGATGACTTAAGTCGTCGGGACTTTCGAAGGCAATACCCTAAAAGATTGTTTTTGTTTCGAATCGGTTTGGACAACAGTTTGAAAGGGGAAACCACTTCCCACTTCGGGATGGTCCAATTTCTTGTATTGCTTATAAGGATATATTTTCGCTTTTGAATGCGGTAAGTGTTAAATAATTAGCGGCAGAATTGAGAAGTGTTTTACATTAGACCCACAAGAAAATGAAAAAAAGATTCCTCATTTTACTCCAACTTCTGTGAAAACAAAATATTTATATATTATTTATATATAGCCTATATTATTATATTGATTATACCCTGCAAAAGTGTGGTTCTATTTTTGAGAACTTTAACATTGATCAGGTATCTAATTTCATCAAGTTTTAGAAAATACTCTAGAGAACTGGATCAAAGTGCATTATCTAGTTTATCTACTTCAGACATGACAACGACCAATTGTTATACTAAATTGTCTGAACGTGCAAAATAATATTTAGCAATACAAACCATAATATGGAATATCTTTATTACCAAGCAAGATTTTAAAGAGTACCTATATGGTGGGTAAAATGGTTCAGGAAATAGAAATTTGTTATATTGTACGTCTGAGGCATATGTTCCTTTTATATACACTAAATAAGGGAGCAACACGAATGGTTCTGAGATGCAGGGGAAATATCTCCTGTCTTCTGCTAATAAACTCTCACTACACTCTTGGCAGTAATAACCTCAAAATTGTCGGCTAATTCTTGACTAAAAGCAGTTAGTATCAACAATTCTAGCAGTGACTGCTTTAAAAATTAAATTGGAATCACTTTTAACTTCAAGTGCTACTAAGCATTGTGTAGCAGCAGACAATCGAGAAGTAGAGTCCACCGATGTAGATTCAAATTTACTCCTTATAAGCCTATACACTTTATAACATCCGATGATTTTCATCAACTTTATGACGAAATCAACCAACTCCGGTGATATAGTGATAAAATAAAAACGAAGGACCTTTGCGTAGAATTTGTGAACAACTTTCAAAACCAGGAAACAACCGGCATCTAGAATGACCTTTTATTGCGAATAATTATAGAGTTCTACAAGATTGAAACTTACAAAATAGTGAGAGTTATTCTGAGTAACGAAGTTAAGTATATTTGCTTTCGTCTCTAAGAAAAAGAGAAATTGTCGACGGAAGCTCGAGAAACTTTTCGGAAGACAAAACAAATGCAATAAAGATTTTGAAGTTGAAGTTGTAAAACACTTTTGCATCAAATTCTTTTATACTTAAAGGAAGATTTGTTTCTTGTCGTGAAAACGGAATGTACGATTGGTCATTTTAGGCGATAGTAATGCCAATGTCCAAAGTACTTTGTGCTTGGCCAGAGCTGTCGCAGCATCACTACATGGATCAAAAAAAAGAAACCATTAATTCTCTCTAAGACCAGATTAAAGTGTTTCATTCGATACATTTAACTTTAATTGAAGTACGTATATGCATATGTACAGATGGAATACTTCAAGTTTCATCACAGTTTGCACACCCCAATGTTCAGAATGCAATAAAAATAGGTAGGAGCCAGAAATATTGGGACGTCGAAAGCAAAGGGCATTAATTTACACCTCATTAAATTTGAATTTGTTGCCAAAACCAAAAGACGAGTGTTGTATTTACTTGTTTTGCTCATTTTAGCATGTGCCTGTGTGCATACCACTTGTCCAGCTCAGCCACGCATATAGAGGTACTCATTTAAGATGCTACTTTATTGAATATTCCGAGCACTACTCACTGTTTGTAATAGTGAAGTGGAAATTTATTTGCTGTGACTTCTTCTACTGACTCCGTCAAAGCGCCCGAGAACTCGCAGTTTGCTTGACAACCCTCAGCACACACGACACACAGCATGCATTATTACTGGATAATGGAAAGTATAAATAGTAATGAAATATAAGAAGTTATGATAGAATCAAGGCATTAAGATGAGCAAACGTGGTAGTACTTAGTGTAAATGTGTACATAACCGTATAAGTACAAGTCCAAGTACAAGGCAGCCGCAGTGAGAACAATAGCGTTGATTACGTGTCAGTTTCGTACGAGGAAATGTGACTTAAGTGTCATAAAGCCAAATTCACCCTAAAATCAAAAAAAAAAATAAAAAACAATCTAAATAAAAGAAACCAACCCTTATTTGTGGGTATGTTGCTGATTCGCCTTCCTGTTCGTATATTTGTCGCGGTTGGAGATTATTTCCGATTTCTTTTGTTTCGCAACTTCATGCTGGTTTCAGCCGCTTGGTCGTCCGGTGCGTGCTTCGCTCGTTGCTGTAGGGTGTGCCGCCTGACCTACATGTCTGTACGTACCGGTATCTGTGTTGTATCTGTTGATCTGCTGCTTTGTTTTATTTCTTTGGTGCAACTGGTGAGCGCATGGCTTTCAATAAGCTTTAATTGCGAGACATAAAATGGGGCACTTGTTAGCAGACAATGTCAAGTGAGTTGGTATGTGACTACCATGCGTTGAGGGGTGAGTTCAAAGCTCAAGACCATCACATGCAATCAAGGTTTTCTAACTTCAGATGACGAGATCTGGCTCACAGTTATTGATTGTCTTTAAAAGTCGTCAAGGTAAGGCAAGTAAGTAAGGCGTCAGGCATTTCCAAAATCTTAAAGTACACCTTAGGGTCCTAAAAATATTATTCAATTGGTAACAATGAAAAATGCGAATTTCCAGCGCTTTCGAATTCAATAATAGGTAAAGTCTTGCTTGCAAAATCTCAGAATCGAAAGCTTTGTTTGAGTATCTAAGTTTTAAAATTCATTAGAACCCAAAACTTCTTTACTGATCAAAATTATATAGTTCTGAGTTTGCTAGAATTTAGCAAATGTGTAGCAAATTCAGCAATTCAGCGCCTTCAGCGCCATTCTGTCAGCTGACATTGAATTCAATAATTTAGGCTAAGTTCAAATGAATTATGATTGTTTCCTTTCTTTCTCCAAAAAGCTGCTTATTCAGTACGTTGGAGAATCGTATTGATTTTCGGCTAAAAAGTTCGCACTAGTAGCATACCTACTAAAATTGACTTCGTTATACTTATCACCCATTTTCACTCGGCTTCAGAATATTTTCGCTTTGTACTTGCATAAAAAATTTTCGAGCTCAGTTGCGGTTTGTACGCAGGCCTTCCGAAAATTTTTGAATTGGTCCAAACAATTCTCTTTGACACACCGACTGGCTCTTTGATCGGATACATCGGATCTAAAGCAGCAGTAAATGGAAAGATTTGGCGGTAGTGGAACTTTGAAGGATTAGGCCAATGTAGAACTCTAAGAGGCCAAAGTTAGACAATTCTGAGTGTAAGGAAAATGGAATTTAATATGTTTCAGGCCTTACTAAATATGTTTATGGGTATATAAAAACATTTTTATATTGACATTTTTAGACAAAATGGCGGCTGTAGAGTAATTATTCGGAATCAACTTTTTTCAAAGGGGGCCTTAACGGTAAAGATAGTGTTAAATTGAATGCTAGTTTAGGACTCTAAAGTGTACTTTAAGCAAAGAATTTTTAAATTTTTTTTATTTGAATTTTGAATTTTTCCTAGACTGGCCTCACTCCTTGGTAATATTAAATAGCAATTCTGCATTCACGAAAGGTAGAAAGAAACGATATTTCGTTTCCTTTATAAGGCATCAGCGCAGGTGAGCTTCAGATATGAGAGATATGAGATATCAAGTGTTTCTGTTATGGTATATGAATCAATTTGGAACTCGAATATGTTTTCCCAAAAACCTCCAACTTTATATTTCTACTAGGAAAAAGTTATACAAAACCAAAATAGCAAATCACATTAATCGAGACGCTTCGATATACCTGGCGTGCGCTTAAGTGCTTTTATCGTTTTCCGAAAAGTGTAAAAGTAAATGTAATAATATCAAAAAAAAAATAAAATCAAAAAAATTAAAAAGGAAGGGAAATGGAGAAGAAAGCAATTGTGTGCCAGTCATAAATTGCTGAGGAAAACTTAAGTTTCAGTCATTCGGCGAATGTTTTATGCTTCGCTTATTTCTGCTCAACCGAATAAATATCAGTTTACATGTGTACGTGTCGGCGTGCCGTTGTATACATGTATGTAGGTAGTTGTGCATTCATATTCACAATTACCGGTACGCTACCAAGTCTTGCCACACACTCACGTACGCGCACGCAGACACTTATCCTTATTATAGCCACAATTTAAGGTAAAATATTGCCAAAGTTTGGTTCTACTTCGCTCGATCGCAGCACCGATATCAACATACAAACAAAAACACACGTGCACGTACACACATACACCCGAAGCGCAGAGATAAGCACAACGCTGGCTAGGTGACAATGGCCGCCGGCAGTGTGAGAACTGAGCAGCGCAGCGCTAGCCGCCAGCAACAACACACTACCAATAACAACAACAATAATAATTACAACAAAAATAGCAAAACGAAAAAAATAAAAAAAAGAAATACAACAACAACCAGAATAAAAGTAACTACAAAACAACAACAACAACAACAACAACAACAACAAATATAATATTGTCGTCACTATTTTGCCTTTGAATATTGCTTTCACCTCTATCTGAACTAAACTCTGTTTAACAGTAATTTTAACGCGTCCACCCCGGCAATAAAAATGCTCAGCGACGCCGAGACGCAGCGCAGGCAATGAAAGAATGCAGAAAAGTTGTGTGAAAGACGCAGTAAAATAAAGTAAAATACGCAAAGAGTGACGGCATTCTTCGTTGCTTGGGTGTTTTTAGCCCACACACATTTACCGACACTCACACACACACACATATGTATGATTGCTTGCGCTTGTATGTAGTTGCGCAGCGCAAATTGTTTTCACTGTTGTTTGTTGTATGTTTAACAACAAATACAACATTATTTAGCCCGCTAATAGCGTGTGTCACTCTTTTTTGCGAGCACTCCCTTGTGGTTGCGGGTGCATGCGCGTGTGTGTGTGTGTGTGTGTGTGTGTATGTGTGCGTTTGCATTATTGTGTAGCGGTTAACGCGCTTACGGTCGTTTGGGGAACTTTTAAGGTGTGTCCTTCAGCTCTTCCGCGTAACATTTAATTGATTTCGCTATGGGTGAGGTTGGCTGGTTTATTTTTAGTGGACTCCATAAAATATCTATAATATATATATACTCGAAAAGTTATGACGTCTAATTGCGAGGGGAACTGATACAGTGTTGATTTGCGTATCTGGATTGCACATTAATGGGCTGTACATATCTAATATATAATAATATATAATAAATAAATATTTATTTGCTCTGCAAGTGCAACAAGCAAGTGGTAGTTTTGTGGTTTTTCAAAACAAATTTTTAATCAAATAACTTATCTAAACCAATTTCGGGAATTCCAGTGATGAAATTTGCTTCTTTGGTATTTATCAATGCTTTTTATTACATACTTTTAGTAATTATAGTACGGAATTTCTGCGCAACCGCTATTTGGCAAGGAAAGTTTTGATCATTTCTGCACGAGATAAAAACTACTGCGCGGATATAGATTTTGGAATATATTGCCCATTGACAGACAATAAGTACGAACGATAATAATAATCCGACTCAGGGTAATATTTTGAGATTTCAAGACCAGGGCGGCAAAAAATTCTGCTGGTACGGGCGAAATATTAGGTATGAAGCTCGGAAATTTTTCTAGCAATCGAATTACAGTTGTTTGTATCATGAGATTCGAGCTAATTATGTTTTTTCCCGAAGAAGGTATGTGTTCGGTTCAGTGCTCAACAGCAGAGTAAAGGCGATATCAAAATATAGGCGACATTGTCTCTTTGATAACCAAACTTTCATCTTCTATGTGTACGCGAGAAAACCAAATGCATCTTCAGCGGATCACAAATAATAACAACTACTTCGGTGGAGAGACCAAGGAAGTATGCTGTATGATTGAAAATTATTGTACGATTGCGAAGAGCCTTGGTATTTCATCAGAATGGAAGAATAGTCGAGAATTTCACCAGAAGGTCTAACGAATTCCAGAAAATTTTTGAAAAGACGATGTGTTATGTTCAGCGCATATTACCAAGTTAGGGCCTAGAAGAGATTTGGTTTCCATAAATTAGGAAGAGAACCTCTATTCAACAGAACGAATGGATCCGAGAGAGAAGCATAGAGGATCCACTATATGACAAAGAACATGTAATATCGCAGCTAAAAAATAAGAAAGCCATGAACTGTCTACTGAGTTATTCAAACTCGTGTTTTGGTTTAAATATTTCTGCATATGCGGCGCAGAAGGCTTCCAATAATTTGGAAGTATCATATTTGTATGCCAAAGTAATTGCTCAATAATTCCATCTTAAATTTAATGACATCAACTAGATTAAATATTGTTTCATTTCATTTCATTTTGTTACTTTTGTTTTTGTAATGTACCTAACTATGAAATTTGGCACTACGAAACTTGCATGTGCTGTGTTTAATACCGTTAAACGACTTTTCTGCACAAATAACTGACATCAGTAAAGAGCTGAGGCACAAAAGACAACCACTCCAACTTGTGTTTGCGTGAAAGACACAGTGAAGACACGTGTTCAGACTTAGGTATGTGTGCAAGTAGTTGTCCTTATTAATGTGTCAATTAATAAGCAATTTAGCGCTTTCAAGTAGCTGGCACTTTTACTACTTTAAATACGTGTTTCGGGGTAGCCAGTATAAGTACCGCTACAAATATATTGTATATGAAAGTAGTAAACATTTATGCCTTTGTATGTATACGTATGCGTGTGTGTGTGTGTATGTGTGTGTGTGGGACTTTCAATGAGACTACGCTGAGTAGTTCTTTCCAACCGGCCCGGAAATAATTAGCGCTGAAATGAAATTGAGTCAACTATTCAGACAACGTTCCGCTCCGCATAGTCTATGCTGTATCGCATGTCATGCGCCTAAAAGCATGCTATTTAAAAATTCATTAAGTTCTAATTGCATGCAAGCCATTTCATGGAAAATGAGTTGCCACTTGTACAAAGCCGGCAAGAGTGAGAAACTACAGTTACCTTCACTACACGTTCACATATATACATAGTGTATAAACAAGCATGTAGTTGATAAAAAGCGGTAAAGTGGTTGCCATTCGTCTGAAATAGATAGAGCGAGTGCTTGTTAATTTTATTCGTGTTGAGGGTGAATTTACATACATGCATACATACATCTCGGTACTAAATAAGCGCTCGGTGCACTTATATTTCGTTATTGAAATTCAACTGGCTTTGAATTTCACGCGATGTGCGCTTTAGCTGGCACAAAAGGCGAAACTATTACAAAAATAGCAACAAAAATATTTCATAAAGGATACAATGAAACACAATTTTGTTGCATCGTTTAGCTGTCAGAGGGTTAAATGCTTTTATTATGCGCTTTTCCGCAAATTTCACTTTCATATTGTGAAAAAAATTACTTTTGTAACGAAAGTGGTTATTTCAGTAAGTCAGTTTGTTGGTCGAAATATATATATTTTACGTTATATATTCTTATTAAATTCTCAGTGATTTCATAGCCAAAATTTTCATAAGTCCAGTGCGTACGTTTTGTATGACGGACGTTTATCATCTGACACAGAGCCGGGAAGGCATTCCTCAAACCACTTTCTGGCATTATAGTCAGAATTTCTTAACCAAAAAATAGCGTTACGTTACTATACACACTCCTTTATGCAATTCTTTTTTTAAATACTAGAACTTCAGACATTCAGTTTGTCTCCAAAATATTAATCTTATGTTTTAACTTCGTTTGAAATGAATTTCATTATATTCTTATGATTTGTGATAATTTCGGGTGTATATGATAAAATCTATACATTTCTCTTTGTGTAACTGAGTTATTGGAGCTAAAGAAAGAGGTCGAATACATTTCCACCATTTCACCACTGTCAACTATTTCGCATTGATCTTGAAATATCCCAGTTCCTCTTTGTAAATTTAGAAAATTTTTCTAAATGATCAAATCAATGATAAAAGAGTCTCATATACAATACCGGCTTACCACTTCCTAGTCGACTTTGACACACAACAGAAATAATAACAATATTAATCTGTTTCAATTATGATGGAATAAAATTCTGTAAACTCTTATCTTCATTGTTAATGCCGTAATTAAACCTATTAAACCATAATAAGGGTTTTGGATAATAAAAAGTGGAAAGCAAAAATAAAATGGTTCGGTATGTGTCTTTGCTAGAATATATTATATAATTTTAAATTAGACTCTGCCTAATTGTAGGCAATATTTTATAGTTATCGCCTCCAGTCACCCAAATTGGACAGTTTTGAGTACGCGAAATATCAGTATTTAAAGTGTTCAAAGCTGAGCCTAAGGCATCGAACGTTCACTCTTCAATAAATTGTTTAAGTCGAATTTCTAAGCAGTGCGAAAACACTCGCTAAGCACCATAATTTATAATTTTTTTTTAATTCCTAATGTATCATTTAAATCCGGCCATTTTTGCATGCAGTTACACTTGTACATGTGTAATATTTCCATGAGTTTCCACGTACGCTTTATTCAAAAATATTTCGCTAACGAAATTTCGCTTACAAACAAACACACACAAACACCCACGTGCAACAAAACAAATCATACTTCCTACTAAAGCAGACACAAAAGCAACAAAAAACGCGCAAGCAAACCAAAGCATTCCGGCAGCCAAAATACTGAGTGGCTGTGGACAAATATTTCGACGCAAATGCCCATGTTTGAGCGTTAAAAGTGGCTTTATATGACACACTGTAGCATTGCACCACCACAAGCACATACGTGTATTCATATTTATATGTACATGTATGTATGTGTGTGTATGTGTGTGTATGTGCGTGTATGTGTGTATATGTATATGTTTGCGTCTACGCTTGTGCTTGCAAACGGCTTTTCTTGCATTCTTCGTTTGCCTACAACCAGCTGCCGCATAAATGCTTAGCATACATTACGGCGCTTAGGTTAAAAGGCGAAGCGCACACAGAACTCACATATGTAAAGCGGTTTGTAAATGCACGTCGACTAACAGCCGCAGCGTGCTGCGACAAAAATATTTGCCCACGAAGCTGGTAAAGCTTTGACGCCGGCGCAGCAGCGTTTAGGCGAAAGCTCTTGCTCCCAATTAGCTGCAAGCGCTTTTCGCTTAGAAGAGTTCCGAATGCAGTGCAGGGAGCTAGTGTGCTCTTAAATTTCCTAAGAGCGCATTTTCGGAGTATGCTGCTCGGCCGGCAATGTCTGCAACGACGCTCAGTTGGCACACTTTCGAAATACGAAGACAAACAACGAAGGCGTTGCGCGAAAACGAGTTTGTGCTGCACCTTACAACGCTTTATGTGTTTCAGGCTGCCTACTTTTAGGATTTAGAAGCAAACACATACACGCACATATACGCATGTGAGCATTTTTCGAGCTTGTGCACATTTCGTTACATGATATTTCGTATCACAAGCTGAGCGTTCGGACAATAGTGTCTCTGCGTCATTCACTGCCTCAGTTGCTCAATTATTTTGTTTTGATTTTTTCTTCGAAAATTTAATTCGAAATTCTCATGCGTTACATGCGTTCGAAATAATCGAATGGGTATACTTTGTAAGCCATTGTCGTCGCGTACTTCAGGCGCGCGCCTAATACTATGCAGCACAATGCAGCACAGACGTAATGCCGTCAATTGGCAGTACAGCTAGCAAGCGAACATGGTCAGCATCCAATGGGGCGAGTTTCGTACATGCATGCACGACGACGAAGTGCGAGCAATCGCGTCGCCAGCAGACGTGTCGCAACTAGTTTCATTTGAACTGTTGCCCGGTAAGCACACACATTGAGCGTGACGCTGTGTCCGTCGGTAATTCGATAGTGTATGTTGGTGTGTGAGCGTTTGAATGCGTTGAAAAATGCGGTACGGTTTTGTGGAGTTTTGCTAATCGAACGTCAAATAAATGAATGGAAAATTAATTAAAAGTTGAAGTATACGAGAATAATTGCTAAACAAATCAGAAAGTAGTTTAAATGCGCGAAAATCGTGGAAAATAACTTGAAGTGTTGCATACTTTTAGGTATTGAAACGGCCAAAACGTGCAATCGCAAGCAAGTGAGTAGTGCAAGTGGAGTAAATATCTTTAAAATTCTCAATAATACCTTTAGTGTGTGTTAAACTGCGTTTTTTCCACTTCACACTCCCCGCAGTCGCACACAAATATCTAACGTGCTCGGCGCTTGTATAAAAAATTGGGCTAGGCTGCCACGTCAGCTGAAGTCATCTGCTTATAAAAGCAGCCACCACTTGGCTGTGTGCTAGTTTTAGGCCTTCGCTTGCCTTTTTGCGGCATTATTTTGTGCGTTTTCAGCCTGGCTGACATTTGACTTTGCAATACAAGTATACATATGTACATATATATATATGATATATATATATATATGCTCACTCATATATAGTTGCCTAAATTAAAGGTTACACTTTACCAATTATTTATTAGTTGTTGTTTGTTGTTGTTGTTGCCATTCCTATCGGAACTTAAAAGCATTAAAAGTTAGTGAAAGCGTAGTGTACGTGCAGCGCCTGCAGGTATGCTATGCAAACAGTGAAAAGTTGTGCGCGTTGAATGCCAGTGAAGGTATTCCAATTGAATTATTGTGGTTGAAACACAAACGAATGAAAGTGAAAGTGTGCCGCTGCTATGCCTGGCGGTTGGAGAGTACAAGTACATAACTATGTTATGAAATGCTAGAAACCATTGAATTGCTGGCATGCGGTCGTATGTGTGGCTGCAGTGCGGCGTAAATGTGGTATTTTAATTTACAATGTTCCGCCTGCTGATAACAGTTAAATCGGTGATATTGGCAGCTTCTTTGATGAGAATTGCTTGTGAAATTTTGTGCAAATTTACGCTTTAAAAATGATAACTTATCAGGGGGCTATATGAGGCTAGCAAAGCCAAAAACTGTCAACAAACATACTAATTGGCAAAGAAATATATTGTTCTGAACGCGAGCAGAAATTACAAATTTTTGAAATGAAACGCAGTTTAATTTCTTCGAAAGGCAACAGCTGTATATAGGATATTGCTGTTGTGACTGACAATACGTATGTACACTCCGTATATTTTACTTTAATATAATAATTTATAGACCGATCGGGGGTCAGTGCGGAAACTTATTAGCATCACGGTAAAAACTAAATAAAATTTATTGGTAATTATTTTTTTGTGAAATATTCTTAAAATTTTATTAAACAATTTTGTTAAAATATTATGGCCTTGAAAATACTTAGACCACAGGTACGTTTGTGTTATAAAATAGCACTAATTTAATGAGAAAGGGACTCTAATTGATTTCGTAGTGAATATTAAGCACATTTCTAATGGAACCAGGTTTAGTCGCCCTTTCCCCTTTTAGTTTCATTTCCTATTTAATTCAATATAATACATTCCAGTTTTCAGAATAAATAATTTTATTCAGATACAACTTTAAATCCAGTCTGTAAGTTTGCAGCAGCTTCACAAGTAATAGTAAAATTAATTTGCTGAAATTTGTAACAAATGCTCTGGGAAGATTTCAGAAAAATTCCTTAAACGTTGGAAGAAACAATTTTTTTTAATTTTTATAAAACGATTTGTTAAAGAAAGAATAATTAGCCTAATTTGATATTATTTTCACTTTCAGATAAGTAAAATATTTATTAGGCCTACAATTAGGCGCATAAGAATAAGAATTGGAGAAATTTCGGACAAATTAAAAAGAAAATTAAAAATGAAAGAAATTATTCTAAACTTAAAACAGACACCGTTGTTAAATATATCTAAAATTAGCTTAAAACTTTTTTAATAAATTTATTGTTTTCAATACTCAAAATTTCATTTTCCAATTATTTAAAAAATTTTAACAGTTGTATTCGATATCTAACTTTTTTTTTATTTTTATGTATTACTTAATTATTATTTTTTTTAACGTTTCATCTACATAAAGGAACTTGCTACAGTATGTTATTGCATTTTGATAGAAATTGAAAGAAGTTGGCATTGGCTATCAAAATTTCCAAAAAAAACAAAAGTAAACAGTGATAAAACGTGATCTCAAAAATTTTGAAAATTACTTTATATTATCGCCGTTGAATATATGACTGCAATTTGGTCCTTATTTTTATAAACGTATAACATGTATAAATTGGTAAACCCATACAGCCCTAACCTCAAAAATAATTTGAAAAACTGCAAAAAAAAATTTCAAGCAAAAAGTACATTTAATTCACAGATATTTTATATTTTATATATATCATATAAATATGTTTCAGAAAATCGAAATATTTGGTAAAAATATAATACAATTTCTTTCTGGAGATTCGAAAAACCATTAATTATTTCATAGATTCCAAACTAATAATTCTCAGAAAAAAACTTAGATTAAAAGTTTGCTGACATCACCACAAATTAGTAAAAATTTATTAAGAAACTCATCTGGGAAACTAAAAAAAATTCGAAGGACTTTTCGAAGACTGATGCTTTTGAGGTTCTTCAGATAACTTCTGCTAATTTCCTCACACTGTTTCTATGCCTACATATTCCCAAATGCAATTTTTTTCACACACACAATCACACCCTTTTTTAATTTAAATCATGTCGTAGACTCAAGGGATAAGTTTGCATAACCCTAAAAGTATGCAATATTTTTAATATATTAAACCAACCTGTGAAATATTTTTTATAATAGGTATCTAAAATTGTTATGAATAAATAGAAAGAAAAGTTACCATTATACAGTTCTCCGGCAGCTGCAGGATAGGGGAAGACAAAGAGCAGAATTTCGTCTAAAGTTATAAAAATTTTAATTTATAATTTATAATTTTTGATTGCTTATATTCATTAAAATATATTATAAACGCTTAAACTTGAATAAACAAATTCGAAAATAGATAGATACGACTTCAATATTCGAATACATTGGCAGCACGTGTTGTATTTAAAATGTGGATAAAATGCTGGAGAAATTGAATACTAAATGCCAATAAAATAAATATTTTATATTCACACAATATACTTTGAATACAAAATGCATACATAAATTGGCTTCCGATATTTGACGAGTGATGAAAACGAGATCTGAAAATCCAACGAAAGCCGCACAGGAATAACATAAACATAACTTAAATAAACACAAAGTGACAACATTAAGTACATGCCACTTTATGTGGCAGGCAGGAAGCAAAAAAGCAAAACCGTTATAAAAGTTTAATTTCGTGTTGTCAACATGAAGAAACCCCGAAATCGTTTAACAAAGTCATGAAATATGAAAAGGTGAACAGTAATAATATGCCTCTCAAGCTTTCTCAGAAACATGTGACAAGCGACATGCAAACATCTTGCAAGCTAAATGTAAAAAATTTTTTGCCCATTTTTGTTGCTTTTATTTATATTTCATTTTTTAATTTTATTTATTATTTTATTTTTGTCCTGTCTTGTGATAAAGATCTTATCGGTTTTCATAACTGCTAAAGCGCCTCCAAAGTATGCAATAAAAAATTTAAGTACTCACTACCTAAGGGAAATACAAAAGCAAAAGGAAAAGGAAAAGGATTACAACAAGCAAATAAACAAATGAACGTAACCGATTGATAGAAGAGGCATGAAAGGAAGTAAGAATGCGCTGGTGTGTGTACTTCGGTATGAGAAGTGTTTGTGAGCGTGCTGTGGTGATGGTGAAGGGGTTAGATTGTGGAGTGCACGTGATTGGAAGGGTGTGGTATGAGGTATTTAAGTGCTGCCATGTTTCGGGTGTTGGTAAATACAAACAAACAAAATACTTAGAGCATATGTAGATGCAAGTTAATACACATATGTCTCTTGTAATATGTGTATGTATGTGTGTTTGTGTGTGCGCGATACACTTGAGCTGTTTGAGTTTATCGGCAAGAAATTTTGCGCTTGAATATGAACTGGAACGTGCATATGAATTGAACATGAAACGAGTCGTTCAAGTGGGCGATAAAAATCCTGTTAAGTGAGAGAAGTTGAGCGGGTTGACATTTAATGTTGTTAATGTTGAGAAGATGAGACTAAAAAGATGCATTGCAAATAGCTGAAAAGTGTTTTTCATATGTGGTAAAAAGAAGAAAGCAAGCCTAAAGGGTGCTCGAATATTAATTTTTAAATTTCTTTTGAAAAGAAAGAGTAGGAATTAAAAAAATTTTGAGAAATAAAATCAATGAATAATTTTTGATAAGAATTAAGGAATATTCACTACGGCTTAGTGGCATTTAATTTTTTGCTTTTGGGAAATACAGCTAGAAAATAATGTTTCAAAGCTTTCTATGAAAATTAAATTGCGTTTGATTAAAAGATATTTTTAAATATATATATAAACAGAATATATTAATTTTTGTAACAATTTCGAAAAGAAGATTCTTATATAATATAATATTATATTACCTTATTTATCAATAAATGGCATTATTAATTTTCATACCTATTCTTGTGAAGAAAATCAGAACCAACTTAAAACATTTTTTTGGTTCTTCAAAATATCTGGGTATATTTAAACAAAAATTAATATGTATCTTTTAATATTAACTTTTAGAATTTTCATAACCTGTAATCATGCTATTTTTGTTGTTATTTTATTTCTGGGCAAGGAAATAACAAAGTTTTTCAAAGTGGCAACTCCGTTTTTATTGTTTTTGTTAAAAATACTCCAAAAAACTTAAATTTTATGCAACTTCAATTTTTGCGTTTATATTATTTTCGGGCGAAATTTTTTTCATTATGTGGCAACACTGGATTTTCTTTTAACTTCTTTAAAAAGCTTAATATTATACCGGCATTATTTTTGTTACTATTTCATTATTAGAAAAAAACTCGGTATGCATTTATATTGTTATTATATGGCAACCGCGTATATCATATTTTGGTAAAAATTTTGAGTTAACTGTAATTTTTTATGTGAATGGAATTATTTGAGAATTTTATAATCTCTGCACCTAAATTCTACTCAAATACTTAAATTTTACCTACATACATCCAACAATTTTCGCACCAAATTCTCACTTAAAAAAATACCCAAATGTTAACATAAGGTTTAAACAAATCCTTATAATATATCCTTAACAAATCCGTATAATTTATATTTAACAAACACTTTCATTTTTAGAAATGAAAAACAGCACGGTTCCTTAGTGCTACAAATGTAGCATGCAACACCACGTTTACTTAAAACAACAACAAAATACAATATGATAAATTCAAAAGAAATGAGAGGAGGCAATTACTTGCGCTTCCAAATGAAAAAGTAAAAGCAACATAATTAAGATGTAAGTCTGTGTTTATAACCAACCTCACATATCATACTTACACACAAACATAGGCACACCCTCACACTCATGCATGCAAAGTTTTTTATATTCATAAGAGGCGTCTAAACAAATACCTGGTTTGCAGAGATTATGAAGAGGTATCAATGTTGTATATGTGAAGTTATATATAAATATATATAAATATATTTACATACACCAAACCAAGCTATTGAAATTTCCGCGCACAGACAGTCTCAAAAACCACCCAACTTTGGCGAAATCTCACAAATGTAAACATGAAGGTGCAGAAACCAAGCACACATACATATAAAAGTATACATAAATTCATATACACACATATAAATGCTCGCGAATAGTCGGTGACTTGCCTAATGGCGGAAAACAACGCGCAGAATTAAAGCTTTAATGCCCATAAAGCAGATTGAAAGAGTGAAGTTCTGAATGAGCACGCAAAAAACAAGAGTTCTGTGGAACTTGAAGGCGGGTGCAAATGGTGGTTATTAAATACCAGCAATGAAATGTGGTATACGCATGGCGAGGCTGCTGCATTGCGGCATCTGGCTGCGAAGAGTTAAGTGAATAATGCGAATAATATATAAAAAAGAAAAAACAAATTTATAGAAATGAGAGTAAACAAAAGTGGCGTAGAAATGTATTGAAAAAATGAAAGCAAAAATTGTTAAAAGCTTTGCAATGTTGAGGCTGGAACGTGCTTGCTGTGGTTGTACGTGTTTGTTGACATCTTTTCAAACAACTGCTTGCCTTTAAACAGATATAGATAAATCTAGGTGTATGCACAGTATGGCAAATGATTGAACGTAAAGGTCTAAGTCATAGAAAAATATAAAGAAAACTTACATTTTACTTTACTACTCTTCATAATTTACTAAATACTTATTAGTTTTGATTAAGATCATTTTTAATGAAAACAGGTTAGCCAGAATTGCTTTAAGTTTCTAATATTGGTAAATATGCTATCGAAATAAACTGAAAGCTCTTTATTTACCATGAAAGTACACAAGTTAAGATTTATATTTTCGGAAATTCCATAGTCCCAATGTGACGCTCGATATGTTTGTGGAGCGAAAATATTTCAATGACGCCTGCAAAGGTGTTTAACGGAGTATATTCACAATTCCCACAGAATTGCTCCTTTAACTCAAAAAAGTTGTGTGACTAATTTTTTTATTATCCTTAGGAAAGTAAAGAAATCGCTTCAACCACTCTAGATTTATGTAATGTATACATTTATTTTTAACTACTGAATTGGTAATATATTTCAGATTCTGGATTTAAGACCCAAGTGCAACTTAAGGCTATTTGTCCTGTCCGGAGCACTAAAAAACTTCCTGGCACAGTACAAATGTCCTTAGCTTTATATAGGTTTTTTCACAAAATGGCGGATGTGTAAAAATAGTTTCGGGAAAAACACGTTTCCAGTTTCACTTGCTGAAGTTGACTCACCCAAATGCTTCGACGCTGCAACGGATTGCACAGTTCTATTTTTTTTAATGTTCTACCATTTAACCTTAAAGTGTACTTTAAGCCAAAATTTTCTTAATTATTTTTTTTTCTTAAATCCTAAACTGGTCTCACCCCTTAATAATATTTAAATTTGTAAATAATTTTTGCATATATTTTCTATTCCAATCTGCTCTTATATTTCTATAAAATAAATAAGTATATTTCTAATCATTGAAAATAATTTGTTAATATGTGGCAACTCTGTTAGATTATGTTTGGTGCTCAATGTCTAATTTAGCACAGTTTTATTTTTAATTTTTTTAATTTCAAATATGAATTTTTATATATTATTCCCCTTAGCAAAGTATTTTACTATCTACTCTTGGGATAAAATTTCGACTTCTAACAACTTGTTTATTATTATATATAAATATAATAGCTTTATGCCTCAAATCGATGAAATACTTGCTTGAAATTAAGTTGAATTTGAAAAAAAAAAAATATAAAAAAATTAAAAAAAATTTTTCTTTGAAATATTTAGGAATTAGTTTCCGAACTCAGTTTTGGCTTCGATCTAACTCTCTCCATATTTAAGAATTACATGAGAAACTCGCTTTTGTTTTTTGACCAATTTATTGGAGGATAAAATTTTGGGTCTAAATAATGGAGCCTCTTCTAAAAATAACAATATTTGTAATACCCGGTAAAATATTTTCATCGTTTATTTGAAGAACACGCATTGTCTATTTATATTCTATGCTGTATTCTCTATTTTATTATACAAAAACATTTTCTTAACATCATTATTGTGCAACACGAGCATTATTATATCTTCGTTTTTTTCGCAATGCAACAACATTTTCAGTTTATTGCGATGCATGGGTGAGAATGTGGCCGTGTGAGTGAGACTGGTCTGCCTCAATTTATTTGCACTTTTTTCCGCTAGTATCTAATGGTTTGCCATTTACGCCTTAACAAAGCAAAAATTTATAGCATATCTGGCATTGGGCTTGTCAACGGAACACGTCTTTAACAACAATAACAACCACGAACACTGCAATATGCCACAGATACACACATACATCCATATGTTGGTGTATATTATAAGTAAATGTATTATTGAATACACACATGAAGCACACATCGCTCACTCCACACCCGGCTTGCTCGTCATCGCTTTATCAATCAAGCATTTGTGCGCCTCTAGTGCCGTTTGCTTGATGGCAGCGAGGTATGAGGCGCGTGTCTATCAAGGTTTTTTTGTATTTCTTTGAGTGTGTATGTGTGTGTGTGTCTATTTCGTGGTTTGGCGGTTTGCTGTTTGTGCTGAAGTGGCATAATGACTCCTGCAACTCTCGCCTCAGCAATTGTGTGTTTGTATGAATGTGTATACATGTACACATACAAAGATGTTGTCTAATGGGGCTCATTGTTTTGACATTTCCGTTTTGCTTCCTTCTTATTGTCGTTGATTGTTAGGTTTTGTAAAGAAAAATGTGTAACCTCAGGAGAAAATTAAAAGTATTTTTATCCGACGTGACATTTTAAGATCTAAATAAATGTGCAAATAAGTACGTGAAGATGAGGGCTTTATGTGTAGAGTATGAGTTGCATATTTTTTTTTTGATGCTATTGTACATATATGGCTTCGTTTTATAGGTATGTTTATTTATACGTTTTTATATATATATTTATTTGGTTATTTATATATATATATATATATGTATATATATATATATAAAATGTTGTCTCGAAATCTTCAAAATTATTATATTAAGAGACGCTCTCTAGTGGGATATCTCTAAACACCACTTCATATATAAATTATCCTCTTGTATATTGCAGCTTGAAACTATAGTATTAGCATGAAACTCAAAATTTTACATTAGGGTGCTTTTGAGCGAGTCTTAATTTGGGAAATTTTGTACCATGTACAATCACGATCAATTTTTCGTAATAAAATACATTTAGGTCAATCTTTATCAACCTGTTAAAATTATTTTGGAATCGCTGCTGCCTTATGGACAGTTTAAAATTTAGTGTTTGATAATCATCTCAATGGAATATATGGGCTCACGTTGATTCTTAATAAAAGCCTAGTTCACAAAATTTTATAAAAAATTTGAAAAGTTTATTTCAATGGAAAATTCAAAGATTTTCGTTGAAATAAAGTGCTTCTGGTTAAAATTTCGGAAGTACAGTGTTAGGAAATAATACAAATTTTTAACAAATTGTTTTGTTTATTTGTTTCATAAGATTCAGACTTATAAAAGACAGACTCTCATATATCTCTTTGATATTTCAGCTGGCTTTTAACCCTTAAAAACAAAAATTTCCAAATAATTTTAAATTGGGTTACGTATGTATTTGTTAAAATTGTGAGAAATTGAGTGTACAAATTTTTAAAAATATAATAGAAATATTTAAATTAAGAGAAAAGGTACATAAACTCTCTGGGATAGAGATGTTATATTTATTCTTTTCTATTTAATAAAGAATATAGCCCTAAACAGGCCTAATTTTAACAATTTACTCTATGAATAAACAAATGCAAACGAATTTCTTTAAAATAAATTGAAAAAATTTTCATATAAAAAATTTTGTTAGAGTAATACAAGGTCTTGCATGGTGTACTAAATAATATTACTGTTAAGTTGCGGCGATTTCAAGATTCGCTTTTTTCAATTTCAAGAAAAGCTTGTTGAACGTTCTTCGCGCTGAGGCAAGGATTGACTTGAATGCTTCGACACTATAGCTGGTTGGACAGAGACATTTTTGCACTATCCTACCAATGGAATAAAATTGTTAGGTCCCTGAAATTTACCTTTAGCTAAAAAAAATTTTTTTTAAGCGACTTTGGAATCGAAGACTAACCTAATGCCTAAAAAAATATTAAACATACTAACGTTTCCGCTATTCTTATTTATCATTTGTAAAATATAACGGACAAATCTATTATCGTATGCAACAATATATCTTCGAAAAAGTCTACAATGTAAAATGTGTCTTTCCAAAACGCCATTATGTGCGACTGCAGGGAAAGCGAGGTCAAAAGGCCCACCCCTTGGCACACACAGACCTATCAAACAGCAAAAGTAACAAATCTCACACTTTTTTATACTTTCAGGCCACTTTCCTGCCGGGTGTTGCAAACTATAGAAAGTGCTTAAATGAAAGCTCAACGGCAAAAAGAAATAAAAAAATAGAAACAAACTAACAAAATCCGAAACTAAATTTTATTCGAGCAGGAAAATTGCGCAAATGGGATAGTAAAAGCAAAAAGCAAAAAGCAACAAAAAAACGAAAAAACAAAATCGGGATAAGAGTGCGTGAGTGAATGTGGTGTAATTGAATTTGCTTCGACGTGTCCACGGTTTTATGGATGTGAAATGAAAGTAAAATATTGAAACGTTAAAAGCGAAAGCGAAACCAGAAAAATAAAACATAAAAAGAAATGGGAAAATAAACAAAGAACGTTTTGTTAAAACAACAAAAATTTACAAAAATGCTAGCAGTAGTAAAGCAACAAACTTGAAATGCGCACTAATTCATAGCGGCAGTTGTGTGTCATTGGTACTTCATATAGATAAATTCATGCTAATAGCTGTTACTCATACGCAGCGGTGGCCCAACCAAGAACGCGTGAGTGCAAGTGAGGAAATAGTGAACTGCTGTTAGAGTGCTGCTGTTAAAACAATCAAATTTCGCAGCGTTTTTGGCACCGTGGCATTGTGATGCGCATAGATCTAAACATATATACTTCATATATCCTTCATATATACCTCAGCGCTTCTCTCAAACATTCTGTTTAGAATAGATCCACTCATATATTGTGTTACAAAAACAAAGAAGAAGTTGTGAGTTCACAGCAAATATTATATGCAAAGTATAGAAAATATGGAAAATGTGCGAAATAACTGTAAAACCAAGCAAACAGCGAATTTTAAGAATTTCAACAAATATTCCATCAACATAAAACAAACAGAACAATTATCCAAAGCTACAACCGCAGCGTGAACGCGGCTATATTTGTTTGTTCAATTCCTGAATTTTATACGAAAATGGAAATTTTGTTATTTCTTTGTTTGGCAAGCGAAAAAATAACGGCGCAAAAAGTGTACTTTGAACTGTACGTAAGTTCAGCAAGCGAAATTTCGCTGTGAAATAAAAGTGGATTGCTTGTGAAGCATCATAAATGAAATAAAACAAATATTTGTAAGGATAGTTTGTACAAAAAATGAAAAGAAAACATAAAATAAAATAATAATAATAAAAATAGCACATATTATATAAGCAAATGCTGAAGTGTTGTTATACTAGTGAAATTTGTTGTTAGTGTTGAACCTGGTGGCGTTACAATAGAAGTGAAAACAGGCTTAAATAAATAAAATAACAGCAAGGTAGATAAAATGAAATAAAGTAGTCACAAAAATAATAACTAAGTGTTAGTAAAGCAAAAATCGTGTTAAATTCAATAAACTCCTGCTTCTGCTGAGCGCAATTGGAAATACATGCCGAAGGGTGCTCGCACAAAAAGGATATTTAAGGTGAGTTTTTTTCTGCTTATAGCTAATTAGTTGATATAAAAATTCTTTTACTAGCAGTCGGTATATGAAATAAATATTTTTTTAAAGCGTGGAAATTAAATTATTTTGTGCGCTTAATATGAAAAAATAATAGACCGGTTTTTAGAAAATATTAAGAGAGTAATACGTGTGTCTCATACGCTGCATAAATTACAAAAATTATTATCTTTTTCAAATGTTCTTACTAAAAAAGTTGCGAAAATAATAGTTTTTGCAAAAATTACCGTAAAGGTAGAATACCTCTAAATGCACGTCAATATTATTTACTTGTCTAAATTTTTATGTCTGTATCACTTCCGTGGTAACAAAAGTTCTTACCAATCGATGTGAAACATTGGAATAATTTTTGTACGAAATTTTCATACAATAATATAGAAAATACCTTCTCGCTTAAAGAAAAATTAAACCAAATAGAGCTGGAAATCTCTTAAAATGAGTTAGGTGTGACCACTGAAGAATTCGTTGCATTACTCTAATTGAAACCTTCAAACTAAAAGCGAAAGTTGAAACAAAGAACGCTCATAGGATTAAAAGGGTTCACGGCAAGCTTCAGTGATGTCAAATACAAGAAACAATGAAAGCAAGGTCCTTCGGTTTTCGAGTGATTTGAGATTAACTAAAAAGGGACGTGATAAGTGAGCCCAGTTTAAGACAACAATACACACTATTCTGTCCATGGCAAACTTCTTGCGCGGTCTCTCGATAAATAAAGCATATTTTAACTTCGAATGGACCAAAAGCAATGATAGAACAGTTTGTTGGTGTAAAAAAGCATGTCATATGATTCAGGAATGCTTAAATTTATATGATTGTTGAGTAAAAAGGAATGATCCAATATTGTTCTAAGACCTTTGACATCTTTGGCAGTGTTACGCGATAATATTGGCTGATATTAGGACGCAAATGAGTGCAAAAACATAAAGGGAATAAACTTTCAAGATTTAATTGAACCTTTGTGGTGTTATCTAGGTCGTTAATAGAATCATTGCTCTCAAAATGCTGCTAGGCTTTCATCTAGGGCCATTCAATAGTATAGCTCTAAGTCTATAATGCAATTAATTAACAATATCAATGGAGTATGTGCTTGATTATGACTTTTCCGAATATCGTTTTTCCTGCTACCTTTTTTTTAACTAAATTAGGAACACTACAGAAAAAAAAAATACCGAGAGAGTTATTTATAAATCTGACAAAACGAGAATTTCCCTTTTCAGACTTCTTATCCCCTTTTAAAATCAATTAGTATACAATTGTTTTCTATGCAAAAATTCATTTAAAGGTTTCGGCTTTGAGAGATCTCAACCAATCCCATTGATATTCCTGAATTGTGTAGCAAATTTTTGTAATAAATAAGTAGATCGCTGGTTTCCTCGGTAGCTCATTAGCTTCAATAGCTCTAATTTATTTTATATTTCATCTCTAAAATCTACTGACTTATTTACTAAACTACTCGTATGAAGGAATTAATTTTAACTATATCTTAAAGTGAAAAAGAAGAATTTTTCCATTAAGAAAAGTTTAGCTAGCAAGTATGAGCTCAAAGCGTGATAAATATTAAGAAGATTTCACAATAATTTAGATTTAGATATTACGAATAAGTTTTATTTATTATCTCAATGAGAATACGCTTGGCACGATATAATTACTTTATGTTAACTGAGGTGTGGGTTGGATAGAAATTATTTATATCTAAATTATGTATATTTAATTCACCAAGGGTATTTCATATACTTTGTACTGTTTCTTTATCGTATCCACTGTTCTCTTAAATATCGAAGTAGTTGGCAACACTTGTCCAACATTTCGGTGACGCTAATTTTTTCTGAATTGATTTGCACATTGGAATATTGAGTTTCGTTCATTAATTTAATTCAATAAAGAACTTCAAACGGATGAGGAACTTTAATATGTAATAGGTTTCTGAAACCTCTTTAGCTTAACACCCAAATTGCAGTAGTGCAACATTATTTTGAACATTTTACTGAATTAAATTTCATCAAATGTGGCAACCCAGTTTAACACGTTTTGCAACTGCTTTTTTAAACCATTTTCTTTTACCATAAAATTTTATTTCAGTTGATTGAATTTACCAGCGCGTCTGTTTTTTTTTTATTTTTAGGCACCGGTACTAATGATGTTAGTACCAGCTATTATAAGTACCTGTTAAATGCTAACTAGATATAATAATAGGAATGAACACGTCTCACAAAGAGCCCATTTGGGGCTCTTTTTATCACCAAAAAGACTGTTTAATTTGTTTCGAAATATAAGCCTTCATTGTTTGGCAATAATTTTCGGTTATCCCTTCAATTGCGATTCTTAACTGATTAATATCAGGGTTGAGCTTAAAATATGTATTTCCTCTTGCACTAAGCATAATTTAATGCTTGGGTTTTCATCACTTTCTTTGGTAAGCACATATACCTTTTTCGGCGCGAATGCCTAGGGAAGTTCCAAGAACAAAACACAGAAGTGTGTACTCCCAAAGCAATGCAATTAAAATTTTCACTTTCTATAAAATAAAAGTAAAAAAAATATAAATGGAGAATTGAACATGAAAAACTTTTCAAAGCAAATAAACAGGAGCACTAAATAAACCTCATGCTGAAATAAATTAAACAAAATAAATGATGAAAGAAAAACAATAACAGCGGAAAAAAATGAAGAAAGCAAAGCTCCATTCGCTAATATAATACTATTAAAATCGCGCACAACGACGCCTACAAAAACAGTAATAATCTGTGTCTTCTAATGCTGTAAGAATTGTAAAATAAATTAGTGCAAGTGGAATTTAAATTTGTTTGCATTTCGGGCAACGCGCTCGACGCGCTCGACGCGCTTCAATGAACCTCATTTTCATCGCTTTCATCGCTGGGCACTGGCGCAACGGTAATGATTTAAGTCGCCCAGCAACCGTTACGAGTAGAAAATGCGCGACGCTGGCAATTGTATTGACTCACGACTGAGTTCGGTGGCATTGTGAGCTTTCTGCCACGCTCACAAGCGCAAAACTGTTTACCTTCTGCGGCTGAGGTTGCTTGCCGGGGCATCACAACTTCAAAGCCGCCGCACTGACATACCAGCCTGCGTGCCGCTGCGCAGCCACTGGGGATACTCAGTCACGATATCTTCTGCCTGGCCTTGGCATGGCGCGCGGCATTAATACGGCTGGTAGCACAGTTGACTGACTGAGTGACTGGTTGACTCGTTGACTTGGGCATAATTCACTCTGCTAAATACACCTTGTGTACTCACATTATCGATGAACAAATGCCTATGTATAAATATACCACCTACAGGACAAGGGTGGCTTACACGTGGCGCGCCGCATGAAATTCTTAGATGTCTGTTACATTCCATCCATCCATTCATGCTAGCATACATATTTACTTGCTACTGTTATCCTTTTTATTTGTTTGAGTGCTGTTGTGGTTGTTGTTGCGCTGTTAGTGAAATGCTACAGCATAATGTGTTTTGTTGTTATTGTTGCTCAAATAAATGTACATTTTTGTAGTTGCTCTTTTTCGGTGTGGCAGAAAGCAGAAGCGATCATTAGTCTCACATTTGCATTCTAGGGTTCTATGGTTTCCATACTCCTCATTGTCACATATAATTTGTATACATATTAAATATTTGAAGGTCACCGTTTTCAGTGCATCAATAAGGTTCTTCGTGGTATAAAATACTAAACTTGACTATGCTTGATCCTGACTTTACACCAGAAGCTCTGGGCCGAATATCGAATAATTTAAATTAGTTTTCGAAACTCTTGACACATTGTGTTTTATTTCCTGGTATTATTGATAGGCAAATATAAGCCGATGGCATATATAGACATGAAATGAAATATTGATAGCAGTAAGTATATGATACTTTTATTAAGAAACTCACCCCTTAAAAGTTGTATTAATTCTTTCCGGCAAAAAATTCAGAATTGATTGAAGTTTCAAAAAATTGTTCTGCCATAAACTTCAAAATAACTGATGATTAGTCGTGTCTGATGTGGATTTGAGTATTCTCATAACATTTCAACCAAAAAATGTTCGACCAAAGGGAGCAGTATCTTTCGTACAATATTTTAATATTTCACTTGATAACGGAAATGGTACCATTATGCTGTATTTTGCACTAGCACATCCTGTACTGATCAGTAAATTAAAGTCCATGCCTTTCCACAACAACTCTGCCTCCGTGTGATAAAAAGAAACCTACCGGTTTGTGAACACACTCTGTTGCCCTGCTGATTTTGCTGCATACTTTACAGCAAATATCTGCTCATATTCGCCAGCGCCACTTCAGTCAATTTTTGTGGCATTTATTCAAAATCAACGCCACAGCCGAAGCGCATAGACCACATACACAACACGCTTTATGTGAGAGCATTATCTACTGCTGCTCATAAATTATAATAAAACAATATTAAGCTAAGCGCTAACGAGGCAGGATATGCCAGATATTCACGGGCGAGTTGACAAGTAAATAGAGTAAATAAAGGAAACGGGATATCCACCAACACACATACATAGCTACATGCTTTGCAGCGCTATAATAACAGTAATGACTATGTTTGTGTGTGTGTGTGTTTGTAGAAAATTCGCGTAAATGTAGCTGCTCTGGCAAGGACTTTGTGAATATTCCGTTCCAAGTAGAAATCAGTGCTAACCGCAAAAGTGCTTGCTGTACAACAACAACAACAACAACAACAACAACAACAACAACAACAACGAAAAATAAAAGTGTTTGCGGCTGAATGTTGTTTTATGCACTAAAGCTAAGCACACGGACAGACGCCCGCTCCCCCACTGAACCTTCTCATCACTTTTTTGCTACATTTAGGTTTAGCTCGTCACTGTCGCTGCTGTTGGCATTGAAAGCGGATACGCAAAGCCTGCTTTACATATGTATGCATAATCAAACAAACGAGAAAAAAAAAACAAATACAACAAGAGAAAAAAAACCCAACAACAATCCCAGCTGTTGCAGAGAGCATTACTGGGAAATATCAAAATAAAAGATTCGCCCAAAAATAAAGCGCATACAAAATTTTACGCAAAGCGAATAGAAAGCGCTCACAAAAATTGCGGATAATAGACGGCCATGACAGCGCCGACGAGTGAGCCAAAGTAAGCGAGTCTCCACTACATGCTCGCAGTTGGATAATCTCTTCAAGTTGGACAAAACGTTGACAGCACTGAAAAGGAACAAAGCTATAGTGAAAGTAGTATTATATAGCCAAGCAACAATAAAAACAATAAAGCACGCTATGCGCTTTAGAAAACTCACTTAGGTACAATAACAACAATGTTGACCAGCACAATATATTTTCAATGTCCCTTGACTAGGTAAAATACATATTTCCGCATTGCACCCACTCATTCGCCTTGTCCGCAACGGTATAAAGTAGTCGCATAGAGTAAAAAGGGAAAATAGCAAAAAGTAGCGAAAATATTTTTATAGCTCGGTGTGTTGTACATTTGTCAGCCTACATAATTTCACTATTCGCTAATTCTATCAACTTTTTCCCCACATATTTCCAGTTCGTCCTTGTCTCATCTCTTATTAAATTATATGGAGCGACAAGCATAACTTTGTTTTTATGTAATTGTACGTTAAATATACCATAAAGATACTTCAAATAAAAGGATGTGCGCATTAGGGAAACCCTTTAAAGTTCAGATTAACGATATTTTATAACTTTGCAAGATTTTCAAAAGATTATTTAGTTTCTTTAAGCGAGGAGTTGTTTGTAATACCAAAAACTAAACTTATCTAGCCTTTTAACCAAACTCAATGGAAAAATGGAGAAAATCGCTTGAGGATAGCGCCCACTTCCTATATAACGGTTGCGCTCGAAACTACGAAACTAAGATAACTGTCTAAAGAATAACCCTCGAAATTAAAAATTTAACTAAATGGTTTGATGAAATAATGATAGCAATCGATCCTCTAGACCCGTCTTCCCGTTGACATTTTCAAGCCATAAGTATTCGACGTAATCTGTGCGGTACTTTAATAAAATTTTGGGAGCAGGTTTGAATGATTTACAACCTATAGTGTACTTTATACCGAAAATATCGGTTATTGAGGTAGTTATATCAATAAAATTAAGCGTGCCTACTTCGCTCAGCATATTGTGTTTCGGTACCAAAAATAAGTGATGTCGCTCCTCGCCTTTCACTGCACCGGTATGATGAATATATTAATTTCTACTTGCCACGTTGACTTTGCAGTATACTATAAATGTAATATTTGAATATTAAGCAAGATATCGTAGCTCTTCCTTATTCGTTTATTCTTATATCCTTTTTTTTGGGGGGAAAAGGCACATTTTAATCTGAATTCGACTGCATCCCTAAATTTTCAGATTTAGGAAATTCTATAAATATTTTGTCGTTTTATTTAAGAATCTCCGCAGTATATATATGTATAAGTCGATTGTTATTTACTACTTCCTCTTTGCCGTTTGTCTTGATACCTATAGACATAGGTATTTCGGAGGTGGAGCGTACGGACCAGCCGTAAGTGGGAAAAAGTAGTTGAAAGCCTGCTAGTAGACAACATGTCTATGCGAGAAGTGAATTTTATTACACGGTTTATAGTTGTGCGTGTACGTATATGTGAGAGCTTGCATGTGTTGTCGTCATATTTCATATTTCCTAGTTTTTATTAGCCACATTTTGTGATGCGATTTGTATTTTTTATGACAGTTTGCATGCCTGGGAAAGAGACAATGTATTTTCAGCCTATATGTTGAAGATTCATTATTTAGTTAGTGTGAAAATAAGGGGTATAAAAGAAGAGTTTATATTTTGGTTATAAATGCTTTAAGTATACTCTTTAGCGTTCCTTTATATATTTTTAATTTTGACTTCACTATCATGGTTGACGTGTGCTATGTCGCCTAATGCCCTGAGGCTAACCTTACAAAGTAAACGGTTAGGTAAACCACATTGAGCCAAGAATCCCAAGAATGCTTTAATGGCATTTTTAAAAATCTTCGAAGCATAGTTTTTTCTTCGACAACGAAAGAATTTAGAGATGAAAATTTTTAAGAATATGGGCAAGGGCTCAATAAATATAAGATCTGAAAGAGATATATTTGACTTTGTCTTGCATTACTACCTAACAATAGAGGCAACTGGCCCAGTTCTAAGTTACAGAGAGAAATAACTTCCACAGAAACCCTTCATAAATTAAGCTCTATCCAGTCATTATCCAGGATCGAGCTTTGCTTTTCTCTTGACTTACCCGACTGTACCGATTTTATAAACTGATTACAGAAACTATCACAAAAGTTTAGTCTTTCACATATCAGGACTTTTCGAAGTAATAGAAGGCTTTTATTGAGATTGAGCCTATCATTGCCCTCTGATTGAATCGTCATCGAAAATGTATTCGCGTATATCCAATAAGCTTAAAATCCGCCCGATAGCAACAAGTTGGAGCAGGAGCTAGGTCAAATATCTGTAGAGGTGTAAACTCATATTATTACTATCTGCTAAGATAATAAAGTTTGATGAAAATAAGTTCACTTTGCATTTTTTCAGTAACCGCCATAAAACCCCTCCGTAGATGTCTATACAGGAAAATATATGTATAAATGCGTAGATTCCTGTCTATGACAAATTCGTAAAAACTTATTTGGTCGTAAAAATATATTACATTCATAAAAGAAATAGTAAAATAAAATATGACCTTCAAATCAGCTAAGCCTACACATCTAAAATATCAAAGGTGACATTCAGCAGAAGTCACGGCTTTCTAGAAAGCAAGCAAGTGAAACGAAGCTACAGAATAGTTTAATTTTATATGTGTATTAAAAGTTTGATTTTTAAAGTTTTTATGTTGAAATTTTTATTGAGCGTCACGGTGTTGAGGTTGAATTTTTTGGCTGAAGTTGAAGTATATTATTGACAACAAAAATTTTGATTTCAAACGAAAGAAGGCATGCAATAGGCTTAGTCTTGGAAGTTTCACTCGACTGAACTTAGTTCACTTTATTGGGGAATGGGGAGCATTTCTCACGGTCTGTGGGAGCTTTTTTAGATAAAGTAAATGCTATAATTATTAGACTTCATGTAATAATAATAAGAATTGAGGCTAACACACAAATTAAGAAGATTATCTATACTATTGATTAATAGGCCTTATAATTGGAAGTTAAATATATTTTATATGCTATATAGATAGTTAATTAACCTCCTTATCAGTAAATTGAGATGTAGGAGGTTAATGTCGACAAAATGTCAGTATCATGCAGCTGCTTCGAACCCAAAGTGGTGTGTTTCAGAGTAATTGTTGTTTAGATGTCGGATTAGACATATCAATAAAAATGTTTTTCCAATTAATACATGAATTTCGCTCTTTGAGCAACTGAGTTTATTTTATTTGAAGTCAAAAAAAAATTGTAGTCTACATTTAGGATTAAATTGTATTTCATAGGGCCAAAACAAATTAATTTTATCAAATAAAGGGAGTATTATTCTTTTTATATTAACAATTTCAATGCAGTAATTTTGTGAGTTCATCTTCAGTTGAAATTTGCTTAGTTTTCGAAAAAAATGTTGCCTACATTTAGGATTAAGTTGTATTCCAAGTGGCTGAATACATGAAACTTTTTCATACAAAATGAGAATTATTCTATATTTATTAACAATTACCACGCAGCGATTTAGCAATTTTATGATTTCAACTGTAGTGACCAAACCTCCAAATGTAACGCTTTGAACGTATCATCAAAACTACCATAAATCTCGTTGAAGTGATTAATTTCAATTTCGAAAAGTTATGGATTCCGATTTCTTTACACCATGTGTAATTCGAAGTAGGTTAATTGTCTTTAGTGCCATAACCTTAAATTAAAAAGGAACTCTTTACTTTTCACATGAAAATATAGATATTTGAATAATTTTTCCCCATACCGCCTCTATCTGCCGTTAGTCTAACCCACAACATGCATTTATCTTTGAATTACATTTACTCCAGATATCTCTTAGTCAATTTCGTGCCATTAATAAAAATTACCAACTACAACAACAGTAATTCTCAATAATGAAAAGCAAGTACAATCAACAATGATTGCCAACAATCAGTAAATAAGAAGTTTGTTGATTTAATAACACAAAAACAGTAAATTCAATTGAAGAAATAAGAACGAAATGAGCAAAACAAAAAGTGGAGAGGAAAACAGCTCAAGCAAAGCATAAAATACATAAACACTACACAATACAGTTATGTCAATGAGGAATTGTTGAGTGAAGTGAAGTATTCTGTGGACAAATAATTGTGCGATTAAACGAACGAATGTCCGAAGAAGAGCGTCTAAAGACACTGCAAGCCAAAACACAAAGATACATCGATGCACGCTGTTCTACTTCGAAACAAATAAATAAATAATAAATAAGTGAGAAGGGAATAGGTACGAACGACAGCGAGTAAATAAACAGAAGAAAGTGGGAAAAAGCAATGAAAATTACACAGGCATGTGTAATAACATGATTGACACACATACACCTACATTGCATTTGCCGAGTAAGTTCATAAATATTTATATTGAAATTAAAGTTAAAGCCTTTTGATGCTTTGATGTTAAAAAAATGGAGATATAGTTAAAATGTTGATCCAACTCAGAAAAAGCAGTTAACATACCGAGCATAAGTATTTCGGTTTCACGGAGGAATAAATGGAGCCTGTTCTTATAAATTTTACAACAAAAATAAATAAATAGCTCGATATATAATGATCCGAGCCAAATTAAGACACTTCGAGGTAAATTTTTACGAAAGTGTCTAACGGGCTTATACTGACCTCATCCTTACTGAAGCATGTATAATATAATTAGGAATTGCCTCTCCGTAAAATGTATGTTCAAGCGTCTTCCTCTCTTTGTCGTGTACATATTGATGTTGTCCGGGATATTTTCGCAGGTTCACCATTGCCGGCACATGGATGCGCACTATAAAAAGATTTTTTGATGTCAGTCCGAAACTAGAATAGAATCTAATTGTTCACTACATGTATGGATTTTCAACACTTATCATCAAATCAAAAGGGATTCATTGAAAAAAGGCTTGAACATCCGAGGATATCTTGATTGGTGTCCTTCTCACCATTTTTCTCCTTACTAGCAATGAATTTAACAAGCTTTTCCTCATTCGAATTTCTTGTAGCCTCGTAACTTTTGTCTGGCTGCTTCTATTTTTTTTTTTGATGAACCCTTATGCGTCAATCTTTGCTCTTAGAGCTCACCATTCTATATTATCAGATACGATGGCATGATTCTCAATTTCGCTTGCAAACCCTTTATTAAGTAGCACGCTTGTTTATAGTTATTAAATTTAATATCGATATCGGTATAACCTCTCGAAACGTTTTGTTTTTAGCTCATATTTGGAACAGGCCACTGATGTGGATAGATGGTCACTCTCGGTTATATGGTGCTTCTGTTCTGTTGTAAAAGCAACATAAGGTATTCATACCTGAAAGATTCTAAATACGGGTTCACTCCAGTTATATAAGCCCAAGTGCCTTGGTGTATTCAAAACTGGTGGTGCCATATAGTGAGACAGTCGCAGGTCCGTACACATGTTTCAAATTGGATGGTATAAGACATAAGATCCGGATATTGTTTTTATTTGAGGCAGTTTTTCAGGAAGCTAGAGCTTAGTTTTTCTGTAATAATAACATCACTCTCTCAACTTTAATAAATATTTGGAAATACTTCTCTTTATATTGGAAGAAATTATATTAGATCTTTTCATATAGATATCAGATATGGATCGCATATTAGCATTGAAAAAATTCTAAAATTTGCAAGCTTTTTAGACTTGATTATAATTATTAACTGATAAGCAAGTATAACAAAACCATTGTTCATGAGCATAATGCAAATCTTTCCCTCGTTAATTTAGCAAATTTATGAGCAAAACGTTTCATTATCCATTGTTGCAAACGGAGTCTTTTTTGATGCAAATTCAAGCACAGTTTTTAAATTTCTACATGTATTACAATTGTGAATGGAATAGTGCCTCAGGTTCCTGCGCTATATTCGTCGATGTACAATGCATTTATTATATATATGTGTGTATGTGTGTGTGTTCAACTTGCTTTGTTTATGAATTATTGAATTTGGTTGAGTGGCGTTTATATTTATGCTCCATTATTTCGTAGTTGCCAATTAATGAAACAGCCAAAACATTGTTATTTTACACACACACACACAAACTCACACGCTCTCCAATCGTTGTGCACACATAATAAAATTGACATTTTGCACAATATTCGTAATGTCATTCATTGCTTCAATAACGGGAATAATTCGCATTTTGCTGTTGCATTTTGCAATTCGCATTGTAATGCAGATATTTATGCAAATGTGTTGGAATAAGTTTGTTACATTAAGCGCAGCTCGTAAAAAGCTGAGCGCCTTTAGGTATAAATGCATGTACACTGGGTGCAAAAAATGTGCGTAGAATTTAAAAATAGGTATTTAAAACATTTAATGGTCTAAATTTAATCATTTAAACTGGAAGTAAGGAGAAAGGTCTTGACTGTTTCTCTTTTAGGCTTTATTAAGTATTTGGTGGGATTAAAACTTTTTTAAATCTATATTTTGTTACAAAATGGCGGTTACTGGGCCAAACTTCGCAATAACATTTTTCAGGAGGGCCTCCACTGGTGACGGTGATTCTAGGTACTCGTACCATCTGAAATAAAATAAAGAACAGGGACCTTAATTTTTAGCATTTTTAGCTTCAGGCCAACATTTTGTAAAATTTTATAAAAAGTTAAAATTTTTTAATGAAAAAATTCATCGAAAATTGTTTGTAAAAAATTTTGCAATTATAACAAAAAGAACGAACTTATTTCAAATATGTGCCATGATCTCCGATTACCATGCTTGCTCGATTTGGAAAAAGCAGTTTCGAGAAAAACATATATAAAGTTTTACACGTGATGTTGTTGACTGACTCAAACTCTTCGCCATCACATCGGATTGGACAGGGAAATTTTTTTTTCACTATGCCAACAATCGAATAAAGTTTAAGGTGTTAAAGAGTGTACTTTTTTTTATTATATTTAAAATCGCAAAATTTGTTGGTTTTTCGAATATATTGTGCAGATTTTTTTTGAAACTTATTGTTAGTTTTCCAAAAATTTTCGAGAATATTTCTTGTTCCAACAATAAGAGAAGTTTTAGAACAGCAATGTTTACTTCGAATCAGCGCGGTTGCTAGTTGCGCAGTCTGCCTAATGAGCGCATACTTTTGTCGCAAAGTGTACAACTGTGTTAAAAAAACGTTAATAAGCATGTAGAATTTATAAATTTATAATAAATGATGAGTAGGCTTTTAAATATTTAAATAAATATTTTGTATATAATATTATATTTGTAAAACATCAAAAATTTTTGTAATTAATTTGGTTTCGAACATTTTCAAGGCTTCTAAATAAATTTATATGTAATTGCGCTTAGAATATACATGCTGAATAAATTATCCGAATAGCTTTACATTATGCTTGTCGCTAAACAACTTGTCACTATTTTAACTTATTGCTGACTTTTACAAATACGCTTTGAATTATTTCGAATTTATTTAAACAATTATTTTCATGGCAATATGTTAAAGCAGCTTAAGTTGGCTTAAGCTTATGTAGTTATGTTAGGTTCTACTAAAAATATGAAAATTTTTTTCGTTCTGGTATTATTGTAATTTAAATCTTTTGTCCTAAGAAATTTAAATATAAATTGAAGAGAATAAATCGAACAGTTGCCCTTAAAAGAATTTTGTATATCGAAGTCATCATTGAGCTTTAAAAAGTATTACTTTAAATGCAGCTTCAAAAGCTTTAAAAAGGGCAGAATGTAAAGTTTCGTCGATTACATTACACTGATTTTTTAACGATTAAGAGAGAACAAAGTTCAAATTAAGAATGGAATGTGCTATTAAACGGGTCTACGAGATTATAAAGGATTTTAACTAAATTTTCTTCCAGCTTCCTTGATTAATTGCCGCAAATCTTTAACATTTGTAGGTCTACCTTCCGCAACAACGTTTCGACAGCATCGAAGTCGATTGTTTCGAAAATACACTAGAGAAACATTTCTTGATATATTTTGAACAATTAGCTTGTTGCTGTAGTCACTCTAGGACATGTTCCACTTGATATACGATACATTTGATTTAATGTGTGGTTATGTACTCGGTCATCCACTACACCTTTTATGATATGACCCAATAGTAGGGAAATAGAATTTTGATGTGTTTTTTTAACGATCTTGAGTGTTTTTCTGCTTGGAATCAGATTTTTCTTATTTACTGAATACAGAACTTGCACCCTGATCCATCGCGTAGTACGTTTTTATTCTAATCCGTCCACTATATGCCGCGAAATTTCGAAGCTCTCCAGCTGATGTGGTCGCGAGAAATTTAACAATAACAAACCGTATAGCTGCATGTCCTTTTATTAGGCATTCTTTGTTAACTGCTAGCATTGGAATTTGACTCTTGTAATTGTCTACCAATGGTGACTCCGTTTTTATATGAAAAGATAAAGTTTTGTGCTGAGCATCTCATTTAATGTTTAAGTTTAAGTTTAATTTAATTGCTTGTAAAATTTTTCTTGTTTTCGCCCATTTTCTGAAGGTCTGGCTTTTTAAGCGTTGAAAATATATATTGTTTATGGAGAAATTTTAATATTTTCAACCATACTTGAAATAAAAATTTACCTGAAAGAATTTTTAAAGCTCTTTTAAACCGGTGGCAACCCTAGTCAAAAATATTTTAATCTGCAAGCTTCCTCAAATCTCTTGAATTTATAATGCTTTCGTCTTACCCAATTTTTAAATTAAAATTCTTAAATAGATGGCAACGCTTCTCTGAGTATACCTTTTTTTTTCTGAACGTCGAATGGAAGCTTTTTAATAAACCTCTTCCCTGTGTATTGTTTTGTTTATTTAGGAAACTTTTATGAACAATTTGAAACAGGTGGCAATCACAAAAATATTATTTTTTGCCCAAGACGCACTTATTCATACATGTCATCGACTAATCAAGCTAACTGATCCGATTTATAATATTTTGAGAATATTCGATTGTTATTAAAATGATAAATAAACGAAGTTAATTTGAACATATTGACATTATTATGACTCTATTGTACTCAAGGCAGTTAAAATACACGCTTTGATTCATGCTCTTGCTAATTTTGCAAAATCTTTTCCTGTACTTTGTTTGTTATAAACTCTATTTCATTTCAAAATAATTTATATTAATTTTTGTGTTATTAATCGCCACTTTAATTTTATTGAACAGTAACGGTTGTAAAATTTGTATTGTTAGAATGTCACTGAAATTTCCGTTATCGAGTTTATATGTGACCACTACGCTGCAGTTTATTAAAAACAATTTAGAATTGAATTAAGTTATTTATTATTTAAGTAAACAACCGACTATAATTTCATTTTTATTGAGATTTATTTACTGTAAAATCCGTTGATACTGTGCGCTATTTTCGTATAAATCACAGAATTTTATATAGTACGCACGAGTAACTGTTGTTAAAATGTAAGTTTTGTATGTTTTTTTTTAACAATACTACAATAAGTGCCGGAAAGAGCGCAAATATATACACATGTAAATATATATTTGTATATATGTTTATATTTTTATAGGTCAATATAAGCACCCAAGCATTTAAATGATTATTTAATGTATATTGAAAAGGAATTTACATAAATAAATGAAAATTATTAATTGAATTTTGTTTTAAGAATAACGAATGACGAAGAATGAGAATAAATTTCATATAGAAATTCGTTCATTGGTGCTTCCTTTATATAATGTATATACATATGTAAAGTGAAAGAATTTGATTTAATTTAGAATTGTTTTATATGGGAAATAAGCGTGGTTGAAGTCCAATTTTGCACATTTTCAAACACAGAGGTACATATATATATGAAGAAGTGTTAGAGGGACATTTTTCCAGCAAGTTTGGCTGTTTCGATTAGTATTAGTATTGGGGGTCGGAGCCACGTCCACTTTAAAAAAATTATTTTTCTATAAATTTTCGTTCATGTTGACCGACATACATATCCGACAAACTCAACCAGAAGGATAGAAATTTTTATACGCGGTGGGTTAGGAAGGTAGGTATAGATTTCTCTCGATCAATTTTAGAACAGGGTTGCCATATATGATTAGCTCCAAACATATTGTATATCGACATATTGTTCGACTCCTCAGCTAACTATCTGAGTCAAATTAGCCGAAGACATTAAAAATGTCCTTACATGTGAACCCGGTGTCTTTGTGATCAGATTGCGCCTATCTGTGCCAAATATGTATACACAGACCATATATAGTATTATATAATAGTATTACGAAAAATAATTTTTGTCGAAATCGGTCAAACCAACAATGTATGAGGGGTATGAGTTCTCACTTGAGGGCATGTATTTTTGAACAGATCCACGAGAGAGATTTTGATATCATCCTGTAGAGCTTTAATTTAGTTACCTTTAATAGTTTCTAACGTAACCGTTTGATGGAGGGAGGATGTAATTATTACACAATTTTGAAAAAACAATTATTACATTTAATTATATAGCGAAATCAAGAGCTCACAACAATAAACATCGAATACTTGCCCTTACGCCCCTAAAACGATGCCACGGCATGCCAAGTAACCCGCTTAAAAATTCGCGGCACAACAACTCTCAATAATAACAAATACGCTCTGAGCAATAACAAAAACAAAATTAACACGAACAAATTTAAACGCAACCGGAAATAGTTGTACCGTTACATTTATCGCTATTTGAGGCAGCTAAACTGCACCCGCAATAATCTCACAATTTCTGGCACCACAATATGGCACACCGTAAATAACTTCCAAATACATATACTTCCACATACATTTACACACTCACATGCTTAGACTGGGTGAGCTACAAACACAGCGACAGTCTATACTAATAGCAATGAGTTGTTGGCGAAACTTTTCAAAGCGGAAATAACAGTTTTGCTATCTGCAGTATGTGTTTGTGTTTGTGTGTGCAAAAGAATGTTTATCGCAACATATGCGTTTGTATATATGAATGTAAGTGGGTATGTAGGTATACCGACGCATCATATGAATTATGAATTCCTATTTCGAATTGGAAATTGTGTCTGCTGAAATTAGCTGTAGATATGCAAAATGAATCATGTTTTTGTTTAAACTCAATACTCGACTCAGAAACTCCATGCAAAGCATAAATAAACCCTTTATATGTGTGATTTAGGGAATACCAAACTTTTCCAACCGACTTGTATGAAATTTCTACAAATGTGTGTGTGTGTCTAAATACATACACACTTCGATGCATACCAGGGTGGTCCAATAAATATTTAGTCGCCCCGCTTAACGGCACCATTATCGCAAGGGAAATTTACTATAGCGTAGTACAATCCCGTAGACGTAGGATCAGTTAAAACAGTAGCCTTTACACGTCGAATCTACTCGGAAGAAGTCAAAGACTTTCCTATAGGCAGAAATGGTGACGCCCACTATTTTCTGGAATTCACAAGGTGTGAATCGTCTACCTGAAAAATGCAAGACGTTTATAGAGCTATTATCTCAAATTATTATTGGGTCGATTTGACGCCGATTTGCGGAGAAAAAGATTAAATTTCAAGAAACTGGTTCACACCTAAGACATCGCCACGGCCAAATTGTTCTAAATAACCTACGAACAGATCTTCTGTTTCCAAAAAAATTTGGAAAAGTCACTCATCAGATAGAAATTTAAGTCGAATTTGGAGATAGAGATTATTCCCGCCACGGAGGTCCACTTTGCAGAGCCCCAAGAAGCGTATTTCGCTGGTTAAAGATGGTTGGATGGTGGTTTACTGATTAAAGATGTTGGGTCAAGTATATCGAGCTAAAAGGAAATTTCTTTGAGAAATAAATCTCAATATTGTAAGCTAAAAATTTGTCGGACCGCCCTCGTCTGTGTCTGTGTGCTTGCTGTTTTTACGCCCAACAAATTTCTTTGCAAAAGTTTTGTTAACAAAGTGCAATGAAGTTGAAATTTTTTTTTTTTGTTTTTTTTTTTTTTGAAAAAAAATATAATTTCTTTTTCCATTTTCTTTATTCTTATTATTCTCCCTACTATATTTTTTATTTCCCTTGATGTCAGCGAAAAAGTCGCAAATTCACGCCGGGTATGACGAGTTGTTCCACAAGTTCGTTGTTGCTGAGTTGCTTTGGGGAAAACGGTATTTCCTGCTGGCGAGAGCAGCCAATTGCTTTCTCCTTGTACACTTTCAAGTAGAGACACTTACGACTTTAGTGCCGCACGCATTTACTTTGCTGCGGAGTGTGTGTGTGTTCAAAAAAGAAAAAATATATCGCTTCAAAGAGTATGAAGGGTAGCATTGACCTTAATAAGTATATTAAGGTATATACTATATAATATATAGTACTTCTATATATATATATAAGTATATACAAAGGCATACTATTTTTTAATACACGGCGTGGAAATATTAAATTCTTCTCTCTAATAAATTTTTTTTTTATATAGAGGTATGGCGGATAGTACCAGTTAGAGCTTAATAGAATGGAAGATTTAATTATAAACGAGAACAAATATTCTTTGTAGAGGGTCCTCTGAAAGTTTTAAAGTGATATAATGAGTCTTTGAGGATGCTTGCTTGAACGCATTACAGACTTGCAATATTTCTGTTGAGTATTGGCCTACATTTAGGATCTAATTGTTGAAAAAAAATAAACCTGGGGTTTATGTCCCTGGTATTTTTGAGAGTGCTGGTCACTCAAAGTTCGATTCTCCTCTCTTCCCAGCTAGGTTACACTTCCCATAGTGGATGACGTCTCCCAAATGGACAATATACCGTCATTATGGATGTGAATATTTATATATGTATTGTTCTGGTTTACCTAATTAAAGTTTTTTCGTATTTGGTCCGGATATGTTCTGCCTCATAGTTATTTGAAATGCGAGAGTGGTTGTCATTTGGTATTTCTCAGCTTAATGAGAAGTTTATACTTTAACCAGCTCATCTGATTTCTCGTTGACGTTTTCAAGAATTTCTCTTTATTTTAAAGTGGCTTGACCTCTTTACATAAGTAGAATATATCAGTTCAATTATTGTAGTGTTTAATAATTTAAAATATCTCTGAGCGCAGAAAATTGTGCCGATAAGTTTATGACCTTGATCATACCATACTTGAAAAGAGGTGGAGAGGAAAAAAGGTGGTCCAGTGAAATCCAATGAAGTGTTCAGCACCATCGTGGACCAAAGAGCAGACAAAAGTGATTTGTCATTGGTTTTAAATTCGCTTTTGAACAATAAGCCAATAAGGTGAAGTAACTATGTAATCTTCAAGAAGAGCAATTTTTCTGATGGCAGCTGCTTCGACGTAGCTGTTTTAGTTTCAGAAACTGCATACCCCAAACCAGATTGTGTATATAATTCTTGTGGAATAAAGCATTTAGGTCAAACCAGGAATATATATCAAAAATTTTACACCTATTCCTATATTGTATAAATTTTACACCTGCGCCTATTCCTTCTCGTGATAATGCTCTAATATTTATGCGGTATCGAAAATTCTTTCAGTGCATCTCACAAAAATTCGTTCGAATCACTCGAAAAACAGAAAACCAAATACAAACAGTTCGGGCATATATCTGGCACACGACATATGTATTTGTGTACCTGTATTGCGGCGCTTTTTCAAATTTTCTCTCGAAACAGTTTGCCGTTGCATGTCCTACAAACTAAGCTCTTAGCCTGCCGCATTTTGGCCACCGCTGTCACCCTTAAACGCCTACTCATAACTCTATTTGCCACGCGTGGATTGTAGGTCGCGCCGAGCTTCGGCTGGCTGCTGCTTGCGAGTGCCTGATTTCCGCTGAAGTGATGAAGTCGGCGGCGAAACTCGAAAGTTGAAAAACTTCTGAATCTTTCTATTTCGACTTTTTCTGCTGATGTGCTATATTTCGTTTTATTTTTTTTTTTTATTATTTCTTTGCAGTTTCGGTAGATGTTCATAAATATTTGCTGCAAGCGTGTGACTTTTGCGAACTACCGGTGGCAAGTCAGTGCAATTTACTACCTCAAACTATCTAAGTGTTTTTGTAGAAATTTCTTTTCTTTTTTGTTTTGGCTTAGTAGACTATGCCAGTAATTTCCGTTGGAAGAGCGCTTCAAAGAGCAAAAAAAAATTAAATAAATTTGGGAATTTTTTATAACAGAGGACTTTTTGGTATCTGTAGCACATTTTTGAAAAAGTTTTATCTTTCCATATGTATGCATGCCTTGCAAAATATTTTCCTTGACTCCCATTTCCAATAAACTGCCAAAAAATTGCGTACCAAAGCATAATTCAAATACAAATATTTTGCACGCAAATGAAAACGCTAAATTGTCATAAATCCCAAACTTTGCGTTTCAAATTGGCAGAAGTCTCTCTCTCTCTCTCTCTCTCACTCGCGTCGATTTTAATGTTCAAGCGTAATAAACAGATTTGTACGCAGTTGAACGCCAAATAAGGGGCGCGCCTAAAAGTAGACTTTAAGCCACATTTATTTGTATTTGACTTGTTATTTGCTTGAATTTAGCTAAGCTTCAGCTAAATCCCTTTTTTCTACCCGTTTAGTTATTTGCTAAGCTTATACATATTTAATTTTCTGATATTGCCGCATTTTAGGCGCTCACTCGGCGGGAAAAAGGGTTGCCGCATATTGTCGATTCTGTATATTGCTACGTAATACATCTTTTACTGTTATTTTATTTTAAAGGGTTATTAATATTCCTATTGTGTCGACATAATTTCAATTTCAGCAACTGGCATATAAATGAAAGAAATATTTACATACAAATTATACATCCCTCTCATCGCCTTTCTAGGCATTTACACACATACATATACAAATACATATTCAGCTCGACTGCTACTAAGAAATGTAAACGTCTCTTGGGACGCTGAAATATTTAAGGTCTGCCGCTGGTAGTTCAGAAATTATAACTTCAATTTCATTTTCCGCACTTCTCTTTCATTTCATTTTTACATTTTTCAAATATACTCTCAAATATCGTCTCTTTTTTTCTGATTTTTGTTCTGCATTTATTTATTTCGTAATTTCAAAAGGTTTGGAAAATTATTCTAATGTTTGCATTGAACTCGCACTCTTTGTCCATTTTAATTCTTTCTGCTTGGCTGCTGCTCAGCCCTTTGGGGAAAGCCTCTATCTTTGCGTTGGGTTGTTTAAAGTTTATGCAAATTTGAAATTTTTTCGCGTATTGACGCTGGTCTCATAAGTTATGTGAAAGTGTACATGTAGTGCAGATTTGTATTTACAAATATTTGCTTAAAGCGTAAAATGCAAAAAAAAAGCAATAAGTACCCGAAATTCAAATTCCTGAAGTAATTCTTGTATTAGGAAAGAAATCTTTTTGTAAGTGCTAATCTTTTATGGCTTTGTGCATATTTTACATAATATTCTCATTTTATTGACATATAATATATTTGCAATGCATTAAGGGGTTAGACCAGTCTAGGATTTTCAAAAAATTAAATTTTTTTTTTGTTTAGAGTGACTTTATGATTAAGTTCTATGCACTAAGCCTTTTCAGAAACACACCTGACAATCATGTTGGCACCCACGATATTATCAAAAGCACCCTCAATTTCTACTGAAGAGTATATACTTAATGAATTGAAGTTTTTGGTAAAGTTGTGTTGTGTAATCGCACTCCGCAAAACGAACTATCCTGATTGGTATATTGTGGGACACTCTTTCTTCTTCTTGATATTTAATTCGGGGTGTCTTCGGAAGCAAGTGTAAGTCTTTTAGGCTATATATAGAAACAAATTTATTCGGTATTTTGTTGTTGTACTTTATATGCTTTATAACTTAAATGAGATATTATTAATATAACTCGGCTGATTTCTCAGTTTACAAAGACCGGGATGTCCGTTTCTCTTTCTCACAATTAAGTATCTCGGTATTCGCTTTAAGGCCCGAATCGTAATTGGGAGAAATTTCATAATTACTTGATTGATTTGAACCGAATTCGGTTAGTGATATATTTGAAGATACGTGAAAACGAAGTTTAACTACACAAACTTACCATTGAACATCATTTTGCATACCAACAGCCTCTGTTACTTTGGAGCAGTAATTTTATGATAAAATAATTGGCTGATCGGATCCAAATATAATCTCAAGAGAATCAGCTTGACTTTATAATATAGAATGGTATGACAGAGAGATATTTTAATAAAATTTAGTGTAAGAAAAAAATTTTAAAAAACGGCGATTTATTTCTCAACGAGCTCTTTAGCTCTATACTTGTGACACAGTGATGATCCAACTTCCTTAAATCGTATGAAAACACGTTTTCTGGAGGTCTGCAAAATAGGACTCCGAGGTGTCGATAACCTCCACATTCGATTCAAATTTGTGCTCTAAGAGTGATTGAAAACTAAAACTAGTCAAGAGGAACCAATTTTGAAGAATATGGTGGATGGTGCGGCAGTTTGTAGGCTTCTTCGACCATTTAGCCGGTTACGTCGACGGAGGTGTGAGCCGATGGGTTGTCATGGTGGAAAAGCAAAAATTTCTTCTGTTGATGAGGCCATTTTTTGTCCATTCGGCTTCGAATTAGCCCAATAATTCGGCATAGTAGAGTGCGGTAAACATTTGGCCTTTCTCGAAATAGTCGGTGTAGATCACAACATGTGAATCATAGAAGCCATCCTCTTTCCGGCCATTAGGATGGCCTTCATCTTCGTCAGAGCAAGTTCACCAGGGGAAGTCCATAACCGATGAAGCCCAGTAGTTCAATTTTTCGTCGACAGTCACTAAGCGATTGAGGAACTTAATCGAATGGCGCTTAAGCAGGGTTAAACACCGCTATGAAGTGGACTCACGGTTGCACTTTTTGTACGGAGTGAGCAACTATAGCACCGAACGCGGTGACAGCTTTCTCATGGCCAATATTTTATGCAGTATATGACTCACGTGGTCTTTTGAGATGCCTACTGTATCAGCTGTCTCGCGCATCCTCAATCGGCAGTCTCTCAATATGAGATTTTTGTTCATGTTATCCTCCATGGTAACCGTTTTCAGGACACTTGGCATAGCACATCAAAAGCCGACGTGCGCCTACGTTGAAACTACGCAGTTCTTTTTCAAAAATATTACCCGAATCACCGACCGTTATTCTACTATGTTTTCTAAACTTCGAGGACACGTCCCCTTTCACACGCGGTCAAAACAAACAATTAATTAATGTTAAAAAAATGTGCTTGGAACAATTAAAAAGTAATAACTAACATATGCATAACAAGAACATTTCGCTAAAAACTAATAATAGCACAAATTACACTATCACATACACACAAACAATTTAAAATCAATAAATAAATACTCTCCAATATTTCGTTGTATGGGAAGTAACATGTGGAAAAAGCAGCTACGCCTTTTATCTAAAATTCATATTTCTCCCCTGTGATTTAATTAATTATTTTACAATGCCACAATTACTGCCAATACATGCAAACTTAATCACATGTACACGTCCATATGAATGTGTGCATTTATCATCAAAGGTTCGACATAATTGCTTGTTATTGTACAACAATCGGCATATGTATGTCAGTGTGTTTGCATAATTCTCAATACATTCAAAGGTGACATTTTTAATTAAAAATTACAATTAAATGAAATTGAGTGAATGAATGACTTGTTTTTGCTGTGACATATGCGCGGATTAAAAAAAAAAAAAATAATAATAATTAAGTATAGCAAACTGAAAATTATAAAACAAGTGCAAGTGAGTTAAAAAATATTTGCAAGAGAAAATTAAAATGCAAAAACAAAAACACAAAATAATGGTAAATAAAATAACCCATAAAGAGTTATCGTAAATTTCACACACACACATGCACACACACAGCCGCTACTGGCCTGTTCAAGCAAAGATACGCAGCGAGAGAGCGACCATGTATAAGTGTGTGTGTGTGTGTGTGTTCATGTGTGTAAGTGTCATATGTATAAGTGAGGTAGTGTGTGTGTGGCACGTGTAGTTGGCAACCAAACTGATGTACGATAATTTTACGACAATACAAAATTAATACAATTATCGCATAACAATTACCACAAAAGTCAAATGCATAAACGTACGAACGTATGTCGTCTGAATGGGTAAATCATTTATAATCACGAATTCACACGTTTGCCTGGGAAAACATATCAACGATTACCGAACGATGGCAGTAAGTGAATAAGGCGATTCACAAAGTGTAAGGATATCCAAATATTTATTATTTATGCTCTTGACCATACGCTTTTTAAATATGCGTTATAGTATTCACCCTAGTGAAAAACGCCTAGATGTATGCTATAAAATAAAGAAAAGTTGTTTCTAAGCAATTTTAAGTAAATTATTTTTAGTTTTTAGACCAAAATATTTAAAAAGATTCTCAGTAATTGTTAACCACCTTCACATAGACTACAGCGCCTAAATGTATACTATAAAAGTTAAAAAAATAGTTTTTTGGCCAATATAATTTCACTGATTATATTTGGCAGTATTTCTGCTCGTGGCTCGATGTTCTTGATAAACATGTGAATAATAGTACTCACCAGTATATTAAAAACTGCCTAAATGTATGCTATGAAATTAAAAAAAATTATTTTCTTGCTAATTTAAAGTAACTGATTAGAGTTATTAATTTTCTTGAGCAGAAACTTTTAAAATGTGTGTAATAAAATTGGTAATGTTGAATCCACCTAAATCCATGCTATGAAAATTTTAAATATTTTCTTTTTTGGTTAATATTTTTTATTTAATTCCGCACACTTATTTCTTATAGTCCAAAAATTTTCAAAATATCATTAACAATTGTGAAACACCTTCATTTACAATATGTTACAGCATGCTGCAGCCAACTCGTTAATAAGTCGCATTCATTGTGGCCAGAAAAAATTGAATACCAACTGCGTCAATTGGATTCGTAACCAATGAATTAAGTTTAATTGAAATACATAAATCGCTACTGCAGCATATATGAAGGAAATAATATTATTGGCAAATAAGCCGCACATACACATAAGTACATATATCTAGATGAGTATATATGTTTATTATGCAATATATAAGAACGTAAGAATGGCTTTGTGAATGAACTTTCGTGTATACGCGTTAACTGTCGTCTGGAAGTGGAAAGTAATTGAAGGGCACAAATCTAAATAAAATTTCAGTTCTCTGATAATAAAATTTATTACATAAATTTTTATGTTTCTTACATAAGCACGTCTTCTTTATATTCATTCTTCTTGTCACGTGCTTACAATAATAAATAATGACCGTTTGTAAGAAAGATAGGTTTTTATGATCTGAGAACACAAAATATATTCGCGGTAGTCTTTCCGTATTCGCTCTTTCATTAGTTCTTCTGTGATTTCATGCTTTCCTTTGCGGCAAAGCAACTGTTAAAAGGAAGTGTTTTCAAAAGTTCATTGGGTTACCAAATAAAAATGGCTCAGTTTTGACAGCTATCACTTAAGCTCTATTGTACTACCTGACAGTAATTGACATGTTTCTTAATATTGTATTAATTTTCACTTTAGGACTATTTAAAATTTCAAATCGCTTCGAAAAACACAAATATGTAATTCGTCGTTTTTTTTTTTTGCATAGAAACAAGATTTTCGATTCCGATATATGAGATAAGAGGTCAACGGGAAGAGCGAAAATTATTATATTGAAAGAGAGGAGGACGGACACCTTCATATTCGATACTAGGGTTTTTTTTTATTCTTTTGACACTTCGCCCGTCATCAAAGTATATAAAAATTTACCGATTTGTATGTTATAAAATCAACAGGAAGAACGAAGATACTCGTATTCGATAATGGGGTTTAGGGAAGGTGTAAACCGAGTTTGACTATGGTTGAATTAGAGCTGGCACATATCAGGCGCAATTACCATTTTTTCTTTCATTTCCTTAAGTATGAGCATTCAAAAAGGACGTTGTGTCGGAATTACACTTCAATGAAGTCCAATTTTGCCCTTATTATCAAACTAATATGACTCAAACAGGTTGAACAGCTTGTGTGATATATGGATAATATAATGAAGATGGAAATCTTATCTTTACTAGCATAGAGTTGAAAACTTCTAGTATAAGTTATATTTGCGTTTCATGTTCCCTAATAAATATATGATATTATCTCTGTCACTTCACAGGTATGTAACTACAGAAGCTCGAGATATTCAAAGGTGGGATATAGTTGATATTTTCAAAATTATGTGAGTTATACTGGTAGCATCCAGCATTCTATTGAAAGTGAAATATTCGATATACAATATTATTTTGAATATGGATTAACTCACGGAGGTGCCGTAGCTAGCAAAAGTCTGAAAAATAGATATATTCTTTACGCACCTATTCGAAAACGCTGCCTTGCCGAAAATATTTAAGAGTTCATTTTCCTCACGAATAGTCACTTTATCTTTTCGAGATCTCTTATCGTTATCTTTCTTCGAAGTCGGCAGGAATTATGTACTCTTACTGTTGGACTTGCCTATTTGAACTTTCGTTTAAATTTATTTCTATATTAGATCGGCAAAGAATCCCTTTAACGGAGAACAAGGAATTTGTATAATAGTCGAAGTCGAAATAGTCGAAGAACTCAAAGAACTCAAAGAAGTCGTCTGGATTGTTTTACATTTCGAAACCTCTAAGTGCCAAATGTGCTAGTTTGATCGACAGACATCTCATTATAATAGCCAAGTTCATTGAATTTAGTTGCTGTTGTTCCTGTTGTTGCTAGTGTTTCCCCCAATACATAGCCCCAGTCATTTGCAAGCAAAATTTAGCTCATATTTAGCCAATTTCATATCTCCCAGAGATAATTTGCTTTCGATTCCATTTTATATAGGAAAAAGTTAAATATATTCGAAATAACAAAATACCCTAAATGTCTCCCTAAGCATATAGATTTAAGTAGCTTCCACTCTTTGCTTGAGAAGATGAAGCAAAGCAAATGACACAAGCACCATACCAAGTGGCGCGGGGAAGTACAGAAAACATTTTTTTTTAAATATAATCAAATAAAGCAGTCACTTTAAGGATCCTTTTTGAGCTAGAAGCGAAGGTGTTAAAGCGAATAATGAAAAGTTAGTGGCAAATTAAAATGCGTCTAAAAGTATGCAAATTATTTTGAAGCGAATAATGCTGTGAAAGCAGAGCGCCGCTAACAACGTTACCGTTAGACTACCGGCTAATGAGCCTAGATGGCGGTTAAAGTGACAATGAATGGTTGGTTGGTTGGTAATGCTACTGCTGATGCTGGTGACCCTCGCTCTCTTCCTCACCCACTCTCTTTCGTACCCTCTCTCGTCGGAGATTTCTGGCTCGCTATTAGCCGGTTCCATGTAGTGGTGCTCGTACGCAGGAAAAGTCAGCCATGGCCTGCTACTTTGCCGCAAAACAAGAAATTATTATAACACCAACAACAATTTGAGTTAAGGTTTGTGAAATAACTGCGCGGAAAAAAATATTAACGGCGCGACAATATAGTAAACTCCGTTGCTTAGCATTTTTAATTAAACATTCCACTTTTTCTGCGTGCTACACACATACATGAACACTAACTCTGGAATTTCATATACTATAACCGTTTTTGCTGCGCCTAACTGTGCGCTGAAGCTCAAATGTAGGGTTCCACGCGGAAAAAGGGGCGATACGCGGAGAGTGATGCGCAAAATTAGCTGCATTTTTAGGCATATATTTCTTATTCAGTTCTCCTCCAGCACAGCTGAAGCTCTTTAACATTTTGTATATTTTTGTTTGTCTTTGAGTACCTACTTTTCAGTTATCTGTTTGATGGATCCGGCCCGCGCGACTGGCAGCACACTCTAACACGATATTTAGTTCATGCTTCGACTTACTGCCGCCTTTTAACACGTTTGTTCAACGTTCCCATTTTTGGGTAAGTAATTTGTTACTGTTTCCGTTGTTTTGCTTTTTAATTCAGCACAAACTTGGCAGAGTTTTTGTGCGTAAGCTGATTTTTTCCGCTTTGTCTGTAAGCAGGCGAACATCTTTGCCTCCATTATTTCGCTTTCCCCCTTGAACTTAGTAAGAGGCTGGTTTTCGGTTTCGTTTCACTTCACCCGCCAATCACTCACTCAACCAATTCGGACCACGTCAACAATACGTCAACATTTAACCCTAATCTCGGTTGCGTCGAACATTGCAGCGCGGTTAATAAGATTTTCTTGTACGCTTTTCCTGAGCTGTAAATTAGAAAAGAGCTTAAATTGAATTTTCGGTAGATTTGTTGTGGAATTAAGCGGCTTAAGCGCGTAACTTTCAAGCGTGCGAGTTGGGCGAAGCAACGTTTAGAGGTGCGAAAGAAAGTAAATAAATAACGCTTAGGTGGTGGCTTAGGTTGCAATTCAAAAACTTAAATTGATTTTAAAGGAAAATAATATTTAATTAAAATATTGCTTAAGATTTCGAGAGTAGTCGTGTGTTTACATTTAGCTTAGTCTAATTATCCCAATGCGGAAATAATGCTTTTCTCACCTCACCTTCTTATCTTCTGAGCTTTGAAATTATGTTTCTAATATTTTCGTGTGATTGATGCAGATCCTCTAGGTCTCTCTCAAAATACCCTTACCTCTCTGACTAATTTATGTATTGTAGCGAGAAAATTTGGTTTTAATTTTTACTTTGGAAAGTACTACTTCTGTAAGTAGTTTTATTTTGTATTTTTTATGGTTGATTGACAATATCGCGGCGTTCTAACACGGCTTCTTTACATTGACACCAAACTTTATATCCAGCACAAAACATTAAACTATTTCCATTTTAGATGTGCCAGTTTTATTATGGTTGTACGAACCATTCCAATTATGCTTATAGATTTTTTTAGTTGTTTTTTAATCCGTAGTCTCGAGTTAGATTTCTTTAAGAAATTTTTTTTTACCTGAAAACATACGATTATGTGTGTGTTATATGTCTGTGACTGTTCTTACGCACTTGCATATTTTTTAATAAATCACCATATCAGACGAGACCGCTCACAAACTTTTCTTCCAGTATTTTTCCAAATTGCTGTTGTAATAAATTAAAGGCAACCAAAACACCGAGTTGGATTAGTTTAGGTATAAAGCTTGATATCGGAATGGTGAGGTTACACTTGGGTATTTGGAGACAAGTATTTTATAGCACCAAAGCTCCAACAGATGCCTTAAATTATTAGTACGACGAAGTATCTTGCTTATTACAAAGCTTAGCTGATGATCATATCTTTAGATTCCAGCGAGCTCGACTGGATGGCTAAAAGTATGAACTCTAAAATGTATCAGTCTAAATCTCACTAAAAGTCAAATGTGTAAGAAGCAGTTACCGAGTGGATTCTAACCCGTCTTCTTTCAGAAGACTTCGGTAATCGGCATTCGGCAAGAATTTTAGGTACACCCATTGATACCCATTAGACAATAGCCAGATTGAACGCTTATAACTAAAGAACCTCGAATTTTAATTGAGTCAAAATACTAAATAGACTTCTTGCTATTCGGCCTCAGCTATAAGAACCTTGCGACCGCGCACTACCGCATATTGATCATCTCTTGCCAAACCGCAAAAAATCATCTGAAAACCGACTCCTAGATCTCAAAGAAGCTCAACCGACTTGTAGTTTTCAGCAATTCCGTTTTAGTCGGCACTCAGTCAGTCCTACCACAAACTAGCTCGATATAATTGATAAAGAGATGAAACACTTCTTAGATAAAAAAATACTTCTTAGTAATAAAAGTATTGGTAGTTTGCCACAAGCTCTCTTACAGAAAGCTGTTTTCAGGTATGAGAATCAACTCTTTGTAGCAAGCTTCCACTGAAATTAAGCCCGACAGAATTTTAAAACCAACTTGAAATGTTGTCGTCGTTGTCGCTTCGAAGGAAATGAAAAAGTTTGATTTAAGTGAGCCCTGCAACATAATATTTTCCATTTGCCTCATTCTCTCGTAATTGTCAAATATTCGTCTTTGGCAACTTTTTGCATTAATATATATCTAAAAGAAACTTAATCAAACATTCTGCAAGCAATTTGAATTAAACAGTGTTAGAGCATACTTTTAAGAGTTGACCCGAAACCTCATGAAGCTTTTCCGCCAAAATACTTTGCATATTAATAGGGGCGCGCTTACGTCCGGAAAACAAGATCAAGTTAACGAAAAACATAAATTACCAACAAGCTGAGAATTTTAAGTCGCACTGTCGGCGGTGGCATTAAAGGCTTTTGCCAAGCTTACTGAGCTTGGTTCATAGGCAAACTTACCTACAGGTAACTGAATAACTAAGCGTTGCCGCGCCCAAAATTATGCAATACAAAGTAAGCGCAAAAATGTGCAAATTATGAGTGAATGAAATGGTGCGAGGGGCGGCGGACGCTAAAGCTTGAGGCTAAAATATCGCTTTTCGTCACCCACCACATGCACACATGCACACATACATAGGCGGGCAGGTGATTGCGCACACACGTAGACACAAGCAGCACGAGTCAATGAGCCTTTGTTCATAGCAGTTAGCTCTTCTGCTCATTCCGGTAACTGATTTGCAGTAAATCGGCCTAAATACCGATGGCTTATACAACGGAGAAGATGAAAATGAAATAAATAATATGCACAGAATACTTAAAAGTCAGGCAGTGGTAAAAAATGACTGGAGGGGAGCATGGGCGCTGACAAAGTAAAAAAGCGAAAGAAAAACACTCGCAGCAAATAATCCGATTACAAGGCGTTTTACTTCGATCTCAGTTGTTGTTGTTGTAATTGCTGTTGCTCGTTCGCTTGGCTTGCTGCTCGCTGGCGTTGAGGGAATACACATTTGCGTGTTGTACACCTGTTAGTCGCAGACATAAATATTTTAGCAGCGCTCAGCGCAAGCACTCACACACGCACACACACACACACACACTCCAATACATAGCTAAATAGGAAGGTATGTAAAAAGTAGAGCACAAAAACTGTGCAGAAGCATTTAACCTCAGGCAACGCCACTCAGTACGCCAAACCAATTGACCACTCACTATAAGTGAGTGGCAACAGAGAGAGAGAGAAAAAAAAACAACAACAACAATAAACCAATAATGCAACTATTGAGTTGGTATAGCCATAAAAAAGCCATAAAGCGGCAGGAAGCGCTAAACCGATAGTTTGTATGGAGCCAGCTCTGCGCCTTCCATAAACATAAAATCCCCCCCACGGCGCATCGCAGCCCGTTGCGCGCACTGCAATAAACCGAATACACCAATTCAATTGGGCACACCAATGTCGGTTCACCGACCAGCCCCGAACGTTTTGGCAGCAATTCAAGTACGTAATTTTCGTAACACTCTGCGCTAGTTGATTGTGGCTTATGGCTTTACGGGTTCGCTGATTTGAAGCGCTTACAGGTGGGTGGCTGGACTGGCAAAAAAGGCCGATAAAAAAAAGTACGAAATGGAAGCCGAAAGGAACGCACAGATAACTAATTCGCTTTGATGGTACTTTGTTAACGGGTGGAAGACACGCGGCGCTTATTGATATTATATATTATAGATGAGCGCAATGGCGCCGCTTTCGATGTACTTTCACGAAAATCACTTTGCACGTGCTGGTGGCGGCTAAGCTGCAGCAGGATTTTATTAGCATTTGATCGCAAGATTGATTTCATTCCGGTTTTTCTTTTATGTAACGGCTATTGACCTCCAAAGTTCACTGACTGAACGGAGCATAGGAACTTTCTTTTCGAGATTATTTTTTGTACAAGAAAATTTCACAAATTCGGATTATACATCGACTTCCGACGCTGCGGAAGCACGCTGTCTCGTAAAGTTAGCATGGGCTGATCAAATGCGGATGGGAGATGGAACTATAAGTCCTGGATATCAAATAATTTTGAAAGCTAATCTTCTTTTAAATTTAATGCATTTAAAACATTTGTCTCGAAAAAAATTGTGCCCGTTTTACACATAGGAAAGAAGTTTTTGTCCAGAGATCTAAAAAAATGGCTTACTCCGACAAAATATTCCAGGAATGAGTTAAAGGAAATCGAATTTCCTTCTTTCAGGCTTTATTTGTAAAAAATTTAAACTCTTTACCGAAAAGATTATCAGAAAAGTCCTACGTAGTAGATTAGATAATGTTGAGCTACAGTTAAGTTTCAAGGGAAAAAGTGGGAAATTCGAGTACCGTCCTAACTCGAGCTGAAAAGTGAAGCTTCGAGAAAAACCGTTTAAAGCTGTGCGTGCTGAAACGAATTGACCCGAATGCTTCACCATTACAACGGATTCGAAAAAAAGCTCGTTGGTATCAGACCTAATTGGCTAGAGCATCGTGTTCAAAATGTGTTGAACCACAAATTATGGAATACTTTGTTGTTGTTTGTTGTTGATAAACAATGGATTAGACTACTGTCGTCGGAGTCTATATTGGGATATAAGTTCGTCTTCGTCGAGTTCATGTAGACCCGAGTTAAAGTAACAGTAGCCCACCAACAGGGCTAAGCCAAGAATTCCCAACAACTAACTAAGAAGCTAACGGAGCTTTGATTTCTTCTGACAAAAGGAATTTTTCTTTGATATGATTTTGACCGCCTACACTTTGATAGAGTTTGATGACGATATCTACCATAATACAAAGTTTGATGTTACTCACTTATATTAAAATCATGGTTTCTCCATCATCAACGCCACTCCACTCGGACTCCACTTCGGATTCATATATTATAATGATGCATGATTCAAATATTTGCTTTATTCCTCTACGAACCTCTGCTTTTGAGAATATAGTGATCTTCCACTGATCAATTGCCTGGACTTTGCATTTCCTTCCTTACCTCTGTGTCTCGAAATCGGCAAAACGGTCTTCCTGATCCAATCTGACTAAATGATTTGTGCTTCGAGGTTCCTTATTAACCACATTCCTTTCCATAGAGTTTCTTCAACTTTTCGCTCTAATCATTCTTTCTATATAATCGTGCTACTTCTGATATTTGTCAACGATTTGTTTTCATGGGGTGAGCAGGTGAACTCACCATGTTGCTTATGGAATTTATTTGACTGTCGCCGTTTATATTACTTAAAATTACCCACATTTTCATCCCGCTCTTGTTGTGCTTCAACCGCCCTTGTGAACTTCCAAAGTTTCAGCATTTGCGATTAGCAGGAACAGGTTTGTTATTGCATTTATAGCTCGTTTATATTGCTTGCTATTCGCACTGTTCTCACTTCTTGCGGTGGTAGTTGTTGTTATGCCTGCAATTGATTTTATGGGCATTAAATTTTTATGTGAAATACTTGTCGACAAGTGATACCGCAAATTTTTGTTATTGCCATTGTAATGACATTGAATGTGTTTGTTGTTGCACTTATATTCATTTGATTTTATCTGTTGGGTTTTATCTGATGTATGCATATATATATCTATATAAAGATCGAAAATATATAAATATTAAATATTTATTATTTATATTATATATATATACATTATATATATTACGTATATATATATAAATATATATATAATATATTTATTTATATATTTATTTATACAAATAATTTATATTATATGTGTATATAATAAATGTTATGTATAGCTTTCATTGATTCATATTTTACTTTTCATTCGTTACTGTTGTTTTCGCATCGCCAGAAAACACTTCCAAATGACTTTGTGGTATAATACTGATTTTACTCTCTTTAGCGAAATGTAAATCCAGATTCATCCGTTCTGGTTACATAAGTCGTCTCTAATAATCGGTATACAGATTTTTCTCCATTCATAATAGATTATACATTGACTCAATCAATAATTTTGTTCTTATAGATCCACCCTTCAAGGCAAAAGCAATCACAAAGAAATATTTTATATCTAGCCTGAATGCTAGTCAGTCCGCGGTCATTGCCTAAGGCTTCTTTTATCTTCATTCGAAAGCAATGTAATGGTGTAATTAATATATATACTCACAACCTTATTCATTTCATCTTTCATAACAGCCTGATGTGTGCTCTTTACCTTCTTTATGTCACTCGGTTGGACAGAAAAAAGAGCACACATTGTATTTCGTCGATGTTTCGTCTTTACTCGCATAGTCGAAATACAGTCGAGGGAACTCTCTGTTTATTTTCATTAAGACCAATGTCTAACATGAGAGCGGTCCAATAGTACCGTATAGCACATTTTCGTAGATGGCCACTGCCAAAATTCCGGCCGGATTGGACGTGTAGTTTTATTTTGTCCACGTCTGGAAGCCAGCTTGTTAGCGAATTTTAGAAAAATGAGAATAGTGCAATATAATTCGATGTTTCGACTCTTGTTTTTGGAAGTGAAATCAAAGAGCGCTTGATAACCCCGTGCGACTACATTTTGTTCCCAAATCTGAAAAAGTCACTCGTCGAACAGAAATTTGAGACTAATGAGGAGGTTACCGCCGCCACGGAGGCGTACTTTTCAGAGGGGTTAGAGAAGATAATGCATCGCTAATTCAAGTGTATTTGAGCTGAAAGAAGACTATGCTGATTCAATCGCCATTTTCTCAAAATTTGGGCTTTTGTTCGTAAGCTAAGTATTCACAAAACAAAGAAACCTCTAAACAGTTGATATATACATATATATCAATATTTCATAACTTGACCCACATTCAATTCATACTTCCACAACAAAAATATACAAACAAATTTTTAAAGGTATTAGGACAGTTTTTGTAATCAGGTCCCAAATGCCCTTTATTACTCGTTCATGCTGCTAAAACCAGAATGTTCTGTTGACCTCTTTTGTTTCTTGGTTGAGCCAATGACAGCTAACACTTCGCGGAATTTTTAAAGGAACTGTCAACTGCCGCTACTTTTACTGGGGTCATTACCACAAATACAACAACATACGACACAATTTGCTGAAAGCTATTTGTCATACCTCTGCTATTATAAGTTAACTGTCATATGTCACCTTGCCTTGAACTGTCAATTCCAAGTCGTATTTGTAATTCGAAAACTCCACACTCCGTGCTCTGTTATCCATTACTTTCGTTCAATCTTTGTGGCATCTTTGCAGAATCAAAGGCGCTTGTTGCTAGACTTCTCACGTGATTGAAATTTGCTTTTAATTTATTTGCTTGGCTCCCTACAAAAGCTGAATATGTGTGTCTGCTTACTTCAAACGTGCTTTTTCTTGTTAAAATTACCCATAATTTAGACCCGACACTCACATGAATGTGTGTATGTATGTTGCTTCCAATATAAAAACCTATTAAAATGCGTAGAAATCTACCGACTCTTCCTCGAGCTCAATAAATTGGCATTAGCTCCACCTACCGCCGCCAGTCAGCTGTCGCACACTCTGTTGACTCGATTTTTCGTATTCTCATGCTATTTTGCACCGCTCGCCATTAATTGCAGCGCACATTGCTTGCGTACGGTGTCTGCTATCTACAGTTAAATAAATAATATGTGCGCAGTCAGCTGGGAGATTTCTTTCATCTAACACCCGACATCCGACGTCTTCAATTTTCATTTTACATCGTGTTTCTTTTTCTCGATTTTTTTGATTTCATGCTTTTCTACTTTGTGACCATTATTTGTAATATAAGTGTAACTATACTATACTCGGTTGACTTCGCCCAGGTTGCCCAGTACAATTTCATATTACAAATTGTCGAAAGTGTCGTGCGATCGTTCGGGTGCGCGTGTGATTTTCAATCATTTCCGCGCTGGTGCACAGCAACACCGCAAGCCAACACCAACGCTGACGGAGGCAAACCTGCCACAGCTTCAGCGCCACAAGCGCCGTTACACACAATCGCTGCGCGGTGACCGCCGCAGACGCCATCAAATCCATTAGAGATTTCGGCGAAAACGACACGGACAACATCAAATTCGTCATTGTGCCGATGGCATTTCGAGCGACGCAGTGCAAACAGCCAAATCAAATGGCGCGTCATTGTAGGTTTTCACTCAAAGTGGATTCTTCGCGTGCCACTCGCGTATTGTTGTGGTTTTGTTGCAGTGTAAGTGCTACAAATTGGTCGGAGGGCTGTTCGGTCGTGAGCTTGGCAGGGAAGAGCCCAAAACTGAGTGACCAGTAGAGATGGGCAGGAGATGGCACAACAATTTGAAATGGCATGAATGTTAAGAAAATGGGCTGGGAGGGTGAGAGTGCGGCTATGTATAATATATAACTTCACTTAAATTTCACTTAAATGATATATTTTCCAGTTATATACGGAATCTAAAGCGGAAGTTAATGCATGCACAATTTTAAGTGTACTTTGTAAAGGTCTAAATAATCGGGTTCCAAGACAGTTTTTAATACAAGAAAGTTTGAAGTTTCAAAAATGTTGGAACTTAGAACCGTATTAGGGCGCGTTTTTATAAACTGGAAGCCTGTGTGTATAAAATCAATTCTTGAAACATATCTTCTATTCATTTTGATATTATCGAGACTCCGCAGCGAGACTACAGTTGTATTGTAGATTGAATCCAAATTCCACCTTTTATGGAAATAGACTAACACTTTAATAGAAGTTTGTTCTGAAATTGCAAAGGGTGCGACTTCAAAACTTCCTTGGCGCTGATGGTTGCCTATTCGTATTAATTTAAAAAAGAAGATGTTTCAACCGATTCAAGGAGTCTATGCTCACGACTAGGTGGTAATTTAGTGTGTAGGAAGCGAAAATTATTGAAATTCAAAACCCAGTGTTTACTTAGTATATTAAAATATATCAACCAAATTACAGGATACGATCCACGACAATCGTATCACACCTGGTCTACTTATCCGGAACGGACCGTTAACTCGGCGGTATTTCTCGAAATTATTTGGGAACCGCCTTTTGCCCCTACATACCTACAATATCTTTAACAAGAAATTAGGATGATTCCAGTTTTCAGTTACAGTAAAGGAGTGTCTCTAAAACTCTCCAAAAAAAAAACAGAAAACGTCAAATACTTCTTTGATATGTTCTTTGATTGAGGTTAGATTACTTTGAAAATTAATGTGCATATTCTTCGATTATAATAGAGTTTAGGGCTTACGACTTGTGGGGTCATCTATTTGGACTACAAGACTCATACCTGAAATAGGAGAAGCAGCGTTTAGAGGCCTACAGTCTAAGAGCAAACTTCCAATCCTCACACACATCATACAAAATATATACGATAATGAGTGAGCGACGCCAACTTAATTTTTCAGCAATGGAAATAAGAATTACATTTTATATTTAGACTTATCGAGTATTAGTTTTTTTTATTATAAATATTTTTTTTTACGAAACTCCGGCTTCTAAATTTAGACTCAAATATTTTTTTTATTTATTAGTCACGCATGATATTAAAGCTTTAAGCACAGCATGTATTAGCAGCAGAAACAGCAACAACAGCAGGGGTACGAGCGTAAGTAACAGCGAAGGCGTCAAGTTGGCTCATTAAAATTCCACAGCTTCATGCGGCAACGCTGTCACACTTCAGCTGACGCAATGACGCTTCGCTGGAGAAAGAAGAAATGGCAGAAGTGAAAGCGTAAGAAGTGGCAAAAGAAGAGGACGAAGACAATGGATGTAATGTAAGAATCACAGCGCGGTATGCCATTACGCCAGCGAATGTGAAGCCGCGAGACCTACATGGCGTATACGCAATCGAAAATATGCATGTACTAGCATGCTAAACACACACACACACACGCTATACCCATATGGGCTGGCGGGGGTGCATGTGGGTTGACGGAAACAAACAATGATGGGAAATAATGCTAATCCCGCATGGAAGCCGATTAGTTAGGTGACACAAAAGCTATGCGCCAGAGGGGCAGGGAGAAGTTGTGGAGCCGCCCGGCTTAGAGGGAGCGGCTTGTAATGCGAGCGGTTTGTTCGGTTTGTTTGTCGCGAGTTGAACCTTTCGTTTGTTGTTGGGCAACAACTTTTTGCAAAGGGCAGCCTTAGAAGTGTTGCAGAGAATATTTTGCTGATATGCACGGCTATAGAGTGGTACAGAAAAAGAGCCAAGACACTTATCAAGTGATACATGTGTTGAAGATAGTGAGAAAGAGAGGGTGTCGAAAGAGCCGAGGTCGGCGTAGAAGTAAAAGGAAAGACAATTCAGAAGATCAGAGAATGTGAGAATTTGATTAAAGGAATGGAAAATTGTTGATAGTAGCCTGGCTTTGATTTATTGTATTTCATTGCTGATGAACTCCTATCACGAAAGCTAATTAATTTAAATCGTCTTTGCGGAAAGTTCATCAAGGCATTCGCTCTCAAGTTAAGTTATATAGTCGAACGTAACCGAAAACTATTTTTGAGATTAAAAAACCTCAATATTAAAATTCTCTATGACAAATTGAAGTTCCCACTACAATCAGGCTTACGTTATAGTAACGGACTCGGATTTATAATAGGCCAAAAACTGTAAACTCTGCAGTATTTTTCAAAATTGTTTGCTGAATGATTTCTACCTCTACAACAACAGTAGTCAGTCTTTGAATAATAGCCAGTAGATTTGAAAGATATCACAGAGGCCAAATACGAATTGATACCTCAATAGTGGCGTGTCCACACTATGTGAAAAACTCGAGTTTACGGGGTCATATCAATGAAAAAGTTCTGGATTTCCTATTGCGGTGTTTAAAATTTTTTGTACTTCAGAATAAATCTCAAAATTTCCCATTGTGGTGTTTAGAATATCTAGAGTTTAATTTGATATTTAGCATAATTCGAATTAAAGGTTTTCTATACAGCAGTAAAACTTAAGATTTCTCATAGTATTATTTAAAAAAATTTTGAGTTTAATTTGGCATTTCAGTACAACCCGAGTTATATATTTTATACCCAAGAACAAAACTTAAGATTTTCCACCGTAGTATTTAGAATACTTACAGTTAAATTTTAGATTTTAGTATAAATCGAGTTAAAGCCCTTATATTCAGGAATAAATCTAAATACTTCTTATTGTTGATTTAAGAAACTTTTTAGTTTAATTTGATTATTATAATATAATATAATATAATATATAATATAATATAAAACAATCAACTTTGTTGGCAAGTTTGTTAAGGAAATGCAAATATTTTTTTTTAGAAAAGCGGGTTAGTATCTTCATGAGCACCAACTTCTGTGTAGCAAACTTCGTGTTTGTGAGTAGAGTTTAAGACTTAGCACCACAACGCACAATAAACTCGAATTTATTGCATATAATTAGCTGGCTATGGTAGCGACCTTTCTATTAGAACCTCACTTGTTATGCATGCATATATTCTGATGGTATCATGAGAAATATATAACTGGATAAGTTTCTCAATTAATTGCAGTTGCTCGTAGTACCAAAGCGATAAATCGCAATTATAAGAAAAATTCAAATATCACTACATTCAGTGGTGCTAAAAATATCTATAAATGTGCAACCGAAATTTGATAAACTTCAATTTTATTAAATGGGAAGAAAACTTTACAACTCAATCCAGCCAATGCTGGAATGTTTTCAAAATATTGCCAAAGTAAACAATCTTTTACCTTGCTTTACAACATTTTTCGGCGCACGAAACTCGTTCCAAACAAAACAAACTTTCAAGAGGAAGAAGCATATTAAATTCCTCATACGTGATATTGCCTTTCAATATGCGAATATCAGAAGAAAATGAGTAAAGAGAGAAGGTATTCATGTGAATGAAGGTTTTAAATATAAAATAGTGGGGAGACAACAAGCAAAATCCCGGTTGAGCAGAAGCAGAAACTTCAAGTGCATTTTGCAAGGCAGAACTCAAGTAAATCGTCTTGGAAAAAACAGCAGCAAAAATTGCGCACTACCTTGAACTCTCCATAATCGATTGTGTCTGAGTGTGTGCCTATGTGTGTGCGTGTGTGTGTGTATGGATTGGTGTGTAATGCACAATATGCGATGCATCAAGTTGCACTCATGAATTTGTCGTAATGTTAAGAGTTCAACCATGCTCATATGACACGTTTAACAATGGTGTATACTATAAGGTTATGTTACGCCCGTAACAGCGAATCTGTGTACCATAAGAAATTGTGGAAACACGCGCAAAACAAAAAGTTATCGAAGAAACGTAATGCCAGCAAAGTGCGGAGAAGGGAGAGAATTTATGACGTGGAGGTAAAGTTCAAGTTGTGCTACACGCGGAGCAGCTATATGAGAAATAAATTTTCCGCAAGGTGTGCGATGAGCTGACTCAAGGGACAAGCGGTAGAGAGTCAAGGAGTGTATTCAACTCTGACATTCACAGTCGAGCAGTTTGTAGAAAAGTGAAGCAGAATCACTGTATCCCACTAATTATGCTGTTCATTGCTCTCTGATATTGCACTTTACTTGGGTGGTAAGCGAGTTTCATTCGACATATTTTTGATGGTTTTGCATAATATAGTGGAATACTGTGCAGAGATTTCTTTAATGTTTCTATTATGTTAGATGGATCTACATATATTATTATTAGAGCGCATATTTGTGGGGTAAGAGGGCCCGGCACAATGGAAAAGCTTCTAATTTCTTTTCTCAGTGGACAGCGGAACTAGTTTAGAACACTTGGTCTTCGTGGGCTTAATGTTTCACTCTCTGCCATGATATACTTGTATTAGGAATGGAACTAGGAGTGGAAAAGACATTTGCCAAATTTGACTTAAGAATGATTATAAATTGGAGATTGTTGTTCTGTAAAACCGTAGATAATGTAATATGTTAGAACTTGTAATAGAACTTATTAACGTCTAAGATTTTATAACTGAGTAGATTAGCGGGAAAGGGCCAGGCATAGTAGGAAATGGGCTGACAGACAACCTAGCTCCTTCAAAAACCATCGTTAGGCCGGGAGGACCAAAGCTCATTAATTATTTGTTGATTACATAATACTCACTAGACAAAGGAGTAAAATCAAACGATCCATAAATATAACTATGGAATATATTAAGCATAAAAAATATTAAATGTTTTTCACACGATGCAGTTGATAGAGTAAGGCTGCTTTATACACAGACTAAGTATCTAAATCTATATGTAAATGTTGTAGAATTAATTAGTTGAGATCTTCTTTTGCTGGTTTATGCTGTAAATTGGTCCATGATGCGGAATTTAATTATGTAAGTTCAGTTGGAGTCCACAAATGAAAAAGTACTCAAATACGAAGGAATGTTGCAAGCTCTATTCAGGATGAATAACTTCTAATTTTTAATACTTTCCATAGACTAAAAATTTTTTAGAGGTCACTTCTAACTACTATAGACGTGAAAGAGTTCCCATGCCTCATCAAAGTAGTGAAATTTTACATGCACATCGTTACACACGTCCAATAGTATACTATATATACGTCACCAAAGTCCACTGTCCAGTTATTAGCTTTAGTTTTATATTTATTGTTGTTTTTTTCTCGGCGTTGACTTCTACTGTCAGCACTTGTACACAATTATACTAACATTTTACACTCTATGGTCATTTATCAAAAGCTGATGCAGCCCAGTAGACAGGTGGTCAGTAGAGGGCAGCCTAACAGCCCATTCGGACATGCTGACAACACCAAGTGGTATGCCCAATTTGCGATTTGACAACCGACAAAGCTCAACGGAGTTGCTTGTAGCAAAGCTCCCACTCTCCTGCACCACCTTGGGTGTTGACATATTTGCTGCAAACGAAATATTGGTCAAAGTGTTGTCGCAATATTTCAAAATCGCTGAAAAAAATACACAACATTGGTTGCACTCATTCCATTTCGTTTTCGATTTTCGTGTCGTACTGTTGGAATACTGTTATTTGAATACAAGCGGCATTACGGTTAACTGAACCAGAAATGTGTGCGCTCTGTGGATGCCACATGCCACATGGACGTGATTAGGGTTCTACGCGAATCGGTGGCAAAACTAGTGCACACACACGCTCATATGGACACATTGCATGCGCGGCAATCAACGGAATTTTGTTGTGCGCTGCTGTCACTGCCCCACACCGAAGGTATCCTCTCGCCTTCCTGCGTGCCGCTGGCTTAGGAAAATCTGCTATCACAGTTATGTGTGTGTATGTGTGGGCTTCTGGTTGTTTTTGACCTGATTTTTCGTGATATTTGTTTTTGGTCATCGCACAAAATTGTTGTGATTTGCACTTTGCCCCCTGCTATCGCCTGCCCCTGATAAACACGTTTGCTCCTGACCAACAAATTAATTAAAACAAACCAAAAATTCCTCAATCGAATCGAACAAAAACCAAAGCCTGTGTGCAATTATTCCTCATTTGCATGGCGTACGTGGATATCGTTGATAACGGTTTATGGAGGTCGATAGGAATAGAGCTTCAGATGAGATTTTTTGTTTTCATTTCGAGCTTTTACTTCTAATCTTTTCCAACTTTTATAATATTTGTTTTTGAATAAACATTTTTTTCTTGGAGTTTCTTTAGCTAATTACTATAAAATATAAAATACAAGTTTTCCTAAAGATTTTCCATTTCTTAAGCCCTAACTGTAAATACTGTAATTTAATATTCTGCGCCGACCCTCTAGATAGGCACAATATATTATTAAGAGTTAGCTAGCCCAGCCAATTAGCCTCTTATTGAAATACAGCTAGCATTTGCCCCTCTGCTAGATATTTGGTTGAGGTTCTCCCTATTAGTCGTCAGTATGTTATTCGATAAAAATTAGGGGTCCTAAATATTTTATTTGTAAAATGTTAAGAATATAAATATGTCTGTAAGTAAAATCCATTAGAAACCATTTTTTCTCCGCTGTGATTTGAACCCAAGCCATATGTAATTTTTTCGAACTGCTTCAGCTTCGTTTCTTTTTTATTTTACTTTATATTAATTTTGAATATATTCCCTTCTTGGTGGATATGGGTATTTATCCGCTGTCTTCAATTTATAATATACATTTTTTGTTATCTTTATTGAGGTCCTTAAAATTGCTCTGGTCGTAAATTCTTGTCAATTCTCAGTTACTAGTTTCCGTAACTTCCAGAACTTATTCCTTACCTCTTTTCTGCTGAGAAGCGTCTTAAAATTATAACTGAAATGCGCTGCTACCTATTCTGGAAACTTCCGAAATACTCTGGAAGTAAAGAGTCATTTTCGATGACTTGTTGCTAAAACTCTCAGAAATTATTGATACTTTTACCATTATTCTAATCTATTATTACCAGTTACATTCTCTACTCGGATAAAAACCATTTATATCAAATTTATTTTACAAAACCCTTAACTTCCTTTCTTTTCCAACGAAATTCCTTCCGGTGAAATTTCTCTCGGCCTTTAAAACGTCGGTGTGGAAAACTCTATTCCTCCACAATTTTGAGCTCGGGATTCCAAAATGAATTTGGATAATTATCGTAAGAGTCTGGTTTCCAGGTAAATCGGCAACATCTTCAATTTTACTGTGCCACCCAAAGTGGCAATCCCAAACTGAAGCGATCCAAGAGTTTTGCCCTGTTGACTCAATTGAAATAAAAAAATTCTCCATTGAATGCTTATGGGAATTTTTTTCTAGCTGGGTATATAAGCGTGTAACTCCTGTCTGCACACATTGAATTTACATTTCTATTAACTTTCGCCGGCGGATTTATATGCGTAGTAATTTCAACAGCTCAACCACTAACACATATGCACATTAATTTCTACATAGTTAGTCAATGTCATTCATGATTGCTTAAAGCTGTTTGGTTTTAATTTCAAATTCACCGATTTGTGAGCTCATTTTACGCTTCGCTTACAACAAAATGAACAAACGGATTTGGGAAATCTGTGGGGCTTACCGTGATTAAAGAACGCAGACGGCAATTAGTTGTGCAAATGAGTATGGATGAAAGGGGAAAAGAGACCGGTAGAGTTGCATTTCAATCAAAGCCTCATATTCGATAATTACCTACTAAGAAGGATATTATAGCAGTGATTAGAGTGAGTGCATGTATTCACATATGGAAGAGATGTATATAGATATTGTTTATTACTGGAATATATCAAATAGAGCGGGTCAGATAGGCAAAGAGCTGCGGAGATAACAGAGACAGCTTTCTGGAAGACTTGGCATAAATGTACGTGGTTTCTTTTAGACCATTGTCTCCGCTGTTCTTAATATACACCGAAAACTTTCTCTCAATAATTTTCAGAAATGCTGTCGGGTTGACTATCCTTGGCTGGCTATAAATCCGGGCCCGTTCAGGTTGCATAAAGGCGATTGTCGTAGGAATATATACATTAAGTCTGCGTCTTCGAAATTCCTTGGTTTTTATATCATGCTACATCTGAGACATAAGAAGTGTCAAATTTGAGAACAAACTTGAAACTGTACTTACCGAAGGGAGGAAGACATATTTTATATCTTATTAGCCCAAACGAGAGTAGTGTATAAGTGACCGGGAGCAGACAGGAATTTGACACCGGCTTATAACTGCCATCGTACTTTATGCTCTACAACAACAACAACTATATCTGTTATCCCTTCGATTTTCATATAAAAGCTTAAAGTATTAAGACTTCCCGTTTTATGCAATTTTATGCTCTCTGGTACAAAAAAGACGATAAAGGCAGTTCGTCTTCAAATGTATTCATGTAAATGTGATGTTTATTGAGGATAAGCCGCTTTTAGGAAGTCCTGAATTTTCCGATCTAAAAAAGAAATTGCACAGTATAGCCTACTTAATTGGAATTAAGGAAAAACATTTTTTAAATTTAGAAAAAAAATGTTTCTCAAATAAAAATTTTTCTGTTACTAAACAAGCCGATTTTTCCTAACTAGTCGACGCATTCAAGTAAGAGCGCGTAAAATACATCCCGGCTCAATTAAATAAGGAATACTGTACTTGTGTACATACATATGGAATAAAGCAACAAAACCAACTTTTCTTCGCTCAAAATCGAGTGATATGCAAATATGTGCGCTTCATAAATTCATAAGCAAACTGTAACAGTTTCATAATATATTGCAGATAAAATATGGAATTCCATAACAAAAATGGAGCAATAATGCTCCACTGAATACAAAAGTAAACGAAAAGTTTGCAAAGCGAAAAAAGAAAATTTATGTTGATGAACGTATCTGCCATGTCATGTGTATTTGTATTTTTATCAGTGGATGTCCTTGAGTTCGTTGAATAATGAAGTTGTGTGCTGTTATCTTAACGTATGACGAATAAAGTGGCAAACACACAAACAAAAGGGGCGGGAAGTAGACAACAAAAAAATCACAGCGATATCACGAGCAACAAGAGTATGTGCTAGAAATGCGAGCAGCTCAAATACTGCCAGCTAGCGAACGCAAATATTTGATATAAGATACATCCACACAGATTTACATAAGGATGTACATAAGTATGTACATAAGTTTGCATGTTTACATAACACTACGTCGATGATTTTTGAGATTTATTTATTCCCCCCTCTCCATGCTGCTACTCAACCAAAGTAAACAAACGAAAGCGTTGAGTGTCAATGCGTAAATATGAGTCGGAAATCATGTAAGACACAAGCTGAGCTGAATAGAATACGCACAGCCAAAAAACTGTTTTTTTTGTGCGCTTGTTTGTTTATGTGTGTGTGTGTGCCTGCCTGTGGTTTTCAGTGATTGATTGATTGATTCTGAGCTGCTATTAGACATGTATTAAATATTATGAACAAATATTTAACGAAGAAAGCAAGTATTACAACTTGTTCGAATTCAATTTTGGTATGCTGAGCTTTTATTTGGAGAGAAAGGCCACGCTGCAGTGTTAGATATTCTTTCCCATACATGTGGCAGTTTTCACAAGCCATGAAAATATTGACCACAATTTTCTTAAAACTCATAGTAGTTTCTATTGCATAGTTAGTGTGACAAAAACATGTACAACTCGCTTAAAATTTCTCTGAAGTTATTATGCAATACTGGTTAGATAGGTGCCTAACTCTAATTTTAGCGAGTATTCTTTTGTAGCTCGCTTAAATGACACATTTGGGACTACATACGCAGCTTATATGTGTGCTTAATCCTAATTGAGTTTAAACGCATTTTAATATTTTTTGCACACCGAAATGAGAATCCCGGTCTATCCAACAATCCAACAGCCTCAATAGTTTTTCGGCGCTTCAATTGTTAGCATACCTTCACTAACTACCATGAACCTGAACTAATATTAGTTCTGGTAAAAAGAAATCCATTATATTTAGCTTTAGTAATCTGTATCTCGCGTTATAAAAGTGCTATCGGGTTAAGCTATATGACGTTGAAATAACAAGATTTCATACTAAAAGAACTTCTCAGGCAATTTTCCGATTGCTTGACTCAGTATTATTATTGTATATATAGCCAGTACATTGTATTGTTGACGTTAAAGAGGCACGTGAGCAATGAGAATACACAACATATTTTAAGGCAGATTCTTCGATAAAGGAGTAAGTGCCAGTCAGGCGGCAGAATATGGGAACAGTGTGTGTGGTCGATACTGTAACAACCAATCCAACCAAATTTTGGCTTCGTCAATTCCATTCGGGTAATTTTGGTGTCAAAGATGCACTATGCTCTGGAAGCCCGTCGAAGGTCGAAAATATCGCCAAAATAAGAGAACTCGTCGAGTACAACCGTTATGTAAACATTTTCGATTTTCCAATAGCTAAACATTGCAAAAAAACCGCTTTGAACTATTTAAATAAGGTTGAGTAGAAAAGGAAGCTCGATATTGGGGTGCCACACGAGTTAACGCAAAAGCACTTCATGGACCGAATTTCCATCTCCACATCACTACTGAACCGCAACAAAATCGATGCATTTTTGAAGCGAACGGTTACTGGTGATGAAAAGTGAGTCACCGACGATAACATCAAGTGAAAAAGGTTGCACTCAATGCGGTAAGCGGGTGCAAACGGTGGCCAAGCCAGGATTGATGGTCAGGAAGTTTTTGCTATGTGTTTAGTGGGATTGGCAGGGAATCATTTACTCTGAGCTGCTCCTTTATATCCAAACGCTTAATTCGGACTTATACTGTCAACAATTGAACCATCTGAAGGAAGCAATCGGCCAGAAGTGGCGTGATTTCGCTAATAGGAGAGAAACTGTGTTTCATTAGGACAACGCCAGGCCACACACATCGATAAAGACTCACTAGCAGAAGCTCAGAGAGCCTGCTTGGGAGGTTCTTAAGCATCCGCTTTATATTCTGGACCTGACACCAAGCGATTACTACCTGTTCCTGTCTATGGCGCATGATTTTACTGGTGAATAAATCGCCTCAAGAGAAGCTTGTAAAAATCGACTGTGCTAGTTTTTAGCCAATAGGCACGAGGGTTTCTATGAGAGTGGCATTATGATATTACCTTCAAAACGGCAACAAGTTTTCGAACCAAACGATGTATATTTAATAATTAAAAAAAACCAAATTGGATCATTCTAACTATGCTAAATAAAACCTTCAATTTAATACAAAAACAAAGAACCTCTTTTTTTTGTTTAATATTTTCAATTCAACACAATTCTAATTTTACTACTGAGTTAGATTTGCTAAATTTTACTTCTCCTATACTCCGTATACCTAGTATAAGAATTTCAAACATCTGGTTGGCTTTATACAGTATATATCGGTTAATATGTAAGATATCTTAGCAAAATTAAGTGAAATTATAATACGTGGAAACATGTTCTCTAGTGTAGTAGAGTTATGCCAAAAGTTAATGCAATCAGTCCAGATCTTCCCCTATCTCAAATATTCCCGATGTAGTGATTTGCGACTTTCCAGCCGTATTTAATTAAGCCACTTCGGATGAGTTTATATCCCATATATTTGATTCAAATTATATCGGTAGATTTGGATATAAATATCTCCGACACGAAGCAAAATATATTTATGAAAATAAGTGAAAACATGCCAAATGTGGCTGCAATCCATTGACAATTTCGTCGAGTAATGGATTTTGAATTTTGAAAACATTTCCCTGCCTTTGATCCTTACACACTGTGAGCGTACAAAATGTTCGGTTATACCCGAACTTAACCATTCCTTACTTGCTGTAATATAATTTTCATTTGCTACATTCTTGAGGGCACAATAAAAGTGAATGCGTTAACCACAATGAGAACTTTATTAAAATTAAAATTACTGAAGCGGAAAGAATTTTGTATGTATATGCATATATGTACGTTTGTGTGCATAGAGAAATGAATGTTGACGGTTTGTTTAGTAAGGAGTGCCGAGCATCAAGGCCACTCGTATTTATTGTTCAAGTCAAATTGTAATGCGAAAAGGGATTTTATTAACGAACCGGCACGAATTTGTGGCACACACACGCCCACTCACAGCAATTTTGGGACAAGTTTCTTCGAGTGCTTAGTTATTATAATATTTTATTTGAAATATCAAAATAAATATATCAAATTGAGAAGAAAAAGCAACATCATACTAACATGAAATAAATTAATTTTTTAGTTAAATTTAATAATTGAGACCAAAGGAAATTTCCAAAATCGCTCTTGTGTTCAGAGAATCAGAATCTCTTTAAAGAGATTTCAAGTACAAATTTATAGCATTATCTTTTTTGTACCCATGTTTAGTTTATTCTTGGTTTCTGTAGGAGAGCAAAATAATTGGCCTCGAAATTATCCAAGAGTAGGTCCACGAAAACACAGAGAAGGGTGTTATTTGCCTGCAGGACATCAACTCAGTGTGTCGGACTAAATTATGGACAAGCAAGAGTTTAGTCTACTGTGGTATCCAGAAAGAAGTTGCGTGAGGGTCTCTTTGGTTTCTCGAGGCAGTTCGAATTCTTTTTTTTTTTTCTTGTTGAAGAGTTAAGTGCGAGCAAAGTACAGCAAAAACTTGCAAGTAATGAATGTAAATAAAATTTTCGTATGAACGCATATTTAATTAATTAAACGTTTGTGTTTGCAAGTAAAATGGAATCTTTCCTACAATATATTTTAACATTTCTCTTGCATTATACGAACTCTTACCACGCATATCGAAACTAAATTTTATTCGAAACTTTTTATGAGTTCTCCCTCTTTTATTGAATGCCCTTTGAGCATTTTTTGCACTACAAACTAGTAACTTTGTTAAAAATTTGCTTAGATATGCCCATCTATATGTGTGTATATGGTCGTGTCCCGTTTAGTCAGCCTGCTTGTCACCACTATCCGTCCGTCTGCCAGGCTGTCTGTCTGCTCACTTGGTTGCGCAACGTAATGTGCACTCTGGCATAAAATGTACTTGGCACAAATGACTATGAAAGATGCAAAACATATATACAAATATATATATATATATATGTATGTATTCGTATTCACTAAAATGCTAAAAGCTGCAATGGAGGCCATGCGCAGTGAAGAAGAAAGTGCATACACTGGAAAATAGTAAAAATCTAAAAAGAACTGATGTAAAAGTAATATATAAAATAAAATTGAAAGTTTTTCTTTATTAAACGCAAAATATATGAAAAAAAAAAACTTGTCCAGTCCTCCAAACACCAATACCACTTTGTTTATGTTGCATTTGTACGTATGCGGCAGTTGCAATGAGTGTTCGAATCGCGCGGCTGTCTCGCGAAAGCATTCTTCTACAGTTCTTTCCGCTAAATTTAGTCCAGCTCGCTGACTGCTCGGTCCTCCATATACTTCATAGACTCTTACTTACATGCATACATATATAAATATATATACATATATATATTGTATTATATGCACAAAAACCTTTATATATATAGGAGATTCTATATATATATATATGTGTATATATATCAGCTAGTAAATGGTGGCTTTTGCGCCCGGAAATTATTAGTGGCGGCTCCTTATCCTGTCACCATCGCTTGTTTATTGTTTCAAAAGCATCCAACGGTTGTTGTTGTTAGCCGCCACTAGAATTCTATTGTTTTGCTAATATTGTAGTTTTCATTGTAAATTTAATTTTTTATTAGTTCTCTCATTTCACATTTCTTTTAGTACTTTTGCGCTCACTGTGCACATTGTCAAGCTCATTGTCGACGTAAATTCCGCTGTTGGTTTTACGTTTATTTGTTGTAATTGCTTCTTTACGTTCGCGCGGTTTTGTTCCTGCTGAGTACTGAGTGCTGAGGTCTATCCTTGAGCTATCTTTTTTATGACAAATGGAAACGCAAAGTGAAACTTAACGGATGTATATGATTTATGAGCGTGCTTTATGTTTATATCTACTTCTTCTTGCTTAAGAACGGAAAAGGTGGTGATGTTGTAAGTATGGACAATAAGTGTGGTGGCGTTTTAAAACTCGCATCCAATATTTTCAAGCAAACTCGTACCAGAAGAGCGAAACCGATATTCTGACAAAGAAATCAAATATTCAGGATTTAGGTCGCAGTCTCTCTCTTCTCCTTTTATTCCTCTATGTGGAATAGTTTCATGAACTTTTTGAGGCCAATATCAGGTGGTTAAATTTTGAGGAGAATATCAATGTTCCTTTCCTATATAAAAACCAGCCTTAAACTTTATATAATACTATAGTTTTGAACGACATTTTTGCAGCTGTTTGCTGGAGAACTAACGTTTCTCTTGAAAATTAAGTCATTATCTTTTCCAATTTCATTCCTTTTTACTTTTCTTACTTTTTAGTCACTTCTATCTTATTGTGTTCGCATTGCTGTGTTCAGGTTAGGTTAGGTTAACTTATATTAATAATCACTGCCCTAGAAGAGATTTTTTTGGGTAAAATTTTTACAGGTAAAAGTACAGGTAAAAAAGTAGAAATGAAGGCCATACATGCTATAAAGATGTTACTACTTATCAAATTCCTCCTTCGATGGGTTTAGTGGCAGAGAAGGATGGAAAGAGAGAGAAGATAGGAAGAGAGAGCGGGAGCACCGAGTATCTCAACATGAATATGAAGAAAAGGGAATATGTTTAAAAGTCGAGATTTTCCGCCAATTAAGAGCAAAAGATAAAACTATTTTTGGAATTTAGTATGCTTTGAAAAATTTAGACCGAGTGTGATCAATGTTTTGCATGGTAATTTGCCAGAAGATACTGCGAAGTCATATTTTTACTTTGACAGCTGGGTTGGCAGCCGCCCCTCTATGGAATTCTGTACCCCTGAAATATACGCACTTAGGCTTACACAAAGAAGACAAAAACAAAGGAGCACAAGCCATCTATCGTTAAAGAAATGTCAAACTATTATTCTTACAGTTCTAATCTATGTTTCTCATTCAGTGCTAATGTATGTTGTATGAACATAGACGGCGAGGACCTTGGATAATCGAAACAAGTGTTTTTCTTTTTTTAGTTTGGATTCGCATAGAAATTTGAAGGGTAACCTGTACAGTTCTTATTATAATAAAAATGTGCGACTAACTGAGTAATTTTAGGTATGGCTTTTGTCGTTCGAATTCAATATTTGTAGCGCCCGAATTATGCTACTTTGTGCAGTCAGTAAATATCAAGAGCAAAATAGTGAACTCAGGCAATGCAGCCCAAATAGCTTCAGCGCCATAAAAAATGTTAGTATATATATTTAGGGTCATTGAGAGATCTCAAGTGGGCTCCACTTTGGGTACGTTCACAACACCATGGCTTTTAAATATATATTTTGTTAAGAAAAAAGTGAATTAGAACACTTTTAATAGCTGCTTATTCTATATAAATGTTCTATTCTATATAAAGTCTAGCCACAGCTTAAAGTTTTATAACTAATTGTAATTAGATAACTGCACATATTTGTTTAAACTAGGAAATTTCCGTGCATATAACTCACTTAATATATACAAATATATTTTTTAGTGTTGTTTCCTTTTTTTTATATTTTTTTGCCATAATAATGTTTTCACTGTATTCATTTCACATTTTAATTAGCTTATGTTCCGCTAAGTTATGTCATTAAATTATTTATGCCATTATCATACACATATTTTCTGTTTTTATTTTGAACTTATCACACAATAATAGTTTTAAATTCGAAGTTTTTATTACCACATATGAAATGTTTTATTTAAGAGTGATTTCAAGCTTTTTGTGGCCATTTTTTTATAGTTTCTGTAATAATTAGCGTTTATTTGTTGCAAACAAATAGTTTTGCTTGAAATTGGCATGTTAACTGGCGCAGATTTTGGAAAAGGCTACAATTACTCGTTATAATAAAATTTTTTTAAACATTAAAATTGTGATTTATTCGTTAAAGCGCTTTGTTATGGTAGAAAAAATATAATTTTTAAATACACTTTACTCTAGTGTGAGTGTTTGTGTGCATAAACAGTTAAATGACTCAAGCGAAAAACGCATTTGAATTTTGTTTGCCATTTCTCCTAACTATTATTCCCACTTGCCATTTAATTGTAACGAAACTAACTGTATTATTCATTTAACTCATTCATGCAATTTTTTTGTCAGCTTTCAGCAACACGCTGAAGTTTTTGCTGTACAAAAACACATACTTACATATCTTTATATAACTGTATATAAGCACACGTTTGCGAATTCTTTCATTGGCTTTTTAGTTGCAGTTTTTGCTTTTGTTATTGTTATTGTTGCTGCTGCTACTGTGGTTACAGCTGTGTCATTTGCAATTGCAACCAATAAAGTTTGAAAGACATTGCACCAGCATGGCTTGTGGTCAATAAATGTATGTTGCTGCAATAGAAAACAAAAACAACAACTACAACTAAATTGTGAACGGTATTATATGTACTTGCATACAGCCGATGGAAATGAACTGCACGAACATGGCTCTTAACATTCTGCTCTGTCATCTTCTCTCCGGCTCCGGCTCCGGCTCCGGCTCCGGCTTCGACTACACTTCGTTTGCTCACCACTAATTTGCTTGCAACTTTTTCGGAATATTTCCTGAAATTGGCTAAAATTGTTGCTAAAATCTAAGTGCATGTTGTTGAAAGTAAATGAGTATTGTCCAGTCTGCGGACATAGAAGATTTAACAGAATTTTCTAAATTTTTCGGCATCATTCTTAATAAGTTTTACTTGTAATGCCGGCTGTACACTGTACATATGGGTGTGTGCTTCATATATTCAGACTAATGTATATGTGCAAAATATATACACATATATATTCGTATGTCAGTGGCCTTTCCTAGTAAAATTTGTTGAGTGAATACTCTGTAGGAACAACTTAATGAAAATATTGTTTTTTGTAGTTTAATACAAGTTTTAAGTCAGAAAAATTTAAAAAAGGTGTTGAAAGTTCTTTAAAAAAAGTAATTACTTTTTGTTAGAAATTCCATTTTTTATTTTATTTATTATTATTTTTTATTTTTTATTTTTTGCATTTAGTTATTTTAAGTATTTTTAGTTAATTTTTATACTCCTTGTTTGGAACTTCTATTACGCACTTTATTCCGCTGAAATATGGTTCAGGCTTTAAAGTAAGGATTGAGAAGTATAGGCTAACCATTTGGTTCCTAAATGGACAATTTCCGAACGAAAAGTCTTTGCCACATAAAGCATTCTAAACCATTACAGTATTCCAAAACTAAAAATGAAAGGCAAGAAGTTCATCTCAATAAGGGCACATTATGAATTGATGTCACCAGTCTGACGATATTCGAACGAGAGTTCACTTGCTTGCCACTTTTCATCTCTACAGCTTCCTACGATTCCGTTGTGACTAGACATCCATGGAAATCTTACGAAGAATTATATCGATGTAAATAATAACGAGGCAAAGCAATACTTGAGTAGTCACGCGCATAGTCAGGGAGCTCAAGACCAGTATAGTATATAGTCAAGACCAGAAACCAACACGAAATCATTATAAATCACAAGTACCGATGAGAGCCACCTCTCTCCGTTGTAAGAAGTCCCACCTATTTATTGGCGATTCCTGCTTCTTATCTAAGTTCAGTTACTTCATTAGCCCAAAAATAGTTCAGGCTTATTTGAAACGGTAGCGAGGTCACTTGGTGTTTTTGTTTTTTCTTTGGCGTGAACTTAAATGAGAAATATGCTTATTGAAAAATAAGTACAGAATAATCCAAGTATATATATTCTAAGAATTCATCGAAGTGTCTACCCAAAATAGTGCCTATTTTGGTTTCCTACAGGCCATCGTCTAAATGTCTATATCTCCTTAAAAAAAGCGAATATTACATTTGTATGTCAGTTGCGCACAATTATATGCAGCCATTTTCATCTACTGCCAGTGCCAGTGCCCCAATGTGCTTCAAGTTCATATTGAAAGTGTTGTTGTTTCGTGGCATGCAACTGCAAATGTCGAGCGAAGTGGACAAGTCAGTCAGTCAATGCAAAGTGTAACCGCAAAAAGTTTGCACTCAAACACGCTGGAAGTAAAAGGGTTAAAGCACAACAACAACTACAATCCACATTAAGCTATATATATGTAAGCTCTGTAAGCACTTCCTTGTAGCTTATACTGAAGTTCTCAATAACACAACTTGCTCTGCCTGCAACTTGTACTCACGACTTGCACTTTATTTTTGTGTTTATCAAATAAACCCCAATGTCATTTGACATTATCCTTTTTTCTTTGTACTACAAATACCAGTTATTTGTTCTGCTATGCACTTCATCTTCATTTCGATTTTCCCATTACAACGAACTTTTCAACTTTTCTCATTGAAAGTTTTATTTTGTTTTTATTTTTATTGGTAACGGTTATAGCTTTTTTCACAGTTCGCCGTTGTTGCTCGAATTTGCTGCATGCATTAAATGTTTAGTACCGCCAAAGTTGGCTGTAGTGGTGTTAGCTTTAATATGGTCACTACAATGATAATGCCTTAAAGTTGTAAAGGTTAGTTGAGACGGTGCTTCGAAAGGCTTAGTGCCGACCAATTCATATTACGGTTAGTATTAGCTTTCGTGTGAACGCCATTTTAGTTCAAGTCAAAAATTGTTCATAGTTATCTAACGCCATGATCATTTTCCTTTATCTCGCTTGCCTGCCAAAGCAATTTGCCATTCAAGTTGAAAGCAGGGTAGCTTATGTCATACTTCCGATTGGTCCAACATGTTTAAGTTGGTCGACTAGGCTTTTGAATGTATGAAAAGTTATAATAAATGATATCTTGATTGCTGAAATATACTCTTTAGTACTATCTTTAAGTTGGAAATATAGTGTATCGAAGTATAAATCACCCAAAAACTATATTTCGGTCGTCAGTAGCACATAATTTTCAACCCCTTACTTTCAACTTACGACGGTTTCATCACAAAATAGCCATTTCTTCGTCTATTCAGACCACAGATGAAATGCTCCAATTTTGTTTTGTGCTACTATAACTTGAAGCAGATATAGAACAAACAATGCAACCGCATTTTTTTTGCGTATCCTTTGAGTTCCTTTCAACTTAACTTTAGATTTTTCATTTGTAAATCAATCCTTTTCACATTTTATGGGTTCTGTTCCGGTTTACAATAACACCTATCAAGGTGATATATAATCCTATATTCTATCCGTCGACAAATTCAAGAATTTATTTAATTTAGTTAGCTGAGATAATTAAGTTGTTAATTGAGTTTTTTATTCACGCATACTAAATTAAACGCACTTAATGAGCACCAGATATTTAAGACATATATTTAAATAAGTTCTTCTCTATCTGGTTCCAATTCAGCTGCCCACTAGATATATAGCGCATTGGCTTTAAAAATCTAAACCTAATTCAAGGTAAGGAATGCAGTTAAATTTTTCACACTACGTCATTGTAGTATCATAAATTAGATTTTCCTTTATTTTGCGTTGTTGTCACTAAGATTTCGATAAAGAATAGGTTAATTTCCTAGAATAATACATCATACCTATAAAGGCTAATTAGCAGAGATAATTAAGTTGTTAATTGAGTAGGTCAATCTCATGTTCATACTTGCTCTATTAAGATGACGCAATTAGTGTTTGAAAGCCTGCAAAGTGTTAAGGAGTTCACGACAACTTCTGTTAGAAGACCGCCACTGAGGGCTTGAAAGTTTTGAATTTTTGGTACCAAGAAGTTAGTATTTTTTGTAGCTTTCGAAATCTTTGCAGTGATTACTCCTAGGCAAGTTATCTTTCTAATTTTTATAAAGTCTTAGAGATGATCAGACATTGTCCATCACAACCTTAAAAAAAAAAACGCTTCTAATGATTACTTGTAAGATTTTTAGAGGAGTTGCAAGAAAATTTCGCCATCAATAAGTTACTAGTGTTTTACTTCAAATGTTTCCACTTGATTGAGATGGTTAATTCTTACGAAATTATGTAATTATTTTGTTGAATATTTTCAACACTGTAACTCTTTAAAGTTTCTAAAATTCTTTGGAAGCAAACGGTTTAAACTTTAACACAAATATTAAGTCAATTAGTTAATTAAGTAGTAAATTTCATTTTAATTTAATTGACAACCAACTAGTTTATCGATGTGAGTAAAATATAAAAATTTAAAAAGAAATTAAAAAAAATTTTAATTTCTTAAATATTTTGGGAGCCTTCTCCTCCTCTTGGTTGGTGTGGGGATTGAAAATGTCTGTAACCAGATTTTTGATTATAGAAATTAACTTTAAGCAATTCAAAAGTTTACAAATTCATCTCAACTTTTTATTTCATGATTTTCTGCTATTATTTGTGTATTTAGTGTGTTTTTAATTTAAAATACTTTCAATATCAGTTTGTTTAAAATGCGGTTTCAACAAATGAAAAGCGAAATATTTTGCAGAAAATCTTGCTAAGATATTATTTTGCTAGGGAATAGTTCGGTGTAAGCTGAATTAATGGCAGACGATGTAACAACAAGTGCAGAAACAACACAAGAGCGAACAAATATATTTCTTAACATACACACATACATACATAAGGATATACGCGCACACATACACTTAGTAAAAAGTTCCAACCACATATAACTAGAAGAACAGTTGTTGCAAGAACAAAACGCATGTAGAGAATAATATAAAATACTTGAAACATGCCTGACTATCATTTACATAAAATGGCGTATGTGTGTTGGCGTCAGAGTGTGTTTGTGTGTGTTGTAAAACGCACCGGAAACTATCCACTACAACTGCCTGCCACAGTGCATAATTGCCTAAATGTATGCAATAGAATATTATTATTTGAAGTTACTTAGCTGCCGTGTCGTTCTGCTTAGTGTTTTTCTAGTGGTTGTTGCACTTGTTCTTGTTTATGTTGTTGTTGCTATTATTATACTTGTTGTTTGCTGTAAGTTATTGTTGCCGTTTTATGGCAGTTTCATCTCTAACTCAGTAATTGTGCTAAATATGTGCTTCACCGCTTCACCGCTGCCACACTACGAAACGAACCAACAATAACAATAACAACTGGCTAAACATTTCTGAAACTTGCGCCAATGCTAGCTTATGGACTTGGCCGAGAGTACATGAAACTGCTGTGGAGATAAGAAATTACGAGCAGGATGTTGGATATACCGCAAACAAGTGTGCCATGTATCCTTTTCCAGGATCTATGTACGTGTGTGTATGCAGGAGGTGCCTTTGGGTTTATTGCGAATTTCGTGGTATCATTCCCAGCTTGTTTATTTGTTAAAATATGCACAGTGGGCTCATTTGGATAACCATAAGAAATTCACAAACCAACAAACAAATAGACTCAACATAACCAAATTGCATTGGCTTTTAAATACAAACATATATATGTCGATGTAGGGAGCACATTGGCGCTACAAAATTCTGGCTGTAGGGAGGGTTGTGCTTAGTTAAGTTTGGTTTCCTCTTGACATATTGATGCGCCAACGTTAAGGTCCCCTGAAAGGTTTAAGTTTTGTTCGAAGTCTATTTACCAGAAAAGCTCCCCTCGCTTCGAGGAAAATCTCTAAATCCCCAGATTTTTCTAAATTTGCTTAACTTTCATTAAACTTTCTTGAAAATTTATCCTAGTCAACTTATTATTATTATCTTTTCAAATCTTTTAATTTTAGAAATCCGTTGAGGTCTTCAAACCAAAGCTCCGCGATGGATTATTAAGCTCAGTTCAATTATTTATTTATAACATTTAGCTTAATTCACACTATGTAAAAGTTACAAAGTTTTATCCTTAATATTTATCACGCAAATTATATAAGCGCCCAATTTACTAATTGCTAATTTATAGTTAATTCTAAACTGAAATCAATTTAAAGAGTATTAGACAATAAATTTGACCATCTATATGGGTTGTCCCGATAACTTTACGAAAATCATCATTAAACACACTTAAGATGAAATCTAAATAGACGTATACATTGCTAACCTTAAAAAAATAACCAATTTTATAACTAATTTTTATAATTGTTACTAATTGAATAAATAGTTAATTATTGGCAAATAGTATGAAAATTTAGTTATTGACAATTAATCATAAACGTTTACTAATTGGCAGTTAATTATGCCATTTATTAATTGTTAATTAATAACGAAAATTTTCTAGTTGAAAAATAATTCCTACATTGAATTTAATAATTGACATTTAATTATGAGAAATCTATTAATTAAAAATTCATTATGCACACTTACTAATTAACAGTTAATTATAAGAATTAATTTCTATTTCATTTAATTTATTTCATTTAAGAATTGCGAATGAATATGCTATTAAATTTGTAATTTGTCTAACTGTAACTACAGATTTCGAAAACTATTCTAAGTTTTAGTTGGTTTGGTTCTAAAGGCGCATGAAACATAGAAAGCTTCTCAGTCAGAGTCTCAATTATTGAAATTCAAATCCTTCGGATCTTTTTTTAATAATTTATTTTTTCAAAAGTGATTCAACCAACTCAACCAAAAGGATACTTTTAATTATGGACAAAATTAATAAAGAATACATTTTAGAAGAAATCGCCTTGATGGGTTCAACATTTTAAATAATTGTTATCAAAATAAATAACACTACAAATTTTATTTTTGAACTAAAAATGTTTATTATATTTGGATTTATTTTTTTTATATAATTTTCCAGTTTAGAGCCGAAAATTTGTCTTAGGAGTTATAACTTTAATCTCCTGCAGGCAGCATAAGGGGTTGCAGCCCCCGAAAGTTCACTGTATACTTTTATACATTTGTATAACCGACCAAAGGGTTCATACACACATGCAGCATGCAACCAGTTCTTACTACTCCATGCTGAATCCCGTTATTTTAGTAGCTACAGCTAATTTATGCATGTTTTGCACAAGTTTCTCAAGCACATATCCTTCCAAACATGGGTCTCCGTCGAAATGTCCTTCATTGCATTGATTCAGCAATTGCAACGGCACTGACTGTGCAACTTCGCAAAGTAACTGTATTAGCACACGAGTACGAGTATCTTACAAACTAACAGGTACTTCCTCACTGGCTACACGTATGGATCGGTTCGTTAAGATTTAGTTATTGTTTGTGGAACTAAGTTAGCCTACTTTGAATTACAAAAGCGCTGTAATGCAAATTTATTAGGCCAATGAAATAATTGGTATGTTTAATAAATTGGGTGTTGGGCTCCGTGCGCTTCATTGCGAACATGCTGCTGATACGGATGTATGTGCTCGTGAATTATGTGGCAGCATTTAAATGCATTATAATGAGCTTAATTAGTAGAAGAAGGTTTATTTTCGAAAACTGGACTATTTACTGTGGTCAATTATCTCAGCTCGGAGCTTGTTTGCGTACAAAGTCAATAGCTGCTTGTGAGTATATATTAACGCACAATTAACTGAAATTCAATACAGTAATGAGCAGTAACAAGCAGCAAGGATTTTGCCTCAGGATTTCTAGGGCATTTAATATGTTGTAATTTAAGCATCTGTAATAAAACTAAAATGTCTAAATTTAGATATATCTTTATGAATAACATGTAAGAACATATCAGTCTCCTATGAGATTAACAAAAATTATTTCGAAATAAAATGCAAAACATTTTGAGCGAACTAAAATTAATAGAAGAAAGCAAAACAAAACGCTTTATTTAAAAAAAAAGATATATAGGTGATATTCTAAACCGGTTTCAAGGTCATAGCAAAAATTTGTGTTTAGTCAATATTATTTTTTATTAGTTAATAGTCATTAGAGGAAAAAGTCAACTAGAATGTGGGAAATAATTATATTAGGGTTATGAGCACTAGACTAAGGTCTGGATCCCTTACGTTCATATTAAACACCAAGCCATATTGTGGCCAAGAAAATAGGTCCACTTAATTTCATTCAAATATCAAACCAACCGATAGATATTAATGGAAGTAAGTCAACCGGAAAGTTGAAAAACACTATATTGGGTGTGTTTGTGCTTGGGGAAGGTCTGAACCGATTTCACTTTTATAGCATTAAACTAAATTATGCCCGAGAGAATATTTCAATACAACTTTAGTAATGCAACTCATAAATTGGCCAATATATTATACAACAGGTCAACAGAAATAACGAAAATCATTAGTAATATATGGGAGTTGGGGTAGTTCATGAACCGATATAACCCATTTTAAGCACCAACTACCTTATAACTAGGGAAATCCGTTCACTTAATTCTGCTAACACATCTTACATATTTACCTATATATATATGGTACAAAGTCAACTGAAAGTTCTAAAATCATTAAATTATGTATATGGGGGTTAGGGGAAATACTGAACCGATTTTACACATTTTGAGCACGAGCGTACATTGATATTTGGAAAATACGTCCACCTGAGTTCATTAAGATATCTCACAAATCGACAAATATGTTCGGTATAAAGTCAGCAATTGGAATTGAGTCTCTTTCAGTCTCAAGTCATAAGACTCCTTATATACGGCATCTGGGGGCTTGAAAAGTTATGACCCGACTTCGACCATTATTAGATGAGAGGTGCCTGACCCTGAATGAAAATTTCTTGCTAAGTTTTATTCCGATTGGTGCTAGAAGCAAATGTAATAGTGAACACTCGTAACATTTCTGATTTATCATTTTAGTCTCCAATATTGTATTGAACATGTCTCCATAATGTATTAAAAATATTAATATAATCTAACTATCTTGATGTGTCGCATGTATTTTACGCACTTTTTGCGTGTTTGTTTCCCATTTTATGCGCCACCAAAGATCACCAGTCAATCAAAGGCATCGCAAACCAGCAATCCGACACGAAATCGGGCCATTTAAAGTCGATAAATGAGCGCAGAGATTGCGTGCGAAGAAAATTTAATTGAACCGATAATATAAACGAAATAATGTGCCGAGTAATTTCGAGCATGTAATCATTACAAAATATAGCGTAATTCTTTCCCATGAACTCGTTTTTGCTATTTTTATGGTGTTGCCTCTGGTTCTTTAGCGACAGTGCGTGTCTTTCGTGTGTTTATGTGGTGATAAATGTCGACGATAAAAAGCGTTCAAGTCAATTTCACTAAAACGTTGGCGATAATAAAAGTGGAAATCAAATCAATGGCGTTGGTTTTGAAAAAAAGGCACAAAAAACAATAAAAAATACAACAACTAGTTTTCAAAAGGGTGTGGCCGCACTACATTTTACAGTTGCTCAATTTGATGACTAACCAATGTGTTGTCACATCTTACACTCACCACCACTTCCTCACTTCATCCAACTCCCTCTTCCCCCTCCGCTCTAAATCACTGAACTTTTTCAGTTCCGACAAAGCGTACTGTCATGTGCTGTTTGAAATTGGTGGAATGCAAATAATGCAATGCACACATGCTCACTTTCGCCGCACAATTATATTATATAACGCAAGCAGTGTTTTCACCAAATATTTACAGTTTATATATATAACAGTTTATTTGCATTGCGGATTTATATAGAAAAATCTGCTTAAGGGCTTAATGCAACTCAGCTGGACAACAGTGTCCCGCTGTGGTTGTTGCCGTTATTGGTTTAGTCGCGTGTCAGCGTTTCAGGCGTTTTGCGGCAGCCTTACCACTGGCTATAAAAAGAATTAATATCCCCAAGTATAATATTTACGTGTAAATTTAAATTCCGAAAATTCGAATTAGTGAATTTTTGTTTTTCCTTGAATTTCATCAGAGCGAAATTACAAAAATAGAGAGAGCTTAAATATTATTGCGTAATATTTCAGCATTAAGTTTCTGTGGATTTTTTTTAGTGAATATGTTGATCAAAAGCTTCTTAAAAAGTTTTAAATACATCATAGAATAAAATAAAAAACAAAGTTAAGGCTGAAGTTAGAGGGATAAAGCAAATACGTTTTGCAGCAAAAATGCCGAAGAATGACAGATTTTAAACACGAGTACAATATTTGCTGCATAATACTACATTTAAGGAGTAAGGTAAGTCTAGAAATTTCTAAAAACCGATTTCCTTCCCGTCTAAACTACTGTAGTGTCGAAGTGTTTGGGTCTCAGATAGCAGGAGTTCATAGAATTTCCATCGGCCTAAGAGGGTCACCGAAGATTGCCCCAGTGGCCACTTTTTGTTTTACAATTTCAATATAAAAATTTATTTGCACTCCCAAATAGACGTTAGATAAAGACTGAGAGGACGAAATTCGGTTCCATTTTCCATACGCTCAGAATACTCGTAAATAAAAAAAAATTTGAAATTTTTTAGGCATCTAAAGTGGCCTAACTCCTTAAGCTATCTTTTATTTTCCTAGTGATGGTTCTCTAGTGCTCGTGAGCCTGTCGGAGGAAAGTAGCAGGATTTTCTATCCTTTCCTTAAATGCGAATATATATATATAAAGAAGTATGCAAAGCTTCGGTAGGTGTCGCTGGAAAGCTTAGACACCCATAAATGCCAAGTACCATAAAAATTATTACAATTTTTTGCCAACAAAATAAAAAATGAAGCCATGCGCACCATTAGTTTGAGTCGAAGACACCTTGCACTAATTCCTTGCATTTTATTGGTGTTCTTTCAGTTTCTTCAGGAGCTTAATTTACAATATCTAATTTTCCATTGCAAAAACTTTTCTTTTAGCGTAACAGATCAAAATTTAAATACTACACTTCGAGTATTGCGTATCTCTTCCTGTATAGCAGCAAAAAATATCACACAAAACTTTGTTCTTAGAATATAACATTTGTCGCAATTCTTGACGGTGAACTTCAAATCGATCTGACTGAACAAAGAAAAAAAATGACTTAATCGAGAAAGTTATATAATAAGATACGGTGAGAGCAAGTCATCCCTTGACTCTTCAATATACCATGAGATCTTTTTTGTGTATAGTAATTGCAGATCAATTAACTTGATACTTTGGAGGACATTTTCTCTTGCTCTTTTCGTTGTCACTCTTTTTTTCTATCGCTCTTTTTATCTCTCCACCCTTCGTTCACTTCTTTCAATTCCACCGCTCACCTTTCCTCACGATTTCTTTTTCATATCTCTCTCCCTCTTTCTTTGCCCTTTCCCTCTTTATCTTTCTCTCCCTCTCTTTTTCTTTCCTTCTCTCTATCTTTCTCTCTCCTTCTCATTTTTTCAACATATTCCGTAATAAGATGCTGTAATCCCTGATCTCAGAGAATTATTTTTCATAAAAAGTTTGATATGAGGTTAAAAACCAAACGAATGTTGGATTTAATAAAATAAAAGAGCAGTAACAATACAAAATCGTCTAAATAAAAATATGAAATTGCAGGTAATCAGATAAAAGTTGTTCAAATATTTATACTATGTGTTTAGTGTGAAAGTGTGGAGCATATATACCGCGCAAATATTCAAGCATACCATTGTGGGTGATGTATAGTTAAAATTTCCATATTATTAAGTCTTTAATGTGATGCCGTAATATACGCAAAGGCGTTTTAATGAAATGCAAAGTAGACAGTTAAGAAAAATAAAGCGAAAAATTAATGCAAAAAAATAAAAGGAAATAAATGTACGCAAATTACCGGTGAAATGGCGTGCAAAATAAGTGAAGTGACGAAATAGGCCAGCGTGTGAGGCTCCAAACAAGTAGCGGAAGGCGGAAAGGCGGTGTGTGCCAAAGCGGCAGACATTCAATAGTTGAAAAATTCTTCTTCTGTTGCTGTCACGTGTACGCGTTTGTATATGTGCCTTTCAGTGATATATCTAACTAGTGTCTTATTTGCGTCTGTAAGTGTGAATGTGTGTATATTTGGGGTTGGCTTTAAGGCTTAGCATCTCTCTTCGTTTGCTGCAAGTAAAATATGCAACCGTTTACGATTAAGTGAGCGCGATATTAAAAACGACGCAGGTAAATGTCTTCGAAATGCTTAAAAAGCATACACACATACACACGTACGCATACATATATACATATACATATATAGTTATATACACCAAGTATATATGTAGTATTAGTATGAGTGCTGCTAGTAGCAACAGTTGTGCGCGAATATTTCAAGCATGCTCATAAATGAAAGCGAATTTACCGCCAACTGTGCCGATGCGCGTGCACGAAATGTACAGCTATAACATTCCACGCGCTCACCGGTGCAGACATAATGAAAATATTGGCGTAGATATGTTTATACATGCAGGTGTACCCCCAAATATAGTTTGTTATGCAGACAGAATACGCTTGACAAAAGTTGTTGTTGTTGTTGTCGTTTATTCTTACCTCACCAGTCATGCCTGCAGCACAACACATTCTTCTTGTCACTCCCACCGCTCGCTTCAACATTTCACTCATTTTTGCAGCTCGCTTTTAGGCGCGGCAGCCGTTGTGTAGAGAAAAGAAATTGAAAACAAAATTGACATTTCCCGTTTAGCGGGCGTGTGAATTTAATAAGCATTTAGCTACAGCGCCGCAGAATTTCAACTTCAATTAAATCACATTTCTGCCACACCGCGTCTAATTTTGACTGTCGTAAGCTGTGCGTGCGTAGCCTACTTCAGGGCGTTTGTACACTAGCAGACTGACACAGCGCGAGCCAGTCAGCCAGCCATCTAGCCAGTCTGGCACTTCATTATGCTACAACAATTGACAGCTACATTTAGACAGCTACACCGACTGGTGTGTATAATGTTGCATATCATTATGTTGTACAACAAAGAAGCGAGACACAGCGGCAACATTTCGTGTAAAATGGCGGGAAGTAGCAGAATGCCTGCAAGTAGAAAATAAAAATGAAACGAAAGCAGCGCAGGCAACATGAATTTTAACTAGTCTGTTGTGGCTTAAGTGTCACTTAAGTTTTCACCCACTTTACTTACCGTTATATGACGTTTATTTACTATTCGCCTTGCTGTTTGCGGTCATGAAAAATAATTTCGGAAATTTTTTCTCCTTATTAACTGCTAACTGTTATTATACAATTTTGTGGGACTCACCGTGTTGCGTTTGTTGTTGTGACATTTCAAGTAATTCTTTTTAACTTTCTTGGTATTTTGAGTTTCTTCGTACAAATTTAAATTTAATTTAGAAATATGTGGAATTGCGTATGCTGACGACCGATTATCTTTATTTTTCTTTCACCTTATTTCGAATTTTCTTGACAATATTCTCGTAGTAGCAGTCCGTCCGTAACAGAATCATGGAAGAACATGTCACCGACGTTCTTTGAATAGCTTAACGGATATTCGGTTACTTTTTTGTGATAAAAAAAAAATCTTATACAAACTATCAAGGCTTTCAGGTCGATTTACTTCATTTGAAATCTATGCCCTGTACTTCAAAAAGTACTAGGGAATTTCGGCTTGCATATTATTATGTTATTAATACTAGTAAATCACGTAGATAATAAACTTTTCTTAGGAAAGGAAACAGATCGAAGCATGGTTTTATAATTACTTTATTAAATTCTCGATTCATTTAAGTAAGGTTTCCGGAAGATTATGAGGATATGAAATCAGTACTAGGTGGGCAAACGGACTCAACACTGACATTAATATTAATGAATAACAACTTATATTGCATATTTTCCGAAGAATTTTTGGAACATCGTATACCTGGAGACCTGTAGTCTAATATCTGCCGAACTTAGAGTTAAACAGAGCATCACCTTCGGAGTTCTATTCCTAAATATTAATGGTCGTATATATTCTGTGTAGAGAAAGTCGCCATATAGAGAAAGCTCTATATGTAGAAATTTATTAATTATTTTCAAGTTTGAATCTTTGAGCGAATTTAAATAATTTGGATAAATTCAGTGCCATCCTCATAGTTATTCTTTGATTAAGTCCCCTCTTAGATACTATACAATAAGATCGAAGGGTACAATACCAAATGGTCTCAATGGGAAGGAATGCCAGGTTTCATTTAAGGGTTTAGTGATAATTGGAGAAGGTTAAAATATATGTAACCTCCTCTATTTACTATTTGACTCAAGGCGTAGTTTTTGTATTTCCAATAAGTTTAGTTCCCCCGTTTAGCAACAGACTTAGTTTTATGATGAAACACCAGATTTTTGACACAAACCAGTTGAGAAGAGTGCCATGTGGATACTGAGGGTCCTAAATCTCAGATTTTGTATAGCAGCATTTTGAAATAATTCATATAATTTATATAATTTATATAATTATATAAACAAATATTATATAAATAATAATTTATTTAATTTTCAATAATTTCAATCGGAAGTTAAAAAGTCACGTTATATTTACTAGCCAGTTTTTTTTTATATACCGGGAGCCCTATCTTCCAGTTATGTTCGTAAACATTTTATAATTAAAAAAAAAATAATTTTTGAAATTAACTCTTTTCCTATGTTGTCCATTACCTCTTTCCGTATCTCCGACGGTACAGCAATGATTTCGGCAAGACATTTTCTTTGAGCTAGTCAAAACTCCGCATAATGCGCACGTACACTTTGTTCCTCAAATAAGCCCACTTTCCGCAACCAATTTAACGAATTTTAGTACATATCAAAGTTAATTCAAAAGTGCATTTTAATTTTTGAATTTTTGACAGTAATTTCTCATTTGAGCTATTCGCACTAGAAAAACCGGACTAAAATTTGCAAAAAAAAAAAACGTGGTAGCATTGCAGGAAGCGCTTATACCACTCTTATGTAATATCTGTACGCTCTCTTGTAACGAGTTCAGCTCGCTTACTTTGTTGTTGCTTGTAACATGTAAATTTTTTATTAAGAGAGAGGGACTCAAAGATAGCGAGTGGAGAAATAGCGAATCGAACACAGCTATGCTAGCAGAAGATATGCAGCACATAATGAAATTATTAGGAAGGATCAATGAGAGATTTACTAATCTATCGAAAACTATTAATTATAAAGTTTCAGCTATATTATTTAAATATAATATATTATTTTATATATATATACATATGTAACTCGAAGGAAAGATGATGCTAAAAGATTTTCTCTCTTTAATTTTAGATCAATGCTGTAAAGGCTAACACTTCAGTATCTATTTCTTATTGCCATAGAAGTAAATATAAAGTCAGAAGCTTAGTTATTTCTAAAAAATAAAAGTCAAAAAAAAAAAAAATACACAGCACCAGGAAATAAATAAACACATTAACTGTTCAATTGAATTTCCACTCACACAATAAAAACGCCCGAAACGAACGCAAATCACCTAGGCTGTTACTAAGAGAATAAATTTTTATTTTTACAACAAAAAGAACATACACGAAATGTTTCTTGTTATTTTCTGAAGCTTGACCGTTCACAGCAAGCAAGAGTGAGGTGCCAATGGTGTGATAATGCGGCAAAGCAGTGATTAGTTGGGTTGCGTAACAAAATCACGGGTAAAGAAAATTTCTGGTAGAGGAAACGGGCTCCTGAAATACAAATAAATAACAAGGGGGATCGAGAAGAAAGTGAGGGAAAAAGAACTCCCTGCTAAGAGCAGGGAAAACTGCGCCGTACTGTTCATTGTAGCATACTTCGCGGCGTTAGCGTTAGCCGCAAAACGTAAATAATTTACATATATGTAACACGCACTACCCCATATATGTATGTGTATGTGTTTATGTGGGCGCTAAGCTTAAAATAAAGTGTTACAAAATATTTACAACTTGCCATTTAATTTATTTATGATACCCGAATGGTGATATGTATTTACAAATACAAGTTAAATATGAATGCGTTTGTATGCGGCAAGCAGCCAAAATGGAATTGCTAACGGCCGCCATTTCAGCCTTGAATTTTTCACAAACTCATGCGCGGTCACCGAGCACATGTACATATATAGTGCAAGTGGTATGTGTATATATGTACGTGTATACATATACAGCATAACATAGCGTCGTATATCACCGCGTAGTACAGCAAGCAAATTAACACAGAATGGCTGCCAGAAAAATGTGGCGGGGTTACAGACTGACTGCGAGCGTTTTCTTTTGTGGCCAACGCGCAAGTGGCAAGTCGCAAGTGGCAAGTTGTAATTCGTAAGTGGCAAGTAGTGTATATGTGGCGGCAAGTGCTGCCAACTGCTCGCCAGCTGTACTTTATGCATTTAACCACACATAAATTACTCTTCTACGTATATATTATAATGTGTATGTGTGCGCAAGCACGTGTGTGTGTGTGCGCATGTTGCGTGCTGTGGCAAGGCCTTGCCGCATTAACATGTGTTACACACAATGCTTCCTTGCTACTTATTTGTGTTTATGCTTTCCCTTATTTATTTCAATATTCCGGTTGTTTTTATCCTGCAGAAAAGCCGTTAACTATGTATGCCATTGTTTTTGCTTTCAGCCGTAATTGGTTTTTGTAATTTTTTATACGAAAGCTGCTTTGTTTTATTGGCTGATTTGCTATTGAAGTGTATCGAATTTCGTTTATATTTGCTATGGCCGGTTTTTTTTTTGCGATTTGCTTTACTCATGCGGTTTTTTTGTTGTTGTTGTTGTTGTTGTTATTGCTATTTATTGCACTTATATAATTGTTGTGCATGTAAGCAAACATTGGCCATACATACATATGTGATCATAAATAAATACATATACACGTTTAGGTGTTTGTGTGTGTGTGTGTGCTTCCGCTGTGTAAATATTGGTATGATATAAGTTCATGTTTACTCACAGGTAGGTGCATACTTGTTTGTTTATATAATTTGTTACTCACATTTTTCATTGATAAAAAATATAAAGTTTTCTTCATCTTTTCCCCATTTTGGCCAAAACTAGGGTTTTCAGTTAGAGAAAAAGCTTTTTCTAATAGGGGTCTTGGGGTTCCTTGTTCAATTGTCAAATTTCATTGCGAACTCTAAAAACCTTTAAAAAATCTATCAACTAATAAGATTCGGCTCAAGACTTATAACAATTCACCAAAGGTGGGTCAACATAAAGAATCGCGCGAGGGTGAAGTAAAAAAGGTGAAACGCTAAAACTTTAAGAAACACATCTAATCGCTTTCTTTACCAGTAATAGTTTTTATTTTCTCTTCAGCTAAAAAAAAACTCTTAATTTTTTGAGAGGCAAAACGCACCTTGTTACATAATGTATAGGAAGAAAACATAAGAAAATAAAATAATACATTCGCCGATCTTTTTGCTAAAGCTGAAAGATTTCAAATTTTCTTTGTCCTAAATTTTTTTATTTTTTATTTTTTTCAATTGCATTTTCTCAATTAGACTTTCTCTACTCCAAGCATAGCAGAATATCATCTTTGGTACACAAAAAATAGAGGCTCAGTACAGACACAGAAATTTTGTTGCTATTTATCAGCAATTTCTCTTCTGCTGTTACCCATAGCATTCACACAGCGTAACTTGCTTCTAGAAAGTTCTGGCATAGCTTTTTATATTATTCAATTACATTATATTTCTTAAATTCTTACACGCATCCTTTGTATGGCACTGAAAAATAATTTGCTTGAATTGTGCAAAACTGCAGCCTTTGATCGAATTTCATAATGTAAGTAAGTAAATGTATGCCAATGAGAAGACCAACCGCACGATATGTGTTAGCCGAGTACAAGCAACTCGATATATAATACTTCCCTCCTCCTTGTCATCTCTCTCCAACAAACAACGAGTTGTCATGTCTGAATACACCCTAAGGATGTGCTCGATTACTCTAATAATACTCTTACTTGCGAGAGATTTTGTTGATATCGTATTGCTGCTGACTAGGGAAAGCAATCGGTTTCAAAAACTTTCATTATTATATTAACTTTTTCTGCTCTCGGAATATGTTGAATAGAGCATAAAATTTTTATTAACCTAAGAGTGGTATGTAACACTTAAAACAATCGATATATATATGGAGTTATGTATGTATATAAAGAACTAGGACAACGAGACAAGTTGAATTTTGAATGTCTGCATGTCCGTCCGTCCATCCGCCTGACCGTGCAAGCGATAACTTGAGTAAAGATTAAGATAAGTCTGATAAAAGACTTGGTACCTGTATTCCTTGACTAAGAAAAACTTCTAGACTAGTTGAAACACTATAATATCCTATAACTAGCCATAAATTAATCTGTAATTATTTAATATTAATTTTGGTACAAAGGATCACAGCAGGAAGGGCATATGTGGTTGAACAATTTTCCGAAAATAGGATATAGTACTTTTTCTTCGATAATCACTCGATTCCAGCCACTCTGATCTTATATTTTATCAAAATTCTTAGTAGCACCCTAATTTAGAATCAACGATGACCTTCACACGGGTTTTTCAAAAGCGTAAACCACTTAGCATCAATCTAGGAGGACAGCATTTAGATTACATATTCTCACACATGTCGGCTTATCCTTACTTAATCAACATCTGACAACAAATTGACAAGGTACATAGCGGCACACTCAACGTACGTCTCTCGCGGGCTTACAAGAGCACATGAGCAGTCCTCGTTTTGCGTTCATGTGCTCACGACACTCCACCTGCTAGGGATAATTAACTTATTCCCAGTTAGCAACACATGAACATTTCACATAATCATCATTAGTGATTACGCTGACGCGTGCAATACGCGCAAATCGCTTAAGCATTCAACCAACAGTAGCGAAAGGGGGGGGAAACAGATAGAAAACCAAAACTGAACGCTACAGAGCAAAAAAAAAAAAGTTTTACACCAACACAGCCACCAACAACGACATTGCCATGGCGCTACAAATGCTGCTTGCTTAAAAAAAAATGCCAACGACAAGCATAACGGTATTTTTCAGCGGTGTCACCGAAAAGATAGAGAGATAAGTGACTGGCAATTCTGCGCTGTGAACGAGGTTGTTTGGGGTTGTTAGGCGACCACGTACCCTCCTGGCGTGGTGTGGCGCAGGCCACTGCGTGACACCGCGCTTGTTAGTGTGCGAAAGCTGAGGCGCCAAGCGCTTGGCTTGTACATATTTTATAAATTTTTTTCTTGCGATTTCGGCAATTTCGTGAAATTTGAATTGCTACGCTTTTTGCCTTCGAAAAAATAAGATAAAATGATATTCAGCAGCAGCAAAATCGAAAATGTAACAAAGCAAATTTTTCATTTCGATATGCCGCATGTACGTACACATATATGTGTAAGTGTGTGTGTGTGTGTGGGTGTTAGCATATGAACTTCAAAGTTTATCGCCACCATGGCCGCTGCCGCATGTCACGCGCATATAAGTCATGCCGACTGGCGGTTGGGCCGCATACAAGCGCCTGCTTGGTTTTCACATGCATGTGGCGTGCTTCTGTGCGCGTGTGTGTGTGTGAGCAGTGGAGCGCCTTTGACTTTGCGCAGCCATGCGTGCATGCTTGTAACCGCACTTTTGCTGCTACCCTTCGACCGACTGCCGGGTGAATTGCGCTAGCCCAGCGTTGTGGCAACAGCAGCGCGATGACCTCGTCGGTGGCTATGAACATTTGGTGTTTAGTTCGGGCAAAAAAAATCAAAACGGCAACGAAACTACAGAAAACGATGACAAAAATTTGTAAAAGCCAATTTCAGCGCCTAACCAACGGCATATGCGGGGCTCGTAGCGCCTGGCTTTAGTGTTTCCTTTCGCATTCAAATATCTCCTATACATCCATATCTCCACACATGCATATGTAACAGTGTGTGTGTGTGTGTGTTTGTGTGCAGCGGTAAACGCTCACGTCTGTATTTGTGGCGTGTGGTTTGCGCGTGGGCGTCGGAAACAACTATTCGGTGCCACCTTTTTGCTGTTCAGCGAAAATTTTTGCCGACTTTTTCTGCCCACGCTTGCCGTTAGTGCCGCCGCAGGCAAGCGCACACCTACACCTACACACATGCTCACACACACGAACGTTTGCGGCTATATCATTTTTCAAATATATGACTGCAGTAGCCTACACGTAGGCGTTTTGGCGGTCCACAGCTCGTGCGCTGTTAACGAAGGTCGCCTTGAATTTTTTTTCTGCAGATTTAATTTTTGAAAAATCAACCTTTTATTTGCTTAGCTTGCGCGCCATTTCATGCTGCTGCTCACGTTCGTGCGGTTGTACATATGTTGCTTTCAATATTTCAGTATTGTTGTGTGCTTATGCGTCGCCGCCAATAATGAGTAACTGCGAATGAATGAATTCAGCGAAATTAGTATGAGAAAAGTTATATTAACATTTTGTAGTGGGCGTTGAATGCTCAATAAAATTCAACCAATTTTCCTTTCTAACTCTCAATAATGATGACATTTATATTGTTTGATTTAAAAGTGTTAGTAATGCTTGGAAATATCAAATTATGGTTGCTTTGCCTTTAACGATATACTTATTCAAAATCATTTTTTTAATATTTTTCGAAATCTCACTAAATCATTACATTAGTGTGATATTATATTACCCTAATTTGGGGTAAATCAATGCTTCGAGAATGAGAATTCGTACACGTCATTTATAAGCATGTCTGTCTGCTTTGTCGGAGTGTAATCAAATAAATTAAAAACTAGTTTTTACCGCAAAATAGCCGAAGCAGATTTGATTATATACACATATATATATACTTATGATGATTGTACCAATTATTATGAAAAAAAAAATTTCCGGTTCCATTCGCCTTTCTGTCGGTACATATGTTCTTGTTATTACAGACTTGAGTTAAAATTTAGTCATCTTGATCAATTTTGGCGATAACAGTATTAAATTTAACCGCAAGCATTGTTGGCGGTAAGTGGTGGCACAGACTACTTTCAGAAATATTTTGATATCGCATACTACTTGGCCGATTTGAACAAAATGTTTGGTTTTTAAGCTTCCGATTACCTGATTATTCTACCTATCGCACTTAAACCGATCACGCCCACTTTTCGTGGAACGCATTTTTGAATCTCATGTTTGGTTTTGGTAGAAATGGTAGAAATGCTTGAGGCATTGCAAAAACGTGTCACAAATAGTGCATCTGACCTGTGGCAACACTAATCCGAAAATTGTTGAACTCCATATCTCTTGTACCGGCGCATAAGTGATGTATTTTAATAAAATTAAGTGAGTATGCTTTCTTCAATATGTTATGATATTTGATAAAGTATCAGAGAAATTTTTTCGCACTTTCCCTTAGCCACCCCGCAAAGATTTTCGTCCTTTCGATGGACTTTATATCATAGGTATCGGCTAAAAGGTCAGATAGCTCAATACTTTTTGTAAATTTTTTTCAATTTGCATAATAATATTTAGGGGAAAAAATTAATCGAAACGGTTCATATTTCCGGTCCTTGGTTCCATCTACTGAATTACTACAGGGCCTTACATGGTATTTATCGACCAAAATGGAGCACAAATTAATAGAATAGTCCACGTGTTTTGCCAAATTCCAAGCACTTTTCTTTTCTTTACCTTCTTCTGATTTCACGATGTATATGTCAATTTGTGCGAAGGATATCTCGGTAAACTTTTATGATAATCTTTAATTGTTTTGACTTCAGTTCCTCTTGAAAATCTTGATTTCGATCAGTTAAACAATATAAATCTAAGAAGCGTAGTGGGTAAGTTATCTTACGTCATAGGATGTTGCCAATGAGTTCGAAATTTCGTTGAATAGCGTATGCTGATTTCCAAGGCCATGTGAAAATTTTTATCGAAGTATAGCCCAAGAGGATCTCGTGATCAGCTGTGTTTGAATTTAGCCCTTCTTTTTTTGTTTAACATATAAATTTTAGGCTCCAATTGATGTAATTAAAAAAAATTATGAGGTAAAAATATTCTTAAAATTGTTTTATTTTAAGGAACCACGACAACGGATTAATATTAAAAATTTAAATTTTGCCTGAGGCCCAAGAAACTACCTCAAAATTTAAATCATTGCATTTACTGCTTACCAAATTGTTTATAATAACAAGTAAGGGATGGCTGAGTTTGGATGCAACCGAACATTTTATACCCTCTCAATTTGTAAAGACCAATGGCGGGGAAATGCTTTCTGGTGTTGATAAAACTTTATATTAAATCAAATAGGCGAAAATCACTATATTAAGGGTACTGGGGGCAAGACCAAAGTCTACACCGATTTCAATAATATTCAGTGTTCTATGTAATTTCATTAAAATATCACACCTATTGACCAATGTGAACGGTATAAAGTCTGCGATCACTATTTTGGGTATATTGGGGTCAGGGGAAAGTCTGAGCTGATTAATTGACATTTACTTTTGGTTTTCAAATACGCTCCATTTTGTTAAGAAAACTCACATTTTAAACAATATATTCGGTTCAATAGGAAAAGTCCAATAGGGTAACGAAAATTACAACAATGAGCCGGCTGGAGTAGTTAGTGGACCGCTTTTGTACATTTTCATGACCACACTATACTATATCCGGGATAATACTTTCACTTATTTTCGATAGGATATCTAACATATTGACCGATATATACCGCATAAAGTCAACCAGAAATTTAAAAATTCTTCGGTCCTGCATAGGGGCCTAGGGAATTACCGAACCAATTTTTTCTATTTTGTTTACCAGGGTGCAATATTATCAAAAAAATAATATAAATATAAGAAATGATAAGCTTTGAATTGCATTAAGTCCAAGTGACCACTGTTTTAGTATAAAGTCAACAATAAGCACTGAGGTCCACATATTCGGTATCTAAAGGTTAGAAAAGTTAAGATCCGATTTCGCTTACTTTAAAAGGGGATGTGGTTTTCCGGAAGACAGACATTCATAATTGAACTCGTCTCGTCATTCCGAACATTTATATGTATATATATAAAGGCTTAATAGTTTTGTTATATATATGTTTATATATATAACTTATATCCATCTGGATTAGTTTTAGGTGTAAAAACAACCGTTAGGCGAACAAAACTGTTAAGCCTTTTGCAACATGTTACGAGAGTATAAAAGTAGGAGTAGTTATGTGCTGGTGCTTGTGTCGAGTGCTATAAAATTTTAATTAAAACCAGCTAATTACTTAATTGCCAAATTACGGTATAATCAACAGCAAGCAACGAAAGCGAGAAACGGCGAACAGGAAGGCGCTTTAACACGCGAAAGTGTCTAAGGGCGGTCAACAACGCATAGGGAGGGAGAGGAGAAAGCGTGCTGAAACCAAAACACAAGAGTACATACAAAATTGACCATTCTCGAATTTAATTAACATACTTGTGCGAAAGCGTGTGGGTGCTTAACAAACTACGCTGAAAACAGACACTTTGTCCACATTGTTTGCGCCGTAGCACGCAACAACAGAAACGACTGAAATGCAGAACACCAAAAAGAAACTAGAGAAAATGTCGAACTTTCCCAACCGCTCATCACAAAATCTAGCAAAGCCGTCAATATTTACATGTTTCAAGCGCCAGCGCTACACATGCACGGCGCCCAATTTATGCAAGCCAACAGGGGTTCATCATTCCGAATTAGCTAACGAAGGCTTATTACCGCCTCACCATCGCGCATAATTACACGGAGACTGGTAGTTCAAATTTAGCTACAGCATAAGCGACAATGACATGTCAAGGCATGATTTCAGGCGGCAAAGCGCACGCACATCAACTTCAATTTGCTGCCTTGGCATATTTCGTGTGGTAACCACCACAAATGCCAAGGACACTCTCGGCTTATTGGGATATTTTGCGTGTCGTGTTATTGTTTTTGTTGTACTTGCTGTTTTGCTTGTCACTTTCGGTATGCTTGATTTTGTCGCACATCCCTCACCTTGCCTGCTTTGGCTTCGGTGGCGCTCACTCACCTATTCTATTTGTTATTGTTGTTGTTGTTGCTGCAGCTCCCGCTTTGTTTGTTCAGGTTTAGGCATAATTAATGAGCGACTAAATCAGATCGTTTAGCCAACCGATACAAACCGGCATGCAGCCGTAAGCTTTGGCAGCGCTGAGCAACCAAGCACACTCACACATACAACAAACACACCGTTTTCGCTTCAATCGCCAGACGCTTACGCTTAACGGTTTAAAAAATGCGTTTACTTGTATAGTAGACGAAAATGGGTAAGTGGTGTGAAAACCCTGAAAAGTGCTTTACCAAACGTACAAGCACACACACACACACGCATACACGAAAGCTTCCACTTTTGTAGCTCTTTGGCATCCACTTCGCAGGCTTTTGGCTTCAACACCGTGGTTGCTTGACAACTTTGTTTGAGGACATTAAAATTAAATATTTGCTGGTTGTGTTGTGGCTTAGATAACGCATGTTGTTATTGTTGTTGTAATATTTTTGGTGAAACGGTTTGAGCTTTTCCACCGGATCTTCTATTGATTTTTGCGGCGCTGTATTGTGGTTGCTGTTGTTGTACTGACGCATATGTGATCCCTGTATACAATTAAACAAATATAGAGTTATTTGTCTGAGTGGATCAGTGAGATTGCTAAAAATAAAATTTCATCACTTTGGGGCACCTGATGGGCTTGATTGTGTTTCTAATCCCTTTGATTTGAAGCAGTTGAGCAAATTAGCAGAAAAAAATACCGAAAAATTTTAGTGTGAGGAAAGCACTTGAATTACTGGCTTCAAATTGACGAAATTGAGCTTTGCTTAATTGGTTTAAAATTGGAACTAATTAAATGAGCAACAATAAATTTCTAAAAAGTTTCAAAAACAAGACAATGAAGGATGTTGTCTATCAAATCAAAAATTAAACAAAAACATTTTTTTAATCGGTTTTTTAAAATAATAAAGTTAATCGATCTCATAAATTATTGTGAAAGTCTTAAAAAATTTGTTCATGAAATATTACTAGAATTGCGAGTGAATTTTAAGCGACTGCGAATAGAAAGCGTCATTGTTGTTTTAAATAGTACAATTCCTTTCTCCTTCTCCTCTTGAAAGACCCAATGACCTTTTAGCAAAGGCTTCGCTCGCTTAGCTAGAGAAAAAGCTGAAAAAAGGAAGGCAGATTGTCCGTAAGAATCTTACTGGCACCTCATTATCGCGTTCAACAAGCCAAAGGGCATGGTCCTCTAGACTCACTGGCTCCTGACTGAAACGCATTTTCGGTTATCCATTATTCATCATGATTTATCATTATGCATGGATAACTGTTTAATAAATCATAGAACACTTTGCAACCAAAAATTTTAAATCTTCCCTCTGAGTCTAGAAACATTAATAGCTATCCTCGTAAGAATGCTAAGCACTATAAGTCGATCATAGAAGAGAAAGAAAGAGACTTATTTGGCAGTTGGCAAAGGGTGGAAGACATGCCTATGCCAAAATTTAAAGCATGATCAAAAATTGTTCTTGTACTACAAGGTTGTACAAATAAATCCCTTCTTGCATCGAAGAATTGAAGTTCAGACAATACTGCATCTCAGGGCATTGTACCATGAAAGTTCTATTAGTTACAGAAATAAAGCCATGCAATATAGTTATATCTTAAAAATCGTTCTTAAGGGCAGATACAATACCAGAATGACCAACCCATCGCTCTAGTGGACTATAAAGTCAGTAAATTTCCCAACAATGCCACTCTAAGAATGAAAAAAAGGCCCAGGCCCTTTCGATAGTTACCGCCAATTCAGAACAAGTTAAGCCAAGTCCTTCTTCACTTCGTCTTGCCGGTGCATGAGAGGTCTCCTTCTGCCTCTTTTGCCCCAGGCGGCATAGGCCACAGCCAGCATATTTAATTTTCTGAATCCTGTTAATCTCATCAAAAATTACATTCAGTTCCAATTATATACGATATTCATCGTTCCCAACGATCCAATTAATCTATCGCAAGACATTTCTCCTGAACACTCCAAGAGCCTTGATTTTCAAGCATAACAATAACATATTCAATAAATCAAACGTTCTACTAAATCAAGTAATAAAAAAATGTGCTACGTTAAATTTCAATACCTCGTTCATTTATGAATGATTGTACAAAAAATTGCCAGTGAAAGTCAACTCAAACATTTTTGCCACAAAGTACTTCGGTCACTATTTATATTGTTCCCTTTTCCCTGATAGTGCATGAAATTTGCCAAAACATGCAAAATGATTTCAAAAATATTTTGCAATACTTGACAATAAAAAACACACAGAAGTTCAGAAGAGTTAGGAAAGGTTTAGTGTATCAACTAAATCGAATATACTTCAATTGATATTTTAACATCGATAACATGGAAATGTGATTTTTTGTATGTTTATTTAGTTAAAAACATTTCTAGTTTATTGCTGACATCCATCTGACAGTTGCATTTTGGCATCCGTTCGGCAACTGAGGTTTGACATTTGTTTGATAGCAACTATCTGACAGCCATTAAACATGCATTTAACAACTCCCATGAGGCATCCAAGGTGTTGTTTTAAAGTTACGGAAGTTATATTTCAAATGAAACGCCTGTTGTAAATGAAATTTTTTGTGAAATTATAATCTTTTATGGTATTGGTATGAAATTTTATTCACCGTGACTGCATCTTATGAATATCTCTCATCACATAAATTTCAAACCATTTTTCCAGTACACCCAGTCTTCATTTACCGTAAAAATATTGTTCAAACGCGACAAACCTTGGTTTTTAAATTTTCTATCAGAATATACTATTTTCTGGAAATACGTTGCAATGTCTAATGATATAATATTGGACCAAATAAACCAGTTTCACAAGTTCTCACGCTTTATAGTTTGTTGTACATTTTTTGGAATCAATTAGCACATAGACGACAGAAGATGATATTGACTTGTGTAGTGTTTTCAGTTTTAGAAATATATAAAAGAATAAAAAATACGTTTTTTCTCCAAGCAAAAGATCCCGAAGAGACCTTTCGGTATTGTTGTACTCCAAATAAAGAAATTTATATACCCGTTATGCCAAAAATGAGAGTTTTGGAACCTACCTCCGCGATTTTTAAACGTAGTGTGATGTAGATTAGACAGAAACCTTGCTTTCTTCGTATAATATCTAGTTGTAGTTAATTGACATTTGACGTAGGCTTAGTTCTCTCCAAGAAGTCGATAGTTCTTTTAAATTATTTGTATGTTGTCATGAATATCACTTCTGATAGCCTATACAGAAGAGAAGACAAAGAGAACTGAAACCACTGGTTTAATTCGATGACCTTCCCTAGATCAAAGATTGATTGTAATGTCAGTATTGATAAGAGAGTCTACGATTTGTCATTTATTGTTGCTGTGGTAGTATTGGTGAGTATTCTAATAATATAATATATGTGCTCTAGTATGTCTGAACGTACTCCAATAACTCAGTATAGTTAAATGAATTACAATTTGACATCCGTTTGACAGATGGCATCGGCAGCTGTTATCTGACCACCATCAAACATAAGTTTAATAAATGTCATCTGACGTCCATATGACATTAATTTGACAGTGGTCTTCCGCCATTCATTTGACATTAATTTGACAGCGGTCCTCTGTCATTTATGTGACATTAATTTGACTGTGGTCTTCTTAGATCACCTGTCTGCAGCGATTAGCCATGAAAGAAACTTTCTATTATTTTTAGGTATTCCTAGAAGAGTTATTTGGGGTTATCTCCATCTGTGCTACAAACTTGTAGACCATGAACCTTTCTGACTGATTGATTTCCGCTCTGATCTGAATGATTTAAGCCATTAATACGGAAGTAAACCATTTCCCGACGAACTACAATATTCTTTTCACTGTGGCAGCTCTTTTGTAATCACAGAATACGGAGCAAACAAGTCCATCACATCTAATATTCACTTCCATTCGAAGTGAGATTTCTCTTACTTATTTTTGCCTACTCTTTTCAGCTGCCAGATCATTCTAAGCACACTTCAATGCACATGATGCCAGCAACTGCTGTTCGAAAAACCCAGATGCGGGATACTCCACTTTACACGTTGCATGTTCACTCTTTTCATTGCCATATTGCGTCATTGCAAGAGTGAGTGCACTTTTCCAGCTCAAAACGCAACACGATTAGTTTGAATAATTGACACTGACACTGTGTACTTTCTACTGTTATGTACCGTTATTTTAATATTCTTTTTGCAATCACGTTTGCCACAACAGCCGGCAGTCGCCACGTGCCAACTCACATGTCGCACCCCAACGCCGAGCTGCAACATTATGCTTCCACATGACTTGACTGAGTTGTATGAACTTTAAGCTTGTACCGTTACTTTTATTTTACAGCATTTTCTATTTTCCGCTTTTTATTGATTTTGTTTTTGTATTTTGCGTTTTATTCTAAATCCTTAGTACCCAATCAGGCGAACAGCATTAAACAAATTGTATTGTGTGTTCTTGTGGGAAAAATATTACAAAAGCTACTTGTTGTTGCTCTTCTTTATTTACCAATACAACTAAATGCATGTGTTTGTTGTTGATTTTGTTGTTGCTGTGTCGATGCAGGCTGAAATAATAGCGAATGTGTTTTAGTATTTCTCTTGTTTTTCTAGTTTGCTTTGTTTTTGCTTTGTTGTTTTGATGGGAACTACTCTGTTTAGTTAGTATTTATGTGTGCTAGTGTGTATGTATGTGTGCGCTCAAAGCTTTAGGTTGACTTTTATTCCTCACTTAGTTGTTACATTTGATTTTTCCCACCGGGGTGTTGAGATTTTACTATTTCCTCCTTTGATTTTGCTGTCACAGCAGCACAATCCTTTTATTCCACTGCTATGTTTCATTATTTTTGTTGTTGTAGTTGGTTTTGTTATATTCATTGTTGTTGTTGTTCGTTTAACATCGCCTAAGCGCTTAGGTTGTTGTGAGTTTTCAAGCGAAAATGATTAAATGGCTGAGCTGAGCTGCGCGCAGGAGCACAAAAAAATATATATATATTTATATATATCTATACCATATATATATAAGTACATAGCCTTAGTTAGAGAGAAATATAATTAAAACAATAAAAAATGTAAACTAAAACAAAAGCATCACAAAAACTGAAAGAAAAACAGAAGCAAACCTGGTTGGTTGGACTAAATTTTCAGCACTTTTTGAGGTCGATGTGCATATATACATACACTTTATACATACATATATTGTTGTAGCTTGTCCGTATTATTTCCATTTCTATTACTACTTTTTACAGTTTGATGTTTATTTCTATTTTCGCTCACCTCTCCATTTTGATTTCACAACCTTGAGGCTTTTGTTTTGCCATCGACAAGGCTTTGTGTTGCAACAAAACATTATTTTGGCGCCAAAGTTTTTTGGCAGCGCTTTATCTGTGTGCTTACGTGTGTATATATATTATATGTTTTATTTTTGGTCACTTGTTCATTGGAGTGTGCTTGACTGCGCACTTACTTCGAGAGAAATATGGAATGTTCGGCGCCTTTACAAGGGAAATCTGTAAAATACTTTAGCTCTAGCTTTGAAATACTTAGCCAGACTAGGTCACGGCTTGATGTCGTTGGATAGTAAACACTTGCTTCAAATGCTAATAAATTTTGTAAATAAATAATAATAGGGGATGACGTAAAGTTGATTTTAAGTTTATATAAGCTCTAAAAAGTTTAGAGCTTGTAAAGGAAACAGGGCTTTAGTAACTATAAACTGAAGAGGGAGAGATTTAAAGCAGATTAAATGATAGAAACCCATCCATGTGAAATCGCCGGCAAGCAAACAAATTCTTCAAACTGCTAACTGAGAGTAACTGTGGAAAAGACAAATAAGGGGTTCTCGTGAAATTCTTTACTTATATTATAATAAAAATATTATAATAATTTATAATATAATTAATTATATTTCTTGATGTATCCTGAACATCATGTTCCCAACCATTCCAGCAGTAGTCAAGCAATATTTTTGGAAATTTTTTAGTGAAATTACCTTTGAAGTCACTGAATCGTCTTCCAAAAACATAAGAAAACACTTTCTAAAATACATTGACGACACCTGACATCTCTCTTACCTAGACATATCACATGCTTTGCGCTCTCGTCAGAAAATGAAGTCTTGGGAGTCAAGTTACCATTATTAGCTAACGAAGTATTTAAGTTTTCTTGGGAAAGCAGAATACATGTATCATAAGTACATTTTCGATTTTACCGTTTTGGAATCCTATCTAACCAGATTCGACTTCGATATCCCAAACATGTGTCCTGCCAGGCACCATCATTTCTATGCTCCTTAAAATCTTCTCACCTAATACCCCCTTCTCTGCTTTCCCATTGAAACAGCTCAGTTTCTATCGAGGTTGGGTTAACTGCTGCAATAAAATGAGAAACAATAGAACAAAGTAAAATGAGGGATAGTCTGAGTTCTCTCATTTAGTCCACAATTTTTTCATAATTTTTATATGTTGTTATAAATACCGGTTCTGAAAATCTATACAGTGGAAAACCACATTAAGTACTAGAGACTCTTTCCTAGATCAAAGATTAATTGTAACGTTAATATTGATAAGAGAGTCTCCGATTTGTCTTTTATTGTTGCTGTGGAAGTATTGGTAACCGTTCTGATAATATAATATATATACTCCAGTTGGGATAAGTGAGTCTAAACGCACTTCATTATGGAGCAGTTTGGAAAGCTTAAAGGAAACATAGTAGGCCGTATTGAAATATAAATTATGTTTTTATGACGTCGTGGAAGAACGATATTTGAGAGAAATTACACAGAAACTATATAAAAAAGAAAAAAAAAACTGAATAAGTGGACTTGTCCGAATAAATCTTTACCAAAGAAGATTTAAGATCGTCAATTTTTATTTTGAAGCATTAAAGTAGAACACCAAATTTTTATTCATCAAGAAGTGAGGCTGTAATTTCTAAATTTCCTAGGTACAGAGCAACAGAAGAAGAAACAACAAAATATTATATAATAAAAAGGCAGTTAATTTTTTTGTTATAAAAATTAAATTTCTTCAAAATAAGTTACACTCATGAAAACAAATATTTAGGTGTGCTATACAAATGCAAATGGCTCATCAGGTAACCAGCTAATATTGAATACTGTAAATACACAATGGACAGCCAAAGTAAAAAGTAGCCAAAGTATGCTTGGAACCTTGGAACGAAATTTTCTCGTAGGAAAAAGAGCTGCACAAAACAAAGAAAACAAAAGATTGATGCAGCATATATTTATACCTATACCTATTTATATTATTTAAAAAAAGTACCTAAAGATAGATTTTTGACCGAGTTGGATGAAATAGCAGAAAGTAAAATACACCCACACACATAGACCCCGTTGCAAGAAGCCCTGTGAAGATACATATATATTTTCTCAACTAGTTGTACATTCCCGTTGGCTTGTTCGTATCAGTCCCCAGAGAAATGGCATGAGGACAAGCATGGCAAAGAGCGTTAAGCAGAAGGCAGCTGAGCACGCTAAAAATGCGCCAAATTTAAGCTATCCGGTTCATATTGAAAACAGCGCCGAAGCAAAGCACCAGGACTAGTGCAAGAGCAAGAAGAATAAGTACTGACAGTTGTAAGTGGTTGCATAACTATTTCGTTGCTATTTGTAAGCGACTGCTTGGCGACAAACCATCTTCCCGAGCATAGCAGTTGCGAGCGGCAATAAGGACGGCGCAATGAAAGTCAATAAAATGCTCAAAATTTCTGATTGGTGCAGCAAAGAAACACAATATGCAGGAATATTTACTGCAGTCTCTTAGGAAAAATGTGACAAAGTCAAAGGCGTAGCTAATTGCTAACCGCTTTTGCATTAACCACTCTATGCAAGTTAGCTAAAACTGCTGCTCTGACACTCTGAAGAACCTTTAAAGTGATACGACGTCTTAAAACTTGGCATATAGCAGTAATGAAGAATAAAAATCGTTGGTGTTTCCAAGCGCTCTCTTTAAAGGCAATACGTGATATTAGTCATCATCGTTTCGCCATTTCTCTGCTCGCTATCTTTGGACGATCCTCTCTTGCCAAAGAATGTACGTGTAAAATCAATAACAAAATTAGCGATTTGGATTTAATACAAGAGAATAAGCCAAGTCCTCTTTGAAGTGGCATAACTGAATGTCTACTCACTAGCACTTGTCGATTCGAAAATAGCTAATATAAGGAAAAATTTATTACTCACTAAAAAAAGAAAATTTCTAATATTTTTTGTAAATCTATAAGAAGCTATATAAATCTGTAAAAATATTATAAGAAGATTCACATGCTAGCCTGCTAGATATAAACGGAGCGGCTTTAAAGCCCCATCCGCAATTAAGGATATATGGATTATACGGATTTCAACCGTTTTTAAACATCCTCAAGTTTTTTGAAACAAATATTTCTATTTACATGTATTTCATTATTTGGCTTTAAGATGGCGCACACTTTATTTATTTACACTGAATGTAGAACATCTATGTGGGTCTACGATAGTGGTGGTTGCATAACTATTTCGTTGCTATTTGTAAGCGACTGCTTGGCGACAAACCATCTTCCCGAGCATAGCAGTTGCGAGCGGCAATAAGGACGGCGCAATGAAAGTCAATAAAATGCTCAAAATTTCTGATTGGTGCAGCAAAGAAACACAATATGCAGGAATATTTACTGCAGTCTCTTAGGAAAAATGTGACAAAGTCAAAGGCGTAGCTAATTGCTAACCGCTTTTGCATTAACCACTCTATGCAAGTTAGCTAAAACTGCTGCTCTGACACTCTGAAGAACCTTTAAAGTGATACGACGTCTTAAAATTTGGCATATAGCAGTAATGAAGAATAAAAATCGTTGGTGTTTCCAAGCGCTCTCTTTAATGGCAATACGTGATATTAGTCATCATCGTTTCGCCATTTCTCTGCTCGCTATCTTTGGACGATCCTCTCTTGCCAAAGAATGTATGTGTAAAATCAACAACAAAATTAGCGATTTGGATTTAATACAAGAGAATAAGCCAAGTCCTCTTTGAAGTGGCATAACTGAATGTCTACTCACTAGCACTTGTCGATTCGAAAATAGCTAATATAAGAAAAAATTTATTACTCACTAAAAAAAGAAAATTTCTAATATTTTTTGTAAATCCATAAGAAGCTATATAAATCTGTAAAAATATTATAAGAAGCTTCATATGCTAGCCTGCTAGATATAAACGGAGCGGCTTTAATGCCCCATCCGCAATTAAGGATATATGGATTATACGGATTTCAACCGTTTTTAAACATCCTCAAGTTTTTTGAAACAAATATTTCTATTTACATGTATTTCATTATGTAAGATGGCGCACACTTTATTTATTTACACTGAATGTAGAACATCTATGTGGGTCTACGAACACACAACAAGCATCAGTCATTATTACAATGCTGAATTCAATTCAACTTCTTTATATTAAATCCATTCCAACTCAAGTTTTTCGCTTAGCTGAAGTTCAGTTATTCAATTTGCACGCAGCGCTACTACACATTTATTTCAAATTATTTTACCCAGAAATATTCTACGCATTGTTTTTACATTTTATTTTTTGCAGCCGCAAGGCCAAAAACAAAGCAAACGGATGAGCGAAGTGGTGAAGAGAATGAGAGAGGTTCGTTAAGAGTGTCTGAATTTTTCAAGGATTTGGGTGAGAAGAATGGAATAGCATATGAGAACATCACCAAATTTAATTAAAATTTTTATACATATACATATTTTAAATTAAAATATGTTTAAATAAGTAATTTTAAAGATTTATTTTTGAGAATGAATTTGTTGCTTTTAATATTTCCATTAGTGTTGTTTAGAGTACGTTTTTCGAAATGTTTAGGATTTCCTAGAGGGGCGGCTATCAAACCAGCTGTCAAACTAAGCACATGTGTTTGACGTTTGTGCTCAACATATTTAGGCAAATTGCTATGTGATAACTTACCGTGGAACAAGGTTTAAAAATTTTGGAAATTTATTTTGAAAGTTCGTTCTGTAAAGAACACTTCGGTCTACCTGAGTTGAGGCCAATTTCCAATTTAAAATATCGGTAATTACGCAGTTTGCAGTATTTGGAGTGCAAACGATTTTGAAGAGACTCTCTGTGTTGAATGTTACTACCCTTTGCAGCTTGCAAGTCGAAAATATTATTGTTCCAAACTTTTTTTAAACTGAAGATAGAACGAACATTTTATTACTGGTGAGCACTTCTGGCAAGTTAGTCGCAACTGTTTGGTTCCCCACGTCAATATGAATTGTCTGAGTACTTAATGGTTCAACATGCTCTGTCAATGGGGGACGCCATAACTTCCTTATGACGAGATTTTGGTGATCGAATCATATTAAGAGATAGGTCCCTCAGTTGGTCTCTTAGGTCAAGGGGTTTAATTCTGCTAAATTTTTTTTTTATCGAAGTAATTTAACTCAACATTCATTTGCTTATAAGAAAATGTACGACCGACAAGTTGAAAACCAATATTCGGCACTTTATTGGGCTACAGAAAAAATGGTGAAAATTTTAACCTACGCAGGGATCTGCATAAAATAAGATCGAGGCAGTCATATACCCGAAATTCTTTTATACACAAAATATGAAACTATTGAATGCCAATATTGGAGAACTATGAATTCCAAGATATTGACACTCAATCTCGTTTTCTATTAAGTTTCAAATACCATAAGTTCAAAGAGTCACTTTCGCACGTAGATACCTTCTTGAAATCGTTTTGCATCCATTTTGTATCAAACTATCTGTTTCAAAGCTTTTTGTATACTCAAATAGAAGTTTAATAAATCCGGAAAGAGACAATTTCGATTTCTTGTTTCTCCTACCTAGAACAATTTGTCAAAGTTAGCCGTATTTTGAGGGATTCAGACTTTCCTAACCGCTTAATGACATATCAATAAATGTTTTCGTCGTATAAAAGTCACCAGTTTTAAAGCAATACACTACATTAGAGATATTGACGGGATATTTTCAGACATTTTCGAAAATTCGTCGTTAGAATTCACTTGCTGTGAGTCATAATATTTTGCAGAATATATTTCATAGTGGCTTATCAGTCCTATTTTCCTATATTAATTATACATTATGTTATGCATAAAAGAAGTAAGACTCCCTGTAATGATTAACTACCACAGAGAAATTGATTATATCTACATTAGCTCTTCGCAGCAAAATTTTCTTCTCCTCTTCTTCTTCTTTGTCTTCTTTTTTTTCTCTCTGAACGGAAAATATCTATGTATATAACAACTATCAGGTTGATAGAATACTGTTTCTGTCTTAAATGCTTTGGTGTTAGTGCTTTCAGTTAGCTACCTTTCCTCTCATCCTTCCTATGGTTTGGATTGAATTTCACAAACTAAAAACCAGAGCAGTCATAAAATTTTTTTTGCATTTAATGAAGCATTTCTCTCTCATTTTCCTGAGTTATGTAATTTTCGCTTGTAGTCATCAATTCCAATTTATTTTTGCCGTAAGTCAATATCCTTAAGTTATTTGATTTCTACCTTTTCCAAGAATAATTTCCTCAATTAACTGCGAAAGCAAAATAAAATTATAAATCCCATGATTCTCTAATTTCCGGGTTCACGAGCAATCATTCATTTTTCAGACTTCTTCAGACTTCAGGCTCAGTGTCGCCAGCCAGCGCGCCTTTTATGCCGAAGCCTGCACAAATCTTACTGAGCTTTTTCTCTTTTATGTACATTTTCTAAAAAAAGGAATAAAAATTATGAAAAAATTTACCAGCGTATTTGAAAGCAAACAGTTTGTACTTTTTTAGTACAGTTATTTATTCAGTTGCCATAGGTCGTTGCGCCGTGCTTTCGAAGAATTTAATTTTTTCCACCATATACCCTGGCTACGGCCGCCCACTGGGTCATCATTAGTGGTCGTAAGCACCTTCCAGTACACAAAAAATACTACACTTGTGTGTGTGTTTCTGTGTGTTCAGCAAAAGGTTACAAATCCCATTGGCGTTATGACTTTAGTGGCTCACTGCCTTATTGCCACATTGCCATACTTGGGCTGATCAGTAGCTCAACAGCGCTATGCTTAGCATTTATAAGCAGCTGCTGTTGCGCATAGCCACCAAGGAGACAGTAGCAATGAAAATTCCTTTCCATACATCCAGCACCATCACCACCACCATAAGCTACTCTCATACTCATACACATAAATGCAAACACATATTTCACTCTGCATGCGCCATTATTTGTTGTCACTGACCTGTGGCCGTTCTTCGCATGCAAAGAGAAAGTTATAAGTAGGAAATGGAAAAATTTCATAAAATAAAAAATGTTTCCTACAAAAATGGAAATCCAAGAATTGCAAAAAATTACATTTTTAAGTAGTTGTTGGGAGTTCTGGATATGACGGAAGCGCAAATAATTCATCTTCATATTTTCTGTCATATTTCGGCAGCGCTTAATATTCTCTACATTTTTCTTTATTCTCTTTTTATAGTAACTTATGTGTAAAAGCATTGAATGCCATTGGCAAAGCAAGATACCAAGTACGATAACTTCTTTTTAAGGGGTTAAGCCAGTTTAGGCTACTAAAAAAGTCCCAATTTTGATAATTTATTCTGGGTGTAAGGAAAAAGATATCCAATTTATATCTTTCAATTTTCCCAAGCATGTATTTGAGTATGAAAAAAATTTTTTATAAATATTTTGGTTAGATAATTTTTTCCAAGATGGCATCTACGCACGACGGGCACGAACTCGTGCCATCTGAAACAAAATAAACAACGGTATCGCAAACTATATAAGATTTAATAATACATATGTGCTATATGTTTTTAGTTTTACATAAATTCTTCGCAAAATGGCGTAGTTGTAAAAGAAGAAAACATTTTTGATCGAAAAGATGAGTACCAATTTGTTTACTACAAAAGTTGCAATAATAACAAAAGAATCGTATTTTGTTTACTACATACGTGGAATATTTTTGCAAAGCCGAAGTCAAAATTTCAAGAGGTTATCTGGCATAGTCTTCGATTACTATCGGCACCCGATTTTAAAACTACAGCATCGATAAAAATGCCTTTTAAGTTTTACATGCCGAAGCTGACTGAGCTAAATGCTTCGACACTGCAGCGGATTGGTGAGGAAAACATTTTTTTCACTATACTACGCATTGAATAATATTTTGAGGACCCTAAAGTGAACATCAAGCCATTGAAAGGTTAAAATCTTTGAAAATTCAAGGTTGGGCTTACACTTAATATAAACGCTGAGTAGCTTAGCTTAGCTTAAAGCTCTTGCGACTGTGCCGAAAGAACGGTCTTTTTGAAGCCATATAACCACTATAGTTTAGTCGCTTGTATGGTCAAAGCTCTTAGCTACTTTATTTCCATTTCCACTAGTTCACTCAGGAGTCTGAGTATCCAGACGTGGACAGACCTCACCATATCTCTCAGAATTTACCGCGAGCCAAGAAGATCTTGCCAAACTCACCTGAGGCTTTGCTTTACACTACTTAAGCGCAAGAAGACATAGTCCTTAAATATTTGTAATGGTTCTCTGGAGTTCGTGCACTGTATCTTCTAAGGAATTGTGGTTATTCATTGGAATTTCGTGATGTGTCCCAAGCAGGTAACATAATCTCGAGGCATAAGACACTTGCTGTCAGCTTAGCCTCCATGTGGACAATACTTGAACACAATTCCTTAAGTAGGCCGTTAAATCTCTAGCCGGTTTTGGTTTCAAAATGGTTTTCCAGGCAAGAGGCAAGATTAAGTAAAACTTTACATCCGTAGCTGCGCAGAATAAGAGCAATGTTGCTCTATTAAACTTTAGAAATTCAAGTAAATAACTTCGGTTTGTTAGAAGGAAAGATATTGAGGTTTTGCAATAAAAGTAGCTTTGGACTTTTTGCTCCGCTTACTCCTTTCCTTCTAAGATTGTTATCTATGCCTGCACGTTTTGAATTTTTATGCTCTGCGAACATGTTGCACCGAGTATAATACAGCTGTTAGCCTAACGGTTAAGATATAGAGTTATATAATCTATATATAAATGGTCAGATCAAATCTTAAATGTCGAGACGAGTTGATCCATTGATAGTTGATAATTTGGTGAAACTCGGCTACTTGGTGTTCTGAGGAGGTTGGTATTGCAGATGGTGAAAAATCAGACTATTACCACGCCCACAAAATACTGTTAAGCGAAAGGCTAGGAAGTGCTGCAAAAGCTATAAAGCTACAAAACTCAAAATTGATAGCGAGGAAAACAGTTGAGAGAGGTATTCCTACTTCAACAATGTTTTAAAAGTAGGCTTAGCAACGCCCCCTAATATTTTTTTTTTGTATATAACTCGCAAACGACTGAACCTATAACAATCAAACTGTCTGAAAACATTTTTCCCTCTCTCAATCATCTCAATCTCAATTCATTAGCGGCATGGACATGTGCGAAATCGAATAATTACCACGCCCACTCCCCGTAACCGTATAAAGGTCAAGTTGAAAACTGCAAAAAGTGCAAGTGTGAATTGTTTAACATAAATTTTTACCTACATCTGAAAATATTTCTCTGCCTTTGAGCAAATTGCGAGAACATACTCGTAAAACGTTCGGTTGCAGTCGAACTCAGTTCTTCCTTAACGGTCTAACAATAAAAAAGAAGGTTTCTTTTGTATATATTTACTTTTATTAAAGTCTATCAAACCGCTTTGACACAATTTTCACTTTCATTCACTAAAATTACCCGTTTTTTTTGTGAATACATTTTATCAGATTTTTATTTCTTTACATTTTATTCTCTTCACTTGCTCACTCATTTCCATTCATAGCATTTAATAGTCTGTCGAAGATCTCACACAGTCGCAATTGTGCCGCTGACATTTTACTTTTCTACAGACACATATAAACGTTCCAACCGCTGCGGGTTGACTGTTGCGAAAGCCACCAGCCACAAGCAGGCATGCAACCAACAACAAATGCAAACATACTCAAACACCGGCGTATATAAATGTATTTATATAATGAAATGCAGCTAATATTTGTTCACATTTTCAAATCTGCTTGCACAAAAACAAAAGCGACTCAAGTGGCTATGTTTTGAGCACGAAATGAGAAGGGAGAGAGATGTATAAAACTAGGTAGATGTGTAGGCGCTGAGGTGCGATAAGCCAAGGGAGTGCAGGCATGGCAAGCTTGTGGGTGCAATGGAGATCAAATGCTCGCTTGTGTGACAATAAGAACTGGGTCAACACTGCTGCATTGTTGGTGTAATAAAAATCTGTAATTTACACACACACACACACACACACAGTCATTTGTATGCTGTGCTGTTGTTCGAAAGAAATGAGTTTTAAAAGCCACCTACAATATTTATAGTTGACTTTATAGCCGTAAGGCTGTCGTGCCAATTTAGTAGCTTAGCATTTGCGGAAAGAGCGAAAAGCTGCCAGGGAGCTACTATAAATATATGCCAATCGCTGTATGTCTACAAAGCGTTCAAGCTTTTCGTATCAGCTGGTTAGGCGGTTCCTAAATAAATTGGTGACTATTTTTTAACGACGGAAGCCGGAAGTGGAGTTAAGCAAAGGCTCGTCGTTATTGCGAAGTATTTGTTTGTGGTTTGCCTACTTAAATTGTGGTTCTAGTAAAGAGATGTCACCAGATTTCACCAAATATTGGCAAATTAAGTAGGTTGAGAGGTTGTCTGGTACAATTTTGTTTGTAATAGACTATTCAACTGGGTTGCTTGATTCTGAAATCACTTCAACCGTTGGCTTTTGAACTTCGGTCTAGGTACAAGCACTGATTTTACCTCGTAGAAAGGTATGTGGTGGAGGTGTCTATTTAAAATCGTAATTTCTTCACTTCGATCGATTTTTTCTCAGTTTCACTATTGAATTTTTAAACTGAAGTTCTTATCTTATTTGTGGAATACGCTTTATTATAGTTCGACAAAAGTAGCACCTTATGCATTTTGAACCGCAGCTATTTACTGCCGGTAAGCTTTTAATACACTCAGATGGAACTACTGAAAATAGCAAATCTTGTAGCAGAAGAGAACTTATCAAGTGAAAGTTAGTCGAGAGGTGAAAGCTCATCCCGCAACGTTGGCGTAGCACAAGCTTATATAAAGCTTTCAGTCTATTAGACCGGTCACTAATATCACAGGGTTAAGATAGAACCACTGAAAGTGGTACAAAATACATACTATTCGAATATATCAACTCTTGTAACAAAAAAGAGCTGTTACCAATCGAAAGTTAGTCGAAAAGTGAAAGCTCATCATGCAACGTTGGGGTCTGTTAGATCGTTCGTCAGTATTAAAGGTTTAATGACTTTCAAGTAGTGCTTATTTCTTCGCAGTTCAGCCGGATACTTATTTTCATTAACACTTTTACTAATTATTAGGAGGATATACTAGGAGGAGGAATACTATTATGAACTTTTTCAAAGTGCGAAATACGCCTGGTACCTTAAAATACCTACTAGAAAAATATACTTCTTAATTTCGGTTTTGAATCGGTCGGAAATTTCATTCACAAATAGTGCTCATTGCAAACTTTTATACACGGCATAAATTTCATAATTACAAAAGCGCAATTCGAAATTGATTTTACTTAACTGCTTTGAGGTCACAAGATAACTACGGCTTGGGTAGCGTTAAATACACATTTAAGTAAACACATCTATTACTATAAATGTGTGTGGCGGAACTATTACCAACTGGCCCACCAGTGAGCGAATATGCCAATAAATTGCAATTCTTAAAACCCACTAAAGCGACTCACAGTCATTGCACTTTCGTAACCACAAATAGCGCCATGAATTGCCAGCGTCGCCGGCGGAAATGCAAAAACACCAACGAGACCGCAAAAATTGCAATAACTACCCTGCAATAGCTCCCGCCACAGCCACAGCGCTGGTGCCACGACATCAAAGCCAGTGAAGCAGTTCACCAAAGAGTTAAATAAACGTCAAATAATTAACTCGTCTTAATATGCCGCCACGAACTGCAAGCAGCAGGCAACGGTTTCTTTTATGCTGGCGTATAGCCGTCATGTAACCGAAGTATGGACGACGATTTCACGATTCGCCGCAAGATTTCAAATAAGACCAAGCAGTGCTGAGAAAGTAGGGACATAGTAATGGTTGCTTTTTTTTTAGTGTCATTCAGAGAGGTTGCAAAGGAATATGGAAGCAGTTTGCATAAGTTGCGACAAGCTTGCAATTTCTGAAGGTAAAAAACTGGAAAAGAAAAATATTGTGCAGCCCGTAATAGAATCATTAGAGGTACATAGGTTTGCTTCAGCAATTTCTTGCCATTATTTCTTAGAACGATGATTTTTCTATTTTTTTAGAGGTAAATAATAAGATCGGAAAAATATTTTGGATTCCAGCGGTATATATATGAACTTCGGCTTGTATATTTGGAGAATCTTTCATATTTCTCACAGGATGCTTGCATGATGATCCTTCTGAAGATGAGTCAGCAGAGGTATTATCTTTGGTCTTAGTTTGGGCTTATTATATTTCTTTGACCCATGGCCCTGAGCTTAATATTGAGCTTAAGACACCGGAATACATATTTTAAGGATACGTTGCCTCAGCTTCAAATATGCAATTGATATCTGAACTCGCTCATATTCTTAAGGCACTTTAGATTCTCTGATTTAACATATGTCTCTATTAATAAGATTCCAATACCAAGTAGCCTTGCACGTAGCAAAGGATTCGTTAAATGCTTTCTAACTAAATTTGCGAAATTTTGATGTATTATTATCATTTAATAGAATCCAACTACTTCTAAAACACTTTTAAGTTTAGTTCTTTGAAATTTTGTAAACTTTTATTTATTAAGAATGAACCGACATAGTAAATATATTATATAAAATTTCAATAATCAATGGAGAACTCTAGCCATGATTTGTTGGGCGAGCGAAATAGTAGACTGTTGTTCCACGCCTAAAAGTCGGCAACTGTAAGGTATTTCAAGTGCTTGAAAACAATTTTTTTTAAGAGAATTGCTGTCTTTTTGTTTTTGTTTTTAAATTTAAAGTCGATTTAAAGCAACAAAGTGTCTTAGCACAGTGCATGCTATATATATTTGCATCGATTTAATTTATGTGTCACAAAAATAACGCTCAAAATTCCCTTTTCATTGGCCGTAAATTCTATCAACTGACTGCCATAAATTCGTTTATTGCCACATCAAATCCGCTAACTAAACACAAATGCTGCCACTCAATGGCCGAATGGGGTGCATCACCAATATCACCGCCGTCACCACCGCCGACACCACCGCGACCAACACCAACAATCAACAGTGTAAATGAGTAATTTTAAATTTACAGCAGCAACTATTCGACAATTTGACCCGCGCCAGCGCCTGACCGCTTGATCACCGCGCAGCGCTCGAACCACTTTGGCACGCTTCGCCAGCCGAGAGTTCTCTCTCTCTTTCTCTCCCTCTGCGGATGTCTTCAGTCCTTGCTGCTGCAGTTGATGAATAAATATGATTTACATACTTTAAGTTTGCGGATTTTATGTATTATATTAACTATAAGGCAAGCACTTTTTTAAGCGTTCTGGGTTTTACACACTCTTTCTACACCTCTCTTCTGCTCTCATTTGCTTGCTGTGCTTACTAAACGCCGCCTAAACTTTTAGCATCCGCTTTTAAACATTGACCCTGGTTGGGTTTATGCGCTCAACAGTTTTTATTGTTTTCACTCTTGCTACTACACTTGTTGTTTTAGTTGTCGTTGTTGTTGGTTGCTGTTGGTTGCTGTTGGGCTTGCGGTCGTCCTGTGGTTATGTACTCTGACGCTTAAGCAGTTTGAGTGCATTGTTGAAATTAGTTTCGGTTTTCGTTAGCTGGTGGTTGTTAGCGGTGCAAATGGTGTTTGCATACATACATACACACATACACACATACAGGCATGCATAGCCGAGCGGTGTCCCAATCGACCGTCTTTTGTCCCCAGCTGTTGGCGTGTATTATGAATAGCAAACAGCTGGGGTGAATTGGTTTATCCAAAATGCTCTACATGTGCACATGTATGTATTTGATGTGCATGTGTATGTGTGTGTGTGCACGAGCATTTCATACAGCTTCTGAATTTTAAGTATTTATTAACTCAAAAGTGCTGAGCTTCTGGCATGACTTACTCGCTTCTTCAGCTTTCAACTAAATTCATCTCAGTTTTTGTGTCTGTCACAGCAGCTGTTTTTGTACTTAGTATAATGACACAGCAGTTGGTATAGCGGCCACCTGTGTTGGTGTGCTTGTGTTAGTCTGATGTTTGGTTTATTCAACGGGTATTTCAATTTATTGCTTCACTTCATATTTTTTGAAGCGACATTTACTCGGGTCACATGTTGTGCTGTCTCATATATGCGTGTATGTGTGTGGTTGTGTGTGTGCTAGCAGCACTTTCTTAATAAAAGCTATTAAAATTTCAACCTTCAATGATTATAGTGAGGTTTCGGGTAATTGAATTTGTTATTTATGAACCCATTTATGCAGGTCTTTAATGTCTTAACTTACCGCAAAACTTTGCGACGTAATAATATTAGCAATGTGATATTTAATAGACATTGATTTTTTCACAAGTTTGCTTTTAGTGGGTTAATATGGATGTGTGGGTCCTCTAAAATCACACAAGCTCGGGTTTGTAGCTTGGGTTTGAACTTAACAAATGAAATTATTTAATAAACTTGTATGAAAGTTTCAGGGAACGAGCTATTTCGACGGAGTCGGACCACAGGGAGAAGAGTTTTAGAGGAATGGGTTTCACCGAGCATGAAAAGAGGTGATTAGTGGTAGGTGGCGACGCTTTGTATACAAGACATAATGTCGTAGTCAATTTTAGATAAGTTAGAAGTAGAAGATACTAGAGTATCAAGAACGAAGTTGCATTGGGATCACTCTGGTTCATGTGAAAACTGAACATTTGTTCTGCTATGGCTGGTGGTTTGACTTCAAACATGCCATAGCACCTGCCTAAAGTTTGTTCTATTTGAAGTTTGTTCTGTTAAATATTGAATATCGGCGATGTATTGCATAATTGACCTCTTAATGTTGCCTTGAGACGGTTCCGCTCCAAGCACGTGACTGTAGGAGTGATTTCCGCAAACGCAGTTTGTTGGAGAAGAGCTCGATGTGCTTTTTAACAGGAAGCTACTTAACTCTTGCAGATGGTAAGTTAAACTACACATTAAAAATATTTTTTTTTTTTGTATGAAAATAAATTTTATTTTAAATAAAACACTGAAGTTGACACTGTATGTATGTGTATCAAAATGAATTTAAGAAGCATACCTGAAAGCACATTTTTCATAGGGATGCCATCTTTCTAAATTTTCTTCCGAGGTAAAAAAATAAATGGAAAAGTAGTTTATGAGCGCATCCAACTAAACAAATTTAGAAAGTATTGCAATCAAAGATATTGTTGAGAGGTATTCCCGCTTGTTTGAAAAAAGCGTTTTTAATGAAATGGATAAGTGAAATTCAATAATGCTTTAAAATATTGGAAAAGTGATATTTAACCACGCCCAATTGAAGAAATCAAAAAAAAATGTTGTTAGAAATATTTTTAGAAAGGGCTGCCACCGATTTGAATAATTGAATGCCAACAAATCGTTAAGTAAATTTCGGTAATGCAATATTTTCACCATACTCATGATATTTGCGATATTTTTAGTGTATATGAAAATATTTTCAACAAGATTTGTAACTAAATACTGTTCTTCCTTTACAGGTATGTAATTAAATGCGCATAACCAGTACTTCCGCCTGACTTACGTATGTATGTAAGTAATATTAATTTGTTTACTGGTACTTACAGCGAAATGCACTTATAATTTTTTTAATATCTATATATTAATAAGTCGAATATGTATTTTTATTTAATTAAGATTTACTTCAGTCATCAAGATACTAAAATATTCACTTCGACTTGCATTACAGCAAAACCATTCTTTACTTCACCCCTGAACTCTGCAAACTTTTGCTTAAATAATATTTGAAAGGAAAAATATATGCACATATATATGTATAAAAATGGCGATATATGCGCATTTTGTTGAAATGAAAAATTAAGTGTCTGTAACATTGCATTGATGACAACCCATTGTGTAAATTTTCAGTAGCGGTTTTATGCTCGAACTCGACGAAACATCGGCTGAAGTTAACCTAGTAAGGTAACCTAGTAAGGAATTAAAAACTGCTAGTAAAAGTAAAGGAACCTAGTAAGAAAATTGAAAACTATAAATATTTCCTTAGCTGTATTAAATGTGCAACTGTTTCTACGACTGGATTGTTCCTACCCTCTTTCTACGTAAAAAAATTTAATCTAGTTTTCAAATCTTCAAATCCTGTTTTAGCAATTACAAAGGTGATTTATTTATATGTATCTACCGAATATCACATGGACATCTAAGAATTTAGACTAAGATTTTTAAGTTGAATAAAGTGGAGTAGCTTGGTTACCCTGATTCTTTACATTATTAATGTGCTTTTGGTAAGGACACCCCGACGTACCTCAATCCATTTTTAGGCAACACAAAATTTTTTCATACAAGGTATATTCATTCCCGAGTTATAATATTCAATTCAACGCACACGAAAAAATTCTTGCATAAAAAAACAAAAGTAAGATGCAATTTATGCTAACAAGTCTTCAAATCTGACGGTATTTCGTAGACTAGGACGTTTCATAACTTTTCATCAAATGTGTGTGTACAAGCATACAATTAATGGCAAGCGAAGTAGAGGCGCTGCATGAGTTCGCTGGCTTAAATGTCGACACCCCCAACAAATTTGAAAGCAGCGCGCTATAAATTAGCTGCTTTATACACAGTACCTGTAAAACTATGTAGCAGCAGTTTGATATGTGCGCAAATATGTAGATATATCACAGTAGCTGCTTGCGATACAAAAAGTTTTGATGAGTGCTGTAAATCGTATGCGGAAACTTGCACCAATGCAAGAATTGAGACCGCAAAATTTCGCGTAACTATTACACGAATTGTGTATGTTTATGTATGTGTGTGCATGTACGCTAACTTAGTACAAGTATAACTCAACTGAGTTAAGAGTATATAGAATGAAGTTGCTGGTATTTGCCTGATAATAAGTTAATTAAATTTGGTTTCTTTTGCTCAAGCGCGCACACGCGAAGTTAAAATGTGTAATGAAGATACATAACGAGCTAAATTTGATTATGATTTACATGACTTGTTTTTCATTTAAAGCAATAAATCACTGTTATGTGATTTTTTGACTCAAAAGCAATTAAAAAATTTGCAAGCTTCCAAGCCTCCAAGTCTTCAAATTCCTTGAACAGACTACACACAGCTTACACAAGCACATGTGCACAGAAAGCGGCGTACAGTACAGTTAACTTAAGTGCATGCGTTAAAGCACAATTATTGGCACACATAAACACACATACACATACATATTTAGCATATTTGCCTGCACCTACATTTGTGCCGCCACGTCGTATGAGTAACTTTTAATTAATGGTGATTTATTACGTAAAATGCAAATACGCGCGCACACCGTAGCATACATAACATGTATGAGTGTGTGTGTGTGTGTGTGTGTGTGTGTGCTATTGTGCAGTCATGTAGAACACATAAAACAGTCTCATAAGTTTTGACTCCTCGCCGATATGCCGATATTTTGTAATGAATCCCTGAGAATACCTTCGTAAATAAACAGATTGTGCAATTCGCTTGTTACCGTTGTCACGACACGCATAGTGCTCTCTTGCGTAGGTGTGGGTAATGAATGCGTCTGTCATGTAACATGTATGATTAAGTGTTTTTCTATGTTGTGACGGCGACAAGCGCGAAAACTTATGTAGAAAATTACCATGTTTATGGCAATAATTAATGGCACTTGAGTGCAAAATTTATGTGTGCTGATTATTGAAAAGCCAGATATTTCGAATTTCCACCAAAATTCCATTTATGCCAAAAATATGTTGAAAATATTTGCACGAGTTCATATATTTATGTGTAAAATTTCTATTGAGTTAATGTCAGTATGGATTGCATGTAAAGGTGACTGACTAAACTTGTAAACATAATGTTTGATCAATACTTCTTTTTCACGTATGTATTGTACTTACATAATATCTCACTGCAAAAGTTTACTCCGTAATTTTCACTGCTAAAATAGGTACTTTTTTTGATTCGGTGGCTTATGCTGCTTTCGTTTTGTAGGTTGTTTATTAGAGGTGCGAGGACATGAAGTATCCATAAAGATTAAGGAACCCTCATTTTACTGACAGTGGTGATTTATTACACATCTGGGATATTCCTTCATGCTCTCTCTAAATCTTTACCGACGATATCGATCCGTAACAATGTCTCTCAATACTTCTTCTACCCTGAAAATTCTTTGATTATCTATCCACATGCAACGACTCAAAAGTTTTATTCACAAAGACTTTCGTAATTCGAAAACTTCTTTAAATCTGCGTTTTAATCAGGGTTAAAACGATCTCGCAGTCATACAGGTGCTGGTGATCCAAAGCCAATGAAATTGGAGAAAAGGTGAATTTTCTTGTGAACTCGTGAGCCTTGCAGTTTCCAGCAACACGCAAACGCGGCTGATAAAGAAGCATTTTGATGATATTGATAGTTAGGTCAAACACTTCTTGGCTAGCCTTGAGCATACATCAGCAAGCTAAAGTGATTCGATAGCTTAAAACCATGTTTGACGGAGTGATCCTTAGAGCGAACGATGTGTTTTACGTGGCTAGCTGCTGTTTGTAGAGCCTAACTCCATGGTGTTCAAAGACCCAACGGATCAATATAATGCGTTGATCAGCGCCCCGTCAGGAATAGCTTTTTGCTAAAACCAATCGGAACTTATTGACATTGTAGAAATGGACACAATAACCACCTTGGTAGGGCTTGAGGCCCACCTAAAACCTCTGCGGTACTTTGGGTCCGACACCACCCGGTTGCAATGCAAAACCTGCATCATCCAACAGCTCTACTCGCATTCGGGTATTAAACCACAGCCACCACGATACTTCCGAAGGGCCTACCACAATGAGCAGGCTGGAGCGAACTGTTCCTGGGTCCTGCTTCCCGTGGTACCAGATTAAAGTCTCCGGTCAGACCTCGTAGCCGGGATTACTTCCAGTAGTGCCACCCATTCCACTCCGACTGGTGGTATTTGTTGCTTGAACTCAAATGCCTCTTTAAGTGTGTGCATAATACACTTAAAGTGTTCACTACAGTTCACTAAGAACTAAGTGCAAACACAGTTCAAGCTAAGTACTACTGGACTATTTCTGACATGGCTAAACCTATTTTTAGAGCAAAGTCTATTTAAAATGCAGTGCATTTCATGAATTTTAGTCGCCTTTTACGACAGGCATGCCTTACCGCGGGTTATTCTTATCCCCCGACCCGCAGGGGGACTGAGGCTTCTTACAGACGGCTTTCTCTCTAACCTTACCACGGAACTTCGATCAGTGCGAGAAAAGAAGAAGATTACTTCGCCTCTTCTCCAACGATTTCATTCCGCCCACATATCCCTCGCCGGTATGTGTGCTAAGAAGGAGCCACCAAGAGTAGGCGATGCAGCAGCGGCGCAGTAAGCGACGCAGAGGACCAAGATTTCAAGTACGCAGTCGTAGTTACGGAAGAATTTAAAACGTCTTTGCTTGAAACCCTTCATGTACCCAGCTTGCCTGATTCAGATAGCAACCTTCGCAGCAATGCACCTTTGAGCTATGTCCACCGGTGCTATTTGTGGAATGACATAGAGTACATTTGTTGGTGTTATCCATAATACACCACAAATGAAAATTAGAGCTTGAACACGTTTCAGCTCTTTAATGAGGGTATTTTTGCTAAGTGATCTTCATCAGACAAAAACTCTATAAAACAATATTGGCTTGATTATTGGTTTCACAGTGACCTTTGGTGAGAGTATCCAATAAAAAGCAACCAATGCCTTACTTACCTTACTCTCTTCTCTACGTTTGGCTACCTAGAGAGCTTTCTGTTCAGGATAAGCACCAGGATCATGTCAACAGATTGAAGGCGAGAGCCTCCCAGTGAGGAGAGAGGCACATTTGGAATTTTATAACTCGTCGACATAGATTATCCCCCTACAGCCCAATTCTTACAATCCTTTCAATAGGCCATTTACCGCTAAGATTCAGATCAGGTATGGATAAATCACCCTGAGGCATGTCTCTATTAAATGCGGAATACATTTGGCGTTATATTTCTTAACAGTTGTAATTGGTTGTAATGTTTTAGGAAGGTGGTAACACAGTCAATAAAAAAATGGGCTCATTTCCTTTGCGCTTACCACTTCTTTTAATTTACATAAATATGTTGCCAACATTTAACATATATTTTATTCAGATGTAAGAAAGTATAACTATAGCATCACTTAAAATTAAATATTATATAACATGTGAAAATAATGAAAATGAACTTTTACTAGAAATAACATACTAAGGTAGTATGAAAAAGCTACTCTAATGTGTTCGGGCTTGTCTTCAAATTTAAATCAACTTTTCCGTTTGTCTCTAAGGCGATTAGCAAATTACCGCTCATTTACAATACTTAGCACAACTGGCAAATAACCGGAAATATTTAATACAATTTTAATACCATTGAAATACGCAAGGCGCCCACGCGCCGCCACCGCCGCCACCGCCGCTCCATAAGTTGCGTAATTATTTTGAAGAAAATCGATATTCGTGCCAAAAACTTTTCGCCAACAATCGAACAATTATCAGCGTGCCACTTGAATGCGCCGACTTGAGCGCACACCGAAATTCACGGAAAATTACAACTTCAATTCAATTATGCACTAATTGTTTGATGTCCTCGAAGCGGTCCTCCTTCATCGCTTGTTTGGCCCTTGTAGCATTGCTATGCTCTTCACGCTCTTCATGCTCTTCATGCTCTTGCTCACACATTCAACAAACGGCAGACACTTAAAGCCAATTCACTACACTCGTGACGATTGTAGCAATTTATAAGGAATTAATTTAAATTGAATTTTCGTTATCGTGAATTTGACTTGACAGTTCAGCTGCCTGCATAGAAAAAGCACAAGATGGAAGCGAGGGATTCAAGTGAGATTTTGTGTGTCGCAGGAAATTCTATGAGACATAAGGAATGCCTTTAAGTAGTTGTGCCTGTATGTGTTTGCGGAGAGTGTGTGAGGGTTGTGTGTTTACTTGTGTCTTTTATAAAATTCAATAGAACTGCGATTCGACGGCGAGTAAATGTTTTATACTGAGCAGCCTCACCGTAGAATTAAGGGGTAAATAGGACTGACGGTTCAATCATTTTTTTTTTTTTGTTTTCTTTTTTATAGATTTTTTGTAAAACTACTGAGAAATATGTTTTCAAAATCTCCTTCAGACCCCCGGCCTTCTCAAAACGACTTTTTGTGAACTTGAATACGTGCTGTCTTGAAACTTTTTCAAAGAAACAGTTTTGAAAGTTGGCAGTTAGTTTCTTCATAGTATTGTGCTCTATATGAAGCTGAAATCGGAATATTATCTTTGCTTAAAACGAGTTTTTTTTGAACAAAAAGGTGATAGAATTAACAAAAGATCACGAGATTTTTGGTGAACTTGAAAAAATGAAATTTTTTAATGTTTTGAGAGCATTTAAGTTGATACAGAAGAGAGATAGAATGCTGAGAAAGTGCTGAGTCTATTTGGGAGCTGTAATATATGAGGTCGCTAATCCTTGATGATAAAAAATATTCAAGGTGTTTTCAAAGAAATTAAAAAAAAAAAATATTGTATTTACTTAAATAAATATCTGAAATATTCCAAAGTTACAATAAATTAAATTAATTTTTCATGCCAAAAAAAGAAATCATGAACATCTTGAGTACCATAACGACCATTGTAAGCAACAACTACAGTGACATTTTCAAACGCTGAAATTCCGAGCCACTCTCCTATGTGCTCACAATGCTTGAAATGTTATCAGACGCCAAGACGAGTTGGCACTACTGACAGTCGGACTATTAAGTAAATACTCGCATGTTGTCACTATGATAGCCGTAGCGTCACTGAGTCAACAAAAGCAGGCAAGCCGACCATATCGAGCATTATGGACTTGCAGCCATTTACATTACATATTTACACATAACTCGAATTCAATTCTGCGGACTGCATCACAATCGCATTGGCATCAAATTTCATTATGTTGCATGACTCGTTGCTTTATGGGTGTGCAGCCTTAAAGCTTTTTTGAAGTTGCTGTCACAATTGTAGTTGCCACCGGCGCCGGTTGAGCTCCAACAATTGGCACAATGACCGAATGATAATCGAGGAGGAGTGAAATTGATTGGGTAATCACTTACTATATCTACAGGCAAATGCACTCAGTTCACAGATAGAACGTACTAGTTTAGTATACGCATGTGAGCGTATACTACTCCTACTTGTTTGTGTTTGTGTGTGTGCGCGCTTTGGTAGGTAATGCCAATTCATTTTAGCTACTAATTTACATTAATTACACGCATACACTATGCATATGTATATATGTACAGGTGGAGGTATTTTCCAGCAACACATACATACAGTCATGTAAAACTATATTTGCACACACACATACACACAATTGTAAGTCAGTGTCAATTGGCACTTAATGTCTCCGCGCAGTATTTTTCCAGTTGGCTGGCAGCCAATTGCGCTCATTGTCCCTCGAATCACCAGTCAAGTTTTGATTGCTCGTAGTTCAGTCACTCCTTCGTCCATTATTTGTGCTAATAAAATTATTATTGATGACTGCGATTGCAGTTGCGTGCCAACACGACAATGTACTCAATAAAAAAGCATAATTGTCCCTTTGTGTAATTCACTGCGGCTATTGTTGTGGCTTTTGGTGTGTGGCAAAGTGAAAGGGATCGATGTGTTTTCAATTGAGGCATTTGAAAATACAATTTTGTTTTAGTTTAGTAAAACTTTGCAAAAAAAAATAAATTTATTCGGGTTAAGCGATTGCAAACATTTTTCCAAATAATTCTTATATTTTACCGAGCTTTAGTTGCAAAAATATTTCTTTTCACCGGTTGTTGCTTCATCAGCGAACTCATAAGGGGGTATTCTAGTCTATATGCCGAAATTTCTGGCATTTTTTGAAGCACGAAAAAAAAACTGCACTGTATTAAATGTTTATTGTGTTTTTTTCTGTTTTTTTTTTACTAATATTTCAAGAGTTTACGAGAAAAATGTCAAAGAAAAAAATTTTAATTCCACAATTTTCCACATTGTTGAAATAGCAGGCGATAAGGGCGTGTTCATCTTGTTGCGACTTTCACCTTTTTGATCTTTTGCAAATAGTAAGTTTCCACCTTAGTTACTCGAAAAAGAATTCTCACAAAACGAAGTCTACTTAAATAAATATCAATATTTTTTCAATCACATTTTTAACTTTTCCAAATTTTTAAAATTATTACAACTTAAAAATGTTAAGATATCGCTTCTTGGCACAAAAGGATATATACAGAAAATTGGCATTAAATTTCAAGTAAATCGGTTGATTGGAAGTCTTTTTAATAAAATGCGACTACATAGCATCTGATTTTGACATAATTTTGCTGGATTAATATGACAGCGGTGTAAATGGTGCACATTTTTTACTAAGGCCAGTCACTTATAATTGCAGTCCTTTATAAAAAGTACCAGCTTCCCAAAATCTCCAAGACTGAAAACTAGTGAAGATAGCGTCACTCTTGGCTATGATCACATATGTACATATATGCATAATATATATACTATATATTGGGTTGTTCGGAAAGTAATTTCGTTTTTTTTGGGGAACATGAAAGACAGTTTTCGTATAATGAATAAATATTTTATTAAATTATATGTTGGCCATTCTGGTCCAACACCTTTTGCCATCTTTCTGGCAGTAACATAATTCCCCTCTCATAAAAGTTTTGGTCCTTGCTGGCAAAAAACTCGTCCAGGTGGTTTTTGACATCTTCATTTGAGGTAAAGGTTTTGCCATCCAAAAAATTTTGCAGGGACCGGAACAAATAGTAGTCGGAAGGCGCCAGATCTGGAGAATATGGTGGATGTTGCAGTACGTCCCATTCAAGCTGTAAAAGTTTTTGGCGAGTGACCAAACTTGTGTGAGGTCTCGCATTATCCTGGTGAAACACTACACCCTTCCTGTTGATTAATTCGGGCCTCTTCTCTTTAAGTGAATCATTCAATTTGTCCAGCTGATGACAATAGACTTCTGAATTAATCGTTGTATTGTCCGGCAAAAGCTCAAAAAAAACGATTCCTTTGACATCCCACCAAACGGAGAGCATCACCTTTTTTTGGTGAATGTTGGCTTTTGACACGCTTTGAGCCGGTTCATCTTTTCTGCTCCATGACCTCTTGCGTTTAACATTGTTGTATACAACCCATTTTTCGTCCCCAGTAATAATCCGCTTCAAAAATGGATCATTTTCTAGACGTTTGAGGAGCGAATCACACGCGTCAACACGACGACACAAATTTCGCTCGGTAAGGACATGGGGCACCCACACATCGAGCTTCGAGGTTAAGTCCATGCCTTTCAAATGGCCATAAACAGTTGAATTCGACAAATTTAACCTCTCACCGATCTCTCGTGTGGTGATTCGCCGATTTGCATTAACTAATGCCTTTATCGCATCTTTGTCAGCTTCGACCGGCCTTCCAGACCGTGGTGCATCTTCGACATCAAAATTGCCGGATCGAAATTTTGCAAACCAGTTCTGGCACTGGCGTACTGTTAACACGCCTTCTCCATACACATCCGTAAATTTTTTTCTCGCTTGGACAGCATTTTTACCTTTTCTGAAGTTAAAAAGTAAAATATGACGAAAATGCTGCTTATTGCTCTCCATATTTAAAAAGGCACCAACCAAAAACTACTGGGTAGAATTAATAGAACTTTTTCACACACAAGCCTTGCAATATCAGCTCTCATGACATATAATGGTTATGGGCCTTAAGTGTGAAGTTAGTTTCGAAAAAACGTAATTAAGTCCTCTGGCGGGAAAAAACGAAATGACTTTCCGAACAACCCAATAGTTATATAATATATATATAATATAATATATATATATATTGTTTAAGAGAAGGAACAAGGTTTCTGACACATTGAGTATTTTATAACACTTTGTGCGACTTGAAGTACATTATAATATCTTAATTAAATAAATTTCATAATTAGCGAAAGTATTCAAATATCTCAAATAGTTCAAATACCACTTCAAATGCGAGAAGACATTTTATTTTGATGCAGCCAACTTTAACATACATATCATATTCGTTTAAGCTTATTCTTTGGCATAAAGGATATTATGAAAAACGAGCGAATGGTACTTGAAGGGCAATATGTTCTTGATTGTACTATAAAGCTATGTACCATAAAGCCCAAACAAACAGGTACAAGTCATATTAAAAGACACACCTACAAACATATGAACACATCGGGAGTTTTAGGCATATGGGACCATAATCGTAAAAAACTTTGCCAGCCAGATAAAAACGTTATCCGTGCACACATGCGTAGCGCAGCAATTATGGCAAGCATTTCTGAGACGCTGTTTTGGCAATTAGAGCAATAATAAAGAAGACATAACAATGAAAATGAGTAAAGAAGATATATTTTCATATACATACCTTTTCTTGCTTTCCCTCGGCGTATCAAGGTCACCAATACACTGTTGCCTTGGGTTTTATTAGACACAGTTGTTGTAATAAGACTGACAAATTGTCAGTTAATTGCTATAATCTCTTAAAATACAAAGGTGTGCATATAAATGGGAAAGCAGAAACAGAAAGAATAGAACTGACAACCAGTACAATGGAAAGAAAAGAAAAGCAATTGGAACGGCAGATAATAATTATGTCATGAAATTATCGTGAAAGCAGCAAACGAAAAAAAAAATGAACTACTGATGATGTGCTTAGTGACGAAGTTTCTGCTGTGGGCAGCGTCGAAATAATCACAAAAGCGCCTTATGGCATTGCCATTTACTCAACTTATGTAGCTAAGCTCTCTTGGACGAAAAGTCCAAAGGCCTGAAAGTCGCACAAAAGGAAAATTAGTTATGTGGGTGGGCGTTGTCTCAAACTGCGTTATGCAGCAAGGAAAGCTGCATAATAATAAACAATTTTGCAAAAGTTATGGTTGGTATTGTGAGACTGATGCCTTAGATTAGATATATTATTTTGGGCATAATGAGCATACGTCAAGGAGTTCGAACAATGTGGACTTCGGCCGGCATATACACAAAACTTTATCTGCCTATATTTATGTATGTACATTTGTTCATGTCTTCAGTAGGAATCAAGCAATTCTGTCACCAACAAGATATAGCTAAAATGGCTGAACAATTTGTGGCCACAATTGAATTGCTACATACAGTCCTTTCCGAAGCCAGAAAAATAATTTCTGTAATTTATTCTTAAATATTGAGTAGGCGCAATGAACACTACCTAAATCTACTTAGGTGTTTTATTTTTATTCTATGCAGCTCACCGCGATGTTAGAAAGTGTGAGATCCGAGGTGCTTCAGCCTTAATGTATCTTTTACAGGTAGAGCATATTAATCAAAATAATTGTATTAGACAATTACAACCTTATTTAATTAGACATTTAACCTTTGAGCTTCTCGGTAGAATTTCTCGTTAGAGCGGAAAGATTTTTCCTATCTGCTTTCCATCAGTTGCACTTTCCACCATTTTGGAACTAGTTACCACAGTCAGGTTATCAACTCAAAAATTTTTCTTAAACTTCGTTCCTCAAGAAATTAAGATCTGTCATTTCTATGTGTATATCATTGTTTAGATGAAGTTAGCTAGACGGAACTACCGCTAGGCATATAATAATAGAAGCGAAGTCCTAAGTCTGCCAGAAACCTGCATTCCCATTTAAGATGTGATAACCAGAATCTTACATTTTGTTGGTCTGATCAAGATCTTTTCAACTCTCAACCCAAAGTTGCAAATCCTGTTCATGCTATCTATTTTGTAATTACAATTTATCTCTTATCTACTATTTACTATATATATATACTATATCAATAATAACTCATATCTAAAAACTTAAAAATAATATCTGATATTTAATATCTAATATGTAATATCTATTAACTTCTATTTAATGCCCCATATCACCTAGCTAAAGTATTATGTTTTCTATCTTATTTCTTATACCTTACATCTTATAAATACTATCTTATATCTCTTATCTTATATTTTATATATTGTATGTAATTTTTTATATCTTACATTTTGTAACTTTATCTGATATTTTATACCTCATGTCTTATATTTTATATTTTATATTTTATATCTTATATCTTACATCTCATATCTTATATGTTTTATGGTATATCCTACATCATATATTTTATATTTATCTTATATCTTATATTCCATATTCTATATACTATATACTATATTTTATATTTTATATTCTATATAAATCTATATTCTATATATAAATCTTACGTCTTATATTCTATATTCTATATCCTATGTGTCATATTTTATATCGAATACTGCATTTAATAAAATTTTTAGTTAAATAACAGGCTTTATAGAAGGTTTTATGAAATTCATCACTTTTTACTCATATTTTCTCAATCAGCACATTTTCATTGAAATTTATCAATACATATTGGATATTTTGCATATCTCTTTTTTATTTGCACTGAACTGAGAATGTACATTTATATCCAGCTTGAAAAAAATTCCAACCCAAATGCCGGTGGATGCTAATGGAGATGGCTTCGAAAGGCACATCAACTGTCTGTTGGATGGAATGCAAATACAGCAAATAAATTCCCACATTTACACATATCACAGCGAAGTTAAAAAATCGCAAAAGTCGTGATAACCCCAACGATTTTTTAACAGAATTTGCTGCATAGTTTTGGCACTATGAAAATGCATCACTCGCCCCCCCCTTCTGCAAATAAACATGTGCTGCTGTCTGGAAATTCAGCAAAAAATATTCTCAAATGCAATTTTACAATCGGATCGCTGCCTTGTTGGAGCATTTGCTGCTCTTTACAGCGTTATGATGGCAACAACTGGCATTGCCACATTTCACCAACAATTTCAAGTGTGCAATTGCCAATTGATTGGTGAGTGGAAAAGCGTGCTTTATATGCTATTGAGTTGAATTTTTGCTCCAGTTAAGCTTACCATTTATACCAGGGGTGGCTTGTGGGGTGAAGTTTGCGATAAACTATATTATGATGTGTACTCGCATTTATATATGTATAGGTTGAATTGTGAATATGTGCTACAGAAGTGGAGAGCATTCAATATCGCAATAACAGCTCTGTAGCTAGTTTAAGAATAGCTCTAGCTAGTTTTAGAAAAACAAATAGTTTAAAGTGGGTATTTTTTTTAAATTCATATTTTAATGTATAATTAAAATGGGAATTCAATGTTTTAAATATTTCTAATATTCAAATAATGAATAAAAATTTTTTCTTTCCATAATACTTTTCACAGAAAGCTTCAAAAATCGATTTTTCTACATACTTACAAATATAAAATATACCCATATGTATCAACATATAATATGAAATTCTTCGCTGAGGTCATGTGTCGGGAGTTCACCAGTCGAGAATAGCAACAACCTGTGAACTTCACCTCTTTCAAGGGAGTGCCATTTCAACCATCACCAGCAACCATATCCAAAGACCGCTAAAAAATAATATTCATGATAATATTTTCACTATTTGTTTGTAGTTGTAAAACCACAACAGTTAAGTGCAAAACTTTTTGTGGTCGCAACAACTCTGTTTGGGTCACAATATGCAGCAGAGTGCGAACTTCATTTTGTTACTGACAACCTTTGACTCTGTGTCTGCGGTAAAAACGCACCTCGACACACTGAACCGTTCAAAAGTACCCATACATTCATACATACATATCTGTGCACTAATATACTTTACGATATTCATGTGCCATATATGTACAACGGTGCGCGGATCTCAATATAAGAGGTGCACAAGTATGCAAATAGTTCGAGTTACCCTTCTGTTAACTTTACCGTTATTTTCATGTTGATTGAATAGCCTTTCAATTTGTTTATAAATACTGATAACTTTTCGTGGTTTCAAATCGAATAATAGTTCTGAATAGAGACTGAGAACGAATCACTTTGCTTTAGATGCTTCCAAGAGCAGAGTGCTTCCTATTTAATGACCATATTAACTGTGATATTTCTATTTTTCTGGTCCTAAGGACACTTTATTTATCAAAAGAGGTTTCAAATAGCGTGAATAACTCCAATGAGCTCAGCTCGTTGATTATCCGACCGCCACTTAGTGTTTAGATAACCTTCGTAGCGAAAACATTTGACATAGACCACCAAGTAATCAATCGTTGCAAAATTCATATGGGGTACATATTTCATTTTACAACATTCATATATACTTTAGAAAATATTTCTTTTAGATAAGTTATACAAAGGAAACTTGGACTTCAGAAGGAGTTTAGAATGAGTTTTTTAAAGAAACATGAGGATCATCATATTTTAGGGGTCCGAAATAATCTGTTGTTTAAGAACTAGGATTTTCTCTTCCTTTCTTTTATCTCTATCCCTTTCTCTACATCTTTCTTTCTCTCTGTAGCCTATCTTTTTTATCTCTCTCCCGCTTTTTCTATCTCTTTCTCTCTTTTCTATTTTTCCTCTCGCATTCTCTCTATTTTTCTCTCTCGTTTTGACTATGAAACAGAGTAGTTTTGAGAGTACTGTGTTGAGAAATTTAGCATTATGCTCTCGTCAAGCAAGAAGCCGAGGTTCAGGTTAAGGAACATTCACTTTTTCAATCAAGTTTATCAAGAAAGAATATTTTAGATTTAGTAACAGTTGTTGTAGTTGTAGCAGTATAAAAATTGCTCAAATGGAAACGTCTTAGTCGAATATAAATACGAACCGTTCTAATTATATTGTCCCGAGTTTTGTGGTAACCAGATAGAAAATTCAGTATCCAAACATTATGTATGGGAGCTCAAGACACAAGCTTAGCTTTCAGAATTTTAGATAATTGCGACAGAAGATGTCTCCCAACGTTCCGATTAGTCTACTAAAATTTATATGTTGAAGGCTTGGTGAATTCTACGGTCCGATATAAGGCTCTACTACCTTTTTCAGTAACTTATGAACATTTTTGAAATTTCATCTATTTAGTTACCATGATGAGTGCATTTTATTCAAGTTAAACAAAATAACAAATAAACAAGCAAATAAAAAAATAAACAACAAATAACTTGTTAAACAAATAACCTGCTCATTCAAGATTTTATCCATGCAGAGCAATTATCTAAGAAAATAATAATATTTTCCGATTCGTTTGGCTAATTTTATTGCTTAGTAACAGTTGGTAGGCTATCTATTCTATCTATCCTATTAGCTTTGTACGGGCTCACATACATGAGAGCCCTATAATAGCTACCTCTCTATACATATTTGCGGTTGAGGATATGCTTACGGCGCAATGTCTGTGTTAAGTCGCTTCATAATATAATATTTAGTTAGCGCTCATCTATTTCACATCATTGCTAAAGGTCTTTTGTATACATGCATGTATATATACTTGAATATGAGAACGCACTCAAGCGAAAAATATGTCAGATGTTTGAATTCATTTTCAAACCAAAGTGCATTAGTGTCAACGAGCTATCCTTGACCCGATACGTGTGCACATGTCAAGCAAGAGAGTGTGTGTATGTGTGTGTGTTTAGATATGTCTGTATGTGTCCATATGTCAATGTGTTCTTCGCACGTTGTTACCGAGACGCTGTCATGAAATGGACTAGTAGCCTTAAGACATGAAAGCTGTCTCAAACGACTTTATTCTGGCAGCTAAGCGTTGGTTCATACGAGGAGACTGCTGTTGCCTCGACTCGTAATTTGTAGGCGAGGGGGCAACGAGGAAAGATGAAGAGCACCGAGTTGCTCCTGTTCTTGTTCGTGACAGTTCGTCTGATTGGTATTTCGTCATTCCTTTTCGTTTTAAAATCCTTCCACAGTCATAATTTCGTATATTTACAAAGTGAAGGGTATACGAATTTGAGAAAGTGATATGAAAGGGAATGTAGAAAATTGCCGGATTCGAGTCATCTCTGTGAATGCAATGGGAAACACCAAAAGAGAAGTTGCCGGTAATGATCAACAAAAGTTCTCACGTCTGAACTCAGACTAAGACTAAGATTATATGGAGAGCGAACCCTAAGTACTCACTTATGATCCCAAATTAGAGTGGAATGAGAGTGTATGTGCAGGCTGATATACTTAGATTTATATTAGTAGATATAGTACATAATATAAAGAATTATTTTTGTCAGAAAAAGTAAGCTTTGTGCATTCTCCAATACTAAATGTCATCCATTTCAAGCCAACCGAAAGCCCATTGACAAATTTCTTGCTCAACTCTGGCATGTTGTGCTACAAGTAAGTGAGCTTGTGTGTAGCAGTAGTGTATTTGAATAGTCTAACAACATTACTTGATTACTACACATATCCAACACACACACACACACACACATACGAAAAAGCGTGAACTAAAGCAAAAATACCAGCAGTGGCAAAAATAAAAGCAAACAAATTGCAAAAGTGTGCACATTTTATTCGAGTGGCATGAGCACTTCAAAGCACATAATCACTTCGCCTTTGTGCGAGACTCGCAAACACGCCTGCATGCGAGCATGCGCACATGCGTTGACAGTAACATTACTGAATTACCCACTCATGCAAGCGGTCACAGCTGCGCATAAGCATTTGCTAAGTACCAACTATGTGTTTTGTTGCTGTTTTCGCTTTTTGTTTTCGTTTATTTTTTTTGCACATTTCACTCCCACACATACGTTTGCTGTGCACTGCAGCGCTATACAAATGCTTGTGCATGTATGTGTGTGTGTGTGTGTGTGTGTATCTGCTTTCGCAATTCACCGCTCCGCCAATTAGGTGCAAAACATTTGCATTTCGCAAATGGAAAATTAAATTGTTGGGGGTCAAGTGGACAAAAATGCACAATATGTAAGTGCAGAGAAAATAATTCAAAAAGGGTATATCTTTCATGCACTTACAAGCGTGCAGCAGCTGCGCAACTGCTGTTGTCAATGGGATCTAAATTAAAACGAATCGCACGAACGTGAGTGTAGTATTAGCGAGTGTAATGCAATGCAAATTTTGTGACGATATCAGATTACATGCTCACAAAAGCACAAACGCTTGCCAAGTAGGCTTGATGGTTTAATTATTTGGGTGTCAGATTCATACGCAGTACAGTGGTGGATCACGGCATGAGTTAGGCATAAAAGCAACATTTTTTACAGTATTTGTGGTTAATTTGAGATTTTCTTGTGTCTATGTGCTATAAAATTAATATAAAATTTTTTTAAATTATATGTATTATGACATAACTTTTTTTTCTTATTATGTATAATATTCTATATTAAAAACAAACAAAATTTTAAAACAATAAATTAAATTTCAAATAAAATTGTACATAAATATTTTTGGCAACCCTAGTCAGTCTTACTGATCTTCATTTACCCGATTTTGTTCTTTATAAAAATAGAAATCCTAACAATAAACCACATTGGCAACCCTCTTTTATGTAGCATATGAGCTGAAGACAAATTAGTTTGAAATATGAAAAATATTTAAGTACTTTATTACAATTACTTGATAAATTAAGCCCACATTTCTTATTTGTTTAAGTTTTCGAGAAAACTCTATTTTCATCAAAAGTTTATGGCAATGCTATTTGGGACTTTTGAAAGCTGTTCGAAGTTACTTTATCCCTTCCTCGATTTAAAGGCAACATCAAGTAAATCCTTACAATATTCAAATCAGTTACATACTCATATTTAATATGTAGAATAGTTATGAAGATTTTCTTTTTGCGAAATTTTCGAAAACATTTTAATATCTGAGTATTTCACATCACACTAGGATATTTTTTTTTTCGATCTTGAATTTTTGCATGGTCAGCTTTTGAACCAACGATCTTTCTATAAGACAAGCAAAGGAATAAGCATGCTCTGATATCTTATGATAAAATCTTCGAATTTTGTAGACCCAGGTTGTTATCCTCTTCTCGCATGTAATCAAAAAGCTCACTGCTGGCCTAGTTGCTACATCCAGTGAAGTGAATGTGACTTAACCAAAAATATAAATACTTGATCTAGCTAGTGCTTGATAGTGTTATTCTTTTCCTTTTCAAAAACTTTTGCAGAGACCTAAACAGGAACCGGTTACTTTTTTGACAAGATTTACACCGGCAGTTCTGTTGTTGAACAGTGCTTTAATGGCTGGTATGTACACCGAACTTATGTAGATGTTCATTAGGTTGCAGATATATATCAGATAAAAAAAAAATAGTTCAGGGTAGTTTCATAAATCCTAATTCTTCATAATAGATTTCAATTTGAGTAAGATAAATGACTTAAACACAAAAATAATACCCGAAGTCGGTAAAGTAAAGTTTATTGAACTTTTAAAAGTTTTTATAGTTTCTTTGAATATAAATATATGCTGAAGATGGAGGAAAACGCAAAAATTTACTGTAATTGAACTGATCGGAGTGTTGAGGTGAAAACTATAGATAATTTGGTTTATAATATTTAGTTGAGAGTTATCTTGTGTCTTAAACAAGTATTTTGTCAAAGTAATGTTCGACTAATAAATAATATGATTGTCTAAAAGTGGACAACAAGTCCCCAATATAATCTGATGAAGATATTCTACACTACTTTAGATACTTGGTTAGATTTGCTTTTACCTATGTATCTACAACTAAAAGTCACCTATTTACATTCTGAGTTTCAAAAAATTTTCTGAATGAAACATCAAGGTCATCTGACACGCATACATTATGTCTCCCTAAGCGATTATAGCATTAGAAAAGTAGAAAATTTTAAATATTATTTATCCAGAGTTTGCACACGGTATTTAGACGCGCAGATGTGTGGTGCCCGAGCATTTACAACCGCAAGCGCGCCAGCACCCACACCTGCAGCCGAGCATTTAGTCAAATGACTAACAAAAATTTGAATGTGTAAACATTTTAGGCTGTGGGCACACTGCAGCATTTTACACTTGAGCGTTGAACATTTTAAAAGGTTATAATGTGCACTAAACTGAAAATAAACGACGGCAACGGCATATATGTATGTGTATATAGGTATGTAAAGGCTAGTGCACATATACAAGCATACCCACTTCCATGCAAATTTGCTGAAATTTGGCGGAAAAAGAGGATGCCACCAAATTTGCGGTCACATGTGAAATGCGAGCCGAATTTGAAGCGCGTGCAGCATGAAAACTGACTACAATTACACTATTGTGGGGTAAGTAAGCATATGTGCGCCGAAATGCATTTATCTGCATTTTCACGCAAGGCAGCGCAGCTGTGTACTGCTCCTGTTTCTGTTACTAAAATCGTATAGAGATCTCCAGCGGATTTTCCTGCATTTTCCTAGCTGGCTCATATTCCCACAAAAAAATAAAGAAGAACAAAAAAAATAAGAGCAGCCTTTCAGAAGTCCGCATAATACATGTGCTTCTGTATACTTGTGAAGGACACGCTTTCAATCGCTTTGTCGCACGTGCAGCAGTTGCACTCGCGCTGGCTTATCATTTCCATGAAGTGATACTTCATTTGCGCGTCCTCTCTACCCCTCCGCACACCACATGAGCGTATTTTTATTGTCTGGTGTTTCGTTGCAATTGCATGCTGTTCGAAATGAGCTTTAATGCATCCGTTATGCTATGCTGTGCTATGTGGCGCTGCTTGATATTTACACACGCTTTACAAGTACATGTGTATGCTTGTATGTATATGTGAGTGCATGCGAAGCAGTGGTTTACTGTTGCTGCTGCTACTTTGGCGCATTTGATTGCAGCGAATTTCAGCCAACACTGATTATTGTGCAAATATGCTCATTGTATTATGTGTTGACGTTAACGCTGTTGTTGTTGCTGTTGCTTTTGTTGGTGCTGTTGGTGCTGTTGGTGCTGTTGGTGCTGTTGTAGCTGTTATTATTCACGTACTCAAACGTGACCGCAGCTAACAGCATTAGCATCAATGACATTGTGATCTCTCTCTGTCTCTCTGCTGCTTGGCGTTCGTTTAGTAATGCTTTCGTGTGAAATGAAGAGTGCTTCGTGCGCACAGGCATTCTTGAAATGTATGTGTTCGGATACATAACATTTTTCGAGAGTAACATAATGTGAAATTAGAGTTTATAAATAAGACAGTAGCTTGGAATTTTGGAGAGAGTGGAGTTACAAGAACTTTGGATCAATTTTTGAAGAAAGCGAGACATATAATAGTTTTCAAAGACTGTTAATGACTTTGGATCTCTTTACTTTGCTCTCTTGATATTAATTCTGTTAACATAACTCATGGACTCAGTTAGTTTCATTAGTACTTTTCACTTCATTTCCGGGATATTTCCCTTCAAATTAACTTAATTAACTCAAATGAGATATATGTGATACAAACTCAACCAAATGACCTTAATTCAATTACTGGAATATGACTGGATATATGAAGACAAGTCTAGAGAAGGCTAGGAAATTGGAAATAATTAAAGTAAGGTTATGGGGTTTAAACCAAGATCTAGACCGATTTCGTACGTACCCAGCGCTAAACTACATTATGTTTAAAAAAGCATATGCACTTAACTTCAATAAACTATCACATATATTGTCCAACGTAAACGGTTTAAAGTCAGCTGGAAAGTCACAAATCATTAACCGGGTATATTTGGGTTAGGGAAAAATCCACACTGATTGCACTTTGGCGTTTGGCGTTACTCAACTACGCTAGAAATAAAAATAAATAATTATTAATAAATAATAAATAATGATATACAACCTCGCAATTTTGTTAAGGTAATTCACACATTGAAGTATATATCCGGAATAAAGCCGCTAGAATAGCGAAAATTATTATATATTGTAATACATGTGAGTTGTAATTCAAGGACCCATATCACTTTTTATATATACTGTACAATACTATACGTTCACTTAATTTTACTAAGATTTTTACATACTTACCGATATATACGGTATAAAGCCAGCCAGAAGTTTGAAATACTTATATTAGGTATATGGCAGCTGGGGTGGTAGGAGAGGAGGAGAACTTTTGACCCGATTTTATTCATCTTTGACCAAAGGGTAAATTAATATCAGGAAAATGTTCTCCCTTAAATTCGACGACAAATCGCCCCAATAATTCAATCTGGTAGAGCCATGTGACTGTTGTATACTTCCCCAGGTTGCGGTGTTTACCAGCGGATTCATGCTTCGTCGAGGGTGAAAGTATCAACATAAATTCTGATAAAATTTTTTCATTCCTTTTACAAATTCCTTGTAAGCTTAGAATCAGAAGCTCAGAAGAATTATCAGAAGCTTAAGGATTTCAATATTATTTTTCTGCTTATATATTTAGTAGCGCAATAAAAGTAAAAGCTCCGTTGAACTGATTTTTTTAGGCTGTGAGAACATTGATACTCTTATTATATTGAAAATGCGAGGAATTCATTTTGATTTTGATGAAGCGTGAGATCTTGACTAGTAGCTATATATAAGCTTGGTAAAAAGTCTGAAGCGCAACTACGCTCTATAAAACCATAAGGAAAGCTATCCTGCCTTGTACTCGAAAATAAGGTAGCTTTGTCGAATGGTTTCTCCTCTGATAGTTATTATGGCTTCTACAGTATGGTTCCCCCATTGACACGTTCGTAATACAACAAAAAATTATTCTGCGTTTTGCTTGGAATTCTTCTGCTCCTATATTTATGTAACCATTGGAACCTGCTGAGGGAATCCCTGAACCCTCCATTTTAGTTCATCTCCTTCACTATAAAGCATAGCCGAATGTATTCGTAGAAATATGGATATAGAAGAGCAAGTAAAGGTGGTTAAGTCTTCCAAATAAAGCTGACGTTATTCATACCCTACTCATTAGATGACTTATATTAGAGCTTCGAGTAGAAATAAGTTATATTTTGCGCACGCTGTGCTCAGCGTGTTCATTGAATTGAATTGTAACTTGAATCGTAAAAGCTAAAATATCAGAAAAAAGCGTTGCAAAGGCTGATGATATCGACAACTGATTTCATTTGTATTTTCTTGTCTCAAGTGAGTACTTCAATTTGCATTTAAGTGTCTTGACTGTATCTTGGGTCACTGAAAGAAATAAGAAATTAAATTTAACTCGCTCAATACCTACAGATATGCATACTTTTTTCAACTGCTATTCAACGTTTATCGGCTTATATGAGTATTTATGTAATTTGGTGCAACCGAATTGCCTTCGAAATTCTCCATTTCTGTGAAAATCTCTATTGCGCCATCGGTAAGCACAAATAAAGCGCCCACTAAATATGTGTCAATGTCAAAGTGGTCACAGTGCTTTGCAGTTCCAACATATGTGTGTGCCCAAGTGTTTTCGCCTGTGTGCGTGTATGTGTGGGTGTGGGTGTGGGTGTGGTTCGTAGACTGATAGACATCGCCAACTCGACATCTTGGCATCACGGACAAATCTGGCATTTAACCGATTTGCAGGCACTTTGCACTGCCCGGAGCTGTCAAGGTTTTTCCTGCTTGCCTACAGCCGCTCATGTCTGCTCGCCATTTTATTTTTACTCCAGCCTTTCTTGTACAAATATATGTAAGCGCGTGTGTTTTAAATGTTTGACCATTTAGCTGGGCGGCCACATAGTGTGGTTGCCTTTGTTTTTGTTAGCTTCTTCTTTGAGGTTTTTGTTTTCTTCTCTGTTTGAGCTGTTGGTCAATCCTTTCAGTTTTGCAGTGTTGGTAAAAATTTAGGGCGCTGTTTTTTCTTTGGCTGCCAATTTTGGCGCTAACCAAGAAAGTTCCAAAGCTATTGTCGTTATTCTTTGTGCTTTTCTTGTCTAGTTTAGGTTTTTATTTTTACTTTGTATGTTTTTTCTAATTTCTTTTCACCATCTAAGTGCTTGTTGTACAAAGCAAGTACTGCTGCTATTCAATGCATACATACATACATACATACATACATATACAAAAGTCAACTGGAAGATCTTATATTCTATATTTCCTGTATACATATAATATATACATATACAAAAACTGTGCTTTCAAAAATGTTTTCAAATCGCAGATCTAGCTTCTTATGTACAATTTATAAAGTTCAGTCATACTTCTTTGAGGTTCTAGCAAATAATAGAAAACATATACTTTCGAATCTTTTTTTCGAAATAATAGAACCCAGATATGAAAAATGGCCAGTGAAAGATGATATAAATACTCAGGATTCGAGAAACGTACCTATCCATGCATAACATACCGAACATGTTGAAATTCCTTAAACATTCTTCCAAGAAATATTAAGTGAGATAGTGCCCTTGCACGACATAGTTCGGTTAAGGGGTTAAGCGGCTCTGGACTACTAAAGAAGGCCTAACTATGACAATTTATTCAATGAGTAAAGGATGAGGTATCGAATTTCTCTCGTGTAGGCGTATTAGACAAGTATTTGAGAGTATAACAATATTTTTATATTGGTATTTTGATCCAAAATGGCGACTACTGGTCACTATGTCACCAATTGAGTAATGGTTTTTATTACCACGAAGTGTACTTTAAGCCAAAGTATTTTTTTTTTGCATCGAATTTTTGTAAAAGCCTGACTGGCATAATTCCCTCAAATATATTTTCTCATTGGGTTTCTACTACGCACTATATATGAGTTAAATCAGATGTATATTTTTTTCGTTCTTCCTTTTTCTTTGTAACTTTCATTAGTTCTCTCTACTGCAGCTCCTGTAATTTCATCCTTTAATTTTTGGTTGAAAATATTATTTTCTTATTTTGTCTGACTTCCTCTGCATGTGTCTGCCACACCGGCTTGGTAATTAATCAACCCTTTTGGTTGTCTGTTTCCTCGTTGCCTGCTTTTGCAAAAACTCTTTCCATGATTTAGTGCTTCCAATAGGACAACACCCAGTTTTGCAAAGAGATGTGTCAGCAATGTTTGTTAGTTGGCATGAAAAAGTGTGCGTGCACAAGGACACTCACACATGGAAGCTTGATGCGTTCGATACGAACACACAAGCACACGTTCTTGTATCGGTTCATGGTAATGTGTGATTTCCTCCTCTTACTTACACATTCACCTTATGACTGATAATCTTGATAGATGACCGTCCATCGAATTGCAGACGATAAAGTATTTACTATGCTCTCAATGGCCTCAAAGCCTCTTTGTACTTGAGTTCTACCGACGCTTATAAGTGAATGTGTTTGTGTGTGGAGGGAATGCATTAGCAGTTTGGTTTGTCTCAACCGAAGTTGGTTTCGGAAATTGGTTGTGTTGAAAGCAAATAAAGGTGGTCATATTGTGGCTTGGCAAACACATATGTATGTATATAGGAGGGCGGGCCAATAAGTACGTGAATTTTAGTAGTAGTGTTTAGTAGTGTAGGAGTAGTGTTGTTTTTTCAGTAAAGAGGTCAGAAATTCAAAAAGTCACGGACTTATTGACCCGCCCTCGTATATACCAGATTTGTAAGTTTGTATTAAAATAATAAAATTAATGTGTTAGAATTTTTAAATTTTCCGAAAACAATTTGAGTAAGAGATTTTCTATGTTAAAAGGCTTCCTTTAAATAAAAAAAAAATTGACTGGTGAAATTTATTTTGTACACTTGATTGAATTCATTTATATGTGTATATACTTATATATACTTAATGTTTTCGAAATATTTTACATTTTAACAGACATTTATTAAACTTTTTGCATTTTTCGTGTTTCTTTCTTTGCTTCCAGGTACTTGTTAACTTTCTAAAAACAGCCAAAAACGTACGTACGTACATTTACGTATACGTAAAAAGTCTAATAAACTTTTGTTTTTCATAAAATGTATGTTAAAAAGTTTTATATACAAATCTACATATATTAAATTACTCAGATGTTCTGATTTCTCAATATTTCTAACCATCCTTAATTTCAATCAATTTGCTGCGTTTTTTTGGTTTCGTTATAATCTTATGTGTAATCCGACTTAGTTTAACTTACTCTGATTTATAGGTAATATATATAGGTTGGGAAAACTAATCAAATTCATTGCAAAAATAAAACGGAACTAAATTCTACATAATAATTCTTATTCTTAAATCTCATGAGATTAGATATTTTCTGCTCATACCTAAGGTCGAAACTAGAATTTGATATATATTACCCTAGTCTGAGTATATTTAAGCTGATTTAATTTAATCTAATTTAGGTCGAACTAACCTAATCAAGCCTAATCAGATAAGATCTGGTTAAATTTTTTACGGTCAAATTTTATTTAATTTGATCTTAGCTGCTTTATTTTTATCTAATCTGACTAATTTGATATAATTTAGTTTAGTCTTTTCAAAACTAAACAAATTTAATTGCTTTTAGTGTATTCTAGATGAATCTTGTTAAATTTATTGCAAATGGAACCATTAGAATGCAGTCCTCGATTTAACCTGGTTGAACGAATTTGTTTGCAGTGCGCTATACGGCTCCCAGTGGCTAATATTCTTAGAGCAAAGTTCGCAGTACCATTATCATTACCATTACCATTAGCATATCCTCTATCTCCACTACTAAACTTTTGATTACCAAACTATTTTTATTATATTTATTATCAGACTAGACTACATTTTAAAAATTCCTTTACCATTATCATTACAATACCAATATTAATCTTCATACAATTACTTTAGACTTACATTGAAAAATTTTTTTTTCCCGAAAGTAACGTTATCATTATCTTTACCATTACCATTACCTAAATTAGTAATGTTATTACAAATTTAATTCATTTTTAACAACTAAAATTTACCCAAGTAATTAGTTGCATTACCGATATTTTTATTAAGGTAAATAGTAGTAATGGGAAATATTTTATTTTAATTTTGTTAAATATAAACAACGTTATCACTACCAGTACCATTATCTTAACTAATAATGTTATCGCATTTTGGAAATTTACTTATTTTATGACAACTAACCTATTACAAATATATTTAATTACATTACCAATAATGTTGCTCTTAAATCTTTAATATGTAGCTAGGTGTTATATAATATAACTGGCTAGGCTACATTACTAGACTCACTTATGAATACAAGTACTCACTCAGTAGTAAAATACAATTAAAATATTGAGAAGATAATGCGCATTCGCTTCATATCCACACATACATACATATATATGTTGATACCTTTTTAATTGAAGTACTCAGCGAATATTTATGCCTCAGATTTCGCCAAGCAACTTGAATGTAGCGCACAAAACTTAATGAAATTTGTTGTCTCAGTGTGCGTGTGTGTGATTTATTTCGTTAATTACATGCTGCTTGCATGCTAAACAACTTTTAACACATCAACAAAAGTGATTACAGTAAATATTTGGCTTACGGAGCTGTACATATACATATACACACTCGCGTATATATGAATAAATACATAAATTTTCGCGCTTACATAAGCATACATATATGTCGAAATATGTAATATATTTATGTTTATACGAAAAGTGCTGAGAAATGTTCTTTGCAAGATTTCACATTTTTATTTAGCTTTGTGTGTATGTAAATATCCAAAGATATTTGCAGAAATCTACGTCTGTTCTTGACATTTCGCTCGTTCATTCAAGCATGAACTCACGCGTTTGCATTACCCGACACATGTGCTCCCGCCTCTGAGCAGGCAGCAAAGCGTATGTGTACAAAGGCATGTGTGTTAACTTTGCTCCTTATTTATTTATGCATTCTTCAGCTTGTCCTTTAAATGCATATACATACACACGTACATATATGATTTCGCAAAACTTTTTCGTATTGTATTCAATTTTTTGATTACCCCAAAAGGGCTTTCAGAGCCAGCCTTTATTTGTATGGCCGTTAATTAAGAAATTTCACTGCAGGTGCAGTGAGTGGTTAATGTTCATTTGTAAATACACATTTTTTTTCGGTATGTATGATGGTGTGTGTACAAATGTTGTGCAGGCAAAGTAATGCCCTTGGTTATACGTGTATATGTATATGTGTATATGTGTAAGTTTGATATATATGTATATATGTATGTGTATTTACCAACTATAATTGAAGTGCAAGTAGGAAAATACACCATTGACCTAGTGTACTGTACATATATAGTTGCATATTTATGTATTCAATCTAGTTACCAGTGAAGTGCATGGGCGTATGAGCAACATTATTATACGCAATTTTTAATACTGCCATTAGAACTTATAATTACTTGTAATTATAATGCTTTAAATGCCTAATTTTGGTTTATTTTGGGTAGTTAAATTGTTATTAAAGAGTTCACCTGTAAAGATTTCTCATGGAGTAGAGGCCTATTAAATATTATTAAGGGAATAGAAGATCCTTCGAATATTTCTGTATTCTTTTGTAGGCGGCAAATATTTCTATTACATAACCCAATTCTAATCATATTTCTTAATAATTAACTCTATTGTCTTTCTTCAGTTGTAAACATTACATTTGCACGCCAAGTTTAGTTCCATTACCTGATTAATTACTATGTAATTAATTTTCAATGTATCATTCCAATGGAGCAGTTTTCCAAACCTATTGCTAATTAATTACGTCCAAAAGCTCACATGTGGCCGTAATAGTATCTTTGAGTAAAATATCAAATCATCAAAATATGAATTCCATTCCGCTTCGTGAAATATTATTAAAAAAAAAAAGCGTGAGTTGTGAGTTAGCAACGAAATCAAAGCGTGTGCACACTTTTTGCTAGCAACTGTCTGCCACAGCTGTTTCCACTAGTTCAATTCTGTTCAGAGTAGGCTTCAGGAGCATTTTCTCAGATGTCTATTCGCTAACTTGCTGTGGTTGCGGCGTTTTTTTTTGGTTTTTTTTAACAAGCTCGTATAAATTAAAATGCTCGCATGTAAGTGAGAGAACTTAATTGAAATTGAAAAGGGTCATTTTGCACATACACACCAATAGAATGGGGTATGTTTGTGTTCATATTTTATATTATTATGTCAGCTACACAGACATGTAACAGCATATGAATACATGTTGGCGTGCAATGGGGCGGTTAAGTAAAATATTATTAAATAAAGTAAGTATAACCACGATTGAGAATGTTAAATGTTGCTACATACAGGCTTCTTAGCCTGATTAAATATTTAAAACTCTACACTATTTGCTAATAACTCTTCCATTTGCTGTAAGTCGGAGTGATTACCATTACTTTTGACATTAAGATACCATTAGCGTTAGTGTTACGATAACTAAGGAGCTATTAATTCTTTTACCAGTTCCCCCAAGGTTATGATAATTACAAGTAACGATTTCATTACCATTTAATATGTTGTTTAGTAATGCTTGTTTTGTACTGCTGGTGTTATAATGATCAATCATATCTATTCTATTTAATAACATTAATAGAGACATATCATTACTATTTGTATTTTAGGTGTTCTTTCAATTCTCTAATAGCAAAAGTATCTATTAAAATCAAACAAATATAAAATGATTATATACCAATAATTATCATTTAACCATTCTACACATCAGTCTCTTTTTAACACCGTATATTAGTAGGCTTTTGTAAATTCAATACTTGACACAAAAGAAGACATTACAATTTTATTATCACCGCCATTTATTCCATCATTCATCATATCGGTTTCTAAAAAAAAATAACAAATATTGTAGCCAGTGCCGTTTCATTACTGACTTGCACAATATATGTAAATATTATTTATGAATACGTTCGCAATTACATTTTTAGTTCACTCAGAAGACTTTCGATACTTTCTTATAAAACATACATCAGAAATTTTAAATACTTTTACCTTTACTTTATTTTTTCTTTAAAACATCAACGTTATAAGCCGAACTACTGCAGGCAAAAAAATTACAATTAACATTATCAAATACAAATATCAATACCACTACAAATACCATTACCATTACAAACCATTACCATTACAAATATCAATACTATTACAAACATGATTAACGTTGGTATTTTTACCAATTCTACAGGAAAGTAGAATTCTTCTATCACTCCCAGTATTCTGCCACTCCTATACAAAACTTGTGCGTCACATACTTAAAAACCAATCACTACATTTGAATAAATTGCTTCTGTAAACTGGCATACTTATATGCTCATATATGAGTGCCTCAAGAGTCGTAATATTCACTCGTTCACAATACATAGCGATTTAAGTACATAAAAGTGAAGTGCTTGTCTCTAATGTGCGTGTAAACATACCGCGTTACGTAAAAGTCATAAAGTAGCAGCCGTATCCTTATTTCATGAACATGTCTACATATGTGTGCATATATTTTTCGCATATATCCTGTGTACACATTCTAAAATATTGTGTGCCAAAACAACAAGCAATAGTACGAATACAAACAAGCATACAGGCACAGCTTTGAAAGCACAGTATCACACACACACACATAGCTATGTGCATATGTACTCCTATTGTTATTATCCTTGTTGGTAACATGAGCTGTAGTTTATTTTTCTCAAGGATATTTACCGATTTTTCTTTACGGGTCTTTTTATAAACTCATAAATCTCATGTAATGCTGAGAAATTCGCTGTAGATAATAACACATTCGAAAATGTGCAACAACAATAAAAACCGGCTAAGCGCACAACTGTGTGTATGTGTGTGGGTGTGTGACCTTAGATTTGCTTCCAGTTGGTTTTCCTGGCAACAGCTGTATCGCCGAATATCAGCGAGCATTTTTTCTCTCTCAGCTTGAATATTGCAATTTAACGAGATTTCGCATGTTTTTGGAATTTAGTAATTTTTTTTGCATTTACCGTTACAGACTTTAGCTCTTTTGAACCGAATAAGCTTGGGTGTGTTTTAGCTAGATTTTTTTGCACATTAACCATGGGACTAACTACTTACAGCAAGTGTTACTAATGAACTATACATTATCCTGTTTGTGTGTGTGGGTATAAATGCGGAATTTAAGCCTTTTTGCATTCAATAAACGTAATGTTTATAACATAAGAAAAATAGAATTTTTTGGCATTGCAAAGGACCGACGTTTTTAGCTGGCCAAGTGGGAACCGAAAGGGTCAACCAAACCATATCCTTTCCAAACCTAATCTAACTTGACCTATTCTCTGTTATGAATTCTATGCTTTGAAAGTATTCCGTACTGTTATGTTTAAAACTTTCTAAACTGTTTCTAAATTCTGAAACAGTTTGGAAGATTCACATTATTTTTAAATCAGTGTTGAAAATTCAGCTGTAGTCAAAAATCGAGAACCTCAGCGGCAAGGGTTGTGTTTGCAGCAAATTTGCTGTACCTAATATTCAATTGATGCTCGTGAGGATTCAAAAAGCATTGGTTGTGTATTGTTGGTTGCCTTGAGTATTTACATAGTTTCACTGACTGAAAATTTTTCAGTTGTGAGAACTGCTTTGGACGGCAAATAAGTACTCGAATATTATAACAATTATAAGACCACGCTTTTCCCTTCTGTGCAAAGTTCAGTAAAATTCCTTTAATAAAAAATAAATTAGTTGGTCTTTAATGGGGCTCGTAAGGCTCTTTGCGTCACATGAATTTTCTTTGATTAAAATATATTAAACAACTAAGAAAGGGCTAAGTTCGGGTGTAACCGAACATTTTATACTCTCGCAATGTGCAAGGATCAGAGGTCGTGAAATGTTTTCAGGTGCTGGCCCAACTTTATAATAAAAAATGTTGCGGAAGAATTCAACACTCTTTATTCGAAGAAATTGTTAACGGATTGTAATCACATTTGGTATTTTATTAACTTATATTACAGACCATAGACTCATTTACTTTCATTACTATATTTTCCTTCGTGTCAGAGATATTTATTTTAAAATCTACCAAATTAACTCAAAAGTGATATACGCGATAAAAACTCAACCAAAGTGGTTTAATAAATAATAAATAGAGAAAAGGAAATCATTACTTTAGGAATGAGGGGCTCAGACCATGGTCTATACAGTTGTCATTCATATTTAGCGCGAAATCACATTGTGTTTAAGAAAACATATTCACTTAATTTCATTTAAATATCACACATATAGACCATCATAAACGGCTTAAAGTCAGATGGAAAGTCGGGAATTCTTATATCGGGCATTTTTGGAACAGAAGAAGATCTCCAGTGATCACATTAACTCTTTTCATTATTCAAGTATATTACCAAATATATTTTTACCCAATTTTGCGAAGGTAACTCACACACTGACCGACATTTTCGGCATAAAGTCTGTTAGAATAACGAAAATCATTATATGTAGTATATGGGAGATGGGATAATTCGTTCGCCGATTTCAGACATTTTCGGCAGTAAACTATCTTATATCCGATATTACACGTTCACTTAATTTTGCTAAGATATCTTACATATTGATCGAAATATATGGTAAAAAGTGCACCCAGAGGTTGAAAATCCTTGTTGTAGTTTTCAACATAACTTTTGTATGGGAGGTCTCAATTTATATACTTATCCAGCATACTAACTGTTGTTGTTTCAAGGGCTTTATTGCGTTTCCCAAAAATTCGTGTTTTTTAAGGGAACGATTTTATATGCTTTCGAGAGAGAGGAGAGAAGGCATAAATAATTAAGATCTGAAGACTTTCGGCAGCAATGCTATAATGAATCGATTATACCTGCCATAAAATATCTACCAATATTAGTCAAAACTTTCAGAGATAGAGCAGATATTGAGGACTAATTTAACATTTTCATCGTCAGTTGTAAACAAAATAGTTCGAAGTTAGTTTTTTAAAAGGCAGCCTTTCCTACGAAACTAAATTAGCTGTGCAATGTTAACTTATGGGCAACTAACTATATTTTAGTTGGAACCTTTATTTTCTCAAACTTTTCCGCTAACATCCTGTTCCAGCCATCCTCACTCCCATTATCAAAGGAACGCTATTGAATTACTTCCCACACTATGTGTGCAGATTATCATCCTTTTGAATAGTTTCTCTTGAATAAATGACATTTTTACGTGCAAAATTCTGCTGTATAAATTATTTGGCACTTAGTATGAAGCGTAGCTGGCAAAAATAGCGTTGATTATAAATTGCCATTTAATTATGCTGCCAAATAATAAATAAGTGTGTTAAATATATAGCGTGGAAAAAACACAACAACAAAAACGCAAGAGTGAAAGCAAAAAATATGCTGATAAGTGAAATTGTTAATTAATGTCGAGGCATGCGCCACAAAGTAGGCTACATTTTTGTTTTGTTTTGAAACTTTTACTTTCTGCGCACGAAGTTTCTCCGCTTCCCCGCTGCCGCTTGCTCACCGTGCAAGCAGTAAGCGGGTAAGCGGTAATAAATTTCCCAAGTAGTAAGTAAATAGCGATAGCGAAACACGAAAGCGAGAAGAAGAAGAAAGCAAGAAATTGTGATATTTATGTTCACTCTATGCATATATATAACTGAATATGTATGTGTATGTATATATACATATTATATTTAAATATATAAGAATCTATATATATGAATGTATATATGTATTTGTATATAACACTTTGTGTGTGTGTTTGCATTTTATAGCCTACAACTAGGCGCCTTCGAAGGCAATTTAACAATTACCATTGCATTCATTAATCACGAAAAGTGTTTGCTGTTGTTACTAGTTATACTGCTGTTGTTGTTGGCCTAACATTTGCCTTCGTTCAGCTTTTAAGTATATTGGCCATAAACTTCTGCTCTGCCATTGTTTCTACGACTGTGTGAACCCTAATGATGACTTTGCTAGCATTTTCATTGCTCTCGTAGCCATTATTGTTGTTGGTCGTGCTGTTGTTGTTACTCTACTGCTGGACCATTCATAGTCCGCATCAGCATATTTGAAAAGTTAGCGCGTCTTGGCAGCAACAGCAACAGCAACAGCAAACGCTGGCGACTCAATGTTGCCATTTTGTTGCGACTTTCATAAAATTTATGTTAATGAAATATGCCTGAACGCACGGTGTGGGATAAAGCATAAAATGGCAAATTAAAATGAGTAGACACAAGTGAATGAATGAAAAATTAGCTAGCGCGTGAGCCAGTGGTTGAGTGAATGCCTTGGTGCGCCGAAGACAAATTACTGTAAATGGTTTTGTGGCTTTTTCGCATTGACTTTGGCAGCACTTTTTCATTATTCTTTTTATACTACACCACACACATATATTTATATGTCAAAGTGGCTGTATATGTTTGTAGTAGTATATTTATGCGCCTTTTTAAATGTGTTTGACTGCTAGCTGTTTAACTGCAGTCAGACGCTGGCGCTGACCAATTAGGATAACAAAATGAATGGCAATACCAGCAGCCGCGGGAAAGATCGAGAGATATTGAGCCTCAGCGTCCGTATGTCTTTGCTATTACTGTTGGTAGGTATTGACCTTAGCCGATGTGCGATGGCGGTGACTCAATGCCAAAAGTTATGTTTATTTTAGTTACAAAATTCGTAATATATAATATATTTTTTTCTTATGCAACATTAGAATTTTGCAAAAATTGCTATAAATAGCTAAAAATAGCTCAATGCACTAGAAAAGCATTTTTTTCTTCATCAAATGGAGCTGTTTTTTCGGTAATTCGACTACAAATCGGCTCAATAATTTGACTTAGTAGAACCCTGTGACCGCTTTGCCCTTCACCAGGTAGCCGATATAGATTACCTTTGCAGTTGGGCGGACAGTCTTCACCCTCTTCGGAGCAGGTTATACGACTCAAGTCCACTCTTTGGACTGCTTTTTGGTACCTGGTGTATACCAGTGAATCCATGTTTCGTCGACTGTCTCGAGATGATGCAAAAATTCCTTCGATTTGCGCTTAAAAGTGACAAACACGCTTGATGCGTTCCGCGGTTATGCTTGTTGTCTCGGCTACGTTGAAACACCTCAACAAATGTTTGACGGTCGCCATCAAAGGAGAAGAATCGAAATTCGCAGAATCTTAGCACTTTCGGATTTCACCCCGCGATTTCCCTTCCAAAGAAAGAAACGCAGCACCGACCGATATTTTTATATTATATTTTTAAAAAATGTTAGCTGAGTAATAATTAGTCTGCCCTAGTAAATGGTTCTTTCGGTCTTACATCCCTATATGCTTCCACACACATATATACATATATACCCATATATAACTATATAGCTCGAAATGGCTTAATGATTTTCCGATCGTGTAAAAGGTAACGAATTCCCATGACTAGGCTACTAGAGTTGTATTCAAATGTTTATAAAAAAGGTATTTCGAGTGTTAATGAAACAGAAATCATTGGTATGTATTTTGCCAAACTCTGGAAATTGTTGAAGCTTTCACGGGGTTGATCTTTGCCATGAAACCTTAATAATGCGAGCTGAACCACATTTAGAAAAACCTAGAAAATCAGTGGAAAGCAAATATTATATATAAAAATTAACACCAATCAAATGAGCGCACTTTTCCTCGGCTGAAGAATCTCTGCGCTACAAATTATTGTGTACTCAGCAATTCTTCGAAAATTATAATACTTTCTGCAAACAATTCATGTGTGAAATAATAGCACTCCAACCCGACGAACTGGTTAACCAGCTCTAACTTAAACATAAGGTTAATCGGTAATTCGAAGAAAAGTTTACTCATACGCAATGTACGCCTGCTTTATCGCTTTCGATTGTCTTTTATATATGGGTATGCGCGTACTTTCAGTTTTTATCATAAATTAGTATACCCGTATACCATAAATAAATAGCTAAGTAGTTGCTACTAAGCTGCTGAGTATATGTAAGGGTGCTGAGTATGAGCGTAGGCACATGTTGATGAGGATAGCCAAAGTTTGTAATTCATAATCGCAAAGTTTTAGCGCACGTGTAAATCAAAAGTTTGTGCAACACATTATTTTTGCCAGCCGCGCAGTGGGTCAGACTGAATAGGAAGGTTATGTCAGTTTGCATATGTTATTTTCTGTGCATGTATTAGGGAGGTACTTAAAAGTGGGAATATAATTTTTATAGCATGATTCTTCCAAATATAGTTTGAAGGTACCAATGTAAAGTCTGGACTGGAAATTTGAAAGTGAAGACCACACACCTTTTACCATTTACATGCACCATTTACATTTATTTTTGGAGACTTAATAATAAATAGAAAAATTTTTGTGCATTTAATAACCAAAATCAACTCTACTATACTTAAAAATTGTACTCCAAATTGTAAAACACATTGAAAATGGTTAAAGTTTGTTTCAGAAATGCAAAGCTCTCATTAGCTCAAGAACCCTGATTCTATTTGTGATATATATGACTATAATGGTACGGGTTTTTGATATACATAAATGACATGTGTTTAAAATATTCTCAATTTAGATAACTGTGCGACTCACCATAACCTTTGCATATAGAAGCCAAAAATTACTATGACTCCTTCAGCGATTTCATTTTTGTTTAATACACGGATTATAAGTGTAGGATTTAAATCGTTCATTTAAACATTTACGAACCACCCTGGTTATATGCAAATGCATAAGTAGTGATATTAATCCCAAGATCCCATTATATCCCAATAAATATTAATCCCAAGACCCAAGATTTTGCTGAGAGAAAGCGAATATAATGTCCAGTAAAAAGAAATCCATTATTTTTCCAATATATGGCTTTAGAAATCTATATTTCGCGTCGTGTAAACGCGATCGGGTTTTGCTGTATATCGTATAAATTATGATGCATACACCGCATAGTCCAGACCAAACGATCACTTTTCTGGCGAAAAACTTTCCTCAAGAGAAGCATGTGAAAATCAACTGTTTCAGTTTTTGATGATAGGGTGAGAGTGGCATTATGAAATTATCTTTAGAATGGCAACAAATTATCGAACCAAACGGTACATATTCGACCTAAATCGTATAATTCTAAATACGAGTATGCAAAATGAAACCTTCAAATTAAAGCAAAGATAATGGACTTCTTTTTACTAGAACTATTATAACACTATAGTTTCAAATCTATTAAGAAAAACAACCACCCTGTATCGCAAAACAGCCCAAGTCGTTTCGTGTCTCAATCACGTGCCTACATCTTTATCTCTTTTTTTAATAAAAAAAAATTAAATACTATACACACATGTGTACATATTTGGGTATTCATAAATAATATACGTGGCAACTCTCTCTGCTGGAAACTGTTCGCAGGTCTGCCAGTGCGAGTGATTGCATACTCTGCCTAACTGTTGTAACAGTAAACCATAATTTTTCCCAAATGTTCCGAAAAATTCCGACGGAAACTTCTTTTACAAGCTGCGACCACCATTTTGGCTCTTGTTGTAATCTTGGTCATTGCTGATGCTAAAAATAAAACTGCTACCAGTTATTATAGGTTATGACAGCTAGTAAATCAGTAAAGTCAATAACTCACTGAGGTATATGTTTTTCTCATACCTTTTACATATTAGGGTAAGTGTGTGCGTGCATATTTTATGTCATCTAATAATTCTTATTATGTGCAGTCACGACCGCAAAACTTGTAGTCTGTATAGTTTGTTCAGCCTACATAAAATTTCCGCCGGTACAGAGGACACGAAATTGCGTCTTTCTAAGAAGTACGAGTATGTCAATAAAACCCATTTCCACTCACATAATGGCACATATATTTCAAGTTTAGCAGAAAATAGTTGTTAGCAACATGTTACATAATAAGTGTATGTAAGAGAGTATTCTTACTATATACTATATATAATGTGATATAAAGTCATTATAGTCTTTAAACTTAACATTCGCTGGTGATGTTATTGTTGAATTTTATCTTAAATCCAGATAAAGATTAACATCTATTTATATCTTAGCCGAATATTTCGAAATTCCTCTACTCATTACCGATTAACTTGAAACTTCTGTTCTTCCTCGAAAAATGGTTCCAGATGTGGGTGCTAAGCAACGAAAATTAACAGATTCTAAATATTCTATGTCTAAAAGGGAACCATTTTACAATTGTAAAATAGTCTCGTTAGAGTTGCCAACTATAGAAAAAAGTTGTGTAAGAAAGTTGAAACTATTACATAATGTTTTCAAACATATGGCATTTAAGAAAGCTTACCGGCACGTATTCGGGAAGTCTATAATTTAGAAATAGCATAGCGTTGCCAACGACCGAAAAAATTCAATTGAGCAAAATTTTGCAAACCAATAATGCCACCTTTGAAAAAGTAAAAATAAAATTATTACAAAATGGATTCAAGAAAACCTCTCGGTGAGCAAATATTTTAGTGGAGTTGCCATCGCTTTATAAAATTAAAAGTGAGTAATATATATCTGATAAAACGAACATTTAGAATCAACAACGTTTTCGAAAATTATTCGGGCTTAAATTTAAACAAAGTTTGGTGCAGAGTTGCCACTCACCGAAAAATGTGATTGAGATGTAAGTAGCTAATGGAAACACTCTAGAAAGTCTTTGGGTAAATTAATATAAAAAATTTAATTAAATTTAAATATTTAATCACATAATCATATAATTTATTTTGAATTATGAGTAGCCAATTCATCAATGTTCTCATAAGAAGCAATTTTCAGGCAGTCCAACAATTTTTTATATATGTACACACACATATACATAAACACAAAAATCAATCAATTACCGCAATTAACACCAACGAGAATCACGTCAAAGAGCTCATTAAAAGTTGAAAAAAGAAGTCCTTAAACGTTTTAAGAGGTTTGTGTTTATGTAAAAACGTTTAAAATTTAATAACCGAGCTGAAATTGCTTTTGTGTTAGTGTTTTGCAATTAATGAAGTATAATTTCCGGGTGTGAAGCTAAAAAATTATAATATTTATCGTAGAAATTGAAAATATGTAAATATCAAATTAATCAGATTTTGATGAATACAAAGACAGTTATGATGAAAATTGGTTTTTGGTAGAGAGAATAATTATGTTATATATTTGAAGCAGTCGATTTGAATAGAAATGCTCTTAAAATACTAGCGATTAGCCGACAGGTTTACAAACGGTTGCCAATCCTTCTTTCGGGGTGCCAGTCTTTTATTTCGTAGCAATTGAACCAATCAAAAAATCAAGGAAAATTTTAATATTGGCTTTGTATTTCACCAATTGACTTGACCAACCACAAAATGACCACTGAAATATCCTGTAAGAATGAAGGCAAAAGTCGTCAGGCAAAGACATCAAATGTTTCCTAGAATTCAGTTTATTTACAGCTATTTTCTTATAGTCTTCAGCTCAGTAATTGGAAGATTTTTGCTATAGTACACATTTCACCACACTCTTCTGATTATAGGGTAACGATTAGACTTATAAAGTGTTAGTTTCTTCGTTTATTACCGTACATTCTTCTCGAATCTGTAATGAAATTTTATGAGTTCAAATTAAGTTCACACATCTATTTTGGGTTTTCAAACACATGCTAAGGAAATAAGACAGCCTCATAAATGACTTTGAATACGGTTGTAGGGGGTTACGCTAATCGCTCGGTGAACAGTCGCAAAGGAAAGATGGATTTACAAATAGCTTATACTTCCAACAAAGCTAACAATATACCGGCTAGTCCATTTCAGAAGTATAATCGGTTGCTTCATGGAATCTTGCAACACGTCAAAACAACTATATTCTGGAAGACGTAGCATACTGGACAGCAGTAGGAAGTGCAAGGTAGTTGAGTGAGTATACGAGAAGTTTGCAAAATGACAAGAGTAAATATTTTAGTTCAATTAATAAAGCAATATTTAAATCTCAATGAAGTGTGAGAGTTTATTAAGGTAACTAACAGTCTATAAAGCCCAATAAAAGGTTTAACCTTGACAAATTTGTTCTGAGAGTTGGGAAAAGAAGAATCAAATATTTTTCTTTTATATTGATATTTTGATATAAAATGGCAGCTATTGGGCCTATTTTCGGGCCCACTTTTTTTAAGGGACTTCTATGCGCAATGGTGATTCTAAAGTAAAATAAAAAACGGGGTCTTAGTCTACATAACACTCGCTGGGAAAGTACGTACTTTTTGATATATATCAATTTTTCACAAAATGGTGGATTTGTAAAAAAAAAAACGTTAATAGTTTAACCAAAAAAATTAGTGGTAAATAAATAGTCGTAAATAGAACACATACGTAATAATATACTTAGTAGTTTACTAGTGCAATTTTAAGTGGCTAAGTACATCAATCTCCGCGGTCTACCATGGTCACCCGAATTGAAAAATTAAGTTCCGAGAAAATTACCTTAAAAGTTTTACGCACTGAAGTTCACTGGCCGGAAAGCTTGGACACTCCAGTCGATTGGAAAGGGATGATTGCTTTTTCACTATAATACGAATTGAATAAAGTTTTCAAGACCTAAAGTGTACTTACACCAAAAAAAGTTTGGGTTTTTTGAAAATCTCAAACAGGCTCCTTGAGAAAACCGAATAGTTGGTGTGGAAGTAAAATAAGCATAGAGTAAGCATTTACTTCCATTTTCTCTGTTACTTGTTTCGAATTAAGTGTCAAAAAGGCATAAAATTATTTTACGAGCAATTCAATTCAATTCAGTATCTCTAAACCTAAATATTAACTAGGTATGCATGCAATCAGTAGCGTTTCATAATGAATTCGCGCTTTAATCAAGTAACGGAATGCTCTGCTGCCTGAAGCTGCTAGTGGCACTTCTAAATTTTCAAACGAATTAATATACCTGCACAGATTTAAATTAATTTAACTATTTCATGTATTGCGTAGCAGAAATTTCGCAACAAATATGTTTGAAAAGCTTTCACAAGAAGCTGAGCACCAGAGGCGCAGGAGTGTTGCACGGGAGCTATAGAAAGCGGCAAGCTTCTATATGTAGGCGAAAGACGAGTAAACATCACAACTGCAAACAAATTTATAAATGTATGTGGCTGTGTGTGCCTGCAAAGTTTTCTACAAAATCAGCAAGCACTCGGAGCCGGCAAACTCTTTTGACTTCTTACAATCACTGTTGTCGTTTTTTGTTGTTATTACACTGCTGGTGCTTCTTCTTCTTCTTCTTCTTCTTCTACTACTTCTTCTATTTCTTCTTCCACCACTACTACTACTACTACTACTAGTATTACTTTTATTTCTTTCGAAACTCAAATAACCTTGCTGCACAGTCATAAAATGTGTGGAAGAACAGCAGGTTGAGCAATTTGAGTGCTTGTATCTGTTAAATGGGCAACAACTTGCGCACTCACACACACAAACGCACGCATATACACACAAGTGCATATGCATTGCATGTTGCATACGTTTGGTTGCCTTTGCTCGCTTTGCTTAGAAAGTTTTTACTTAACGGCATCCAAACCGGTTTCATTACCTGTAGTAATTGCATTGCTCACTACGATCGTGTGGCATTCACTCATTTTAACTACCACATGCACATACGCACAAAGCTGCAGACTGTCATATGTGGTGTGTGCATCATGTTGCTGCAACTGGCCATGTGCTTTAGCAGTTACTTTTGTTGCCACTTCTGACTTTGTTGTATTTGCCGTAGTCATTGCAGTTATACACCGTGCCAGGTCTCTAGGCGCATAAGTGTTAGTGTGTTGTTGGTGTGCATTGCTTTCAACTATTGTTTCCCAAGTATACAACTTTATCTCTTTGTCGCTCTCCTGCTTCCTCGCACACTTACCGCTACGTTGTGGTCTCTACACATGCCTCATAAACTGTGAATATTCTCATGGCGCCCACAATATTAAGTTTTCGCAAGTCATGTAAAGCACACATACACACACACACGCGCACACACACGCACACACAAGCATACAAGTTTACTGTAACTTAAGTTTATGCTTTTACACTTTGCCACTACTTTTATTTATTTATCCTTGTGTTGTGTGTCTTACTTTGTCTTGCCACTCTTGCCACTCTTGCCACTTCGAGCCAGCTGCTGGCTCTACTTGCTCCTTGCTGCATGTACAAGCATATCTGTTGCTGACTTTTATCCTTAGGGCGCCGCGTATATTTGGGTTTTGGATTTTTCGCACACATACACACACAGCCACGTGCATGCCGCTTCAGCTGCTCTGCTTTTATAAGGCAAGTGACAATAATGACAGACATTTGGTAAGGCAAGTTACTTCAAGTGAACATACGCGAGCAGTCTTTTAGTATATATTATATACTCCATTACATAATATATATACATATAAACATGTGTGTGTACACAAATTACATGCGTGTGACTTTTAACAAGCTTGCTGTAATTCGTCCGGGAATCGACCAGCAATGGGCTTCATCACAAACGTACAGTTGGTAAATTTGTTAAGTGCTTGCCACAGCTGAACAATTACACGTTTGACTTCTCTGTGGTTGCTCGTTGGAGATTTTGTACTTTGACATTGACCATTCTGCTGGACATCCTTGCCTCTGACATCGTGGGTTATGGGCTGCCACAAAATTCTTCTCTTCTCTTTATTACTTATTAGGGAATAGTATACGAATTCATTCCCGTAACCCGACATTAGTGCCTCGTAATTTATTTAATATTATATAATTTAATGACCTATCTCGGCTCTATCTTATTTCATTAATTCAAATGTAATTAAATATTAATGCAAAATTTCCCAAAATATATACGCACAAATTAAACCTATATTGTGCATATATTTGAAAACAGTTCTGTTTGGTGACACTGCTTTCTACCTCGTATGGCATTGCCTAAAGGGCTTCTGCAGTATTAAAATTTAGCCTTGAAAGGCAGGTTCGTTCTTATCAATATTAACTGCCTTCGTTTGGCCAACCTTGGTAGAGTAGCGAATCGAACACATTATATAAGTCGTGCAAACAAATTGGCGGCATTTACGGTGTAACCTTGCACTAACAGGGCCCAGGTGGTGTTGCGCGTCTTGCTTTGGTGGAGAAAATACTTTTTGAGAGCCAAAAAGCATTTTAGTAACCCCTTGAATTCGAGTAGCGTGCATGTCTTACATTTTCTATAAACAATTATATATTCTTTCAAGTGTTAATAATTTTAATTATTTCTAAAATAAACAAAAAAATATTTGTATTTCAATAAATTATCATGGAGCCATTCAATACAGTAAAACTAGTCCAAAATTTGAAAAAAAAAAAACACTTGGTAACATTGAAGATAGCGGTTATACTACTTTAATGAGGTATCCGCATACTCTCTTGTGCTGAATTCTACTCACTAACTTTGCCGTTGCTTTCACATATAAAGTTTTTGACAAGCGAGCAGCGCTCAGAGTTAGTGAGCAGAGAAATAGCGAATCGAAGACGCCTATTATTATTTAAGATATAATTTAACAATGCATATTTTCTTTGCTTCTTCATGCCATGCTATTTGTGTAAGCACCTGCAATGTATCCGATTACCGATTTAGTTTTAGCATATCTGATCCAGTAACAAATATAGTGTCCGATGCACTCTATTGTGTGAAGTGAGGATAGCGATAACTATATTTTAGTTTGCAACTGGATCCTTCTGAAACCACAAGACTAACATAGTTTTTCGTATAGACATAGCCCTTATAAAATCCGGTGGTAAAAATAGGACAGAACAAACTTTTTTTTAGAATTAGTTCAATTTGATTGATTAAAGTGCCAAGTTAAACATTGTTATTTTGCTTTAACATTTTTTTGTGACCCAGCCGACAGAATGTTAACACTCCTTTTACAGCACTTTCACTTACTACTCAACTGCCTTGTGGGTTCATCGAGGGTTAATCGATAATTTCACCTTCAAAAGCATGGATTCTTGTAAATTCTCATTTATTCATTTCAAAACATTTTCACATGAAAGCAAAGTTAGTTAAATGTAAATCAGTTTTCATTGTAATTACGATAGGATTTTCTACAGTTTCTTCATAACTGACGCAAATATGTCTTTATTATTAATATTTTTCACCTAACTAGGCTCTTTTCAAATCACATAATCTTGCAACAAATAGGAATAAAATTGTGTGTGTCATTGAAGCGAAATTTTGTAAATTTCCGAAGAAACACTACCAAGAACAAACGTTCATTTCTTAATTGCAAATCATAAATCTGCAAAGAATTGCAGGAATTTTGCAATTATTTGAAAAAAAAAAACAAACGCAATTTGCACAACAACACCAAAAAACATAAGTAAAAAATAAATAAATATCAAATATCAATACCGTATTCTGCTTTCTTACGAAATCTGATTTTTGCCGGCAAGTTAGCAGTTTCGAAGGAAAATATTTTTGCACACAACAAAATGAAAAGATTCACAAGCAATCGAAAAATGCCAGCAATCAGACCAACTGACTGGTTTGTAATCTAGAAAATTGTAATTATTCAACTGCCGTTTGCTGCTTGTCTTCTTCTCCTTCTTCTCCTTCTTATCCTTTTCTTTTAAATATTTCGCTTCGGTTTTTTTTTTACTCATTTTTACTTCGTTTGTTTTTCTTCTCTACAATGAGAATGAAAATGTTGATAATCACGTCATATTGCAAATGATAGAGAGTATGATGAATGGCGTAATTGCTGCAACAACAGCTGCAGCAGCAAATTACAGAATTCAAAATGGCATACAAGAAACTAGAAAGTTTTTCAGACGAACTGTGGTGAAAAAAAAAAACATTACGAACTTTTACTTGAGCAATTTGTAAGCCAATAGTATGAAAATAATAATTCATTGTGTTTCTATGGACAATTTTTCAATTTGAAATGGTAATATTTGTGGAAGAAAGTTGTTTACTAAGTATAATTTGCAGAAGTGGAAGTAATTGATTTCCATTTGTTTGCTGAGTTTGCGGCTATGTAATGAACGCACTTCTTCTCAGCGATTAATTGACGGGTTTAGTGGAGTACTTAAAAGTGATTTGTTTGAAAAATCATCTTAGTTTCACTACAAATAGTATGCTTTAATATGAGAGTGAGCAGATCCCTTAAGAGGTACTCCAGGTGTTTCTAGAATTTCCAAAGAATCAAATTGTTTTTTCTCCTAAAGTACACTTTAGGGTCCTAAAAATATTGTTCAATTATTCAATTCAATATCCAATTCAAAATTCAAAAATATTATCATTCATAAGTAATTTTTCTTTACTAACAGAATAAATTGGCAAACTTAGGCTGGACTCATCTAACCTGATAGTTTTTGGTAAAAATGTTTTGACTTCTTCCAAGCATCCTTATTTCCAATGTCCTATTTCTTGTTGAAAATATTTGAATTTTGCAAAAAGAAAATAGTTGTAGCTTCTCCAAATCTGGGTATCTTCATTAGATCTCTGACCGAGATGTGTCCCCTATTTCTGTCATGCTGCTTCCAGTGATTTGAGACATGCAGAGATCTACATGTTATAAGCCAACTTCGTACTAGTAATGGATTAGAAGATTTCTCAAAAGAGAAATATCGTTGAATATTGCCGAGTGGCGATTACAATTAGAAAAAGCTTTCTATGTTGATAATTGAAACAGGAATCGAACTGTAGTCATACCATTTAGTGTTTGGTATATAAATTGGCAAACAGAAGGTCAGAAGAGCTACCAACGAGACAAGCTGTAATTATGGATCTATAGCATGTTGGTGTTGTTTGTGCACGTTTTTCGTTGTCTTTTAAATATCTGAATACACTCACTGATCACTCACCGATCACACATCGATACACTCACCGATACACTCACCGATACACTCACCCTTGCTAAATTTATAAAGAAAGAACTGTGATCTGAAACTGTGATGTGAAAGAGAGAAGATCTTTTCTCAGCTATTGCTCCGGAATTTTTTTGAGATTTTTATTCAAATTTCAATATGGTTGATTAAAACCTCCAATATGGTCGCCACAAATATTTGAAAACATAAACATTTTCCATTGAGTTCTTACACATTAAAACTCACATCCTAAAAACACCAACAATCTCAAACATTCCCGGCAAAAGAATTATAAAATCATTAAAGCAAAAGCGCTAGAAAAAGTCAACAACTTTTATTATACTTAGAAAGTATTTTAAGTATGCCTTGCGAGTGAGAGGAAATTATAAGAGACATTTTTATTTTTATAACAACATAAATTGCAACATTTATGCGAACGCAAATTAATGGCCAAATTCATTGATGTGCAGCAATTGACGGAACATTTTAAAAGCCGAAGTTTATTGACTTCTTCAAACTTCGATTGCGCACACACAATGGCAAATGCTCGGAGAGCCGGTTATGTGCGGGGTGTGTGAGCGGAGTATGGAAAATTCAGGTTGTGAGAGAACGTTGTACAAAATACTTACTACTTTCTTGCAAACTGGGGCTTGCACGTTTACAAGAAGCACGTTTATATAATTGGAATTGAATTGGAAACGTCTTGCAGTTTTTAAGTTTAAGGGAGAATTGTGGTTTTAAAGGAGATTTATGAATTTATTTTTTACTAAAAGGCCGTATTCAAGCAATATTTTAGGCTTTTGCATTTAACATTTCTTATAGATATTTAGCTATTATTTGTTTCTTTAACAAAAATGTGATCTTCAATAAAGACTTTTCATAGATTTCAGCAAATGTAGAAGATAAAACAGAGCACTTCTCCTCCAAGCAATATTTCAATGCTTTAATCCGCACCAGGTTTCCAATATCATTGAAAAAAATTCTGAAAGGAAAACATTAAATTTTTCGGCTGGTTAGGAAATAAGAGAGGATATACTCCGGCAACAAATTTCACTACGCCCAAAAAGAGACCATTCCAACAATTTAATGCTGAAGTACCCAAGGAATTAGAAATATCATGATTTTGGTTGTTTGGAGCTAAGAAACAAGTCAACAATTTGATATATTAACCTATATTCTCTATGTGGTAACCCTATCGTTGTGCACAACTCATGGCAATCACCCCCTGGTGGAAGTAATTGACAACTAACTCAATACTTCGTTTTTCACTTAAGGTAACGTTATATTTGTTGTAGCCATATGTATTAACTCTAATAAATTTAAGTCAACCAGGATATCTTTAATACTCATATTCAATATATTTTAATATATTGGGGTAAGCGAAAGATATGTATCGGGCACGACCATTTTCGAATCAAAGTAGCAGAGCAACAGCACTCTTGAAACTAAGTTTTACATTCAAACCTTTATAAGTGCCTGCTTTAAAGTATATACTTTAAGATTAAATAAGTTTACTGCATTCACAATTTCTTTGTATATATAGTGGGCGTGTTTTTGCACCGATTTCGCATAGTTTCAAATTCAAGAGGATATAATGTAAACAAGATATGATTCAAATCACTCAAGTTGGTTGTGTACTTAACGTACATATATATTAGAGGGCGCTACCATGCACATTTTTCGGAAATTTGAAACTGTACATGCCCTCCTGACTGCGGGTTCCCGGGTAGAATTTTGGTTGTGCAGCTTAAATTTCATAACTTCACTTTAAAAACAAGCAACGGCGGCTTGGCAAAAACGAAGTGTCGACAGAAAATAATATTCGCAATTCTGTGGAGAGCAGAGTGCAATTCGGGTTAGTTTAAAGAAAATAGAACAACATAAAAGCAATATGGGGGTTAATTTAGTGACAAAGCCATGTATATTGTCGCGAAATGGTTCTCCACATATGAAGACATGCAAGTGTGCGCCAATTTGTTCATCACCAAAAGTGAATAATTTATGTCAATATTTCCAAAAAGAAACAAACACTAATACACCGCAGAAAAGATAAGCAAAAATAGAAAAAACCACTGACTAACACACAAATAAATAACAAAAACAGAGCACATAGTGAGGAAAAATAAATAAAAGAAACAATACAAAGCAAACACACCAAAAAATAGAAAAGGTGACAAAAATAAAAATTTGCAAAAAGCGCTAGAAAGTTCATGACACAAATAGTGGCAATACAGTAGAAATATATGTTGTATATGCTGGCGTAAGTGCATGTGTGTAGGCTTGCTGTGGCGAAGTAGCGCAAGACGTTGGAATGCAAATCCACTTAACCCACTTCTTTGCATACTCAAAAGTGCTTGACAAGCTCATCAAACTGGGTAAGCCGATAACTGAATTAAAAACGTGCACACGAACTCTTAAAAATATAAATATACATACTTGTACATATCTGTGTGTGTATGTGTGCGCTTGTGGTTAGCGTTAAGTACTTGTTTGCATATAATTTAGTCGAGTGTTTTTGTGTGCTACGATTTGTGTGTCTCTTGACTACATATATGTTATAAACATACATACTTGCAACATGCAACAATTTCATATGAAACCCTATACTCTAAAAATAAATTGAAGGAGGATTGCAGAAGAATTCGGCATGGCATACCCACTAGGCTTTCCATTTGTTTTCTGCGGCTTAAGTAAATTCCTTACAAAAACTCCCACCTTTGCCACTGACTGTTGTCGGTGTTGTGGTGGGTGTTTGTAACGCCACGTAGGCGAAAGAGGAAATACTTTAAGCCTTAGGAATGTGATATATTTCGTTCAGCTCTTTACTCTTCCTCTTTTTTCCGAATTTAGAATGTGTAGCGTAAGAAAGACAAATATGCAAGTGTGTGCGGTGCTTCATCTTGTTCCTAAATAGGTCAACAGTGCATATGAGTAATGCGGTTAATTATGGGTTAGCGCAATGAACAAACACCATCGCGTGTGGGTGTGGGTGTGGGTGTGGGTGGATGGTGTAAAAGAAGAGTGAAACATAAAAAATGCTCATATTTTGTGCGAAAAAGGACGCTCATATAATAAGCAATTAAATTTGTACCACAAAAAATTTTCCAAAATTAAATTTAAACCTAAAACTAATTTGAAAGCCATTCGTGGTAGCTTAGCGGGAGAATTTCACAATTGCTTTGTAAAATTTGAGTTAGATAATATTACTGAATCGAGAGTATTCAAAATAATTTAATTTATTGCCAACATTTTATGTGTGTGGTATGTGTGTGTATACTAATCTCAGCCGATAATAAATTAATGCTTCTTCTTTTTTCCTAAAACATTGCTCTGACCTCTCTAAAATCCAATCCAATCCAGTTCTTTGGCGCTCACCATTATTGAATAGCTAGCGTGGAACAAAATTGAAATTGACATAGTAAATGGCTATCTGGATCTGTCAGCACCGGATAATAATATAAATAATAATTTAAAAATAAATAATAAAAATTAAAATAAATAATTTTTTGCTAACCTTTCTGCCTGTGGCATCAAACCTTTTATTCAAATCACAGTAAAAATTATTTGACCAATTTAACCCTATTTTTCTCTTCCATATGGAAGAATAATAGCGAATTGTTGAAGAATTGTACACCTATTCAGATTTAGGCTGGAAGTGCATTCACCGAAAGGAACTACAAATCTGATTCGAAATTTAAAACTTTTTGCATTTCTTTATTCCTTACCCCATTCATCACATTTCCTGCGTGGTATCTACCCTAGTTTTACGAATACATAAATCAACTGAGCAAGAGCATCATCCAAGGGAACGAGTCATGCTATAAATGCGTGACTTGGTTGTCATCCAAACGACTCTTATTAGAGTCTTTTATTATGTAATAGTCTAATATAATAGCTTAAGGCTATCCGGTCGGTTTTTGCATCTTACACATATGTGGCACGTGATGTGCGTATACGGATGCATTAGTGAAGGCATAACATCATTGTGGTATACCCTCTGATACCAACTCATCTAACATTCTCCCCCTATGGTCCGACTGGTCTGAAAAGCCCGTTTCCTGGACCACCCGTTCGATGACTTCAAGGAAAATTAATTTGCACTCCTCTCCAGATTGGGTCTAGATACACCGTTACAACAAGAGCAACAGCAATAACAACTATATACGGTTACGCTATTCTAAAAATTTTCTGGAGCGGTTTTCTCAGCTTTTAAAGCATTTGATATAAAAACAAAATTGATAGTTAGAGTCCAAACGTGGGTTAGTGGCACCAAGGGTTCCTCAGTACAGTTACAAATCATTTTGTCAACATATAAAATTATTGTATATAGCAAAAGTTGCTGCCACTACTGAAAGTAGCCAGAATTGAGACACTAACTACTGGAAACAAAGGTTTTGAAATATGTACTTCAAGAACAGATTGCAATTGGCGTTTTGCCCAAAGCAAAAAGTCCTTACACAATAGATCAAATAAGAATGAAAATACAAAATATAACAACTGTGTTATATACTGTTTATCTCTAAGCTAATATCAATAATACGAATTTATATTTACTTAAATCATTACTTGCTTATCTACTAGAAAGCTCTTATTGCAGTTGTTTAAATAAATAAAACGCCAAGTTTCCTTTACATTTCGAAAGTATTTATTTCATTGCTGCATTGTAAATACAAAATATGCTCTCTCTCTCACTCTCCTTGTATTACGGAGAAAAGAACATCCATAAAGTAACGGAAAAGTCAGTCAGGTTAGTTTCCATTTTGCTGCAGGGCGTTATATTAAAGCGGCCGTAACCCAATTGCTTTTTCACATATATATTAATAAATATATATACAGATATATGGAAGCTGCTTACGATATATACAATGTCAGTTAAACAGGCATTTAAGACACTCGCCTTCTGTTTACAAATGCTACACTTCGCTTCAATTCCGCACTTATGTACATTCAAGCATACATATATACATACAGAAACGCATGTCCACTGGGTATATAAAGAAATGAACAAATAATCATCATTGTACAAACATGTTAACAAAATCCTAACAAAACAAATACGAGTTAATTAAGTTAACTTCAGAATTGTTTCCATTGCCTAAAAGGCAATTCGAATTGTTTGTTTTCATTCTAAACTCGCAAAGGGCATATATTGTTATATAAACACAATTATACAACATTATTATATACAAAATTCTTTGTCATATATATATGTATGTGTTCCTTTGTATATAGTATTTCCTTATTTCAAATAATTAAAGTGGTGTCTAATATACCAAAAATTTTTATTAGGCGAGGACTTTTAGCGAACATGTTTTTCTGATTATTTTTGGTTACAAGTATTACAGCTGGAGAAGATATATTTCGAGGAAATTATTTTTATTATCCTTTTAAGAATTTCTCTAAAAAAATTATTCACAATTAAACTCTTAAATTTGTTCCGATATCGATAAGTTCATTGTTGTATCTGTTCATAAATGATAGATCATTCAGATAGAATGATAGCTATTCAAGATCATATTATATTACCACGTTTTTACTTATAGGTCATCCCAGGGACCAATTTAGTCAAAAATACAACGGAATAGTCAACAAACATTTACTCAAAATTGGGAAAATATAACATAAATCCATGAAAGGTGTGCTTATTGCAAAGAAATCCCGCTTATTTTATATTAATCAAATGTCTACAAAAATGTTCGAGTTGTGCGATTATCTCATTAAAAGTGAATGCCAATAAACATTACTGAAAACCGTAGCTATTTATGTGTCTAATATACGTATACGCCTGTATATCTGTATATGTATATATCTGTATACGCCGCAGCTCATTAGAAATATGGATCCAATATATTCGACTTTATTATAGGTACATGAAGCTGAAAAAGAAAGATGAAAATGACGATTGTATTAGCTTTATTTATGATTTTTCTTATAAATTATTTCAAAATTCGCATAAAGAGTTTGATAAGTGCGCCTTCGGACATAGCAGCTCATAAACTAATGTTAACGAGATGTACAACTTGTTCCGTGTCAGAGTGTGTCAAAATTATAATTTCTTATAATACTTTGTATTTTTATCAAATCAAAAAAAAAATAAAAAAAAATCAATCTTTTTTAACATCTAAATAAAAACGCCAAACATTTATTACAAAAAAGTTATTAAATATCAGATGTTTAACAATTCAAGTTAAATTTGTTTATTGTCAGTTAATTAAGGAACTTATATCACTCTCAACAGAAAATTAATACCCCGAAACTGTAGATCACGAAAACTTTTTCAAGCATATTTAAATTTCACAATTCTTTTTAATTTTTTTAAATTTATATTCGCGATCCTGCACGGTGGTTACAATTAAATTAATGCTATAATATTAGTTAAATGCTTGTGTTGAAGCTTGACCTGAACAGGATTTCAATTTGGTCATTCCAGTTTTTCTGTCAGTTGTCAAAGTCGGATAGTGGATTTACGCTCTCTACATCCAATGAGATGATATTTGTACATATCTTTATAGCTGATATAAAAACGATTGAGAAATAATACTTTCAATTAGATTTTTGAAGAAATTCCGTTATTTACTAAACATGATGGCAATTGGAAACTTTTTTGGCACAACGCAGGAAATATCACTTTACTAAAGTACAACGAGAACGTGAGGAAGATACTGGATATCGATAATACCAATTCGCTTTAGCGCAACTGAGTGCAAAGACTTTAGTCTTAGATTAAATGTTCTTCTTTAGAAGTCTTTAAGTGTGTAAATCTTTAAGTCTTAAGTCGCCAGATTAAATTTTCATTCTTTCCAAATATATATGCAAAAACATTTTCTTGAAGAATAGTTATAGTATGTAAAAAGCGAGTTAATAAAATCAGCTTTCTATTTTTACACTTTTCCAGATTTCTTACCTCAACAAGGTATATCGAAAGTGCTGGACATTTAAATAAAACTCAGAAGTTTCACACGGAAACGGTTCTAGCTACAAAATTAAACAACAAAAACAAGCAACAGCTTTGAGAAAAAAAGGTAAGTCGTAAAATCGACTCTTTTAATTTAGCAAATACATAATTTTCTTATTACGCTTAATTACGTGTAATAAATTTATTTTATGTTAACCTATTGTTGTTGTTGCATCATTACACATTTGCCATTGAAATCGCGCCAGATTGTGTGCATTGTGAGAGTGTTTGGTGTTCGCCAACTTTCGCGTAGAAGGATTCTTACTTTCGCCGCCTTTTATTTTATTTTTATTTTTGCCAACTTTCTTGGTTCATTATCTTATGCCTTCTTGTGTCTTACCGTGACTTTTTATCTTAATTTCAAATTTTATAAGGCGCATATTGTGCGCTTTTTACCGCCCAAAGAGCTTGTTGCTAAGCGCAGGCACCTTCTTTAGCATAATGAGCACTCGTACAAAATAAAAAGAGGATGAGTGCACCATTTCTCATACTTGTTTTTATTGTTGTTATTACTGTTGTTCGCTGCTTGTTGTTGATGGGTTTCCATGCCCATAAATTAAGTTGAATTGCCTGAGCCCATTAACGTAACGACCCATGCAACTTACAGCTCTCACGCTGGACGAACCTGTCTGTATGTACCGAAGCATATACATAAACTAGAAAACAAGATAAAAACAAGATTTGAGCAACAGAATTAAAAACGCTAGATAACATTACAAACAACAACAACAACAACAGACGTTGAGCGCGAATATGAAGGACGTCTTTAGACAAGGATTGGCAGTGTGAAGGTACAGCGTCAACTTTCGGTTGACTTCGTTTCTCAATTATTCGTTGTCGAATGAGTATGAGTGAATTGTATAAGATTATGTAACCAAAAATTATTTCTATAACTGAAATAGATAGTACATTTTACTTCAGAGTCCGTGGAGATCGCTTCCTTGGAGAGCTGCTTTATCACAAGGTAAGCACCGAGAAAAATAATACATTTATCGACTGCTGACACCCTTGATGGGTAACTTTCAAAGTGGATAAAGACTATAAAATAGAATTCGTTCATATTATCGAATATGTTCGACTAAAAGTTACACAGCCTTGACTGCTGCAACTTTTGCAGGGTTGAAATCAGGTGCAATAACTTTAATAGTTTCGACCTTAGAACCATTGTAACTTCATATTAAAAAAAAAAATGCTCCGATTAGGTTCCTATCTCCCATACCTTTGACAAAAAACCTGTTACTATTAGGAGAGTTCATCGGGAGGACTCGACTGCTTTGATGAAGCGCAACATCTTTTATTAGTTCTGGTTAGGCCCTTCCCTGAATTCGCACCATGTTGAGTGCTATGCCAAGCTTTCTGTCTGTTCATTTCCAACAAAATTTTTTAAATGCTTGCATGTTTCCAAAGAAGGTCTAACTTAGAACTGTAAGCAGACCGTCTAACTAAAAACCGGATTTTGCCAAACTTCGTGGTTATTGTGTTCTTCCTTAATTCGTGGATGTTATATTCTTCCTGTGGAATATATCTTTCCTATGAATTTTCTCTTTTTTCTTGCCATCGCTTCTCATTTTGGGAGTAGATATTACAGGTTTTCTGCTGGAAGTTCCGCATCTACCACATGTTTATTTGGTATATTTTATACCAAATTTTGGTATATTCTTTTGGTTTATTCTGTCATAGCCAGTGTAAGCCACTCGAATTATCCTTAATTTGGTTTCGTGGTGGCTGATAATCTGTCTTAAACTTTTCAGGTTATATCCACTCTATCTCTGGTCTCTGACAAGGTCCAAACTTCGCTTTGGAAATTTCAGACACTTGCCCAGATCACTTTTCATGTTTTCCTCCTTCCGGAATCTTTTCGTATAAATCTGTTCAAGTTCTCTGATAATAATTGAAGTTAAAATTAATTCAATGGTGCAGACAAGAAATACCTAATTACGCCCTAAATAAATAGTAAAGGAGAGTAAAGGGAGGAGTGTACTGAATTTTAACTTTTTAATTAGTCTTGTCTGTTAGTATACAGCTCTTTTTCTTTGCAATACACCAAGATTGGACTCCTTTAAACAAATTGCATTTTTTTACGCTCTTTGACAAAACCTTAACCCTTACACACTTGAAAACATATTAATTACTAAACATTTGGCCTTCCCAAAGCAGTTAAAATCATCCCATTCTAATATTTTTTACTGTTTGCTGCAACTGTCTTAGAATCTTTCCTTGAAGCATTAATATATCAAAATGAGGTTTCTAAAATATACAAAGGTAATATTTTGAGTAACAAAAATTATATTAACCCCTAAAGAAGTAATTCAAGTTACTTTATTAAAAATTGATGGCAATAAATAATACTTCATAATTCCTTCCCTTACACAATATTAACTCAATGGGAGTCAAGTTTCTACATTAATATTAAGATGCTGGCAATAATTCATTACTGAACGGCAATATCCTGTGGAAATTTCCTTTAGACTCGCCAGCATACACAGCCTATCAACTCGTTTTTAACCGAGCTAACAAACGACGCCTTGAGGGCATGTAAATTTAACCCTTTCACAAAAGGGTCCATCTCTTTCTGATATAGTTTATTACATATGCTTTCCCTAAATTAGGCATTTGCTTTGTTAGTTAAAGTTTTAATTTTAATATATTTACACAAAATATTTAAGTAGAAGATGATGTTGTCCTTTTAAAACGAGACATATATGGAAAATATTTAGACAGATCTACATGTGTGGTACTTCGAAAACATGGTGCTCCTGTAAGTAACCCGCAGGAGACGCTTTGGCCCGCAGTGGGACTTGTACGACTGTAACCTTTTACGCTTCGGGTCACAATTTGACTACACTGATACTTTGGTATTTATGTTTTCACAAATAAGCTTATAAATATGTGCGTGTATGTGAATTTAATTTTACTATATATGCTAGTATAGTCTTTGAATACTAACCATAAATTTGCTATATATGCTGACAGACTAGGGCGTTTCTTAAATGTAGGGAGTAAATTTTCAATAGAGTTTTCTTTTAAATATTAATAATACAATGATAATAATAATAAATATAATAATAAATTTGTGACTGACTGCACTTAGACGGTTATAGTGCGTCATAAAGGGAGAGAAAAAATCATATTTAGAGTCAAAAATATTATTTTAAAAATATATATTTTTTTCATTGAATACGCTAAATCAGTACTGCCGCAGTTAAAGTCAAACAAAAATGTTGGACTCGCTTAGATATCACTATAGCTTGCCACAGAGTTGGGTCCCTCTCTCAAGCTCAGACCAACAAAGCGCTTCCTAGTGATTAAGCTCAGATTACTTAAACACCTATAAGAGTCGACCAACATGTAGGTTTCTCGACCGCACAAGGTCCGAAAGAATCCATTTCAGATTTTAAAAGACAAATTTTTAAGTTTCAATTTTTTTTTTTTTGGTATCTTCATAGGTTTATCTCTGCTTTAAGGCTGCCGAACTCCGTCTTAACCGTTTAAAAGTTTATTTCCAAAATACATAAAAGTGCGCGTTGCCACCAGTTGATGGGGTGAGATCGGGAAATATCGCTTCTAAGATTTTGTAATAATCACCCTAACATAAATATGTATGTATTGAAAGATATAGATGAGTCGACGAAGTAAAAGCAGCGGAGCTACAAGTAAAACCTAAACCGACTCAGTAGTAGAAATTGAATGCACTGAAGCAAATAAGCAATCAACTGAGATTCGTTGATAAAAGGGTAATGTGGAAAAACGTGCAAACGCACACATATACATCTATGTAGAATAGTACACATATTTCATGCGGCTTAAGTGTAGACTTAGAGGTAGGGACCATTACATATTCATTTGGCTGGCACACTAAAATTATACCTTATACTTTTTCTCAACTAGGCGAATAAACTATTATACATAACTGTGAATGCAAATGTATTAGTAAGCTGGCAAATTCAAATCGTTTTTTTTTTTCTTTTTTTTGGTGGAAAATACACACCGTGTCCACCTGTGAAACGACGTATGTAGCTACATACATACATATCTTTAAATGGATATATGCACATATATATACATACATACAATGTGTGTTTACACGCTTCAAAGATTTGTTTTGTAGGATCCAAAATTGTGTTGTCGCATTTGAAGTGGGTCAGGCTGATCTGTGTGTGTGTGTGTCTCGTAAATGTAAATCTACTTGAAGTGGCAAACTCTGCTTGTGAATTCTTGCTTCGATTGTCCCAGCAACTATAAATAAATTCAGAATAAAATTTGGCAGCAAATTGTAGTTGTTAATGTTGCCGAATGCACACATACATACAAATGTCCATACTCATATGAGTTTAGAGTATGGTTACATATACGATTTGTATAAGTGAGCTTTGTTCAGCTGCCTTTCTTCAACAAGTTAGTCTATTTTTGTTGGCATTTGGCATGATCACTAAAATGAGAAAAGCCAACAAATATTGCTCCATACTATTTAAAGATTGAAGATGGCGCCAACTTTACCCTAAATGGCAGTGTAAATGTTTCGTGACTTTCGCGATTATGTTGGAAGAATAGTCCAGAATTGGGCCGACTGTCATAAAATAGTTCTTTTATTCAAGCATTAAAAACTCAAAAAAATTCGTGAAATAAAAAGTCAAAATATTTGCTATTAATTTGTCCGTGCTGAAAAGCACACTTTACATGAAATTGGAGCCTCTATTTTTGTTCATGTTAGCTGGAGCCTACGTTATGGTTTTTCCGGTCAGTCCAAAGAGCCTCGGACATTCTTTAAGCGATTTATTCGTCTGTTTTATGATTTTGGGATTAGAATAGGAAACTTATTGCACAGTAGCTCATATAAAACTCATAAATCTAGGCCTCAGTCCTCCCATACCTGAATGGTCTTGCAGTTTTGAAGTAAAGATATAACTATTTTTGTGTCTTACGAAGAACTTTTATTTCATTTGGACACCGCTTAAGGGGTTTCCTAATTTAGATGCCTGAATTTCGGGTATTTTTTAGAGCTCTTCTTTAAGCTTTTAAATAAAAAAAACAGTTAATAATTCATCTTTAATTAAGTATTTAGTAATATATAAAGGCTTACAAAAATCTTCAAAGAAAAATATTAAACTGCACAATGTTACACGTTATTGAAATAGAAGTGGGGAAAAGATCACAAATTCCCCTCCTCTGGTCATCCGAAATCAAAAGAAATAGTAAATTCTCAACCACTACAAATGTCATTATAATGGGAAGATTAGAAGGCAAAAATTTTTCTAGAAAAATGGCGACTAGGTAAAAACAGATGGATTTTTTCGTTAGGAATTTTTTAGCACTTCCGAATTTTTCAAAAACAATACAAATTAAAAACATCGATTATTTGTCGCTTTCTGCCATAAAAAAATTGTGAAGGACATTCGTTCAAGTAAATCGACCGACTAGAATTTGTGGGTTTTTCGTTGTTGTTTTGTTGAAAAAAAAAGTTGTTTCGAGGAAAATGCGTTTAAAGATTTTAGAAAAGTTTTGGGCGGTTTGAGTGATACAAAGATACACAAAACTTCAGTTTTTTTAATCAGCGATTCCACATCCAGACTTCGGGCATTCTTTTACTTCGTGGTACACATTTTCAGCATTTCTCTCCGAAATACGAGCAGGTATTTCTGTCTTTGAATCATTTGAAGCTCCAAACTCAGTGCGTTGGATTCGGACTTAATCGCGCCATATAGCCGAGTTGCCACAACAGTAAAATACTTGTAAGTTGTAAAATTATTCGAATTTCAAAATATGCTTTTATAGACTAGAACACCACTTTAAAATTTAAGAATGAATGAGTGCCATCAGGTTATCTGAAAATCATAACTAATTTGTTCGTTGTTTTTAATCCCCAGCAATACGAAAGGATTATAAAGGATCATATTTCCAACTCTCAATATCTGAAAAATCTGAATATATTTAAAATCTCAATAGCTGAAGAAAGACGAAAGCTAAATTCCTCCCAATATCATTAGAGCAATAATCCTTGTGAAATTTTTTTTGAATATTGAATTCCTGGTTGCGCAATTTGAAAGTCGTAAGCTTCAAAATACGCACACATACTATAATTTATTCAACTCAGAACTCAAAAACAGCGTAAATTTTTCTAACGTAATAATTTGCATAATAAATTAGCAATGCGAAAGAAAAATACGGCGCCAATTTAAATAAGTTTTGCGAATTTTCTTAAATTTATCAACTATTTTATCTCCTTACGCGAGGGCTTCCACAAGTTCTGCCATCTCCTTAACTCCTCAGCTCTATCTAAGTATTCAACATTCTTTGTCCAAACTTCGGCCATAGCCAATTTGCCGGCAACTCATTTCGTACACATTTAATTGGCATGAAAAGTTGAGCGAAACTTCGGTGAAGTAATTAAGGAAAGGTGTTAAAATATGACTCGAGGTCACAATTTTCGCATGCGGGTGGCATCACGAATGGCGACACATATAAACATATATGGAGACAATGATATATACACGTTCTATATGTAGGCATTTGGATATATGTGCCTTATAGGTCTTAAGACAAGTATTTAAAGGCAAATCGGTGTGATTCTACTTTACATATAAGTACCATATATATGTTAACATGAAAGTACTCATACATACAAATTCTGCCAAAAACTTTTTGCGAAGTGCTGCAGTTAACATAGATTGTCGTTTTGCCTTTATTTTATGAGAAATTATTTGCTGAGAATTAGAAAAATGCTGAAGAAGCTAATATATTTTAAATAAGTATTAATATTAGTATAAACCTTAGTTGCTTACTTTACAATATCAAGCCTACAAATTACTTCAAAACTAGTACTCTTAAAATTTTGCATAATTATTATATTGAAAGAAGCTGCAATATTAGCCAGTCACTGACTTTTTGACTAAACTTTGCCTTAACTTTGAAACACAAAATAAAAATTGCCTTTTTCAGATAGTACGGTTTTGCTTTTTACTACTCGTATATGTTAAAATTTCAGGAATTTTATTTCAAATACAGTACATTTTCGTTACATAATATATAATATTAAGATGATAGCTGAACTGCAGGGTCTCTGTTGTAGAGTTGGAAAACAAAATTCTTTTAAGCAAAGACCATGTCAGAGATGGACGTGTTCTCACGACATTCGGGTCTATGTAAGTGGAACGTACTCGAGTTTTTATCAAGCCAAAGACAACGCAGAATTCTTCGAAATTATTAGGAGAATGTGTTTTGTTGCTAGAACAACAACAACATACATGTAGACCGGTGCATAAAATTTCTGAGCACTTAAGCTGCAGTGTGATCACACTGGTTGTTGCTACATATAATATGACCTTTCTTCTTCTTCTTCACCTTCAATGATCAGGTTTGAAAGACTACTCTATAAGTTTCTTAAATTCCTTTTAGGATAATCTTGGACATTATTTTCTTTGAAAGGAAATTGTAGCATTATCTTCGACTATCTCTTTAAGATCTACCAGATTTGTCAATCAGTACCCTGACTGTGCTATCTTATTACACTTTTCAGCAGTCTAAATCCTGATTAGTACTGTGTTATTCATTTTAGTACGAACAAAGCTAACGGAATGTAAAAGGATTTTGGAAGTAAATTGTAATACTTAACAGTTATACATCACATCGTTTATGCTAAGTGCTACAGCTTCTTAGATCGAGACAAGACATAATTCAGGGTGCTTGCTTCCCCTTAGCCAGAGCTTCTTCTGGTCAAAAATTTAACATTTTTTACAAGTCCGCTATTTCGAGAAAAATTTTTATAAAACTAAAAACATACATATTTTACTATCAAACTACTTATGTAACTTAGCGCCTCATTCTTTATGTTTTTTCCAAACAGCACAAGTTCCTTGAATCACCGTCGCTTGTGGAGGCCTTTTCGAAAAACTTATTCCCAAGGTTCCCTCAGTAGTCGCCATTTTGTATCAAAATGTCATTACATAATTTTTTTTTATACACTGAAATACAGCATTAAAGAGAGTAAATCGATTTGTTTTTCCGTACTCTCTGAATAGATTGTCGAAATTAGGCCCCTTTTAGGGCTAAATACTGGCCTAATCCACTACTAAAATAGTTCAGGGTTACCGAACTGGCTTCCTTTTTAAATATTCCTTTATTTTTGGAATCAAAAAATCCTTCCCTTAATTAGTAACGAATTTTTTTCAATCAAATGAGAATTTTTTCAGAATTAATGCAATCAGATTTGCAGCACAAACGCGCTAAGCCCTTAGCTTAGTCTTAATCGCTGCTTAGTCTTAAATTATTCCATTAGTTTTACTGCGCAATGTGAAATCAGTGGACAAAATGTAAAAAATGAAAATAGAAAGACATGAAATAGGCGACACCACCGCGTTGCCTTTAATGGCGTTGCGCTTTCACCCGTTAAGCCGGCGCATTCATAACTCATGTAACATCAATAATAAAGCCATTAGGGTATAACGGGATTTTTGCGTTGTTGTTGTTGTGGTTGAGGCCATCTTGTTATTGCCTTTGGCACAAAAGACTGCCTTTAGCCAACTACTCATTACACTGACATACTGAACTACTCGTGCACGCACGTCGATGCATGTACACACACACACATACACATACACAAATACTCAACCCAAAAGTGTTCACGGAATAACAACAACAGGTTTAGAGGACAAAAAATCCACCAAATAGCAGTAGAAAGCGCTGCGAAGTAGCTGCAAGAAAGTGCTGACATTGTAACCCATTTCTCTGCATGTGTATGTATGTGTATGTATGTGTATGTATGTGTATTTATGTGTATGTAAATGTGAATACGTGTGTTTATGTGTAAATGCTGCGATTCATGAGCAATATTCGCCTGGATGTGGCAGGTCAGAAGGTTATTGATATATTGCGCACTCAGCTTACACTCAGCCACACACACACACACATATATATATATATATATATATACACGCACAAGAACATATACTCAACAGGATATAGATAGACAGTTCGCAGTTGACTGCTTGGTATTGGGTTGGCGCGACATTTGCTGTTCTCGGCTCTGTTGCTTGACTGACTCGCTGTTTGCTGCTTGATTGTTTGGTTGACTGCCTTCAACTGGTTGCCGCGTGTGCAGTTATGTGTATTGCAGGCATTTGTGCTGCTACTTCTTGTGTCACATTCAATTTTGTTGCATCTAGTCCACTGTGTGTTGTTGTTTTTGTGCAGTAGCATGACGACGTGACAATGTTGCCACTTTGAAATCAATTATTTCCGCTTGATAGTTTTTATTGCTATATTTTTCGCACAGCACTCGCTGCCACAGCGTCGAGCGAGTCAAGCAAAGATCACCAGCACTACTGCCCTCTGTGCTTACATATATATGTATTTGACCTTAAGTAGTGTTTCTGCAATGAACCTAGTGCATGCCATGGGTTGTTAACATAGCTGCAGCTGACCTTGCAACCTCACATCACTTTAATTTATTTAAAGAAAATTTCTTTCTTCTTTTTTCCTTTACAGCAGTGTATAGCTCACAAATTAAGGGCACAAATGCCGGCAGTCTCATAATAAATTATTTAATTAAGTGCATACTTAGAATTTTTTCACCACCTACAAGCTCATATAAATAATAAATGGCATAATAATGCACTTGCCATAATTATCTACTCTTGACTAACCTGTGCAGAGTGGGGGAGGGAAGTGACAAAGTGCCTGTTTAAGTGATATTTATTAGCGAGTGCTCAAAGTGTAGTAAATTTGAGTAAATAACGGGCCCGCTGCGCACTTGCACGGCTCGCCTGACCTACACGGCGTATGAGTGACACGTGCACACATTTCATAATACCTTTAATTGCTGTAAGTATATGCACTCATATATAATTAACAAATAGCTGCGCGCGTATCGTAAAAAATATAATTTATTGAGCCTCAATAAATCTTAATTACTGACGGATTAGTTGATTTTATAAACATTTGAAGTTTTGTAGCCTTAGCATGGAGAGCAAATGGCGCTCACTCAATCCTACCTTCATCCTGCCTACCTAGCCTTCATCTTCAATTGCAAAGGATGGGATTATGTTAATTGCTGAGCAGTTTAGATTTTCTATTAGTAAAAAATTGTTTTTAAAAAGTTCTTGTAGTTTCATTGTCCGTGAACGATCCTTTAAGTACTTAGCCTACAAAAAAAAAATTTTTTTTGAAAGAGTGGTAGTTTTTGTTTTTCAAAATAGTCAATTTTTAGCTTAATACACTTGACTCAGCGATGCTTTAACTTTTAACCCGTCCGAGAAATACGTTTTCGGGAGGTCTGCAAAGAATGCCCCATGTTGGCGATGATCTCCTCATTCGACTCAACATTTCTGCTCAACAGATCTTTTAAAGTTTGGAAAGAAAAAGAAGTCGCATGGATTCAATTGCCGTAATTTCGGTGGATGGGGTAGCAGTTCGTAGTCTTATCAGGCCAATTTGGCAGCGGTGATGGAGGAGTTGTGAGCCAGTGCGTTGCCATGGTGGCTGAGCACCTGCATCTGCTATTCGACATAGTAAAACACAGTCACCGATTTGGCTTTCTCCAAGTAATCTACAGAGATTACACCTTGTGAATACCAGAAACCGGTGGCTATCAACTTTCCAAACGCCAGGACAGCCTTCACCTTACCTATAGCAGTTTATATGGGTGAATTCTTCCATTTCGACTACCCCTTTGTCCCTTCTGTGTACCTTGTTTATCCATGTTTCATCGACGGTCACCACTCGATGAAGAAACTTCTCCACTTTTCGCTTATAAAGCGTCAAATACTGCTATTAAGTGGTCTCATGATTACACTTTTTATCTGGAGTAAGAAAATATGGCAGAAATCGTGACCACAGCCTTCTTATTCCTTATAGTTCATGAATGATGACTCAATCACTCTATTAAGATGCTACTATTTCAGCAATCTCGCGCACCTTCAATCAGCCGCCTGCCAATACGAGATTTTGGACCATTGTTACATTATCCCCCATGGTAGCCGTATTCGGGGAACCTAGCTGGGACTCATCAAAAACCATTGTGCGACCATGTTGAAATTCATAAAACCAAATTTTAATCATTGCCTTCGAAGGTCAAAGGGTCATCTTATATAGCATTTAAGCGCTCTCTGATTTCACTGCGACATTTCCCTTCCAAACGCGAGATTCGAATCACCAACCGATGCTGCTATTTTTGCATTTTTCTAAAATCCACGGAAACGCCCGCTTCCACACGGACACAAAGAAAAACTACCAGTCAGAGCCAGCTGAAAATTTGACGGTAGCCGTCTGTGAGAATTTAGTATAACACAGAAGCGATGCAGTTGGGCGGTGAGAGTAAGTACTTACCAGATCGCCCTAGTATAGACGTGGTCAGAAACAAGCTTTGCGCGTATTCAGGGATAGTGAGGTAGATCAGTTTCTAAGGCTTTCCACAAATAGAATTCCTCATATATTTTTTTTTTAATAAAAAATTACGTAGTCTGATTACATAAGTACTGTTTTAAATACAATAATTCCTTAAAGAACTCATTACAATTTTTCGTGGAAGTAGCTCCTCCACTTGAGAGAACTTCTAAAATCATGATTGTGTCACAAAATTTGATAAGAGTAGATTAATCTTTGGGCCGGCGGTCTACATTTTGTCCCTAGAGAATGATTTCATAACAAAAATGTTATCAGAAACTCGCAAGGCTTTTGTGAACTTTTGGTTTTCTTTAGCAAGCTTCAATTCCGAAACTTCCCTGCAATTACGTGCATATATATCTACGGTTTTATTGGACTATTTTTCCATTGATTCACCCTGAAGTTTGCATTTATAATAATCTCCTTGCGTTTGCGTTCAAAATTACACAACAGGGAGTTGGCATAAAAGCATTAACTCCACAAAAAAAGGCAGCAAACAATAAAAAATGAAATGATAAAAGTTGTTGTTTTAAAGAAGTTATATAAATTTAATACAGTTAGCTGGCTGCTGTACGAAATACTCGCCGCCGGCCAATAAAGCAGCAGTAAGTGAATTGATGCGGCAAAGCTTAAGTAAACGAACAGCAAGGGAAAACTTAAACGAAACAGTAGAAGATATCAGCATAATCCAAGAATTGTACACACACACTCACATACAAATGTACAAAGCGTCGGAGGATAAAGTAGTAAGCGCTGGAGTCATGGCCAATTAGGGCAGCAGCTTAGGGGAGCCTTGACGACCAATTGAGTGCTATAAGCAGGCGGCAGTAAAAAACATACATACCGTTATGTGTATACAGAGACAGCCGTACACATGCGCACACACACCAACATAGCAGCTCCACAGAAGTTGACAAGTTGTCGCATTAATTCAACATTGTGTGGCAAATGTCAATGCTACTGCCTGGCTGCCGGACCGACAGGCGAGCGCTCGATCTCCACCGCCATCCCATTACTAATCTAGCCATACATAATAGTCAGCAGCCTACTAGCAGGATTTTACTGCCACAAGGAAGTGTCTATGTATATATATATATATATATGTGTGTATGTACTGCGCTGTCACTGCTCTTATATCCGTTGCTGCTATATAAATACTTTGGTGCAACAAATAGCCGGCGGCGGCTAGCAAAGCTCGGGCTCGGTTCGAATGCCAGTTAAATGTAAGGCAACAGCGGTAAAGCTCGCCTAACTGCAAAGGCGAATTATGGCTGCTTTTGCTTGTTGCTGGTTACTCCTACAATATATTTATTTGTATAAGCATACGTATAATTTTGTGTCATAAGACTTCCGGTTGAAACTGCAAAAGCATAAATATTGACCCCCAAGGGCGTTTGCATAATCAAGAGCAATAATGTTGGCTGGCTGACTGGCTGGGTGGCTGCGTTGAAGGACAGGCAATGTTGCAACAAATCGAAGTAAAGTAGTAAAGGAGTAAGCCAATGAATACCAGCGCAAGAGTCTTGAAAAAGTTGCGCATTATTGCGTTGTTGATTGGCGCTCCGCTGTAAGGGTTAGAGTAGCAGCCAAAGTAGACAAAAAGAAGGGCGACAGGAGGAGAAAAGTGTGCTTATTTGTGGAAAATGCGCATTGAAGTTGAAAAACTTGGACCCACTGCTACTTTTCATAGGTACTCCTCCTTTTTTCGTTTATCTCGCCACCGCTTTCTTTCGAAGAAATATTCAATTGCATCACGCCAATGACCCGTTACCGACATGATGGCAATGGCAGTGAAAATTTATGAGGAAACTTGTCACACATACACACAAATGACAGCAGTAAGGACGCACAGCGTGCTGGACTTCCGAAAGCGTGATGGTGCAACGTCTTTTCATATTCGCTGCAATCAATGCTAAAGAAAGTGCATAAAAAGCATAAAGTTAAGCTATGCAAAAGCACTGGTGAGAACCTGCCTGCAGCAGCACTCTTGCATCTACTTGCAAGTCAGCGAATGTCACAGGAATTTTTCAACCGCGTACCAACGGTAGTGATGTTCTATCTTTTTCTTTATGCACTGAATATTCTTGCGTAAATGAGTAAGAGGACTGTGAGCACTTTAAGAGTTGGCAACTCGTACTGTATACTGCTCGGTAATTAGAAGCAGGTGAGAACTCTTCGAAATTCTTATAGTTCGATCATAATATGACTATAACAGCATAACAGAGCATAAAATTGCATAGCACAGTACTAACTCTTGTTAGATGGCATAAAACATGATTAATAAAATAAACACACTAAGGCATTAAAAGGCATAATATAACATGATACTATATATAACATGACACAGCGTAACATAACATAGCATTACAAAACATAGCTTAACTTAATATAACATAACTTAACATAACTAAACATTATCTAACATAACATCCATAACACAACATAGCATAGCATAACATAACACAACATAACATAACATAACATAATAAAAAAAATATAACGTAACATATCAATAACATAACATTGCGTGATACAATATAACTCAAAATAATACAGCATAACATATGCTTTAGATAATGTTGAATACAATCCTAATAAGCAACTTTTAGCGAATTTCTTTAAAAACTCTTGAATCTCATGCTCACTGAATGAAAATAATTTAGGTGTTCCTAATTCAACGCCCTCAAGCTGCATTTGTCCCGTAAATTAAATCAACGCTTTTGAAATTGATATTGACAACGCATCACCCACCGGTGCACTCTGATGGCTAGATACAGAACGGAAGAAATGTTGAATAGAGAAAAGAAAAAACAAAAAACCGTTGCAAATATTGTAAAGCAAGCAAGCAAAAAAATCTCAATATGAAAAGAAAATTAGCATTTTATCATTGGCTGGTCGAGTGGAAGAGCTAAAAAAATGGTTCAAACAACGTTTGGCGGTCTGTCCAGGCAAGGGAAATATGCAAAATTATTAAAGGAATGAGTGAGTCCCTTATGGCCCTAGGTGCTAATATAAATTCTTTGTTGTTGAAAAAGCAAATCATAGCTCAAAGTTCATAATTCAGTGGCTTGCCAACATTTTTCAAATCTAAATTTTCCATAGAATATTCCATTAATGTAAGTAAGTAATTTGTTATAGAATGATTTGAGTGAGTGGAGTATTTTTGAACTATTTTTGAAATATATAGGAGATAACTTTTCGTCAAGCTTGCGAATAAAGCTATAAAAGTTGTTAGAGCTAGAAATATTTCCAAATATTTGAGAAGCAACGTTTTCGGATGTACAAAATGAATAAGGTGATATACCGTACCTAGAAATTAAATAATTTTTCTCCTCAAATACTAGTTACCTTTCATCCAACTTAAAGGTTATATATCTCATTTTATATATTCTTCTTCATACTGCTTTAAGTATCACTATAGACTTCGATTAGACTTCCCTATAGGCTCCTTCAAGGGCGTGAATTTATGAACGTGTTATGAAAGATCCTGATTCGAATTTTGACACGTGAAAGAATTGAATACATTAACTCCCGTTAGATTTAAATCAATTATTCCTAAGATTCATCAAGAATTAACAAAGATTTTCCAAATCATCTAGATTAAAATATACATCACGAAAGCGCATCTCTTCTAGCTATAAAACGCGGTTTGAACAAATAGTTCTTTGGGGTCCACAGATATTTTGAAACCCCGTTTAGTACTACCGACCAACGAAATAATTAATATTTCTGCCATTTATATCGTATTGTAGCAGTGCCCAAGAAAATATACTCCAATGATTTTTTGTTGTATCCGTGAGTAAGACCTTTCTAAATTAAAGACATCAGTCGAAATTAAAAATTTTGTGATCCAAAGTTATTGTGCCCTTTTTATATGCGAAGAACTGTAGTCTAAAATTTATTTATCATTGAGAATTGATCTTAAAATCTACACATTGATAACCATATAAAAAACGAATAAAGGAGATTTAATTCTAGTCTCACTTAAAGAGTCGAGCCAAAGCGCGACTTAACTAAAGCTGTTAAAATTTTTAGTTAATGAACTTGAATGCTCCGATTTTCCTTCCGTGGTCGATTTAAATAGCTTGTGCACTTCCTCAGAATGTCGCTCATTCCTTTTTATGTTGATTTTTTAAAGGTTAGGGCAGTCTAAGATTTTCAAAAAACTTATTTTTTTTTTGCTTAAAATTGATTTCAGGATTCCAAAAACATTATTCACATATAAGAAAAGTGAGAAAAAAAGTTCCCTTCCAATCCGCTGTAGTGTGGAAGAATACGGGTCAGTCAGCTTCAAAACTAAAAATTTTAAACGCCTTTTTCTCGTAACTTAATTTTTGATGGTACTCGGAGGCTATCGCTATTATACGCTTTAAATTTCACTGAATTTTTTGTTATTATTTCAACTTATTGTAAGCAATATGTTGCACATTTGCTTGGTAAATGAATTAGACCTTCGTTTTTAAAAGTTCAACATTTTGTGAAAACTGTTTGTAAAGCTAAAAATATACGCTCTTTATTAACAAGTCTCATCTAAATTAGAAGCCCATTTTAAACTTTGTTTCAAATAACACAATTTCCCAAAATCACGGTTGCCCGTCGAGGTTCTCTTGAAAAAGGTTATTCTGAAGATTGGCCCACTACCCGGTATTTTGTATCAAAATGTCCATACATTGTACTTTCACACACTCAAATATATTTCTTAAGAAGCCTAAGGAAGAGTTTCCCTTTTCCATACTTGCAGAATAAATTGTCAAAGTTGGGTCTTGTTTCAGGGCTCTAGAAGTCTAAAAGAAGGGTGCATTTACCAGTAACAGTAACAAACAGTTTAAATCCACCCATTAAAAAACATGTTTTCTATTTATTAGCGAAATGATACTTTCAAAGAAATTCGGAAATGAGACCCTTAGGCCACCAAGTAGCTATTAAACTTACATTTGCTGCTAAAGAGCTTACCTTATCACTTCACATTCGCCCACTTTTCCATCATAACAGCAATAGCTGCTGGGCAATCCTTTGCCGCTTCTCCTTGGCGTCCCTTTGTCCTTGGTGACGCTAAATGCTGAGCAACCTGTTGCTAATCATAAGCCCTTAAAAAGGTAAATAGTATTGTGTGCTGAACAACAACAACAAGCATTCGGAGCATTGCTAAATACAGAAATTATGGCAACAGCGATTTATTAAGAGTGGAATATAACTCAAAAGTTAAAGGTGTGAAAAATTGTGTGTTCGTGTGTATGTGTGTGCCACAATATATAAATGTGCATAATTCTTTTGGCGTCCAAAAGTCGTTTGCATATTTGTAAACCGGCATAAAAATCAATTTAAATGTACTAAATAAGCGCATAAAATTTTATGATTGTTATTGCTGCTGGGACGTAACAAAATATTTGGCTTAGTATGAGTGTGTTTAGTGTGTGTGTGTGTGTGTGTAGCACAGGACTTTAGTTGAAACCCTTTAAGTAGTAACATGAGCGCATAAATCAGCACATAATAACATTATCCGATTTACTTCCTTTGATGCTTTCTTGCAGTCGCGCAAAGCCTGAATTATATACCCACATTTTTTTAATGGCTTGAACAACAACCGCAATTGAAATGTGTGGCGCAATGCAGTTGTGTGTATATATGTATATGTGCGTTGGGGGGGTGTGTGTGGAAAAGGCAATAAATATGATTAAATTGCTGAAAGTGTATTTTATTGTATGTCAATACTTTAGCCAATCTAATATTTTGTATTACTAAATAAATGCGTATATGTGTGTGTTCGTACTTTGGCTTGCAAATAGAATCAAATTGTAATGAAAACATAAATGAATGAAGATCAGCCTTTTGCCGCATAAGCATGATTTATCTTGATTTTATTGTAAATGAGGATAATCTGTAAATTGAGTCAAATTGCTTGGCACACACACACACACACACGCGCGCGCATTTGAAGATTTGGTTGAACACACATAAGCTTTGTGTATGAAAGCACCAAAAGGGTTGCTGGATTTATCAGTTAAAATGCCAATAACTGCAAAATATTAAACGTAGACACGCACACACACACAAACACATATATATATATATGTAAACATAAAACCACAAATTTTGCCAACATTAGTATATATATATGTGGAATATATTTGGCATTTGCGTTAACACATTTATATACACTTACATACATACACGTGTGCCCACTAGTACTTAGCGCACACTTGCTTGCCAATGTGTTTGGATTTCTATACAAGTTTGCAACTCCCATTTGATGCTCCCCAGCGTATGCGCAACTTTCGATTTTATTATTGCAGTCACGTTCTACTCCATTGCCTCCATAACCAAATCGAACCAATAAAATCATAACAAAAACCTTGTACAACAACAATATACATATGTAATTCATGGCAACTGCAACCCATAATATTTAGCAATATAGCTATTAATATTACAACAACAATAATAACATACATTTATCGTAGCATGCTCGTGTGCACACACATACATGCAAACACATATGATTAACAAAAATGTTAGCCAAAGACCACATATATGATAGCAGCACACAAAAAAGGTTGCAAGGCAAAGATGTAGAATAATCACACACACATACGCACACATACATGCCTGTACATGCATTGAAAAGCAGTGCAAATAAAATTCACCACAAATTGCTATTGTTTTTGGTTTTTTTTTTTTTTTTTTTTGTTGTGCGGTGTTGAGGTTTCTATGCGAAAGCCAAGGCCCTAGAAAAAAAAAATCAAAAAATTACTAAGCAAGGATGTTTCTCATTTATGGCAAGTTGATATGCTGCGGCGCCTTCAAGTTTTGCAATTTATTCCATAGTCGTTCCGGCGAGTGTTGAGACTTTTGTGAGTTTTATGTAAGTGGATTATATCATAATGATTTTGCACCAAATCATTGCGCCAATTATTATGTGATGGCAGACCGCATTGCTTTTTAGTGTGCGTGTGTGTGTAGGTCACTTTTCTGTGTTATGTTTATAAATGTTTTTGCAGCAGTCAATTCATCATGTAAACATATTAATGGAGAATTATGTAATAATAGCATTTGGGACTTAGTTTTCTCTCCCTTACACCGTGTGCGTTTTTGTATTATTAGATAAGGGTAACGATATGCTGTTTCACCTTTTTTATTTCCTTAAATTGGCTCTCGTTGCGTTACATAATATTATATTTGACGTCACTTGGTGCCAGTTGCATTAAATGTGGTCATATGTTACTACTTACGTTCGCATTTATTACTTTTGAACCCGGTAAGCTCCGCTGTTGTCTTTGCTTTTCCATTAGGTTTTCTTCTATTTATATTTCTATTCATTTTCTTCCAATTCTATTGCTCAGCATTGTAACCGTCTTTGAAAAGAGTGAATCGCTTCATTTTCAGACTTAAGCTAGTAAGACCACTGAATAGCTAATACAAATACACGCTCTCATAAGATCGGAGCTACCACTCGCTCAACCAAAATTTAACATGCTCAAAGTTTTACATGCCTGAAACTAAACTGGCCTATAAGACTTCATCATTTTTGGCTTTTCAGTTTTTTGGCTTGTTGTTATTGTGTGCTAAAAAAATCCTGGTCTATTCCACTTACGAATGCCCGACTATCATGGAACTGTTTATTGGTTTTTCTTATTTTTTTTTTCCGAAAAGTAATATTATTTCGAAAGAAACGTTCGTTTTAAAACAAATATATAAATAATTTTAAGTATACAAAAGAATATTTTTTAAAAGTTTCCCTTTCTACCTTTTATAAATATTATTTTTATAATTCTTTTTTTTTAGATATGACTTTCATATACGAGATTAGGTTAGGTTCTATGTTTGATCCTCAAAATGGGGATCGCACTTGGACTGCTGTCTGCAGGCCTTTATGAAGCCAGAAGCTCTCCACTCCTCTCCATTCTAATCGATCTTATATGTCAACAAGGCGCCTTGAAGCCATCACTAATCTGTCTGATCTCGCAAAGGCACAACAAACAAGAAGGAAGTGTTGAGATTTTCTACCTCGTCTTCTGCCAAGCAACTTATACATGTTGACCTTGCAGTATCACTGGTGTAAAAACCACAATCTAGAAATATTTTATTTTTATAATATTGGAAGAAATCAATTCTGTAATTCTGAAATAAGTTCGGTTTGAAACTATTTTGATTTGAAAATTATGTACAATATTTAATTACAAAGAGGATAAACAATGGCAGGAGAGTTGGTGTGACCATGGGAGGAATAAGTCAGAAAATTATACAATTTGTTAAAAATTTTCTTATCTTCATTATTTCCTCTTATTTGCAAATAAACGTAATTTTTCGTAGAGTGTGCTTGACTAGGTCACAAAAAGATAGGAAATTACACAAGTCATGTCTTATATACTTTTCTCAATACCCCTTTAGATAAGCGGTTTAATTTTTGCAAATAAGCAGTCACAAAGTAGAAGTAATTTTATAGGTCGAAAGATTGTATTCTCATTTGCGATGTATAGAATTCATGGCACTCGTACTTGAGTATTCCAAATGATCCATATTGATTATGTTGTTGTTGTTGTATCGGTGAGTATAAATCCTGCTAATCAGCGAAACTGTCTTACGGGAGGTCCAGAAATCGAGCTATTTCAACGGGAGCGGACCGCAGGAAAAAGGTTGTTAAAATAATTGGTTTCACAGTGCATGCCGAGAGGTGGTTACTGGCATGCGGAGACTCTTTGCATGTAGACCAAAAATTCAATATGTCAGAGTCAATTCTGAATAAGTGGAAGTCTAGCCTACTATAGTATGTAGATGGAACTTAAGCTTTTATTCTACTAAGCGTAGTGCTTTGACTGCAAGCATGCCATTCACCGGGAGAGTGTTAATGAAGATTCTGGAAACTCCACTGTGAGTGGTGTGTAACGCTTATCTGAAGTTGATCGCGCCCGAAATTTGGTCGATTAAATGTTGAATATCGACGACGTGCCGCAGAAATCAGCTCTTCTGGGAGAGAGGGAGTGAAATATTCTAGGAGGCAGTTCCGCTCCAAGTATGTAACGGCAAACATACATATGAGAACAAATGAGAGTGCGTATGACAGAGAGCATATGCTGCGGTTGCATCCCAGCCAACTCCTTAGCTAGCTTAAGTATACAGCCCACATTTTGTAGATGTTCTTTAGGAGACATCAAGAAGCATTCTTTAATTAGAGAATGTTGATAAAGAAATATACTGGTCAGACTATCGGTGGCTAAAAACACAAAGAAAAGCAACATTTCATTGTTCGGTCATTCGGCCAATTGCTAGAGAAAAGCATGCAGAAGCTGAGTATTATGTCCGGAAGAAATGACAGTTAGTTACCTAATACGATATTAAATGTTTCCACAAAAGAAAAAAAATATAAAAAATGAGAAATAATTTTTTTTTTTTTTAAATAAGAATACTAAATTTGGCATAAAAAACTTTTAAAGCACTTTATTGAGATAATAAATTAAAAAAATTATAGCAAAGATATAATATATTCCGCCGTTGGCAGTCAATGAAAGTTTAATTCACAAAACTGCGCTCATAAATAATGTAAATATGTACATGTTAACTAAGTAACAATCAGCTTGTCAACTTCCACTTTGTTATTCTCGATAGATTTGTGTTAGTTAAAAATTGAATGCAGCAATTGAATTGAAAGCTGTGCGCAAATTTCAAATTTCCGGCGAACATGCAACGACAACGGAAATAAAAATCGCCCAACAACAATGTGCAACACACATATACATATATACATGTATGCATGTGAGCATATTGATAGTTGCAGTTTCAATTTCACTGACTGCTGCGGCATGTTATTTCGTTCGTGTCACGGCATGTTGAGTTTTGTTAAAAATCAATTTTTCATGCTAATAAAATTGCAAAGCTGTTTCTGGACGCGAGCGGGCGTTCGGCGGCTATGTGGAAAAAAGCCATTGCAAATGGGAGTGCGTGAACACATGGACGAGTCATTGTTGTTGTTGCATGCAAAGGCATCCAAATGGGAAGTGACATTTCCCGTTGCAAATGCACAGTGAAAAATTGCAAAAGTGCGAATAAAATGGAAATTAAATAGAAAAATTCAAAATTCATATAAATCCAATTCATTTATTTATTTTTCGTTACAAATTTGCTTGTAACCTATTAAACACACACACACATAATATATGTATGTCTACGCTATAAGTGTTATGTATTGCAATATTTATGTAAATTCCGCTGACATTCGTCTACAATAGATATCCTTTGGCAGGCAACTGTGTGCAGGACACTGCAATTTGCTGATTGCGCCAGGCATGTGCTGCAGCAATGATTTCATTTTGATTGCTTACTCTTATTTCCATCGCAATTCTCATAAATTACTCTGCAATTGATGCGAGTGCTTTGAAATAATTGTATCTGTTTGCGGTTTTCCAGCTAAAATCAGTTTTCCATATATCTTCGAAATTCTCTGGAATTGCAGATGAAAGACTTCACCACTAGATTTTCTGTTAGAGAGTATATACATATGTATTAGGGCGGTCCAACAAGTACTTCGCCTATAAAGGAAAAATTTAAATTGTTGAACCATACTGATTCATTTCTCGATGCACCTTGAGCATACCAGAAAGCAATGGCCATCACCTTTCCCGCAGATTCGACAGTCTGCTCCTATTTCGAAGGAGGTTCGCCAGCTCAAGTCCACTGTTTCGACTACCCTTTGATCTCTGGTGTGCACCAGTAGATCCGTGTTTCCTCAACAGTCACGAAACGACGCCGAAACAACTTCGTATTGCGCTTAAGCAGCGTCAAACACAGGGGTCGCACAATTGAGCTTGTTCTCCGAAGAGAGCCAATGCGACACCTATCGTCCAGACAGGTTTCTCTTGCACAATATTTTGTACAGCATATGAGTCACACTGTCTTTTGATATGCCAGAGCCACAATAATTTCGCTTCGCTGACTTAAATTGCCCTTTTTCATGTATGAACATGCTTTCTTTTGCTTGCAAACTCTTGCTTGCTTTCTCTTGATAACAATTTGAACGGACGACGAACACAAGTACTTAGATAGTAAATAAAAATTCTACAAATAAATAAAAATATATATGTACAGTGGTGGTTAGATTATGGCTTGCCAATGATGGTTTTCATAATTTTTCTACTGCAAGAGAAACATTTTTTTTTATCCACCACTTTGCGGTGAACTGTTATTGGTCTCAGATTTAGTCTGGCGGTTTGACATTTTTTTCGCAGATAGTACATTTAATTCAAAAGCTAAAAAGACCAGCAATGGTACCCAAAGAACATAAATATCATCCGCTAAGCAATATCAAAAAAAAAAATAATAAAAGATATGGAGAAGCTGGTGAGAGAGAAAGAATATGACACAAAAAAGAGTACGAAACCGCATTTTAAGTCTACCCGTAGTTTAGGAATTCAATTAAAAATGTTCTTGTTTATTTTTGCTGAATATATTTATATCTTCTTTTCATAATTTTATATATTTTTACATTACAAGCTTAAAGTAATTTTTTTGCTTCTGCAAATACATTTTTCACAAAAATACAGTCAAATAATATTGACGCTTACAAAACTAGCACGGTCCTCTTTCCATGGGAATAGTTTGAAACCTCTGGCTGAACTCCGTACTTTGCTTTCCTTTCTGCCAGACGCTGTTTGAGTTCAATCATGAGTTTTACAAAAAGTTCCACTTGTTTCGGCGATATTTCAGAATATTCAAAGAAGCAGCTTTTCTTTAGGCAGCAATGTTTATCTTGATCCCTTGGCAATTTTGGGAATGAATTTAATCTTTTCCTCTCTTCCAATTCAATGACGCGCTGCTTCAGCTCTCTCAATAGTATTCCCATAATTAAGGGTCCCTCCTCTGATTCTGCGGATAAGCTGTACGATTTTGGGTTAAAACGGTTTTCTGCCGGTAACTTTCCAACTTGTAGAAGACTTGTTGCTGTTGTACTTAATGCTTCCGTTAATTTTGGCTGGATCTTTCCGTATGGCGCATGTCGTTGGGAATAACGGTGGGAGGTCTGTCATGGAATTTCCAAATATAATCTTTTGTTCCAAAGTTCTTTTTCTCGAAACTGCCGATTCCCACTCAACATATTCATATTTGAGTAGTGGCACAATAATAGTGTCTATGCCACATATTTCAGTTTGCGTCATAACAGTATTGACAATCTCACTCTCATATCTACTCTGAACTACCAAATGCTGTTCGGGAATCACATATGACATCGGCATTGGTGGCAGTTTGATGGGTGTTTTCAGGGCCTTTCTATATGACGGACGTCGACGTAAACACATACGTAATGTGGTGTGGCGATATATTTCCCGTGTTGCAGTTACACTGTCCTGATCGTTGCCTTTAGGTGTTTCTTGGTTAATGATGGTGTCTTTCGTATCCCTCATTCTTGCAATCGGGGGCCGTTTCAGACATGCTCTATTTGGTATAAAAATATTCGGCTTTTCGAAAGCATCCATAGAGATATTATCAAACTTTAGACGCTTCTTTAAAGCTAATTTAGCGACGCGACCGGTGCTGCGTCCACTGGCAAGGCTTCCAGCTGTCGATGCAGACATGCGCTTGTATTGGCTGGTCAAGCTTAAGGGCCGTGTAGTGAACTCATTGTCTGTGGTGGTATAGCGTCCAAAGACTGGTGGGGAAGCTTCCATACCACTACGTATTTTCTTCGATAACAAAATTCCCATTTTGTTTATTTGGAAAATTTTTATTTATATTTTTTTTTTTGAGAAATATATAAAAATGCGAAATATTCTAAATTTTGCAAGTGATGTGCTGCTAACAGTGAACTGAAAGTGAATGCTGACAGTAACCTAAATGTCGCACCTTTTATAGGCAAAGGAGAGGCAGTCATTGTACCCGGGCGTGAAGTATGAAGTATGAAGGACACTGGTAGCGCGCTATCGTTAGGGGATTTAAAGATAATATTTACATCTACCTGTTCAGCCTTAAAGGAGTATTGCTTTAAATACTACAAGTACCTGCTAATTGTGTGCTAATACTAGGGGGATTAAAAATGCATATATTCATTCTTTAAGGTATGAAAAAGCGCACATTTGCTTTGTCAACATTACGACCCTTAATCCTCTTTACTGAAGTAGTTCGGCTTTCCCTAAGAAAATTCCTGAACACATGTTATTAATATTTTGATTTTTTTTTTTTTGTAGCAAATGAGGCTCTCTACAATATTTTCAACAGTTATTGATTGGCGATTCAGAAACTGAAAAACACTCAGAATTGCTCTGCAATCATATTTAGAAAAGAGATATTACTAAGATTGGCTTTATCGATGATATAGTATGTTGATTTTTTTTTTATAGTCATTAGCTGTACATGGTGTTCACAGTAGAAAAATTTTTGTTGAATTAACAAAGTTTCAACTTTTTCAAAGAACTGGCAATTATCGCTTAAGTTCTTTTTAAAAATCCACGTTTCAACGAGTTTGTTGTAATCTCAAGATCGTCATATTCTTCTTCTCCGTACACATATAGGCAAACAATTTTCCAAAAACATGGAATACATGATGATTTCATAATTTCAAATGCATCTTCAAGAATATTTCAGAAAGAAGCTGAGGTATAAATCATTAAAAATCAGCAAAAACTGTCTGCTAAGAATTCACTGGCTTTCACCTCCAAAGGGATCGCGATCTCAGAAGCCAACAGATCCGCTCCGATCAGATCAGATTACAATTTTATTTTTATTAGGTATTTTAGGTTATTTGGGGGTTGATCGGTTCTCACCGTATTTACTGTGCAGTATGATTTTATATCATACTGTTCCGAAGTCTGATATATGAATACGAAGTATGATGTATATATACGAAGGAAATACGTCGGGTCTATATAAACGGAATGGACCCTAGTTTTTATTCGGGCAAAGACTGTTAGCTCAGTAACATTCCTCAAACTAATTCAAGTAATATTTCTGCAGCGACACAAACGACAAAAACAAAAACAACGTCTATATCCAAGATATTTCGCCGTGAAAAATGTGAGTTAGTAAGCGTTCGGACTCGTTGCTTCCGCATAATTGGCATATCCTGCTTTCTCTGGCAAATTTTGTGTTTGTGATATAAAAGTGTAAATTTCGAAATTAAAAAAGTGATTGGTATATGCTATGGTATATATATCTGTGTTCAACATACCTTGATTTCTCAGTGAAAACATTGCAGAAATCAATGCACATGTCATCCTTTCCAATCTACTTTTATTTTCCGCGAACTCATGTCAGTTTAGTTTTTCTTGCATGCGATTTCAAAGTGTTTTTCATATTTTCTGCTATCAAAACAGCGCAATGCAGAAAATAAATAAAAATTTATAACTTTATTTTCCAATATAATTTCAATAGAAATCAGCTTCGCTTAGTGGAAGTGGAAGATAAATAAAAATATTGCAAAACAGAGTGACGGAAATGTCAAACAATGCGTGAGCGAATAGCGCAAATATTTTTCCGTAAACATTACGAATTGTGACAATAAATATTATATTCAGAAAAAAAAAACCAAAAAAAATTATTTTTAAAATTATTATGCGTATAATATAAGCGGCATGTGAATTGAGGGAAATATAAATAATAAAGTTTTGTTCAATTTATTTCTCTTTTTTCTATATTAAGCATTAAATATTAAATAAAAAGTGAAACTTGTTGATAATATTATTAACTCCACACAGTTCTGGGTAATTTTTTTATATCAACGGTGTAAACGACCCAGGTGGCAATGTTGTTTTAAGAAAATTCATTAACTCTTGCTGTTTCACCATACTCAACGCCACAAATCATTGAGTAATATTTATTCAAACAATTTTCCTTTGTTGTTTTCCCACAAAAAAAAAAAAAACTTGACATAATCCCCACTTAAATCCTTTTACATGTATTGAGCTCAGCAGCAAGGACAAACCATTGTTAACTGTCGAATAAACAAAACAAAAACAAAAGCAAGAAATACATAATAAATAAATGAGAGTTTCTATAAAACAACGGTTAATTACTTTAACAAAGTATTTAGGTGAGTATTCGACTACCTGCAGTGAATTACTCAATTACGGTGCAGAAGACTCTCAATTACAGGTATTTCCGGCATATTTAGCGGTTTGTTGAGAGTGTTGTAGCACGCAAACTATTTGCGGCACGCGAGCGAAGTGGACGGGATTTGTTTGTTGTTACTAAATACTGTGTTTAGAACACAAACGGGAACAAACAAAAGTTTATATGTGAAAAGAAGTGCACAGTATGTAATTTACGATGAGCGCATTTCAACATGGTGTGCACTTTCGAGTCTTTTTTAAATACCATATTATTTTTACTCATACCATATACTCAACCCATATATTTGATGATGAGTAGGAATCACTTCAACTGCAATTAGGCATTCGGTCGCCCACATTTTGTATGTAGAGTCTTTGCTGCAGCAATTAAATTTTCCTATACCTCAAGGTACTCATTCCATTCTAAGTAATTAGGTCTATTTGTATTATCATCATCTGTTCCTTTCTTTTTAATATTGAAAGCGTTTTTAGGCTTCATCTCTGCATTAACTGATTATAATTGCTTGACTCTATTTCAAAATATATATATACATATAGAAGGCTTAATCTCTACTTTTCTTCAGCCTTGAAGACCCATTTCATATTGTAACTTCATTTTGTTATTCATTGAAAATGTTTCAAGTGCATTTTTCGGAGTTCAGTTCAACCATAACTCATGTATTTGAGAGTCGTGATATCATAGAAAACTTGCCTGAGTGCATCAATCTTGATAATCATGTGATATATTGTTTCGATGTTGGGTTTTTAATGATCGATAGGTTCACACTCTTTATTTAAATGTGAAAGCAAACCTTCTAATCAAAGAACATATTTTGTAATAGGAAATAACTTAGCTCTATAGAGTCACTTCGGCTTTATATTAATTTTCACCCCTGCTGTGAATACCCCTGCATTATAATTTCTATTTATCTCGCCGTCTTGAAATTTATAATGCATTCCTAAAATAGTCAAAAGTTTGACCTCGTTGGTCGATGAAATGTACCTCCGTCGCAGTACACATTATACCATGTACCCTCATCTTATCCATTGTACCTGTATTAGGTGAACCTAGTTTATACCTAGTGGTCGCATACATACTATTCCATAAACAAATAGAGAACAAAAAAAAAAAAAAACTAAGAAATACCGTGAGAAAAGCATTAACTTATTTGGGATTAATGCAGCACACAGATATTAGCATATTTTTTTGAATATCCATCCAGGACAGACTATACAATGCAAGTGACGGCTGTTCCCTGTTTAATGTTAAGTGTCTGGAAACGATGGCAACAGTAGTTGGGTAGTAGTATGTAGTTGGGTGTAGTAGTTGGGTTAGTAGTTGGGTTGGGTTGGCGACAAAAGTACCTGAACTAATGAAAAAGGGGTCCTGATATTGGACTAGTTAACTGAACTTAAAGTAATGCTTTAATGGTCTACCGATGCAAGCAATCCACGTCATCTTCAGTTTTATTGGTTAGATCCCCTTAGAATTCTAAAGAAGGCCTAACCTTGACAACTAATTCTGGGAATAAGGAAAAAGAAATCGAATTTTCGTCTTAAGGACTTTATTAAATATATATTAGAGCGTAAAAAAATTTTCATATTTACACTCTGATTCAAAATGGCGGCTGCTGGGAAAATCATCGAAATAAACTTTGTCGAAAGAGCTTCAATGGGCGACGTAGATTCTAGGCACTTGAGCTGTCTGAAACAAAATATAAAGCGGAATCGTAAGCTGCATAAAACTTGCTAGTAAAATATGCTTTTCACTAAATTCTCGCAAAATAACGGACTCGTAGAAACATGTTGAATTTTAAATCGAAAAATTATCATATAGTTATTTATAAAAAAGTTTCTATAATAATAAAAAGAAGGGTACGTGGTTTACTAGATAGTGTTCCTGTGAATCTAGAAATAAAATTTGCCATTGTCATCCGATGGAGAAAATAATGTTTCGAGAAAATTGCGTTTAAAATTTTATGTGCTGAGGTTTACTAGAGCCTTGACTGACCAAACCGCCTCGACACTACACCGGGAACAATTTCTTTTCTCTGCTCTACCAATTGAATATGATTGTAGGGCCCTGAAGTGCACTTTTAAAAAAAAAAAATCAAATTTGAAGTTCTTGAAAATTTTATACTGGCCTTAGTTCGGTGCAATTTTCAATACCTTTTCCCGTTCGATGAATAAGAATTTATTTAAAATCAATAATTTTTGATTAAAACCATTTTAAATTAACAAAAATTTAATCATTGGATCGGACTGCCTATAGCCACTCGGTTTGGGAATATTCAACCACATACCTACAGCCACCTAACCTCAGCTGTGATTTCCATTTTAACCCTTTCTTCTCTCATACACCCACATTTCATTTACCAAATACCGAAATGTATTGTCTGTATAAATCAATCATAACTGTCAACGCCACGACAAAAGTAGGCAATTAAAATGTCAAATAATTGCTGCGTGAACACGAAACGTGACGCAAATGGCCATAAAAGCCTTTCGCACTTTCGCCATGAAGGTTGCCCCATTCAGGGCATATTTCGGATATTTGTTGGTTGTAACCCATACACACATACACATATACATACTGACACGCTCGTATATATTTATTAAGTACATGTTTAACATACACGCGCCACATTTTCGCCCGAAATGCTTCTACGCATCGTCTGAATATTCTGCACCAAGTGGCATGTTAGGGACCAATTGTAAAACCAAAACGCCAGACAGACATAGTAAATTCATTGTGTTTGACTCGTCGAATTAATCCGCTGTGACATCTCTTTTGCCGTTAATTCACAAATGATTTGTTTTTGTGCGTGCGAACGTTCTCCTTGTGTGTGTTGTGTGTGTGTGTGTGTCTGTGAGTGTGTGTGTGCATTGGTGAACATGGCAGTACAATCAAGAATGCGGCGCAATATTCATGCCACGTGCAACAGCGAATGAGTTGTCGCTCTTGTGCAAAAGAAATGGGAATTGCTAATTAATCTGTAGTAGTATAGTAATTTATCTGTAATTATGGATATTATTGCAATGTTTTACATAACAATATTTAGTCCTCCTGCGGAGAGGTACTTGGTCTATAAATATATTCGTGCGGTTTGCCCAGAGAAGGCGTAACTTGATTATTCCATTGTTCCAGTATTTTGAGAGGTACTGTCCTTCTGCGTCTTTTTCGGTATATGCTATTCATTTAAAGCGCAAACAACAACAATATTTATTTTTCACACAATCTCACTCACTCACTCACTTTTCATACGGAATTCTTCTGTGAATATGAAGAAAACATTAGCCGAAAGTCAACGTATTTTGGTGGAAGTTTTTGGTGAACAAGCTTACCAAAAGTGGTTTGCAAGATTTGAAAGTGTTGATTTTGGCTTGGAAGACGAAGAACGTACTGAGCGGCCAAAAAATTTTGAAGATGAGGTACTGGAAGCATTACTCGATGAAGATTGTTACAAAACACAAGAAGAAGAAGTGCTCGCAGAATCTGCGGGAGTCACACAAGCAGCCATTTCAAAAAGTTTAAAAGCGACCGGATCAACCGGAGCAACATGCTGCTTGAACGCAAACAAAGAAGTCGTTTTTGCATCGGATTGTGATTGGTGATGAAAAATGGATCTATAACGATCCATTATTACAATCCCAACCATTTTTTTACAATAATTTTTTAACCATTTATTACAATCCTAACCCTAAAAGCAAAGAATCATATCTGAAATCTGGTCAACGAGTCAAATCAACGGCAAAGCCGAGTATCCATGACGCCAAGGTCGAATACTCTGTATTTACTGTGTTTGGTGGGATCAGAAGTGCGTGCTGTATTATTAGCTTCTAAAATCGGATGAAACCATTAATGGGGAACGCTACCGACAACAACTGATCAAATTTAAGGGAGCGATTGCCGAAAAGCGCACGGAATTTGTGACTAAACACGAGGCAATAATTTTCCATCACGACAACGCGTAGCCTCATGTTGTAAAACTGATGAAAAACTGTTTGGTAAACAGCGGCTGGGAAGTTTTGCCTCACCCTCCTTATGACCCAGGCCTTGCCGCTTCTGACTATCATTTGTTCTGATCGATGCAGAAATCCCTCACGCGAATACGGTTCACATCAGAACAGAATATCAAAATTGGCTTGATTCATTCTTGGCCGCCAAGCCGACGCATTCTTTTGGAATAGAATCCAAAAATTGTCAGAAAGATGGGGAAATGTTATAGCTTCAGATGGGTAATACTTTGAAAAATACTATTGTACAAATGTTTCTTAAATAAACGTTCAAACGTTTCTTTCCCACTACAATCGGGTCTATTTAACCGGAACGGACGCAGACACCTAGAAAGGTGACAAAGGACCGTCAACACGGCAGCATTCTGAAAGGTTTTTAGAGAATGTTTTCTACCACTACTGCAACAGCGGAAGGATTTTCATTGGAACTAGGTCAGGGTTTCGCTGAACACCTTCCTTTGGCAACAAGCATGCCAAAGGTTTAAAGGACTATAACTTAGGTGTGGACATCTAAGCTGACACTTTTGTCACCCAAGGCAGACGATGCGTGTCGTGACTTAAAAAGATTTCAAGTTATTTAGAGATAGGGAAATTACATCGCCGAGTTCTGTTGTTGCTGCTAGAGCGGCAGAAATCATTCTTCAAATAATTTAGACAATGTTGCTGGGTTGCCACTCCTGGCCAGTTGAAAATAGACCCTTATGACGTGAGAACGGTTACCGAGAAGCCGACCGAGTCTCTCGTTGAACCTGCTTGATACACGGTGAGATACAATTAGTTTCAACAGAAGAGAAGGATTGTAGGTTAAAAGTTAATAAAAAAAAAAAAAACGTTGAAAAAGGCGAATCTAGTACCATCTTAATGAACTTTATTCATTATAGCAAAGATCAGGGACTATTTGTTTGAGTCAAAGTGGAATGCTGTGGAGCATTACATGCACTACCAGTAACATATTAAAGAAGCGAAAAAGCACTAGCGCGCCAAAAAGTATATCTTTTTAAAGAAAAAGTGCAAGAAGATACATTTGGTATTGCAATTTAAAGCAGACAACAGCCGAGTGCACTTGAGTTGAAGTGGCTGCAGACAGAGAGTGAAAACTCAAAGAAATTGAAAACATTAAAGATGTCTCCAACAATTGCCGCAAACACAGCGTGAAAAAATGTCCGCATAATCAGACACAGGCAAACACACACAGTAACAGACACAGACACATAAACACACACACACACTCCGCCACTATAAATGTACACGAACACGTCTGCAAGTGCTAATAGTATGGATTATCGTCGACCAGCACAAATGGCGGCAATTTCATCAACACCTCAGATTAGCCAGAGCCATCAACATCATCATCGTCTCATCGCCATGAGCCGCATCAAAATTAGCGCTCGCGCGAACCACTTTTTATTTGCAACTAAAAATGTATTGGTGTGTGTGTGCCTGATTGGTCAGCACTTTGCTCATTTGCTTGCATACTGATCCCTGTTGTTGTTGTTGTTGTTGCTGCTGGCCTTGACGTGATGGATAGCTAAAGTAATTTCTTAATTTATGTTGTGAACGCGTGACAGTGCCACTTAGGCGAGCCACAATGCCCAGCCATATTATCGCCGACAAGCATTAAAACTGCGCACCAACACATACACAGACATACACGACACACACACGCCTACATTAAGCATAATAATACAATAAATATAAATATATAGCATTTAAATGGTGGTGCGAAAATAGCAACAACAACAAGCAATTGTGTGAAAAACTAGCTGACTGGCTGACTAACTTTCCGGCTGCTTGATGGTTTTCTGCCGACGAAGGCGTTAAGTGTGGAATTACAACACTCCAGGCTGCTGGGCTTTGTTATTTGTTTACATTTTGCGGCCACTCTATGTATGCTTGATGGCGCGTGTATGTGCGTGTGGTTTTGAACTTGAAGTTGTAAAATCCTTATATTAGGTATATGGCGGCTAGAGGACATACTGAACTAATTCGACTCATTTTTAGCACTAAAGTACACTATTTTGCAGTAATTTCGTTACGATATCTTACAGATTGACCAATATTTTCGATAGAAAATCAACCGTAGAAAAATGGACCTCATATTCGGTATATGTGGTCTTGAAGAGTTATAGTCCGATGTCGTCTGAGGAAAAACTGAAAACCACATTTTGTAATGTAAAAAGTACATACCGGTATATACGAGCCACAACTTCGAAATGCTAGTCATTTCAAATGACTCGAGTATCTGATGGAATGCAGCCGAAGCTAGAGAAGGGCTCTCTATGGTTTCTTCAATATATTAAACAATATTAAGAGTATATCCATCCTGCTTCTGAGATCATTGGAAATTTTCCTAATGCTCACAGATGTCTCGAAGTAATGACAATTGGCGGGGAATTACATTATCCTGCTATAGGATAACTCGAATTTTATTCAACCGGCTATTTTATATGTTTAAACAGTTCTAAAATTAATTTTTGACCTCATAATACTTTAACTTTCTTAATATTTCTCCCAAAGTGTTTATGGTGTATATATGTCTTTAGTTTAGGCCATCCTTGGCGGAATGAATTTAGTTAGGCCATTTAAACACTTATCAATAAAGAATAATTCGCTACATAGCCCACATAATATCAGAGCATAAAAGTGACAAAAGTTCCTATTAAAAATTAGATTGAGTTTTAAAGGTAGTCGCCCACATACTGACAACTCACACATAATCGCAACTCGGTCACTTGTTCACATACATATAGACGTAATTTTTCGAGGGCCACAATAGTTTAATATGTGAAAAGGGTCGGCTACAGGTGTCAAATTGACCGCAAGGCATACAAGTGGTTGACTGACAAAGGGTAAGCCTGAGAACAGCGTCTGAACTGAACTGTATATACTCACAGAGTTGAAATTGTATAAAAAGATTTAGTAGCCACTTTAGATCTCAGAACAATTTATATGCACTCGAAATTCTTGAAATGATTTCGAAACTCATTTTGACTCTTCGAATTAAGTTCTAATACGGTCAAAACGAATGATTCTGAAAGTACATTTGGTTATGATAAAATAAGGAAACAATACAATAGTAGATATAACTTCATTGAACAGGATTTACCAAGGGTGTAATTCATAAGAAACTCATGATAACATTTGCGAATAAAATTCTTTTGTGCTGTAGACCAAATGAGTACCATAAAGAAGTATGGCGAAACTACTATATGTACGATCGAAACTTTGAGTCGGGAAACTACGACTCCATACGATCCATACAAGAATATTTGTATATAACCGCAAAATATAGGCATATTAGACAGCAAAAAATTGACAGTAAGGTAAGATTCTCCTTTCGAAGCAACTCTATCAAATTTACTTCTAAGCTTTGTACTAGCGCCATAGGGGCTTTCAAGAGCTATTACGGTATTAGACATAGTTTTTCAGTCTGCTCGGATTGAAGCTCAAGACATGCAGAATATGCAATCTCCTATTCTTTAATATAGACTACTTGCTTAGGCTGCATATTAAGCAGACTAGCAGACTAGCATTTGCTAACAATAAATTCTTAAGAATTCATATAACACTCTACAAATAAGTTTACAAATAAAACAAATAACAAAGTTTTTTTGTAAATAAGTACCAACGATAATGGCCGCCTTTTCGCCGCAATGACTCATGGTATATGTGACTCATGTACATGTGAGCAAAGTTACCCGCTCAAAATTAAAATCCTTAGCTGGCTCTCGCCACTTGAAACTCACATCCATATATATGTATATACGTATATATATATAAGGATCTATTGTCGCTTATCGGTCAAGCGGTTAACAGCAGTGAAGTCGGCTATAGTTTTTATAGTCGTTTTTATGGCATTCAGCAAAATATTTATGGCACAGCGGTACATGAGCTTTAAATACCACTACTTACCTTTAAAGCCAGAAGCTTCACACAAGCACTTGTTTCTTGTGCGTGCAATTTCTTAAAGCACACTATCATCAATTTATTGCCACTTTATTGCTTTTTTCGTCGTCACTTTCCATCGTCGCTTGCTTGCTTCGTTGGTGTTGTTGTCGTGTATGCGGGCAAGTAATAAAATCTGCTATCATTTAATGTTGTCATAAAAATCACATAAATTATCTTGTCGTCGCGTTTATTTTCACTCTCGTCTCATTTATTACATTATTATATACATATATGCATATATACGCTCGCGTTTCTTTTTACATATAATACACACATATACATACGCAGGTTGTATAGTGCATATGTATATATATATATATTTCCAGTAGCTTTACCATATTACACCCAATTTAGAAGCTGCGACAATTCTGCAGTGCTTAAATGCAGAAACTCTAGTCTCTCACATATTTGGCTTGCTTCTTTGTCTTCATTAATTTTTTTATCTTTTCTCTTTTTGTTCTATTTTTTATATTCATGCCTTGGGTTTTGTGACGTAAATGATTTATAAGTTCTGTTTTGATTAATATTATCATTAAGTGCGAGATTTTTATTACACTTATGTATAAATATTTGCAAGTTTAACAAAATATCATATTTTGGTTGCAAAAAGTAGCAATTTTTATTGAAAAATCTCAAAAATATTCTTGAAAGGGTTTTGAGGGATTATTTTTGATAACGGCCTCAAAAAGAGAAAAGGCCAGCTGTTGTTTTACCACAGAATCTCATAACTTTAGACATACAGATGAGCTAACGGGAATAGAAATCTAACATCTAAAATATCTAAACAGATTTGTGACGGATTCAAGAGACTTTGTCAATAAATAAGATCTAATTACTGGAGTACCTTTACGGCTACGCAGGGAACTTTATATTACATATCAGTCCAAATGCGATGCCCCATCTTGGGGATCAGTCATATAATCTAACCTAATCTAGTCCCTTTTGAAATCAATGCTGACGAAGGTTAAGGAAGGAGTCCATTATCCGGAACACTTAATAAACTTTAGCTCCCGGCTTCCAGACGACTGCCGTGACTGGTGTTGAGGCAGCAGTAGATCCATTCTTCCACAGTGCTACCTCTTGTAGAAAGCAGAGCATTCACTTCCACTGCACGGAGGCGCTGGTCTTAAGCTCACGGATAATGCAGTAGACAATAGCCAATTTCATTGAGCAATTTCGTGGCATACTGGTTTTAACAGAATAGCGATGATATGCAAAGTTGAAGAACTTACAAGGAAAGCAACTCTTTTCGCAATTTTATCGGACTGGGAATTGGTAGGGGTTCCAAACCTTTTACACTTTTGCCTTCGCTCAACCAATCGAGGAATCGAAATCTATTCATTTGTGATGAGTTTGGATTCATCTCCAAGAATTCGTGTTGCTACAAAAAAGCCTACGACTGTTCGAGCGTTATTTTCGGCACGAGAATGAGTCTGAAAACCTTACCTAACCTAACCTGTTTCAAAAAAACAAAGTCTTTCCAAAATAAAATACATTACCTTTTTTTCCGATTAGCTTGTTAAATATTGAGATATTGTCCATAGTTGAAAGTCGGGTATTAGGTAATGAACTATTGGTAAACTAATCTTTCCGTAGTGGCGGCAGTGGTACTAGTCAGTAGTACTAGTCACCTTGAAATTATATAGGCAATAAACAAAGACAACGAAGCTTAAACTATGGTGTATGGAGAGTTTGAAGTAAATATCTGGCCTTGCAGACCTCCTGTCATACCATGTCAATACTTAACCTAAAAAATTTTCTTTAACAGCTAGAAGATATATTAGTTTAATTATTTGCTTGTCTTTGTTATAAAAGAAGTTAATACTTTGGTATAAGTTAAGGGATCTAAGGTAACTTTCAAAAGAATTTCTATATATTAAAGTTGGTATTTTGTGAACAAGTCAACAATGTTTCAGGTCTTTCAAGGAATATTAAGCTTACATATGGGAGAAGTAGGAATAGTTAGCAACAACGCTTGGAAAGTTGACAAACAAATGCCATAATTTTGGAAAAAAAAAATAAAATTTTTTTTCTTTAAATTTATGGACCGCCTGTGTTCACCCTTTCCTCTCCTTTCCTCTCCTTTGTTTACATTTTTTTTGAAAACATTGCTTTTTCGTAAATATTTTTGTTTTCGATTACAATTTCGCTAATAATGTATACTTGTCTCTTTCTAATTACAGGTAATGACTGTGCGATTAACTAAAAGACTCAGAAGTGACAATTTAATTTTAATTGTCGCCAAGTCTAGACATTTCCCAATAGTGAAAACCGCAAAGTCAGCATTTTCATAACAACAATAACAACAACACAAAGTGTTTGGCAAACCACGATTACATCGAAAACAACAATATTTAAAACCATTGAAGGTAGTAAGGCTCCATTCATTAGTGTGTTAGTGTGTGAGTGAGTGTGCAAATATATTTGAACGTTTTACGAGCAGAAAGCTGCATACTTACAAAGTGTGTTTGTTAATCGTATTACTGTTATTATTGTTGTTGTGTGCGTCATTTCAATGGCAACCATTAATGTCACAAAACTTTCATCGTAAGAAAGCTATTTCAATCACTTTCGACAGAAATCCGTGTAATATTGCTACCAGCAGGCAGCGAACGATCAACACACACAAATCTACATACACACATATACACATAAACATGAATACATATGTGCTAACTGTTACAAACAAAATGTAGCAATGATGTGTGCGCTTCACTATTGGCGCCCGAAAATGCCAGCCAAATGAGCCAAATGAACACGCTGTGGTTTTGTGTGCTTTCCACGTTTGTTTTTGTATTGCTTATTTTGCTGTTTAACCACGGAAAACTTTTAGTATTTTGGTGTGATAAACAAAATAGTTGAAATACTATTTGAACAGTAATTTTATGTGTACCGTTATAATAAGTTTTAGCTAAGTGAAGAGAGAGAGGGAGATGGAAGCGAGTGTGAAATTGCCATGCCACTATATAATAGCCACAACAACAACGAACAACAACAATGAACAACGAACAAAGCAATGTGTTAACTGTTGTATGGTTTTCCACTTGAATGTGCTATTTTGTTGTGTTGCCGAGATCAGTTCAGAGTTAACTCACCGCAATACATTCTAATGTGTGTTTAGGTTAACGGTTCATATTGTTTATGTTATTTGAAAATATTGGGTTGTTCGGAAAGTCATTTCGTTTTTTTTGGGGAACATGAAAGACAGTTTTCGTATAATGCCTTTCAAATGGCCATAAACAGTTGAATTCGACAAATTTAACCTCTCACCGATCTCTCGTGTGGTGATTCGCCGATTTGCATCAACTAATGCCTTTGTCAGCTTCGACCGGCCTTCCAGACCGTGGTGCATCTTCGACATCAAAATTGCCGGATCGAAATTTTGCAAACCAGTTCTGGCACTGGCGTACTGTTAACACGCCTTCTCCATACACATTCGTCAATTTTTTTCTCGCTTGGACAGCATTTTTACCTTTTCTGAAGTTAAAAAGTAAAATATGACGAAAATGCTGCTTATTGCTCTCCATATTTAAAAAGGCACCAACCAAAAACTACTGGGTAGAATTAATAGAACTTTTTCACACACAAGCCTTGCAATATCAGCTCTCATGACATATAATGGTTATGGGGCTTAAGTGTGAAGTTAGTTTCGAAAAAACGTAATTAAGTCCTCTGGCGGGAAAAAACGAAATGACTTTCCGAACAACCCAATATATCGTAGAATATATAGATTTCGGTTTTATATAGATTCAGCTATTTTTTTTGTAAAAAGTCCTGTCTTCAAGGAACCAAAGCATTTTTGTAAAAATCTGCTTTGATTTCTCTTCTATGCGATTTTTTTTAAATGTGAGTGCTACATTTTAAGTTTTAAGCTTAAAAGCTTTCCAATTTTACAGTTAAAAATAAGAATTAATTTTAAGTAGCTTATTGCCAACTTTTCCGGATTAACGACAAGATAGTTGGGTGTGTCTTCCATTTGTTGCAAATTACTTGCTTGAGTGGTAGTTTAACAGCTTCCTTATGACTTTTAAATCACCACCAGTGGATCTACATTAGAGAAACTTTCGTATGAATAAAGTACAGATTTCGAAAATATGCTGCCAATTTAAAGATTTGGTAGAAGTGTATGAAAAAGCACACTTGCAGCAGCTTGTAATTGTCGAGACCAAGTTCGGCTGGCAAAATGTTCACTGTAGTCCTAGCATTAACTGGAGAAGCGGCTTTTTGTTTGACCAATAGTTTCACTTGAAAATTTTTTCATTCATCATATATTCCGCTATACATATACTGTAGACTGATCAGTTCAGAATTTTCTATTTCCCGAGTGTAAGAGAGCACGAAGCATGGTCAGTTTCCGAAATATAATACCTGTATGATGGAATTAAATATCTCAAAACAAAGTCTCCTAGGCAGGATAACCTTCGATGTGAGGTTCCAGCCTATACATAATAAAGACAGGCTGACGTCTCAGTGAAACCCCATTACCGGTTTTTAAATTTACGGTTATATGTTACACGACTGTATGATTTTGTGCGAAATTTGGCAACCCTAACCTAAAGATGCCACGAAACGCTGTTCTATGTTACACAGGCGGTTATGCCTTATGAATTCCTATAATAGTAAAAATGAATAATTAAAAATTAATTGAAAACACTGCTAAAATATTTTCCATAAATATTCCAAAAACGGTGCAAAAAATCAAAAATATATGAAATTGTCGGAAATTGTTTTTTTTTATAGCATATAAAAGTTCAAATTTTTTTCACATTAGTGTAATTACCATATAAATGGTAGTGCGCAATTAGTGTCTAACATAACAGCAATTAGTTACACATACACATAGCAATATTTATATGCAATTTTATTACATAATTAGTTGCAAATATGGCACATGCTACGCACACACTCACAAGCCATTCAATATAAATTCTCATTACGCACGCAATAGCAATATTTATATGCGCATTTTTTATGGATGGCATAAAATATGAGAAAACGGTGTCAGTCGGGCACATATAACGGCATTCAAATTCAAAGCCTGGAAAATGTTGCTATAAAAATTCTAAATGGAAAACATTATTAGGGCGCACAAAGGCGACGCCGCAATTTATGTTGGCGAGTATAAGAGTGTATATGTAAATAAATAAATATGTGTGAGTGTGTGTGTATGCGTAGAGATTGGACCAAAGAAGGGCGTAGATGAAGTTAAAAATAAAATCGTGTTTTGAAAAACAAAGTAATAAGTGAGGGGCATATCGCAGGCAATTCATGTTATGAGTTTCTATAAAAGAATATGTATCGCTACTTTGGCGCTGAAATGGAAAGCCACATTCAGCTTTCAGCCACATTGTAAACGCTTTAAAATTGCAAGCCGCGCCGTATAAATTTACAAGGGTTCGTGTGGGGAGGCAAATTAAGAGTTGTGAGTTCAGCAAACTTCCCACTGTGATTAGCATTAAATCTGAGCATTACAAACTGCATATGTAAGTACGTCCCCCGGCGCCCAGCACCACAAGTTCACCGTTCAAAACCAGCGACAAGCAACAATTACGCAAAACATTGCCACGAACAGCGTTTAACCTTTAATGAATTTATTTCCTTTATTGTTCTTATATCCTTTATTTTGTTGTCCAAAAGTTGTACGTTGAGCTGCTAGTTGCTCCAATTGATGTGCTGTATGTAATTTGTGTGCTCTCACATATTTTCAATAGCCATTTAACGTGACACTCTAAGCTATATACGCTTTGAGACCACAAGGGATGGGTACACACACACGAACACATAAACACACACACACACAACCACATTTACATAAATTTTCGCCCACACCTGTCGTTCTTCATTATTGTATATTTTGCACTTATGCCCTTTACTATGAATAACAAAGTATTTGGTGGCTCTATGCCATAGCATAATGTTTATCTATTCTAATAGCCCCGCCATGGCGTATACGCAACCCCAATTTCATTTTGTTTACTAAATGCTAATGGGTTTAAGGGTGGATCCAGCGCTTCTTGTTTGACATGTGTTGAAGTGGTGTTTTCAGGCTTTGATTGCTTTATAATAGTTAAAAAATTTAACGACTAATATATTGCTGCAGATCTTCTTACGTGCATAGCTTAGTGAAATTTTCACAAGCGGAAGCAATGAAATTACAATTAAAAAAATATTTTTTCTGATGTAAATTCGTTTTTGAAAAAGTTTTTTACTAAAATATTAATATTTAAAAAATTTTTTGATAACTTGGTACATGTTTAATTGCTTCCAAACCATGCTACCTCAATTTTTATAAAATCGAATTTTATATCTCTGCAACTACTATTTAAAACTCAATTACTTATAGCATTTTAACTTCAATATTTTGAAAGTTCTTCGCTCAACGCTCATCAATTCCACCCCACAAAGCATTTACTTCACATTCCGCTAATGTTCATCATACGCCCCGTCTTCGCTTCATAAGCTACGAATACATGTTGTTGTTTTGTGTCGCATATATAAACACTCATTCTCTGTTTTTGGTTATAAATTAACTCGAAGACAGTAAATATTTACTTGCTTTTGCGCAAATAAAGTGCCATAAATTCCTTGGAGGCATTCGAGCGCAGAGAGGCCAGAAATTTTCAATTTACAATTTACAATAAAAATTTTCGAACGACACAACATTTGTCTTCATATGTCATATAAATGTCAGTTTTCTTTTACGACTGTGGTCACACGCTCAGCCAAGTGGTGGAAAGAGGAGCGTTGATGTTACTTATTTGTTTCTAACACATACACACAAACACATTTGGATGGAATTAGGTAGCCTTGAATTTATATATAGTTACATTCGGCATTGTATATTAGATATTTATTGATATGTACATATCGATATGTGTTAACCTATATATAGTTTTAATTGTGGTGGTGGTAGTGTCGGCTATTGTTATGAAAAGAAATGTGTAATAAATGATCTCTGGAAAATATTAGTATAAAGTGCTTATAAAGTTTTAGGCATATTACACTTCGGCAGTTAAATGTACTGCAATTACGTTTATTCCAGTACCATTAACCTTAGCTTTTCGAGATATATATTTATTTGTATTGGTTAAGGCATCGCATCAATCGCACTCGATATATAGCATGTTAGAACAGAATTATGAATTAGGACTAATTTTATAATTATATGGACTTGTAATATTTTTATTAATTATTTAATGCATTCTTGTTCTACTTATCTTAAAAAAATCTCAATAAACCTGTTTAAATAATGTTATTCTGTAGATTTTGTGTTGGAATAGTATATTTATGAATAGTTTTATGTGCTCTTCAAGCGTGGCAAAAATCTGATAAGAGGCCTCTTTACAAGCACTGATCTTTCTTAGAACTGTCAATCTTAACTCTGATAATTTATTTCGTCATATGACTATATTAAGGGATTAGCCAAGTCAAGAACACAGAAATTTATTCCAAGAGCAAAAAGTAATCGATTTTCTCTCGCAAGATTTACTAAACATATACCCTAGGTATATAAGAAACATTTATATTGAAATTTTAATACAAAATGGCGACTATTGGGCGAATCATCAGAAAAACTTATTGCAAGAAGACCTCGACGAATGACTTTAATTCCAGCAACTCGTGTCATCTGCAGCAATATAAAAAATGGAATCTTAACCTATATAAGGCGTGCTAGTAAATTAAGTACGCTTTCGGTTTTAGCGAAATTTAAATAAAATTTTTTAGCGAAAAAACGTAAATTGTTTATAAAAAAGTTGCAATAGTTTTAAAAAAATCGTGCTTAGTTTACTGGATATCATTACTGAAAGGCTAAGATTTCAATTTCAAGTGAACACATCCTATATTCTGTGAGTCGAACTCAACGCACGTTTCTTAAAATGCGGTTTCGAGAAAAATGAGTTTAAAATTTTGAGGTACTAATGCTGACAACCAGTGCTTGGACACCACAGCGGATTGGATAGGAACATATTTTTTTCACTACACCATCAAATCATAGACTGGTCATTGGACACCCCTTAACTCAAAAATTACCACTTTAAGCGAATTTTAGAAACAATAATCTGCTTCAAACATTTATAGAGAATTTCCTTATTCCTATATTTAGAGTATGACTAAGCCTTTTTTGTCAAATAAAAAAATTATTTTTATACTAAGACCTAGATATCTTAAATTTGTTAGAAAGAGCTGTAAGAGCTCTAGTGTTCATACACACAACTTAAAATTAAATTAAACATATTTGAAAATAATAATAATTGAAATATTAATGACTACTGTGCACTTTACTTCGAAAAGTTTCTCTATCTTTCGGCAATGGAAAAATGATTAAAAAGTTTGATTTGATTTAATTGGAATTTCCTCTAGACGATTTGAAATTTTTTTTTTTTTAATTTTGGTGAAAGCGCAATTATTTGAAACATATTACGCCCAGCATCAGAGGTTATCACTCAGACAATTTTCAAGCATTAACAACAGAATTGAAAACCAAACCGAAAAGCTGCTATATCCCACTTTCTGCTGTTATTGATTAAACAAAATATCAATTTAACAGCGAGAAAAGTTTAAAAGCCGGCAGTAACAAATTGCCAACTTCGGTAACTGCCAGCAGATAACCTAACAACGCATCAATTTGCATATGCATGTGTAGTGGTGTATCACATGGCAGTCGATTTGGGAAAAATTTGCATGGGTAATAAATGCCGAGGCACCAGACACGAGCCATACATTAACATGGCTTTAATTTGATCAATTTGATCAATTTGCCAATTCACAATATCATTTATAATCTGGTGAAATGAAATTTATATCCCTTTACACACGCATACGTATGCATGCATGTGTGATTGTGTGAATGGGCTAGTGTGTTTTCATTAAAGCGGCATTTCAATTCATTTGCACATTCACATTCAACGAGTCGTTTATATTTGCAATTCACTTTCATTTTCCATTTCCATTTCCATTTCCATTGCCATTTTCATTTGAGCTCGCTCATTTTACTTCTCAATCCCAATGGATCACATTAAAGCAAAGCAAGCTGCTCATGATTTGGTCTGTCGGTTTTTAGAAAGTCAACAACACGCTCAACAAATCACATGGTTGTTATTGTTGTTGTATGTAAGCCTATACACACAGATGTGTGAGCAGAGCGCAAGCAATTGGCTGTTGCGACAGATAGGCAAATAAAGTGAAAGGAAAGCCAGTAGTTAGTGCCTGACGGAGCCGCATCGGTGAGGTTGTAATGTATCTGCATAAATGTAAACAGTGCATTTAGAATTTGTAGTTGTTTTGAAGTAAATTTTCATAAATTTTCAGCAGTGAAGCCTTCTTTAGTTGCGTATGGCGCACACTGACGAGTTATTGTTTTATTTAGCAATTGCCTTTTTTCTTTTATTTAAACATGTAAGCTTGAGACTAGTCCATTGCCAATTACTTGTGAACTAGTTACATTTAGTTACAATATAGTAAAGCATATAGCAAAGGTTTTATGTGTCTTACATTATTCATATAATTCAACCTAATAATTCATAATCTAGTTTACAACTAATTAAACACACAAATTCTGCCCTTTAATTAGGAAGGAAATAACTATTGGGTTCATACGGTATTTCACTTTCATTTAGTTTAATTTTCGTATAGTTAAATCAAGCACCCAATTACATAACAACTGGTCCATCAACTAGTTCAAACATAACCAATACAAGTTGTATTTAAAAGGCATTAAAATCAGAACCCAATAATGTTTGCTTATTTATTTATTCGCATAGTTCTTAACTAATTAGCCAAATGAAAATTGGTCCATGGACTAGTCCAAATTTAACAAATTCAAGTTTTAGTTAAAAGGCATTAAAATTATAACTCAATTCCCTAAATGTTCCTTTTTATTTATATTTTTATTTCATTTTGTTTTTTGAGATTTACAGGTATGTAAATTTCTCACAGCTTGTCTCTGCGGCCTCAGTTGTAGTCACATGTCCCTCGGCGACCCATATTCAAAGCATTCATTTGTCCTAATGATTTTCGAATGTGCCGCCGCATTCGGTTTATGCACAAGTGCGTACAAATATGCGCGAGTCGACGCACTTCGAAAAGAAAGTATGTCAAAATCCCTTTGCGCAGTCAAGTGACATCATGTTTATACACGGATATGTAATAGCAGTATTTGTATGTATTGTGTCAATGTAATGCATTAATTCTCTTTAAATATTGGACGAGATAATTATTTGACATTACACTTAAGCGCACATATCGACAAACGTATATTGCAAGAGAGTTAAATTAAATATTACCAATAAAGTACTTGAATATCTTTTATGAATTTAAAATAATCCAATGAATTTCTATAATTGAGTTTTAATTTTAGAATATTCTTAATACGAAATTAATTTTTAATTCATTACCGACTAACTAATGATTCTTTAAGACAGCGACAATATCATATAAGCTTTAAGATATAAGCTATGCTTTTCAATAACTTTGTACTAAAGCTTTTAGCTCAACATGCAGTTTATTAGATGTACTCGTTAGAGGGGAGATATCCGTTATCAACTATATCTAAGATCAGACTGGTAATTAATTAAAACTGTACTTTTCAAATTTTATAAGTTATGTCATTTTGTCTTCGTCTTATTCTTTCTAACTAAAAATGTTTGGCAAACTACAAACCCAACAAAGTAGAAATTATCTAAGAACCAGTTATTCAGCAATTACGGTACATGAGTTAATATCGTTCATTCTATCACTGTTGTCAAGATTATCTTCTCTGTTATTGTTGTCTATGTTGTTCTCTATCTTAATTTATGCACAAATATATATTTCTTTGTATCTACCAACCACAGATATTGAGTTATACATTTTGACAGCGCTCGGTAGTGTTCCAGCCCCAGGCGAAAACCCATATATCTGCAACCACTCCACCAATTTCAACCAAATTTGGTGTGCAATATTATCTTGGCATCTCTATTTTACTGCTTTAAATTTAAAATAATTGGACCACAACCACGCCTACTTTCTATACAGCACTCTTTTAAATTCCATCTGATTCTTTCAATGTTCAATATATAAATCGCGGCCAATGAAGTTATTGGTATAAATCTTTACCCGAGTAGTGTGTTAATGACGTGGAACCTGTCATGTAAAAATTGAGTATATTTTTCAAGACCCCATACACCGATTATGGATACCTCAGTGTCTTGACTTTGACTCTTACAAATTGCGAGAGTCTATAACGTTCGGCTGTAGCCGAACTTAGCTCTACCTTAATTGTTGATATTAATAATTTCACTTTTTAATTTGATTTTTTGATGAATTCTTTTGAACTCTGAATTAAGTTTGAACTTTAATTTGATTAAACTCAAAAGACTGCAATTAAGTTCATACTGTAGTAATTAAATAAGTATTGCAAAAAGTAAAATTCAAACAACAATATATTAATGGATATTTCTTTCTTAAAACTTCACTCCAAATTCACTTAAAAAAGTAAAATTTAAATTTGCAGATTTTGATAAAATATTGCTCTCGGCTATCTAGACCTATCTGCGGACTAAGTTTAATGATGCTGGCCACTCACTAAGTGGCTCTGCAGGCAATGTTATAATCATCATCTTATATGTGGAGTGCTTACTGTAGAATATGATAAAGTTTGCTAGAAAGTTTTGCGGAAAAGCTTTCATGGAGAATCACCAAATGTTTTATTTCTTCCAAAAATTCAATGTAATATTAAACTCACTGAGCCCAACAATTTGTTATGTAATTTTGCTAAATATTTCAGTTGAAGAAAATTTTGATACGTACTTATATTCACCAAATAATGATCAAGTTTCATGAAATTCATAGCCGCTTTTCCTTCACAAAAGGATTAACGTTGACAAATGATGTAATTACAATTTGTAATAAATTGTTTATTTCCGAATTGCGTAACTTTTTGATTGTCCCGCTTATATTCCGTCACTTTTGGCTTTTTGGTGTTGGCTTAGTTTTTCCTGATTAATTTCATTTAATTTTCATTGCGATTAACAGCCTTGAGCTCATTTTGATTTTGAATTTCCATTTTCTCATAGAATTGGTTGTGAATTTAGTTGCACTTTGACTTGTTTTTCCACTTACTTCTTAATCTGTCTTAATCGGGAAAAGCTTTGTGGTGTTTAGCGGATTTTTGAATGCGGGCTCGATTTTAATTTTGTTTTAACACACTTGAAATGTAGTTGTCAGTTTAAACCACTGCCATGAATTTTTTTTTTACTAAAAGAAAAGTGACTCATTTATTCTCAGGTCTGTGTTTCACTGCCTTGAAATATTCGCTTCTCTTTGCATTCCACGATTTGTCATTTTCCCACCATTTCTCTTAATGCCTTGCTTTATCCGCCACCTAACACCGTGCACACACACACACGCACATAAAAAATGCTTTAAAATTTCGAATTCAAATTAGTTGTCATGCAGTGAATTTCTAATGTTGCCCCAATTTGTTATTCACATTTTCACGACTTTTGTTGGCACTTTCCGTAATTTTTACTTCTTTACTTTTTTATCGTTGTTGCTTTATTCTCCCACAATGTGCTTGCTTCAGTGTTGGAAGTTGCTGTTCTTGGCATGCCATAAATGTGATCTCCAATCACAGCGTACACGACCGCTTGATAGCGCTTTTGACAAGGAAACTTGCACGGTATGTATGGGTATGTGGGTGTTTGGGTGTTGGTGTGCCATTGATGGACAGTTCTCGTGATTTTTTATTTAATAAAAACTGAGCTCGAAAATTAAATTTTCCAATTTCGGCATAATGTTCGAAAATTGAATTCGCTGACATTGAGCTCGTTTATTATTTGTTGTAATGTTCGCAGCTTAAACACTGAACGCTTATTTTTATTAAGGCAGGGAGAAACAGAAAGGTTCTATGCATTTTGATACTACATCTAATAAATGTTTTGGGATGTCTAAAGCTATTATAACGATTGAGTTTTTCAAAGATGGAAAATAGGTAGTATATACCTCTGAGTTACTATACCTATAGAATTTTACTTTTGGAGAATTATAACGACTTATAAGTAGAAAAAATGGCGACGAGATAATCAAAAATTAGTTAAAACAATCTCCTCCACTATAATTTTTTTTATGGTCTAGTGGGATGAAGAAAAGGTCTGTGCTGATTACATTTAATTTTAACATTGTCATTGAGAAACAAGCATTTGTTCCCACCTTTACTAAGAAACCTCACATGTTGATCGATTTATTCCGCTTAAATCAAATCGAATACCGAAAATCCTTACATTGTAGTATAAGTGCTTCGATAATCGGTGAACCGATTTCACTACTAACTATAGTAATATATGTCCACTTAATTTTGCTAAGATAGATGTTTACATATTGACCGATATATGCGGTATAAAGTCAATCGAAAGTTTGACAATCATTATAATAGGTATATGGGGAAGTATTGACCCGATTATATTTTTTTTCAGCACAAGAGCACATTATAATCATGTAAAGTTGTTCACTTAAATATGTCGAGGTTTCTCCACAGGGCCCGTGGTACTCATATTCTTAATCTGGAGGCCTCCAAAGTTATGGTCCAATTTCGACAATTTTTAGATGAGAGGTGCCACAGCTTGAAGGTCTGCACTTTTTCTGCAAAATTTTATGCCGACACTTTCATTGGTGCCTTATTTACAAATTATTGAGTGAAGAAGAATCTGATTGAATGTAAAATGGTGTGATGTTATGTGGGAAGTAGGCGTGGTTGTAATCCGATTCGCACTTTTCAAACAGTTTGATGAAATATTAGAGAAAAATGTTTCCGGCAAGTTTGTTTGATATATCTTAAGTAGTTTGTGAGATAGGTATTGTACATAAAACTTTTTAGGGGCATACGACTCCCACTTTCCAAGAAGTCCCAATCACGAATGGCCCCTCCTACTGTGTTCCTCGTTGCCCAATTTCAGTGGAGCTGCTTAAATTGTGGCCGCTTAACGGCCTTTCTTGGGCGTGGCTGAGGTCCAATTTGACAGACTTTATTGGTACTATATGTGCTGAGGGTTTGCCTGATATTACAAATGGCTTGAATGAGCTATTGCAATGTCAAATGAGGTGATGGCATGCGAAAATTCTGAAATATCGTATTTTGTGCGCCATTGCGTATACGTAACCTCTTGTCTTCGTTGATGCTGTCGAACGAATTCATTCGCTGACAAGTTGCTAGCCATACATTGTACTCTCTGTACAAAAATTAAAATAAATTTTGTACGCCCAGATGAAGGAAATATGCTTTTACAGCAACGATATATATTTCTTCAATTCCCACGCACACCTTTCACAAAGCTGCTTAAATATTTGCCAAACCCACAGCAAGCGATTGTGAATTCATTTCATTCAAGGCACAAAGAAAATATAACTTTATTCCCTAACCTAACATCAGCTGCTTCCTCCTCATTCCACCCATATGTAAACATGGCGTAGTCACCTCTTCCGTTGCCAGCCAAATAATAACAGCCAATTGAAATAATATCCTGCCATAATTCTTGCATGGACAACATTATGCAAACTATGTAATAATAATAATCGCTAACACAAACAAATGGAACATAATAATATAGAATACACGAAATTTTACATACCAGAAGCGGCAGTTACATGTGAAATATGTGTGGGTCCGTGGCCAACGAGCGCGCCTTTGAACCAAAGCCATCCGTAAAAACGGCTTATTAAAACATAAATCAGCCCGTTTTATTGTTTACGCAAAACACACACACATAAATAAGTGTGAAACTTACATAAATATCGAATTTCACATTTTAGAAAATTGTTATTAGAGAATGGAAAGGTCTTGCCCACCTGTAGTAGCCGCAAACATTTGTGTCACCAATGCGCTCTAAAGTCATAAATAATTGCGTTCATAATGGGTCGGCGCTACGAAGTGGCAACTCAAAATACAATACCAATACAATATTTAAGTGATAGAAGTTGTGGCAGATGCATAGATTTGTTTGCCAAAATTTTCAAGGACATTGACATATTAAATTTAGAGAACGAATGAATGTAGGCGAGTAGCAAGGATAGCAGTCCAGGGCACCCTTGTGTGTTGGAACTTTTGTAAATGTCATGAGCGTAGGTGAGCACTTAAGTTATGAGAATTAACTGAATGTGAAAAAGAACTTCCAAGCCGACCTGCACCAGCATGCGAGCAAAAGTTCAAAGCGTTAGTGCAGGCAGTTAGCGTTGCGCCTCTTATTGACTTGGCATGCCGAATTATTTTAGACATTTTGAAAAGCGAAAAGCGTAGGCTTTTTTTTCTGACCTTCTAGTATATCCATGTATAACAGAATTCTCAATTTCGATAAGTTTATACTATGGTAAATAAATTTTAGTACCCTTTAACATATGAGTTAAGGTCCACCAAGAAATGCGGTTCATCCATAACCAACAATAACTCTGTTCACCCACCGTAATCACAAGGTTTTCACCAAAGTGACGACTTAGAAATACCACAGTAACATTTATACATTTACTAAAACGATTTTCAATTGTTAAATATGTACACGCAACTGACACTTATTATTGCCACACTTTTACATGATAGGATCGGCGGTGCTCAACAAATGTAGATTTTACTTGAGTGGTCGAACCATTCGCCACTGCCAAAATTTCATACTTAGAGTCCAGTTTGGGTTTAATATGAGAGCGTTTTATTTCCCTAAATTCTAAATAGAAGAAGTGTTTATGTCGGGTAAAAGGAAAATAGTATTCTTATCATATTTATTGCAGCTGGATAGATTTACTCAGTATGCGGCGACCGAAAAAAGACAGTCCTGAAAATTGCCATTGCCAATCATACCGAAAATATTTCTACGTACATAAATACCTCACATTTCATGCCAATACTGTATTACAGAACTGAATAATTATTATTTCGCAATCTTTTTTTTCAAACAGGTGGCAACTCATTCAGAAATCTATCCAACAGAAATATTTCTTTAACTTATCTAGTTTTGTGTGAACATATTCTAACAGCTCATTCTATCATTGAAAAGAAAAAAAATTAAAAGGTGGCAACTCTAGACAAAAAATATTGTCAACGTTAAGCTTTCTGAAGCTTCCAATATTTCGCATATTATGTTTCTTTATATTATATATATTTAAAATATTTGGATAAATTGTTTATTTGAACTTTTCAAGCAGGGTGTAACTCTGTATAAATATCTCTAACGGAAAAATCTCTTAAGCTTGTTTATTTAGATATGCATGTTACAATTGTTCGTTAATGTTTATCATTTATTATATAATTTATCAAATTTTTATTAAAAAGTTGTAAACAGGTGGCACACTTTCTGTACAATACGACAGCTTCGAGCCTTGCTAAGTATTCACCGTCAAATTTCCCCGTCAGCCGAAAGGGCTTTACTCTGTCGAATTATTGTGCTGATTTTACACCGGAATGCTGGAAAATGGTTCCATTTGGTGAAGAAAAGAGTGCTATTCCACCCTGACAATGCCAAATTGGTCAATTAGACTACAAACTGCTACCACATCCACCCTATTCTCCGCATTGGAACCCGTTAGACTTCCCTTTCTTCCCAAACTTGAAAAAGTCACTCCACGGGCAGAAATTTTTATCGAATGGGGAAGTTATAGTTGCCACGGGGGAATTCTTTGCAGAACTCCAAAAAGCGTACCTTTCAGGCGGGTTGAAAAACCGTGGAACATGACTGGGTCAAATGTGCTAAAAAGGGCTATCGGTACAAATCGAACTAAAAGGGGACTGTATTGAGAAACCTATGGGAATTTTTCCAAAAATTTCTTTGTGTTTTGCAGGCTAATTAGACCGTCCTTGTTGGTAATCTCATGAGCTTGATTAAGCTTCAATGTGAAATCAATGCTTAAATGAATGCAGTGCTGGAATACATCTGTAATTTCACAAAAATATACGCGAGTTTGCTTTCCTCAAAAATACAACTTTACACGTGCCTATTTATGGCCCAAATTGCTTTACACAAACACATCTATATATTTCCATGCACACAAATACACACGCATGTTAAATTGAACGTTTTCTTTATGAATTTTAGCAAAGGAATTGCGTAACCAAAGCAACGGAGCAGCCATCATTTATTCGATATCTTCGCATAGGACGAGATAAACAAGATAATAGATGGTTTGAAGTGAGGAGGGGCAGCGCAACAAAGGGTGATGGTTGGAATAATCAAGCGAAACAAAAAAATAAGAAATATATCGTTCATATTCGCTACAGAAGCAAAATAATTTACGAGCGCAAAGCAATTGGGAGCAAAATGGTAACATTGTGGAGAAGCTTTATTTATGCGTTATTTTGTTTTTGCCGCTTTGAAATTTTTTGTTGCCACACGCGCTTTGAGTTCGATGGTTGGTGTTGTCTTCTATTGCGAAACATAATTCATGTGAAAATGTTGGCAGACCACATATCTATCTTTAGATTGGCACAAATAAATGAGGGAAAATAAATTGATCGGAGATCACGTGTGCGTTGCAAGTATGTATGTAATGTGTGAGGGAAAGAGCTTTCTTCGGATTATTAAACTTACATGATTGCACTGCTCTAGAATGTCGAAGAAGCAGTTAGTTTCAAATTTTTGTTCGAAGAAGACAACAAAAAAAAAATACAGATTAGGGGATTTACATGATTAGGGGACCTTATTACAAATATAATCAAATATTTATAATATTTTCCTGATACCGAAAACAAAATTGTGATTGTGAGAATATCAAGGCTGGAAAATAGTTTACTCCAATTTTGAGTCCGGAAACTTCGAAGGAAGAAAGGAGACTTTGAACTTAGTTCTCAAATCGATTTTTTGTAGCAATTGTGAAAATTTGAAGAAGAACCGCCTGCTTTTGGCTAAATATCCTAAAATTATTTATTCTCTGGGTGATATGGTTTGGACAATATTATCTAAGCTAGAGATCAATTCATAAAGAATTGAGCGTGCTATGTTTCCGGTAGTGTCGGAAAAGGATATAAACTCATTAAAAAGCTCTTAGAAAGCCCAAAAAAGCTTACAAAAAGCCCCCAAAAGCTTTGAGCTCTGGCTGGAATTATAATACTTACTCTTCAAAAGCTTTCCGATCTTATAGATATTTTTATAGACAATTTTTAATAACTTTAGGGAGCTTTTAAGCAAAAAAACATTTTTTTCTTTTCAAAATTCTAGAATTCAAGAATTTAAGCACTACAAATGAAAAAAGCCGAGCTTTGACATAACCACTAAAGCACAATTTTAAGTTACATTAAGAAATATTAAATTTTTCCGCTGCAAGTAATTTTCAAAAGCACTTTCGGGTAATTCAATTTTCACATTACATTTATTTGCCAAATGAAACCATCTATAATTTGATGGAAACCACAAAAACCGATTGTAAATTCAGTTGTGGGTGCAATTATACAACATATACAAATATGTAATTACTAGTTGAGTTGCTGTTGTTGCTGCTGATTGCGATTTGTTTATGTGGAAAATGTGTTGGACAGCAAAATATACCACTTAACGGGACACAACCACTCATATGATACCGCAAACAAATAAAATCCATTTGTATTAAATATCTATAGGAGGCTTTTGTAGGGATGTTTATAAATTATTACGCGTGGCTAGGTGGCAAGTTGTGGTCGGTGGTTAATATTAAATTTGCACTTATACACATACATTGATTTCAGTTTTCGTTAGAATTGAATTTAGTAATTTTGGTGTACACAAATAGACCTAAAAGAGTTATTAAAGTGCCGATACAAACTATTAAGAAAGAAAGCTTGTTGAGATCAAGAAAGTATATAAACAATAAGTAAAAACATTTAGCTGAAAGCTTTTCGAAAGCGTTTCTAATTCTTCCGGTTCCGGTTCCGGTTCGAATTATTATATAAAGATTTTTTAAATAAATTGCCATTATAAATGCTCCAAGCAGTATATTTACGAAATAATATTCAATATACTAGCTTTTCTCCTCACCTCAGACTTTGCTAATTATAACGAAGTGAGTTCTTATGATAAATGTAGTAGCGGGTGAGCTTTTGTGCTTTTCCATGAAAGCTTTTGTATTCAGCCAAATAAGTCAAAACTTGCCCTTATTTAGTTATGCTAGTTGGTTTTCAGTAAACATTTGTAATCTTGCCAGTTCTTTTGGTCAGTCCAGTATTTTTGAAGTATTGTTTAGAATTATTTGGAATTGAATTTGTTGTACTTCATCGGAATCTAAAAGCTTACGTTCAAACGAAAGCTCACAGTTTGTACACGCCACAGTTTCAAAATTTATCTTTCATATTTTTACAATAAATCAACTCTAAACCTAAAAAACCGGCTTGAAATATCAGAGTCAAATATCAAATCTCGGAGATTGGCCACTATTGTCAGCTAAAGTATGAACATTTTTCTACCTGGGCTCTCAGCCTTGAAATATCTGTTGAAATAATGTGCTTTGATTCTGATGTTCTATAGGTAACAGAGTTTTACACCTGAAGTCTCGGCCTCAAAATAACCAGCTTTGATCCGCAAATCCAAGTCCCTTAAGAAAAGCTCGCAATGTTCATAAAGTTCTCACCAGCTTTGTTAATTAAGGCAATCGGGAATTAAAGAATTACGACACTGAAAAGACTTCATGTTCACTGTATACATATTTACATACGAAGTCGCTAGTGGGCGACTCTCTAGGGTGCCCTTGGTTGGTATAAAAATAACGAGGGTATTCTAAATAAATAGGCACATATTTCGACTGATCCACTTCAAAATTCCTTGAGTTGCAAACATGCTGTGCATACAAGTCTGCTCGTGTTGTATGCCTACAGCTCATGATTTACGCCTTGTAAATGAGCACACCTACGGATTACAATAGCCGATTGTTAGGTTTTCAATATTTTTTTATTCAAAAATAACTGCCAACTCTTAAAATACCGGCCTGTGCTTTGCGCAGTCTAGACGCCGTTACACAATAAATTACAGTGAAATATGGCTAATTCGTTGCTAGTCAACAGCTTTAGAGTGCACACACATACATACTTATATATAGATGAAGACATATGAGCAGAAGTCACAAGTGATAAGTGGCGTGAATCTGCTAAGGATGCTCACTGACTGTACTAACAACATATATGCAAGTCTAATCAAATATAAATACCAGCAAGTAGATTAATAGCTACAGAAGCATGTTTATATACACATATATTTGCAACTTATTTATACCTTGTTATCGGCGAAAATTCAGCAAACAAAGTTGACAGCCTGCAACAAAGTAGCCAATCACCTAGTTGGCAGACGTTTTACGCTCAAATTGCTGAGCATTTAATTGAACGCAATTATGTACACATCATTTGCCAGCACTTCACACACCACTGAACACTTTATCCAAATGCGCACACCCATACACCCATACATACATACATACATATTTACATATTTACTCTGTGTATGCTGGTATATGCAGGCGACCGAAATTTACTAAGCAAACATGTCTACATAAGTGAATCTGTATTGTGTATATATGTGTTTATATATATTTGTGATATAAGTGATGTATGCAAGCATATGTATGCAATAATTTATACCTGCATGGCGATTTGCATTTTATATTTATTTCGGCCTCCATTCTGGCAGCGAGTGCTCTTCAAAATTATATGACTCGCATAAAAATGTATACTGCTTGGCAATATTGTCACATTTTGTTTAAACAACAAAAATGCATATTATATTAAAAATATGAGCAAAAACTTCAATGAGCATGAATATCAAAGTACGCATCAGTCGACAGGGCAATAACCTCCTCAAGTGCTTCAATTTGCAACGTTCAGTTGAATTATGCAAATCACTGAGAAGTTGGCATGTGTTCGCGGCTATATCACACAATGAAATAAGTGTTGTATTGATATGCACTTCACTGCTTTTTGGAAATTTCATCGCGCAAAGACATTTATGCCGAGTAAGCATGGCTTCTAGATAACACTCAACTTGTGAAAACAACTATCATTATGCTGGTATATATCCCAAAGAAATTTTACTACGCATCCGTATATGATAGTAAATATGTCGAGATTACAGTTGTTCAATTTCAGTCCAGTGTTTTAAGAGGCTAATTCAGTCCAGAGTCCTAACAAAGCCTTTTCCATTGTTGTCTACTGCTTTAAGAGGTTAGGTCAGCTTAGAGCACTAAATAAAGGCCTAACTTCGATAGTTTGCTCTGGGAGTAACGAAAAAGAAAAGGAGTTTCTTTCTCCCGGTCTTTAGTAAACATTTATTAGAGTGCATAACAAATTTTTCATATTAGCATTTTGCTGCAAAATGGTGACAGCAGCGCCAACCTTCAGAATGGCCCTCAATGAGCGACGGCAACTCTAAAAACTCATGCTATCTGAACCAATATTCAGATCTGGAATCTTAATCTGCATATGACTTGCTTTTTTAAGTTGATACGTGAGATAGCCCGAGCTCCATTGGCGCCCGATTTGAAAGAGATAGTTCTGAGAAAAATGCGTTTAAAGTTTTACTTGTTAAAACTAACATTGACCAAACCGCTTTAACGTAACATCGGATTGGAGAGGGATAAAATTTTTCGCCTATTCTACCAATGGAACAATGTTTTTAGAACCCTAAGTGTACTTTAAGCAAAAAAAAAAGAACTTGCTTTGACTTTGTGAACATTCTAGACTATTCTAACCCCTGAAGTAGTATGTGAAGTAGTATGTGAAGGAACTAATAAGTCTAAGACAGTTAAAGACACCACGTCATCAAATGTGAATTTTTTTTATTTTCGTAACCGTATAAGATATAAGTGTGACAGGAAATTGAACTAATTTTAACTTCTTCCATTTGAAAATTAATTGACTGCTTCTCTCTACAATCTGATGGATTAAGACTTGGTGTCGACACAACTGATTATGTAGCTCTCAATCTCTTAGAAAGCTAAAAATGCTGAAGGTTGACGAAGGTCACGACTTTCCATTCGTTCCATTTCAGCATACCAAGCTGCCGGTGTAAATTTCAGCAACTTTAATCCAAAAGTTGCAACGTCTACAGAATTTCTTTTAAAATTTGCTAGGAAATATGTATTTAACGTATTCCTCTCTCTTTATGTTTCTTTCTCCATCCTTCCTCTCTCTTTCTCTCGCTTTCTTTCACTTTCTCTTAGTCACATGTTGAGAAAGTCGCAACACCCACTATCTAGGTAACTGGACCCAAAGTTTCGAGTAGAAATTCGGTTAGTAAAGCATATCCAATTTTTATGTTGATTAAAAAAAATACGCAAAAAGTATTCCGTAACACTGTCATCAATTGGTCAGCGGTAAGCTTCCTTCACTGGCTTTATTCAAAAATTCCTCATAAATGTCTCTTACTCTTGTAAATCGCCACTTGAGCTTGGTACAGGAAGAAGAACGTTTCAGCAATCTTTTACCATTCGAGATATCGTGGCTTCCAGAAAGAATGGTGGATTCATTCGACCGACCATTGTAAAATTCATTTCACTTTCCCATCTTTCAAATTTAATCAGCTGTAAGGATGTATGTCCAAAATTAAGAATTTTATTTTATGGCAATTTAGTAAGGAATTGTTTGACCCGGGTAATATTTAATTTTTGCTTTCTCAGGGGAAACCTATGATAGTTTAACCTATAAAATATTGATAGTTGGATATACACATAAGTGTACGAAAATTATCAACGAAGTTAATTATTATGGATAAAATAAGAAATCTATGACATAATCGAAGGATAAAAGAGAATATGAAATAGAACATGAGGAAAAAAGAAAATAAGAAAATAGAGACGACCATAAAACTATGGCAAGAAGAAGAAAAGGACGAAGCCTAAAACAAAAATTGAATAAGAAGGCGAATGTGAAGAGGAAAAAGGTCAATTCTTAAGTAATAAAAGCAATAAAGTCTTAAGTAAAAAAGGAAGGAATTTGTAAAAAGTAAGACGAGAAGACCACTTAAAATATCAATGAACTCATTGATTGATTTAGGAACTATCATATGTGAGAATATAAGTATGTCATAAAAGTCATAGACTTGTTTAATTCTTCTGCTTTCCAATACATTCTATGCACACCTCTTAAAATATTGCTGCAACAAATGAATGTGCGACTAACAACAATCGTCAAAGATATTTATTTTACGCTGCGTGTTGCTTTAGCATTTGTTCAACTTTTAGTTGGATAAATGAGAAATAAGTTGGAAAAACTGGAAACAACTATATATTAAATGACAAACTCACCACAGACTCGGTTTTCGCACAATTGTACATTGAGCTTATTTGCTATTCGGATTTATATGACAGGATATTGCATTTTATGTCTTAACTACGACCACATCCATATTGCTCCTTTGCAGTTTCTTCCATCACCATTTGCTTATGAGTATTTGCTTTGCTTAGCAATATAAATATAAACTGACAAATGGATAGCTATGCGGTGAAAGGATGAAGCAAAAAAGTTGTTCGAAGAAGAAAGCGAAAGGGGACAGATGATACCAGAGAGTGCTGGGGGGGGATTTAATGGGAACAAGAATGAAATTATTATGCGTGTCATATGTGTGATCATATGATATATAGTGCGATTGTGTACACTTTTGGAAGAAAATATTGCGCTGCGATACAATTTGCTGATAAAAGAAAGCTTTCCACGCAGAAATATTGTATTTATGCAATTCTTTTGGTTTTCCTTCCCATAACTCAGGGCGAGAGAGGAGTAATTGTGGTTATGATCAACTGTGCGTATGCTGTTGTTAGATAATAGTACAAAGGGTTCTCAAGAGCGGATTGAAATCAAATAGCATGACAATATATATGATATATGTCGCCATATGGGTCATTGATTTGAAACCCAAATATTAATCTGTAAAATTTGGTTTTTAAAACTCAGAGTTAGGGTACCACCTTTAACACCTACAGAATAGGCGACCATATTATTTCAGTTATTTCTAATTTTATTGAAAATTTTATGATTTTTATAGGTTATATAACAATAAGATCCTTAGTACTAAGCAATAAATTGCATAATTCAACATTGTAGTACGGAAAGTCGTAGCTGTAGCGCATTCAGTTATAAGAGCTCCTCGAGTATATATAAAAAGATATTTTGATCTAATTGTCGGGATCTGATCCACCTCTAGGCTTATATTTAAAATTTGTTATTGTTTTGGAGAATTTCCTTAAAGTCTACTTTACTAAGAAAGTTATTGAGAGTTTAAAGCCCTAATAATAAAGCTTCTAATTAAACGAATGTTTCATTAATTTTTCTGTTTTCATTTAAGTTAAAAGTGGTAACCCTATTATAAAAATTCGTTGAATTTTAGCATTGAATTGTAACGAATTACTAAAGTCCGATTAATAATTTAGACCTTATAGATGTAAGTGAGCATTAGGGAGGTTCCCGGAGAATGTAGAACAGTCTAGGGCCTTCTGAAAAGGTCTAATTATGACAATTTTTTTGGGAGTAAAGAAAAAAGAATCAAGTTAATCTCTTTCAAACTCTATTAAATATGTATTTGAGTAAATAAAAAGCTTTTAAATTTATCTTTTGATGCAAAGTGGCAGCTGCTGAGCCAATCTTCGGAATCACTCTTCTCAATACAGACCCGAACGCTTCCTCAACAGAGTACAGAGAGGGAGAGTACAGAGTATCGAATACGGAAATTTTTTGTTTCGCTACTCTAACAATTGTATAATATTTTTAGGACCCTGAAGCATACTTTAGAGCAGAAAAAATCCGATTTTTTTTAAATCCTGGACTGTGCTAACCTCTTTAAAAACAAAAAAAAAAAAGAATTGTTAAAATATTAGAAAATTTTTTATTTTGAATTAAAAAATAATAAAAATATTTTCTGAGAGTGCTTTAATGCAAAGACTTTCCTTACATAGAATACAAAATATCCTTACACAGAAAATACTATATACTTCCAAATTTCGAAAGTGTAAACCAACAAAACATTTATCGAAAAGAATACATGCATGACTATGGTCGAAACGCTGCTGGAGATATTTAGAAAGCGAAGGATAACATTAAAAACCCATTTCACTACTCCGCTCAGTAAAAGAGCACACACAAAGGCATTGATCGGTGGATGTGCATATGCAAACTTTCATAACAACATTTACGTAAGCTTCAATGCTGCTGCGACTTTGTCGCCCCAGTATCCCACTAGTGCCCACTATATTGGCCGTTAGATTGGTACAAAGCAACGCAGAGAAGTGCAAGCGCTCCTTCAAACATTTACATTGCAAAATTGTTTTTCTATTTCCCATTTATTTTGTTTGCATTGCAACTTAATCTTTGATTATCCTTAGCAAAGCATATTTGTTATGCGATCGTGTGCAAGCTGCCACAGCAGCAACAGCGCACAGTACCGACAGGAGCTGCAGAAAGAAGCTGCAGCGTGACTCCGACGTGCTTGATATCATAACAGACATTACATAGCATAGCATTCACTATACAGTATACCACCCCGAGTGCCGTAGTGAAGGAGGGTGTTGCCGCTTTTTAATTGCAATTTGTAACAATCAGCATTGTTGGCATTTTAAATTGACGGCAAATTGTTATGAAATAGTTGTTATATACTGTTTTCTTACGCGGACTTGTCTTCCGATGATGCGCACGTTGCTTGGTAGTCATTTGTTCGTTTGTGGAATTCTATGGAAGTCCTGGAAGTGACTGAAAAGAAATCAGTAGAGCATGCAACAATGGATAGGTGCATGTGTGTGAACTGTAGATGGCATGGGAAGAGCATAGAGCCTTTTAGTATATTTCTTTCACTGAATAGTATATTCGTTGTAATATTTAAGGATAAAAATAAGATTTAATAAGACTAGGTAAATGCTACAAACATTTTGTATTTAATTACAAGACACTACATTACAAAGAAACTTTCTCCCCTTAAATACATAGAATATATAAAAGGTATTTTGATATTATTGTCCATTTCTTATGCATATCAAAGGCATATAGTTACACGTTTTTTTCCTCAAATTTTACCAGGTTTAAACTTATCAATATGGCAACCCTGGCCATTAAGAAAGTTGTTCAGATTTTACAACCCTGAATGCAAACCTTTTAAATAATTTTCTTTTTATGTAATTGGTAATTTAACTTCGCTGAGAGGTGGCAACCCTTCAATAGATATATTTTTTAGTAGAAGAAGGGATAGATTTTAGAGTTTATAGTTTATAACCCTGCAAATAAACCTTCTAAATAAATAAAATATAAAATGATTTGTAATTTAACTTTGATAATAAGTGGCAACCCTCTAATATATATTTTTCTGACTTAAACAACCATAGACTAAAGAGTTATTGTAAGTAGTCAGGATAAACAGGTTGTTCTTTTTTAATGAACTTGATTTATTTTTTCTTATTCATTTCAATTATAAGTGGTAACCCTATTAAAAAAATTCGTTTGATTTTAACTTTGAATTGTGACGAATTACTACCTGCAGAAACAACTTTCCCCACCACTCAGCAATACTATGTGCCTACTAAATCAACTTATAGTACTTTACGTCAAGTTAAGTCGAACTTTACAAGAAAGTTAAAATCCTGAATTTCTGCCTTCAATTATCTATCACAATCTATCCTGTCGCATTTTTTCCACAATTTTTATAATATGCAAAACAGTGCAGCATCATAGCAACTTGACAGCTTTTGAAAAGCTTGAAATCTGACAATTTATGTACCGTTATTGGCAAAGGTCCTGGTACCAAATATTATTGGCATACACAGTTAACTTAGTGCCTGTTCTATCAGTGTGTTTGTGGAAGCAGTTGAGAGCATGAATATGTCGAGAGTAATGCAGTTACTATACACGTTTCTCTTCCCTTTAACTGTTTTTTGGCTGTCATTGGCGAGAGCACTTTTTCCAACTCAAGCGCGTATTTTAAAAGCGATAAACATCAAGCGCGTGTCAGCTCGTTAAAATACGATAAAGATAAGGGTAGTAAGTGAAAACATACGAATTGTTGTTATTGTAAAATCGTAAAGCGTGTATGTCAAAACATATCGTTAAAACTACAAAATATTTTCGTTCGAATGACAGTTATGATAAGCGCTTTTGCGACAACAAATCAGGAAAAGTGAAAAATAAATTTTGAGTTCTGAACTGATTTGCATAACTAGCTAGAAAAACAACTATAGAAAATTTACGTAAATTCCATTAAAATTTAGTAATAAAAAATATCGACAATAGTGAATATTTGCAGCGACTTTAAATACGCGATAAGTGATGGAACGAACGCCCTGAAAATCGAAGATCTAATATACACTTGCACCCGTACATAGAGTTTTTTGCATGATGTATACTTTGAGAACAATTTTCAAGGGAATATAGTGAAGAAACGTAATCGTACTCAACCCAATCACTTGAACTTTCAGAGTCCTGCCACCTTTTACATTTTATATATATATACTTTTTTTTCGAATTTGTTGGAATAATTTGATTTCTCTCGTTGAGAGAACCACTAACCGTCAGATCTTTTTGTGTGCATTTGCGGTCATAATTTTTCCAAGTGAGACGAATTTTATCGCCGTTGTGTCGTTTTGTTTGAAAAAACATAGCTCAATCATGGTCTTGGCGTTGCAGTGACGTCCCACGGATCTCTAATCGAGAATAATTTCTATTCTCCAAATATGGCAAAGCCTTCTATGGATTCCTTAACCGAAATTAAGACTTATTCATTAGGTATATATTATATATCATAAATGCGTATATTATATACAAGCAGATAAATCACGACAAGGCATATTTTGAAGGAGAAATGAAATTTATTAAGCTTATATGTACGTATTATATATGGTATATACTTGAACTTTGTCGAAAAAGATAATTTGGTGTATTAGTCTTCTATTTTGCACCAATGCGTGACGATCTTTAGGAGTGTTCTGCTCGTGAGTTCTCCTTTTTTTACTATATATTAATATTAAATGGTAAAAAATGTGTGGTTTTGAAGTGAATTTGCGAATGCCACAGCTATTTTTGGTATAAATTCGCTTGACTGCGGTCCTCATATTCGGTGTCTGTAACCTTGAATAGGTACAACACGATTTCGACCCTTTTCAGATGAGTGGTACTACTACTACTGGCGGTGCTATTGTTATATGTTATAAGCTGTATGCCGATATGTCCATTGCTGCTTGATTTATGATATTATAAAGTAAAAGAATCCGATTCAATCCAATATTGTATTACGATGCCTCGCCGGCTGTCTTTTTTTTGTACCGATTTGAATCTAATGCTACTGTACTATCTATCCGGTAACATTTAGTGCTTATGTATGCGGGTGGGCGTGGTTATTATCCGATTTCACCCATTTCCTCACTGTATCAAGAAATGGTACCAATATAGCTTTAAAATCGGTTAGTATAGCTTCAGCAGTATGTAAGATACGCGTATAAAGCAAAGTAGAGGGTAGGGTCACACCCACTTTTGAATAATATTTTAACCACATATGCGCCTCACTTTCTCTCATTTGAATGATTATCCTTGGCATATTGCTTGGCATATATATATATGTATAATATATTTGAAGAAAAACACTTTCTTGCAGAAGATTATTTGCTGAAGCGCACAAAATGCAATCACAACACGGTTTATGTTTATGCAATCGCACATTTAATCTCGCGTCATGTTGATGGAAAATCAAAGTACAATATATAATTGTCAACAGGCACGACGTGTAAACAAAATAATAACTGTGCAGCCATACATATATAAATATGAGTGTGTGTGTGTGCTGCCTCCTTAACAAGTCACAAAGTGCAACGACATTTGCACCAGGCCACACACACACACACACGCAGGCCCAAGGAGCCGCCGCAAAGGCAATAACCACAAATAATAGCAGCTGCAACGACAACAACAGCGGCAATAACAACAATAATAGTGACAGCATTAATTGCAGGAAAAAACATGTCGCATCGAATTGCGTTCGCACGCTGCGCTTCTGATTGGTTTCGCCGCATTTTCTGATAAGTGCAAAATACCCGCAAACGGCACGAGCGCGCCGCCAGGCACTAGACGTCGCTGTGGCACTTGCCGCAGGCGGTTGTCAATATTTGTCGCTGCTGAAGTGTTGATGTGCTATGCGCTCGCTTCACCACACACACACGCACACAGGCCGTTGATCTTCATCCGTTCGCTCCACGCGCTTTGGTCAATTTCTTTGTGTTTCAACATTGCTGCACACAACAAATAATCGTTGCGACTACCACAAATATTCTTTGTCAGCACGTCACTACTTCTTTTCTTTTATTTTCTTTTCTTTGCGAGTGTGTGTGCGCGTGTGTGGCATGCGCCTTCTTGCATACTTCCTATTTCTTCGTCACTGCAATGAATAAGCATCCCTTGCTGGTTTTTTCACATTCATTCTTCTTCATTCTTCGTGTCTTCCGCGGTGTTCTCAAAATATTTGCGCTTCCGATGAACTGTCTGACTTCAGCGGCAGCATTTCTTGCAAACAGCAACAGCTGTACTGAAGATTACATTTAGCTCGAGCTCGACGGCAGGACCTTAGTTGACTTTAGCGGTCGCCTATTCGCAGCGTCGTTTCTGCACTCCTTTTCACCAATGGACTGTCTGCCCTTGTGGCTCACCGTCTGTGCATCACTTGGTTCCGTTATTGTTAGCCGTCTGTCCGCGGTGTCTGTGTGCGCTTGGCTATTGCAGTTGCGCGCAAACAAAGTGTGCACAAAAATGGTATTTTTCTGCTGGCATCCTGAATTGCTTTTGCCGCTGATAGTCGTAGCTCCTGCTGCAATTTGTGGCCGTATGCAATGGGCTGGTGGTGTGAACAAATTTTTTCGTGTCGTCTGGTGTGTGATGTGACAGTAGTGCTTCTACTATTTTAGTAGTGTTGCCACCTTGGCGTTGGTGTGTTTGTCGCTGTGTTGGTACACGTTTATCGCGCGGAAAATTGTGTAAACAAGAAAATTGCAATTTTTCTCGTCTATCGGTCGCTGCTCGCTTCCTTTCTGCGCCTTTCTAATCCAATTGAAATGATGCTCTCTTATTGATTGCATCTCGTGGCGCTTTCTCATCTTGCTCTGCAATTATTTTCCTAATAAATGGCAATAGTTTTTCATCGATAATGATCACTTTGATAGCGAAATTGGTCGAAGACCCATCGGTTTGTATTTGGCTTATTAAAAATAAGAAAAAATTTGTACTACATATTTAAGAAAAAAGACTTTAATCAAATGTAATTAGTTGTTGCAATAATATGAAAAAGGATGAAAAAGGAGAAAGGAGATTGAGGATACTGATTGATTAAGCGCTATAATTTTATATTTATTTCCACTAATTTTATTCTGTACTTACAAATGGTGAAAGGTTTCTTGTTAAGTCCGATTTATATTTTTAAATGAAAGATAAATACTTATTGGTCCAAACAATTAGCCGAAGTTAATATATTCCTTTTGTAATGACTTCAAATCTAGATCCTTGTACTCTCACAAATTCGTCTTTCGCACCGAAATGTAGGCAACAAATTTTTTTTTAATTTACCCTAGAGTTGATATAATAGATGGTGACGAAGTGCAAATTCTCACATTAACCCAGTAATTTTATACGGAACTTTCTATTACACCTTATCTGTATATAGAGCCTTCTATTTGTAGTATGAATCTTACAAGTAGGAAGTTCTATGTGATATTCTATGTTTTATGATTCTATGATTTAGACATATTCTATTTATGATTCATAGACTAAGTTCTATGATTTATGTCTCCTTCCAACGTATGATGGGTTTTAGGAAGATCTCCTTATAAGTCACTGCCTTTTACGGTGGCCACTTTCTCACAGCCTTACATGTTAGCTTTTGGCTTCTCTGATATTTTAATGTGCTCTTTTCCGGAAGAAAAATCCGGAAATTAATATCCAGTGAATAACATTGCACAACATTGTCGAAGAAAATAGTTTAAGTCACACCTGAGTACCTGAATACCCGTTTAAAGATTGACACTGATCTAGTAAGTGAATAAAAAGCGATTAGTCTGGTACTTCAATACAATAAAGTTCATATGGCATGTAAGAAAATACTTCCCACACCCGAAAAGCCCTTTTAAAAACCTAGAAGGATATGTGTTCCTGAAAAGTTTCTCAACAAAGAGTAAAATATACTGAGTAAAGACTCAGAGATTATTTAATAGAGTTCGCAAGAGTTAAGTATATAAACACTTGTCAGAAAGTAGCAGTGACTTAATATGTAATATATTATAACTGAATATATGTATTATATACATATATTATAACTGAATTCTTCTATACCAGAATACACTTCTCTTTCAAAAAAGTTTTCAATGTTTTTGATTTTTTCAAACGTTTTGTATATTAAAATTTTTAAAATCTTATGGAAAGTGAAACAAGGTTTGCAATGGGAATTTATGGTACCACTTTTTCCCACCAAAATTTTTTTTATCGCCGCTCTAATTACAATCGGTCGTACATATTACACATAAGTGCCGTATTCGAAAACATTTGAGAAATATTTATCAATAATATTAGCACCACTGATTCTGAAACTTTTCTTCTAGCCGTGTTTTAGTATTCAAAAATATCGGTTGCCTTTCAATATCTCATATAAATGTTCGAAAAATCTAACCTAAAATGATTTCTTGGAATTTCGCTTGAAAATGATCTGAATACTGCTCTTGAAAATCTTTATTGTCGTTGAATTAAAGGGTCTATTCATTATATGTACTTCAGTTTCTTATCCAACTCAAAAAAATTACTTAAATATTTTCTTCATTTTTCGCTCAATCTCTTCCAATCCTCATGTACGTACTTCGTAAGGAGCCTCGTAGCCTTGTAGCCGTGTCTGCGAATACCACATGAGAGCACATAAGTGCAGTGTACTATGCGATTATCTACGCCATAAGCACAGAAATCTTATTTGCACAAGAATTTCAAATACAAAATGTGATTATCGTTAACGACATAAAATTTGCCATCTCTGCACCCGACCCTGCCTACACCACAGCCGGCAACATCAACAACAGTAGCCACAGTAGCTGCTAATGTGGTGAGAGCAGCCTGCGCGTGTTTGCTGTCAATACACCATTGAACGTGCCCTCGTGCATGGCCGTTTTCCTCTTTTTGCCCTGCTGCCTGCCACTCCGCTATTCCCGTTAACAGCCGTCGCTTGTCCGCCTGGCTTCTTGTTGCAACATTGCAGCAAAGAGACGCTGCTGTTCTTTCTACTTACTTCATGTTCCATGTTTTGTTGTTGTTTGTTATGGCCATTTGTTGTTATTGGAGGCTGTTATGCTGTTGTCTGCTGTCATCGACTTGTTTTGCTCCGGTCTAATATATTTCGACTCCTTATCATCATGCTTCGCTGCCATTGTTGTTTGTTGTCGTGTATATACAATAATTTTCAGAGGCACTGTGGCGAGAGAGGAAGTGTAAGAGCATCGTCTGTGAACTATAACAAAATTTCGCAAAATTAACAACTTTCTTGTAATAATAATCAGAACATGTTATAAAATAGTCTGTCCTCATTTTGTTAACTCTTAAGTGCTGTGAAACGAGTTGACTAAAATTTACTTGCCAGCTTTATTTATTTGGAAAAAGAATTATTCCAGGCGAAAGACATATAATTTAGCTAAAATTACTGTAGCTAAAAATTAACTGTATTTTAGAATGATTATTGGAACTAATCCGTTTAATTTATAATTCAGTTTTTTATCAACAGAAGTTCCAAGTCATGAAAACATATCGGTGCTCTATTAGTCAAGACTTACAGCCGCTGTGCTCAGCCACAATAACTATCCAATCGTAGAGGCTAGTTTCAGAAATCATCTTGTGCACCTCAGTTGGAGCACAGTCAAGTTTGATCTCCACGGAGCCGATTCTATTTTTATTCAGCACTAAATTACGTTATGTTTAAGAAAACCGGTTCACTTGATTTTATTAAAATACCACATATATTGACCAAAATTTAAGACATAAAGTTAAGCGAAAAGTCGAAAATTACTACATTGTGTATATTGAGGCTACAGGAAGGTTTGGACTGATTGCAGCTACTTCTGAAATTAATATAAAACATGTTTGGTAATATATTTCTCTGCAATTTTGTTAAGATAACTCAAAGTTTTACAGATATATTTAGCATAGGGTTCACTAAAATAAAGAAAACCATTATATTTAGCTTGGGATGAGGTTATTCGTGGACCCGTTTCACCCGTTCTTGGCACCAAATTATGGTATATCCAAGGTTGAACGCTCTTTTAATTTTACTTAGATATCTTACTTACCGACCAATATATTCGGCATAGAGCCAATTGGGAGCTTGCAAATCGTAAAATTAGGTATACGAAGGCTAAGGAAATTACTCAACCGACTTTACAAATTTTTGCCACCTTAACACTACTATCATGAAATAACGAATTTCTATAATATATCTGATAGATTGATCGATATTTTTGGTATAAAGTTACCAAAGGCACAGAGGTCACAATATTCGGTATCTGGGGCCTAGAAAACTTTTGGACCGATTTCGAAAGTATCTAGATGTGAAGTGCCACACCGTGCAGACATTGGAAACAGTTGAAATTTAAAATTGTCTTATATGGGATGAAGGCGTGGTTGTAGTCCGATTTCGCCCATTTTCACACTGCAGCATAAGGGTGTCAAAACAATGTCAATCACCTTAAACAAATTAGCATTCACAGTAACAACAAAAAATTATTTAAGCGCAAGGGCATCTGTCTTTTATTCAATTTAATTAAATCAATAACTAAGACAAACAAACAACTCACTCATGGCGGGGAAATATAAACAAGTGGCGGAAAAATAATTTAGAGCGCAAACTTTAAAAGCCTATAGCCATGCTAGCATAACAACCATTTAAGTGACTGGAGGCTTAAAGCAAACCACAAAAAGCAAACAAACAAATTTCATATATTTATATGAGAAAACAGCGCTAAGTAAATAAATTTAGTTATGAGACACTCACATTGTTTGCATTGGCTGACCTTCGGTTTTTTTTAATTAAATAAGGCACACACATGCGTATGCGGCACTTAAATGTGTGCCCGCTAAAATAACAACAGCAAAGTAAAGCGCCTATGGTTAGAATGTAATTGGGAAGCGCACTTCATTTTTCTTGCTTCTTCTTTTTGCGCACTTGTTTGCTTACTTTTTTACTACAAGACATACAAAAACAAAAATAAAAATAACAAGAGTGTGCAAAAATAGTAGCAGGACAAATAATGATCGAGGAATTTTCACTTTGCTTGGTATTTGTGGTGAAAAAACTTAGTGCCTGCAAAGAAAACATTAGTTCATAGAAAGTAGTAGGCAAATATTGAAGAATGAATGCAGAAGTTGTGTGAAAAGTTGCGAATATGTGCATATTTAATAAAGCTGGATATTGTCGCCTACATGACGTATGAGTAACATTTCATTCATGCCTTTTTACTTACGCTTTTATCCAATTAATTTTTGTCGGGCGATAGCAGATTTGCGTCAACCAAGTAAAGCAAAAATGGTTCAAAAAGACAAAAAACAAAAAAAAAAACAAAAACAAAACACTAGAAAACCAATTTCTTGACACAGGAACTACCAAAGCGACAACGGTTGACATATATGCTATAATTACATATCTGCAGCATATATAATATTATATTATATGTTACTTCTATGAAAATAGATGCCTACATATATATAATTACACAACAAATTGACACGCACTGAGACCTACAATTACTTAAAACAACAATGTAACGACATATATACAAGTAAAATGTTGCTTGGCTCAAATTGGCGACACTCGCCAGCTAGCAATTTTCCTACAATTATTTGTGTGTGTATATGTGTGTGTGCGGCATGAAAATGCCAATGGCAGAGCAGAGTGACAGCGCGACTGTATGGCGTACTGGGCCAAGTATAAAATTGTTGTGCGTGGGCCAAAGGGAGAATCCTTGAAGCCATCGAAACGTAAAAGCGAGAAATTCAATTTATTTCGCCACACAACAACAGCAACTGCAAATACAGTTATGTTGGAAGTAGGGAACAATAAGTGTAAGTCAAGCATGTGTATAGAAATGAGTGCGCTTGTGTGAGTGTGTATGCGTGTACGTGCAGAAGTGTAAGAGAGTACATTTAAGACGCCAGCGAAGGCGCCGTTGACACTGAAAACAGCAGCGTTGAAAAACAATTTATCTCGATTTACATATTAAATGGCATTTTTACATATTCTGTGACAATTCAGCCATATTTTATCGAGTTGCTTTATTTGCCAAAAGCTCTTATGCGAACGCGCTTGAAACTCAAGCATTAGGCCTTCAAATGAAATGTATGAACGCGAGCAAAGCAGCTTTGATTTACATATATTTTACTAATATAGGCACACATATAATCTATATGCATATATATATATATGTATATAAGCATATATTTGCTAAACAGTACATAATTGCTTAGTCTAACACAAAGTGAATTTTTTTTTTTGTTCAGCCTGTCTAATCAATATTCACCCTTATAAGCAAACATGCGATTTTTTTTTTTAAATTCTTACATTTTTTTCTTTTTTACTTTGTCTTTTGAAATATAAACACTTGGCTAAGAATGGCTAACAATCCAAATACAAACTCTTCATTTCAAGCGCTTAACTTCTCTTTGACTTGCGCTTGTATGTGTGATGTCACTTATCCAAGTGGTGTGACTAACCAACTTTTTAAGTTCACAAGCAAATACCACTGACATGGTTAATGCGGGAGAAATTCGAGAAGGCTTCAATTTTGCCAGTCTCTGTTAGGAATGTGAACTTCCTAAAAGAAATACCAGTGACTTATTGATTTTGAGTAATATAAGTTTATTTGCCTAACCAACGTTGCCATTTGCTACACCAGCTCATTTTAAAAATTTCATAAATTTTGATGGTAATTCCAACGAAAAAGGGTGCCTTAAATTGTAGAAGGGCAAGAAATTAGGACTATGGTGCTTTCAACTTACATATATATATAACTGTTCTTTCAATCGTTACAAACAAACACACACAAGCTCGCTTTGTTTTTTCTCTTCTAACTTTTCCAAACAAAACAAAAACAAAAACAAAAAAACAAAAACAAAAAATGTTGAGTGTATCGGTTCTTCGGAAATCGGAAGTTATTTAGAACGTCGTTTGTCGTTGTTGTTGTTGTTCTTAATTAAGAAATAACAGCATCTTATAGTTCGATATAAAAGGCCCTGCACGGTCTATTACCTTCACCAAGGTACCGCTACCATCCACCATGTGAAGATCACCTTCTTGGTTCAGCTCTTCCACACATTTACCAGCATGGTAGAAAAAAGTTTCCAACTAGTCTGTCGTAGTTGATTTATAATGCACACTTAGACCTTTGAATTGACGACTTTCTTCTATGTGATTCGATCATTAAAATTTCGTCCGAATAAAATGATAATCTTACGCCCTCTGTGGCACTCCGCACCATTCTTCTTGTATTATTTAAGACTTAAAATGACTTAGATTTAGAGTGCGAGTAAAACAAAGCTCAAAAAGCTAATAGAATTTAGGTTTTTCTACACACTTATTCCCATTTTTAGCTCGCTTATCTACGCTTCACCTTCAAATGGGAGCTTTACCAGAAAGATGCATGCACTTAGTTAGGTTATACTTACACTGCGTCGTATTTAAAAGACAACTACTACTACTACTATCAACTACTCTGATCCATTTCTTCGTCTTTTCGTGGATTAACCAATAATAGTGATCTCATTTATTATATATATTATATATTTTATATATATATGTGGCTGCGTAAGAGAAACGGAGCTTAGAAGGTTCGATAAAATGGAAGCTAATCTACTGAGATCCAAATATTTCAACCCTGTATCCCGTACGCAAAAGCATCAAAATCGGTACATAACTTTTCCCAGCTCCCTTATGCCGAATAAGAAGATCGAATATATCGCTCACAGCTATAACTTAATGGGCATGCTTTCTAGACCACAAAAGGATTTGGGATTGAAAATGTCTGATATGGGTTATTGCTTATAATGAATATAGCTCCTGCTATTAACTTTGGCAATGATTAAATCGATTAGCAAGCGAATTATCGCAATAAAAAAGCGCATGTGCGGCTTAGGAAAATTCGAACAAACTTAAGATTTCCCAACCGAAGAAAATCCTAATAGCAATCACTTTATCAACTCGAGCAAGGTCGGCAGTGAATTTAACTTAAACGTGCATTGCCTTTGCTTGAAAAATGAAAGGACACACAAGCCAAAGAAGGAGCTAGCTTAGCAAAGAAAATGGCTGAGAAATGCACGTTCGAAGAAGCTACAAAGCCACATGCAAATTGGGGGCAACAACAAATTGTTTTTCGCGCTAGTGTGCATTTCTGGGTCAACGACAAGCTGCTGCCGGCATACTTAGCGACACTTTTGTTTCGCACAAACACACATACCAATGTAAAATGTCGACGCCTGCTTTGAATTGAAATAGAGAGAACCCATTTCAGAGCAATTTTATGCTAGAGCCATCGAGTCTATTAAGTGTCGTAATTGCCTTTCTTTAATTATTTGCCGCTTCCCCTTAAACGTATTGATTCGCTAGCCAATCGGTTTACTTAACTTTTATGTGATTTTATTTTCTCATCTTGCAGCAGATTTTATTTTTTATTTCACACACATTTTCTCACAAATTAGCTTGACTCCATATGCGGCATTTATTTCGCTCTATTTCTTGGCGGCTGGAACATTCACAGCGCAAGTGTTTAGCGCAAGAAGCGAGGCAGCGGCCGAGCAACCAATCGAACACCACTCGGCTGTGTGTGGTGGTCTGCTGTGTGGTGGTCTGCCACCTAATAAATATCCAATGCTAAAGGCAAATAGTGGCGCACAAGGCAAGCTGGTTTAAGATGTTCTACGTGCTCGGCGACGTGTTATTTTGGCTTAGCGCAGCCATAACAACAACAGCAAACCAAAGTTGTATACAGCGCGCAGCAGCTTCATGTTATGCCGAACGCACACCAAGTGCATTAAATTGCAGGTAGGTATGGCGCAAAGTCGAGCGGTGGGATTAGTTGGCCTCCCTTGTGGAATCACGCGAATAGACCATTGTGTGGCATGCTGCACGTGCCACATTTCACGCTGCTAATATTGTTGTTTGCGCGGCTCGTTTGAAGCGCTGGTTTACTGCCGTGTTGCATAACTGACATTGCCGCGGCCGCAGATCGTATTTCGGTTTGTGAGCGCTATGCGCTATTTTGCCTGGCGCGTTCCTTCGCAAGCGCTGAGTTCCGCAGGTGAAATGTGCAGCGCAATAAATCGTTTAGTTGAGTTATTAGCGTTAAAACTAATTATTAGCAAGTGCACTCGGCAACCTCCTCGCCAGAGTTGCGCGCCAACTCACTCACCCGTACTAACTCACCTTCAATTACAACGCAAGTGTAGATAACTTGGTGGTATGTAATTTTGGGTGGTACATGAGGCATAGTACTTGAGTTTGTACTATGCTGGTGGAATTTCATCTGCAGTTGTGTGTTGTTGTTGGGAAACGTGGCTCAGTTGTTTACCTTATTCAACATCGGCATCCTCGAGTTAAGTGGCCAAGGTCGGGAGGAAGCATTGAGAAATATTTCGAGTTTAATAAACCCCTGATAGTAAAAGCAGATAAAGAAAATTAAATATTTATAATTATTATTGATGAACAGTTTTTGTTTTTATGTCTAAAATTTTAAAAGCACAACCTTAAGTCACAACTAACAAAAGAAATAATAAAAGAATTGTTAGTTAAAATGACTAAAAAAATATTTCGGTTTTTTTCTCTTTGCAGGTGAGTCTTTATTGCAATAAATAGTCAGGTAAAGCATTACATATTTTCTTAAAAATACAATTTTATTCTGAGCTCTTGAATACTAAAACGTCAATTTTTCTTGAATAATATGAAAAGAAAATCATAAAGAGTTACAACAATCTAAATAAAAAAAAAGAACAAGTAGGAAAGGGCTAAGTTCGGGTTCAACCGAACATATACTCTCACAATGTGCAAGGATCAGAAGCGGGGAAATGTTTTCAGGTGCTGGCACAACTTTACATTAAAAAATGTTGCAGAAGAATTCAACATTCTTTATTCGATGAAATTGTCAATGGATTGCAATCATATTTGGTATTTTATTAACTTATATTACAGGACATAGACTTATGTACTTTAATTGCTAAAATTTGCTTCGTATCGGAGATATTTATATTAAAATCTATCAAATTAGCTCAGAGGTGATGTAAGCGATATAAACTCAACCAAAGTGGTTTAATAAATATATTAGATACATTAGGAAAAAGTCAACCAGAGAACCTTCTATTACTGACCCTCCAGAAACATCGACTAGAGTATTAAAGTTTGGGTTTTCATCGTGATCTCGTGTGTTATATTTACCCCTAAAAATATGATAATAAATTGGCTTTTTAATCATTTGGGGGCTAGGGCTGGTCCTGTGAATAGGGGGTATCAGTGTACGAATCCGGGAATAATGGCGAATACTGCCCCCATGGGCAATTTCAATGGGTTTCAATTTGCGAGAGAAACCTATGAACTGTGTCTCCTGGAGACAAATGGATTTTCACAAGAAATTTTTTCTTATCGAAAAGGTAATCGGAGATTCTCAGGAGTATATATTCTAGAAAAAATCTATGTTTTATGATTTTATGATTTTGAATGGTATATTTATTTTTTTTTTACAAATTTGAGGTTAATAATAATTTTGAAATTTACTTAAGCTGGTAATGGTTACTGTATTAGTTAAAATGTAGAAGTTTTCGAGCTCCGCTGCGCGAGCCAATAGTCTTCGTACACTTTATTCTCTTCTTACTAATTTTTTCTTATATTGAGAAATTTGTATTGGGTTGTTCGGAAAGTCATTTCGTTTTTTTTGGGGAACATGAAAGACAGTTTTCGTATAATGAATAAATATTTTATTAAATTATATATTGGCCATTCTGGTCCAACACCTTTTGCCATCTTTCTGGCAGTAACATAATTCCCCTCTCATAAAAGTTTTGGTCCTTGCTGGCAAAAAACTCGTCCAGGTGGTTTTTGACATCTTCATTTGAGGTAAAGGTTTTGCCATCCAAAAAATTTTGCAGGGACCGGAACAAATAGTAGTCGGAAGGCGCCAGATCTGGAGAATATGGTGGATGTTGCAGTACGTCCCATTCAAGCTGTAAAAGTTTTTGGCGAGTGACCAAACTTGTGTGAGGTCTCGCATTATCCTGGTGGAACACTACACCCTTCCTGTTGATTAATTCGGGCCTCTTCTCTTTAAGTGAATCATTCAATTTGTCCAGCTGATGACAATAGACTTCTGAATTAATCGTTGTATTGTCCGGCAAAAGCTCAAAAAAAACGATTCCTTTGACATCCCACCAAACGGAGAGCATCACCTTTTTTGGTGAATGTTGGCTTTTGACACGCTTTGAGCCGGTTCATCTTTTCTGCTCCATGACCTCTTGCGTTTAACATTGTTGTATACAACCCATTTTTCGTCCCCAGTAATAATCCGCTTCAAAAATGGATCATTTTCTAGACGTTTGAGGAGCGAATCACACGCGTCAACACGACGACACAAATTTCGCTCGGTAAGGACATGGGTAAACACACATCGAGCTTCGAGGTTAAGTCCATGCCTTTCAAATGGCCATAAACAGTTGAATTCGACAAATTTAACCTCTCACTGATCTCTCGTGTGGTGATTCGCCGATTTGCATCAACTAATGCCTTTATCGCATCTTTGTCAGCTTCGACCGGCCTTCCAGACCGTGGTGCATCTTCGACATCAAAATTGCCGGATCGAAATTTTGCAAACCAGTTCTGGCACTGGCGTACTGTTAACACGCCTTCTCCATACACATCCGTCAATTTTTTTTCTCGCTTGGACAGCATTTTTACCTTTTCTGAAGTTAAAAAGTAAAATATGACGAAAATGCTGCTTATTGCTCTCCATATTTAAAAAGGCACCAACCAAAAACTACTGGGTAGAATTAATAGAACTTTTTCACACACAAGCCTTGCAGTATCAGCTCTCATGACATATAATGGTTATGGGGCTTAAGTGTGAAGTTAGTTTCGAAAAAACGTAATTAAGTCCTCTGGCGGGAAAAAACGAAATGACTTTCCGAACAACCCAATATATGCTCAACAGTTAGACTTTGATCTATAAATATATGTATGGAAAAGGTGATGTGGGTACAAATAAATATAAAAATTGACCCATTAAAATATTTTCAAAAATTATTTACTTAGATATGTCGTCTCTTCAATAAATTGCCTACTACTAATTCTGCAGTTTAATATATTTTTCAGATGAAAACGTGCTATAAAACTTTCCGGAGCACGCACATGATTTCGAACAGCTTTCTATAACGAAATTGTGTCATGCCATAAGTCACAAAAAGCCGAGATAAATGAATGAAGCGAAATGTCAGCAAAAGTCGCCGTAAATGTGAGAAAGTGTAACCACACACACACCACACACATCAATATATGTGTATGGCGCGAGCATTTTGGGGACAGCGATTTCTCTGCTGAGAGCTTCTTAACAATCGCCGTGTAATAGGTAGAAAAAGTACTCCGGCAAACATTCATACAATATGCAGCAATTTAAGCTTTTTACGCGACCGCTTTTCCATCGCCTACAGTAGGTGGCATTTTCCTAGTGCCAACGCACACACCCGCAGTGCAAATACGGGTACACTTTTACTTTTCATTTTCACGGTTTTTGTTCCTAATCCGAAATTCAACGCAGTCAGCTGCACTTTAATGGCTGCTGTCACAAGTCGATTTGCACTGCAAAACACAGCGAATAAGTTCACAAAAAAAGTGCGCAAATAAAGCAACTATAAAAATTCTAAGAATTGCAATGGCAGCATTAAGTTGGGAAAAATGTAAAAAGAAAATTAAAAAAAAAAAAACGTTAAAGAAATAAAGATTCAGCACATATTTTACGTCGTCACGCCCCGCACTTTGCCACATCATCACGCCCAATAATGTGTGATATTCTTGTTTTACAACTAAATTTTTGTTTTTTCATTTCTCTTCTTTTGCTCTTCCTGTTTTTCTGCGCTATTTCTGCTTTGTTCTCAGCTTAAAAGCATACGCTGGCGCGGCAGTGAATTGTGTTGGTCCGAGCTTCAACTTGGCTTTCCCACCTTCACTTGAATTGCTCCTGTGTGGCGCGCTGCTATTGTTGTCAGCTGATAGCTTGCGAATTGGGCTAGAATGCTCAACACTTTTTGCGTAATCTACTTGTATATGTGTTGCCGTGCAGGTACAGTGGCGAGCAATAAATATGCAGCAGCGCAGTTGATGACCCATTTACAGAAGTGCTTTAGCTTTGATGTTAGCATTTCGGATATTCTTTTACATTCTCATGTCGTTTGGTGCTAAGACTTACATATTTCACATGAGCTTTGGGTATATCCACCCTGTAGTAGCAGCACTTAAGAAGTCAACCGATTTTGGTTTTGTTCTGCTACCGTATACCAACGATGACAATGATCTTCAAAAGATGGTACAAGTGCGCTGAAACATTCTCACGATAGTTGGGTCTATGTAACTGGAAGGGACCTAGATTTTTAACCGGCTAAGGGCTGTCAACTCGAAAGTATTCCTCAAGCCTATGTTAAAAATTTTATCTCTCACTACAGCAACAACAACAACCTTCTAAATGTGCTAAATGTGTGTTATTTGCACAACAAACTCGAGTTTAAGGTTTTGAGTTTAATTACTGCCGTCACTTGTTCTGAATGAGGCGTCAGGTTTGACTTCTTCCACTTCGAACTCGATATTTATGAGTCAAGTTTGGCAAAAAACACTTAGTTGTCTTGATCCACGTCATACAATTCTCTAACCAATGTTCACCATGTAAAAGTATGTTGTGTCAGAAACTCGAGTTCAAGATTATGAGTTTAGGAACTAATGTCAATTGATCTAAATAAGTGTTTAAAGTACTCCGATTTGACGGTTTTTGAATGTTTACCATAAACGTATGTGTAATGCGTGTAATGCGCGTGTAATGCTGAACCCCAAATTTAACTTAAACTCGAGTTTGTTGCATAACGGAATTCAGGAAGTTGGTTGAACTTACGATTGTTTTGCACGATAAACTCCGTTTTTATAAATAGAGTTTATTAATTTACTATAAACTCGAGTTTGTAAAGTAAATTAAATATTGGTTGAACTCATGGTTGTTTTGTACGATAAACTCCATATTTCAAGTAGAGTTTAATGATTATCTTAAACTCGAATTTTTGCTAAACATCCTTCAGTGCCCTTTTGATTGTTGCCATGTCCTAGTTATCCAACTGATCCTAAAATAACCGACTTTCGAAATCCTGTGAAGTCCTTACTCACAATAGCTGCATTTTTTTAGCTTGCCACTATTTATCACCACTACTTGCGAAGAAACTATTATTTTGTAGTGCGTTCTAGTGCTATATGCGCAGCAAACAAATCGAATGGGGATGGCAAGGGGTATCGTTTATAACGTGGGCCAGAACAGCAAGCACATAAATCACTTTGCACATTTCAATTCGTCATTGTCTCGTTTTTGCTTCGTCGCTGAAATCGCTTTCGCTTTATTTTGCATTCGCGGAGATTTCCGCCACCGCTGCTGCCACAACTTCACCATTGAAGTTGTTGTTGTTTACTATGCAGAAAGCATTTACCTGCAGTTCTTGTGCTGCGAGTATTTTATGTATGCTCCAGCTAAATTGTGGTTGCTTGCGCGCCATTAGCAGTACAAAAGGTGCTCTCAACACAACATCGCGAAGTATTATATTTGCTTTGGAATCCCGACATATTTGTTAGCTAACTGGGTGTCGGCGTGACGGGATTTAAAGTGCTATTTAAATTTTCAACTAATATCTGCGTGCAGGTTATGTGGATGTTCCTTCATATATATATATATATATATATATATATATGTATAGTTTCCTTATAATAATTATTCGCTAAAGTTGAGTTAAGACTTAAGTTTATTATTTATCTATACTCGCTAGTTGTCTAAGCTTTGGGTTAATAAAAAGGTAAGCTATTGTATTATAGTAATTAAGAAATAATAGTAAGTTAACTTTAACTAAAATAAGAAATTATATTTCGAATTTATAAAATTTAGTTCCAACTTCCATTTTTGATATAAAGATATTCATTAGTGGTAAGGCATCTGAAAAAATAGTACCTGGGTAAGTGATTTTTGATTATAGTCGGCTTTAAGTGAACTAAATCGGAAAATTTTTTAAAAAATTTCTTATTGTTTGTCATATTTTGTGTAAAGGAAATTTGGACTGAACACATTTCCAAGCAATTTTATTCAGACAACTCCCAATTTGATCGATATCTTTGATATCAGGTCCACTAGAATAACAAAAATAACTATATGTAGTACAAAATAATATAATAAATGGGAGTTGACTTAATTCATTAACCGATTTCGCCCATTTTCGGCAGTAAAGTAAAGTACATCCACGGTTATAGATTCACTTAAGGCAGCCATAGGCACTGAAGTCCTCAGTTTCGGTATCTGGTGGCCTTGAAAAGTTATGGTCCGATTTCGACAATTTTTAGATGACAACTGTCATACCTTATAAGCACTACTTGTATTGTAGAAAGTATTATTCCAATATCTTTATTTATATTGCAAAGTCAAAGAATCGACCGGTATTTAAAAATTCACCAGCAACCTAAAAATAAAAGCGTAGTGTTATGCAACAAATATGGTCGATTTTTTTTTTGAGTAGAAGTAGAGATATGGGATTTCTAGTAAAAATTGACATTGCTACTTCCATTGTCCATTTTTATACGGATTCATAGGTAACCCTGCCGTGCCATCTTTACTGTATAATTTAATGCTGAAGATGATTTTCTTTAGCGAGTTATAAAGTGCGTTAACACTTACACTCAATATTTTTCAACATAGCCGTTGTATGTGGAGTGAGCATAGTTATTGAACGAGTTCACCAATTTTCACAATATATTCTGAAGTCAGAGTGGGAAATATTCGCAGCGAGTTTGCTTGATATAGTTTAAAATGTTTGTGATATATGTACATTAAACTTATTAGGAGCGGGCCGCACCCACTGCTAAAATTATAACCACATATGCTCTTAATCCCTGTAAACCTTTATGCCAAATTCGAGTTTCGTTTTAGGGTTTGAGATTTACTTATAGCACTTTATAATTTTGACTAACGGTATTTTGTGGGCACGGCAATAACTCTATATGGGCAATCTGCTATGCCAATCTCCTGGCAGGAGAGGAGTGACAGGAAACACTTACACCGATTTTATATTCACAAAATATTTACGTAATATGTGATTGCCGCTCATTTCACCCACATGCCATGACAACATACATTTCACGCGCAACTTTTCTTTTACAACAACTGTATTTATTTAACCAATTTCGTTCACAAATTAATTGCATAAAGTGGAGAGCAGCTAGTGAACTACTGCCACCACAAACGCCGCCACTTTCAGAGTTCATTACATGCTCAATCAGCCACACAACGAAGCGTAACGGAAATTTTCGCGCTTAATTATGACACAAGTATGCTTGAGCAATGTACCCGAAAGCAGTAAAAATATATTTTAAATAAAAAAAAAAAAAACGAATTTCCCATTTAAAAGCTCTCTGTGTGTATGTGTTTAATGCTGAAAAACATAAACCAAATTGAAAGAGCTTCACTTTTAGCATACATTTGCATAACAATTTAACCTCTTAAGGGTCTATTGAAAGCGTTGCGACGCGGCGCTTCATTCACTGTACACAGGCGGTTAAACGCACACATGCTGATACACACGCACATAAATATATGCACGCTCATTCATAGTCAACGCTTTCATTCATTCATTCGTTCATTCATTCATTTCAGCCTGCACTTAGATCTGCATAAAAGCTGGTTACTCATACGCCCAGTTGGGCACGTAATGGCGTTTTAAATGTGTGAGCGCGTGCACACAACTTTTATGTTTTGAATGTACACGCATCTGTGCGTGTGTGAGCCGTTAGTTAACGGTATAAATGTACTGCACCTACACACATGCACGCATGACAGTTATGTCTGGGTGTGTGCGTATGAGCTATTTGCTTACGAATGTGTGCATGAAATTTTAATTTTTCCCTCCGCTGTCATAACCACTTTGCCTTGCACACCTCACCAGCTACTGATGTTAATTTTCTGCATTGTCACTGTTTTAATATATCCACATCAACCACTTAATCAGCGTTATGACAACGTTTTGTCGCAGCACACGCACATACACACACACATGTGTATATTTAAACAAGCACTCGCATCTGCTTTCACATATCACACTATTAAATGGCGGCGGTTATTGCCATGGTCGTTGCCGCGCTTGTTGTTGCTGCTCTTTTAAGCGCGTTCGTTTGGCGTTGCCTGACATTCTCAGTTTTTCGTTGTTTTTTTTTTTTTTGCAAAGAAATTAATTACTTTGCGTTGATATTGGTCGGGCACACGGTATATTTCGACATTGGGCACTTCAAAGAAGCAATGACAAACACGCGCGCGGGCGGCACCCTCAAATTGGCGGCGCTGTCATGCTTTTATAACTTTTAATTGAAATGCATATGTGCATTTTATTAATTGTATACTCAACTGCACTGTCGCGCATGTAATTAAATACTCTTAATTTGGCCATATTTTGTTTAAATTCGACGGTGTCGCAGAATAATATATTAAATATAGAAGTCCTATATATTTCTAGGAAATTTTCTTGCAAAGTAAATCTCCTTAATTTCAAAATCCCCAACAAGCTTGTATTTATAGCATACATGAAGTTAAAACCATTATTCCTCGATTTATTTCGACTTTTCCTCGGAACTGCGTTTCTCAATTCGAGCTAGGATGGTACCCGGAGACTGTTGCAAGTACCTATTGTACTTTAAATTTTAGCTGTATGTTTATAGTAACATTTTCTAGTAACATTTTGCACGAACCCTTTTAATCGCAACCCTTTCATAAATAAATTACTTTTGTAAACAGTAATTGAACCTTTCTTTGCAAGTCCGTCATTTTGCGAAAAATAGGTCTATGGAGCTGAAGACGTACGTACTTTACTAGCTTGTCTCTGTAAGCTCAGATTCCGTTTTTAATTTTGTTTCAGATAGCTCTAGCTTCTAGAAATACCGTCGCTGGTCGAGACCCTCCTGGAGAGGTTAATCTGTTGATTGGCTCAGTAATCGCCAATTTTTTTTTTTAATGAAAATACAAAAATTTTCTAGGCACTAACGTACACGTTTAACAAAGTTTCGAAGAAAGGTATTCGATTCTTTATGCTTACTCTCAAGATAAAAGACTTTACAACTCAGCACCGAAAAATTACATTCCATTAAGATTTCTCACTGATCAAAGACAAATGATATCTTGATATAGTGATGAATGCAAAATAATATCGACTCCGAATTATAACTTAAACAGTTGTGCCAACTCAGTTCGGTGAAGAGCAAAAATTAAGAATCGAACAAATAGGCGGCATTCCAAATCATATATATACAATAAATTATGTTTAATTTAAATATACTATTAATAAATCCATGATTTTGATTTCTGTCTCCGTTTAATTAATCCATTGTTATTCCTTAATTAACCTTAATTGTTTCTCTGATATATCGATTTACATAAAATTTTTTTGATTACCGTTGTTCAAGACAATTTTGTTTTCAATGACCAAAAAGTCTTATTAATAATTTAATAATAGTAATTCATTATTTGGCAACCCTAACTCGAAAAAAAATCTAACTTTATGCATAAAATTAGTCAACTTTTCTGTCGCCATAATCTAGGGAGTTAATTACGTTACTCGAAACCGGGCGGCTTCGGTTCAAATTTCAATCGAGGAAAATTTTAAAACATTGAAGTTTTGTTATGACAAGGCCAAAATGGAATCACTCCTGCGAAAATATTGCTGATATGATTAAACTTCCTCTTAATTAAAAGAAAATACCTGAGGTGGCTCACCTCACCTCAATGGTTCCTATTGATGTAAAATGACAAGAGAAACACCGAAAATAGAAGCAAATCGCCACTAAAATACATAGAGGAAGATTGTAGTAAGAGTTAATGTAAATGGTGTGTAAGGGACAATTCTATCTGTAAAAGTTTTTTTCGAAATTATAAGTTTTCTTAAAGAAATTTTAATTTTTATTATATCCCTAATACATTTTATATAATATGTATTTATGTTAAATCTTTGTTATTTATAAATCACCTTACTTAAATTACTTAAAATTAGATGGTTTTGTCGAAGGTTAGATTAGGTCCAGTGTCTGTGTCTATTTCAAAGCACTCAGGCATTTAATTTCGATTCCCCTTAGTAAAGAGTCCCTAAAATTCGGCGTAAATATGCAAGGTGCTACATCCATAGACATAAACTTACCGAATAATATTCAAATTTGGCATAGTTAATAGACTCTCATAACGATTATAAGTTTTATACGTAATAGGCCAAAATTAAATAATTCTGATAAATGCCACAAAACTGGGAGAGAGAAGAAGAAGAAGAAGCACTAAAAATCACTTAAAAGATGCTGAAATTTCAAAATTATTCAATGCATTAGAGACCAAAAATTCATTTGTATTTGATTCACTGCCGCAAGGGAAGAGGTATAACCTGATTACAAACGTGCTCCGATAAATAAACACATTTATAAACCAAATTCATTCGCAAACAAATGAAGTGTTTTATATTTAAATGGTGTATATATCATAGAACTTATTACATTTTCACCTATCTAAACTTTACTACCATTAAATGCACTTACACACGGAACATAATTTCGGAGTCTACACACCCAGAAGCTCAACGTATTGCCGGTACGCGTACCGACTGAAGTGATTGCCATCAAACGCAACCTGAAAGAGTACTAGTATGCCTATTTAAATATCCACTTTCAACCGTTTCCTTTGTTTTCCTTTTGAAGTGTTTGGGAAATTTTTCATGCCACAATTTGATATCCGCACACTATGCTTTGTTGTCTGCTTCCACGCCACGGTTGAAGCCATCGAAAAGTGGACCAATTTGCGCGCCCTTTTCCGCTCTGCTTTTAAGTTAATTTTTAGCTTTTCCCTTCAGGGCGTTTCTCCGCTTTTCATTTTGCTCTTTACAGAAGTCACAATTCACTACTTATTTGGCGCTTCACATTTTCCCAATGCTTTGTATTCGAGGCTCATCCGATTTCGCTTTCTTCCTTTCAGGCCAACGAAGAGCACCGTAATACCCGCATACACAAGCGAAATTAGATTGAAATTAGGGTACGCGTGCGTGAATATTTTTGGTGTAAAATAGAGAAGAGCGAATGAGGTTTCTCAGTTTTTTTTTTTACTGCCTTTTTGAAAGCGGAAACCGGCATAAATTTGAATATGAAAGAGATTTGCTGGAAAACGTGTGCGCCCAAATGTATGTAGAAATATTTAAAAGGCAAAATCGTGAAGAATTCGAAAAGTGCAGACAGTGGCGAAAGTATTTTAAGTTTTTCTCTTTTTTTGTTATTTCGTTCAACAGCATACAAAGGATAAAGGTTATTAAGTAGTAGGAAGTGGAAATAAGTAAGAAAGTTTTATGTGCGGCCTCGGTAAATACAAAAAGGTGGATTATTGACTCACTTTTTTCGGTTTCAACTGAATGAACCTTCCGCAGTTATAGTTACTTCTGCTGTCAATAAAATACTCTTCAGCCTTTGCAATATTTAAAGTCCGCCCTGTTGAATATGAAACACCTTATTTTGGGTAAAAATTAATTATTTATTTTGAAGAAAATGGCGGGAGGAGTGTGCTATAAATAAATCTTTTTCTATAAACAAAATGCGTGCAGTTTGCAGTGAAATCGTTTTCGCAAAATAATTTGATGATTTGAAAGCTGTGGTGCTTCGATAATTTAAATTGGATATTTCCCTAATAACCTTGATTACTTTTGCTAAGAAAATGGAGAAATATTTATTTAGGATTTTATTTTATGATTATTAATTTCATGCTCATTGGAAATTGATAAACTAAATATGTGTATTTTTAGACTAATACCTACTCAACAAATTAGATTTATTTTACGATTATTGTGTTTTGTAATTTGTTTTATTTTTCTGCGCCTTTGATTTATATTGGATCAACTATGACCTGTTAATGAGCCGAGGACCTTCTATAATGATTTGATACACATGATACAGTAATTGTAAATATTAAATTCATATAGCACTCCTCACTCCATTCCTCTTAAAATTATTTTTAGTTGCAAATGATATTTCAAAAACCGAATTGCCTCATAGGGGTATTATGGTTTTTAATCAACTTGGTAGATGATAGAAGGATAGAATAGAAGGATAGAAGGATACAAGAGTACAGAAAGTTAGTTTGTGATCCTGAGATTTTCTACAGAAGAATCTGTATGAATACGAAAGCTAAATATATATTCATACTAATGATTTATAGAGAATATAAAGCTGATGAACTTAGAATATCTTGACTAGAGAGCCAGAGACCAGAGTTAGACTAAGAAAAAAAGGCCATTTTAGAGGCCGTTATAATAATAAAATATATATAATAATATTCGCTTCTGTCTAAATCACGTGATGAAAATGTAAGTGGCCATCTTCTGTTTATAAGTTTCTGCTTTTTCCAGAAATACTTTCATATATATATATATATGCTTTACTGCCATTAAGAAAAATTGTTAAATTTATTTTGAGAGCCATTGAAGCACCATCTTTTAGCCCGCTTTGGAACTGGAAAAGGCACAGAGTATCCCTTGAGCTCAAGCGCTTAATTGTCTTTGTTTTTTATAAAAATATTTGTATACATATATTTCTAAACTGACCACGAATGATATCTCCTAATCAGTTTTCTAAGGTGTATTGGTGAAGAGGAGGAATATTCCTTTCTAATTTTTCCGATGTTTAATTTTTTACTTAGTTTCATTTGAGGGTGAATGATGAACTCTGGTTCTTTATTTTCTGATAGCCATAATAAAGTAGATCTGGGAAGAATCTCAAAAGTCCTTGCAGGTATACCAAAAATAATTGAAAATTTGTTCTCTTCTTCTCTCTTCTTTTTAATGACACCATTTATCAGGAATTTGCCACATGTCTGCTCAATGGATACATAATAGGTATATTAAAATATCTTAAGATCTACCGCTTTTGTTGTTGTTGTTGTTATTGATGTGCTAGAAAATGTTCCACAAACAATTGTGAGGAATGCTACCGAGTCGAGTGTTTTTCGCTGGTTGGAAATCCGCGTCTATTCCAATCGCTTAGACCCGCCTGTCGCCGAACGTCGTTAGACCCGTCGAACGAATCGATCTACGTCTCTGAAAGACTTGATTTTAAGATCTGAACCTTTACACTTACAACTATTTCAAGTGTTTTAACTAAAAATCATATTACATTAATTGAAAGCGCTAAAGTATTTTTCGATTTCTCCGTTGGTTGATTTTGGTTCACTCTTATTGAGAAAGATTTGCAAGATTACTTAACTTAAATTTCAAATGTAATAAGCGATCTCGAAAGCTCGAGGTTAAATGAAACATTTTCACTATTGTGGCAATTGAGCGGCACATGTCTAGATCCAGCTATCCACAAGAGAAAATGGATGACATGAACCGTTGTAATTTCATATTATTTGTATCTCTATCAATTCTCTCCATTATCACTCCCTAGTTCTGCGGTCACTTTTTAAGTGAGCAAGTCTTATATTTTTCGCTAAAACCGCTTTAATTTATTTAGGTTATATACTGGTTTTCAAACATAAACTACTCCTTATCTGTAGTGCAGTTACTATTTCCATTACCATTGTATCAAATAGCCTTTTTCTCTCTGTTATCATGCAGTCTCTACTAGAGACGCACTGCAGACGGTGTGTGTGTTTGTTTGCACGGCTTTGTTGCCTCTGATATTATTGCTTTTTCCAATTGTTTATTCAACAATGTCGCGTTGCAGCATTCGATTCCGTGCCAAAAATAGCACGTTTCGGTAACAAGAATGTTACCAAAGGCAAAAATAACCAGTTCTGTGCGTGCGTTTGTGTGTACGTTTGTTTTGTAATTGTATAAAATGGGGAATGCTGCCAACTTTGTTGCCTTTGGTTGCCACTTTGCACTTTGCCTAGCAAAACACATGTACGCAGTGTTAGCATTGGTTTCTGGCACAGCGCGTTGGTACTTCACCTTTGACAGAGTCGAGTTGGCTCTGCTCAAAAAAAAAAAAAAAAATGCAACAAAAAACAACTACGCAAGAATCAAGTGAAAAAGTGCTTTCTGTGCACAAAGTTATTATGAAGAAGTGTATTTCCAGGTTTTTTTTTTAGCCATGCATTTGTGTGTAGGTGTATAACTATGCTTAAAAGGTTTTGTAATATTTTTGCCATTTTCGATTTCATATTTACTGCCAAAATTGCATCAATACTTCAGTACCGTAAAATTGGCAATACCTGTATCAGCATGTACAGTTATGCTCATATTAATAGTGAGCGAAAATTTGGAGTGCTCACCATTCATGAAGAAATAACGGGGTATTATTCTCAGTAACTCAAAATATTTTTTTTTTTCAGATGTAAAAGATCGAAAGTAAATTTCTGAAGTGGAAGATGTTTTTAAAAGAAACTCTCTTCTTTGTTATACTCTCTCGATGTTTGACATTACCTACCAGTTGTTTGCAACATCTAAAACTATTCGATGTGGATACACAGTTATATTTATCCAAAATAATCGGGTTTGGGATAACTTGATATTTGATAATAGACGATAACTTGAGTTCAAATTGATATATCTTGAAGATATTTGATACATACGATCCTGGCAACTTGAGTAGGTAGGTATTGCGTATAGTTAGAAATGGATTATTGCTCTACTACAAATCGGCATAGTCGAGAAAAACATAAGCTAGTCATCTATAAAGGTTAAAGATTTTCAAAAATTCGAATTTTTTAATTTGAGGTTCTAAAAATAATACTTCAGCTTTAAAGAGCTCAATGAATGTTTGCCTATGCGAAAGGTGTCGCTGGCAGGTTATGTATCCGAAACTTGTAAATTGGAACCTGTTGGAGCATTCACATTTAAAATTCTTAATCTCTTGATTTCAACTATTTGGTTGAATTTGTCAGCTAATAGGAGATGATGCCTAGATGACCACTTTCTTCAATAAATTTTTTTTATATTTTTTTGTTAAATCGAAATATTTCTCCATGACTTTCCAAACTTGCAATATTGTTTAAACTACTCACTTAGTGTTACTTTTTGGGGTATATTATGAAATATTTATGTACTCGTAACTAATATTTTTATTTATTTAACTCAATCAATTTTATAAAGTACTTTAAGCTCTTTTTCCTTAAATGTTTGATTTTATCAAAATAAATATATTTCAAAACTTTCAATTACCTACATACTATATAACATACACATTACAAATAAATGTATCTTCTCAATTTATACATCTAAAACATATCGCTATTATCCTCAGCAGCATTGTCTGATATGTATCCTTTAAGCACACAAAGCACACGCCGCTATTAGGGCAATTGAACCCACTTTGGTTCAATTTCTACTGCACAATCACTTAAAGCCGCTAAGGATAACAGTTCCACTTGCGCACTTAGTATAGAAAATTGGCCAATTCACTGCCAATAGCAGAACGGTCTGAGCATAGCTGCTCTCCAACAATTTCATGTATCTATATGGTTGTTAGTTTTATTGTTGGTGTAGCTTTAGAGCTTTGTGCACAAAAATGGCCATTTTGCCAATGGAAAAAAAAACTCATTTTGCCAGCATATAATGCATTTCCGGTGCATTGAAAAGCAAAAAAAATAAAATTGGATAGTTTTAAGGTTTAAGAATATCGGAAACATAATTTTTGCTCAAATGCTCTAGTTAAATATTTTAAAGATTGAGGTTATGGGTAGAAAGTGAATTAGTGATTTTAGTTTGTTTTAAAAGCATAGCTACCCTTCTAATTTCTAGAACCGATATCTGTATTAGTTCCTTACCACTTCAGTACTCGACTTGCATTACAATTCAATTAACTGCGGCAGCAGTTAATAGTAGCAGTAGCAACCTACTTTAAGCGGTTAAGGCGGCCTAAGATTTACCAAAAATCGAGAAGAGTACACCTAGGGTCCTAAAAACATTATAAAAGTAGTTCGTAGAATCACAGTCGCCCATTCAGCCACCCTTGTAAAAACTGATTCCGAAGATTGGCCCAGTAGCCGACATTTTGTATCAAAAAGCAAATATAAAATTACACCTTAACCCCTTAAATAGATTTCGGCTTCATTATACACACTTGCTCAGCTAACTAACTAACCTACTAACCGCTTTAAATTATATTTGCTCTAATGTCGTATACAAAATTTACCTGCAAGGATCAGCTTGTTGCTGCACGTACTTTGTGAATAATAGGCAATCTAAATCCACACTTATGGCAATTTGGGTGTTAAGCCACGACAAATACCAAATTATCACCTTCTAATAGGCAAAATAAAAATAAGTTAACTTTTTAATGCAAAAACAAAGCAACGCCGTCAGTCAGTCTGGGCGAACCTTTATTTTTCTCGCCTTTCAGCTTATTCAAATAAGTTTGTTTACACATGGGTATTGTCTCATTTTCGTGCAGTTTGTCGCAAATCCGACCTAAACACCTCATTATTTGTACGACTTTAAGGGAAACGTGATTTGCTGTTTAGTATTAGACACATAAATATTCGATTACCTATGGACTTGCAAATTGCTTGGAGGTGGTAAGTAAATAATAAAAAGTGAAATGGTCGATGGTAAACATAAGTGTGTGAAAGTGAAATGGAAAAAGGAAAGGAGAACAGTAAAATACAGAACTTCACTGCCATTTTAGAAAAGATGTGCAATTATAAAAGAAATTAGCAACATACTGAAAGTGTGGGAAATCAAAAAATACCTAAAAGGAATGGCATACATCTTTCTTTTGATTTCATAAAAATCTAAAAAAAAGTAACAAAAAAATGTGTGATATGCTTTTGATTCAAAAGCTGCGTTTGTTTTAAAACAAGAAATCTGTGTCACGGATATGCAGGTTACCCGAATGAAATATAATCCAGGCTTCCAAAAATCTCTCTTATGTGGAGAGACTCTCTCCTACTCTCTCCTCGATAAAAAATACCTTATAGTGTGAGCACATAACGAATACATAACGAATACGTAACACAACTTACAAAGATGAAAAAAATTTACCTTTTTTCAACTGAAAAACACAACGTTTACCGAGGCTTTTTACAAGTCTACGAATGTTTGGGTGTCCAGTAAAGCAGCTTTGGTTAATTTTTGTCGGTTACATAAGAATTTTTTTCATTCACCAACGCGCTGCATTGTCCATTGTTACACAGGAAGTGAGTGAACTGAAAGAGATAACGAAATGTTTGCAAAGTAAAATGCTGTTACGAAAAAAGTGAAGCGGCATTAATGTCGAGAACAGGAGAAAAAAATTTAATACTAAGCAGAAGCGACTTGAATGTTTTGTGGCGGAGAAAAATATAGAAGTGTGGCTATAAAAACTAAGGAAATTAAGTAAATTAAATCAATTGTACTACTTCCACTGTAAAGCTTATTCTATTTAAAACCAGAGTGGTTTAGGAGGCAAAACTGTTTTGTGCCAGAGCTAAGGCCCAACAGTTCAAAGACTAACAAATTAAACATATTAAAAGTTTAATGTTTCATTTACTAGAAGTGTGAGTAACAGGCAAAGAACCTTACATGTAGTCTAAAACCTCTTTTATGTATCATTCAGACAACAGAAAATTCAACGAAACGAAATTAGGGCGCTGCTATTATAGCATGGATCCCAATAGTGGAACAATCTGCGCTAAGCTTCGCCCAACACATAAAAGTGGAATATATTAACTTTATTTCCTTCTTCATCAATATCCATTAAATATTTTTGCTTGAATATATAAGTTTCTACAAATATTTTTTAAAGCTTAAGAGTTGAGGCTAGTCTTGGTGTAAAAATTGGAAACTTTTTTGGCTCAAAGTACACTTTAAGGCCCTGAAAAAGGTATGTTGTTGTTGTAGTTGCAAAACATTCTCCAAACGTTATACAACGATAAATTTTTTCTCCAAATAAATTTGAGGAATGTTGCCGCGTTGGCAGTCCTCGGTCGGGTCCATTCCGGTCACGTAGACCTACGACAGTCAGGCAACGGTGTGAAAATAGTGTCTACTCAGTTGGTAGCATAGTGAAAAAAAATTCTCAGTTAAATATCCCAGTCATCCACTTGAAACTTTAACAGTAGCTTGACGGTAATATTATGTTGTAAAACAAGTATGATTTTTTTCTTATCATTTTTTACTATAAATTTGTTACAAATATTTTCAAATTTTTAATATTTTTTTGCACACATCTACTCTTTTGCGAAAAATGAATGATGAATAGCAAAAACAGTAAAAATTTTTAAAGCAGATTAGATTAAGTTCCGGTTTTTGATTTTGTTTCAGATAGCTTGCATTACAGAATCACCGTCCCCGGTGAAAAGAAGCCCCTATTTTGAGAAAGGTGATTCCATAGAAACATCCATAAGATTAGTTCAGTAGCAGATTCGATTCCTTTCTCTCTATTCCCAAACACCTTAATTATTTGTTGTTCGAAAACATTCACTTCCAACAGTTTTGAATTTCGAAACAAAATTGAATTCTTTATACAAAATAAGCTGGCTAATTTATTTTGTAATGTATTTTAATTAATGTTATCGGTATAAATGGGTCTGGAATATAAAATCCTTCCCCCTACACATTAGACTTTGACCAACTGACAATATTTTGCCGTGTATATTGTTCCGTGTATAGCACGGTCCAAAAATCGTATGCTAACCGACTAGTCTCTCGGTCTTCACCTGGTTTATTAAGCTACTTATTATATCTAAATAACAAAAATACATTTAAATATGCTCTAAACTGGGAAATTAGAATTGAAAAACTTACAGCTTACAAAATGTTAAGCCTTTGTCTTGACTTTATGCCATTAAATTTACTTAAATCAGCTTTCAGACATTTCTATGAAATCATGAAATTCAATGCAGTTACCGTAAAATTGATTTAAAACGGAATTCCCGAAAAAGCTGCAAAAATTTGCCTACGCCAAACCGCAAGTGTAATGCTAAAATAAATCGCGAAAATAAATTATTCGTAGAAAAGTTGATAGGTCATTTACTGAGCAAACAAAAAATCTGTTGTAAAAAATTAGAATTGCGAAAAAAGTTAAGCTAATGTGTGTATATAAAATGTGTGTTTTTATGTATATGCACACGACTGTCTAAAAAAAACTTGAAATATACAATACCGTTAAATCAATGAGCGCCATTTCATGCTGCACAGCTGCCCTACGCTTGTCCGCTGCCTGCAAATGGCGAGAGCGCAATGCGGAGGAGTGATTAAATTGAAATCCGCACATACGCGCAAATGATGCGGCAAAGCGACAGGCGGAAATGTGTTACGGAAAAACACATACAACGTGCCACACACAAACAACACGTGATGAAATTAGCATAGAAGAGAAATGGCAATGCAAATGTGTACAAAGCCTTTGGCCATAAATTTCGATGGACCAGGCTGCCCTTGCCGACTTCATCGCTGCCATCGCACCAAGCAGACAACATTACCGCTACGCTTGATTGGTGGCAGCACATTAATATTTATTTAATGTTTTTTTTTTTTGCTTTCTACACGAAAGTGTAATAAATATTGGAAGTGAGAAATATCAATGACGATGTGTGGGGGCGATTTTTATTTTTATTTTTTTTTTTTTTTTTGTTTGGTATGTGTCCGCGGTTGAACTTGCTACATAGTAAGCAGTCATCAGCTGGGCATTTGTGATATATTGCAGCAAATTTTTGGAGCTTATTTGAGAGTGGCATGTTAATGTGAATGGTGAGCATTAATTTGATTTATGTTGTTTAAATAGGGAGAAGCCGATTTTGCCGCTAAAAAAAAATTTAAATTGTAAGATTTATTCATTCGATATTTTTTTGGATAAGTTTTCAATATAAACAAATGCTTTTATGACGAAAATATGTAAATTTCTTAAACAAATGTGATACCCACGCAACATGTTGCACAGAGTATAGTAGTTTTGTTGTTTGAAACACCTAAAACTCAATTAAAAGCGTATGGTCATTTTCAAGTCATGGTTTGAGAATAGGCGAATTCAAGCTACAGCCACGCCCACTTCCCGCTTAATACTGATGTTCTGAGATCTGATTCTTTCTCTTTATAGTATACAAATTTAGTACCAATGAAGATATCGGAATAAAACTTTGATATCTTTAAGGGGTGTCACAACTCATCTAAAAACTGTCGAAATCGGATAATAACCTGTTAAGGCCCCATGTATCGAATAGAAGGATCGCAGTGACCATGGCTGGTTTTATACCGAAAATATCGGTCAATGTATAAGAAGAAATTAAGTACGGATGTTTTCTTGATAACAGCGTAGTCAGGTGCTCAAGATTATTAACATCGGTTAAGTAATTATCCTAGCCCTCATGTACCTGATGTAAAGGCGATCATTATTCTGCTTGACTTTATGCCGTATATATCGGTAAAATTTTTTACTATTTTGTGAAATTAATTGGACATACTTTCTTGACAAGAATGATAATGATGTAATTATAAATGAAATAAGTAGAAGCTTTAGCCTAGCCCTCACATATGCAGTGTAATTTTTTCGGTCGATCCTCTATAATTTTTTTCATATAATCAATTTATTAAATTTGGTCAATTTGGGTGAGTTATTTTCGATGATATCTTGGATATAAAGCAAAGTATGTAGAATTTCAGAACACTTCACATATTTTATATTAACACACATAGCTCTCTAAAATTAAAACTATTTTGGCGATTAATCCTTTTCTTAGCTATATGTCTTAGTTATTACATCCAAGTATTTTATTGTCTGCAGATTTTCAAATCTCAAAGAGTACTGTGAAATAATTGCACCAATTTTCTTTTCACAGTGTAACACCTTGAACTTTGGAAAGACACAAAGCAATATGCGTGACGTCACTTTAGCTCACTTAGTTTGTTTACACTGAAAACAAACGCCATTCTCATTTCATAACAGAGGCAGCAGCCAAAAGAGAATAACAATAACAATAACGGAGCCGTTTATGAGACAAGCATTGCATTGCGGAACCAGCAGCACTTAAGCGACAACTTCCTTTTGCGAGCAATTTAGCGCTTCTCACCGACGTCACCACAACGATAAACAAGGGAGTGGTGGCATATTGCAACCATGAAAACAAGTAGGTGATACCTTACTTGGAAAGTTGTTGAGAAGTAAAGTTTTTGCAAACGGCTGCCTACCTTTCGGCTCACTGTGTCTTTTAGATAGGCGCATAAACACTTGCAAACTATTTAGATGTTACAGGGTGGCCCCAACAATAAAATATTAAAGTTTTAATATGAACTTTCTTGCTTTGTCTGGGTACACCGGAATACTTATACACTTGGATTTCATTCCGAATTACTCGGGTTACCACGACTCCGAGCCTTGCCCTGCTGGTCTTTTCTCTGCTCTCATACCTTCGAGAGAGGTATGGGTGGGGAATAGTCGCTGAAAAAGAGCAGTGGTGAGCTTTTTTACCCACAGATCAAAATTTGTGGAAAAGATTGGTGGAAAAGTATATTGTCGGGAACTATCTACCAACTCTAGTTTCAGACTTCCTGATTATTGCAACATTTTTCAAGCGGAAGTAGCTGCCAGTAAGGTAGTAGTAGATCTATTTCTCCGGAGTGCAGACTATTTCAGACACACATACACACATAGTAAGGTTACCTTAGTTGTAAGTGAGGTACAACTACAGTAGGCTTATTTAATTGTTAGTGGCTTACTAATGAATGATCCTACAAATTTTAACTCAGCTTCGAAGTATTACCGAATTTTATAATACTGACATTTACCTACATTTATTTATTACCCTGGAGATATTTCAACCAACTAGAATCTGTCGTACATCGCTGATATGTTGCTTAAGCAAAACTTAAAGTTGTAGCTCCACCGTAGCTTGCTGTTCGGTAATCTTGTAATGCAGCCATATTGTATGCCACAAAGTCATCGTGTTGCGTAACTACTTTAAATCGTTAAAGTTTTAGTTGCAGCAAAAAGTTCGTTAACATGCCTGTGTAATATCCATTACGCTTTCGAAACTACATAGATATATGCTCGTTGCTAGTCCCGGCATCATGTATTTCAATGTGGAATATGTAGGAATAGGCTTAAAAATCGTCTTTTTATGTTGATGCTGGAATCTTCTTGTACTCGCGTACATATATATATATATAAATGTAGACATACGTATATTTATAAGGGTGAACCTGTAACCTTGCTGGGAGATCATCTTTGTAAATAAGGTACAAGTGTTTTCAAGATTTGGCCTTCATAAATTCACCATTTTTACACTCATATGGACACTGGTTGGATTGGATCGATCTTAAGTAGACAATCCTGTTGACGCAACTTCGAACTATTCTTTTCGGCAAAGCTGACCTCTTATCATTAATAATGAGCCGAGTGTTGCTTTCTGAGAGAGGCGAATATATCGTTCAAGTACCACTTTATGCTATTCCAATTTGATTATACCAATTGTTTGTTCGATTCACCCTACAATTTATGGCGAATAACAGCACTAAGCATTCATATAACAACTAACTCACTTTTATTATAATTAACTTTTATTTATAATTAAACGGAAATATAGGCACCACGAAGCCGTTTCTAATGGCTTTCAAATGTGAATGAGTTATCGGAGCTTTCCTTATTTAATAACTTTTTTCGCAGTAGGCTCCAAGGTATAAACTGGGCTTAATCTTTTCCTGGAATTTGCTCGATTCATAAGCATAACCAGTGTATTGGGTTGTTCGGAAAGTCATTTCGTTTTTTTGGGGGAACATGAAAGACAGTTTTCGTATAATGGCCATTCAAATGGCCATAAACAGTTGAATTCGACAAATTTAACCTCTCACCGATCTCTCGTGTGGTGATTCGCCGATTTGCATCAACTAATGCCTTTATCGCATCTTTGTCAGCTTCGACCGGCCTTCCAGACCGTGGTGCATCTTCGACATCAAAATTGCCGGATCGAAATTTTGCAAACCAGTTCTGGCACTGGCGTACTGTTAACACGCCTTCTCCATACACATCCGTCAATTTTTTTCTCGCTTGGACAGCATTTTTACCTTTTCTGAAGTTAAAAAGTAAAATATGACGAAAATGCTGCTTATTGCTCTCCATATTTAAAAAGGCACCAACCAAAAACTACTGGGTAGAATTAATAGAACTTTTTCACACACAAGCCTTGCAATATCAGCTCTCATGACATATAATGGTTATGGGGCTTAAGTGTGAAGTTAGTTTCGAAAAAACGTAATTAAGTCCTCTGGCGGGAAAAAACGAAATGACTTTCCGAACAACCCAATACCTAATTATTAGCGCTTACATAAAGGCTGATGAAACTGCCCACGAGGCAGTGAAAGCGACAAGAAAGATGAGCTGATAAAAACTTAAACTGGGGTTGAGATATTAACACATCCTACCCGGCTGTTTACTGTACATGCTCATCAATTGGAAAATATTTATTAAGGGGCTAAGTCAGTATAGGATGTTCGAAATATCGAAAAAAAATTTGTCCTCGCTATTCAAGAGATTTCATATTTCTCGTGATTTTTGGCATTATTCTTCCTTAACATTTAATGAAATTTCTGCTAGTTATCGGGTTTTGTTTTGTTATTGCGACGCATACATATATATTTCGTGTGCAGTGTAAAAAGTCTGACAGTTTTTTTACTCTTTTGAATATCTCAGCTAATTAGCTTGGCTTTCATATAAACTCTAACTGTTATTTATGCACGACATAATTACATATATATTTCTACATGTATGAGTATTACAAAGTCTAACAAGTTGATTACCACCAACGTTGAATTCAAATACTAGATGCTGAGCTGCTCATTAAAGTTTTCCTGCTTCGGCTGCGCAGTGTTTGACAAATGCCTGTGGTAATCAGTCAAGCAGCTTTAGCCACTAGCTGGGGTTGGAGGTTCATTAAAGAAATGCCATGTTTATTTACACCATATAAATACACAGTTGAATGGCAGGCATGGAGTCTACATCTCGAGGGTTAGCTGCTGAGGCTTACGGCATATATCAAGCGGTTAGACAGACATAGTTTGATATATTTATATTCATATGTATATATATATATATGTGTGTGTGTGTGTTGATGTGGCGATGTTAATAACCGCACAACTAGCTCCCACGCGGATTTGCCACACAACCGTTACATAAATATATATATAGACGAAAGTGTTTAGGTCTGTGATAATATGACGTTTGACATCTCTGGTATTTTTCCATGCTTTGCACTATACTTGTTGTTGGTGCTGCTTCGCATTGGCACAACACTTTTGCTCTAACGAGCTCGGCCACAAAAATGGTGTTCAAGTGTCGGTTGTGTGCATTCCTTGGCAACACTGGCTGTTGCGGTTATTTTTAACCTTACTCTGGTGAGCTGCACTTAAGTGGGAAGAACTTATTTATTTATAAGTATGCGTAAATTTAGCTTCTAAGACTTTGCTGTCCTTGGGCATAGCTATTTTTGTGGCACATTTGGTTATTTCTTTACATTTCATTTCGTTTTATTAATTTTCTGGGTTAAGCTATAAATAACTATGTATAATATTACACAAATATTCTTCAACCTTCATAAATTTACTTATACGTGGGTACGTTTTAGAGCCTGCGAACTGAAAGAGTCGATTTATTATCAAGAATATCTTTTAATTTATTTAAACTACGAAAATATTTATAGAAATTTATAATTAGAAATCGAGATCTGTAGCCAATCGAAAGCTGATTTATAATTCTAATCAAGGAAAGAAAGTCTAATTAACAGCCGTTTAGAGGTTAGGGTGCGCACCCTTTTTACATACATTTTTAAAAAAAACCGGACTTGTAAATATTTAAAAAAATTTTTACGAAAAAATGGTGAGTAAATCGTTTACAAAAAGTTCCAACAACATCAAAAAGTAGCAGGTCACATTCTAGATAATGTTGTTGTGCTACGATCTTCCCGGATTTGTAAGATGTTGTTTTGAGAAAGACGCGTTCATATTTTACGTGCTTTCCTCCACTGACTGAACGAAACGCCGCCCACTTCAGCGAATTGTAAAGTCTTAAATATTTTTAATATTCTATCAAATAAGTAATTTTTTGAGGGCCCGAGAATGAAATTAAGACCATAGAAATATTTTTTATATATATTTTTTTTAATTCTAGGCTGGCTACAAGCTATATACAATCGTATTACCACCGAACCGAAAAAGCAGAAAGCCGCTTGAAGACGACTCATAGTCTCGACCGAGAGCATCCGCAGGGACCAATTCAGCAAAAATATACATTAGACAAATTAAAATTACTCTAGGATGACTGAAAAAATCCATCCAATCTGATGCAATAAACCAAACGTTTATTATTTGACCGCAAGCGGAACGAAGAACTTCAGAAGGGTGATAGAAAGGTTTTGATAGAAACTTTTCCATTCATATTATGAACAAAGCAAAACTTCATCTAAACTCACAGGCAGCGTATTTATAACTTTCCATACACATTGTCTTCAACGCCTTCTTCCAGAATTTTCAAACAGAACAACGCGCCCTCGCACTAATACAACAACAAGTTGAATTTACTCGTATTTGTGCTTCAACTGCTGCTGACAAATTGCGCTTCCGGTTGCAGTTTGTAGCTAAACTATTGCAACAACAAAAAAACTCTATCACTCAACTTCAACTAACCAAGCAAGTTAGACCGTTGTTAAGCTCAACCGTCCAACTGGACAAATAACCGAAAGATCAACCTGACCACAAGAACAAGCATACAAGCAACTGACTTGACTCCTTGCCACATACTTCAAGCATTTGCAACTGCTCTTGGCCGCTACTTAAACCGCTTGACATGTTGTTCGCCAGCACAGACAGCCACCACTCACATCCACATTCACACCCACACATGCACACGCACACGCACACGTACTTGCTGTCACACGCCATTTCGGTGTTGACAAATGCACTTGACAATTATTTGTTTATGCGGAATAAGAAATAATCTCACACTGCCTGCCACTGAATATTAAATACTGCTGTCACTTTGGCCAACCATTCGCCTGCCCGCCTGCCCGCCTGCCCGCCCGCTCTGTGTGTGCTTTTGCAGATGTAGTGATGTGTTAGTTTTGTTTTATTCATAAAACTACTGTTACGTAGCTTTGGTAATGACATTAGCTCTGCTCTACTCCTTTGTTCTTGTTATTGTTGTACTGTTGTGTTTGAGTACCGTTCTGCTGTTGTCACTTAATTTTCTTTGCCAAAACTTTCTGCTTAATTAAGTTACTGTTTGCTGTCACTTAGAGCTTGTTCTTACTAGTCCCCTTATTGTTGCTGCTATTGTTGTTGGTGTCGCTTAGAGAACTGCTGGAAGTAAAAGGCGCTGTTGTAAGTTCATTTGATTTTTCTAGTTTTCATAGAAACCTAAATTGCGAAGAAGTGTTTGTTGCGCACACTTTGCACTTGCTAAATAATATATTGCCAAGCACCAAATGAATTGCTGGCGGAGGTCATGGGAGAGGGCGTTTTAACAGACTTAACAGCAGTTTGCATTAATTTAGTTCTCACTTTGGATTCAGCAGAGAACTTTGAACTCTGGCTCTCTTTGAACAGTGGCTCTCTTATCAGGCCGACTAAAATAATATGAAAAGCATATCCAATGATTTAAGCAACCGGAGCAAGTCAATAAGCTGTGAGCAAAAAAAATAAATAAATATATTTAAATAGTAAATTAATAAAATGAAGACAAATTAATAAATTTTAAGTGAAATCTATTTTTTATTTATTTACTTATTTACTAAACCAACTATCAAGAAATGGGAGGTCACCCCATGATAGTTAATGTATATCTACGATAACCCTTTCCTTGTCAGCGATTTTTTCGAGACCTTTGCGAAAAACATTCTCTCAAATTATATAGATCACTAAGGTTGAAATTTGGACACACAATTCTCCTAGTTGTCGGGTTTCACTCAACGTAGAATGACGCCTGTATGCGCCACCAAAGTCATCCGTTGTCGAAGTTTATAATAGTAGTAGTTCATATCAGCTTGAATTCGCTCAAATTAATCTGATCTGAAGTACGAGTATCAAGGGAGTACATAAAGAAATATTTTTAGTTCCTCCAAGAGTACTTAAAAATAGCTTCCGTCGGAAAGAGGCAATCAAAATGTGTATCCGTCATAAACAGTCCGTTGAGCGACATTTTACTCCAGTTGTTATGTGATCTATATTAGAGTTTCATAAAATGTTCGCTTGCTGTGATAAACCTAAAATTGAAGTTTCAGGGAGTAGCAAAATGGCTAATTCATACTTGAAGTTTTAAGCTAACTGTTTTTTGTGTCAAAGTTCGGTCAAGCACAAGAAATTGTGGTCGTTAATAACTGAGTGAAAATCAGGTTCAAATCAATGAAGTCAGGTTTAACGTAAAAATAATAGGTTAAACAAATATTTCTTCCATGAGTAAAAACTTTCAACGAGGTACTTGAGGAGGAATTTCGTCATCAATAAGCCCTTAGAGAGAGCATTGTGAAATACTGTCACATATTGTATTTATTATTCTAATTATGTGTCAAGTCATCCTAAAATCCATAATATCTTTACAGATATTGATTGCTGCCAAATTTCATTTATATTTGGCCTAACAAACTTGAAGACCATCAACTGGGGCTCATAAAGTGTGTGTGTCTCCTGGCGATAAAGTAAGCACATTAGTAAAGTTGTCAGAGTTAACCCACCTTTAAGCGAGTTTTGTCACGACTTCTATGTTTGCTCTCCCATTTCAATGTAGTTATGGTCGCAGGAATTGATCGGGAGGATTAGATTTATTAATACCCCTGAGAAATGATATTAAGCTTCTGTGATATTTAAAAGGTGTCGGCTTATCTGCGAAATTGAAAGCGATCTAAAAGCTGATTTAGAAATTACTTTTTTTCTACCCGGGCATTTAAGGGGTTACTATACTCTAGAGTGTCGAAACATATTAAAATTTTTATTAAAATATTAAAATTTTTATTCCTGAAAAACAACAAAAAAAATTTAAGTTATATTTAGATGAATTTGTTATGATTATAATTATATGTTGACAATATTTTGTTCTTGGCATATAAAATTAAGTGACAGCTTAGCATATAATTGACGGTGAATGTCTTATCATTATAGGAATCCACGGCCGGAAAAACTCTTCTCCAAATTTTAGCCTTAGAGAAATACCATTTCTTTTAAATTTTATGTACAAGAAGATAGATAGAGCTTTAAAAAAGCTTTAAAAAAAAACTTAAAAAAGAAAAGCCCTGAGAAATGAAAATACACCTATGAAAATACACCTATCAAATAGTTGTTTAAAACCAAAGCTTTATATGAAGCGAAAAAAATTTAGTTTTTTGAAAAACGTACAGTAGAGCTTTACTACAACTGCTTTAATATAAGTGTGAATTAGAAGCCTGTTATCTAGGACACGGAAATTCAATACCATAATTTTTAAAATTTTGTTATCTCCCCAGTTTCAAAAACTCTGAGAAAACTGTATATGTCAGCTTCATTCGTTATTTGTTATTTAAGCTATAATTTCCAATTTAAATGCATGTACTTTAAACCTTTCCACATTTCATTTAAACATATGCCATTGTTTTATCCTTCGTACATAACTGCACTCGCCACTGACCGCCCATCAGCTTGGCGGAGAAAATACAATCGATTTATTACCGGGTATGTCATTTCAATTACGCATCAAATAAATACCACCGAACGCACATGCATAAGCACACATATATACGCATATGTAAGCATGCAACAAGCCATTCGCAAGAATAATAAGCAACAGACCGCATATTGAGTGCAATATTTCAAACGGCGCATAGCTGAGAGAGCTGGGAAATAGTATATCACATTGCACTTAAACAATTGCAACCCAACGCGCATTGTTGTTGCCATTACCTTGTTGTTGTGTGCGAAATATTATCGAATGAATGAAGTGGCTAGCATGTGGAAAATGTGGAAAATGTGGAAAATGCGTGGGCATTGTTTAGATGTGTGCTGAGCATTAGCAACAGATGAGGGCCACAGGCATTTATACATTCAGGCATTCTTGAGTCCGCTAGTGGGAGCGCATCAATAATCTATAGTTAATATATTGGCATTGTGTGCTTGTATAAGTGAACACGAGTTGAAGAAGACCTTGGTGTTGCAAATAGAGCAAGAAATTTCGAAAAGATAAATGAGATAAAATTGGATTCCTACAAATTTATTAAACGGCTGAATGCTATTTTGAAGGCCCCAAGGAGCTTTTGCATTTAAAAATGTTGAGTTTACTGCCTCGAAACGAGGAAGCTTACTGAATAATTTAAGCCGATTCCGAAATGTCATCCGAAAACTGATCATTTGACCAGGCTCCGTGGACAATTGGACGGAATTTTCCAAGCAAGGATGGGGAGCCCAGAAAAAAAAATTAATTAACAGAAGCGAATGAAATAAGAATACTGTAAATTCCCTTTAAAGTTACAAGTGTCTAGAAATATTATAGAGATCAAATCGTTCGACCAATTTGAAAAAATATTGGTGCATAACTATATCTTGAGAACTTTGTACCACAACTACGCCTACTTTACTATATATTGCATGTAACTAAATTTAAAATTCCACCAGATTCTTTTACTTTATAATATATAAATGTAGCAACAATTAAAATATCGGAATAAAACTTTATACAAAGAGTAACTTCGAAATGTGTCATCTTTCACCTAAAGTTGGTCGAAATTCGACTATAACTTTTCAAGCCCCCAAATGCCGAATGTTAGGACCTCGGTACTTATAGATGACTTTATACAAAAAATGTCAGTCAATCTGGGTGATATTGTAATAAAATTAAAAGAACAAATCGGTTCAATGCTTCCCCTAGTACCCATGTACCTATTATAAGGACTTTCATGCCTCCGGTTAACTTTATACCCTATATATCGGTAAATATGTAAAACAGCTTTGCAAAATTAAGTGAACGAATAAAATTGAATACACTATAGTTTGCTGCAAAATTGGCTTAGATCGGTCTTTGAATTGCCTCAGCATACATATACTACATACTTTAATAATTTTCGTTATTCTAGTGGACTTTGTACAGAATATAAGGATCAATCTGTGAATTATTTAAAAAAAATGGTATCAAAATATGTTTTAAAGCAATAACAAAATAACTACTAAAATATCAGAAGCAGTTACTTCAAAAAACTGTACATAAAGGTATCGAAATACATAGAAATTATTGGAACAGAAATATAAAAAAATAAAGAGGCTGATTGATCTCAACAATTTCTTTGTTAGACGATACAAGGTCAGCTAGTTTTCATATAAGTTGGAGCGTTTTCTTCGTACTCTTTACAAGTGAATATTATTTTGGTATTTGGAAATTTTGTATTGATGGTATGTGGGCAGCGGTATCAAAACATTTTCCAGGCGACCTCTTAGCCAAACGGTCCATGGGTTAAAAAAAAAACAATGCTTGTCTCACCTGTCAACCGAAACTATTTTAGAGATAAAGAAATGGTTTCAAATTATTCTGCCAGCCGTGGCAAATAGGTTGGCTTTTTTTCCCCCTTTCCTTGCTTACTTAATCCCAATTGAGTTTCAATAAATGGAATGGGAGTAAATTTTTGTGAGATAGATATTTAACGGCAGTTCGGCTATCACAGCGGGATATAATCTCATTTTATTCATACAAATGTCATAAGAGATGCACATCTCTTAAATTTCCGGCAAAGTCCAGCGTTTTTTACACACAAGGAAAATTTAAATTATTTATTTTTTATCTTAAATTGGTAACGCTGTACCGACAGCGTCCTGATTTATGCATTAAAATGCATTTCTGTGGAACACACTTTTTCGCTACATTTTTGCATGTTATCAATTTTCTCGCTAACAGTACCCGCTGTGACGCCAGCTAACCCTCACCACCACCAATCAGCCATGCACACTAGTTATTACGCTTCAATTGTACACGCGCATATTGTGTCCAATAATGTGCAACAACCATTTATTAAATGGAAAACTTACTTTGTTTGCACAATGCAACACATGTGCTTAACACAACAACAATAACAGCAACAACAATCAAACAAATGCTATGTATTATTTTCACATTTTCACATTTTCTCTTTTTAAATTGCAGGTGGCCGGTGAGGCGGCACAACACTTAGGTGCGCGGCAAGGAGTCGCATCACAGAGAACCGTTATAAGCACCAAAGACCCAGCCAGAGGTGCATGCGAAGGTAACAAATATAACGGATCTGCGTCCAACGGCAATGTCAGCAGCTGTGTGCCAATATATTTGCGTCATACAGATGTTGCAACAACGTCAGCTGAGCGAATAAACTGGAAACGTGCGAACGAAAAAAGTGTCACCAGTGTTGCATGGTGCACGCGTGTGAACGTGTGAATGAGCGACTGAATGGAGCAGAAATTGCCAATTCAGTTGCTCAATAGCGATCGCAAACAATCGAAGTGAAACGTGTGCAACATCAGCAATAGCAGTTGCAGCAGTAGAAGTAGCAGCAGCAGCAGCTGCAGTAGCAACTGTGTGCTATAGCCAGTTGTGTTGAGTAAAGTACGGCATGTGGCAGGCTACACAAAAAAGGCAAGGTTAAAATAGCGTGCCAAACGCATTTGCAACAGTGTGGCAACACAACTGACAGTAACGAAAACAAATGAAATAATAAAAATTTACGCAACAACAAAGCAAGCGGTGCAGAAACAAACATGCCAGGTAGAAAAGGAATTTGAAAAATACAACAACAATAACAGCGGCGAAAAATGTAAATGTCCACCAAGCCGAATTCGAAGTGGCAGCAGCAGCAACCAAAAAGCTGGCGGGCAGCGAAATAACGGAATATAAAACAGTGAAGTGGTATCGAGTGCCGGCGGAGAGTGGCAGCGTAAAAGCAGTCACGCATTGGCAGTGATGTTGCAGGCGTTGCACGGGGAACAGCAGCAGCAGCAGTGGCACAACTACTACTACTACCACAACTACCACAACTACCAATACACACAGCGCTTGCCCCGACAGTTGCAAGCAAATTTCATCAATTTTCGTCAACGGCGCAAAGGTATCAGCAGCCAGATAGGCTGCCAACGGGTAGGCCGCCAACAGCGACGCAATACGCCAGTCTCTGGCAACACACATGCCCCAGCCGAACAAAAAATAAAGCTGGTGCAAGAACAACAACAAAAACGTATCGAACAAAATACACAACGAGACAGCAAACGACGACAGCTTGCACGGCATACATTTGCCCATAGTCGAGCTTGGTGCGGCACAGTGGTCGCGCATGACAAACAACAACAGCAACAACAAAAGCATTGCATTGACGCACCGCATGTTGCCACATTAGTTTGCTGATATCACAAGCAAACGCTGGTGCACCATTTCCGGTCGAGCGGTGACAAGGACACCCGTGCCATCAACGGCACACAACAGCAGGCAATACATACCTGCGCTAAGATTACTCATACGTTCCGACGTACAGCCGCTTTTTGTTGTGACATATCCTTCCGATTTTCTTGCATTTTCTCCGCTACTGCAGCTTCCGTCAACGTGGTTCGCTTCTTCAGCTGCCTGCTGTGACTTGCCACTGTTAATTCAGCAGTTGTTGTGTACCAACGACACACACACACACACACACACACACACACACACCCACATTGGAATATTTCTGGTGGAGCATAGTGTGCAACGCGGCAGGCGGGCGGCGGGTATTGTCATTAATAGCAGCCATAGTGGTGAAATATATGCAACAGTAACAACAGTATCAACAACAACAAAAGTAACAATAAGATTGAGCAATAGCCATTCGATTGTAGCGCGCAAAGAGGCAATCCCAGCAAATATGAGCAGAAATTGTATTGCAATTTGCTTGTCAGGTGAGCGTGATATATACATATATCCATCTTAAGGGGTTAGGTCAGTGCAGGGTTTTTAAAACAATTCAAAATTTTTTTCGGCTCAATTGATATGACAGTAAAAAAAAACGTTTCCCCGATTAAACCGCTGTAGTGTTGAAGCCTTCGCCTCAGTCAACTGAGCGTAAGGCTTTAAAAGCGCCTTTCTCGAAACTGCATTTTCAAAACGGGCGACGATGGTACTCGGAAACTATAGCACGTATCCACTGAATTTTTAGCTTTAGCTTCACAGTACTTTACTAGCCTCATGTAGATTAAGAACCAGTTTCTTATTTTGTTTCAGACAGCACCACTCTTTAGAAACACCGTCGCTCGTCGAAGCCCTCTTGGAAAAGGTGATTGTGAAGATTAGGCCACTAACCGGCATTTTACATTTCACCGGCAATTTCCAATAAAAGAATTTGTTCATACACTCAAATAAATGCTTAATAAGCCCCGAGATGAAAAATTCGATTCTTTATCTTTATACTCAAAATAAATTTTTATAGTCAGATCTTTTTGAAGAGTTCTAGACTGACCGAACCCCTTAATGCAATGTATCCTGCTGCACGAAAAGATTGCAAGTGTTGCACGCATGCATATTTTGTGGCACATATGGCAATATTGCACTTTACGCTGATTTATGTATGACATCGGCGAAAGCCTTTCTGTTCGAAAGCTCAGCCATTGACATAACAATCGCATTTTTTTCGTATCTCTCTTGAAGCGGGGAGATTTATGTTTGCGATACGCGCGCATTGAAACTTTAACACCGAAGAAATAATATTTTTTTTGTCAACGTGCCAATTTTCAATACTCGCTAATACTATTGTACTATAAGTTGAAATTCGTAGGCACCAATAGCCAAAAGTTCAAGTTTCTTTCGAGAAATTTTTCTTCAAACTTTTACTTCCGGTGAAGTGTCCTTATATAATTTAATGCCTAATTTGGTCACATCACCGTTAGCTGAAAAATTTAGCACTGTTAGTCCTTCATATATCCGACATAAGCTTTGAGTCGATTTACTCCCAAGTCAGAAGACTTGAACACGAATGTTCCATTTTGACCTAATATTGAACCAAAGGCACCTCTTCCATAAAGTATTAGTTCTTAAACTACCCACAGATCCCGTTGTTTATGTGTGTATATATGCCTAATGCTTAAAATTAAAAAGGTTCGTAAAGGACTAAGATCTCATCACTACTATTAGAGATTTACCTGTGTGATCCTTTCCCTTTTTAATTTTCAACAACTTTTCCATAAGTGTGCCGTATTATATTCCGGATATGCAGTTACAATACTAAATGCAAAGAATCAGACGCTCTACCTATAAGCACCACAGACTCCAGAAATAATTCCATAATAAATGTCCAATATACATGGAAGTAGGCTCGTGGTTGCCACTCTGTATCAATGGGGTAGATTTTCCGAAAAAAAAAAAACTGATGTCTAATGGCGCACATGAGCTTATACTCTTCAGAAGGAGTCAGATTTTCGGCACCTTTTCTATTATAATTATGATACTGATTTTATCGAGATATTCTGGGTAGGTCGGTGCAGATATTCTTGGGGGACCTTCAGTACTCTCCTACCTTCCAATCGTCGACAAGACTTCCAGCGGTAGGAGATTCATTTAGTATAAGTTTTGTGACACCCGGTCAGTGCCACTTACTTATTAAACTTCTAGATATTATCAAAAGTCTTGGCAGCATTGTACACAAAGATTTACAAAAAACTCTGATAATTACATAACTGAGACTAGTCACATCCACGAGCTATTTTCCTTTTCTTCGCCACTTCGGTTCCTTATGAAGTCTACGCTATGAAGTCGCTGTTTCATGTAGCCCCTAAAGCAGGCCCTGTTTAAACTTGGCTTCAATAAACCTCGAAGGCATTGTAGAGTTGGTCCAGGATACATCAATTTCCTAATTACTACCGTCTACCAGTTTCAGTACAGTTTGAGCGTCGTGAATGCCAACTGCGAAGAGCATATCAAATATCTTGCTAGAGATCGGATTCCGGTTCTATATCTATTTTTTTTTGTTTTTACATTGAATTTCTCTACAACTTTATAAGTGTTTTGACAAAATGAGAGAAGCTATTTAGTATTAGTTTTATGATATATATTCCAACCACTATGAATTATTATCTCCCTTTCTTTTCTTCCTCACATAGTTTCCTTTGCGCTCAACATTCTACTAATGTTGCTGCCGCATGTAGCCGGCGATGATTGGTCGGCAAGTTGTGCCTCCAACTGTACCTGTAAATGGACGAACGGCAAGAAGTCAGCCATCTGCAGCTCGCTGCAACTCACCACCATACCAACAACGCTGAGCACAGAACTGCAAGTGCTCGTACTGAACGACAACCACATACCCTATCTGAATCGAGAAGAGTTCACCAATTTAGGTCTGCTGAATCTGCAACGCATCTACTTGAAGAAGTCTGAGGTGCAATATGTGCACAAAGAGACATTTCGCAACCTGAAAATCTTAGTGGAGATCGATCTGTCGGACAACAAAATTGAGATGATCGACAAAGACACATTTATGGGCAATGATCGCCTACGTATACTCTATCTGAATGGCAATCCGCTGAAGAAGTTGGTAGCCTATCAGTTTCCCATACTGCCACATTTGCGTACATTGGACCTGCATAATTGTTTGATTTCATATGTTGATCCCATGGCATTGGCGAATCTGAACCTCTTGGAGTTTCTCTATTTGAAGAATAATCTGCTCGAGAGCCTTAGTGAATATGTCTTCCAGCATATGACGAATCTGAAGACACTAGTCCTGGATGAGAATCCATGGCAGTGTAATTGCAAGCTACGCAAATTTCGCAACTGGTACGTGAAGAGCAAATTGAACAGCATCAGTCTGCTGTGTAAAGGACCACCGACGCAGAAGGATAAGCAGTGGGAGAATGTGGATGAGGAAAAATTCGGCTGCATGCCCAAAGTGGAGCTCTTCAACAATGAAGATGTACAGAATATAGATATCGGAAGCAATACAACGTTCAGCTGCCTGGTGTATGGCGACCCATTGCCCGAGGTCACATGGGAACTGAATGGTAAAATCTTGGATAACGACAATGTGATCTTCGACGCAGAGTCGATCTCATCGGACAAACTGTGGAGCAATTTGACTGTGTTCAATATGACCAGCCTCGATGCAGGCACATATGCGTGTATTGGTTCGAATGTGGTGGGCGTAGTAACGCAGAACATTAGCATCTATCTCACGGAAATTGTACAGCATGTTTTGGTCAAGACACCGGAGACCTTCTGGTACTTCGGCCTGATCATGGGCACATTCGGCACGATATTTCTACTCATACTCCTTTCGTTTGTGGTGTGTTTATGCAAACGCACAACACGGCAGCGACGTCATCCGAAGAAATCCGGCGTAAAACCGAGTATCAGCTTCAACGATCAGGAGAAAAAGCTGCTGGATTTAAGTATCACAACAACAACAGCGGATCGTGGTGACAGCTGTATCATAGATAACAATACGACAACAACAATGAGTAAAACAGAGTCGGTAATCGGCTTTGAGCCAATCGAAATACATGCAACGGATAATATGCGCGCTGTCTCCGTTGCCAATCACAACCATCATCAGCTGACGCACCAGCAGGCGCATCAACAACAGCTACAACAACATCACGCGCATATGGCAGGCGCTGCTGGAGGTGGCAGCGGCAGTGCTAATGGCGGTCCAAATTCAATGATGGCGCCGAATCGCCAACTGATGGCGGTTGCGGACGGTTCTTGCAGTGTAGTTGGCATCCCAACATCTATGAGTTCGGGCGTTGGTGGCTCGACGCTTCCGAGTACCATACCAGAGGAGTTTCCACTGAATGTGGGCGTCTTTCCACCACCGCCGGAGTTTTGCTCCAACATTGTGCCCAATCCCGCGTATGGTAATATCTTTATCAGCGTCTCAGTGACGCAGGATATGCTGGACGGCGCGGATATAAATATGTATCCCGACCTCTTGAATATACCAAAACGTCAATTGAATGCCGAAGGCAGCAGTCTGCAGACCGGAGTTAGCGTTACCAGCGGCAATGTTGGCGGTAATACGAATGCCACAACAAACACAATCCTGCCTTCGGGTACAACAACTTCTGTGAATGTTTCTTCGTTTGCGACGCTGCCGCGCAATCACCAACGTCGTGGCATACTGAAGAAGGACTCATCGCTGCAGCATCAACATTCTCTACAACAGCAACAACAACAACAACAACAACAACAACAACAGCAGCAGCAGCAACACAAAACCAATTTGTATCCACATGATGAAATCGTCTCGTTTCACAATCTAGACACCACCTACAGTCAAGGCTATCAGGAACATCAGCAACAACAACAGCAACAACGCCAAGCATATGCCGCTAATAGAGTGGGTTTGCCACCGCCACCACCACCACCTGCTGCAGCGAACCTGTCAACACAATGCCACCACAACCAAGCGGCAGCGGTGGCGGCCGCCATCAATGCCAAAGCCTGTGCCGCCTGCATAGGCACGCTCTCACCACCGCCGCCTTCCTGCAGCACACCGCCCACAACGATGGATGCAACACCACTGCGACCGCTTTGCAAGGGCGGCTCGGCGGGTACATCGGCGCCTGGTCACGCGGGTTTGAAATACGACAACATGGGTCGGCGCATAACGGCTAGTGGCAATTCCACGCTTTCACTGCCAGATGAAGCGGACGAAGAGTGTGTAGAGGATGAGACACGTTTTATTGAGGAGGTGTGTAGCATAAAGCAGGGACATCAACAACAAGACTGCCAACAACAAAAATCTACTGCCACGAATGCCGCAACCGCCAGCGGTAATTCGAAGGTAGTGGATGCGGGTGGTGGTACGGAGTATGTGTCGCTGTAGTATTACGGTACGCAGGTGTAAATATGGGCGCGTTGTAACATACACAGTTATACAAGAGTACATTTATAAGATTAGCGAGAACAAGAGAGTGCTAGTAAGTACATATGCTTAGTTTAGATATTAGTAAGCAAGAAATTTATCTAATATTATCTATCACATAAGCAGTTGTAAGATATTATTCAGTCTCATATGCTAGTAGTTCTCATTTTTCCAAATCATCTTCGTAAAGTAGAGCATAGGATTCATAAAATATTACAGCTATAGCATAGAAAACAGCTTAAGAAAGAACGGCGTAAATTTTAAATTATATGTAGAATAATTTCGTTACTTTTCTTTCAATAATTAATAACTGCAATAATAATAATTACAAATTTAGCACCCACCTTCCCAATCTTTGCGGTATTCGTTACTGTCTCCCTCTCAGTAATATAGCGAGTGCGGTTAACCGACCCACCACTCTTTATGGGCTTAACCTCGTGGATCCTCATGCTCAACGAAGGTCCTACCTCCTTCACCACCTTCCTGATTACTTCCTTGGAGGAAGTTGCAGAAGTCTTTCTCCTGACCACCACCGACCAGGTCTTAGCGGGCTTCGGCGGTGTAAAGTGGTCAGTAGGGTAGAAAATGCCTAGGTGATTCCACCTACCCTTACCCCATACAACTTTGGCAATTTGCCGCCAAGATTTTACGCCTCGCCGCTTACATTCTGATTTGACAGTGTCCAGTAAGAACTCTTGTAATTACGGATAGATGAACTTTGCTAAGAGCAAGTATCTTAGAAGACCTCTTCAGTTTCACTGTGGACCAGATAGATGTCGCAGCCAGTTGTTGGCCAATGCTCACCGAGCACACGCTAGGTCTATAGATTTAGCACTAGAAAGCAAGAGGACTACGTAGTAGTGACTACGAGTAGTCATCAAATCCGATGAAATTTGGGAATGGCTACCCTCTCTAGCAAGCTCATCGGTTTCGCAGTTTCCAGCTGTTTAGCTAGCCTTGAGCTCGCTATGAGCGAGCTCAGAGTTACCTCCTTTATATTATATATATTTGCAATACTTTCTATTTGCAGGTCAGTCTTCTTTTTTTTAAGAAATATCCTAACTACCTATAAGTATTACATCGATTATTGGCATTTTATGGGTATTTCACAGAATTTTTAGAGACCATTGTAACCGACTGGGTCATGAGTTCGAATTCTATTGGATAAAATTTGAGATTATAAAAGCTTCTTACACAGAGCCATTTAAAAGTTCGGAATATAGTCAGCGAGATTAACTAATTAGATCAGAATTCCTTTGAATCAAATAGCACATTGTTTAAGTGTTAAAATATATGGTCAGCCTATTCACTTGAATTCACGTTGTGTCAGATAAAGAGCACTTCCATTAGACGTTAGACATTAGCTCTGTTCCATTGTTACACAACAAGATGCACAACAAGGCAGGAAAAATGTTAGTGTGCTAAATTCTGTCAGGTCTTAAAGTTTTAGCTTTTAAGCATATATCATTTTAGCTGGAGTATTATTAGTGCTGCTAAAATGCGTTCAACTTACCAGTTATGCGTTCGTTTCGTCAGTGTCTAAGGGTTATTAGTGCTTAATATTATTTCGCTTAAATGTTGAAATCTTAACACTAAATTATATAATCAATTTCATACTTGAATTGATAATATCATTTGCGTGTCACAGTTAAAAGCTATTCGAAAATAGTGCAATATTCGAATTCGAATGCCTCTTTTCAGAAAATCCTCTATCTATGCCTCTATCAGAAAAACATAATTTCGATTACAATATACCCAGTATATACGTTTTTGATTTTAGAATAGCTGCTAAAAATATACATACAGATGTTTTAAGTAGAAATTTTAATGAAAATTTATGGATGATAAGCTTTGGATAAAATTGGAGTATATCCATTTGATCTAACAATTCCTAGTTACAATTCTTATTTTAATTAGCAATAAAATTCGAAATATGTACTTTTTGAATTACTTCTGAATACTTTCACATAAATCCTTAATTTCCTCTATTAACCTAGCTGAAGAAATTAGGGCCCGCTTCTAATTGATATTCGGATAACTCAATCTTCGAATAATATTCAAAGTTACCTTCGTGATTGCCAGACAGTATCTTCGTTTCATACTTTGTATCAGATTTTCCGTTGCCATCCCAAGTATTATTCCATCTACAATAGTGCGACTTCTTCTGCATAACCTCATCCAAAGCATAACCTCAAAATACAATAACATGACCAAACAACAAACACACTCTTCATTCTAAACTCTAAAACACTCTTCTCTAAAACTATTTCGTATATTTTCGGCAAGCAAACCAGATTTCTATTAAATTTTGTCCGATTTCCAAAGTTTATCACCTTTTCTCTGAGACAATAACTATATAGAACAACAATACCCTCAGTGTAACATTAGATCATGAAGCGGGCTCTCGGGCTCTATTCCAGATATTACTTGAATTTACTATATTTATCACAAAAGTTTCGGGCACTCTTTAGATAGCTCTATAATTTTAATTGTAGAAAACCGAAGTTATCAATTAAATCGGTTTTCCAATATCGGCCGGTAGCCCCTCATACAGTGATCAAACTAAGTCACGGTTTTTGAAAAATTGTTCTTGTGCCACAAGTACTTGCAGCAATTAGCTTGGAAACACCATTCCTCTCTTCATCCTCGCACCCAAATTATTCAACGGGATTAAGTTCAATTACTAATGGTTAAATGTTAAACGAGCTTAAACTTTGCAAATTAAAGCTTAGTGATTATTTCAAGCTTTTTTTATAATTTAAATGCATTTAAATAAAATATAAAAATTTGCCGCATTTAAAATTTAACTATAATTTCATTATATCTAGCTCTAGTTGCAATAGGTTCAATTAAAATAATGCCCCGCTGCATTACAAAAGATAAAATTTAAAAAGTAAAACGAATGGCTTATGTAATAATATATTTATTTAGAGAAAAAAGACACATCATAGCAAACAAAACAAAAACAAGAAATCAAAAATGCTAATTGAGCATGTATTACATAATAAACATAAGCACATTTATGTATATATATATATATATATATTTTGGCATTTATAATAAGCAAATAACTGTGTATGTGTGTAAATCGGCTTATCTTTAATTAATAATTAACTTTTATTGAGGCGCATAATAGATATTTATATAAATATATTTATGTGTAACTGGCATTGTAAATATTGGCATAGCGACAAAAAAATGGAAAAAATGTAATAAAAAATGTGAAACATAAATAGATTAGAAATTTTTTAAACTTTTAAAGCTAAATCGCATTAAATAAACATAATTAAGCCGTCATGGATTAAAAAGAGAAGTGTTGAAAAAAATTTATGTAAAAAGTTTGCAGGCAAAAAATGAATTTAAATGTAAATTTATAGAAGACAAATGCAACAAAAAATCAAATATAAAGTAAAAAAAAGTAACGGCAAACATTCTAATACAAATTCACACACACACAGAGCAAAACTGCATTTGTGTAAACATGTAAGAATCCATTATACAAATTCAAAAAACCCACAATTGCATGCAATATTATCAATATTTCATTTAGTTACTAGTATTTGTGTGCCAATATCAATTTAGTAGTCCCTTAGCAAGCAAATTTGTGCAAATGAGCATGAACGAAATTAATTTCATATGATTAGCAAATAGTTGCTGAAGCCGAAAACATTTTATAAACAACCAAATAAACAACAACACACACGTACACAACAACTAAAATGCATGTCAATATCTATATAAAAGACTCCTTGTGAGCGAATAGCAGCTTACATACACACATTACACATACATACACATACAACAATGCTACACATGTAAAAACTGTAAAGATTGATGGGGAAATTAGTCGCTAGCAATTATGAGCATGAATGAGGTTTAGCCATAAATTCGAATCATAAAGTAGAAAATAAGTAAGCCTAAGATGAATAAAGTAAATAAATAAAGTCAAAAAATAAAAAATTAAAAAATTGAAGAAAAACTAGCAAATTTAATAAAAAAAATCACAAAAATCACGCAAAGACATTAGACGTTTAATGATTTGAAAATTCTCATTTTTTGGCTAACAAAATTCAGCCCAAAGTGACCAAATAACAGTAAATAGCTGCTAATAAAATTACAGTTATAATAATTAATAAAGAAAAAATAAAAATTTAAAATGTACAACAAATCTGGCAACTTCATTTACTTTGAACAAAGTGGAGCAGCAAAAGTAAGTATGCAATTAAAGCAATTGAGAAATATATTTAAGTGAAAAGGCTGGAAATTCAGTACAATGAAGTTTCAAAAAATTCCCTGAAAAGCTGAACTGAAAAACTGCAAAAAAAAATAGAATTCAATGATTTTCTTTTAATTTTGACTTTGACTTCACTCGAGTAGACATAAATCACCTCCATGTACCAGTAATTACGTGTTTTCTACAGCAAACCATATTTTCGTCGGAAAAACTGAATTTTCCAGTATTACTGAAAAATCATATAAATTTTTTGAGTACGCCGAAATGTAGCCCAAGCAATAAGCTTTAGTACGAAATACCCAAAAAAAATTATGCTCTAATGCCTTCCCCCCAAATTCGCAAAAATACATTTTGTGGTACCCTACTGCTTACTTTTGGGTGCCTGGTAGTTTGCCACTGACCTGGTTAGCAAAATTCAAATTTTGTAGGTTGCGAGTTACGCAAGTACAGTACACAAATGCAGCATGCTTTTAGGAGTCATTTTAGGACTTTGAACAAAATTAATAAAATCAACCAGACATTTCAAGCGCTTTTTAAATTTAAAGTAATAGGTAGTGAGTATGGTGGCTTTAAGCTTTAACACAACCAAAGAAAAAAATTTAACTGAGAATAGCAAGGACTACATTTGAGAAGACTTACTCGAACCATACTTAGTTTCTAACAAAGTATAACGCTACATAACGGGAAGTCGTGTCGAACTCATTGACAAGATACGCATGCACACAATTATAGATACATAAACTTAACGAAAGTCTGCAAAAAACAGAAATATCTCGTCCCGTTTAGCATTGATTACAAATTTTATACAGCAAACCACACTTTCGACGGGAAAACCGAATTTTACTGCGTTACTGAAAAATGATATGAAAATTTTGAATACGTAGAAATTTAGCCCAAGCAATAAGCTTTAGTATTATAGCCCCTCTCTTTCAACCGAAAATTTGCAAAAAACTATTTTGCGGCGCCCTATTGCTTACTTCTGGGTGCTTGGTAGTGCGCCATTGAGCTGGTGACAGGTATAAATTTTGATGTTTACATACAGGTTTGGCAAATACAGTACGAAAATACAGCATGATGGCTCTTGGGGGCAATAATTCAATCTCCTTTCACTTCCCACATCCGCCGCGTACAGTACGGAATTTCGACATGGCACCAAATTACAGGCGGCGAACTTTGGCCGAAAGTCACACATCCTGCACTGGTGAGACCGGTACTTTGTGACCAAATTTGTGTTTTTCTGCCAGGCTTCCAGAATAAGCAGAAGACAGCTGCAGGCCCCCTAAGATATGCCACAGGCTATTCTACCAGGTACGCAGAAGTATGAAGGTGTTTTTTGCGCAATTCTCCGAAAGGGAATATTTTTCAAATATTTAGCATATTAGCACTTCGAATTAAACTTCCAAACGGTGCAAGAAAAGCGTTCGTAACCTAAAGGAAAAGGCCTTGAAATGCTGTATTTACAGTTTTTATTACCTTACAGAATATTTTATATTGGTATAAAAATGTTTCATAATAAATCTATGTAGCTTATAACTAGCTTTGAAATATAAATAGATGTAGAATTTCTCCAAAAAGACTTGTACAACTAACTTTGCCTAACATTTCTTTTATTATAAATACCAAATCCGAATTCACTATAAACAAAAATATTTTCCATAATGTTAGTCTGCATCAAGCCCAACAACTAGCATTATATTACATCGTACAATATTTTATATATAAATAAGCGCCACATTTTTGCGCTAATGCAAAGAATCTCGTTCCGTAGAAAGTTCCACATCACTGAATCACTTTGAGCGTTTTAATTTCACGATCACGTAGGAAGCAAGTACCAGCAACAATTACAAAAACGTTCTTCATATACCTGTGAGTGAAAGCAGGTACACATACAAACATATAAGCACACATTAAATGAAATTTGTTCTACGTGCCTAGTATTCAAGTAAGCCTACCAGCATTCAATATGCTTGGCACATGCCCCAGTTGACGACGGGAATATGTCAGTGGAATATTTCGCACATCAGTTTACCTTGATTTCATACCTGCAAACATTCCACATGAAATATTATAAATTTGACACGTACTTGACACCCAAACGAAAGATTGCATGCCAAAGATATAAGAATAATAATAGAACCAACACGAAGCGGAGAAGTATGAAATTTTGTGTCAGTGATGGTGACAACTGCGCTCTTTACGCCATGACAATCAGTCAATCAGTCAATGACAATCAGTCATGGCATAAAAGGTGCCAGAAAGTCTAAAACGTTTGAAGTCTCAAAATCCTGATTATAAAACTAGCGAGCATATTTTTGACGCAGAAAAGCTGCGGTTAAAACTTCGTCTATACATTGGTTCCCGCTGGTTCGGAGAATTTTTGTTTGCAAGAAGGCATCGGTAAAGTCAGAAGAAGTAACAATAAATGTTGCGTGACTCCGCATTAAAATATGTCAACGCTTATCGACTTGAAGGAAAAGGACTTTGAAGGAAAATAAATCTGAAATAATGGAAAGATATAATAAAAGTGAATGGATAATAGAAAGTGACAGATATCGCTGTAGAATATGTCAAAAATTAAAGAAAGAACGCTTACTTCATTTTTGTTTTCTACTAGACTTACCATGGTAGCAAATGTGAAATGATCTTATCCAGGTTTGAGCCTAGCTTCACTTTGATAAGCAAACCGATTCAACTTTTCTATGCACCGCCCTCGGCGGCACTTTCGTATAGTTAAGTGCACCCTTTGCTATATTTGACCGTGCAAGATGTATGAAATCATATATGTTATATACAGAGACCTTAGCAAAGTGCTTTCTTGCTTTTTAGTGCTTTCCAGAAGACATTGATTGATCCCTGCTCTTGAGTTAGGCAGAATAAAATCTTGTATATAAAATAGCATCATAGTGTACAAGTCAAATGGAGAAATGTATAATGTTTGATTCATCAGCAAGTACTTATAGCAATTAGCAAATAAACTAGAAGACCAATTTCAACATTTACATGAACTCTTTCGCATCGAAAAAATGCGTCGAATGAATGAGGCTTTACATTTAAAATGTTCGTCGAAAAGTGAAGTATATTTTATATATAATTTTCCTATATTTGATGAACAGAAATTTTATTTAAGATCCATGAAAATGCAAATCGGTAGCAAAAATTCTGATGCTTACTGTTATGTATTTGCTTGCACTTAGTGGACTGTCTGTTGGATATATGTACGAGAATTTGATAAGCCATTTCGGGAGGTATCACTCGCGACGAAGTGATATGATTTTGACGACTTACTCGAACTTCGAGATAGCAATATTTCGCTTGTTAACCGGGACTCTCTCTCTATTTATGTAGAAGATGAGTTCGAATCAGTTCTTTCTCAGCTACTGGCAACGGTTTTGCACAAAAATTTTCTGCACGTCTAATGTCAGAAAGAAGTGACATTGGCTTGAAGTCTAGCTTCTCAAATTTATCTGTGTGTATATCTTATAATAAATGTAAGAGTAGTGTTAAAAAACTACTACAAAGTCGAAAGATTTGTGGAAGTTTAAATTAAAAATTCCATTATTTCCGAAAATGTTTTTCCTTCTTAGTTCAGTTTTGTAATATTTAAAGTTTTGTTATTTCCAATGCGCATTTCCAAAGCAACTTGAATCCCTTGAATAAGTTTTGCATATACCGAAGCAAGTGACAAGTGATAGTCAGGGAATGTTTTTGACAACTCATCAAGGAAGTATTCGATATCAGAGGGAAAAGCCTTTTATACGAAACTAAACCAACCGTTGTATATATAATATATGGCTCAGTGTAATATCTATAGTTGTTTAACTAGGTTTGGTCCCTCCCAGCTCTCTCCGATTCCGTCACAACTGCGGCGACTGACTCTGCATTAAGTGCTCTACTTTCATGATTTCTTTTCCAAATAGCTGGATTACAAGTTATTCTAGGTGGAAAGTTATTCTTCTTTAGTTAAGTAAATATTTTAAAGGACTGTTAGAGGAAATTGTTGGAGGAGAAATTTAAAGAGCAAGCAAAACAACATCTTGCCAATGTAGAAATGCTATTTATCTTCCATTACAATTTCTTTACAAGATTTTTGAGTTGTTTTTACAACCATTAGTTCCTGTTCGCATCATATTACCCAAATGAGAATAACCTACAATGCAGACAATACAAATTTGGACTACATACAAATACTACGTATTCAACCCTCGATGTGGGTTAATGTGTATTTAATTTTTTTGCCATACGAATGTGGGCGCGTCCAAAATTTCAACACATTTGTGCTTCATCTCTTCCAGCTAAAGGCGCAAAAGGAATGCATGGCGCTGAAGGCAGCAAGGCAGCACATGAAAAGTTAGAGTATTTGACAAGTGACATGCTGACAGAGGACACCGCCCCTTAAATGTCAAGCTGTACTTGAGATTTGATTCTTTTTCGCTTTCATTTTAATTTCTTTTTCTCATGCAGCTTTAAGATATCTTGTAGTGGCATTACTTTTAACTTGTAAATTTCGTTGGCATTAAAATTCGCAAACAATATTTTCCAACAAATGTTGCGTATACGCCACAGCCAAGCACTTCAGCTGATTGGCGCGTGTGCATATGTATATAAATATGTATACAAAAATACATAAATATGTATACATAAAACATACGTGATTGTACATAGCGGTATATTTACAACACCTGAACATGTGTATGTTGCCGTATGCTTGTAATGTGTTTAAAACTTTTTTCATTAGCAACATTAATTCACAACCAACTGAGACTGCCAACAGCAGCGACAACAGCACCAAGCGCTTGAATAACTAAAACAACAACAAAAAAAAAAGAACGCGTAAAAAAATTTGTGAAAATTTTTAATGTATTTTGCTTAAACTGAAGCAAAAATCACACAACGTTCAAGGAAATTTTAAATTTCTTTTACACACACACACACGCACATACATATATTATATATATACACATAGATATATATATGTATATTTAGTTGTTTTGCCACAAAAGATAACGGCACATGTGTAGCTAGTAAGCAGATGTGATGCCTTTGATTAATTATTACTGAGATACTGTTGTTCAATGGTGGATACCTACACACACACGCACACACACCCTTAAAAGTATATAAGTATGCGTTTTCTTCACGCTCCGCCATCGTTTCGTGCGCAAAGCTTATAATTTCATTGCTTACCACATTTTCGGCACTTCTTCAATTACGCTGCTTGCCTCCATACAAGCTCTGCACGCTCCGAAAATCGTCGAGCGCAGCAGAAACATAAAAATTGACAAAAAATTTGCAAAAATATCGGCGCGCAAAGTCATTGTGGTCGATATCTGCGCTTTTTATGCGCTTGCTTATTTTAGACTTTAAATATATGTTATTGTTGTTGTATTACTTAATGTTTTTTTTTTGGGATTTTCATGCATTGTCATCTACTGCATTGAATTTTCTAAGCTAAAGCAGGTTTTTCTTATCATTTCAGAGAAATTAGTACAATGTCTGGTGTGTATGTGTGAGTGTATGTTTGTGTGGTTGTATGAAATGACATTCGCAAATGTGAAACGAGGGACGCAGCTGCGTAATTTTTTCCCAAAATTGCAAAGCGCTAAACTTTTGAAGTGCCGTTGCTGAAGTGACAATGAAATGGCAAATTTAATATTTTCAATTTCAATGGGCAAATCTGTCGTCTTGCAAATTTACTTCAATTTTTTAAGGAAAATTTTTGGTGGGTTTTCCTTTTTTTTAATCATTATCGCAATTCAATTCTATTAAGCAGCCACACAATAGTATCCTTACAAACTGCTTTCAAATACGAAGAAAAATTGTGTCAAGGCCGTGCATTGAAATATGCTTTATTATATATATATTTCTATATATTTTTCTGTGTCTCTCACTGTGCAAGTGCGATCAGGTTACGTTATATGGCATTAGAAAAATAAGATTTCGTACTAAAAAAAATTCTCAGGAAGTTTTGGGATGGCTTCACTCAGTATTGTTTGAACACACGTCAAAGATGGGTACCAAACAAGAAGGATAAATTTCTGCAGCGGATGGTTACTGGTGACAAAAATTGGTTCACTTACAACAACATCATAAGCGCCGGGGTGAGCAGACGCAAACTCTGGCCAAGCAAAGATTGACGGTCAGGAAGTTTTTGTAATGTGTTTGCTGGCCAAACTTTTAATTCTGATATGTACTGCCAACAATTGAACCATCTGAAGAAAGCAATCGCTCAGAAGTGGTCAACTTTGGCCAATAGGAAAGGAATTGTGTTCCAGCAGGACATCACCAGGCCATACACATCGATAGTGACACGCCAGAAGCTCAGAGAACTTGTTTGGGGAGTTCTTACACATCCACATTATAGTCCCGATCTGGCAGCAAGGGATTACTACCAGTTCCTGTCTATGGCAAATGAGTTTACTATTGAAAAATTCGCCTCAAAACAAGCTTGTAAAAATTTACTGTCTCAGTAGTTTTGCCAATATGGACGAGGATTTCTATGAGAATTTCATTATAAAATTACCTTGAAAATAGCAGTAGGTCATAGAAGAAAACTTTTTATATTTGATCTAAATCGGATAATGCTAACTATGCTAAATAAAAACTTGAATTTAGTGCAAAAATAATGGATTTCTTTTTACTAGAGCTGATATTAAAATAGAAAACTCATACCTCAAAGAAAACCACTAGCACAAAATAACAAGTCTTAAAACCACAAGCATACTGAAGGCTTTCAACACTTAAACATATATAATGATGGGAAAGAGCTTTTTCATTACTCAGTTTTCAAACTGTTAAAATTATTAAAAACCTTCTATAAAAATTATTGCTTTGAACAGAAATCAAAATGTACTGAACTGCAGTATATGTGGGGAAAGTCTTGTATGTAACATGACATCCACATACATCTGCAAGCGATTTTAGTCTATAATATGGTTGTCATAGATATTACCATCGGATGAAGTTGTGGAGGGACCAACGGAAGAAAAAGTTTGATTAGTGAGTGCCATATGGGTATTGTTAACCGTTCTACACATTTCATTGACTGTTTTAACTAGATCTTTTCCTGAAAAGAAAACAACTTTCGCCATTGAATATGATTCAGTTTACACATTTCCGTTTTAAACTCCAATATACGATATCTCAGATGATTCGAATTGTATGGAAAATATAGTCAGTACTTGCATTACTTGTTTGTAAAGTAAGACCGACAAATAAAAATTGAAATTAAAGAAGAATTTTGCATGCGGTTTTGTTGACAATAAAAGCATATTATTAAATTTTTTTTTAACAGGAATATATTTAATTACATAAATTGGAGAACACTTACAAAATCGCAGGTACTGAATGTTAAAATAAATAAGTTTACTAAATTAGAAACACGGGAGGTTTCTATAAAAATTTATATATAAATTATACGCGTATAAGTGTATACTTAAAATGCAATACTTGTTATCAACAATTGTGTACTCTCAGTGGTAGTGTATGACATGGCGTATGAGTGATGTTTTTATTAGCAGCAGCAGCGCTATGTTTGATTTCAACCAGCAAATTGCCACTTAAAGCAAACAGCGCCGTTTGTGGCCAAAGTCAAGAGTGACCGAAATGTGTAAGAACACACTCACAAACTCTTGCAATTTGAAGTTGCACTGAATATGAGCATAAAAGCTTTGCACTCGCTTGTGATGAAAGCTAATAAAACCGATTTAAAAGCAAATGCAATCATGTGTGTGTGTATAGAAATAAAAATAAATAAAAAAAAAGTAAAAACAGGAAACTAGCAAATCATGCGCAAAAGTGCTTTTCAACAATCGCTTAACAGCCCGCTATTCATTATGATAGCGCTTCGGTGGCAATTGTGTTGAAAATCAAAATGAAAAAGAACATGAAGCGGCACACAATCGCACGGCTGAGGGCTGAGTGCTATTGAATGTTGGCTGTCGGCTGTTGGCTGCCACCATTCGGCAACAAATCAATTTTCCACACTGTTTCACATATACAAACAATCAGCAATGAAGGAAACTGACTTCTAAAAGTGATTTTTATGCTTATATTTTATCTTTTCGCTCTATGGCATGGCATAAATATTATATATATGTACAAATGTATTGGCATGTATGTGTAAGAAGAGTCCAAAGGATAAAGCTCATTAAATACGGTCTTGGTTGTCGAATGCTTTGTCGCATTGTCTGCCCATTTTCACCAGCGTGCAGAAAGGAGATGATTTCTCAAAATTATGACATCGCATGAATTTATTGTTGACTTATACGTGAACAACTATATACACATAACACAGGGTATCCCATCCTTTTCGTTGGTATTTAAACTTTGAATTACTTTGATAATATGTTGATATGATTTGGAGAACTCAATGTAGTCTTCAAGGGTAAGGAAAGTTCAGGGTATTAAAAAAAATCTAATTTTGATAATTTATTCTTGGGTTGAGGAAAAACTAATAAAATTTGCTTCATTCAAAATTCAGGCTTTGCTAAGCATATATCTGAGAGTATAAATGAATTTTTTTCATGGCCATTTTAATACAAAATGGCGGCTAATATGCCCATTTTCGGAATAACTCATTTCGGGAAGCACTCGACGGGTGACGGTATTTCCAGAAACACATGCCATCTGAAACAAAATAAAAATAAGGATCGTAAACTGCATAAGACTTGCTAGTAGAATGCGTGTACTTTTAGCTTTACATAAATTTGTCGGAAACTGGCGACATGTATGTATGTACACCCAAAAATAATTGTGAAACAACTTTCAAATTTGTCTTAAAATATTCTATTCACTATTTCACCAATTGGGTCATGCTTCTAGGTCCCAAAGGTCAATATTTTTTTTTTTATAGATTTTTCAAAATCCTAAACTGACTTAACCTCTAAATGCAGTTAAAATTCATAACAGATCCATGAGATCCAATAACCCCAAAGTGAGTACTTGGCGATTTGTTTTTTTTTTCTTTGTCAAAACCATCATAGCCAATTTCTTTATGCAAATTGTAAAATATGACAATAAATTAAAGTATTTTTGAAGTTGTTTGCATAGCAACGTAAGTGTTGACACACCCTGTATATCGTCAATTCACTTGCCTTTTGCCCACACATTTGTACACATTTATTTTTGCAAAATTGTTGCTCCATTTGTGGCTGTTGATTAGTTTCACTAATGCAACTATACACTCACACTCATACTCAAACTCGCACAACCACACAAAAGCAAACAGCGCAAGAAATGTATGCGGGTGAGCAACTGTACAGCGTTTTCAGTAAACGTATAAGGAAAGAAAGAATTTAGCAACTAAATCTGCGGCAACAATAAAAGCAACAATAGCAAAATCATGCGTCAACAAGCATTGAAAAGGATAAGCCATCGAAATCGTCATCTGTCTCGCACACATACATATGCACATGTACGTGTGTATGTATGTATTTTTTGGTGCTTTTCATTTCATGCGTAAATTGCCTTACACTCACACACACACAGTGACACACACGCCGACGCGTCCGTATATTTGAGTTTCAGATTTATTTTTGTATATTATCTATGTATGTATGTGTGTGTGCCAGCTGGCTCCACACACACCACCGGCTCGCACCTTTTCCGCCTACTTTTTTCATGCTGCTTTCTTCCCTGGCGTTCTTTTACCCTCTCCACTTTCCGGCATGGGCATTTTGGGTGCAAATGAAAATTGCTTATTTCCTCTTGAATGTGCAGTTAAGTGAAGCGTTAAAAATGAAATTTCATTTTCATTCCCATTTTACCGCACTTTAAGGTTTTCCCACAAACACACACACACACACACACACAAGCACGCATGGACGCACGTGCGTACATACACACAAATTTGAATGTGGAATGCATAATCGCTTACATTAGCAAGTCAGCAAAATGTGTTTAATGAAAAAACTCTTTCAGTGAACTTTAATTTGTGTGAGATAAAAGAGTGGGTGCTTGGCTTTTATGATACTTTCGGAAACTTTGTGGATAAGTTGAAATTGCACAAAATTGTAAATGTTTAAGCAGCATATATATTTAACAGTAATATGATGGTTAAGTGACAGCTGGTATGATAGGGTTAAGAATCTTTTAATGCATACTCAGCATATTAAAAATGAAAATTTTAAGTAGTTTATCAATTTGCTTGATCCCATTCATATTGAAGTTATAGAAGTTCATTTAAATTAAATAAAAACTAGAAGAAACTGATTACCTAGACAACTATTTGCCAAAAATCCTGGACAACTTCCAAACCATTCCCGATGAGATATCTTCGCCATAGCCAACTCCTTGTGTGTGGTTTCTACTCTCCTGTCATACTTACAGGGGAGGAATGGGCTGCTAGTAGACTGTGGAGGAGGGAGGAAATGTATTTTTTATGGTTGGTTCAAAGCACAGGGAGAGTTGTCGTTGTCGGCTCCTGGACTACTGCAGTGTTTTTCTATACTGCCGTTAAAATAGCCGTTGATCTAAATCTTTATTTGTAAAGCTTAGTCTCATTAACGACTGCAAGGGATGGGGCTGGATTATGTGCTTGCAAATAAAGGCATTCTCATCTCACAATTATTTCACCAGAAATGGGTCAGAGTTCCACTATTCTCCTTCTCACTACTGAAGTGCTAGGCTTGCGTAGACTTGTCGAGCACTGGTTAAACTCTAATACTTGCGCAGTCGCGAGGTCCATCTGACCCGCTGCGAAACGCAAATTTTTGGCCGAATGGCCCTTACTATAAAGCATAGTGATTAAACCATTTTTAATAGCTGATAATTATGTTCAGAGTATATTTCCCAATTTCCTCCAGCTTATCAAACTCTGTGAACTCAAGCTTAAGCATTGCTCAAGGCAACTAAGCTGCATTTATTAAAATTCGCCAGTGTTCTCAATAATTTTTTTTCGTTTTGAAAACATCTCAGCTTGATCTTTTAAGTTCATCTTCTATATCATCCATATACCAAAGCTGCTTAGCCATTCTGCACGCCTTAGAATCTAGCCAACCAACTTTTGTTAACTCTTGGACTTGTTTTTTCAATCTCTTTCCTGATTTGTCTGAGGTGAAATCCGAGGATTCGTTAAAAAATATCTCTCTCTTCGCTAATGCGTCCGTACTCTCACTATCGTCTATGCTCTAGCGTCCGCGAGTTCAAATCAAAGAGAGAATTTTTGACTATATAAGAGTATTTAGTTCCCCTCTATATTTCGAGATCTGATCTCTGGAGGCACTCCGGCTAGCAGCACTGTCTGGCTATCGGAAAATATAATTATTTTGTCTATAGACATATGATAATATTGCATTCCATCTCATCTACACTTTCTTTTCAAGGGGAATCCCACTTGGATATCCTATCGAAGTCAAGGCTGGAGGCATAAAGCCCAACTTGCAACAAATTACATTTCCTTATATTAAAATTTTCGGTAAAATCGCTATTTTATACTCTCGCAACATGTTGCTATAGAGTATAATAGTTTTGCTGACCTAACGGTTGTTTGTAATAACTAAAACTAATCGATATAGATATAGAGTTCCATATATCAAAATTATCGGGAGGATGAGGCAAGTCGAATTCCTGATGTCTGCCTGTTCGTCTGTCCGTCTACCCGTTGGTGCAAGCGATAAATTTAGTAAAAATTGAGATTTCAACATGAAGCTGGGTACACTTGTCCTTTGGAACCATAAGAAGTTTGGCATTGCAGATCGGATCATTGCCGTTAAGCGAAAAGTTATAATGTATTATGACTAAGTAATAAGTTAAGCTACAAAGCTTAATAAGAAATATCACTATAGAGAGGGTTATATGTGACTTAAGAAGTTTGGGAAAGTGTGTGTGGTTCCGCTCTTAAATAATTTTAATGCATATATCTTACAAACTACTACTACTATATCAATTAATCAAACTCGCTGAAGTCAAGTCATGCGAAATCGGACTTTAACCACGCCTACTTCCTTTATAATGCAATTTTAAATTCCATATGATTATTTACACTATATGACTTTACAATATATAAGTCAAGCACCAATGAAGATATCGGAACAAAACTTTGCACAAAAGTCCCTTCAAGGTGTGGCACCTCTCAAATCGGCACCGGACCATAACACATTTCAAGCCCTAGATACCGGTATGAAGACCTTAACGCCTATGTCTGAATATATACCAGTAACATCGGTTACTCTGTCAGATGTCTTCACTTTATTACATTTTACTGATAATAATGTAATCTGGGGCCCTCTAGGCCCATTTCCTCATTTTAAAGATTATCGAAATTCCGGTTACCTTTATACCGTTTATATATGTCAACATGTAAAATATATTAACAAAATTTAATGAAATACAGTTCATATTCTTATTAGTTAGGTGAACATGATGTGGTTTAGTGTTAAATATGATTGATATCGTGCAAGACTTTGGTGAAGCACCCTTACCCCCAAAGGTTGATTTTACCCGCATAAGCATATACCAAATATACCAAATATATTATAAATATAATGTTTTGCCAACACCTGAATTCCCTCTTCGCTGCCTTCGATCCTTGCAAATTGCGAGAGTAATGAATGTTCGCTTACACCCGAACTTTAGTACCCCTTACTTGTGTTTAAATAATAAGTTCAAAGGTATCGGTTGACACGCCAGCTATTAATATTCAAAACATTCTTATTTACATAGCGAATTTGACAAGACGTTCAACAATTTTCATGCTGCGTATTCGCCGGGGGTTATACTCATTTAGGAGAGCCTTAAAAATCGCTTTGCGTAAATAAACTCAGCGCTATGATGTAAAGAAAAGTGGGCATATTGGCGCACATGGGCACATATGTGCTAAACACACCAATGTGTAGATTTGTATATACTTTTATATATATAATATATGTATATGGCAGAGAAGATGGATCTTTGCGAACGAGCAGATAGGCGCATTGGTTTCGCTAAGGCCAAGGAAATCCACCAAAATGCTCAACAGATTTGCCGATATGGCAGTGTAAAGCTTGTAAATTCAGAAACATTACACACACACACATACGTCGCCTACATACGTCAAAATATGACAGCAAATATGATCTGCTTAAATTCCTATGAAGGAATCTATGTATGTACGTATGGGTGTGTGCGTGTGTGTGTGTGAGTTTTTCATGTTTACATGCTTTTAAATACACCCGTGACGCATTATTCAGATGACGACGAAAAGCAACATAAAAACTGGCAATATATCATATTTCCGTTATGTAGAACAACGCAAAATGCGTCAGTGTAGGTATTTGTGTGACTGTGTGGATGTATGTGGGTGTATGTTGCTGCTGCAAATGAGGGCGTTTTACCCACATTAGCTAACGTATTACGTAATATTTTTACACATTCTTCATAGTCAGCATGGTAGCAAAGCAATGACATAAAAAAAAACAACAAAAAATTACTGCAAAACAGGATAAAAGCGAAACAATTATCTCCAGACACATCGTAACATATTTGAATTTGGCTGCTGAAATTCGTCAAAGTATATTGTTCGATTATATACACATTTCATATATTCATTTATTCTTTGAGAAAAAGCTATTTAAATAATTGCTTTAAATTAATTTCGAAAAGCAATTTTAGAATGAACTTAAACTTTTAAATATGATTTAAATTATAATTGTTTACATGAATTATTTGAAAACACTTGGGGAGCTTCTTTAGACATCTACATAGGTTTAAACAGATAAAAAATTTAATGAATTACCTAGATGGTGAACAAAATTTTATGTGCTAGACTTGCGGTTAGCATGCAAGCGGCGGTTCATTCCTGAACCTTATGAGCAAGGCATTTGACTTGCATGACCACGCTATCATTTAAAATAAAGGCCATATCTCTTACAAAAACAAACTTTGTATAATCCTGAAAGAAATGTTCCCCTGCATTATAGACCCTTAATGAAATAGCTATCGAACCAGCTTTCAGCTGACAGCATACATTGTTTTGAACATAGTTCGGCAAGCAAAGATTCACACCGGCATAATCTGTTAAAATCGCTCATACTTAGCTCACCGCCCGATGGCCCACTGTCTCAAAAGAAATTTACTATTGTAATCGAACCCATAATTTTGTTTTAACCCGGTATGGAAACGGGCTTTATCAAAATGAAATGACTAGCAATATTGGACGGTGATTCGACTTTTGTTTTCGGAGGAGAAATTGCTCAACTGCTGCCAAGGAATAGTCATAATATTGAACTTCACTCGGCAAATTAGCAAAGTGTGATCTGCATCGAATACCTGGAGAAAGGCAAAACAGTCACATGGCTCTACATATTTCACTCTCAAATTGAAAATCGGAATCGAATTTGCAGAAAAAGTGCTCTTTTACCATGACAACGCAACCGTTCACGCCTCTGTCGTTGCAAAGGCCAAATTGGTCGAACTAGGCTACGAAATGGTGCGCCATCTACCTCATTCTCCGGACTTGAGTGCGCACGATCTCGTTTTCTTTCCAAACTTGAAAATGTCACTCGCTGTGCAGAAACTTGTGTCGAATGAGGAATTTATCGCCGCAACGGTGGCCTTCTTTGAAGGCGCCCAGAAAACCTATTTCAAGACGTGCTAAAAAAGCTGGGACAACGCTGGATCAAGTGTGTTGGTGTAGAGTGGAACTATGTAAAGAAATAAAACGCCTTTTTTCCGAATATTTCGTTTACTGTTTGTAGGCTTAGTACTTACCGGGCCGCCCTCGTAGGTTCTCCTTATTTGTAGAGTGAGTAAACAAACTTATAAAGGAAACAACTACCGCTTTTCAAAAACTTTAAAACTTGCACCTTTTTAGTTGTTTTTATCAGCTATATTATGTGTGCTTTTGCTTTATGGCAGCCATCGCCAGGGGATTGACCTTCACTACATTTCAACCAGTTCAATACAACTCGACCAAGTAATGGACTATATTTTTCGGTTTTCTTTTTCGCTGCTGTTAAGCTGATAAAAGCATACAATTTTACGTTGTTAAAGAATAACTTATGCGTGTACCCCCAACGCTGTGGCGTGGCCATAGAGATGCCTCTTATGCACTGCACCAACAAAAACAAAAACAAAAAAGAACAAAAACGAGTTTCGCAATGTAAATAAAAGATCTCTCCAAAAATACGTGAATAAATTGTGTGTGAAAAACGCGACGTTATCTGCTGTCCCTCTGTCGCGCTGCCTTTGTCAGACGAGTACATTCAGCTGCCAGCCGGTGTCTTGTACTAGCAAGCATTCAACAGGATATTAAGGCATATAAGTCATGTGTTTTTCAACTTAGCCTTTTCAGCTTTTACTTTATATGTGTGTGTGTGTGTGTGTGTGTGTGAGTACACAAATTGATGGGCGAGTTTTGAAGAGTCCACGCATCAGACCGCACCGCAGCGTACTACAACAACACCACAACAACACTGTAGCTACTAACTTGCAATCGTTTGCATGTAATTTCATATTTTTCGCAAACCCAGTGAAAGGCAGCGCAAATAAAACAGCAAACAGGAATTGTGGCCAATAAGGCCACACAAACACACACTCACACAAATAAGCATAAATTTTTCCGCCTGCGCATAGTTACATGCATATATGTAATAAAGGTTAAGTGGTTGCAACAAAGCGTAGCGTATTGCCAGCTGAGTGTTGCATGCGTTGAGGCATAACAATGAGGATCTGCTTGTGTGCGAATATTTGTGTGTGTATGTGTGTGTGTGTATGCAAGTCGCGGTATATCAGCAGTCACCGTCATTAACGTGCTACGACAACGCACACGCCAATTCAAGAGCGCGTCGCCCCAAAGTAGACACAAAACTGCGACCCAAAGTGTGGCAGCATGCACAATCACTCATATACACACACATCCAAATATATATACAAGACAACGTTTGTTTATTTTCCGCACAAGAATGCTACAAGTACGATAGAACTACGCGTCCGCTCTTACAGGCAACCGCTTATGCCTATCTCAAGGCGGCCATGCGTCGGCGCGGAAATAAAAGTGCGCACAATGGGCTTTAAGACAATACGCTTGCATACATACATGCGTACATATATGTGTATATGTGCATATTTGTGTAAACGGAAACGAACAGCAGTGGCAAGGCAATTTTCTTTGCCAAAGCTTTTGATGAATTTTTTATCGCACGATATATTACTGCCGCGTCTTTTCGTGGGTGGCCGCTGACTACAATAAATACTGCAAATATGTATGTACGCCTGTAGCTGTGACTTTACGAGCAAAATTTTGTACCATAAACGGCGTACAGATGGGGCCATTTCAGGTCTTCCAATATGTAGAGAGTTTCATTTTGAGCTTAAAATCGTACAATGTTGCCATAGTAGACGCCTGAAGAGACCAGAAAGCTTCAAGCAACTAAAAATCCTTCAAATAATGGAAACACCATATAGGCTTTATAATTTGCGCCCGAAGTATAAGCAAATAGGAATTTTTACTACTTTATTTCCTACTACCCACTTACTACTTTAAGAATTTTTACTTTAATAGGAACAAACTGTATTATTGGCCCAAAAGAAAACTAGTGTTTTAAGGGGAAAAATAGGGTTAGGACAGCGTTTTCTCACAGATTTTTATGAATTTTTTAGAATATAAAAATTTTGTATAATTTATTGATATTTTGAGAATATTTTACTTATATATTTAAGTATATACCATACAATTTGGAAAAATGTTTTTACAAATCACCGAAGATATTAGCATATTAAAGATTACAAACAGACGCAGCACTTTGCGAATATTCTGGAAGCCGCAATTTTCATCTGAAATCAAACGGTGTTTGAGTTTACACGTGCTGTAAGTCTGTTTTTTATATGAACCAAAATGCTTTCAAAAAAATTTAAATTGAAATTTGTACAGGGGTCAAAACAAAAAAGCATGAGTTTTTCCAACTTTTTCAACTTAAAAAAATTTTTTTTTTTTTTATTATTATTTTTATTTAATTTAAAATTTCGAGACTTTGAAAACTTTTCAAGCTAACGTGTACACTAATATATAAAATATCTCTTGCAAAAACCTCTCGCTCGATGCCAGAAGGAGACCTACTAACTTTAATCGCTTATAACCATACAACAAGTCGGAATTTCAATTTAAAATTTTAGGAACACATTTCTGAATCGTTTCACTAACAATTTACAACATAAAAAATAAATTTTTTAACCGTCTAATCCAGTTTCACCCCCTGAGTGACTATTTTCAATATTTTTATTCTGATTGCTTTCCTTTAAGGCACCACATTCGTGACAGCGTCATCGAAAACGCCATTCTTATGTAAAATTTGTACTTTTGCACTCAGGTGTTTACTATTTCCACCTACAGCCGGGAAATTTATAAGGCTACGCCCTCTCCTCCCCTCACACAACAACGCTCTGCATAGTTAACACCATTTTCAGCTGCTTCACTTCATAAAGTAAGCTGCGTTAATGTATGCGAAAACGTTGAGGAAATCGCGATATTTAATTTTCTAAATGTGTTTATGTTTTACAAAAGTGCGTCTGTTAGCACAAACACTAATGAGCCATTACTCATACGACGTGTATGACTTGCTAATGTGAAACGGATGTTCAAGCGAATGTAAATATGTATTTGTATGTATGGGTGTGTGTGTGTGTGTGTGTTTATGCACAGGCATATGACATGAGATGGCACTTTAAATGAGTTTTAAGTGTTTGCACTTAGATAAATATTACCTCACATGAATTATTACAATGATGAAGTATGAGAAATTATTTGTACAAAAATATTGAAATGAATATGCAGGAAGAAAATTTATGTGCAAAAGCTCAAAACCATACTGTCTATGCATGTTGTTTACTCAAAGCGCAGCCGTTGTGCATATATTTACTCACAACAAGGGGTACAACAAGCCTGCTTCATAAAATTGCTCTACTGGCATAATTCCAGTTAGCCAGTCAGTATTTGGCAGCAACAAAAAAAAATTTTTTTTATTCTTAAAAATCCGCTGCACTTTCGAAATGAAAACTCTTTTGTAATTATAATAAAAATTGTTTTGTAATAATAACAATTTTGTTCATCTAACGGTTGTTTGTATCACCTGAAATAAATCGAGGTAGATATGGAGCTATATACGCAAAATCGGTAGGATAATGAGATGAGTTGATTTCAGAATGTTTGGTTAGCCATCCGTCCGCTCATCTATCTGCTCGTGCAAGCGATAACATGAGTACAAATTTTGATAATTTGCTGAAACTTGGTAAAGGTGTTCATTGGTACACTGAGGTTTTCACTGCAGTTGGGCGAAATCGGACCGTTGTCATGCCCACAAAATACCGATAATCAAAAACCTAAAAAGAGCTGTAACTAAGCTGCAATTTTTGAAATTTTCAAATTTTGCAAGTTTTGCCCACCTTTGGGCGAAAACCCCTATCACAGGAACTACTAAAGCAATTTCAATCATAACGTTCGGTACGCAACATTATCCTGTCATCCTTATATTACAGTGTGAAAATGGACGACATCAGTATACAAACACGCCTACTTCCCATATAATACCAATATTTAATTTTAAATATTTCACTTTACAGAATTTAAGTTAAGCACCAAATAAGATATCGGTATGAAACTTAGCACAAATAGTGCCTTCGAAGTGTACCTTCCGCCATATAAAAATATTTTCGAAATGGGGCTAAGACTTTTCAAGACCCCAAAAAGCGAGTATGAGGTCCTCATTGCCTCAACATTAAAAAAAAAAATTTATTTCTATTTAGATTACATTTACGTTTCACCATCTTTGTATACCGAGAGTTAAAAATGTTCGGTTACACCCGAACTTAGTCCTTCCTTACTTGTTTTCAATTAGGTTCATATATATATTTCGATATGTGTATATGAATGAAAAATACTCAAATCAAAATTCAAGAAATTTTAATAAAATGGGCATGGTTTCCTACCTTTATTCCCTTATCCCTTATTCTTTTTATGCCAACATATTCATCTCCATTACTTACAGAATTTTACCACAATAGAGCAGGAAGCGCTTTAATACAACTCGTCTTTCATCTTGAATATATTGTAAGAGATAAAGACTACAGTACAGACACAGATACAGACACGACTACAGTATACCCATTCCCTTGCAAAAATTCTTAGGGCTTCCTACTGAAACCGAAACAAGGGTCGTTACTCCTGAGTTCTATGGATTCAATGCCCATCTTTCTACCCACAAAAAGGATGGCGCGAGCGATCTGAACTTTGTTTGCTCATTCAACGACGAGAATTAAGAGATAAGCGTGTATGGTTCCAATGCAAAGCAACCAATAGCCAAAGCGCCATAATAGCGGAAAACAGAAGAAGAAAAACGGAAGCGCCGTTAAAAATAACTTTACTTTTAAGTAAAGAGAGTTATATTTCTTTGCGCACGTTAATAAAATAAAATAAAATATTTCTCATTTTTTATATGCAGGATGACCTTAACACCCGGAAAAACTAAGACTTGAGTAAACTTTGCTGCTTAAAGCCGCACATTTTCCCATTTTCCGTGCAAAATTTACGGCAACGTTTTGATAATGACGATGCTGAAGTTGCAGTCGGTTCAGCGTGAGAATCTGCGCTCACACAATCACACACACATACACACATGCACACTTCGGATGACCGTAAAGCAACGAGTTTAAGTGGAACCGGACATAAAACGAGGCATCGGCAAAATGGGAGAAAAAATATAATGAAAGCTGCATTGTTGAACATTTTTCTCTTGCACTACGCTGCGTTGCCGCTCTCCGCTTTTTTATTTTACGGCACTTTTTCTTTTCTCGCAAGCACTTTATTTCCAACTTTTCATCATTTTTCGTCTTTGCTTTACTTGACATGAACAAAATTTCCGGTGACAAAATGCAATTGTTATTTTAATGAGCAAACTGTGGTGCGAACACGGCGGGGTAGCCGCTGAGGCAGCAATGGAAGTGCTGGGGAAGCAGATTGCAGAAGCAGTGAATTATGTGTAGACGTGAAGAAGTGATTAGAGTTGCCATGGTTGGCTGGCGGTGAGGTGTTGGATTAATATTTCACTCGCTACTTTGCTTGCTCCTCCCTTTCTAGGTTGGTTCACGGCGTGGCTTTAAGTCATATAATTAAAATTTAGCAAGATTTATGGAATTAAGAAATTACAAAAATCAACGTTAATCGCTCGTCATTTTTTCTTTCAGTAGAAAAGCCGCAATTTGCCGCACACACTACAGACAACGCTTGCGGTCAAGGACACGTACGCCGTGCTAAGTACTTATTAATAATTTTTATTATACTCATTCTGTATGATTGTTCGCCTTTGAAGTGCGCATTTCCATAACTCAAAATTTAAATGATGCCTTGTTGGCGCAAGAGTGGCAGAAAGTGGTGGAATGCGTTGCAACTTTTTTGCGAAAGTCCCTTGAAAATTTCGCAACACCTCTCAGCAAAATCGTCGTCCTCGCTGGCGTTTGCTAACATCAAATGATTGGCCGCCACAATGTCGTTAAAGCCTTGGCTGGTATCTGCGGCCGAGCACACTGCCGTTAATTGCACTGCAATCAAATTTAATTAACGAAATTAAGCGTGCAACAAAGAGCCAACGATCGCGCCGTACCCGGTGTGAGTGAGCGCAATGAGTGCGCAATGAGAGGCGGCCGAAGTGCTTGGCATTAAAGCCCTTTGATGACTTCAAGAGCTACTTGTCTGAGCATGTATTATATGTTTTTACTACTTAATTGTTTAACCCAGCATGAAAATGTTGCTCTTTGCATTCGAAAGCGCTGCTTGGGTTGTAAATTATATTTTACCTTTCGCCCACTGTTCTCGCCCACTCGCGTCTTGTTTTGGCGCTTTGATGTTGCCACATTGCAATGCTTGATGTGGCACTTTCGCTTTGATAAACACTTTAACAACGAAAAGGGTGTAAGTTACGTCTTTATAAATACTGGTGCTGGTGTTTCGATTTCAAGACAAGCTTAATAGCACAGAAATTAATTTAATATTATATTATTATTATAAATTTATTATAACATATTATAAAAATTAATTTGGGTAACTCAGACACTACCGATATAAGTAAGTTATAAATAACTCTATCTATATATCTTTACAAAAAAACTCAAATTAGGAAAAAGTAGATCTGGAGATATATACCTAATATACAGAGAAGGGTTTGAGGTTTATTTTTTGGTGCTAACAAATTTTGAGGCAAAATTAATTCCAGTAATTAACTTTTTATAGCATATGGGAGCGGCAAGATTCAAGTGGAAGTACCCATACAGCTGTAGATATGGACCTTACTTAATTCTTCCCTGGTCAACTCAGTGGTTTACGTACTGCAAATACTTTCCTTTGTCTTTATCCTCAAATCTTACTACAATTAGCAAGCGTTCTTCCCTGGAATTTCTTTCATCTAAGTCCGCTATCTTCTCATTAATTTGGAGTGATTCAGTGAGCTCTTTTCGATTCGCCAAGCTTTGGAGAATAGCGAATCGAACAAAATATACTAGCTGTTCAAACAAGCGCGCGCACTTGCGTTGCAACCTTGCGCTTTCAAGTCCTCTGACGCACGCGCATTTGTGTTGCGCTTCTCTCTTTGGTGGACAAATGCTTCTTTCCACAACAAGAGATATTTTAGTAACCCCTAGATTTCGAGTAGTGTCCATGTCTGGGTTTTTTTATAACAAAAAAGTAACGCTTGGACAAAAGTAACTTAAAAAAGCAATTTCTGATTCCTGATATTGGTTAGCCAAATGAGGCAATGACCAAAAGACACTTCATTGTAAATTTAGTCTAAAGCGGTTTAGATTCATTAAAAAATTGCACGTAAAACACATCATTGTAGATGCCGAGAAATAGAGAGCGCATAACTTTTCTCCCTTTTGTGAGCCTGCTTTTAAAGCTAGCCGGCAGGGGCAGGACTTATAAAGAAGTAAAATTTATGATTTGGTACTTTTGAGATCGTTTATTCTACCCTTTATCTCAATATTAACTAACTGTGTCATTTGTCATGATTTGGGAGACTATGTTTATTGTGTATTAAACAGTTAGAACCATTGAATGCAATGGATTAAGTTAGGGGTGATTTCCTTTATTTTAGGACATTTCGGTGACTATTTTGTGATGATGGCATCATTTAACCCTCGCAGTAACGACTCTCTACATTTTCTTTTGTTATTTAATAATTGTATTAAAAATACAAGTTGAGCAAAGGGTGATTTTTTATAAATAAATCTCGGTGTTTTGACTCTGTTAGTTCACATTTTTTTAGGCACTTTTCTTTGGGATAGAATTTCTGGTATATAGGTAGTATATCAACTGATAGGCTAATTTTATTATCAGGCCACTAAGACATCGAGTCTTTCATTCAACGAGTCCTAGGTCTCAAAAATTTTTCAACGAAGGCCAATTGATAATCCGAGTTATTTTGACATTATTATCTAGCTTGGGGCTTTTAAAAGCAAAAAGTCGGAAATTACGAGCATGTAACTATAACAGTTCTGTGTGAGCTATTGTATACTAAATATAAATGTCAAAAACATGTATTAACGTTGATAGGTAATATGACAGCTATACCTCTGAGAAATTTTTCAGCTCTTAAAAACCACCCTTTACAGCAATGTAGACCGTAACCGCAATCGACTAACAAGCCTTATGCCGGCTTTGAAACCACAGAAGTACACACCTGAAACAAATGCCTCAAACATTTTTGCACACAGTCCGTTCGCGAGCATGTCGTGCCACCATGTTTATGCCTGAAAATCAAGTTGAAGGTAACAAGTGAGACTGCGCAGCATTACACAATCTCGTTCACTATAACTTTTTCTTTTGCAAACTTAATTTCCTATCCCCCCGCTGTCAATGCAGTTGCCTCCTCACTGTGTGCATATAGTCAAAGAGTTTCGCCGACGCCAGTTGCATGTGGCATGCAACAAAAGTGGCAATTAACTAAATTAACGCAATTCAAACAAGCGTAATGCGGCAAGCAGCAAGTGGCAGTGGCGAGATTCAAGCAAAAGGATACTTAAGTGCAGAAATATGCACTCGACGTCCTTTGTTAAAGAGAATTCCTGTGCTGGCATAACAAGCATAACAACGAAAAATTTGCTTAATTGCAACCGCAGTACACAGAGTAATTTGATGGGTAATTTTGGATGGTTTTGCAACGAAAAGCAACGAAATGCAACGAAACGCAACGAAATGTTGAAAATATTTAGAGGACGCATATAATTTCAGTAACAAAAGTAGCAACAAACAAACGAAAATTGCTGCCGGGCCCTTGAGGGCGCATACATACTACATGTGCGAGAATGTTAGTGTGTGTGTGTGTGTGTATGTGCGGACACGTGCATATGTTATTTATGTGGGAGCGACCACTTTGGACCATTTCTCAAGCATTTGAGACTCATTTATCACTTGAATGACAAGCATTGCAGCATGCGGCTGAGCACTTGCAACCAATTGTGGCATGATCGGTGCGGAGCATGTAACCTGCTGCAAATTTGCATCCATATGTATATATATATATATATATATATATGTATTGGCCTTGTGTGGGACACTCCAACGAGGTGACTCGCAATTGTGGTGTGTGTTGGGCACATGATAAGCGACAAACTATGGACTACCCTAATAACATTTGCATACGCCGAGCGCCACAAAACCGCTTGCAGGCTGTAACAATTCAAAGAAAACAAAACCAAACAAATTACGCTGCGGCGGAAATTCAGCCAAAACCGCATAATTAATGAAAACTCGCTGGAGTGCTGCCGATAATATGCCACTGCCAGTAGTGAAAGCGTGTGTGTGTAGTCCACCATTGGACTCCGCAAGTATTTGTGTTGCCATTTGTCGTGCCGAGTAAACTTAATACAGCACTAATACATTGCTAAATCGCCGTCGGCCGCTTGTGACAGCTCATGACTAACTGTGCTTGCATCGGCCGCATGCATCCGTGACAATATTCGTAAACCGAAAATATACATGTATCGTAGTTTATAAGTTTCGACCGCAAATTGTGACCAAAACTCGCTGCATTTGGCATCAATTATTTAGGCAATATTGTCATATAAAGGTCAAGGTCTTGTTTGGGCTTAGCAGAGATTCAACATATCATACCACTTCTCCGGATTTCTTCTCTACAAGATTTTGTCAACCTCAATATCACCCCTCCGAAAAGAGGGATTAGAGTTATATGAAACATGTATATATCGTTACTTCCGAGCGAATTGCGATTACGATTGCCCAAATAGTTAGAAATCACTGTCAATCACAAGAAGCCTGTTGATTGCTCAAGTTGATTCGAATGCATTCCCGGATCTTTAGACCTCTTTTCTGAACTAACCAGCCAATATTCGTGCCATTTGTAGAAAGGTTTACGAGACAACGCATCCACTCTTAACAGAACTAACTCTTTCCATACAGCAAATGAGACTGTCCAGTCCATCCATGATTTTTTCTTCTTAAAATTTGATAATGAAGTTCCCATAAAATTCATTGAAATACTAACAGGCAGAGCAAAATTTACCCTAGAGCACTAACCACTTTTATCTCATCTAGACTGCGATTGATTGATAAAGTTGAAAATGTATATACTTTACTAGCAGGTCTTATGTAGACGTTCTTATTTTGTATCAGACCTCTTGGGAAAGATCATTCAAAAGATTGACCCAGTAGCCAACTTTTTGTATCAAAATATCAAATAAATTTTTTTATATACGCGAGTAAAAGTTCAATAAAGCCTGATAGGGAAATTCGATAAAATTTTCTTATTTTATAAATAGTCAAAGTTTTTTCAGGGCTCTATACTCGAACCCCTTAAATATTTTGATACCACTGTGTTCCCAAATAACTACTACTGTCAATGTGAACCACAAAATCCGCAGTTCTCGTTCAACAAAAGAACTGCCAGATGGAATGAGAGGGGACTTAAATGACTCCCAAATATTTCAACACATTATAATAAAATGAAAGACCTAGCCCTAAATATTGTGACAATTTTTCCTTATGCGGTTGACCGCAAACATATGAGCATAATACTTTTAAAAGTCAATTTTCCCAACGAAAAATTCGTGCAAATAAATTTACTTTACCACAGCACCCCAAACCCACCAATACAAACAAGTCTTTTCAATATTTTCGTACCTAAATGATGTGCTCTCAGAAAACCATTAGTCATTAGTCAAGTTAAGCGCTAAACTCATGCAAAGCAGATTGCATTGAAAGCGAATTCAAAATGCACTTAAGTAAATTTTCATGCTCATGAGATGCGATCAAAGCCTGTGAGGCAGTTGCAAGTGCATGTCTGGTCACACTTGGACCCCACCCACTGCCTGGCAGACGAATAAGCACATTAAAATAAAAGAAAGTGTGAAGGTGATAGAGGGTGTTTCCAAAGGGTGTAAGTGGTTTCAAAAGAACTAAGTAGGACCAGAAGAGTATCCAGATAGGCATTTCTAAATTGCCAAAAATTGCCCAATAAAAAAATACCCCATAGATAGTTAAGGAGCCTTTTTTGTTTCACAGCACTATGTAAATTTTATGTCAAAGTTCTTCTGGAAGCTGTTGTTGTAAAATCTTCAAGAAAATCCTCGGTATTCCAAAGTGGATGAAGATAAAGCTTTACCTGTTGTTGTTGCTGTAGCGGCAGAAAACATTCCTCAAATGATTTTGAGCAATGCTGTCGAGTGTACAGTCCTTGATCGGATAAAAATCCGGCTCAATTTCGTTTATGTAGACCCCACTGTAGTGGGAATAAGTAGAGCCTTACTTCGTCTAGCTTGTTTGTCGGTTTTAAAGGATCGTAATTTAGTTTTCTTCTCTAGCAAGATGGCTGCGATCTTCCTATAAATTACGAAGCTACAAAGAAATAAAAGGTTGCGGTTATCGAAGATACTTTTAAAATGCTGAATATGGTATTTTAGCTCTCTCAAATTCAAACGTATACCTAATCAAAACAAAAAATTTTTGGAACGAGTTTGAGGATGTATCTCGAGAATTTAGCGAGAATAATTTTGAAAGCAATGGAGTTATTTATGGACACAAAGATCGTTTATAGATTATGTCTATGGTAATAATCTAATATATAGGACTCAAAGTCTTCTCATTTGTCAACTGAGCATCGTAATTCATGTCATGTTTGAGGATGCTTTGAACAAAAGAGAGTTGGTCTTTGATGTGTTAAGAATACTTCTGACCAAAAGCTACTAAGCCTCCATTTCAGAAATGTACATAACCTCAATTTTTTCGTGTATAATAGGAAGCAGACAGACGCCGACATATAAGCGTCTCTAATCCAAATGCAGAACCCTTTGCACTCCATGCATATGTAAGTACAAATACATTTATACTTATATACATATATTATGCGACATAAATAAATATATATATACATACATATACATATACATACATATATATATATTTATATATATATTATATGCAAGTGAATGGCATACATAAATTTGTTACTGCTTTTATTGTTGTTGACATTGTTGCCTGCGGCATGGGTGGCATGTCAAAGTGCTCACCATAAATCAACGCCACGCCAAGCCAGCTATGTGAACTTCACTTAAGCTCGAACATTAAAAGCAGATTTCCTGTTTAGCTAACCGACGACCGACGGCAAAGTTTAAGCGACAAAGCGCAAACGCGCACACACACACACACACAAGCATCGGCAAGTAAATGCGAGACTACCAGTGTGGTTGTGTGTTATGTGATGTAAATGTGCATAATCGTCGAGGCAGTAACAAAAGGAATTTCCTTTCGAGATACCACAAAAACACGAAATTTCTACGCCAACTTGCTGACCACAAGCCGAAAGTCTTAGCACACCCAACACACCAACAACGCTACACATATGTACATATGCGAATGCATGTAATCTCTGGCATCTGTGTGTGTGTGTGTGTTGAGAGTAAAGGGGCAGCAGGCAAATAAATAATTCCAGCACTTTAACCAATGAGGCCAAACTTCGTTGTGTCACCAATGTGTGGCGTTGCACGCAACTTTTGTTGTACCGCATCCTACATATTGTACAAAATTTTCTTCTTCTATTTCCCCTTAATGCCTTCATGCCTGGTGTAGAACTGATTGACTGGCGAGTGTGTGGCAGCAGGTCAAACAACATCAACGCGCCGCCGACCTCATTGATTGTGACAATGGTGGCAGCGGTGGCGGTGGGGGGGTCGTCGTGTCGTGTATTGCTGCCCGGTTTTGAAAATCAAGAAAACTGGTGTGCACCCATTGAAACTTCGAAAAGCCGCACGTCACAGCCATTCACCCGAGTCTCCTTCAACTATTTATTTGCAATTTATACCAGCGCTCTCGGCTGACCCTCGGCTGGAAATGCATTCACACATCACGCCCGTCACTCATGTCTGCCTGAGTGTGTGTGTGTGTGTGTTTTTTTTTGTTCCCACACACATAGCGGTAGTTTATTTTGCTTTTCACTGTAAGTGAGTTAAGCGGTGCACTCATTCGTCTTCTGCTGTCATTTGTTGTTGGCCCTGCGCCTATTCATTCACATGGCCATTTATTCATTCGTTTGTTCAATGACTCAAGATGGATTATTTTATTTTGTTGTTAACTCTTGTTGTTGTCTACGAAAATGCACATTTATTCGACGAAACAGCGTGGAAACTGGAAAGTACTTAATTGGCGCTGGGTTTTTAGTAATCTCCAGAGACATCTATTCTTATTATAGGTTATATATATTATGGGAAGTTTATTTGTGCACCTCTACAGAAGTGTAGCCGCAGCTCGGATGTATTATAAAGCGAGTTTGTATATATGTAGCTACAGATTGTTCCCGAGTTTATTTCAAGTTGGTTGAGTGCACTTTGATCTGCTGTCCTTTGAGATACTTTTGCTTATACAAAGATGGATAATTAATATACTGCGTCCCGAAACCGTCAATAGATTAATAGTTTCGTTATTTTGAGCATGTGTTGAGTTGGTTGGATGTTGAAATAAAATTTCCCTAAACTCTGGATATGAATATTACGCTAAATAGTAAAAGGCCTAAGCTATAGAGAGGTAAAAGTCAAAGCGATTACCGACTCTAAATTGAATATTCTATAGTTGCATTGTGTGCAACACATTTTGCAACAAAGATAAGTCCGTTTGTTTTTAAACATTTTATCATTAATTCTATATATAAAAGCATTGAGTTACTTACTCGAATCCGGTAAGCCTTGAAGTAAGCATTTTTCATGGATTTAAGTTCTGACATTCCCACACAAAATCAAACAAAGAAGCAGAAATCATTATATTAAGTATATGGGCTAGACCAAATTTTGGACAGATTTTATTAATTTTCGACAGCAGACCACATTAGGGCCAAAAAAATATTTCCACTTAATTTCAACAAAATATTAATCGAAATACCGATTATATAGCCAAATATAAACGGTATACAGTCAGCGAGCATGTCGAAAATCAATATATTGGCTAACTGACGGATAACTGACAAATTGACCGTTATTTCGTTATTAAGTCAACTAGAAGAACGTAAATCATTATTTGCAATATATGGAGCTGGGGTAATTCGTCGACCGATTTCAGCTATTTTCGGCACCAAACTACAGTATATCCAAGATTAAACGTTCAATTAATTTCGTCAAGATATCTTATATATTAATCGATATATAATAAAAGACATGAAGTCCACCGGAAGTTTAAAAATCAGTATATTTTATATTGGGGCTAAGAAAACTACTGAACCGCTTTCAACCATTTTGCTTTCATCCAGTGCACATTATTATCAAGAAAAGATTCCGGCCTAATTTGATTAAGGCATCTCTCACATAGCCATAGGTCTTTACTTTAGGCATAAAGTCAGCCACATATAACACATCCATGGTATCTTTACTGTAGTATTGAATGTTTCTGAAGTTTTCGTTGGATATTTAAGGCACTTTTAGTAATTTTGAACATAACCTCCAATTTCACCCATTTTCACACTATATCAATAAACGCAAAAGAGAAATGTTTCCACCAAATTTAGTTCATATTGCTTAACAGTTCCAAGAGATATGCACATTAAATTTATCAGGGGTTGTGGCTAAGCACCCTTTTTAATAAGTTTCAAACCAGAGCTGCCTTGTTGCTTAATTTGTGGCTTCGTCATAGCACTTTTTAATTTTTGTAACGGAGTTTCGTAGGCGTGGCAATTTTCATTCAATTTCGCAAATACCAACTTCCACAGTGCTAGGGTACACTTGTTCCAAGTTTCGTAAAAATTTTAGAATTTATATTCAAGTTATTGCTTGCACGCACAGACGGACGGACGGACGGACCGTCACACGGAATTCGACTCGGCTCGTCATGCTGATCTTTTTTATCACGCTTAGTTTAAGATGTTACAAATTCGTGACAAGAATTGCCAAGTTGCGACAAAAGCAGTAGAACTATTTAAACTTTTTGTAAAATATATAAAATATTTAAAATATAAAATATACTCCTAAAATATTTTGTTCGAATTAAAGTGTGGAAGTTTGCATTGTATTTATGGGTAAGGATTTATTGACTTTTAGCAGTTGAATTTCTACAATACATCTTTGTATTAATCAGCACAACAGATGTCGCTCATCATCATTACAGATCATATTTAGTGAAGCGGGGAAATTTGGTTGCCCGAGTCCAAAGCTAAATTTAACGATTAATTGCTCTAAATTACTTTCATACTAGCCAACTTTATCACCCCTAGTTCCATTAATTTACTTATTTCTTTGCTCAATATAGAAATTGGAACTGCAGTAAGAGCAGATCTAGAAGACCATCCAATTTTCGATACCTTAAAGCAAAAATGTCATGATCAAAGGTTAGTAATTGTTCATATAAATGTAAACAACTCTTGATATTACAAAAAAGAAAATGCTCAAAGTCAACAACAGGTCCATTTCGCTATAAAAAGCCAGCTTCAACAAAAGCACATATAAATAGAAACAAAGTTATTTGATACTCAATTTATTTATCAAGAGGGCACCTCGGATGAATGAAATATATAAATGAATATATAAATAAAAAAAAAAAAAGAAAAAGTGAGCAGGTCAATTACACCGAAAATCAAAAGGAAAGCAATGCGGAGTTCGCAAAAATAAAAAATTTTATTTTTAATACATTTACAGTTAGCAGACCAATTTACAATGTATATGCAAAACTTTCGGCGCCCGCATTTTGTCTGTCCGCTTATTTATAATGTTTCATTTTTGTTTTTAATTTATGTTGAAAAGAATGTTTCTCTTTGTATGCTCTTTGTAACTAAGTCAACAACAGCAACAACAATATCAACAGCAACAATAAAATGAACACAGCTGTGCAAAAGGCAAACAGCCGACAGTCAAGTGGGCAATTTTCACATTTCTATCTAGTCGCTATTGTTGTTGTTGTTATTGTTGTTATTGTTGTTATTATTGTTGTTGTGCGCACTGCCGAAAAAAATGTCACGTAATTGCAATTTGCTTAATTCACAACGCACTTGATGCATTTGGGGCGCGCACAATGACTGCAAAAACAACAACAAGAACAAGAGGAACACCAAAAAAGCGCAGAGTCGCACACATGCACAGACTTAAGCAAACAGTTATGCATAAAAAATGAGTAGGCAAATATAAAAGGGCAAACGTTGAACGACAAGCGGCAGCGAATTTGCAAAGCGCCCGAAAGTAGGCAACAGTCGGCAAATAAATAACGTTGCGCGACACTGTACAAGCATGTGTGTGTGTGTGTGTGTGTTTGCGAGTGAAAGGACAAGAGCACGTGGTGTTGTCCGGAGAAATGACAAAATTGTGAAGATGCGCAAGACAAACACAAAAAAAAAACAACAACAACAACAACAACAAACAAATTTCACAGAAAAGTCGACAAAAAATTGTGTTGAAAAGTTTATTTCAAAATTTATGACACGAATATAACAACAACAACAACAACAACAAAATGGGGGCGCAGCACATGATATAGCAGTTGCAAATGTTTCACATTTCACATTTCACATTCTTCCATTCTGCCATCATTCCATCCTTCCATCCTTCCTGCTGGCTGTGGGCTGTGGGCTGTGGGCTAAGTAGCACATCCTGAGCGTCGAAAGCTAAATTAAAAATGTGCTTTGTAGCTGCGGGACAACTTCAGCCAAAACAAGAATGCAGATATAAAAGAAATTCACTGCAATATATGAGATGTACATGCAACAACAACAACAACAACAACAACAACAGCAATAGCGCTAAAATAAAGCAGCCCACAAAAGGCAGCAGCGAGATAAATAAAGTTTTCACGTCATCAAATCAGCAGAAATGTAACTTAAAACACGCACGCGCATGTGCACGAGCGCTCCCCAACACATGTGTGTCTGCGTGTGTGTCATTGTAGAGTATGAGCGCACTGTGAGCGCCAAATAAAATATAATATACTCACACACAATGATGAAGAGTTGTTGTAGCTGCCGCAGATCATTGCCCGTTGGTTGCGCAACACATTAACAATACTGCTTGGAAATGCATGTGTGTGTGAAATGGCATTTTTAAATCGTTTGTCTGCAGGCGAGCTGCAACAATGACTTTTTATCTTGTGTGCGCTTAAGTTGCAAATACAAAACTGTGTGCAGACGAGTGCCTTTATGCACATACATACACACACACACACACACACACACACACACACACACACACTGATGTATGTATACATCATACATGTGGACATGTGCTGTGTTTATTATATGAAATGCATTTATTCAGTCGCAGCCAAGTAGCACTGGAAGGCAGGCAAGAACAGCGAGCAGCGCTAAAACGACGACTATAATGCAACATTTAACTTTGTTTGGCTTCTGATTCAAAATCTGAAAAGCGGGGTTGCGCTTTCAACCCGTTTGTGGTATAATTTGTGGGAATAAATAACTGCGAATTTCAGTGGTTCTAGTCCTGAATGCTTATGAACGAACTATTTTCAGGTGTCTGTAACCTTTGTTTTGAATTGGTGAAAACGATGGTGACCACCTTTCTGGTCGATAGGTCGGGTTTCTCTGCCCTCTTTGGAGCAGGTACTGGTATGTCCCAGCTCTCTCGCGCGCTTTCAGTCCGTGGTCTGGCAATACGAGATCGTGAACTTTAGTCACGTTATCCTCCTTTGTAGCCATTTTCGAGCAACTGGGTTCATCAAGGATTGACGTGCGACCACGTTGAAACTCGTTAAAGCAATTGCTGATAGAATCCAATGAATCAGAAGTGTCACAGTATACAGCATTTAAGCGCTCTTTGATTTCACTGCACGATTTTACTTCTAAAAACAAAAAACGAATCACCGATTGATTTTGTAACAATGCATATGGTATAAAATCAAATTATAAATGGTATAAATGGTAAATGTTATATATCGCAAATGGTATAAATCGTAAATGGCATAACATCAACCAAAAAGACGAAAATCAAACTATTACATGCCCAAGCATATATTAATTTTAATCATTAAGATACCTTCTTTACATATTATCGGTTATAAATGGTATAAAATCATTAGATGGAACGAGACCCTCACATTCGGTATATTGCGCCTTCAGAACGATTTATACAATTTTTAGATGATAATGAGTTCGAAACGGTTTCAAAAGCAAAGAGTTCCCAACAGGATAGCTTTCGACATATATAACATCATGTTACGGACGCCTACATTGCTCACTAAAAATAGTCAATAATGGTATAAAAATATTTCTTCTTGATTTAAATAGCTGCATTTTACGCCAGGGCTAACAATATGAACTCCACTTCTTGATTAAAGTAAGTACCTTTAAACTTAAGTTGCTTGCATTCGTTCCCAGTACCATTTATCATCAACTCAGTAATTTTTCATTTACAAACTGTCGGCAATGTTTATAAGAACTCGTGTCTTAAAGTGATAAATACTAATTTTAAATTAGCATCTTTGTTTTCAAATTTGGGTAGCTCTAATCGAAAACAATCAGAAGCAATCCAAAAAAATTTTCAAGTATATTCGAGAGTCATTGTTAATAAATTAAATTAAATATACGCAAGTTATGAACTTCTTAATCGAATCTTTTGAAAACGAGTTGAAAGTGCTAGAATTTATATAAAATTATGACAGTAACCTTCTCAAACAAGTTTGACTATTTTATTTTGATCCCAAATGAGTATACACATTCATAAGTGACACACTCAGTGACGTTTCAACTCGATCAATAAATTTGCATTTAAGTATCTTCCGAAGTGCACGGCATAGCAGAGTTGATGAAGGGTGAGACTAGCACAGAGAGACTTCCCCGACGGAACACTTTTTTCAATTTTGGAAAAAATAATGCACGTATAATGCTTGCTCCCTTATAAGCAGTGCCTGATCTGTGCGTGAGTATTTTTCACAACAATGCTTCCTACGAAGCTAACTGTTTGTCGCTCGGATGCATTTGATTCGCCAAGCGTTGGAGAGTAGCGAATTGAACAAGCCATGCCAATTGATAGCAATTGTCATTTCAGACATTGAAATCAAGGCTGGTAGCATTTAAGATTGAGTTTATACCAATTTAATGAGGTGTTCTCTTACTCTGCTATATCGAATTCACATGCAATTTTTTTGCGAGAGAGCAGCACACAAAAGTAGCGAACAGAGAAATGGCGAATCGAAGATGGCTAAGATTTCAAATAGAGTAAAACTCGGTAAAGTTGTTGCAGAACTTATTTAAATAAAAAAACGAAATGTGAAACAGATCAATGTAGGATTTTAATTGACAAGCATTGCCACGCCACAATAAAACTAAAAATGCGTATAAAACTAGAATATATTCAAAATAATTACACAAGGTATGTTTACTATCACTAAAGCACACTTGCAGCCAAACCTAGTGACCATCGCCTTAACTCTCTCGACTTTTCAACTAACTAACTGCTTCATAATCAAAGTTTCCACTGGCAACAGTGTAATTAAAAATAATGATTTCACACCGCAAACAACATGTCAACACCCACAGCGGGAGCAAGAGATGTGAAACTTAGCAAATAAGATGAGCCCTAGCATTCAAACCCACATAACAACACACTCACACAGAGAAACGCCCGCATCTGTATTTGAAGGATTAAAAGGAATTGCAACCTACGCTGTAAATTTAATTTGTACCGAATGTTTTTAGCTCTGTATTTAGCTAAGCAAAATGGATTTCAATCTGCACACAAATATTGTGGAAAATGTCAGCGAGAACAGCACAGCACTGCGGTAGTGTACAGTGTTGCTAATTTACGTAATTATCTTATCCTTACTTATCCTTTTTAATGACTAAATAAGTTCAAATTACTTTTATGCTTGGCAAAAATGAGCAAATTAAAGCTTGTGGCACAAACGGCAGCGTAATGTGAGTGGCAAGTTGTGCAACACCAGCAAATATATATGGAGCAATAATAATGCCAGGGACAGTGAAATGGAAATAATAAAAGAAGCTACTAAAAACGAATAAAAACCGAAGATAAATGGTTTCATTTCTAAAATACTCTCACATTGGAATGCGCACCGTTAGCTCGTATTTGCTCGTTGCTGTTGTTGTTGTTGTTGTTGTTGTTCTTGTTGCTTTATACACATCCTTTTTAACACTTTATAGCCGCAATCGCAATGGCCACCCACAGCGAAACAGACAGTATTTGTTGCTAGAACAACAACAACAATAATAATAGTAATAAAAATAAAAACAAAAACAATGGCAACAACAGCAACCACAGCTAAACATATACAAACATTTCACTATAATCGCATTTCACACTCCGCTTTCGCACAACCACACGAACGGTGCAAATCGTATTAGCAATAATAATAACAACAACAACACTGACGCCAACAAAATGGTGTGAAACCATCAGCAAGGCAAGTGTCAGCAGATAAAATGCAAAAACAAACAAAAAAAAAAATGAAAAGACCAAGGTGCTAAGTTGGCTAAGTTTATTGCGGTGCGTTGTGGTCGCGGAGGTGAGCTAAGCCGAGCTGAGCTCTTGACCAAGCCAACGCTATTTCTGTATTGACCAGCTAGTTGGAAGTTGAAGTTGAAGTTGAAGTTGAAGTTGAAGTTGAAGTTGAAGTTCATGATGCTGCTCGTCTGACAGGCGAATAAGAAGAAGAGCTGTAGGTGTTGCATACTAAATGGTCATAACGAAGGGGTATTCAAATAAAGGGTGCCTTTGTTGGAGAAATGGAAATTTTATTTCAAATAAAGCACGGAAAAAATAATGAAATTTGCAATCTTTGGCTTTCACAGCATTGTCGCTTGGTTTCGAATTGGTCAAAATACAACAATTTTGCGAATTGCTCCATTTGTTTGCCAAAGAGAACACGAGTTTTTGAAATAAAATTTCGTGATTCGTAAATGGGCAATTACCCGAAATTCACTGAAGATAAATGTCACAAACATATGTTTACTTTTATGTCTAGTTTGACAGTTGCTCCTACAGGAAATTCTAAACATCACATAAAACACCCTTTATTTACGAGTAATTTAAAATGCATTTCTGCTATCAGAAGTATATAAAAATTAGATACAAAGACGGATATATTTATGGTATTGAAACTTGGCCCTTTTATTTTTACAAATAAAATTGCTTTAATAAAACTTGGAGAGGTTGAATTCCTGATTCGAGATAATATGGGTTCAAAGAAAAGATCTCGTCTAATTTTGATAACCAGCAAATAACTCTCCCATAAGCCTAATGCTTTTTGAATGCATTTATTGTAAAACTTATGCAATTGAAGATGTAGCCCCACAAATACCAGAACCAGATGTTACCAGCACAAATACGAGAAAAGAAAAAAATTATAATTTTTGAAGCTGGACAATGTGAGCTCTGAATTAAGGATTCAAATCCCGGTCCAAGCAATATTTTCAATGGTCAAAAAATTTTTCCTAATAATAACCCACACCCCAGAGGCATTGCCAAGCTCCAACTAAATTTTGACTTTAGAAAGCTTCTCTTAAAATTCAACAGCTGTTCAGAGTAGGCTTAGGAGTTTCCATTACCGGAATATTGTCAATATAAAGATTATTTTTTGAAATTCCTCATCTCTTCTACTAATGACTTAATTAACAGAAATTTCTTAGTGACCTTCTACTTTATTAAAAAAAGTAAATCTTATACGAGGGTGGTTCGATAAGTAAACAGCCTCACCGCTTGTTGACAAGAAATTTTTACTTTTTGTAAAGCAACTTTCAATCTTCTACTTTTCAATTTCAGCCGAATCGGACGCGCAGTTCTATTTTGACTGAGAAACATGAACTCGATTCCTATTTTTGGAATTAAACTTGTTTACAGTGAGAACGATAGGCAAAAATTGGTGTAACGAGTTTGAACGTGGTCGAACGTTCCTTTTTGATGACCCACGACTATGTGCCCCGAAAACGGCTATCACGCAGGGTAACATAACTAAAGTCCGTGATCTCATATCGGAGCTGAGAGCTGAGAGCACTTATCTCAGAAGACCGCGAGGGTTATGTATCTCACAGGAAATCTTGGGCACGATAAAGCTGTCGGCGCGATAGGTACGCATTTGCTCTTAACAGTCAACAAGCGGAACATCGAGACCATTTCACAGTAGTGTTTCATACTGTTTAAGAGAATTCGTTTCGAAGAAGTTTCTACTTTGTTTCGTAACAGTCGATGAACCATGGATCCTCCGTTGCACATTAGAGACTACAAACTGCCGCACAGTACTCAATATCCATCAGATTTGACCCCGTGAACTCCGTGACCCCGTGACCCCGTGACCCCGTGACCCCGTGTGCTAAATGGAGACTATGTTGATAAATAAATCGCAATTTGTCCACAATTTGCTTTTTTCTTTTGTGGGCTATTTACTGATTGGACCATCCTCGTACATATCACAAATCAATGACTTTACGAACCTCAAGGTAACAAACAAGATGGTGGAAAACAAACTTTTTGGAAAAAATGCTAGAAAAAGTACAACATATTCGCTTATCTCAAGTCTTAAGTATTTATTTCTCGGGTTTACCCTTAATGTGTGCAACTCAGCACAGAAACATTCTCCGAAGCACACAAATCAGCGAACTCAGGATGCAACATAAAATGAACCTCCATATAACAAATTAATGCTGAAATTATGTAAATGGACATAAATTAAGCAACAGCTACAGCAGGAAAAAGCAAAATTCATACCTAATAATATCGTAACAAAAACCATAACAAAAGGAAGTGTGAAGCAACAAATATAAAGTCGAATAACCTATTAAAATAAGGGAAATCATGAACCATGGCTAGTGCCTGAGTCCGGAGAGATAACAATGGCCAACTATGAGGCGCTCTATACACAGACATACATACAAACATATATGTCTTAAATACTCTTTTTGTGGGAATGTTTCATTGTTGTTGTAGCCGCTGGCCTCAAGCAACTAACGTTGAAATGAAGTGCGCACAAGCACAGCCCAGAAGTAGGCGTAGCAAGTGGGTATAAATAAAATTACTTCGCTCTGGTAAGGTTAAGTGCCAGCCCTAAGTCGGTAGCCGAAACACAAATGCAGCGGGGCAATAAAACAAAAATATAATTTCCAGCACGACCAAAGGATAATGTTAAAATGAACAAAAGTTTAATGAAAAACGCATAAAACAACTGCGTGGGCACTATCTCGTTTGAACGGAGCATAAACAGTGAAAAATTTAGTACAATTTAACTACATCTACTGTACTATAATATATGGAATTATAAATCTATCTATTTACAAACTATATGACTTTAAAAGTTTCCCACTTAGTATAGCTTGACTTTTGATTTCAACCAGACTAAGTAATTTATATGAAAGGGCGACTCTAGCATTATAGTCAAACCTAGCCTTGAAAGGCAGATGTATAAATTTCACAGCTCTTAGACAAGTGGTTCGAAAGAGTGTTGCAGTAAAACTAGATCGAGAAAAGATACCCACTTAATTCAGTTAAAATATCTTATAGATTGAACAATATTTTCGGTATAAAGGCAACCAAAGACACTGTGACCCTTATATTCGGTATCGGCTGCCTTGAAAAGTTATAGTCTGCTTTCGTTCATTTTCAGATAAGAAAAGCAAAATTTTTTTTTATTATTTTATTTCCGATATCTAGTACATCATTTATACATTGTTAAGTGAAAAAATATTACGGTTGGATGGATCTTGTGTTATATCAGTAATAGGCCTGATTTCGCTATTTTCCAAACTACGATATGATGAGGTCAAACTAATGTACTGTAATATAATCTAATTGTGTAACTAAACACCAAGGTACACATGCAGCTAATTTTATCCCGATCTTTTTGATGGAGCAACTATTCAAATTTTAATTCTAATTTCGTTCTAATTTCTAAATTCAGGCCATATGAGCACTGAAGGCGATGAACGCCGGGTATCTCCAAAAGTAACTATGTCACGGTTTGACACAGTCTATTGTGTAGATATATAGACTGTACAGAAAACGTTAAAAAAATGCACAAAAATTTTTTGGTTGACGGTAAAATACAGATGATCGATAGCTGACCCTCCGACCACGTCAGTTTTAATAAACCGGAAATTTTTAGTCAATGTCTGGCAATGGATGAAACACAACATCACCATCAAATACCTCAACATTTCATTCCGTAGTTCAACTCACAGCCATATATATGGACTGGGCGTTAAAAAAATGTGTGGACTGGGTGTTTAAAAATGGGTTAAACCGAATCCAAATCGTTGAAAGGCGGAAGTGTTAGCTGGAAAAGTTTGGCGTCCTTATTTTGGGATGCAGATCATAACTAGTTTTTACTGTTCTCAAATCTCAGAAGAATACTCGCTGGAAACAAATTCAGTAACAATGAAGAGGGAATCGCTTAGACTGAGGTTGCTTTGCGGAGAATATTTCATTTACTAGTTTGCTTTTACTAGTTATTATCAATAATATAATCGAATTTTTAAATAAATTTAGTTTTCCACAAAAGTCCATGTAGTTTTCAGCCCACCTGTTATGCAGAGCATTTTCCACAGATGAATGTTAAAGTGAGCTGTATATTTATAAAACTAGCATAAGAGAGAAATAAAATAGAGACTACTAACATGTTGAATTTCTGTTCACAGATTGGAGCTTTTGAATATTTTGTGAATAAGCTCCAGTATCAAGAAGAACTTGTTGCAATATTGGTTTTGAAAATATAATCCAAAACCATAGGCGGAATCCAGAAAGTTGGAAACTGGGTGCTCCCGATTTCAGTAACCAGGAGTTGAGTTTATGAGAGTGTTTACGGTACTGAGCTAAGGCAATCCAAAGATTAGTTTTTATTAGCTTACTCCAAAAAAAAAAGTTGATGAAATGACAAGAGAAATCTCAATAGTAGCACAAAAGTACACGAAGGAACGTTCTAACAAACCCCCTCATAGTTCGAAGTACCGTTAATTTCGGTGTTACAACATTTGAAACGAATCATTATAGTTGAACTTCAAAATATTGCCTTTTAATTATATTCTTATTTAAATACGTATAGCCAAATATTTGGCCGGATAGTATGAGAAAGTCGGAGTCAGCAATAGAGATGATTTTTCATGCCAGAACGCCAAGATTTGGTGATCTTGCTACTACTAGAGACGACCGTTATAACAAAATTTTGGCATATAATCGAATGCAGTTTCTCTAAAGTGGACTTGCTTACTCAAAAGTACAAATAGAGAGCACTCTTCATGGCTCTAGAAGTGATATCCCAAATGTTAGTTTTCCACAGAAGATTGCGATTAGATCAAGATATAATTTTTGTCATGGATCGCAAGTGATTTACAACTATTGCTCAGTGCACTTGATTATGATGGAATCAAAAGAGTTAACTAGTTTTTTATTTCCGAATATATTACGAACGTTGGTCTAAATGGCGTGAGTCCTCTCATATATTTATTATTATTATTTTCCGTTGTGAAAAAGTATGCATTTTTACAACTAACTAACTTGTATATTCGCTCAAGCTACAATAGGAACTCACCTCGTATCGTTCACTCTCTGTTGCACTTTGCACTTTGGAATTCTAGCACAATTCAATTTTAACGCAAATACAATTATTTTGCTTTGCTGTGAATGACTATCAAACGTTGTTACGGTTGCGCTTCCTCCTATAACAGTGTGTGTGTGGTGTGAGTGCACTTAAAGTTACGTATCGCGCCGTTCATGACACTGTCGTTCATGGCGACTGAACAGGCGAGGCGATAAAGAAGAAAAATGCTGTGAAAAATTGCAAGATATTAATGTAAGTTTAGCAAATGTTCTCGCAATTGTTGTTGTCTCAACATGACTCTGGCAAAGTTTGGTGCATCTGAAGCTTGTAACTCACTTGTTGGCAGCTTAAAGTGACATAAATCACGCAAAAGTGTCAAAAAATATTCGCCTCAGTCAAGTGTGACTGCAAAATGTGAGATAGTAGCAAGAAAATATGATGCTATCGAAAAGTTTTCTTGTCATGGCACAACTGTAGAATCTAGCGGGATTTACCTGTCAACGCTCTGCGTTGCCGATAATGAGCGAAAGTTTCGTTGCGCTCATGCTCTTTGGTTGAGTGGGTCTCTCTCCTTTTTTGTTTTTTGACTGGTTCAAACAAAGTTTATTGTACAACACTGCAAAGTCTAACAAATCGTAGTTCGAGTGTGTTTTTTTAAAACATTTTAGCGAAATAAGTTGCACAGCGCACAATGAGGGACTAATAAGAAAACAAAAAAATTTTTTTCTGAGAAACATTTGAGAACTATCACTCGTTACATACGCGTAACGGGAAATGAATTTTAACCACGGCCACTTCCCATAGAACGTCATTTTAAGGGCCGTCAACTCTACTACCTTTAAAATAGATTACTTACGGATCAAAAAAGGTATAGGAATAAAAATTGGCACAAGTACTAATTCTAGTACTAGTACTAGCGCTCATATACCAAACATAAATATCTCTGTCCCTCTCTATTCACTTAGCTGGTTCCAGGGTTATCCTTTTAGTGATCTAACTCTAGTCCTCATTTAAAATTATAACGATTTTCTACCCTAATTCACTTCATACCGCAGATATCGGTCAAAATGTAAGTTACCTTAAAGATATTAATTGCATGCGTTTTCTGGTGCACATTGTGGTGTGTTGTCATAACTGGTTAAAACTTTCCTTTAAATCCCACATAATGCATAAAAAATTTACATTGCTTTCATTTCCTTAATAAGTGAATAAATTTTTGAACTGGTCCATACTCGCTCTCTGCCCTGGTATGATGACTGTACAAAATCTTTTTGATCCACTGACACTAGTTTCCCAAATTATATAGTTGGTGTGTTCGAAAAATAATGGGAATGTTCTTCGACCTTAATGGCATAGTGGCCGTGCATCTATAGAAGATTCTACAAATAGTGTCTTCGAGGTAAACTCTTACACAAAAAATTTCAAAATCGAACTGTAACTTCTCAAGCCCCATATACCTAATGTGAAAACTTCCTACCGGAAATATCGACTGAATGGAGTTGAATGAGGATTCACTTCTTCAGAAAGCATCTTTTCCTAATATTAATGTGGGGCATAAAAAGGATGCGGATGCTCTCGAACTTAACCTTTCCTTGCTTGTTTTTTATACTTTAAAAATTACACTCACAACCCAAAAAAAAAAAAAACGAGAAGTGCCTACTACGTTGTAACATCTGTTACAACAACCGCTACCTTATCTACTAGACAATAGTCATTTCTTTCCCCTCTCTCTATTATCTAATGCTCCGATCGAGGTGTTTAATTAATGCTTGTATTCGCCTCGGGTTGTTGTTGTTCGCCTGTTGGCTACAGCAATATTGTACGGTGTTTATTACTTCATTTAGAGCTAACCACTTTGCAGCGTAAATGCCAACTCCAACATAATGCAAATACGATGGCAACCAAACCGAACAACAAGCCAGCGTTTTAATACAACTAATTTATAACTGTACACAGTTGGATTTTCCCACACTTCCGGGCATTGCTTCGCCTTCTCGCGCTTCTCCTTTTCTTCTGCTACCCATCTTTGGCTATTATTTTTGCCGCGCTTATTTTACTTATTTTAACTTTCATGTTGTTGTTGCGATTTTCCGCGCTTTGTAGAAGCGTATGCTGCCGCTCGTTACTATCATTGCACCTAAGCTGTTAGCTGTGAACGCAGTTGCCTAGGAAATTTCATTAAATTGTAATTAGCCAACATATATTTGTTGTTGGTTGTTGTTGTGTACGAAAGCATGGAAAAATTAATGCAAAGCACTGGAGAAAGTAACATGTTTTTATTTTTCATAAGGAAGCAGTTCGCACTAAAATGCGTTTAATGAAACCCTGGGCAATGCAGAAATTATGTAATATGCAACCAAAGACCCTAATATCTATCCTAGAGTTCTTGGGGTTGACCTCTCGACGGGATCATGAATTCGGTTTTTGGGTTTCTATAAAGTATTAGGCTGTCTATGTTTTTCTTAAGGTCTGATATAATGGCATAACCGCTCATTGTTTAAATTGAAGCACCGCGATACCTCTGAGTTCGACCTGCCAAACTTCTAGCAAGGGTATAATTATCAATTTGCATTTTCTACGATGTCATGTAAACTTGTCATATACCAACACTTTGACCCTTACTTACTTTCAGAACTAAAATAACTACACTTTTTGTGAGATTAAAAATATTATACACTATAGTGTGTATGTTATCTCGCTTAATGATTTCAACTTAGTCGTACTCAAGTACAAGTTGTTAACCTTTTTTCAAATTTCCTTCTGGAATATCGAATCACGGCCACCTAAATATATTCGTCTTCAGTTCTCTCATTTCTTCTCCCTTATTTTAAAATACCATGTCCTGTTATGTTTCCAAAAAACAAATAACGGTGTAAAAACCGTTCTAGATATTTTTCTCGTATGGACTATTATAAAACGACTAGGTCAAACGACCACGACCTTCAATAGATTAATATATAGAATAACAAAGAGTCTTCTTATTGTAATTGAGTTCGAACTAGGAGGAACAACGAATGTTCCCCGTTTCAAATTTAATACTGACCAAGTGATTTAAGCTACAATGAAAATTTATATACAATTCTATACAGAGAAAAATGCAAGCGCTGAACACTCCCGTCGAAAAGCTGTAATCATAATAGATCTCTACGAGACTCTCACTATTGCTCTCTGAGAGCACTGTCTACGAGTTCGACATGGAATAACATGGAATAACTTATTCTTCAAATACAAAAGAGAGACTATACGAAAATTAACAGTTCGAAGAGAAAGTATTTTTGTTTATGTAATGTAAAAATGAGAAGTTATAACCGCTAATGAAGTAACGAAGTGAAAATTTGATTTTTGCGAGTACAAGAGATAAACAACAGCAACGAAAGCGCATATAAATAAGGATGAATGGTGTGATGCAGCGCGAACGGAAATTCTTAAAGGATTCTTATTATTCGAAATCAAAATGGTGGGTTTGAAATTCATTGGCGAGAGAAGAAGAAGCAAGTTCCTGTTATGAAAAAAAAGATCTAATTGATGACATAAATTCGACTTTCATGACATAATTGATATCGACCCCGTTCTCAAGGTAAACGGACCTGAGCCAATTTGCCTTTTAGTCGCTATATATGTAATCCCTCACTAAATCGGACCACTCATTGACTACATTGTGAACATTTATATATGTGTGATCTACATTTTGTCTTTTCATAAACCTCATTGCCTATTCCTCTTTCGGTTAGGTTATCAAACCGTACACTATAAACCATTTCATTAATTTTTCAAGCACAGAGAGGAAACTATTTCGACGATAGAAACGATAATCCTTCCATACCCTAGTAGGAAAATTCAAAGGAGGAACAACAAAACCAATTTCAAGTAATGTAGAAAATATTGAATTAAGAACTAACTTCAAGCAAATAATTGGGAAATTCCATCAATGTTTCCACTACTCTCAACTACGTTCACAACTAAGTTTCTCTCTCACTCTACTGCGATAGCAGAGAATCTGCCGAGGGAGGAGATTTATTATCCGCTTCTCCCTTTTACTTCTCTTTCTTTAACGCTACTGGCACATCTTTGTGTTCTTCCATCTCACAACAAAATGTATACCTTAATTGGGACTACATTCCAAATATATCATATGACGACTGGAACTCTGCAAAACAACCATAACCATAACCTAAAAGCATTTTAGTAAATTCATGTGAGAAAGTGAAATTAATTGCGCACATGTTTCTCGGCCAACACAACACTTGCTTCGATGCCATTTACTCATTAATAAAATTGCACAAAAAAATTAATCAATAATTTTGCAAGTCAACAAACAACATGCGCAACTATAATAAGTGCCACAATAACAACAACACTAAAAGCAACGGACAAAATATGGCAATGTCAAGTGGACGCAATGGGCTTGGTTTGTTTGCGTTATGTAACCGTTGCAGAAATTAAGTGGCGAAAGTGTTTTTGGCATGCCACACAATGGCAGCAATGCACCTGCGCAACGCTGTAGCGATATACATGCAACAACAAACACACTCATGTTGACCAAGTGCATTGCTGGCCGCCGCTGCTTGAATGTGCTCGAACGCATACTTAAGCATTTATGCAAATGTGTGTATGTGTAATTATGTAGGTGTGTGTGTGTGTATATATACAATATAGGTGCACTCGACTGTTTTTATAATACCCAGCAAGTACATATATGTAGGTGTGTAGGCCTGTCGGCCTCGATTGTGTTGTTGTCAACAATTCCCGGTATTAATTATGTGGACATGCCAAGTGCGTCAACGTCGCCGCCACTGCAGTCATTGCAACATGTCAGTCGTTCTTGCTGCCGTCCGGTTGTGCTGTTGTTGCAGCCACTCTTGCCACAGATGCGTTCGCCTGTTGGTGCCTGCCGCTGCTGTTCATATTACCGTCGGCATTCTTGTACTTGACTGCCATAGGCAAGACCTGTGTCCATTGCTCCCTTTGCCCATCTTACTGCCGCTGCTCCTGCTGCCAGTGGCCAGTGCAATTTTCATAAATGGTGCCGTGGTCGCCCCACTTCGCCACTACCCTTTGTGGCTGCCTTCCGTGTTGGTAAATTTATTTTTCTACTTTCTTTTACTTTTTTTGTAATGTATGAACACACCTTGCTTTTGTTTGTTGTTGCTGTTGTCGTGTTAACGCTCAACTCCACACGAATTGAGAACTGACATTTTTCTTACGCTCTCCATTGGCTGCCAACTTTGTTGATTCACTCACAAACGTGCTGGTTGCTTCGTCAGTAGCGACGCGTTCGGGTGACCGCTGGTTATTGGCCAATTCGCCGGTGTCTTTATTATACGGCCAATTTAAGTATTAACGAGGGTTGTTCAGCAAAGCAAAGTGTTTTAGAATAAAATCGTAATTTTATGCTGAAAAAGATTTTGGTTTATGTTTTGGTGCGATTTAAAGTATTCTTACTTCTATATGAGTAATATATTCGCTGAAGTTCATTCAACCTCCCACCAAAAAGATTCCAACTTCATAAGATCTTAGTCTGACGTAGGGATCCACTATTTAGAGGTATCATAATAACATCTTCTGGTAAAGCTTTTAAGTTTTCCCTTAAGGAGTTTACGCCAGTCTAGAGCCCTAAAAAATTTCTAGTTTTCATAATTTATTCTACGAATATGGGAAATAAATCGAATTTCTTAATTCCAGGCTTTATTATATTATATAAAAAATTGTCCATATAGACATTTGGAAACAAAATGGCGGTTACACCTCCACTCTTCAGAATCATCTTTTCAAGAGAGCTTCTACAGCGAAGGTGATTCCAGGAATTCGCGCTGTCTAAAACAAATGAAAACGAGAACTTAATCTAGGTAAGAAAGGCTACTAAAGTACGTATGTTTTGAGCTTTACATAAATTTTTGACCGATTTTAATAAAAAATTTAAATTTTTGAGCGAGAAAAAGAGCAGCAAATTCTTTATGAAAAATAATTTCAATACTAATAGTTTATTGGATAATATTAGTTTGAAGTTACAATTAAAATTTCAAGTTTCAACACACACGATAGTTTTTGAGCACGGCCGCCTTCCGGTTTGAAAAATGCAGTATCGAGAAAAACGAGTTTAAAGTTTTACGTGCTGAGGCTAATTCACCCAAATATTTCGAGTTTAAATTGGATTGGACAAGAAAATTATATTTTGTTTCATCATTCTGCGAATTGAGTAATATTTTTGTAACCCCAAAGTGTACTTTAAGTTGAACTGAAATTGGAATATTTTTTAATCCTAATCTGGACTAACCCCTTAAGAATATAGAGAGCATTTTATTGACGAATTGGTGTGCAGTTTATTGTGAAAGTCTTCTGAGTCTTCTCCCTTCATTTTTATTCTTTTTAAGCACATATTAAATTCTCTGGTTTACCGAGCTATCCTCGTACTTCCATATGCTCTACTTAACCACATTCGTTGTTCGAGCTATTTTTTACAATTACGGCACATTTACGGCCACCTCGTCTCTCAATATCTTCTCTCTGGTGTCTTTCAATGATTTTATATTCACTTGTTATTTAAAATGGAAATGGCACTCGCAAACAAATTGTCATGCTGCGAAATTTCCAATGAAAATAGTTGGTTTGTCACTTTTTGCTGCCAACAATTTTGTTAAAGTTGTATGCGTGACGTGCTCTGATATATATTGCTGTTGAGTTATAATTAAAATTGTTGCCGTAGTTGTTGACAAGGGCGAAAGATCAATGGTTCCAATGTATTTGGAAGATGTTCTTTAACTTTCTTTCTTTAACTCTTTTTTTAGTGATAGCAAAATATATATAACGTCGGTAAGAAGAAATTTGCCAATTTTGAACGAAATGCTTATGCTTATTATTTAAAGAAATACGGCATTTTAATAAATTTTTATATTAATGCAATATAAGTTTAATGTGAAGTGGCAACCCTGACGAAAAAGTTTGATATCTTCAGAGAAGTTACCTTATTTCTAATAACCATCACTCAACTTTAATGTTTCATTCGAAATAAATTTGAAATAACAAAATAATTAACAACTATGTAACATAGATATTTAAATTTGAGTCATATTTATACCTTTAGGCGCTATGTATACACTCACTTCCTTCGTAATTATAAAGAATTTAAAAATTATTTTCAATTCTCCAGTTATGCTTCTTCATTATTTGAAAAAATTTCATTATATTCCATTTTTGTTGTATTATAACTATTTTTTCACAACTCACCAACCTTTTTTATAGTATGTGGCAACTCTATATGCAAGATTCCTACTGCATTTAAATTTCCAACGAACAGTGTACAGATTATTCGACATCAAAAGAAACATTTTACTAAAGCAATGCTACACATTAATTACAAGTAATATCGAATTTAGGAACATTGATTCATTCTATAGTTATACGACTGAGTTTATGTATAAATGCTTTTATTTATTTTAATATCAAAATTCTAGATTGTGAATATCTGATATATTTCTCGGATATTTAAATTCCTACTCTGTTTAAATCATCATTCATATTTATACTCACTCTTGTACTTTCTAATACTGATAAAACTGATATTTCTCATACTCATACTCACACTCGTACTTAATTCATATTCATACTCAAATTAAAATTCATGTCATTCAAATTCAAAATCATATTCTTATTCAGACGTATATTCACACTCATATTCATAAACACACATTAATATTCTTATTTGTACTCATTTTCATATTATGTTAATATTTATACTCTTATTCATAATAGTATTAATTTTCATATTAAAATTCATATTCATATTCGAATTCCAATACACCAATTACCATCTGCATATTGCTGTCAATGTCCCACTTTCATTTTCACTTTCACTTTAATTTTATTTAAATGTAAATAATAAAACAAAGTCTTATTTATGTTTGTCCTCGTGTCTGTTTACAATACTTGCATACATAAATATTTGAATTGTTACTGACATTTCGAAACTGCGCCATTCACTTTCGCTTAACATTACAATGTCTCAATACAGCGAGTATGCCGCAACAGGAACTGATTGTTGGTTATCGGCATTATTACTCTCCTTAAATATTTCTTCTTATGTCCCCCCACCAGACAACCTCTCAGCAACTGTCATATGCAAGCGCAGCAACAAAGCTATTGTCTGCATTGTCCACTGATAAGCAAAGCATAAAGCCTATAATGACAGCTGGAATTCCACCTTTGGGGCTATTTTGTTGTCACATTTTATGGAGACGAAAAACAACCATAGAGAATGACCGAAGAGAGCTACCAAAACAGATAAGAAAATGTCAAAATCACTTATCAAAGGGAATGAGGAAAGTTTTATGGGTATTTCCTCACCTTGGATTGGATTTCCGAAACATAAATATGTGCATATGTATGAAAATATATTATCGTTATTATATACTATGTGGGTACATATACAGAAGCTAAAGATTGTAATAGTGAAAGTTGTTCAGGAAGTACAGTTAGGCATATATTTGGTTTTCATCATACCGGAAAGGGTTTTCCCAACTCGAATACACTTTATCTCACTTAGTGAAGGATATTCAACAGAATCACTTCAAAGCGACTCAAATTATTTTGAAGACATCTAAAGAAAACCTTACGATTTGCTCAGAGAACATACATATAAACTATCAACATTTTGGGAGAGTAAAAAATTTGTGCAGAAAAGCTCGCAACATTTGCAAAAGCCGCGCAACAGCATTAAATGGGGTTCTGCAACTATGATACAGCAGGTTCACGGATCATTTCGAATTTGGAAAATGCTCGCGGCAAATACAATTCCAATAAAATGTAACGATTTTTAATCTCGCAAACTACTCGACTCAGCCGATTTTAACATCTGGTTTCAAAGCTATCAGACTTCACAACATATAACTCAACGATCCATAGAGATATTGATTGAAATTTAGTACAAATTATGACCCCGTTAAGTAGCAATTGTCGGAAAACCGAAGCTGAAAATTATTATTTTTTGCAACCATTAGTGCAACACTATATGGACCTACGAAGAGACCTAGTCTTAGAAGAGTAATCAGAAAAGAATTCTACAAAGATCATCAAGCTCATCAAAGTGAGGACTTACTTGATCTACAAAATCTGAGTTTGAAGTTTTTCTGATGTTATTTTTGCTGCGGCTTAAAAAATCTTAGCTTTCTCTATAGCTAAGCTCCATTTTACTATAGTGTTCTAAAACGCCTACACCTTGTAATATTTATCGTTTGAGAGAGGTCCGATAAGTACTTGAAACCTACTGATTACTCAGAAAAGTCTCCTTTTGGTTACACTTAAGCCAGCGTTGCTGTGGCTTCTTTAACTCGTCTGACCCCATACGCGGTACAATTTTGGCAGCAGCCATTTACGAACCGCGTACTACACTTTATTGAACAACCCTCTTATATAACCTCATATCCAGCTATGTTATTGTTGTTACGTTACTCATAAAGCTTATGGCCTGCGGTTAGAGGTTAAGTTTATGATCCAATAAATTTTATTTAATTACGTGGATTATAAAAATTCTTCTACTTTTTTCACTTACTAAATATAAAAGGTTAAAAATGCGTCATTAAAGTGCATTAAAGACGTCTAAAATTTTAATGTTACGTATACGCAAATTCATTTTAGCAATTTTTCATAATTTTATGGGCCTCATGAATATAACCATCTAAGTATTGTGAATGAATAAACAACGAAATTTAAAAATAGCTTACTGTTATTAATGGCTTTCAAAAGTGCTTTAATTTTGCAGCGACAAGCTTTATCAAACCTGAAAGTACATAAGCATACAAGGGTGATCCAATAATCATTCAGCCTCACCACCCGGTTATGGCACAATCGCAAGAAGTATTTATTATGGTGTATTACATACCCGTAGATGGCTACTGTCAAACATCTACCGAATCGGACTCGTAGTTTAATTTTGACCATGTGGAGAAGCGGGTGTCTATGAATTTTAGAAAAATGATAAAAGAGCAGTATCGGTCGGATGTTCGATTTTTGTTTCTGGAAGGAAAATCGCACAGTGAAATCAAAAAGCGCTTAAGTGCTGTATATGCGAAATATGGTAGGTATTCATAGAGTATACGTGAGTGATATACATAGAGAAGCCTGCTGAGAAAGCGATGGGTACCACGGGCAACAAGTGCATCCGTGAGACCACTTCTCAATAATGTTTAACGCAGTTTAAGCCCTATCTGAAATGGTTTCGTATTTTCCAGATTTGGCCTAGTGAGACTTGTTCTTATTGCCACGCTTGAAAAAGTTGCTCGCTGGATAGAAATTTGGCTAAAAGTAGACCGTCGAGGAGGTCTACTTCAAGACTTCCAGCAAACCTAATTTTCAGAGGGGTTAAAGAAGCTGAACCATCGCTGGGGCAAGTATATCGAACTAAAGGGAGTCTATGTTGGGAAATATAATATATCGTAATATATATCGGACCACCCTCGTACAAAGTCATATGCAAACTCGTAGCTTTTTATATACAACGTTATACGTGAACACCTAATTGGATTATTTTAGTCTTTTATTGGGTACTTTGGTGCATGTCTAGCAATTTTAAAAATTCCACAAATTCCTGCACATAGTCATAAATATCTGAGCTAAGTATAAAACAAGGTGCATAGACCCAGTTAGCGATTAACGTAGCTTTGGTGATTTGACTTCTTACAACTTCTATCCAAAAACTGTACAAGTAAACGTGCACGCGTATATCAGGTGCTTCTTAATATAAAATCTAATTACACACATATGCACACATATCTGAAGAATTTTATATGCCTGGCTAATTTTTCCTTTCGAGCAGCAATTGCAAATATCCGAGACAAAGTAGCGAAAGAAAAGTTTTTCAATTCAATTTTCCATATAGGCAGCAAATCAATTTTTGTTGTTGTTTTGTTTGTCTAGCAAGTTTTTTAATCTACGTTGTTTAGCAATTTCTTCCATTTGTCGTCGCTTTGCTCACAGACACAATAATTCCAAGTGTTTCTTGAGCCATTTGAGCACGTGTGGGGATCTTCCGATTTGCAAATTTTTAATACCTATGCGCATATGTTTAATACCTATGCGCTTAGCGAAGATTATTTAAGAATTTAAACTCAAATTTTTTAATACGAAATAATAGTAGTTAAGATTGCTTTCGTGAAAAATTTCGCATACTACACTTCCACACAAATGATTATATGCTCAGTATTTTATAAAAACGAATCAAATTAACAGTAGAAAGATATCGCTTTGCCCAAAAACTCCGAAGGGAAGTAAAATAAGAGAAGAGGGTTTCACTTGCAATGATGTTTCGAAAGCGTTTAAGAGTTTTGTAGAAAGCATTTTCCCTTAGTTACTAAACTCAGCTCATCTCCCTCTGTCCGCCTTATGAGATTGTAAGATATTGTAACCCACATCAAACTTGTTTCAATTCCCAATCATCGGAATATATATATACATATATAGCAGAGCTGACAAAGGCCTTTCTGGATTCCATCAAGGCTGTAGTACCATGTACCATGCTACCCGATTATAATAATCAAGAAAGAACTAATTCATGCAAATCGATAATAAAGCCGAATTGAGATGCAATTTAACACACAGTTCTATTTCAGTGACTATCCAGTGTTGCCAACATCAAAATACATCCAATAACTATATCAACAAGTCCGAATATGTGAAGTGATATTTTCACCAAATTTTTATCGTTATTAGAACAACAGACTAGTTGCACATACTTTTTCAACATTTCTTACTAAAATAAGATACATACACATTTAAATTAGCTAAACAAGTAATTGAAAAGTCAAATCTCCTTGATTTTACCACAGATTACTGTGGTGATAAAATCGAAGATAACATGTTCTTGTATATAGTCGAGTTACGGCACTTTTCGTCGAAAAGGAAGTCAAAGTCTTCCTAATATGGCTAAAGAGGAACTATTGGAAAAAGTTAGGACATTGAAAGAGGACCGTGAAGTTCTTTTTACGGATAGTCTTAGCTCAGAAGAAGAGAGAGAAGTCTATTGACGGAAATCTTCAACCAATTCTAGTTGCAGATCTCCAGATCACTTCGGCGTTTCTCAAGCAGAAGTAGCTGTCACTAAGGTAACAGCAGGTTTACTGCCCCGATGTGTAGTCTCCTTCTCATCGACCGATAATACTAGACGTATTAAGGCGTGCTTAACCTCATTGTCAACCGAATTGAACAGAGCCGCTGCAAAAAGCAAAAAAAGCTGATGAGTTTGGGAAGGCACTCTTGCCTCTCTACATCAGCATAATAGAAACGAGTCGAAATTTCTTAACTTTTTTGAAATTTTCTGCTGAACTCCCGGATCTCCCGTAAGTAGCGCTGCCAACTTCCAAAACTTTCAGGATCTTTTTATCCTTTGTTGATGTCTAGAGATCGTCTGTGTTCAACAAACTTCATCTCTCTCTAGTTGTAAAGGTTTTTAGATCCTTACGGGTTATTGTATCTATGCCAGATGCCAGTTATAAAGATAGTTTTCAAGAACGAGGTAGGAAGATCTCGTTTCTTGCTTCGTAACTGTTCCACTATTGCGAGACTAAGCAGCACTTTCACCTTCCCGATTTTGGAAGAATAATGTCAAAACAGCTTGGTTCTCACACTTTTAGGCATTCTAGAGAAATAACATTACTTGAAACCATCAATTTGAAGCGTTTGCTTTGATGTACATATTTCAATAGGTAATGATCCACGTGGCACATTCATCATTATTGCATTTAACAATTTAGCAGCGAGATATCCAATGGATTTTTCGAGGCGTGAATGGCTTATGTTACCAAACACAAAACCAAATTGTTCAATTTTCATGCAACATTCCACGGCGTGACATGAAAAAAGTGACAGAAAAATTCGTGCGCATACATTGGCACGGAACGTAGATGTCTCCCCTCGATATCTGTTGAAATTTGTCATTACCGCGCGCAATCGAGCCAAGTACTTGCGATTAAATTAATTAAATGCTCCCCCCTCCATTTGCTGCCGCATATAAAATGCACAACACCTAAACAGTTCGCAAGTGGCGAATTTAATTACCGTAAATCCACATACCTGCACGCTCAACTGCATATGTATGCTCACTCGAACTCGCACACACACACATACATACATACATACGCGTATATACAAATTCAATGATGAGTCAACACGAATAAGTGAGATGTTGAACATTTTAATCAAGCTGCTTGCGGTGGCATGCATATTTTGTTAACTTTGCTGTCTACTTTTTAATGCGTATGCACATATACATACACACACAGCCATTTTTATACTCTCGCAACTTGTTGTACAGAGTAGAATAGTTTTGTTCAACTAACGGTTGCTTGCAATGCTTACAACTAATCGGGATCATTACAGAGTTATATGTATCAAAATTATCAGGCTGACGTGACGAGTTGAGTTCCAGGTTGGTGCCTGTCCGTCCGTCCATGCAAGCGATTACTTGAGAAGAAATGAATATATGTTGATGAAACTTGGTGATATGTTAATAGGTTTGGTGGGTAAATATCTCACAAATCACGAATGCTATTAATGCAGTCACTTCGGTATTAAAGCTGGACAGTGGGCACGGCATCGCCCACTTTTAACTGAAATCCCATATCTCAGCATCCATTCTTAAGAAGTTGAAAACAAGCGAAATCGTATTACAACCACGAATACTTGCCATATAACGAACTTATAAGTTCCATCAGTTTCTTACAATTTACAATAAATAAATCTAACACCAACGAGAATTTCGGAAAAAAAACTTTACTCTCTTCTGAAATGGTCGAAATCGAACCCTAACTCCATAACCTCAACCCAACCCCCATATACGAGATATAACGATTTCCTTTATTCTAGTGGACCTTATGCCGAATACACGGGTCAATGTGGGAGTTCTCTTAATAAAATTGCGTGGAAACATGTTTTCGAGCATGCTTTAGTTTGAGACCTCCTCCTAGTCACAACTCCAAATATACACAATTTAGTGATTTCTGACTTAATGGTTGGCTTTATACCGTCTATATTGGTAAATACGTGTCTTAGTAAAATTAAGTGTACATTTGCCCTTTTAAAAATAACAAGGCTTAGCGCTGAATGTGAATTAAGTCGATGTAGACCTAGGTCTAAGCCCTATATCCCTAATATAATATAATGATTGGGAGCGAAAATTTGTTTACTTTTTCCTCATATACCCAATATATCAAATCTCACCCCTCTCGGGTTCATTGGAAACACATCGCACTATTTCATTCAGTAGTTCATATTAGTGGTATGGGTATCTATTAAATCTTCCCACATATGAAAAAAATGGAGTGAAGAACCTATATGAGTCCACCCCCTACATTATAAAGTAATACGATTGCAATCCCTTCACAATTTCAGCACCGCTTTTGATCCTTGCAAATTGCAAGAGTATCAACAATTCGGTTACAGCCGAATTTAGCTCTTCCTTACCTTGTATACATATATATATATATATATATATATTTATCCATAACGGAACAAGCGCTGAAGTTGAAATGAAATTAAACTAGCAAATATAATTTGCTCACAAAAAGTACAACAACAAAGAACTCATGAACAATGCATATACCTATTTGAAAGCAAAAGCAAATGCAAAAAGGATCACCCCAAATTAAATACGCACATTCAAAGTTCTTTACGCGGAAAAAAGTGCACTCATCGTTAAACGCGAAAAGTGCGCAGTACATGACGAGCACGCGTGTTAATGCGCGCTTAAGTGAAGAAGCGTATTTGCACGCACACAAGTAAATGCACAGACACACACGCATCTGCACAGAACTTCGCCTTTATAAAATTTTACAAATCCATACGAGTTTATTTAAGCTAACAAATTAACAGCTATTTAAATATGTGCATATACATAAGTACATATATATGCGATGGTATATAGACACATGCGCTTGTAGTTACATATGTACGTATATACCAACTGACGGCTTTTAAGAAGTTTAATTAATTTAATTCAAATAACACGTAGCATTCAAGCACTCTAACGCTTCGACTCACACTCTCTCTCTCACCCTCTCTCTCTCATGCTTTAATTTGATTCCTTCATTTTTTACATTCCGACAAATTTCCGAGCAGTCATAAGTGCGTTTCTATCCTGGTCACAGCTGTTACACGCTTCCAGTGCATGTTGATCTGACATTGGTTTATTATTCTGTCTTCTATCTGCTCTTTCGTCTATCTGTGCGAGAGAAGAGAGAAGAAGAAGAACAAGTGTCTTTTTAGAATATGTACGCAGTAATTTTATGTCAAAAGGGGTTTGTAACAGTTACATCTTTTGGACAAGACTCGCCTTAGCATGAGCCGCCACAGGCTTATGATCCAATTTATATTAATGCTATAGTAAACCCCTTGGGAACCTTTCTAGTAATTTGAGATGCTTCAACTAATGCGCTATCTTTACATATGACCATTATGCAGCAAGCCTGGCATCTTGCCGAAAACGTTAATTCCTAGGTATGTGTGTTCAACTATATGTTCTGAAGTCTCGTTTCAGTGGATCTACAGCTGGAACGAGGTTGAATGAACAATTTAGAGAAGGTGATCTGTGAAGTGCTCTACCTTGAACACAGTTGTAGATTTTATGATTCTTGCAGTGTCGGACAGTATTTGCTCTCGTAAAGCAAACCCTGAGCTATACATATTTACTCACTCAGAGAAATGAGAATTAGTACTTCTCATAGTTAACCGAGATAACAGCAGTGATACTAGATTTTTCCACTAATCCATAGCAAACTTTTATGGCTAACAGGATGCCATTCTAGCGTTTTTTTATCTGCCTTCCGCAAAATGTGCTCCAATCGTCAGTCTACACTCTTAGTTACTGTACTAATGCTTTTTTTTAATTCCTTTCGCTTTTACCTACCTCACTTTTCCAGAAAGTATATGATTGCGGACTTCTTCGTTTTGACCCGGTCGACCCCAGTAGTTACTATTTTATAATTTTGATTGACTATCAACCTAGAGCTAGAAGGGTACATGTGCTAGACGAGGCATAAATCAAACGCAAGTTAACAAGAATGGCGGGGGTGTCGTAGCGTTAGTATTTCGGAATGGGCCTCGTTTTACTTATACCAATTAGGAAACCGAACATTTGGAAGTTACCATTAGATTTCCTCACGATCGATTAAATAACTGGAAAACTATTTAGCATAATCAGTATTTAGTATTCTGGAAACACAGCCTGAACCGGGTTATTAGAAGGATCATTCACTCTATAGTCGCTTCTACTTAACCGGAACGGACCCGGATTTTTATCCGGCCTAGGACTATATACTACAGTATATACAGTTACTATAAAAACGTTATCCCAAAGAAAGTCGTTAGTTTACTTGTCATGATAACGGGTTTTAAATTCGACCGACATGACTTGCTTTTTTATAAAATCATAACACAGCGCTAGGTGTTTAAATTTTAAGATATTAAATAATTTTTCATAAAATGCAAAAGAGCATACAGAAATATATACCTCATTACTTCCTTTCACCGCTTGTTAGATGCACTGCTCAAGCGTTAGTGAACTCATTAAAAATTAACAAATGCGCACACACTCACACGTTAAAACAATGGCATATGAGTTACAACAAACACAAGTAAAATTTGAGAAATTTTAAGCAAGCAAGGGTGCATGTCCTTGGAGGAATGTGTTCCCGCTTAGAGGTGAAAAGTTACATTTGTGCGCAACAGATTTACATGCATATATATGTTATCTATATGCAACCACGTGCATATCATTTTGCACAGATATAATTGTATGCAGAGGCGACGACATGTGCATACATTTCAGCGCAACGCTTGAGCATTAAGTGTGTAGGGTTGCGCCTTGATGCCTGTTGTAAGTACCCACTAAGCAAAATTTTTGGACATTTGTGAATATTTTTAAGCATTTTTTTTTTTTTAGGGAGATAATATAGCGACCTTATACAATGTGGTAAATGGATGGAAATGGATCTCATATTGGTGTTAATTTCTGTAACAGATTCGGTTGCATATATTGCTTAATAGTTGACATATCGCTTTTAAAGTAAATCAGATAATAAACTAACGGGTGTGCTATTAACCCCACGAAATTTCTTGAACATAATTGTTAAGGGACTTAAGGCATTTTTTAAGGCTCCACTTCTCGCGATGCGCCACCTTCACTGTCCTGTGTTTTAGGACTTAAGGCATTTTGGTAGTTTTAAAAATGTCTCCTTAAATTGTGGGTCCAATTTAAAAAAAAAATGTCCTATCTTAATTGATTGCTCAATTAATAAAGGATGTTTAGTATTTTGGAAATACTTATATAGTAAGTTAACTTAAGTTACTTAATAGTAACTTGAAAATAGTTCTATTTTCACTCTAATACCAGCTACCCTCATAATACACTTATATGAGCTTAACTACAGGTATCATGTCACTGTGCTCAGTTAGCGGAAGCACGTTTTTCCAATACATGGTCAATTAGTACCTATAGAGCCCAAGATTTTGATTTCGGAATTCCACTTTAACACTTGTACCAATCTATAATCCTGTTAACTTAAAGTGTTAGGCCAGTCGATTTTCAAAACCGAAACGGAATCGAAACTTTTTTTTTTTGCTATAATATGCTTTAGGGTCTTAAAAACATTAATAAATTGTTTTCCTGACTAATTCGATGTGTCGCAACATTAGGGTGAGTCAGCGTTAACACGTAAAGCTTTAAACGCCTCTTTTCCAAAGCTGCATTTTTGTAATCATTTCATTTGTATTAAACTGACAATATAGAATTTTTTCATACACTCAAATGCATGTTTAGTAATGGCTGAAAAGGAGCAATTAGAGTCTTTTTCCTTAACCCCAGAATAAATTATCACAGTTAGGCCAGTTTTCAACACTCCATACTAGTCCAACCGCTCAGAAATTAGTATTAAGCAAACTTGTATGAATTACAAGTCTGTTTAGATAAATAAAATGAAATGAAACTTAAGAAAAAATGAAACTGAAAATGGAATATGAATATATATGGCGGAATTTAAAAGTCAGTATCTCTTCGGTAGTAGCCTATGTCTAATGTGGTTAATCTTCTGCGAAAAATCTTGCAAAATTAGTGAGACCAGTTAAGAATCGCAGGTAATAAGAAGAATTATTCGGCGTCTGAATTCGCGAGTCTCATTTGTTAGAAGGAAAATAATCCAAAAAATGTCCTACTGTGTTTCAAGCGTGAGTTTTGTATTTTTTGTGACATTTCTTTAAATAAGCATGCATGCACCTCTGAAAATATATAAACACACATTTGCAACAAATGCGTGAAAATGTGAAATTATGCACGAAAATGCAAATGAGCTGCCGCTGCATTCAGCCAAGTTGACTTCTGCATTGCCCCGCATTTTCGCTACACTTCTCGCGTTGCGCCACCTTCACTGTCCTGTGTTTTAGGATGCTTCCATTTTCCACACATTTTCCCGGTATTCGTTTATTTTTGCGCCAGACCATTTCCACTTGGTTAAGCAGCATATAAGTGAGCAGTGCATCAGAGCGCTTGCAATGTGTATCTTCTATTCGCAATGCCACTGCACTCTTATGTCTATTGCACGCTTAGCGGACGCTTTGGCGGTTGCTGTTTTAGCGAAAAGTATTCTAATTAAAATAATTTCATGTGCATGCTGTATATACAATAATATATACATATTTATATATATATATGAATATTCTTTTATTTGCACATACTTATGGTGTAGGAGGAGTGGTGAGAAACATTTTTTTTTTCGTATTCACAGGCCTTTGCACTATCCTTGGCCTTTTTTGCTTTTGTTGCCTTTTCTTCGACTCAACTTATCTATAGCAGAGCCATTTTAAGGGTGTAAGAGTGTAAGGGGCGCAGTGGCAAACGCTATTTTGCTTTCCAAGTTTATGCTCGCACTTAACACTAAGCAGATTTGACTTTACACTCATATTCGTGTTTGCTCTTTTTTTGTTTCCTTTTTTATTTTTTGTGCTACTTGTTTAATTTTTAATGGGACGTTGCTACAATTACTCACAGCCAAATAAAAATATTTTCAAGTAAATTAGCAAAACTTTTCAAATACTCAAATGCAAAAGTACGCAAATGAAAATTAATCTCCTTCAGCAGAGCATTTGTAGGAGTGTAGCAAGCGCTCTGCAAACAACATGAATTTGTTTGTGTATGTGTTGACTTTCCCTACTTTTTTGCTGACGGGAACTAATTTCTTTGACTTGGGTTATCAAAGCCATTTCTTATTTGCTTTGTGTTTAAGAAAACATTCTATAAAAAAAGCTTTCAAGAAACAAGTGAACGCTCTGTCAAGACACCCAAACGCTTTGGCCAGCCAGTGGTTGACTGTGAAATACAATAAAGTCTATTGCCTTAACCAAAACTTAAGGTCACACCCTCTTCTAAGTATACCACATTTCAACATTTTAAGTAATTCTTGCTTTCTCTGCTTTTTCTGCATATTTTTTGAATTTATTTTTTATATATTTTTCTACCATTTTTAATTTCAATACTGTAGCACTTGTAAAAAATCTCCCGCCATATTCTTTTTCTTTTTTTTTTTTTGGATTTTTCCATTACAGCTCCATCATCACTACATGCATACATAACCGTGTATGAGCGAATGGTTCGACGCGGCGTATAAGTAATGTGAATAGCAGGAGGAAAGAAGGTATGCACTGCATGCCAACATGTTGATGCTGGTAAATCGCGCTATCCCGATTGATCGCACAGCGGCGCCCTAAGGCAAATTCATTTACTGCAAAATAAGTGGCTAGGTAAGAAAGCGCGACAGCGAATGAGCTCATTACACAGCAAACTGGCCCTCAAGTCAGTCAATCGCTGCACGGCTACACGGCTACACGGCTACATTTCGACACGATTTTGTAATTAAAAGTTGTGTAATTGCATTTGCTGTTTTAATGAAAAGCGTAGCGACATGCAAGGACATTGCAGATGAGGAATACATTTGATGCTGGGCATACTACTAAATATTTCATCAAGATTTCGAATTCAACGAGGGATTTATTGGTTTTCGGCATGGCTAAGACAGTGGTTATTGCTGTGATTTATTGTTGTTGACCATATCTGAATTCACATTGAATTTTTTATAGTGTCAACTCAAAAATATAAGATATTTGTTCATCTTACGGTTGATGGTAATATATACTTATTACTTTAAACTACTTATTGATAAAATTATTTATCAAACCAAAGAGGAAGACGAAACTAATTGAGCGCCTTTCCCAGCATTTTTTTTTTTTCTTAACTAAGATATTTCATGCATCAATTAAGATACTGAAACAAAACTTTGCATAAATAGTGCTCCTGATATTTGTAAAAACTCATTTAAACTCGAAATCGGTGCAATACTTCTCCAGCCCCCACATACCGTCCATAAGGATATCCGAAAGTTACAGTTTTGTCTTTTCCGTATACATAGCTATCCCCTATATATATATATCATATCAACATATCTGTTATATCGAAAGGACACTAAGGAGGCGAATTTTTCTAGGAATAATGTGAGTTGGGACCAAAAATTAAGGAACCAGTGGAGACCTCCTCTCTGTGTCAATATGTCCTAATAATAATTTCCGCCCTAAAGTTGACGCTACAGCGTACATATCGGTTAGTGAGAACGATATGTCAAGCAAGTAAGGAAAGGTTAAGTTCAAGATTCATCGGACACTTCATACTCTCGCAATTTGAAAGAATTTTTAGGTGTTGACAAAACTCTATTTTAAAATATTTTACAAATGTTCATGTTTTCGGTATAAAGTTAGTCAGAGGAAATGAGGACCTCACCTCGGTATAAGGGGCGTGAAAAGTTTTAGAGATAATTTTCAGATGACAGAATTTATACCTTGAATGCTCTATTTGGAATTTTGGAAAGAATTATGTGGAACTTAAAAGTTTATTATAAGGGAAGTCGGTGTGATTATAGTCTGATGTCGTCTATTTTTACACTGAGACATAAGTATTATATGGTAATATTAGGCAATGAATTTGGTAGAATTTAGTAGAAGAGTTCCATTTCCAATTTTTACACCGATTCTTATGGAGCCCTTAACTACCATCTCGGCTGTGAAATTGAATGCTTCTAGCGATTATATTTAGTCAGTTATCCCACTTTTAGCAGTTTCCAACATATTTTTTGTGTGGGAGGTGGGCGTGGTTATATTCCGATTTCATCCGTTGTCCCACTGTATAGGGAGGTGCGATAAGGACTTGTCCTCAGCGAGTTTGGTTGATGTAGGTGTAATGGCTTGTCAGATATATACATTAAACATATTAAAGGGCGGGGCCATACCCACTTTAAAAAAAAAAATTTAACTGCAAATACCACTTCCTACTACCATTTTTCTGTACCAAATCACAGTATCTTGATTTTTCTAATAGTTAAAGCCATTGGGTGCCAAACTATTATACCTTGTATAAAAATAGAGAGAGTAAAAAAATCATGAAAATCTTTCTGATGCATTTTGAAACGAAGAAAGAGAAATTTCTCTTGCTTTCACTTTCAAATTGCAAACTCACTTTAAACGAAATCTTTTTTTATTTTTAGGTGTATGTATGTAAACGAGACGCTATTGTAGTGCAAAAATCAGATATTCAACATCCGCTGGCACTTCCGTTAACTTCGTCAGCACTAGCTGTTACTAACTGCAATTTCCGCTGGTGAGCAAATGCATTGCATCTGCATATTATAGTCATACTAAGCTCACACAATGCAGTATTCCCAACAGACCGGCCAATATATTGAACCTAGTCTCTACAGACATGTGCTGAATTCCTACCAGGCTGAGATTACCTTTACGATTTTGTTTTGATTGTGGCAGAGTCAATCTGGTGGAAATGCTTTTAGTACACTCCTAATTCTATGTGGTGGTAACACTGATGGTGTTGCATGCAACAGTTAAATTTCTTGCGCCGCATAGTTTTAGTGGTTTACATATACAACTAGGAAATCTATGCACTAGCAATAATATCACACACACACATATCAATCGAAGCTCTAATATTTTTTTTCTTAACCCCTCATTTCTGTAGCCTATTCACTCCCACAACGTATGGCTTCGAATGGACATACCCACCCTCACTCTTTCAGCCACAAGCCAGCTTAGGTGTTTTTATAGCTGAACACTTCACTATCTTTACTTTGAAAATATTTGTTGAAAACTATCACGTAACACAATAAACCATCGATTATAGAGTCCCTCTTTGGGTGTAATAAAAAGTATACGTGGATTCCACACAACGCACCCCTCCGTAGCAAACCAGCAAGGGTAGTGATAGACAGAACTAGTAAGTGGAGCAAGGCATAGGTGAACCCCTGCCTCAATTGTGTTGCTGTTTGCAACCCGCAACAGCATAGTAATTGAATCGAGTTTCACAACGAGCGGTGGACGGATGTTATGCAGGTTATGTTACGTGTTATGTGTTTCCCGCTTACCAAAAGTGAGATTAGCTGGGAGAAGTAGAGAAAAGGAAGTAATAACAATTTAATAGTTATTGCCAAACCGACGGCCTCAAAATAGAAAATTGTCTACCTCTGGCTTATACTTATGGAATTAGAGTTGTTTGGTTCATGAAATATTGAAGTTGATGACAACAAAAATGGCTTTCTCTGAAAAGTAAAAGCTTTCAAACAATATTATTGTTTTAAAATGCTCAACCATCGAAAGTTTGGCTAGCACTAAGTTGTAGTGGTTACATTATGTTATGTTATGTTATGCTATGGTATGTTATGTTATGTTATGTTATACTATATTATGTTATAAAATATTATGCTATGTTATGTTGTGTTATGTAATGCTGTGCTATGTTATGTTATGTTATCTTGTGTTATGTTATGTTATATTATGTTATACTATGTTTTTTATGTTATGTTGTGTTATAATATATAATGTTGCATTACGCATTGTTATATGAACAATGTTAGAGCGCCAAAGCATGCAGACAGGGGATAAATAACATTTAACTAGTCGCAAAAATAAGAGTCTAGAATCGGTTCCGAATTATTCAGAGGCATTTATGTGCGCTAGACTATCACTATTATGTTCGAGTTAAAGTTTTGTGGCTTTAATGGACTATGTAATTATTTTTTTTACTTTTATGAGGGAGAATTAGTTAATCCGAAGAAGATGAATCACAAAGATAGTTTCAAACTTAAGTCAGAGCTTTCGAATCAGTAGTTTATACAGATATTGAAGAGACTTTATTTTAAACCACGTGGAAACATTATACTTGAAGATTTTTTATTCAGTTATTCTGCGGGTACATCGAAAGAATGAAGTGTATGAAGCTACCATATGAATATGAAGAGGACCGTTAATTCCTGTCAAAATGCGACGCTAGCGCCATCTGATGGGATATTTCGTAAATGAAGTCCTTTCCTCAATAGGCATATACCACATATATTCAATATGGGCTATATGAGACCATATTTTTGAAATTTAGCGTCAATTCGGCTTTGGCGCCACATAATTGTATTTTATTATGACTCCAATATTCTAAAGGTGCTAACAGTAAGTTGGCAAAACTCTTTCGAAATTGAATGAAGGCTTAGGAAGCAACAACATATACAACAATGTATACATTCTAAAAGCAATTAAGTTCTAATTTCTCAGAAAGATTCAGAAAACAGAAAAGCGAGAAGGGATCTTTGCAAATCAGACAAATGTCTGGACTTCACTCAGCGAAGCTGCTGCTGGTGATAGTGATAGTGATCCTACTGTTGAAGAGTGAATAACATCTGCAGCTGTTACCAAGATTCGGATTTGTGAATTTTTAGATAAGATTACTCGGTTATCTACATCTAGTAAGCGAAATCCATCTCTTGGAATAAGCTATGAGGTTCTATAGTGGCCACTGCAGATTGATGTGTCACATGTACAACTAGAGCGGCTACTCCGTGTCTGCCCTGCAATTGCAAAGAGTAGGACTCATGCTAAAGAGGGCTGTGAGAAGAAGCGAGAGCGCCAAAACTTGTAGAGCATACCTCATGCTGAGTCTATTCTAATATATCAATATTTTTTTGTAAAGGTGGTCACATGTCCATCTAAACTTCAAGCATCATCACCACTCACAACAACAATTTGGGTTCAGCGCAATTTCACACATGAATTTGTAGATATTTCGCCATTAGTTCAATATGAAATTTTTACGCGAAAATTGCTTCGACAGCTAAAGGTAAGCGATAGTTTGGAAATAGCCTGTGCTCCGAAAGAAATCCGCTTAAGATCTTAGCAAGACAATGAAATTGAGTGAAGCTATTAATGGATGCATGAAGCAAGGAAAGCAAAAAAATGCCTAGAGCTCAACGTGAAATGCACTAGCCAAGCGCCAAGCCAAATGAACGGAATAAATTGAAAATCTTCACACAAACACACACACACGCACAGATAAGCATACATATGCGAATTTCTAGCGTTGGCAGCAACATTTTTAAATTGAAATTTCAACCAGGCAACCGCGAAGGCACACACACTCCGCCATGAGCCATGAGTGAGCTATGCCGCCAACGCTGTGCCCAGCGTTGCACTGTCGCAAGTAAGTTAAACAAAAATATGAAGAAGCATTGCATTTGCAATAACAACAACCGGCATTGCGAGAATAATCAAAAAAATATTAAAACAGCTGCACAAATTGCTGCATTTGAAAGGAAAGTCGACAGCAATAACAACAACGGCAATGAACAACAACAACGACAACGACAACGACAACAACAGCTGCAATAAATTCCAACGATTACAAGTATCAGTTGCCAACCGCTCACTCAGCCAAGAGGACGACTGGCTGGCTGTCCTGTAAGCGCTGATGTAGAGGGGCAGCAGCGGCGGACGGTGCAGGCAGCAGGCGGTAGGCAGCAGGCGGTTGGCTGTAGTACGTTTGCTGAGTTGATGTGGCCAAAAAGCTGGCAAAATATTACACAAAACAGTTTTAGTGCTTTCAAATGCGAATATGTGGTAATCATATGTGTTAGTGTGTGTGTGTGTGTGTGAGTTCGGCGTTTATATTGCTGTCGCATTGCGGTTGTAATTTCAGACTTCAAATTGCATATTGCTCGACGCGTTTCTTCTAGTTTTTGCCTCTTTGCCTCTTCTTCGATCACTTACGCCATTTTGTTGTTATTATTGTTACCACTGCTGCACAGCTGCATATAACAAAATTGCACAGACGCCACAAAGTACAAGTGCAACATGTGCAACATTTGCGCGTGTGTGTGTGTGTATGTATAGATATGGACTAGTGTGAAGGAGCGGATGCTGTTATGGCGCATATAAACTAATAATTTTAAGCATTTCTCTGTCTCGCATTCAACTCGGCATGTGTTTGTGGTATAGAAATCGGAATTGGAAATTTTCTGCTGCGAACATTATTACGACGTCCAGTGGCAGCACTTACTGCATTGTGGTGATATAGAGACGTGTTTATGATTAAAAAAGTATTCGAACCTAAATACATCTTTTCGGGTCGAACACAACTAAGAACTGAGATCAATTACTGATTTTCCATTTTTTGGCACCGGACCACACACTTTTATTGAGATATCTTATAAATTGCCTGATATTTTAGGTGAAAGGTCAGTCGTAGGCACCGAGGTACACATATTCGGCATTTGGGAACTTGAAAAGTTATGATCCGCATTAAACCATTTTTTGCTGATGGTTGATAAACCTCGAAGACGCAATTTGTGTAAGGCTCTTTTCCGATATCTTCATTGGTGTTTGATTTATATGTTGCAAAGTGAAAGAATCAGCTCGAATTTTATATTAAGTTATTTTGTAAGTGGGCATGGTTGTGTTCCGCCTTCAACCATTTTCACACAGAGTTTTCATATAAAGATGTCAAGATTTAGTTCAAATTGGTCGAATAGTTATTGAGGTATGGGATTTCACATGAAAGTGGACAGTGCGACTCCCATTGTCCTATTTTCGTCTCGTAGTCCAGATCAATTAAATATATATGTAACTCTATATCGACCTCTAATAAAATGAGCAACCCGTTGCAAGAATATAAAAATTCCAGCCTTTCATTAACCGGTTTACGAACGGTAAGAAATACAATGTCCCAGATCACAACTGTGGCGTTGTAAGAAAATAATGTTACAAAACAGGGTTCATACTTTTTTCAGGGCTTTTGTACTACATATGCAACCAAACTTTATTTTCCATTAACTAAAGCTCAATTTGGGGCTCAATGTGCCTGTTGATGGCTTAAGTGCGACCGCCGAGGGCTCCAGCGTTTCCCTTTATAACCACCCAACTAAGGCTTAAAAGTTTTATTAAGTATTACGAATTCACATTTATTTGTGTCGCAGTAAGAATTCGCTTGGAATTATGTAGAGAGCGTCGCTGGTCTACATTCTTCTCTTGTGTCTACAATAGTTAACGAGTCAGCAAGAAAAGCGCTTGAACACTTGTTTAGCCTTGAGTCATGGCTCCTAATACCTACTTGGTTTAATTGTTCATTGAAGTCTAAATTTCCGCGCTTCCTCACCTTACCGCTCCGCCCAAGAGGTAAACAACAAGTGCTCCAAACGACGTTTCGAAAGATAAACTCCTTTAATATTATGTACGAGATAAGAAGCTAACGATATCTTAAAGGAAAATATATGTCTTCCAGGCTGTATCCTCACAAGAACTCACTTCACTACTACCTAGGGAAGGAACGAGGTTTGCAAGAACATAATTTAAAATTTACCGGGAAATTATTCTACAACTAGCTATTAGCGATAAAAACTAAGACCAAGAATGTTTCGGGGGGTTGGGTACCATGTAACAAAAATTTACTATCCGAACATCAAGGAGATACGTAGTATATGTGTGGTCTAATGGTGCAAGAAACGCAGTCTTACCGAAAACCTTTCGGCATTGCGGCCTGCGTTGGACAATTTCGTTGGGTCCCCCTAGCATGATGTCTTCTATCACCAAACTTCAATATAAGAAATTATTGATCAGGAAGTCTGGATTGAAAAATTCTTCAACGAAATCATTAGGATGAATTAGTTATATTATGAGTGATAGCAGAGGACGTCGGAGGTCTCCTCTGCATTAAAGAAAGCAAGAGAGCAAAGGCTTAGCGATCCAAAACGTATCGATTTAAAAAAAACTTGTGAAAACAAAAAAAGGGAATCACCAGTGCGAACTCTCAAGATCTCTTCGGTGGGCAATCGATAAAAAACAGGTAGACATTACAGCAACAGCTAACAGATAGGCAACGAACTTCTTTCTGATACAAATGTTAGCTAACTTAGTTCGGACTGATATAATTTTGATTTCGAGTAAATATTTACGATAGAGAGAGATATGATATTTTCTAGTTGCATTAGATTTTAACAACCGGTTTTTATAAGTAGGAATATGCGGAAGAAGGATTCCTTCATGTACATATAAGAACCCAACAAGTCCCGTCCCTAATAAATTTAATAAAAACCATCTCCAAACGAACCCACGATGCCAGAGAATGCTTAAGTAATGCACTCATAGATTTATTCAAAGCATTTTATTTGCCAACTTCCTATGAAATTTGGTAACAGCTGAGCCAAATTGCATGCGCACAACTACATTTACATATCAGTTTGCGCCGACGCACACATACCTACAGCTGGCACTTACAACAGCAAGGAAAGTATGTAAGCTTTTGTTGTTGTTATTATGGTCGTGTTTGCTCATCCGACATGTTGTACTACATATTGGGTTGAGCAATAACAGCAACAGCAACAGCAACAGCAACAGCAACAGCAACAGCAACAGCAACATAAGAGTCACCGGAAAACGGAAATGTATACCCTGCACTAATCAGTGCAGCGCCGCTGATGCCATCCGCCTTCAGTCGTCCCATTTAGGTGCATATAGTGCATGTACTGCCTACAAACAAGCGAATACAAGCGTGTTTTTCAACCCATGGCGAGCGTCAGAACAACAAAAGCTATATTGCCATGGCGTTTGAATGGCATATGGCAGGCGACCAAAAACCGATGTCCAAGCTATTGATGGCGGACTGGTGGTTTAGTGGGCTGGTGGGCTGGTAAAGCGGTCGAGGAGTATTCCTTTCCCAGAACAATTGCGGGGCTGATTGTTTAGCTTGCTATTTGGCAAACAGGCTGGCTGGCTGGATGATATTAATCGGCTGCCAAGTAAGTGGCAGCGAGCAGCGTTATGTTTGTGACGTGTGGCCAAACATGTTTGTCATGCAATACCATAACTTATACACTTCCGGCAGCATCAGGCAGCCTGTCGCATTGCACTGCCTACCGCAATGGCTCATTTTGCAGTTCACTTACAGCAAATATACACGCTAACTTGCATATGACACTACTTGAAGTAGCTTCAATTTCGGATTTTACCGTCGCTTTTGTTGCCACGACCGCAAGTTTTCGTTCCGTGCACATATTGCTGGTTCTTAATAGCTGTGCCGCTTTTAATATCGTCCCATCCCTGCATGCATTTTCGACAGTTTATTGCATCCTTTGGAATTAAGCTTCATCTCGCGCAGTCTGCCTAAAAATTTATTACTGTTCAACATTATGTGCAAGTTTGGTTCAATAAACACTTAGCCTTCAGAACAAAATCGAAAATTTCAGAAAAGTTTCTACTTATTTCTCAACATAGTCCCTTTTAGCTTACTTATACTTGATCCAACTTCTTTAACCGTTATGAAAAAAACAGTTTTCTGAAGGTCTGAAAAGTAGACCTCAGTCGTAGTCTATGAGTTCGTTCATTGTCATGGTGGAAGAACACCTTTTTCATACAAAAATTGTTTACTTCTCTCCAATTCGACATCGAATAGATTCTCGAATTATTCGAAGAAGATCGCATATTGCGAATCCCAGAAAAGTGTCTTCACCGTTTTCATAGCATGTTCACCATATGTGATTCGACTGTGCCTAGGTCTGTAGTGAGTACCAGTGGATTAATTTTTCGTCACGAAATAATGTAGAAACCCCTTTGAATTGAGCTAAAACAGTGTCAAACAGCGCTGTGATAAGGTATTTTTAAGGATAAGGATAAGGATAAGTATTACGCTTGTTGTCCGGAGTGAGCAAACGCGGCACTCATCGCGTTGATGGCTTTCTCATGCCAAATAATTCATGCAGCATATAATCCACGTAATGCTTTGAGATACCTAATATCTTAGCTATCTCGCGCGCCTTAAATCGAGCGGTGCGGATAAAGGCTTATCGGACTGCCCTCGTTAATAAGTGAATACAAAAATCAAAGTTTATGCCCCTAGAGCGTTGTCTTTCGATGACTTGTTTAATTAGGTAATCAAAATAGGTTTCTATTTCAAATGAATAGCCAATAAGGGACAAATATTCCTTCCGGAGGGAAATTAGATATAAGCTACTGCACTTTCTTCCAAAGAAATCGGTTATAAGTCTAGCATTAAGAAGGTGTAGAAAGCAATGTAGGTGTATATTAAGTGAATAATTCAGTTAAGGTTGTTGTGGGATATGAAGTCAATAAATCCCGTATCAGAGACATATAAGCTAAATTTATGGGGGAGACTACACAATAGGTTCAGATAACTTTGTTTAAGGAACCTCAGTAATTACTATGACGATCCAGCCTCGGTTATAAGTTCTTTTCTAATGATATTTCATTTCTTACATTAATCGGCGTAAAGCTACTTCTTATAGGCAAAGCTTGGCCTTTTCCGTGACTTATAACTAATTGGAGTATATTTTCGAATCACAATTAATATTGGCTTAGATTGATTTGATTATTTGTTAACATAGCTGTGTTACTGTTAAATAGATCGCCTCTTTCTTCTTTTCAGCTTTTGTAGATAATGACTTTGGTTTGCTTCCTTTTCTTTAACTTCGGAGTTTCATCGCTTCGAAATTCATTTATACCTTCTGTGGGGCAATGTGATCAGTGTCTATGTATTCGAGATTTCGAACCTTCTCTGTAGCAATTGCCAGACTCACTTCTTAGTGAATAAATGCTGAAAAGTTCGGTGTTTCTACAGTAAATTGGAGAGTACCGTTTAATAAAGTCTAACAAGATAATATCTATGAAATCATATTTCTGGTTAGTTGGTTACAAGTTAATAAATAATTGGTATGCAGTTATTCAGGTGTAGTGGAGTTCATCGTCTTTCTCCCCTTCTATGGATCATGGGCGTCAACGACCTGGTCGAAAAACTTGAGGGACTCAGCTGGGTGATTGCCTATGCAGACGACGTAGTACTCATGTTCAAGGGAAAGTTCTTGAGTCTAGTGCGTGGGCTAACGCAGGGTACTTCAACATCATAATTAATTGGGTGGCTGGAAGTGACTTCGCCATTAACCCAAGTCAACCCTTATTGCTTTTGTTCACTAGCATATGCAAAATCCTGGATGCACTGTTGCCGCGAATGGGTAGCATCCGCCTTCAGCCTACGGATACGGTGAAGTGATTCGGGCTCATCATGCATAGGAAGCTTGAGCAAAGAAGGCATTGATTGCCTTGTATAGTTGCTGAGGAGCTGTTGGCAAAAGGTAGGCCTATAACTTTACAATACCATAGTTTAACCCATTATGTTATGAAATACTTAGAAATTATTACATATGCCAGAAAGTTCAAGAGTGTTCAGCAGACGGCGTTCATCAGTATTTGTGATACACTAAGGACCACAGCATACATGCCACATAATGCCATTCTGCATATAGCACCCATAAACACAACGGAAATGCGTAAGACCTCACAGAAGAGAGACACTTTTAATTCATACCAGATCTTTTGGATTTTGGGAACGAGTTGGAGCTTCGCACTCTTCGTGCGTTCTACCATTGGACGGCTGGGTTTTACGGGAGCTTGGTCAGCGCTGAGCTACCATCAGTTCTTGCTCGGTCGCAAGATCCTTCTAGCCCAAGGTGAAACGCATGATGTTTAGTGAGCTCTTCGCCCTCGGTAAATTTAGCCTTTCTCTAATTTTGGGGGTTCTAACTGGTAATTGCACTACCGATGTCCACAAGGTAAGATTGATAATCTTACCAGATGTCGGTTGTAGGAACTGTTTGAAAAAAGAAGAGGTAGAAACATCTGAACACTTCCTACCTGATTAACCAGACTTTGCGAGATCAAAACTTCAACATCTTGGAGCTCACACTTTCAGACATTCCAGTAAGCTAGTGGGAATAGGAAGAAAACGCCTAAGCACATTTTTAATGGCCTCAATGCGCTTTGTCGACTAAGTTATAAGAACTGCCTTCACAACAGGCTACATATAGTATATATAGTATATAGTGCGATCCCATCTTGAGCATCAGCCATAGTATCTAAACTAACCTAACTTAACCTAGTTATTCAAGTAATGATTTACAATAACTTCCCTTAGTCCCTGAACCTTTAAGTAATGTTGAAAGCATTTTAAATAGTGTATTGTGCCAAGCTTTTCTTTAAAAAATATTGCATATCATCTTTCTTCAAATCAGCAGCCTCTTTCGAACAACTTGTGGTATTCTATAAGAAAAGTTTTGGTATTCGAACTAGTTTAAAGGGTTTGCCTTCCTGCCTTTCGCCTTTGCCGAAAATATTTTTGCCACCATTTTTAGATTATGGAGCGATCGAGGCCTAATCAAGTTACGAGAAGTCGCCAATTCAAATTGTAATATTATTTCATTCCAACGAAAGAGACTTGTGTATTTCCGCAAGGAAATTAAGTAAACATCTATTTCAATGTGTGAGTGGTGAAACAATCTAGATGCAAATGCAGCAAAAATACATATTCATGGCTACTTTGTTATCAAACAGAAGCCGACAACCAAGCATTGGACATGTAGCTGTGTGTGTGTGTGTGTGTGGGTATGAGTAAATAAATGTCAGCGAATCAAATGAATATGTATGTGTAAGTGAACGGAAATAACTGCCAACAAAAGCGTGAACTTCATCACTTTGAAACGGCGAAAGTAATAGCCAAAAGCGAAATTCCAGCGAAAATGGCGCACAACTTCACCGTTACTTACATGTGAGTACTTCTTATTTATATGGATGTATATGTTTATATATTTGTTATGTGTTCGTATGTATGTGAGTACATGAATAGTTGTGGCAATCTTTGCGTAGGACCAAAGCACTTTCGCTACTTAACGATGAAATGTAGTGAATATTTTAATCCGCTTTTATGCACTACACTCACACAAAAGGCCCCACCAACAACAACAATTACCGCGTCGCGCCATTCAGCTGAAATTCGGTTGATTGTGCGCTTTTCTGAGCGAGTCTACGAGGGCGATCCATCAGTACTTGGCCTTACGGTTCGCTGCCACTACGATAGTGCCATTCTCGTAGACAACTACTGTCAAAACTTCAAACGAATCGGACTCCTACTTTGACCACGTTAAAGAGCAATATCGATTTTTGGTTCGATTCTTGTTTTGGACGGAATCAAAGCGCCCTTGGATGCTCAGACCAAGGAACAGTCGAAATAGTTGACTTCACCCAGCAAACTGCTGAAAACTGAAAAAATACTTGCCACCGTTTTCTGGGATTTAGAATCTCTGATCTATATCGGCTACTACAAGAAAGTCAAAACGGTTACGGTGCTCAACTATGCCGAATTTGTGGGCCGATTGGACGTCGAATTAAAGAAGAGCTGACCCCTTTGGCTAAAAAAAAAACAGTGCTGCTTCAACATGACTATGCACCGGCTCACACCTCTGCCGCCGTCCCGGCAAATTTGATTAAGCGAGTTCTTCAAAGTTTTATAAAGTTGGAAAAGTCACTCGGCAGGCAGAAACTTTTGTCGAATGAGGAGATCACCACCGCCACGGAGGCCTACCTATACTTATAGACCTTAAGAAGAGGTATCTTTCAAAATTGGAACATCGCTGACTCAAATGTATTGAGCAAAAGGAAAAGAGAAAAGCAATGTTGAGGAATAAAATGACATTTTTCCAAAATCTTAATTTTTCCTTATTATTTAAAGTAAGTGCTTATTGGATGGCGCTCGTATTTTAGACGTATTTTGAGTGAGGTAGAGAGAGCGAGAAATAGAGCGTGTGCGACTTGCAACACTCAAGCACTTATATGCCACTTCATTTCACAGAAGTTATTTTCGTATACTTTGTTGTTGTTGTTGCTGTCTCTATTGTTATTTCTATGTAGTTTATCTTTCAAGTTGGCTACATTGTGGTGGCGGCATGGTTGCTTCGCTCCTTTCCTTCACAGTCATTGAAAGCTCTGACGGTAGTTGGTTAAATTCAAGCCATGCAGTTCTCTATTCCCTTATGAATGGCATGCAATGTATATATATATATATATATTTATTTGCATTTGTATAGCTATTGATAGATTTATATGTATTATATATGTATATATAACCATATATTTCGTAACTAACTTGTTTATTCCACGAGCTCTACCAAAGGCGCTAACATGTACACATATAAATGTCCGTATACTTGTCAATATACAACTGTTGTTAGCCAGCACTACAGGCGGGCAGTCGATGTAGCCCAGTGGCGCTCAGAAGGATGAAATCATAGTGAGTGATGTATAATGTTGTGCTAATGATGCTTCAATGATTATCCTCTACTTACAACATATGCCAAATATCGACACACACACACACGCACACGCGCACACATACAATTACTCCAGCACATTTATTTTGTACAAAAACAACAACTATGTAGATATTTGCATGTGACTTTGTTGCTGTGTTTGTGGGAAAAATCTGAACTGACTGCTCACAGCAGCCTGGTTGCTATTTAGTTGGCTAATGGAATTGAGCTGGAAATTCATTCGATTCGAAATTGGCTTATATAAATGGTCATGGCAATTGATGTTTGTGGTAACACAGCACGATTATATTTATGAGCAGTGATGTGTGATTTTGGGTAAAAGTTTTGATTTCCGATTTGCTTGCCTCAATGCAATTTATCCCTGTTGAGATTATTATAAATAGCCTGTGCATTTCCCACTTGCATCTTGCATGCTGACAAAATTAATTAACTGACACGAAATTTGGAGAACACTTTTCTGCGAAATATATACCCCGAAGCTTTTGAGGTATGCCTTTCCTTTGCTCCGAGAAGCATATTAAAAGTTTAACAACGTAAAAGTGAAATATCCAGTATTTATCATTTCCGAAAATATGCTCTTAAAATATCGATCGACGAATGCGTAAGCAAGTAGATATGCGTAAAAGCACAAAATTGATGATTTAGAAAAATTTCCGAAAAAAGCCTTCAGCTCTTGAAGGCAGAGTAGTAGAGAGCAAACATGATCTTAGATAATACTTTTACTTACATGCACTCCTTCTAAGAATTTTGAATACGAGAAACCTTCATTGACCTTTATGCTCATCAAAGACGGTCAATAGCGTTCCTCGAAATACTTTTTCGATGTAAGTACGCAAATATTGTTGTTGATAGTCGAATATTTTCTGTTATTCAATCGAGTATTTCCTGAAAAGTACTCAAACAAACACCGTTATTTGAAATAAACACGGCCAAAGCAAGTAAGGAGAGCTAAAAATATTTTCTATCCTTGCAATTTGTATTATCTTCTAGGATAACTAAGAAATCGACCAATTTACTCGACAAACAGTCCACTAGAATAACGAAAGTCATTATATGTGGTATACGAGGTGTGTTCGAAAAGTGACAGAAATTTTCGTTCTTTGAAAAAAAAACTTACTCATTCGTCTAAATTAATGTTACGGCCTTCAAAATAGTCTGCATTCGATATTATGCATTTATGCCAGCGCTTCTTCCAATCGTCGAAACACTTCTCAAACTAGATTTTTCAGTCGATTTTTGGGAAAGCATTTAGCAATTACAGCGATGCGCTTTCAATGTCAGCTAAACTTGTAAATTATAGCTTGTAATTGTATAAATTTGGATTCAGTGTCTATGAAAAACCATAAGAAGAGTCGACAAATATTCTGAACTTTCAGGCAATGATCGAACTATGCTAGCTTTTCGAAAAGACTCCTGAAAAACCGATCAACATCCACGATCTGACCCACTACATTTGGAGTTTTATAACATTTGGCTGGAGTAAAAAAAAATAAACAATTTAGGCAAAACTCGGAAGGATATTCGCGAGTCGTTAGACATTAAACAATCTTAAACTCAACAATCTCTATAAACCTAGACCCAGTTCTCTCTCCAAACGCTACAGATTTTATTCCTGGTAACCACAAAACTTTCACAGCTTTGATAGAAACTTATAATTATTATTTGATGGACCCACTATATGTGGGACTTACATTAAGAAAAACATTAAAGCTAGGCTTAATATATGACTTTCTTAATTTGCATATTAAATATTGTACACAGATATATCGAAAAGCAATATGAGATGAATATACATTCGAGGTAATAAAAGCGGTCTGCAATGAAATTGCATTTTCGACAACTCACCACAACTTAGTTTTACCAGCTGCTGCACTGCACTCCGTAACGGAACATAATGAGAATAAAACCAAATACGCCGCAGTTTGCCGACAAGTTCAAAGAACTATCAAACAAGCAATACAAATACAAATGCTCGCGCAGTGCCCCTGTGGTTCAACCGGCTGTCTGGCACCGAAATCTTATTATGCCGTTATTGACCACCAATTGAGTGTAAGTACGTATACATGTGGAGCTACATTTGCAAATCTCATACTCATAGGTAAACTCTAATACTCCTACGCATATATGCCTAAGTATATATGTATAGATATGTATGGATTTGTATTTCCAGCAATGACTTGCACCTGACGCTGTTGACCGAAAATGTAACTGTAATTCTCATGGGTAACCGTAACGCCGTTTATGTATACATTCCGTTGTTTCTGTTGTTATTGCCTCAGCTGCGTTCGTATAGCTGCGCTGGATGTTGCCCTGAAGGAGCGCAGACAATTAGATTTACCGGCATAAAGTAATTTTGCGGTTGCCATAATCGTAGGCGATCGATTTTGCTACAGAAACTGGACAGGATGTGGCCAGTTATATAAAACAATTGAAATTTTGAACTTTACTGGCTCTATATGCTGAGAGCTATAATTCTATGTTGCACAAAAACTCAAATATATAATTACTATTTGATTGGTATTAAGATTAACGATAGAGGGCGCCATCCGTGGTTTAAAAGTTCTAAAAGTGGGCGTGGCGCTGACCCCTAAAAGACTTAATGTACATATCTCCCAAATTGCTGCAGCTTTATCAATCGAAGTTAGTGAGAACATTTATTTCTAGCATTTCATGCTACAATAGTGAAAATGAATGAAATGGGATTATAACCGCTCCCCTCCCCCATACAAATGTTGAAAACTACTAAAAGTGCGTTAACCCGCTGAAGAAATTTTCGGCATAGCAAGGTAACTAGAAAGAAGTGAACTTTCCGAAGCTTTTGTCTGGAATGCGAAATAGACGAAGAAATGGATTTTACAATAAAGTACTACACTATCTAACAGATAATATAACATATATTGTAGCTGGCCGGAAATCTATAAGCCATTCGAGAGTAGCGCTGACAAAACTAGATGCCTCACCGAACATTTTTTCTTAGTTTGGAAAGTTTCTCAGAATTCAAAAAATAAATATTCTGGATATTTTAATATAATTTTATGAAGTTTTTTAGAGATTTTGTGAAGGATTTACTAGTGTCTCCAAATTCAGATTTCTTCGGATAATTTCTCACAAGATTCAAAGCTTAATTTTCAATGAATTTCAATTTCATTTTATGAAGTTTTCTAGTAATTTTATGGAGGATTTCTTAGTCTGTTAAAATTCACTTTTTTTTTTTAAAAATTTCTCAAAAAAATTAACGCTAAATTTTCCAAACTTTTAATCCAAATAATCCAAATAATTTAAGTTAATTTGATGAATTTTTTTTAGAAATTTTATTGAGGATTTAGGAATATTTTGTTTTAATCAATGGATTTTTGTTAAACTCAGATTTCTTAGCTTAATTTAAAAAAATATAATTTTCCCTTCCCTAACTTGCTGTATGAAATAGCAAATAAGCAAGATTCCCGCTTACTATTTTGAATAAAAAATTTACATGCTATAAAATAAACTAGAAATTTTACCGTTAAATAGGCATTAAAGCAAGTAATGAGTAATATATTAACTTTTATTAAAATATTACTTTTGCCAAAGGATGATTTTATGATTAGTTTTGGATAATATGGAGGCTTATCGTGCGCGTTACTTTTGTCACAACAAAGTACCGAATCGCATGCGCTAATATTGTTGAATTAAATATACACGAAAGCAAGTAATATATTGTATATTTAACGTTATGTGGATACGTAAGCCACGCATAGAGAGCTTTAACCTTCAGCTACACGCTAAACCGACCAGCACTTACAAAATCCACTTGCATATGGTCAAACATAATCAATGAGCTGTTCACTGCAATCCCATCATTCGCATGCGAAAGTGTCCGAAACACATCTTGTACATTTACACAGCCACTGCATGCGCTCCATATACTATGGGTATTAGCGCAATCTCTCGAATAATCACCAAGTATTACAATTATACTTAACACTGCAACAAGGTTACGTATACGCCATGGCATATGCAAGTGAAAACGGTCAAATGCAGTGTGGAATATACAGTAAATATTGCGCATGTATACATAAATTTGTCTATATATGTATATATACATGTGTGTGTGTGTGTGTTGGCAATGCAAGTGCATGAAATCAAGAGGTGAGTTAAATTAATAGCGAAAACAACTTGACGCTAAAGACGAATGCAAACGCAATGCCGCAGCAGATAAGCAAATGTGCAAGCCTGTAGTGCAGAGCTGTAGATGATGCCGTTACTTAGTGTAATGCGCCCATTTAAGCACACAATTAGGTATGTGTGTGTGTCTACGATATGTGTAATCATGAGCATCTACACCAGACTGTTTGGCAAGTGTGCACGACGCCGCGTGCGGCAAGTGGCCAAAATATAGAAATTTTACAAAATGCAATTTGCATTACAGCCACAATATGTACAGAGATGGTTCAATAAATATTTAGCTTGCGAAAGAAAAATGAAAATTAGAGAAAAATGGAGATTTATTTCTCAACATAGTCTACCTTTAGCTCGATGCACTTAATCCAGCCAAGCTTTGACTTCTTTACATCGTTTGAAAAATGTTGCACATTTTCTGCAGATCCTCAAAGTAGCGCTCCGTGGCAGCGATAACCTCCTCATTTGACTAAAATTTTTTTCTGGATATTGACTTTTTCAAATTTTGGGGTGTGGGGCAGCAATTCGTAGCTGAGTTCGACAAATTTGTGGATCACTCTCACCAATTTGCCCTTCTCCAGGTAGTCGATGTAGATCGGACTGCTCCCGTAGGTTTTTGAGTGCTTTTGCGTAGGATTAGCAGGCAAGTGTTGTAGATTTAGCATCGTCATTGTAAGAGAAGGCATTATTTTCCTTACTGTGACAGGCCTTAATGCACACAGCCTACATGTGTTTTGGGTAGAACATATTCACCAAGCAAGGTAGTTGCGACCTCTATGCTGTGATTGGCGTTGGCTAGCACCAAAAGTATAAATTTACTTGCCAAATTGTTGTCTTGCGGTTTTGGCCAACCGGTCGTGTGTGTTCGACGAATTTTGCCCGTAAATAAACGAGTGGCGCATAAATACAACACACATAACAACAACAAAAACAGCAAAACACAAACAAAATAGTACGAGCATAGCAAACGAATTACTCGCCTTTATCTCGGGCAATCAGCTTCCCTCGAACAGCACCCCATCAGTAATGTGTCCGCCAGTTTTACTTCTCATATCGTTTGATTGCCGGCGCCGTCAAGTCGTCAAAGGGCATAGTGGTTAATGTGAAAATCAGTGTGCCGCTTGCCAACTTGCTGTCGGTGGCCCGAAATATCAGCTGTCAGTCGATGTCAGTTTCATTTAGCTCAGTTACCGAAGATGCGCGCAAACAGTTGTTGGTGCTTATATTGCACTACAGTTGAGCAACTCTTCTGTCTATGTGTGTTTCCAGTACAAATGAGCATACAATGCAATTTCGGCAAGCTGAGTGGGTATAGTGGTTGTGTTACCATCGGGAGAGTAGATGAAAAGTCTAGTAAAGTTTAATGAGCAACATGGTGTGCATAAGCTGCTAGCAACAACAACAAGATGCACTTATACTTGCGGGAAATGAACATTTAGCTGTCAATTTTTCTCCTTTCAGACCACCTTCAGACTACTAGTAATAAGAGCCCTGCCAAAATTCCAAAGACACATGTAATTACTAAAAGCAGAGATTGGTATATTTGCAGTGAACGGACTCATCGGAGGAAGATAATTCATGGCTTGCTTCGCTTCAAATTTTCGGCAACTAACTGACTTTTTTACTTATGTCCAGTCTTTCTTTCTGCGTCCCAATCTTAGTCTCGGACCTTAGTCTGCTCATCATCGTGTAAGTATTGAGTAAAGATTTGAGCGTCAATTATGCTGGGTTAAATTCATTCGAGAGGTATTATGAAGCGCTTAAATATGTTAGACCTTAAGACACATGAGTTAATGAGACCAGAATGCAGGTATGAACGGGAAGCATTGCCTAGCGAATAAGTTCCTTCCTTTAGGCTAACATAGTGCAATGGGTTTCCAATAATAATATTATGTTGAAATATGTCGGAAAGTGTTGACAATATATAAACCTACTATGTAGAAAGCTGAAAGTGACATTTATGCAAGTGACTAATCGTAAATATAGGCATGCGAGTCCGTAACTAAATAACAATCGATAGTTTCAAGATCAAGTTCCAAGATGTGTAAATCAAACCAATTTCCATAGTTCCGTCGAAGTTACCTGGATATGATTAGGAAAATTGGTTAAAACACATGCAAAAATGTATCGACCATCAGAGAGAATATGTGGCATTTTCCAATGTAAGCTACGAAATATTAATAGCTTCCCTTGTAATCGTCTAAAACCTTTGTTTGTTGCAGATAACTTTATTTATCCACCCAGCGCCAACTCATTTGATTAAACTATCATCCGATTCAAATATATAGGCGATTCTCAGATGGCTTTTTGAGACTCTGCATTTATGTAAATTGCATTTGTTGCAAAATAGACCTCTACAACCTCTAACGTCAGGAATCTGAAAACAGTGATATGTTGTGTAAAGTATTTCCATTGCGGCCAATAGTCATACGATCGGTTCAACTTTATAAGTCTTGTGCAATTTTATAGCTCTATGGAAAGGATTTTAGAGACACTCTAACCTCCAACCTCAGAAGGATCAGAGAAGGGAATTACATATTCTAAGAGCCATTTGGCGAGGTTAAAATCATTTATCGTTCCGACGACAGTCGGATCTACTAACCGGAATGGACACAGATTTATAATCGGTCAAGGGATGTCGACATTCCTCAAGTTATTTGGGGATTATTTATTGCCGTTGCAACAACTAGTACAATATTAAAATGGTTTTGGACTCTTCAATTTCAAGTATATATAATAAAATTATGATTTTATTAAAATTCTTCAATCATATTTCAGCAATATATTGCTTAGCTTGAGATCATAAGTATCGAACTAAAATATCAGCATTCGCAATTTACACGTCGGAGATTCTACATTAATTGTTTGCAGTCAAATCTTTGCTTTAATCACTGTAATTGCCTTGAAAAGTTTTAATTACAATGAATTATTGTTTGCCCGGCGCATATAAGCAGTTATACATACATATAACTGGTACTCGTACTTATAAATCTCAACTTGTGACTACTTCCCACCATTTCACAGCCAGTGGCCACCACCAACCAACAGCAACAATATTCCACAGCTGCTGCCGTTGCTCACAGTCGCTATTCAATAAACTTTTTCCAGCTTTCAATGAGTATTGAAAAGTTCATATTGTAAATATTTGTTTAAATCGATTTTGCAAAATGTTCATTCAACATACACCAATCCATGCACAAATCCCATATTACAATGGTAGCAACAAACTCTGCTAAGCATAAAAAATGGTGCATTATGTAGCCTAGCATTACCAGTGGCCTGTACACAAAGTTACTCGTGTATATAAGGTGCATTTTTGGAGTTATAGCTTTCCTAGAGGGATGGCTATCAAATCAGATGTCAAAGTTAATACATGTACTTAACATTTGGGTTCAGTGAACTTAGACAAATACATCAATCATCATCAAAAAAATTTTTTTTAAATAATTTAAATTAAATAATACATGTAGTCATATTACGCTTCAGACCATCAATTTATTGTTAAAAACTTTTTATGACCGAGTAATGTCAAGAAATGATCGTGTCTGTTTATCAATTAGCAGGTCATTCGTTTAGACTAAATTTTTTCGCGTCCTTCAAGGCAATCACCTGTGCTTATAAACCAGCTAAGACTGACTAGTTCGCAAACACGGTTGACTTGTTGTTGGAGAGATAAAAGAGTCTATGCTAGAAAAAGTGTTGCAAAATTCGACCAGCAGGATAAAAGTGAGCATACATCCATTTGGTCTAAATAAAAATAAAAGTTATATAACTCAAAAAATCACCTTTTATAAGAGGAAATCACCCAGTAAATGGATACACCGATCATTGCGTATTTTGTAATCGATATTCCTAGCGACAACAAGACCTAACGCAGTTCCTTTTTTTTACCATAAAGAGATTTCCTGAAACCTTGCGAATGTATCACAGGCCCTACCTCATTGCAGATACTGATGATTACTGAAATTACTCAATCTTCCGTTGGCATATACGCGGTATAAACTCAACCAAAAAGACGAAATTAAATATATTGAGTATGTTAAGGAAAAGCTCTCCGGAGGGGCGGAAATCCTTATATTTGGAGTATGAGGGCTAGGTCAAAATCTAGACAAATTTCAATTAAAATAAGGCTGATAGCAGCTGGGGAATTACTACGATTTACGATTTTAACCATTTTTTGCAGCTGGCTACATCAATATCATGTAAAGATTCCCTCTGAATTTCACAAAGATTTTTCACTGTTTGACCGATTTTTTTCGGCATGAAATCAGCCACAGACACTGAGGTTCTCTTGTTTGGTATCTGGGCTCTTGTAAAAGTATTGGGTTGTTCGGAAAGTCATTTCGTTTTTTCCCGCCAGAGGACTTAATTACATTTTTTCGAAACTAACTTCACACTTAAGCCCCATAACCATTATATGTCATGAGAGCTGATATTGCAAGGCTTGTGTGTGAAAAAGTTCTATTAATTCTACCCAGTAGTTTTTGGTTGGTGCCTTTTTAAATATGGAGAGCAATAAGCAGCATTTTCGTCATATTTTACTTTTTAACTTCAGAAAGGTAAAAATGCTGTCCAAGCGAGAAAAAAATTGACGGATGTGTATGGAGAAGGCGTGTTAAAACAGTACGCCAGTGCCAGAACTGGTTTGCAAAATTTCGATCCGGCAATTTTGATGTCGAAGATGCACCACGGTCTGGAAGGCCGGTCGAAGCTGACAAAGATGCGATAAAGGCATTAGTTGATGCAAATCGGCGAATCACCACACGAGAGATCGGTGAGAGGTTAAATTTGTCGAATTCAACTGTTTATGGCCATTTGAAAGGCATGGACTTAACCTCGAAGCTCGATGTGTGGGTGCCCCATGTCCTTACCGAGCGAAATTTGTGTCGTCGTGTTGACGCGTGTGATTCGCTCCTCAAACGTCTAGAAAATGATCCATTTTTGAAGCGGATTATTACTGGGGACGAAAAATGGGTTGTATACAACAATGTTAAACGCAAGAGGTCATGGAGCAGAAAAGATGAACCGGCTCAAAGCGTGTCAAAAGCCAACATTCACCAAAAAAAGGTGATGCTCTCCGTTTGGTGGGATGTCAAAGGAATCGTTTTTTTTGAGCTTTTGCCGGGCAATACAACGATTAATTCAGAAGTCTATTGTCATCAGCTGGACAAATTGAATGATTCACTTAAAGAGAAGAGGCCCGAATTAATCAACAGGAAGGGTGTAGTGTTCCACCAGGATAATGCGAGACCTCACACAAGTTTGGTCACTCGCCAAAAACTTTTACAGCTTGAATGGGACGTACTGCAACATCCACCATATTCTCCAGATCTGGCGCCTTCCGACTACTATTTGTTCCGGTCCCTGCAAAATTTTTTGGATGGCAAAACCTTTACCTCAAATGAAGATGTCAAAAACCACCTGGACGAGTTTTTTGCCAGCAAGGACCAAAACTTTTATGAGAGGGGAATTATGTTACTGCCAGAAAGATGGCAAAAGGTGTTGGACCAGAATGGCCAATATATAATTTAATAAAATATTTATTCATTATACGAAAACTGTCTTTCATGTTCCCCAAAAAAAAACGAAATGACTTTCCGAACAACCCAATACAATCCGCTTCAGAACATATTATGTGATAGGCACTACATCTGATGCGAACTATTTGTGCAAAGTTTATGCGGATATCTTCATCATCAGATTCATATATTGTAAAGTGATAGTATATAGGAGAGTTTAACTAGAGTATCTAGTTTAGTTTAAGCATTTAATTACATGGCAAGTGGGCGTCGTTGTAATCCGACTCCTCATTTTCAAACAAACCTATAAAGATATAATGTTGCGAACCAGATTTGCTTGAAATTGGTCGAGTAATTGTTGAAATATGGGGCTTCATCTAAAAGTGGGCGGTGCTACGCCCTTATCCAACTTTTTGACCGAGTCGTATGTGGAGGCTAACCTCAATTTAAATGAAGTAAAAGCACTTATTGTAGTTAACACGAATGCCAAGTACTTTCTGTTTACTGGGAATGCATAAAAGATTGATTGAAATGGCAGAAGACAGGCGCAGCCAACATGTCTTCAGCAGTGAAGTATATATATACCCAATCAGCTCGCTACTTGAGCTCATTTACTCACAACAACGGGAATTAGCAGTTTTGCATACAACAAACAAGTTTTCAACTTTTCTGCTGGTCGGTATTTGCTTGAAGGATTAACGTAAAGGATAATGCATATAAACATGACACATACATATGTACATATATTTATATGGGTATGCACATGTGTGTGTATGAGTAAGTGGATGAGTATATGGAATGATAACAGATAAAGAGATGAAAACAAACGTTTAACTAATGAATTGCGCACAAGAGCGAGGCAATGAAGCGGACGAAAGATGAAGGCAAATATGGAAACAAACAAATGAGCACAAAAGGAACTAACGGGAAGTGAAAAAGAAAAGGAAAAAAACAAAACACTCTGGACGAAGAACTAATGAAGGCGGGGAAGGAAGGCAGATATTAGCCTCTAGAATCTATGTGCGGTTCAAAGCGGCGAGCGACGAGCGGCGAGCGGCGAGTTATGCCTCATCTAAACAACTAACTTTTCAATCTACTTATTTGCGCATTTTGCTTTGAAAACGCTCTACAACAGCCAAAACATGGGTTGAATGCATAAGTTCATACGCCTCAAAGATTAATCAAATGCGCACACGCACGCACACACACGCACGTACCTATGCTCAAATTGTGTGGCAGATTTTTTCTCCATTCTTCTAGTTTTATTCTGTTGACTGAACTGCAGCTCATTAGAAAATTAACCAAGTTGAAATGCCATTGAGTTGGGAAAACTTAATACGCAGCCCGTTTTAACATTACAAAATTTTTTGTTTTTTTTTTTTTGCAATAGCCGTGCTTATAACTTTGTTAAAGCACTTTCGGCTACAAAGCCTTACTCAGCTCGTAGCCTTAGTACCCTTTGGGCAAATTACGCAATAGGGCTGTGCTCTGAATACATATACATACATACATGCATACATGCATATATATATATATGAGTATGTTAGGCATAATGATCATGATTTTCGTTTTGATGTTTAATTTTACTGTTTTTCTCTGCTCTTATGCTCTTTGGCCTTCAGAATCAGTTGCTTGCCTCTTTGCCTTTGATGGCGTCGCTGAGTGGCAAATGTATGTACGTATTTATGCTTTGAACTTGTGCGCTTGTGTGAGCACTTGTGCTCAAGCATTTAAACGCGCTCAGTCATTGCACTCAATTACTCAATATCCGTTCGGCTCGTACACACGGTTGCATGGTGTGCATGTTTATTGCGGTTCATTAATTACATAATTACTGCATGCTGCGCACAACAAAGTTGCAATTGGATATTTTTCTGTTCACAGGCGCATAGTAAACAAGTTAATGAGTTTTATAAGCAAGAAAAGTCAATTTGAAAACCTTAACCCCTAAATTCCACACACAGTAATCAGATTTACTCTGTTTTGGAGAAAGTGAAGCGTTTTTTAGCAATTTCCAGTTCGAAAATTTATATTTTAGATATTTTATCTCGTATAAAGAACAATACAATATCGCTATCAAGCCGAAGTGGTTTAAGTAAGCTCAAAGTTAAAAAATTTGGAGCATATGACAACAATATGAACATGAAGTTTTTGAAGTGAAAACATTTTTTTTTTTATTGGTATCAAATAGGGGTCATTTGAGAAATTTCTAATGCGAAGGGAAATGTTTTCAATAAGAATGCTATCTAAAATAATAAAAACTAAAATTGTTGAAAAATATATAAAAGTAAAATATCAAAGTATGGTATTATCAAACTACACCTCTCTCTCTTTCTCTCTCTGGAACTGTCAACTTTTATAATGGAAAAAAACGAAAACCAGTAAGAATTGGTCAAAACAAACATGATGAAAAAAACTACTTGTTTGTTTTTTGAATGTTTAAAAGAATGCAGAAATACAGAGAGAAATACGGAGAATACATGAAACGGGTTCCCCAATTATTAAATATCTTCTAATACAAATTTTGTGATTCAACGTTTCTTCTTGAATTCAGTATTTACACGACATGCAGGGAAGTTTCGCTTCTGTAGCGCACACTATAATCAAAAGAGTTAGAACCAAAGCTTGAGAAAGCCCATATTTGTTAAAATGTAAGATAGATGAGTTTCGTCATGCATTTCGAAAACAGGCGCAGACATTGAAAACTGAGTTGAAAAGCATACTTTAAGAAGTGTTGAGAAAATATTAAAAAGGTAAGATGTGACTAAAAGAATGAAAAATAAAACAAAATTTTGTAATGCAAGGGTCAAATTACGATTTATTATATTATTAACAAGTAAGAAAGAGCTAAGTTCGGGTGTAACCGAACATTTTATACTCTCGCTACGTGCAAGGATCAAAAGCGGGGAAATGCTTTTAGATTATTGCTTTAGTTTGCTAGAAATGCTTTATATTAAAAAATGTTGCGGAAGATGTGCGAGAAATATTGATAAAATTAGGTCGGAATATAACAACTAGGATAAAGTGATTTAGAGTCGAAAATGGATGAAGTCGGTCCAAAGTTTTGTTAAACCCCTTATAATGATCTCCTATCGCTCTAATTTGACTTTGGTATATTTATACTTATGATAAGTGGCATATGGTATCCGTACTTATAAATATCCACGAGAGTATTTTTTAATAAAGAGTAATTTCGCAATAAAAATATATGAAATCGGTGCTTACCTTCTCCATACCCATCATATAGAGAATATATTAATTTCATAGCAAATTATCTCATTTGAGAACGTACATACTTTACAAGCAAGTCTTGTGTAGATTAAGATTCCATTTTTTACTTTTTTTCAGATAGCACGAGTTCCAAGAACCACCGTTACCCATCGGGGCCCGTTTGAAGAAGATGATACCGAAGATTGGCACAGTAGTCGCCATTTTATATCAAAAAGCCAAAATACAATTCCTTATGTGCCCGAATACATGCTTAATACAGCCTGATACAGTAAAATCCGATTCCTCTTTGTTTACTCCCACAATAAATTATCACAACTAAACCTTTCTTAGAGCTGTTGAATGACCTAACCCCTTAAATTCATTACGTTCTTCCCACTGCAGCTCAGTGCCTTCACAACAGAACTGAGATAATTCTTGGACTGGTGGAGCGGTTGATTTTAAATCAGTCAATCGCGTGGCGGTGCAACATCCGCAGCTGGAATGCAGCGTCAGCGTAGAAAAACTCATTAAAACACACATACACACGCACACACGCACACACTTTCGAAAGGATAAAGCAAGGAGAAAAACAATAGAAATTTATGTAAATATATTTGTCTCTCTGCACTTGAATTCAGAAATTGTTAATGAAAAAATGCCGGGCACACGAGCACGACTCATCCTACACACACACACACACACACACACACACACATACGCACGTTCTTCATTGCTGTATCGCTGTTATTATAAGTTTTTTCCGGCCTCCGCCACCAAGAATTGGCGCTTGACTGCAGCTGTTAAAGTGTTTGCTTTATGCCGGTAATTAACCCGCTCACTTGCACTCCACCAGCGGCGTATGCCACATACATATTCGTATGGCTCGGCATATGCGCTTGGCGCCGGAGTGTATGCTTGACGGTTCACGAGCTCGCAATTACACGCTCAATGGGAGCGGGGCTTTTATCATTTACGTTATTAAAGTATAATGTATGTGTGTACAGAGCATGGCATATTTCTTCAACCACTTTTTGTTTTGTCAGGATTTGGTTGTTATAATTACTTGGTTAAGAGTTTGTTGCTGTAATTCTTATATGTATGTGGGTGTTGGCATGTTGATTTTTCTCTTTAAAATATCCTTCAACATTTTGATTTTTATTTTGCGAGGAGGTACTCCGAATATGCTACACTGAGTTACAAAATGGTCATAACCCTCCCTTTGATAACAAAGAAAATGCTCATTTCATTGCTTGCAATCCATAAGAAAAGCTAATATAATATTAAAATTTTATGTACACGGCCTGACTGAGCCACTATCCTATACACTCGATCCAATAACGCACAGTTATAGTGTTTACTGATTACCTCGAACCTCGTACCTCGAATTACCTCGAACATGGTAGTCGATCGAAATAATTCCCACAAAACTGCCACAAAATACTGGCTGTAACCTTGCCGACTCACTGTTGCAGTCTCGGTGTGAAGTCAGTAAGTTGGCACTGATATACTCCTAATCGATGCGACAATTTTTATATGGTAGGTACCTTGAAAGCGCTATTTCTATACAGTCTTATTCCGGTTTTTTAATTGGTGCTTAATTTATCTATTTTAAAATAAAAAGGTCCGAAGGATTTTAATATTATATTATACGAGTTGCGGTACATTAATTAAACCCATTAGAGGGAGCGATCACGCCCACTTTTGAAAAATGTTTAAACCACTGATGACGCTCACTTTGAGACCAATAACCTGAGAACAATTGGGTGAAATGTCATGAAACTTTGACATTATTCTAGTTAAGGTTAGTGCCCTAAGGCAAGAATAGTGAATTTTCATATGTGGTGATTTCTCGGTCAAATATTTTAAATATCTTACTTTTGTACTGAAAACAACCCATCTAGTTTTAATATTAAAACAAGTATACATAATTACTTTTTCAATATTTCAATGAAGCTATAAACAGAGTACAGAGAGTATCTTTATACAAAAGAAGAAAGTACAGTCAAGCTCAAGAACATGGGACTAATTTAGTCGAAACAAATGAATTCAATTAAATAGTTCTGCCGTAAAATTAATCGAAGTATAAAGTTTTTAAAGATTGAGCAAAAAGATATTCTTTGTAATGGAATCCATTTTGGCTAAAATAGTTCCGTTATCTTGACGGTCATATAACGGATCTGAAAGCTCTCGTAATCGAAAAATTGTGAAACAACAATTTTATTACTTTTATACTCTCGGAGCATCTAACCGTTGCTTGTAATGCCTAAAACTAATTGTCGTAAACATATTTAGAGTATATATGTATGTATATCCGATCGACTAGGTTTATGAAACGAACTCATTTCTGGGTGTTTGTCAATTGTTTTTGTTGTCGTAGCGACAAAAAATATTGCTCAAATAATTTTGACAGAATCGGACCATTATCACGATAACAGACGCCGAAAAATTAAACAAATTTTTAGCCAGCATGCCAGAATGTAGAAGCGCACGGTTGGTTTCATGATTTCAAAATGTCTGTTTGAAAAGTGGCTCCATTCTCTAATATTTCATGTACATATCTCTTCAACTACTAAAGCCATGTCAACCAAATGTGATAAGAATATTACATTTCAACATTTCTAAATATTGAGTGATAATGAATGGAAGCCAGCCCTTAAGGATAATGCCATTTAATTTTACTACAAAAATTAACTCAATTATGGAATTTAAAATCTCACGAACTACTCAACCGCTTATTTTATTAAGATAACTCACAATTTGACAGACATATTCGGCATAAATTCTACGAAGTGGCTGTTGTAATTCGAGGACCGATTACACTTATTTTCGCCTGACTGACGGCAAACTAAGGTATATCCAGTATTATACGATCATATGTTATGGAAGTTTGACGATCATTATAACGGGTATATAGGGGCTAAGAAAATTAGTGAATCGATTTTGTTAATTTTTGGCAGATGACTACACAAGATGACTTACAAGAAAAGTTGTCAACTTAATTCATTAAGATATCTCAAGATAAGTAGACCTATATTTTCGGTATAAAGTTCGTTGTGAGATTATAAAAAAAGGTATATTTGATCTGTCTCAAGTTAGAAATTAGTTGGTAGGAGAGTAAAATAAAGGCCAATCCTTGTTTTTTGCCGTTGTAACTTATGTATAAAAATTTCGCTATTATATGATGAAATATGCTGTTATAAAAATGAATTTGAAATCGATCATTCATCACAAATAGTTACGTCCAAATCAAAGAAACTCTGTATTCTCGGAACTCTGTATTAATATGAAAGTTGATGTGTGTGTGGATATTAATTTCGGCAGTGAACAAGCTGATATAGACCTTGTGTGGCAAACATGAAAAAATAATGAATGATGAGCACATATTATTAACATTTGACATTGTGAAAATTTTTTCAAAATGGAAATTGCTCCATTGCTCCTAAGCTACCAACAGGTAATCCATAAAGCCATAAGCTGACGAAATGAATTATTTATGCGAATTTCATCAATTATTGGAAAATTCTGATTATGCACAAAACTCTATAATTGATTTTAGCTAGACGCTTCCATCGCATTATTAAATTAAACGCATGAGTTAAGTCCAATGCGCGTATTTAATAAATTATTCACATAACTACATATAGATGTGCTATATTTAATTATGCGTACGCTAGAAATTATTAGTATTTGAATCAATGTCATTTCAGTATTTAACATGAAATTTGCCTTATTTTTTGATGCGCACATTTGCGACCTACTTGTTTTCATAAACCCAAAATGCACCCAAATGCAAATTATTTAATTCCACACAAATTGACAGCTAAATACAAATATTGGTAATTCAATAATTTGTTATCTCTTCTGCCGCAAGTCTTAACTATTTAGCTAAAAATTAATTTCCATTTTTAATAATAAATCTTTTCAGCTTAATTAAAATACCGAAATTTGCGTATGAAGATACAAGAATTACCGTTGAAAAATTACCATTGAAAAAAAATTCGCTTTATTGAAGCTGATTTTGTTTTTTTTTTTGGTTGTGTTCCGCTCATACTACTTAAGCCAACAAGACTTCATTTGGTTTATTATCCTGTCACTTATCCGACTCATTTCTGTTGTGCACTCGTAGTGCTTAGACCAAAGTGGGTTTCCTTTACGGTTATGACTTCCCTAATATTGCGCTCAACGCTTACTACTTAAAACATTTCCGCAGCTAATATTCGCTACTCAGAAGAGTTCTATATTTCACAAGCAATTGCTTACATTTGGTCGTGGTTAGTGAAAATTAAGCGAATTTTTCGTTGATCTTGGCATGCAGTGTATTAACTGGCAGCATCGACGATTGAAAGCTACACTGTACAAAATAGAAAATATCTTTCTTTGCTTAAATAATGAGGTATTACTATTTATATTACGTTACCTTACTTTTAGTGGAATTCTGATATGTCAAAATTTGGCTATTGACAATTTAAGGAGCATAATTTTTAGGCGCCTCAAATCTGCTGAATTCCCTAACTTCCATTTCTGCCAGAAACGAATCTTAGTAATTGGTAATCCATAGCTGAAACTATTCGCTAAAGATTTGAAGGGTTTGAGGTTAGTTATCTCAAACCCACTTTATCTCAAAATTGATGTTTTCGGTTCACCAAGCGTTTACGAGTAGCGAATCGAACAAATTATACCAGTTCTTCAAACCGACTGGTAGGACTTGTGGCTTAACTTGTTGCTCTTCTTGTTTTGGTGAAGGAATGACGCTTTCCACGCCAACAAATATTTTAGTGTCGCTTTATTTTCAAATAGCGTCTACGCCTTACATTTTCTGTAGTCAATAAAAAAACAAAACGTTGCGTTTTCATTATTGATATTAATTTGGCATTCAAGCCATTCGCAATAGTAAAACTGGTCTAAAACGTGTTAACCAAAACAGAGGCCTTGAAGATAGCTTATAACACTTTAATGATATCCATGGCATATCCATATGATTTAATGGTATCCACATATCCTCTTGCACCGGATTCAATTCCCTAACTTTGCTGTTTTTTATACAATTTTTTATACAAGAGAGCAGAATCTAAAAATAGCTAGCAGAGTAGTGGGGAATAGAAGACAGCTAGCTCAACCATATAATTCTAATTTGTAACCCAAAAGTATTTATACTATTTCAAGGGGGAAGATATATCAGTTCAGCTAGTGGATCCGTAATGAACAGAGAATCATGGAGGGAAGATTCCTGAAATGCGATAAGGAGAGCTGCCTTTGTAATATGAAAAAAGCAAGTGAAGAAAATTGCTCTAGATATTTAGAACTCACATCAATTTTCTGCTGTGAATATCTTATTTATTGAAGTATATCAAAGCCATAATTTACTTTATGATTGCACTGAAAAGCCGTAGTATTTTGTAAAAATAGTTCCCTTTAAATATTCACGCATGGTTTATAGGGGTAAAGAATTACATAGAGGTACAGCTGTCAAAGTAAACACCTGGAAAAAACATTGCCAATTATTCCCACAATTTTGAATTCTCCTCATCAACATTAATAGTTCAAATGCTAAATAGTTTCACCAGGACGGTGCAGTCATTCATATTACAAATGAAACTGTGATCTTTTTGCGACCAAGTTTTGGTTCCCAAATCATAACAAGGAATTGACCTGTGTATTGACCAACGTTGGACCATGTTTTGTGTCAACGTCAAATTGATAGTTTATTTACTTACTGTAACTGACCAGATTGAGGTCAATCAGTTATTGGAGAGCAAGGAATACCTGCGGTTGATAAAGTGGTGCAGAATTTTACAGACTGGTTGGTATTAATAAGACCGTTACGTTGGTCATATTCTGTTCTAACGCTAAATGTCATTACAATTCATTTTTTGATCAAACCGGGTCTATTGATTTGCTATGGAAAGCTATACAATTCAGGACCAGAGGAATCCCTTCGAGAAAAAAATGAGAAAAGATATCCCTTCACTTCAAATAATTCCACATTATTTCCCAGTGTAACAACAAATATTTTGTCAACACTCGACATGCATAATTTCATTATTTTTTTGCACGCCACAACTTGACTGCCCAACTGCACGCGTAAAGATAAGAAACGAAGTTCATTTTGAAATTGACACGAACACCAACACACACCAATGGATACGGACATATAAATTTTAAGTGCAAGAACCTTCACAATCAGCAGACTAGAAACTACAGCGACCTTAAGTGTGCGCAAACCGACAAACATTTGGACGCGCATCCGCTGTTGACGACCAACACGTCCTGACAATTAGGCAATTCCATGGCAAACAACCGAAATGAATGCGAAATGTCAACTCAGCAACAAATCGCTTTGACGTTGCGCTGAGCTGGGCCGGAGAAAACTGCTATTACCTTCAAATGTACCCTCAGTCATCATTTGCTGCGCTGCTCGTAACCAAATTGCCGCGACGGCTATTATGGGGGGTGAGCGGCGAGGGAGCATAGCCATGACCAGCAGCAAATATTTTATATTGGCTTAGAAATTTATGAGCAACACACTCACGAGTATATTGGCGCTCCGCGTGCGCGTTGAAAGTGTGCAGGAATGTTGATGGCGCGCAACACTAGCACACACACACCCACGCGCGCACACATACTTGTTAGCTAATTGAGCGCAATTAACAGCAAGCATTGCCGCGCTTTGCGTACATTTGCATTTTTTCGCGCAAATATAAAAATGTTGGACCAGCATTCTGTCAGCTCATATATTTTCCCATAGCGAGCATCCACACATACACACACACACACGCGCACGCACGCGTATTTGTACGTGTGTCGTTGCGTATTAATTTTATTTCAGCGTTTTTAATTTTTTTGCCTTTTTTTTTTGAAAGTTTTTCCAGCCGCTTTGTTGGCTTTAATGAGTTTTGAAATTAAAAGTGAATAATTGCGCGGCGCATACGCCATTTCGGCCTTATTCGGCTGCTTATTTATTGTGGCCGCGTATGAAAACGCGCGGGTGCGCCAGATATTTGTATCTTTTTCTTCTTTTTCGCTACACTTTCTGCTGTGCTCAGCAAACACTTTCGAAGATCGTCGCTGTACCGCCCGCGAGTTAGCTTGGCGAATGCCTAACGGTGTTTGCAGTGGCAACTCTGCCGCCATTTCGCCACTATTTGCGTACTTAATGCGCGTTTAATCGGATTTGCGCGCATAATTATTACCGTTACTTTTTTATTTACTTCATTTTCTGCTTTGAACGCCGCTAGTTCAAAGTACTAGGCGTTTTTTACAACTTTTTACTGGTGCTGATTATTTAATTTCATTTTTAACGTGAGAGCATTGCCATTACTGCGTTTTGCTCACTTTGCATTTTATTTGCATTTGCTTTGCCTTCGCAGCATTTTCTTGCAAAAGCTATAATTAATTTCTTCAATGGTATTTCTCACCCCTCAAACAAATTTTTTTACACGAAAAGGTCACTAAGCTGTAAATTTATTTACTTTCGCGTATTTTCAAACGGATATTAATTTTTCAATTAGCAACTTGCACTTTTTTTGACAAATCCTTTGAAAAATTAAGGTTAGAACTTCACACACAAGCTAATAAAAAGTTAATAAGTCGAGATTGAGTGCGCAGTTGTATGTGGCTTATCTATTGACGTATGTACAGGGTGATCTAAAAATTCAAAAAAAAAAAAAAACTAATATACTCTGTTGCAACATGTTGCAAGAGTGTAAAAGACCAAAAAAGTCAATTCGGGGTAAAAGTATTATTGCGTATCGATTGAGAAACGTTTCGATTTCATTAACTGACTCGGCAATAAGACAACTCTTTAAAAAAATTTTACAAAATTTTGGGTTTTAGATCATAAACGCCTTAGACAGTAATGGCTTTTAAGGTTACGAATCTCTAATTCCGTAAAGGAATCACATGAAATGTTGTCAACTCCTCAACTCAATACCTGCTCTGAATTGGCTAATGCATATCGCTAAGGCCTCCAAAAAATTAGCATTATACCCTCTGTAGCACTCGTCGTTAACCGAAATTAAAATATATATCCAAAGCCGGAGCAAAATGAGCACTTTCTGAGAATAAATTACACATACTAAAATCAGAATTCGCTTAAGTGATAATTTCACCTAAATCATTTATCACCCTAGCATTACTTTAGGTTTACGGCCGAAAGGGACTAGATCAGGAGAATATGTTAACCATTTGATATAATGCCTCTGGATATACCACGTGTAATAATAAAAAAAAATTTGGCAAATTTAGGTTATCATGAAAACTGAGGCCAAAATGACACTTAATTGCCATCAATAGTTATCAGGATAATTATTCAGATAACGTTTGCCAACTATAAGTCAATAGTCTGGCTCAATTGGCAATATTGACACAGCAATAAAATTGTGGAGAAAATAGCTATTACTTGTGGAAATACCCAATATTATAAATGGCGGCAATATAATAATTTAGCTACTACATCCGACAGAGCTCTATTACTAGTAACTAGCCGAAGGGATCATTCAGAGGGCATACCATTTGCATAAATCAAAAAGTATTTGAAATTATATTCAATCTTTTAACGCAGCAACGGAACATTCTATTATGGGGATATCATCAGGAAAGCTTACACCCGCCATAAGACCACTTATATAGCCCGCAAGTTAAAAATACTACTTTCCAAAATCAGGAAGAAAAGATACTAAAGCCCTATTTGAACTGGGTCCAAACCGAACCTGCTGATAGCTTTCAATATAGAAAATAGAATAGTGTCCATACCATCCATTTCCATAAAAAGAGAAATTTTTTTTTTTATTTCGATCAAAAACGTTCGAATGTTCGCCTTGTAAAGATAAGTACTAGTTGAAATAAGTCACACAAAGAATACTAATCTTAAAATCACTTCTAATATTACAAATATATTGATTACCACCTCCAGAACTTCTATCTAACCAATGCTATAGTCGTCGTACTGCATAAATTAGGCTAGCAATATCGATTGTGCAGTGCATATAGTTTTCCACTACAAAATTTCCAACTGAGACGGGAATATAGACAAGTTACTACAATACCTTCCGCACAATTTATCCAAAGAAATAAATTGTTCGGTAACCAAAGCCAAATGATTGCGGTTATAATTCCCAAGAGGATCTTAATGAAACCACACACTGAAATAGATAGATAGATAAATAAATTATTTGATATTGATGTGATTTGAATTGACTAAAACCCTATGCTGACATAATTTTTCGATAAGTCTTTCAAATAGTTACAATTACAAATAGTCATAAAATAGACGTTGGAGAAGTAAGTAAAGTCTTTAAAAGAAATACAAATAAAAATCTCACCAAGTCACCTTATTTGTCAGACTTGGCTCTGAGTGACCCTTCCCGAAACTAATATCATTTCTCTAGTTGAGATGAGGGCAGAAAAACTTTCTTTTTTTTTTTGAGGAATTAAATGCCGTGAGGCAGAAGTTTGTCTTTAAAACTGCTTTTAACTCATGCGAAATTCTTTATCGAACTTTTTCAGATATATTAGTAGAATCGATCGGTTGTGCCAGCAACATGAAAGCTGAAGCGTCTTGATTTTTTGTTTCGGTGTAATCGGTGGTTTTAAACAAAAAACAGTTATCCATTCGTTCAAGGAGTTAGGTCAATCGAGAGCCCTGAAAAACGACCTAATTTGACAATTTATTCTGGGTGTGAGGTAAAAGGAATCGAATTTCTCTCTATCAGACTTTATTAAGAATATATTCGAGCGTATAAAATATATATATGATTTCTTTTTTATATGAAATGGCGACTACATTTTCGGAATTACAAGAGGCCTTTCTTCAAGCGAGCATCGACGGGCAACAATGATTCCAGAAACTCGTGCTATCTGGAACAAAGTGAAAAACGAGGTCCTAATCTACATAAGACCTGCTAGTAAAATATGCAGATTCTAAGTTTTACATAATTGGTTCGCAAAATGGCGAAATTGTAGAAAAGAGGTTAAATTTTTCACCAAAAAATGAGGAGAAAATTTATTGTACAAAAAGATGAAATAATAGAATAAATAAAAAATAATAAAAAATTAACAAAATAATAAGAAATGGGTCGTGCGAAGATTACCAGATAACGTTACTCTAAAACTACAGTTAAATTTTCAAATATATACGTGGAATAGTCTCTGACCATCATTCTCCCCCGATTTGAAAAAAGAATTTTCGAGAAAAATGTGTTGAATATTGGACCCAAATAGACAGAGAAAGCCTTATTTTCTTACAATTCTAGCAATGCAATAATGTTTTTAGGACCCTAAAGCGTACCTTAAGCTAAATAGTTTCTCATATTTTTGGAAAATTCTAGACTTGCTTAACCCCTTTAAAAATGTAACCAAACAAATTGGTAAACTGAAGTCAAAAAAAGTTTAGAGTGAAAGAAATGTTGAGAAGAGTTGCCACCTATTTGAAAAAAATTAATAAAAAGTATAAGAAATTACAACAGTATGAGAGTAGACAGACGTTTGAAAGTTTATATTTAAGGAAATTTCTTTGAAGAGTTGCCAATTGTTTATAAATTTTTAATTAATTGAATTAATGAATAAATGAAATATTACAATATAGTCATACTAATTCTTTGAAAACTAATAATTTGGTAAAATATTTTCAGAATTACAAGATTTTTAACAAGTGTTACCATATATATTTTTCGTTCATACTCATATGCCCAAGCACACACAGCAGTTCGCAGAAGTTCGCACCAGTTGGTAGGCGATATTATCGCTTAAATGCATATTAGTATATAAATATGTATGTGTATTTTGGCGCAATATGGCAACCATATTAACATATGCACATATGCACATCCGGTCATTCATCACTCATTCAAATTGGCTGTAAATTTATATGACAATTGTATAACACACCTACTGGACAGGCATGCATTATGAACGGCCGACTATAAACAGCCGACAGCCAACAGGCAATGGCAGTAACGAGTGCAAGCGTGAGCAACAATGGCAACGAACAAAAGCCGTTGCAGCAAACAACTGAAAGCCAAATTACGCACACACGCCGCAAGTGGCAACTTTATATATGCAGGTGTGTGTGAGTATCTGTGTGTGTGTGTGTGTGTGTGTGTGTGGAATATTGCAACCTGTGTGGTTGGCAGTTAAGTTAATGTATGTGGAATTTTGTTATGGTTCAATTGGTTTAATTTCCGCACAACAAACGCTTACAACTCAACGTGTGGAGAGTACTAATTGTCTAGCGGGTGGCCTGTTGGCTATAATTCATTGCTTGGATATTGTAAACGTGCATGCATGCATTGGCGGATGGATTGCATAAGACGATATCCGCTCTTGCACCTACCAGCTGTCGACATACTACGCACACACATACGCAGAAGTACCGGTTTCTGTGAGTGTTTGCTGGCAACTCTGCATTAATTTTCGTTGCAATTGCAACAATAGCAACAACAAACACCTAGATTATATCCTTCATCAACATCACACAGCTCACAGCGCTCACACTAATATTGCGCTACAATGCAAAAACAACAAATCAATGTATAATAAAATCTCAAACAACAACAGCAATCGGTGTTATAACAACAAATATAGGTATATAGTGCTTGTAAGTCCATGTATTTAATCAAATCATAATTTGCACACGTTCATAAATTCATCAAATGCAAATGTCTGATGTTAATGTCCATGTATGTGTGAGGCAGTGACAAAGTGAATAAATGTTTATGTAAGGTTGGCAGCTGCATAGCTGATTGCTGTGTCTGTTACCAATGACATACCAAATTAGGAAATATGTGAAACATAAACATTTCTGCATGTGTGTGTGTAGATATGTATGCAAATGTAATTGCATTACTGTTACGGCATAATAATATTTTGACGCTTGCAAGTTTATAGTTGACTTAACAGAGCTCTTGCTCCGATTTATGGTATTACATAGCAGCTAATAAAGAGAAGGATCCACGAAAGCAGTTAAAAATATTTATAAAGAATACTTGTCGGCAGCCCAGGAGACCCTTTGCGCACACTCCTAACTTTTACAGCTGTGGTTACAGCTCTGGTAGAGATATCGAGTTACCAAATAACGCAGCTCTGGCATAATTCTACTTCCTCAACTTATAAGCACATTTGGTGGACTTCAAAATTTCCATCTCCGTCGAAGTTTTCCTATCGAAAAGTTATTCTCTGCACGCCCAGCATAACTGCTCTGGCAAATGCCACTTTTTCTTGTGGTCCAACCATATTTAAAGAGATCGCAAAAGAGAACGACCGCCTTTACTTCATAGCTTAAACCGGTCAAAACCGTTTCAAAGTTACTGCTCCATGGAACGTATACATTCAGAAACTCACTCGAAACCACGTGACTTCTAACTCCTAAATTTGAAGACGATTTTTCCAATACCGGTAATATAGTAAAATATCGACTCTATTTTTGGACGGGTAGATTCGGTTCGGCACAACTGAGCCAGCTTTGCGCTACCTGTACTCTTACTATTTTTATATACTCTATTACATATATCAATGTGATGTTAAGTTCACTTAAGTTATCAGACAAAAGTAAATTTTTCTTTCCTAAAAACAACTGATCTCTACAAATTGTTTAAAAACATACGATGGCCCAGGGTCTGGACATTCTTCGATATTCCCATGTGCCCTTTTAATTCTGCGCGATACCAACATCTGCTATAATATTACCAAAATTTGTCACTGTGCATTAGGAGTATACTGTGAGAGCGAGATGGCATGAAAGACATGTTTCTAGATACTTACTATGTTATTATAATTTATTTTTGAATGAACAAAATACATACTACCTAGAATATTGCGGTCGTTCTCGATTATATATATTATATATTTTAATTATAGACATATAGATATATATATCAAATTCATATAAATAAGTAGCTTACATTCTTGACCTGTTGTAACCTTCCATTTGGATGTATAACCCGCCATTCAGTAGCGAACTGAAGCCAAAAAGTAATGTAAGCCTTTAAATGTTTCCTTAATGATACCCATTTTTCTTTACGATTTTTTTCTCACTTTGTTTCCTCAATTCGCGCAGCAAAATAATGGTGAAAACATGATTAATGATGCCTGATTTTCGTCTAATTACCAAACATCAGAAAGTGAACGGACGGAACGAAGGGTGCCAAGGCTGGCAAAATTTCTACCAATAAAAGAAAATACTATCAAACAAAGGGACAGATACTCAATGAAACATTCAAGCAGCGGAAATGTTGAATGGCGGAAGTAAAAAAAAAGGAAAAGAAGCAATAAAGAAAAGGACGTTACGTGGAAATATTTATATTTGAGTAAAAGAAGGATGCGAAAAGGTAGAGGAAGGCGTCAAATTAACAGGAAGTTGAAATAAAGTGAAAGCGTAAGGGCATACAAACAAAAAATATTAATGCTCACAAGAATCCTTTGTATACTAATTTTTTACTCTAAATAGTGTTTCAGATTTGGGAAGTGTAATATAATATATTTTTTGACTAATGTATGCCATCGCAATGAACCAATCAATTCTTTTTATTAATATGCAGCATTAAATCTATTGAAGAAAACTTTTAGTTAAATTTTGTTTAAATTGAAAAAAGGCCTGCTTGTTGTTTGGTTGGTGGAAACTCTAGTCAACCAGTCGATTTTAATTTGCAGTCAGAGAGAAATAACACGCGCAGGCTCCGAAAAATTCTACGAAATCATTTATTCACCCAATGTCCATATATATATATATATATGACTATTCCAAAGTAGATCTATATAGTAGTGTAAAAGGACTCAGCGTCAGTCCGACTAACATTAAAATCGCTGTCTAATATCTCAGCATTGTTATATTAATCTAAAAGAGACAATCGGTAAACACATTGAACCACATGGGGAAAACTGCATTTGTTTCCATCCCGTTCTCATGGCTGTCGGGACTACGTAACCAGAACGAACCCGGACTTTTATCAGGCCAAGGAATGTCAAATAGCCAGCATTTCTTAAAATTATGTGAGGAATATTTTCTGCCACCACAACAACCACATTAATCAAAATTAATTTGTTGGGACCAGTTTTCTCAATATTAATATTCGATAATTAGAGTTACATAGATCAAAAAAATATAACCCACGATTTCCTAGGTAAATTTAGTAGATTTTCCAGTGATTCTAAAGTACTTTATGAAATTTTTTTTATCTGTGAAAAATACTATCGAAGCTAACCACAAGATATTTGTTATCAAAAACTTAATGAAACTACTTAATGGGTTAATCGAGTATCGGATAGAATCAAGAAATCTAAAATCTTCTAAATAAGGTACAATTAGGATTCCAAGCTACAATTAGGATTCGGATTGGTCAGCTCATAAAACTTTAAGCTTGCTTTTCTCGAAGCAGAATTTGAGTCGGGCGATGATGATACCGTCTCCACGAATCCAATTGAAAATTTAACCAAAGCTTCGCAGTAATATTTTGTAGTAAATTAATTGCGACTTTTTATTATTACTACAAATTTTTTTTTACAATTTACTGTTTAGTTAGCAAATCTTATCTAGATTAAGATACTGCTTTTAAGTTTGTTTCAGATAACCCTCAGTTTACCGTCTTGACAAAGGTGATTCCGAAGACTAGCCGAGTAGCCGTCATTTTGCATTAAAAATTCAGTATAAAATTTTGCTAAAAGATGAAAATTCGATTCCGTTTTCATTATTCGAAGAATAAAATGTCAAAGTTAGACCTTCTTTGTTTGAGGGCTCCAGACTGGCTTAACAGCTCAAATATATTTTTTTAAAAGTCAAAAACAGCAATTATTAATATTTATTTTACAAACATAAGTTTATTTTATTTCTGTTTAGGTGAATTTTTTTTTATTTAAGCCTCTATATATATACGTAAAAATAACTGTGATTCCACTTACGGCACTACCAGCGAACCCATTTATTTTCTTTACGCTGTCAAATTTGTTTAAAATTCGCTAATGGCGTCAACGAGTGTGCCTCAGTGGCTGATAACGCGGTGGAAAAGCAAATGTTCTGGAATGAGAGACCAACAAAACCGTATCAAAAAATTTTAAAAAGCTATTCAGTTTATTTTTGGCACAGAATCACCTGTCCAAACTGTTTTACCTGACCAACAGAAAATAAAACGCCAGAACTTTAAGCGGAACTCAAACAGAAGTGGAAACAAAAATATTAACAGCAACCAAAACACCAAAAAAGGCAATCATCGAAAGAGTGACGTAAATAAATAAGTTATCGAAGCGTAAAACTTAAAATGAATGCAACAGGAGACCACAAAAATTGCACCTCGATAAATTTCAACAAAAATGAGGCTTATAAGTAAGGCAACGCAGCAATGGGGTTTTTAAAAACCAAAGAAAAATCTTGACGACAGACAAACAAAAGTGAACCAAATAATAACATTAAGAAACAACAACAACAAACTACAGAAATAGATAGTTGACTTCAAATATAGTACAAAATTAAATAACTTTTTATGTAATTTATCAAAAGTATACTGTGCCAGGCATAACGCCTAGTTTGGCTTCCCTTTCTGCTTATAGAACAAATTTCCTCTTTCGTCTCATTTTATTCGCGCGCATGAAAGCTCGCGCCTTTGCCCCTACGTCTATAATCGGCTGCATAAAAGCTCCCGTTGTTGTTCCATTTACTCGACTTCTTTCATTATTAGCATTATCATAAATCAATTACTGTCGCTGTTGCCACTCACAAATTCTCGAGCCTTTTGTCCACTTTCACCAACTTCTGCATTTTTTGTTTCACTTCCAGTTAGCGGTGACTGGCGGCGCCCTTCAACTAAGCACTTTTTATGTGGCAGCTTCGAGCTCATGCTCTTATTTGAGCATAAAATTGTTGTTGGTGTTCTTTGACATTCATGTTAGGCGCTTCCTTCCGCTACCAACGTTACGGTTCGCACTTTGTTTGCTTTTCGCAAATTTATTTACACATCCTCGGCCCAAAGTAACGAAATATGTACTGGTTTGATGTGAGGTGGAAAAGTAATGATAATTTTATGGTTTGAGCTGATAGCAAAGCTAAAACGAGAGTTTTTATTTTTTTAAATGTTTTTTAAAGTTTAGAATTTTCTGTTATAGCTAACATCATAAAATAGCTAAGATCATCTTTTCAGAAATATATTTAAATATTGTCAGCGAAATACCCAGAGAAGTGGTAATAATCCTTGCTAAGAGAGCACAAACAGAGGCCATCGCTTGTTCTGCACCTTTGATCAAAATTTTCTTTTGGAGGATTTTTACTTTTGCATAAAAAAAGTAATTCGAATGATCGAGGTCTAGAGAAGAGCTTAAAATATATATTTAATAGTTAACATACGTTTGCATATTGACACAAAATGTTTTAATTTTGATGGCGACCTGTATTTACTTAATTTCGGAGCTAATTTTATGACAAAATGTAAAGAAAACGAACTGGAAATTTTAATTTTTAAAAAAGTTCAATGAACGCAATTGCATTTTATAAAGCAAAGAAATATTAACAATTTCATTAACTCCGAAAATACGTGTAATACACTAATACTCTCCTCCTCCTCTCAGCAGTCTCCCTGTTAAATACAGTTCGCTTTAATTAAAGTTTTGTTGGTTTAGAGTTAATACAACTATAAGAAGCTTTAAAAATAAAAGTGGAAGTAATGTGTTGAATATGTTTGCATGTATCTGGCATAAGCTCTTAAAATTGCCGAGTATGTAGGATGTAGAAATTTGCGTCAATTCGTGGCTTGCATATGGAAAAACTTAAGGTGTTCAGTCAAAATGGCGCTCTTTTGATTCAGTAGTATTAATATAAAGTATAAATAAGTTTATATATATATAAAAATTTAATAACTTATATAAAGTATATTTAAGTATAAACTCATAATGCAGCAAGAATTGTGAAAATGTTTACTAGCGATAAAATAACGAGTGCGCTATTCGCTACTCAAGAATTAGTTAGCGTTTGAAGTGATTGAGTGGAGAGAGTGGGCGAGTTAGTTTCAGAGTAATAGCCTAACCTAACTCAACCATTCTGAGAAGCAGGGTGAGTGTTGTTACAAACTTATTTTTTAAACTAAGCATATGTTTCTATATATGTATATAGTTGTACTTGTAATAGTATTTGTTTTGATTTGAATTTAAATGTGCGAATTTATGTTTCTAGAGACAAAAGACCAGAGCAATGGCTACACGAAAATTTCGAAGTTCAGTTTCATGTATGCCGCGAGCAATAATCAGATAGCACCACATTTTGCAAATATGCTTTTCATAATTAGCACATATTTTTAAAACCGCAATACTTCTTTCTATTTGTGTAGTCTTGGGCAAATCTCTTCGCAGTTTTTGGGCCCGTTAATAACTCCTTGGTTTTCTGGTCTTTGATTCACTGAAATTAATAGCGTCCGATTGATACTTATGCTTTGGATTGACATAGCGGTGTGTCCACTTTCATCGCAAGTATCCTGGCTTCAATAAAATAATAATGCTGAGGTTTATAATTTTTTTTTAAATATATTAAAATTTTGAATTTTCTTAGATTCAAAGCATTTCCAGATTGTAATTGACTTTCGTCGAGCGGCCTAAGGTGTCCATTAAGCACCACCACGTATGTAATAATTTTAGAAAAAGTAGCAATCCACATGCCAAACTTTTAAAGAGATAGATAAATGTAATATTTCAAAAACACAACTTTTCACATTTCACTTACCAATATATTTTTGTATATATATACATGTGCATATATTTTAACAATCAACAGTAAATTAATAGCCCGTTGCATTTTGTAATGAGTATTGCAACATTTATTTACATAACCGACCAGGTGTACGATTTATTACTTAATGAAATTTATAAAATTTCATTTTAATTGCTACATTAATTAAAATTTTAAATTACATAAAATCCAACACTTACCGCTACAAGTAAACTATTCATGTCTTGTAAATGTGTGTGCGCCCATAGCTTTATTTGAATTTATTCGCTGAGTAGTTGAAAATTCACAAATATGCATTAATGCCATTTTAATTACATTTTTCTTGTAATTTATGGGCAACACATGAATGATGAATGGATATTGACTTATGGGGGTGAGCATTTCGCTTACACAACACTGGTGTCTACTTCACCTGCTTTATAGTATATGTGTGGAAAAGTGGGCGATTGCATGAACGCGAGCAGATAAAGTGAAAATATTGTGATACTAAGCAGTTGACAGTTTGATTCGACAAATTGCCTGTCAAGCAGCGCGCTCAAACAGATTTTCACGCTCATGCAACTTAACACTTACCGCTCATAAATTGCGCTACTGCATCGTAAGCACATATTTACATACATATATATTTATGTACATAACCATTATTATAGGCAAATGTGGCAGATTAAGCTGGCTTAAAGTTTATTAATTGATACTACAAAAAATATGGGTCTTATGACACTTATAGCGGTTATATACCGATTCGGTTAAAAATGCAGGAGGGTTTTGCAAGGTAAACAAATCTATGCATATTAAAAGTTTTAGAACAGACGCCATTGAAATCCTCTTACAAGTGCAATTCGACAGTAAGATATTGGTTTAAATCTCGATTTACTTTCCAGCTTATTTACTTATTGGTCCTATAGCATATAAATGTTTAATGTTTTTAACTGATTCGCAGTATCATATCCATTCAATGAAGTTCTCAAACAGTTGAACGGTTTCTGGCGCATTTTCCACGAATGTCTTACAAAAGTGAATATCGAGATCTAACAACATCGAGACAAGAATTGAAATCAAAGAGCCTTCTAAGACTTTGTCTTCTCTGTAGAGTTCTCCGTTAAACAAAATACCGTTTCGGGTAGTTTTTTTTTTTTTTGTAAAAAATTAAATATTTTTGAATCAAATAAACACTAAATGGACTCACGTCCCTGGTTTAAAAAGTATTTCTAGGTCGAATTGTATAGCAATGCTGGCTGACTCGAAATACTTTCGTTCTGTTCGAAGTAGAATAGTAGTTGCACCATTCTGTCAGCTCATACAGCTTCTGTCACCAGCTGTTGTATATTCGTGTCCACATTAATGTCAAATGTATATTTATGTTACATTTAATATTTAAGTTTATTTTACCGTTGCATGTCTCATTTGTAATCTCTCTTAAGTTCTTAAATTGTTACTAATCGTATTAATGGCATACATACATATGTTTCCAATTACAGTTTCATACTTGTTTGTACGATTGTCCCTTCGCATAAAGCGGTAGGCCCAAACTGCAATTGTTATCTAAATTTATCTATGTAATTTTTATTTGTAAGCTGCAGTGTGTTGTTCCCCTCTTCTGTGGTTATGCTGATTACCTGATAAATCTAAATTCTTTGTGCATATAAACCAGTGCAGCTCATTTTGAGCTCTGTCATCGATCAGCCAGGAAAGTTGAAGGACACACTGCGTTAAGTAATAGTCATTGAAATTTCTATATAATTTAATAATCGAATTGTATTTTAGAAATAAACCATCAAACCATCAAATGAGTTAAATTCGCCCACTTAATCGGTGACAAAGGCTACGGTAAGGGCCGCTCTTTTGGTACCTGTTTAAAAATATAGAGACGCAGGTCTAATCGCATAGCACTACTGGCTGATTAAAAACAATTGTTACTTATTTCAATGTAAATTGTACAATTCTGTCTGGTCTCTAACAATAGGCCATGCTAAGTAAAAAAAAAAATAGTTTTCCGAAATAACGCTTCATTTTGAAATTTCCAGGGTATGATGATGTATAATGCAGTTTGTAATACATTTTCTCTCCTTAGCTAATAGTGAAGTTCAAAAATCTATTAGAATCCTCGAAGTTCTCAGGAGTATGAAAATTAATATTTTCTAAATCGAACAAATTAATTTTGGATGTGTGTTGTTTTTTTTTTTTTTGTAGTTGCAACGGTGGAAAACATTCCTCGTAGAATTTTTAGAAATGCAACCGAGTTTATAGTATAAAATCCAGATCCGTTTCTGTTACGTAGACCCCGCTGTCCTGGTTTTTGTATATCACTGTGCTCTGGCAATTACAAGAGATTAGTTTTTCTTTGATTTTTCACTTTTCTTTAATTTTAAGTTCTGTTGTGTATGGGACTGGAATCGCTGAACTTTTCGCTGATAGTCACGCATTAAAATAATATTGTTTGAGTTAGCCCGCTTATTATTATCGTTATGCTATCAGAGCTACACATATTTCCAACTAGTCAACTTAATACAACACACACCGTAACAATATTTTAAACAGGATAAAGTGCTAAAAAGTAGCAATTATATGTAGTCAGCAGTTTCCCTTTCATAGAATGCGCGGCTTTGGATACTATTTCTCTATTAAAAGCATGCCGTCCGTAAATTATTTATTGTCGCTCATTTTCAAGCTTGAAAGCATGCATTTGTTTTTGTGGTTTTAAATGGCATTTTAAATTGCTTTTGTAAGCGTATTTGCATTCAATTTGCTTTCGGTTAGAGTTTAGCAGGTCAATTGGTTATACATTTCATGCGAATACCACTTTCATCTAACAATTACATGCCAATACATCACATAGATACATGCGCTATTCTATTATACACAAACTGCAAATGAACACTACAAATCACTGAGTGAAACCATAAACGCGAATTGCCACTAACCCACCGACGTGTGGCTTAGATGCTGATCAATTGACTGCCTAACCATGGGCACAATTGAGTGATTGATTAAAATTCTCCATTAATGGTTGATGGGAGGCAGAATATTGATTAATTTACTTAAACACACTACTGCACTATTATTTCTGAAATTAATGAGCGATAATGCGACCAATGATGTGTGGATTTCTAATTTGAATTCCGTTTGGTAATAATAGCATGCCATTACTAATGTCTATTTGTTACATATGGAATAGCCATGTTGTTGTTGTTGTAATTTTTGTAGAAACAGAAAATATTCTTCACATAATTTTTAGGTCTGCTCCCGAGTTGACAGTCCCTGGTCCATTAAAAATCGGGATCCATTCCGGTTACGTATACTCGAGTGTCGTGAGATCGATTGAATTATCCAGTGGTGGCATTAAATAGACAAATTTGCGTTGAGAGTTGAGAATCGGTTCCTATGCGATTAAATCTCTGTCTAAAAGTACATAATGCTAATAGGATTTTCGAGATTTGCGCCAAAATCGCTTCAATTCGAGAATTCGCTTTCCTTCTTATACTCAATGTTTTCATAGTTCTTATAATTCTGAGAATGTGTCAAACAAAGCTTAGTAGATATTCAGGCTTTGGTACATATAGCATTTAAATGGAGTTTATTTAGCATATTTTCAACATTGTTAATTAATATTATCTGTACTAAAGAATTTGGTCTTCTTAAAAAATAGGGAATAATTTGTATTAAAATGATTTTTTAACCCAGCTCGGAAAACTACCATATAGTTCTTAACTTGAACTAAAATATAATTCCACAATTTTTAGAGATTGATTATGGTTCTCAACTTAAGAACTATGTATTTATTTATGAAGCAAAAAAAGCTTAAGATTTTTCCGATATTTATCCAGAAACTTCAGTATTTAATATTTCCGCGTCTATTCCTTTGAGCTTATGGCAGCGCGAACTATTTGATTTCAGTGTATTGAAGACGATGTCTTCTCTATGGCGGGGCAACTGCATTTTCTTTGGTTACTTAGATGTTTCAAGATTTTTACTTATTTCAGCCCTTTGAGAAGTTTACTTTATTTTACTTTACTTTAGCATTATTTAACTCAATGAACTTGAAGTAAATTTTTAAAGTAGAAATTTGGTTTTCCTAGAACCAACTTTAGGTTGGGATTGCTCCAAAATTTCCGATTTTTCAGATATTTTCACATGCTTCAGTGTGATTGAAATAATATTTAATATTTATCACCACAACTTAGGTTATTTGGTAATGCAAAGAGACCTTCAAAAACTCAAGAACATTTTTCCTGCTAATTTTAGTCGCCTTTCAGAAATGTTCATACTATCTATGTATATAAAAAAAGTACTACTCGGTTGACGTGTTCGGTTAAGTGGTTAGGCCAATGTAAAGCCCTAAAAAAACTAACTTTAACAATTTCTTCTGGAAGGAAGAAAAAAACATAGAATTTATTTATTTCAGGCTTCATTAAGCATGTATTTGAGTTTATGAAAAATTTTTTGATACAAATGGCGGCATCAGGGCCAATCTTTGGAAACATTTTTTCAAGAGGGCCTCTCATGACTATTCTAGGCACTCTAGCCAACGAAAACAAAGTAAAACCCTTAATCCTAAACTATATTAGACTTGTTAGTAAAGTATAAAAGACCTTGTGGCGATTTCTAAAGGATTCGATTAAATTTCATAATTTGAATAACTCTCTATTAACTTACATTTATCTTTGAAATTATGATAAAATAGTAAGGATCCTGATATATGATATATATATATTTGCACTTCTAGGGTGAATTTGACCATGTATCATTTTCCCAGTGTTAAAATTCATAAAAATACGAAACTTTAAAACAAGTACGCTTTTTATAGTCTTGTCGAAGAGTTATTGACTTTTCTCCGCTAACTACTAATTTATTCAAAGCCAAATATATCTTCACAAACTTCACTACTTAGACTTAAACACAGCTTGAATACATATGTGCATTAGCAAATAGGGGTGAACTATCGTTTATGCAAGAGCTGTTAGTCAAGCCATTTTGTTTGAAAAGTGGCCGCAAAGCAGCTTTGCTTTAAGTTTTACCACAAAAAAAAAAAACAACAATGTGGAAATTGTGCCAAGAAAAGTGTTGTGGGCCCACACCAACAAATTGCATAATAACGCCAGCCGAGGCAACTGTCTCCGCCACGGCACGCGAGCGCACTGCAGTCTCTCAATTCTTCCATAATTTTGGACCAATAATGAAAACTGAAACTGGAAATTTATTTTTAATCGGTTTAAAATACCCGCACACTTGGACAGTCGACGCCGCCGCCAGCACCACTGACAGCGACACAGCGCGCTCATAATAACAACTACATATGCAAGTGCCCACTTGAGCGCTGGCATCTTGCGTTGCAAACTCACTTACAAACTATACAAGGCGCTGCCGCCGCCAAAGCAGTTCCTAAGGTTGCCACAAAAGAGTGCTAGCAACTACGCTGTTAAAAGTTTTCAGCCGTTCTGGCGGTCTGCAGTCACGAAATAAGTAGGGTTTGAAAATTTCCTTGGCAATATGGGTATCTAGCGTTGTTGTTGCGCAAAAATTTGCAGCTTCGAGCCACCGAAAATTTCGCCTTCATTTAGGTTTTTAATTCATCTACGAAATGAGGGAAAATTAAGACAACGCTTGGGGGCTATAAGCGAGCGATTACTCTAGCAGAGTGCGAAAGGAAGATTAGGAGGAAGTGTGAGAGAGTGGTGTGCGCGTGTCGTGGGGGGTTATGGATGCAGTTGGTCTACAAAGTATGCGCGTTGGCAAACACAAAATGAGGGGCAGAAATTTTTCAGCGCGTTAGCGTTCAGCAAAGTTAAACTATTCATAGCGAAAGTTGTGTCGGCGGTCGCGTTGGTCGAATGCTAGGCAACGCCTTTTTCTTCGTCGTCTTTGCAGTTTCTCTGGTTCTTTGTACTGTAAAACTCATTCGGCCGGATTGCAAGGATATCGTTGCTGACTTGATGTTGCATGTGTAGAAAACTTATGGCATATTTGTCTTGCAGTGTGTGGGTGTGTGTGTGTGTGTGTGTACGTTGCTACATATATTATGTACAAGACATATAGCTGTGTGGGTGTGCGTGTGCTAGTTGTTTACATTGCACTTTACTGTGCTAGCAGCTGCAATGAAAATCCGATCAGCTACTCAAAAAAGTTTTCTCATTACAAAATCGCTTACGCTGTCGCTTTCGAGCCACTGAGGCTATCTGCTATTGGTTGAAACAGAATTAATTTTTTTTGCTGCTTTTTGATATTGCTTGTCTAGTAGAAAACGTTTTATATTCGGAAAAGTGGCACAACTAATTAATTTGAAGTGTAGTGAATAGCTTTCTTAAGGACTTTCTAATTGAGAATTTTTTGCTTTTGATTTATTAATTTAGCGAGCGCGGGCAATTTTTGTTTCACTACTTGAGACTTCAAGTTACCGCATTGTGTTATTTATTATACCAAGTATTGTGTTGGCCATGCGCTCCCAAAAGTATACTCTTTTATAAAGCAGTGCCCCTTGTAGTTCTGCGATGATCTAATAAACTTTCGTTGAATCACGATGTCATACTTATATAGAAGTTGAGACCGTAAGAATTATAAAGAAATATCGTCTAATCGACCAACTTCAAACTGAGCCAGAGGCTTTCACTTGAGAAAAACCTCTTCTAGATTTATACAAAGAGAAAATGGCTAAATGCTAATGCGATTAGGGTTTCTTCTAAAATTATATTAACCCAGTTCATACAACCTTATATAACATGAAAGCCTTAATTCAATTTATTAGAACTTGTGGTGATGTAAAGACATGCTCCATCACTTCCAGAAAACGTCACTTCCGTAAAATTAGATTTCTTAAGCTGTCTGCATCTCATTATATTATGCTTTGACTCTGACTAAAGCGATGTTAGTAAAGTGGAACTCTTTTGGCGGCAGGAAGCATTTTTTGGAAGGATGGTAGAGCTATTAGAAGTGTTTCACTTATCATTATATGCCCTTAGTTTTTTCCCATACGGGATCACTAACAGATAATAACTTCATAAGCAAATGAAATTGTAAAGCCTTTAGGGATCGTCTAAATTCGCCGAGGGGCTTTCTAATGGAAAGAAAAGTCCATATAGAGCGGTCTAGCTTGGTGATCTCTATAAATTTATTTATGGATTCTGATCTCCTAAGTTCTATGGGGTACTTTTTAAATAAAAATAAAGTCTATGAGCGGTCTATCTTGACGGTACCTATTAATGTATATATGAGTTCTATTTATGGACTTAGGACTCATCTTAATTTTTTATGCCATAAGAGATTCGTGGATTTTTCTAACTTGTCGCTACATAATTATATAATAAATTATAAACAAATCAGGCGGTAAGAGGGATCACCGCATTTTAATTTTCTGGAAAAATCCTGACTAATGTATACACAAATAATCAATGAAGACGATGTCGAAAAACAGCGAGCACAAATAAGCTATTGTTTTACCAACAGCAAATGACATGCATACATATGTACACCCCCAACATAAGTATATCTACATATTTGTTTCTCATTGCTGCCAGCAAAAGCTCAACATGCTCAAAATCTGTGTTGAGCACCAAAATACGCCGCCGGCAGTGCAAAGTGACTCGTATATCCGCTGCCGGTAAGCCACTTCCTGTTGCTTAAGAAGAAAAGAAAAATATCCTAAGACGATAAGAACACACACACACACCCACACACACTTATATATATATTTAAACATATGTACATGTTGCTGTCAGGTTGCAGCAATGCGTGGGTGAGCAACCGCGAGTGAATCTTATTTATTAATATTACTTACATCCTGACTGCAAGAAGCTCTTAAGCATTTAGTACTGCGGAAAAAATTAGTTTTGCATGATGCGCTGTGTAGCTTCAAGCGAAAAATTATGTACATACATATTTATACGTTTACTCACCGCGCCAGCTATCAGAGATCAGAGCAACTAATCCAATGAAAAATCACTGCGAGGGAAGCCGGTGTCAACTGCGTGCATGGATGAGGCAGTTACATGTGTGCGTTTGTGCTTTTGTGTTGATGGCAAAAGTAACGGCAGCAAGTATTTGATTAGGAAGCTTTGCAAATGCGACGAAAATTGTTTCAATATACTACACGCACGCTTTTGAGGGTACACTTACACTCTTACTAACAGAGCGATTGATTGAGGTGTACTAGTGGGGTTGTATTTGCAATCAGCTCCGCTAACAGCTTCTGACATATGTAGCACATATTTACATACGCATACACACCGTTACTCGGTACACTTGCAAATAAATAAATACATAAGCTTAGATAATTCTTTTTCAATTTCAACCAAGCTGACATAACCCACCACACTTTATCCCCAACACATCCGCATACATACATACATACATATATGCCATCCATCCCTAATAGTCTTCGCTCTAATGCGCTGTGTTGAAGCCGGCGAAATACAAATTGCTCGCTGTGAACACAAATTGACAGGTGATGAATTCCCGCTTCATAGCCGTGTGTAGTCGCAGCATGTTCGATATGAAAATATGGGTGGCAGTGCGAGTTCGATGCGTTCACACACAGTTGACTGGCGCCGTTAATGCGTACGCCACCAACAAACATGAAATTGCGGTATTTAAACTTTGCAGCCATATAAAATTCTATAAAATGTGTATGTGAAAAATCAGTTGTTAAGCAGCCTCATAAATTCAGATTGCCTGTATACATGTATGTGTGTGCGTGTGTGCGTAATGCGTACGTTGGTATATACATACTTCGCTCCAATAGTCAGGTATCTGTGAATTAAGCTTGCCAGATACAGAGGAATTACAGCACAAATTACATGACATGAATTAAGCCTTATGTGTTGCACAGTGTAACATAATCGCGGCAACTTCGCAGTTCGCAGAAGATATGACTACCGAGATATTTCAATCTAACTCTACCGAAAGCTGAACAGTAGAAGAGGTTGAGTGGAGGGAAGGAAGTGTTAATTTTTCCATCTCACCTTTCTACATTTCATTTTCCCTTGCAATTCGGCAATTTGCGTCCGACAAGATTTTTAGCCTGATCGGGTGTATGCCGCTTGGACAGTGTCAGAGTTAGAACTCCTACAATTGGAACCAGATTATACTTGCTAAGAGCAAGAGATGGTACCGTTTAACATTCAGATAAACTTTTGGTATCTAAAGCTACTACTGACATAATTCATGAACTTGTAGGATAACGAAAGTTTGCTGATGGAGGGTAGAATGCGAAGGTCACAAGCTCGCACCTAGGTTAATCGAAAAGCGCTTGCCTCGAACCAAATGCATTGGACCATTACTTCTCTAAGGTAATCTGGTGTTCGTAACCAGAACAGGAGCCGATATTTAGCCGTTCAAAATTACTAACTCGGCAGCATTTTCAAAATTTTTTTCAAAAGAGTTTTTCTTTCGTCACAACAACAACAAAATCATTGCCTTTCTTTCGCTCTGAGACTACTGTACATTTGGTGGTGAATTGAATGAAATTGAATGAAATTAAATCTGTAAATTGAGTATTAACGTACTCAACTAACCCGTTTTTTGAGGCTGAAATCACAGCTTTTTGGTGGACATTTTAAGAACGCAAACTTATAGTACTATGTTGAAACCGTAAACCAGCACAGAAAAATTGCAAGCATGAGAGTTATAAGTGTTTCATTCTGTTTTCATAGTTTTTTCCAGAAGCAGATGCTCCCGGGTTGTCGTATCCATATCAGAAGAGGCTACATCTATGTTGTACAGATACCTATTGATTTTACATTGAGCTGTGTATAGTGCTAGGAGTAACCCAATTTAATACCCGAGGGGGTTTATAAAGTGTTTAAACCTTTCAAGGTTATATCCTCCTAACAACAGTTTAACCTGGTGTAGGTCAGAAGCTTGTTGCCAGTACCTCTCTCTTTGCGCTCTATCCTCATTGCAGAATAACTCCTCTCTCTCTCTCTATGTTAGCGGGTCGCACTGTGGAGAAGTGTTCTAGTCCTAGCGTCAGCTAATCTAACTCCTGGTTAATTTGAATTATTTTTTTCAATGAACTATCTGCCTAAAATAATTAATATAGGACCAATCCATTGTTAAACGTCTCAACGATTTGATTAGTTTATAATTTATGTACGAAACTCCTCAACTACTCCATTACTCCACTCCACTGTTTAGCGATATTCATATTTATTTCTTGCGAATCTTCTCACAGCCTCAACGAGGGTCCCAGCTGAAAGTGTGCGTTAATGATTGCCAAGCATGCGACAGAAGTCCTGCAGCAGCATAAACACCGTTACATATATACATAGCGTAGTATATCCAATGATACATATATATATATATATATTTGTGTGTATGTGTGAGCATACGGTTAAAAGACACACTAACCAACCGTGCATGTAAGCGCCTGCACCAACACTATTGCCAAACACCAAGAGAAAATTAGACTGAGGCAATGTGACAGGCAGCAGGCAACAGGCGACTGACACCAACTACCTATCCGCTGGCATAACATAGAAAATACATACGTACACACACAACGACGAGAGATAAGGCTTACAGCAGTTAAAACCGACACGTGGCATGAGTAAAGTGACTATGCTAATAACAGCAACAACAACAACAACGACAATGATAGCAACAGCAACAGCAACAGCTAAAGTGTTAATATTTTTATGCCTAACCTAGGTTAAGTCGCATTTTACACTTCGGATTGGCACTCAGTGAGGCAATGGTTGGGCCATCAAAGCAACTGAGGGCGAGCGGAGCGAAAATGGTAATAACGGAAAATGGAGAGATGGAGATATACATACATACAAACATACATATAAAATGGCTGCCGGGCTGCGCTGACAGTTACATGGCATTTTGTATATGTGTGTGTATGGATTTGTGTTAAGGGGTTAGGCCAGTCTGAGATTAAAAAAAAAATGGCAAGCTATTTGTTTGATTTAAGCTACGCTTCAGGGTCCTAAAAACATTATTCAATTGATAGAATGGGGAAACAATTTTTTCTTTGGGTCAAACTTTAAGCTTGAAACATCAATATTTCAAAGCGGGTGAGTTTGATATTCGGAGACTATGGCATGTAATCACTTGAAATTTTATTATAGTTTCAAAGAAATATTAAAAGAAAATTACCTTTTTTTACAAGTCCAATTTTTTCCCAAGAATGGAGGGAAAGTCAAAAGACATACATGGTTTACTAGGAAGTATGTCTATGTAGATTAAGATGCCGTTTCTTATTTTGTTGCAGATTACGCGAGTTCCTAAAATAACCGTCTACCATTGAGGCTTTCTTGGAAAAGGTGATTCCGAAGATTGTTCCAGTAATCGCCATTTTGTGTTTTTAAACACTCAAATATGAGCTTAATAAGGCCAGAGATAAAGAAATTCGATTCGTATTTCCTTACTTCCACAAATTTTTATTTTTATTTTTTTCAAAATTAGACCATTTTAGACCTGTGTACTGGCCTAACCCCAAAAGCGGTATGTACATATGTATAAACATAGCCAAGGCACTTCACAGGTGTATGCGGATATTAATATGTTGGGCAGCAAAAATCAGGCAAGCGGTAAAAGATATTTAAGTACAGTTGCTGTCGGCGTTGCTGCTGTCATAGTCGCCTAACGAAGGCACCGAAAATTGCTTTTCTAGTTAATTAATAGTTGATCAATAATTTACGGCATAGTTATAGGCTTTTTAATGAAAGAGGTTATGAAAATTGCGTTTGCGACATACAACAATCCCTTTGCCTTAGGTGCTGGCAGCGTCGTTGTGTGACGTCCGAGCGTCGGGCTTTTAGAGGCGCCCTTTAGCTATCGCAGGCGAGCGTGAAATTGTAAAATTTTGTGAAAGCTTACAGTGTGCTGTTTAAGTATGGCAGCTAATGTGAGCAAAAAACAAAAACATTGAAAATATAATGTTAACAAAAACAACAACAACAAAGCGAAAAGTGTTTAAGAGACATACACATATACAAACATATGTGTATCTGCAAGAGGAGGCAACCTTACATGTAAAATATAATATTTTGTTAATTTTGTTGTTTTCGTTGCAATATTTCCCATTTAATATTAACTGTGTAATAAGTAGTTTATAGCGCTGCAGTTTGAGGAAATTGAAAATTTTGCGATTTTACGCCGCATTGCGACACAAAATATTCCCATTTTCAATTTGCCTAAATTGCCAGGCAGCCAGCCAACCAACCAACCAGCCAACCAACCAACCAACTAACCCACCCACGAACTAAACTAAGCAGTTTGCTAATTTGTACTTTCACCTGCGGTTATGCAATGTATTAACCTGTTGTATGTAAGTATGTGGCACATCTCCGTTGGGTTGAACTTAATTAACATCACAATTTGCCGAATATTAATTTAGCAGCAAATTACAAATTAATTGGTGAATTGCAGTAGCGAAGAAAACTCTTGTGGCATACACACACACACTCACATATATACACACCTATATTTTGCCGGAAAGTATGCAGCTCAGGCAGCTATGGTGCTCTATATTAGCGTAGCAATTATGCTACAACATTCTTGAATTTGTTATTAATGAATTGAAAACATTTTTAATTTTTTTTTTTTTTTTTTTAAGATTTAAAATTGAAAATATTGAAACATCATCCATAAATTATAATTGCAAAGTTAAATAATCTCGGAAGTTTCCTTTGGGAAATATTATGAAACTATATAAACTAAGCACTCCTTATCTTATTCTAAGTGCCTAGGCGCTTATCACTTATCATTTATTGTCCAAGAAACCTGATCAGAAGTATATGAAGTATGTAATTCTGCGCAGAAGTTCTTGCAGATAATCTCCTGGGTATCCCCGCTCAACAGGTCCATCCTAAAGCCATAAAAGGTCTCACTTCATATGAGTACTTCTGGAGAGAACAGAAATAATGTTGTTGGTAATTATCAGTCCTTAAAGCTTAGTTGATTTGGTAACGCAAATACGAAATCATGTTTTTATGAAAACTCTATATATATATACATATAGTATCATGTCATTTTACTTTGACTGTAATTGCATCTGTGTCTGTATTCGGCATATTTTTACTTAATGCTTTTTATTAGTCAAATATTCAAAATCATTCAAAATCAATTTTTATTATTAAAATTGTCTAAGTAAAAATAATTTGTTGAATATTCTGAAAACCCTCTTTAGGGACTTTCAAAAAATAGCCAAACTCGTAGACCTCAACTCACCAGAGTAACTGAATACAAATAGTTTCGATATCAGTTGATGGGTAACTGCTCAGCTCCATTTAGTAGCACACATATTTTCTAAACCGCGTTAATTCGTATATGTCCTTTTTACCGTTTCATATGCTTGAATTTTCCTCTCGAATGGCTTGTGGATAAATTACGTTCCAAGGCGGTAACAGGAAATGCAAAGTATATGGCGAGTCATAATCATTTTATATATTTTTGAGTACCCTCTAAGGGTTAGTTTAATGTTGTCTTCGAAAACCGTTTCAATTTACTCCCAATACCACCATTAGACCCACGTTATGTATGGATCGGAAAGTTCGATATATAATTATTTGATTCATTTCGTCAATTAGAAATTGATTGGTACCGACCTATTGGTACCTATAGGTGATACCTATTTGGTACCGACGCGGAAGGAAAAGGTTAGAATAATGGATAAGTTGGACCCAGCATATTGCTGATTTTGCTTCTGGAAGCACAATTAACTTAAACTACAGCTTCTTGACTTGTTCAAAAGATATCCTATATTCTTCATAGGGGTTACCCAACCTCTTTTCGCAAACCTCTTAATAAGGTTAGATCAGCTTTTGTATCAAGACGAAGTAGTGAAGTGAATGGTGTTAATTGGCTCTACAATTGCAAAAACGATTTAATAAATCAGTAAATCGCATTTTTTTTTTTTGTTTGTACAAATTTTTGTGGTCCAAGCTTTTGAGTTTATTTAACGAAATAATTGAGTTATTTCACTTTTTTATAGACTATTTATCACAACTATTAAATTCAACTTTTCTAATACCCACACAGCAATGTACTTTGCTTATAACTGTTCACTTCACCTAACGGCTGTTAATATGATATAAAACTAATCGAGATAGATATATTGTTAGAATATTAAAATAATAAACAAATCAATTGATAGATTGGCACAGGAAACAATTTGTTTCGGGATTTCATTCAGAGTGAGAGAGACTTCAGAGAGAGTTCAGAGAGACTTATAAATCGGGTGTTAACCGTGCCCATCCTCATATATCGATTCACGACATCAACGAAATACTCGAAGTTGGATAATTCTTATGTGAAAATGAAAACGAAAAAATTCGAACCGGTTCATTAATTTTCAAGACCCCTTATATCGAATACGGGAACTTACTGCAGTTGGCTTAGTATCGAATATATTACATAACATGTTCCAAAGAAATTAAGTTGGTACATTTTACTAATAGAGGAGATGTTTAGAACCAAAAAACGTTAAAATCGTTTTATATTCTCCTTTATCCCAAATTTCTCTTATACAAAATATAATTATTTTTGTCCCTCCAGTTGACTATATATCAAGTAAAATGTTCAATTTATAAGATATCTTAGTTAAATTGAGTGGAAATATTTTTTTCAACATACTTTAGTTTAATGTTAAAAAGAGACGAAATCGGCTTGAACTTTCTCCTCACCACCATATTGGAAATATTAATAGAAAATTGATTAATTGTTGATTAGAATTTTACACAATATAACAAAATTTTCAAGAGTCTGTATGTTTTCACTCGCCCCTGATTTAGATTACAAGAGTATTTAACGTTCGGCTACAACCGATCTTCGCTCTTCCTTATTTATTTTAATTTCAATTTGATAAACATGCGAAAGTTGTAACCACAAGCACATACCTTTGCTTGCTTTTTTGAGATTGTAAAAAATAACTGGGATTTCACACCTCTTTAGCAGCGATTTGATGAAATGTTTTTATGAATTTATAATTTATATACATATGTACTACACTATTAGTACTGTAATACAATTTTTTCGACATTTCGCATTACATGGTGTTAAATGACTTAACTTTTGTAAATTCATGTTGAACATGAATGCATTCCACGTTTTACACATTTACATAATTGTTTTTGTTCTCATTGTTAGTATTTTGTTTTGCGCTGACTTTCCGTCCGACTGCCTGTCTGATACTGGCATCTGTAATGCATATCATCCCTGACTTTTGCGGATGGTTTCGCTGTCATTTGCGGTTATTCACCCTATTTTTTCGCGTGTAAATTATGCTTTTTTGTTTTATTCATTCAACATAAAATAAGCAAAAAACCATTTTTTATAAATATTTGATGACCATAGTAAATCAACGAATGAAATACAATTAATTTTTGCGCTCGCGAAACTAAAATATGGATTTTCATATGAAATTTTAAAGCTCTCTATTGAGCATGTAATGTCTTTAATTCGAATTTAGAATTTATTTAATTGTAAATTATACAGTTATTTTCATTTTATAGAGCATTTAGGGATCTCCGATTACGTTGCTTTTCGTTTGCGGGGCATATGAAGTGACTTGTTTGTTTCCACTTCCAGCTCAACAGATTGATCAATAGCACAATTTTTGTTTTTTGTTTCTTATAAATACTTAGAGGAAAGCTTTTTATGCTGTTATAATGATTTAATTACTTTGAATTTATTATAGAGACAGTCGAGACCCGATTATAGAATTGTTACCGAATACTTCCAAGTTTCTTCAGCACTATCATCGATCAAATAACAAATAACAACTCTTTATTCAATGCTTGTGTTAAGAAAGAAGTAAAGAAAATAGTCCGTATAAACCAAACATGCGAACTTTTGAAAATCATAGTGGAAAAGTGAGAATATTATGACTTGTAGTGTCAAACTGCCGACTTCACTTTTGGTACAAATCATGCTCGGTTTCCATGCCATAGTTGTTTCTTGAACGACATATCTTCTTCTAGAATATTTTGAGCTTTTCATATGTAAGCTGTTTTTGGTGACGAAAAGCAATATACTAGTATATATAATAGTATATATACAATAATAGTAAAAGCTACGAGAAGACACCGTTAGCGATAATACGCCTTGTACGAGTATATAGTCTTAAAACTAAGACGATGATAAGCTATGAATTAACAAATATGAATCATTATGCAAAAGATTAATTAATATAAGTGAAGCTGGGAAGAAAGAGTCATAAATTACTCAAAAATTATTTAATCCTACTATACCATTTTCCATCATTTAAGAAGCACAGAGAGTATTCCTCTATGAAAGAAATACCAAATAGTATTAAGAGTTAAGACCAAATGAAGTTGTAACTGACAACTTTTTTGACTGACAAAATCGCTTAGGCCGTCACCAGTATTATAAACTTTTTGGGAAAGGTTTAACGGTATTTTAGAATAGTTCACTTCAAGAAAAGACCTTTCAAATCCCAGGCGGAGCTTTTAATAAGATCCTCAAAGAAGAAAAATTTAAAGAAATTTGGCTCTAAGCTAATTTTCCAAAAGAAACTAAGAAGACAAGTACTTTATAGTAAAAGAGTTTCATCTAATAGATAATTTTGAATTTAAATGGAACGTATTTTATAATGTAGCTTTCCATTCACTTTGAGTTGTTTCACACACCTTTGAATCTTACGAATTTGTTAGAGTATTTACTATTCAGATGCACTCGAACTTGGCTCTTTCTTTACTGTGTTCTGTTACTTATTAACTGTCGATTTTATTGGAAGTGTTGTTATTTTTGTTACTAATATAATATATTAATATTCTCATTCAAAAACCATTTTACATCGCCTACATAGAATATTTGTTTAGAAATACTAAATTATTTTAATTGAACCAACTGAAAAATAACTTATTAATCAAATAGATATGACTTTTTAACAAACACGCCCATAAATCAATTGAATGGCAAAAATTCGAATTATGACTTCTTAAATGCTGATCAAACAAATAATTTTTTCGCAGGGCAGTGCTTTCCCTCGAAACACTATTAACGAATAAATAATTACAAACCACAACTGAGAGAGTGAAAAATTAAAAATAACAAATGACATAACGATTACATATGTATATATACACACAAAAATTTTATTTTATTTCAAAAAAGCCGTCAGTTGTTCCCATATAAAAATAGAAATTGAAGAATAAATACAGAACAGAAGCTAGGGAAAATTATATATGAACAACTCTAACGGCACTACAATGTTATTTGTTTTTATATGTAACTCACCACAATGGTTGCATAACGGCATTGGACTGCATTGTCCATAAGCCACTCGTATCTTGCTTCAATATATTGAATCAGGCAAACAAGCAAATAAATTAATTCAATCCTTTAATGCGTACACAAACATCTATGAGTGTGTGTGTGTGTGTATGTGTGTGTGAAAATGTTAAAATACCATGGTCAGCAAAATACCAGACACTCAATAGCAGGAAAACTGAAGTTTATTTTCCCTCTACTGTCCTTTGGTACTGAAGCTAATTTTGTGGACTAATTGGAAATAGAGTTACTAGCATTTTCTACTTAGTACTTATGTCGAATGGGAACTGAATTTAAAATTAAGCATTTTCTCTTAGGAATAGTTTTTAAAATTTTTTCTTTTTCTAAGCATTTGAGTAGAGACGACGACACCTTGCTATATATAACAATGATAATGTGATGAGTTAAAGACCGTTGTGACGGCTCTGTTGGACTGAAGATCTACTTTAGATGCCACTGGCGTGCTTCCACTGCGGAAAAGTAGATTAACCGACAGAAGAAAATATCTCGGTTGGCTCAAATTGTAGATATTGCATATAATAAAAACGCGATTTGTGTCCATTCAAAAACTTTAAATTTGTTCAAAACAATTCATTTCGAATTACGAAAATTCGTATAATTTACTTTTGATCTGAAAGTATCGGCTTTCTAGCAGTATTTAGTAATTTTTTAGCGATAGAAAATTAAACAACTACTTGTAGTGCTCCCAAATCTGAGAAAGCGGCTGAGACTAAAAGTATACTTTTATAATACATATAATAATACACGAGCCAAAAAAGGTTTCTTAGTACGAAAAGTTCATAAATTGTTCTCATTCATTGTTTTAATCATTCTTAAGTATCTAGTCATTGACTATTGTCATTGTTCGTGGCATGGTAACAAACTTGCTTTTTATTCGACTAGCGTGAAGTACTGAATTTTAAACGATATGAGGCACCAATTCGGATTATTACTAAAACCTTTATAAATTGAAAACATGATCTATTTTTGCACATGCATTTTCCATTGCACAAAAAACATCGCAGAAACATTGCGCCTTTAAAATTTGTTCAAAATCGGTTAATAAATCTAATTTTATACATATTATCTCGAGGGCCATCTACCGAACTTTTTGAATAGTCTATACAAATCTGCTTGAAATCTATTAAATTTTTGTGGAGTTCAGGTAAGGTAAAGTAGCTTAAGTCGACTACTGTTATGGGGGCAAATTTGCGTCATTCTAATCAACTTATGGAAACTCATAGTTGTATTTTATTTTAAACCATTACTTAGTATTGGGCACTTCAAATTAGGATAAAGTGGAGGAAACGGATATTAGAACCTTCTTAGAACTTAGAAACCTTCAGATAATCCAAATACTTACTACGGTTGCGGTCGATTTAAGTTACTCTTTTGACACGCATACGTATAGTAGTTCCACCTGATTGCTTAATTTCACTTTTCAACATATATTCTACTAACGAATTAACCTTTTCGTGAATTTTACAGTTTGCTTTCGATTATCCTGCCAATTTCTGTATAGGATTTCGTCAGCTCTTCTAAGTGCTGTTTGAAAAGCTCAGCCAGTAGTTCGCTCATTTCGCTGTTTAGTCGCACAATTATTGTTCGAACTTGCCATAGTTGGTCCGTGGAGCCTCAACTCTTTGTCTATCAGTTATCGTTCGGGCTACCGGTTTCTATGGTTAGGTATCTTCTTGTATAGTTTTCGAACGTTTTCTCTATCTATAGGTGTTTCAAGTCCATCACACTCACGAATCTTCAGTTCAATTATTTTCGCTGTCTTCAAGCATCTTTCTCTTTCACAGCTCTTTCACAGCTTGCCTCGGCTGCTGTCGTAATTGTTCTCCCCCTGTAGTGTGAGAGTCTCACAGTTCCTTTCATTCTTCAAAGTTCGCTATATTTTGTGTTCGTGTAAAATCGGCCAATATCATTTTTAAGACACCAGAATTCAGGATTCAGAATTCAGAAGCACACTAACTCTAAATCCAATCATTCCAATAAAGACTAAATCAAAGTGTTGTTGTTAAATAAAAAGTGCAAAAAACTGTTTTCTTTCATATAAAAATAATAATTAAGACAAAAAAGCAAATGAAATTAAATAAAGATCTGTATGTATATAAATTTAACTACACTTCGCTTTAAGCAAACTGGACGTTGGCATGGCGGGGATATGGTTCCGACTTGCCGTATTGCTGCATAAATTCAATTGCTCGGGCGTCTGCATGACACATGTCTGCTGCAGCTGCTCCTCGTATTGATCTAACACTTCGGAGGTTAACTGTGTTTGCACATTGACCGGCTGTTTGCGTTGCGTTGCAACACCACCTTGCTGTTGTGAAGGCGTCTGCGGATTTTGCAACTGTTGTTGTTGACATTGGCGTTGGCGTTGACGTTGACGTTGACGTTGACGTTGCTGCTCCCTGGCCAGCAATTTCGGTTTCCTTACGTACTCCTTGTAGTAGAAATCGAAGAATAGCGCAAACATAAATAGATTCTGTGTAACGCCGACAAAGGATATCAACACCGGATGTTGGCAGTGATTGCGTACAATGGCCATTAGAAAGTGTACAAATAAATAGCCGAATTGCAACAATTGCAGCTGGGTTATGTGACGCTTCCACCAGACGACGCGTTTTACGGTCCACACTGACGTCACAAAATAATAGCTGTACATGACAATGTGTACGAAGAGATTGACGACGCCCAGCATTGTGCTGTGACTGCCTGTGTGCGGGAGGGGTAGTGATCAGATTAATATTTCTTTTTTACTTAAATAATATGCTCAAATTAACACTATTCTAAGTTGAACTAGCAACTTTCTACAGATCAATATGTTTGCATATAAATACGTCCCAGGAAAGCTTACCAACTAAGAAAGTGGTGAACACGTAAACACCGAAAACCATGCCGGCGTGGTGGTAAACATGCAGGAAGGTGATTTGATTGTTTTTCTTGCGCAGCACGAAGAAAATCTGTAAGCAAACAAGTTGAAAAGTGTTGTTGAAGAAACGGAAGAAAAAGAAAGAAAGAGAGAAAAAGAAGAATGTGAAAAAGCGCAGGCGAAATCAAATCCAAAGGAAGCATGCAATGAATTTATTCAAGGAAAATCTGGCTTTCCACAACACACATATAAAAGCAAATTTATTTGTTGCTGTATATATACGAGGACGGCTGCTGACACGGGTTTGTCTGTGGATTTTAGATAAATGGAATCAATGTCGGTTGGTGAGTCTTATTTTTGTTAGAGAAATCTAGTAGACAAATCAAGGAGCGCTTGGTTTCTGTATGCGATGACCCTTCGTCTTCGATGACGACCGTAAAAATTGGTTTGAACGTGGTCGCAGGTCGATCTTTAATAAGCCACTGCCAAGTGCTCCGAAAACGGCTAGCACGGAAGATAACGTGACATAAACCCCCGAGCTCATATTGGAAGATACGATTGAAGATGAGCGAGATAGCTGAGATAGTAGGCCTCTCAAAGGACTACATGGGTCATGTATGAAATTTTTGGTGTGAAAAAACAACAGGCGTGAGCCGCGAATGCTCACTCCAGACATCTTGAGGTCCCTTCACCACTTCACAGCAGTATTTGATGGTGTTAAAGAGGGCAAAAGGGCCACAAGGCTTTACTATGTAGAATTATTGCGCCAATTCGACGTCGAATTGTAGAGAAACGAACCCATTTGGCGAATGAAAAATCTTCACTTCCACCAACGCCACGGCCATACTCTTTGTATTAGGCAACAAACTTCTGCCCCATCCAGCATATTTTCCGGAATCGGTCACGTGTAGCTTCGTTTTGTATCCACACTCGAAGAAATCACTCACCGGATAGATGTTAGAGTCGTATTAGGAGGCTATTGGCGCCAGGGAAGTCTACTTTAGAGACATGCAAACCGTATTTTTCAGACGGATTAAAGACGTAAAGAGAGTAAAGGAGACTATTTTGTTGAAATATATCGCCATTCTTCCGACAAAATTTTCTTTTTTCTTTTGTAGACGAAATATTTATCGGTCCGCCCTCGTGTATTAGTTGCCTTGGCGTTAGTGTGTTGCGTGAAGCTAGTTGGCAGCTGCCTGCCAGCGTCAGCAACGTCTTGTTACTATGGATAACCTAAATGATAAACGTTTATAGCTTGGGCTTCAGCAGAGTATACAGTTATATACACAAATACATACTCTATCTAAACCTAACCACACTCTCTAATCTAATACACACACATACACACACACAAGCAATTTGATGCTGTCTGCGATAATGTCGATAGAAAATTGAATTTTGTTTGTTGATAGAAATCGAATTGATACTCGGCATATTTACAGATATTGCAATATTACACTCCTCGTATTCACCTTGACATTTTTCTGCATTCAAAAACTTAAACCTAAATTGTGAGTATATGTATTATATATATATAATAAATATATATATTTAATTCTTTGCGCTTGAGGTACAAATTTAATTGAGTAATTGTTTTAATGCAGTTAACTTTCTAGTGTTGAATTGAAATAAATTAGTAGAGAGATTTGTTTGATGGCTATGCCTTCAATAGCAACATGCTGTTCTTAGCTTAAGCTAAAGGTTACATTTAGCATTACAGAACGTATAATACTACCGTTGGTAATCGACGGATATGTTCAGTGTATTTACACTAACTAAAAATAAGTCGCTCTCAATCTGTCTCCGCATCGATGTACAGTTAAACAATTAATTCTTTGCAAAATGGAAAACAACATGAAAATTCATTTTAAGCTTATTTTTTTGTAACAGAAATAAGTATTTTCAGTTTTCGTTTTCCATAATACTATAAATGAATGTATCTTAAATCTATTTAAGACGAAAAATCAGCTCACAACATTAGCTCAAAAATTGTGTTGTCTATTAATTGCTAACAGCTAAATGCTAACAGAAATCGAAAAGCGAGACGAGACGACCTAACGGAACAACATAACGGACCTTTTTTTCGGCAACATAATAAAACTTGCGCGTTTTTCTTATGAATGGGCCAGTTTTTCTTATTCTATGCAATTGGACATCATCAATACTTTTTCTTTTTTGAAATGCTTAGGAAGCGAATGGAGGAACATGGCCTAAAAAATTATATAGAATTAATAATCTGGAATAAACTTAGAACAACACATAATATAATTAACCGCACTGGAAAAGAAAATTGCTTAGAATTAAAGCATTCAGGAGGCAGACCATCGAAGCTTAATAGATGCGATCGATCAAAGATACTTAAAAATATTAACAATAATCCCAAAAACAGTTCGACACCGTTGGCAACGTTTTGGAAAACGATTGTCGAAACAGTGAGCCACGAAACCGTCAGAATAGTTCAGAAGAAAATAGCCAAGAAGAAGCATTTGCTCTCTGCACTGAATATCGAAAGGCGTGTGAACTTTTCGATTGCTCATGTCAACAAGAGAGCAGAGTATTGGGACGGTATTATATTTCGTGAGGACACTAAAATTATGATGTACTACCACGATGGATCAAGCAAGCTTTGGAGAAAACCCAATACAACTCTACAACAAAAAAAAATATATAGATGATATCAACAGTAAACTTTGGTAAACTTTCTGTTATGGCTTGGGGGTGTGCCTCTTCGCAAAGCATTGGTGAGGTGCATTTTTTCAATGACTTGATGATGGCAGAATATTTTCGTAGACATTTCGAAAAGGAATTTGATCAGAAACGCTATTAAGTTTGGATTTGTTAATGCCTGTGTCTCAAGAAAACTCAAATACAAGCAGTATCTGAACAATGACCCAATACACAAACGTTTGTCATGCAATACCTGGGTAATGTACAATTGCAAAAATGTTATCGACACGCATGCCCAGTGTCCCAACTTTAACAAAATTAAAAATTCGTAGCTCTTTTTCAGAAAAATAGTGACTAAAACGCGCCCAACAGATAAACCGCTTTAATCAATGCTATTCAGTGGAGAGCGGAACAGAATATCTCTAATTTATAACCTGGAGACCCTAATTCACTCAACGACACATCATCTAAATGGTTGCATCAACTCAATCGACCCATATACTAAATATTATGCCAGTATTAGCATTTTCTACATAGTTGTAGCTTCATAAAGAAAAGGTATTTGCATTTTGTAAAGCATTAATTGACAGGAAAATATTTGAGTTATTGCATACATTGTTTGTTTTTTTCAGTTTGTGTTATAACTTTAGTAATTTTTTTTGCCTTAAATAGGTTTAAGATACCTTCACATATAGTATTACGAAAAGAGAAAAGCGCCAATACTTATTTCTGTTATGAAAAAATAAGCCTAAAACTGAAACTTTCTGTTTTTCGTTTTGCAAAGAATTAATTGACAAACTGTATATAACCTAAACAACAGCGATGTTGGCTCCGCGCGCCCTATATTAGTCAAAGAAAACAAATCAATGGGTCTGCTGACTTAATCATAAATATATTCAAAACAGAAATATTGATGGCGGTCGGCCTTTGTTTGTCGTGGGACAAACGCTATGCGATAAACCTTTCTTATGTTAGTTTGAGACTAGTAACGAAACCAGGTTTTGAACGAGGTATTTCAAGATGTTCACAGATTATAGTAACATTTATTTTGTCCAATAATTACAGTATTAGATTTGTCGAAAATTCATGAAATCTTTAGATTTCTTTCGCAGATTTCAAGCCCTTAAAATTATTATTAAAATCTTAAATGATTTACTTAATTTTTTTTTTACGTAAATAATTTAATGCTATTAGTATATTTCTGCCACCAACAACGTATGCCCATTTCTATCACCAACAGTTATCGCACCCTCTCTAGCGCACAACATTCCCTAGCAAACATATTTACATATATATTCACACATTTTTAGTTGCATTAACCTTTCAGTGGTTGGCTTACCGTATCAAGTAAATCTAAATACTTGGTGATGTAATATCCATAGGAGAGATAAATTACTTTCCACATCCAGGGCTCTGTGCTGCTGTGGTCAATCGGCTGACATGTTAAGCTGAACTCCTTGCGCATATACGAGTTTGGAACGCCCTGGTTGAGAAATGGCAGAACAAAAAAAGACGCAAAAAAAATAATAACAACAACGCAACAGTAAATCAATAATAGAAAAGAAAAAAGTGACTGAAAAAGTGGTGCCATTAAGAAAATTAAAAATTCCACTTTAGAAAGGCCACAAGTATAATATTTATAAAATACACACACACACATACACACGCACACATGCAGGATGCAAATATACTTACATATATGAAAATAAACGAGTTGGCAAGCACTTGTATCGCATTATAAACGCGCATGACATATTTCAAATTAAATGGTTTTCGATTCTCCATCCATTTGGGACCATAATACAAAACAAAGGCTAAATAAGAAATAATTATAACGGCCATGGGCAGTGGGGAGCCCACCAACGGTAAATGTTGCACGCGCGGATCTACAAGGATATTGCAAAATAAAGTTTTGCATATTTTTGCTGCAATTGCCTTACATACCTTTGTGCTGCTCGAATACATCATGCAATAGCCGATAAATATACTTTATTATGTAAGCCATGTTTATTTCAAAAATTAAAATTTAAAAAAATATATATTAACGCTAAAAAGCTCTTACAAAACACCAACGTTTATGCACTGCTGTTTCGGCGTATCTATATTGCTATAATTATATATGCACCGCTATTTATCCACTTCACAATGTCGTCCTTTTCTAGTACTGTTAGAATTTTTGTTTTTATTTAAATCCACACTTCCGATGTTCACGGGTTCACTTTTGTAAAGGAATCTTTTAAAACGCCTGCATATATGTATTTGCTCACATGCGGCTACACAAACAACACGTATACAAAAGAACAAGCGCACGCGCAAAATGACAAAGTACGTTAGCTTAGTTGGCTGGCAATTGAATACTGCCGTTTTGTGAATACTGCGCGCTTCTCAAGGTGTCCGCTGTCGTGTCTGCAATTGAAATGAGCCTGGACTGTGCGGCATGTAAACTTGGAATTGAACTTTTTTACAAGCGCGCACAATTCATTAGCCCCTCTAGTAAGTTTTGCATAATTAAATTGGTCATTAAGTATTTCGTACGTTGACCGATGCTCCGATTCGATGTAAATAATTAAGTAATTTTGCATATACACGCACAGTGGTGGGCATGTAATTGGAAACAATTTGCATACTTCTATATATAAATAGTTTACTAAAACCCTTAGAGAGGTACTGCAACCATTGTCTTACTCTCAAACACAACTCTTATTTGTGATCAATTCAATAAAAAATATATTTTGTTGATAATCGGTCATCAGATCGCAACTTAATTTAGTCAATTAGCAAATTGTCTAAAATAAAATTTTCAGGAAGAGTTAAAAATTTATTAATTAAAACATATTGGAAATTAAGAAAATTACAAATTAATCTAATTATTTCAGAGTGAATCGTGAATCGTCTTCTCGCCTTGGTATTAATGGGCTTAATGATCAATAAAGTCTAATATTCTCGAATAATATTTACCATACATATCTTTTCTGAGTAGTTAAAACTTATAAATAAATAGCCATAGGAGTATATTACTTGGTTGAGCAAGCAACTAAAAAGCAACTAGTACTAGGTTAAGTGCGTGATTATCTCTCGGTGGGTCGTGAGTTAAAATCACTTCCAACACAATGCCTTAAGTTAATAGAAAATTTAGTAAATGCAATTTTTTTTTTATAATTTAATCTCATTCCAATAAAAGTTTGTTATCAATAATGTGTTCACCGCCGTACGCGATGGCTTTGGCGTAATATATTGTGCGTAATATGCGGCCTCGCAAGTTGGCAATAGGTTATGCCTTCAGGTGTCATTGTGAGTGTAAAATATCGAATCACAAAATATATTCTCTTCTAAATAAAGAGTCAACTGAGTTTGCTCTAAATAAAGAGTCAAATAGTCAACTCTACTCAGATGCAATGTCTCACTAATATTTTTATTTATTTCAGCAGAGCCTAAATATATGGATAATTATTTAATATTTGAGAGCACAGGTGACAATTTTCAACGAAAACTAGTTTTAAATAAATTAATCCGATTTTAGACCTGTTATTGCTGCGGTTTAAATTTCTTTTAACTGGACTGGGAAACCCAATATATTAAAATATATATCCAGACGTTACTAATAACCACCTCTCAAAACGTTTAACTATAGTTACACAACTCCTTTTGCCTCCTTCCTTGACTCCTACCGATAAAAGTTGTACTTTTCTGGGAATTCTGCGAAATAACCCTTTATAATTTATGACCCTTAAGACAGTATATATGCAACCAAAATACATTCCTGTAGAATTATTCCATTACACACTCTTTTGAGTTAAATATTATATTTATTTTACCTTCAGATTTTTCTTTCTCTTAACTCTCCATTGCAGTTTTGCACATTCTTCCGCTGACGTGTGGAGTGTAAACATGTGATTGGCCTATGCAAATATCATTGCCTTCTATCTTGGTTCGGTATGAAATGAGAATGAATGCATAACGTTAGTTTTTGGCGGCATTGCTCTCCTTCTCTATAAATTATTGCTGATGCAACAATAGAACTGTGGAATGACGAAGGAATTTATTTCTATAACACTCTCCAAAATTAATTCTTCTTCTACCAAATTTTCGTATATATATAGCAAAAGCCATTCTGTTTTTGGAGAAATGTTACGCGAAGGACTCTGTATGTATCAACCAGTCATTAAAAGAAAGCTAAGTAAATTTTCAAGTCTTAGAGAACTCAAGTGGGCTTCACCCTACATATCATTTACAAAAGCTTCATAACCTAATCCACCTAAAGCGATAGCAATCACAAAAAAAGGGTTTCGTTGCTTAATCTGGAGTTGGAAAACCAGGCCAAGTCATATATATGCTACTCAAAAAATAGATATTTCTTTCTCACGAAAAGTTTGGTTACATCTTAATAAGTGGTCGCTTCATCTGATCGAAGAAACCCGCAAGTCACCCAAAATTATTGATGTCCGGTTAAGTTAGGCTACGGAGCTGTTCCTTCCGTCAAAGATCACGAAAGATCCCACTTGGACGGCTGTAAGCATTGGTCTTACGTGATACCAAGAATTCCTAGCCTTGAGCCTATTACAAATTTGTTGAGGTAGCTAATATCCATTCCAACTAATTCGCTAGATCCGCCGAAGATATGTCGGGATATACCGAGATGTTTCAACCTCACTTTGGCGAAAGTAAAAAAAAGTAAAAAGCTGTAGCAAAACAATCTTGGTAATTCGCACCCATTAAATTCGCATCTCTCGCAAAATCGTATTATTTAATCTCACTGAACTTCTGAATGGGTAGTCCATAATCCACAATTGTTTTTTTGAAGTCAATAAAACTCTATTTTTTTCCAAAATTTCCTTATTGAATAACCTTTATTATTTGCTACACAAATTGCTACATGGCACTCGCAATTTCAGTTATTAACTAACATTATAAGCATAACTGTGTCTGCCGATTGTTAGTTCACCGGGTCCAAAGCCTTCAAAGCACTCTCTACAAATTCCAAAATTACTCCATTCGGATCGGCTTAGAGTCAAAGCACATCACTTGCAACCAAACCAACAGATCTACCTCTCAAACATATACTTCTTCAGTATCTGCCGCATCAGTATGTGAGAGTCGCTTCCGCTGAGCTTAAACCATTCTTTATATGCTTAATTAACGGTGATTTACATAAGTATTGGGTTGTTCTGAAAGTCATTTCGTTTTTTCCCGCCAGAGGACTTAATTACGTTTTTTCGAAACTAACTTCACACTTAAGCCCCATAACCATTATATGTCATGAGAGCTGATATTGCAAGGCTTGTGTGTGAAAAAGTTCTATTAATTCTACCCAGTAGTTTTTGGTTGGTGCCTTTTTAAATATGGAGAGCAATAAGCAGCATTTTCGTCATATTTTACTTTTTAACTTCAGAAAAGGTAAAAATGCTGTCCAAGCGAGAAAAAAATTGACGGATGTGTATGGAGAAGGCGTGTTAACAGTACGCCAGTGCCAGAACTGGTTTGCAAAATTTCGATCCGGCAATTTTGATGTCGAAGATGCACCACGGTCTGGAAGGCCGGTCGATGCGATAAAGGCATTAGTTGATGCAAATCGGCGAATCACCACACGAGAGATCGGTGAGAGGTTAAATTTGTCGAATTCAACTGTTTATGGCCATTTGAAAGGCATTATACGAAAACTGTCTTTCATGTTCCCCAAAAAAAACGAAATGACTTTCCGAACAACCCAATACTTTCAATGTAATACATATGTACTTCTCATATCCGCACTTGATTGTGCTCGAAGCTTTCATTTTCAAATTTAGCATTATTTACATACATACATACAGCATATATGTATATACAAACAAATGGGAATGCGAAGCGAGCATAAGAAACATTGCCCTCCACACGAAATTCTAATTAAGCCGAGAATAAAATGCAAATGAGTTTGGTAATTTTTAATTCTGTGACGATAAACAGTTCATTAGTCGAAATAGAACATTTGCATTTAGTACACTGGCATAACGGCATGAAAGTAAAACACACAATACAACAACTATTAAACAACAAAAAGTTAACAACAACACTGAGTTCGAAAAGCGAAAAATACAAATTTTATGATTATATACCATATTGTTTTATACTATTTATATACATATATGTATATATCTGCATATGTGTTTGTAGGCTTAAAACAATTTGAAAAGCAAAAGTTAGAAATTGCGAAATGACAGCCAAAAATAAATAAATAAATTACAGCTTCAGTCGGGATATAAAAAGTTCAAACAACTTACATGAGCAGACGCATTAAAAATAAAGCGTAAATTTTTTTTATATATTTTATGCGAAACTCTGTCCCTACTTTAAGGTAACCGAATACTTAATTTATCCGAAATCAGAGAGACCACAGTTTTTTTTTTTTGAGGTAATCGGCAATATAGTCGAAGTTCGTCATTGATTTCATTTTAGAAATCAAAATTCCAACACTCTTTTGCACCTTCAGGAGGTTAATGAACTTATAGCTAAGCTCGAGTGCAGCTGAATATTTTATAATCTCGCAGTTGGTAAAAAGTTAAAGCGTAGAAATATTTCGAGGTGTCACCAATACTTTATAAAAAGCAATAACTAGAAATTGTGAATCTATTGCAATCAACTTAAAGATCAAAAATCGTTATATTAAATATAAGGGGGTTAGGACATAAAGATTGACTTAATGGATTCTTAGTCCAAAATAATCTACTCACTAAATTAAATGTCATTAAAATACCTCAATATCGATATATCTCGCACAAGATAAAAAAAAAAGGCGGAAATCATTATATCAGGTATTTCGCGGCTAGACCAAAATCTGGATAGATTAGACATTAAACCAAATTATACCGTAAAAAGTATTTCAGATAATTTAATAAAGATAACTGATTCAATGAAAAATATATTCGGCATAAAGTCAACTAAAATAATTGCAATCCTAACATTAAATATTTGGGGGCTAGATAAATTCATGAGCGGATTTCACCAATGGACGTATTTTCATTTTCGGCATCCAATTAAAGTATATCCAAGATATCACCAAATAATACACAACATATTAAACAGAAGATCTATAATCATTACATTGAGCATATGAGGGCTAATGGAGGTACTGACCCGACTTTATACATTGTTGTCGTCAGGATACATTATCATCGGGAGAAGATGCCCTCTGAATTTCATTAAGATATTTTCGGGATAAAAATTCAGCCATGGGCACTGAGGTTCACACATTCGACATTTGGGGGCATGAAAAGTTACTTTCCGATTTCGAGGGCTTTTAAATTAGAGGTACCACACCATCAAATCACTACTTTTATAAAGTTTTATTCCGATATCTTCATTGCTGATTTATATGTAGTAAAGCGAAAGAATCTAATTTTTAGATTTTAAAGATTTCAATTTAATTTAATTAATTAATATTTCATAGATAATAATAATTGATTAATAAAAATCATAATTTTATAGATTTTAATATTGTGCTACAATGGAACTAGCCATGCTTGTAGTCCGATTTCGTCTATCTCCAAATTGTAACATAGAGGTGTCAAGATAATGCTATGCACCAAATTTTCTTTTGAAGTAGTTGCTGGGATATAGAAAAGTGGGTGGTGTTACGCCCATAAGAAAATTTTTATACCGAATCTTTTGATTAGAGAGTTATCACTATTTTAATATCTTTACACTCCCGCAACATGCTGCTACAGAGTATATTAGTTTTGATCACCTAACTGTTGTTTGTAACACCTAAAACTAATCGAGTTAGATATGGACATATATATATATATATAAATGATCAGGTCGAAAAGAGGAGTTGAAATCCGAGTGACTGTCTGTCCGTCCGCCTGTCCGTCTGCAAATTTTTTATAAAAGTGGGTGTGGCCCCTCCCCCCAATAGGGTTAATATATATATCTCGGAAACCGTTAGAGCTACATCAATCAAGCTTGCTTCGAGTAAGAGTAAGAGAGTAAGTTTTTCTAACATCCCTTTATATATTGTGAAAATTAGTAAAATCGGATAATAACCACGCCCATCTCCCGTACAAAAGCTATGTTGAAAACTGATAAAAGTGCAATTACTCGCTGAAGGAACACGTCAGAAACATTAAATCTTACTGCAAATATGGTATGGAAGGATTGTTTAGGAATCCGTGTAAAGTTTTGGTGGTGAGGGAGGCACCGCCCCTTTTTGGTGAAATCCCATATCTGAAGAATGCCATAACCGATATCAACAAAATTTGGTACGTGATGTTATATTTTCATTCATGTCACATTGTGAAAATGGAGGAAATCGGATAAAAACCACGTCCACTTCTCATATAACACAATTTTAAGTTTCATCTGATACTGTCGCTTTAAAGTATATAAATCGAGCAGCAATTAAGATATTGGAATAAAGCTTATCACGAATAGTACGTTCAAGAAATGCAATCTCATCGTAAAAGTAGTAACAATCGGATTATAACTTTTCGGGCCACCAGATACCCAATACATGCACATCAGTGCATCTATCTGACTTTTTATCGAAAATATCGGGAAATCGATTGTAACGCAAATGGAGGATTATCCTTCCATGATAATAGTGTGCTCTGGTATCAGAAATATGGAAAATCGCGTAAATACTTCCCCTAGGTCGCATATACCTCCTATACGGATTTTGAACCTCTGGGTGCCATACCAACTTTATACCATATATATCGGTCAATATGTAAGATATTTTAGCAAAATTAAGTGAACGTGTAATATCGGATATCCTATGGTTTACTGCGGAAAATGTGTGAAATCGGTTTACTATCTTATCCCAGCTCCCATATGCTAGATCTGGTGATTTTCGCTATTCTAGCAGACTTTATGCAGAATATGTCGGTTACTGTGTGAGTTACCTTCATAAAATTGGGTGAAAATATGTGAGCTAATATACTTGAAGGGTGAAAAGAGTTAATGTGATCAGTGCGGATCTTCCTCTAGACCGAATATGCCCAATATAAGAATTCCCGACTTTCGATCTGACTTTAAGCCGTTTATGTTGGTCTATATGTGAAATATTTTAATGAAATTAAGTGGATATGTTTCCTTAAACACAATGCGATTTCGCGCTAAATAAGAATGAAATCGGTCTAGACCACGGTCTAAGCCGCTTATTCCTAATATAATGATTTCCGTTTCTCTGGTTGACTTGCTCTTCATGTATCTAAAATATTTATTAAACCACTTTGGTTGAGTTTATATCGCATATATCACTTTTGGGTTAATTTGGTAGATTTTAATATGAATATCTCTGATACGAAGCGAAATATAGAAATGAAAGTACATCAGTTTGAGGCCTGTAGTATAGGTTAATAAGATGCCAAATATAATTGCAATCCATTGACAATTTCGTCGAATAATGAATGTCGAATTCTTCCGCAACATTTTTTAATATAAAGTTGCCACCTGAAAGTATATCCTCGCTTTCGATCCTTGCACATTGCAAGAGTATAAAATGTTCGGTTACCCGCGAACTTAACTCTTCCTTACTCTTTCAAGATAAACTTTGCATGGGAGTTGATATGGTTATTGTCCGATTTCACTCATTTTCACAACCAAAAGTTTTCTCTAAAGCTCGTTGGTTTCGCTTTTGAAGTTTTTCATATATGTATGCATAATAAACATTCAAATGGGCAGGACCCGGCCCACTTATCCAATATTTACGAATCAATCTTTATGAAGGTATGGACACTCGATATTAAATTCGTCTCGTCGTTCTTATCAGTTAATATTTATAACTATGTCTATAGTGATTAGTTCTGCGGGTTGGGAATAGTTGAGAACAACCGTTATGTCTACAAAGATTTCGAAATATCTCGACCTCCGTACCATTTAGCGGATTTTTCGCTACTTACTTATATGCCATATTAAATCTTTTCTCCTGATATAGCCATTCGGAGAGATATTGCATTTCTAAAAAATATACACGTTAACGAAATGTTTAAATAAAGATTAAAAATTTTTGAACTGCTCTTAACTCTTTTCAATTCACACTTTATTGCTAATTTAAGCACAACGACTTGAAGCTTACTAATGCTGTTTTATACTTGCAACATTAATTCTATTAAATTGTAAATAAATCAACAAAAATTCAAACAATTCTAAGATCCAACGCTAAAGATGAGTAAAAGTGCTTCTTAAATGCTTTAGTATGCTTGAGCTTCATTTAAAGGCACTCGAGCCACTAGAAACACCTGACGCCGCGTGGCAATCCAGCTCAAGTTGCAGCTTGTTCTTCTTCTTTTACTGCTACTATCGCTTCAGTTGCTGCAAGTACTTGCTCACCATTTGCTGCTCACTCGCTTTGCATACATAAGTGTTGTTGTAAAAATCACAGACGAGTTTGAATTTAAAGGAATTTTGCAAAAAAGCAACCCACACCCAAAACAGGTCCACACACCACACCAATTATTCAGTATTGGCAATGATAATTGAATAGTCGATGAGCAAAATTACAGGATCTGCCTTCGTGTAATTGTACGCTTCCATGGCCTTAGGTCCGCCAGCAATTTCAGTGTGGCCATAAAATAATAACTGTACATACAGATGAGTATGAAGGAGTTGATGATGCCTCTGGAAGTGAAGTGGGCAGCTGAAAGTGTGTAGCAGAGATATTTACGGTGTTTTGTTATCTTTTATGGCATTGTGAACCACTGAAGTTTACCAAAATTCAGTGTGCCGTAAACCCAAACAGCGCGCACCACAATTGTGTGATGATAGACGTGCCGAAATGAAATTTGTCTATAATTCTCTCGTAGCCAAAAAAGTATTTGAAAGAGAACAAAAGGGCAAATATTAATTTGCTTGGTCGTCCTTAATGCTTGTTTGTTCAGTGGGTCTAAAAATTTGGAAATATGGAGAAGTAATCGGACCGCTAAAATAGCAAACTAAAGTCGTGGTAGACCTAGTAGTGGCTATGAGGAAGTCCTTGAACATGCCAAATAGATCAAATTAAATGAGGAAGAAACTAGAAGTGCGCATTAACGATAATAAAAACAAACGCAATGAATTGGATAGGGAAAACTGGCAATGGAACCTTCCGTGATCTATTACTTGGAGTATAAACTTGGTCGCCAAACACCGTCCTTCAACTCAGTCAATGAAATCGAGATCTCCTGACTTCCGTGCAATGACAGCGGTCTAGTCTACGCCTTTGGTTTGGTTTGCAGCACCAATTTCCCGAAACTATAAACCAAACATGGTTCTATTCACCATAGGAAACAGCTGCAGCCCCAACAGATAATCACAATTTGAGCTACTTCGCTTTTACTCTTCTTCTCTGAGAGCACTAACCATCCTGTTCATGTACGAAGGTATAGGGTTGGTGTTTCCCTAATAGTTCGTATAGAGTACGAAAAAAAATATATATGCGACGAGCATTATGCTACAGCGCAAGTGTCTGGACATCGAAAGTGAAAAACGAGTGAGACCTATTTCATAAAGGTAAAAGTAGTCGCCGCATTTTGGTAAATAAATATCTATCGGATTATATAATACTTAAAGACGAAAGAAAACTTCTATAAAGATAAAAAGAGAGATAACTAAAATTTAGTTCAGTTCATTTAATACATACGTACAACTTACGATCTCAGACAAAAAATTTTTCTACCAACCTATACGTTGCCATATCTACCTGCATTCGGTTAAAACGCATTCGCAGAAACTTTCGCTCTTTCATATTTTCACGTTTAATTGTGGCAATGAAAATGCTTATTAGTCAGATATTTCGCTCCCAGCAGCATAATTGCCAACTCTTATAAACACATTAATTTAATTGATTACCAAAAAGGCGATTTGTCTCCCAACAACAAACAATTAGTGGGGACGAAAAATGCTATGAATTCACGAAGACTACACACACACACACATACACACACACACACACACATAGAGGCTAAAACTAAAATTAATTACTGTGTTGTGTTTTAGTAAATTTCCGCAAGAGTGCCAGGCTGATGGAGCACTAATAAAAAACCTAGAAAACAAAATACCCGCCACAGCCACAGGGCAATCAAGCAGCGGTAACTTGGTTAAAAAATATGACTCTCACCGTCGTAATAGCAACATGTATGAGCGTTAAAAATGTCTATGTTGTTTATTTTCCTTTTTTTTGGTTCTATTTTGGTTTATTTGCGGCAATGTTTTCCAAACAATTCCTATAAATCACGCGCTTTCAAGTAATTATTACGACAGCGCCTATATAACGGTTGTGTCGCTGCATACACATACCCATACCCACATGGCTTGCTGGAATGCGGCACACAGGGCGCCTTTTATACGTATTTATGTTTAAGCGCGCGCTGAGTGCATTGCGCCATAACTTAAAATGGCGGCATAACGGGTTTTCATAACGCCATCATCGTCGGCTTTGATAGCGTAAAATCGTTGCAGCGGCACTCTCTTTGATATTGTTGTTGTTATTTTTGTTGGTGTTTGTGCAGTGTCGCACGATATCACCGGCTTTCGGCACAACAACCACAACAAATGCAATAACAAAGTGGAGAGAATTTTCACAGGCATTCAGATATAAAGATCTCAACCTGCAGTATTCCCAGTAGGAAAACGACCACACTCCGTGAAGACAAATAATAATAATTATGCTATAGTTACAGTTATTTTATTTGGTATAGTTTACAACACTATAACATCTGCTAAGTGCTTAGTCTGCTAATTTGCCTAATTGCAAAAATTTTAGACTTAATCTCCAACGGGATTTAATTTCCCTAAAGATCGCAGCGATAAGTGCCTAATTCGCTAAAAACAAAGCGAGGAGATAATTTCCCCTTTTATTAATTATTTGCGACAATGGTATGAACGAGCTTGGCGCTAAAAGAAAGTTGGTGCCGAGAAACATTTTAAAATAAATGGACTTGAATGGAACTATTATGCTCAAGGAAGCCAGCTGAGAGCGAAGAATTATTGAAGAGAACGAAAACCATCTTCTCATTTTTGTTGTTGCTTTAATGGGCTTTAACCGTCGAAAATCTTTTTCGAGGATGCAGCTTAATAACAGCTATTGGTTGGACATATTTGGGTTCTCACAGATTAGTTGGAATCCACCATCTTGTAGCGTTATATCTCTTTACTTCGTTTACTCCGTACGTTAATAACGGCATTTTAAGAGCATTTCATCTGATCTCATTACAAATATGGCTTTCAACCAAATCCTGAGTTAGAATGTGATCTTGATATCAACTTGCCAAACGATCTGGCCATATTTTATTTCTTCAGTCCATAGCATCTGCACCAACTTTTAATTTCAATTATTCTACGAAGAATAAATAACAAAATTAGAGTTCAGTTCAGATATTCTATGCTCTTGGATTTGCATTCTTCTTATTGAGATGTCTTTCCTGACAACATAAAAAGAAAAAAATTTGCTAGTTTCTTCAATTACTAAGGAACTTACCTTACAGGTCTCCAATCTCTAATTTTCATTTATTTGCTATTTATAAATAGTAGACAATATTTTACACCACAAATCTTCTTTAAAGTTTTAGCTCTTTTTGGTGCCGGATTTCCAATCGCTGAGCACATATTGCATACCACTTGCACGTAAGCACACATCCGCTTGGTCACTGCAACGCCAATACATACACATGTAACCACCGTTATTTGGATATTTGCAATATTTTGCGCCTCGCCTCGGCGCAGTCAGGATATAAAATTTGATTTATGTACGTTTTAGCGCTTATATTCCGCTTTCCACCCGACGCAACCATTTAGCGTTGTCCCGCAACGCCGTGGCTCGGAACGCTGGCTGGCCGACGGTCGCATTTCTGCTGATTCTGTTTCTGTTTTCCACAGCATGACAATATTTTTAAGGCTTTTAAAATTATTCGCTTGAAACAAAGTTGAAAGAAAAATATGGCGTAACAAATATGACAAAATATAACACGTGTTTCTGTGCAAGGCAAAAAATATGGCAGGAAACTCCAATCAACAGAAAAAAATAATGTGTTTTAACTATCGACGTAATGTGTGCATATATTTTTGTTTATATGTCACAAATATTTTGCATGACTTTTTTGTTACTGGTTTCGGCGCTTTTACAGCACCACTGACCGCGTCATTCCAGGAAATGGAAATGGATTCCAGGTTTCGTGTTAGAACCACAATGCCCATGAGTTCAAAGATATCATGCTTCTAATCAACTTAAGCGACCTAACCTTCAGCTTACGAAGAAATTTTAAACTTTTACTATGTGTTTCTGTTATTACAAAACACTAGAGTGTTCTATATGGTTTTACAATCGGATACTTTTAGCCCATAAGATCACCTTGAAACCAATTTTAATCACATTTTTTCATTAATCGATTTTTGCTTTCGAAATTTCAAAAAATTGCCTACTCCTTTATCGTCGAGGGTCACATTAATAATGATTTTAATTGCAATTTTTTCGTTAATAAAATTTTGAGATTTTGAGAAGCTATGTTGGAATTCTTTTTTCGAAGGTTTTAAAGCGCACTCAGTGTTGCATTATATTAAGTGAAAACAACAGTTATGATTTGCATAAAAAATATTAAAAATTCAGAACAGCGCCATCTTTCAGGTTGATTATATATTTACGTAGAACAAAATCGCGCGGCAATTACTATTTTGGATTTGTTTGGGTACCAGCGCCATATTTATCGAAAATATTTCGGTGACAATATGATTAATTTATAGTTCTAGCGATTTCATTACTGGCATATTCTAGATAAGCATACATATCTACTTTTTAACACAATCGAATAAATTGTGTTGAAGTTCTATTAGGATATTATCGAGCAACCGTCCTACTTCGCTGCTTACCTGGAGAAGAAATATTTGAAATCAAAACCTCAAAACACATTCAATATTTCGCTAATTGCCTGTTTAATTAGTAGTTATTTAACCACAGCTTATTCATCTTTGCTCATCTTTGGCACTGGTGGGGAATCCATTATTGAATTGTCGAGCGTTGTGGTGAAATGTGGTGAATTTAGAAAAAATGAATTATGCCTCCTCTTTAAATTTTGTGTTTCGGCAGTATTATTAAATGGGTCTTGCAATTATTCAGCACTGTTTTGCGCAGATATGTAGAGGTTTACTTTCGAAAATAATAAATGTTGCTAGTTTTTCGTATATCGGACTGCCTACAGTCTACACATAGGCTCGCAACAGATTTGTTTTATGAACAATTTAATACCAAAAAACATAAGATTTAAAAAGATTCGACTTTGACCCTTTTCGAAGATGAGCCAAATGGACCACCAATACAGCTTTTGGCAATAATTCGATTTTAGCGCCATCTATCGGATTTTACGAATATAATCTCATATTAATCTCAAACATAAAGTCGACTAACATAGATTTTCACATATCAGATACATTTGTATACATTCGAGTATAGTTATATCGATTACATAAATTATCCAACTTATTTTTAATTTCCTGAATTCCTACCCACTAATCAAAAAGTATATAAGCATACATATGTACTAAATTCGTATGCAATTACTTTGTATAAAAATAGAAGCGAAATAGGAAAAACCTTGAGATTATGAAATTACACTTAAGACACAACATATCGGTGAAGCGTGTCCGATAGCTGCAACTTTTATTAGCCTCTAGCAAATGAATACAAATGCAAAGCATTTAACTCACACTAATAAATCTGTGTACTTGACTTAACGCTGCCACTTTTTGACATTAAATGCATGTAAATAAAATATTCCACTAATCTTGTTACGTGCCACAAAGTTGAACATGTAAGCATGTCCTGAAAGATGGAAGTACCTCTCCAAATAGTCCGTATAACTGTTGGAAAAGGTACACACGTGCAAATACATACATACATACATACATACAAGCATGAGTGCACGCATAAAATCGAGGTCATCGGACCTGTCTTGCATTTGCCGCTGTCGTTGTTACACCACAAATTCGGCATGTAGCATGTAGCATGTGGCACGCGGCATGCGCCATTTAATTTCACACAAAGCAAATATCTCAATCTGTTGTGGACAATGGCACGTTTTAATTTCTCTCCCCTGGCCACATGCATATTTTCGTCAATCGGCTTAGGGCTTGCCTGCCGTGAGTGGATAAAGCATTGAGCTACGGTTGTACAAAGGAAGTGAGTGTGGAGAAATGGCAGGAAATTGTTAGAATTTAACGAAAGCGAAATTACAAGAAATGTGCACCTGTGTGCAGCTTGAGTAGATTGTCTTTTAATTATTCAGTAGCGTTCTGTGCAGAGGAAACTCCTGTCGTTGTTTGTTTGCCAAATAAGTATTTGCCTACTTTGGTAGGGTTGGGTATACTGTGAGAAATAATTTTATTAAGAAATTTTTCAAAAAAATAAAAAACAAAATAAAATATGTTTTAATAAAATAAAAAAAAAATCAAAGGATTAAAAAAGAAAAAAGTCTCAAATTGAGCAAAGTTTTTTCTTTTATTTAATATCAATTACAGGACAGATTCCTCTGAACAGACTAAAATACCGAAAAATTTTTTAAGTTTCAAGAACATAACTACTATTACTCTAGCACACATAACTACATTTTAAATAATAGGGTATCTTGGGGTAATAACACTGCGGTTAATGTTCGCTGTTTGACAATAATAACTTCAACCTTAGTCTATAAATTATGAATGGGATCAAATAGCTTTTACTTCTCACTTATTACTAGCAACTTGCTTAAATGTGTCATTTTTTTGGTGTTGTAGTATATTTCGAGGCGCATGTGCGCTTTTTTGTATTGCCACTTGATTTTCACTTTAGCCTTTTCACGATTTTCATTATTTTCATTATTTCTTGTATTCTACTAAATATATTTTTCTCAGTGCAGTCATTGGCAAAGATTGCTCACACGTGCAAACAAAATGGTCAATTAACTCAAAGAGCTCTCGTAATATTAATAAAAAGACAATTATGCTAACCAACTGGTTCAGAAGAATGTCTTAATCACTTCGTATATCTTCTCAATTCACTTGAACTTTACACCTTATTTAATTTAGCGTTGGGCCAAAACAAACCACAGTTTAAATGGGAGAATCCAAAATTAAAAACACCGATGTTTTAATCGATTGATAGATCTAACTGGGTCCAAGTTCAAGCCTACAAAACTAAGGTTTCGAAAATTTTGGTGGTAGTAGAATGTACTGACCTGAAGAATATCAGTTTGAAAATCTCTGAAAGCATAATTGAAAAGTCACAGCGAAGGGAAAAACATTTACGAATCCAAAAACTTTATATTTTTCTCGAAAACTTAATTTTTGCGATAAAATAGATTTGTTAAAGAAACTAATGCTATAGTCTAAATATTACATAAATGCTATATTCGGAATTCTGGTGCCACAGTAACTGATAAAAATGTGGGATCACCCCTTAATACCAAATTAGCGGACGTTCTTTGATTAGACTATATTCTCAATATGGGTTTTAATCTATGGTTATTAAATTTTTTTTTGTCTAAATCTCTCTTCAAAGGCTGATATCATTTCTGCAGTATAATATACGAGTTCAAGCAAATCAAGCATCATGTGTCCACGGGTATTCTTCGACCTACAGTTTTTAATGCAGACAGTGATGTTTCGATGGACATACTTAGCCATTAAAATATGGATTGCACACTCTGTGACCTTAAGCCGCATATAGAGCCTCTAATACCATTCTCTGTTCATTCTCAACGCCTTTTGAGGATATAATTCATTTCTGCTGTGCGCTTAGGTCAATTGTAGCCCATTCTACAGCATGTGCCGACCAAATATTCTTAAAAACTCCCCAGAATTTCAAGCTTTCTAATACTAAATAATTGAAATTGCACGAGAACCCAAAAAGTGGCCATCAGCTGTGAATTTGCAGTTAAAAAATTACACTTCATTTGTGGAAATTTGCCACTTAAATGAGTTTTCGACTTACTTGGCGCACCGCCGCAGCATTTGCATTACAATAAGAGCGAGAATTCGATCAAAAAAGCCAAAGGCGATGGAAAATACGGGCAGCAGAGTGCCAAATACGAGTTGCACTAAAAAGCGGCGCTAACGGGGAAGGGGACAAACAAATATTTACGCAGCTGCAAATTCTAGTGAATTTAATTAAAAATGGACAATAAATAATACAAATTCTAGTGTACATTTGTGTGTGTGTATGTGTGTATGTGTGTGTGTGTGTGTGTGTTGAAGAATGAGCGAGTGTTGGCTGTCGTTTAAAAAGCTTTGTTAGCTGCCACAAAAGTGGCAGCAGTCGACAGCAGCGCACAACTGCAGCAGTATTAGCTGTGGTAAAAGTGGCAACAGTTGCTGCACTTGCAGCAAGTCGCTGTTGCATACGTTTTCGTTATTGTTGTTGCTATTGGTGCTGCTGCTGCCGCTGCCGTTGCCAGGCGAAATTAAATTGCAATTGTACCACAAAAGCTACAGTGCTGCAGAATATGCAAAAATTAACACACTAACAAGCATACTAAAATTGTACGTCCAACACATATGCAGTTAGTTGGTGTGCATATGTGTGTTAACATTTGTATTTGTGCAAAGAAATTACGACTGACATCCACTGCCCATAGCAGTAGAGGAAGATATGTACTTATATGTGCCCTGTAGAGAGAACTAAGCGAATTGAGAATAAAAAATCTAATATTTTTATTTGCTTAAAGTACACTTTAGGATGCTAGAAACCTAAAATTTTAACAGCATATTCACAGTAATATTTCCGGTAAGCTACGTAAAATATTTTTTATGTGTTCATCACAACTTTTTCTTATATAGAATCCATTGCAAATTTTTTCGGTCAAAAATCGGACCATTTTCATTTTTTTCAAATCCGCCATTTTGCGAAAAAAAGGTGTAAAGATAACCAAATATAGACTTTACAAACGAGTCTTATGTAGACTGCGATCCACTTTTTTTATATTGTTTCAAATAACACAAAATTCTAGATACACCATCGCCCATCGAGACCTTTCGGAAAAAGCTGATTCCGAAGATTAGCACACTAACCATTTTTTTTATTGAAAAGTTAGTATAAACTTCTTTCAACACTCAAAAACGTGTTAAATAAAGCCTAAGAGATAAAAAATTAATTCTGTTTTCCTTACTCACAGAATAAATTATCAAAGTAAGCCATTTTTCAGCGTCCAAGACTGACCTAATCCTATAAAGAGAATTCCAATTTGATATTATGGTGGTTGGATATGGAAAATAGTGCCTTAGTAGAAAAAGTACAGCTTAAGAATTCGGCGAAAAGGAGTAAAAATTCAGAAAATGTATATATACGAGGGAGGAGTTCCTTCATCATCCTGATTCAATTAATCAGAAATCTTTCAAATAAAGCTAACACTGAAATGTTATTAAAATTTATCCTCTGCTATAGTCATTTAAATGGGTCGGGAAAATCAAGACCTCAACATTTCATATATAAACCGTTAACTTAAGACTAGTTAAATGCTAATTTTATGATAAGAGCTCTTGCTTTAAGAGACAAAATTTCTAAGTGAAATGTAAATCATGAAATAATCACTAGAAATATATTCTTTCAACAGTTTAAACCTTGAACAAGATTTAAAATATTTGAAAAGAAATATTTCTAGTGCCCCAAAAACATTTCAGTGAAGGTGTAATTTTTGTACATTTATTGGCGGATTCTCTTCGAAATACCGTAAAATATGTGAAATAATACCGGAAACGTTGTAATCTCAGTCTTCTAAGAACTAGACAACTTAAGCAACGAAGGAGATTGTTAGAATCACAATAAACCCTATGATAATGAAAGCCCTCAGTCATGACTAGATAAAGCTCTTCTTCAAACCGACACTTATAAGTTCTTTACAAGCTTTATTTCCGTTGTGTCCAACTGAGATCATTTACTTGTCTCAGTTACATTAATTGGTCAAAAGTGCTTCAAGATTGCACAAGTTTCCACCGATAGCTGAGCGTTCACTTGTTCCAAGAAGTTTTCCAACAACGAAATATAAAGTTCATTTTTATTTTATTTGTATAACTAAAAATTAATTTGATTGATTGAGATTTTGTTAAAGTTTTAAAATAAAAATAAATATTTAAGACCTAAAATCTTGATTAAGGACATGAGAGAAGCATTATCTATATATTTGGGGACTTTCTTTTTGAATTAGAAATGCTTTCTATGTCAACGCTAAATATACAAACTTAAGGCTTTAGATTTTTAAATTGTGAAATGGCAACCCTAAAGCTTTATTTTTTTACTAATATTTCTGATTACTACTGACATGCCGAAAAAATTTAATACTAGAAAAAATAAGATATTTTCTACGCATTTTTGAGGCATATTCATTTATAATTTGTTAATAGCATCTTTAATTTAAGTTGACAACCCTAAAAATGTGGATTAATTGTTTCCAACGGTAATCCTTTGCAAAGTTTTTCTCTAATTGTTGGATTTAATTTTTCATTGAAAAAAGTTCTCCTTAGTAACAACCCTAAACACATACAAATTGTTTCTCGTCCAAAACTGCAATCTGAATCAACTTAAATAAAGTCAATAATATAAGGAGTTGATTTCTGCTATTTTAAATTTTCTAATTTATCAAAATATGTGTAGTTCTTTTTGCATTTCCTGTTGGGATTACATCCCTACCAATGACATGCACTTGCTTGCATCTGCAGGTTGAACTACATGAATGCCTAAACACACACACACACACACACACAAAATGGAAGCCTTCATACTCACACTTCATTGGCGAAATTTGAATATTTAAACTTGCCACGGCCGCATATGCAGTCACCGCAGAGTTGCCGCGCCTGCAAAAGCCGCAGCTGTTACTTGCAACACTCGTAATCCACTAATACAGAGACACCAAATGCACACATATACAAACACAGTGCAATTGAGCCTTTTGCTGCAATTGTGGTCTATGGTATAAAAAAAGCAAAGTAAAAAAAAACGTCTGTAATTTTTTTGTTCGCCTATTAATTTTTAGTGCTTTTTAGAGGAATCCTCTGTATGTCCTTTTGTCAGAACAAATGTTTGGTCATTACAACGAAAAATGCGCTTTTGCATAAAATTACTTGCAATTAATTAATTTTTTCGACTATTCATTTTTCCCGAAGAATACCAGCCTGCCTGCCTGCCTGCATGTAAACCTTTATTTTGGAAAGCGCAAAACTGGGAAAAAGTACTAACTTGCCAGCTGAACTAGCAAATGTCGCTGTTGGTTCCAATTTTCCTTGTCAAAGCATGGGTGTGTGTGTATGAATTTCGGCCGCCCTTATCCACACGACGACTGTGACTATAATGCTATAAAGTGACAGCTTGGTTCGCTGGATGGATGGTTGGTTGTTCGTGCATATTAAATATTCATCGAAATAAATAACCGTGCTCGACTTTAGACGGGTTGGTAATAGATTGCATTTTGTAAACGCTATTCAGGCATGTGAGCAGCTAAAATATTGTGCATATGTCAAAAGATGATTGTATCTTAAAATAGAGAAGCGGTGTGGGGTATTCAAAATTACGAACAATTTTGACATTGTTTCCATAGATACTCTGACTGCAAGAATTGCCCGAAATCACTAGTAGTGATATTATATTCATTAAATATTATATATTGAGATTTACTAAAACTTCAGTTGAAGTCCAATCCGAGTCCAAAAGTCTATCCAATTCGACATAGACCATTGAAAACAACATTTTAATTATCTTAGGCACTTGCTTTAGATTTTGATTGAAATATACTTAAGTTCCTTCCGTGAATTGCCATGGACTCAACCAATTAATAATGTGTTCCTATGAGCGGAAGTTAGTTTATTTGAATAAGGTGAACTTTACAAAGAATGAATTGTGGGGAATAATTGTTAACTTTGGTCGAATTTCTTTGAGAAGCCTCACTTTTGTGTTTATTCTCTTTTGAGTTGTGTCGTTCATTCATGATTCGATTATAATATCATATCTTAATAGTAAGTTTTATTATTGGTCATATAATATAATTTTGTTGTGGGTTTCTCACCTCTAATATGGATTCCTGTTTCCCGAAAAACCCACTTGGACATCATTTGACAATTCGAAAATATCACCTTATTATCTTTTAAACCATGTTGATGTAATTTTTCGAGAAAAACTCCCAATAGTATTAAAGATGGCAAGTATGACTATTTTATGGTCGTTTAAAATATAGATTGTATTCTGCAAATATTTTTATCAGGAGGTGATAACCGAAGACCGAACCGATGTATCTGATTCGACATTCTATCATTTCTTAAAATGTTGCAGTTATTTATGCGTAAGCCTGCAGTTATTATTATCATTATTTATGACCTGATACTGGGTAAAATTTCCTTTATCGCCTATAATAGACCGAGTCAGACCCATCGAACGACATATTTGATGTTAAAATATATTATATATGATATTTAGTTGAATTAACTCTCAACGATAAGAAAACTTGACGACTTCCAACAAATGAACATTCATTTATCTTGAGATTTCTTAATCGTCATTGCAAATGCCGGGATGATCTGGAATTGAGAGTATCGAAATGAAATTAGCAACTTGGCAAGCATTGAAAGAGTTTGGTGATAACATTATGACATTCAAAATATAATAGTGCTTTCCTTAATAGCTTTGAGGGGCATGAAGAACAGAGTTGAACAATGCTTCAACGTTAGGAAGAGACAGGAGATATACAAATAGCATGGACACGTATGTTTTTATGGTCGTAATAGTTCACATAAACCTTAAGTCGAAAGCTGTTTAGTGTGGCCTAGGTTTAGAACCAAGCGAGACTTGGTAAATTGTTCTTTTTTTTTTTGATATTAAAAATTGTGTATATTTTGAGTATCTTCATTCCTATTATCAATTTGTGTTCAGAATATGAATTAAATCTGCCACTAAGACTGATTGCAAATAATTTCACTTGAGCGACACCTAGCGGATATTTGTTTTCATATTTTTGTCTATCCTTATCAATATATTGGTCTCTGCGCCACCTATCGATTTCAATGGTTAATCTGTAGCAGTGCATATAACTCTACATTCAAATAACTTATTTAACCTTTCGACGCATCTAGTATACTTCGAACCAAATTTCTCAACTACTTAAACAAGATGATTCTCACACTTTAAAGCTGCTGTCAAATGCTCAGAAACAGTCAGAAGTCCATTTCTATAAAGATTCAACCAAAAGTTAAAGGGTGAGAGCTTTAAAGAAATTAATCTAACTTTTACCCACTAAAAATGTATTGCGACATAAATTATTACAAATATAAGTCAAATAAATCAAAGAAACCCTAAAGGCTTATGTACCAACACGTCAAATGATTTATAGACTTTTTGATCGTCAATATTAAAGCCAATTGTGCTATTTAACTGTCAATAAATCATTTAAACAAATGCGTTGCTGTACTAGTTTGTCGTAAGTGTGGTATTTGGTAATTTCCTGTTTTCCAAATATTATCTGAGCCCTGAACATAAGCGCATCAAAGTACGCAGTAATGAATTTGAGGAAATAAATGCATAAATAAGTGGCAATCGGCTGCTGCAGAAATTTCATTTAACTAATATTTTTGCAGGTTATGATATATATAAATATTTATATATATCAACTTAAGTAACTCTTATATATATCACCTATTTAAAAGGGCAAATTTTAATTTTCGTCCACATATAAATGAACTTTTAAAAGGAAATATCTTTATTTAAATATATATATCAACCAAAGTGACCAGAAGACTGAAAGGGGTTCAAGCTTATTGCTGCAGACTCAACTTAGTTAATATGAAGACATTACAAATCTGATATCGATTTAATTACTAGTCTTTTTAACGGAAACGAAAAATGTTTGTCGTTACATAACTCTGGAAATCATATCCAATTTTCAATGGAAATTCAACATAATATGCAAATTTTGTGCGCACGTCCATTCAAAAAGTGTGCGGAATTAATGAAAATTGGCAAACAGTAAATGTGCAACCACAAACAGAAATACTTTCAATCTCCGGCGCTACATCGATAAAAGTGCGAGTAGTACTTTGCTAATGGATAGGTATGGTAGTAGAAGGAAATTCTTATATAACAGTGACCATAACCTAGCATACCATATTTAGGTTGCTTGAAAGTCGTCATCTCTCTGTTTCTCTTCCCGTTTGGCCCTTTCAAAGTCTAGGAGAGCTGAGTCTTTTCCTAAAACTACCAGCTGGTGCCGCATTAAATATCTTCAGAGGTGGAGAACCTGCTTCCGTTAGGCGCAGCATCTTTCATAGCATCTTTCATAGCATCTTTCCCTAAACACCGCAAGAGCTGTCTTAACAAATACTTTTATCGCCACTGTGGGTATATATTTAGCAAGATACTTAAAATAGAATACTTTTAGTCAGTACTTTGATTTCGAACTTTTCTACTTGGTCTAAAAAAGCAGTGATTATATGCTGGATTCCTTCAACATTTCATCAAGTCATGGATGCGTTGAAACAGAACAACATATGAGAGATCAATAAATAAGAGGTGAAAATGCAAGAAGCAAGCCATATATGTTTCTTCTGAAAAAAGAACTGATAATCACGCACATTAATTTGAACTTTTCGGAAATCAATCTTCAATAATTAAGTTTCTAAACTTAGAGACCTGCAAATCGAACACAGCTCACTTATTGAGCTCAATCATTAAGAGCAGAGCGCAAGTGGGGAGTCGAGACGAATAATATTTTATGTTTCACAAGCTCAAAAGCTAAGTCTGTGCTACGAGATTTTAGACCAACTAATGAATCTATAATGAAAATGGTCTCTTTTCAGAGCAGGTGAATTGGGAAAATTTTGTTAGAAATTTCATAGGGACTTAACAAAAAAATTTTGTCTATGAAAGCAGATAAAACGAAAAAACTTATATTGAGAGATTCAATGTTTCTCTCGTAGAGCAAAAAGAAATTGATTGCAAAAAATTGCCGATTTATTCAACTGTTCCCGTATGTCTATTCGATATTCATATTTCGTAACCCACATAGGCACTGGAAACGAACACCTGCTACAAAAAGCTGCATTGAAACGCTGTCCTTCTCATTGAAAGAGATTAAACCAAATTCATTTCCTCGAAGCGCATTGCATTAACTGTTTTGAGCTGCGTGAGGTCCTATTATTTGTTTTCGCTTTTACCACCTTTCCCTCTGTGTGCACTCTGCCCCACATTTAACTGCACCATGATTTAGGTACGATTGAATAGTAAATTATTAGAGCTACTTGCATAGCAGCTGTATTGTTGTAATCATTGAATCATTGTTTTTGGAACGCATTTTCGAAATATTAAGGATGTGTAATTGTATTTGATTAGAGTGATTTGGAATGCACATAGCTTAGTGCAGTTTTGCTGTTATTTTACGAACTGTTGATGCAAATGCGCCCAAATTTTTGTTATCTGCTGGAGGTTAGAATTTCGAAATATGGAATTTACATATTCATCCCTCTTTTTATGTCGATACTCAAATGCTAATCAGGTGGCCTTTTTGCTACATTACTTTTATTTCTAATAAAATGCAGAGAAATTAATGAAATGGCTTTCTTAGTTCGGTAATTTTATGGCATTTAGTTTTTCAAACAGAATTTGTGGCATGTATGTAGATGAAATATTCTCTTTTCAATGTTTTTTTCTATATTCAAAAATGTAAATTTTGTTTATTTACTCAACCTTTAGGTATGTGCGAAAGGATCCTTAAGCTTGCGGCAAATTTCGGGAGTTTTGTAAGTTCCGCAATATTCTATTTTTAAAATACCCTCGTTCAATAGTCTTTAAATATCTTATGACACCAAGAAAAATTGCTACATTCTAGCTGTTTTCGATTTGGTAAGCATTAGAGAAAAGCGAATCGAACAAGCTATACAAGTTGTTCAAAGGTACTAGCGGTACTTGCGTTGCAACCCTGCGCTAACAGTATTGCTTTCCATTCCAAAGAGCATTTTAGTAATGTCTTAATTTGGTTCAGCGTCCATGCCTTAGGGTTTTATAAACAATTATAATTTATTTCAAGTCATAAGTTTTAAAAATCAATGAAAAAATTTGTGAATTCTCATTTCGAACAGTTATTTGTCATTTGAGCCACTCACAACAGTAAAGCTGTTCTAAAATATGTAAAAGAATCGTTGTTAATATTGAAGATAGCGATTATACCACTTTAATAAGGTATCCGCATACTCTATTGAACCCAATTTTACTCTCTAACTTTTTTGTTGTTTTTACATGCAAATTTCTGAAAAGATAGCAGCGATCGAAGATAAGGAGCAGAGAAATAGCGAATCGAAGACAGCTTCTGTGACATAATATTTTTGAAAAGTGGATTTTATTTAAATTACTTCACAGTAATGATCTTACTCAAACGAATAACATAGGAAACGTAACATTATTTTGAGAGAGATATATAAGGACCAGTCCAAAAATTTAGCAACGCCTTTATATTGAAAATTATGTATTTTTCCATGTATGTGACTAAAAACGGCCTGCTACAACAACAACGCCTACTTCCTATAAAACATTACCGACATTTAGAATTTGGGAGAACAGGTACACATTTTGCTCTGGCCTAAATTTGCCGAAAATCAGGTCACAACAGGCTTTCCGTAATTCAAGATAACGAATGTGGAGATTTCAGAGAACAAGAGAGAGTATCAGTATCAAAATAAAGAACATCGGTCTACGTTTAACCCCTGCTTCTGCGGAATATTTTTTACAAGATTCAATATAGTAAATAAAAATGTAAAGCTTTGAAAAACCATACCGGTATATATTTTTGCACTCTCTGAAGCTCGGTTATTTATCCGCACTTAATCCTCATTACCTGTTTAAGACAACTTATAACAGGGTAGTTAGCGCAAATAATAAGTAAATTTCTAATATTATATGCACTTGAGGCAAGTACGTTTCACCAGTATAATGTTTCAGTTTCCATTTTCAGTTTTTTACTTTTCCAAAAACAAAAAAGAACCAACCAGACTCTTCTATCAAAGCAGAAAATTTCGTTAATTGCATTTCAACACTTTTTCTTCGCGCAAATAGCGCTACTTCCATTTCAAGAACTCGTTTGGCTGCAGTTATCCAAGAAAATGAGATCAAATGTTGCAACCACTTGCACATATACACACACACACTAAATAAAGAAAGAATAGTATAAAATGAAGGAAGAAAGAAAAACGTTAACACTAATACACAAAGGCATGTTTCCGTTTCCGCTTAAGTAGAGGATAAACAAATAAAGAAGTAACAACAACAACAACAACAACAACAACAAGAATCAGCATAAGTAGTCTGAAAGAATCAACTTACTTTCAAACTGACAATTCTAAGAAGAAAATGAAATGAATGAAGCAACAAACAACAAACACACACACATACACATACACACACACACGCGCGTGTGTGTGCTTGTGTATGCGCTGTGAAATTGCAACAAGAACAACTAAGTGAAGCGTTAAGAAGCAAAGTTGAAGATTTGCAATCACTTAGAAACGGCAAGAATATTTAGTTGATAGTTTCGCTGTGAAAAACCTGAGAACAAAATTCCACAGAAACTTCAATTTACAGTCAATGGAAAAGTTTTTCGCTTTCGCGACGCAAACGAGTTGTGAACAACACACTGCAGAGGGCGTATAAATGTGTTGGTGTATGTATGTGAAGGGGGCGAAGCGAGGAGTAGAAGTATGTTAACACATTAGCGAACGACAAACGTTTTCAAAAACCATTTTCTACCCACACACATACACATACACTAGCAAATACACAGAGGCACTGAGGTGCGTTGGCAAACCACATATGTATGTATGTGTTTGTGTATTGGTGATGATGCCTTTGATGTTACTGATTGCTGCCACCATTGTTCACACACACTCCGATTGAGTGAAGCGAAGAAAATTGCAAATACCAAAGAAGTTGCAGCATTTAAGCATTGAAGAGAGAAAAAACAGCAGCAAAGTTGTGTAATAAGTTTTCGATTTGTAAGCAACCAAGCGGAATCGAATTGGAATGAGTGTAGCGATGCAAGGAAATTTTCGCAGAAATATGCGCGCAAATGCATCCCTCGCCAAAAGAAGTACGTATGTGTATAGAAGTATATGTGTATATGTATAGAGACATGTGGTGAATGCTTTGAGCGGGCAATTGCATGTGTGTGCGTGTGCGTGTGTGTGTTTGTGATTTGTGTTGGTTTTGCGCAAGTGAAGTTCAACTTTTAGTTCAATACTGTGGGTAATCAAGTCAACCACTCACATATGTAGATGAGAGTCAGCAGCAAAGAAAGCGAGATTTAGCTTTGAGAGCTTAAAAATTTCTTAAGTTCAGCTAAATACGCGTATTTGGCGGGTTCCCTTTTGATGACTCTTTGAAACGCAGTTTCTGTTACCCACTTTTGAAAGGCAATGTACCGATTTTAATATTTAATATGAAGCCATATTCAATTAAAACCTGAAGTTTTCAAAGCATTATCTTATTTAATATCTTTTGGATAAAAAAAATATTCGAAAATGATAAATCTAATTAATAAGATTTTTTTAATGATTCTAGGAACTCAGAACGTGAAATAGAATATAATTGTTTATAGAAATCAAGAGGTAACTAAAATGTTATTTGGCAATGCAAGAAACATTTCCCCACCAAAGAGAGTGTTGCAAAACATTGGCGCATGCGTCAGAGAATTGCATGTGTTGCCACCAAACTGTTTGAACAGCTGGTATAGTCTGTTCGATTCGCAACTCTCTAATGCTTGGAGAATCTAAGATAGCTATTTAATATTCCGTCTCCGTCCGTCTCTTTCTCTAGCTTAGAGAATGAAAGTTAATGATATTGAACTAATTTAGCGAACAGATCGAATAGGTCTTTCCCTATGCTATTAACACTCACTGATCTGGTCAGTCGACCACGTGCATTAATTTTTCACAAACAGTGCTAAATGAAAAGGTTTATGGGTTATTTTTAGTATTTTATTTTTTTATTTTTTTTGTTGATTTTACAAGTATTGGCTTAATTTTGCGGATCACCTCTGGGCAGACCCTATTAAAGCTCCAAGCAGTATAGTTCATTTCCATTCCAACATATGGTACTTTGGATGTGTTACATGACCATAAGCAAATTTTGACTAAATGGCATATAAACATAAAAATGTTCTCTTTCATCCAAACTTAAGGTTTCCTTGTTTACTATTGACTGATTCGATATAGAATAATTTATAATTGACTTAACTGCTAAACTTCTTACTCCTTAGCCTACATATTATTATTAATAAGAGACCGTCAAAGCCGATAAGCTTCAGCTTGGCTGTTGTCTTCAAATTAATAAAAACAAAAAAATTTCTTTGTTATCAATATATCAGGTATTAAAATATTTAATATTTGGTAATCAGGTATTAAATATTTGAATAATAGTGAAAGCTTCAAGAGCTTTCGGACACACAGTTGCAAAGCTCCACACTAAGGAAGTGCCACATTCTTCCTCAATTTCAACAACTTATTTGCAACAGTCAGTCACATTAAAGTAAAGAGTCTTAAATTTTCAAATTTCTGTGAAGAAAGTCGTTGCTATCAGCCCAACATGCTCCTACATAAGCGCATTATTAGCACTTTCGAACGCTTTCTTTCGCTACACTTCAACAGTCTATCAATATGTATGAGAGTATTAGCAGTAAAGTATACACATATATACCCACAAGTACGCGTTTCTATGAGGAACCACCGATAGTGCCTCAGTGCCAAAGCTATTTAAGTTTTTACGCGTAATTGCTTTTTGCCAACAATTGGCAGAGTGCACAAAGTGCCAAAGTTCGCACTTCTGCTGCATAGAAAGTGAAGAGAAAACGAAAAAAAAAAACAAAAAAAAACAAAAAAAAAAACTTTCGATAAAATTATCGGGAAAACACTTGTTAGCGTCGCAAGTTAAAATATGCCACGGAGCACTCGTGCAGCCAGCGAACAATGTGCCTGTGTTGCTTAAGTGACATTTACATTGGCAAAGAGCAAATACAATACAGCCACACAGCACTTGATGTGTGCAAGCCTCACACGAAGTTGAAGTGATAGGAAATGTTGGGAAATTGGCAGCAACAAAAGCTGTAAGAAATTGCACTACATGGAATGTAAGATACATTTTGTGCGAGACTATAAGCTAGGCGCTTTGCCAAACAATAGCTAATCGAATTTTTGTCCTCAATTTTGGATAGTGAATGAAAAATAGTGAGACCGTTTCCCAAATCGAAAGATATCTATAGTTGCATGTCTGTTTTTGTAGCGTGCTTTTGGCTATTAATAACAGTTGTTGCTGTTATTGCATTTGGGGAAAATATTCACCAAACCATTTTGAGGAATGTTGCTAAGTTGAAAGGTTTTCCTAAGATAAAACCAGCACCTTGTAGGTGACGTAGACCCGACTGTCTGGGAACGAATATAACAATAAGCGACTTTTCATTTGTACCCGAACTCAAAACACACTAGTATTATCCGACTCTAGAGTTTAGTTGGGTATCAATTGGCCGACAGTATTTGAAGGTCACGAAGTCTTAGAAAATTAATATCATACATGTGGCTTATTGGACAATTTTGTGAAAACTGCTAGAAAATCTTTGATTTAGCATGGGAAAAATGTTAGTGATACTCAATGTCGCTTATGAATAGACCCAACAGACCTTGGTCGACATCTGAGTTAAAAAAAAAAAAATGTTAAGTTAGCATGAGCGAAATATAAGAGGCTCAATCTTATGAATTGAAAGAACAGATCTTGTTACCACTCTGGGGTAAAAGACTCGCGGAGTCAAAATATTATTTTTTCAATATTTTTTCCCGAAAAGAGCTATGAGTCGTTAACAGGGTTTAAAGCAGGGAACTAAACTTCTTTCTGCCTAGCGGATCCATATCATGTGGGAAGGGATTAAGCATTGGCATACCTGTTTTTTTGCAAGATGAGCCTGCTTTAAAGACAACATCAGCAAAGGGATCAGGCCAATCCAGAGTAGTAAAAAATGGTCGAATTTTGCCAATTTATTATAGGAGTAAGTAAAAGGAATTGAATTTCTTTCTTTCAATTATTAAACATGTCCTTGAGTGTGTAAAAAAAAAATATTATTTTGACTATCCTTAAAAAGTTCCATTTTTAACCAAAAATATTAGCAGTAAATTGTTTATAAAAAATTGCGATAACAACTGGAGGAAAGCTTACTAGATATTATTACCGTAAATCGCCGCCCGATTTGTAAAATGCAATTTCCCGAAAAACGCTTTCAGAGTTTCACGAGCTAAAGCTGACTGAGCCAAGCGCTTCGCTACATTACAGCGATTATGTAAATTTTTATTTTTGTTCAGTATTCTTTGAATTGAATATTGCGTTCAGGGCCCTGGGGTGTACTTTAAGCCAAAAGAAAATGTTATATTTTTTGAAAATCCTGTACCTCCTTGCCTCCTCTTAAGCGTCCTTTATGAAATATTACATTTTAATTTGAAATTTTTATTTTTTTTTAGCATTATGTAGAAATTTAAATTAAACTGTCTATATCTGATCATTTTCATATTCGAGAAAAGGTAGTTCTTCAAAATAAGCATGGACGAAATTAAAAAATAATACCAACCCATAGTAAACCAAAAAAAAATGTTTGTACCTTAGCCCAATAGTAATTGCAAATTTTTAAAATAAATTTTAAGATATTTTTAATCCAGATATTTGTAGAAATTCACGCACAGTGGCAACGCTGAATAATTTCAATCCCAAACATAAACTTAAAGCAAATGTCTATCTTAAAGAGTATACAATACTCAATTAATTCACTTTCATGCACTACAAGTCTACACTTTCATGGCTGTCAAAGATATTGTAATTATGGTATATATGTTATATAAGTATTTGGTATGCATTCGATATGTGGATACTAGCATATAAACAATAATATTGTTTGCCATTTCATGGCCCAACACAGCAAAGCGGATTAGAAATTATCAACACTGATTGCTTGCCAGCTTACATTTATGTTTCTCAGCAGCACAAGCAACTGGCCACAAGACTATTATTTGGTATATAAGCGCATACATGAATGCCTCATTGGACTAACTATAGATTGGTTGTATGGATCATTAAATTTTTGATGGTATTTAAAATACAATTGCCTGCAGCTGCCGCCACTTTGCGATGGCGTCCCATTGGTATACTGCCCCATTTGCATGATACCATCGGCAGACACATCCTTACGGTTGTGTGTGTGTGGGTGCATTCGGTTTTCGTCAGCTTTTCACACAAGCAATGCCAATTGACTGAGTCCCATGCCATCCAGTGCCGCCCAATGTGTTGCCAAAGCACTCCAGCAACAAATGAGGCATGTCCATAGCCATCAGAATGGCCATGATAGTCGACGAAATATCGAACATTGCTACCATACCATTGTTCCGGCTGTTGGTGATGTTGGCGTCAATGATAGCGGCAGGCAGCAGGCGTGTGAGTCTATGTCGATGTAGAAGCCATACATACATATAAAACTATTTTCTACCTTTTCTCAGTGTTGGTAGTAGTGGCGTAGGGTATGCCACAAAAGTTTTCTATTTTGTTCAAGTTCAACATTTTTGTGGTATTCTTTGCGTAATATAAATATTGGTTTTGCAGTTTTTGGCAATGAATAGCAACTATAATAACTTTAGAGAACCTTGAAAGCGAGAAAGGAGAGTTCAGGTTTCTTCAAACTGCTGCGAAAGTTCAATAAAACGAAATATCAATAAAACAATTAGATATGCAAGGATATTAAAAATTGCGGACTGAGAAAGGGGAGATTTTTCCACTCTGAAGTTAAACGTGGTTGTTATTCATTGCTCGTCCGTCAGGTTATATACATAAAGTAATCTGGAAAAAGCTTTCGAGACGCCAACTCAAACGATAGGTAATAAGGACTTCACATTCGTCTTCTTAGGATATGCCCCACAGAGGTGAAGTCTTACCTGTATTTTGAAGGGTCTGGGTTCTTTGGGTCTGCCTCTGCTGCGCAATATATATAGAAAGTTAATATTTGCAAGTTGAAAGTAAATCTTACTCTAAAGTTCAATTTAGATTTCTCGGGTGGTTGTTATGTGTCTTATTCTATAATTTGTAATATTATCAAAAATCTAACAATGGTTTTGAGAATTGTATTCACTACACTTTAAAAAATTTAATAAAATTCTCCATATAATAAGAAGGGGGTAATCGTTTTCATTCGGTGAAGCAGAGTTTGCAGCCTGAAAGTTATAAACTCTGATAAGTGTTCACCACTGAGATACACCAAACATTAAGCCTATGTACACCTCAACATTTAAGCATATTTCTCTGCAGAAAAAGTTAAGCTAATGTTGTTTTAGTTAAACTAATTTAGTCAATTAACATGATGAGTCAATTAACCTCTTAATTGTCTCAGCTGATTGATCGGTTTAAACACGATATAAGTGTAATATGTAAAACCTTTCCCATGTTGGCCCAATATTCTTAGATAACTCTGTAAAGTTTGAACATGAAATGACAATTACTGTAGAGGTACTAAATCGTGTTAAAGCTGCTAAATTCAAGCCTAACCTAGAATATTAATTTTTCCTATTTTTTTTTAAAGTAACAAAAATAATAACATTTTATTCGCCTATGATATTACGTCTTTGTAATTCTCACTCGGTTAATAAAGAAAGAGAAATAAATATGGTTCGAAAGCGATGATAGAGAAATGAACTGCTAATACTTCACCATCAAGAATTTACATGGTGCATTAAAATCAATATATTAAAATAAGAGTAAACACATACAACGATATATCAGGACATACACCACATTGTCCTCATATATTGTACTTCATATTTTATTAAAGAAGACCACCTCTTATGTGAACTTGGAATGCTTATGGCTTTTCGATCAACAAGTGAAAAGATAAACAATTGTTATCTGTGTATCCTGAAACCGTTAGAGAAGAAACTGGAACAGAATCGCTGATAATAAATCGCTCATTAAAGGAGCTACATGCTGTTGAGTGTAAGAAAGTCCAGAAATTATGAAATATGATAAAATTTTAACAACTTCTTTCGTGCTGCTACCCTTTCTAACCGGAAAATAAATTAATGTGAAATGCTTTTTAGCTTTATTTGACAATTCATCGTATGTCAAATATCTTCGCAAACAATATGTTTCCGAAGAATTTAAACATTTTAAACTCTGCTTGAATAAAGTCACTGCTATGGAAATCAATTTCAGCTATGTTGAATGCCACAAGCACACACCACACACAACACATTTTGTGTAACACTTGAGCACAAACAACAATTTCAAACTCAAACACAAACCCTCAGTTGACGCCAAGTCACATACACGCACACAAATAATGTACGAGCAAGTGTGTATATATACATGAAAGCAAAAGGAAACGTTAAAGCATACACTTAGGCGTTGCGAATCTGAAATGTGCATTAAAATGTCAAAGCCGGTCAGGTGCATTGCCTCCGAATGGTAAAAGTAAGCACTTGCGGTGCAAGCATCAAGTGCAGCATCAAAAACAATGACAATAAGCAATGAAACTGGCAATAACAGCAACAACAGAAATGCAAAGACAAACCCGAAGGCAAATGGGCTGCTGAAAATGCAACCGCGTACCAGCAACAAGCGAACATAACGCTAAGAGCACCGGCAATGCAATGCGTGTATCTTTTCGACACCAGTGAAAATCTGAAAACAGCAGCAGCAATTGTGCTTAGCAGTTGATACTGTCATGAAAGCAGAAGCCGAGAAGAGTTGAGACTATTGTCGGTTAAACTAAGCTCAGTTCAGCTATGATAAAACGGAATAGACATGCCAAATTTCCACAAATCAATATAGACCAGCAGATTAAATGACAGAAGCCGAATATGCAGACGCAAAACAAAATTTTGTGAAAACCGAACATACAGTTATACAAACTGGAATTTATTAGTGAGAAGTTCATTGATGAAAAAAGTTTTCCACAGGATTGCCCATTTTTTTGTAATAGTAAATTTTTAGTAGCAAGGACAGCTATATTCTTGAGAAAGGTCTTAATTTTAAAACTTTTCTAATGAATTTTTGCTTACTATTTCATCAAGTAGACCCATTTCCGACGCCCTAAATATAGAAGAACTCGTGCTAAATCGTATTAAAGCTGCTAAATTCAAGCATAACCTGGGTTAATAATATGTCCTAGAGTATTTTAAAATAATAACATAATGGAATTTCTTTCACCTATAGTAGTATGTCTTTGTAATTCTTACTCGGTTAATAAATAAAGAGAAATAAATATGATCTCTATAAGAGTTTGAGTATGGTTTTGTTTCCTCACGATTAGTCCAAGTTTCTAATGATAAATGTCAACAATCGAACCAATAAAACTTTTGAAACCCTACTTCATTAGATGGTTTGCTTATTCGGGAGGTCTTTCAGGTTATTCAAAAGTTAGTTCAGCTTTTTGAACTATTTTTGAGAATATGGCTTTCTTTCTTTTCTGATTTATGTCTCTAACTTCGTCTTTGATAATGACTGATTAATCCGAATGCATGACGGGCATTGTTTTTAACAATTTCAGCAAGTAAAGGTTACTGGAAATCATCGCACAGAAAGAAGAACTTTTCAAATCTGGTATAGTCACTAAACTATTAGAAACCTTACAACGCCTTTGAAGATTTTGAGAATCACCTAGCAGTATGAGAATTTTGCAATGGGTACTCATACTCATTGCAACCAGGTATTGTATTTGTTCCCACCAGCATTGCATAAAAAATTTCGAAGAATTTCAAATTTTCGTTAAATATAACTTCCACATGCATGATTTCACAAATACACACATTTTCACCAACAAATGCATAAGTATATCCATGTAGAATGGAAGTATAGACAAGAATATATACCAAGCTTTTTAACATGCAACGAATTAAGGCATAGAGCATATGGTGCTCTATATGTATGTGTGTGCTTTTGTAAGGATTTGTAGATGTGTTTGACTGCTTAATTGCTCAGCATGTCACTTTTGGTACAGATTAAATGCAATAAACATTCGCCAGCTTTATTGGCGCTATTCAAGCTCTCGATTTTACTTTCTAAATTTTGCACTGCTCGTGCGTCTAACAAATATTTAAGAAAGTGTATTGTGAGAGATTTGCAATAAAGATCTATTCACTTTAACTTTATATACTCTCTAAATTTATATACCTATAGAATAAAAGAAAATATTTATTTCTTTATACTCTCGCAACATCTTTTAAATGGTATAATATTTATTTTTACATCACAACATATCTGAGATAGGCCTAACGAGTTGCTGAGCGATTATATATCCCTTATAATGCTGAAGATTGCGTGATCGAGATCCTGAAACAAAGAAGAAAACTAAATTTATTTTTTATTTATATTTACATCAAAACCAAATTATTATTTTTTTGTTGCAACAGGGAAAGCTTTAACATATACAAAGATATATACACCTATATACAAAGATATGTACACCTTGAAGTATAAAGTGATATGTGATATCGAACTTATTTTAGCCTTCATCTCCCAAAGGCGAGACATACCTCGTTTTCTTTCAAACAGCTTCTGAAACTGGCATCCAATACAATTTGTAAGCTTACCGTGCAAACCCCGTCCGGACAGTAGTTAATTGGAACTCCTACAACTAGAGAAAGTTGAACCTTGCTGAGGGCGAATAGCTCACTGAACCTCATAAGAGCTCTTCGTCCAAGCATTGGATGGTACTCGATATTGTTGTATATATATAACTCGTATGTATATAACTCGACATGATTTCTTCCTATAAAATTATTTACGCTCCTAATGAGTTTGTTTATTCACCGCCCAATAGGAGACTAATTTTATTTCAATTACCATTGTACTTTTCGGAATTCGGTTCAAAATATGTCGTGAATGGTCTAAAAACTAGGCAAACCAAATAGTGCCATACCTTAACTCAAAATTTTATTGAATTTATGTGTGACATCGACTATTATATTTAGCATCATCGAAAATCTATGAAAAGCTTCAAAGTAAAGAGTCATACCGAAATTTAAGTAGATCAGCTTTTCCAACGAATTGCACTCGTTCAACTGGCTTTATGTAATGCAAATCTGTGTGAGTACGATTTGTTTGCTATGAAACTGGCGCTCATCAATCATTCAACCGTAATATGCACTTTTTCGATGTGAAATATGAAACTTTTTAATGATCAACAATATTTTTTCGTTTTCACCATTTCTCATTTACACATTTAATCCGCCTTTCGTGTTGTCTCTTTCTATATTTCTTTTATATTTGTTTTATTTTCGTATATTTTACGGTGTTTAATGATTTTTTAATTAGAACGTTTTGTCGCACATAAAATATTTACTGGCAATTGAAGTGCAATTTGTGCGGGAAACTTCCATTTGCTCTCATTCAGCAAATGTTGGGTATTCGAGGGAATTGAATTGTGTAATATTGTTGCCATCTGTCTGTTATTTATTGCAATGTCAAGTTTGCATAAAATCTTACTTATCATTACGGCATTCGGTGCAATATATGAACAGATGTACCCTTGTGTGTTTGTGGCCTTCGTCCTTTGTTGGTCCGACAATTGCTATGCGAGATTGTACGAGCGTGTATTTGTTGGCCATTTGTACCCTCATTGCAAACGCTGACATTTGACACATTTACACGTAAATATATGTGTTTGCATAATTAATAAGCAGCGCGGCAACACTGGCAACAATAGCATTTGGACTCTAGGGCGCGCAGCAACAACCGGAACTCCATAACGTCGATAGTGGCAATATATCGCTCGCTTTTTATGCCAACAAATCTACACGAACAAGTGGTGGAAAGGGAAAACAAAATGAAAATCTAGTGAAATAACAAAATGGCTAAACCGATTTGCTATTGACTGCAATGAATTTTCGTCTATTTATTTCGAAATTTATTGCATGTGTTGCTGACAAATACATTTATTATGTGCACGAGTGCGATTGTATGTGCGAATGCGTTGCATTGTGGTAAATGCAATGTTGGTTGGTAGGAAATGTAGTGAAATTTTGACCGAAAATGAAACTAGTGGGAGCTTATTAGCTTAGTGGTATTGTAAGGAGTTTTTTATTCACAATCCATGCATTGCTGTGCTTTGAGAATCTCTATCTGATCTGTCTTCAGTGTTACATCACTCAGTGTTAGTTTTTTCCGTGAAAATCTGCTCTAAATACATATGGGCGCGATTGGGATTTACATCCGTGGAGAGTCGCTCACTTCAGCAACATTCTTCAAAGCCATTCTGTGATGTGCCTGCTGTTACAACAACAACGTGAGCAGTAGTCAACTTAGTCCTCCGTTTCTTTTAGTCTCGTAAAATAGTTGTGAACATATAGTTGCATTTACGAGTACATTACTTCCTAAGAAACCAATTATTTGCAACTTTCTCAAAGAGGCAATTGCTTATTAGAATCCTTTTATTCGGAGGCTTACCAACAAGCCAGTTTACTGCTACTTCTTAAACTGAAAATAATACACAAATGAAGCTCATCCAGTCTTTATAGGTCAGCACATTAGTTCTTTGGCTCATATTTCGTAGTCCTGGTGTCCTAGAGTATATACGATCCCACATCTGTACCACCTGGTGAAGTATATATAAACATTCGTTTTATTTATTCTTGTTCTTATTCTTGTTCTATAGCTCGTTACTCACAATACACTAAGCCCTATATTTAGGTTTAGTTTAGACGGGAGGTCAGGACGAATCTCATAGCGAATCTTAAAATTTACCTTCCACCGATCACTAAACTACAAATAATGTTGAATTTTCTTTCAAAACCTACTAGTAAAACAATTAAGCACCCAGTTTATGAGAACTTTTACACGCAGCACATTTATAAAGATATTTTGAGTACTTTCCTGGGAAGGCAAAATATACTTACGCATTCTCAATGTGACTTCGGAAAAACTAACAACAAATGTACCTAAGTCGAACTGTTCTTTTGGAGAAACCTTTTCACCGTTACATTTTCAAAACAAAATTTCCAATTATTTCTACAAATCTTTTCAAAAGCATGCAATTCAAACTCCTTCTTCTGCTGGGTGTTCGTCCGTCCATATATAGCGCTTGCCTTTGCCTTAATTGAGCAAATCAGTTTCCCAATGTAACGAATTGTTTTCTTTTTTCTGATTTTTCATTTTCGTGTTAGTTGGATTTTAATTCGAAATAGCGTACAATTATACTTACATTTATAATAACTCATTTATATATCGGCGATTGATATATTTTTAAATAAAATATTTTGATGTGGAATTTTACAAATTTTAGGAATTTCCGTTACAACGTTGCAGTTTTGCTCTTTAATTAAAACTGATATGTATATTTTATAATTGTAGAACAAAAATATTAAAATTTTTTTTTTTTTATTTCTTTTTAATTTATTTGCATATATACTTATAAGCAAATACTTGTAAGCAAAATAATGCAGCCTGAAAAGAAAAGAAAAAAAATTTTAAGAAATCGTGGCAATATTTGGTAGGCCGGGATATTAATTTGAGTCTACTAAAGAATATGAAGAATTTCTTTAAAAAAATTATTTAAAACTAAATATTTGTATTAGGAAAAGAAATTGTTAGCATAAATAAGTAATTTTTAAAAAATTAAAAAATTGTTTAAAAAATTTTAGCTTACAAATTTCATAAAAATTTTCGCAGCTATTGAATACATAAATATATATATATATACATATAAATACAACAAATGCAACAAAACAATCGGACTTTCAAACTTCGAATTGATGTTATACCGTATACATCGGTTAATATGTGAGACGTTTTAGCAAAGTAAACATATAATCTTGGATGTATAAATATTTTGTGCTCAAGATGGTTGAAATTGCTCCATGAAGATATTTGAATAAAATTAAATGGACATTTTTGTTTTTTGATCACCATACAGTTTAGCGATAATATGAAAGAAATCGGTCCAGACCTTGGTCTAGATCCCGTATGCTTGTAGTGTTGGATGTATACAAACGCAACAACTTTAAATTTAATTTTGATGCTTGAACGGATGTTTCCTTCTGCTTATAGTGAGCGCTTTGATAGTCCTCGACAAATGGTCAGTGCTAAAGGTCTTAAGGAGACTTCTAATGACTGAAAGATTAAATAAAAAAATTATAAATGGCATGCTGATAGGAGATTTTGAAACATTTTCACCAATTAGACCTCCTTATCAACATATTCGCGTGAAAAGTTATATAACCCCTTAATTAATAGCCTCTATGCAACTTCATTGCTCGATGATACGATACAATTTCATAGATTTTATAGCTAATTGAGGGAAGACATCATTTGGGGAAAGTATAAATTTAAAACGACCTTGACCTTGACCTCATTAAAATTCCATTTGCTTAATCAATTCTTAACCCAGCTGCCATTTTTTTTTAATAGCTTCGTCGTTTTAATTTCCCTATTTAAACAACAAAAACCGTTAGAATGCCTGTCCAATCCAATCCAATCGCTGTTAACTGTACTCTAAATTTTTTCACTAAATCTTTCACCAAATACTAAGTACAACAACTGCACAGCGAAACAATAGCAGTAATTGTTCGACGCGAAGTGCTTTGACCTTCAGACGTTCAATGGACTGAATTTTTATGAGCACAGCAATTGGTGTTGCCACTTGTACACCAATCGATGATGAGCGCAATTAAAGTTTCATTCTGGGCAATGTAACGAGAAATAAAGGCAGAAGGCACTTTACTGCCGGCAATTAAACGACGCTAAACAGCACAACAAGTGCAATAAAACTGTGTGAATGTGCGTGTGTGGCATGCCACATTGTCAAAATCGAATCACTGCGCCACACACATACACACACGCATCTGCAACGCGAAGAGAAACAAGCAACGAATGCGAATAAGAGAAACACATTAAACTCAACGCAATCAAAACACGAAACAGGTCGTTGTTGTTGTAGCAAAATTGAAATGGAAGGGCAGTCGAAATGCCAAGCCACACCAAATCAGCGCTAAACAAATTAGAATGGACCAAATCAAAAACCTAACATAAACACAGGCGAACAAATCGAGGGCTGCGCAAGTTTGCATGTAAATGAAGCGTGTGGCCAGCAGACGTTGCGACGTTGAGACGTGGCACGCAACAAAACTGTGAGGATGTGCTAAATGCATTGGGCAGCGTCAATTGCTTTTCATGTCTTCCCTAAGCTAACTGCGGCGCGGCTGGTAAGTTTGGTGATTCATTTTAATTTTAACACGTCCACAATGGTCGCGCACCGTTTGCCAACGCTGCTGACAGACGCAACGCTACATTGTTGTTGTATCGGTAAGCCAAGCAAATGGCAAGCAGGGTCGCACCGACTCGGGGCATATTGTGACGATATAGACATTGTATATATATAGCGTGCGAAGGACCTTCACGAATGGCATTCCATTGCGATAACAATCGATTGAGAAGCGGGAGATGGTGCAAGCTTGCAACGTTCGCATCATGGTTATTCGGTGGGCGGTGCAGCTGTTATCGGAAAATCGTACAGCTTAATAGTTATTTGCACATAAGGTGTTACGATCCAGCAAATAAAATCTGAACTTTGCTGAAAGTCCTTTTTTTTGCATTTAGAGAGCGGAGAATGAATAAATTTTATTTTAGTTGTCGCATTTTTTTTATGTACAAATTGAAAACATAGAAATTCTAAGAATCGTTGAAGACACTTAAAAGCTGTGTCTCCCCTTGAAATTAACTCTTACAATATTGCTTATTTGCTCATTGTACAATAGTTATATTGCTTTGATTTCACCCTATTTCTCATTCACTCATTCTATAGTTATATCTATGAGTTTAAAGTTGCCAAGCCAAAGTAACACACTCAAGTTGCCTAAGTCATTGTTATCTATTAATGAAAGTTTGATAGGTTTCTATTAGTGACATTCTCATATTAGATATACAATTTTAAGTCTGGAGTGCGAGTTCAACGCAAGTCCAGTACTCGCAAGCATCCTAGGCACTTGGCTACTCTTTTTATATGATGAACCGATTCATTACAATGCTTTTAATTAAGAATTAAAAGTTGAACTTCTATTAATGCGTACTTTACGAAACCGATGGACTCTCCCATTTTAGAGAGTTACTCACTATAAGTGTTTGGAGAGTGTAAGGTTTGAGGAAATATTTTGTATATATATGTATGCATATATTTGTAGAATATTGATCTCTATTAATTAAAAGAGAAAAAAAGACCTCTCCATCCAACGAATAAAATCAATATAAGAGCAAACAGATAAAGAACTATAAGAAGCAGTGATACTGGCGAGCAATAAAAGGTCCGCTAAAACAAGTTACGCTATTTCTTATCTACTGTTTAGTTAGAAAGAATATCGAATATATCATTTGACACTGGTTATCTTCTTAATGTAATTGACTGTCATCTCATATGACACAATATATATACTTATTGCAACTTTAGCGTTAGTGACCTTGTTATTACCTTGATCATCCGCTTAAACTTTTGTATAGAGAACAGATTTTAATGTATTCTTTTTGGGTACACTCCGTAACACGTAACTGGTTTATCCGTTAGCAGGGTATCTAATTCTGTTTTGAATAGCTGTAATTAAATCAATAATAGGTCAGGCGCTAAATAGCTACGTGAAATTGAAATTGAAATTAAAATTGAAATGAAAGTGGTAAAGTAAGCGGAAAATATCTAAGGCTACAAAAATATAGCTTTCTACGTGATGTTCCATTCAGAGTAAGTCATTTTACAAGTCCATATTAAAGCCTACATATCGCCATTAAACTAATTTTGGCAATGCGTCTGTTTGTCAATTTTACATTTGATTTGATTTTTTTACATGTGATCCTTGAAAGCGGTTCCAAGTCAACAGTTAAAGCAGCGAATGTATTTTGGTAATTAAACAATGAAATAAGTCATAGAAAGGAGGCTTATGAAGAGGTTAGGTCGTTAAATCGCTACCACGAATATTGGACTGCAGAGAATGACTATTGGGAACTAATTGACTTTGCTTTCGATGAAGTGCACAATCATTTAGTATATGACTTGTAGAAGTCTAAAGTTGAGGAAGATTTAGTTTCATGCGTAATTTCAATTCTTTAAAAAACTTTTAAAATCTTGTTAATGCAATAATATCAGACTCACTGTTTTCTTTGCTTCCTGCGTGCTCGACCACCTTATTCAATATTTGCGGTCAGAATGGAAACAGAAAACATTCCTGAAAGCTATAGCAAGACAAAACCATATATATATGCGCTCAAACGTCAGCAAACAGAGGCACAGATAGACGAACAACGATTGCAAAAACACCAACCACGAACACAACACGAACAGAACAAATATGGCAGCACTGCAAAAGATTTTAATTCAAGTTGTGCAGGTAAGAACAATAGTAAACAACAATACAATTTTGCTACCGATATGCCATCACAGCGGGTTGCTGACTTCTGTGTCTCACTGGCTGCCACGAAATGTTGTTCACTTCAATTTGTTGACAACATCGCGAAAAACATGTCAGCCGCGGCAAGTGTGCCAACAAACAAACTGACAAACAACTGTGACGGAAGCGAAAACAACTACAAACAAAAGCTCAGTAACAACAACAAAAGTAGCAGAAGCGAATTGCTGATTTACTGTTACACACCGCACACACGCAACAAAGCAAGTGTTACTTTCCCAAAAGCATTTTCGCGTTAACGGCATAATTCAGCAAGTAAGCGAAAATACTGTGTGGCAGAACGAGGAATTCATCGAAATTTACACAACGCTATTAACAGGTTGCTAATTAGGACAACCGATGCTGGAGCTAGTGCTAGCTAGAAAAACGAGATCAGAGTTATTCTTCATACCTTCAGGAGTTGCCTTTAACTGCTTTTGTAGCATCCGCTTCTCAGCGATCATCCATACAATCTAACTTAACCCAACGTAACTGATGCCAGAAATTATTGAGTGATTTCTCGAGTCTTCGGTAGAGCTTGCCCTGACAGATAAGCTATAACCGAACAGTAGAATGCAAAATTCTAAGAACGACGAACGGAAAAGGCGCGTTAATTTTGGGGCAAAAGAAGCTATTTTATACTCTTGTATGGGTCCCTCAATAATTGGTATGAAACATTATGATATCTCTCAAGTCAGAAAAGAGATCTCACAGTAGGAGTTTGAAATTCATTTTAAATTTGTGAAAAATTCTGATTAATATTCGACCTTTCACCGATACCACGTAGGGCCAATGCTTACACATATGTATTGAAAACAATTAGCGGTTCAGCGTAATCTAACTTTTTATAAACCATAATAAATATAATAATTAAATATTTGGTACACAAAATGGCGAAAATATTTTACTCAAACTACTTTCTGCCGAAATATCCAAAACGGTATCCTTAACAATTCGCTTAACTCTGCTTTTAATATGGCAGAAAATTCAATGAAAATTTCGGCGCCCATTCGGTATTCGAGGTGGGTTCAACTTTCGCAAAGTCAAGTTTTACGCTGCACATCTCGAATGTCAATAGACTCTGCCAAATTCATTGCTTGCGCAAAATTATTGAAACACTTCAGCGCCATGAGCTATGCCATGGATGTGAGCGTAGATTTCGGTTGCATTTTGCTGTCGGGAACGAGATTCGAAGCGACGTAATCAAACGAAGTGGATAAAGTGCAAACTTAGTTTGTATGAGACTGTAAAACATGACCGGGAAATCTGCATTAGTGATGAAAAAATTTTCATAATTAAAATAGAGAATTAAATAGTTTTTCTTCATACCAAAGAAAACTGTTCGTGAAGAAAGGTAAGATCGAAAAATCGAAATTACCTTCATTCTCCCCCAAAAATGTTTATAAATATTCTCTCCTGCCATCGGTTGCCGTTAAATATCATTTAAATATAATATAAGTTTCTGAGTTTTGTGTTCTAGATGTTGCCATATAATTACAATTGCTGAGGAAAATGTAAAAAAACTTGAGGTTATAACTATAAATATTGACGTGTGAGTCAAATGGGCGTCCACTTGATATTTGGTTGATGAAAGTGGAGATTTCGTAGTATATACCTTCATCACCGAGGCCACTTGTACTACTTTAGTACAAAAAATAGACGAGCCCAGGTGTTGTTATTGTAATATCGAAGATATTTCTAACAATTTAGAACCTTTTTTGTGTGGTTTGCCATTCAATTTGGGCACGCTTTTATGGTAAAAATCATCGTGATATTTTGTTGTTGTTCTTCCAAGTTCTATTTAAATGTTTCTTGTGTATAAATCGTATACTGTGAGGCCTAGAAATCACAACGAGGAACTCTTCAGTCTGTTATATGGTATAAAAATACCGAATTTGGTGAAATAGCAACGACTCATTGTACATCACTAAAAACCATAAAGCAATGGCGTATGTATGACGCATGTGTGATTTCATGACAAAATTGTGTGGACGTTTTGCACCGTAAATGACTGCCAGCGAAACGTTGAAGAGCCAATGAACGTCGGCCACTATGGGTAACAAATAGTTCGATAACAGTATTTATATTTGTAATGCTCGTATTGTTTATTTTAGTGTTGACTTTTTTCAACTTTGTTTGTTGTAGTTATATGTTTTTGTGCTGCTTGTCTGTTGAGAGCTACGGATGGAAACTCAATGCAATCGCATGCAAACCAAATTTTACAGAGTTTAACTTGCTGTTCTTTCCATGAAACATCAATCGATTGCGTGTGGGAATATCGCACTATTTGTTAGTGTAGTTGTTGTGTGTTTCTCTTCACAATGGCTCAATATTTGTACAAATGTTGACTGTATCTATAAACGAAACTGACAGCTAACGCCTCCTGGCAGTGGTGATGATGCACCTGAAATATAATATGCATATATTGAACTTTACTTAATTTTTTTATCGGTATGTGTCAACGTAGTGAGTTCCCTTTAAAAGGTGGAACTAAAAGTTAAAAACACATTTTGAATTCGATAAAAACCACAATGGGACAGTGCTCATTGGAAAGAAATAAGAAATTATTAATATTTCAAAAATTTCAAGTTATATAACTCCGTTGATAATCCACCAATTAGCTAAAGATTTTCCATTATGGTTCAAATATATCTCAATTTTCTTTAGACTGCTAACTTCTTGATATAAATTATTATTTTCATCTGATTTATATACCGAAAAGTTTAAGATATTTGTTTATTCTGAGTAACTTATGTCACAAATTTATATTTAACAAATGAGGAAGCGCCTTTGCACTTTGCTAAGAATAAATCCGGGTACTAAAATTTACTCAAAAACATGTTTCATAAGGAATGGGGTAATTAATTGATGGATTTCACCCATTTTCGCCAACAAACCATGGCATATTCAAAATTATATGTATATTCCACATATTGTCCGATATATAACATATAAAGCTAACCGGAAGTTTGAAACTCCTTATAATAGTTATAGAGAAGAAGTATCGGTCCAATATTATCCATTTTCAGCACAAAGGCACATTATCATTTTTTTTTTTTTTCATTAAGATATCGTATAGATTGATCCATATGTGCGACATGAAATCAACTATAGACATGAAGTCCACCATGAAGCCCGAATATTTTGTATCTGAGGGCTTCAAAATTTTGGTTCAATTTCTATCATATTTAGTTAGGAGTTGACATAACTCTTTACATGTTGATTAGTTATAATTGTTCGAAACAACTGTTAGGTGAACAAATTTAATGTACTCTGTACAATATGTTGCAAGTGTATAAAAACATGTATGTACGAAAATATATATATTATGCTGTTAAATTTTTAGTACCATGTCCTCCGGTCATGGTCCTTTACAGCGGTCTCTCAACGTTTTGGTTTGAAGTAGCCAAGATTCGGGGAAACACCCACCCACACCCCTGTTCAGATGTTATGGTCGTATATTTAATTTTCTATTCAGTAGTTTGAGGCATCCTGCAGTAGTCTCTACCACTTTTGCCATCATATAATACTATCGTGCTCTCGTCAGTCCATAAAATTTTTTTTGGGTTTCCAAATGCTTATGAATCTGCAAGTTATTTTAATCATTTGCTATAGGTTGTATGGAAGAGTTTCAATATAGCTGTTTTATTGAGTTCTATTTTAAGCTAAGTGAAGAGAAGCTAAGAACATAGATCGGCTGCTTGTGCGATTTCTTTGCGAGGTGTCTATCAACCCTACTCGTGTAAATTGGTTCAAAAAAGGTTAGTATGATATTTACTCGATCGATTCAAACCGGAAACGATAAAATAATATGTATACAGAAATTGTAAAATTAATTAACCTAAAAGATGAATCTAATGTTTCATTTTCTTGGCGGGAAGGGGATTTTGCCTCAAACTTTACTGGTTATACTGCTATATACTATAATATACTGGTATATTTTACTGGTTCGGGTTATGAATTTCACATTGTATTTGTGTTTGCCGAAAGTATTTACTTTTTCCTACATTGTATTACTACATACATATATGAATATTCTCATTTCTGCCAGTGTCAACAAGCCAATGCATTTCCCTTTCGCATATCGCAAATATTTCTTTATAGAAACATTTGCACGTATTTTACAAATGTAAAAAAAGATTTCTTTTTACAAGCTACCGCCTTAACTGCTCACTCAGCGCTACTTTCAACTGCTTGCATTCATATCAAATATTACGCATACGCCATGTCAACCAACAGGCGACCATTTATAGCAGCACACTCTGGCAACCACCATAACCACAAATCGCAATGCAATCAGCAGTGACGGCGGCGGCAGAGAAGCGTCACAATAACCAACATTCACACAAGCTCAACACCCCCTCCCCGCCGTTGTGCACCGTGCTTTTGGTGTTAAATGGCTTGCGGACCCTGCTGTAGCCGATAGCCGGTTTATTGGTGGCTGGCAGTTGTTGCAGCAGCGGTTTTACATATTGTTGTTGCATGTTACCGTTTACTGCTTTATATCTGTATGTATTGTTATTGTTTTTATTATCGCACCGTTATTGTTGTTGCTATTGGCACGTGCTTGACAGCCTCAAATACTAATTTGCCGCTGCAGCGAACTGCAACGTCGCTCGCTGCTGCCGGCTGTTTGTTATTGTTGCAACTGCTCTGTTGTTACCGTTATATAATGTTACTGTTATTCGAAATGCATTGATACTCGCGGTGTGGTTAGTATGTATTTCTGTTATAACCGCTTCAATCGTTTCAATTGCCACAATTCAATGATGATGCCAAAACGGTGTTCGCCAATTCGCTGGTCGCCTAGTCGAGTGTGTCTCACTTCGCTTGCTCACTTGCCGCTATAATGGGGGGTTAAAGCACGTGTTGCCAGTATTCATAGATTTATTTCCTATATTTGTCGCTCGGTGTTTTGTTTCTGTAATTCTATGTGGCATTTATATAATTTTGTTGTTGTATTGAAATTCGTCCATACGCTCAAGCTTTTCTTACGCCGCCAGACAACAAAGACGTTAATAAAAATTACAACAACATCGTTCTGGGTAGGTGAAAATAAACACGTTCAATGTAAGTGGATCGGACCTGGCATTTTGTCTGGAGGACTGCCACCTTGGCGGCATTTTACAAAAATATTTGGGAATCTGTTGTGCGTCGCTACAAAAATTACAACAACAAGCGGTGTAGAAACTCTGAATAGAACGTTAAATGCGGAAATGTTGGATTCATATTTCTCGCGCAAACCCGAGTGATTGGTGTTCCGTTTGTTTTATTCGTATATAGGCTGGTTCAAGAATAATGGAAATCATCCCATTACAGCTTTTAAATGAGTTTGATAGAAAAATACATTAGTTCATGACGTCATGAACCAAAGCTGAGGCAGACTTTGTTTACAATTACCATCAAAATTTGACAGTTCATTTTGTTTAAGACGCAGGGTGTTCCAGTCTTGTTCTATACCAATTAGGGCTGGATCATATTGTCGAATAGAGCATATGCGTTTCGGTCGTGGGGCATACCAAGACTACTGGTAACGCTAAAAGTATACTATAATCTCCGTTCGGATCGATTTTCGGGCATCGAAGACACATATTTGTATTCCCTACAACATGAATACCCCCCATGAATACATGTATAGGATCCTACCGTTCTAAAAGTCTAACATCTGAAATATTTCGGAAAATTACCTGAACTACAAGAAGTTTTGAAACCAAGGAGAAGGAGAAGTTTACAATATCCTCACATTAAACATAACTAATATGAAATAATGTTCCTGGTAGGTAATTCTCACAAGCCAGAGAGTCCCACAAAAAATACCTAAAAAGTGAAAAATACTTCCAACATAACCCAACGTCTATCTAAATCTTGGAAAAAACACGGACAATCTATTAAGAGTCTGTTCTATTGTATTTTTCTAAACTTCGCAATGAAGCTAACGTTTCACTATCCAATAAAATTACTATTCGACTGATTCATTTGAACCTTCACCCTTTTCCAAGGCTTAATTCGCAATACAACACAATTGAATAACCGTTTCGTTACTTCAAAGCTTACGAAATATTTGCAAATCAAACCTAATTAAACATTTGTTTGAAAGGAATTTTTATATTGAAATGCCATCGGCTGTGTGAATGTACACTCTAGGGTGAAATCATTGAATTTAGATTGGAAATTTTTCGCAGCAAAAACAAAGCGAAAACTGATGCCACAACAGAGTCCGACTCTTGTCACGCACAACAGCCGCCATCGGTCAAAAAACGGTGAATACGGGTAGACAGCTATGGAGAAACATCTGCAAAGCTTGATTTACACACAAACATATAAACACACGAACGCATTTGTGAAGTATTCCAAATACAATTAAAATGCAAATAAGTTTGAAAAATACTTAAATACTTAAAAACTGCCAGGCCATTTTAGTGTGGTAAAGGTACAAAGAAAATCAGCGGCATGGCTGGGTTGGGGTTTAATAAAATTTTAAATGGTCGAAAACTAAACTACGTCGAAAAGAGTTTACATTCCCGTAGTTTCATAAAAATAATGTACGAAATATCTGAAATTATACATAATGACTTGATGATGACTTGATAATGATATTAAGTTTTCGACCGCAATCACCATTTTGGCGCAATTTCACTCAAAAATATTTTTGGGTATTCTAAAAATAAATTCTATATACTATAGAACTATATAGACACTACTATAGAACTTTTCGAAAGGCATACTAAAGCATTTTGATCAAGATTTTATAAAATATTTGTATTAAATAAATGAAAAAAAATTGAGCTCGTTTGGCAAAGGCAAGAAACCCAAGACATCAATGTAAAATTAAGTTTAGTAACTTAAAAGGGTTTATAAATGAAAAAAGAGGTTTAGAGGAAGCAACAATGGTAGTTAGCTAGAGGGCCACGGAGTATTATAACGCTGGAAATAGTCTCTGAATTAGAAATAAATCGCAATTTAGAGCACAATCAAAGGCATTGATCCAGCGGCGAGCATGCTGTACGCTCTCCCGAGAGCTAAATCGATGCGTAGACCTCAGATAACACAATAGTGACTAGATATATGTTTTTGACCGCAGCTTAATACAGTAGCTACTACCGCATAGAAGTCTTTTCTAAATTGAAATCCCAAACGAAGTGAGCCTTAATCCGAATGAGTGTTGCTATGTGCTCCATAGTTGAGAAGACTAAATCGCTACTAAGCGAAATTTCATTATTTTTAATTCGTTTTATGCAGGGAACTTACAACTGCGCTCGACTTCAAACTTAGATTTGTATAACTCACACTTAACTGTGCAAAGTTGCATTCATTTATGAACCAATCTGATGTGCATTTGAATGTGTTTGCTCACGCTAGAGTTCACTGTATTTTAATTTAGCGAATTCCATTACATTGCCAATTTAAGAGAGATTGAAAAACGTTTGCATTAATTGCTGCATTCGCTTTTTTATTGCGATTTTTGCGCCCGCAAATACAGACAGACAGACAGGCGCCTATAATTCGTTGAATGTTCTTTGGTGGAGGTTGTGCGTCGACAATTAAATACGAGTTTTTTGCTTGCAACAACAAGCATTCATTTTTTCCTATTTACTTGAGTATCATCCAATATTTGAAGTTACCACTGATACGCCCACAACAAAACGCCCAACTCGAAGCTGCATTGAGAAATTTCACATCTTTTGCTTTGCTTTATTTCATTTCATTTCATTCAACTTCATTCAGATGCTGCTACTCAAAGTTACATGTGGTTGCACTCTCTGCCGACTGCTTGTTGGCATTTGCTGTTGTTATTGTTCACTTGGTTGATTGATATTTTATATTTAAATATATGTATGGTGCAAGGGTAAGCGCAAAAATTGTCGAAAAGGGATTGCTTTCTTGTTTCATATATAATTTTATGGACGCTTGTTAAGACCAAAATGTTCCAAATTTAGTGATCTCTCTTCAATGTTCTCTCTCAGACGCGTTTTCATAAAAGCGATCTTCTCTCTCTTAATTGACACTGCAGCCAACATTACAATCCTGAACGAGACTACTATAGCACGTGTGTAATTACTATGTTTCGTCAGTTGGTCAGTCCTCAAAGAAGCCCTTACTTGATATAATTAATCTTTGAAACGAAGAAGAGATTTCTCTATGTGCCCATCAGTTAATAACAGATTTTGATTCATTTCAGCCGCATATACTAACTGTAGCCGTAGAATTTGCTAACCTATATTTTTATTTTATGTGTCCTATTCGCGAAAAGCCCAACATCATAACATACCCTCATATCGATTATGCCTATCACTCTTTTACTATATATCGGGACCATGGTGGCGAAGAATGCTATTGATTGATTCTCTAGCACTATTTAAGAATCGTCATACGCTCAACAACAAATATGATGAGAGAAAGAGTCTATACGAAGACCAAGGTGTGAAAGACGAGAATACACTGACACTTTATTTGATGGTAGTAAATGGTTCATCTTATAATCGTTCAATATCGGACCCATTTTTATTTCCGTTACTCGGGTGGTACTAATACAACTACTACAATGGTGGTACCAAGGCGCGCGCTATCAAAGCAGATGAACTCGTTTCGACCAGTTTTTGAACAACATTCAGAAAAAGCAGTTGCTCGCCGGAAAGCAAACGTCTCAGAGTATATATCTGAAACGAGAACGAATCTCATGACATCATGAGCACATACCGCAAATAGGAAGAGAAATTCGGCTAAGTCATTAGAAAAATTGTGTAGAGTCTTGAATTCTTAAAGTAATTATTACATTTGAGGCAGCCACCTTTTCGCAATAGTTCTGATCAAAAACGTATAAGCAATAAAAAGAAGAAGTAAATTGACTGAGTTCTTTTATTTTTGGGTCGGTTTCTGGAAAGAACATAGTGGAATTTTGTGAACATGTTAGGTGTTTCCCAAGACCCAATGATCACTATCCAACCGATTTGCACCAGATTCCTTACAACACCTCTCCCCTGAAAGCATATGCTACGCTGTCCGATGCCTGCTTAAATAAAATATAGTATAGTGAAGCCTCGTCATCTAAGAATAATGAAAGCCAACTGGTACAATCTTTTAAATCACAAAATAATTACATTGCGCACCCTCAGCGCTGATTCGCCCTTGTTTACATTTTTATAAGCATACATATGCATATATACATATTGTTATATATATATATATATATATATATATATTTATATGTAAATGTATGCATCCCTTTTCTGTTGGCACTTTACAAAAGCGAAATTTAATTAGGAAATTCCTTCGAATGTATGAAAGCAAAGCCGCGGCGGCAACTGCAGCTCTTTGCTTTTGCCTCGCTCACTTTCGCTTTTGCGCCACAAACATCCACAGTCTATTTGGTGTGAATCTTTGCGCTGGCTGCATCCTTTCGTTTGGCGTGCATGCTCTCTGCTGTCGTCGTCCTTGTACCGAGTTTATAAACTTTTACGACTTGGTCAGAACTGCATTGCGAGGACCTGAGGCAGCGCGTTCGAAAAATTGCGGGTATGTAGCACCGTGTGTTTGTGTGTGTGTGTGTGTGTGTGTGAGTTTGTCTGATAGTCTGCTGTGGTGTAGGGAGCTGGCCGCTGATATAGTGCCAGTTGCTCCACAGTATTTTTCGCATTACTTTTCAGCTGAAGGAATTTTGTGTTTGCGTAGGAAAAACTATTTACATTCCAGCAAACTCCTTAGTACATACATACTTATAGTATATTGCATATAGTTTTATATTTTAATGAACTCAATTTACTGAAGTTAAAAACGGTTGGGTTTGCTTCTCAAACAAGCGTAGATACGAGATGATGAGTGCGCGACCGACGGCAATGCAGCAAAATTTTATGTTAAAATGTAACTCGCTATCTTTGGCTTGAATTCAACGACTTCATGTTTAGTATTTCATATTGTATTCTTAATTTTGACAATACTATGTTGAGTATTTGGTTTGACCTTAATTTTCTTACAAATTTAGTTCTCTCGCATAAATGGCCTCGTACTTGAATGCTACAATTCAGTTGTCTCAAAATCAGGATTAGGCAATATGCAGACGCTCCTAATGAACGAACTTCCAAAGCACTTACTATGGAGCTGTAAAAAAACAACTGGAAGATTCTACTCAGCCCAAATAGGAGCAAACTAGAGAAGCTTAGCGCAAATAAAATATCTTGACATGGCATTCAGCCTCATATCATTGTAGAAGATGTAAATCACAAATCACATTTGGTCAAAACGGAGAAATATTGATTGTACAATATATTTCTGAAATCGTATGTTTTAAGTCTGCGCTAATTGAAACCATCAAAACACTTTTTTTTTTAAATAAATTCCCCGATAAAACTCGATATCGTCATTAAAATCGTTTGTTTTTCCATTGAAGCTATCAAAGCTATCAAGCCCAAATAGTGAATTGGTTGCAAAAATGAAAATTTATATTCTCTATAGCCCGTAGATGATCGCCAATGCACGCAGTTTTGTTTGATAAAGTAATCGGTTTTCGGCTTTCGGATATAAAAGGCATGAACTTGGATGAGGATAGCCAACATGCCACACAGCCCATGTATCAATGGATCTTTTAGTTGCCTATTTGCGATATTAACCTTCGCGGTCACGTAGAGAAAATTCATTTCAGAGTCGAGCTTTGGCGACATTTGACTTTGCTTCGCTTAACTCCTATGTTTTGCATACAATCCATGCCCTTATGGTTAATATCTAGCTAATTCTACATGCGATAGTATCAGAAACCATCCAAAGAACTTTTCTATTTATTTTAATTGCACGACCATTCGAAAATCCAAAAAGCACTTTGACAACTTATTTTGAGAGTAAGCAAGAGGAATTCGATCCTCTTTCTTTCCAGCTTTATTAAAGAGGAAGCCATGCTATCTGACACAAAACACGGAATCTTAATTTACATAAGACCTGCTTTTTAGCTTCACACCAATTTATTGACAAAATGGTCCAAAATTGTGGTCCAAAAATTGTTAAATTTTTTACCGAAAATTGATTTCAAAAAAAAAACGCTTTTAGAGTTTTGCTTGCCGAAGCGGACTGACCCAAGCGCTTCGGCACTACAGCGGATTGGACTGAGGAACATTTTTACTCATTTTTCTCAGTATAAAAAAAACCTTGCTCTGCTCATTTTACAATGGAAACATTTAAACTTAAAGCTTATTTAATGCGAGCAAAACCGAATCCAATCTTAAGCTCAGCTTTTACATAAGTGATTCGATGAGTCGAGCAGAAAGTACGCTATCGTACAGTAAGCTGTACAGAGACACGAGGCACATTGCCTTTAGAGCGAATGCCTTAAACTTGAACCTACAAGGCTGTTCGAGCGTAGTATAACCCCAAAATGTTTACAAAGGGGACTCAGCTCATTTGTCTGCGGATCTTCCTTGATAGATTTGAGTCTGATTTTGCATGTAAATACACATAACTTTGAAGCCTCGCTAGTTTCACACTTTGCTGTCATAAAATCGAGACAATTTTCAACTTAAAGTCGTTTTTAGTTTTAGTAAAATTTCAAATAAGATTTACTGTTTCTAGGCAATACTTATTTGCATGCTACTTGAGGAATTTTTCTAAGTCGAAATCAATGCAATTCAACTAACTAATAGCAACAACTGATTGACTCACCAAATGTACCCTTATACTTCATTACCTTCTCCACATCAATCAAAGAAATTGCGCATAAATGCAATTCAATTGACCGCAACTAATACAATAAACTAATTTCAATGCGCACTTCCGAACAAACACATCCACACAAATACAGTGAAACACACATACGCACGCAGTTAAAAGAGAAATTGTTAACAGAAAAAAGACTTTCGCATATAAGCAAATTCACTGAGCACATAATAAACTTAAGCATTTATCACAGACACGCACAGATATCGAGATATTATCGACACTGAAACATTTTACTTTACAAACACACACACACACACACACACACACACACACACACACACACACACATACACATGGAAGTTAAACAAAAGTCGAGTAACAACGCCGATAAGTGAATTTACACGCTGCACACTTACCCATGGGACCGATAATGGCAATGACAAAAGTTCAATACTACACCATCGGCCACTACCAGAGTTGCCACCCACACACATGCAAAGCACTATCGGCTACATTATCGCTGTTGGCAGTGGACATTTAAATCAAACTCAAATAGTGACACGTGCACAAGCGTTCAATCATCGGATTGCCAAGAGGGCAAACGCATACGCGCACACACACACACACAGACACACACACACCCGCTGCGAAGGTGCCTACATAGCACTTGTTGCTGTTGTTGTTGTTCAGCTTGCTGCCTACAAATACCAAATACAAATTAGTTGGGGCGGATGGTTGCACTTGTTGGCAATTTCAATGCAATGAAAGGTGAGCTTTCCCCCACTTGATTGTTTTCACTCTCCCTCTCGCTCTCTGCCCTATTCTTCGCGTGGTTGTTGTTGTTGTAAATATCAATGCCCTTCATGTCATAGGTAAATTAATTTTTGGGTCACACCGAGATAGCAAACATGGCCGACAAGCTGACCTCAAACATTGGGTCAAAACAAACACACACATACACACATACATATATACATACATAGAAAGCTAGGCGGGCGTAAGTTTTCACCTTCGCCACAAAACAACATAAAACATTTAAGAATATCGGCGCATAGGCAGCACCGCGTTGAAAGGCGAGATAAGCTGGCTGTGTTGCTATTGTTGTTGTTGTTGATGTGCCGCAGTGACAGAGGTTTGCAAAGAGGTTTGCAAAACTTTGAGGCCAAGTGAAATACACGGAAACTGTAACTCAAACAAAATAATGACAAATGAGGGTCAGCAACTCAGTCAACTCGAATACGCCGATTACGCACACAAATATAAATCTGTGCAATCATATATATATATATATATATATATGTGTGTGTGTGTGTGTGTGTGTGTGTGTGTGTCTGGGCAAGCAAATATTGCTGCCCTGCAAAAGGCAGGCGAAAGCGTAAGCATGAAGGAAGAGGAAGTGTGTGGCAATGAACAAACGGACAGGTAAAATTTATTGGCAACGCATTAAGTGTTCATGTTTGTGTTTCAGCTTTTCTTTTGTGTGCTCCTTTGTTCGTGTGAATAAGAGTTAAGAAATACTGTATGATTTACTAGAGTTCTTTTTGTATGCCTCAGCGCCTCAATCTTGTTGTGGGCTTTGACTTAAGACTACCATGCTGCTCATAGGTATAGTAAATTAATAAAAAATATTTTTTTCAGATAAGCTCTATACTCGCCTGAGCAATTTTAGCCGCGTTCATAATTAGCTCTTCCCATTTTTGTTTTTAAATATAATAGTAATAGAGTATAATAGTTTTGCTCACCTTGGGGTTGTTTGTAACAGCTATAACTAATCGAGATAGATATAAAGTTATATCTATATATATACAAATGATCAGAATGACGAGACGAGTCGAATTCCGGGTAACTGGCTGTTCGTCCGTCCATCATCAGTGCAAGCGATAACTTGGGTAAAAAGTGCGATACCAGCACACATACACGTATCCCTCGAGGTTTTGAGGAGGTTGGTATTACAAATGAGTGAAATCGGTCTTCTGCCACGCCGACAAAATGCCATTAATAATAGTTAATCTAAAAATTAAACAAACCTATAACTAAGCCACGAAAAAGCCTAAAACCTCAAATTTGGTACGGAGGATCACTTTAAGGCAGGGCATCCGCTGTCTAGAAATTTAAAAGCGGTCAAAGAAGGAAGGACTCCAAGTAAATCTGTTTAAAAATTGCACCATCTCATAACACGGAAGCTATTTTGTTTGGTGCATAACACTACTTTGAAATTCTTATGTTACAGTTTCAAAATGGACCATTATAGTAGTGTAAGTCTACCAAGTCTACTTTCCATATAACACAATTTTAATTTTCATCAGATGTTTTCCCATTTGCAATATATGAATGAAACAGCAATGAAGATAAAAAATAATAAAACTTTGCACTAATAATGCTTTCGAGAATGCCGCGCCTCCCTCATCTAAAAGTGGTCAAAATCAAAACACAACTCCCCTAAGCCCCTAGAAACTGAATATGGAATCCTCAATACCTATATCCACAATACCTAATACTGAAAACATCGATCAATCGTTTAATGAAATTCAAAGGGCACCTCTTGTTGTTAATGGTGTGCATAAGAATGGATAAAAATCAGTTCTGTACTTTCCATCAGCTCCAATATACTTTATATAAAAATTCTCAAATTCCTGGTTGACTTTTTATCGTATATATCCGTCATTATTTAAGATATCTTAGAGAATGAAATTAATGTATAATCTGAGGCAATTTAGAAACTTTAAGATTTTACAAAAAAAAAAAGCAATTGGCAATGATAGAATTATTAATAAACCAAAAGGTGGGAAATGGCAATACTTCTCTTGATTGCATATAAGGTAAGGTTCGATGAAAAAAATGTGAATGGGGTCAGCACGCAACAGAATTAGAAAATATTGAGAAAATGCAATTTGAAGATATCACTTCTCAACAGAATATATGCATTGATTTCAAAATATCACGTACTGATTGTCCTAAATACGCATACATAACCGACTTGGACCAACCGTAAATTATGATATAACTGTGGAGCTCAGAGAAACAGTAAGAGAGAATAATTTGTACCAAAGATGAAATGCATTCAAATGAGGGAAGAGAGGCAAGCGGTTTACATAAAGAGCAACTGAGTATCTAGTTGCTTGCATTTACCTATTTACATACCCATTTGGAATTTATAATCATTAGTAAGTGATAGTCGGCAATGATAGACGCCCATATATTGAAACTTTTTGACGAAAGAGAGAAACAGTCTTTGGAAATCTATGGTATCTAAACTTCAGTATTTCACTTGGGAACTATTGCTCCGTTAAGTTGTAGAACTTATAATCTCTTTCTCACGATATTTCTCAAATTCCACCCAGAAAATACAGGGTGTCAAAAAGGTGCGTAGAATGCTAAAACGTTAAATAAAAACAAAACGTTTGATCCGAAATGTTAAGCAGCATAGCCGATCATAATTTCTTAAACCATAGGAGTTTGATTACAGTTAAAAAATTTAACTGCTTTAGTAGCTCGGAACTCTCTCGTTTGGTTTCCCATACATTAGATTATACATGGAATCAAAGAATTCTGCAAGCCTCTTCAGTAGAATTCTATTTCTCAAATAGGCTGCAACAAAACGTACCAATCAATGAGACATGAAGGAATTCGGCTTTTATTACGAGGACTACTAAAATCGAAGGGTACTAGAAAAATAGATTAAGCAAAACATTTGCTGTTATACGAACCTCAGTAGGCTGACTACTATTTGGTTGTTTTGACACAGTAAGAAATGCTGCTTGCGATTACTTTGAGTATAACCTTACCAATTTCCTACAGGGCATATGAAAACAAATTACTTTGCGGCATGGCATGTCAAGTGCACAGCGCAGAAGAAAGATGACAAAGTTGTGCTTCGGAAAACATTGTCAAAACAAATTATTACAATAACCTAAATGTCGAGGGACAAAAGCAATGATTACAGGTGCGAGCAAAAGGAAGTAATCGTAAAAAGAGTAAAAGAAAAATGTGCGAGCAAACGTGAAAAAAAATGTTGTTGTTGAAGTAAAAGTTTATTGTCAACATACAATTGTGTGTAACTGTAGTGTGTGTGTGTGTATGTATATGTTTTAAAATGAAGAATTTCAGCGTGAAAGATTTAGCAAAGGAGATTGCCGGTACGTGACATGACCTGCCTACGCATTTTCTATTCAACCACCCCCCCCATACCTTGCTGCATCCACATTCTTCGAGCGCGCAACATAGTAACAATAAAACTCTACCAACTCCACGCTATGGCCGAAGTTTGTTAGCTTGTTGACAAGTTCACGTCCATTGGCCCTTTCGATTGAACATAAAAGTGACAAGCTTTCAGTGAAATGGTTAAAAGTATGGTAAGAGGGACAGTTGCCCGGGGAGTAGCAAAAGTTGTCAACTTGTATTATGATAAATGCCCGAAGGTCTCATAATTTCATTGACATAACAAATTGTCGTCGGTTGTTCAGACAACGAAGCAAATGGCCAAAGTGTCCAATCATAATTCGACATACCATTGAGTAACCACTTTTGTCAACAGTGTTTATACAGGGTGACACAAAATGCAATATTATTAATTTTATTTATTTTTTGCTAAATACCTAGCAATTTTGACTTAATTTTATCAAATTTATAAGGAGAAAAATTCACTAATGACCATGCCCATCTCTAATATAACACTAATCAGCTTTAAATAATTCAAATAATTGGTTCGTAACATTTCCATTACATATTCATGTAACTAAGCAAAATCAGACTATAACTACAATACAACTAGTTTCAATTTGACGACATTTTTAGTGCTACCGACTTATTTGCTCTAGCAATACTATATTCAGTTACCAACATATATATCGATATACGATTGAGATCAAATTGTGTTTCAGTTTAATGATTTATATCTTCTCCTACCACCAAATACCGATCACAATTAACTTCAGTATTCGATTATAAAATTCAATAGAGTTGCTATCGAGTGCGATACACCGATTATATTGATCTTGCAACTTTTCGATAACATTTTTGTAGTATGTTTTTTGCGTCAAACTAGGAATTGGATTCCGTGGCTATCTCTTCATTGTCGCTTAAATTTCTTCCTAACCCATAATCTCAATCGGGCCCTACCCGGAGCATACCGGGTGATTGTGGACGCAATTGGAAGCCAATTGCGATATCCATCCAAGGTTATTGCTTCGATCTCGATCAACTTTCTCATTTATATATTTCATTTTGCACCACCCTTCTTCCTCCATTTTGCCTGTATCATTGTGTTCGTTGCAAGGTGTGAATTTACGCATTTAAACTGTTGCGTACAAATGGTGAGCATGTAACTACATTGTCTGCATATAAAATTGCCCTAACGAGCGCTATCTCTACCCAAAAACTTTGCTCATGCTTATCGCGCATATGGAAATTTACTTTTATGCTTCCGCAGTCATTTCTCTTCGTTCAGAGAATCACACATTCAAAATGGACACTTTGTTTGTAAAATATTTAACATTGCACTCACACTTACACGATAAATATTCCCATTAAAAACATAGCAAGAATAACTGTTTAGACGAGAACTCTACCCTTACACATATTCTTGCACTCTATCGCTTAGTTTTACTCCAAAATTTCTATACTTTCGAGTAACATGGCCACTTTAAAATTGACTCTGCTGGCATGGCGTAGGTATAGGCGCGGGTCAAGCAAGTTTTCGCTATAGTTTCGGAAGTTTTTTGTATGCTTCTTTATGTTGTGCATAAATGTTTTCCCAACACTGTCATTGAAAGTGATAAGAAAAGCTAAAAGCTGCGGCACATCACGTCTTCTACAACTTGAACGCATGAGCGTCTTTTCCCGTTTCGTGTTTGGTTCGTAAGTGTAGTGTGTGTGTTCGGGTAGAGTTATGGCTGCTCATTTATGTTTAAGTTTCCTATTAAAAGTCTAATTTAGTTTTTCTTTTTTGAAAATGTTTCATTTTTTGTCATTTGTTTGTATTCTGATAAGCACGACACATACAAAGTAATTCAGTCTATTATATAAAATCTAGCGCGCAATGCAAATCTTTCCCAACATGGTGTTGTTAAAAAACTTCATAGCATTTACTGCGTTAACGTGGGAAGTGCCACTAATTGGGGAATCATAAGTATGCACTTCAATTCTGCTACGAAAAGAAGCTACATATTATTTTCTCTCAGATCATCATAAAAAACTCAAGTGCCTAGAAATGAACACTGTCCTTTCTGGTCCACCTTGCACGACTCCACCTTTAATTAGTCGTGCGGTTTAAGTTATCTGTCAGCTATTTAACAACAGGGAACTGACAATAATTTGACTTCAGCTTTGAAAACACTTTAATATGAGTTCAACAAAGAATTATATCGTTTATTAAATTTTTTTTCTCTACATTAACCCAAATCTATTTTATTCCACAAATTTAATATGATTCAAAAGGTATTCAAGAAGTGTGGTATTTATCTCCTCAATAATGGTAAGAAGTCGTCATTTATCTTTTCCGGTGTCTACATAGTTTGTAAATGTCTGGGTTAGTAAGACTGGATGCTCTGAAAATATAAAATGGATTGTATCAATTAAACCATACCAACGAAAATTACGAATCGCGTGATTTTTATTTTTTTGTTTTTTTTTCATTTTTTTACGAAAAGAGCAGTATTAATAGATCCATAAAATTTGTTGCACATTTATTATTTACTTTGGGGTTTGACTTTACTATCTTTATATATTTATGCGATCACATACCCATTAGAGTAGAACGGAGCCTTACTAGTGGAGTGAAATGCAGTTTCATCCACTTTTATTATTTTTACTGCAATTTTTTAATTGGTTTTTTAATTGTAATCGATGAGTTCTACGAAGTTATCTGGAAAAGGTCTCTTTATTGGGAAAGAAAAGTTCAACGTTTATCTTTGGAAAGTTTATCATTGCTCGCTATTAATCAAAAACTGATAGCCAATCTGAGTCTTGCGAAGTGAAATAACCCACGGAATTTGCTATACTTGTTATTTGTTCCAAACTTATTGATATTTCAGTTCTTATACGGCTATTGTGCAAAATATAAGGAAATTATGGATCTCAAAACTCGCTGAGGTTCCTGTAAAACCTCTTTGTAAAAGCCATTATTTACGCTGGGATAAAGATTTCTTCAAAACAGAAAATCAAGAAACTGACTTTTTGTCTATTCACAAGATTTTTGTTATAATTTATTATATATATGTACAAAGACAGCGAGAAAGAAAAATGAGAACATGATCTCTGAGAGCGCACAATTCTGAATCAAATCTCAGCTGAAATATTGGGGTAAATTATATTTCACCGCCCAATACCAAAAGGTATATGATTTTTATTTATTAACTTCCTTCGTCATTCTCCTGCAAAGAAACCTACAAAATTCCAACTTGACACACTTTGGAAAAATAAAAATAGTCGGTTTTATTGTTGTTTTGTTGTTCTTTTTTTGTGGCGAAAAGCAGTACATCAACAACAATAATCGATAGAAGAAATTTGTCCAACTTAAAAGATGCGGAAATCACAAAATAATTTCATGTAATAGAAAAGTTTCGAATGTTCTTCATATCACACGCATTTCCGCTACTGATCGTGCCATCGCTTTAAGTATTGATGTTGCAGCAACATTTCACTTTTTATTTCATCAAAACTTTGTTTGCTTATATTTTGCAAATAAAAGATTTGAACTTTGGGTTTTTGTACACAAACAAAGAGAGAAAATCCAAATACGGTAGCAACTGTATTTGTGCTGAGTATTCAATATGATGTACGTGTATAACTGTATATTGCAATGTGTGACCAATAACGCTATGTACAAACTGAAATATTTGTTCCTCTTTCGTTCGAAAATTAAAATATCATTTTTTATTACTCGTGATAATTGTGTTTCTATGGCAACGTATTTATTTGACTACATACGCCAAGGGAAGTTGAAAGAAGTTTTAGTTAGCTACATCATCAAGCCACATCCAATTTTTATATATTGAAAATAAGTGTATCGGAAATTTGCTTTGCTTTGTCATAATTCACTGAGAGAAATAGAAACAACAGAATTTATTACTTCACAGTGCGTGGAAATATTTTAAGCAGAATATGCGAAGCGCCGAGAGTAGTCTTTCTCTTCTCTTAATCTCTTCTTCGGGTTATTTTACGTTCTTCCGAGGTGCAGCCACTAAGCATTAATTATCAATTTGGACCTTCTTGGCCTAAACGAATGTAAGCTACTTTAAGCTACTCGTACCAATTTTCTCTTCCTGCAAGCAATTTTTTCCCACCACATCATTGAACTTGAGCAAGATTATTAAAACTAACAACACTTTCATGTTTTTGTTAGCACAAATCCTTATTACCGCCTTCTAAATGCCATTATTTCGTGTCAATACAAGTCAGTTCAATTTGCTATACTCTTCTTATAGGTTTCGATCAGAAGAATCTTTGGTGTCTTTAGTAAATTTAATTTTGAGCATTTTAGCTAGGCAAATGAGAATGCAAAAGACACAGAAATATCCAAATAAATTTATTTGTTTGAAATAAATTTCAAAATTCTCTTATTTCAAATAAATACATGGTGGCAAATTAACTGATCGATTGAAGGGTGAAGTCAGTGAGTATCTGACCGCTAGTGTCTGCACTTAGACCTCCATTACACTTGTTGTGCTCTCCAGTGAGTTTCTTTTTTCCGAGGTAATATCTCAGGCTTAGAAGCTGTGATGATACCATACCCTGCTGCAGGATTCACTCTTTCCTAAAGTATAAGTTTATTGGCCTGTACAGTACCCATAATACCCCAAAGTAATTTGATGGTATGCCCTATATTGGTGGTGCATCAAGATCTCCGGTATTTCTTTAGCATCCACTATTTAAGTATCCTGGGATTAACCTAAACAGTTTCAGGCAACTTAAGGTGATCGCTTAATCAGCGGTGTCTGAGCGAGTGAACTCGCCCGTTTGTTGCTTACCTACTATATCTATATGATCGGCGACTCAGATGATGTTCACTGGGTTCGTTTAGGTGCACAGGAAACATGGCAGTACCAAAACCAGTCCGCTACCTGGCAGTGTCAAGTTACTCGAAGCAAAAGTTAGACTCATCTAGTAATATTTGCATGGGAAGGGAGCAAGGCTTATCGCAATGAAATTTGAAGTATATGAATTCGGTGTTGGGGCGCATGAACAACATTCAGCTCATAATAATAAACAATAAAGTTACTAGTGAAATTAGTTGAAACGTAAATGTCTCATCTATTTATTACCAGGTTGTATAAGTCCGACAAATGCACAAATACTATATAAATTTAAGTTATTTCAAGTGAATTCAAATCTCATATTAAGCTTAAAAGAAAACACAAATTTTTTTTCGAAGTGCTGCTTGGCTAACGACTGTTTTTGGTTTTGTAATCCCCCAAAGCAGAAAATAAAAGTTAATTCCACATTTTTCGCTTCAGAACAATCACAAGTTTTCAACAGGAATTTTATGTGAACTTTTACATGCTCCTAATCTTCTAATTCAAAATGTTTTTTTTGTTTTTTATTTCATGCTGCCAACATTGTTATTGTTGTTGCTAGCCGAAATTATGTTCATGCAAATCAAATACAATGGCTTGATTGGTTTGTTTTGGCTAATGTAATTTTGAAGAAATGCTCGAACACCTACAACCATACACGGATACTTGTGTGTGTGTGTGTGTGTGTGTGTGTGTGTGTATGTGTCGACAAGTCTGTGCACATGTGCCGTTTGTTTACAGTTTACACTGTTTACTGTTATGTTTAGGCCGTCTAAGGCGAATGCTAATGACTTTACTCTCAATTTGCTGCTTCTTTGTTTCCTCTGAATTGTATATTTTAATTAGTTCGGCGCATATTGTGCTTCCGCTTTAACTTTTTACACAATTGTTGTTTCTTCTACGGTTCTTTTGTGTGTTATTATTTTTATTTTTTTTCTACTTTTGTAACTTTCTCAAACATGTTACACTCTTCTAATTATGCAACAAAATTTAAACTTCGCCTGAAAACATGTTCGTCCATCCGTACGAGAAATTTGAGGAGGCAGTAAGCCCATAAATTAAGCGCATTAACTCAACACCCTTAAATAGAGGTTGTTCTTCCACACTAAATTTCTGCATTAGGTAGTATAGTAATAATATAGAGTTGTTAAATTTTTTATGGGAAGACATATTGCATGGATTTCATTTGAATGGGACCTGGTACCACCAGCAAGAACTGCAGTTTCTTCAGCTTCAAGCGTTTCCCTGTCGAATGGATTATGAGAACAACTACCTTTAGGGCATACTAATAGTAATTAATTCCAATTTCTAAAGTAAGAATTGAATTTCAGTAAATAAATAAATAGGGTTAACGGTCTTACCTTAACTTAAAGAGTTCTAAAAAAATTTTTTTAATAATATGAAGCAAGAATTTCAAATAATTCGACCCATTAGCATGTAGTAATTATAAGGAAAGCCCTAATATAGCACTTATTAACACAAATAATTTAGCGAACTTTAGAAATGTGGTAGAATGTGGTGACTTTTTGAAGACTTCCTAGTATTCCAAACTTAAAAAGAAAACATGCAAAATTAGAGAAATTAAATTATTACAATTTTGAAGTACTATCGAAGTAAATAATTTACTAGTAAATTTGAAGTAATAGCTACCATGAGCGATAAACTTCAGGGCAGAAAATACGAAGAAAGGAAGGACGTTTGGTTAGGAAGATTTAATACTGGGTGAAACTAAAGAAATATCAGCAAGCAGTTCTCCTTCTCTAGTTGAGTTGTGCCTGCTGCAAATGTGACTGGAAATTTTTCAAGCTTCTGCTAGGCAAACAAACGCTCAGTGTTTTGCCATTGCCTGCCGAGACCGCTATTAAAGCAACTTTTTTATATTAGTCGGCATTGAAGTGGAATCCTGGTCTTATATAGAGCTAATGCGCACCATTCACTACAACAATATGGCAACCGCGCAATTGATTTATGAGCTTTTAGGCAAATTTACGATTAGTTATATGGGAAATGGATAACTTTGATACAAGCAAAGTTTGTTACAAGGAGTGACAGGGCGGATGAGTAACTTTTAGTAATTATTTGATGGTGGTGCAATAAATAATGAAAAGCTTAAAAACAATCCGATATATATATACTAACTAATAGCTTTATTAAATATGTCGGCATATTTTCTAAATTAGCTAATATTGGTTTATTGCTGATAAAAAGCTTCTACTGGTTTGGATTTTTATCTTCCTTGGTTGCTACTCTCTATAATTCGAAGCAACAATGAATACTTACTAATATTTAAATTAATTTATTAAATCGAATCATTTCGTATCTAAGAATTGTTCAAATGCATTGTTCTCTCTTTTCATATATACTTACAATATTTGGTTGCAAATGCCTTCCAACCCGCCAAAATAGGTTTAAGTCTTCATATTTTATACGTTTACTTCAACACGCTTAGTGGCAAATCAATGGGGCAAAACTAATGGCACATTGAACTCCTAATGTTGGCGGCATTGTTGCAAAACTAGTAAGCTAACATGTAAATACGTAATAATAGTACTCGCTAATATTTCCATTGTTTTCCAATCACAACGCTATGCGCATATGTATGTGTGCGTATTTATGTGTGTGTACAAAAGCAATTTCATGTAATACCAAATGCTCAGCAATTTTGGCCCAAACGCAGTAAACCCAACTTTCTACACGCTACCAATTACACACATACATATATGCATGCACAATTATATAAGCGCACTTTAATAACTGTAAATGTAGATATGCTTATTGTGGGCGTTTGTGTTCCACTCATTCAATGAGCTAATAACAAAGCAAAATGACGTTCAGAACAGGAATTTAATTGACATTCATTGTAGCATGTGTTGTTGTTTTGTTATTGCCATTTACTGTACGCCATTATGCAATGAGTGAATAAAAGTATAATTACCAAAAGTTTGCCCTTTGAATTGAAGTCAAGTGCCAGGAGTCAATGCCTTATTGCCATGGCTGATGTGTCAATTCATTGTCAAAGTTTCGCTCATGTCTGTAAGTCGCAAGTAATAACTGATTGCTGAACTACACAATTTTGGGGTATTACAAAACGATTGCCCGATTGCTTTCTGAACACTTTTGTATTATTTTGGAATTATTTAAGGGGCATATTTGAATTTCCATTAAGTATATTTCTACTATAATTTGATCGCACAAGCGATAGTTTGAATAAAGGTTGAGATAGCTTGATAAAACCTGGTACACGTGTTCCTTGGCACTCTGCAATATCAGACTATTGCCACGCCCAAAAAATGACGTTGTGCGAATAATTATAAACTGCTATAAATAAAAATAATAAAGCATAAATCTTGCTACACAACTTGAATATAGGTTCGCAAAAGGTAGAGGCATCTTCGGCATCAACATTTCTGAAAAGTGGGCATGGTCCTACCCCACAATAGACTTAATGTAAATATCTCTCAAATTCACAAAGCTATATTAGCTAAACTTAGTGAAAGCAATTCTTTCTGGCATTTCCTGATACGTTATTGTAGGAAAAGTTGAAAAAAGGGCGTGGCACCGCCTACTTTTAGGTGAAACACCACATCTCAACAACTTCTGAACCGATTTAAATCAAATATAATCCTTACGCTACATAAAAAAATGGTCGAATTAGCACTACAACCACACGTACTTACCATATAACACAATATAGAACTTCAGCAGATTAATAAAGTGGAAACAATATGTAACCAAGGATCGAAGAAGATATCAGATTGAGCCTCTCATATAATAATGGTCAAGACATGACCTAACTTTGCAAGGCCCAATATACCTAATATGAGAACATCAGTGTTTATGGCTGACTTCATAATGAAAATATCGGTAAATCTATGATCAACAAATACGCTCACTTTTTTATGAAATTTTATTTAGCTCACGTAAATGCCTATACAATATATATAATATCCACAACATTTTGTTTTCTCGAAAGCGAAATTCACGAATTTATCATTAATTTGAAGCACATCGTCGCTATTATATACACGATACACGACCTAGAAACTACAACAAAAAAACTACAGGTACAAGAAAAAGCGAAAAAGAAAACAAAAATGCAGCAATCAAATCATTTGCTGAATAGATAATTTAAAAGTCGGTTGCGTATTTCCAATTTAAATTCCGTTATGCTTGGCTTTTACTTTTAGCTGCTCAATTAGAAGTACGTGCACTCAAAATGCTTTCATTACAAAAAAAGAAAAAACTGAAAAGAAGTAAGTATTTATTCATACTAGCAATTCTTTTATAATAACAGATATCTTCCCGCTGGCTCATTGTACTAACTAATTATTTTCCTTTTGTTTAACAAAGTCACGGTCATGAAAATGAATGGCGAAAACAAGTCCCATAATAATATAAAAAGTGGCAGAAATTGAAATGATGTTATCAATTTGAATGCGCACACACACAAATACGCAAAAAAAGTGTAATTTTTTCCTCAAAATTGCCTGCCAACTACTAAATGCCTTGCAGGAAGGCTGGCAATTGCTGCGATTTTTTTGGCTTTTTGCACACAATTTCGCCCTTTATGTTCTTGTTACGTGCAACCTTTGCAGACTCGACTACTTCTATTGCTTCATTAAGCATTTGGCCGCCATTCATGGCCATAGATATCGCTATAAATTTACTTTTTCACAAATTTCAATTATGTGCATATTTTATTTGCGCATTCACATCTATTTATATCGTACATATATATAATATATATGTATAAAATCCATTAATATAAGTGCATGCCATAGGCATTATATAGTTTCAATTGAAATAAATACGCAAGCTGCGACTAAAGGTTACGTATACGCCCTGTTGCGTCGGCATTTACTTATTTTGCCAAAAATGGCTTTTCAGTTTTTTGCTAAATACTGTATTTTATTATGCAATTTCATAGCTGGCACTTTGACCAAGGTCATTGTTTGCAGTGTCCAAGCATTTTTCGGAAGGGTCGCAAGTGCTGCCAAAATCCCTAGGACATTTGACATTTCATTTGAAAATGGACAATATATGGCCAACACATGCAGTAGATAAAAGTACAAAGCTGTGCAAATATCGAATTCGCTATACGTGCACTCACAAAACTATATTTATATAAGTATACATAAATTAATATGTTGCAGGTTGAATGCTCATATAATATTTCACGTTTTAGCGAAAATAAATTGTTTCCCAGGCGCTTCCATTGAGTAAAGCTAACAAAATGGCGCCAGTAGTAGTGGTATAATATACTTATATTTTAAATATTATTAATTAAATGAAGATACATATTCAAATCTAGGTTTGAAGTATTTTTAATAGACTTTCCCTTTAAAAATTTGCTTCAACTTAATTTGTGAGGTTTCTAGTTGCAGTTAAAAATTAGACTACGACTAATGAGCGCAGTTTTATTATTGAAATTTCCGAAAAATACTTTTGTAAAATATTCTGACACTAAGTTCAGTACTTGGACCTAATAGGTCCCTATCTAAGTAATTTTACATACCAAAAGATCTTCGATTGATCAACATTTCCACAGTTACCTCATCTTACCATACTAACATCAATGCTTTGAGATTCTTGGGTACATAATTTCTCCTTAACAACCGCTTATACATAATTTTATTATACAGAAAGAGCAGAGCAGTTGATGCTCTTAGGATTTTTTAGAGTTGCCACTATCGAAATGGACAGTACCTTCGAGATTTAGCTCAAACCAATGTGGACCAAAATTCGTTATAGTGGTCCTCAAACCTTACTAAGTGGTAAGAATATTAGTTGTTGTCACAAAGGCCATGGCTAGCTGAAGGTTCACCAAGCGAACTCTTTCAACAGGATCGATCCCAAGGAAAACGTGTTTGATGTGATGGTTTTAATTGGCATATAAAAAGATGGGAAGTGTTATCTCGCTTATTTACCACTGAACACGTGTTTGATATATGTGGCTTATGTTGTGAAAGCATAAGAGTTTAACCTACTGCAGTATCCAGAATGAAATTCTGATTCGACTTCGACTATAACAAGTCGATAATACTGCTGTTTATTATCTATATAAATTACTCACCTATGTTCTACTACTTCTAGATGAAATTAGCTCATTATTCAGAGGCCAGAGCATAATCGTCATTGCCTCAAATCCTAATTTTTCTCTACCAACTCTAAAAAGTAGGGTTTAAATTATGCATACTTGCTGGTTCAGTAATAAAAATAAGAATTTCGAAATCAAAATTTAGGTCAAATAATAGGAGCCCAAAAGGTTATGGACTCCCTGGACTCTAATAAAGATATTTTTGAGAAGGGTTGCCACCTCCTTGAAAAATGGAATTCCAAACAAGTCAATAAAATAAATTCAAAATTATAAATAGCTGTCAAATGAAAAACATTTCAGATATCTCTGATAAACGAAGAAATATTTCAACAGGATCAGTAGTTAATGGTATGCACCGGTTTCAGTATTCATATCAAAACAATATATGCAAATTACAATCACATTACATAATGTGTAAATTTGCTGTTCAAAAGCACGACGGGAAAACAATTTCACTTATGCAAAATAAGTTTCGCCACGAAAGTCAATAATTTGCGAAAACCTCTGGTATGGCATTGTGTGTCGAAAATTGCGCGAGTAATGATTTAAAATTGCTACAAGCCGCTTGCTGGCTATTTATTTGTGTAGTTCGAAGGATTTATGTACTATCGTTTGGTTTGTATTTTTTTTTTTTTTTGACTATGATGTAATCACCAATTAACAATAAAATGCTCAATACATTCGATTTTAATATATGTAATGGGTGCTTTCACCTCTAGATAATGGAGCTTCTTATGTTGGTCAGAACAGGTATCTAATACAGATTCTGTGTCTCTGCCCAATCTAAAGCGGAAATCAAATATTACTGTATGTTAAAGCATTCAGAATGATGCGATAAGGGACTTATTATTATGTGCTTAATACCAGTTCCTTATTTTAGAAAATTTTTTTAAAATCTCCATATCACTCCTAATAGTCGTAGCTATTCTGTTTATCTCACTGGAATGGAGATTTTTTTCCCAATACTTTTAGGTGTATGAAACATAACCCTTTTTTCATGTAATGTCTAGAATATCTTACTAAATTGTACACATAATCTTTTGCTAGTACAAAAGTTAGTGTTCCTATAATTTTTCGTAGTTAAACGTCTACATTTCTTCCAATTATTCCATAAAGACACTCGCATACCGCGAGTGGAAGTATATAGTAATTTTTCCGTTCAGCGTAATAGGAGGATGTTAAGAAGAAGCTCTAAACTATCTCAGCAATAATAAATTTGCGACAAATTTCTTTTTCAAGATTGCTCACATGGTGAGAACATGCTCCTCATCTCCTTTTCCTCTAAGCTTACACCACCGAGTTCGCCCATAAAAACAGCTATTCGCACACTCGAAAAGAACTTGAAATTACTCATATATATGCCATAGATCAATCTATATTCGCTTGTTAAGTTATTTGAGAATGGGCACTCAAACAAAGAGATATTAAATTTTTAAATGCTGCATTAATAGTTTCTTGTGGTTAGCTGATTTAACTCATTCTTTACATTTTTCTAAGCAAGAGTAAGTGTTGCCTACACTTCGGCGCATTCACAAAAAAGCTTCCTCATTACAATGACTAAAATATAGGAACGTAAAAATTACGACTATTTTCATAATTATTACTTCCAAAAAGCTAAGAACCAATGACTATTAATTATTTTTTATTTAGCACCAAAACTTATTCATAATTGCTGTAAAATTATCAATGCTTCCGCTACATATGCACTTCTGTATAAAAGTTAATGCATTTTCCCCATTCAGAGAATACTCGCAGCACTTAAACCTTTTAACCCTCAACATTTCCTAAAGCGGCTTTCGCAGAATGAGGATAAGACATGAACGTTATTGCGAGTCATATGCAAAGCGGGCACAAATATATATATTTAAGCACAAGCGCTTATACCGCTTATATTTATGCTAATATGCTTAGGGGTATGCTGCCTTGCATGAGCCAAGCTAAGCGGCTCAACTAGCGTAACTGTATAAAAAGCATTAGAGATGAGATAGTATCGCAAATACACACACACACACATACTCACATATATATGTGTATGTGCACTTATTACACACTCACACACACATACACTTAAATATAAGCAATACAGTTGTGTGCTTAAACACGAAATTAATGTGCGCATTGTTTTGCAATTTCTTGCCGCTTAAACAATACAAATACTCTCCGTTTCCTTCTACAAATATAATATAAGCAAACAAAATTTAAATCGTGCTTTGTAATGGAGACTTCGAAGTTATTGTTATTGTTTATTTAATAACTACTCACGCGAGTATATGATTTCGGTTGGTCATACATACATATATACATACATACATACATACATACATACATACATACACATATAAGCACAACTACACTTGCTTGGATGCCCTATTTGCTGTCACTTAAATGAATCAACACAATTACAACTGCGCAAACAAAAGCGATAATTTTAATATGCATAAGAATTTTAGCATGCACTTTGAGGTTATCTGCCTCTATTAAGTGTGAATTTAGTGGAAACACAGTATTATTAGGCATAAATCCCACCACTGTATAGGTCCGCAAATCTTACGATATAACAAAGGTTTTTTGTTACATACAGCTTGACAGAAATCATATTTTCACTAGAAAATATATGGAGCTGCAATATCGATTAATATATATCTTGGCCTCCCTCCGGATATAAAGTTATCTTCGAATAAAATGCCGTTAAGAAAGCATTCATTTTAAGGCATGTAAAGTATCGTTCAGCTCCAGAATAAATGCTCTCAAGTATTTTATTGACTAATACCAAATCAAGTACTTCGCCATGGATCAGCTGTATTCCCCAACGTTCAAAGAGTTGCGGAGTTGCGTTCAAAGAGTCTCGAATTTTTAAAGCTAACATAGTTTCAATAGCTGTTCTGGTCTGGTTTTGACCGGTATTGGTCTACTCGTTTCATATTTTCACTGATAATGTATGTGAAAAGAGATTTTCTCTCTTTTCATTCAACTGCAAAACAAAAAAAAAACAAATTGGAATTATTTTATAAATCATGATAACCGAAACTAACATTTAACAGGTAATGGTGTTAGTAATCAATAATTACTAATAATTATAAATGTGTTTTTGCTAACTATTCGGTATTCACTTTTAATTAATTTATTTAAGAAGAAAAAGAAAACTCAGAAATTAAATATTTTCAGTTCAAATTTATTCTTGAAATCATTCACATTTAAAAAAAATAATCTGCATTTTTACATACAGTTACAATTACTTAGAGATAAATACTTAATTGCGCAGGAAACATCTCTGACACCTCACATGCTTCTCGCCAGCATCTGGCCTGCCTGGTTGGCTGTTGAGTTTGTCGATGCATCAACTGATTGACAATGAAGTGCAGTGGAATGCAACGGAAGGCTGTTGGACAGCGAAGCGTTCAAGCATATTTCAAGTGACAGCTGCTGCATGCTGGCTGATGAATGGCAGCGATGCAAGGCCATAAACGATGAGAGTTCCAAGGTAACCGAATGCTGTCAAGGAAGTGCCGAGAAACGTAATTGAATCCGCAAGTGGCCGCATGAGTTCACTTAAAAGGCAGCGACCGTTAGGTGAATGAGATACAAAATTTATTTTTTGTCTTTACTTTTTTCTATCTGAGACTTTCAGCTTTCATCATCATTACTATAACAACAGTGAGGAGGATTCTGCCAACTACTAATATTAATTGTTGTATTTGCTTCTAAGCAAATGGTTATTTCTCTTCATTTGTTGTATGCCTTCCTCTAAATACTACTGCAAATACAACCATACCTCTAAGAAATAAACTAAATGATTGATTATATCGGGGCCTAACGTCACTTGAGAACTTGTCCAAGGGCCTCTATTTGTATTTCTATTGAACTCATTTTTAAAGCCCTGTTTCTCAAATCATATATAATATCGCTTGCTGTAAGAGGGAATAACTCTACCTAGACATCTAGATATATCGCAGAACTTCAACAGCATAATACTCAAAAATTAAGTTGGCAATTCAACACTAGATCCCATCGCAGCCCTTTAATTAATTACTCTCCACTTTTCTTTCCCTCTTGTTTTCTTTTTTTCTCCTTCGATCTCTAACTATGAACTCCAAGTGGAAAAATAACTACTTACCTAATGTGCGTATGAGTGTGTGTGCATACATATATATATCTATATATGTTTATACTATGTGTCCAGGATTGTTAAAAGTCCTTCAAATATTAATACTCTTCCGTTTTAGCTGTTGACTTATCACACTTCTAGTAAGCACTTGCACATTCATGCTCTCTAAACTAAATAATATTATATATATTTCACCTGCATTGCAAGTACACATTTACATGTATGTATATCTATATGTGTGCACATATGTATAACCAAAAATGTCTTAATTCCACAGAATGATGATGGCAGTCCTGTAAGTTTTTCCTCTGAGGCAATTTACTTTTCCCTGCTCTCGACACATTCGCCACACCACAATACTCAAATCTCTTTAAAATCCTTACTGTTCACTCTTTAGAAAACTGCAGGGTTACAAATGTGAAATTAAAATTTAAAATTTACAGAATGCATTTTAGGTAAATTGCGGCAACCGGCGGAGCCAAAGGAAACTTAACAAAAATATATATAAATGCATTTATATGTAAGGAACTTTTGAGCAGATATAGTATACTATAAGTAACTTAAGTATGCACGTTTGCTTCTAAATAGTTGTGCGAATATACAAGCATAAATACATACCTTAAAGATGCATTTGTGGTCCAACAAATTGAAAGTACTGCAGAGCAACGTGTATTGTGAGGATAATTACAAAATGTTTACCATGTTATCTTTTGTAGGGTTCTAAAATTTAAAACAAAGGAAGAGTGGAGTTCCTATAAATTCAGTCAAGAAGAAAGTTTATAACATTTGTTTAGAACAAATTTAATAAATTTCAAATTTAAATTTCCATTTATTTAATATAACAAATTGGTATTCTATTAAAGTTAATTGTAATATTCTTGTAATATAAAGAGTAATGTAAAGAGTTCACTGGGATGGCTTCGGATCGTTCAAAACTTTTTAAAAATATTTAAAAATAATATTTTGCTCAAACTTTCAACTTATTTTTGATGAGCTAGAAATTTCAAGAGATTTTTTGAGTTACAAAAATTACAGATTTTAGCTTTGCCAATATTGTTCTATAACCCTGACGCACACTGAACTTAATTCATCGAATTTTCTGGTCCTCCTTATTGATAACATTGCATTGATAACAATGAAAAATAATTACTCCAACAAGAAGAGAACAAGATTCCATATTGGTTATCACTAGAGATTAACTTTTCTACATTTTTAAGCTTTGTGCACATGAGAATATGTAGAAAGAACTACTAGGGGTTGCTGCGGCGGTTTTAGGTGAAAAGCGTCTACATGCAAGGGTTTTCAGTAAAGATCCATCTTAAAAGTTGTCAGACAATAGTTTTTAACCAGAAAAAATAATCACTCGCCAAAAAGTCTTAGGCGGTGTTGGAAAATAAACCATTCCCATGACTAGCGGGCATACATAACCGGAACTAGCCATATTCACTATTCGACTAAAGACTGTTTACTCAAAATCATTCCCCAAACCAATCTTACGAATGCTTTCCGTGCCGTTCAAGCAAATGGTAAGTAATTGAGTGAAATCTTAGTTCACTTTTCATCTTAGTCTTTTTTCGGAGCTGGTTTTCTTTGTTCGTGCTGGTTTTCAAATATATAGTTGATAATTGTATGAAAGTAGAACATTTTTTTTTTTCAAAAAATCACATTTAAACCAAACGACGAGTTAGTTACTTGTTTATTTGATGACTTATTGACTTTTTCTAATTTATTTTAATCGATCTCCACATAGAAATGCAATTAGAAAATAAAGGAGCACTAGATAGATTAAAAGGAGTCTAATCCCCTTCAAATTTTCCTATTCCAAGAAATTTTGAGACAGAAAGCAACAGGAATATTTTGTTTGTTAGGTGTCCTTGTTTACTGTGTCCTTAATAGAAAAATTATTTTTTGTTTTCTATCTTGCCAATAGTTACACAAACCTCTTCAATTAGAAATTTCAAAAAACTCATCTCCTAATATTCGAGCTTTAACAATTTGAATCGCTTATTTGGTCTGGTATAAAAATAATTAATTATAATATTAATAATTTAAAGTTAATTTAGACTGTTATCTTAAATTTTATAGAATTTTCCCTTGCTCGAATGTTTTTCGTTCACTGATCCCTCAAATTGTGGGTTAATACTCTCTACCTTTGATTTTCCAGATCTTAGGCTATAGTGAATCGAACATGCAACTGATATAAATACAGTATACTGGCATAATCAAATATAGGTTGAACATCAAACAGTTAAACTGGTTTAATAAGCTCCTTAGGATTATCCTGTATTAAATTCAATTAGATTTGTTCCTAATCTCACATGGAAAGAGAGAGAGAGAGAGAGAGAGAGAGAGAAAATTCTGTACCGAGCTCAAATTTAGCGAGCGAAATTATGGACAACCTACTCTTGCTCTATTTAATAAGGACGCTTAATTCATAAAATTAAATATTCTTTTTAATACCAAACAATTTTATCAAAATTACCAAAAATATCAAACACAAATTTTGAATTTCCTGCACAATAATTAACGTAGGAAACACGCGTATACTTAAAAGCTTCCGCTCAAAACTGCCATTAATTACCGCAATGAAATATGAATAAGCGAAAAGTCGAAAACCCAGTTAATCACATTTAGCGAATGAGCGATTGGTGAAAATCTGCAGTCATTTGCTAATTTCTTCACCACCAACTTGGAAATCTATTTGTCGTTCCTAACTGACAGCCAACCTGTCTCTGTTCGTTTGCCAAGCACAGCTGTAACACAAATTTCTAAATAATTCAATCAAATTTGTGGTTGCTTATAAGGGAAATGCGCCAGAAAATGAGAATATATGTGTGAGAGAGCGTGTATATTGAGGTTAGGTGTGGCGCTGAGCGAGGAGCGCTGTCAGTTGACATTTCATAGCCAACGTTGCCGCAGTCATTTGCAATTAGATTGACTGCAATAATTTTATCATAATGCCAACTGATTTCCACCATCGCTCAATGCGAATAAATGAAAGGCAATATTGAAGAGAGGGGACAAAGAGAGACAAATACATACATATATAAAAGCAGAGCATGGTATTGTAGGAATGAAGAAACTTTGCTGGGATTTTTGTGATTTAGCTCGTAAATGAAATACCATTAACCGCGATTCTGGTTTGCTGCTAAACTGTATGTCTGCAAATACATACAAATGTATGTATGTGTTTGTATATTAGTAAGTTGGCATACAGCAGAATGTTTTGGCATCTATACAACAGCACTTGCTCCTCGCGTTCCGGCGTTTTCCATCTGCTGAAAGTGTGCTTTTTGACATATTTTCTATGCGAACATATTTATGTAAATATGTATGTGAATATAATATATATATATATATATATGTGTGTATACATACAAGGACATTTGTTATACGAATCATTTAGTCAGATATATGTAGAAACATATTTATGTAAACTTAGACTTAACTTGATTAGCTTGGCTTGGTCAGCAGCCAGTTGTGGGTAACAATTGGTTGCTTAAATAAAAATGTTAAGTTTCCGCTTTTTATCTGCATATCACATTGCTGCTTCTTGATAAACAAACAACTACAGCCAATTTTAAACTAAAATGAAGCATATTTGTAAAAAATCATCATTAATATCAATATCAACGGTCTTAACATGTGTCACCCAACTCGATTCCGGAGGTAGACTTCGATTATTGTTGTTGTTGTAGACGTCTAAGAGATTCTACAAATAGTTCTCGGGGATTCTGCTGAACTGACAGGGTTATGATCTGATATAAATGCTGGTCCAATCAGCTTACCTAGAATCGACTGCCGTTAGAACGACTTCAATATATTGTTAGAATTTTTTAAACTGCTCTATTAATAGTTGACACAAAGCATGATAATATCAATTGAAATGGTTAAAAATTAATGTTGATAAAGTTTAGGCGGGACCTAATATTTTAAACTTTTGGAATTTTAAGAATTCAAAGAGCATGAAATACGGAGAGAGAGTTTAATATTTAAGAGAGATCAGAGAGCGATTTAAGCACACAGACGTACTCTTCTTGTTGAGGAAATTATTGAGCGATTTTAACTTTCCTGGTATCGAACCTCTCGAAATTTTATTGAAAACTCTTTATATAATTGTTATAGTTACTAACTTTCTTTATAGAGAACACTGGTCTTTAGAATTTAAGCCTTTCAAAGAGAGTGTGATGAGATCTTAGTAAATTTACCTTGTGCAACTCTCTTAGCACTTTTAACAATGATAAAATCAAGAAAGTAAAAAAAAAAAAATTAGTGGCCTTATTATCTATTCTTATACCAAAAATAAAATGGGGGTAACAAATCGCTTTGAATTTTTTCAGAAGTTCATCTAAGTACATAATATCGTAAATAATTCTTTAGGTTGGTCTAAAGTTTTTGAAAACCTTTTAAAACTATTAGAACAAGTCTTGACTCAAACTTTTCGCTCATTAGTTGCATGTAGTATTCCCTCATAGGAGGAATTTTAGAGTTATTTTTTTTTGTTAGAAATAATACCAGATTTTTACTTCAAAAGTAATTACTAGCATTAAAATTAGTGCTATTATCGCGCTCTTCTTATTTTTACCACATGGTAGCTCCTAATTGCAACCACGCTTACACATAACAACCACAACATTAATTTTGCTAATGATGTTGACAACATCATCGGCGACTTCCTACAGGATATTATTGCACGCTGACGTAGTTTAGTTGCGGTTGACTACCACATATGCATATATAGAAATTCTGCTTTCAGTATGTCTACTAACATACGTCAATATTCCATCATAGTTTCCCACTCTTCATTAGTATTCGTGGAATGTTTCAGATTGAAATGGAACGCTCCTGGAATTATATATTCATTTCTCTATGTATTTATATGTATTACAATATAATTATGTTTGCAAAAAAAACAAATTTTTTATATATCGATTGTTAGTACTTTCGTACGAATTTTAGATTCAAAATGGAGCTAGAAGAAATAAAAATATGAGTATACGTTAATATATATACATATGTATATACAAACAAACGCTTATTTTAGTTCACATTTCTGTCAACTAAATTTCTTATGGGTTGTCACATACGAAACGTCCACATTTAAGGATTTCCGCTGCCGCCAGAACTTTTCTCCGGAAGTGTCAATTTGCTGCTTTTGTTCCCTTAAATGTATATATTATATAAGTATATATGTGTACATAGCTTTGAGCAACTTAATAACGGTGAAAGTAGCGTTATTATTTTAGCGTTTTGTTTTCTGTAAGCTTTGGAAAAGAAGGAAATAAAAGTGAGTTCTTTATTGTATTAATCTTTACAATTTAAAGTTGAACATTATTGACCGTAGGATCCTGGAAGCAAAGAGAGAAAAGAGTGCAAGTGCAGGAAAATTTAGGTTAGGTCTGTTATTAAGTATGCAGAAAAATGTATTCTCATTAACAGACAGCAATTTATTCTTTCAAAGCTTTGTTTCTTCTTCTTGATCTTTGTGTGATAGCGTGCCTGTTTTCAACTTAAAATTACACTAATTCATTATTGGCGCTTTGGAGGTTTGCCATATTCTGCCGGGGGTGGTTGAAAGTTTAAATATTTGAATTTTGGATATTTGGTATAGAACTCAGAATCTGCAGAGTGGCACTTTGCACATTTAACTACCTAACCGCAGCGGTTGCGATCTCATAGAAAATTTTTCAGGAGATTAAATGTCGAATTCTCCTTGGTTGAATGATTTCCAAAACATTCGGATGGTATTTGGTTGGCATGTTAAGCAAGTTGTTTCGAACCAACTATGGCCCTCACTTTACTTTAGCACTTATTAACCATAGTTCTCTAGTCCTCGTCTGTTCATAACCTTTCACGTTGTATTTAACATTTTTGAAACATTTAAAAAAAAAAAGAGATAGATATATATTTAGTTGCTCCGAACACTAGCCGAGAACTGCATAATAATCTAAATTAAGCAGAACAGTGTAGACCGAGCCGTGAGCATCGTGTCATCTTTAGTCCTTTCTAGTGGGAAATCTCTCTCTCAGAGCATAGAGAATAAAGTCAGGCTGGTGCAAATTAGTGACATTACATCTAAGAATGCAACGTGGTTGTTTCAAAGGATTTATTTCGTTTAAACTGAAAGTAGAGTCGGTCAAGATTTCTGGAATGAACATCGCTCCGGTTCCGGTTCCTATGTGGTTTAGCACTATAGTTTGCATTGCTGCTACCCAAGATTCTTTGAGTGAAAATTACTACTAGTATACCTAATAGAAAAGTTGACTAGTTATAATCGGTGTGCCAAGCCTTTTAGAATAGCGAATCGAACAAACAACCAGCACAAAACGAATAGACTGTTGTAATCAAATATAGATAAAAAGAGAGACGTTAAAATACTTTAAAGTTGTATCCACATACGCCATCGCATTGATTTCAGCCATTGAATTTTGTTGCTGCATTCACTTTTAAAACTTCTGAAAGAAGCTTTGGCTCTGCTGAGCATAGCCAGTAGAGAAGTACTGCGTTGAAGTCCACTAATATTTAAAAAAATATTTTTACACTCAAGGGTTACCATAAACAGGAGCAGGCTCCTCATTCCAACCGGCAATTTCATGCGTAACTAAAGATTAACGGTTTTGAGTCTGGAATTAAAGAAATTTAATTCCACCAAGATTACTTTTAGCCGAAAATATAAAACGCTATAAACTGCGTTGTCATTGTCATATTTCGCATGACGGTAAATTATGTGTGCCCCATAAACTGAAAACATCCACGAAATTTGCGGAAAATTGAAGTATAACTTTTTACCGAAGCGTGCCACAAACGGCATGCAATAAAGCGGGTGAATGCATTGAAAGTTTCTACGAATGCAATTCTGTGCTGTCAACCTTAAAACATTATATCCATTGGGTCTTGCTGGTACATTGATGTTACTGTTATTTGTGACATAATATTTTGTTTATAGTATGTAATATATATTGTTGTTATTGCTGTTGCGCAATGCTTTTACTGATGCTCTTTTACGGTGACTGATGTTCAATAAAAATGTCCAAGCAAGATTTATACCAAAAAGGAGCAAACATTTCGTTAATACAATGTGCTGCTTGTTGTCACAGCGACATAGTATATTTACTTGACGTAGCTGACATATTTGATATGAGTATGTTGAAGACAAACAGGAAGTTGCTGACGAAATTCAAGCTAACTTTCATTTATACACAAACAAATATTGATATAGAATAATATATATATACACATATATATATATATATATATATATATAATTTGGCCTATAGTAGAGTAAGCAAGTGAAACCTTGCTAATATCGCTCAATATATTACTATATATATATATAAATCGATATATTTGCTTTTGCATCAGTAGTTGAGGGTGTGGCGGAATTCTAAAGCTTCTCAATTTCCTATTATTTGCACAAAACCTATTTTGCATCGGTTTCACATTTGTCATCTCATACTATTTGCTATCAAATATTCAATGCCTCACTTTGCACTCTACCCTTCTTGTATTGAGCTAATTTACCATTAATTATCTTCAGAAAGAAATTTGTGGTTGCTTTACTTACCCAGCACTTATACCGCTGGCCAGCATAATTATTTACAAACCTAATTATATATTTACATAAGGAACATTTATTGATGTTGCTGTATGTATGTTGTATTGTATTTATATTTTTCCCTTGAGTTACTAGCGGTTAAGTATCGCCAGCGTCTGTCCTAATTAACCACATTGTGCTCTAGGTTTAGAAATTCATTCTGCTTTTCGTATGCGTAGTGTTCGGGTGTATGAAACTTAAGAATCTTATCAGACATATATACCGACATATACATATATCACCACTCGATGGCGCTACTATCGCAAGAGATGTTCACAGGCAAAATTTTAGCTGAATCGAAGTGCTGGTTTTGTTTTTACCACATGTGGAAAAGGTCGTGTCTTGTCGGTCGTTGATTCGATTTCTGTTTTTGGAAGGGAATTGAGTTGAATTTGAGTCGAAAGAGAAGATTATCACCGCCTCCAGTGACTTCTTTGCACACTTTCTTGCACACTTTTCTAAGTTTCACATACATATCGTTATTGGTGTTTGAATTATCCATTGCAAAATATATACCTACATTGGAACATTAGATAATGAAACGTAATAATTTCACAGAAACTAACACAGATAATTCAAAATGTTAATACCATATGGCCATTAAACTTATTAGATTTGACCTAACCTAGTTAGAGTGCCCTGGAAAACCACGTTCCTTCGAAATATCTTAAAATTGATAGCAAGGTTCTTTCCAACTTCTCTTTTAAAAAAGTCTGAATCAATTATGATTCGACGTCCACACCGCATCAATTTTCAGGAACGTATGCAGCAGAAAACGGTACAAACAAAATTTCAATTACCTATTTTAGACACTTAGTTTAGCAGCTTTCCAGCCAGGAAATTCCGTACCTTCAAAAGTAGAAAACAAATTGACTTGTATCACTCAAAACTCAATTGAATTTAACGCTGTTTAATTACTGTAATGGAATTATGTAATGACATTTTTACTAAATTATTTCGTTCATGTAATTCTTGCTCTTAATTACTATAATAATTCCAATTATTTCAAAAATTATTATTTATTTAGTAAGCGCTCTAGTTGTATGCAATTTTATTTATAAATTAATTTAGTTTAATTTTGGTATATTCCAATAAAAGTTACCCTAATAATTCTGCATGCAATGCCACCATGTATAATTACATTACATTACAATTACATAACCACAAATCAGCTATGAGCCATTGGAGTTGCAAATGCTTATGTGTGCCTGCATTAGAACATTCGAAATGATATTTATATGCAAATATTGTTATGCAATTATTGTTAAACCAAACAAGACTCAAATACATAGATTGGCTGCAAAACAACATTTTCGCGCTTACAGAATAGAGGGTACATAGTACAGATATATAAATTTGCATACTCGCCACTATATACAAATACAGATATGTATTGTATATTATACATATATAATCAAATTGACAAATATTTGTAAGTTATATAATACATTCTCTAATAACAGGTGTATAGTATTTTCTTGAAATCCCTATATTATGGTTCGAAATCGCACCGTAACCACGCCTACTTCTCATATAACGCAATTCTAAATTCCATCTGATTCACTCAACTTACAATATATATAAATCAATTTTGTACAAAAAAATGCCTTCGAGGATGCCGCATCTCTCATCTAAAATTCGTTGAAGTCGTATTATAACTTCCCAAGCCTCCAGATACCGAAAATTAGGTCTTCAGTGCACATGGTTGACTTACCTTTATTTTACTTTAAATTTTTTTTATTTTTTACCAAAAATATCAGTTGATCTGTAAGATTACTTAATGAAATTTCTAGAGTATCTTTTCTTGATAATATTGTGTCCTGATGCAGGAAATTTACAAAATCGGGTCAATACTTCCCCTAACCTTATTATATAAAGATTTTTACACTTCCAGTTAACTTTATACTGTATATATGGTCAGTAAGTTATTTTAGTAAAAATTAATGAAAATATGTTTTAGAGCATATTTTCAGGGCCGTACCCACCCCCCATATACTACATGTAAAAATTTTTGTTTTTTAGTGCACTCCATAGCGAATAAATCGGCAAATTCAAAGTTCTTTTAGCAAAATTCCTATTCAAATATGTTCTCGAGCATACTCTAGTACAATGCCAAAAGTTAATGTTATCTTTTCTCTCTTTTCTAGCTCCAATATACCTAATATAGTGTTTCCGACTTTTCGGCTACCTTCAAAATATTTATATAGGTCAATATGTGTGATATTTTAAGGGCATTAAATATTTTCTCAACCATAATATGGTTTAGAGCTGAATATGAAAGAAATCGGTCTAGTCGTTGGCCAAAACCCCCTAACTCGAATGTAATAATTTCCGCCCCTCTTGTTGACCTTTACCTACATATACACAATATATTCAATTTTTTCCCCCTTTTAGTTGAGTTTATATCGCAAATCTCATCAAATTGTAAAAATTAGCGATATGATTATGTACTATTATGATGAATATAGTGTTATAGAGCATATAGTTAGGTTCGTTTTAATATAAACAAAGTAAGTCCACCAATAACCAAGTAATACCAAATATGATTATAATTCATTCACACTTCTGTCAAATAAATAATATTGATTTCATTTGCAATATTTTTTAGTGATTTGCCAGCAACTGAAAATCCTTCGAGCTTTGCCTTTGCGAGAGTGTAAAATCTTCAGCTACACCCGACTTAACTCATCTTTACTTGTTTTATTTAGTTTTATTTTAGTAATTTTCATATTTCCATTCGAATTTTTGAATCAACCTCAATTCTGCTTTCCACGAAAATCAATTCAAATTTCCATTCGATATTGTGCATAAAAACAACTTTCTCCTAATTCCTATATAAATACTAAATAGTCGGCACGGGGCTTCACATCACCAACGTCACATTAACTTTTTCATTAACAGCACTTTAATTCACTTGAATTTGACAAACAATGCCAAAAAGTTTTAAGCCAAGCGTGCATTAACAGGCTACGCTGGGGATTTTCGTACATTAAAAGCATTACAAAATACAATAACGTGAATAAGCAACAACAAATTGGCTAAAGTGGCAGGTAAATGCACAAGGTATAACCGAAAATGCAAAGCCTACTCTCTGTAGGTGTATTTAAATTTTTTTTTTTTAGCGTAAGGCGCACAGGGCGTATGAGCAACTTCAATGGCAGCACAGGTGCACAGGTGATGTAGGCGCTTAGCGTTGTTGAGAATATTGTAAGGCGTCATATTAGCAGGAAGCCTACATAGCTTTATGTTGGTAATTAAATAAAATAACAATGAATATTTAATTAACAACAAACAAAAATTACGTTAGCGTTTAACCATAGCACTTCAATGAGTATGCAGCAAGTTACGCATGAAATTAAGATATTAATATGCCTCTTCGATTCCGTTCTCAGCTGTGTAAGTTAAAAAAAATTATTTTCTAAAATATAGCTCAATATTTATATACTTAAGTTAGCATTCTTAATTTGCACCTAATTGTTCTTTATTGTCACAATATTATCGAGTTTCGTAGTTAAGTCAAGTCTTTTTCAACTTTGTCCTGCTAACACATAATTGGTCAACCTTTTCCTCAGCTACTGTCTGCTTTTACAGCTTAAATTTGCTGTCAGAGAATGCGTATATTTAACACACACAGTTCACAGTTTCAAATACTCGTAATATTTTTGTTGAATTCCTCAATAGTTGTTGTATTGGCTTTGCCATCATCCATGATTCCGTCTTTCGAGCTATTCATTCTGACTAAAAATTAAGTAAAACACATGACCTTGAACCTTTCGGAGACAACTCAGGTCTACTTTGACAAGTGTGTATATTCTTTGTGGAGATACCAGCATCAGATCTACTAGGACATAACGGAAAATTTGATTTAATTTTACTCAACAGACGATTAGACCACGTTCGACTGCAATTCACGGATCCGCTCCCATTACAGTAGGGTCTACGTAAACGGAACGGATCCAGCTTTTATCCAACCAAAGACTACCAACTCGGTTGCATACTTAAAAATTATTTCGGAAATAATTCACTGTCACTACAACATCAATGACAATAATCCAATCAGCTGCAAATCCGTCATAAAAATTTCACTACTTTAAGTGATCGATTCAAGGGTCGCTTTACTGGACGTCAGCAACAATAACAGTTCTTGAGCGAATTGAAATTTTAAGCGTCCTATTATTATTATACTATTATTATTAACCTATGCTACTGGCCATAGTCTCTTTTAGTTTAATTACTCCATTTTGCTTCGTCTCCGAGATATTTATATTAAAACCAACTAACTCGAACCACTATTTTCATGTAATTGGTGCTTTGGCAAGTGAATGAAAAATCATTATATTATTGACTAATTTCAAACAATTTCCGCACCAAATACTATAGTGCACTCAAGTGTACTAAGGGAAGGGTCTAAGGGAAACAATAATCCGATTTTATTAATTTTCGGCATCAGGGCATAATATTATCGAGAAAAGGTGCTCTCTCAATTTCATTAAGATCTCTCACAGATTGACTAATATTTTCGGTAAAGGGTCAGTCAAGGGCACTGCAGTCCTTATATTCAATCTGTGGGAGGATTATGGAAGATATATGGTCCGATGCCAACGATTTTCAGATGACAAGTGCCAGATCTTGAAGGCTTACAATTTTATGCCAATATTATATCATATGTAAAGGATGAGATGTAAATTCAAATTGTGTTGTGCTGTATTGTGTTGTAGTTCAATTTCGATTACTAGCAAACCGTAAACAGGGCGAGTGATTGCTGATATATGATATCTCAACTACAAGTGCCACGCCCATTTTTTATTTTTATAGTGATTAGCATGTAATACTTCCTTGCCATCTTTGCTATAATAAATATTTCTACATTGCCTTTGTATAGGGCGCCCACGCCCACGGTTATTATCCCAAGAATCAATATTTTCGATTTCGCCCATTTTCACCACGTGCCATGGTATGCTTGAAACAAATGCTTGAAAGAAATGTTGCCACTAAGCTCGATTGATATAGCAACCTGATAACATTCGGAATTCGAAATGTTTCGTCTTCGTGATCAATTATAACTCGATACCTATCTCTATTAATTTGAAGTGTAACAAGCAACCGTTGGGTGAACGCAACTATTATATTCTCTTGCAACATGTTGCGAGTGTATAACAAGCAGTTATATAATTTAATTTTAATACTTAAATTTGCTTTGCAAAGCATTTCCTGCGCGTCATGGATCACAACATCACCTTTGTTCAAAAAGCTTTCTTACTTTTCACAAGAAAAATGTTGGTAAAGGGAATAAGTGGCAGCAATGTGGCAGTACACAATTTAGTATAAATTTCGCAACAAGCTGTATGACTAGTATTATGAAATGCATTTGAGTGCCTCAGTGTCAAAGCTGGGAAAAAGGGTATGCTACATTTGAAGAAACCCATGCAGACAAGCACGCGACCATTTTGCTATTTGTTGATTGGGCACATAAGAAAGGCGAATTTCAAAAGAAGACCCCCCCTTTCCCCCTTGCTTTCGGCACGTTCATTCTATACGCGCGTATATTGCCAATTCTTATTACACTTCTTGCTGACATTGCGTTCGGCATTTTTCACTGCTTTGCGGGCACACACCACATTCACGTAGCGGCATGCTTAAGTGTGTGTGTGTGTGTGTTTGTGTGTTTAACAATGACAGCGAAATCTTGTAGCACTTCACGTTTTGCCTCCGAATAGCAAGTGATTGTTGAGCAAATTTTTACATTTCTTGCATATTTCACTACTCTACTCCACTCTACTTGCTTATTTTGTACTTTGGCTTTTTTGCATGCACGCAATGCTTGATTCTTTGCGCGCCAAGTAAATTCGGTATTTTAACAATATCGCAATAGTAAAATTGAAAATTGAGAATTGAGAATTGAGAATTGAAAACTTCATTCAACTCATTCAAATCAATTCGTTTGTGCAACGTCTTACAACGAATTTCTTTCTCCTGGCATTTTACTCCTTTGTGTGCAATTTTTTTTTTTATCCCTTCAGAAATTATTTTCCTTCGTATAACTGTATATTTTAGCAGCTATCTGTTGGTTTGAATGTCTCTTTATGGAACCACTTGAATTTATATATGTGTGTTTTTGCATAATGTGGACGATGATTATATTATAACACTGATATGAGAATGTTTACAGTTATAATAAATTACTCATATGCCCCGGTATCAGTCACAAAACACAATGCGGACAGAAAATTTAGCTTTCTCAACGAAATAGAGTACTATGGACAATGCCAATTTACATATAAAAAGCATACCATCTTGCTTCCTCATATACTTAAGCACATCAGGAAATTAATGAAACGCCATATTGACTTAAAAACATAACTTTATATACCACTTTAATTTAGGCCCTTTTGATACTTATGCTTTAGAAATTTGCATTTGCCTCCCCAGAAGCATGTATACAATTTTATTAAGTCTACCCATTTAATATAACTCATTTTTGTTCATGTATAAAATTGCTCCTAACAATTTTAAGCGTCAACATAGAAAAGCAAACACAATTAGTGTAATGAGAAACATTGCGGGAGGTGTTTTCGATATGCCCGATATCGGCAGCACTGTGAGTTATAAGAGGGGTTATTGTTGTTGAGGTCCGGTTGTTCGAAAATTATACCTCGGTAACCGCAAAAGTTTGAAGACCAGAACTAGAAATAAATAATTGCTGATTGACATATATAACATTATTAACATATGGAACATTGTTTAAATTAGAAAGGAGGCACTTCTGAAATCTAGACAATAGAGATAACGATAAATAATGGCAAAAAGTTTACCAAGCCGAACTTTCTGTTGTGTTGAAATTGAGCTGCCATTACACTCCCCATGAAAAACTTGTCATAGAGGTAACGTGACAAATAATAAAGCTGTGTGAGACGACTATCGACCGATCTAGTCACTAGCGGCAGCGAAGAGCTGACAACTAACTTGACTCACCACTTATGCCAAATATGGTTGGATGAAAGTGGACTTGTCGATCAGATATCTGAACTTAATATGTTCCGAAACCCAGAAATCAACATTCTCGATATAGCTTATATATTCTCATATCGGCTCATCATATTCGACGTGTTTTAAAATAGTTGCCCGTAAGGTACTACGACTGAGTTCGGTATTCCAACAAACGTTATACGATCACGCTATTTGCTTCGCTTCTGTTAGACAAGAAAAGAAGGCAGTCATTTTCGTTTTACCCAGCCTTACCGCTGACTGAGAACAAGAGAGTGTGTACTCTTCTACTCTTAAATTTTTCTACCATGTAATCTCTATTGGTAAGACCAAGTAGCCGCTTTTGAACTCCTGAAATCAATCAAAAGTCACTTTCATATCAGTCTACATTCTATTTATGAAAATCACGAAACTTACGAAAATCTGTGCTTAAATTGAATATTGTACAAATCAACAAAATTATTCCAAATTTCTTCAATGTATTTGTATTTTTGTTGAAACACATTCTAGCTAAAGCAAATTCTCATAAATATTTGAATGTAATGCCAACATTAGCAGCCGTTATGCGGTCACATAATAGTGCAAATAAACAAATGTGAACGAGGATATGAAGGCAAAAATATATGCAACTATAGCATAACAGTAAACTAACGGTCGATATTGAATAACCACACATACAAGCAAAAGGACTCACAGTTAAATGTGCTGTACGCGAAAAACCCTGTCGGGACTTAAACATTTTGTAAATTAGCCTGACACAAGAGTGTCTTCAGTAATAGAGAAAGGTTGAGCAGAGCTTATTAAATATCTAATAATTATAAACCGAGATAAATGCACCCTATTTTCATTAATATACAATTTGACGTTTGCTGGAGTCAGGAGCCCACCTGGAAAATTATTCCTTATTCACCATGGTGTTTAGAGCTCTGAAAGTAATTGTGGCAAAGTAAATGTGAAATGTAAAAAGAAAATGTAACTATAAAAATAGTTCTCCTTGACCTATTAAATAGATCGTTTGACCGAATTTTGCCACACCTGGATTGATTGAAGATTGTCCGATTTGAGCCAGCTGGCCCTAATAACCGTGAAAGTAACTAAAATAAATGAAAGAAATGTTTAGCGAAATACAGGTCTTAATTGATCTTAATGCAGATATCAAAATGGAATATACAAAACTTCTCTATGGTATCGATATCGAAGCATATTTAGAAAATTAATAGCCAGCTTCGATTCATCCTTTATCTGCTCCAAAGTAGCATTTCTCCACCAAGGAGAGTAACGCAACTCATTTTGCGCATGCGTCAGAGGAGAAGTTAGCGCAAGATTGCACCGTAAGTGTTGCCTGAGTGTTTGAACAGCTGGTACAGTTTGTTCGATTCGGAGATTATTAGTCAAAGACAGCTAATATACTCTAATTGACATGACAGCTTTTTAAATTTTCCGATGGACTTCAATTCCGAATGATAACGTATAGTATAGTATATGAGGGAACAATAGTACGTTTGTAGTAGATTGATGCTGTATTGATGCAATAGGTTAGCAATATGGGGAACAGTTTCAGAATTGTATCAACTGCTATCGAACCAACGTTGAACTTCAAGGAACTCGCTACTCGAAACGCCAACCTGAACTCTCTTGAAAATGAACTAATATTCAAAGTGTGCCCAAAGCATCTCTAGTTCTTCTCGAAACCTCTCAAAACTTGACATTTATCTTTGCATATATAATAAAATTTATGGTAAACACAGAGGGTTGGCTATCGGTTTTAATATTTATTTCCCTAATTGGCATAAAAACCTGCCGACCTGAGATTGAGCATATATAAGCAACTGGCAAGTGCCAACTGTAAACATATTTATTTACGATTTGATATGAAAGTTCCCGTAGTTCTTCAACCAAATGAACTTTTAATTAAGGGCGACAACTCTCAGTTGGGGCAGTGAGTTTGTGATGCAGCAATGTACCCACTTGTATACATATGAGCATATTAAAATTTATTAATATTATTACTCGGCTTTTGACGCTTTTGAACTCTGTACTTGTGTAAATAAGCAGATGTATGCATTTATTTGAACACATATACATACATACATTTGTAAAAACATGAACGTTTCGGAAGTTTGCGCTTTTACCAGCACGAAATGTTGATAATATTGGTCGCATGTGCACTTTGGCTTGTTTATTCGCGCTATACGAACATGCAGTTATACAGTTATTTATGCTGTTATACATGCATATGTATGTTTGTAGGCGTATGTTGTCACGTGGTCATATTATTGCATCTGCGCAAATTTATTTAAGGCAAATATTTTTATTAAACTCCATTACAAAAATGTATTTTACGACTGTGATTTTTATATTAATTAAATTATGCCATTAAATTACAACAAATTACACGGCTGAAGTGGGAATAATGAAAATAATATCAATAATAATCATAGAGGAACATTTTGCGGCGACACGTATTTCATACTGTCAATATTATATTATGCATTAAAAGAACCTTAAAGCCTTTAACTTAAAGACTAAAGAATATTAACAAACAAAGGTTTCGACTTTATCGAAATATTTGTCAATTTATTCAAATTTAAAGAAAATGATTTATACGTCAGGGTCAAGAGGAATTTCTCAACGAATTTTGCATTTATCCTCAACATCCATATAAGAAAAATGTCAGCTTCTCATTACATCACAAGATTTACACAAAAGAGAGAGTCTCAAGAGAGAGAGAGTCTTTTCAGAGAGTCTCAAGAACTAGTTAATTACAGATCTACAACAAGCAAGTAAGCAAGGGCTAAGTTGGGGTATTACCGAATACTTTATACTCCCGCAAATTGTGAGACTCAAAGGGGGTTATGATTCTCTTCAGGCATTGACAAAATTTTGTATTAAGAAATGTTGCCAAACGATTCAACATTCATTATTCGACGAAACTATGAAAGGATTCAATGAATTCAATGAAAATATATGATAGGAAAAATTCAACCGGAGAATCGGATATAATTGTGTTAGGTATATGGGGCTAAGAAAAAGGTCTAGATCGATTTCATTTATATACAACGCTAAATAACATTATGTTTAAGAAATTTTGGTGGAAAAATGTCCTTAAAATTTTACACATATTGGCCTATATAACCGATTTAAAGGTTGCTGAAAAGCCTGAAATCATTATGTCGGGTATATTAAGGTTAGGGGAAGTGCAAACTCACATATGGATCGATATCTTCGGCATAAAATTTGCTGGAATAACGAAAATCGTTATATGAAGTAGGGGGGAGCTGGCATTATTCGTGTGCCGATCTTACTCATTTTCGGCATTAAACTTTAGTATATCCGATATTATACTTTCACTTAATTTTGCTAAGATATCTTACATATTGACTGATATATACGGTATAAAGCCAACCGAAAGTGTGGAAATCGTTATGATAAGTATATAGGTGCTTAAAAAGTTACGGTCCGATTTCGACTATATATATACTTTTCAGACTTGAGATGGTACGGGCGTGACGTCTAAAGTCTTTCTTAATATGGGAGGCTGAGCGCTTTTAAGATGCGATTTCTACAATTTTCCCACTTCGTTAGAAAGTTCTAGAATGACTTGTTCCTAGCAAGTTTGGTTGATATGGCTTTAGTATTTTGCGATATATGTAGATTAAACCTACTAGTTGTCGAAGCCACACCCACACTTTAAAAGCTTTTAAACAACAGGTGCTCCTTCCTACTGGATAGTAACTCTTCCCTTAATTACCTTTCCTAAATTAGTTCCAGTTTGATTACCATATTATAACACTACTTTTCAGAAATTTAGTTGATGAATAATTTAGAAATTGTTGAGAACCCTTTTCAAGACCATATCCCTATTTAACCTTATTGGTTAATTTTATCTATTTCTTTAGAAGTTACCGTTTAAGTAGATGAAGGACGAGTTAAAATCAGAGTGACTGTCTGTCCGTCCGTTCGCCCGTACAAGCGATAACTTTATCAAAAATTAAGATATTTTAATGAAACTTGGTACACGTGTTCTTTGTCACCGTAAGACGGTTGGTATCGCAGATGAGCGTAAGTGGACATCTGCCATGCCCACAAAATGCTATTAATCGAAAACAGATAAAGTACTATAACTAAGCAAATTAAGATATAAACGTGTTATTTGTTACAGAGGATCCCAGTGGAACGGGGCATCTGCGGGAAAAAATTATCTTCTAAATTTTTCTAAAAGTAGGGATGGCCCCGCTCCTCAATAGGTTTAATATATATATCTCGGAAACCGTTAAATCCATATCATTTAATCTCGCTCCCAGTAATTTCTTTGACTATCTCCTCCTATACTGAGAAGATGAGTGAAATCGGATAATAACCACGCCTACCTCCCATACAAAAGTTATGTTGAAAACTACTAAAAGTGCGATAACTCACTGAAGGAACACGTTAGAAACATTAAATCTTTACAGAGAATATGATACGGCAAAGTTGCATAGGAATCCGTGTAAAGTTTTGGTGATGGGCGTGGCACCGCCTGCTTTTAGGAGAAATCCCATATCTCAAGAACGCCTTAACCGATTTCAAGCAAATTTTGTACATGACTTTATATTTGCATTCTTATGTCACATTGTGAAAATGGACGAAATCTGCTTAAAACCTACTTCTCATATAACACTATTTTAAGTTTCATCTGATCCTTTCACTTTAACGTAGATAAATCGAGCATCAATTAAGATATTGGAATTAATCTTTTCAGGAATAATACGTTCAAGATATGCCATCTCATGCGTAAAAATACTCGAAATCGGATTATGACTTTTCAAGCCACCAGCTGCCCAATATATGGGCCTTGGTGCCTCTATCTGACTTTTTACCGAAAATATCGGGAAATCTATGAGATTTTGTTATGAAATTGGAGGATTATCTTTCCATGATAATAGCTTGCTCTGGTATCAAAAATGGGGAAAATCGGTTAAATACTTCCCATAGCCCCATGTACTTAATATACGGATTTTAAACCTTCCTGTACACTTTATTTTAGACCTTAACAAAATTAAGTGAACATATAATATTAGATATACCATAGTATACTGCCGAAAATGTGTGTAATCGGTCTACGAATTATCCCAGCTCCCATATACTATATATAATGATCTTGGCTATTCTAGCAGACTTTATGCCGAATATGTCGGTCACTGTGTGAGTTGCCTTCACAAAATTGCGTGAAAACATGTTACCTAATATACTTGAATAATGAAAAGAGTTAATGTGATCAGTGCATATCTTCCTCTATCCCAAAAATGCCCGATATAAGAATTCCCGACTTTCCGTCTGACTTTAAGCCGTGTTGGTCAATATGTGTTATATTTTAATGAAATTAAGTGGATATATTTTCTTAAACGCAATGTGGTTTCACCCTAAGTATGAAATAAATCGGTCTAGACCATGGTCTAAGCCCCTCATTCTTAACGTAATGATTTCCTTTTCTCTGGTTGACTTTTTCCTCTTGTAACTAATATATTTATTAAACCACTTTGGTGGAGTTTATATCACATATATCACTCTTGAGTTAATTTGGTAGATTTTAATATAAATATCTCTGACCCAAAGCAAAATATAACAGTGAAAGTATATGAGCCTAAGGTCTGTAATATAACTTAATGAAGTACCAAATATGATTGCAATCCATTGACAATTTCGGCGAATAATGAGTGTTGAATTCTTTCGCAACATTTTTTAAAATAAAGTTATGCCAGCACCTGAAAGCATATCCCGCTTCCGATCTTTGCACATTGCGAGATTATAAAATGTTCGGTTAGCCCTTCCTTACTTATTACTTCTTGAATATACTCTTGATCTTAACCTTAAATAAAGAAGGAGGTATTATATTGAAGGCATTAAAAATACCGACCTCGAAGATTGTCATTCCCCAATATGTTTCAAAAAAAAAGTACCATGCTAGACCTAAGTGTCGTTCGAAAAAAGTATTCACGAGTATCTATTGTATATTCAAACGTAACGCTATTAATGTTCTCTCTTTAACAATTGGGAAAGAAAACTTCCATAAGTTACTTAAACACACAATTATCGATGAGTGCCTGAAGTATCTTATTTCTAAATGCAATTACCTCGAGCATGCACAAACACATAAAAATATAAAACACTGGCCTCAGAATACAATAGCCAAAGGTCAATTGCTGTGTCCAATTAGCTGGAACTTCAAGTGATATATACAATACACACATGCGTAGTAGTATGTGTAAATTGGCTTTGTGTCAAGATTTCTGCTTTGAATAATTAATATACGAGTATAAGCGTGCTCCATTGTTACGCTCGGTCAATGTTAAAAATATATCTGCTTAAACTTTCTGCACAAACGGTACAAATTGCTAGCTAAAGTTAAGTTGAACAAAACCTTCGAGCACTATATTATCATATCAAATTAGCACTCAGTTCCATGTTTTGTAATTAAACTCAAAGGAGTTGATAACAAGCCAGTTTTGTGGCATGTGTGAGAACAAATATAGGAATATTAATATAGGTGAGGTTCTCAGCAAATCTGAGTTTTCTTGAAAGGAATAGATAGATGTATATTTTAGAGGTAAAAGATTTGCTGGTCGGATGGCTATCAAAGAAAACACATCTGTTTGACATTTATATTCAGACAAAGTCTATTTCATTTCGATTTGACATATTCTAATTCAAAACCTTACACCGAAACAATGTTCGAAAATTTCGGAAACTCATTTTCAAAACTCGCGTCGTGAGCGGCAAAATTATAGAACACTTTTTATGCTAATATTACTCCAGCAATAAGCAACATTTAGCATCTCTTAAGGAGTAAATATGTAGGCAATATTTCGTTATTTGGAAAGACGACATTTCTGAAAGGACCTCCCTTGCATTCCTTAAAAGTTATAAAAGTATAATTGAAAGGCATTAAATGAAAAATCTAATGAAACTAACTGTAAAACTTTTGATTTGAGTGATTGTAAACAAAGTCTTTGTCTCCTTTCATTGATGACGTCACGAACTAATATGTATTTCTGTCAAGCGAACTCCAAAAAGGATAATGAACGATTTGTCATAATCTCCACTTCTATCATCCTTAGTTATTGTATACGTAAAATATCTAGAGTACCAACAGCATTTGCTTAATATATATTCTAGAATAAAAATCCGAAAGCAAATAGATAAGTAACGGATAATTCTTTGCAACACCTTTGCATACTTTTTGGCGCATACATGGCCAACCAAGATTTCAGTTTATAGCTTCCACCTTCCCTTAGAATTTTTTTTTTTTTAATTAAAAAACGACATTACGTTGCGCTTTCATTAATTAAATATCTTCCTAAATGTTATTGAGATTTCAAAAAATATGCTTGTAGAGAAAAAAAATGTACGGAGTTATTCTCCAAAATTATAACTAAATCAGTCCAGAAACCACAAATATTTAACACGTTCGATTTATAATAACCCAAGGCAGCTGACCGATGGCACAATTTATTAAAATGTGGAAATGTACATGATTTCATACTTGTGCAAAAGTAAAAACTATAGATACAGCGCCTCCAGCGAAATATTTTATCTTCAATACGCGTTTTTTAACAACTCTGTTTTGAATTTTTTCTACGTAATTAACCAACTCTTGTACAAAAAATTTATTTGCACTTGTTAAATAGCTTGCGGTGACCTTAATGTTCAAAACTGATACAATAAAAATAAATATAATTAATAAATAATTTGCTAACCGCAACTTTTTTATGTTTTGCTAACGAAAATTATCAATTTTGCAACTAGATTGTCGTTTTGTTTAAAATAAAATATTATTTCCAACATATAGATAGAATAGTTTGCAGGCGATTAAGCACGTGCAAATAAATTATGCGATATTTCGCTAATAATGTCGTTTCGTCTATTTTTTTTTTGGTTTGTTAGTTTTTGGTTAGCGACGCAGAAAATTTAATTGAAAAGTGTTGCAGTGCGAATATTGGAAATCAAGTACTTCCTATTTTTTCTATATTTTATATAAAATTAAAGCCACTAAAGCATTTTGAAGTGGAAAAAGGATTCAATTTATTAAATTTTGAATTAAATGCGCACTCAAAATGAATTTATATGAAAGTTGTGGTTTTGAGTAATTTTTGTAAACTAATTAATAGAGCCAACCAAACTACTCCAACCACAGGATGGCTAGTAGAGTAGAGGTAGAGGAAAAGCTTTGTAAGACAGCTGGTAAATTTTGAATTTTGATTATAATTAAAGTAATGGACTTATTGACTGACATTAAAAAAAAATTTGTTTCCAGCAGTACCAACAGATCTACTACTACGTAAGAAAAAAGTGATCTTTTTTTTCGAACTGTTCCGCAAATTCACCATTTTTGGTGGACTTGTCTTATTGGAAGGTTCGTCACCCGTTACGGTACAATAAGCAATTTCCGAAGCGACCCTATTATTCTTTTCACCATATATTTGCTTCGATCTACACAATATTTTTAGATCTCCAAGCCTTTCTTAATATTCGAAAATGAACTTCGAGTCCTTCGTTTTATACATTAATGCTTACTAAATAACCTCAGCCAACCAACATATATTCTCTCAACCTTTTGACAGATCTGTGGCCAATTTGAGGTCTGTACGAATTTCTGATACGGGCATGGAGAATAATGAATAAATAGAATAAAAAATAAATTAAATTAATTTAATTTAATTACTGTCAAATGAGTTAAAATAATATCAAATAAATTAATACGAAATAAAATAAATTAATATCAAATAAATTACGATAAAGTTAAATAAAATAAAAATAAGAATAAATATAAAATAAATGTATTAGAAACTTCATCGATTACTAAATATCACCTTTATGATAAAAGATCAATTTAATAGAATTAATAACTTTGACTGAATTAATCTAAAAGCCTAAAATAGAATTCATCAATCAGAATATGTCCAAAATTTACTGAATATACATAACTATATAGTACCCGATTAGCAAGCATATACAATATATATATAGTTTTATTTCTTGTGTATGATATCTCTGTTCAATTACTGCGTTAATAAACAAAAGTAAATACTATATATGTATGTAGATATTTATGTACCTATATTTTTATATACCCACTATAAAAACTTATAAAATAAAACATTCTCACTGCAATAAATAAAAGAACCTTTACACATATTCTCTCAACTTCTCACACATTTGTGCAAAATTTTCTCAAAGCTCACGAGTTCAATTTTTATCAACAATCATGCAAATATGTAAGTTTGTTTGCCGCATTGTGTATTATAATATACCGTTATGTGCACATATTTACACCGAGTTTATTGACTGCTTTGAAGCGATCTCCCATTCTCTCATGCGTTCTCACATTAACTCTGCTTTCCCGTACACACAAGCAAAGTCTCTTTATCGTGCTGTTCTACACACGCTGATAAGCCTCAGCAAGCGGTATATCATATAAAGTTCCCAGTAGGAATGCCGTGAAATAAGCACTGCGCACAAGAACCCAGTTATGAAAATTTAATGACTTTGAGAGTACTGCCTACATAATCCTGGGTTGCTATGAGAAATATCCAGGTGAATTTTTTAACTGAGTTATAGATTTTACATCGATTTTATTGCTCTATCATTAACAGTATATAAACTTAATAGATTTTTGATTAACATGCTAAATTCATGGGTATTAAGTGTAAAATTTCTTCAACATCAAATCTTCGATTACAATCACTCAACTATGTTATTTAAATATGGCTAAACCTATTGCTTTTTAACCTAAAAATAATTGTTTTCAAAATAATTTTTGAACTTTGTACTTTTACACAGAATTTCTTGAATAAAATACAAAAAGAAATTTTAAATTTTTTTTAAAAAGAATCTAAAAAAAAGTTTTTTCAATTTGATATAAATGATATATGACATATATATGCTTCCACTTTGCCAGTGTCGATACCGTCTTTTTACGCAAACCAAACCTGATTTTTCCTACAGAGTGTTTATACTGTAGATATGTATTATTATTTCGCACATTGCGCACTTCAACGCCGGTTTATTTAAAAGACTTTTGTTATGTTATTATTGCACAATAAAAAATGACTTGTTGTCATTGTGACTTTGCGGACCACCAGCAAGTCTCTCGCAAGTCTCTCGCAAGCTCCATATGATATGAACATCTAGCGGCTCTCGCAATCTGCTCACTGATCTACTCAAATACTAACATGTCTCTACATGCATATGTAGAAATTTTTGGCGTCTCACTGAAATTATTGACACCTAAAACAAATAACAGATTCGCTCGGTTCGCTATTTGTTGTGTGCACCCATTCGCGTAGCCGTGCTTGCGGTTTGGGTACTGTTAGCCAGCTAATTTCTAATTTCATTTAATTATAATTTTCAAGTGTTCACCGCTGCCTCTAATCATAATAATTCAAAAAAGAGAAAAATTAAGAAATTGGAAAGTTCCTACTATCATCCAAAATGATTCACGTATCGCAGGATTTTATTAGTAGTGTGACGAATCCAATTACGGGTGAGCTTGCTCATATATACCGTTTTACTCTGGTGAACGATATCACAGATATGTATGTGCAGGTGAGTGCTTATCGATACATTTTTAAAGTGTTTCGTTTAGCAGACATGTAGATATGTATGTATGTATGCAAATATGAGTGCTCTCGTGCCACTTGTTGAATTTGCAACTTTGCGACTTTGCTTGAAAAAATTATTTCGAAGCAATGATAAGCGAACAAGTGCTGCAGCACACTTGCTTGTTGTGTTCGCGATTGCCTTCTCGTTTGACCTTGACATTGACATTCTACAATCCCTAAGCAATGCTTAATCGCCATCTGCTGAATCTGCTGACTGACATGAAGCACTTGGAGCATGAACCCCGTTGATTTCCGGCTCGTGTCCAAAGCATGTAAACACAATTGCATGGTGCGCCCCGACTGAGAGATTCACATTATCAGCTACTTTCTCGGTTTCGATTCGATTATTTCTGAATACTATTCTTTAACTCTTATAACATTTCCATAAGTTGGTAAGGTGTTGGAACGCCCTGAAAAAAGTACGCCTTTGGTAACATCACTTCTTGGACAACTTATAAAAAGTACACTTAGAGCGCTCCCAAAATAAAGCACCGACACTCCTTTATGTGTCTTGAATTCGTTTCAGTTTTTATGCACAATGCTTAGTTTATTATTTTTTTTACACAGTGACCGACGTGGTGCACTAGTAAAAAGGGCTCACTTATATTTCGGGAAACCTGAATTCGTTGTCGCTTTCCCAACATCAAAAATGTTTTATTTTAATATCAGTGCCCATCAGAAAGTTGTGGCAAAATGTCATCATTAAAAAAGTTTATAGTAAGCTATTGTTGTTGTAGTGGCAGAAATTTTCGTCACATAATTTTGAGAAATGCTGCCGATTTGACAGTGCTTGGCCGGATAAATATTCGGCTCCGCTCCGGTTACGTAGACCCGACTGTCATGAGAATGGCTCTCTGAAATCGTCTTAAAACTTGAAAATAGCTCTAATTTACTAGTAACACTAAGGAGTTAAAATCTAGAGCCCCCAAAGGCGCCTAAGTTTGACAATTTACTCCGAAGGTAAGAAAATGAAACCAAATGTTTTCTTTGAGACTTTATTAAACTTGTTTGAGATTATATAAACAGTTTTTCATATTGATATGTTCAAACAAAATGTCGACTACAGTGCCAATGTTCGGAATCACATTTTTCGAGAGGGCCTCAACAATCAACGACGATTCTAGGAACTCGTATAATTTCAAAACAAACTGATTTAAAGTTTTACATGGTGAGCTGATCGATGCGAATGCTATCCGAAACACTACAAGGGATTCGAGAGGGAAACAATTTTTTCAAAAAAAATCTCTATTCCACCAATTAAATCATGTTTCTAAGACCTAAAAATCAATTTTTGTTAATCATAGACCGGTCTAGCCTCTTAAGATACACACCACGAATATCATAGACGAATAACTCGACCAAATATCTAACAAATACTAATATAACTAGAAACAATTTGCAGGTTGGTCATGTTTTGAAAATTCTAAATGTCTGGTTTCCTTCAGTATGCGTCCGATCGTTAATGGATTGCTCGCATAACATCGACCTAATATGACGGTATAAAAGTGTCTAACGGCTTCTAATCATTGCAAGTAAATAGCCGATAAGAGAACATCTGTTTTATTTGGATATAGTCCTGGCTTGACATCTTACCGAATTTAAAGATTTCCAAAGTCCATACCTTAACTTCCGTTTCGTTACAGATCGGCGCGGTCTCTGTGGAACACATTGCACTAACTATTTTAAACTAACTGAAATTGTGATTTTTATGCCTATTCAATTTGAGCCAAAACTTATCGACTAACATAATTTTGAAGAGCTTTCACATAAGGTCCCTACCCAAAATGTATTTATTTGTTAGCCGGCACGTCCATCTACCCTTATCCAAATCAACAGTTGTTACGCTTTAATCCACCAAAAATACTTTCGGTTTCATACTATTTTAGAACTGCTATTTGCAACTTTTATTGGAGCGCTTAGGAGCTTAGCACTTTGGAGTAAATACACATATGGTCTAAATATATATATGTGTGTATGTGTACACGAATATTAACATGTTGGAGCCTAAGCAATTTCAGGCAAACATTTATTGGACAATTGAGTATTAGGCGCATGTAAGCAAAAGTATACCAAGTTATGGGTTTATGGACCGATCGACCGAACGACCGAACGACCGAACGACCGCCTCTAACTGCCTCTTGTCGAAGTAGTTAAAAGAGGCATAACACAAAATGCCATTTCCGTATAACGAATAGACTATTAACACAATTCTCAACCATAACCCTACCCCGCTCTACCATCAATGCAACAAATAGCAACTATCAATGGCAACAAACGGACCGAAGACAGGCATAAGACATAAAACAACCCTTTTCTCCTAACCTCAGCGCTCATATGACATTACACCACTCTATAAAAGGCAACCATTCTAACCACATGGCCGAGACAATGGCTGGTACGTACATGGCGGCAACAATATTAATGTATCAGGGCCCAATGACCTCTTAATATCAACGACGACAATTGAGGCGTGTTAAGGGAGATGTTAAAATGGTTTTCGAAGAAGTGACACAACGTTATACTATACAATAGTGAATTTGGCCGTTTTTGGTTGTGAATTGTGTAAGTGTTGGCTGTGGGATGAATTGAGAACCCAAAAAATTATATTGACACTATTAGTAGGGTTAATCGGCTAAAGTAACCCAAAAACGCTTTAAGTTTGTCAGCGCAGCAAACAAATAAATATTGAAGAAAAGGAAATCAGTTTAAAACCAAAAGAAGTATAGTGAAATCGATACGTATGGAAAATAATGAATTGGCAAGAGTAAAAGAGGAAAAGCCATTACTAGGAAGGGTTGCACAATTATCGAATTCAGCTTTTTATATACAGTTCAATGGCTGGTGATAATGATTGCGAAGACAGCATTGACTTAAAGGCTCGAAGATGGATAACACTGAAAGGAACGCGAAAAGGGTACAGCTGGCAGTTATGTGTAAGACTTAATTTCGACCGACTTACATCTCCACCAAAAAAAAAAACGAAAAAAGAGAGTGTAGGCTTCATATACTGTTAGAAAATTTTAATTCAAAATTAGTTAAAAAACCTTCAATTGCGAATAGGTATAAAATATCACAAGTCTCAAAAGGAGTATATATAAAATATTCTGCTTGAGGTTTTTCTTGTAAAGGTTTCTCTGTTTCGGGAATAAAAATTTTGAAGAAAATGGTTTAAGCAATGTACTTGAGGCAAACCGAGAGAATTTTTAAGAGAAAAGTATTTTCATTTAAGCAATGCAGAGATAGATAAACTTTTTTAGTAACCATGAGTCCTTTTATGATATATAAGTCGAATGAAGTGCTTTTAAGGCTTAACTTAAGGCTTAACTTAAGGATATAATAGTAGAAAGATTCCGTTGAACATATTTTATGAATAAGTATAAGGCATGTGGCCTTTGCTTATGAATTTTCACTAACTACGCGCTCAAAACTTGGATTCGTTTGGAGACCGTAAATCTGATTAGCTTGCAGAGAAGTACACTGCCGTTCCAATAACATCAGACTGGGAAAAGATCAAAGCTTTGTTGTCCTCACAAATACTAATACTAAAACTAAAGTACTAATAAACCGGTGCCCTAAGGGCGACTCGTGTGCGCACTGAACAACACCATCAGTACTTGTGCGGCTGGAGGTTCCACTGACACAAAGGAAAGGTTAAGAGGTCTGATATCAATGAACTACTTGATCTTAACATGATTCATCTTGCCTAGTTTAATAAATCCCAATCGACAAAATTTTAACGAACGCTAATTATCTGGAAGCGAGCAAGCTAGCACAATCCGGTACTTTTTCTTGAATATCAAGCTTTCGCCAGACTAAGATTGAAACTTCTTCGGTCTCAAAACAACTTCAGCCATCCAGACGGCTTAGCAGCAATCTTAATTTCCTTCCACCTGGATATGCATTTCTCTTTATTACATAATTCCGACTCTTACTTCTGACTCTTTATTTATCGGTTTAAAAAACAACGTACATACCTTCCGATTTTGTTCGGTGTAAAATCCCAAATTCCATGTTAAACATAATCTGCGAAATCCTCATACCTTCCGAAATGAAAAAAATTTTTTTGGTATATTTTTGTATATATTTTTGTATAAATGATAATTATTTTTGCACCACCAACTTTATCCATTCAGGCTAAAGCAGTCGCTCATAACGACTACAAGCAACCATGCAACACGTGCAGCAAACAGCCGTCGACCACCAGAGAGGGTTATTAAATTCGTACGCATTCGAGATGGCTCTTTTCCGCTGAAATTCCTTAAGATCTGAGCATTTTCGTTAAGTCTCGTCAGGATTTCCCCTGCATTTATTCGTAATGTATCCTCTCGTTGCATAAAGACGTACATATATATGAGGCAGAAGACTTGGTAACGCCATTTATGAAGAAAGAAAGGCGAAAGCATTTAAATAAATAAAAATTGCGAAGCTGCGGAAGTTCTCGGAAGTGTTCTCAAAATATGGCACAAAAATTAACATAGTACTGATAAATATATATATACGTGTATACTGATATATATGCTGCAAAAAATATATGTTATTATATAACTGTTTGGTTGTGAAGTTATCAAACCTCTTTGGTCGATGCAAATTGTTTTTTATTATGTTTTCTTCATTTGAAGTGTTTTGCTTTTTATACTCTCGCAACTTGTTGCTACAGAGCATATTAGTTTTGTCCACCTAATGGTTGTTTGTAACACCTAGAACTAAACGAGCTAGACATAGACATATATATATAAATGATCATGATGAAAGGACGAGTTGAAATCCGAGTGACTGTCCCTCCGTCCGTGCAAGCGATAACTTGAGTAAAAATTAAGATATTTTGATGAAACTTGGTACACGTGTTTTTTGTCACCGTAGGACGCTGGTATTGCAGATGGGCGTAATTGGATATCTGCCACGCCCGCAAAATGCCATTAATCGAAAACAGATAAAGTGCAATAACTAAGCAGCAAATTAAGTCATAAACGTGTTATTTGGTATAGAGGACCCTAGTAGGGTGGGGCATCTGTGGGCAGAATTTTTTGTAAAAGTGGGCTTGGCCCCACCCCCCAACAGGTTTAATATATATATCTCGGAAACCTTTTAAGCTATATCAATCAAAGTTGCTCCAACTAAGTTGCAGCATCCCCTCATATACTGAGAAAATGGGAAAAATCGGATAATAACCACGCCCACCTTCAATACAAAAGTTATGTTGAAAACTATTAAAAGTGCGATAACTCGCTGACGGAACATGTCAGAAACATTAAATCTTACTGCAAATATGGTATGGAGGGATTGTTTAGGAATCCGTTTAAAGTTTTACGATAGGCGTGGCACCGCCCACTTTTAGGGGAAATCCCATATCTCAAGAACCCCTAAATCTATTCCAACAAAATTTAGTATATGCATTAAATTTCCATTCTTATGTCACGCTGTGAAAATGGACGAAATCGGATTAAAACCACGCCTACTTCTCATATAACACAATTTTAAGTTTTATCTGATCACTTCACTTTAAAGTAGATAAATCAAGCAGCAATTAAGATATGAAAATCAAACTTTGTAGAAATAGTGCCTTCAGGATATATCATCTTATGTGTAAAAATAGATGAAATCGGATTATAACTTTTCAAGCCACCATATAGCCAATATTAGGACCTCAGTAATAATACCCTCCCGAAAATAACGGTAAATCTGTAAAATATCGTAATGAAATTCGAGGATTATCTTTATGTGATAATGGTGTGATATGGTGTCACAAATGGGGGAAATCGGGTAAATACTTCCCCTAGCCTCCATATACCTAATATACGGATTTTCAACCTCTGGGTAGACTTTATACCACATATTTCGGTTAATATGTAAGCTATCTTAGCAAAATTAAGTGAACGTGTAATACCTGATATACCATAGATTACTGCCGAAAATATGTGTAATCGGTCTACGAATTATCCCAGCTCCCATATGCTACATGTAGATTTTCTTTATTCTAGCAGACTTTATGCAGAATATGTCGGTCACTGTGTGAGTTACTTTCGCAAAATTGCGTGAAAACATGTTACCTAATATACTTGAATAATGAAAAGAGTTAACGTGATCATTGGAGATCTTCCTCTATCCCAAAAATGCCCGATATAAGAATTGCCGACTTTCCACCTGACTTTAAACCGTTTATGTTGGTCAATATGTGTGATATTTTCATGAAATTAAGTGGACATGTTTTCTTAAACACAATGTGATTTCGCGCTAAATATGAATAAAAACTGTCTAGACCATGGTCTAAGCCCCTCATTCCTAATACAATAATTTGCTTTTCTCTGGTTGACTTTTTCCTCATGTATCTAATATATCTACTAAACCAATTTGGATGAGTTTATATCGCATATATCACGTTTGAGTTAATTTGGTAGATTTTAATATAAATATCTCGGACCCAAAGCAAAATATAACAGTGAAAGTATATGAGCCTATGGTCTGTAATATAAGTTAATGAAGTACCAAATATGATTGCAATCCATTGACAATTTCGTTGAATAATTAATGTCGAATTCTTCCGCAACATATTTTAATATAAAGTTGTGGCAGCACCGGAAAACATTTCACCACCTCTGATCCTTGCACATTGGGAGAGTATAAAATGTTCGGTTACACCCGAACTTAACCCTTTCTTACTTGTTATATTTCATTTTATTTCTTTTAGTTTTCTTGTATATTTTTAATTATTTATTTTTAAATTTTATTTTTATTTGCAAATTTCCTCACCATCGCTTGATTGCCCTGGGAATCTCATATGAGAATGCAAACTGTTTTGCCAATCACCATTATGTCAATTATAAATCATATATCACTGAAAACTACTAAACACTTTAATTGACATCGGCCGAAATTCATGGCGATATTTTTTAAAACTCAATTTCTATAAATTTTTTGGAAATGAAGGTCGTATCTTTTGGTGCCGCCATCTATTCTCTCAGAGTTCCAGATGAAACCGGCAAAGTAGGAGAGATTATTCTGGGCTTCGATTACATTCAAGGTAAGCACCTAAGTAAATATAAATATATGCATTTTTTAAGAACTAAAATAAGAGGCTTAGTTGGATCTACCAAAATGTGACTAGCCCTATTCGTTCTTCCGCTCTAACAAATAACGCCATAAACTAAATGAAATGGGAACCGATGGGATGTTTGGGAGCTTCTCGCTAATAGCAACTAAATACTTTGATTGATAGTGCGACGTAATGCGCCATCTTGTCCAAAGTAGTAACGGTCGATATCGTTTAATATAGTTAAAATATGTAGTTAAAATATAAAATATAATCATACTTTTATAAAAGAAATCGAAGTAAAACTTGCTGCACAGTATACACATAATATGACCTAAGAACCTTCCGAAACTAGCGCTATCCAAAGATACACCTTTAACCTCAAGAATCAAAGTAGCCGGTATAGATATTTTGCTGACAATGGTTAGTAAAGAGAGGAAATAAAGAATCTCCGAATATGAACTTAAAACACATGAACAAAGAACACTCACTAAACATGAAACAATAAGGTTTTGAAACAAAAAAGTAAATATAAAGGATGGAAGCGAAAAAGTTATGGAGAGGCGGTTGTTCACTAAAAATATACAATTTTCTTTCATTTTGTACAAAAATTGTTCTTTATAAAAACCGCAGGTTTAATTGGTTGTACGTCTATGTTTTAGGATTAGAAACTTGTAACATCTTAGACAGTCGATTATTAGAGAAGCTAAAGCAGCACTACAGTTGTAGAGATATTATCAGAGAAACAATTACATATTATTTAGACCTTTATGAGATCGCAAAGGAGCTCAGCTTAGAAAAGAGTTCCATTTCTCAACGCTCTTAAAGAACATCTCCGATGTATAGTACACCTATAATTGCCACAAAATCGGAAGCTATTAGAAGGTTTTAAGAAATAACGTACAGAAATCTGATAAGAGGAACGAACAAGGAAGAAATGTCAGTATTCGTGACTATCAAGCATGCTGTACACACACGCACAAATGTCGGCACATAAGTGTCACAAACATACTTTGCTCCGCACGTGACGTGAACACATTTCCCTTTAACAACGTGGCAAATATTATACTGACACTGGTGGCAAGCAAACAATGACACAAACAGCTTAAACAATAGCTGTGTTAAACTAGCCATGGTTCAAATGTAAGAGAAGAGTAATGCAAAGGAGAGAAAACCGGAAAAAATAGAATGTAGAGTCTACAAAAACAGCCGGAAATACCGGACGTATACAAACAATTTGCCATCTGTAGTGGTCAGCCAAAGCCAGGTACGTCCGTCCGTCCGACCGTTCGTTCAACCGTTCATATTCCAATCCAGATGTTTGCCTGTCTGCCCGACTGTCTATCTTTCTAAGCTTGTGTGCGTACGTTGAACCAGCTGAATTTTTCCCATGTGAGCCAACGTACTCATCCAATTTTTTTTTTTTTTTTTTTTTTTTTTTTTTTTTTTTTTCCTGGCTTACTCACACTCGCTGTTGAGGGCCAATTTGGTGTTACCACTTGTAACGCTTCGAGGGTAACAAATTTCCCACTTAAGCGGAACTGACGCGTTGCAACGGCGAAACGGAAGACAAAGGCAAAAATCGCAATTCACACTCGGAAAAAGCAAAGAGCAAAGCAAACAATGACAATAGCAACTGTGGCCATAAAACAAAAACACTAACAATAACAACAACTGGCTGTAGTAGCTTACAACGACTGACCCCAAGAGAAATGCGACCCGTCTGCGACCATAACAGAGTTGGGGTCATGTGCCGGATATGGTATATGTGTGTGCTGGTCATCGCACATCTAAGCCACCGACCAAAAATGCAGTGGTCACATCATGTGCTCGTGCGGCGCTAATACGTAGCGTATCAGCTATGAAGACAACCGACCACCAACGTTGGTGCCACAACTCATATCTACATACAATCAAACAAATGTGTCCTATGTATTAGTTAGTCAAAAAACTTGAACTCAAGCGGTTGTCTAGCGTATGGGGTAGAAAAAAACGCCCTCTCGGTTGTCACTAATGCTGACTTGAAGTGGCCCGACGCGGCTATATTGCATGGACTGCGCCATTCGAGGTGACGGTGGCTGGCGGATTTTCGGATGACTGTAGTGGCCCTTGGTATGCAATAACCACTTCCGGTAAGTCTGTTGCATGCCACAAAAACAATTACAACAACAAATTCACTATCGCATGGAGACATACTTCAGCAGCTCCACCAGCCGCAAAACCGAAGTGAGAGCTTACGATAGCCAAGGACATCACCCTAGCGATGCTGAGCGAATTAAGAGCACGCTTTTGGATGGAATTTTTTTCGGCTAAACGCATACATATCCTTTGCATAACGGAGCTTATGTTATTGGCTATTTCATAAATTTTATTTTATTTCATAAAAATATTCATATTGTTTTGTAGGTCCGACAGTCCGAACGGTATTACTTCTTCAATATTAGATATTTTATTTTGATTTTTTGGATAAAAAAAAATCTGTGTTGTAATTTCTTCATTTGATTGTTTGCGCAACACTTTCGCCATTTATTATATAACAGTTTTTTCCCATCGACTATGGTGAGGCCTTATGGACCAAGCTAACTTAAACTTTAAAAATTATGCTGAACGTAATAAATGATACTCTCTATCAATCTCTCTCTCTACACCTATGATATCAGATTATTTTAATATTAGATTTATATGGATGCAAAGCATTTTGATGACAAATTGCTGGAGTGATAAGCTTGCCCTAAAAGATACATTCGAAATCGTATCTATAGTAGAAAAGATTTTGGCATACTTCCCCTTGCCGAGACAGCCATTAAAGTAACATTAGACCTACTACTTCGGAGCGCAGCCACCCTCAGTTGCTATCAACTCAGATAGCAAGACGGCCACACTAGCCTCGGGCTCATTGGCCGCGTACTCAAAGTTAGTTAGGGAACGTCTGACCTCAATGTCAAAATACCTCGATTTTCATACCTTCAGAAATCCAAGGAGATTAGCGGAAAAAGATATGAAATACCTAAGCAGATTTGTGATGGATTCAAAATGCTTTATCAAGATTTAATATCCAACTATACGAGTTTTTTGGCTTCCCAAAGGACTTTCCAAAATAGCTCAAGTATGATCCTGATTCTTGAGGGTATAGAATCTTATCTAACCTAGCCTCCCCTTGGATAGGGAAGCCTTTTAACCAGCTTAAAAAAGTTTACATAGCTTTTCTTGCAACGAGTTGGAAGTTGATCTTCATGGGAGCTACTCAAGCATACGATACTGCACCTCCACCAGAAGCTAGTGGTTGTAAATTATAAACGACAATCGAAATCAGGCAAAACTGAAATTGCCTCAGCTGTATTAAGTACTATATTGGACCAAATCCACAACATATATATATATATATCGTATATATATATATACGAGCGCTTCAAAAACTACGACCGAAACCAAGAATATAATACTATAATATATTTCGCCCTATACACGGTCATTGGTAGTCCCTAAAGACGCTTGCTATAGTCAACCTAATCAAGTTGTTTAAATTGTTTGTTTAAATTGATTTAAAAATTATATTACTCTTCCAAATTTTTCCAGTGTCAGATCAGGGAAATTACGGATTGGCGTTCTTCGATTTGTGGCGAGAAAGAAAGAAAGGGAAATTTTATTGCGAATCATATCATATTACTTATTTCACCTTATTATTTAATATATGTTATAGATTTCACACTTAACTTAACTTACATTCTTCTCTATATTCAGAATATGAAAAGTCGAGGAATACGTATTTTGGCGCCACCATTGGACGTGTTTGTAATCGCATTGCCAATGGCACTTTCATGATTTACGACAGAAAATTTGAAGTTACCAAAAATCGTGGCTGTAATCATATACATGGCGGCCGTATTGGTTTCGACAAAGTGCCATGGAATCTGAGCGAAATTCATGAAAATGGTGTCACTTTCTCTCATCGTTCACCACACGGTCATGAGGGTTATCCGGGTGAAGTATTTGCTACTGTGCGTTATACAATCCACCCAGATAATTCTTTGCGTATTTATATGACTGCAAAAACAGATATGACAACATTGGTCAATATGACAAATCATACGTACTTCAATTTGGCTGGACATGTGAGTATATTACAAAGCGATAACAGTGTATATGCGGGATACCAAAAATACGTCGCTCGAGACGAAATCAGAAGCGTACGATCCATCACTTTCATGATTTCTTCGGTCCACAATGCTTGTTTTAAGAACCAATTCATTCAATTAAAATCGTTTTGAGAGTCCCAAAAAGCCGATCGTAATTTAGTTTCGGGTTGGAGTTAGTATATTCGTGATTTCCAATTTCTACAAATACTTGTTTTACCGCAAAGTGACCATACAAAATCGAGCTTGTTCTCATTAAGAATGCTCCTATCACATTATATGTAGCCTTTAGTCTTTTTTTTAGTCTCTTTTTAGTCTTTTTGTAGTCTTTTTTTTACTGTTTTTGGCCGATCCTTTCGTAATTCATCACCTTATATTGCAAATTATTACAAACTCTCGAAAAGCAAATGTTAATTATCAGCTAACAGCACTACACCTGACCACTTCATTAATATAAGTAGAAAACCATAATCAACTTTACTGAATTTGTGTACAAAACTGCCACTGATTTTTAATTTTTCTGCTCGCCATAATCGAGAGAGCAGAGTTTGTTTGAAAGCTGAAATATTAGCGAGCTATGAAGATTCACGAATAGAGTTTTTTAACAAAAGCTGCTGAGTTCTTTTTTCTAAACATAAACCATTGTAGCAGTCATATTTCTGTGTTTCCAACAAATTTTATTTATGCCAGTTGCTTATTTGTTTCGACACACTCTAATAATTACTAAGCGGCCATATTTTCAGACTTGGTATCAATTAAAAGAGTTTTAGAAATTCGTGACTCGAGTTTGTAACTAATTTCGTTTCTATCGCTTTTATCTGAATGAAATCTGTAAACACAATAATTTCCTTTATTTAATATTTAGCGATAATCAATTGTAAACTATTTTTAATATTTTTTTTTTCAGGGCGCTGGCCGGGAAGCTCTTTATCAGCACACAGTTTCGATATATGCAAATGATATAACACAAACGGATCCAGATGGCATTCCATCTGGGATATATCTGCCTGTCGATTTAACTCCATATGACTTTCGTACTGGAGAAAATCTTGGTAGAAATATACGAAGAATCGAGGGTAAAAAATTGGGTTTCGATGACAACTTTTGTGTTATACGAGATGGATTGGATGAAAATGCTTTAGCCAAAGTGGCAAGGTAAGTTTAGCAGAAATATTGGTATGAATTGTACCATTTGTAATGAATCTAAAAAATGTATCCATAATATATCTACCAAATGTGATACGCATTTAATATATATGTATATGTAATATAATTATATTTTATAGTTATAAACACTTTTCAATAATAAAAATTCTACATTACATTTTCTTTTTCCCATTCACAGAGTTACCCACGGGCCGTCTGGTCGCTGGATGGAGGTCGAGAGCAATCAACCAGGCGTACAATTCTACACCGGCAACTTTTTACCAGATGACTACAAGGGCAGGGTAAGTCAATACTTAATTAGTAACAAAATAGAAATATATTCAATAATTGAAGTGCAAGATTTACACGTAGAAGCGCCGTAAATGAGGGATTAAATGTATTAAAAAGATTACAGCTGCAATCATTATTCTCCTCACATCACTCACACTCTTCACTTCTTCATTATTGCCGCAATATTTTGCACTCAACGAACCAAGTACGCCATTGAAGCGCAGTGAGCAATTAGCCGCCTAACTTTATGAAATAGGAAAAGTTTAAGATGGGGTCGGTTCAAAAAACAACAAAGTTAATAAATACAAAAATGTTCAAAATACCGTTGCAGTTTTACTCTGAAGTTGCTAAGTGGAAAAAAGCTTTGGCTGAGCTAAAATCAATGCGATGAACTATGTTGAATTCCCCGTGGAAGTGTTTGATGGTAGAAGAGAAGTATTGTGTATGTATGCAGAGAAACTGCAGAGAGTACGAGGAGGTAGATAAGTGTTGTTAGTATTCCATCTGGGAATTAATTGAAAGGTATAATAAAGGGAAAAAATTAACCGGTTAGTTGATCAGTAAAGAAAAAAATGGTAGCCGATAGAATGCTCATATGTTTACAAACAAAAAATGGTTAAGCGCTGCGGCGTTCGTCATTAAAAATTCACTAACTCCAAATCATGGTTTTTAATGCAATAAAATGTCGATTGATATGGATAAAAATGGTAATTCATGTACCTTATATAATACATATTGAAACATGTTCTAAGAATCTTCTATTATATAATTTAATTCTCAAAGTCTTAATGGTTTATGTATATGTCTATGGGAGCTTCACTGTATTAGTGCGATTTTTGTTTTCAAGATTTGAATGTTTATTTAAAAAAAATATGTACAATAGTATTTTTTTTAAGTATTGTCCATCTCAAACTATAATATTTTACCATCTTTCTGGCAATTTGTGGATTCCATCCCAGAAGAACAACGCCGGCTTCGCGGCCAAGAATGAATCAAACCAATTTTGATACCCTGTACTGGTGTCAATCGTATTTCGGATAGTGATCGAGGCGAGGCCTGGGCTATAAGGCAGGTAAGACAAAACTTACCAGCCGCCGTTTTCCAAATAGTTTTTAACCGTTCTTGCAATATGAGGCCGAGTGTTGTCATGATGGAAAATTATTGCCTCGCGTCTAGTCGCAAATTCCGGGCGTTTTTCGGCAATCGCTTGCCTCAATTTGATGAGCTGTTGTTGGAAACGTTTCCCATTAATGGTTTAACCGCTTTTAAAAGCTCATAATCTAGCACGCCCTTCTGATTCCACCAACAAAATAAATACAGAGCACTACCTCAGCGTCATGGATATTCGGCTTTGCCGTTGATTTGGCTCATTGACCAGGTTTCACATATGATTTTTTGCGTTTAGAGTTTTCGTAATTGATCCATTTTTCATCACCACTCACAATTTGATTGAAAAACGACTTCCTTTTGTAGTCTTCAATATTCAGCAACAATATTCATCGAGTAATGCTTCCAGTTCCTCACCTTCACTCTTCACACACTTTTTGACCGCCCAGAACGTTCCTCGTCTTCCTGGACCAGACTTCATAAAAGGCGTTGTTAAATATTTTCTATTTCAATAACTAAACATATTACCAGCTATAAATAGCAACGACACCCAGACTGTTAATTATATTTACTGCATTATTAAAATGAAGAACACATTCGCAGTTTGCAAAAGAATGCAAAAATCCACAGAACGGAATTTCTAAAGCCATAAAGCCTAAAAAGAAAACAGATTAAAAGGGAAAATCCAGCAATAACTATTTACGTACACTTTTGCAGAATTCGCCTGTTTGTTGTTGAAATTTCTATGCATTGTTGTTTGCCTGCTTACTTTTGTTGTTCTTTCATTTTACAAATGCACACACTAAGGCGAATGCATGCCTATTCGTATGTATGGGTGAGTATGCAACACATGCTTTAATGGCGCACTCAATTAGCCGACGATGTGGCAGCAACCGCAATTGAGAAACTTTCAAAGCGCAAATTTTTAAATGAGTTGGAGCCAAGCACAACTTTAACGTATTTATGTAAGTGTGTGTGTGCTCACGTATGTACGTGTGAATGAGACTAAATGAACATAAGTATTTCATGCGTTTATAAACGTGTGAGTACAAGCTAATAATTTTGTATGTGTGTGTTTGTGTTCGTGTGTTGCTTGCTTGTTTGCTGCTGACCACTTCGTTGGCAGAGTGAGTGCTGCCAGAAAGTTGAAAACTTTCACAAAGTGTTGTTTGATTTGCGCATTGAGGAATGCATAACAACAATAATAACAATAATTCACGCTAGTGCAGGCAAATAAAAATTCAAACAATATGCTTTGAGTTGGGAAAGGCTGTAATAACAACAAAAACAAACAACAATGCATAATACAAGGGGGAAAACGAATTCACAGAAAAACAATATACATTTCAGGAAATGCTCGCGTTTATATAAACCGAGGCCACAGTGCAAAGATAACAAAAATAATAAAATAAAATATAAACAATAGAGCAAAAACCAATAAAGCTGCAAACTCCGGTAACAACAATTAAATAGTTAAAAAAGTATTTGAGCAAAAAACCAAACCAATCATAGCTATCAATATATAAACACAGAATTTTAGCGGTTAGCAATACATAGAGAAATACATAGAGAAAACTGGCAAGCACCCTTGGCGTATACGCAACTTTTTTATTTTGTAAATGTCGCTACAATTTTATTCCACCCATGTTTCAGGTAACAGGCGCATTAGCTTTGAATCGTATTCAATCAGCTATGACTTATTGCACCCGAACGCTAATTTCTACACCGGGGCATGATAAGTAAGTTTAGGGAGAATACTTATAGACTCCGAGAATTTTTGGTTGAAGTTCTTCTGGGATTCGTTCGTTCTTTCAAGAGAGGGGTTCTGATACACGCGAAGTATTAAAGAATCGGGTTGTCCATCTCTGATATTTTCGATAGTGCTCATTGATTGCAAGAAAGATAAAATTGGGACAATATGTTGTTTACCAAAAATTTTATTTTTCTTCGTTCCGACTTAAATTTCGAAGGGAAATGAATCTTCAACTTAATAATATTCTCTTGAAGGGAAGAAAGAGCCTTTGATCTTTACAATGGTCGGTTGAATGGCAAAAGAACACATTTTGCGTTGCCACAACGCTATCTATAAAAGTGAAAGATTAAAAATGGTATATTTATATACATAGGAAAATATACCAACATACTAAATACTGTGTATAATATACTAAATTTAATCTGATCATACCATCCTGCATGGTATATCCAATTTACTATTTGCCGAGGAAAAATTACTTCAGATATCAATTTCTCTTATTGACAAGGTGGCAACTATTGTTAAAATATTTATTTTATTAGAGCAATTGTAAATATATATTTCAAATAATTATCATTTCTTTAAATACAATAATATAAATTTGATTTTCTTTAAGTGGCAACCTTATCTCAAAAAGCAACTAAATTCGGGTGTAACCTAAAGCTTTCTTAAATACCTCTTATATCGTATACCTATTGTCGTGTTTGCTAAGAAATAATTACTTAAAATATTTACTTCAATTTAAAAAGGTGGCATATCTGGTTAACATATTTCTTGATTTGACTGTTTGTGAATATATTCATTATACATATGTTTCATATATATTATATACGAAAGAAAAGTTTATTTTAAATCGGTGACAACCTTATATCAAAAATAACCAGAGTTCCTTGGAGCACTTTCTTGGTTTCGAAAGAGCTTTCTTATAAATTTATTAACTCGATTTAGTGGCTTCGAAGGTCGTAACAACTTTTACAATTTTTTGTTGAAAAAAAAAAACACTGATATTTTTAAAATGCTGGACCAAATCCGCATTTATTTTGCCTTTTCATTGTGCAATTCTAATGAAAGAAGCTAAAAATTTTTATTTCAATTTGGTTCATAGAGACCCAATAAAAAACCCATTTCATTTAGTGAATCGTTAAAATTATTTAAATCATGTAAAATTCATTGAGAGGCTAACCTGGTTTAAAATTTCTATCTCCTTATATTTAGAAAACTCCTTAGATATTCATTAAAAATATTCGTTTGTAATAAAATATCTCGATAATAATATAAGTAATTATATGTATGAACTTTAAATTTAAATAAACTTCAATTTACGTAGTTTTATTTGTACGATTGAAAATTGTGAAAGGTTTCTGAAAGTAGGTGAAGTAGAATCATCTTGGCACTAACTTTTGGTCTGTCCATCTGTTGCAAGTTTAACGTTGAAACACCTGGGATCTCATACCCTTATTAATTCATTTCAATTAACTGGAATCGAAACTTACCGCCTCAACAGATTTGTGATGGATTAGAAGGCGTTTTGTCAATATGTGATTGTTGAGTTCAGTTTTTAGCAATGTTCAATACTACAAATGACCAGTATACAAATGTTTAAGTGTTAATTCTTGCGTTAAGTGTTAATCTTACCTAAACTGACCTTACGTAAACTGAATTCTAATCTTAGCTAACCTAACATAACATAATCCAACCTTATTCTATCTTACCTAAGCTAACCTAAACTCACCTAAACTGACCTAACCTAATCTAAACTAACGTAACCTTTCCTCTACTGAAGGCCCATTTCAAATCCTTCTTAATAATAAAGACACCTTAATAATAAAGACACCTTGAAAATATATTACTGTTTATATGCGTTATAGTACCGCAAGCAGAGTTGCATTCTTAAATGCACAAATGTTTACGCCACTAATTGTCTTTAAAATTCAATTAAAAGATGTTTTCAAACTAATTTGATTGAGCGACTGCAAAGTGAATTTTATACAGCAGAATAATGGAAATTATATTTAGTGCAATATTTTGAGTTGTTTTTGTAGCCGAAAATACACACTTCCTGCTTGAAGGCCAACAGCGTATTTTATGATTGTAATCATACCATTTCCGTTTCCGCTGCACTTTATTTCACATTTGCCGTTCGTACATACCTGTGTCTGTGTGTGTGCACTCAAGCATGCATGCAACAGGACGCCGTTATGCATTCGAGCAGCAAAGTAGGACAGCATTTTTACCTTTTCTGAAGTTAAAAAGTAAAATATGACGAAAATGCTGCTTATTGCTCTCCATATTTAAAAAGGCACCAACCAAAAACTACAGGGTAGAATTAATAGAACTTTTTCACACACAAGCCTTGCAATATCAGCTCTCATGACATATAATGGTTATGGGGCTTAAGTGTGAAGTTAGTTTCGAAAAAACGTAATTAAGTCCTCTGGCGGGAAAAGACGAAATGACTTTCCGAACAACCCAATAGTTTTGTTAGCTGAGAAGTGGACATTATTATGACTGGCACGTGCTCATGCTGCAGCGCCGAACGCCTTCGAACGCACGCTCACAAAAAGTAATATAAAACAGCAACAAAACTAGAGCAACACCGTTACCGTGCAGCGTACTTGCAATTGCAGCTAGCCTCTGCTGCAGCTGCTGGAGGTAAAACGCTTGCAAGCAAGTTAAGTGTTTGCAGCTACTATGATTTTATGCTTAGTTTTTGTTATTTTTTCGAGCTAACGGTTTTCTACTTTTTTCCGGCAAGCATTATTGCCCATTGTTTTTGTGTGCGCACGCGTGTTTGTACGGCTGCAGGGTTATTCATTAGGAAAGCATGTGTCTTGCGTAAACACAAAACACGCATCACACACACAGCCATACACATGTATGAAAAATACTCACACACACACACACACACATCACACTAAAACAGACAGTTACCTCCTTATGCACACATACATACACAATCATAGATTCTTACATATTACAAGCATATTCGTACAAAAACAAATAGCAGCCACATATGTGACTCATAAAATTGAATATATGTGCATTTGTTAGACTGCCATATCGCCTGTGGCATGCTGACTACCCGTACGTGTCGTGAGCATTTCACTAGCGTGCATTTTACACACACACACACACACTAACCTATATTTTCGCAAAACTGTAGTACTCGAATCTGTTTTTAGTTTTTGGCCACATTTTTATTACTCTGTCTACAAGCACTCCAACATTCAATACAATGAAAATGCATTAGCAGTGCTGTGCAGTTGTGTTGCTGGTGCGCCAGGTTGTATGAGTATTGCTTTCGCACGTCTGCATACAAGGAGAGTTTGAGTAGTGCGTGATAAAAGAGCGTTTCATACCTCCAACGCATTCTTGCTTTATATGACTGAGTCAAGAGCTATTTTTTGTTTGTATCTCACCACGCCTGTTGCCCATGCGCCATAGGCCCTTTCCATACTCAGTACTCCCGCCTGGAAGATATCGATTGAGTTCGTGATTTTTGAGAAAGAACGCTAGAGTTCTTCCCACATTATTCATACTCCTATGTCATCAACAACTATTGAACAATCAGGCTGAATACTTCAACTTTCAACCCTCCTCCACTCCCTTTTCGAAGTAAATTTTACTCGGTAGTATTTCTCGAAGTTTTACGGAGATGAAGGATGTGATCCATTTCTTTTATAAATAGGCTTAATAAGTTTTTAGAATTTCAGTTAAATCGAAGTAAGTAGAGCAGTAAGTAAAGCAGCCGACTAACCTAAACTATGATTTGTGAAGGCAACTGCTTTCTCACACTTATGAGGCTTTTACGATAGCTGAACTCAAGTCTCGTTACATATGTTAGAACTGTGCTTATTAAGGTTGAACAAATCGATGTAATTAATTTTGGTTTTAATCTCAAGCTTTCACTTACCATAATTTTTAATTAGCCTATAATTATGTGAAGATTTTTTTTTTGATTTTTATTGCGATTAAGTTAAGTAAACTACTACATCCAATTATTCAAATTGATGGTTCAAAGTACACATTTGAGAGTATATTATTTGCGATTACATCTCTGTTAGGGAGTTAAATTTCTCCTCTCATTTTTGTATATACCTTGAAGAAGAGAATTAAATGTACTTTAAGACCACGCATTTCTTTTAAATATTGTGTTTTCTTGCTCCTATGGACAATTTTCTGAAGGTCCTCTAGAAACAGGTATCTGGCTGTATGCAAGATATCACTATTTCAAATTATTTCAATTATCTGCAATCAAAAAAAATTAAGTATTTATTTTTAGTATAGATAAATTTAAGTTAAAAACGAAAGAATAGGCAAAAATTTTATTTGTAAAATAAGTAAGAAAGAGCAAAGTTCGGGTATAACCGAACATTACATATACTCTCGCAATGTGCAAGGATCAGAGGCGGGGAAATGTTCTCAGGTGCTGGCACAACTTTATATTAAAATATGTTGCGGAAGAATTTGACATTAATTATTCAACGAAATTGTCAATGGATTGCAATCATATTTGGTATCTTATTAACTTATATTACAGGCCATAGACTTATATACTTTCATTATTATATTTTGATTTGGGTCCGAGATATTTATATTAAAATCTACCAAATTAACTCAAGAGTGATATATGGAATACAAACTCAACCAAAGTGGTTTAATAAATATTTTAGATACATGAGGAAAAAGTCAACCAGAGAAAAGGAAATCACCCCTAAAGAATGCTTAGACCATGATCTAGACCGACTTCTTTCATATTTAGTGCGAAATCACATTGTGTTTAAGAAAACATATCCACTCAATTTCTTTAAAATATCACAAATATAAACCACCATAAACGGCTTAAAGTCGGATGGAAAGTCGGGAATTCTTATCGGGTATTTTTTGGATAGATGGAGATCTGCACTGATCACATTAACTCTTTTCATTATTCAAGTATATTAGGGAATATGTTTTCACCCAATTTTGTGAAGGTAACTCACACAGTGACCGACATATTTGGCATAAAGTCTGTTAGAATAACGAAAATCATTATATGCAGCATATGAGAGGTGGGATAATTCGTAGATCGATTACACACATTTTCGGCAGTCACTTAATTCGGTTCACTTAATTTTGCTAAGATGTCTTACAAACTTACCGTTAGATATGGTATAAAGTGTACCAGGAGGTTCAAAATACGTTAATTAGGCGTATGGGGGCTAGGGGAAGTATTTACCCGATTTTATCCATTTTTGGTACCAGAGCACACTGTTATCATGGAAATATAATCCTACAATTTCATTACAACATCTTACAGATTTATTGATATTTCCGATAAAAAGTCAGAGTCAGAAAGATAGAGGCACTGAGGTCCTAATATTGGGCATCTGGTTGCTGGAAAAGTTATAATCCTACATATCCTGAAGGCACTATTTATACAAAGTTTTCATATCTTAATTGCTGCTCAATGTATTTGCTTTAAAGTGATATAAAAGTGATTTAAAGTATATGAGAAGTAGGCGTGGTTTTAATCCCATTTCATCCATTTTCACAGAGTCACATAAAAATGCAAACGTAATATCACATACCAAATTTGTTGATATCGGTTATGGCGTTCTTGAGATATGGGATTTCTCCTAAAAGTGGGCGGTACCACGCCCGTCATCAAAACTTTAGACGGATTCTTATGCAACCCTTTCGTATCATATTTATATCAAGATTTAATGTTTCTAACGTGTTCCTTAAGCGAGTTATCGCAGTTTTAGTAGTTTTCAACATAACTTTTGTATGGGAGGTGGGCGAGGTTATTAACCGATTTCACTCATTTTCTCAGTATATGAGGAGATGATAGAAAAACTTAGTCAGAGCAAGTTTGATTGATATAGCTTTAATGGTTTCCGAGATATATATATTAAACCTATTGCGGGGCGGGGCCATACCCACTTTTGCAAAAAATTAAATTTAACTCAATTATATTTAACTTAAATAGTCTGTAACAAATTACACGTTTATGTCTTACTTTGCTGCTTAGTTATTGCACTTTATCTGTTTTCGATTAATGGCATTTTGTGGGTCGTGGCAGATGTCCAATTACGCCCATCTGCAATACCAGCGTCCTTCGGTGACAAAGAACACGTGTACAAATCTTCATCTAAATATCTTAATTTTTACTCAAGTTATCGCTTGCACGGACGGACGGACGGACAGACAGACAACCACTCCGATTTCAACTCGTCTTTTCATCCTGATCATTTATATATATACATGTCTATATCTAACTCGTTTAGTTCTAGGTGTTACAAATAACCGATAGGTGAACAAAACTAATATGTAGCTCTGTAGCAACCTGTTGCAACAGTATGAAAAAGGGAATCTTCGGAAAAAAATCTGTTTGTTCAACAAAATTCTCATTTAAGAGTGGTTTGAAAAAATGGAAGTTTGTCACAAATTTTATTCCTTGGTTCATTACCTCCTTTCAAAACTTTCGGTCCAGGCGCTTCGGATAAATTAAGCTCACCGACTCCGAAAACATATGAAGAGACACCTACCAGGGTTGATAACGTAGTTACGAATGCGCCCGCACCTCCGAAATTGTTCTTATTATTAAATTTTAGGGAGTTTACTTAAAAATAAATATAATCGAAAGAAAATTATTTTTGTAATTCGGTCATTTGGACATTATATGATATGATATACTGGAACTTTAGTTCTCTAACTTTCGACAAAATTTTTGATATTTTCCTTTTTCATGCCACTATTAGTCAGAAACGAAATATATTCTCTTACAACATTTAATAACGGTCTATATTTGGAGCCGCTGCGTGGAGAATTCAAAACGCACAGAGTTTTCAAGCTACCCTCGTATGTGTGCATTTGGAAAGTTTGTGCGCAATATAATATTTTAAATACTTTACAAATCGATTGTTTTATTTAAGGTGGATTTTAAATTTTTGAACTATGGGTATACATATGTATTTACACTTGCATAACTACATTGCTATTATTTTCGAATTAAACCATGTAGATCTTGTAATTCTAAGCGAAGCTATTCTAGAGCTAGAATTAATTGTCAATTGAAAACAAGAATATTGTATGTACATGCGCTCCTGCAGTCACAACCTAACTGAACAGAATGTGTGTTTGTCAGAAATGGGTAAAATAGGAGATATCGTACCGTCTGTAGAGGCTGTTTTGGAAAGTTTGAATATTCTATCAGCGCTGGTCAATATTTCCGTGATGAACACGACGTCATCTTGCTGAAAGGATAGTCTGAAATTCTGGCCTTAATCAATACGCTGATCTTTTGATATAAGTCTTTTAATTTTATCCGCGTTGAAGACCCTGGTAGAACTTCTTCGAAGGTTTGCCAATTACGCAATCATCCGGTGTTTGTCTATGGTGGGACTTGAACTTCGAAGGGTAAACGCTACTTTAAATTCAAATGCATAATACATTGTGTTTTTCCCCAATTTTAACACATATGGGTCCCAGTTCGTTCCAGATACATTCCTATATATCGGTTTTCATAAGCCCGCGATATTAATATAAAATTCTGAATCATCATTTTCAAGAGCACCTCCGCGTGTAATGGTGGTTCTAGGTGGTTCTAATCTTGCTATCTGAATCAAAATAAAAAGAAAGCAATCTACATAAGACTTGCAAGACAAAAAAAAAGTTGGTTTTTGGTTTTACACACATTTTTAGCAAAGTGGTGGGTTCAAGTTTGGACTGAAAAAATTAGTAGTAAATTGTTTATACAAAAGAGTTGCAATATTAACAGAAACATCATATATCTATATTTGAAATTTGAAGCAGATACGTGCGATAATCTCCGAGTGTCATGGTCAACCGATTTGAAAAATTCAGTTTCTAGGCAAACGCGATTTAAGTTTTATGTGCTGGAGCTGGCTGACCTTAACGCTTCGACACGACAGCCAGATAGAAAATTTTGTTTTCACTATTCTATTAAGTAATTGATGTTTTTGGAACCCCATAGTGCACTGTAGGTCGAAAAGTTTTGTTCGATTTTTTAAAATCCTTAACTGGTCTCACACTTCAAGCATATTTAATCAATGTCTACTATACAACCTACAAAATGATCTCTCATTGGCACTTTCGCTATCCAATTTTTTAACCACTAAATTTCCATTTGTGCGGTTCGCCGGAATCTACGGTAAAGTTCCAGCGATCAATATTGATAACTACACACATTATTTCTAAAATGGAGAAACTTTGTCGAAACTTTGTCGAAACTATGTTCTCATAGCTATCATCGCTAGACTCTGTATATAATTTTCATTAATGAAAGCATATGACTTTAACTCATGTATAGTTATGTAACATATATTCTCTTGGTTTGTGTTTCACACTAAATGCGTGACGATCACGTTTAAGACTAATTAATAAATAAAATAAAAACGTTTGTTAATCTATCCATTTTTTACATTTGCTTACATATATAATTAACAATAAATTATATACATACATACACACGTATTTTATAACAATACTTGCATATTTTTGCTATTATTTTAATATTCTTTGAACTTTCTTTTCACAGCCACCTCTTCTGGGCAGAGAAAAAACACCCTACTACAAGCATGGCGGATTTTGTCTCGAGACACAAAAATATCCCGACGCACCCCATCACGTGAGTTCAATAGTGATGGTTACAATTAAGCGCACGCAAAGCGTTATACGCATACGTACACACACACACACACACACACACACACACACACACATACATACATACATACATACACATACATATATACATATGTAAGCCTGCATAGCAGCATTCCACCATGTAAAAGTATTGGACAGTGACTGACAGTGACAATGGCAAAGAAATCAGCCTGTAAATGGCAGTTGGGCAAAGGAAGCATGGTAGAGATATGTATAAATAAAGAAAAATTAAAAAAAATCCTCACACAGAAGCTGCAGACAAGACAACACAACAATGACAAAAGCAGGGCAACATTGATGGAAAGTCAAAGGAATGGATAATATGCTGAAGACAGACAGGATATTAAAGGCTATTCAGCAGATCACTGTAATGCAGCTAGAAAAGATGACCGTAAAAGAGAATCGCAGCTAAAGTTTAACAAAGCGGATTAAATGTGGAATGAGCCATACTTTAATGGCATACACGAAAAGGCTTAAATAAAATTGACAAGCACAGCGACAAAATATAAACAAACACAGTTAATCGCTACAAGCGTATAACGATAAGCTTTATGCCGGGAAAATGGTGGCGATTTCATATTTGTCGCAATATTTGCTATATGTTATTAAGTGACTGTTTAAAGAAATGACTCGATTTTGAGAAAAGTTTTTAATATTTACACATATTCATATATACTTGTATTTAATTTTATACAAAGCAATTAATTTCCGAATTATTGCAGGAACACTTCCCATCGATTATACTAAGACCCGGCGAATTGTATGAGCATGTTATCAACTTTAAATTCGGTACGTTGCAAAGTACGGCACCAGTAACTAAGCTAACCGAATTGGAAGATATTGATTATATTGATGAGAGTGTTGCCGATGATAATATAGAAGAAAATATTTATGCAGACATCTCTACGGAAGTCGAATCTAAATCTAAATCTAAATCTAAATCAGAAGGAGACAGTAAATCAGAACTTCCAGAGGATGAGGATATAGCAGAAACTCTTGAGGAAGAGAAACCCCATTATTCTGGCTCCACAACGAAGAGACTCAAACTAGACTTAGAACCAGTTTGCGTTTTAAAAGAAGATGCTGCAAAAATGCAAGAAAAACAAACAGAAAAAACAAAAGAAAAGGTTGAAGAACATGTAGAAGCTAATGTTGTTTTAGACATCCCTATGGAAGTCGAAACTAAATCTAAATCTAAATCAGCAGGCGGTCAGGATGACAGTAAATCAGAACTTCCTGAGGAGGAGAATATAGCAGAGGCTCCTGAGGAAAAGAAACCGCATTATACTGGCGCTATAAAGAAACAACCAAAACTACACTTAGAACCACTTTGGGCTTTAAGAGAAGATTTTGCAAAAAAGCAAAAAAAACAAAGAGAAAAAGCAAAAGAAAAGGTTGGAGAACATTTAGAAGGTGGTGTTTTTTTAGACATCCCTATGGAAGTCGAAACTAAATCTAAATCTAAATCACCAGCCGGTCAGGGCGAGACTAGATCAAAACTTCCTGGAGATGAAGATACAGCAGCAGCTTCTCAGGAAGAGAAACCGCATTATTCTGGCGCTATAAAGAAACAACCAAAACCAGACTTAGAACCAGTTTGGGTTTTAAGAGAAGATGTTGCGAGAATGCAAAGTATGCAAATGGATTTTGGAGGATATATGGAAGTGCGGAAAAAGGCTAAGGAAGAGTTCGCTAAAAAAGTTAAGAAATTTAGTGAAGAACTTGAAGTCAAGGTTGAAACACCAGCTAGTACTGAGGTCCACACAGAGAAGAAGGAAGTGGAAGTTCAGACGACGCCAACTATTACTGGCGAAGTAAAAAAGAAGAGCGTTAAAGTGCAGACGGATCCAGAGAAAGAACTTGAAGAATTAGAAGGTGCTTGTGGTGGTGCACCCAAGGATACTGTCAAAAGAGAAAGACTAATATAAGTGATTAATTTGCAAATAAAAAATATCCTAAAATTTATGAAACTATTTTAGTACTTCAAAATTCAAAAAACCAAGAATTATTTAAATGATAATTAGTGCGCGAAGAAATTAATTAGAATGTCTGTTAAAAAATAAATAAAAATATATTCAAATACAGCTGTTAAAAAAGAACATATTAAAAGATCCTAAACGCTTTAACTGGCGAAAAACATCTAACCGAATTACTAAGCAAATTTTAATTGAATTAAATATACAGTCAATCAATCAAATCAAAAATTGCTGATTGCTACATAAATGGTGGTTTCTGAAAGTTTTATGCAACTTCCGCTTTTTCACATCACAAAATTATACCATCTTCACTATGGCTGAAATGCCTTGTATGAACATGCACAAGCCCCAAAATTTAGGTTTTCAGCCTAAAGATTAAATGTCAAGTCAAAGTATTTAACAACGAACTAATCTCATCTTTCTGAGATGACTGGCTTAGTTTTACATACGAGTTGCTTCTAAAAATTCCGAACACAATTCAAATGAACACGGTTGATCAAGAGTATATTTTCCTTGTCAAATGACACTAGTCGTCATCGATTCGCCATTGCTCTACTCGCTATACTGCGCGTTGCTTTCTAATACATAAATAGTCTAGTAAAGCTGGCGTAGTTTGTTCAATTCGCTACGCTCTAACGCTTGGCGAATCGAATACTACATTTTATATATTATACGAGCTACTATATTAGTAAATTGAAGTTATTCAATTGGAACAAAAATAAAATTTCTTTTAATTCTTTCACTACTAGTACACCTAAAAATATGGTATATATGTGTAATTCTGTTCCTTTTTGGGTGGAAATTAGATGCAAAAATTTAATTAATAAAGCCACGGCATATTTTGTAAATTAGATATTTTTAGATATTTTTTTTTTTGCTCTTATATATCCATTTTTCCTCCCCTGTTGAACAGCTGAACTTCAAATTTGCACCTAGGTAATAAGTCCAGATAGTCCATGCGAAACGAGTTTTTTCTACTCCGTATGAGAAAATTTTGAGCATATTTTAAGGCGCAGAGTACAGAGCTTTATGAAAAGCACATGACGAATGTGAATGAAAATAATAGTGGCCTCTAAAGTATGCTACACTTTCTTTACTCGATCGCATCCGGTAAAGCATTCAATTCGGGTTTAAGGCAATTGAGTTCTATGCTATTGAAGTGAGCGATGAAATGATTCTACAGCATTTTTGAACTATTTTTCAGTGAAAAAGTGAATTTAATTTGTAGTCGGTTTTATTTAGTAAACCAGTATTTCAGTTAAAAAAATTTCCATTCAATGGTGTACATTGAAACAGTTTTGCGGATTCAAAGCTTTGTCCCTGTTAATGGTAATCCCTTGTAATTATTTACAGAGATTTATTTATTAATAATTATTTATAGAGACTGGAGTTCACGTGCTTGAAAGAAGCTCTGAATATTAAAAAAAATATATATCATAATTATTTCATTTATTCACTCTATGCTGTATTCTCAAAAACCAAATCCAAAGAAGGCCCATTAAGTACAATACAATTAAAAACGCCCTATACTCCTCACTGATTAACCAGCTTTTTGTTAGCCTTCTTCAACTACATTTGATTGACTCTCATTTATTTGTGATTAACATAAACATTTTTGATCGTCATCAATGTCAGTTAAACGAAAACAATTGAAATGTTTTAAAAGCTGGCAGCCATTGGCTAATATTTAATTACTTTTGTATTGTTCTCTGTATGTTTGTGGCTACCAGTTTAATATTGCCCTAACCCTTTGGGAAGTTATGTCATAATAGAAATAAATACTCATTCAACGTGACAGACATCCAATCAAAGCATTCTATGAGTCAATCATAACCGCAATATCCTCTCTCTCAATTGTAGTTCCTTGCACCGGCACATTGCTCATTTTCATTTCAGCTTTCCCGTTGCTGCTTTAGCAGTTTTCTGCTTATCAGCCGTTTTCACTTGCGTTTAACTTTAGCCGATTGCCACCACCTTTGCTTGGCTGTCAAATAAGCTTTTTCGTCGTCATTATGTGCGTCCGCCGAAGCTGTCAATCAATAATTCAATAAAACTTCTGACACTTATATTTTCATTTATTTAAGTTGAACAATTTAAAGACGGACGGATAGGCGGTGAAAAGGAGCTGTAAGTGAAGATGTTTCGTTTGATTACTGTGGTTAGTTTGTAGGAAGGCGCTCATTCAAAGGTATATGTTTTATAAGGTATGCAAATTTTTTTACTTAGTACCGTTAAAAATAGTAAATATCTTTAGTTACGATAATTTCAGCTCAAGTTCATGGTTTCCCATAGCAACAAAAAATTCATTATATGTAATAATTTGTTAAAAAAATTCAAACTCCACTAAGTGGGGTCTTTTAAAATATTTGTGGCAACCTCGACAACAGGAATACTTTAAAACAACTTCCTTTCGATATTTCCTATTTTTGGCATAGCTTTTCATATCAACTGCAATAAAAGTCGACAGTTGCAAAAAAGAGTTGCCACACTTTAAGTGTAGATTTTGTGTCAATTTGATTATATGCAATATGCGTATATATGTATGTAATAAAATTTGTAATGCTTCGACAAATGGCAACCCTAGTTAGATATTTATCTCTTTTTTTAACAATGACAGTCCTTTCTCCTAGGAAATCCCAGTTATGAAAGGAATCAATTTTTAACGAGACCAATTTTCATCTCGATGTATTAAAGAACTCGCACGATTATTAAAGTTAACAATTTTTCACCTAGCTTACATTTCGACGAACGTTGGGAGCTCCTGGCTGATAATTAAATATATTCAGTGTCCGAAAATAAGCGATGTGCTACGAATGTATGAACGACCGTCATTATTTGAACAATCTATACCGTTCTATACCTATTATATAACATCGAGCGAGCGATTCGAATGTTAGAGATAGAACAAGGTCTTGAAATGCGAGATCATGTGAGATGCTCGTGCACCGTAAATATTAAGTAACTTCGCTTTTTCTAATACTAAAAGCCAACAATATACATATATATATTTTTTTTATTTCTCACAAGAAACAACAACTACTGTAAACACAAAAACTTCTTAATACATTGAAGTAATAATTTATTTGATTAACATGAATATTCATATGATTAATAACATAACAAACAAACAAATTTATATTTATTGATATCTGGCAACCCTAAAGTGGAACATACAATTCAATGCTTTTAAATTTTTGTTTAAACTTTAAAATCTGGGTCCCTTGAAAATTCGAATACAAAAAATGAAAAAAAAAGAAGTTATTGAAGCTTCAGTTTCATAAGCAAATGAAATATTTTACTACCAGACATATTGACAACCACAATAATGAATTTTGATTAACAGTTTTGTTCAGCAAATCGAAATCGACTGATAACCACGTTTACCTATCAAATAACGGTATGGTTAAAAACTTCAGAAAGTGCAGTAAACCTTTAAAAAATAATGCCATAATCGACATTGTTCCTTGGGTCCCTTATAAAGCATATATGTATCAACTACTTTTTTTGTTTGGCTTTAATAGTATTTTAGTAGATATTTCGGTTATGAAGCCAATATTTTTATGCCAAATATTTCACATATCTCCAATTCTTACAAATTGCGTGGGCATCCATTATTCGTCTGCGTACGAAATAGGCGCCCTCTTATGTGTGGTGCAGTGGACACAGAGAAAGCTTTAGCAGAGTCATAAATGGTGGCTTAGTTTTCTAACGCGCCATCTGTTGGTAATGCTGAAAGCTCTGAAGTATTCGTTAGCTTTTCATCGAAGCTTTCGTTAAGTACTGAGCTGATTGTATTTCTATCGACGCTTTCTTTAATTATAATGGCGCGCGTATATAATTTTTAACAAGTGTTGAAAAAGCTTAGTTAAATGGTTTGGAACCGTTTTCTCTAATTCCCTGTAAATTAATAATCACTTTATTTTTTATTATTATTGCATTAATTATTATTTACTAATTACTTTTAGGTTACTTAAAATTAACAAAAATAATTAAATCACACTTAAATTTTAATTTAAAAAAGTTTAATATTTCATGTTTTAACAAATCATAAAAAAAGTTTAATTTCCAAATATTCGTGAACAAATGTAACGCAAAAAAGAATCTCTAAGCTGATCAGAACTATATATAGATATTGACATACTTTTTAGAACAATACTTATTTACATACATAAAAAAGAAAATATAAATAAAAATAAAAATAAAAAATATATAGTCATTTACTTATTCAAAATTTTATTTATATTCAAATCATGTATCGAAAACCGATAATGAACTCATAACAATTATAATAACGACTAACCAAAAAAGCAGCCAAACAGACAGCTATGTTTATTTACATTTATATATGTTAGTGTGTATGTATTCATATGTATGATTGTATGTATATTACTCAAATCATATAAACTTACAAATGAGGAAAGCGAAGCACATGGTATTATATATACAAACACACATGGGTATATATGTATGTCTAAAAGTGATTAAAAAATCTTAATCACCTTTGAAAAGTGCTAAAGTAAAAAAATAAATTACACTAATAAAATGCAAATATCAAACATTTGTAAAAAATGAATTAAACCGGAAAAGTTAAAAAAGAACACATTCCTGAAACACACATTCTGAGAAATGTAAGACAAAACAAAAAAAAGAAACCAAGAAAACGCATTTTTTCGCGAATGTGATAAAATAAACAAATTTTACGAAATTTTGTCAATTACATTAAAACAAGTAAGGAAGATCTAAATTCGGGTGTAACCGAAAATTTTTTATTCTCGCAATCTGCAAGGCTCAAGAGCGGGAAACACCAATATTTTCCTGTGGGTAGGTACATACCAATAACCATCATTTTTACTACTGAATAAAGTAATGTGAAATTAAAAGGGGTAAGGAGTTTAGCCCAAGATCAGGACCGATTTCATTCTTATTCAGCGCAAATTATATTGTAGCCAAGAAATCATGCCCACTTAATTTCTTTAAGATATCGAATATATTGGCCAATATAAACGGTATAAAGTCAACAGGAGATCATCTAGAAGAAAATCAATACACTACTTATGTTGGTGCTAGGGAAATTTCATTTAATTTAAGTGTTAAAAGTAAATTATGCTGGAGAAAATATTTGTACCCAATTTTATTAAGATAACTCACACCTTGACCGTTATATTTGGCATAAAGTCCACTAGAATAATGAAAATCATTATATACGAGCGATTATATTTAGCTTATATATTTAGCTATAGTATTATATATATGGGGCTGGATTAATTGATCGACCGATTTCATCACATTTAGCACCAAACTATAGCATATACAAGATTGTATGTTAACTTAATTTTACAAATATATTTCATATACTAACCCATACATATGGTTTAAATTCAATCGGAAGAATGGCGTTCGTCATTTGGGGGTCGTGGGAATTGTAATTTCCGCAAGGTGGTATTATGCGAGTTCAATTCATAAATTTAGTTAGTATTGAGAGTGGTTTGTGAACTTAGGTATTTCAGTCAAAAGTGGGCGTGCCACACACGTGAAAAAATGTCTCACTTTACAAACCGCTGTAGTGTTGCAGCATTCGGGTCAGTCCCCAAACAAAATTGTAATTTTTTAAATTAAGCAACGAAGGTACAAGAGACTCTCGCACGTATCTTCTCGAAAAGGTGTTACTCAAGAGTGGCCTAGTACCGAAAATCATTTATAAAGCCTGCGATGGAGCAATTAGATTTCATTATATTTACTTCCAAAATAAATTGTCAAAATAAGGCCTCTTTTATGGGCTCCAGACTTACCTAACCGCTTAAATAGTTCCAATTAAAAGGTGTGAATAACTAACGATAAAATAAATATTTTTACTTACTTTACTTTATTAGTACTTTCTAAGGCTTTACCACTACACTTTGAACCAGGCAACAAGATATCTTTCTTACAATCGTGCTAAATCCGATATCTTTCTTATACAACACGATTCAGCCGAGTATCTTTCATTAACTATTTGTTAGTCTGCTTACTAATTTAGCTATTAAATAATATAGACATGTTCACCCATATGTACAACAACAACACATATCTGGATATGTAGTTTAAAAATATTTGCGATGTGCATAGTTGCGATGTGTTGTAGGCGCATGCATAATATGATTTTTTGGTAATTATTGACATTCAAAGCATCGGTGTGTACATCGTGGGCAACAAAAAAAATGTACAATAGACCTTCGAGTGGCGCATAGGCACTCCCACAAATAATAGAAATAATTCAAATTAAATCAAGGTTTTAGATAGTCGCTTTACCTGGGGCATGCAAAGAATTTTATTTCAAATTTACTTCTCGTATATGCATATTGATTTCGATTTGGAAAAATAATTATAGTTGAAATATTAATATCCGTATGCAATATTAATTGGTTGCATAGTGATATGTGGAAAAGTTTAGCAATTTTTGTATAACGGTCTTTAAGATCCAAAAGAGAATACCAAATTAATCTAAAGATCTTTGCCAGAAAAAGCTTTAAAAGTATTAGCTGAGCTATAGCTGAGCATTTAGGAGTAAGGCAGGACCAATTCGAAATTATCGTCCGGTATGAGAAGTTAGAAGAGAGCTCTTAGTGATAATATTATGAATGTTTTTTACTGAGTTTTGCATTACCTTTTCGAGCATCTCGCGCGATACATCAATAATTTCGGCCCGAATGTTTGCCTTTAGCTCATATATGGTCCAAAAAGAAGTCATAGGAGCCAAATATGGAGATCCAGGTGATAGACTTTTTTTATGGGATGGGGACTTTTTAACCGTATTCAAAATGACGTGACTTCGCAAAGTGTAAAGCAAAATGCTTCCACTTGCGTGGCGATGATACGACTCTTGTGTATACTTCACCACCTATTTCTCCTATAGTTTTAATTAGTTCATTCGAACGTCTTTGTCGCTTTTGAATTGAATTTATAATTTGTGGCCTCTGCGTTGCAGATTTTTATAGATTCAATTCGGTTTATCATGCAGTAAAATTTTCGTTGAAGGACCCCGTAGCCGTGACTGTGAGCACGAAAGGGCTACTTCGTAATTCTTTCAGATGCTGCTTCCATTCCGCTTTGCCATAGTTTATACATATTTTTATAATTATATACTGCATTCTTTTAAGCACTTTTTTTATTGACATTCACTAAAATCATTTACAATTTTACTGCAACAATCATAAATTAGACTATAAATGCTATAATTTTCTTTTTTCTCAAATTTCTTCTTAAACAACATTGCCTGAACTCGTTATGAATTGCATATATATGTACATACAGATATATTCAGACCTCGTTCAAATGTCACAACACAAACAATAATTTTGTACCACAATAAAAATGTCAATGGAATGTTGCAAATAATTTAGCAATTCGCTAAATCCCAACAATGTAACGCCCAATTATTGCTGAATGCAATTGAAATACTTTTTTTAATATTTTGTTTTTCGTCTGTTTTGGCTTGCAAAAAATGTTATTCAGCGAAACGCAACGCCAAAATCAACGTTATACACATAAATATTACATACATATTTGCATGAAGAGGAATTTGTGATGATGCCAGTACAAAAATATTGACAGACGATAAAAAAAATCAATTGTGCACATAGATAGATTTATTAGAACTTAAATATTATATTTATTGTCTATAAAATATATTTTTTACACTTTTGTCGATGCAACTTTACGTGGCTTATACGAATATACACGGGCAACCCAAAAAAACTACAAAAAATTATTTCGAAAAAATATTTAATTTTATTGGTACACCTTTTGTGCTTTGGCTGGAGAAAAATTTAAATAATTTTGAAATGGTAAATAGTTCTCAATTACAACAAATGCATGCAGTAGCATGTTATCGATATTAAATTGAATAGTGATTTTGTAGCCATGTATATTATTTATATTAATTAAGAAAACATTCTTATAATAATGTTAATACGAGGGCTGTCCGATAAGTACTCAGCCTAACCGCTCGTTGGCGCTACTCTCGCAAGAGAAACTAACTATCGTGTAGTTCATTAGTGCAGACGTCAACAAGCAAAATCGTAAAATAATAAATAAATCGATATATAAAAAAGAGTCTGCATTAAACTCGTCTATGATTCGGTTCTTGGTTTTGGAAGGAAAATCGCCCAATGTGATCAAAGAGCGCTTAGCTGCTACATACGCTAACTCTTCGCTTCCGATGGCGGCGGTCAAAAACGGTTTTTGAGGAGCCACACCCGGATGCCCCGAAAACGGCTACCGCGGAGAATAACGGAACAAAAGTCCACGATCTCATGTTGGCAGACCGAAAATTAAAGGTACCAGGTGAGACAGTAGGCGTCTCAAAACACCGCCTGGGTTATATTCTGCATGAAATATTAGGTATGAGAAAGCTGTTGGCGCAATGGATGCCGCGTTTGCTCTCTTCGAACAACAAGCGCAACCGTATGACCACTTCATGATAGTATTTGATGCTGTTGAAGTGTAATACGAATAAGTTCCAACGTCGTTTTGTAACCGTTAATAAAAGGTGAAATCGTTAGTACACACCAAAACACTAAGGAAAAGTTGAAACAGTGGACTTCACCCGCCCCGACGAAGTCACTGTTTTCTGAAATTCACACGGTGAGATCCACATGCACTACCTGGAGAAGGACAAAATGCCCACGGGACTCTACTATGGCGAAAACGTATATATTGGGAGAAGAAAGAAGTGCTCTCACACCGGTCCACTCCTCCGCGGTTTCCACATCCAAATTGTTCTGTTTAGAACAAAAACTGCTGCCCCGTCTGTCGTATGTTCAAGATTTGGACCTGTGCGGCTACTTTTTGTTTCCGAACTTGAAAAAGTCACTCTCCTGCCGGAATTTGAGTCGAATGAGTAGGTTATCGCCGTTAAGGAGGCTTACTTTGCTGATATTCAGAAAACTATTTTTCAGAAGAGTTAAAGAAGTAGAAGTATCGCTGGGTCAAGTGCAATGAGCTAAAAGGAGCCTATGTTGTTTAAATAAATCGCCATTATTCAAAAATGTTCGCTCTTCATTTGTTAGATAAATACCTTTTGAACCGCCCTCGTATATGACATAAAGTTTATCGTAAAGACACAGATCTTCGTGTTCGGTATATAATGATGGGTATCGACTAACTTCGCTCATTATTGGCAAAATCTATTCTAAGGAAAAATTAGCTGTTCTATGGAAATGAGTTAAAGTTGTAGTCTCAACTAGGAGAAAATATGATTCCTTTGACATGAACATTTGATTTGTGAAGAAAATTTTGATTTTTTGTCTATCTGCATTCGACAGACAATGCACGACCCTAGTTTCTAGACACATTCCTAATTGTTAGATGAGCGCATTGAAATGTGAACGCATATGTGTTTAACACGTTGCGCTCAAATATTTCCACATCTATATTTAATAATTACACATTGGTCAAGCGCACACGTAATTTTCCACCAGCCGGGTGGGCGCTGTAACTACCTGCGCATTTTGAATGCATAATTAGACTCCAGCCAACGAGTAGAATCTAATGAATTAGTGGATTGACTGTCTGAATGGTTCTCAAACTGTCGCCATACATGGTCGGGCCACTGGCTGCGGGTGTGTTGCATACGTGCCATTGCGAGCGTAGGCTCGTGACAATTGTTGGACGCAGCGCCGCAGCGCAGCAGTTCCTTTCAGCATTTTCACGACCATTTTCGTCCGCCCACTGCACATGACCGGGTAGGTTTGTATCATATGTTTGCATGTATGTATGTAGGCACTAAGTTGGAAGTTGAGTCATGGGCGTAGGATTTGCACGCGTTCGCCTTTTTAACTATCGCATAATCTGCGTGCTACGCTTTATCTTCGTTTTGTGGCGGACACATTAAGTGTATCTCCATATCTCTATTTGTCTGACTTTAATGTGCAATTAAATTAAACGCTTTCGAGATAAGAGAGCATATGCACTTGTATGATTTATTATATGTTTGTATGTATGTCTATAGTTCACATGTATACATTCGACACGAAAGTGTGATAGGTTCAAAGGAGTTTGGACATCATGTAACATTTCATCTAATAAAATTCTGAGAATAATAACTTAATTATTACGCCTACTTGGTTCGACTAAACATTGTGTGGGGCTAACAAATGTTGCTTCATTTCCTTAAGCCTTCGACTTAGTAATATCGGAAGTAAAAATTCAGTCCTAACTATTCTACTAACGACTGTAGTCGTGATAATACTATCATTTCAATAATTCAACGAGAACACTGAAGTCAGCGCGAGAGGCCGCCGCGAGTTTGCCCTGGTTTATTCAAATTTCGTTCGAATACTGTTTAACCTAGTTGTGAGTTTTAAAGTTGCCTTAAAAACAGTTCAGTTTGTTGTTTTTGTTATAACAATAAAAATATGAATCACTTTGAGGATTGCTGCCGAGATGGATAAAACAGCTGTATAAAAATCAGGGTTCGGGTAAAACGGACACAGTTCGAGTTTTCTGCATTGCCAATTTTGTAAAGAATCACATATATAAAGATTGAGAATATCTAATATGCTTTGAACTAAGGGTGGCTAGTGACCATTCCGTTTTTGTAAAAATAAAAAGGCTTTAGCAGACCTACTATAATTTGAATAACTTGTTAAACCTGTAATTGGAAAAAAAAGGTGTCCAGGTCCAAAAAGTTCTTTAATAAATGCCTTGAAACCACTCAGCCATAAGCCAATTCATGACACGGTGTAAAAATCATGAAGATCCAGAAAAGAATTTCCCAAGTAGGTAAACCTCCTAGCTTGATGCTTTATCGATCAAAACATGCAAACCTAGATCGATCCTAATGCGTATGGTTAAACTTTTACTTACTACTTACTACTATTTACTACTGCAATCGTTATCCCACTCACGATTGAATACAAAAGGCTTAAAATTTTGCAATATATTCGATTAGTTGGTCATTTACTATGTATCATATGATATTATCGAGAGTTAAGAGGCCATAACCGGTTTAAATGGACATATAGAATGATTTAAGACAATAATGAACCTACACTCGCAATCATTGGAAAATTGCATAGGTCTTCGACCGCAACCTTAGTGAGAATACCCACATGGCAAGTTGTCTATTGCATTGTTTTAAAGTGTGCACATCGAAATCTATAAAAAAGGGAACCAAAAAAATGCTGGGAATTTTATCGGTTCTGTCTGTCGAAAAGGGATTGAATCCAAATAGCAAGCATTGCCACTGGACTGACTTCGATAATCGACAAATGCTACCAAGTGAGGCAAAAAAATTTAAAAAGGCAATATCTCGACTTTTATTTGAATGTTTGGTTTACTCGGACTTCCGTCCGATCGAACGGACAGACAAACATGCGGAAATGAATTCGCCACGTCATTCTCAGCATTTTGTTATAAAAAACATTGCATTCATTCACCCCGGCAGAAGATGCATCAAAAATTTCAAGAATCAACAGGTCGTTAATGCATTACATGTGTATGTATTTTTTCTCTCTTTCGATGTAAATAAGGCAGAGAAGTGCTGCATATATTAACAGCAAGCTTTGAAGGATTCAACCAATTCACCACACCCTCTACTGAAGGGCTGAATACAGTAATTAGAAAAGCTTCGCACGCTTCAAATTGAAATCAAATGTTTGGATAGAAAGCTCTTTTGAGCTTATGAAGAAAGCTTTGTATTAAAGAATAGAAGAAAATTAAAAGGATTTGACTATTTCAGCAGGTATCCACAAGCCCATGACTCCAGGTGTTGATTTATTCACTAATATTTTCAATTCCAGTTTTAAAAACAAAAAAATTTGCGTTTTAAGTCTGCAATTGGTTCCATTGGCTCCGATTATTTCAGATTTCCAAAAATCAATTGTTTTGTTGAATATGTAACAATCTCTTATTCAAGCCATATTTATCTTAAAAACATTTTATTTAAAAAAAAAACATTTCAATCACTTCTTCGTAACTTTCTGCTTGATTTTTTCATCAAAAATCTTGTAGAGTATCCCAACCGTTAGAAACTTCTAGCGGCTGAGAAATTCAAATTACTTTCAACAAAAACTGTTCTGTTTTTTACTTGGATGCGTAGGTCCACTCAAATAAGTATCAATCTTCATAACTTTCTGAATTAATAACGCGCATAAATCTCAACTTTTGGAGCCCTAATACCACATTTTATCGAATCCCTGTAGTTCTAGGCCTTCAACGATTAGTTTCTGCAAAAAATAAAAAAAAATTTTTTAAGGATTTTTTAAAAGAATCTAAAAAGATTTATATGAACAAATTATGATGTTCCATTTTTGATTGGTCGACGATATGTGTTCCTTTTAAGGAAGCCCTTGAAACACCGATAGATGATTATTGTTTTGGAAATTTACAGGATCCATGAAAGCTTCTAGGAAACTGTTGATGAGAATTGGATAAGTCTAGTTTTTAATTTTTTTAAGGGAGCCACATTTTTCTGCATTGACACTTTCAATACAAACGGTGATTTTCCTTTCCTCTTTGTGCTATCGTTTCGGCGCTTAATGTCCAGAATCTCTGAATAGTTTTCCTTAGAGCTTGACTATGGACTTCTAATGAAAAGCTTTCTCAATTGAGACGATATAAACATTTTTATTTTTTTTTGTTGTAAAATCTTAAAACGTGTATATAATATACATGTATATAATACTGTTTTGTCGAGAGCTCTTGGTTGAATAGAGATCAAAGCCCATTGCATTTTCGTCGGCCCAACAGTCTTAGGAAGGGCTCTACTACGCGCCTAAGTTTTCCTTAGAGAATATAAGACTTTCTATTGAAATAAGTTGCTTTCAGGGCCACCGCACGGTACTTTATTTTGCATAAAAGTGGCGTGGAACTGCTATCGAAAGAAATACCGGGTAAATACAGACGTCAAACCTTCAGGAATCGGTTCTAGCTAAATCTCATTCTACCGCTTGTCCCAATAGCATTAATATTACAAGCAAAATGCGCGTTAAAAAAACTCGAAACGAATCAAATACCGTTACAGCTTTCATCTAGGTAAACGTAAAATATTGCAGCACGCAAGCACAGTGATGGCGAAAATTAAGTTAAGCATAAGCACGTAAAACATAGCTGATGAGAACAGAAAATTTCACCACACACACACACACACACACGCTCACAGCCATGAAAATAACAGCGAGCGACTTAGTGTACACTAACCCCACAAAGCGCCACTAAGCGAGCAGATGAGCTCAACAGTGTTTCTGTTGACTTTGAATGACGCGCTGGCTGGAATTACTGCAGGAGCAATAGTGTTCAGCAATCACAAATATTTCTGTGTGGCATTGGTGTTGGTGTTATGCGGCCAGCGTCGCTACGGGCGCTACAAGCAGCGATAGCAGCATAGCAGCACAAATCGAAGCACGGACTGTTGGCGAGAGAAAAAAGGCGCGCGCACATTTCGCAGTGAAGCGTTGACCGGAACACATCGCGCCGGGATGAGTGCGCGCATTAACGCAACAAAAGCAACAAAAGTAACATTGAATCGCGTAAAAGTGACGTGAGCGTTAAAGTCAAAAAAGCGCACAAGCCACAGTCGGTGACGGGCAATTGACAACAGCGCAAGCAAAGGCAACAACAACGCAACAGTTGTGTGTGCAATCAACAAAAAATTTATAAAAAGTGCAAATGTATGCGGAAGAAGTTGTAAATAAAGTGTGTAATAAAACACAAGTGTGCGCATTGAAAATGAAAATAAATTTAAAAAAAAAAGGGTGTTGAAGAATTCTTTTTTGAGATAATTATTTTTGGAAAATTTTTTTGAAAAGATGAAAAAAAATTTACATTAAAGTAACTGTATTAAGAAGTATTACAACTCACTTCCGGTATTTTGTTTGGCGCGCACTGAAACAAGTGTGTCGAAAATGCGACGCCGGCCACCTGTGCGTATGAGTATTCCCCAAGCAAACGCAAGCAAAGCAAAGTGTCGGTGTATTACAACACAGCGCAGCAATTAAAGCTCGAAAGTGTTAAGCAAATTAGTGTATACAATTAATCACTTTAAGTTGCACGAAAAAAATTTTAAATTTAAAAAATACCAAAAATAACAAAAACAACAAAAACAACAACGGATACACACAGTCAGTGTCAAGGTTGAATTATCTGGCAGCCGCACGGGCGAATGGACCGACGGGCGTTGCTTGTCAGCGAGACACACAACAGCACACAAACAACACAGCGCAGGCCGCCATTGTAGGGCATTCAATTGCCGCTAATTAATCACAGCTGCTGAATGGCTAGTCGCACACATAAAATGAATTAACAGATCAATTAAAGTGCGTAAGTGGAATTCATTTACTTCAAACCCAAACACATATACTCAATAGTTATACACAAATATGTATGAAGAAGAAAAGGCAAATGCGTTTGTCGCATAATTTCGTTATTTCTTTGAAGTCAACTTCATTGCTTTTATTAATTATGTGCAAATAAAGTGCGGTAGCGCGCCATTTCGTGGCAGTAGAAATTTTCGAAATTTCCAAGTGACGTTTAAAAGTGCATAGCTTTGCAAAATAGCAAATTGACAGACAGTTAGTTTATTTGCATAATGCAAAATGGGCTAAATAGCTGGCATGCATGCATGTGTGTGTACATGTGTGTGCGTGTTTCAATTTAATTCCGTCCATGCATCGCTCATATGATGGACGGCTAATGAATTATAAGTAACAGCCAGTAAGTGTATGCACACACCTACCCAAACATTCATACATTCATACATACATATATACAAAAACATTTACATACAAATGTACATATTAACAAACATACTCGACGGCACGTACATTTGTATGTACTGCATTAGTTGTGTACAAATATTTCTGTTGTTGTTTTTGTAAATATGCATGTGAGGTGTGTGTGTGTCGTAACATCATGCAGGAAAATTCTGCGCAAACAAAAAATTGTGTTCCATATTAATTGCAAATTGTGATTTACATTGCATGCAATCTCGTGCATTAAAACGAAAATGTGTAATTTTAGAAGCACACATATGTGTGCGTGTGCGTGTATGTGTGTGACTTATCTCCTACAAGTGGCGTATTGTTTAAAAATATGTACATATCATTATAATATTGCATTGTTGCGGTTAGCCATTTCAATTTTGCCTTAAAATTTATATCTACACAAATATATTTTTATTTTATTAAAAAAAAAAATAAGTTTCTATAAATTAGTTGTAGAGAGCTGTAAGTGGCCATTGAATTTTGAACGAAGGGAAAAGATACAAATTTTTTTTTTTTACAATTACTAAGCATAAAAACTGGCTTACCTCAAGGATTCCAGCTGTTTTTTTTTTTGGGTGAAGGCGGGACTTATTTGCATCAACTATGCCGCAGTATGTATTTTGTGCCTTCTTGCCTTTTTATTTTTATTTTTTGACCCATTTTCTAATAAAAGACTCAATTTAGAATCCAAACATCGGCTATGTTAAAAAAAATTTGCCAGTATTACAAGAAATGCTTTTTCTTTGCAAGTATATGATAAGACTTGTAAATACCGTTTTCGGTCACTGTTTAATATATTTTTCAAAGCAAAGCTTCCATGAAATGTTAAGAGAAAAACAAAAAAAAGTAAAAGTGAACTTAAAATAAGTTTTCTGTTCTTATCTGAAAGACCCTTAAAGTAATAATAACATATGGAATATGTCCATATATTGTCCATATATATATATATCCTTCTCCATATTATTGATAGACTTTCTTAATTTGTTGTGCTTTAAAGCAGGTAATATAGCAAATAACTCACCTATATAATCCAATGGCAGGATATTGTATTTTATAGTAATCCCATATTGGCGATATTCACTAGCAACATTTTGTTCCTCATAAGATCGTTCGTTATTCTCCTGCTTTGATTATTCGAATCGGTCTGTTCCATTAAATGACTTTTGCATTTATAAAATTCCAGTAATTGTAAAATTTCAGTCGGATATCTCTGAAAATAAGATAGATCTGTGTGGTCTTATCTTAGAATACGCTAAGGACTTTATAATCACGTGATGAAATGTGTGTTCAAAACCTTGAAAAGTTCGATTTACTACTACTGCTTGTAAAAATTAAATTTAAATGAATTTACGGTTACTATTCTGACTTCTTGTCGTTTGTATGTGACTAACAAGCATACGCCATTTAGAAAAGCACAGCATTTCAGGACCCTATAAAACTTTTGCGCACCAATAGTTGAAGAAAGGGCGGCGGAGGTAAACAGTATTTCCTTCTAAAAAAAAAAAATAAAAAACTTATACAAACTATAAAATTCGCAAACGAAACATTGCGGATTTGTGACCAATGTTTATACTACGAATGTGTAATACATATACGCGTATGTATGTATGTAATAACACACATATGCAGTTATGAGCATGTGTGCATTTAAGAGCATCCTCTTTATTAGCCAGCATGAATTAGCGCCACCACTTCACCTACCCACCAACTTTTTTCTATTTTCGCAGTCTTTTGTAGCTTTTAGTGTTTGCTTTTATGTGTGTGTATATGTGTGTGGGAGCGTGTGCATTGCATCGCTTCCCTCATAAACGAATTATGTCTTCCTCTTCCTTTCCATACACGCAAGCATAGACTTAAAAGCATTTCGCGGTTTTCCACTGGTTTCTTTTGTTATTTTCATTATTGTGCTTTATGCTTTTGGCTTCGTCTGTTGCTGTGTTGCTTTTGTTGTCGCTTGATTGTTGTTGTGTTTTTTTTTTTCAGCTCTGCTTATTTTGAAACTAATGTTTACAGAATTGTTTAGTGTTTTTTGCGATTTGCTCGCTTTTATTAACTATTAATTTTTGTTTATTTTCCTTTTATTTGTTTTTGCATTGCTTTTGTTGCCGCCCAGATTGCATGTGGTTCCACACAACTCATATTATAGCTGTAGTTTGCAGGTGCCGGCGTTTAACTAGTGGCACATTACACTAGTTAGTCATATAAAATTTATTGAACGCAATTAGTCTTTCCATGCCACACGCCCGACGAGTATCGCCCAGCCCAGCGAGCTTTTTTAAGTTGTTGCTGTTGTTATTGCTGTTGTTTTGTTGCCGTGCCTAGGTGGTTTTATTGCGTGTTGTTGTCGGAAATCCTTGGTGTTGTTGTTATTGTTGGCTATGTTGTTTGTATGATAGAAACAAAAATTTACTAATAAATTCTTTCAAGTTATCATATTTTTGACGCGTTGCTTGATTACACCAATGGGGAAAAATAAATATATTTTTAGAGTAAACAAGGAAAGACTAAGGAAGTTCTTGCAAAGCCGCAAATGGTACATATACCCAAGTTTTGTGGATTTTTGTGTTGAGAAACTAAGAGCGAGATAACATTTGTGACAAATAAGGTATTCACTTGCTCTTTTTATAATATTTAACGGTAATACTATAGATTCAAATATACCTAAGTTTTATTGATGGCAATCCTGATGATATGATATAATAATACAATATATAATGTAATATAAGTATTTCAGAGATTTTATAATATTTTTGGGAATTAAGATTATGAAATATTTTTAAAGTTGCCTAATTGCTTTCAAATTAATAAGTTTGAAACAGTTAAATCTAAATATTTGCCTTCCTTCTCCTCCAAATTCAATTTCTTAATTGTCCGACGAGTTCATCAGGCTTAAATCAGAGCGCTTGAGACTGTAATTAGCCGGGTTTTTCTGAATTCTGCAGAATATCCGAAGCCGTCCTCCAAAAATTAGCACCACGACATCAGAAAACATCGGCACTTGACACTGTATTCTCCAGCTTCCAATTCCAATAGCAATATTTACGACTCGCTCTACCCGCTTGACTAAATTAGTCGAGTTTTAGGTAGAGTGTTTTAGAAATAAAGAATTTTTTTTCCATTTAACGAGCTAATTTACTAGTGTCATATAAGCTTCCATAGCCATTCTAATGACATTCCCTTCTTTACAAGAAATGGCATTCTCGCGCCAATATTAACAGTCTGAGGGAAGGTCGGAGCACCACTGTTCTCTGGCGGTTTAAAACTAGACGGCTTCGTGTGAGCTCGGCAAACTAGTCAATAACAAACATTTGCTCGACTGCGTGATCTCTTAGCTCAAAGCAGAAACAAGAGATCCATTGAAGTACTTGCTCTTAGAACTGTTTATACTGCCCCATTTTTAGTGGTTTTAACCAGGCATCCAATTGTCTGGAAGATGGAAAGGTTGAAACATTTCGATACTTTCTCGTCACATCTGTCCAGCTTTCACTATACTGAGGTCGAAACATTTTAGATGTTATACGTTCGAGAGAATTGGCTGGAATCGATAATGACCGCCCCAATATATTTGTAATACACTACAAGCGTTTCGTTAATACTTGAGGCTCCCTTTACTCTTACCAAGAAGTTTTGATATCACAAAAGATCGCTGTTTCAACTATACAAATGGAACTTCCGTCCAGGAGAATCAGTCTCGAAACCTAACCTAACCTAACATTACCTCGGACGAAGAAGTTCTTTACTTAAATGCTGAGAGGCGGAATTCCCTTACTGTGAAACTCGGATAGGTTGCGGCGTCAGCATGTACGTACCCAGCCAAGTCTGGAAATCCTATAACCTCTGCACTAATTGTGTTCATCAAATAAAATCTTGTCGGAATAATTTTGCACTTCATCGAAGCAATTAATTACTAGCTTATAAATGCGTATTGCTCCATTAAAATCATGACAAGCAGCACAAATTTTAAACGAGCCATTGATGTACGGTCACCCATATATATTAAAGTAATATGATAGGAATGTCTGCTCACACACGGTTGCTCATACATCAAACAGGAAGACGTTAAATGCCTTCATGTATGTGGTCTCACACATCTTGTAAAGCATTGGTAATATATCATAAATGTGACAGTGTTAAAAAATTAATGCAATTTTCAAAAGAATTTTTCCATACAAGCACTTAACTAAGAAACTAAGCCATCTGCATATATATTATATTTCGCGATTGTTTCCTCTCCTCTGAACATGTTGTTGGCGCATTTTTCCACATAAGCAAATACACAGAAAGTGCATTAGGGTGCGAAAAAGTAGACTTGGGTGGGAAATCATTCTTTGGTGGAATTTGGAGTTCAAGTAAAAAATTTGAAGTCTTGAAATTTGATTCCTAACCTTCGGCTCCTGTTGAGTCAAAACAAGCTTGACAACGATTACTCCAAATTTCCATATATTTGTTTTAGATCTCGTCAGAGAAGGTTTCCAGTTGGTTCAGAAAATTTCTATTTATAACCATACGACCTTATGGCTTCAAGAGAAAGTCACAGGCGAGAAATATAGGCATTTAAAGGGGAGGTATTTAAGCAAACTTTATGACAAGACTATTTTCTTCTGTTGCTGTTCTACATATTTTAAATTTCATTTCCGAAAATATGAATATGACGTTGCCACTTGACCTGAAATTTGAAAAAAAAACGTATATTAATATATGCGTATATATAATTTTAAAGCGTTGCCACCTACATGCAATGTTAAAAAAATTTATGCTTTATACATCTGTTCTTATGGCGTTACCACTTGACTAAATAAATTAATTAATAAATTAATGAACTTGAATAAATTGTAAAATACAAAATTTAATATTAATAACAAAAACAAAGATGCATTTAAAAGCGAATTTTGGATACAAAGTGGGAAAGGACTGAAAATTTTAAAACAAATATATTTTGTAATTGGACCAAAAATATATTCAGAAATATTTTACGATAAAATTGTCGATACTTTTCATTTATTTGGATTTTATTTTAGAGCTTTTGTGAAATATTGATTATATTTACCGTAAAATATTTTTACAAAGACTTAAACAATATAAATTACTGGAAATCCCTTTGCCAAAATGCCCACCCCTAATGTATATTTATATGAAAAAATTGTGTGTATGTGTGTGAGTGTGCATTTATACTACGCTTTGTGTATAGTGCAGCGCTGAAGGGGAAAAGGGGAAAATTGTATAATGTTTGATGCGCTTAAGCGTCACCTTCATACACTTGTGCATGTAAAATAAATTGCTGCAATATGTTGCAGGGATGCAACTTAATTTTAAGTTACTTGCGTAATGTATACACATCCATATATATGTATATGTATGTGTTTGCAGCAGTCGTTTGATTGTGCCATTGTGGTTAAATTAATTAAATTAAAAGTTTCCTGTTAAGCTACAACTCAAACTAAAACTTGCACCGGGCGGTGGCACGATAATCGCTGCGAAACGCGTGACTTGCACTTGCGACGCTTGCCATCAACGGCTTATCTTTCGCACAAACGAACAAACATGTGTGGGTATGTTTCTAAATATGAATATGACTGTTTGAGTATATGTACAATAAGCTTATAAGTATTTAACTACACATGTGTGTAAATATATTTACCTTTCTGTATGAGTCAATTCATTAGTGCATACAAGCTTAATTTTTGCAATGCGACAAATGTCCACTAAATACAAAGACAAACACAACAAAATTAATGAAAATAAAAATGAGAAGGGAAGAAGTCGTATACATATATATTCATTAGTGTATCTCACTCATTTACGCAAGATCTCAGCGTTTTCATGAATTTTATCTTTATTTTAAAATGCTCATTGCTTTGTGTGTATTTATTTCTGGTGTTTCTGCATTGCTTATCAATATGTTGCATCTGGCAATTGCAGCCTTTTCATAAAGTGCAAGTTCAAATTGTGTTTGGTACGAATTTTTTCTTTTTACATTTGTAAGGCACACGCCCATTTTCTGCTACAACACTGCTGTAAAACATCAAATCAGTTGGCAAAAATAACAGTTTGAAACTGGAAATTCTTGTTTAAACTCGAACTGGTCAGAAAAGCAACAAACTTACACCAATTTTTTCGGAGTTGGTTCGAAAAGAATGCATGCTAATGTCAGCGAATCAAGATTTTTCTAGTTTGAAAAGGTGAAGGACCTAAAAAAATCAAAATTAAAATTGTTCTTAAAAATATAAATTGAACTGAACAGTTAGTAGCTGTTTTGAACTAGCATGGAACTCATATATTTCTGAGCGAAATCTGAGAACTGATATTTCGTAGTATATAATATTTACTCATTACTGCTATATTTTGGTCAAAAATTTTAAAATTATTTTACAAGTCCGCCAGCATGTGAAGAATTTATGTAAAACAAGTAAGAAAGGACTTAGTTCGGGTATAAGAAAATATTTTATATTCTCACAATGTACAAGGATCAGAGGCGGGAAAATGTTCTCAGGTGCTGGCATAACTTCATATTAAAACATTTTGCGGAGGAATTCAATATTTATTATTCGACGAAATTGTTAATGGATTACAACCACATTTGATATCTTATAAACTTATATAACAGGTCATAGACTCATGTACTTTCATTGTTATGTTTTGCTTCGCGTCAGAGAAATTTTTATTAAAATCTACCAAATTAACTCAAAAGTGATATATGCGATACAAACTCAACTAAAGCGGTTTAAAAAATATTTTACATACATGAGGAAAAAGTCAACCAGAGAAAAGGAAATCAACCCTAAGGAATGCTTAGACCATGATCTAGACCGACTAAACATAAACGGCTTAAAGTCAGGTGAAAAGTCGGGAATTCTTATATCGGGCATTTTTAGGATAGAGGAAGATCTACACTGATCACATTAACTCTTTTCATTATTCAAGTATATTACCAAGCATATTTTTACCCAATTTTGTGAAGGTAACTCACACAGTGACCGACATATTCGGCATAAATTCTGTTAGAATAGCGAAAATCATTATATGTAGTATATGGGAGGTGGGATAATTCGTAGACCGATTACACACATTTTCACAAACCTTGCTATATTCGATATTACACGTTCACTTAATTTTGCTAAGATGTCTTACAGACTTACCGTTAGATATAGTATAAAGTGTACACAGAGGTTGAAAATCCCCATATCACGTACATGGGGCTAGGGGAAATATTTCCCTGATTTTCCCCATTCCTGATACCAGAACACACTATTATCATGGAGAGATAATCCTCTAATTTCATTACAATAGATTTACCGATATTTTCGACAAAAAGTCAAATGGAGGCACAGAGGTCCTAATATTGGGTATCTGGTGGCTTGAAAAATTATAATTCGATTTCATCTATTTTTACGCATAACATAACATAACATAACATAACATGACATATCCACAAGGCATTATTTGTACAAAGTTTGAGTTTCATATCTTAATTGCTGCTCGATTTATCTACGTTAAAGTGAAAGGATCCGATGAAACTTAAAATAGTGTTATATGAGAAGTAGGTGCGGTTTTTATCCGACTTCGTCCATTTTTACAATATGACATGAGAAAGGAAATATAACCGTATACCATATACCGTATATATACGTATATATATTGTTGAAACCGGTTAAGGGGTTTTTGAGATATAGGATTTCTCCTAAAAATTGGCTGTGCCACCCCCATCACCAAAACTTTACACGGATTCCAACCCTATCGAATCAATCTAACGTAATGGTATCTGCAAGATTGAATCTTTCTAACGTGTACCTTGAGCGAGTTAACGCACTTTTAAGAGTTTTCAGCATAACTTTTGTATGGGAGGTCGGCGTCGTTATTATCCGATTTCAGTAACTTTCTGAGCATATGAGGAGGTGCTATAACAACTTACTCGGAACAACTTTGATTGATATAGCTTGAAGGGTTTCCGAGACATATTTATTAAACCTATTTGGGGGAGGGACCATAACCATCTTTTTACAAAAGATTTTGCCCACAGATGCCCCACCCTACTAGGATCCTCTGCATAGCTGCTCTGTATAGCACATTATCTGTTTTCGATTAATGGCATTTTGCGGGAGTGGCACATGTCCAATAACGCCCATCTGCAATACCAGCGTCCTTCGGTGACAAAGAACACGTGTACAAATCTTCATCTAAATATCTTAATTTTTACTCAAGTTATCGGTTGCACGGACGGAGAGACGACGGACGGACAGACAGTCACTCGGATTTCAATTCGCCTTTACTTCCTGATCATTTATATATATATATGTCTATATCTAACTCGTTTAGTTCTAGGCCTTAGAAAACAAAACTAATGTGCTCTCTAGCAACATATTGCGAGAGTATAACTAGAAAGAAATTAAGATCCCGTTTTTTTCCAACGCCCATCGAGAAATGTGATTCGGAAGATTGGTAACTTTGTATCAAAATGACAAAATAAAATTTCTTGATACAAGAAGAGATCTGAAGTGTGAAATTCAATTCTTTTTTCCTTACTCACGGAATTAGTTATCAAAGTAAACCCTTTTTAGAGCTCTAGACTGGCTTAACTCCTTAAGACTCAATGTAAAATATGCATTTATTTGTATACAAGTGGCGCAATCCATGTAAACTAGATTTATGGTTTTCGTCAATACGTGGCAGTCGTGTCATAATCTTTTCATTAACTTTTCAAAAAGCGCAGCGCAAATGCTTTTTATTTTGTCAATATTGCCATCAAAATGGCAACATGTAAACTCAAATATCTCTAAATTTGTGAGGTTTTCTATATACTTTATGCGAACTTGTGTCATATTTTAACCTTAAGGGGGAAAAGCTTAAATACCCCTGTTCACTAAAGATATTTGCCCATCGTTTCAATTCACTGACGTCAAATTCAATCACAGCCGTCACCAAACCTCGAACAAGGTTGTCATTTAAGTTTTATGGTGCCAACATACTGAAAACGGTAAAACTGGCAAAGGTCAATAAAATTGCTATTCTCATACCATTTGAATAACTTTTCTCAGTGCAACGGCACCACTTGTTATGGGTATTAAATTATTGTCAATTAAGTGTCACTAAATTTGACATAGTGTAAATCGGGCAGTAGTACCTTTAATTCATTAAAAAATGCGAAATTAATTGGATGGCAGATCTGCTTATTAGAAGTATTTCGATACAAGTGCCACCTATCAATTCGAGTTTTGATAACGATATTTTCTTTTATGTAATATATTATTTTGTAATCTTGCAAAGTTTATCTACTATGCCTTTTTAGTACCATTGCTTCACTTACCAATCCTACGCCACTGAAATAAGTGACCGCACACAAGAGATTTTTACTCTCTTTCCGCATTCCCCTTCCTTCTAATCTTCTTTTTGTCATTTTGACAGTTTAATTCATGAAAAAGTTTTTATTAATTGCCATTTGAAACTATTACGACAATTTTCTGCACACTTTTACATTCAGCAGTAACTTTTGTAACTACACACACACATACAGCAATAGAATACATATCTATCCGTATATATATGTTCGAGTGTCTTTTCCGTTGCTCATAGATCATTTAAATTACTTTGTTTGCTTCCTTTTTACTGCCTCTCAATGGCTTCGGGAGTGGCTGCTTTCACTCGGCGCTGTCAGATTCTGCCTGTGATATGGAATTGATTGCATTGCAATATTTTATACAATTAACAATGGCAGAGTTGCAAATAGATAGTATGCAATACGAATACCTGTAGATTGACTTACAATGGTCGGACACTTATTTAATGGACAAAATTCTGGAAAAGTATTCCAATTAAATCAATATTATACAAGCTCAATGGTATTTAATGGTACAAAAATTTCAAATGTATATGACAAAATATCTTGTACTCAGTTTTCAAAATAGTTTTTAGGAGCTCAAAATGCTTATGCGATAAATATGTACTTTAGAGAGAAGCTTCTAATGTCGGAGACTGAGATCGGGGAACAAAGTGCGCTCTTTTGACCAATCTGACTGCTGGTCGATTAAAAAAAATTATATAATTCAATGCTCTCAAAAGTTCTCTCATTAATCAGAATTCGTTGATATCAACGCTGAAACTTGAACTTGAAATCCTGAATAGGAGCTCCAACTAAAGTCTTTTCGAAGGCCTATCTCCTGCATTAATTAAAAAATATTCAAATGGTTTAAGAAAATATTAATGGCAAAGACAAATACTGACAGCAAAACATAATAGTACAGAGCTCTATGTGCTGGAAAGGGAATAGAACAGGACTGGCCATTGAAGAAAACTTGGTCCATCGTTAATATAAACATCACAAAAATGAAGAATGCATACTTTATTCATCCAACAACATATTTCTATTTACTTCAGATAGTGTAGACATCAATACTGAAAGAACCCATGGTAAAATTGGCCTATTGATATTACATTTGGCAAAGGTGATCCAAAATTTGTCGGAATCGGTTAATAAATTCCGTTAGGCCTCGTATAATGAATTTGGGTATCTTCGTATCTTCGTATGTTCGTATCCAGTTGACTTTATACCGTTACATCATGCTATATAAGTTAAAACTCATTGACATTTTGTGGATTTATTTAATTTATTATGAAGTAGCGTACAACCAGAAATGCAGAAAATCGAAGCATGTCTCCCCCCAGGTCCCATATGAAATATGTCTCATTAAAGTTTAATGTCCATGTTTTGCTTAACATTTTGTGATTCGAAATTGAAAATGACTGCACTCTATCTATAACATACTCAAGGCCCCTTATACCCAATTAGATTGATTATAGATTACTCTTGTTCTCTTTGTGCCGCATATATCATTTGGTATGTGAATATTTTGATTGGGTAAAATATACAATTGAAATCTGTTCATTCCTTCCCCAGCCCTCGAACACCGAATATATTGATTACAATCAGTTTGCTTGATTTTAATGGGAATATGTTAAATATTAAGGAGGAAAATCTCAAAACAAGTAGACATATCCAAAATATTAAAAAAAACATTCATCATCTTCCCGACACCCGCAAAAACGGTTAAACAAAAGGCACGTGTTGAGATCGTTGTTAGTGGTAACAGTCAGTCAGCTGGTGACCTAAAACATCCACACCACCAATCATGTGAACAAATCCGAAATTCCAAAAGCATTGATTACAAATTGCCCACATTTATCCTGCTGTGTCCCCGCTCCGCCTACAAAACAAGTTTACCATTGTGGTTATCGTATACAAACTGACAAGTTGATTGTTCATATTTCTGCCTATCAGACTGAACTATGCATAAACCCAAACTACATGCCACGACTGATGATAACGGAGCGAAGCAGTAAGTGCGAAAAAAAACAACAAGAACAATAAGCGCCAGAAAACTGGTGTCTGTGTGGAATTCGCACATATGCAAATAATTTCCGTCAACAAAGCCTTTAAAATTAAAATCAAACATTGCAAGCGAGAGAAGGTGATAAATGCTTGCACATGTATTTACAGTGCATGTGAGAAGTGTATATATCATATGTACATATTTTTTGCATTTACTCAATATACACAAAGATATTCTATCCGAACGTGTGAAATGAATGAATGAAAAAATTTGCGAAAATTTTGTCGAAATTTGATTGAAAAAATCGGGCACAAATTTTAAACGGAATTATTCAGAAAATTTAGACTTCTGCTAAAAAACAGTTAATATGAATGTAAATGTGTTTGTATGTCCATATATATATATATATATATAATTTTTAAGTGCGTTTATAATTATACAAGTATCCAGGGTTTGCTTAAGGATTAAGGTTTTTTCTAGTCTGGAGGTCTAAATTTCGGACTTTTTTGACGCCCGTTAAAAGAGAAAAACAATTCATACTTTTACTAACCATTTTTTATCAGTTGTTTATTAATGTTTCAAGAGTTTCCAAAAAAAGTTTGAAAGAAAAGAATTTAGTTTCACAAAGTAGCATTTTCCAAATTAAAAATAGGACCAAATTTCAAGTAAACCGACTGTTTCAAACTTGATAATTTTTTTAAAAGCTTTATAAAAACTTGTTTCGAGGGAAATGTGTTTAATTTTCCTATAGTCACCTATTTTTAGATTCATTCCGACTAAACCGTCTGAGTTGCCACGACACTAAAAGGACTGTAAAATAACCAGAATTTCGAAAAATCCGTTTTTGGGAGGTATGCTTGAATATTTAGAATAAAAACATTTTTTTTTTATTTATGGGTTAGAATACTTCCTTAATATAACAGTTCGGAGAGTGCATTACAAACACATTTCTGGCTAAATCATACTATTTAGAAGTAAAGCACACTTTTTGACGGCGAAAATCCGTTCGAAAATAGTAAAAAAGTTTGCTTGCTTGCAAAATAAGTGTAAGTGCCAAATATGTCAATCTGAATTCATCAGTTATTTATTAATTTGTGTATAATATATGCATATATATATGATATTATATACATTATTTATTATTTCTCTGTATTCTAACTAACTAACTAACACTCAAAAACCTTCGACAACTCAAAACCATTGAAATAAGAGATAAGCACGCCATTTTTGCCAAAAACCATTGATTTCTAAACAACTAAGCATTTACAACGCATTTATGTATATTATATATTTTTCATAGATGAACGGACACATATATGTGTTCGCAATATATATTTTCGCCTTTTTGCCTTTTATAGAAACCTTTTGTGTGCATTTTCAATTTGCGTCCAATGAACTGTTCACTGATTTGCTTATATACATCTATTATTGTTCCTCTACTCTCTACTTTTATTACTGTTGATTTGTTCACCCACTAATTTAGTGCTAATTGGGGCAAATTTCATGGCTGCTAGCAGCTGAAGCGATTTAGCTGATTTGCACTTCTCTGCAATGGTATGAGGTTTTATTATCAATTTACATTATAAATGTTGAAACTTGTCTCTCTTCAAATTAAAGTTAAGTTTTAAGCGAATTTTTGTTGCTGTTCTTATTGTTGTTGTGTTTATATACTCGCGCAACATATTGCACATGTTTATTACAGTTTTGTTTACACAAAGGCTGTTAGCAACACCTAAAGAGAGAGATGCTAGGCAGTGGGAAAAATTCGTTTTGTTTTTAAAGAAAAATATATTTTTTTGACAAAATTCGACTTTATTACTCAACATAGTTGCCGTTGAGTGCAATATCCTGATTATAGTGATCTTCCCACTTTTCGTTACCATTTTTGTGGTTTTATTTAGCAACAAAATACACCTCGATCTCGGTGATACCACTTAGTTATCGCTAAATTTCTTTCTTAGGCACATTCTATTGAGCTCTAAGAAGGGGAAAGGATTGAGGCTGAGGTTAGATTCGGAGAAAAAGGTGCATGCAAAAACTCCTCGAACTGCAATTCCTGCAACGTTTTATTATTGTCTTCATTGAACTGTCATCATATTGAACTTGTGCACTGTTCAGATGACACAGTACTTTTTTTTCTTCAAAATGCACCATTTCCCGTTCTTCAAATATTCCAATAACACTATGTAACAATTACCTTCAATAGTTTTATACTTTTCAGTTAACTCTCGCGTCTTTCCACGATTTGGGTTCGGTTCATGACATGCACTGCTATCGGATGATTTTCGATTGGACTCCGGACGCAAATGGTGTAGTCAAGTTTCATCCATTCTTGCTAATCAACACAAAAATTCGTCTTCATCAGAATATAACAGCTCCAGACTCTGCACAAAATTCACATTTCATAGAGCTTTCGTATAGCCAAATATTCATAGAAGATATATTCAACACATTCCTTCATCAATTTTATTTGACAGTTAATCGAATTCAGGTGACGTTTTCATGTTTTCGTTAATAGAAACTATTCGGTATAGAGTTATGCATTTTTTAGCGCTCGATATGACGTAGCTAATTAATTTCACGTTGTTCGTCTGTCCATCAATAAAAAATTAGTTATATTTTTTCCAAATTAAGGATCTTTTTCGAAGAGATTTAATAAAAAAAAAAGCAAAAACGAAACAGTTAAAGACGAAATAGTAACAGCAAGCCGGAATTTGACTCTCGCCAATGAGTCACTCAAGCGCAAAACTAATTGCTTACGCATCATCGAATTCAGTACAGAAGCTGTTCTTTCATAATTTTCACTTAGCTAAGCAACAAATAATTGTATAAATATATAACGCACACCCATCCATTAGCTGCAGTAAGCTCACACACCAAAGGGCTTCAAGCTGACACATTTCATCGCTGCGTTCTAGACAAAAGAATGACAAAATACTCATAGCATTCAATGTCATCAGAGATAATCGCACACATTGTATTCATATATTTCATGTCGAATACTTACGTATGTATACACATATTTACACACACACACACAAAGCGAATGTCCTTTACGTGAGTTCATTGATTCGCCATTCCCTTTTGCGGTAAAACGCACACAAAATGCATTTGAATGGATTTCATTTGCTTATGAGGAAAGAGAATAAAAGTTACTACTTATTTTGGTGAATTTTTATTGGATAAAAATAGAATATTATCTTCTCTTGGCTATTTATGAAAATTTGCTTATCTTGAAAATCCTCATTTTATGTTTATTATTTATACAATATTGTTTTTGAATAATAATATTATTATCATATACTTTCACTCACTACTATTATTATATTTGTGTGTAAGTAGAGAATGAATGGAATTGAATGGTTAGATGTATTTAAATTTTTTATCTCAAACTCAATTCACACACGATATTCTCATAAATTGGTTAGCGGATTTTACCTAAAAGTACCAATTTGCCTGAAAGTTAAAAAAAACAAGCTAGGAAGGCTTCTCGCTATTCGCTAGGATCAAAGGCGGGGAAAAATTTCCAGTTGTTAGCAAAACTTTATATTGACTAGAATAAAGAAAATCATTATATATACTCGTAGTGTATAAGAGTTGGGGTAATTTTCAAACTAAATTCGACCATTTTTCGCACAGAACTATTGTATAAAGTATATTCAGCTTATTTTATTAAGATATCTTCCATATGAATAGATATTTACTATATAAAGTATAAAGTATAAAGTCAACCAAATGTTCAAAAATCGTAAAGTAGCTATATAGAGGCTATGTGAAATACTAAACCGGTTTTGTCCATTTTTAGTATCAGTCCTCATTATTAACAGAGAAAGATGCTCTCTGAATTTCATTGATATATCTTACTGTTTTCGGTGAAATGTCGGCCATAGGCCCTGAGGTCCTCATATTACTCCTGTGTGGCATCCTTAAAAGCACTATTTGCGCAAAGATTATTTCCAATATCTTCATTGGTGTTTAACTTATGTAATGTAAACTGAGAAAATCAGATATAAATTAAAGTTGTGTTATATCGAAAATAGGTGTGGTTGTAGTCTGATTTTGACCGTAAAAATAATGTTGCGCACCAAATTTGGTTGACATTGCTCGAATAGTTGTTGAAATATCGGCTAGTACCACGCCCATTGTCTATTTTTTACAACAATTCACATGCAGCCTATTAGGGATGGGTCCAAGCCTAATTTTCAAAAATGCTTAATCTACAGATGCTCTTTCCTCCGTAATTTTCGACACTAAATTAAGTTTTGTAGTCCGATTTGTAACTGAGTTCCTTTTATATGTTATATGTTATATATATTCATTTGATATATTTTCTCTTAACGGTATTTTATGAGCAAGGCAGTGGACCGATTTTACCCATCTGCAAAATTTTACCACGGTACCTGCTCAATCAATATAACTAAATTTTTACTCAAGATATGGCATGCACGGACAGGCGGACGGACAGATAGACATGCGACAGACTTTCAAGTCGTCTCGTCAGCCTAATCATTTTTGTATATATTTTGATATATATACATTTATCGATTAGTATTGGATCGAGAGTAATGATTTTGACAAGCCAGTTGAAGTCAGCAGTTAGCAAAAATTAAAATAATAAATTACAAATAGAGTGGAAAACAGAAGCATTAATTAGAATTATTAGAATAATTCCAAAAAAAAAGTAAATTAATTAATAAATGTAGAAAAATTATTTTAAAAATATTTGACGAAAATTTATCACAGCTGAGTTTTAAATTTTAAATAGCTCACTTTTGGCGGGGAGATTTTGACTGAATCCAATTCGTTATTTTTTTTTTTTGATTTTCATCCTATGGCGATGATGTCAATGTCGTGCTCAAGTGCAATATTTAAAACTTCGCATTACTCATACGACACGGCTGCGTAACGTAAATGCCAACACAAAACCAAACAGCGTAAATATGCACAAGCACACACGCAAATAAGTAATCGTTTGGCTCGTGAACAGCTGTCAGAGTGCGCACAACTACAACTACCAGTGTGGGCTAATGTTGACAGAAGTTCGCGTCGAAGCATGTGCTTACAGGTGTCCTGGGGGATTTTCGAATACAAGCGCGCCGCAGCTACCAACAAAACAGGTTAGGTAAAGTTAAGGTAAAAAAGCGAAAAACTCGACACAAATATACTTTGGACAAGCTCGGCGGAAATTTCGTCATCAAAAAACAAATATTTGTGCATTGCGTATTTTATTAAGTCGCTTCAATGGCTATGTCAAAAAATTTCACGCAATCCAACAGGCCTCACAAGTATTTGCGTGAAGTATAGAAGAACATGTGTATATATGGTAATATAAATAATACATATTCGCATTTCTATTTATAATAAATCCCCTTTTGCCTATTGGGAATGTCGACTTTTCTTTTTAAAACTATGTAATTCGCCAATTTAGTTGTCTCTTGATGAGCGGAATGACGGCATTATATTCCACATCATATATTATTACATTAAAAACAACAATATAAAGCATATGTGTAATTTGAGTGTATTTGTAATATTACATAAAACAATTCGGTCATAAAGATTTGCGTCAATTTTATGAGTATTATATTGCTTTGTTGCACAAGTGATTTCATCGCGACTGTTATGAGGTGTGGAATGAAGAATTCTATTTTATGAACAAATCGTCCAACACAAAATGTGTCTAAAACTTAAAGGATTGTGCTTGAAATACGTGTGATAAAGGCCTATATACATGCTCTAGGTTAATGTCAAGTTATATATACCAAAATGGTTAGGCCGACGAAACGAATTGACTTTCTGTTGACTGGCAAGTGTAGGAAGATTATTTTGACCATTACTTTACAAACTCCAGAACTCCTTGGCATAGTTTACGGTCCCGTCAATATGACAATAACGGCTGAAAATAATTTGTGTTATCAAGAGTAAAAAAATATGATATCTATGCTGTTAGCTTTAAAGTCTTTAAAATTTAATGGCGTTAAAATTTTCACACCAGCAGGAAGAGACCCATTCTAGAAGGAAGAACCTTGAAAGCCGAAGAAATCAAAATTTATGTTTTCCTTAGAGGAGATTAAGTGAACCGTCCATACGATTGATCGACCTTTTTATGAGTATTAATTTTATTCAGTTATAAGTGTTCTCTCCCTTTACAATGTAATTTACTTACGTCATTATTTTTTGGGTTGTTATATTGAGCATTGTTTTGCACATAAAAAAATGTCAACTAAGCTCAAGTATTCACCAGTGAAACTCTGAAACTCAATTTTTTGCAATGGGCGGAAAGAATTTTCGAGTTATAAACATTTCGAGTTATTCATTCATTCAGTGTTTCGGAACTCAAAGTATATGAAATGATCCAACAACAAAGTTTAAAAGATATTGTAAACCAATTTTGACTCAAGCTAAGGTATAATATTCCTATAGATTGCACCCAAGTGCTTGGTTTTAGGGTTAAGTTAGTATTTTACATACATGACATTTCAAAATATTTGAAGAAACAAAGCGTCAAAGGGTGGTATTTTCCATTCACTCCTAAAATTGCGAAAACTAGTCCACATAACTCGAAATGCAGAGTCGTTCTTTTGAGCAAGTACTACATATAGTGCAGGCAAGTAAAACACTCTCGCGGTAAACTAAACTAACATTGAGTATCAGATACTTATGAAGGTTTTACAAATGATGCCATGGCTCGGTCGGAAGAAGAATCCTCTACTGAATTTGAAAATATTACGAGAAAATATACTTATCCTAAAAGTATTTAGCACCAATCAAGAATTCAACTGCGTAAAAAATTAAATAGATTACTTTATTAAGTAAGCTTCAATTGTGTAAAGTTTTTTTTTTTAAGAAATTCAGCTGTTTAAAGTCACATCACAACCATTTATTCATTACTTTTTTCTGCTATCACAGTAATAAACTGCGTAGTAATTATTTTATTAACGCTGAATAGTAAATATTTACCATTATACTAGTGCCTATATAAACACTTAATTACTGCAAAAGCTTGTAAATGCTAAGTAAGCAATTAATGGCGACTTTAAATTAATGTAAAATGACTTCCCTTTTTCAAATTTATGCCACGCAATATAGAAATCAGAAACCAGCTAAAATCACAAAACATTCGCTTAGTTATAAATACATAAGTGCAATAATATAATAATATTTAAAAATACGCATATTTGTGTAAGTAGGACAGCAGATGTGTTTGAAGTACGCTTCAAATTGGCATTCATTCACCAATTTCGACTTTCATTACAGAAAGAATGAAAATCATATAATATGAAGTAAATATGCATTTCACCACAACAATCAGCCCCTTAGGTGCATATATAAACATCTACAAGCATTTTATCATTGCTGTCATACGAAACTCGTAATGAAATGTCATGTAATATGAGTGGGTAATTGTTTTCGTTTCCGAAATAACAACTAATAATAGTAGTGAAATGAAGAGAAAATATCAACGCATACGTAACACCTGTATTGGTGCTGTCGCTTACATCAGTAATCGTTAAACTCACACCAATTCGTGAATAATTTTCGGATTACTGTTTCAACAGTCCCTTATCGGGATATATCTCCCTGCATTATATAAGTAAGCATTTCGTTAATCTTATAGGGAGCGCCTTTTTTCTTGTAAGTGATAATGAGATTTTTGAATGTTTTTGACACTTACTAACCGATTGAGTTGTTTTGGAAACCTCAAATCACTGTACTCAACCTCAAATCAACCTTGAATTGGTTCACATCAATACAGAAATCCCAAAGATTGACCCTCATAATGAAAATAGTCATTCAGTTCTCAATAATAAATATTTATTTAGTGTCAATAAGCCAGATTCGCTTATTTTAGGAACAGAAAATCCATTCGAGATCCATAAAATAGCAATCATTGTCTTAAAACTAACTGTTTGGACCGGTGTTTGTGCAAAACCATTATTGGATCATATTTTTTCAAGCACAATGACATAGTTAGTGGAAGTCGATACCGATGGGTGTATGCTTAATATGTCTGTCTGCAAAAGTGTGAAAGAGATCTTGATGTGATACTGGTTTCAACGAGGCGGCTTATGTATAACAAAAATTACCTATAGCCAATAAAGGTGGCCACTTGATGGATATAATATTCAAAAAATAGTAAAAATAAAACGCCAAGGTTGAAATTAAATTAAAAAATATCTCAAATATAAAAGTCTTTTTCAAAGTCGTTTAATAGAAATTAAAGTTGTCGGGCCCTGTATTTCGCTAGTCTGAGTATAGTCTGCTGAGTATGTTGCTTTTGTTGTTTAATTTTTTCTCTTCTATTTCGGATGGGGGGTGAATTATTAATTATTTATATGTTCACGTTTTATTTGGATATTTATTTTACAAACATCACATGTTTTAGGTAGCGCCGAAATATAATGACGACGTTATGTAAAATGTTATTAAACATTAGCATTTTGAACTTGACATTAGTAAATATTTTTAGGCCGATCATTTAACGAATACTATAAAATTGTTGATGGTTCCTAAAGCTTATGTAAAACTGGTGAGTTTTAATGAGAATGAGAATATGTGAGCGGTTCCAAAGTAAACTTAATCATCAACGCTTCTAATCAATTTAGCATATGAGGCGGATAGGTGTACCTTTGTTTGACATTTCCAACCACAGTGGACTCACTTATGAGGTTCTATGTATGTTCTCGTATTTTCTTAATCTTATGTCATTCTCTCTTACACATTCTCACACTCTCACTTCACAAGTTCTCCTCTTAAAGCCTTCTGTGATTTGCTCAATTCCTTCTTTTAATTTTTCTCTCCTTTTTCAGCACTCACTAAGGCTTTCTAAAAGCATAGATTGTGTCCGATAAAAGCATGGCAATGTCGATTTATTCTACTATGGCGTGGTATTCCTCGTTGTGCCTTACCCAGCCAAACTCACTGAAATTTAATTACCTCTCTTGTCAACTTACCACACATATATTATTTTTCTGAAAATGAGTGATTTGGGAGCCAAGCAGTAAATCCCTCTGTTGGGTCTGGAGTTTCAAATTATTTTCAAAACAGAGCCCCCTAACCCTGTCTGCAATTTTTTTATGCTGGGAAAGCGTAAATTCTTTAATCAAGATTTTAAAATGTTTGCAAAAGTCTACTCTTCCAAATAAAAGCTCACCTCAGCTGTTCCCTTTCTTGCACTAATTTCTTTTTATCATTTTTGCTGACGCAGTAGCTATAATTTATTAGAATATGGCATGCGATTTATGATTACTTCTATTGAATGTTTGTCACGGCATCAAATACACAAAATAGCAAAAAGCACTCCATTGTACGGTAGCACCATAATATTATAAATACCAAGTAGAGCACCTATCCGTTTCTTTCACGCCAGTATTAGTGCTCCATTTTCACCTGTTTCAGGCAACCCAAAGCGAAATGTGTGCAATAAATATTATAAATAATATCTGCAGCAAATGTCACGCAGAAATTGGCTTACATTCATTTTTATCTTCACTCTTATATTATCTTTGCAAACACCGTAAAAATTCACTTAGCACCGCAGCCAGTTAGGCGGCATAGTATATAGCATACTATAAGCAAACACGGCGACAGCTGTTCACGCTTGCCGTCGTTCTCAAGCCTGTGCGGATGTAGATGTGTGTGTTTATTTACCAGGCATTATCTTCGGTGCACGCCGGAAATTTGTTTGTGGATGAGTGTGTAGTTAATTGGACTTTGGTCGCCTGAATTGACGTTTCCTCACATGATTTACAAATTATCTAGTGCTGATCTGCTAGTGTATTAGATAGAATAAAATAAAATACAATCGAAGTGGGAAAAAATAGTTGTAGACAAAATGTTTAATGTTTTTTGCATTTAGTTTAACTCGCACTTTGTAACAAAGGATCACTGGGTCGGAGTCGGGTGCTTGGAGGTCATTTCGTAAAGGTTCTTCAAATTTGTTATAGCCATCCAAGGAAATAATGTGCTCAAAATATTAAAGAGTGTCAATATTGATAAAACTGGTATCGATCTTCTTATCCTCTTATTCACTCAAAAAACAATTTTTTACTCTTTTGCAATAATTTAATAATTATTTTGGAGCAAATTCTCATAGCGACCATAACTGTGTACACTTAGAAGAAAAAAATTATAAAAGGTTTCGTTGTAATCCGACAATGCTTGACAGAATTTTAGTAGAGAAAAAAAACTTTTTCTTGTGTCCAAAGAAATTGCTGCTTCTAAATTGTTCACAGATCATTTTTCAAAGGATTTATAGCGCCTCTTTTTTCGAGAACTCGACCATTTAGTGGACAGTGAACTCTCAGTGAGAGTATTGAATTCGTTTTAAACTTATCATGATCAATTTATGCTCAAAAAGCGTCGTCGCGTTAGCATTAGCGAGACTGCCTTTGCTCTCTCTCTCTCTTACAAAATTACTCAGCACTTACTTTGGCTTCATATTTTGACTATCAAGCTCATAAATTTTGCAGAAATAATGTCGGCATAAATAGCAAAATAGCTGCTCTTAGTCAACTAATTACTTATATTTGACTCCCTGAAACACAAACAACTCTAAATATGTTCTTTAACAGCCGAGGGAGGAGATACCGTTACGCCGATAAAAGTGTAAGAGTAACTTTTTGTTTTGAGTTTAGTCGCAAGTCTATTTTTCACCGTTATAAAATATTTGCAAATTAATTGTCTCCCGCAAATATTAATCGATATTTTGTATGTCGATGTTATATATTACTAATATTTTGCTTTCACGAAAGGCATTTGACGCATAACTTAATTGAAATAGTAACGTCCTATATATTTTATGGTTTTTATAAACATATCGCAATAGTTGTTCCCAGTTGCTAATAAAGTAACAATTACTGTTGTTAAGTGAAATAGTTAGTCAATACTAGTGTATATATATAATATGAGTCAATATAATATAAATAAGTAAATTTTTATTTTTATTTGCGTACTTTGTGTACAGAAAGTTGTTTTCATGCATTGAATTTTTATCTATATACCATTTCCAAACACGTATAGTTCCTATTCTGTATCGATTTGCGTGAATAGTGAGACAGATAGATGGAGCATGCGTTTAGTTTGGCACGTGCCTAATGAAAAGCGTTCAGCTCAATGACGGAATTTTATCATGGCATATCAAGGGGGAGAAGAAAGAAAAGAAAGCAGATTTCTGTTTGTAATTTCGTTTTCCATTCTAAATGGCCTCTTAGCTGTTATTGAAATTTTTTTTGATAATAAGCTGCACGAAAAATTAGTTCCGAAAGAATCGAGAGCAGGAACAAGCCAATCAGGAGCATCAGATTAGTAGATAGAATTTTGTTTCGGTTGAAAGGAACTAGTTTAGCTTACTGGATATTTAAATTTGAAACTATGTAGGGCATATAAGAGAGTACTACTGAAAGTAGTACTCAAAAAAACAAATTTAGCTAAAGGAACTGAATTTGATTGGTGTAAAGAAATGCAACAAAATTTAACTATATCACATTGTTAAAAAAGTGCTAGCTAGATCGAGGATTTCTCAGATTCGGAATTTGCTATGGATGTGAAAGCAATTCGAAGTCTAATTCATAAAAATTTTGCATCGATGTCAAAATTCATTGAATAGATTTGACCATCCATTTTGCGCATAGTTTTGCTTACTCATATCATATCATACTAATGTCTTGATATCTTTAGAGTGAGAGCCATCTCGAACAACTTAATTTTACGGTTGTCCGAAAAAATTTCGAGGCTTTTTGAAGTTTTCATACATAACAGCCTCTTTTGTACATCCACTGTGTTCACCTTTTTCGGTGCCCTATGGCTTGTATGGAATTTAACGAACCAGTAAAGAAAGTTTGCATCTTTTAGCGCAGAGCTCGTGTAAATCTCCTCAAGCCACTTTTTGACATCAAAATAATACTTCATTAACTCACCAATTCCCTTTTATACAGCTTTTTCAAAATAACAGAGCTTGCACCACTCAAAGTGCTAAATCTCGCGAACTTTTTTGAGGTTAGGCCTTACTTGAAAAAATATCAATTGAATTCTAGTTCACACTGGTATGCAAATAATATATGTATTTAGTATATACATGTATTTATGAGATCCAAATCCCTAATAACTGAACCAATATACAATTATTGGGTTGTTCGGAAAGTCATTTCGTTTTTTCCCGCCAGAGGACTTAATTACGTTTTTTCGAAACTAACTTCACACTTAAGCCCCATAACCATTATATGTCATGAGAGCTGATATTGCAAGGCTTGTGTGTGAAAAAGTTCTATTAATTCTACCCAGTAGTTTTTGGTTGGTGCCTTTTTAAATATGGAGAGCAATAAGCAGCATTTTCGTCATATTTTACTTTTTAACTTCAGAAAAGGTAAAAATGCTGTCCAAGCGAGAAAAAAAATTGACGGATGTGTATGGAGAAGGCGTGTTAACAGTACGCCAGTGCCAGAACTGGTTTGCAAAATTTCGATCCGGCAATTTTGATGTCGAAGATGCACCACGGTCTGGAAGGCCGGTCGAAGCTGACAAAGATGCGATAAAGGCATTAGTTGATGCAAATCGGCGAATCACCACACGAGAGATCGGTGAGAGGTTAAATTTGTCGAATTCAACTGTTTATGGCCATTTGAAAGGCATGGACTTAACCTCGAAGCTCGATGTGTGGGTGAAAAAACGAAATGACTTTCCGAACAACCCAATAAAATTTCTTAAAGTATTGTTATTGATTATATTATTAACCCATTCAAGTCGTAGAAGAAAAAGCGGTCTTAAAAAGTGTTGCAACAGTTCTGCGTGAGATTGCGATCAAAATATTGACAATAATGCTAGCATGCAGTTCGAGGAACTGTAAAAAAATGTGTACCAAATTAAAGCACACACTTATATGTAATATAAGTATATATATATATAAAAATTCATAAAACTTAGCGTTGGAAAATATTAAAGGGAAGCGAAGAAAAGTATGCGTATCATATAAAGTGACCTTATGCTATGTACATACCTACATAGTACATAAGTTTTACTATACCCTGCAGTGAAATGAACTAGTTGCATTCGACATCTGGTACGTTTCGTAAGCTCAACTAGTATACTGACGTACAAGAAAATGTTATTTTTTTTAAATCACTTTATTTTTGTAAAGAAATGGAAGAAAATTTTCCAGTCTCATAATTCAGTGTTCAAAATAGACAAAAAGTCTCTATCGAATTAATTTTACTAAAAATGAGAGACAAAAACGTTGTTCTGTATTTAGTACAAGTCTAGTGCTTTTCGGGCCAGTCCGAAAATTCTGCTTGTTAACTAGTCTTTTCTCTGAATGGTTGCGCGCACAGGGTACAAATTACACACTGTGTGAGTACAAAAGCCTGCGTGTCAAATACAAATCGAGATTTGCATAGAAATTTTTACATTTTACATGTAAGCTTGGCTTTAGTTTCAATATACAAATTAATTAAATAAACTGATATTTGCAGAAGGTCATATATGTACTCACATATATGGCTATATTAAAAATAGACTGGATATTCAAAATCTAGTTTTTTTTCCCAATTTAATTAAAAAGAAGGCAGAAAAGTATCTTAAATGTTCAAATTCACTGTCATAAATTTCCAACACTCATCGCAATGCAATGCACTTTATACACGCATTTCTACCACATGCAACCAAATAGCACACCAATCATGATTTACCACGCCCTGGAAATAAATCAGCACTCGCTTATCGCGCTGTTTACGCCTTAATGCACTTTCTCGAGAAGCAGAAATGTTCGCACACCCGTCGAAAATTTCCCAACGCCACATTTAGTGGCATGCACGACTGGATTTTTATGGCAATTAAAGCGCTGTCTTGTTGAATGATGAATAAGCATTTTTTAAGGAGGTGATAATTAATTTGAGACACACAGATGCATATAAAATTTTAAAAGCTTAATTTTTCTGGTGCTCATTAGACAGGGGACGAGCGTATATTAAGTTGTTTGCTAACTCAAAATAGCAGATTGGCCAGCTGACGGAATAGCAGCTGCGTTGCCGAGACATATTTTTGTTTGCGGCTGCGTTTTCGCAGAATGGGCACGTCCAGACATTGTATTGACTAACTAAGTGGCTAAATGCGTGTTCATGTGTTATTGAAGTCAATTTCCATTTCCATTTCTGGCATGCAAACGAAAAATAACAAATTAAAAATATAAACACATGTCGCCAATAAAACAGACGCAGACGAGTATGAGCAATTAAGAGTTAGATGGAAAATACCTTAATTAGCGTCGCAATGCGGAAAAATATTATTATTCTTTCTAAGTTATATAATTATTACAGAATCCAAAATAGGTGCGAATTTTTATATAACGTGTAAAGACGGGCTGAGTTGTAACCTAGAATGTAACCGAATAAATTATACTCTCGCAATTTGCGAGAGTCAAAGGTGGGGAAATAATTTCAGGCGTTGCAAAGCTTTGTATCATATCAACAACTTTTACATTCGAATTCAGTATCCGTTATTCGACGAGTTTCCGATATAAACTCAACCAACCGGACATTTTAATATATTTAAAAAAAATTTAATATATTGGGTATATGAAGAAAAAGTCAACTAGAGAGATGGGAATCACTATATTAGTAGTATGGGGATAGACGGAGGTCTAGACCGATTTCATTCATATTTAGCAATAAAATATATTATGGTTAAGAAAAGACTTAATTATTTTAAAATGTCCTACGTATTGACCTGTATAAACGGTTTAAAAGTCGCTGGAAAAGTCGAAAATCACTATATTGGGGCTAGGAAAGATCTAGGCAGATAACATTAACTTTTGGCATTGTATTAGAGTATGCTCGAGAACATATTTGAACACAATTTTTGCTAAAAGAACTTTGAATTTTCCGATTTATTCGCCCTGAAGAGTACTAAAAGAACAAAAAATATTATATGTACTATATGGGGGCTGGGGTAATTCGTAGACCGACTTCACATATTTTCGCTACCAAACTATAATTCATCCGATATTTTAGGTTCCCTTTTTTTGGTAAGATAACTAACATATTGACAGATAAATACGGTATAAAGCCAATCGGAAGAATGTAAATCCTTGCATTATGTATATGGGGGCTCGGGGAAGTTTTGAACCGCATTTACGCACTTTTGACACAAGGCACATTGTTACCGGGGAAAGATGGTCTCTAAATTTTATTAATATACCTCACAGATTAAACAATATTTTCTGTAAGAAGACAGCCATAGGCATTGAGCTCCTCATGTTCGGTATTTGGAGGCCTGAAAAGTTATAGTCCTATTTCGGCCATTTTTAGATGTGTGGTGACACATCTTGAACACACTATTTGAGCGAGGTTCCATTTCGATATCTTCATTGGTGCTTGATTTATAAATTGTAAATTGAAAGAATATAGCGGAAGTAAACATTATTTGATATGGAAAATATGCAAGCTTAATATCCGATTTTCCCATTTTCCAATTGTAATATGAAGAGTTAAAGATAATTTGAATTCCCAAATTTTGTTAAAATTTTGTTTCAAAGAATTTGCTGAGATATGGGATTTAAACTAAAAGTAGGCGGTGTCATGATCACTCTCCAATTTTATAACCCCTCATATCGATCCTTTCCGTATCATCTTTGGTTGAATTTTTTGTTTGTGACGTATTCCTTTAGCGAGTTAACGAACTTCTAATAGTTTTCAACATAACCTCTGTATGGAGGGTAGTCGTGGTTATTATCCGATATCTGGAAATGGGGGAATTTCCAGACTGTATGACGAAACGATAGAGAAATGCTTTCAGCATGTTTGTTTAATATAGCTTTAGTACTTTGTGAGATTTGTGCATGAAACCTATTAAGGGGCGGGGCCACGTCTACTTCTCAAACCTTTGTTAACCACAGTTGACGTACTGGCTCTCTGCTACCGATTTATGTAATTCTTGAAAGGTTTCTGGGCTGGGCTGTGAACATACGGTATCATCTGACGCCCAAGTAATGTCTATCATAATAACTTTATTAAATGAATAACTAATAAATTAATATCAGGTTTCAAAAAACAATCTCATAAATACTATAAATACAATAAATTAAAATTTTTATAGTTTCCATATCTTTCTTCCCGTGTTTCGACATATCTTTAAGTATCTTATTGTCTTTCCGTTATGCTAAGACACAACAAATTATGTTCATCGCTCCTCTACTTGCCAGTACCACCACGCACTAGTTACTTTTGAAATATTTATTTAAGCATTAACACCGTAGGTAACAAGGCATTGATATTTTAATAACTCTCATAAAAGTCTGCACCATAATTAGCACATTCTTATAGAAGCTTAACAAGCATACCAAAATCCTTGTTTTTCCTCTTAATTGGCACTATTAACGTCTAGGCGATTTTGTCCGAATACTTAATAGAACGTCATTAAAATAAGGCAAGTGTAGCCAAGTCTGTGGAGACCTCAATATTTTTCTACAATCATCTGCTGATGCTACGTTACAGTGGAGGGTATGTATAACTTTGCAGTTCTTCTATCATTCTGAATTTCCAGAAATCTCACTTCCATCTGTGGTGATGTGTGTGCACACATATATAATATATATTTAAGCAATTGTAGGCATATTTTTCATAGAGGCGCATTTATATTTTTTTTTTAGTGATGAATCCATATTGCTTCAGAAGATTGATTTAAAATTCATTAAGCATTTTAATAATATGTCGATGGTGTAGAGGCGAAAAAAGTACAGCGAAATTTCGCATAATAATTTTGCATAAATATTTATTTTTTCTCATCTCTTTATTTATTATCTCACCAGCGCCTTTCAGTCCCACTGCTTGCCTCTCTCTAAGCCTCTTTCGCTCGCTAAGTAGTACGAGTACAATTCGTTTCATGCGTTCTCTGTAAACTCATTTCATAATCCCATTATATTCACCGGTGCGTTTCGAAATCCATTCAAAAACAATTTGGTTTCTCATTCCTGACACTTTTTCCGCGCTGCGTAACGAATTCATTGGCAGTCTTGGTTTTTGTATTTAGACATTTTGAAATCAATCAAATTGTAGTTGACAAATTGACAAAAAGTCAACAAAGAACAACTCCCTCTGTAGACGTTCGGTCGGGCTTGCTGTCACATCTGACTGAGCATTAAGATTTCACAGTAATGTTTAGCAGATTTTCAGCATTAAGCGCACTCATTATTACCACGTGCCGCTTACAAGTTTATTTCTCTATTCTTTTATTTGTAAAAATTTGCGCAATGTCAACTTGGGGTTTTATTTTGGAGAGCACGTGAACGATTGGCGTCTGTTCCATTTAGTGTAGTCTGATGAGCGATATGCTTGCATACAGGGTGCACCATCTTTTATGTCGGTATGAAAACCCTCAAATTTATTTCACTTTGACATCAAAGTAAAATAGGTCTAGATAAATGAAAATCATTAGACGAATGTTGTAGTAAGACCTGACCAACTCTTTCTGAGGGTATTTTATAGTGCTACACATGAAGATGTGACCCGAATCTGTTGTCAAAAATAAATCCTCTAGATATACAAAGGTAGTCCACTAAGAATTTAAAGTCACCACTAGATGGCGCCACTAACACAAGAAAAGTTCACCACTATATAGAAGCTTCTCTAAGAAGCCTACAGCCAAAATTTCAGTCAAACCGGACTCGTAGTTTTCTTTCGTCTGAGCGTCGAAAATATCATGATTGCGGATTTTAGAAAAGTGAGAATAGACCAATATCGGTTAGTCATTCGAGTCTTACTTTTAGAAAAGGTATCGTTGACACAATCTAATTGCATTTGGATGCTGTATAAAGTGACTCTTCTGCTTTGATTGCGACTGTCAAATACTGGTTTAACCAGTTTCAAGGAGAACGCAAGTCGGTTTTTGATGAGCTAAAACCGAGGTGCCCGAAAACGGCAAACAAGGAGAATAACGTAACAAACTACCGACTGCCCGAAATAGCTAAAAGATTAGACATCACAGAAGATCACATGGGTTACATCATGTATGAAATATTGGTCATGACAAAGCTAACAGCGTTATGGGCGTGGCGTTTTCTCACTCCAGACAACAAGTGCAAACGTGAGACCACTTAATAGCGGCATTTGATGCTGTTTAAACGTAATACAAAAGAGTTTGTGCGCCGTTTCGTAGCCATTGTGAATGGATCCACTGGTACTCACCATAGACCAAGGAACAGCCGAAACAGTGGACTTCATCTGACGAACCTGCTCCGAAGAAGGCAAAGACTCTCACAAGTGACTCTCAAAGAGTCACAAAACGTGATCTTCATCGACTATTCTCAATATTGAGCGATTCTGATTGATTTGAGCGATGAGTGATTCTCAAATATTGAGCGACCAGTAGATTTATATAATCGGGTGTTGCGAATAGTCCATTTTGAGCAGATTGAAGTGAAGAAAAGAACGCGAAGACATTCGTCGAATAATCTAGGTGTACTATCCATGACTTACGTGCTGCCACCTAAGATCAGTCACCTGCTAGAAATTACAATTTCAACCACCCATTTCAACAGATAGTGACGGTACCAGAGGTGTATCAGTACAAAAAAGCCCTTAATTAAATTTCGAAAAGTAGACAAACTTTTTTCTGATAATACATATTCATACTCATCGTAGACCTTTCTGATTTCCATTACATAGCAAACTACACTCCACGGTGGTGGGAGGAAATTAGCCCGTTATAAGTCAACAGACTTAAAAGCAACTTTTCTTGGTTGGGCACAGCAACAGGTTGCTGGCAAATCCATGCATAAAGCCACAAGTCGCCTGGCAAAAGGATTGAGCTAACGACTTATGAGCTACAACAACACTATGCCATCAACGTTAACATTTATATGCAAGTCACTCTTCGCGCAAATTACAAAGTATCTAAAACTAGTTAGTGCTTAGTAAAACTTCCGAGCTCCATTGGCAACAAGCCAAGTGATGCGTGTTGGGGAAATTGGCAAGCGGAAGCTGTCATCAAACCAAGCCTTAGCTTAGCTGAAGGAGCTTAAAGAAAGTTGCGAAAATCCTATAGAATTCATTTTATTATTAATGTGCATAGCTTGAGCTAATTAAATGAAGTGCAAATGGGTTAAGCAAATAGTGTTATACCGACTATCGGCGATTTGTATACATACATACACATATGTATGCGTAACAGCACTTCATAGTAAATAAAACAAAATTTCCAGCCGAATTTTATTGGGTAATTAGCTGCGTTTAACTGCCAAAAACGTGCCCAATTTAACCCTAGTGTAATACAAGATATTGCTACCATAATGTTTAAGTGCCTATATAAGCAGTCATATTCTATACTTTAGCACGTTAATTAACTTTTTGTATACTTTTGTAAAGCCTAGACTACAGCAGAGATTTATACGACTGGCACGCGCTCGACCGTTAATTGCATTTTCATGGTCACTTAGGTTATGACCAAATTCAAGGAGTTTGACTATTTATGCCATTCTGCCAGCTGTTGTTAAACCATGTGGCGTCATTTTTACAACATTCGCTTCTTACTACTTCGTAGCTGCCGAACATCTACATATTCGTAATTATTTACGCTTATTGCTCTAGAGAAACGCTTCTTAAAATTTCCAAAAATTTCCATAAAGCTGTCGAAGTTACTCATACGCCATGTACGACGCTTGAACAAAATTTGAAATTAATTTTCTTTAGTGTTCTTGCTTTAATGTCTTTATGCTTTATACGATGTTTGCAAGTCACAGTGCCGTAGAACCTCATCAAATTTTATTTCAGGACCACATACAACAACAACAACAACAAAAACATATTTACTTACTTTATGTTCGTGTACATAAAAAAGTTGCCGCAACATATTCAGCGCAAAAGTCAATGCAACATGCCACTTGTTGCGAATTCAGTGGGCCAAATGATAACATTTTAAACAAGTAAAGAAGGGCTGAGTTCGGGTATAACAAAAAATTTTATATTCTTGCAATATGCAAGGATCAGAGGCGGGGAAATGTTCTCAGGTGCTGGCACAACTTTATATCAAAAAATGTTGCAGAAGAATTCTACATTCATTATTCGCCCAAATTGTTAATGGATTGTAATCATATTTGGTATCTTATTAACTTATATTACATGCCATAGACTGATGTACTTTCATTCTTATATTTTGCTTCGTGTCAGAGATATTTATATTAAAATCTATTAATTAACTCAAATAAGATATATGTTATGTAAACTCAACTCAAAGTGATCTAATTGAATATATTAGATTCATGAGGAAAAAGTCAAACAGAGAAAAGGAAATTATTGTATTAGGAATGAGGGGCTTAGACCATGGTCTAGACCGATTTCTTTCATATTTACCGCGAAATCACATTGTGTTTAAAAAAACATGTCCACTTAATTTCATTAAAATATCACACATATTGACCAACACAAACGGTATAAAATCAGATGGAAAGTCGGAAATTCTCATATTAGGCATTTTTGGGATAGAGGAAGATCTGCACTGATCATATTAGCCCTTTTCACTCTTCAAGTATATTAGCTCACATATTTTCACCCAATTTTATGAAGGTAACTCACACAGTGACCGACATATTCGGCACAAAGTGTGCTAGAATAGCGAAAATCATTATATGCAGCATATGAGAGGTGGGATAATTCGTAAACCGATTTCACACATTTTCGGCAGTAAACCATAGGATATCCGATATTACTAAATTCAGCTCACTAAATTTTGCTAAAATATCTTACACATTGACCGAAATATATGGTATAAAACCCAGAGGTTGATTGTATTTGTATGTATTTATTGTGAATGTATTTACCCGATTTTCCCCATTTTTGACACCAGATCGCATTATTATCATGGAAAGATAATCCTCCAATTTCATTATGATATCTTACAGATATCCCAATATTTTCTACAAAAAGTCAGATAGAGGCACTGGGGTCCTAATATTGGGTATCTTGTGGCTTGAAATGTTATAATCCGATTTCTTGTATTTTTACGCATGAGATGGCATACGTTGAAAGCACTATTTTTACAAAGTTTGATTTTCATATCTTAACTGCTGCTCGATTTATCCACTTTAAAGTGAAAGGATCACATGAAATTTAAAATTGTGTTATATGAGAAGTGGGTAGAAGTAGTAGTGTTTTATCCGATTTCTCTCATTTTCTTAGCATATGAGGGGATGCTAAAACTTAGTTGGAGCAAGTTTGATGGATATAGCTTGAAGGTTTTCCGAGATATATATATTAAACCTATTGGGGTGCGAGACCATATCCACTTTTACAAAATTTTTTCCCACATATGTCCCAACCTACTAGGATCCTCTATACCAAATTTCGCGTTTATGTCTTAATTTCCTGCTTCCTTTCCGTGGCGTGGCAGATGTCCAAATATGCCCATCTGCAATATCAACCGTCTTATTTCGACAAAGAACACATGTACCAACTTTCATCAAAATTTCTTAATTTTTACCCAAGTTATTGCTTGCACGGACGGACGGACGGACAGACAGACACCCACTCGGATTTCAACTCGTCTTTTCATCCTGATCATTTATATATATATATGTCTATGTCTAGCTCGTTTAGTTCTAGGTGTTACAAACAGCCGTTAGGTGAACGAAATTAATATACTCTGTGGCAACATGTTGAGAGAGTATAAAATGTATCCAGGTATATAGTGTTCATATAGTATGCAGTGCCGGAAATCTTGTACCTTACATATACAGATGATCAGCGATTTTTGCCCTTAGAAGAGATACACTGGCACATTGCATCCAGTAAAGCGGTGGATTTGGTCAACATTGAAATAACTGATTGCTTATGTGAACAGATAATTACTCTTTAAGTCACTTGAGAACTCCAATTATAAATAAGAAGACCCAATAGAAAATTTTGTTCACCATTCTGCGATAACATCGAAAAAAAAACTGTTAAGAGTATAGCTTTCAGTGCTTTCATTAACACACACAAAATCTGCAAGAGCACACTTTCAATTTCTCAATATTTAAAGATTCTTTTAAAGAATATCTACAGCACATTCTTATATTAAATTTGATATATTATATATATATATTACACAGCTACGTTTGGAAGCAGTGATTTTTCATACCTGCCAATGCAGAACTTGATAACACAAATAACAGCTACGTAACTGTATTACAATTTCTACAAAAATACACATTTACTATGTGTACATTATATTCATCTCAAAGCCCGATATTACGCACATAAAAATGTCTAGGTTTACAATTCAGCTAGTTTTCCAGCTAATAAAATGGCACACGCTACCAATGTCTCTGCAGAACTATTGAAGTGTAAAATTTTATGACGATATCTGCTTACTAAACAACATACATATAAACAAACAAAATGTAAACAAAAATGTTTTGAACAACTGTATTGTATACACAATAGATAGCATATATATATAAACATGTATATGTATGTATAAGCATTTTGTTGAGCACAAAAGCATCAAATTATTTAAGTTGCTGTGTTCTAGTATAATAGTTTTACTGAATGGTTTGTAAAAAAATGTGAAATAGATATATTTCCTTTATGCAAAAATATAAATAATTTTTTCCGGATAAATGCTAAGCTAGATATTGTAATATTTTATTAAAAAAAAAAGTATTAACATATTTGTTACAAACACATATTTATATGTTTAATTTTATACATATGATAATATGCAGTAGATTGGTATAAAATTTATGAACAATTTCATATAAATTTGTAATTGGAACTGTCAACGTAACAATCTGCAATGAAGTGTGACATGGCGTATGAGCAACTTTTTAGTCTGCTTGGGTATAGTGATGACAGCGACTAGATGTGACATTTTCCATTAAAATTTTGATTGAAGGGGATTAAAATGCATTAATAAACAATGAAATTGTTATTGCACGATGGACGAGTGACAATCTAAACTTTTTTCCTTGGGCTTGAACCCGGTTTTTTACAAACTTTTCTAATGTTAAAAGCTTTCACATTCTTGGAATGCGCATTGTATGCTTTATGTAGGCGAGTATAAGAAAAAACAAAGGAGGATAAAAAAAAAATTGCTGCTCAGTGTTATCGAACATTAGTTAAACGCGGTATTGCTCAATCAAAATTAAGGTCAAAAGATTTTCTTGGGTTGTTTATGTAAATTTTAAAAATATATTTAAAAACGTGGGGGGAAAAAAATTCAAATTTCACAATTGGAGAATGTAGAATTAAAAAAGAGCAGGAAATCGAATCAAGCTCCAATAAGCCGCACGCATTCTTTGTGAGTTCATCTCGCCCATAAAATTCCCAGCATGACACGTAAAATACCGTTAGTCTTCACTTTCAACTGACACATGTAATATGTTTGGCGAATGTAGCCTAATACATGTAAATATATGTGTATATATGCGAACATACAAAAGGGTCATTGATAATAATGGATAAAACTGTAAAATAATATATATATATGTATATATATCTACATATATATATATATATTACAGCTGCATGAATGCCTTCCAAACTTAAACGACTTTGCCCATGACAAACACGTCGGTGCATAAAATAAGCGAACATAAATGGCAGATTCCAATTTTAAAGGAATCAAATGCGATCTTCAAATGGACTCGAGCATCTGTAGATAAGAAAGAGCACGGCACAGTATCAGTGGACGGTGTGCGCTGCGTTATAAAGTGAATGCGTATTGCGTAATTGTGGTTAGGATAACATCTGTGTGGGTGTGGCTATTTATTACAACATATATACTGGTGCGACTGCGGTTTTTGAACGATTGAGCGCTGCACGAAAATATTCATTTCTGTGGGTGAATACGCAAATTATGGCAAATGTTTAGAACGGCAGACAATTCAATGATTATATGCGGTTTGTATGGGCGGCAGTTGAATATTCAACAATTCTATATAAGGCCTTATACAGGGTGTCAATTTTTTTCAAACTTTGAAGTTTAGTAATTAAGTGTATTGAGTTGGTTAGACATATTTTGAAAATCTCCATTAAAGTACAATTCTGACCTTGAGTTGATTGACAGCGAATCACATCGAACCACTTGACTACCTTTCGAAGTGTCATTTGAAAAGCATGTATAACAGAATGTAAAAATTTTCTGGACGTTTGATGTCAAAAAGAAGTGAGATTGACTGACCACCCAGATGTTCGGGTTTGGCCAGATCTACTGAGCACTCTTGTATGGTAATTTGAAAAATGAAATGTGCGCCAGTAAACGCAGACAATCATGGAGCCGAAACTATTGCTCATCCTTCGAGAAGCTCGAAAAGATAATGAAAAAAATGCGAGAAATAGAGCTCATGATATGAGAGCACTTGATTGATGTTGTAATAGAAATTATAAAAACTAGCAATAGAATTGCTAAGCTGCAAGCTAAGCAGAAATCTCTCAAATATGAAAGCCAGTCTTTTTTAAACTTATTTGATATTTACATATCGGCATACTTACCCTGTATATGTAAATATTTGCATGTTTATTCAAATGATAATGTTAAAATTCTCTTCTTTATTTTTATTGAGTGCAACATAATTAAAAATGAGGACATTAAAATGTTATGATTACATTAAACTTACTATAATATTTTATTAGAAACCTTTACAGATTTGCAGATTTTACGGGGCTTTAGATTCCCCACAAAAAATTTCCATACACACTCTAAAGTATGTGCGTGTGCGTTTTATGCGTCTGCGGTTAAGTTCACTCACATTATTTCAGATTTTACAGTTAAAATTTTGCATGCGTAATTCCAACAGCCTGGCAACCCTAATACACTACATTAAACATTGTTGCTGTGTTTGTGCATGCGCACGTCTATTGCCGTGACGTCAGCTAGCAAGGCGTTAACGGCAACTGCTCTACTGGCGGAATGTTGAAAATGCTGTGAAGTCACAACAGCATTCTTGAGTTGGCGTTACTGGCAGATGTTACAATTGCAGGTGCTGGCATATCAATGGCTTGAATTTGAATTTCAAGGCTGCCAGGACTTCCAAAGCCAAGATAGGCGAGCCGAATTAAAATACACGAGTGCCACAGTCCAATATTAAAGATGTATACATTCATGCTCGAAAATGAACATTTGGCTCAACGAAATATAGAAATTTCAAAATTTCAAATAGCAGAAATCTTCGTGCTCTATTTTGCGCCCTATTCGTCATAGATCTTTATAAATAAAAACTATAATTTTTAATCTTCTCTAAAAACTAGAATTTAGAGACTAGAATTTTCGAGGATTCATATTTTCATTCAGTCATTCATTTTCTTTTTCGAGGATAGACGGATAGATCTCATAAAGAAGAGTATACCAATACCCAGCCTCTCTGAATCTGAATCTGAATCTGAAGTGTCAACCTCTATTTTCTAGCGCTGACTCCTGTTATCACTGAAGAGACTCTGGCGACCGAGCATTCAGCGGTATAACTGATTAAGATTTTTCTGCTGATGGAAATATTAGGAGATCTTAGAAAGACGAAACAAGTTCGATGGCTTCAGAACGTATAAAACGCAGAAGTAGCAGCATATAATTTAGGATTTGATTTTTAGGATTGATTTCATTTAATTTAGGCAATAAAATAAAATTTGCTTGGGAAAATAAGTACACCCAATTTTATTAAGATAACTCATTTCAACATCATTTAACCGATATATTCAGCAAAGTCCACTAAAGCAACGAAAATCAGTATATGTAGTATATGGGGAATGGGTAAATTCGAGAACCGATTCCTCCATTTTCGGCACCAAACTATGGTATATCCAAGAATAGGCGTTCACTAAATTTTCCTAAAATGATTCGCATATAAACCGATATATACGTTGTAAAGAATGTATGAAAACTCGACTTTTCCATTTTTGTTATCGCGACATATTATTATCAGAAAATATGTTATATACTATATAGTCGGTGTCTGGGTTCTTGAGAAGTTATAATGCGATTTCAAAAATTTTCAGGTAGGATTGTACTCTGTGCAACATGTTATAAGAAAATAAAAAAAATTAGGTCTGAATGTTAACTTCAACTAAATACCTCTTCCTAAACCTCTACCTAAAATCTTCAACAAATACCTTAATTATATTGGTTCGTTTAATTGCTACATTGCTAAATATCCTCTGATAGTTTAACTTAACCTAACCTTGATATTAATTGCTCTTTCATGGCATATTTTTATTACTTCATTCACACTGTTGTAAATTATTGAGCATTTTTTAAAGAATTGCGATTCGCCAAAAGTAATTGACCGTTAAAAACCACTTAACTAAGTACATATGCCCTTACAGGCATACATATGTGCAAATTCACTTATGCGGCACGAATTCAGAATAGATGTGTGGTAATTGTGGCGTGCTATTTAATGAACTGCTGAACTTTTCATCGAAACCAATCGAAGCTGTTCACACCCAACATCGATGGTCAATGCCGATGTGGATGGTGGTGAAATGTTTTGCAGCGCTGATGGCCGTCAGCACCACAACACACACATACATCTGCACTTATTTAGTATGCACTTGCATACTTGCAGGCGTTGGATGCCGGTCATTATGAGCCTGTAGTGCTGTGATATTTGCCATGTGCATCTGTGCAACGTATCTTGTTTTTGAATTTTCCTACTTCATGGACATGTGTGTATTTGTTGTTCGTTTTGCGTCCGACTTACAAAACAAGTTTAATTGCCACAGGGCTACTCGTGGCTCTCCCATTACTCGCCTGAGTGTGGACGTCGCGAACGCTAACAAGTACTCGCAATTAAGAAACGATTGTTTTCTTCAGAGTTATATAACGCATGCATACTTTCAGGCACGCGAGGAATTTAATTACCCAGTTAATTTGCGTGATATCCGCCAAGGTTAAATATTAACTAAAATATGGCTTGCTTAAATTGATATGAGGCGGCATAAAAATGTAGCAAATATTGCGAATATGTGATGAGATAGTGATTCATTTCCTTAGGCGAAAAAGTTATACTGAGCGCCTACTGCGCGGCAATTATTTCGAAAGTTGGGTTAGTAAAACTGGACGCACTTGAAGTTGCCGCAAAGGGGTTTGAATGCACATGTGTATTCAATTAGTATACCAAACTATTTCTAAAGTATACTAGATATACAACTAAATAAATATAAATATATTTAATATAATAAATATAAATATAAATACTAGATATAGTTTAGAAATAGTTTAGTATACTAGATATATAACTAAAGCATACTAAACTTATTCCAAAAACTTTCGTAGAAGGGACAAAACCATGTTAAATTTACGAAGATATGCGTATTTTTATCAAAAAGTTCATAGTTAACTCATTGCCTACCTTATTTGGAGATATAATTAAATGAGAATATGACAAGCGAAGAAAATAAAATAAAATTAGAAGCTCGATAACTTTCTTTTCGCAAATTCGTACCACCGAACTCGATTGCTTGGCAAAAGTTGACCGAAAAGTTTACTGTCCACGCAGAAATAAAAGTTGGCGCTGAAAGGTTGCACTTAACGGATTGCTGTTAAAAATTGTGACTTGAATTGAGAAGAAGAGTGTTGGTGTGGTTCTGGGTTCGTGCGTGTTGTTTGCCAAAGAAGTTTAAGGGAAAGTTATTTACACAAAGCGATTAAGAGTTTATTAAACAGAGTGAAACTTATTAAAGCTCACATAGACAAATTCAATGGGTTATAAGTAGTACTCTGGAAAAAGAATATGTATTGGATATATGATATATATGTATCGGGTTATGCTTGCAATCCCTAACAAGTATTTGGACAATACATATCAACCTTAAAGTAATTATAGACTGTCAGTTTTCTTCTTCTTAATTTAGTGCATTTTGCTGAAGACTCCTAATCTAACCTCGTGAGTATGGTTTTAAACTTCTTTTATGCGCCATAGGCTTTTAGCCCACCGTTTTTCAGACTACCATTCAAACATTTTCGACATATGTACCAATAACTTCCAACTAAGGATTAAGAAAGGTTTTCAAAGCCATCTCTCAGAACGACCAAGCGGCCTTTAGTGAACTTTAGTTTCTAAGCTTTTTCAAATCTCTTTGACATTCAACTCTTCTCTCTTTAGAGGTAACAAATTAATTTTATGCTGGAAAACATGAGCTTGAGGTATCATAGAAAACGAGGCCACAAATGAATTAGGCAACTCACTCAAAGTTGAAGAAGCAATACCTGAATATGTTGGTCACCTTGGACACGAATATATAAGGGCATTAAAGCATTTTCAAAGAGGTTCCCATCAGATTTTCTTGACGACCCTCATAGAGTACGATCTCAATCGGCATTGTGGACTTCAGAGACGGTTTATTTACTTATTTTCTTTTTTTTTTTACTTCGAACATACAGAGCACACTCTGTGTACCTGTCTAACAATACCAACATAAAAGATCCATTCTTTAGATTAGAATCGTTTTCTCAGCGCGTAAGAGATATTTTATCTCTGTGCAACAGTACTTAATACGGAAGCACATGACATAACATTTTGGAAAGTTTTTGATGAAAGTAAAGCTTAATCATCTCAAGTAAAACGAGCTCGTTTATTTGTTGATTACTTTCAGTATTCAAGGTTTTTGATTTTATTTTCAACACGAATTTCCAATGAATTCACACTATAGACATTAAACACATTCACATTAAACAAGATACACCCATATAGTGTTATAGAATATGGGTTTGATTGGAAATAAGCTGTACTCATATAGAGTGAGTCAAATTGGGTAAGCAAAATTGGGAAATCAAAAATACTCTTTTAAGGGATTCACTTTCTTTTTAAGGGATGTTTACACTTCAAAAAAAAAATTTTATAATTAAATATTTCGTTATCTAAAATATCGATATTCCTCATTCTTAATAACTTATAATTGCGGTTTCTCAACAATAGCGTGACACCATATGAGCCACCTTGTATCTGAAATTGAGTTTACCAACAAATATAAAAATATATACATATAAATATGTATACTAGCATATCGGAGTAAATATGTAGTTAATATCCAAAATGCAGACACCAGTTCGCCAACCAATTTCGGTTAAATTTGTGATTGGCCAATTAGCTGCTTTCATACTTAAATGCTTATATACTTATTGTTGCTGGTGTGATTACCACTGCGGGTGGTTATGGAAATCGGTTGGCGGTATGCAAGACACGTGAGTGAAGGTTATATTTCCATACATTGAAACCATTTGATTTGGTTTGGTTTTGCTATACTTTTATTGGCACATCATTGCTCAGATAATGAGTTATAGACAGTATAATTTGATCAATTTAATCATATGGCGAGTTTGCAAAGGTCGATAACTTACATTAGGCAAGAAATTTTTTTTAGTTGCGTGCATTAATATTACATTTATTTCTTCATTAAGCAGTCAACATAGGCACTTAGTAAACGTGCAATGCAAAAATATGTTTTAAACTAACTCAAACCAATTATTCTTATGAGCAGCTTTTTTATATAATCGGTGATTTGACATGGACACTAAAGTCCAAGAGTTGTTACCCTACATACTTCTTAACTCTTTCTAAAACTCTAAACTCATTCACCATCGTCCTTAAGTGGTTAGGGCAGTCTAGAGCCCTAAAAAAGGCCTAGCTTTGACAATTTCTTCTGGGGGTAAGAAAAATGGGTCGAATTTCTTTCTTTCAGTCCTTATTAAACATGTATTTGGGTACATAAAAAAGTTTTTCCATTGATATTTTGATGCAAATTTGCGGCTACTGCGCTAATCTTCCGAATCATTTTTTTTACGTAGAGCTCTACGGGCATCGTTGATTCTAAAAACTTGTACCGTTAAATTTCTCCCTTAAGAAAATACAATATGCTGAAAGCCAAAACGCATAGATCTTCCCATATGGACCATATGATAAATATAATTGATAATGCATACTTCTTTCATTAATATTTATATTAGAAAGCCAATCAATTTACAAACACCACAAACGAATTGGTTATTATGCAAATCCGTTCTACAATTTCATTCTTTAAAGTTTCCGTGATGTATTCCACACTCTCGAGCAGTCCAATGTAAACATATGTATATTAGTATAAGTGCATGTATAAGTTGGTATAGTATAGTATATATATATGTATGGTAATGTTGAAAAGTAATTGCCTTGCGCCACCTTGCCACGCACATCACGTCTGATAACACAAATTGACACGCACACACCCATTCCCACTCTGGCCACCTAACAATTTCGCTTGGGCCCACAAGGGCATGTGACCTTTAAAATGCAAAAGCATTTCATATTTATTAGAAACGTTTTTTAAGACATACATACGTACGTATATATACATTATAAGTATAAATATTACATTTTTATGTGTATATACACATATTTACATACATGCATATTACATAATACATAATACATACATAAATACATACATACCCATATGTATTTGTAAGTATATGTATGTAAGTATATATAATTTGCAAGATTTTATTAGCATACAAGGTAGCTCATTTATTATTAGTACGGGTGCCCTAAATTTCAAATTGTGCAGTATATATAAATATATGTTGAAAATTATTTTTTCATGCTAACTGTTAATAAAACATATATTTTATTAAAAAAAGAAAATATATTTTTATTTTTAAAGAAAATTTTCAATTCCAATCAAAAAATAACGCCCCTAATCAATGAGTTTCTTTACGCATATATGTATGCATATACGCATTAATAATCTACTGGCACATTGCGAACTCAATCATATTTGTTCAATTGTATCACATTTGAATTGAAATTTGAAATATTCGAACTATGTGCGCAGCATAAAATTATCGCGACTGCGAAACCCCACACTTAATATAATACAACACACAAAGCCGTAGCAGCAACAATCGTAAACAGTAAACTTGTTTTGATAGCGTTGATGTAATTAATACTTAATTGCATTCATTCAATTCCAATTCGATTTCGATTTCATTAGATCTGGTCACACAAAGTGCATTGAACCGAGTTCACCGAGTGTTAGTGTTGATATTAAGTAGGAAATACAATAATAATTAGATTTGTGAACATTATAAAAATTAGAATTATGAACAATTGCGTTTCAACATTCCTCATGAATTGTGTTTAATTGCTAAATTTACTAAAACATTTTTAATTTTCGAATAATCACAAATGTTAGTGGACACACTATGGCGTATGAGTAATTGAGCTTTGTTCGATCTTGTGGCGCAAATTGAATATGGGCGCAGTTGTTGGCTGCGTGCTCTGAATATTTTTACAATATACTAAACGGAAATTGTTTTAATTATTAACTAATTTTATAAAATAGCTCACATAGTGGAAACTTCTAGTGAGCGAAAAATTTGTTATATTTGCTGAGCTTCTAGAAACTCACTGAATGGAGACTCTGATTCACTATTTAAAAGCTTATTTCATCGGCTGTTACTTTTTATAAATTATAGATATATATGTATGTATAATTTATATATTTTGTCAGATCCATCTGTCTTTAATTTATACAAAACAAACTTCTCAAATGTTTAGCCGACAAACGCAGTTGCTTAAATTTTAACAAAAAGTGCTTCTTAGGTATGAATAAGAGATCCCTGACCATTTTAAAACAAATTGGAAATTTAAATCACTTAAAACATTTTATGTTTTGTTCTATCATTTTATTTCGAAGTCGTATAAACTGAATCCGGTAAGCAAATACTCTTTTCATTAGTAATACTTAATTTCTGGTATTACTCGTATCTGTATCTCGGTGAATTCAAAGTATCTAATCTCGTAAACTATGTTTTCTCCTAAAACAGTCTTTCAACATTTCTTTTTTGCTCATCATATGTACACCTAGACTCTAATAAATTGTGGGTTTAATTTGAAGTAAAACTTAAAATTTTCCCTGTTGTAATCAACTGGCCTGGAAATGCTCCAAATATCAAGTGTATTTGTTCTTTTCTTAGAAACACATAAAAATGCTCAAGCAAACGTTTTAGAAGCTATTCTTTGCAAATATAAGAAACCCATTATTATTTTTGCACATCATACAAGTTTTTGTTTCAGATTCCCAGTCCCAATGCAAAGCCCTGAATATGTCAATATGAAATGAGTTAAAAATTATACGTACTGAAGTTCACTGTGGCAAACACTTCGACACTATAACGGATTGGAAAGAGAAACATTTGGTTTCACTTTTCCACCAATTGAATAGTATACTTTACGTCAAAAACAAAATTTCGATTTTCTGAAAATTCTATAGGGGTCACCCTTAATTCAGTCGTTAGGTACGGTTTAAATCGGAGATCTTCTGCAAGGATAAGCCGGTTTTCATTTTATATATGGTATCATTTTCTGTCATCTTCAGATCATTTTGGATTTGCTCTTTCGATTTTCTTAAGCTTAAAGGATGGCGAATCGAGCAAACAACTGGCATAAATGAAATAGACTAGCATACTCAGTTTTAGATAAAATGTAGAGAGATTATAATATTTTAATGAAGTAACCAAATATTGTACTGCTTTGAATTCAGCTGTATAAGTTTGTAGCTGCTTGTAATTTTTCTTTTGACAAAAGAGCAGCGCTCAAGCTTAGTGAATGGGGAACTGGCGAATCGAAGACAACTTGAAAAGTCAGCTCATAGGTCGCTTCACATACTTATATTTCTTTCAATATGAAAAAAATGTGGGTTCTATTTGAATTTTATGAACATTTTAATATTTCCCAAGCTTTTCAATCTCGAGTAACTTTGCCTTGCTTCCTAGGAATTAATAAAATTAATTATTTTTAAATTTCCTTTAAACTTTTCCCTCATTTATTAGTAAAAGTTGCAGCACTTAATTCTTAGTGAATGCTGTTTGTTACGACAGCTCGCAGAGTTGAATGAAAAACTTAAAAATAAAAATTTTAAAAGCACACAAGCAATTGTGGCACGGCAGTGTTGCAAGAAAGTTTGTAAGTAACAAATGCTGAGGTTATGATTTTTATACCATATATATATAGTTTTGGAAAAAACTTAAAAAAATTAGCGTGTCAGAATTCAGGCATAAAGTTCGACTAAGCACATATGTACATATTTTTATAATACAATTTCTAGTTTGAGTGGATTTATAAGCATTACTAGTAGCACCACAGTACATACAGCGCTGATAAATGATGTTTGCCAACACTGACACGCCCACTAGCCATCAATGGCAGAAAATTGAGTGACTGTACAAGAGTTAGTTGGCCGAAAGCCAATTTGTCGACTGCATAGCAACATCCAAATGCAGAGCTCGTTTCATTTGCTTCTAATGTATCTATGTATAATATTCCTTCTCTCAAATCAAGCTTTTTTACTACTTCTTCACTTGCATTCACGCATGAACAGCAGGACGCAGCGACTAGCAGGCATGTAGTTAGCAGGCTTCTTAAAACATACATACATACATATATATAAAAGTTTGAGTATATAGTGCGTCACAAGTTGTCAGTGAGAGCACGCGATCTCATTCAAGCAGTGAAAGGAGACAAATTGCAGGCACGTGCCCAAAAAAGCAAAGCAGCGACGCTAACATTAATTCCCAATGTAGTTTATACATATATAATCAAGAAAATGACCTTTAACGGTCAATTGAATCCAGACAAAATATGTGTTTCGTTAGTCGAAAGTGAATTCCTTTGACAAATGATTGCTAAAGCAAAGTTTGAATTGACTCAAATGAAATTTAAGCGAATGTTAGATAAAATTTGTTATTTATTGAGGCACCAGAGTGTTTTTCTGAAACTAGCAAATCTACCAACAGCAAGTTAGTAATCATCTGATAAAGTCTGCAAATTATTGAGTGTAAAGCATCAATTCTCAGCTCAATATATACTTCATAGATTGGAAAAATTCATTTATTTTATAACTGGTATTGAGTACGTCCAAAAAAATTAGGTCTATATAACTGCTATGGTGACTTGTTCTCAATAAAGGGCTACCATATTCTTAGGATTCCCACAAAACTATTTATAGAATGAATGAATGAAAACCTATATAATTGAAATTACTTCTCCTTTTCGCTTAGTAGTAAACTACATTTAAGACCAAAGAACTATTTTTAATAACATTTCTTCGATTTAAGTTGGTCCGCCCAAAAAATTATGTTAAAAATATCTACCTAACCGATTTGAAGAAAAACTTCTGCCTACATCTCTTGGCAAACAGATCGGAATAAAAATTCGGATAAGGCTAAACCTTATTTTGGTTTTACGTCACTGTAAAAGATGAGCAATGACATAGACGTACATTTGTAAAAATTTTCAGGCCTTCAATTTTTCAGGAGATGAAAAAGGACTGTGTTCTATTGTATAAGTCAAATAGACTAAATTCAATTAGAAATTGTTTGCTTTTTGCATCTAAATTTTTTGACAAAGCAACCAAGAAACTAGCGAATCAGACGTATTACGGATATGTCAACGGAAAATTCTGATTTAAACTCAATTCATTTTTGAAGTGTATTCCTTTTTAGAGGTTTCTTAATTGAATCAACTAGGAAATTTTGTATTTTAACCAAAATAGCTAGAAATTGCTAATTGACTCAGCGGCGACTCAATAAACTCAAAAAAATATATATTTTCTAAACTCCCCATTAGGTGTGGTTCCATTAACAGGAATAATATTTATAATAAATTTCGTTTCTATACCTTTATTAATGCTTAAGTTATCTCCATAAAAAAATATCAAAAGTAGCTAATGGCACTCAAATTGGCTCCCTATGGGAAGTAGGGTCGGTTATTATTTGGAATTCCAAACAAAAGTGAGATGTTCATACACATTGTCTAATTTTTTAACCGATGCGCATGTAAGGCACTAATATTATATATAGGTTTTACAAACAACCGTTAGAAGAATAAATAATATAATCTAACATCGATTGGTTTGCCCCGTCCACTATCTCCTATATTTACTCATTTATGGCAGACTGTAATGCTACTGGTTAATTCACCTTAAGGAGCGCACAATAAACCGGTCAACAATGAAATGCAATTGTAGCGCTTAATAATTGACTCCCGTTGGCAATACTTAAAATAAATTGCAAGCTACTGTATTTTTATTACAAGCATGTGTTAGGCATGCCTTCCAGCACATGTGGACTAATACCCCAGAGTGTATTATGCAGAATATATTTTATTTTTCTGTAAAACCATTTCCAGACATTATATCTGCGCGCATAACCGACGTAGAAATATGTGTCTGTTTGAGATTTCTGAGAATTTAATTCTAATATTAATTTACTGCGCAAATGCAATATAAATCACAAGTAAGAACTGGCGATTCACTACAGCAAGTAACGATACTTTTCCTCGAGCTTTCTAGGAAGTGCGACTTTGATAAGAAAAAAAATTAAATATTTTTAAGTTGTCGCAGGTTTATTCTCAAGAAACTGCCAAACGTGAACACTTAAAGAAAGCAAGTGTTTGAAAGCTATTGGAGGAAAATTCCTGAATGTGGAGCCTAAAATGGTAAAAGCATTTTATTGAGTTTATTTAATATTTCTCTAGATGAAATCATATCTAAAATATTACTTGGCTTACCATTTATATCCATTTGTTTACATTAATTAATTGAATAAACCAATTCAACAGTTCATAATGCATACAGCTTAATTTACATAAAAGTTATTATGACAAAGACGACTTTCTCATTGAAATTCTAAAACTTTCCTGCCACCAACAAGCATTTAACATATAGGGCTTAATTTATGACAGCAAGCAATTGATTTATTCATTTTTGGGGCGTGATTGCTCGCACTCTTTGCTCTTTTATATACACATAGAACGCGATTAATTAGGCGGTTAAAGGTTGTCTTGGACACTAAAGGGTTAATAAAAAAATTAACAATTTTGAAGAAATACAAAGGAGGGATATCTTTCAGTAGGGTTTTTATTCTTTTTTGGTCAAGTAAACCATGGTAAGACTTTTTAGAACATGAAAATAGGAGGTGAAGTCTAGTGTAAATAATGGCTACATGATTTTATCACAAAAGCCGTAATTTTCTTTGAAGAACGCTAAAATTATAGATGCTCCAAACTGTGAAGAAAAGTTTTTAAGCCTCAGCCTCCTATTCCTATTCTAGAAATCTGATTCATGTCATTCAGAGCCATCTTACTTTTACAAAAAGTGTCACTACTCATACCACTTGCACTGCTAAGTATGCTCCTTTCATAAATATAAAGCCATGTCTGAATGATTAGGACAGCTAATAAGTAATGTTTGCTGGCGGCTTTAGAGTACCCAACTTATACTGCTTATAAAATGTATAGTCTTATATGTACTTTAGTAGTTTAAATACCGTAAGAAGCGCACATAAGTAAGTCAAACTAATATGGGTTTGTTCTCTAGAAGTCTCATAAGCATATCGTCACCGAAATCACTTAACCAATAGCCTGAAGTAAAATACCAGCCGATAACAACAAAACAAGAAATATCAAAGCTTTTATTGTTGTAAAGAAACTTTAAAATTTTCATGATACGTATTAGCTGCCTTCGATTGGCTAGAACTCGAAGAGTGGCGAAACGAATGAACAACTCGCATAACTCAAATATAGCTAAATGTAGATGGAATTACAAAGCGATTATTTAAGCATTCAATGAGATACTCGAATTGCGAATAGATACTCTTGTAGCGAATGCAAGTGTACAAATTTGCAATTGCATTTACATGCACATTTTTAACAAGAGAGCACACATTAACTAGATAAATGCGAATCAAAGATAGCTATTTATATTTTTTTTCTAGCTTTCTACAATCTTAATGAAAGTGACATTAGCAAATAGAGCCAGTGCGGTTATCATATGAATGATTTTATCTAAATGCCATTCTACATATTTAAACAAATACTACATTTATCGAAAAAAGAAAATTTACGATTAATTTAATATCATGAAGAATTGAAGTAATATTGTGCTTTAGTTGCTACAAATATACATTTTTCTGATAAACTTGAATTGAATTCTTGTATTAGGAATTATGTGAGAAATTAATATTTATTATTTGAGCATATTCACACACAAATTTGTCTCTGTTAACGTCAACTTGGATACACCACAAATACGTATATACATAGGAATTTCCATTTGCTTATAAATGGTTAACGCCACGACGCACGCCTACCCAAACATAACTCTACTCTTAATACTATGAAGTATATGTGCATATCTACTTATATACTTAACATTTAACTAACTGCAATTATTTGGCGTCCGCCTCAGTTTTTGCTCCTCCCACGCGCTACGCCCACCTCAAGACCACTTGTCAGTGTAGCAAATTCACGCAGCGCTTTCAGCTTTTGGTTGGCGTAGAATAATAGGACTAGTGAAATGTGTCATAAATTCCCATACATTTTAGAAGAAGACACTGGAAGTGCCAGAAAGTCAAGCGCTGGCTAGGTAGTAGTTACTGGCATAGTGAGGAAGTAACAACAAAAAAAAAAAGGTAAATAAAGGAATATTAAGCCTACAGCAAAAACGAACATGTTGTGTGGCAGGTCAAGCAGCTTGTCCAAGCATTTTCATTTTTTCTTTTTTTTACTTTCTTTTCTAAGACTGCTCAACTTGGCGTGGTATGATTAATGTACGTGCTTGCGAACGAGCCTTCTATTAATAATAGTGTTATATAAATTAACAACGGCAGTGAAGAGAGTAGAGCTTGGTAGAAGATAGTGTGACAAAGCGAAGTTCAGGAAATTCATTTTTACTTAAGTAGCTTCGCATTTCTTAGAATAACAGAAATTAATTAGCGCTGCTTAAAGGGTTATGTATTTGTTAAGTTTGCTAAAGAAATTTTTGTGATTCTCCGAGGAAAAGTGTAGTTCGTTTTTGCAGTTATGGAACGATGAGATGCAAAATTGATATAACTGGCAGGAATCAGTCGTCCTTAAATGTGAAAATTTTTTTGATTTTTCGTTTTTCGACTTGATAAATATGTATTTTAAAGCATTGTTGTTATATCCTTGAACTGTGTTGAATTGTGTGAATTTTGAATATTTATAAAACATTTACTTATTATGTGCACAATTAGCATTTATATAATTAATTTTTAGAAAACTGCAATCACAGTTATGCAATTCTCTGAAAATGTGACTAACACCATGGCGTATGAGTAATATCTATATTCCAGATCAACCAGAATGATGCAATAAACTGCGATTAAATTTCTATGCACTATTACGTAGCAGGTTGAAGAACCAAACCTCAATTACCTGAAATATTAATTGCAACCTACATTGCGTATGAGTAACCGATAACTCCTATTGAAAAGTATGCGGACATATCCTTGCGCACACATACTTAATGCATATTTAGTGTATACAAACTCATATACTAATGTAAAATTATGATGCTTAATTTTTATAATAACTCTGATTCATTCATTCGGAGAGGATTTAGAGGGCTATTCTAGTCTACTGGACTGAATTCCGGGCATTTTTTAATGCTCGTTGGAAAAAAATTAATTAATATTTTTGCTATCTATTTTTTTGTTAGTCTTTCATTAAAATTTCAAGAGTTGAAAAAAAAACGTATCATGGAAAAAATTTTATTTCGCCAGGTTATACGTCGCTAAAGTAGAGGGGCAAAAGGGATGAGTCCATCTTGTCACGATTTCCACTCTTCTGGTTAACTGAAAAAAGATTAGATTCTCAATCAGTATAAATGTCATTATGGCGGGAGGCTTCAAACTGAAAAAAATATTTTAGAAAAGAAAAATCGATTTGTCAGTCACTTCTTAACTTTCCGAATTATTCAAAAATGGAAGATATCAAAACTTTTTCATTTTTGTTGCTTTCCGCTATAAAAGGATATATAAAGAAAAATCATGCCGAATTTCAACTAAAGTTTCTCCAAGTGTCTATAATTAGATTCGTTCTGACTAAACTGACCGAGTTGCCATAAAACTAGAATGGCTGTAACTTTTGCTAGACCAGAATACCACCTACATTTTAGTTCTCTATAATACTCAGTGTACTAATTTTGGAAAGAGATCCAACTCTTCAACTCAACAATCGTTAGTTGATCAAAACTATAATACTCTATTGCAATATGTTGCGAGGGTATAAAATGCTTTGCTTGTGGAAACTGAACCGAACATTAATGATCCATCAATTTATACCCTACCCTTTTTGTATACCTACCGATTTAAGTTTTTGTATATTACATAGAAATTTTAATGTATTTTTTATCTTACCAGCTCTACCAGTTAAGAAATGAGAGCCGCGAAACCGAAGATAAATATCGCACAGAAATGGTGCGAAATGAAATTGATTTCGAACGCGCCAATGGCAAGGTCAAACTTCTTGAAACAAAATTGAATGATTTACAGCGGTGAGTTGTCGTCCTGATAAAAGTACAATAATATCATTCACATTTATAGGAAGTCGCATAAACTCGATGAATCTGCAAATAATGCAGAATCAACCTTCTAATGACCCAATATTTCAAGGGGTGGATATATTAATTCTTTCTTTAACCTCACTATCTGAAAAAGCTTACAAGGACATGTTAACTGTTCTCAAATGTTCTCTTAAGAAATTATATACTATAAATATTCTACAAAAAGAAAATTGCCAGTTACCAAAATGAAAAAAACTGCTGAATGGGCCGACTATGTAAACCGTAATGAAAGGAAATAAAAAGAAATAAATAAATACAATAGCGCAATTCACTACACTTCACCTAATTTTCATTCTAGTATGTTGTGTGTGACCTTACTCGCGACCCTTCAGTTCATTTATTTACCCTTTTACTCTTTTGCATTATTCTCTCTGCAATTCTTTCATTTTCGTGACCCTCAAATGTTAACCGCTTTATTCGCATGCTTGAACTTGAGTTAACCATTTCATGATAAACTAACTAGCACTTTAATGTGTTTGTTACTTTTACTGTGAACCTTTTCGGCCAATTTTATTATTGTGTGTCATAACTTCATTACAAAAGGCGTCAGAAGTGAGCGAAAAAGTAGCAACGGCTCCAGATACCGGGTTGGTTATCTCTTTTGCTTACATATTTATATAATCTTTTTTTTTACTAGTATTTCTGGTTTTATTATTGTTATATTTTCTCCTGTCTTGCCAGTTTGCCATTATATTCTACACTCATACGTATAATCGACTATATGTGTCGACCAGCAGTGTCGTGTAATTTATAGTCTGTCTGGCTGCATCCTGTCACACTCCGCCTAACCGGCCAAACCCTGCCGCAAGCGCGCTTAATCAGGCAATATTTGCAAGCGTGTCAAATACAAAATGATTTCAGAAAGTAGTTTTTTTCGTTTACCTTTCCGTTAATGTTTGTTTGTTCTTACTCAACTTCATCTCTCTCTCTCTTTCTTTTCAAGCATTGCTGTTAATATGTATTATAAATTTCGTTTGCTAATTTTTTTGCACTGAACTGCTAGTTTTAGATAGATAATGCTTATAAAAGTTATTTAGTTTTTATAGCAGGTAACAGTTGTTCATATATTTATATCCAAACATTTTTATACTCTCGCAACATGTTGCAACAGAGTATAATAGTTTTGCTCTCTTACAGTTTGTTTGAAACACCTGAAACTAATAGAGATACATATAGATATGGAGAGAATGATCAGACTGACGAGACGAATTGAATTACGGGTGATTGTTTGTCCGTCCGTCTGTCACCGGCTGTTCGTTCAAGCGATAACTTGAGCAAAAATTAAGATATCTTGATAAAACTTGATGCAAATGTTCCTTAGCTCTCTTAGAAGACTCTCTGAGGGACTGTAGCTGGCAGAATCGATCCATTGTCACGCCCACAAAATGCCGTTAAACAAAAAATTATAAAGTACTATAACTAATAACCACAAATTAAGTTATAAAACAAAGTTTTAAGTAAAAAGTTTTTGGAAAGTGGGCGTGGCTCCACCTCTTAATATGTTTTTTGTACATATCTCACAAACAATTAGAGCTACATTAACCTTATCTGACTTCATAGATGATCGAAATTTAGAATTTTAATGCATCTCGGCAGGAAAGTTTGTATTTTTAAAGTTCAAGTACAGCATTTTTGAAAGTTTTCGTAATCAACGGTCTTTTAAATTTCATAAAATCAAATTTTTGATAATTGAATTTTAGGTTCTATTTGTATTAATTGAATAAATATATCGAAATATTTTATATTTTCACAGGTTCTCGATTCTGTTCGAAACGTCCATGCCCTTACTTGTTTTTGTTTATATCCCTACAAGCATTTGGACATAAATATGCGGCTCTCGCGGCTTTAATCACGTTTATCTGCTTTATCTTTTGCGATAGCTAAGCACGCGTGTAGCTTACTGAAATGTTATTGGCAGGTTATTGATAACCAATTTCCTGCGCCGTCTAACTTGTTATAATTTCGGTTCTCCATTTGATCATATTAGTCTTTTGCAAAAATATAACATAAATGCAAAACCTAAATGCATGAATTTCGGCAAATTAAGAAATGAGTTTTATAAAATAGTGTGGCTTTTTGGCATATATTTAACGTCTTCAAAAAAATTTGTATATATATTACTTAATTTTTAATTGATGAATAACTCTGATTAAATTCTACACCTCACACAGTTCTGCTTTGAGAGAGAAATATACAAAAATTCCATTCAAATTTCTTTATATTTGCTTGGCATTTTATTTGAACTTACTTAGTAATGCATTATGTTAGCAATTAGCATATACTTAATTCTCAACTAACCTTAGAAAGTTGCAAACACAGCTGCTTTTGAGTTCTAAAATACCTGACGTCATGGCGTATGAGTAATCTAAGTGCTTTACAATCGACTAAGTGGTTTCAATAAACAATTGTATACTAAATGTCTATGCGTTGTTAAGTAGCAGATTAAAAAGCTGATATGGCATGAAATTGAGGAAGCAAACTACACTGCGTATGGGTAACCTGTAAATGCCTTTGAAAAGTAGCCAGACAGTATGTAGAAGCAAAATGTTGTTGCAAATTCACACAGTGGTGCAGTAATTTTTCGTGATTTTAACAAATATTTAGCTTCTAGATTAATCGTTTGAGAATAAATGTTGCAATTAGCAATTGTATGTAATTTCCGCATAAAAATTTGAAAAATACCGAAATGAAATTTTCTTTGATAAAAACGCTTGCAAATATTTAAATATATTATATAAAAATATGCAAAACAAAAATGAAAGTTGTTATTGCGCTACTGATATTGCTAATAGTAGTTATAATTGTTTTAATAAATAAAAAAAGTTCTTTTGATCATTTTTTTTTTTATAAACATTTTTTATCAACCGAAACTTGGATACAAATTCAAAACCGCTCCTAAAACAAATCTTAATAATTATACGCATTTCTTTTTCTCTCACAGACCGAAGATTTTCACTCCTACAACATGGCCTCAAAGCATAACGGTAATCAACGAATGTCAATAAAAGTGAAAAATAGAAAAAAGTGTAACGGTATCAAGCAGGCGATTACACAATCCCTGCGAATGTGGAAATGCGAGCAAATGAAATTGAAAAAACTGCAAATAAGAAGAGCGAAAAATGCCTATGTTGGATTTGAGCTGAAGCAAAGCTTCAACATTTTGTCTGTAAGTATTAAACCGACAACAAAAAACTCTGCAGGAACAACAACAACTACAGCAATGAACTTTAGCTGTAGCACTAAGACAGTGCAGACGCCGATTTTACGAGCTATGAAAGGCATGTCAACGCGTTAATCCATCAAAAATCATAACAGATGAAGTACAAAAAATGTGAAGAAAAATAGGTAGAGACAAATTACAAAATAAATAAAATACAAAAAAAAAGACAAAAAGTGTTGAAAAGCGTGCTACCGAGCCACTCTGCGCAGTTTTCAATAATTAAAAGAAAAAACTGAGTTTGTGTATGTAATAACTTTTGGCAGAAATATTCTTTCGGTAAACACACACACACACATAAGGACATATATATGTAAATAGCCACTCAGCGATCGCATCGCAGTAGCGTGCCAACTGAAATTCTTGTACAAATTAATTGCGAACCCACGCGCTTCCGCACGCTTCAGTGAATCGTATAATTGCTTTAAGCTGCAAAATCGGCGCCAGCAGGTGAACAAGTGAGCAATTAGACGCTGACGCGTTGAAACAAAATATTCCAATAGTAATTAGCCACAGCGCCAAAAAAAAGTTACCAAATAAAAAAGGAAAAAAATTGAAAAAAAAAGTTATTAATAATAAATAAAAAAAATTCCAACCATCAACAAACCTATACTCCAACACACGCGCAAACATTCCACTACTTTGCTCTTCGCACTAGACCGCAATCATGTCCGAGTTCCGTTTCTTCTCGTTCGCCGATTTCCAATATCACACCAATGATTCGTCTCTCTTCACCTTGCCGATAACGCTCTCGACGAAGAGCACACCTGCCGATAACAATGAGATGTCCGATGACTTGAATGTACCGTATATGGTGTTTGAGATTTTGGTTGCCATTTTTGCCATTGTCGGTAATTTCATGGTAATTGTTGTTTTCCAACGCGACCGTAAGCTACGACGACGCACCAATTACTACATAGTTTCATTGGCTATGGCAGATTTCCTGGTTGGCTCATTGGGTGTGCCGTTTGCCATATTGGCCTCAATCGGTTTGCCAAAAGATCTATATACTTGCCTCTTTACCGTCTCACTGTTGGTTGTATTGTGCACGATTTCGATATTCTGCTTGGTGGCTGTATCAGTGGATCGTTATTGGGCCATACTCTACCCGATGGCATATTCGAGGAATGTACGCACGCGGACAGCTATTAGTAAGTAATGCAAATGAGTGATTTATTTATGTAGTTTATTTAAGGCTTGAAAGTATTACAGATTCAGATTTCTCCTGGTTTATGATATATTTAAAAAACATAACAAAATACGTTAACCCTTTAGTTGGTGTGGATAATGAAAACGTCCGAGTTAGTAACGCCAAAACAGCAGCCAGTTAGTTCTTTAGTTTAGTCCTTTTACCAAGAAATTCCTTATCATCTGTCACTTCTCAACACGGAAAATAGTTTTTTATCAAATATATTAAATTCGTATATATCCGAAATCGTTCCAATTACGCCGACCTGAACATCGTAACAGGTAGGGTCACAAACAATACACAGGTTCTGCAATAAAAGTTCTTCGGATATGAAATGCCAAAAAGAGCCGACATTGACTGGGACCAAAATCTCCACATTTGACTCCACGTGACTCCTTTTGAAAGTTTTTCAAGCAGAAGTGACTGCCATTAAGTTAGCAGTACATCTACTGCTCCAGGGCGCAGCCTTCTTCAAAGAAGCCAATATTCACTCCGTTAGTAGGGCGGCGATACTAGCCTTGAGTTCACTAACATTGAACGATGTGCTTTACGTGGGAACCTGCCGTTTATACAGCCCAACTCCACAATGTTCAAAAACACAACGGATCAATAACATCGCGTTGATCAGCGCCCCGTCAGTAATAGCTTTTGCTAAAACCAACGGTACCGATCGGCATTGTGCAAATGGACACAATAACCACCTTGGTAGGGCTCGAGGCCTATCTAAAACCTCTGCCGTATTGTGGATCCGACACCCGGTTGCAATGCAACTCCACACCGAGCTGCATCCCCCAACAGCTCTACCCGCATTCAGGTATTAAACCACAGCCACCACGATACTCCCCAAGGGGCTTTCCGCAATGAGCAGGTTGGAGCGAGATGTAACGCCAATGGGCTCCTGCTTCCCGTGGCACCAGATCAAAGTCTCCGGTCATACCTCCTAGCCGGGCTACTTCCAGTTGAGCTAGCCATTCAACTCAGACTGGTGGCATTTGTAGCTTGAACTCAAATGCCTTTTTAAGTATGTGCATAATACATTTATAGTGTTATAAACTCAGTTCAAGTTAAGTAATATAGTAATACAAGACATGGCTAAGCCTATTTTAGAGCAAAGTCTATTTCAAATGCAGTGCATTTTATGGATTTTAGTCGCCTTTTACGACAGGCATGCCTTACCGCGGGTTATTCTCCCTGATGAACTTGCAAGAATAGGAATCTCAGTTTGACTACTAGTAGAATGAAAACAGGTTGGAGCACTATTGTCTTCTTGCTGTTTACTACCGGATAGTTAGACCTCGTGCGAGTTTGGCAAACGCTGGTCAGCTACTCTTCCTTTCTTCTAAGATTCTTATTGTATGCCTGACGTAAATCGGAAACATCTAGTGAGCTCTTCGCCCTCAGTAAGGTTCAACATTCCCTATTTGTAGTTCTTACCTATCATCGGTTGGAAAACGGCTAGGTCGACGACGAATAATCTCGACACTTTCTTCATGACTATCCCGCCTTTGCGATATCAAGACTAAAATACCTGAGATCTCACACCTTCAGACATCCCGATGAACTAGCGAGAATAGAAATAAAACATCTAAGCAGATTTATAATAGCTTCATGGGGCTTTGTCGAGACTTAAAATCCAGCTATAGAAGTTTTTCTGGCTTCACAAAGGAATGTCCTTGGAACCAAGTGTAATCCTCTTTCTAACTTCTTTTGGAGGATTCCAGCACCGTTCAAAATCATTTTTAAAACCATTCAAGAGTTCAAGACAAACATTACATTTTAGGACAAACGAATATTCCGGAAATTCTAAAAAGGTTCAGTATTATTACAAGTGTGTAATACAAACTTTAGTTAAACTTTTATTTTAACTACTCTAACATTTTTTACAAAAATGAGTTCCATCATGTTGTCGGTATTAGCGTAGTACAATGCTTAAATTATAACCGTAAAACTAATTTAATAAAAGTTTCGTGGAAGGCAAGGTAAGTCGTTTCGGGGTTGAATTCACACTACGCATGACCTTCACAAACTTTACTTAGCAAACAAAAGAAAAAGTAAGTGAATTCGCCAAAAATATTCCCAAATATCCGTTAGCTGAAAAGGATTCACTCACCTCGAGTGACTTTATTTTTAGCACGACACCCATTTAACTAATTAACAACGAATTTCGACCAACAACGAGCATTTCTGCTAGTTATCCGCCCCGTAAGTAATGTAGGGATGTTACTGTGCGAATCCCCAACATTTGGCATTCCCACACAAATAAACAATAGTATTTGTTTACTTAATTAAAGTGGCAATTTTCATGCGTGCGAGTTCGTGAGTTAACGCGCGCGAAAACATTCATTTATCACGCTTTCCTTGCCACGCTCTTTCGAAACCAAACATACGACGCTGCACGTTCTACCTCGCGCAAACATTATCCTCAATACATGTACTTGTACTGCTTGAACGCACGACGTCAAACAAACGTGACGCATTTTATTTATCTTTAGCAAAGTGCAATTGGCTTCGGTCCATGCAGTGCAAAGGCGAACACCAAATGGAGGCCAAGCAACAGACAGTGTCGAAAGTTAGAACTATTGACTGGTCAAGAAATAAGCGAGAGTACTACAGATACGTGCTTGTGGGGGTCGCTCATGAAATAGCTCTATCCATTGGAAGTAGTTTAGGTGTAACCGCAAACATTCGAACAAATGAGATCCCATTGAGGACTTCAGAAAGTCAAACAAAAACTTCATGTAGTTCAGCTTGTTATTCACCAATCCAAACAAGCCTAGATTGAAAGGACGACCCTTGGCCCGATAAGATCCGGGTCATTATGTTAACGTAGAACCGGCTGTCATCGTCGTCGTTGGTTCCTATGGGTACAAGTTGCTTGAGAACATTACTAATTGTAAGTAAAAGTTCGCTCATATCGAGGGGAATAGTGGTCTTGTCATGTCAGAAATACACTGACCGTCGAGGAACGTAAATATTCTATAATATAGGACTTCGCTTCGCTTTGAAGTTCACAGATTCTACGGTCAATAATAAAAAAGAGGCAATTTGATTTGAGAAATCCTCTCACAAGTATTAAGTAAGCGTATTAAGTAAAAATAATAACATATTCAGTAAAACCATGATTTCAGCAAACAAAGTCTTTAACTCGCACCCTTATATTAAACCATTATATATATTAAACCATCGGAATTCGATCTAAATTTTCGAGCTTGTTTAAAGAAATTATAATATAAATAGAGTAATGCTTGATATAGGATATTATTGTTGTGTCTGTAACAAAAGGTTCAAGTCTTCAAGCTGTCTGCAGCGACATCTGTCTTTTTGAGAAAAAAATTTCATTGTGGCTAAGCAAAAGATTAGTTTAGAGCATTACATATACCAGCTAGGAGGCATGGCTAGTAGAGTTTTATTTTCCAGGCCTACCAATAAGAACTGATATCCTAAATTAACAAGGCTCGACTAGAATCCCTATGTTTGTAGTTAGTTTGCTAAATTTCGTATAAGCCATAGAAGCATCGAAGATGAGAACTGAGTTCGCAGACGCCCAAAAAGGGCTGTTGTGTTGTGAAAAAATCACAATATGATTTTGGATATCGGTGCATACTTCTGTTATTTCGGAGACTGGCCAACCCACCACAGGGTATTTGAGCTAGCGTAAGTTGTAGACTGATGCTTTTCTAATAAATTCCATATCGCGCGATGACAAGTAACAGACACCAGTGCGACTGCTTTGACCCATTGAATGAATCAAATCAACTAAAAATAGTTATTTCAATTAAACCAAGCGCAATAATCTCTTCACAGCATACAAACGCTGTCCCATTTATATGCAGTTGAATGTCGAATTGTATGCGCATTGTTCATTGTTGATTCACACATGCAACGTGCCACGGCGATATGCCTCCGCAATCAATTGAAGTGGCGGACGCGCACATTTACTTAATTCATTCCACGGTGGCGGCGATTAAACAGTGTCGCTACGAAGCAAGAGTACCCGCAAAGCGACAGTGACATACAAAGGGGGCAGAAATTTATGTCGATTAAATGGACTGGCAATAGTGGGCTCGCCCCTACAAGTTATGTCTTTATGTGCGTGTTTAGACAAACAAGATGTATTGCTGCAAGCGTGTAATTTAGGGGCTCGTTCGTGTGCCGCTGCCCTGTATGTCTATTAGCTTAACTGGACTTATATTCACTAGCTTTGCCTAAGAAATTGGCGCTTGGTAGCCCATGTGTATCGGAAGGGTGGTTATTGAGCGTTTTTATGTGTGTATTGAAATATTGCCTCACGTGATCTGTTGGCCATTGAAAGCTTGTTGAAATGTTCAATTATAAAGGCTTCGCTTATTGACTTACATCGAGGGCAGTTTGATAGATACATAATTTTGAAATGATGTCAAAAGTCTATCAAAAGATTCAATTGAAATACGTCAGTCGATCGGACACGTCATAAAACTTGTTGGTCCATCCATTTGGCGAATAAAAACGAAACACCCATTATGAATGGGACGATAAGCCAGACGAAGATATAAACGGCAATTATCGGTCTTCGTAGAAATCAAAGATTCTAGATTATATTCAGATACAAAATTGAAATCCCGAGAACAAAGTAGACCCCAATAAATCGTTCTATATAAAACTGGCTCTGTTTAGAGTAGCATATTCTTTTTTTTTTGTACATTTTAGTGCTCTTGGGCTTAGACTTCATTTTACATAATATAAATAGAAACCTGATAATCGTGAAATAATATTCGAGTTGGCGGCTCTTGAAGTATTCAAAAAGATAGAATTAGAATAGGTAAAGAATTTGACACTAGTTGAATTGGAAGGGCCGACACGCAACTACAACTGATGCTGAATGAATCACATCGTTTTTCTGAACTCAGTGAGGTCGGCAAATATAAATCTAATGACCTCACTAGATCTACTACCTAGGTATCTATTGTAAAGAATTTTTAGTAGAAAAAAGAAGAAGGAGAAATCTCCGTCCCCTTTATGTACTATAATGTTTGAAATAGATAGTCCAGACTGCGTAAAACTTGCCCCTTGACCGGCAATGCCAAATAGCCATTTGTTAGTATATGCATTTTGGACATTAAAAACTTCGTAAAGATTCAGCAGTAAGGTGGATAAGTGGCCTGTTGTTGTTGTTGTAGTGGCACAAAATATTCCTCAAATGGTTAGAAAAGTGTAAGCCTTCAAAAAGGGCATAACTGCGACAGTTTATTGTGAGAGTAAAGGAAAATGAATCGACTTTCTCTCCTTCTTGAAGAGAAACTCTATGGGCTACGGTAATTCAATCACAATTACATAAATTTTTTGTAGAATGGCGAGAAATGTCTATTTGAAGAATGCTGCCGAGTCCGTTCCGGTTACCCGCCTCTCGTAGAAATGGTATAAAACCTATTTGAGTAACCACAAATTGAACATGGTGAACTAAATATCCTGTATATAAAATATATAAGGAATAATTTTTAAAGGAGAAAGAAATCCAGGTCTATCTTAAAAGCACTGGATAGAAATCTGATATGTGGAAACAACAAAAATCAAAAATTATAAAAGTAAAGAAAACTAAAGCTTCGCCCCGTTATTTCTTTTAGAGTGCTAGTGCTAGTGCTAGTAGTTAGACAGAAAAATGTGTTAGTTCGTGACGTCATGAAAGAAGAGACGGAAGGCTTTGTTTACAACACTATGAAAGTTTGACAGTAGGTTTTGATGTTTATATATATTGTATATATGATAATTGGTTATACATATCACACTACCATCATAAACACACACATAGAAATCTAAGCGTATTTAACCAAGCATAAACCCTTACCTCATCTAAGGCCTAAGAATTTCATAGTCTAATTGTTTTTCAACACTCTGCACTTTCTTTACTTTCTAGTTATCATCTCATTGTGTTGGGTCGCCGGTACAATTGTGGGCTTCCTGCCGCTATTTGGCTGGCACATAAAGCCCGAAAACGAAGCGGACATGACCTGTCATTTCGTCAAAGTAATGGACTATAATTATTTGGTGTTCCTGTACTTTGCGACCATAATTACGCCAGCACTGCTAATGTTGGCCTTCTACACGCACATCTATCGCGTCATCGTCAAGCAGGTGGGCACCAAAGGAATTGTGGAAAATATTCGACAACAAAGCAGCAAGTATATAGTGTGCTTAAAACCCCCTTTATACTTCCAGGTGAGGCAAATTGTCACCATGAATCCGATGAGCGACAGCAGACGCAATTCGAATGCACAAATCCAACCGGGGCGCCCTTGTCATGGCGGCACCATGTTGCGTGTTTTAGGTGCATCACGCAAACGTGATGTGAAGGCCACACAGAATCTCTCAATCATTGTGTTGTTCTTTATGATCTGCTGGTTCCCACTGTACACCATCAACTGCATTAAGGCATTCTGCCCCAATTGTCAGGTGCCTGGGAAGTTGACATTATTCTGCATTATACTCTCCCATCTGAATTCGGCTGGCAATCCGGTGTTGTATGCATACCATTTGAAGGATTTCAGATTGGCGCTGAAGAATTTGCTGCTGAAGATAATGGGTATTGAGGTTGAGCAGCCGGTGGATCCCTTGCATCGCTTCTCGCTGGCTAGTCAGCACCGATTACATTCCATAGATGCCAACATGCGGCACACACTGCAACCACGTATCTATATAGGTAGCTAACTGTAATATACATATATATTAATTTTTGTAACAATATTTGTGGTTTCCTATTGCAGATTCGCCCATTTGGTTGCGCCAGCAACAGCAAACACTGAAGAGCTCGCAGTTGATGCCAAAATGTGGCGTGATCACGCCCTGTTTGAACAACATACACCAAACTGTAGCCGCTGTGGCTTCGGTGCCCACCGATATCGGCCGCGATATGTGGAACATAATGGAGGCATCAAGCGGTGCCGAACTGGAAGATATCAATTACGAATTCCCGTTAGACAGAAGTTCGAATACACCACCAACTCCCGCATCACAACAGCAGGGACGTGACTCTTCACTCGACCACTGCAATAGCGCCGACTACTCATATAACAATTGCAATTATAATGTCAGTCCCGACGAATCCGAACTCGATGAAGTCTTCCTACCGAACATGCGTAATAGCAGCGACAGTAATAGCGTCCACAGTGTTAGTCCAAATGGATATTTGATTAATGGGCAACGCAGCGAAATTATAGCTGGCGCAATGCGCGAGAAACTGCGCTCAGATGACACGGACTACCAAAGCCAAGTGCTGAGCAATCAGCGCGCACTCACCGATTCCTCATACAGTGATTACGAGGTACAAAAGCAAAGCGCCGGACACACACCACCCGCAAAAGGCAGATTGCTGACCACGTTGCGACAATGTCGGCTGCCTCAACAGGATCTTAATGAAGACCTTAAACGGAGTAAAGCAGCGACAAGTACAACCGCTGCTGGTAATGGTGAAGCTGTTGATCACAGTGGCATTGGGTTGTGTTCGCGTTCCGCATCCAGTCAATCGGGTCTCAGCAATACTGGAGTTTATGTTATTGAAAATGACACAAGTCCCTTGTCGCCGCGGCGGAAGCGTAAATTTAAAAAGGCGCAACGTCTGACCAAGAACTGTAATAAGACCGCTGTAGTGGTTGAAAATACAAGTAGCCGACAGACAATTTCCTGCACCAGCGATTCATCGGCAGCCACGCCCACCACAGAGTTGGCGAATGGCACAAAAACAACGGAGGCAACGACAAATGTACAAGCGTTAAATAGCGTTGCTGGTAGGCCACCGCCGAACAACAATAACAGCAATAACAATAGTAATAGAAATAATAACACACATCACAAATCAAATTGTCATGCCGCGGAGCGACATCAGCAGCCGCACACAGTACATGGCCATCAGTACGACATGTTCGGCCCGTTGCGCGCTGTCGGTCACCTCATTTTCCCGCCCCTTGCAAAGCATTCCAGCCTCTTTCATTTATTCCAACCAAGCGTGTTCAGCGGCGATCCAACAACGGCGCACAATACAACGGCAGTCGCAACGTTAGCTGGCACGGCAGCAGCTTCATCACAGGCGACAACAACAAAACCTGCCACTGCAGTCGTTCCAACAACAACATCATGTGCCACACCTGCGCCACATACTACAGCTGCAACCACTGCAGCTACAGCCACGACTCCCACTACACCCAGCGAGCGTGACCGCTCATTATCGAACATTGCATCGCGCGTCGCCTCGATTGATGAGTCGATTTTGACAACAGTCACCGATTTGACAGAGCCAACGCCTACGCCACAGTCAAAAGCGCAACCACCGCCTCCGACAATAGACACAAGATTAGGTTAGGAAATGAGAGGAGGAGGACTGAATGGGGGGCCATTGCTGCCTAGCCACTAGCGCTGGCATACGTTTACCATATTATCTACTTTATTTCTATTCGTATGGTTTTATCGATAAGTAATTATTAATTATTGTTGCCGTATGTGCATACAATGTAGCTATGACTAATTATGTAATTATTTTATAGTTATAAACGAATACTCATTCTAAGTGTACTAGCGTTTTATCTAGGTCTAATTATTTAATTATTATATAAATACGTAATTATCTACCTATATATTATTATACACAAATATATAGTTGTACACATGTATTAATTTCGAGTTGGATAAGAATTAGCAGAGCGCAAATTATAAAAAAAATATGAAAAAAATGAAGCTTTTACGTGGCATTAACTTTAAAATTATACATGTAAGTGTGTGTTGATGACGTTAAAATATAAATAACGCAAATGTGAACGCCGCCCAATTTAAAATAGGAATTGAATGTAGCTCAGCGAAAGGTTGGAAACATATCCACCAAAGATAATAGCAAGGTTAAACGGATATGGACTTCAATTTTAAAATCCCATAACTGTCAATTTGTTAAATAATAAAACATACCTTTTGAAAGCTTAAAGAATTTCTGATATTATTATATTATATTATTATTTGTTGCATCTATAACTATATTTGAGCGAGTTACCAAGAGATGGCTTAACTTGTTAATTATTCCATTGTTCCAATAATCCGAACATGCGTTTAGAAATCTACTGTACTTGTCCTTTCCTTTCCTTTTCACGCAAATATGTCGAACTCTGTGCCTGAAAAAGTATTTTCGCGAGGAGTTTCTCTTCATTACTTTAATAAGAAGAAAACCGAAGTCGAAAACCTAACCCGAAAGTCGTATCGGTCATTTTGGTGAAAGTTTATGCTGAACTTGCTCTAGCAGAGCGAACGTGCCAGAAGTAGTTTGTACGACGTAAAAGTGGTGATTTTGGCTTGGAAGACGAAGAACATCTGGGCGGCCAAAAAAGTTTGGAGATGAAGAACTGGAAGCATTACGCCAAACACAAGAAAAGCTCGCAGAATCTTTGGGAGTCACACAAGCAGCCATTCCAAAATGTTTAAAAGTAGCCGGATATATACAAAATCAAAGAAATTGGGTACCATGTGAATTGCAGCCAAGAGACTTAGAGAGACGATTTTGCATGTCAGAAATGCTGCTTGAATGCTACAGAAAGACGTCGTTATTGGGTTGTGACTGGTGAAGTTATCGACTACGACAACTCTAAGCGCAAAAAATCATATGTGAAACTTGGCCAATCAGCCAAATCAACGGCAAAGCCGAATATCCATGACGCCGAGGTAATGGTCTGTATTTATTGCGTTGGTGGGATCAGAAGGGCGTGTTGGATTATGAGCTTCTAAAAGCGGTTAAACCATTAATTGAGAACCCTACTGACAACAACTTATCAAATTGAAGCGAGCGATTGCCGAAAAACGACCAGAATTTGCGGTTAAAAACTATTTGGAAAACAGCGGTTGGGAAGTTTTGTCTCACCCGCTTTGTGGCCCAGACCTTGCCTCTTTCGATCACAATTTGTTTAGGTTGATGCAGAAAGCCCTAACTGGAATATGGTTCACTTCAGAACAGGATGTCAAAAATTGGCATGATTCATTCTTGGTCGCCAAGCCGGTGCAATTCTTCTGGGATGAATCCACAAATTGCCCGGAAAATGGGAATTGTTATAGCTTCAGAGGGGCAATACCGCACAAATATAATTATAGACCCAATGTTATTATTATTACATTTATTACATTTATAGAATGGATTTAATTGCGAGGTATGACTGCGACCGGTTGTCTCTTTTGCCTTCCCCTCTTATTACCGTGCTTAGCACCGCCCCCGGGCTGATGGAAGTACATGCTCTCTCAGCGAATACATCGCTACGATAGATTGCGACATATATGTCGCAGAACCAACAGTATTCTGTTAAGCAGATTCCCATACATACAGCGTATACATACAACACCTTCAACTGCAGCGAGCAGTATATAACCCCAAAATCAGCCTTATTCTGTCTCTGTGGAGGTTGATTATCTGTTCGAGCCTTTTTAGGTTATATCCTGCCAGAAACAACTTTGCCTGCGTTTGAAACCGCTAACGTTTTCTAGTTGGCTATTCTTCCTTCTGGAAATCTTCCTTAATGGTTGGTGGACCAACTGTGAAGAAAGGCGCCTATTCTATCGGCTTGATTGTGCAGCTTCCTTAGCTACTTGGTCGCCAAACTCGCTCCCCTATACACCTTTGTGCCAAGGGATCGGCACCATTGTCAATTTAATTTTAAAAGATGAAACTGTCTGGAGTACCGCCTGACTATTACTAAGAAAGACCATCCGTTCTCTATCGTGATAGTTTTCCTCTAGCATAACCTCTGCGCACCTGCTATTGACAAATACCAGCTTGTAATGTTTGGAAAACTACTCATGAGCACTGACAGTTCGGTTCGTGGTCGCACTATTTCAGCACCAATTTTTTCTGCTGTTTTCGAGCCGTCAGTATTCTATTGCAGGATTCTGCTTCTTATGCAGTTGCTTAGAGTGGAACCTCCCAGTCATTTTTATTACCCAACGATATCTTTGGCAATAACTCAAACTATATTCTGTAGTATTGTCATCTCTAGGAATGAGTGCCTTCGGAAGCTTTTCCCCGATGACCCTTACTTTCCGGGCGCTTTTTATCTTATTCTTCCCATGTCCAGATGACGTCATACCTAGGATTTTCCCTTTTGCCGTAATTTCCAAATGCACATGGCTCCAGTGACACATATACACGTACAAATCAAAGTTTGCAGTTTGATTAATGGTGTTTGATTAAAGGATTAAGACCCTTGAGGCACAAGCTACTGTACCGTATGTAATTATTGGCGTAACTATTATTGTGTATATCCTTCGCAGTATACCTGGTTTGTAACCCAAGGTTTTACCTGCTAGACGTTTTTTCCATCGTAATCTTGAGTCTAGTATTAGTACTAGATATTTTATCTTCCCTTCCTTAATAATTTCCTCACCGTTGAGTATTATAATTCTAAGGGCTGGAAGCTATCTGCTCCTCGTGATGATAGCTTTTGTAGATGGGCTAAAATTAAGTCCCACATTGGCGTACCATCTCTTTGCTACGGTAAGCGTAAATATCATGTCACAGGGTGTGCTCTCGAATTCGCCTAAGACAATGTCATCTGCATATCCTTCACATCGTATACCGTTGTTCGTTAGCAACTCTAAAAGAACATCCACAACTAGGCTCGATAGTTAGGGTGATAACATTCCGACATGTGGACAATTTCAGCAATTCTCTTCTTGACAACTGCATCCATTTACTATAGCTATAATAATAATTTATTATTATACAATATAACAGATTTAACTGAGATCATACATGATATTGGTGACAACCGAACGTTATATTTTTATATTAGCGCAAGATGTATTTACATTTTAAATTTTCACTTATTTATTATTACCATTATTATTATTACCATTATTATATTATTATTATCATTTATTATTATATTATTACTTGAAATGAAATGTACGAATTGTATGTACAGTATGCCAGTATACAGTATACTTGTATACCAGTTTTTATGTTCTCTAGGCTCCCACTATTGTGAATGATACGATAATTTTGACAGCTACGCGCTGTATGGATGCTGCTTTTACTGTCAAAACAAATTGAAATTCACGTGTGGGAAATTGCAAATGTGCACGCCGATTTAAATAATTTACTCTTATTCAATAAAATTGTATAAAATATAAATACATAGATATTGTAAATTAAACATAACATGTCTTCGTCATTCTTCTTGAAAAAAGAGCCAAAGGCAAATAAAAAGCGAAAGGTAAGCTAACTTTGTTAATATGAAATGCACACAAATTATTTACTTCTCGATCGCATCAATATACCTTCCGCTAGCTTTCGAAGGAACTACCTGCAACAGGTAGTAAGAAAGGGCATAATAAGAAGTTTCCCGCAAACGTCGCTCAGCCAGCACGTAAACGTCCACAGAAAAAAGATGAAGAAATTGCTAGTGATGAAGAATTCGAGAGTGATCTAGATGGACGGGACGATGCAACAAATTTGGTGTTTTCGTCAGATGAAGTTGAGGAGGAAACGCCACAAGACAAACGACTGCGTTTAGCAAAGCAATATTTAAAAGAAATCGAAAAACAAGAAGCAGAACGCGCGCAAGACCGAGAAGTACATGACCATGTATCGCAGCGCCTGCAAGCAGAGTATCTTGATAGTGTGGGGAAGTTGCGGCGTAATATAGCTGCGTCTATTGAAGATTATGACGCGGAGAATATAGTTGTGCTTAAGCATAAAAAACAGCATCTGCCAATATGTGCGTTAGTTGTCTCGCCGGATGGTAAATATGTGTTTACTGGCGCCAAAACGCAATTTGTGTTAAAGTGGAACGTACAAGGGCAAGTGAAATTGGAAGGCTTTTTCAATGTTCAACCACATACAGAAGATGTGGAAAGTGATATTCGACGACGCTCACACGTAACTGCAATATGTTTATCGAGTGACATGAAATATTTAGCGTTGGCAGAAGGTGGCCGAAACATACAAATTTGGTGTCCCAAAGAACTGAAACATTTGAAAACTTTTAAGGGGCATAGAGATATGGTTACATCGCTGGTGTTTAGAAAGGACACGCATGAGTTGTATTCCGGTTCAAAAGATAGATCAGTAAAAATATGGTCGCTCGACGAAATGGCTTACGTGGAGAGTTTGTAAGTGAAGTTTGTCAACATTTCAAATGAACTTGTAATTGACAATAATATTTTGCAGATTTGGACACCAGGCGCCTATTACAAGTATCGACGCGCTTAATCGAGAACGTGCCATCACATCGGGTGGTATTGATTGTACATTGCGTATATGGAAAATAACCGAAGAATCACAATTGATTTACAATAGTCACCAAAATGCCATTGAATGCGTAAAATTCATTAACGATGAAAATTTCATATCTGGTGGCGAAGATGGGTATGAGTAAAAATAATTGTTATCAATTAAATTACTAATAGTAAGTTTCGCAGTTCAATTTGCTTGTGGAGTGCTTTGAAGAAGAAATCATTATGCACTGAAGCGCTAGCACATGGTACCCAAAGCAATGGCGTGGCCAACTGGATAACGGCTATCGCTTGTGTGGTAAACACAGATTTATTAGCCTCAGGTCAGTTTTCTTCAAAACAATATTAATAAAAAAGTTTGTTTTATTTCTACTGTACTAATCTCTTAAAATTATTCCATTAATCTATTTTGTACACAATAGGATCCTGCGACGGTTACATTCGTCTGTGGCAGTCACTGGACAATTCACGTAAGCTGAAAGAGATTTTAAAAATTCCAATGCCGGGCTTTATAAACGCTTTAGGGTTCAATAGCAATGGCACAAAACTATTGGCTGCTGTGGGGCAGGAGCACCGACTAGGTCGTTGGTGGCGAATCAAGGAGGCGAAAAATAAAATAGTCATAATTGATTTAATAACAAATTCGCCAAAGTCTAGTTGAAAGTAATTGATTTAAAATATGTAAATTAAGGTTACATTCTTGTAAATTTAATCATTTAATTAGATGTTTGATACATTTTTAAATAATGAGCAACATCTTTATTCTTGAGTACATGTTAAATATATGTTAAATACTAAAGTTTAAAGCTCAGATTAAAATAATCTTACAAATAACAAATTTTATAGAAAGAAAAAAAATTACCTAATGAATATCTTTGGAATGTACCAATTTAAGCTAAAATGCGAGAAATATTTTAAATTTTATTAATTATTTTCACCCGCCAAATCGGCTATAGTTGCCACAAGACGACGGGAATGCTCTACAGCACAAGTTGACGTCACTAACCCCAAGTGAATACAAAAGAGTTCGCAGCATTTTATTTTACCAGGCGTAACCTTAGGAAAGCAAACTTCAGCTAGCTGTTGGAAATAGTCAGCGGCAAGCAGACCAGGTTCGAATTGTGATTTAAAAGCATTACTTGACAATGCAGAAGCTACCATGTGTTGCTGCATATCAACTGATTTCATAGGAGCGCCGGATTGGTCTTCAAACCATAGAAAATACGAGTAGTTGAAAGTTTTATCCTTCCACATTACCGTAGAGTGACCTTTCTTCAAGTAATTACGAGTGAATTCAACCATTGACCATAGGCGCTCCTTTGAAATAAGTTGATTTGAACGCAAATCGGGAGCAATCATCAGTCCAGTGGTTCTATTAACGTACACAAAATGGATGAGTCCTGAAAAATATTTGTTTATAAAAATTTCAGAACCCACATTGATAATCATGAATAACAAGATGTTTATAGATGTAACTTTACCAGGAAAATCTTCTAAATAAGCCTCAATTGTAATGTTGCGCTCCGCTTTGACTGCCAAAAATTCAGAAATTTCCAAAATCTTTCCTTCAACTAGTGAAGCTACTTCCGGTAGCTGATCTAAAGCAACGCTGGAACTGTCACAGCATGTCAGCGTAAAAAGTTGCTTTAGTTCATCCATGAATGATGGTATGTTGGACTCAATTCGCACTAATAACTCTCTCTCCACTGAACGAAAGAAATCCACATACATCTTTCTTAAGTTATCCCATTTAATAATGAACTTCTTCAATGAGGTGTCGACTTCATCACCTTTTACTTTGGAGCGCTTCAGTGCCTCTAATGTCTGTTTAACAAATGATTCAAGGCTCTCATAAGAGGGTCTCATTGCATCTGAGTCGCCTTGTATTTGCAAAGTTATGATTTTTTGTAGCACAAAAAAGGTATCATACATGCTGCTGGCAACATGAAGATTGGCATACTCGATTACCTGCACTAGCAGTACCCCTTTCGATAGTTGCGACAAGTGTGCGATACATGGCACACAACCGGATTGTGGGTCATGCGAGACACCTTGCAGGAATACAGCTACTGAACAATTAAGTTGACGGTGTTGACGTTGTAAAGAGCGTGAAAGTAATGTTAGAAATACTAGATCAGATGGACTCATAGCGAGCGCTTCTTTCGATGTAGCGGATGCAACAAACTTATTTGTGGCAAATACCAGGGCATGTGCGCGTTGATGACCCACGTCTCGCAGTCGTTTTAATGCAACATCCAGAGCATTGCGAACAACACGATTAAGTTCATTATTGACAAGTAATCGTGGTAACGCTTCAAGCAACATGGTTTGTTCCTCATCCCACAAATGTTCTTCATAGTTTTCTAAGCAAGTTGACAGTAATTCTTCCTGTACGCTGCTAGCTTGTGTAGCAAATAAATTTGCACCATATAAATGACGGGCCAGCGCAATAGCCACACCGAGATGACGTTTGAGTATCTCTACTGGACGTTGTCCAATTTTAACAAATGAATATCCTAATAGATCTCCAAAAGCAAAATTAAGTCCTTTGTCGCATTGAAAACTTGAGTAGGTATTGTCAAATTGGCAATGCATTATACGTTGGGAGTTGATAATTGGACTGAAAATCTGCAGGATAATATTTCCATCTATAGAGGCTGCAGTTGAATTCTCCGGAAATAGATCAGGATTTTTTGCGAAGAAATGCTCAGCCAGTGCGGCATTTAGTTGCTGAAAAACAACATCATTGCCACTGTTAAACACAATTAATCCGTTCATGCTGATAAATTCTCTATTTTTTTTCAAATATTTGATAAAAACAATTTCACTACATTGTGTTCATTGATAAGAAAAGTTCAGCTGTGTACTGCTATATCCGCAGCCCATTAACTGTATATTACCGTTTGTACAGCTGTTCTTTTAACTGTGAATGAGAGAAAGAGAAGAAGAAGCATATACTTAGGCGATCAGCCATTATATATTATAACTGGATCAGTTAGGCCGTTCTAAACTTAAAGTTTGTGATAGTATTTTGTAATTTTACCACTTGAAAATGAGCAAATTGTCTTTGGAGCATACTTTACAAGGGCATAAAGGTAGAATTTGGGGAGTAGCATGGCACCCAAAAGGTAATGCGTTCGCTTCGTGCGGCGAGGACAAAACTATACGCATTTGGTCGTTATCTGGAAACACATGGACCACGAAAACCATACTATCTGATGGCCATAAGCGCACCATTCGTGAAATCAGTTGGTCACCTTGCGGTCAATATTTGACATCTGCTAGCTTTGATGGAACCACTGCAATATGGTCTAAAACGTCAGGTATGTTTCTAAATATATTTGTGTGTAACACTTACATATGTATATTTGAAATCTCACTTATGAAGGTGAATTTGAATGCATCGCCAGTTTGGAAGGCCATGAAAATGAAGTGAAAAGTGTAAGTTGGTCCCATTCAGGCAGCCTTTTAGCCACGTGCTCGCGTGACAAATCTGTATGGATTTGGGAATTGGCTGGGGAGGACGAGTTTGATTGTGCTGCTGTGCTTAATTCACACTCACAAGATGTGAAGCGCGTGGTATGGCATCCCAAGAAAGAAATTTTGGCTTCGGCTTCATATGATAATACAATAAAAATGTATGCTGAAAATGCCGCAGACAATAACTGGTATAGTACAGCTACACTAGAATCCCATACCAGTACAGTGTGGAGCATTGATTTTGATGCAGATGGTGAACGTTTGGTGTCCTGTAGTGACGATAAAACATTAAAAATATGGCATGCTTATCATCCTGGTAATGAAGAGGGCATTTATACGCCAGGTAACGAGACTGTGTGGAAATGTGTTTGTACAATTTCTGGCGAGCATTCCAGAGCTATTTACGATGTTTCATGGAGTAAGAAAACTGGTCTTATCGCCACTGCTTGTGGTGATGACGCAGTGCGCATATTTAAGGAAGATGCGAATTCACAAAAAAATGAGCCAACATTTTCATTGATCACATCGGAAAATAAGGCGCACTTACAAGATGTGAATGCAGTTAAATGGAATCCGTCTCAAGAAGGCCAATTAATATCCTGCAGTGACGACGGAACAATAAAATTATGGAAATTCATAGAATAGATAGGTAAGAATTCAAAGACAAATAACTCTTTAGCTGGTCTTTATTTTATTTTGTAAAAAATAATAAACTTATGTATGTACTTGAATGAAAAGAAACTACTTTGTAAGAAAAGGTTCATGCAAAGTTTTGTACAGCTTCGACGCTTTTCTTGGCCCTAAACCAATCACAAGTGATAATCGTTCTTCGCTAGCGTTGATAATATTTTCCAATTTTCCGAAATTCTGTAATAGTGTTACTGCATCAGTTTTGTTTACAGGCTTGATATTAGTTAACGCAGACACCAACTAAAAATTAATATTATTTATTATAGCAAATCTATCACAATGATAAAAAACACAAAACAACCTTTTGATGTGGGCTCGATTCTACGCGTTCCATTATCCAGTCTGGTGAACGTTTCTCGAATTGCTTATAAGTTTCAATAATTTTTGCTGCTTCTTCCGCACTCCATGCCAGCATAAGAGTTAAATCAGTTAGAAGAGTAATACGTGTAAGGTTTTTCAGAGCAGAATGAGGTTCCTGCAAAAAGAAACAATCTGATATATGTTCAATTATAAACCAAATAGTAGTAATATACCGGTGCATCTATATGAACCAATAGTATACGTAATTCATATTGCTTTCCCAACTCTTTGAGTCTCTGGCATATGTAGTCTGGATTTAATGTGTGATATTTCAGTGATATATAAAGTATACATGAAGTACGTCCCACCACATAATCTGGCACTATATCATTTCGAAACTCAATCGGAACGTTGACGATGCATTTAAGTACTGGATTACCACGCTGTTTGGGATTTACTAATATACAATGAGGATTTGATGCAGTTTTTGGAAGAGGTGCTGGCAAGGCCCCACCAATTTTTGCCGTTGTCCCGTTTACGTTTACTGATGTGCTACTTGAAGCGTTTTGTGTTTTCTCGATTTTCGGTACTTTAGGTTCGCTGGGAATTTCAATAGTTGCAAGCACATCATCAAATGAGTCGTCTCCACTTCCATCGTCCATTTCAGCCTTTTTATTTCACCAGTAGATAGAACGCTTCCGTGTGTTTGAATTATTTTCAATGATTAAGAAATAAAACAACTTTTTTAAACCAGCAAATTTCAAATTAAGGACCACATATCATCAATCAGCTGATTGGAAAAACAGCTGATGTATGCCTTCTATTGATCACAATAGATAGCAGTAAAAAATTACCCAACTCGCAAAAAGTTGAAAAATGGCTAAGTCGCAAAATCAATATAAATATTACAAATTATAGCAAATAAAATCAAATATTACAAATCCTTAATTCTCTCAATTTCAAAATTTTTGAGGTTGTTCCAGGTATTCGTGGTTAAAACTTAAATATAATCTAGAACGACAGGGGTAGGAGACCTTGCTTGCAATTATTATGATTGTTCCATAGTTCGCACCGTTTTGACGTTGCCTACGTCAATATTGTCTCGTCCTTTATTGGTTCGGATAAAACTGCTGGCTTTCACAGTTGCTTCCCGATTATAAAATTCCAGTAATCAAATTTTGCAAAATCCTAAAGCTGCTAGACCACAGTATGTGGCTCTGAAATATGTGAAGTGCTTTCATCTGGAAACATACCCTTGTCCCAAAGTTTCTAGCAAGGTATATTTGCCTTTTCTCAAATACTGCAAATCGACGGTCGATCTTAAACTACGTAGCACTGATGTGGAGATGAGCATTAATAGGAGGCAAATGAAGAAATTACAGGTTCGCCAAAACACTTTTGAACCATGACCCCATAATATTTTTACCACTAATTAGGGCTTGAGTAGCCGCTAGTAGCCGGTTTTAATTCGTTTTATATATTGTTTTTTTTTGCTTCTTTTATTAAAAAAAAATTTTTTTTTTTATTTTTTTTATAAAAATTTCCAATATGAATTTTATTTATCTATATTATTTATTTAAACGAACTTTATTTTTTTCTATTGTTCCAGCTGTCACAAAAGTTCAATGACTCACACACATGCACTCATTGCGCTTACACTCGACCGTCACTCGACCGAAAACCTGCCACAACCTCCATCCCACTTAGTGAGTCTAGTTTTAGCGCGTCGAAACAATATTTGGAAAAAAACAAATTGCAAAAACTGGTGAGTGTAGAGATAACTTTACTTCTGTTTTTATTATGGCTTTTCTATTGCTGTTGTTGTTGTGGTTGACGTTGAAACAATTTATGCACACGCCCTTGTGTAAAAGTATGCCGGAGTTGATGCGCGGATATGCACATTTTAACACCTATTATGAATGAAAACAAAGCGCGGCAATCAAATTTACAATCAGCTGCCCAGAGGGAAAACTGCAACGAGCGGAAACTATTAAAAAGTTGAGCAAAAACGACAATGCAAAGCGTTTTTATGACAGTTAATTTTTGACTCATTATATATGCTAGTTATATTTGTTTATGTCTGTTTCCCCGCAAATGTCCATAAATGTATGTATGTGAAAGTGGCAAAGCGATTATATTTCAAGAGGGATTTCAAGCGTTTTACATGCATTTCATTTTCGTCCGTATTTGACAGTATTCGTAAGCATATTTGCTCACACATACATACCTAGTATATTCGTTTTTGAAAATCGCAAACAATTCTAAATGCAAATGAGGCAATTAGCTGAATTATTTTGCCATGTATAGGCATCATATTGTATGTTAGAGATGATTGTAAGCATAATTTTTTGTCTTAAATCACTTGTGTTTTTTGAATATGTGAATTCAGCATATTCTAACTTTTATGCATCGGTAATATAGAATTTTTATACACATACATACATTCGTGTTCGTAGCTAGAAACTCGAAAGGATTCAATAATTCAATAAATTGGAGGAAAGAATCATTATGAATCCATAATAAACACACCCATATCTAACTGGAAATGTCAATACTATTTTCGAAAAGAAAATATACTCAAATATTTTGAGAATACTCTTAGAAAAATTACATCATATAATTTGATTTCTTATAAATGGGGATTGCTTTGTGATATTTGCTTAAGTTTTATTGTTGATCAAATCTGTGATCGTAATTTCTGTATCAGGTCTATTTTATAAAAACTAAAAAATCGGCCATTTCACATTTAAGCCCAGCTTACAGAAATTATATTTTATTTGTAAAGTTCTTAAGTGAAAACAATTTTTATGTTGTGTTTTAAATAGAGGCAAGAAAGATTTCTAAATGCTTCAAAACTAATCGAACATCATTCGTTGGTCCCAGTTGTCTTGATAACTCTTCTATATATTAGAAAGGACTTGAAGGAATTTCTCGCTCTGTTCGTCACTTTGGTCCCCAAGATTAGCCAAAAAGTATCCTAGGCAGTTAGAAAGAAAGTGTAGCTTGATACTCATATTAAAGCACGATAATGACTCACACGCCTTGAACATATTGTGAACGAATAGTTTAACGGATTACCTTTTTCTTATCTGTGTCACAGTTACATTTTGTGACTTTTAAGTATTAATATTCTTCTATGTGCCTTGAGCCTTTCTGCACTCACTTTTGGAAACTTCTTTGCTTAGAAAACGAAAAAATTTCAAGTTCCTTTAAATTTATAATTTTTTAAGGAACGGTTCTAAATTTATACGACCCTCAAATACTAAAAATTTGTTTGTCTTGAGACAAGCTCTGTCTTTTTTTTTAACAAAACCACCTCTTTTTACAACAACAAATCATCTTCTTAATTTTTTTTCGTACTTTTTTCCTTCAGCCTAGAACCAAAAATATGTGACACAGACTTTGACAGCCCAGGCTTCATAAAGGGCGCTTAAATCATCTCATAGTTGCTACTATCTCAAAATCAATTGACTTCTCCTCAAAAGCATTTCTTTAAGATCCACATGTAGTCTGAGGGAATACATATGTGCCTACCGTATCCGAGATATCCGCAAATACCAGTTTTGTTCACCAAATAAAAATAACAGTCTTGGACCAAATAGGCTTTGTGGAATGAAAACAATACACGTATTACCTGTAAAATAAAAATTTATTTTATAAAGAGTTTATATACACAAATATTAATCCATGATCCACCATTAAGGGTTACACTATTCTAAAGCGTCCAAAGTGAACTAATTTCGTGATTTTTTGCAGAGAGAACAATGAAAAAATTAAAATTATGTAAATAATATAGCGAGAAATTTTCCATGAATCGCCGAAAAAAGCAGTTTTGGGCTAAAAGCGTTTAAACTTTTAAACCAGCTTCGAGCGCGCAACAGATGGCTCCTGTCGAGATTGACCTACTGGTTCCTTAAATACTTGCCCACCTTATAAATAATATTGTATATTATTTTTAATATTCGTAGGTAGTTCCTAACAAATTTGATTTTTTGAAAAATTTAAGGTTGTGTACATTAGGGTGATCCTTATAAAAATCAAGTATATAAGTATATATATATATATATATATATGACATATATATACATATACATACATAAAATAAGATTGTGGGGCTGAAATCTTGTGTACAATTTTTTCGAGTATTAAAGGGCCACCCTAATGAAGTGTTTACGATCGCACGTAATGCGTATGGTCGAATGCGTCTTATGTTTGCGCCATTTCTAACTTCTTTGGTAGCCACTTTTACATATTATATCATATTAACTAAATTAAGTTGTATATGTTCATATGTATGCCTAACACATGGTGTTACATATGTACATACATATATACCTGTATAAATTTATACACTTCTTATCAAAACTATTTGACACAAGTAAATTCCAACCATTTAACGCTCAAATTATCCACATGCTGTGCATTACTTGTATTTTAATTATTAACATTGTTAAATACCTGTTTAAACGCTATTCACACACACATTCATTCATACATATCGAAATAGTTGCAAATACCACAAATGGCTATCTATGGTTATGAGAATCCATTAAATCCGTTAAATGCCATTGCCTATGCAAATCGTCAAATTTCAGCAATTACAAATGCACACATCCCCACAAGCACCTTAATATATATATATACGTATGTATACATACATATATTTAATTATTAATGTCACTGCATATCTACACACGTTTCACTTTCGTTTATTGTTTATTTCTTCGGCTACCGTTTAACGCGATTCACTTTTATCTAAATGCGTTTATTTAACCATTATGTGCTTGCATACATACATATATATATATTGCGTACAACATAGGGCTTTGTGGGTTTACATGTGTCATGTGTATAATTTCAGCTTCGCCGATTTGCCTTTTTTACTATCAGAAAATATTTGCGTACGTTATTTGCATGTATTTTTTTATAAATTTTATTTATTTTTTTTTGATTTACGTTTGCCGGACCATGTTTGCCATGTTGTTGTAAATTCAGTCATAGAATATTTCATTTTCGATAACAAAGTGTGTTTATTTTTACGTAATACTGCAGCATATGCTGCATTAGCTGTGTGGTCTGTAGGAAATTAAAGGCTAATAAGAGTACAAGAATTTTTTATGGTTTTAAGTTTAGGTTAATAATTTTGAGGGGGAGTACCGGTTTTATATAGTTTTTTTTTACATACCTTTCCTTGTTCTAATATTGTGCCCGGGTACCAAATATTCATAAAATTGGGTCAATACTTCTCTTGGCCTCCGTATACCTATTATAAGGGTTATCAAACTTTTGGTTGACTTCAAATATATGGGCATATATGTATATCTGTCAGTATATAAGATGTCATAACAAAATTAAGTGGACGTATAATCTTGGATATGCTATAGTTTGGTGGCGAAAATGGGGGAAATCGGTTCATAAATTACTCCAGCCTCCATGTAATATCGGTAAAATTGTCAGTTATCTTAAAAAATTGCTTGAAAACTTGTTCTCGAACATAATTTAGCTCAGACCTTCCCCTAACCCTTATATACACACTATTGTTTGGGGAAATAGACTTTATACCGTTCAAATTGCTCAATATGTTCGATATTTTAAGTAAATTAAGTGCACATGTTTTCTTAACCTGAATGTGGGTTAGCGCTGAAAATGAATGAAAACGGCCTAGAACTTGGTAAAGTTCCTATATTTCTCATATACCGAACATATGAAATTTCGTTCCTTTGTCTGAGTTTATGTCCCATATATATCAATAATATAGAATGTCTGGTCACACCCGAACTAAGCCCTTCCTTACTTGTTTGTTGTTATTATACATATTTTTTCGAAGTTGGGCTGATTCCGAAACTAATAGTTTCTTTTATGCGCAAATATTTCTAATCAGCATTTTTTTTTCATAGTTTCATGAATTATTCTCTATATAGTTGTTGTTATTGCAATTGCAAACATACTTTGTGAGATACATTCTTTGCTCGGGAAAAATTCAAATTGTTCTGTTGACTCGGGCGTCTTCGAACAAATATGTCAAGCTATCTGCTGATTTTTATTGTGACTGTGACTGTATACAAACGTATAATATCTTAATGTATTCAGTTATCTAAAAAATTGTACTTTTAAGAACGTCTTCCCACAAGACGCATTATTGTGAAGACTATTCTATGAGTTCTTGGTTTCTTATCAACATCAAAAATGTGTTTCCTTACAAAAATTCGTATTCACAAAGAAGCCACAACGAAAAGCTTTAAATCTGCTGAAAGCTGGGGAATTCGATATCTCTGTCAGTGGATTGCTCATATCTTTCAGCGTCATTCGTTGTATTTTTTGTGGATTTCTTCTAAACTTAGAGTTTAACTATTATAGCTATTATTTTTTTTAAGCTGAATAAGTGCTGAAACCCAAAAACTATGAAAAGCCTGGTATGGAGTTGCAGCTTTGATCAATTACACCCCTTAGAGCAATAACTCGGGATGCATTTCTGGTATAAATTTTTTATTTTATAAAAATAATTAGTAAATTGATGTAATCAATATGGTTGACTATATACCTTATATATCGGACAATATAAATAAAATGAAAAAAAAAGGTTTAGAATAATACAATGTGATGTGATTTGGTATTCAAAATTGATCAAATCGTTACATACCTTCCCCCAGAACTAATATGACGAATATTACTAATAGCCCTAAACCTATAATGTAAAGGTAGGTAGTAAATATATCAGATATGCCAATCTGCTATCGAAAATTGGCACTTTAGGTTCACAACTTCGATTTAAAACGAATATTTTTATACCATCGCAAGATATTGCAACCGAGTGTAATAGTTTTGTTCACCAAACCGTTGTTTGCAACATCTAAAACTAATCGAGATAGGTATAGAGTTATGTATATCAAAACGATCGGGGGTTATATATATCAAAACGGCTTGAATTCCGAATGTCTATCCGTTCGTCCGTCCGTCCGTCCATGATAGCGATAACTTGAGTAAAAATTAAGATATTTGGATGAAATTGAAATGGTTCACCAATTTTTTGGCGTTCTGAGGAGGTTGGTGTTGCTGATAAACAAAAGCGGATCATTGCCACGCCCACAAAATGCCAGTAACGGAAAAAAGTGCAATAACTCAGCCAAAAATTAAGCTACAAAATTCAAGTCTGGTACAGAGGATCACGGTAAAGAGGGACAACTGCCATTTAAAACTGTTTTAAAGCGGACGTAGCCCCGTCCTCTAATTTAAAGTACATATCTCATAAACTACTTAACAATGGCAACCAAACTTGGTGGTAACATTTATATATGGCATTTCCTCATACTGTGTGAAAATGTGTGAAATCGGTAGGTAACCAAGCTCGCCGTTATGCAAGGGATGTGTTGAAAACTAACAAAACTGTATTAAGAAAAATGTCAGAAGCATTAAATTTATCCGCAAAAATATTACGGCAGGGTTGCATGTAAATGTATGTGAAAATTGAACGATGGTCTTGACTCCGCCCACTTTTGGTTGAAATCCCTTATCTCAGTAACTACTCGACCGATTTGAACCTAGTTTGATGCATAATATTATCTGGTCATTTTTTTGTTGAAGTTTAAAAATCGTCGAAATCGTACTGTAACCTACTTCGGACATAACACAATTTTGAACTCCATCAGATGCTTTCACTTTATAATATATAGCTTTTCCTTACTCGTTTTTTTTTTTTTTAATTTAAACTCGCTCGATATAAAATTTTATATTATATATTATATTAATTCCTTCTCGATTTATTTCCTTCTCATTAGTTAATTCTTCTCATTAGTACTAAACTTGTGTTAATCATTGGTTGTATTGTAACATACATTTAACAGTTAGTTTAAAAATGCACACTTGAGCTTAAAAATATATAATTTTTTAATATAAATACATACGTGAGTTCCTACAGGTTTTCTAATTACAATATCACCAACAACTCAAATGCAAATCTAAAACTAAGAATGCAACAAAGCGAATAAATAAATAAAAAATAATAATTGCAAAATCCCAAACAACAATATAAAGGCAATGACAAAGACAAAACAAACTACAAATACATTTCATACATATTTAGCTTAACTGACTTTAATGAAAATCGTATCGTGCCGTCGGACGCCTCTCACTTTTATTTGCGGCCTGCAAAGTGGCGGCAGCAGCAGCAACTATTTGCTTAGATATTACGCGCGCAAGTACTTATTGCTTCCATTTACCATTATATTATATATATCTACATACCCACTTGCATGTTGGCCAACAAAACCAGCCAACACAAGTTGTCTGGCGGAGTGAACCGCCAAAGCGCTGCGTTTGAAATTTGCAAGCGCCTGAAAATGATCGCCGCTACAAGTTGTCCAAGTCGCGCGCCGTCAGCCATTCAGTTGTTTGCGAGCGTTTAAACCAGTTGGACGGATCAACTGAAAAATTGTTTCGAAAACGTTTTCACTTTACATAACGGTTGTATGTCGTTGTATGTCGTTGTATCACGAATAGTTAATTTGTTGCATTTTAGTTGAACACCAACTTGAAGCAAATCAAAATAAAATCAAAAAGTTAATTGCTTGTATTTATAGTAAACGAGACAATCACCCTGGCACAAGCCATTCAAATCGAAGGCAACCATTTTAAATAAACAAATTGATACATAAGCAAACACATACAAAGAAGTCGGAAACCTTCATAATGACAACAAAAGCAAATTGTTTGAACTACAAATTACCTTTTGTTTGGTTAGCTGTTGTGTTGTTGTTGCTATTGCAGTGCTGCAATTGCGCACAAGGCACACCGATGCTCTACAAAAAGAATCCGCAAGACAAATATGAAGCAGGTGATGTGTTCATGCGCTTTGCTATTCGGTGTTTTAATTGAGTGATCTCGAATCTGTTTCAAAGTGTGACTAGTGGAAATGATTTTAGCCGTGGAATTCGGTTTGCTAATTCGAGTTGGTTTTGCAAATGAATTTGAAGTGAATTTGAAACGAGATTAACTGAAGAGCGTGCCATCTCAAATTTGCTTAAATAAAAGATAGTAGAAAATGTTGAAACATGTCTACTTATGCTCCATAGCTCAGTTGCTTGGTTTTTTCTTTTTTGAAAAATAATATGTTGATAATAGGTATAAAAAATTTAACTTAAAGACAAATGTCTCGAATGCGCTTCGATTTCCATTTGGTGACCTGAATCCGATTCTAATGTGACTGAATGTGTGAATAGGAAAAGAGAAGTTGGATCGTTGGATTTTCCAAATCTAAAGTTCATATAGAATAAGTTCATATATAATTAGATACAGCTTTTGTAATATCTTTAGATTTTGACTTAATATACTCATCTGTATATTTGAAGTGCATTTCCAAGACATTGTCTAACACGATGCAAGTCATAATCTATTTTATTCGACTGCTTGTTTAAACTATTCCAGAAATTTTCGAAAAAATATACATATACTATAGATTTTTTACTTCTGCTCTCACCTCGAAAGTGGGTTTCAAAAATATCCCAGAAGTTGCTAGCGCACAATATCAGTTATAAAAAAAAAACAGAAAAAACGATCCCATTTCCCATTCCAGCGCCATCTGCCGTATTCTTCTAATTTGGCCTTGTGCGACTTCTTTTTATTTTAAAACTTGTAAAGGTTACTCACCGAATAGAAATTTGAGCCGAAGTTTATCGCCGCCACAGAGACCTACTTTGAACACCTCCAGAAAACGTATTTTTCAGACGGGTTAAATAAGTTGGAGCATCGCTGGGTCAAGTGTGATCGAGATCTTGCCGATCTTGAATTATTTAGTTAAATTTCTCACACATATCTTGTCTATACCGAAGTAGCCGAGCGGGTTGAATAGTCGTTCGTTCGAAATTTTGTCGTTGTAAACCTGAAATTATAGAACCTTTCTAACATTGGTGATCCTATGATAGGGAATATCAAAATACAAGTGTATTTTTGGCATGAAAAAATTTAACGGCCAACACCCGACGTTTCCAATAGCTTCTCTATAAAAATGTTTTCAACTTGCGCATTAAAACTTATGGAAAGGTCTTTTTAAGCCACAAATTCGAAAACACTCTGAATACACAAATCTCTAATTAGTAGCCATTGACACCTTATAAACTCAACATTCTTTTTTAAGCAGATCTTGTACCCGTCTCCTCCACTGTCATACCACTAACAGTGCTCGAAGTCAGCTATGGTCTGGGTGGCAAGCCCAGTGAGGAGTATAAGCAAGCCTATCTGAAGAAACTACGCAAAAAGGTGCAACTCAAACAGCACTCAAAGCAGACACAACAACAACACGACGGCATTGATGCTGATTTGGCCAATCCCGATACGCTCATAACAAGTGAGTGTCTAGCGAAAGTGAATGGAAAACCGGAAAGCATGTATAAAGTTATCGGTGCTAAAGTAAATTGACTGTAGTTATGTATGCAAACACGTTGAGTTATAAAATGGCAACGCTTTACCAACTTTAGGGCACACCATAAACATTTCTATTGCATAACATTTGCGACGCACATAAAGTTCTACGTGTAGTACACAGTGTATGATTCGCCGCCAGGGCGTATGCGTGACATTCAAATGCGTACACTTGTGCAAACAATTTGCAAACCTACGCGTCGCGCCTGCTCATATTTAGTGCAAAAAGCACAAAAAGTTGAAAAATTTAACAAAAATATTATACATGTATATATATATATATATATATGCCATATAGTTGAAGTCAAGCGATTGAAAAGAATTAAATGAAAGAATTAATCGCATTGCTGCCGGCCTTAAAACAGAAGGTTAAACGGGTTTGCCGCCGCAGCCGCGCACTCTAACACAGCTAATAAAATTTTGCGTAGGATTGCTTGAATTCATTTTTATAGAGACGCAAGTTCCAGCACAATGCTATTCGTACAAAATTTGTATGAAGTACGCTTGCTTCGATTACCATGAGATTATTCTTCTGTTTTTTAACGATTTTCTCTTTTTGTCTTTTATTTTGCACATTGATTTTACGAATTTGACGCTAATATTTGCACAACTTGCATTTAAGCGCTTTCTAGCTTATTGTTAGTGTTTCATGTGCGCAAGTGTGCGTGTATGTATGTGTGCGCTGCTGGGAACCTGCGTTTCGGAGTCAACATACTTTTTCGCCTAATTCATTGCTGGTATTCTTCGCTTTTCATATTTTCCTTGCGCATCACTTACGATTACTTATTTTTGTAGCTACACTCTTATATATATATTTCTAAACTATTTTCAGTAAAAAAGAAACAAAACGACAGCAATAAAGCCAAAGTCAAGGGCATCTAAAGCAATTGCAGATGGCAGATGACAACGTGGGCACGCCGGCAGAGAGCGGAGAGCAGCGTTAAATAGCGTGGCGTCGACATTAAACTACAACAGAAGAATACAATAATAATAACAAAATGCCGAAACAGCGTAGACAGCCAAGACAGCAGTGGGAAGATGTGACAGCAAGCTAGCTAGCAAGCTGACTACACCGAAGCGCACTCAGTTGAGCAGCGTTTTGGATGGTGTTATGCTCTTGCTCTTGACTGTTTTTTTTTCATTTTATTTGTTTTACTTTTGTTATATTTTTAAAAAATTTTTTTTCATTTTTTTCTTCGTGAGGGGGTGTTCAGTCTCTTAAGTGCATTGGTGGCTGTGCGTCGAGCAATCTGTTTTCAGCAGCAATCATCGATGATGTCACTAAGCTTCGACACCGTTCACTTCTGTGTTTACGCGCTCAGTAAATAAAAAATAATATTGGTTTTGGCGTTTTTTTTGTTTTTTTTTGTTTTTGCTCTCTAAACTTCGCCGGCCATCAACAGGGTGTGCGCGCCCCCGCTGGACTTAAATTTTCTTTAACAACTCTTGGCTGGTTTTACTAACATGCCGTTATTTTTTGGTCAACCTCGGTTTAATTAACGTTTTTGCTGTGCTGTGCTGTTGTTACCGTTAGACGCACACACGCACAATCATGCTATTTTTGTACATACTAACCGCCATTTTCGTAAAATTTGGAAATTCATTGACATCCACTTGACTGCATTCGAACTCGGTGAAAATGTAAAATATTTATATTTATATATATGTAAATACCGTTATATAATTTTATATAAAAATATATATAAAAAAAAACACTAAAAATCTGGCGACAAATACAATAAAAAAGCCTTGAAATTTGTAAATCAATGCGGTTCCATTATGTTGTGACATTTGTGAAATTCTATACCAGTTTTATTTATACAGTTATAAAGCCATTATATTTTATGTACATATATATGCCCGAACTATACTTGCATATACGTATATTTTTTAACATATTTATAACTATTACATATACATAATGCAATATACATATCTATTTTTGTCTACACAAGCTATATTACACATATGTATGTCCATACATACTTACAAATAAAAGAAGTACATATATTTATTTTTCGCATTATTTTCGATTGTGTGTCATTCTTGCCACATCTGTGACATTGATGCATGACTTATTTGCCTTAAAAGTGAATACATATACACTTGCACGCTATATTTTTTTGTACATATGTATATGTGTGTGTTTGTATTTGAATATGGTATCCGCACATTGTACATATGTCTGTCGCAGCTCCTCCGCCTTTGACACTTCTGTGCTTAATCAGTCATTTAGTAATTGTGCTGGACATTGGCTGCTCTTTTCTACTTCCCATTTTTGTTTTGCCGGTCACCTCGTAAATGGTAAACGACCTTAAAGGGAAGTTTGACTAGTGTAGGATTTCGCTTTTTCATAAATTTTGGGGAAACAAGCTTCCATATTCATTGGTTAATGTTTGTTAAATGCCTAAATTTGGCGAATGTCGTTTCGAAAGCTGTGAAGTTAAGCTTTGGAATTTACATAAGTCGATTAATACAGATGAGTCAGAGTATTTTTTTTTGTTAATATTAAATGAAATGAGTATTTGAAGTACTACTACTACTACTAGTACTAGTACTACTAGTTACTGGATTTTTATTTTATTTTTTTTTTGTGAGATATACAGCGATAATAAAACATCTCCGGGAAAGTTAAGCTCTGACATAGCCGAACATTAGATACGAACGTGATCCGAAATATCTACTCTAAAGTAGACTTGACTAACATGAATTAGTATATACTTACTAGCAAAAGGTATTAACCGAAATCCCTCACTTTTAGTACTGGAACACATTTCATTTTACTGAAATATAATTTTATTGAGTTATCCCATACTCTCCGCCGATATGTGGGGTGTAAAGCCAAACAGAGAAGTTATTATTAAAATATATACCGATTTCGATTTTTGGCTCTAATCTATTTTTCTATTTCGTTTCTATTTTTATTAATCTAATTAGTTATATATCATATAAGTGGGGCTTTTAAAAGAGCAATTTTTGGAAGAAATTTGCCCAAAATCAAACTGCTACGAGGATATTATGATAAAATTCAAAAGTGTAAAATAGTTTTTGAGATATGTATGAGATTTGATATAGAAGTGAACGGGATCACAATAAAAGCCCATTTTTTGAACTAATGTATATGTAGGTTATAGGTTATATCATTCTGATCATCACATATGACGTTTCCTTTGTTATTATTTAGGGAGTTATCGAACTTTTAGTAGTTTTCACCAATATTGTTGCAGTTGCATTGAACAACATCGTTGTATTGCCGATGAGTATGACTGGTATTAGCTGGTGAAATAGTTGTTTACGAAACTAACTAGTAACAATCCCACTTTTAAAAAATTTCTCTTTTTTATTCAAGAGATCGGATAGACTGACTTCCCGAAATCAATTCGTCACGACATTCTCAACATTTTCTTTTACAGATACAACCATATCAATACTTTAAAGCGTGTTACAAACAAATACATCCGATGTAAAGTTATGTAATTGGTCGATAAAAATTAGTAACTTTTTATGGATCGATTTCACAAATATGTATCTGTAATTGGATACCATACATAAGGTGAACCATGAGTTGATCCCTACGGTTGTAGGTAGTGCATAACCAGGACAACATCGGGTCTATATGCAAGAGAGACTGTCATCACATAGTTTTAACCAGAGTTGTAAAGTTCAAGAACCACAATATTATGTGTTCTAAATATTGTTTCGAAAAGTTGCCTCATTCTTTTTGTTATTCAATGCAATGTCATATGATCGAAGGGGTTTAAAATAACATAGGCGTGGTAAGGATCTGATATGCATATAATAATACATAATATAAATAAAGTTTTGTTAAGAACTTGCTGCTCTTTCTAATTTCTTCGATGACTTCGGATCAGTAATTTATTGTGAATATAACCTTGGATTTCCTAAAGCAACAGTTACAATAATCTGTCGCCTTATTATTTACTTATTTTCGGAAAATTTCTTTTTATTTTTACATACATTTTTCTTAGCTTTAGTATTAGTTAGTATTCTATTAGTCTTAGTTGATATGCATAAATGCAACACTCGAATTTTCGCCGTACAATGTTGTCTACCTGAACTAGCACTCGTTAATCTAATTGCAATACTCAACCGTTAACAAAACTGACCCAAAGATCCCACTACTGTAAATGACAGTTGGGTTAACAGTAAAGTAATTGATGTCTTTGTTTATTTAATGCGTGATTTTCAAAGGAAATCTACTAAGATGTAGAAAAAACAGACTTTACTTTTGACTGAGTTCAGGCAAAATGCTGATGAGTTTCCAAAGTTTACCAACAAGTCTCAGAGGCATTTCTATATTAAGGCACACCGTATTACATACGTTTCAAATACAGATTTGTGTGATATATTACATATATAAATGTATGTTTGTATGTCTGTTTGTATGCTCGTACCTTTTTATTGCGGCATTAAAAATATCCTTCGCGAAATATTTCATTTCCTCATATTTTTCTTCTTGTTATGTGCTCGTGTAATAAAAAGAAGGAAATAAAATCAGAAATCATAAAGAACTACAGAAAAGAATTTGCCACAATGGAAATAAAATAAAGTACGGTCTACTCATGGACGTGTCATTGACCTTCTATGCTTTCCCGGCATACATGCTTGCTTGATAAATGCTCGACAGTGCGCGTTTATACTAATTTTGATTTTGATATATGTGTGATTTTACTGCCACTTTACGAATAAATGATATTCATTTTGTTTTTGGGCAGTTGTGTCCTTCGTTCGCTGCATATGACTTGTGACCAAAACGCATTAGCGTTTAGTAGTCCTGCTGTGCGTCCAAAACCAAACTGCCATTCCAGTTCGGCCGAAATTTGAAAAGTAGCCGCATGCGAGAATGCACCACATGATAGTAAATTTCTGTTGCGTTAGTGGGACCAGCAGTGACCAGTGGTGTGGCTAAATGTTTATTGAACCACCCGCGTATATGTTTATTTACATATGTATGCACATATTTTATTAACACCACTGAAATAATAAAAAAAAATTGGCAAGCACAAATGTGTGACATAAATTTTATTTCACACACTTATTTTCTTGCTTCTAGCTACACAGCTACCTTCCTAGTAGTAGATTCTGCGATTTTGCTCGTAATTTAACATTGCGTTTGCCCTCCAACCGCTTTTCTATAGCGCTTTTGACACTTGAAGTGCTCTTCCCTCTCATATGACTAACTGCAATTACAGTTGTCATAAACTTGTGCTGTTTCTTTTTTGTTGTTATTGTAATTGAGGTAATTTTATGGCCACTTATCGTCCTCACATTATCCTCCTTCTGATTCTCAATCATCCGTAAGTGGCCATCAGTGCCACAATTTTTGACGCTGAAAGTTTGTAGGTGACGAGAACTATTTAAAGTTGCATTAGTCGTACAAGAAAACCGGAAAGAACGGGAGTGAGTCTATTATTTGTGGTTAGGTTTATGCGACTTTAATGAACAGGCGGTTGATAAATATGCTGGCAGTTTTTATGTTGAGTGTGTGAGTGAAAGTTTATATATTTGTATGCGTGTGCCGTAGAGAAATGTGCGAAAATAATTTGAAATAAAAAAAAGATTATTCTTTGTTTTGAGTGGCCAATTGTTTCCATTAATGAGCATTTCAATTACGCTTTTATAATTTTAATTGATTGTTTTGTTGAAATTGAGGTAACTAACTCAATTTAATTAACTTATACCTATGAAAGAACACAATGATAATGAGTGCGAACAAGTCATTGACTTCGTAACCAGCGTGGTGGTGGTGGTGGCTAGACGACGAACTTCGATCAAACATTCGACCTACACCGATTTTTATTTAATAGCGACTACCCTTTGGTAGGTTGTGTTAAATCTCTGAGTGCAGTTTTGCTTTTAAAAAGCTGCTCATCAAATTTAGCAGTTGTTCCAAGGGAGCTGAAAACTTGTGGGACCCGCTATTTATTGTTTAAAAAACATGGTCCACACAAATGAAATGGTAACAAAAGTTCATACTAGCATTTAGCAAAGTTATACGAGTCACACTTTTATATACAAGGTGGTTTTCTTTTTGAGGTTTATAAATTTAGAAGCGATCAACCCTTATTTAGAGACTATCCAAGCTACCGTGCATTCAGTAATTCAGTTACTGTTAGTTGTGGTTCTCATGCCGAAAGCATTGCTAATCGAGTTATGTGCGCATATATATACTTGAGTATGAAACCTTTCAAAATTAAATGTTACCTTGTCTTAAAAACTCTAAACTACTAAATTTACTGCGTTGTACTGGCAAATTTTCAAAAACTTCTTAAGTTCAGCGCAATCGTTATGTTTCTTCTAAATATTTAATGTTTTTTCTTTGGCTCTATTTCCTTCCAATGACTCCGTTTTGATGATTCTATTGTTTGTTTTATTGATAGATCAGGCTAGTAGATCAGGTGGCTGTGTAATCTGTGGTTCGTATTTGCTCTTCATAACCACTCCATTATTAGCCTATACATATACATTTTGGTAATAATTCGATTCTGAAGTCACTAAGCCATGTAATTTTTTCCAATTGAATTTCACTTTTACTCCCCAATATATGTAGCCAGTCAGCACTCAAAAACCAAGCAATTTATCGTAACTTAGTTTTACTGTTTTAGTTTTTTAAATATTTTTAGTTTTTATAATTCGAAATTCAAATTACAAAAAAATTCTTTGTTATTTAATGGTTGGTGTTTCATAAAAATTATGAGCCAGGAAGATATACTATTAGGATATATGATATTTATATGCTCGATGCAACCGTTCTCTATTTCGAATTAATCTGTTCCTTTGCCTAGATTTACGAAATGCTCAAAAACGTTGCATACTTTCAGGCATTTTATATTGGAGGTGAAAATCCACAAACCACTATTGTTTGTCTAAAACTTCAATATGGAATAGTACTACTATAGTGGGCAATAAAAATTAATTTCCTTCCCATAATTTTGTCACAGCTAATTTTGTTTCTTAGTCATCCTTTAACTACTGGCGAGTTTAGTTGGCATCTCGTTCGTTCCAAGTCAAGTAAAATAGTAAGGGCGTGAAGTGTATTTTTTATTTTGTAGTCTATTATTGAATAAGTAAAATTTTTCATTAGTAACTGTAAACATTTTGTTTTCCAGTAAAATGGAATACTATTGGCGAAAAAAGCGAAAAATGTAGAAATTGCCACAATGGCTCTGTATACAGGGTGATTCAAATAACTTTTTTATGGATACGTATGTATTTCTTATCTTAACCTTATATAATTAAAAGTTGGTAACAAGCAGGGCTAAATATAATTTATTATTATTGTCGGTAATATTATATTCGTTATCAATAATAGAACCAAATACTGAACCTTATACTGAATTTTATATATTTCTTATATTTTTATAATTTTATTATATTGATGAAAACGTGTTATATCTCATGCCAACTATAGTATAATTAGCTTTTTAGAATGTGATTTGATTCTATTTAGGAAAACATTTCCACTTAATTATACTTAGATACATAACTATTTACCTATGATATATACGGTATAGAATCAAGCATAGGATCGTAAAAATTTTGTTGGTATGATGGAAGTGTAGAAAAACTTTTTATCTAATTTCATTAATTTTTATACCGAAATTTTACCTAATTTTATTATATTATCTTACAAACTTAGCGTGATAAAGTGAACCGATTTTTCGGAGATCTCTATATTCGTTATATACATATTGTCAATATGGGAGATGAATATCAGTTGATTCTATATATAGGCGCTATAGTACGATTCACATTTTTTGGGAGGGAAGTAGATGTTATGGATGGCTATTATGGTTTATGGATTCTGGTTATATGATAATGGAATGGCAGTACCATGTTAGAGGTACTGTCATTTAAATATTATCTAGATTTATTTATTGAATCTCAAGACATCTGCCTAAGAAAACTATTTGAAAATCTAGTTATATGGAAATCAGGCGAGGTTGTTATCCGATTTCACCAATTTTTAAACTTAGAAGACGTTATAAAATTTCAATTATCAATATCTACGTAATCTATCTATCTATCTATCTATCTATCTACGTAAATATGTATGTAAAATTTCTGTTTTTTTTTTTTAGCTTAATTGACGACTGAGTTGTAGTACTGTATTATTTTTTTTCCTTTCCATTTTTAATTTTTGGCCGACCTACTTACAATGCCAAGGAAATAATATACAAATTAGATCAAAATATAAACCTCGCGTTTCAATCATCTCATCATTTTGTTGTATATGTCTTTACAAATGTTTTAAATACTTTAAGATGTTGCAAGTACTCTTTCGCAACATGTTGCTGGAATATATTAAAATAATTTGCTTGCGCGATTCTCTGTAAATAATTTCTTAAATTCAATATGAATAATAACGAGTTATTATTTCAAAAGTCGCTTACGCTTATCCCAATGATTTAAAGATTACTCTGGGGACTCTAAAACCGGCTCACTTTGTCCTCCCCGAGTCTTCCTGAATTTCAAAAACGCTTATGCACTCGCATGGCTGTGTGCTTTTGTGCGAGTATTGGCAGGAAACAATTACCTTCAACGGCAACTTTGCAATGTTATCAGCTTTCCCTAAGTGTGGGCAATAAAGTTGTTTTAAAAGCACTTCCCCTTTAAGTTCACAAAAAGGTAAAGGAGCAAAACGACAATGCTGATAATAATAAAGTTTACATGAAGATGAAGAAGTTAACTGTGAAGAGCAGGCATCTAAACCACCACATTTAATGGTTATGTGTATACATACATACGTGCTATACTTACAAATGCTTAAAATTAAACTCTCATAAAGCGCTACGGTGGTATGTAGCCCCACTCCAAACTAGATTCATCATATGTACAAATGCATCTACGTATGTATGTGCAAAAATGATTGAACGTCCGCGCGCACTGTGAGGTATTATGTCAAATGCAGACATAGATTAAAACACTCCAAGGACAAAAAGGCGAGTCAAACAAGAGCTAACCACAGGAAACTATTTTGATGAGGAGCATTGGAGCATTGGAGCATTGAAGTATCACACTTTCTGACAAACGGAACAAGAAGACTGCAAAAACACTCAACCTTCAACCTAAATAGCCAAAGTATTCTCGCTACAAACTTCAATAATACATACATATGTGTACATTTATACATTTATACATACGTACATATATATATTACAAATTTATCTGATAATGACAATAGCGACGAAGCGCACATCAAACGGCATGTACAGAATACAGAACGGATGTGTCAATAAAAGTGAAATGGAATCGAAATGGCAACGAAATCAAAACAAAATAAACAATTATATATATGCATATATATATATATATATATATAGCAAAAAATAAATGGCTAGCAAGGACTTAACAAGGACGAGAATATTCTCTGCTCACTTTGAAGAAAGCGACAGGAAAAAATACTATCAAATACTGAGGCGACAAAGCAGAATATGCGAAATGCAATCAAAAAGAATTGTACATAAAAGGTTCATGCAAGTGTGAAGATAGAGAGACACGTACACTTCAGCTATATATATATATATATGTATACATTGTTGGTATACATGATAAATGAATGCCATTCATAGACCATGCCAAATAATAGTGCAAGAAGCTTTTAATTATCGACAATGTTTAGACTTATGAATATAAGGTTATTTTAGTTCATGGGCAAATTCAGTGCGAGCTGTTGAAGCGCCTACAGATGCGGCTATAATATGATACCTTAAGGGGTTAGGCCAGTTTAAGATTTGCGAAAAATCGGAAAATTTTTTGGCTTAAAGTACATTTTAGGGTCCTAAGAGTATTATTCAGCTGTTGGAATACTGAAAAATGTGTTTTTCCTTGAGTAATCTATTGTAGTGTCGAAGCGTTTGGGTCAGTCAGCTTCAGCACGTAAAACGTTAAACGAGTTTCTCTCATTTTGATAAAAAATTATGTGAAGCTAAAAACCTAGGTATTTTACTAAGAGGTCTTATGTAGATCAAGTTTTCTTATTTTGTTTCGGATCCTTCCTTGATCCCTTGAATCAGTGTCGGTTTCAGTGGCTTTCTTGAACAAAGTGATTCCGAAGATTGGTCCAGTAGCCACCATTTTGTTTCAAAATGTGAATATAAGTATTTTGTATACACTCAAATACTTGTTTAATAAAACTTGAAAGAAAGAAATTCACTTCCTTTTTTCTTTTTCAGAATATTCCTTCCAGAATAAATTGATAAAGTTTTTTTGTGCTCTAGACTGGCTTAACCCCTTAAAAAAAATAATTTTTTTACATAATTTTTGCTCCAATAATGTAATAAATAGTGATAAAAAGACTCAGAATACGGATCATTCATATTGAATGCTATGGTAAATGATCAGAAGACGATTTTAAATCCAAGTGACTGTCTGTCCATCCGTCCGTCCGTGCAAGCGATAACTTGAGTAAAAATTAAGATATTTTGATGAAACTTGGTACACGTCTTTTTTGTCACCGTAAAACGGTTGGTATTGCAGATGGGCGTAATTGGATATCTGCCACGCCCACAAAGAGCCATTAATCGAAAGCAGATAAAGTGCTATAACTAAGCAGCAAATTAAGATATAAACGTGTTATTTGGTACAAAGAATCCTAGCAGGGTGGGGTATCTGTGGGAAAAAACGTTTATGGAAGAGGGCATGGCTCTGCCCCCAGATAGGTTTAATATACATATCTCGGAAACCATTAAAGCTTTATCAAACACACTTGCTCCGAATATGTTTTTCGAGCATCTCCTTATATACTGAGAAAATGAGCGAAATCGGATAATAACCACGCCCACCTCCCATACAAAAGTTATGTTTAAAAAAAAATTTAAAAAAAAAGAAACATTAAATCTTGCAGCGAACGCCTACTTCTCATATAACACAAATTTAAGTTTCATCGGATCCTTTCACTTTAACTTATATAAATCGAGCAGCAATTAAGATATGAAAATCAAACTTTGTACAAATAGTGCTTTCAATGTATGCCATCTCATGCGTAAAAATACACGAAATCGGGTTATAACTTTTCAAGCCACCAGATACCCAATATAAGGACCTCAGTGCATCTATCTGCCTTTTTACCGAAAATATCGGCAAATTTGTAAGCTATCGTAATGAAATTGGAGGATTATCTTTCCATGATAATAATGGGATCTGTTGTCAAAAATGAGAAAATCGAGTAAATACTTCCTCTAGCCCCATGTACGTGATATGGAGATTTTCAACCTTCCTGTAGACTTTATACCATATATTTCGCTCAATATGTAAGATATCCTAGCAAAATTAAGTGAACGTGCAATACTGGATATACCATAGTATACTGCCGAAAATGTGTGAAATCGGTGAATGAATTATCCCAGCTCCCATATACTACATGTAATGATTTTCGTTATTCTAACAGACTTTATGCCGAATATGTCGGTCACTGTGTGAGTTACCTTCACAAAATTGCATAAAAACATGTTCTCTAATATATTTGAAAAATGAAAAGAGTTAATGTGATCAGTGCATATCTTCCTCTATCCCAAAAATGCCCGATATAAGAATTCCCGACTTTCCGTCTGACTTTAAGCCGTGTTGGTCAATATGTGTGATATTTTAATGAAATTAAGTGGATATATTTTCTTAAACACAATGTGGTTTCACCCTAAGTATGAAATAAATCGGTCTAGACCATGGTCTAAGCCCCTCATTCTTAACGTAATGATTTCCTTTTCTCTGGTTGACTTTTTCCTCATGTATCTAATATATCTACTAAACCAATATGGATAAGTTTATATCGCATATATCACTTTTGAGTTAATTTGGTAGATTTTAATATAAATATCTCGAACACGAAGCAAAATTTAAGAATGAAAGTACATGAGTCTATGACCTGTAATATAAATTAATAAGATACCAAATGTGAATGTAATCCCTTGACAATTTCTTCGAATAATGAATTTTGAATTCCTCCGCAACATTTTTTAATATAAAGTTATGCCAGCAGCCGAAAGCATATCCACGCCTTTGATCTTAGCGCATTGCGAGTGTATAAAATTTTCGGTTACACCCGTTACTTAGACCTTCCTTACAGTGTTTTTTAATAAATGACAAGAAATGGATTTTATTACTTCAATTAGTTAATTTTTTTTTTATGCAAAGTTAAATCGCACATTCACCGACGACCTAAGGACATAAATTCTGAGCAGATTTTAATAACTGATCTAAGTAATATTCAACAAATTGTAGGGAATTTTAAGCAAATAATTTTGCTTTCTTTGCGAATTATTTTCATAGCTTCCATCCCAAGCTTCTGCTTCTGTCCCCAACAACATCAAAAAATAGTTTAAACTTGTAGATCCCTACAATTGTCCTTAAACGTAAAGGCACACACCACTAATTGCGAGATGCGTTCAGCCATTAATCTTACTTAACAAAAATTTGAAATTTAAATTAAATTAAGTTCGATATGCTGTAATTGACTGGATTTAAAGGAAGAATGTCTCGTATGAATTTTACTTAATATATTTAGTTATGTTATAACCAATCAAGTAACTGGATATTTTCAACAATATTTCAGTGTACAAAATAAGCCTAAAATATACATACATATGTTTGGATTGTTGTGTCATTTGGATTGTTAAGATTTTCACTAAACCGGTGAACGGACGCGTTTATCTTGTCTGTCGTCGAGTGTCCTAAATCGATACTTAACACACATAAGCATTCCGTTACAAAATAGTGTGGCTAAGCATATTTATATAATTACATTATTGGCAACACATTGGCTGCACTTACACTCACTCACTGATGCTTTTATTATTCACTTAGCAATACACATACCCACACACACACACACACACGCGCACGCACACACACATTCATACAAAAGTACATGTGCACTTGTATGTTTTCCATTCATTCACACATCTACAAGAAGCTAACTAAATTGGCGCACACGCATACAAACAGGCAAATATTTATGTTTTCTTGTAATTGAGTTTGCTTATGAAAGGGTATAAACAAATACAAGACTGATAAGGCTGCATACACACTCCACTCAACAAGGTAATCGTTGACTCTTTAAGTGCTACGCTGCCTGAGTCAGCAAGTGTGTCAATGGGAAGACGGACTGGCACACACACTGCTTGAATAACTATCAATGTGACTTACTACATATACATACACATACATATGCATAAATCTATATATATATATATATATATATACGGGTCTGTATGTAGAAAATCCCGTGTTGCTTGAATAACAGCCAATTTGTCTTAATGCTTCGAAGCTGAGGCTGCGTTCAACGATTACGCTGTATGTATATATGTATGTACACAAACGTGCATACTAAATATACATACTCACACATACATGCATACATACATATAATATGTGTATGTATATATATATATATATATGTATATTTATTTGAGTATATATATTTTCCCTTGCGCGCTAGAGTCTTCGAAACCAACAAATGTGTACCAGGTCCAGACTGGTGTGCAGAACAGCCCACATCCACATACTCGTGTGGTAACCGCAATAGCTTGTGGTTAATTCAATAGCTATCATCATCTAAACTAAATAAATACTTTAGTATTTGTGTGGGAATGTAAATGCACATCGGCAAACATTTATTTATACTCGTACATACAAATATCAAATGCCTGCTCAGCTTGTCTGGTCGGCCGTTCATATTGGAATCTCATCAATTTTAAATTGAGTTAATAATATTTTTTCAAACACACACGCAGAAAGCAGACACTTCCTTGGCACTATTTCGCTGCCGTGATGATACTCATTTTCCGACAGACAGCCGTTTCTCCCCTGCTCCACACTCCTTGATCGCCCTTTATATACTTATCGCAACGTTTCCACTCGTAACAGTTCGTATAAGTGCAGATATGTGTAGATTTGCGTGCAAAAAAGAAAATAAAAATACCGTTAAGTGTTGTTTCAGCATGCATGTGTGTGCGCATGTGTTGGCGTGAAAATGCGCAGAAATCATTAAATAAATTGGCGTTTAGTTACTGAGTGTAGAGTGGTGAATGCGAGCAGCAGGGCATTCCCTGTGCGTTTTCATTATTGATACATTATACTCGTATGTATACGCGTATATTCCATAGTAATCTCCAGAATAAACACAATTTCATTGTGACAAAACATATTTGCGAGCCTATTTTGCGCCTATTTACATTTGTCTCTATGATACTGGAATAATCCATCCATATGATTGTGCATGTATACAAATTTTATGAGAGACATTAGTTATCGAATTGAAGCTTACAAATATAGCAGCAACAGTAACAAATCAAATACTTTTCATACACCCAGAGTTTTCGTATTGCAATACGATATCCCTTCAAATGATATTTGGATGGTAGCTGAACAAGTGAGGGAGAATTAAGTTCGTGCAGAACGGCAATTAAGATGTTCTTGAAGAAAGAGCAGTAAATGTCATTAAACTTCCATATATCTGACTTAATTTCGGAGATTTTTATGGCACACTTAATTTCTTTGATTTCTTTGATTTCACTTACTTATTGTTCGAGATATTCTTCATTCAGTCTTCGGATTTTGGGTAAATCGAAAAGAGCAATACCAATCGTTTTGGAAGGGTTTTTGGAAGGGAAATAACGCAGTAACATGAAAGAACGCTTAAATGCTGTAATCGGTCCTTCGATGGCGACCGTCAAAAATTTATTTAGCCGGTTAAAATATGGTTGTATGTTGTTGTTTTTGTATTGCGTGGGTCATATACTATATGAACTATAGGGCATGAGAAAGCTGTCGGCGCGATGGATGGCGCGTCACAACGGATCGCCATTTGTTCAAAATTTTGGTTTTTCTTCAATAGGCTAAATACTTATCGGACCGCTCTCGTAGTTGATATCAAGATAACACTCGAGAATTATTGCTTTTCGGCGGACTATTTTTCAGCTCACCTGCGTGGCTGACCGAGAAATAATTATTTTTTGGATCTGAAGTGGTCGAAATTTCTTTTAAGTCGAATTAACACAGAATTTTTCGTAATTTTTTGAAAATTTATTGAATTTTTTTAGACTTGGACTTACGTATCGCTTATTAATTTATGATCAGAATTATTGAAATAATGATTACGAAATATTTTCCATATTGTTGCTTATCATTCCCTCGCTCATGTAACGTGTCGCATTTTTTATTTTTTGAATTTAAATTATAAATGGTGGAAATATACTTACCCTAGTTTATCCTATTTCTACCCTTTTTCGACTGATTTTTGCCCTCATTAGCAAAATTAATACAAATTTTTCAGACTTGAAATGATTATTTTGTTCTCGAGGCTTTTTCTTTTGATTTCTAAAAACAACTACGTGAACCAAAATTAATCCATTAAAAATTAGAATTCTTCTATCAATATTATTTAATATCTTATTCTTCTTTTCTGAGTTCGCCAACGCGACCTAAACGGCAGTATGAATCCCCTTGTGCAAACCAAAAGAATGGATTTAATTGAAAGTTGTGAAAAAAACTAGCGAAATTTTACCTGATACCTGAGATGATAAATACCTCATCTAATAAAGTACAACCGGGATCATGGACTGGTAGTATATGTATGTCAATTTTGGTATCTAAATATCTAAACAGTTCTGCTTATTAGACTTTGCCGTTGCTTCTTCAGAACAGGAAACGTATGCACCTATTTTTTGAACTTCGAAACCTTTTTCAAGGATACAAGACTTTCCCAAGGGCTCTAAAGGGGTTAAGCCAGTCTAGGATTTTCAACAAAATGAATATTTTTTTTGGCTTGAGGTACACTTAAGGGCCCTACAAACATTATTCGTTTGGTAGAATGGTGAAAACAATTTTGTTCCGTCCAATCCGCTGTAGGGTCAAGTTTGGCTCAGCATTTAAAACTGTAAATGCGACGATTCCTTACTCCGAGAACAAATTATCAAAGCTAGATAATGCTTCCAGGCTCTAGACTGCTCAAACCGCTTGCTTGCGGAAAATTCTTCTTTTCTACTCCATATTTCATTTCAAGAAAACAATAGTGCTAAGCTTTAAAATCGCTTAATTAGTTGTTGGTATTTGGGTTAAATATTGCATGCGGTGTTTATCATCAACCATTACAGAGATGTTTCTCCCTCACTCAACAACTTCTGCATTTTGAAAAAATTAATATTTACAAGCAAACTTTTCAATAGATTTATGTGCAACATTGAAACATGAAAACAAATATATTTGCTCGAAAAAGATATAATATTTCAGTGACATTTCAGCGAAAGTTATGTTGCGAAGGACACATCCATTAGTGTAGCAAAATGAGCAGCGCAACAAGGTGTGTGGCTGACAACAGTAGCACATGCATTTCATTTCAACATATCAAATATATACCCATGTATGTGTGTTCATATATATAATAAGCACTTAACCATATAACATATAGACGGAGAATATCGCCCGCTTTAACCATTCGTCGTTACCTACCCAACGCTTATGCCCATGTCAAGCCTTCTCTGTTCTGTGCATGTGACTACCTGCCTTCCCGTTTAACTAGCCACTTTGATTGTAGCAAATTCATGTCGGTGTGTCAAAATCAAAATGTCCTGCAATCAGTAGATATCATCATCAAAGTCATTCACCAACATTCCAAGTATGACAACTTTATTGTTTGTTGGTACGTTGTTGGCGTCGTTGTTGTGTTGATGGTGACGGCTAAATGTGTTGCTACTTTCTACTTTCTACGTTGTTGTTATTACTACTAGCGTTTGCTGCATTGCCATTTATATACATATGTATATTACATATATTTACTTGGTTTCTCGCACTTACTTTACGTCACATTTTATATAAAAACAACTTTGTTGTTGTTGCATTTAAAAATGACTGTAAGCGTTATTATTTTCTGCTAGTTTGTTGTCAACATTTCTGCTGAACACTACGTTTGCGGTACAATATAACTGTCAAACTTAGAATTCACTGAAATGCTTCAACTTGCTTAAAGGACATGGTCGACGTTGTATAGGAATTTCGGGCCTTGATTGACCATTATAATATTTTGACACAAATACAACAATATGCTATGAGACATAGTAGAACTTATTTCATAACTAGCACTAAATTTAGGCATCAGATATTGACAGCTGTTACAGCACAACTGACCTATTCCATTAGACCGTTCTCTCATAGTTCGTTTCGGTTATCATTATTACATTTTAGTTGCGTTATTAATATAATTCACTTTTGCTCTCTTTTGCCCTCCTCGCTGACCCCAACACACACATGGCAATGCTTAATCCAAACTTTGAAAACATTTTTATACTCAGAGTTCGATATGGGCCATTAGGACTGGTTTGGATGTTTCCATTATCTTATATTCGCTACTAAAATGTGCTCCTCGGAGATGCTTTTTTTGTCTATGGAACAGAAAATAATCTCAAGGCGCTATATCAAGTGAATCTCGATGGACTCACGTCCACTTCTAAAGCGTTTATGCCACACCTATACGTGCATTTCCGATATAGTTTCGTCTTCAAAGTATTTTACTAATATTTTTTCTTAAAAAACATTTACTTTTTTTCAAACGTATTGTCGAAAAATATTTTGTTAAATTCTAAACGTGGGTTAGAACTTGGTACTACAAGAGTTTTGTGATGATCTAGGCTGTAGAGAAACTTATCAGTGGTTAAAGTAACTCAGGTAATATTACCATCTTTGTTCACATTTAATTGCAGGTCGAAAAGTTCCACAGTTGACATTGAAGAATGTTTGATTTCAACACCTATCTCAAAAACATAGTTATATTATTTTTTAGTTTCATTCGAAAACGATAATAATGGTAAATCAGAGCTCGCATGTTTCGGCAAAGCGCCTTAAAACCATTTTGACTCTGTTTAACCGATTGATTTGGTTCCAGCAGTTCGCTTGGATGGCTGAGGGCATGAAATCCAAGGTATTTCAACCTTAGTTTCGCCCACGGAAATAATGCTACCCATCTCCTCGTAAACAATTTCGACAATTGAGATACGTGAAGAATTTTAGAAACTCTCCTTTTTTTTAAAAGATAGAATGTCCTGCGGTTCTGTACGGCAGTCAAACCGATTTTGCTCAGGTATGTTAAACAAGAACAAAGCTCCCGATAATTAGGTCAAAAAATTTCTCACTACAGCAATCCAGTGCCACAGGTCGTATATATGTTAAAACGGGCAAGATGAGATGCTTACAAAGTCTATAAAAACACATTCTTCAACTAGGCAAAAATACGTGATTTGAGAGGATTGCTTTAACAGCGTCTACATTTTATATACCCACATGTCATAAAACTACACTCTATTTGACGAATATTAAAGCTGAGCTTTTTGCTGGAATAAAATACCATATACAGGGTGTGTTGGAGTGTGTTAGATAAAAAGACTATGAGAAAACTTATATATTTTAATATAATACAAATTTAATAAGATAAATCCTACTACTTTGTGAACTTGTACGCCGATTTGCGGTACTTTCCTACATGTGTCTTTTTAACTCCCTTCTTCATTGTATTATATTGGATAGAATTGTATTGGATGCCATTATGATTATTGCCTTTCACATTTAAGAAAGTAGTGCCATAAACTCACCAATAATACACCACCCTGTACGTAACGAAATACTTTTTTATTACTACCAAAAAGGCGAAAGGAGTTTTATTTCTTGACTCAAATCTCTTTCACAACAATATGCGCCATTTAGACAACCAACTAAGCTAAAGATGCTTAGAACGCACTCACGCGCCAATATACACGCACACATGCACACGCGTACATATACTCAAACATCACGACACAACATAGTACTTGTCCAATAGCTCAGAGCATATAGCAGCGCTGACAACGACTAACTTCACATCGATACTTTGCGCGCACGAATACTCTTCCTCACATTGCCATTTTTCAATTCTTCAAGCACACACACTTGCAACTACACGCATGCCTTGTGTGCTTGCTTGTGTGTGAGTGTGTGTGTCAAAGTAAGTTTCTTCGTTTCCGATATTATAAGAAGCTGTCAAGTTTTCTAGTTTTTGACAACGCTTACAGGGTCTATGCCTGTCTACATGCTACATCACTGGCTGGAGTGGTGGGGAGATCCACTCGCTGCCGGTGTGGCTGTTGATAGCAAACTGGCGATAATGTCAGTGGTGTGATTGCCAATGTAAACCACTAGTGTACATGTGTATGTGGAGAAAGTCGCACGTCGCACGTCGCACACACTTCCTTTACATTTGCCATGCACTCGATTTTTCAATTCCCCGACAGAAGTGTCGGGGTCCTTTGAAGTTGTCCTTTGAATATGCATGCTTAGATACGGAGTTGTAGTTGAAAATGTGTTGCCTTAACTTTCTTACACTTGCAGATATATGCTGCGCATTGTCGCTTAAGTGCGCTTATAATATATCGGTTAGTGTTTGAATTTCAATATGTGAGTGTGTATAATTTGGTGCTTACTTGAACCTAAGTTTTTGGTGAAATTTCATTTTATTATTCAGGTAAGGTGCCATCGATGGCGATACACCGATTGTAGCTATCTTCCAATTTTTCGATAACTTTGTTGCAAAACGATTTACTTGTTTATTCAAGATCTAGTCGCCGCGACTACCTCGTCTTTCTCACCAAATTTCATTCCAGCGAATATTCTCTTCGGATTCTAAAGACCTCGCTATGTGACGACCGGAGAATACTGCTAGGCCATTCTCGAAACAACACCTTTTTTATTCTTCATGATCACGATTCTTTGTTTACCGTCATCCAATTAAGTATTGTGTCCTTGGACGTCTACTCGGTTTGCCTTCAGCGCTCTTATGACCTGTAGGGATTTCTTCAAAATACCAGGCCTGTGAAATTTATACAAGCGCCTTGTGGACGTTAGGTCTAAATACAAAACATATAGATTAGCCAAATTTATATATTATATAATTAGACGAAATTTCGGTCCACTTACTATAGTTTCTGTTACTAAGCTAGCTTATACTATATATAATGTGCTTATATTTTACTAGTAAATATTTATTGCAAAGCTGCCAGTATACTCGTTACGTGGAGGGTAGGCGAAAGAAACGACCGAGTGGGAAACTGGCACATGTGAAACTGAGAACAATTCATACCTGTGGCTTAGTGAAGATTTTTCATTCATTTTGAGTACTATTTAAAAAGCTTATCTGGCGACATGTATTCCTTATGTAAACGGTATTCGAAATTTGGAATTCTTTTTAGTTGATAATTATCTAAAGATTGACTTGTGTTAAAATCATATACTTGCTGAGAATCACATACTTGATGAAATTCATCAGAAAGTTATTTTATCGCATGATGAATGTAAAACTGTAAATTCGCTACATAGGTATAATAAAACTGCCTTAGTTTTTTATTACTTACACCCCTATTGCGGAAGTTTACTGGATTACAGTTGCCGCTATACCCGCTTCGGATACTATAACAGGATTTTGCTTTGCGGAAGGCTACTGAAGCCAGTGTACTTAAAAACGCAGATATCAACCTAAGTTTACATGTTTGTTTACAATTTTAAATTACTAGCTTCCTGTTTCTTAAGTTGATTAATACTGGTAATTTAATGGTTCTGGAAAATAATTGACTAAATATAAATTTATAAAAAGGCATAGCATACATAAAATGGCGACTGCCCAGTCAGTTGCCGGCGGTATGTTATCGATGTCCCCGCGTAATGGAAATTTTAGTATACTGTTGTCGAACGACAACTATGCTCGCACTATTATAGATACGTAATAGGGGTGTAAATGTACTTAGTAATTTACATAATTCAGAGACAACCACATTTTAGATATAACTTGCTTATTGCTCTAAATAATCAGTGAACATCAAAGAATTTGTTACATAGGGGCATTAAAGTATGGGAACCGAGTTTTTACAATTTTGAAAGTTTGACATATTGTATTTCATACTTGATTTGTCCGCTGCACAGTCAATTGAACTGATCCTTGATTTGTCTATTTTTAAACTACACTTAGAAGGCATCCTATATGAATTTTCACAAAGAAGTGGGCGGTACTACATCCATATTTACATTTAGATTTAGATTTAATCCAACTCAAAGGGTCGCCGACAGGTTTGATATAAGCGAAAGAAAAGTTTTCGCAGCACTTATTTACAAACATTATTTATTTAATTTAATTTTCTAATTAATAGAAAGAGAGTCTGAGATTTAATAATAATATTTCTGAACCTAGATGCTGCAGAAATCGTCTGAATAAAATTACCATATATATACCAAAATATTCTTATATAATATAGGATAGCAAAGTTTATATCACACCAAACATGATTTGTTTTGCTTATCATTGAATCATTTTGGTGTACATCTTCGCCAAAACAAAGAAGATAAATTGGTGTACAGCAGAAGAAACTTAAATAATTAGGCTTTCTTTTGCGTTCTTCACACCAAGGGTGACCAAAAAATTTAACTTCGAAACCACACGAAAAAAAAAACATTAATAAAAATTACAACAACATAGTTCTTGTAATGACAAAAAATACTTTGACCCAAAATTATATTGCTACAGCTAAGTAAATGCGAGTCAACATCAGCCAACAATAAATGAATGACGATAGATTTTTCTTCGGTTACTTTCGAGTGAACTACCACGAGCCAGACGGCGACTGCGCAAGTCAACTTGCTGTGATCATTTTGCATATTGTTTTTTTAGAAATGCCTTCTTTGTTGAAAGTGATGTTGTGGGGAGCCAAAGTGAGCTGCGGCGTGCGCACCCCCTGCTTTACATCGCCTTCAATGATCGTAGGGATAAGCTACAAAATACTTCTTTATATCAGCCTAATTTTCTAAAACAGTGTACAAGATCAATCACCAAGTTAAGGTTAGGCTTATATTATTTGTATTGCGATGTCCTTAGCAAAAGGTAGTTGATTCATTTGCAAGTTGTTTTAAAAGTTGTTATTGCAACGTAGGATATTATGGATACGAACGAACATGACGCAGGAGATTCGAATATACTGTACGAACCATAAGCGAAGACCTGAAGTCTGAGTTTCGTTTAATGTTTCGCGCTGATTGCCAAGATTTCCCGGCTGTTCTCTTTCACACATACTTTTTGAGGCCTTTTGTAATCAAGTAGTGTTTCGAGAAGTTTTATGCTCAAACTGAGTCCGTTAATAAAATTAGAAACTCTCGCCAAATATTTTCATAATAGGTGATCGAAAGTACCTTGAAAGAAATTGACCCCAGCTCATAGTTATTTCCGATAAAAGAAAGTCGCATATTTAAATGCCCTTTTGCAGTCAGGGAAAAATATGTTGAATTCAATCGTTTTTACTACTCCCGCAAGGTTCTTTTCTCATTCATATCACCGCAAAAATTATTTTTGTGTGCTACTCAAGTGGCAAATGTAATGTTGAGCGCTTCGTCAAATCGCTATTTGACTAAATGATTTACTCCCAAGATGAGCTCCTCTACGCTACCCCATGCTGATAGAAACGAATGGTACTTGTATGTGATACAAATTACTCCAAAATTACTCACTACTATTACTACTACTACTACTACTACTACTACTACAATTACTTACTTTTTCACTTAGATATGAATGAATGTGTTCACCCTTTTTTTATTGCAGAATAGTTCAAGTGCGTTACTTGAATGCACTTCAATGCTTGCCACTTATTCCTGCGCGTTCGTGCTACATGCATAAATATTAGTTGAGCTTTGCCTTGTCTGACGACCTTCAACACACAGCCAATCACACACGGACACACACCCACACACACACACACACACACACATACACATTCTGTTAGATATCTATTTATGAAAATTGCTCGATTTTGTTGCACGCTCCAGCGTAGCATATTGCTGCACATTTATGGTTGTGTCGGCGGCGCTTTGAGTGGCTTCGCCATTACGCTCTTTGTGCGCTTTTGTAGCGCCTTTAAGGCGTTAATGTGTAATAATAGAGTTTATGTTTAAACAATCTTCAGCGACACATAAACCAACAACTCGAACGACGGGCTAAATGTAAGCGTTTTTTGAAAGTGCGCGCGCGCTCATGCGCATAAAAGTATGTGTCACTTGCGAGCTCCTTCACTGTAGCCTGCTGCATTGTCACTAGCCTCATGGAATGCAAGAATTCACACGAATGTGTGCGCTGTTAATTGATAATTTAAATTTCATGAAATCTCTGCTGTTGCGGCACAAAAAGGTTCTTTGTGTTTCGCTGGCGTTTCAACGCGAACCGCGTTGTATTAATTAAAACTTTTTTTAAATACACAAACTGGCAAGTACATTTTAGTGTAGAACATCCTTATACATCTAGCATACTTTGATGGACAAAATCTTTAGACGCCAGCAGCGACCCATTAACCCATTTTCAGCGTGTTTATGCAGTTGGAGCGGAAAAATAATTAAGTAGTTTAATATTTTGTAAAATTTTTATAATCTTCTCTTACTAGTCATAGAGGGACCTGGTTAATTTATTTGATGCTCTTTGCTCCGAAATTGTTTTCTTTTAAATAAATAAATAAATTTAAAGAGTTTAAAAATGTTCAAAATGAAATTCGCCATGTTTTTCTCTCCGCCCGTCCGGGGTCAAATAAAAATTTAGATTTCTTAACGAATACTGCAAATATATGGAATCCATCATGTTCACACAACTACATTGTTGAAGTATATATACATAAAGAGTCGAACTTCTTTAACCAAATGAAATAGAAAGAGTTCTTCTTAAAATGTAGAATACTATAAGGATTCATATATTCTTGCCGCAACGCTCTTTATCATTCTCTGCTCCGTCTCTGCTCCTATATAACTGACCAAACAAGAACTGTCAACACGAAACCATCATCGAAAACCACTATTTCCGTATACGGCAATAACAATCGCTCTATGGATGCCCTCCTCTCACTCCTTCTTCTGGTAAACTCGAACATAGTTCCTGGGAAGTGGTAGCACACATCTCTAAAAAGCATAATATACCACTACGGAGCCTTGAATTATAAAATTAGGTACACATATTCAGCAAAATATTTTTGTGCTCGAGGTTGTTGGCTTTAAAATTAATATCTCAGATGATGTTTCAGATTGTAAAGCCGAGGCTTCACTGAGGCGAAGATAAAAGGCAATTATATCTGCTCACTCTTGTTTCTTTCCTAGGAAACTACTAAACTAGATGTCTAGTGTAATTCTCAAAATATTCCCTGGTCGAAAGCAACGGTGTAGAACTTCTCTAAAACTCGTTTGGGTAATTTACCACTAAAATACAATAATAAGCTGGCTTTAATTTTCAGTTGAATAAAAAAATATTTGCGAATCGCCATTCGAGTCGCACTAAACAACTACTGTACTGAGTGTGGAAAACTAATATTTTCTCAGCAGAAGAATTATGAAGAATTATGTACCGTTTTGTTTCGAAACCTGGTGTTGCTCTATTTTTTCTCGAGGCAGGACTTCTTACAAAACATCTTAAATCGGTACCTTACTTTTGTATTTGTTGGGTTACTATTTGCGCAGCGCACCACTATGTGGTATGCCTTAAAATTGTGTATTTGTGTCAAGTGATTGATGCGGTGACATTTTTTGTTTAGCATGAAATTTTCATGAAATAAAAATATAATGAAATCATTTTGCCGATTTTTCTTTTTCAACACACTAGTTGCTTGCAGATACATTTTATATTTATTTGTTGTTTTTTGCGGGGTTTTATTTTGCTTCAACAGACTTCAATAAGCAGCTATAACCAAATGAATTAGTTGCCCAGTCTTCGCATGAAGTTGCTCATACGCCCTGGTGTGCGCCGTTTACAACACTTTATCAATCATAATAAATTGCAAATTACTAAGGCATATATTAATGCAACACTAATGTTGCTTAACTCGTTTCAAGCGTTTATATTATAATTGCCAATTAATTACTGCTTATTAATATAAACGGAGTGAAAATGAAGTGAGCTTAGTGCCAACTTTTTTATGAATTGTTTAATGCTATTAATGCTACATGTTGAATATGTGTGCCAAAATGTAAGTACATACATTTTAAAGGCAAATGAATTGAGAGACATTTTAAAGAGCGACAATTATGTCAATTAAATCGCAAATGGTATTAGAGTTATTGACTTTAATATATAAATAATAATAAACAAATACTCGTTGCCTTCAAAGTATAAGAAAAAACAGCTAAAAATAAAATAAATACCTGTGTTATTAACTAATATTTTTAATTACTTGCATTAACATGTCATATCTCTTTTTTTTACTTTTTTTATTTTTTTTTTAAATATTTTTATCAGCAAAATTTATAGGAATTGCTAAAAGCATCCATTCCACCAAAAATGTTTGTGTGAGTTGTCAAGTTTTTTTATTTGCTTACTCAAGTGAGTGAAAAAATATTTTGCAATTAAATACAGTTAATCACATGCAAGCCTTTTTGGCAAAACTAAAATATGTAAATAGGCGAATAGCGGCGTGAATGAAAACAATTTTAATGAACTAGCCACAAAATTAGAATTTGTATGCATTTATTTAATTATGTGGCGCGTGAGAGGCACTTAATTGCAATAGAAAACTGCCGTTATGCAGAGGTGAAGCTTATGTGCCGTTAAAATAAACAATTCTGTTAATGTATGAGTGATAATTGTGTCGGTAAAGCGTTTTATATTAAATAAAATAATGAAATATTTTTTATTATTTTTTTCTTGAACACAAATAACTAATTTGAAGTATTCAGGAAATTAAATAAATTTCCAAGTTTGTAGTGGTGGTGAAATTTAATTTGCGCAAAATTGATTTCAAATTGGTTTTTTTTGTTTATAATAAAATTGGCTACAAAAATATTTAAACTTGAAATAAAATTGATTAATTTAAAGTTAATTTATTTTAGTAAAACTTTATTTTTTATATTAACTGCAATTGGTTTGCCTAATAAAATATAATTGATAAAGGTGTTTATAGCTTAAAGAAAGATAGGCAAGGAAATTGTTAAAATTAATAATTTTCGTCATAATATTTTTTTTCCCAATTCTCAGTATAGTCTACTCATGCCAGAATGCCTACAACCACTTGTAACTGTTATTGAAGTAAGAAGGAGTAAGGTAAACCACATATGCAAAGACAAGTTCCTTGAACTTTTTCAGTCGTATAAATATTGAATAACCCTACTGCTCTTTTGCCTTTGTTTGTATGCAAGCACGTTTCACAATACATATGTACATAAATACGATACATATGTGTAGTACATATGTAGGAGTATTATGTGCTCAAACCCCTATAGGAAAAGATGCTAATACAGTAAAGAACTGTAATTCAAGTCGTTTGGCCATTCAAGAGCTAAAACAGACCTAACTTTCACAACTTATTCCGAAAGTAAGAAAAAAGGAAAATAATTTCTCTCTCAAGCTTTATTAACAATGTCTTTGATCATATAAAATAAAACGTTAAACCGACATTTCGTTACTAGATGCCGACTACTCGGCCACTCTTCGGAATCGCCGTTTTCTAGAGGGCTTGTATGGGAGTCAGTTATCCTAGGCACTCATGCTAACTGAAACAAAATAAACATCAGGATCCTAATCTACATAAGATTTGCTAGTAAAGTAGATAAGTTTCTAGCTTTAGATACATTTTTCGCAAAATGGCGGACTTGTGGAAAAAGGGTCAAGTTATAGCTGACTTGCTATAGCCTTCGATTACCATCATCACCCGATTTGAAGAACGCAGATTTCGAATTTTTTTAAAAATTCTAGACAGACCTAGAAAAACGAGTTTAAAATTTCACGTGCTGAAGCTAATTGACCCAAATCCTTCGACACCACATCGGATTGCTCAGAGAAACCATTCTTTCGCTATACTACCAATTGAATAATGTTTTTAGGGCCCTAAAGTGTACTTTATGCTAAAAAAAAAAAGCTTTCAGATTTTTAGAAAATCCTAGGCGGGCCACTATGACCACTCATAAAATGCAATTTTATCGAAATAATAAAAGTACTGTTTGGTCACTGAGTTAGAGAACTTTTTTTGAGAACCCGACTTTTTTCTTCACTAACCTATTCAAACTATCCAATTTTCCTACTGGATAACACATTTATTTTACAGGAACGACTCAAATACAAAGCGCAAAACGTGTTTTGCATAATTGAATTGAATTTATTTAAATTTCGCATTTTGAGAGGCGCTTCATTATTGGCTAAGTGCAAAAAAAGAGTGCTATGCAAAAAAACTAAAATCAAATGGTATACAAAAGCGCTTAGATTGAAAACAAATTACAAAAAAAAGGTAAAAATAACAAACACAACTAAATATAGAGCAACAACAACAATAGCAAAGATTACTAATAACGGCAGACAAAACACAGCTGTGTTCAAATAAACAATAAATGGTGGCAACATTGAGTCAGCCTCGAAATCAACGTAAATAAAGAAGTATTTCAAAAAAGAAGAAGAGGAAGTATCTTATGTAATAGCACTATTGTCAAAGTATATACGAGGTACTATGTTAAGTTTTGCTTGCTGTCGATATATTAGTTGGTCAGCAGAAAGTTGTGCTGAAATTTGCAGCGAGAATATTTACATATGCTTAATGTTGTTTTGGTGACCGTTAGTATCTCTAATACTAATATCTAATTCCATATCAACATAATAGGACTTCTGCTCAGAAGTTAATGTTTTTGGGTTTGTTCTAATATTGATTGTTTAACAAAAACAAACAAAAAAAACAAAAAAAACACAGCGGAAAGTTGCCACCTGCTTACAATTTTTTTATTCATTATATAATAATAAATAAAATATATTCATTATATATAATATAATAAATGAAAGAAATAATAAAACTAAACAGACTTAAGAAAGAACTCTGTCGAGGATGCGAAGCGTTACCACCTGATTGGAAATTTTTCTTGAAAAGAATTTTTAAGAAAAAGAACACTAATATGGACGCGAAAATGTACAGCCTAGTGAAAGTTTCTAACTTTTTTTTGACAAGGCTTGCCACCTGTTTAAATTGATTAATATACCTTTCATAGCCATTTTACTTAAATTATTATGAATTAAATTGAATTAATTGAACATTATTGAATTAAATGTCATGTGCTTCAAACTAACCATGGTTAAACCAGATAAGATTATTGCAATATTTCTTAAAAACAATAGCTTTATTGAAACTCATTTCTAAATCTAATTTTTGAAAACTTCGGCAAACACCTTCTGGGCGTAGTTTTCAGCCTCATACAAACCCATTTAACAATATTATTGTTCCTGTCGTCACAAAGTACGGTCCACATCTTAGTATTCATGGTACACTACCTATACCTAACCCACAAAGACCACGAAACATCTGACTTAAAAACATATAAAAGTATTCCAAGAGGAATGTGTTGACCTTTTTTGAGAAGACGAGAACAATGCCACTTTGAATTTTCGTCGAAAGGAAGAAACACATTTTTTCTAACTTAAAGTTAGTCAAAAAAATAAGTAGTGATTACTATAATATTTTTGAACCAACAAATTTTTTTAATTAAGTGCATACATTATATTAGCATTTCAACAAGCAGGTTTTAATTTATATTTGTGTTTTTCATTTATGCGCCTAAAACAAAGAAAACCATATTTTTGCACATCAAAAACAAACCACAGAAACTAAAACAATAAATATCCATGCCGTAATTATTTACTGCCAAAATATGTAAACTCCAGGGATGGGACACTACCAAGTCTAAACTTTCTTACACTGCTTAAGTCATCGAACCACAACAGCAATTTTTCAATAATGTTTAAGCAGCTGTGCAGCTTTTACGTCATACGACAAATAACAGTTAACAGCATTGGAAACAGTGCAGCATCAGTAGCAGCGCAGTTGGCAGCGCAGTCTACGTTAAGGCAGCAACAGAAGTTAGCGAATGCCAAGATTTTGTTTATTTCGAGTGCAAATAGAGCGGGTTAACAGCTACAACAATACACAAGTGTGAAATAGGAGAGGCAATAGGCTGAGCGCCTGAAAGTGTGCTTGCCCGCTGACGCCTGCGCACCTGGTTTGGGTGTGTTAATCAATGACGCTCAATTTAGTACAAACAGCATGCGGAGTATTAAATCTTTTCACACTCTCTCTAGGTAAGAGTTTTTTCTGATTTGAGCAACGCTCTCTGCCTCATGCTCTCTCTCCTTTTCTCTCTTGTTGTGTTTATCACTATAACTGCTGTGATTCTTCGTTTTTAAATTTGCTTCCGAATTCAAAGTTGAAATACTGCGCAAAATCAAAACAAATCAACACGTGGTTTTCCACAAACTACAAAAAAAAAAAAAACAGCGATGCTGTGAAATAAAACCGTACGCAGCGTCGCGCTTCCCCCAACACAACCGCCAGGCACTTTTGCCCAACATTTATTTGTTTGGTTTCTGCTTTCTTCATCGTTTTTTTTTTTTGTTTTTGTTTTTTTGTTTGCTTTTCGCTTGCTCCGCAGTTTTGCACGGAGCGCGGTCACACAATTCCGCTCCGTTATCACATACTGCCTCAGCTCAGCGCTGCCGTGACCGAATTTTGTTTACACAACATTTACTTTTGTGATTATCTCTCCACGTTGTTGTTTGCTATTACCAGTTGGTTTAGCTGCTGTTGTTATGCACAAGTTTATACTGTGCTAAACATGAAAGTACTAACTGTCAAATTTGACACTTGCGGCGACTACTCGCGCTATTAAAGTGAGAAAGGGACGCAATTAGGAGATGTGGAGTAAATATTGTAAGGTTTAAGAAGAGTGAGAAACTGATAAAGCAAGCATGTTAAACATGTTGAAAAAGTAATAGAAAAGCTAGCGACACTTTAGTGGTTTTGTAGTAAATGTGGCTGCCACAGCAAGTGCAAGTTAATGATCATTAGGGTGTGAAAGAGAGTTAAATATGTTGGCTTTGTTGTTGACCTTCTGTGTTGTTATTTGCTTTACACTTTTTTAGGTCAGCAGTGACAACGCCGCACCACTGTTTTGTAACATTTATGGATTACCCCAAAGAAAGCAAAAAAAACAAAAACAAATTAAATAAAAAATAGACAATGCTGTTATCAGTGGTGTCAGGCGATGAGCAATCCCAGCTGCTTCGTTAGTGTACTAAGGAATGGAGCACATAGCACGCACCATCTGACTTCTGTTACTAAAATATGCTGTTTTTTCTATGGGCGTGTGTCTTTGAAATTTGAATTATGTATTGATAAGTTGTGATGCTCGGCATGTTAAACATGTTGAGGTTGCCTGAAATTCTAAGTTAAATTTTTTCTCCTTCTATTTATTTTTATTTCATTATTTTATTCTATTTATTGGTCCAACTAATGTTCTACACTATTATTATAATAATTATTAACTGTGTAAAAATAACGAAAATTCTTCACTGCAGTAAAAATAAAATCATAAAAAAGTCTCGGTAGTACATTAGTACTTCGCAGATACGTTCTATATTCGTATTAAAGGTTTGGAGTCTATTTCGTATACATAATCCTTGCTGATCCATAAATTTCTAGCTTTTACGTCTGCTTTTTTCTCAGCTATGTTCTTTAATTCGTCACATTGCGCCGTCAAAATTGCCTAAAATCATTTTCGAATGATAACAGTTTTGATGCTTTCGCCAAATAGTTCAATATGGTATATATAACAAAGTTGTTTCGAAAATTCTGAGAGACGAATACCATACAGTTAGAAAACTTTTTGTAACATTGTCTATTGCAAATGGTTATAAAAATTTCGCCCGGAAACCCTGACGCAATACAATGGTCTTAATTACTTCTTAGCCGGAGAGCGTTAGAAACTTTATCTGATATATATGCGGCTTCGAAATAATTGGAAAATTCAGTTATATACCACAAAAGAGCTGGCTATTGATAACACTCTGGCGAAGATCCCTCACAGTGGGAAGAAAAATAGCCTTTGTTGCTTGTGATCTACTGTTTAACATTTGAATTGAGAGTCTTAGTCTGTCGCTGGGTTTCGAAAGAACGAATTGGAATAAAAGTAGTCTCACGAGCGCCTCGAGCATATCTAAATTCAGCTTCCTAATTTCCTGCTAATGCTTCATACATTAATTACACTACACATTTATACTTAATTTAAAGCGCAAGTAGCCTGAAAAATATGAGTGAAATAAATTGTATTTTATTAATTTATGTTTAATGATAATAATTTTAGGGAGTATTCTAGTCTAACGACCTGAATTAGGCATTTTTTTACGTTCGAAACAATAAAAAAAATAACAAATAATATTTTACTGTGAATTTGTTTCATCAGTTCATTATTTTTCTTGCAAGAGTTTACAAAAAAATTTAGTTTCACAAAAATACACCCTTTTGAAGTACAGTTTTTTGTACAAGATCTTGTTTTACACAAAGTTAGATTCCCAATCAAGGCATATGTCATCGTGGCGGAAATCCAAACTGAAACTAAAGAAAATTTCCCGCATAATGACTACTTAAAATAAAGATAGATTTTTGTGCTTTTTTTAACTCTTCCGAATTCTTTAAAAATTATAAAAATTGAAAATGTTGATCTTTGCTCACTTTCCGCCATAAAGGGATACATAAAAAAATATATGTCAAATTTTAAGCAAATCGGTTTACTGGAACTTCAAGAAAAAATCATTTGAAGTTCCTCCAGACGTCTGTTGTTACATCCGTTCTGACGAAATCGGCCAAGTTGGCGCGGGACTGCAATAACTGTAACGATTAAAATATAATATTAAATATTTAAATTATTGAAATAGCAATTCCAACTTAAAAAAAAAGAAAATTTCCGAAAAATCCTTTCGAGAGATATTATTGAAGATTTAAATTATTGAAAGAAAAAGTTCGGCTTTTTAAAATTTCTAGACCAGAATAGCCACTCAAGAAACTAAACTCCGATATCTGCCTTTTCCAAACTATTTCACTTCATCTTCGTATTTTATAAAAGTTACCAAAACTAGTGTTGCTCCAGCACGTCACACTGTACTGTAATTTGCGAAACAATTTTTTCAAACATTACAATAAATAATATTTCAATGCTACAGCAGCTAAAACATGAGGTATGTCAAGGGCGAACAGAGTGAAAGGCACAACTCACTCATTTACGAGAGTGAAATTAAAAAAAAAAAAAATAAATAAAAGATTAATGTTGAAGAGGAACATGTAGGCAATATTGGGTGAGATAGAGAAGGGAGAGAGTAATATTGCTGGAATAAAAACAAAAGTTACGTATACGCAGTGGAGCAGCGCAACTGCTAACAGCAACCGAAGCATCAGCAACATAGCTGAACAGAGAGATGCTGTAGCAGCATTAAGCAGCGCTGTAAAGCCAACTCGTGCAGCAAAGTGTCGACACAGCAGCCGAGCATAGGCTGTGGCCAATTTCAACGCTGCTCGAATGTTAGTAGGCAACGTCGCCTATTCGTGCGCACCGATTGAGCAGTCAGTCATTCGCAAACGCACAGTGTTGATGCAACATTTGCTACTGTCGCGGAAAATTGCTTTTGCACATGATTTAAGCGCGAGTTCAAAACTTTAATTGACAGCTAGGTGATAGACAAGATTGTATTGGGAAAGTTTATAAATTGGTTGTATGTCAATATATGACAAGTGAGTGAGTGTAACGCAAGTAGAAAGTGAAAGTCAAGCATTTTCGTTGTGCTAAATTGAAAGTGAGTTTATGGTGACATGCATTTTTCATTTATTTAATTTTTTTTTTTTTTGATTAAAATTTTTTTTTTTTTGATATATGCTCTTAACAATCCCTGCGCCTCGCTTTAGCCCTTAACGCTATTGAGTTGGCGATTTTTTGCACAAATTTTTGCACATTCATACACACATAGACGCACGCGTCGTACAAACATTTGTATGTATGTGCGCCAGCGTGTGTATGTGTACTTTTGGGTGTGGACTTTCTTTATTGTTTTTTTTTTGCCAGCATACTTTCTTGCGTTAGTCTCAAATGATTCTACACATCTTCGTGGCTAGACGTGCTCGTAAATGTCGTCGTGTTGTTGTCCTCATCGTGCCCGTATCGGTTTATTGTTTTTATTGTGCTTTTTTTTCGCTTATTACTCGTGATTGTTGTTCTTTTTGTTTTTGTTGTTTTTTGTTGTTTTTGTATTTTTATTCGCGTCATCGGCGGCGCGTACGCGTACACGTCGCCTTAGCAGCACAATGCATGCAGCTTCACACATACACACACACATATACACACACGTATTTGTATCTAGTACAAATATGTGGCATTCCAGCATGCTGGTAGCATCCTCGTCATCGTCGACTCTGCTACTGTTGCCGCTTCGGCTGCTGCTGTTGCGGCTGTTTGTGTTCGCATTGCCATTGCCAAAGCTAGACTCGCCAAGCAGCTAGCTAGCGCCGTTGTCGTAATCGTTGACTCGCCCTGCGTGCGTGCGTTCGTCAGTCGTGTGTGGCGCTGTGCCGTGGCGGTTGTCAAACAAATCTTTGCTTACGCTCTAAAAAGAGATATGCAAGATATTGTTCAAATATATTACGTAAGAAACGCTCCGGGACAACAGTTACAGTTACAGTTCTGTGCGGACTTCTCTAGTTGAAGCTAATTTTATTTCAAATTAATTTCCAATTTTAATATTTCGTATATTTCCTTGGGTTTGCAAATGTGCGCCTGCCGTGGCCGTCAATGACTTGTGATTACGTAGGTCAAGTGCGCGTTGTGGAAAAATGTAAAAATTCTGAAAGCAGCAAAAGGTCAGCAACATTTTGAAGGCGTTAATTAAATGTGAGCAAACAGCGAAAATCAAAATAAATACCGTTAAATGCTTTGAAAGCCTGAAAGTAGGCAACGATTTTGCTTCTTCGTTTTTAATTGTTTTTTTTTTTGGCGAAATTCAATTGTAAAATCATCAAATTGTGTGTGTGTATGTATGTATGTATGTGAGTGTGCGTGTGTGTATTTTTGTGTTTATCGCGAATTCGTGCGTGGACTTCGGCGCACACATTTAAGCGAACGCGTAAATCTGACTTTGTTATTTATGCATGCATGCAATTTATGCGCCTCTACGCAAACGGAAGAAGCAGAACAAGAAAAAAAGCGAAATGTGCGAAATGAAATGGAAAACGCGACAGCTACTAAAGATGAAAAGCTGTAAAATTTAAAAGCACAGAAAAAAGTTAGCTTTACTGTGTAAATTGCATTAAACGAGTACGTGCCGAAAACAACAAAAAAACAAAAAACAAAAAAAAAAAAAAACAGAAAACAGAAAACGTAAGAAAAATAAAAATAAAAGTGAAAACGACAACAACAACGACCACGAATGTCAAACCGAAAGCTGCAGCAGCATCAACGCGAGTAGTCCTTGAAATCTTTTAAGCGTCCTCGCCGCCAACGTTCCTCACCGTTAAACGGGCCATATGAGTTAGATGGGGCGTGTTAGTGCGTCGTCAGCTATTGTCGTGCATTAAGCTTGCTCAAATAGGAAACAGCAAAAAGGAAAAAAAAATATGAAAAATGAAAATACAGAAAACCATAAGAAAAGAGTGAAACAAACAAGTAAAAGCAAAAAATGCACACATATCATGTACATGTTGTAGCACAGGCGGAGCTCCATTCCCATGTAAGCATATCTCCAGCAGCAAAACAATCAGCAACAACGGCAGCATCAACGTTGCTTTGTTACGCCAAAGCGTAAGAAATTGCCCGAGCAGCAGACAGAATACAGAATCAAGGCATCAGGCAGGCGAATCAGTGCACACACAGCTCAGTCGCAGCGTGGCAGACAAACTGGGAAATGTGTGTCTGCTAGCGCTATGAAAGCGAAATGCTTCGAAAAAATTATGCAAAAAACAAATGCTCGAATCAGCAAAATGTATGCGTGTATATGTTTTTTATGGATTCGCCAAAGGAAGGTGTAAATCTTCGAAAGATATTGATGGCCCGTACCAACAATTATGCACGATTCACTGCACGCAAAAGATTGTACAGCGCATACGTGCTAAAGCACCCCCTTGCACTCAAACCTGTGTTTCCCTGCGGAACTACCGTTAGGCTTTCCTTCGCTGGGCAGGTATTACAATTAGTAATGCTCGTTTTTTTGTAGATCCTTACGACGTCTTATCTTATCTTGCAGCTTCTCGGGACTGCGTACTCGGCCTTATAGCAATTTCGTCTTCACGGACCTTTTGCATAATATACGTTATTATGCCACATACCGTATCCCATGCAGTCTGGGAGGATAACATATATTGTACAATGTCAATGGAAGATATAGGCAAAATTTTCCCTAGTTTCTCTGAGAGTAGGCGTCTTTCCCTTCGGAATCGAATACAGTTCACCACCAAATGATCTGCCGTTTCGACACTGCTATTTTCGCAGTGCATGCAGTAAGGTGATTCCACATGCTTAAATTTATACAAATAGCCTCTAAAGCATCCATGGCCTGATAAAAACTGGGTAAGATAGTAATTCACTTCGCCGTGATCCCGCATTATCCATTCTTTGATATTAGGTATCAAAGAGTGGGTCCACCTTCCCTTACTTGAGGCATTCCACCTTCTCTGCCATTGACAGTGACACCTCTCGTCGATTTTAGCGAGTTCTTGTCTATACTGCGTCGATTCTTTAATATGTCGGATGCCATAAATTAATGCACAACGCTCTGCTGCTATGTCAATAGGGAGTCTACCCGAGATAACGTTAATAGCATCGTCTGATACAGTTCTAAACGCACAGCAGGTTCTCAGCGATGCCAATCTGTGTGCTGAAGCAACTCCTCTCATATAGGAACTGTATTTTGTTGCAGGAAGCCAAATTGGTGCTGCATAGAGAATAATTGAATTACTGACGCACGTCAGCAGTTTTCTCACTTGTTGTCTGGGGCCCCGCATATTGGGCATTATCCTGGCGATTGCCGACACAGACCGCGCCGCTTTGATATGGGTGGCAGTTAAGTGCTGCTTGAATGAGAGCCTGTGATCCAAGCTAACTCCCAGGTATTTGAGACAAGAGCTCGATTTTATGGCATGCCCATCGATGCTAATCTCAATCGACTCAACTCTCTTGCGACTGCTCATGAGGACAACTTCTGTTTTGTGAGGTGCTAATTCCAGGCCGGCCGTCTCTAGCCACTTTTTAATGCTGCTTATGGCTTCATTAGATTTGCTGCTCACTGCTCCTAGGGTTTTCGCTACGACTACGACCGCTATATCGTCCGCATATCCCACTATCTTCACCTCGTCCGGTACGGTGACTCTTAGGACACCATCGTACATTATATTCCATAATACCGGACCGAGAGCTGACCCCTGCGGTACACCGCTGGTAACTTTGTATGTTTCAGGACCATTTTCTGTATCGTAGATGAGCACCCTGTCTTCAAAGTAGCTTACCACAATTTGTGTAAGATAGTCAGGGACTTTTATCTCTTTAAGAGCCCTTATAATTAGGGACCAGTTTGCCGTATTAAAGGCATTTTTTATGTCAAGGGTAATGACAGCGCAGTATTGTTTGTCGCCCCATCTCCATCTATACCCATCCAGAGCTTTCGTAGCTATTTTTGTTACCACGTTTATGGCATCCACTGTGCTTCGCCCTTTGCGGAAACCAAACTGCATAGGGTTTAACCCAGAGTCTCCCTCAGTATATTGTTCGAGTCGCCTACTTATTATCGTTTCGAAAACCTTTCCAGCCATGCGTGTATATGTGTTTGTGTGTGTGTGTGTGTGTGTTTGTGTGTGTGTGTGTGTGTGTGTGTGTGTGTGTGTGTGTGTGTGTGTGTGTGTGTGGCAACAATTGTGCTGAATTCTTTGCACACTTTAACTCGTTTCTTTTCAGTGCAAATTTGAAATGCCTTTGTGCTAAAGCTGAATTTACTGCAATTTTTTATTGTTTTCCTTTTTCTCCAACTAATTGTAATGAAGTTTAAGTTGTATTTGTTGCTCAAATTTTCATTAACTCGTGAATTCCTTTATGCTTGCTATGGAGTGATCGCTAATTTCTGTTTTTGGTGTTCTGGTCAGGTCCTAACTTCCGCTAAATTGTTAATAGAAGTCTGGTATAAACAATTTTTGAATTTAGTTATTAATATGAAAATAAATAAATAGAGAAGCATATAAAAAGCAAGTGAAAATTCTAAATATCAGCAAATAAAAAGTTTTCGCTTTTTTTTATCTCAAATAGGTCTGCTCTAGTCGCTTTCAATTTTTGTAATATTCGCGCTGAATTTGGAATTTATGTTTCTTTGTAAATATTTTTCCTTTAAAATATTAATTCCCAGTTGCTGCATTGGCTTTTCTATTCGTTTAGTATACCGCACATATAAACAATATATCGTTTTATACCACGACGCTATTATAATGTGTGCTGATGAAATTCCAATCGCCAGAAAAATTAATATTTTCCTTTCTTTCGAAGAGAAATTCAGTCCAAAACCATTCTAGGATTTAGCGAAGTGTAACCATAGAGTCTTATAAAGCTTAAAATTCATCAATTTTATATGCAGTTGTTAGAAAATTAAGGGTCATCAGTATCGCGAGCTTTTGAAATGTCGTTGGCCCACTAAAAAACCGGACCAATACATGGTCCATTCGGTGCACATGGTCCACTCGGTCGTTAACACGATGAGAAGTATTTACCAAACCGGGTTATAGCCAATTCTTGACAACACTAGAATACTTTCTGTTCAAATCAATGTTTAGCGGAGTACGATTTACTGTCAAATTCTTATTCTCCAGAACCGACCGCTTCTATTGTCGTGAATTAATCCATGCAATGCTGAAAAAGTGAGAAAATTAAAACCTGGTTTTTGTTGTTGTTGTTGTTGTAGCAGCAGAAAACATTCCGCTAATAATTTTCAAAAATTCTGACTAGTTGACACTCCTTGGGCTGATAAAAATCCGGGGCTGCAATAGACCATGCTTCCTATAAAAAATGTTAAGAAATTAGTCGGGACGAGTGGTACGGGAGCAGTATCAAAACATGGGCAAAAATCACTCACTTCAAAATAGGAAAGTGCTTCACAATTTTCTTGAAAGCCCACAGTATAACGTACTCGGAGCTAGCATTTCAACAGCAGCTTTATGAAGAAAAGTATGAACTGCAGAATTATGTTTGCCTTTTTGTATATTGCTAAGCCTTTCTGCTCTTGTTTACTTAACTAAAGTGTGCGAGAAAATTTGTAGAAACAATGATAAACATATCGAAAAGTTCTCCACCTTCCGATAATAACTGGCAAATCATCAGCGATTGGCGCCATAAGCTCCGACATTTCCCTTGATCCATTCGCCAGCATCGTCACCTAAACACACGCAAGCAAGCAATCTGCAATTCAGCTAAATCATCGCCAATCTTTCGACTAGCTCGCCAGTATTTTTTGTTTGCAATTTCTAGTTTTGCTTTGCTATATTTCGTTTTCGGTTTTCTTTTTTTCCTTCTTCCTGCATTTGGCCCAAGCGCGCTATTTGCTGCGCTAAGCAATTCCCCCAGCGAGCGCACAGTTGCGCGCAGACAGTCTCAGCAGTTGCTTGCAAGGCTATTTCTTTTCAATTCCCTATACACGCGCTTGCAAATACACGGTTTGTTTGTTGGTGTGTATGTGTGTGTGTGTGTGTGTGCGTGCGTGCGTATGCACATAAGTAGAAAATTGCTACTGACGACACCAAGGATAATAGGGCGGTGGCACACTAAGGCATTACACATACCCGCACACACACACACACACATATATATATATATATATATATATATATATACATACTTACCACACACATACACTTGCAGTTTGCTCGAAGCGATAATGAGTGGCCATTAAATTTTAACGGTTTGTCAGTTACCATCAAATTTCCCATTTTCGCTGTTTAATATTCTTAATGCAGTAAATAAATAAATTGAAGTTTTGCATTGTTTTGACATTCGTCGCCTCGCTGGCGAGCCAATATATGTATAAGTTAAGTTTTATAAACTTCTTAGCAAAATATCAATTGTTATTAATTGTCTTCACAATTTGTATCAAACTTTTTCGTACTTCAGCCACTCGTGAGTACTTATTACTTTGTATTGCTGTAGCCATGTCGGAAGTTATGTTTTCTCATACTGTTTAAAGTGGAAAAAGTTTGCCGGCATACAAATTTAATATTAATATATTTATATAAGTAAAAGCTGCAGTGAATTCGAAAGTTAAGAAGAGAGCATAAGTGTGTTTTTATAATTATATGCCACATATTGCACAAGAGTACACTAGTTTTGTGCACTTAACGGTTTGCTTGTAAGACATAAAGCAAAACGAGTTGCATATACCATTATAAACATCCGAATGGTCATCATAACGAAACCAACTGAGTATTCAATGTCTGGCTCTGCCTTCGGCAGTGCTCGCCTTCATACATATCATATACGCATGTCATATATGTCACATCATAACGCCATTTTATATGCTATCAGCTTCTTTTGCTTGCAGCTTTGCAACAGATTAAGCAAGCACGAATACATATTATAGCATATGTGTTAATTCTCATCTGAAAATTATCGAACTCGATCCATACCTTTTCTAGCCCCAAATACCGAATATGAAGATCGCGCTCTCTGGTTGACTTTATACCGTTATCTTAATGAAATTAAGTGTGCAAAATTACTTGGTTAAATTTAACTTAATTTAACCTAGCGACTCGTTTCCTTAGGTCATATATACTCAAAATAATTATATTTGAATATCTAGACAGTTTGTAACGGCGTTAGGTTAGTCTTGAAGTTTCAAAAAAACGAAAACAATTAGCTTGGCTTAAAGTACACTATGGGGTCCTAAAAATATTATTTAATTGCAAAACAAAAAATTTATTTCTCTTCTGCAATCCGCTGTAGTGTCGAAGCGTTTGGATCAGTCAGCTTCAGCTCCTTTTGCTCAAAACTACATTTTTCAAATAAAACAATTCACTATTAAATGTTTCAGTCAAAAATGTAATTTTGTTCTACAAGTCTGCCATTTTGTGAAAAAAAATTTGGTGTAAAGCTAAAACGTACGCACTTTATTACCAAGTCCATCTAGATTAATCTCTCGAAGATTGACCCAGCAACTGCCATTTTGTAACAAAATGTCAATATAACTCCTTTTTTAGACACAAGATATGTTTAGTAAAGCCTGAAAAAGAAATATCCGATTACTTTCAGAATAAATTGTCAAAGTTAGGTCATTATTTATCGCTTTGCACTGTAAGAATAAGAAAGTTATTCAGTTGAACTCAATACAAGGGTGTATCTGGTTACTTCATTAAAATGTTATAACATTTAACTGAATTTGATTATGCCAGTCTATTTGATATATGCTAGTTGCTCGTTCGATTCGCTGCGTTCGATTGTCTGATAGAACTCGCTAGAAGAGATAGAAGAGATAGACGTGAGTAAGATAATTTAGATGCATTCATGTTCGGTATAAAAATGCGGGTGGAAATATTGTTTTTGTAATAAAAATCCAACCAATAACTGTCTGCTAAAAATTATTTGTGTGTTCTAGTAATGATGATGATTACACTATTTGAAAATTTCTCTATTTATCTGACGTTTACTGAACTCTTCCATTCAACGCACATTTTCCACATACACTCTTACTTCCCCCGATCGCTATGATGAAATTCAATTCAATTGGCAATTGCACTTTTATGGAGGCAATAAAACATGAAAACGAGGCGGTTGGATTTACTGGAGTGCGGAAAAGACATTTGCACTTAAATTCAAATTAAACGCGTTGACTAGAAAATACAATCTAGCGCGACGAAAGGCAACAACAACAAACCGACACCAACGAAAGAAACAATGAAATTTGTAGTTAACCGGAGGGAGCGCAGCTATTTAAATGGCAATTTTCACGCATTTCCAATAACATCAAATCTAATTTAGCCGCTCGCTGCCTGTGACGGGCAGCAAATAATTATTACAACACACAAACGGAAACCAAAACCAACCAGCCAGCCAGCCACTTACAATGTCGCCTTACACCGTGAACCTGAAGAAGCGAAGTCGTCGGTGCAGCGGAAGCGGGCGTTGTATCCGTAGCAGAAACATAATAACAATAATAATGTGTGTGTGTGTGTGTGTGTGTGTGTGTAAGTGCGGTGCGTGAGCATAACGAATGAAACAACAAACCCGAAAATGTAATAAAATTACAAACTAAAGTCGGAACAAAACGCGGCCAAGTAGTCCAGCAGCCGAAACCAAGGCAGGACACAGCTAGAACAAGCCACAACAGTACACACACACACCCATACACCCATACAAGAGTAATAAAATCACTCATTGAGCGAGTGAGTTGAAGCATTTTGGATAGCTTTTAATGCTTATGGCAGAGAGTATGAAAATGTCATTTCAGTGTATGTGTGTGCAGTTGGTAGGCAGCAAGCATGCCGCTGGTATTGGTTAAGTAGTGATGGTGTGTGTGTGTGTGTGTGTGTGTGTGTATGTTTATTGGGCAACATTAACCGAAATGCGACTGACACAATAACAGTAAGGAGCATAAACAATGTCAGTGGCAGTCGACAGCAGTGGAATAATAATAAAAACAAACAATATAAATAAGAGAATGCCAAAAACAACAATGCCAGTTCGAAAGGCTAAATAAATTAAACTTGGAAATATTAATTTTGATAAAAGTCTATGAATTTGATGTAAACTCGTTTGCATAAAATCACACAAATGTTGTTGGCATGCACAATATATTATTTTAACACACACACACATATATATATACATATATATATATATATACAGAAAGTGCAAAAACTGTGCGGAAAGGCGGTGAACCGGACTTAAACAACAAATAGGATATCTTGAAATTTCACTCGTAATCCCAAAGCAATGTTAGCTGCATATTTGCTTAGAAAGTGCTACATGTTCTCGACGAGATAGAGTGTATAAGCCAACAAAAATGCAAGCCGAAAATGAAACTACGAAATGTATGTTAGGATGTGCATAATATAATGTTATATATGCTTGCATATTTAGTATACCAACACTGAAATCTCAAAATGAATTTATATTTTTATTTACTTACGAACAAACTGGTATTTGGTTTCCTAGTAAATTTTTGTGGTTCCAAAAATAACTTTCGGTTTAAATGCGAAAAACTTTTATGTTGAATCGTACGAAGCGCTACTGCCAGAGCTTAGTTAAAATTAGTAGCACGACTGACAGGCAGGGAGATTGTTGGCACATATTTCGAATATGAAGTGCATATTCATACAAAATAACAGAAGGCATATTGACACCCAACTTTTTAATGTGGCAATTTGTTGTTTTTTCTATCATGTATTTGGTTTTCGCAAAGTCCTTTGGGCACTTGTTTCCACTAATGTGGGTTCAGTAACAGAAAAAATTTCCGACGTTAACGGAACTTGTCCAGCGTGACTTGTGCCGCTTCCTTATTTCATCAAAGCGTACTCTTCCTGGAACTGAATGTATATTTTCACCTTTTGCTCTTGTATGGGTATGCATGTATGTATGTAGGATGAAAATATTCCCTAATTATCTTCAAGCATCGGTTTGCCCTTAAATAAAATTAAATTTAAATATTATATTATAATACATCCTGGTAAGAATATATATACAGATATCCCATATCTTCCTTTGTAATTATATTGTATAACCAAATGTTAAACATATTGAATACAGAATTCTATGTAAACTGCTAGAGGCTTTCAAAAAGGTGCATTTATTCGGTACGCAGTCAAATAATTTCAGATATTCGCTAATATGACGTCACTATAGTTGCTTTAACAGCCTCACGTTTTGTATTACTTCTGCCTGCGAAGTAAGCACAGCATAACATCTCAACTACTTCTTTCAATTGGCACTTCGATATATTTCATTTCCAAGCGTCAGTTTAGTGTCACCATTACTGGTAAGAACGATGCTTGATTTTCCTGGCGCGGCACAAGGTTAATGCATTTCGTTGAAAGCATGGAAGGTAATGATGAATAAAAGATTCAATCCGGTTTTAGCTGAACTAGAAGTCCTTTCCTTGTAATAAGTGTATCGATACGCGCAATATTCTCAGCAGGTATCCCAGTTTTTAGTCGGATGTGTTACAAATTGGCTCCTACTTTATCAAATTCCCTATCGTCATTGACGTATCTTATCAAAAGCTTAGCGTTTAATTCCTTTTCGATCGCTATGGTAACTTTTTGACACTTTACTATAATTTCCTAGTCAACAAAATAAACGCAGAATCTTTGCAACCAATTTTAATAAGCTTACCACAAGTCCATGTAGTTTTTGACCGACATCATGTTTTCCATATTTCAAATATCAACCCTTTCTTCTCAAAATGCAGATTTCATTTAAGGCCACTCGGAATTTTAAAATCTGATTACGCTTTTGTGTGTTTTATTTGCCTATTTTTTTTTTTTTGATATACCTGGGCTGCTTAGAAGGATATCCGAAGGTAAACTGCATCAGCTGTGCTCTTGGCGCTGCTTAGGCAAGCGGCAATTTCAAATTTCCTCCACCTGCCATCTACTTTGCAAACGAAGGACACCACGAAAATGGCAACAACAGCAGCAGCAACAACAACGACGACATGGATCTAGAATGCAGGGCCAACTGTTGTGCTTTCAGCTCGGCTGGGTAATTGGCATTTCCAAGTGAAAAGATCGAGCAGAAGCCTTAACGCTACACATAACTATAGAGTACTCTATGGCATGGCATTGCAATCAGCATTACAAGCAACGGCAGAGAGATGACAATAATGGCAAAAACAAAATTACATTAACAAAAGCAACAACAACAACAACAACAGCAACAGCCATTGAGTTACATATGAGTTAGTGTCACGCTATAAGCATCTACATATATATTTATGTATGTATGTATGCACGTGTGTGTATGTGTGCGTGAGTATGTGCGTGAGCGTTGCCTAAACACCGCATGGCCATTAAGTTGACGGGTCAAAAGAGCAGACAACAAAAATATGCGTTGCTGTGTGGCAACAAATTTGAGTGGCGAACGATTGTGCCAAACGAACATACATACATATGTATGCATGTGTGTGCATGTAAGCGCTTATGTGGACGCATGTGGAAGTAAAAGCACTCATATGAGCGTGTGATAAGCGCATTACAGGTTAAGTTGAAATATATGAAGCGAAGTGGAGCGAGGTGAAGGGCAATGCGCTGGCGAAAAATGTTGCGCGTGTGAGCGCCATAAGCATAAGCGACAACATTTTCAATCAAAAGTTTAATAAAGCGTGCAATCATTTTCGCACACACACACATATTTACAATATATACATATACATATGTATCTGTTTGCTTATATATGTATCTGTCTACAATATGTACAAATACATTTGAAGCGTCATTTATGAAGTAAACATATGTACATAACTAACAAATGAGCACGCAAGGGAATACAACACGGCGTATACGCGACCAAATAAGCCGTGCGCACACACATACACGCACACACACACACGAACACTCGCCACAATCGCGCTGTCGTCAGCATTAAAAGCATACAAACAAGATGAAAATGTCAGCCGATGCGCCATAACTTCAAGCCTGCCGCACACCTCTCTGATTGCGATTGCCAGCGCTCGCCTATTTGCTTTTTACAAGATAAAATTTATCGCCACAAAGTGCCATAAAAAGGATACAACGGAAACCGAATTCAACGCAAAAGCAAACGCAACACATAAGCCATAATAGTACCAGCAGCATCCTGTACATGGGTGATGGCTGCGTTACAGGTGCGGGCAACACAGCTTGGGAGCGGTCTAGTGAGGGCGTTGAGAGGGCAGCGAACAAGTTCAACATAAGCGAAAACTATAGACTATAGACTTGTGAAAGCCCCAAATACATACACAAATATGGTTGGTTAACTACATATTTATGCGCTGACATATGTACATACGCTCAAACCGCACTCTACAACAGCCACATGACAACCCGAAATTTGTGTGCTCTTCCTGGTATGCTTGTTTATGCGTATGTGCATGTGTGGGTATGTTTTGGCATTAGTCAAAATTCCATGCTACGTTTGTTGGTATTTTTACATTGTTTCAGTATTTGTAGTTTCATACATACATATAAACACATACATGTATATCTATACAAATTTTTTGTTTTTCTCCTTTACTCCATTCTCCTCATTTTGTATCGTTTTTGTATTCTAATACAGTAGTCGCTGCTGTTTTTGTTGCTACATACATACATCGGACATATACATAAATGTATGTATGTATGTATATTTACAAAATACAGCGTTGCTCGCCATGTCAGCGGAAAAGTTGCCACAAAACCATAAATATGTCATATATGTGAAAATATATATGTTTTTGTGTATGTATATGACTAACATGTGGAACAAATTGTGAAATGTTATTCAAAAAGTTTCGAAAACCTCGTTTGCCTGTCACATTTTGCTGAGCACAATCGCTACTAATTTTGGCAAAATATTTGCGCTAAATAGTTTATCAGATGAAGTTGTTTAGTTCATAATTTATTAAGTATGGTATAAGCTTGTCAGGTCGTTGTTTTACCATCCCAACATGTTGTACAGAGTATAATAGTTTTGCTCACATAACGGTTGTTTGTAACACCTAAAACTAATTTGGTTTAAAGAAAAAACTGTTAAAAAACATTCTGAACATTTTGATTCTAATTTGTTGAATTTGACTAAAACTTTTCGAGCCTCCAGCTACTAAACATGGGGACCCCAGTGTCTATGGGTAATTTGCTACCTAAAACAACAATCAATCTATGAGATATATCATGGATATTTACAGGGAAAACTTTCCTGATAATAATGTGCCCTTGTTTCAAAAATGTGTAAAATCTGGTCAATGCTTCTTCTGGCCCCTTTATACCTTATATATTAATGTAAAAATTTTCTAACTTTAGTTTAATTTTATACCATATATATCGGTCAATATGTGAGTAATCTCTGTGAAATTCAGGGAGCGTCTCTTTCTGATAACAGTGTGACCGTGTGCTTAAAATGGATAAAATCGGGTCAAACTTATCATAGCCCCCATATACCTAATTTAAAGATTTTCGAACTTCCGCTTGACCTTATATGTATGGTATACACAGTATATCAACAGTATGTTAGACATCTTAGGAAAATTAAGCAAACGTACAATGTTGGATGTACTATAGTTGAATGACCCAGTTCCCATATAATTAACATAACGATTTCCGTTATTCTAGCAGACTTTATGCCTAATATGTCAGCCACTGTGAGAGCTATCTTCATAAAATTGCTTGGAAGCGTGTTCTCGAGTATACTTAAGTAATGTAAAAAACTAATGTAGTCACTCCAGACCTCCCCTTAGTCCAAGTATACCCGGTATAGTGATCTCCGACTTTCTAGTTGACTTTCAATCGCCAATATATGTAATATTTTAGTGAAACTAAGTGGATATGTTTCTTAAACATATTGTGTTGTGTAAACACAAATCTCTAATATAATAATATCCGTTTCTCTGGTGTACCTTTTGCTAATATTCCCGATATATTGCGTTCAAGCCTGAATTCTTCCACAAAATTTGTTTATGTAAAGTTTAGCCAACACCTGAAAGGATTTCCCCTCCTCTGCTCCTTGCACATTGCGCGAGTATAAAATGTTCGGTTACACCCGAATTTAGCTCTTTCTCACTTATTTTCAACTTATTTTATCAAATAAATAATTTCAAATAAATCAAAACCTTTTGCCACAGTTATCACAAGTAAGTTCTTTTTTGGTTTTGTGCAAATATATTCGTAGCTCTGAGCGCTTAGAGTTACGGTGTGCTTAATGTGGTATCAATTCCAATCCACTTTTATTACAATTCTTACCTAGGGGTAAGTACCTGTATATTACAAAATAGGGGTTTTCACACAATTTTATAGCACCATCCCAGTCTTTTGGTTAATTTTCATACCTGTGTGAGCGCTAGCTGTCCTAAAATCTTTTTTAGAAAAGATTAAAATCCTTTTAAAGGCAAACAGATTTTCACCAAATGAAGAGGCTAGTTGGCCAGTTTTTCCATCGCGACAACCTATGTTGAAGAGTGTAGGTCGAAATGGAGACAGTTCAGCCTCGCATTTACAAACAATACAGGTTCCAGGTTATACAGGTTCCAATACACGGTCGATTTCCAACACGATAACAATTCCTTCATATTAAGTCCGCACTGGAAGATTTTGCAGATACCTCTTTAAAATTCTTTGTTTTGTATGCCCAGCAACTTTAAAATTGGTAAACCGGTTCCATCGCACATCCCTCCCGAAAAGGCAGTCTTTGGACCACTCCTCCTTTTCATATATCAGGAGAGTCTTGAAATTACCCCACAGCTAGCCGAGGTTTTCCACAATGGAAGAGGTGTTGGCAACATTCTTTCGTTAATATCTTTCGAGGTACGCCATGTCTGTCGGGAAGGCGAACCTAGTCTGAGGAAGACATTTTATAAACGGAAAATGTGCAACAATTGTTGAACGGTGTCTTCAATAAGTTCTCGTTCTCGATTCCTAGCTACCTATGGGGCTTAGATCGTTGATAATTTCATAGCTGATAGAACAAGTGGCATAGGCTTATATCCAACGGGTATTTTTCAATTCGCCTCTGATTTCGCACCCTTCTTCGTATCTAGATACTTGCAATGTTACCAATCGGAGGCATTTTCCTGCTGTTGTGGATATCGCCTCTAGCAATAGTGCTTTCCTTATTATATTCATGATTTTCTTGGTTTTTGATGTATTATATCTTATTACTACGATTGTGGATATATAACGAAGTTCTTTATATCTTATTATGGAGCTTACAAAGCTTTTACAAAATAGGAATGAAAGATCACATATTTTATTTATTTTGAAGGGTACAAGACCCAAATATACCTACATATTTGGAGTTACGAATATAATATTAACATGCACTCGTAGGTTACGTACACGAAGATGAAAACCCTCGAGTAGGCACATAAATTGTTGTTTTCTGACTGGCTGATTCTTAGGCTGACAAAAATAATCTCGGTTGTTTGTAATTAAATTATATTATTACTTAATACCCTTTCGTTTCAATTAAATCGTGACCTTTTTTGTGGTTAAGATTGACAATACATACATACATAGTAGTATATAACGCACCCACTTTTATATGAATACCAAATTAATTAAATTTTCCAACGCTCAAACAATATTTACATAAAGAGGAAATTATTGGGCTTTGCAGGAAATTCAAGAGCTTATTTAATTTCAATTTATTCTATTAGTACTTTTTGTGATATTTCGGGACACACCAGAATTTTGATTTGAAATAGATTGCAACTGGTAAATATAGGAAACCTTCGGGACTAGCTTTGCATATAAACAGCGCGAGGAAATAGTGAACCTTTACACTGAGTGAAATAGTTTTGAAATAGTCAGCAATTTTACGTGAGCGACCAGGCCCATTTTGTACCGTTTGGCGGTGTTAATATACATGATTGCCACACCTGGGCAATGGAAAATCAATGCGAGATCAATGAAAGGCCGTTGAGCCGCCAAGAAGCGATTGAGCAATTATTGGATCGAAACCGAAAGGATCGCTCGAAAGAGCCTTCAGTTAGTCTGAGGTAAATATTTGGTTCGCTCTATTTATTAAAAAAACACTCGAAGCACACTGTAAAAAGATAATAGAAGTGTCAAAAGTATAGGTACGCAAGTGTCGCATCGGTCTATCTATTTGCGAATTATATGGAAATATATAAGATAAAGGCAAGGTCGTCGATGGCTTGCAAATAATTTAATGAGATTTCGTTCAACAACTTTATAACTAGATTTTGGAATCTTATGATCAAAATATGTTTCACGACTAATTCATCGGCTAGATACCATTTGGTATTCCAAGTTTTACCTCATTTGTAAAGCGGATTTTTGGGTATTACTTAAGATAATTTGGAATTCAACAATTGCCTAAAAGTAATTTCAGTACTGGCTGAATACAGAAGATCACTACGGAAGATCCTGGATGCTGGTGAAGAAAGGAGTTTTTCAAAAATATACGAAATCGATTCTTAAATTGGCAGTAACTATTACTAGAATAGAACATTTACTATAATATGTACTCTTCTTATTTCTAAAATTTTGGAAACACATTTTTGAGTTAAAGGTTATTTTTGTAATGGGATACTAAAGGCTCCAAATTTTTGTGGAAAGTAGAACGACTAAAGACTTTAAGAACCGCTTTAGCCGCTTTACCATAGCTATATACACAATAAAACCTTATTTCATATCCTCAGCGGTTAGAACAGGCTAGACTGTACTTTAAGCTAAACGAAAATTTTTAGAGTTTTGGAAAATCCTAAATATCAACGAGACTTGAATGAATACTTGAGCGTCACTAACGCGCTATAGTACATGAATTTGTGTTTCTATCGGAAAGGTGTCCCAAACTAATGATTATTTTTAGATCAACTAAACATCTGACTTCATTAATTTGCATTACTTCTCTGAAAAAAAAAAAAATACTCTTATCTGGCAAAAGCGGATCGACATACTCACTTATTTATTTTTAACTAGCTTGAGAAACATGCGAGCATAATTAATTAATTATTTGAAATTGCTTTTACTTGTAGTTTACTTTTCGTGTTACACACTAATTAATTAATGTTTTTTTTGTTTTTGTTTTTTGTTTTTGTTTTGTGTTTATGTTTTCTGTTGTCAAATATATATCATTTTATTCGGTAATGACTTAAAGCACAGTCTATTTTCGTAAATTTTTTTCCGTTCAACCTTTGTCATGTCAGCTCCATACCAAACCGCTGTTATGCCAAGCCATCTTCAAGCCATCTGACACACACTCACAAACGCATAAAATTTGTCGCTATCACACTATTGACACTTTCTCATTAACCATGTGACCTTTTTAGTGCGCACAAAACAATAACCGTAAAAAAATAAGTGGATACATGCTACCTACTAAGTAATACAATAATAACAATAATGGCAACACTAAGTGAATAAATGGAATGAATGTAGCGAGTTCGAATCGCATGTTTAGTGAAGTGAAAACGAAAGTGGCCTAAAAAAATGCAAACGGCTAGAAGAAAAATATGAGATGGAAAATTTTTTGTGAATTGTTATGAGTGGGTGTGACAAGACACAGACACAGCCACACCCACTATACAACAGATATGTGTTTATGCATGTGCGCATAGCAAATGAAGGGCAAATACTTGCAAAGCTCATTTGTTGCAAGTATTTTACATTGCGAATAGTGTTTGCCTGAGTATGCATTGTGTGTGTATGTGTGTGCAATTGCTGTATCCCCATTTGAAGAGGGTTAGTAAACCGATACATGGCAGCGGCAATTACGAAAATCGTAGGCGAAATATTGAAGACTGTCTTCCTCAAATGCGCAGCGAAAGTGCTGACAATAGCGAAGACCAAAACAATTTCAATTTGAAATTCAATTTCAATTATATATGACAGTCAATCGAAAGCATTTCGAGTTTGCAACGAAATCAATGGAAATGCATACATATATGTTTATACGAGGGCCGTTCAATAAGTACTTAAACTACATTCGAAAAACAAAATTGTGAAAAAAATACCATTTCTTTTTCAACATTATCTCCTTTGAGCTCGATACACTTGCTCCAGCGAGGCTCCAACTTCTTCAACCAAACTAAAAAATTGTTTTTCGGGAGATCTACAAAGTTGGCCTCCATGATGACTCAAATTTCTGGCCGGCGAGTGACTCTTTCAAGTTGAAAAAGAAAAAAAATTGCACAAAGCCAAATCTGTAGAACACTGTGGATGGGCGATAGTATGTAGTGTAGTTCTCACAATTTGGTCGTGGTGACGAAGGAGGCGGTGTGTTACAATGGTGGAGGAGCATTTTTTTCTTCGCTAAATTGAACTGTTCGATCGATTTCTGCAATTCGATCTCAAGTTGTACCAATTTTGTACCAGTTTTGCCCTTGTGAATTCTATAAAACGGTGGCCATCTACCTTTCCGACCGATAGGAAACTCTTCGTTTAAGTAGAGTAAGTCTACTGAGTTCTCTACTGAGGAGTAGAAGTCGACTGCTTCGCTAATCCTTGATCTTTGTGTGTACCAATAGATCCATTATTCGTCGACGATCCCGAAACGACTCAGAAACCCCTTCGGAATGCGCTTAAGCAGCGTCGAACGCTGGTATGAAGTGGTCTCCCGGTTGATCTTATTGTCCGGATGAGCAAACGCAGTACACATCGTGCCTATTTCTTACCATCGTACCCATTCTTATGCGCAATATTTCGTACAGGATATGACCCACGTTATCCTTTTAGATGCCTGCTATCTCAGCTATCTCGTGCACCTTCAATCGGCGGTCTGCCAATATGAGATCACGGACTTTTTTTTAGTTATGCTCCGTAGTAGTCGTTTTCGCGGCATCTGGAACTACATATTATTATTTATTATGACCACCCTGTGTATATATACTCACATCTCTAATCAAGCAACGGTAAGCAGTTCATAGCTAACGAGAATCCTTCGAATAGCACTTAAAATTCCCACAAATGCAAGTAGCTGGCACCCAATAGAGCTGTTGCTGCAACCTTCGCGCTGAGCTGCAAAACAACCGCTCTAAAAGGTCAATATGTAGTACATACCTATACATATATATATATGTACATATACAAAGCGTTTCTCTGTTCATATGACAATAAAGACATTGTGAACACTGAAAAAGCACGTGGTGTGCGATGAAAGAATGAGTGTGTGTGTGATTGTGCAAGCATTTGAGAAACGTTAGCAACGCCATTGCCGACATCAGTAACACCGTTATCATTAAGGGTAGCCGCAACAACATAAATGAAAAAGTGAAAACACCCATAGCATTTAATAGGTATCTTTTTATGTATGCATGTATGTATTTGTGTATGTCGGTGGCATCTCAATGACAAAACGAGGCAACATCACAGAGCAGAGCACATAGCATGTGGAAATAAGCAACCAGTCAGCCCACCAGCCAGCCACCAGTCGAACAATGTTGCATGCACTAATGCGCACAACAACAATGTTCATTGTGGCCAATGGGAATGCCAACAACAACAACAACAACAACAACCTCAATTTCAATGCTAAAGAAAAAAGTTGAATAAAAATTAACGCAAAAATAGCAACAATGCTTATAAAGCTACAAAATCCACACACCGACACACACACACACACATACAAACATACAAACATACAAACATACAAAGATTACAGACGACTATATAAGTCTGTTGGTTGTGTATATTTTGTTGCGCCGCAAAGCATCAGGCAATATAGCCAACGGCAATCGAAGACAATTTTATCTTTGTTAGCCTTCAAGCAGCGACCACGTTGCACGAGCTTCAGCGATTTAATGAAAATGTTGATATGAAGCGGTGCATATACCCCCATATACTACTATATATATATACTTATGTAACTCTATACATATAAGTATGTATGAATGCGGCAAGTGTTTAAAGCGCAGCACTTGCCGCTGTGAATTTACTGTGATATAAATGCCAATAACTACTTTGAGTGGACACTAACAAACAATTGAAGGTTTAAAATGCCCACACTTTTTATTGTGCGCTCCGCAGGGTGTTGAAACACAATATCGATAGCTGTGTGGCATGTTTGGCTGCTCCCAATCGCCAGTAAATCCTCGTTGTATTGGTTGCAATATATATATATTCTTTTTGTAGCAGAAGGTGTGTGGATATTTCTCTGGTATTGAGTTTCAGACTAAAGCGGCAACGTTAAGACGTACAAAAACCAAAAACTGAAAGAAATCAAGTTTCCAATAACAATACCGGCAACCGCAAACGCCTCTAGTGTAAACTCAAAATGATTGTCTAAGCGATTTTCTAGAGCGCGTGTAGTTTGAAATTAGTATTCAAGTCTTTCCACTACAGTAGTTATAGTTTTATAGCTAATAAGAAGCTATGTATGTTAGTATTTAAGAATTTAAATTCAAGATGGTCGTTACTTAGTCGAAGAAACCTAACTAATGAGGGCTAAACTAACTGACTGAGAATTACACTAGTGTTTGGCTTTAAACTGATTACTTTGACTAGAGAGTAATTTTATAGCCTCATAACACTATGTTAGAATTTAACTTAACGAATTTCGAGGATTTCAACTGGTCTGCATCAATCCATACTAAATGCACGTTCAGTTGCGTTTCGTTCATTTACAAGAGTTAGCCGCTAGAACAAATTTCTTAAAAATATCATCAACATGTCAACATGTCAGCATGTCAATATCAATCAAATTCTGCTGCTGAAATTTCTAGTATGTGTAGGTTTCCTTAGTAACACCCGTACCTCCCTTAAAATAATCCTAAAAATTTGGCTTAGTAAAAAATCGTGTCGCTACTAACCATTACTCACGATTTTTGGTTTAATTGTAAAATAATAGATTTCTGTTCATTTAATCAAGAAAAATTGTCTCATAAAATACATATTTAGTTACAAATATGTTAAAAAATAACCCACTGATCCACTTAGAGCCCCAGCAATGGAATTTTGTTATACTAATTAATTATTATAAATTATTTGCGACGCACAAATTAAACTACAAAACTGAAATTGGGTACGTTGTGTAATAGTATAAAGGCGCATTACTGGTAAACATTTTTTTGAAAAGTTGGTATAGACGCAGTCCCTCCCATTTTTATTATGCAAATCAAGCACCCATGAAAATCATGCATCAGCATATTGCACAAATAGTGTCTTCGAGATATGGCATCTCAAGTCTAAAAAAGGTCGAAATTGCACCTTAGGTTTTCAAGCCCTCAGATACAGAATATGAGGATCTCAGTACCCATGACTCACTTTATAACGACAATATCGGTTATTCCTTATTATATCTCAGTGAAATTAAGTGGGCACATTTCCGGCATAATTATATGTGATCTGCGGCTAAAAATGCATAAAATCGGTTCACTAATTTCCCTAGTCCCCTATGCCTAATATAGTGACTTTGGAACTTCCAGTTGACTTTGAACTGTATATATCGACCAATATCTGAGAAATTTTAACAAAATTAATTGAACATGTAATCTGGACATACTATAGTTTAATGCTGAAAATGCCTACTCAAAACTTGCTAGGACTTCGTTGTAATCACTGCACAAGGCTAGTTTCATCTATTGTTCACGGAAACTTGAAGTGAGCGATTTCAAGGAAGATAACATTTATGAAATACACACTTTCCATCAAGTTTAATTTTCTTAGAGCGCACAGCTACGCCAATCGCTTGTTTTGCGCCCGCTCTGGTCTTCTCTGCTTTTCACCACCTACATTACATTGTGTATCTGTTCTAAAGCTTAAGCGTTGAATACCGTTAAAGAATGAGAGTGAATGAGTAAAACAAGCGTTAATTGCGATTAAGTTAACTAGAATCAGCTTCTGCTAACTGGTTTAAGTATGCTTCGATGGCTTAATTTTGCTTATAATACACTTTAGATATTCAAAGTAAAGCAATGCTTGTGTGCGCGACAACTTTGGAGGTTGTGCTTGTATTGCCGCGACATCTACAGTCAACAACTCTTCGCTTTCGTGTCACTCGCCTAGTGCTGACAGCTTGAAACTAGCAAAAACTACGAACTAAACTTAAACTAGAGTGCTATATAGCGTGTAGTCAAGTAAAGTGGGAGCTAAAAGTTTCCAGCAGCTGCAGTGAAAGCGGAAGGCTGAATGCTAGCAGTGCGTGGAGTAGAGCGCTGTAGCCGGCAGCGCTTGATGAAAAGTACTTCAAGTTGCATTTGGAGCAAGTGGTTTTGCAGGCGATATCGCTCCTTCCTTGCCAACTGCTTGATGCCGAAACCAAATCGTTATTTACACACACACACACACACACACACACACGCACACACATGTATGTATGTATAAAAAAAGTCGGGCGTATAATTTATCACAGCGCAGCTGCTGCGTGAAACCAACAGCGTAGTGGCGATAGTGGCGGTAGTGGCAGCAGCGGCAAAAGACGTTAGCCCATCTAAAGTGGAAATGTTGCTGGCGTCAGCCTGCGGCAACACTATGTTGCTGTTACCTCTCTTCTGTTTGTTTGCTGTGTCATCGTCATTCTCGTCGTTGTCATCGTAGATGTCGTGCCCATCCTCGATGCCATCATCGTTCTCATACTCATACTCATCCACATATTTGTTGTAGAGTTAGTCAGTTGTAGTTTCGGTATTGTTAAACATATTGTTATTGTTACTTTCGCCTTACAAATACAACACGAACAACTGCTGACAACTGCTGCAAGACGTTAAATTAAAATAAGTTCGCTTGTTGCATGCCCCAAATTGCGGTGCGTAAGAGTTGCGCGAATCGTAGCTTACAGCAGCAATGGAGAAAATCTCAACTAACAACAAATTCAAAAATAACCGGCAACCATAGTTATGACAAGAACAATATCAAAAGCAATGAAATTATAAAGTTTTGAGAATTGTTGCACGAAAACTGGTAAAAAGTAATACATGAATGCTAGCAAAACAATTAATAACAAAGTTTTACGAACGAACCTGCATAAATAGTGATTGTATGCTTTTTGTTATCAACATGCTAAAAATTGGATATATTTACAATGCAAGTGCAACAACAACCATTAGTTTGATGTAGGAAATTGGCGTTGCAATATGCTGGCGCCAGATTAAACCTCACAGCAGCGCGACGGCGGTTGGTTTTGAGTAGCCTCGCGGGAAATCATAATTGAGAACTTCAGCATGCGGTAAAAGAAATGAATTTTGCTCTGTAACTAAAAACTAACTATTGTAACTAAGAGAAATTTGGAAAGAAAAATTTCCTGTGAATACGAGCTCATAGATTTACAATTGCATTGCTTTTGGTGCAAATTGCTTTCTATTTGTAATTTTGCATTTCACTCAGTTGTTGTTGTTGTTTCGATCTTCCTTCGTTACTCTGGCAACGAAGGTTCTTTTATTAGGATTGTGTTTGCCGTTTAATTCAATCATCAAAGCAACTGGTTTTTTGGTGCTATTGTGCTCCTTTGATTGCTTTATTAGAGTGTCATAAACAATTAAAGAAATACCACTGTTGTAAATCGGTATCTATTATTTTTTAACTTTCATTGGCTGTTCATTGATGTGCTCTCGTAAAGCATATTTGAGTTCCAGAGCAATAGTCGGCATCTCTATCGACTTTCACTCTGGCATATTTTTGGAAAAAGGTCTTCTGGCATGAATCTGGCGGCGATACGCTAATAACTTCCGTTAATATATGTTGAGTCGGTCCCTAAGCGATGTTCATCATAAACAAGTAACAAGAGAGACATTAACTATGGTAGTTCACTTCGATCCATAGAATAAAATTTTGCCGATTCCGATTTTGATTACTGATATTTAACGATATTCCATAATAAGCAAAGCCGGATTTAAGTGAGTCAAAATTTGGGCATTTCCATATTGAGATAACGAAGTAAATATTAACTGCATTCCAGTCTAACTTACTTATGCTCGTATAGCTCCTCACTTATGGAGTTAGGTCACTCTCAGATTTTCAGAAAATCAAAAAATATTTTTGGCTTAAAGTACCTTTTAGGGTTCTAAAAACATGATTGAATTGGTAGAATACTGAAAAAAAATTTCCTGTCCAATCTACGGTCATGTCGAAGCGTTTGGCTCAATCGGCGTTGACAGGTAAAAGTTTAAAGAAGTTTTTCGCGGAACAAGAATTCTGAAATCAGGCGTCGATGGTATTTGACGACTATCACATGTATTCCCTTGAAATTCTAACTATAGCTTCACAATAACATTATCTAGTAAATTACATACGCTGTTTTGTTATAATTGCAATTTTTTTATAAACAATTTACTGCTCATATTTTCAGTCAAAATTGTAAACTTTTGTTTAGAATTGGCCCAGAAGTGGCCCGCTGTTATGTATCTGTATATGTGTAATAAAGACTGAAAACGAGGAATTGTATACCTTTTCCTTACCGTTATTCCTTTTCCAGAATAAATTCTCTACTGACTTAACCGCTTAAGAACAAAACTTTCCACAATTATTTATTTCTTTTCATTCAAATTTAAAACAAAATCAATAAACGACAAATATATTAAACAAATTTTTTTCACTTTCATGTACATGCTAGCAATCAACACAAGAAACTGATACTCTCATTATAAAAATGTTTCAGAAAAGGAAACGAAAGAGAAGCTGTGCTCTAGTGTGAACATATGTATGTGTGTAGTTATTTTGCACAATGAATTAATCAACGATACCCCCACCGGCAGCCAAACGCTGCTGTAACCGAAAACTTTCTAATGGCAAAAAACGCGCGCGCGCTCGCCTGATAACAAAGTCACAACGCCAATATGACTTGCGTGCACACACACATACACATACACTTATAAATAAGCTCTTATCTCTCTCTCTGTGTGTGTGTGTGTGTGTGTGTGTGTGTGCGCATATCCACCTCGTCGCATTTACCGTTCGTTTATGCAATCGTGCGCCGCGCCCTCGCCTCGGCCGCGTCAACGCTTGCACGCCACGCCCCTTCATATCCTGCGGCAGCGTATGCGATATAATTAACGAATTTAAAAAGCGGAAAATTGAAATAATTTAAAACGGAAACTGTATTTCAGATAAGATTTGCGCATTTACGCGTTGCATAGTGACGCTGCACAAAACGAAGCCAACTCAAATGCACGTACCCATATACATGAACGTAATAATCATTAAGCAGATAAGTCACATTTTCATTATCAAGTGCGCCACACTGCGTATCCGTTTCCGCATCGATGCGTCGACAATCTTTCCCCTTTTGAATAACATACGGGGAATAAGAAGAAGAAAAGAAGAAAAGAGGAAAAAATAATAAAAAAAGAGTATAAACAAATGTAGCAAATATAGAAATAACTTCATATCATTTCACTCATGCTCACACTTGACAATTATATTGTTGTTGTTTGGTTTTTTTTCTACTTTCAGCCCCACCCAAAGCAACGGCAGAGCATTAAGGACACACATGAACACATGAACACATGAACACGTAGCCAGGCAATAGCAACAACTAAAACAATTACAGTCAGATAGCGCGGATGACAACAATAATAATAAACATTAAAACAGCAACTGAAACCCACCATTAAAACCAACAACAGCAACAACAGCAACAACAACAAATCTAACAACGACACCAACGAACAAACGCGCAGATGAAAGAAAAAATTCACCGCTGAGATAGAGCATAAAGCCAACAACAAAAGCAAAAACTCGAAAGACAAACGGAAGTGCCTCACATAGCAGGAGTGAAAAAAAAAAAAATAAATGAAAAACATAAAAATCAGAGGAGCGCAAATGTAATCGTACACTCACTCGATTATTCGATGCTAGAAACACTGGTGGCAGACCGTTTAGACTGTGGAAGGGGCGCCATAGATAACAGCAAAGGCAGTTGAGTACAAGCTGCTGCTGAGCCACCGTGAAAGGGGTGGCAGTGGTGAAAGCGGGAAGTAATAGGATGATGAGGCAAAACTGAGTGGTGGCATTTTTGCAGGAATCCCCAAGCAAAAACCAGTCAAGTAAACACATTACGGTGCTGACTAAAAGCAGAGCGCAAAAAGAATGAAAATGGCGATAAAAATTTAACAAAAAATATTATAAAAAACAAAAAGAAAAACCATAACAGCCGATTACAAAAACCAAAGCCAAAGCGCTCAAGGCAAAGACACGATGATAATTTACTTAAATTAACCCAATCCATCCATTAAAAGGTATTAAAAGAACGAAGCAGTGTGCATGCAAACAGAATGCCCGCAGTGAGGGACAGACAATTGGGGCCAGGAGTGTAAGTGTAAAGTGAAAAAGTTGTCAAAGTGAAGCGATAAGCAGACACCGGATATATAGATACCACGTTTTACAAAAAAGTGAAGCGCTTGAAGGCAATACCAACAACGAACACAACACAAAGATTAGCTATAAAAAGAATTTAGCTACGTAGAAAGCAAAAAGTGGACGCAGCAAATAAAACAAACTGTAAAACTTAACGGCGCCAACAGTGGAGTATAAGTAGCGCGCCGTTAGAGAGTGTAGAGATCGCAGAGGCAAGCGGTTGAAAGTGGAAACTGATGCTGACGCTGATTGACAACGCGCCAGCGGAAGCAGTCATATGATCCGCAAAATGAAGGGATTAAGTTTTAGTCAAGAAGCAAACAAGCAACGAAAAAGCATTCAAACCAACCAAATACCAACAGGAAGCACAACAGTGGCAACACGCGCGCACACCAAAATCAAGGCAGAAATATGCAAAGCAACAAAAACAACGGTACAACATGCACATAACGGTAACAGCGCACAGCTGACAGCGCCATTAATATGTCTCAACAATAGCAAGAAGAAAACCAGCTGCAACAGCGTAGGTAGCAGCAGTTCAGCATCACCCACCTTCAACCAACACCAGCATTGCCTCGCCCCGGGCCAGCTGTCGCACAAAATGCCAACATCTCTGCTGTCAATATGTAAGACAACAACTGCAACGGCTTTGCAGTCGAAACCGAAGTCGCACACCAGTGTAGTGGTGTTGGCGGACGACCAGCTGGAAAGTGTTCAAAATCGTTGCCTTGCCCTTTACCAACAGCAACAACGTCAGCGTACATCAGCAACGTTCGCACTCGCCAAACTCACACAACACCAACACCAACACCAACACCAGCAACAACCAGCAACCACAAGCGCACCGTTTTATTTGATGAAAACGTTGGCAACTCTGTCATTCCGCTCACTGTCTCCCCGTCAGCTCTGCCATATCCAGCAGCACCTCCACTTTGGCATTGCCATCGTTATGCTGGCCTCCATTTTAATGTATTCATGCCCATGCGCATCAGCCTTGCGTCTCACAAATGGCGGCAACACCAAAACTTTATCCGCTAATAAGGAGCAATTAAATATTGGCCTAATTGCACCGCACACAAATTTTGGCAAACGTGAATATTTACGCGCCATTAACACAGCCGTACAGGGTCTGACAAAGACGCGCGGCGCCAAGCTGACATTTCTCAAAGACTATTCATTTGAACCGCGCAATATACATTTTGATATGATGTCGCTGACACCGAGTCCCACAGGTGAGTACAACAATTATTTGTTTTTGTATGAAACTCTGTTTTGCGACACATTTTATGCGCCTCGGTGATCTTCGTTAATGTGCTGTTTAATAATGTAAATGATTTTTATTACCGTGTACTAAAAATATAAGTAGCGCGAAACATTTCACCTTAACAGATATAATAGTAATGATAGCAATATGATGCTATGATGGAGCGAGTTTGACTATTTCGGCAGAATATCCTAATGTTCCCCCACATTTGCTTTTTTTAGGTTTGCTTCTCAGAAAAATTGTGAGGCCAATAACTTGAGAATACTAAATATAAACTAAAACAAGTAAGAAAGGGCTAAGTCTGGGTGTAACCGAGCATTTTATACTCTCGCAATGTGCAAGGATCAGAGGCGGGCAAATGTTTTCGATTGGATTGCATTCATATTTGGTATCTTATTGACTTATATTACAGGCCATAGACTCGTGTACTTTCATTGCTATATTTTGCTTCGTGTCAGAGATATTTACATAAAAATCTAACAAATTAACTCAAAAGTGATATATGCGATATTAACTCAACCAAAGTGGTTTAATAAATATATTAGATACATGAGGAAAAAGTCAACCAGAGAAAAGGAAATCATTATATTAGGAATAAGCTGCTTAGACGAGCTCTCTTTGATGAAAACTAGAGATCTGTTTTTATAGAAGTTGTTCTTATGATAACTGCCGTTAGTCGAAGAAATCTCTTCACTTTGATACCTAGATACCTTTACTACTTAATACTATACTGTTACCTACCTAATACCTTAATACTATATTGTTAACATATGTTTATATGTAGAACAACCTTTTTATATGTTGGTTGTACACCCAAATGTCGGATCAACCAACCGCCGGTAGTCAGAAAAAATTCTAAAGTGCTTCCACCAATAAAGTCGTGGAGACTGCTTTGCTATGCTAACAAATGTTTCCGTATTTAAGAAGTGTTCGGTCATAGATTTATCTCTTTTAGATCATATCTCATTTTTAGAATAATATGGAGCTAAATTTAAATGAAAATATAATTCTTAATAACATATCTAACGACCTGTCTACGAATATGTAGACAATAGTAGTAGTCTTAGGAAGACAATGGAAATGGGTGAAGAGTTATTTTTATATGCTACATTATTTTAGCTAATTACAGTTGACTTACCAAAAAATTAACCGACAATCTCCAAATGAATATTAATCAGTTCGCTGCCCCTCACTAGGTTAAGCTTTCTAAGCAACAAAGGTACCAGCAAAACCCAAATGTTAGTTATCGGCTAGAGACTGATTCGACAGCTATTCTCTTTCTCTAACCTCTAATTTTCAGGTATGATTCGATTAGCAAAAGAGAAACATAGTGCTCACAAACAGAATAGTATATTATTCTCCGATCGAAAAAGGTTATCTCGGCATGGAAATCTAATGACCAGTATTATGTACCTTCATCTGACTAATATCCAATGGTATTATATTATAGTTCTTTACCGTTGCTTCCGACTTTTTTGTGGTGGATCAATTCAATTGAATTAATTCTAAATTCTATTTTTATTTTTACACAATGCAAATCCAATAGGCAACGCTTATACAAACCAATAAAGTTCAAGTCGGTCTCGGCGTTTCTAAAGTTGTAATGCATATATCATTTTTAAAACTGCTGAATAATTCACTCACTAAAACACACTTTAACTTTAAAAACTATTATTTTAAATTATGTAGAGATATATTAGTACATATTTCGTTTAATCCGTTAAAACCGAAAAGATAAAATCTCAATTTTTCAAATTTAAATATTAACGCAATCCATATGGATTTTCGCGTATATTTTTTTAATAGCAAAAAACCATATTTACGCAATCGTTCGATACATAAAAAAAATGTCGGCATTACAACAATTATGAAATAATAAAAAAGCAAATATCCAACGGCGCGTCAGCCTGCCAACAGTTGCAACTCTGTGTGTTGATATTAAACCTAACAAAAATACGCTACAGAGAAAAGCTGCACATTTAATTGCGCAGCCAATTGAATTTTTTCATGGGAGGCGTTGAATATGATGCCCGCACCGAAATCAAATTTTGCTGAAATCCACTACAAAAACTGAACTTACATATTCGTAGCTGTAATTTAAGGGGTGAGACCAGCCTAAAGCGCTAAAAAGGCCTGACTTTGACAAATTCGTTTAAGTGAGGCAAAATAAATAAAATTTTTCAAAAGAACTCGAACTAGGAACTCTTGTTATCTAAATAAATCGAAATAAAACACGGGATCTTTATCTATATAAGACTTACTAGTGAAGTACATTCGTTTTTAGTTTTGCCTAAAAATTTGCGCAAAATGGTCGACTAAAAACCAAAAAAATTGTTAGATTTCTGACAGAAAAATACGCAATAAAATTTTTATATAAAAAGTTCCTAAAATACAAAAATGCGCACGTAGTTTATTAGATAATATTACTGTGAAGCTACAGTTAAAGTTTCAAATGGATAGGTGAGATAGTCTCCGCATCGTGTATTTTCGAGAAAAACGCGTTTAAATGTTTACCTGCTAAAGCTGACTAGTGCGAATGGTCCAATAGCATAGTGGGGATATTTTTTTCCAGCATTCCACCAAATAAATAATCTTTATTGGACCGTAAAGTGTAGATTAAGCTAAAAAAAAAATTTTATTTCATTTTTTAATTTTTAAAGTGGGCTAACCCCTTAAGAAGCAGGCTTGCAAGAGCATTGAATACATTGCAGGCACATGGCGCTAAATTTAAACGTTTTTCTGTACCATATTAAATTTCAAACTAAAAATCTCGGCCATCCATGGTAGTTGGAATATTATGTAATAGCCAACCGGTCGATTGCTAGCAACCAAAATAAATTTTTTTGGCAACATGATTTGTGAAATAATCCCATTTTCTTTTCATACATATGTATTTAGTAAGTCTGCCAAATGAGAAGCAATATCCCAAAATTATTTGTCTACTTCCAGCTAAGGATAAAATACTAAATTCCATTTATCAGATCGCATATCTTCCTAACAATATTTACTGGCCATGCACGAAAAATAAAAGTGAAAACAAAAACAAAATGCAGGTAGTTTATATTTTAAATTGGCAACGTGAAATCTATCAAATTTTTTGTTGTTGCTCGTTTTACTGTTTTATTAATTTTTCTTTGCAAACAAATATCCTTCAGTAAACTTTGAAGTCGTGCCTTAGCAGGTGATGTAGAAATTAGAGTAAGGATAAATGGATTGCTTTTGAACTCGGTAGAATAACTGCAGCGCTTTCGGTCAAGTGAAATGTTGCGCTAAGGTGATTTCGCTTTTGTTTTCAGTTTTACAGTTAGTTCGCAAATAATTCGATACACTTCTAAAGGATTTTGGTTTTATTTTTCCTGAATGTTTCTTAATCCTGATTTTCTATTTGTTTGTAAATTAGAAATATATATAATTTTAGCTTGTGGATAGTACAATATTTTCAATTACTCGGCTTATTATTCGAATTTCCTTTCTAGTAATAGAAAAGAAATTATAGAAAAACAATTCAGTTGGAAGATCATCTGGAGAATAGGTGAATTTTGACTTAAGTTATAGCTGGCCAGATAGATAACCATCATTAAATCAAGTTGTTTGACCATTTTAGCAACGATATGGCTCTCTTTTATAAAAATTAAGTTGCTCACGAGTATATTAAACTGTTGCCTACAATTAGGCGATTAGTTAAAATTCGTTTCTAACCATAACCTAATAAGTCCACTGAGTATGTTACATAGAAGTTTCGATAAACTGAATCAAAGATGATATACAAAATTTCTAAAGCAAATTCTTGGAAAAAAGAAGTTTAAATAAACAAGCGTGGAAGTGCTAAGTACGGGTGTAACCGAACATTTGTACTCTTAATGTTTCAAATGAATTCATTATTCGTTATTCGATGAGACTGTGAATGGATTATAATCATATTTGGAATCACACTAAGTTATACTATATGTTATAGATTCACTTAGTTTCATTACTACTTTTTGTTTTATATCTGAGATATCAACGAGATTAACTCAATCAAAGAGACGAAATTCAATATATTGGGTATATGAAAAAGTTAAGCGGAGGGGCGAAATACATTGGTAGACCAAGAAAACCTATAGTATATCCGCGGTTATACTCTCGCTTAGTTTTGCTAAGATATTTTACATATCGACCATATATATATGGTCCGCTGTCGGTCGATACGACATATCGATCGATATATTTAACTAGAAAAAACTAGAAATTTAAAAATCCTTATATTAGGCATATGTGATGAGACATATGAGGAGGAGGTATTAACCAAATTTTATCGATTTTTGCCAACAGACCACATTATTATCAGGAAAAGGGGCTACTTAATTTCCTTAAGATATCTCATATTCGGTATCGTAAGGTTATTGTCCAATTTCGATCATGCTTGAAGGCACTTTTTGTGCAAAGCTTTATTCCGCTTTATACCTTCATTCGTGAAATTGCGTTGGGTAGTAAGCGTGCTTATATCAAGGTTATTGGCATTGCGGGTTTGTGTTAACCTTTCTTTTTTTTATTATTTGATACTTTCGATTTTCAAAACGAAACTGTCTTTTTATTGTTTTTATTTTTCATATTTAAAACATATCTCAACTATGCTATCAACTCTTCGACGCGCTACAGTGTACTCAGCCGGTCAGATGATGAAACCATGGGCCGCTGAAATTTAATCAAATACATACCAAGCACCAGTCAGAAATGATAACTACTGCATGCCGCCTCCATTAGCTTTTGTTCTGCTTGAGCGATCAAAGCCGCTATCTGCCAGCTGTGAAAGCAAGCGGCCATATCAGTTGACCAACAGCAACACCAACATAAATTGACCAAGCATGCCAAAAGAGGAACGAAAAATAATTAAGAAAATCAACAAAAGCAATTTCAGACTGGCGCGTTGCTAAGAAATGCGAAACGTTTTCAAGGAATGAAAAAGAAAATCACCATAGATCAACTTACCTGCGTGTTCTATCTTCCCTTAAATATTTACTAAATGCTTTTTGATACTTCTGCCGTTTGTTGCGAAGCCGTTGCCTGTGTGCTGGCGTGCTGAGCCGCTCTTATCGCGCAAATTTATCGCTTGCCGCGTGAACAGGTCAACGTTTTTGCGTTGCAATTCATCGCGACTCCGGTGGCAAGGCGAGCATTTAGCCCCACGACCGTTCAACCACACCCCGACCGTACTAACCGTACACACACCGTTATGTTATAGACAAAAGCGACTGTCGTAGACACGGGTTTGTAATTTACTGACGCTGAAAAATTTGTCCACTACTTCCGCCGTTGCAGCTTTGAGGCTTTCCAGCTTCCATCGCTTTCGCAGCAACTTTCATTTATGCGTATATGTGTGTGTCTATATGTATGCAATGTATGCAATGGCCAACAGCATCTACGTGGCATGCCGCGTGTGTGCCGCCTGTTTGTGTTTAGTTTTTTGTTTTCGCGCTTCGGCGACTCTGCGCCGCCCGTCACTTCCGTTGCGTTGCGTTGGCATTCGGCGTCCACTAAGTGAGGCAGCTGGCGATTGCAATTTCTTTCACATTAATTTGCGTGTCCTTCCGCCCACATGGCGTAGTGAGAAGTTATCTATTCCGTCAGGGCTTTAGTTGGTTTCAATTCCCAAAGCCTAATAAATTATATAAATTAATTTCTGTTTACTTGCGTAATTTTTATGTTTATCTACTTAAAAGGAGGATAAAGCTTCTCTCGTTACTTAACTAGTTAATGCTATTACAATGTTTGTTCTATTTCTCCCAACCACTACCAAATAGTGCTTCTCTAAGATAAGGTTCTTTTTTTTTACCCTTCTTCAATCAACTAATGACCGAATAGTGAAACAGAGTATACGGGATATTCTTTTTGATCGCACATTGCTTTGGATTGACCTTTGGTCCTTTTTCCGATATAAATAAATATATATAATAAAGGAAAAGAAAGAAAGAAAGAATATATAATAATAGAAAAGTCAAGTTTCTTGGTCCAAATATAATCTTAGTGAAAATTACACTATTCAATATTCAATATTGAATATTTTATGAACCAAATACATTACAAGATACGTCTTGAACCGATCAGCATAAGAAGCCTTCTTAAGATGCTTTTATTATAGATATTTTCCGCCGTCTTCAGAGGCATTGAGTTTTACAAAAATATTTTAGAGACCTTGCGACCGGAAATACCTTAGGCGTTTGTCAGTGGCTTCCGAGAGGAGAGAGTAAATAGTGGAGTCTTGAGCCAATAGTTTTTGCTTGGTGATTCGCCGAACTATATTAGTTGAAAATGGGAATCGAAGGTATAATGTGGAATAAAAAACCATGCTTATGTAATCATTTAGAGTCAGTTCGAACGACGAAAAGAGTTTCTTCAGGCTTCAATTTCTCCTATCCTGTCTTTCATTCGAAAAATCGTTCAATCGAAATAATTGACTTACTCAGTAATTGCTTTGTGGTTTATTGGCATTAATTTCTATTTATATATAAGCTTCATTCTTATTTAGTTCCAAAAACTTTTTGGAAGCAGAAGGGCACGTTTTTTACTCAGTGAAGGCATAAACCAGTAAAAATGTTATGGTTAGACTTACAGTAGCCAATTACACCTAGAAGAGCTCACTGTTCGCTTTGATTCGGTGGCTTTATGGAACCTGTGTTCGAAAAAATTTAAGACATTTCGACCATGACTATTTGAAAATCTTATTTTTACAGTAAATTGATTGATTGAGCATAAAAAAATTTAAGGTGCCGATAAAACAATATTTGTTGTCTTCGATTCACCAAATAGTGCTAAGTGAGTTATGAATCGAACATGTTATACCAACTATTCAACGCTGTATATATGTATGTATTTATCTTCGCTTGCCGTTATAAGATTTAAAATTTTGCATATAATTCTGGCAGTAATTTGCCATTTGAGCCTTTCACTACAATAAGACCTTTCTAAAATCTGTGAAACAAAACTTGGTAACATTGCAGAAAGCGTTTACAGCATTTTAATGAAGTGTTCGCATACTCTCTTTTATCGAATTCTACTCGCTAATTTTGTCGTTGCTTTTGAAAGTAATTTTAGCGGCAAGAGAGCAATTTTCGAAAATGACGAGCAGAGAAGTGGCGAATCGATGACGACTATCCATTATATTTTAGAAGCTATCCAAAATCAGCTAACCGAAGGCATCATGCACGAAGGCATTTTAATTGACTTCTGAAATTATGAATTATTATATTATTATATATTATTATTTTATTATACGTAAAATTTTTATGTCGTTAGATTAGATTCAAGTAGTATATTAACTTGTGTATATTTTCGAACAATATTTAGATACAATTTTGTTTACTTACATTTACTTTCGAATGAAAAATGGTTAATTCTAAAAAATATCACTTGATGAAAGTTGTTGTAGCAAAAAACAATTAATGATCAATTCGAAAAAAGTTTAAATTGCTCATGAAAAATGAAAATACTCAATTAAATAAGCTGAAATAAACCAAAATAAGTCGACAAAAATATTCGCAACTTTCCTCTATTTTTCGTATCCAGCAATTTGTAAGCTATTGTGGCCACTTCATTTATTAAACGCTGATGTAGCGTGACCAGTAAGATTTATATTTTGCTGCTATACTGAAGCCTTGCACAGACTAAAAATATATTGTTGAAAATTTATCAAGCTGACCACTTACTGATGGCCACAGCAAAGTTGCTCGTACCCGTACTGGCAATCACCCTCTATGTATTTGTGTGTGTGTGTGTGTGTGTGTGTGTGTCTGTGTCTGTGGCTGTGTGTGTGGGTGTAACTATGTGTGTGTGGGTACTTATATTTATTGTTAATGTTATTATGGCACTTAAGCGCATTCTCTCACTCGGTGACTAACTCCCACAAGTCCCATCATAACTCATTTGAGTCACAATTGAGCAGTGCTGTCAGCCCAACTGTTTTGTTCTCTTACTTAATGTGTGACATTCGAAACACACCCAAGCCGCCAAGCAAGAGCACGCGCAGCAGTGTTGGGGTGGGTGAGCAACAAAGGCACCCTCGCAACCTTTGATTCAACGCCTGTGCCACTGTTGCCTTGCGGTTATTTACTTTAGACCATTTCACTTGCTGGCTACTGTCACCGAAGTGCTCACGAGGGCGACCGACACCTCCAACACTGAAAGTGTCCACGGCAACACCTACAAAAGCAACAACATTAAGTACAACAACAACAATACGAATGAATGTGACAAATATATGGCGTTTGTGACACAACAAAATTTTTGCGGCTTTGTGATGCTTTCGTTTCGTTTATCTTTTTCTTCGCGGAAGTATGCTGGCAACTGCCAAATTGCTCTAAGCAACCGCGTAAGGCGCTCGAGTCGACTTCTCGATATTTCAATTTTTACTGTGCTCTTTCGTCAATACACTACTAAATATTTACATGTAATACATACATATATACATTCCTGAACATAAAATAATTTTCCGGCTGGCGCTTATGAGCTTTGAGCGTTTGTTTGTCAGCATTGGCCTGTCACCTCTTAACAACTACAGAGACTTTAATCATAATCCGATGCAGCGGATAAGTTGCATGTGAAATTTGTAGGAAACCTCAGATTTCACCCAGATAGTATTTCTTAAAAACAAAACATATATGTAACAACGCTTTCATTAAGTGACCAACTGTTTAGGCCACCCCGTTTAGGTCGTATAATTATTATAAAAGCATCAGCATGCGGAACATTATCCATTGCATTAATTAGCGGTGTTAATGTATAATATATTATTTTATAATTCGTTTTAATACTGAAAGCAAATAGTGTATGTATTACAAAGATGTTTCTTGTTCGCAGCGGTACTCTTTCCTTATGTTCTAAGTGTTGTTCTGAGACTTTTGCTCTTTTCTGCTTCTCTTTTAATTTTATTAACTAGAATATGTTTTCCTTTTCAATTTGCATACAATTTCGCAATGGGCAAATTCGCACATTTTTCTTCCTTTGTATGCGTATAAAACTTCAGAAAAATATTTAAATATAAAAAAATCAAATTTTATTCTCTCGAAATGCCATGGAACATTTTCTGAAGCTTTGAAATTCTCACGAAATTTTAGTATACTCCATATTGGAATCAATACCGAAATTGCTCAAATACGGCTAATTTGACGTCACTACAAACAATTCCAATATGGCTTAAAATTCAAAAATAACAATTTCGTTATCTAACCACCACCTACCAGCTAAAACATATATGAGCAGTCGTTTAATATACGAGTAGTTTGTTTTCAGAGCTGATTCAATACCGGCACCCATAATTCTTAATTTTGTATACTATCAACATAATTAATAAGGGTCGTTATCGTTGGCTGTAAACAGGAGAAAGTCATATTTGTTGAACGAAAGAGTAGGAATGTCGAAGCATGCCTAAATTCCAAAATCTCCGTCAACTATCGAGGAATCAGACCACTAAATATCCCAGGAGAGATTTTATTTAAAGTGCTCTTGTGATCAAGTGCTATTTTCGGCTCTAAATTAGACAATAAAATAATTACAATTAAATAAAGTAGTTTCTTTGCAAAGTCTTTAGCAAAACTCTTTTCATGGCATATGTGCCCAATTTTGACAATTTATGCTAGGAACGAAGGAAAAAGGAACTGAATTTCTCTCTTTTGAACTTCATTAGATATGTATTTGTATAAGAAAAAGTTCGTCGTCCGATTTGAAAAATTCAGTTTTGAGAAAAACTCGTTTAAAGTTTCACGAGCTGAAGCAGACTGAACAGAACGTTTCGATACTACATCGGATTAGGCAAAGAAAAACTTTTTTTTTGTTTTTTCAGTTTTCTGCAAAAGGAATGATGTTTTTAGGACCCTAAAGCGTAATTTAAGTCAAATAAATTTGAAGGTTTTTTGGAATTCCTGGACTGGCCTAACCCCTTAATCCGTTTATGCTATGAAAACGTGAACGAAACTATCTAACCCGTCTAGAAATGTCAATAGTGAGCAAAAAAAAAAAATATTAAAATGCCCCTTGCTCTCACTCTTAATTCAGAGCTCACAAAGTAAGTCAAGTTTTTTGTTTTTGTTTGCTGAAAACAACTTAAAAAGTTCCACATCTCGTTTACCCACTTCAACAGGTTAAATTTTACACCCAACCTGTTTATCTTATGCGCCAATCCATTTGGATATGGGATATACGTGTAACTGTAAGCCCACCTTTACACACACACTCAGGCGGCTGCTAAAAGCACAGTCGACGTCGAATGTGGCGCATAACGTGCGAAATTTCGCATTCGTTGTCACGAAGTTCGCTTTTGTGGGAAAGCAAGATTTCGCTGCTGCTGCTGCAACATACCAAGAGCATTTTATTATGCTCCACCCCGAAGTTATTTTATGCTGTGCTTAAGTATATTTTATTGTTATTTGTCAATGCCGTTGTTGTTTGGTTGCTTACCTTGTTGATGATTTTATGAAGCGACATTAAGACTGTCACTCACATGCTCATGCGTGTGTATGTGTGTCAGTATGTGTATGCTATCCCCCTAGCTACACAAATTTGTTTGTAAATTATTAATATGTCAGGGGTTTGAGTCAGTAAAAATCGGTCGTGTAGGTCCTTCATGTATGTTTGTATGTTCGTTTGTGTATGTGTGTGTGCCATAAGTGGAGTAGCGTAAAATTTTATTTCATTTTAATACCTGTCCAAATTATGCAAGTAGCACTTAGTTTGCAAATTTGTCTGCAAACACACGCAAACACACGCAAACACACGCAAATACACTCTCATACGCATACCTATGTATTTGTATGTGTGTGTGTGTGTGTGTGTGTGTATCGTAGAAGACGTCATAGACATTTTATGTGAGCACTTATGTGTAACGACACATTAGTGATGTTTAAACTTGTCAAAAAATTTATGAATACAAGAACTTGTATTGAACTTGTACAAGCGATTAACGTGGCAAACAGGACAGCACCGCACACGCACACACACTCACAAACACACACACAAACACACACACACACACACACACACACCCACACTCAGAAGTTGGCACTCATGGCCACTTAAGTCCACTTGCAAATACTTGCAAAGCGTACGTATATTTTTATTGCATACTGTAGAGTACACTTAATCTTCTATGCTTAAGTACCCGTTTGCTTGTTTGTGCGTCAAGTCCTTCCCACTTTCACTACAATCGGTCGCTTTAACTAGTTTTCGTGTGTTTGTAGTCCTTTCAATCCTGCCAGGCATTTGATGAATTAAACTTGCGTTGCTGGGCTGTCACCGACGGCGAAACAGCAATAAGTAACACAACAACCATGACAAACACAAGAACAACAACAATAATATGTCAATTATATTAAAATGCGGCAACAACACTGAGTTGAAGTGACAGCAGCAGTCGCCACAATGCTTGTGCCCAACTTGATAAAGTTTGCTGACAGCAAACTCTTTTCCGCTACTTTTTATATTATTGTTATGCAAGCTTTTCTTGCGTGCTTTTCTTTTTCGTTTTTTTCGTTTTTTTCTTTTTCGTTTTTTTTCTTTTTTTTCTTTTTTTTTTCTTTGCTTATGTCCCTCCATATTTTGCAACGAAACAATTTCGTCACTTGGATAAGTAAGTTGTTGGCTAAGTTTGTAAGTTTGTGTCAAATTGTTTAACTTTGGGTTTAAGAGTTGGATCTCCTGCTGCTCTACTTCCCACTTGCGTCGTACACACACCTAGCAACTGTTGCTACGTTTGGCACTTTTCTACGACCACCTCATCGCCGCTTATTCGGTGCTTACATGCAAATTTAGCGGCTTTCCAAACGTGTCACAAGCACACATGCTCGCTTGCATGCGTATGTGTGTGTGCATATATCGGCGTATATGTATTCAAAAAGTCTCACCCTTTATGCTGTAATTATATTGCGAAGGCGTGAAGACCTTCAGGTTGTGCACAATATGGATTGAGTGCTCTGCTTCTACTTTTGCACACAGTCCATCAAAGTGATGACATTAGACAGAAGGCGAGTGACACTTTTGTTTAATTATTTTCTCTCACGAAATACTAATTTTTAGTTTTTATTTTTTTTAAGTCGAACTATTAAACAAAAACAGAGCTTCATCAAATTTTTTTGCTATAAAAAACCTATGAAAGCTGATGAAAATTTGTAAGATCAGAAATAGACACTGATAATGTAATTTCATGGGAAATTTATTGGTTTTTGATCTTTACTACATCTAGTCTTTAATCTAATTAACTTCTCGAATCAAAACATCATTTTCAAGTGATCCCTTGAAGTACTTGTAACCATGGTGAAATTGTGTATTGCCTACCTCCAGTTTTGATTTTCATACGCACGAGTGCAGTCCGATAAGTACTTAACCTCAGCAACCGTTTGGCGATACTATCGCACGAGAACTTTGCTATCGCGTAGCACATTTGGCTACTGACGAGCTGGATTCGTATCACGGTCCTATCCGCGTATTTTAGAAAAATGTGAAAAAGTAATATCGATCGGTTATTTGATTCTTGTTTTTGGAAAGGAAATCGCGCTGCGAAATCAAAGAACACTTGGATCCTTCAATTGCGACCGTCAGAAATTGGTTTGTCGAGTTTCAACATGGTCGCACATAAGTTTTTTATGACCTACTCACAGATGCCCCGGGAGACTGCCGATCTTAAACGACTGTACATTTTTTAACCTGAATACAAGGTGTATTGGGTGCCACATTTGCTAACTCCGTATAACATGCATTATCGTGAGACCACTTCACGGCACTGTTTGACGCTGTTTAAGCACAATGTGAAGGGGTTTCCTCGTCGTTTTGTGACTGTCGACAAAACATGGATCCACTGGTACACAACAGAGATCGAGGAACTTGAAAAACTCTCCCGCCGGAAAAGTTATTGCCGTCATAGAAACCTGCTTCGAAGACTAGCGAATGGTTAGCGAAGTTGGAGCATCGCTTGGTCAGGTGTATCGTACTAAAAGGAGTCTATGTTGTGAAATAAATCGCAATTTTTGCAAAATTTTCATTATTTCTTTAAGTTATTATTATTAACATTATTCCAGTGTTAAGACACTTCCAAATGGCTTATTGATTTAGTGGAAGTTCCTTAATGACAGCAAGACACCCGATTCTCGCTCCTCTGCCCACTACATCACAGTGGCCGTACACCCTAAACACCTCATAAGACTGCTGCGATTTTGAAACCTGAACTCAGCACAACATATGTATGTGTGAAACTTTTTAGCACTTGGAATAAATTATTTTCCAACTCAAATAAAGAAAATTTACTGCTCTCATATTTTACATATGTTCGTAAACCTCTCTTCCCGAACGCTGCCGTTCGGTGCACGTGGAATACGTGAGCGGTGCGCAGCTTGTGAATTCTTACATGCGGCTGCTTTTCAGTGGCAAGCACATACATTTCAGCAAAAATTTAGTTCCGATTTTTACCGAAGGTTAATAATCTACGTACCTAAATAGGTACGTGTGTCATATCATTTGTCGCTCATAAGTTGCGTTGTGTGAATATTTTAGGAACTTTTCTTAATATGCTGCCGTCGCAACTAAAAAACTTGCTGTGCTCATATTTTTAGCCAGTGTCACTTCAGTCGCTTTTACATCCGAGCAGTATTTTAGTAAAAGTATAAACCGTGATTTGAATTTCATATGAGTTAGCTGTTGTACATGTTTACGCATAAATTATAACTAAATCGACATTCGAGTAGATTTGCGCTGCATTCAAGCTGCTCGACTATGCTCTTATATACTCGAATTTACACAGTTCTAATCCAGATATTTCCTTTTCAAAGCATTTCATAACATCGCATCCTGGTTTAAATTATACTCACTTCAATGAAACGGACTGGAAATCCCTTTTGAATAGCATAAGCCATTTGAAATATTTTTGAGACTCGATTAGTTAAGGGGGTGAAAATTTTTTACAGAACACTTAGTATTTAATACTTAGTGCTAATATTGTACAAGCATATTTTTAACATCAGTAATAACTGTTGGAAGTCTCGTACGAAATACTAATCAAGCTTTTTATTTTTTTGAGTTAACATTTTTCTTAATGAGGAAGTAGGGTTAGGACAGCGTTTTTCTATAATTTTCATAATTTTGTATAGTATAAAAAACGAATACAATTTATTGGAATATTAAGAATACCTTTTATTTATGTATATCTAAGTGTAAACTATTAAATTTCCGAAGAATTTCTTTGAGAAGCACCGAAGATATTGATAGCGACCCAATATTGCAGGTCACAATCAGACTTATCATTATTCGTAAATTCTGGAAACCGCAGTTTTCATCCGAAATCAAACGATGTCGTCGAAATTTACTTTTATTATATGTCTAACTGCTGTAAGAACCTAAATGCTACCGAAAAAAAAAATTTTTTTACAGGGCCCAAAAGATGGAAGCATAAGTTTTTATCATTTTTTAACTTTTTTTTTGTGAAAAAATATTATTTTAGATTCAAACAAAGAAAGTATACTTGAAGAAATGCGTTTAAAAAAGTTCACCTAAAGGGCCCCAAGAAGAGCGACTTTACACTTTAATGGCTTATAACAATAGAACAAGTAGGAATTTTCATTTAAAATTTAATAAAAAAATTTGGAAAAAGTTCAATAAATATTCAAATAAAATAATTTTTCAATAATGTTATTGACAATTTATGAAATAAAAAAAAAAAAAATCGCTATTATGAACCATCTATTCCAATTTCCCGCTTAAATTATTACCCCAGTGTGGAATTCTAAAAATTGCTCTAACTTTCAGAAATTATTTTGGTAGTAAGGAAAAAGGAATCGAATTTCTTTCTTTCAGGCTTTAAAAAACATGTATTTTAAACAATTAATGCTCAATTCGAAAAAAGTTTAAATTGCTCATGAGAAATGAAAATAATCAATTAAATAAGCTCAAATAAACCAAAATAAGTCGACAATAATATTCGCAACTTTTCTCTATTTCTCGTATCCAGCAATTTGTAAGCTATTGTGGCCACACATACACATGCATTTTAGTGTATATAATTTTGTTTTAGATATTTTGATATAAAATGACGGCTACAGGGTCGGTCTTCGTAATGATCTTTTTCAAGAGGACCTCTACGATTCTATCTGAAAGAAATTAAAAAACTAGGTCTGAATCCAGATAAGGCTTTCTACTAAAGTACGTACGTCTTTAGCTTTGCATAATTTCTTTCGCAATATGATGGATTTGTAAAGAAAGGTTAAATTTTTTACCGAAGAATTTACTGCTAATTGTTCATATAAAAATAGCAATAGCACAAAAAGATCGTACGCTGTTTAGTTGCTAATGTTATTCTGAAGCCACTTTTGAAATTTCAAATGTATGCGAGCGGTAATATTCGAGTACCCTCGTCGCCCAATTTGAAAACTGCAGTTTCGTGAAAATCGCGTTTAAAGTTGTACATGCTGAAACTGACTGACTCGAACGCTTCAACACTACAGCGAAATGGAAAGGGAAGGCATTTTTTCACTATTCCAACAATTGAAAAATGTTCGTTGATATACGTTCCTTTTATTACGAGAGACACTAAGTTTATGTTAAAAACTTTCCTTTTCAGCTACACTTAAAGAAAAAATCGAACTGACCAGTCATTTCTTTTGGTTATCAGTTTTACCTAAATATCACGCCAGGATAGTTTGATTAAAATCTATGGAAATTATATGCCGCTAGAGGTAAAATGTGTTCTGCAGCATGTCAATATGCCATTCTTAACTCACAAAAAGTAATAGCGTGTTCTCTTTGATTTTCATATAAATATTGGCCAATAAAACTTCTCGCCCACGAAGCTGTACAATATAGTAACCTTAGCTGAAAGTATGAGGCTTTGATGTTGCTATTAACGGTTATTGCCACTCCCATAACTGTAAATGTGCCTGTTAACATGTAGATTTAGATCAAAGTGTTCCCCGTCTGAGAAAAGAAAAGTATGGTAATATTTGTTTGCGGATCTCCCGCTGTGCGGATCTTGAGGCTTTAATTCACGGTACATTTGAAATTGATTTGCAAATGTAGGTCTGTATAAAAAAGCGTTTAGAGCAGTTCGCTTATACATATAAACTAAACTCGTATGAGATGATTTTCGCTTAGAGAATCCACGATTTACACAAACACACTCTCACAAGCGCTTTGAGTTAGTTCGTTGATTGAATCGTTGTAGCTTCACTTGATTTTCGTTTGATCAAAATTTTCTTTTTAGAACTTACTAAACTCTGAATTTTTTAGCTCAACTCGCTGAGTTTCTTGAATTTTAAAGTACCACTCAAATAGTCCATAGAATTTTTGATCAGCCAGTTTGACCTCAAATAGGTAAAAGTGTTCATGATTAGAATTTTTGGTTAAATTTTTTCATCTTCATTATCCATCTTTGATATATTTCGCATATAGTTCTGTTTTCCAGAATTCAAAGCTATCAATATCGCTTATCTTCACTTCGATCATGGGCATGTGGCCAGCGTGACTTTTTACTAGAAACACCATTCTGTCTGTCGCTCCTATTTTATACTATCTCCTTATCTCTTCAATAAAGCACCGAATGTCTTTTTTTATCAGTTGATCAGTCGACCAGCGAAAATAATTTACTTGTCAAAGAAGTCTTGCCGAATGATATGAGTGTCGAAATGATAAGCCAATTTCTTCAACTAAAATTTGTGTACTCAAAAACGATATGAAAGTTTCACCCAAAAAAAAAATAACAAAAAAAAATTCTGGTCATATTTGCTAACTTCTGTGAAGCGCTGGAAATGATTGCCGAGATCTAGTTTGAATACTTTTTTTTACCTGAAATTTTTTACCCTCGAATTATTTCCTTTCCTGCTCACTTTTTAATTATCAGTCAATTATAATTCGACGCACTAACGATTTTAATATCTGCTAAATATTTAAGTAAAAAATGCATTTACAAAAAATAACGGTATAAACAATCTGTATGCTTGTAGCGCACTCAACAATTGCATTCGACGTATTAATGCGCCACGCGGTGATTTACAATGGGGATACAAGCACGTATTGGATTTCAATGAATTAATTATAATATAACATGTAAATTACGAGAATTCAATTTAAGCTTTCAGTGCGGAATTAACGCGAATAAAAAGCGTCGCAGGAGAAAAAGTGTAGGCAATGAAAAAATATGCACTCAGCACTCGCCCATATACTTACTATATATAATACAATCTTGAAATACTAACTGTTGTTGATATATATTGTATATGTATATATTTTTTTTTATTTTATATCGACAAGTATCATATTGTCATATGTGCATGCATTAGCTTTATGGCTGTCGAAAGTTTCGTAGTCTACAGCAAAGTTTATTAAATATCAATTTGGTACGATATATTCGTTACCGCACATTCCGTTAGACATTCACGTATAGCTGAACTTTTGAGTAAATGCAAAAGGATGAGGACATTGCCAAGTCTACATAATTGAAGGTGTCTACCCTGAAATTTGCATTTTGTATCATCGATTTTTAACTGCCCACAAAATGCCTATGTATTAGTGAGCGCATATACCTTTTTGGAGTAAAAATATAAAAATATAAAACTTTTCGCATTGTATAATTTTACAAGCCTAACTTACTGAAAGCTGATTGAATTTAAAAAAAAAATACTCTTTGGCTGTGTAAAATATATATATATAAATAGTTTTTGAATATTTCAACTAATTATAAATATATATGATATTGGAACTATAGCTTCCTTCTATACTGATCTCTAAGTTTGAATACTCTATATTTTCATAAAAAGAAAATGTTCATAAGTTTTCACCTTAAATAATAATAATAAATGCGGTAAAGATTTCCTTTCAACAATATTTTAGAAAGAACTCAGAAAAATTAAATTCCATCCGTGAATATTGTAAATATATATTGTACCATAGGTTAATCCGTTCTGGGTTTTCCTGTTGTTACGAATAACCGTTAGGTGAGTTGAGCAACATGTTTCGAGAGCATAAAAATTTTATTTCCAAACCAAAAAAAACCAGTATTCGTTATTAAGCGAAGTTTTGAACCGATCGCAACCAATATTGTTAGCACGTTATCTCACTTATTATCTGAGAATCCTTTGCAAAGTAAAACGTACATACGGGAAATCAAGAAAAATATTTAACATTTCAACATTTTTTGAATTGAACCGAAACTGTTTAAGCAATGCTGTCACATTAGAGGTGAGATTAGGAGAGATTAATACCCAAATTTTCTTTATTTATCATCACAATATTCTTATTGCGATACAGAGTGCTTCCATAATGCTTTATTCCAATAATTCTAGTTTGTTGAGATGCCTCTAGTACTTTCCGCAACTTCTGAGACCATATACCACATGTTCCTATACTTGGTGACCCTGGGTGTCCAATTGGTGTTCTAATTTGAGTTCTGTGTAGTTAATTATCTTCTTTTTCAAATTAATTTTGAATCCGCTAACTTTCTAAATGAAAGTGAAGTAAGTAGGTGTTTGTGCCTCTGCGTAGGCGTGCCGCATGAATTTCAATGTGGTCGAAATATCAATGTGGTCGAAAAATTTGAATTCATCCACTTTTTATGTTCAGGTGATCTCAATAATAAAAAATTTTGTATTAGCCGACGGATCGCTCAGCTGGTTCACACTAAAAACGACAGTGTTCCATTCTCTCTCTACTGCAGGGGTCAGTTTGGAGCATACCTCTCATGCTTCTTATGCTAACCTTATTGGATTTACATTTGTTTGAAAAAAATATAGTTGTACCTGAAACATATATTATCTTAATATTATAATTTTCATTCACTTCCACCCATTTTTGAAACCTCTGTTAAGAACTGTAGCATGGTTATGTGGATTCCATATGTCATATATATATGAATCATTCCCATATAGATGGTGTCAGTAGCCAATGATATGAGCTATTAGTGAGTCACCTCTGTATTTTGATGTCTGTTTCACTCTGCAATGAGTAATGGGAGTTGTCGTAGATTATATTCCAATGGAGGCAATTAAAGTCACTTTTTGATCCACTCTGCACATCAGATCGGTAACTAGTTCTAGTTTTCCTGGTTCCATTTATCCGCAACGTTCTCTCATTCTTCGCTCGGGAGAATCCAGTAATAGATGTATTCTATTATTCTATTCTATTTAAATAATATCTCGTGTAAATAAATACAAAAATGCTTAGTTTTTTAACCTCTTATAAAAGAAAAAAAAAAATAAAGTGAATGTTGGTTATATTAAATATTAGCGCAGTTATGTTGCCCTTTTACTTGACAATCACGCTTATATTTTCGAAACCATGTTTCTAAAGCACCAAATAGAAATGTTAAAACGTTTAAATTTTACATCAAATTTTATGATTTCTTCGTGCCATTAACTCGCTTTGCCTCTACAAGCATAACCACAATTTTGCTGCATGCTTTACCACATCAAATATGCGAATATGTTCTTAATCATGCAGCATTTTTCGATATTTACATACACATTAACATTAACAGTAATTTTATCATCATTTTCATCATCAGACAGCGCACAAATACCTTCACGCAAGCACACATACACACGTTCATCGTTGTTTAGAATCAAGGGCAAAGTGGCGAGTAATCGTAGAAACCTATCGCAAGCACCCGGAATCTTCCGCAGCAAAACGCCGCATGACAGTGTACAAAAAATGCAACAATAACAACACACAAATACCTACGCAATGCCACAGCAATCTTAAGAAGCATGAAAAAGGTCCCTGAAGACCCCATGAGCCAAAAATGCGGCGTACCAGCAAAAATTTGCCACTATAAGACGTGAATACCGCGTCGTCGTTCGCCTTCTATGCAGAAGCAACGAAAATATTCATGTTTACTTAAACAATTTAGCCGAATATTTAGCATATGCATGAAGTTTAGAGGGCGAGCAGCATGACCAAAATCTTTGCACTACCACTCACTGCCACAGGCAATAGCTTCCTGCTGGTAAGACCCAGAAAGCTGAGTTTACTGTCTGCGATTTCTTACAATGTTCGTTTGCTGCTCCATGGGCGAGTTTATCCAAAATATATTGCAACTGTGCGTATGCATATTTTTAATTCTAGTATATAACCACAATATGCGCATACCCTGTACGAAAAAGCTGATCTGGCCTTTCTAGAGCTTCATAAAGTTTAGTCAATAATTTTTGAAATGAAATGGCATTTTTCGACGAAAAAGCATTCTTCATCTCATCATAACCAGCTTTAAGCTCGATTAATTTAATTCTAACTTTTGCTGATTTTTTATCAATTTAAACTAAAGTTTGGTAAAGATTTCTAAAAGTGAAATTCTAATGGATGTTCTATCCTGTTAAATTTGGAGACCGCAAATACGACCAAAAACGCAGCTATCTTTTTTATTTTTTTTTTGCAGTTACCACATAATTGAACTTACCTAAGCAATGGTGACACCCAATTGTACTGACATTTTTGAATTTCTATTTACTTTTAGACAGAACCCGCTCAGTTGGGACCTACAACCTTTACGCCCATATATGTTTTCATTATCGGTGCGTGGAGTATCATTCAAAGATTTTTATTGATGAAAGTATTTATGATCTCTTGAATGACGAAGCAATTCAAATATCAAAAATTTTCGTAGTATTATAGTTAGGCAAAGTAGAAGTTCATTCTTTTTGTAGGTTACGTACCTTACATTTTCGAGTTCGAGAGAAAATTTTCCAAAGCACTAAAATTCCGCTGAGCTCTTCAGATTAAGCACTGATTCAGTTCTAAACTACGTCTTTCAAAAACATACCGAAGACTATATAATATAATGTACTAGTGCCTAAGATTCCTTTTCTGTGAGAATCACAAAGTTTTACTTTAAATGATTGTTACTTTGCTATGAATGCTATCGGGAGCCAATAGAACACGCTCAAGAGTTTTCGCTACTGGGTCGATTTCCACATTGTTTGCGTACTTGTGGCTACGCATGTGTATTAGTATTAGTATAAATTGGAATTTAAAATGGAATTTCAAAATGAACAAAACCAAATATGTCGATATATATTATAGCACAGCATGCATTCAAATCATAGTTAATAGTCATATGTTTCTAGCAATGAATTTGACACGTTTAGTACCAATTACATATACTTACAGACAGTGTGACACACCTACTAATACGTGTATATATATATTTATGTTTTTTGTGTCAAAACACATAAAATTAAGTGCACAGGATTTTGTACTCACATACATATATGTTTATAGTATATAAAAGTCAGTGACTTTGGAATTTTGTGTTTTAAACGAGTAGTTTAATATCAGTTGTTTATGTTTTAAAACGATTATTAAAATGCATAAAATTTACTTGCTTCAGCGGAAGAAATCTATAGAATAGTCAAAACGCCTACAAATAACGAGTAAGAAAGGCTAAGTTTCGTGCAGAACGGTTCTCACCTGACAGTCTCGTAATTTGTGTTAACATCAAGAACGTAAAGTACATCGAGGTTGCTACATATCTCACTATATATCATATTAACGTCAACCGGAGACAGAAGTTGTCTGATTGTGGCAGTCATTGTCCGATTTAATTCATCTTTGGTTACAAACCTCAGGGTAGTTTCCTAGTTTAGTTTCTTTTAAGATATCTCTCCTATTTTTCTAAATAATCATCGAAGTAACAATCGGATGGGCTTCAATAGGTGCATATGTTAGTCATTTGTGGGTTAGGAGAAGCCATAAAACAAATTCGTAACCTTATGTTACCCATTTAAGCCGTATGTTCACAAATTTATGTATTTTACTTTCAGGGTCTCAGTCAGCAAGGCTTTTGGAACAAAGCCAATGACTGCACAATTTTTTGGTATATATATTTTGAAGATTGTTACATAGTTTTCTAATCCTATTGGGTTTTTGTGTTTATATTATAAAAGTATTACTTCTCGTCTATGCCAATCGGTAATACAAAATCCAGTGTCAAATTCTGGCTACAAAATTGAAGAGGGTACACCATTTCCTATTTCAAATGCAACTATCGTTTGAATAATATCAAGTGCTGCTTGTTTCTTAATTTGATGAATTATTTCAATGTCATTATAAAGATTGATTATAAAGTAAATTGTCTACACCCTGCTGTTATGACTGTCAACAGTGACAGGTTAACACTACCCATTTCAGCTTCTGTGAAGAAGTCAGGCTGAGCATGTATCGTTGTCACCAGCAATCGAGGGTAACTGGTGCATTTGTTTACCCCCTAGCAAAAAGTCATATTTTGATCGAACAATTTTTTTTTTGCCATTTCCTTAGAAAAACTACTTAGTGGTTAACTAATAATCAAATCAGTCCTTTATTTATATTGTTACAGTGAGAAATTAACAATTTTTCTTTTTTTGTAATCTAACCCATATAGAATAATTTCTTTCTTACTAATCACAATCCGACATATCGACATAAATGCTCTCATAAGATTAATAAATTCCTACCTAAATGCTCTTACAATTATGTACTTATTTCTATTAGTGGAATATATTAGGACGGTCCAACAAGTACTTAGGCTACAAAAGAATAACGAAAATTTTGGCAAAGTGACAATTTATTTCCCAACATAGTCTCCTTTTTGCTCGATTTGATTAAGCTGTGCTCACATCTTGTGAATTCTAACAATCGGTGGAAGACACTTTTCCGGTCGATAAGCCAGTCTTCATCTCCTTTCCTGCAGGTTCGTTCGGATGAAGTCCACCTGTTTCAACTGTTCTTTGATCTCTGGTGCATACTAGTGAATTCAGGGTTTGTTGACTGCCAAAGTTCTGGCTGGCAGAACACTGGTTCTCGGAATGCGATAGCGTTAAGCCCTGCTGTAAAGTGGCCTCCAGTGGTCGAACTTGTTTTGTCAGTAGCCGTCTACTAGAATGTATTACGGGGTAGTAAATTTCTCTTGCGGGCGTGGCGCTATAGGGCGGTGAGGCTGAGTACGTATCGGACAGCTCTCGTACGTCGTACCTCCACTATACGCTCCGCAGTGCGTAAACTCGCCGGCATACATGATGATTAAGTGATTTATAGAACTCAATAAATGTCACATGAATGGCTACAGATTCAATTATAGAAAATAAATATTACACGCAGCGATAAAATGCAGGTATTTCGACTTGAATTGTGCAAAATTATTAACATACTTTAAATATGCGGAGTATATTTTGCTTTGTAACTCTCAACAATAACTACCATTTATGGCTGAGCACCGCTGTGCATCGTGGTAGGAATCATAAAGCAACTACACCTACACAGATAAACATTTTGCCGCGACACTGAGTAATGAAAAACGCGCCATTCATGTCACATTTGCGAGTTGAAAACCTTGAATATTGTTACTGAAAATGTTACTGTATAATAACCCGTTACTTCACATATAACATGCATACGCTCACACGTGTTTGTGTATGTATGCTTGTGAGTGGCTCAATAGCAAAACATGACAACGTATGAAAATGACTGCAGTAATGATGGCATTTCGTTTAACAATTCGGCAACATCATCATCAAAGCCATCATCAGCTTTGCTAACAAATCGAAATTCGTTGTTGCTGTTGTTGTTGTTGTTGTTGTGCGAGATTCGAGTGCCAACCATAAAGTGTGAATAATAAAAATTTGAGCAATGGAATGTCTAGCTGCCATTGCTGCGGCAAATAGCTCATGTTTCATGCCTCCGGTTACATTGACACACACACACACACACACACACATACACATATACACATACACATATAATATGTATATATGTATACACAAAGCAGCAGCCGGTTGCTTCAAATTATATACACAATGCACAAATGAAATCCCAGTCAAATAAAAGAATCAATGCGATGAGAATAATATATTACGTGATAAATAAGTCGTATCACTGACATTAATAACGAATATTTTACTAACGTATACGCATCCGTACATGTATTATGCATGCAACACCTTCGTCCCACGCACACACACGCACACATACACACACACACACATATTCGCACCGTTCCTCTTTCATTTCGCCAGCAGCTGCCAATCATATGCCTTTTCTACTTTTGAATTAATGAAGAAGAGGAAAAAAATCTGTTGTCTCTGTGTTGATATTCGGTGACAAAAAGTTTTCCGATCGGAAATGCTTGCAGCAAAAAAAAAACACCAAATACATACGTACATGCATCCGTACATGTGAATTTTTGTTTGTCTACTTCAGCGGAAAGTCTCACGCCAAATGGCAAGTGGCATGTGGCAAATTCACTTTGACCTTGCAATCATTTGCACACATACATACCACATGCGTGCACACACACACATTCGTACCTGTGGTCATACTCATACCCGCTTTTTTATACTATCGCAACATGTTGCACAGAGTATAATAATTTTGTTCACCTAATAATTGTTTGTAACACCTAGAATTTGTTGAGCAAAAATTATGCGTATGTCGAGCCGAGTTGAATTCCGAGTGACCTTCACTCCGTGCAAGCGATCGAATCATTAGCATGTGTGGTAACACAGAACTGTGTGTGGATCGCTATAAAATACCTCAGCCGCTTTATACAAATAGTGTCTTTAAGGTATGCCCTCCCTAACTTTTTAAGCCCGAAGATAGCGAATATGAGAAATTCAGTAGCTATGAAGGATTTTATACCCAAAATATCGGTCAACCTGCGAGGTTTCTTAATGAAGTTAAACCGATAATAATATGTCGTAGTGCTACAAGTGTATAAAACGGTTCAGTACTTCCCCTAGCCGCATAACTTAATATAAAGATTTTCAATTTTCCGGTTGACTTTATACTGTATATATCGCCCAATATGTAAGATATCGTTGCTAAATTAAATGAACGTATAATTTTGATTATATTGTTGCTTGTTGCGAAAATTGGTGAGATCGATCCATGAGGATATATACTGATTCTTCATACTGTAGCTGACTTGATGCTCTATATATAAGTCAATGTGTGAGTTATCTTAATAACAATAAATGGAAATATTTTCTCGAACATACTCTTGTTTAATGCAAAAAGTTAATGAAAACAGCCCAGACCTTCCCCTAACCCCAATATACCCAAAATATTGATTTTCGAGCTACCGGTTGACTTTGACTGGGTATAACGTTCAAAATGTGTTGCCAGAAGTTGTTGCCAGTTCATGTGTATGACGGATCTGTCTCTTTTTGTGCTGTACACCCGAACTTAGCCACTCCTTACTTGATTTTCTTTCTTTGTTTTTGTTTTTGACGAATGGTACTGCCCATAAATAAACAAAAGGTTGAATATCTCCTGATTTATGGGTATTTCCAGTCGACTTACGTGTAAGTCAAAAAGAGATGTCACTCACTCACGCACAGCGCACACAAACATACACGCAGTCACGGAAATAGCACACACACACATATGGCACAAATGTAAAAATAATCGAATATATTAAACCATATGGGCTACTCTTGTATTTATGCAAACGCATCTATAAAAGTGCATATGTATGTATTGTATGATTTTGTATGGGACTCCAGAAAAGCCTCAAAATGTATATCGGCTCATTTACATATCAACGGAATTATTTATTTATTTGTTGCTGTGATGATGCTTAGCGTTTTGCGTGTTTATTGAGTCGCTTGACTTCAGTAATTTGTGGTAATAAAGATTTGCTTCGCAATTTATCGCTACATCATTGCTTGGCGCCGCCGCAGATTATGGTTTCTTCTTAACACATATAGTGGACTTTAGTAGAGCAAATATGAGTCCTGCGCAAATGGCAACCAGCTATTTGACGCCGCTCTATTTTCGCATAAACCTGCTACACGCCAATGAAATGGAAAGACTGCTGCTTAGTCAAATTGATTATTTAACGGGAAATCAATATTTATATGGGCGGTACATATCTTAGTTTTTATTGTACTAAACATCGCTGTAAAAATTGTTTAACCTATGCTATTGCCTATGTATACTCGTTAAAGCATCTCTATAGTCCTGACAGATGAATTAGAAATCGTTGGAAGATCAAACAAGGTTTCCCACGCGCTTTCATAAAAGTCATTAAGCAGTTCGGTCAGTTGTTAAATGAGTTCTTAAGGTAATACAGAAACATTCGAGTATAATACAGTTTTCTCTGTCAATTATCAATCTCAATTATAATATTTTTATATCTGGTTACTAAAATATACAATGATATTGCTCTCAACTTTAGTTATTAACCCATAAGCACAAAGTTTTCCGAGGTAGCACCCTTAACACTTTTATAGTCACGCCATAGAACTTCCATAGGGTTTTAGTCGAAACTTCAATGTCATAGTTAAAGGTTATACGTTACATTAGCCGTATAATTTTTAATACATAGAGAGGCATGCGCAGTTAAACTCGGTTAAACCTCGAACACAGTCTAAGTTCATATCTTTGACTACAATCGTGAAATTTGGGTTAAAGCTAATTATGTATGCCAATTTACACACGAACAGTAGCAATCCCGTATCGTTGATGCACAGACTAGCATTGATATCACCATTGTCAAAATAACCACCACCGTCACCGTCAAGATAAATATGTAAAAACCATGGTGGGAGATTTTAGCCGATCGAATAAAAATGATAGCAATGAGCTAACTAATCGATTTAGATTTCTGGATCTCTTAATATAATCGAAGCGATGATCGTACGTTCAAGAATTAGCTCAATTTTACACGACTCCCTCTCTCTTTCTCTGTGGTTTATGCTGCGAAAATGTGCCCGGCATAAACCAAAATTCTTAACTATAAGGTAGAACAAGGTGCCAAGGTGTCTTATTATCTTTTACAAGTGATCAAATGAAAGTACTAAGCAACATTTTTTGTTATATGCTCGTACAAAACATTTCAGACATCAACAGAATTATCGAATCTTTGATTTGTTATATGCTCAAGCTGTATAAATTTTTGTAGTTTCCTAGGTTATAATCTCTCCGGAGTGTCCCCTTCTTGCGTTGCATTACGAGAAAAGACATGTAAATATATGAGCCGTGAAAGGGTCATCAGATATGATTAATACCATCGATCACCATAAAATAACTGTTAAACCTGTTGTTATTTCTTCAAATGACTTAAGTGATTATGCGTTACTTGTTTTAATAAAAAAAATCGTAGTTTAACGATTATTTTTATTTTAGTAATTTTTTACTAGTAATTTTGGAGCTGCCACTACATTATTCACTAAGTTTAAGCCCCGCTCCCTGGTGAAAAAATTCATATATTATCGCAAAAGCAAAGTTATCCAGTATATACCAATACAATTAATTAAGTAGACCCAGAGACCCCATTAAAGTGATGTAAATGTTCGCTACTTGATCGATATTTGATTATCTCAGTCTATTGTGTGTTCGTTTCGCCACTCGCCAAGTTCTGACGTACCGCTTCTTTCTCTAGTTTATTTGTATTGGAATATCAACGATTAAGATTAATCGCATGTTTTCTTATTATCCTTAAATATCATACTTTCATTACCAAATGCTTCTAAATATAGGCTCTCAAATTCAGTGAGCAATTAGAAGTGATATATTTTAAATAAAAGCAGCAGAATACCAGTATAAGCCCTTCAATATACAATATAATAATATATACATATGCATGTACATATATTATTATTATTATAATATTCACTATAAACAAACAAATGTACATTATTAATGTACTGATGCGTCTTTCACGCATTTATTTATTTATGCATACGCACTTTACTTCGCATTTAAGTGGAAACCGCAAATCGATGAAAATCAGTGACACCAATAAATTAGATGGTTTCACTTTGCACCAGCCTCTCCGTCTACCCTCGCCCACCACTACCCTCGGTTTTAGTCAAGTCTTGGTTATTGCAGCCTGTTAAACGACCGGTAGGGGGTATGCCTTATTTTACTTTTACTTCGTCATTTATTGTCATCAAGTGAGAATTGTTTGTCAACGCTTTTGATGATGGCCTTCTCTTTACATCCTGTGGTTTCTTACTATGTGTGTATGTATGTATGTATGTATGTATGTATGTATGTGTGTATGTATGGAGAACAAATGAAAGTAGAATAGAAAAAATGCCAATATCATTTATAGATTGCCTCGCTATTTGTCAATAGTGATTGTTGTAGTATTAAAAATGAAAAGGAAAATAAACAAGTTCACAAAGCACATAATGATGACAATGAAACAATAGAATAATTCGGATTTTGCAGCGGAAGAGCAATGAGCGCTGATGGCTCAATTCATTGTTATATACAAATTTAAAGGCAAATATTTTTCCAATAAACAAACAAATCTGCTGTAATTTTTCAAACAATGAATTATCAACTGTCCACAAAAGTGAGTTATAGTTGTGCCATTTATTTCGAGATATAAAAGCTTTATTATATTGACTGATATTTACATACCTATGTACATACGAAGAGGTATATATTATATTTAAGTACCGAATTTTCGATTTCTTCCTTTGAGAGAAAATTAATGGAAAATAATAAAAGTGTAATTACAATGGCTTTAAAGGAAGCTATTTGACAGAGGCCAATATACGTTCTTTTTTTTGAAATCGAAAGAAACTTGGATATTTTTTATGTGGAACAAGTGTCCGTATTATTCATTATCTTCGTTTTTCATTTACTTTGCTGTACTTGCTCATAATAATGACAACAGAACAATGGAGACGGATTTTAATTTACCCTTTTATGAACACAGATTATTCAAAAGTTCAATTAGTGTCATACAAGAGAATTAAAATAGCTTAAAAATTAATATATAATAAGTTAAATACAAATTAATAACTTAGTTGATTGCTAAAATGTGTCGAAGTAAGTCACAATTTACAACGATTCTAATTAAAAATTCGACTCCTTAGCTGACTATCCCTTCCGAGATGCTGAGAATCGTTAAAAAAAAAAAACTGCGAAATCAATCACAAGTTAAAACTAAATTGGTTGTTGGCTTTAACTATAGCAATTTTATCAAAATTTAGCTGTCAGATTGAAAAAGAAAATGTATGCAAAAATTCTCAACCGTTAAAAGTTTTTTTGTCGAAAAATTCATTTGAGAGAGAGCATTGTTTTTTCTCTCAGTTGTTCTCTCAGCTATCAGAGTATTTCATACGCAAGGCTTTTTGGTAAAACTCTGTGGTTAAGTGCGTGAATGCCCACAAATTATATCAAAAATATAAGACGTTTAAGAAAATTGGTGAGGAGGTTCATTGAAAAAAGAAGGTTGGTAATGCATATAGGCGGAATTGAAAAGTTGTCACACACACAAAAAATCCATCGGATCCAGCATATTTTATATAAAAAGGCCTGTTCTCTTGTAAGATAATTGCAAAAATAAATTCGGCAAAGGATCTGGAGTAATGCGTTTGTTGTCACGGTCGTTCAACATTTCGTTCGATACTGGTTCATAGTGTGAAGCTTCAAAGAGGCGTTTTTTTCTATCTTGGCCTCCTCGCTTGTATGAGATTTGAGTGAGTTTGAGAGAGAGGAAATTGTCGCCGAGGAACAAATCTGGCGAATACTGTGGGTGGAGAACTAGTATATAGCATAATTCCTTTAATTTAGCGTTCGTACCACGATTTGAATGGCCGGACTGTTCATTTTGCATTTGTAAAAACCATATTTTCTGCCTTTACTGTCTCTCGTGACCTCCCTGAATAGGGTGCATCATTTGTGCTGCTATAGTTACAACGGAATTCGGCAAATCGGCATTTGACCATTGGATATGCTGGGAAGAATTTGCCGTAACATTCATCAAGCAATTGGTTTCATCTCCGATATTTTTCGCTATCAGAAAACAATGTTTTATCAAGCCTGAAATTCACTTTTTTTCTTTTCATTGTACTCAGAAATAGTTAGAAACATGTTAGAAACAATAAAAAAATATATATAATATATGTTTAGAAAGCTTAAGTATTAGCAGTGTTTTAAATTTTTTTTAATAACAAAAAGGATAGATATTCAACCGTCCGGTAGGCTTTACAGAGGTTTTCGAGGAAGGTACGTAGTTTTTTTTATTTCATGCTTTAAGTGGGGGGACATCGGTTCATATAAATCCCACAATGACTGTTATCTTCGAAGCCAACTTAATGCATTGTACACATTGAATTTATTTTTTAATTTGTCACACAATGTGCCGACCAGAACTTAGCCCTTGCTTATTTCCGCTTGTTTTCATTAGTACGGTGACAAAGTTCAGCTGCATTAAATGTACACATTAATTAAATTTGAAATGAGAAAGAAGCAAGTAAAAGATTTTTCACTTCAAAGTTGGCAAGTAGCAGAAATACAGACTGCGGCCTCGCCATGCAATTGGGCACATTTTTGTTTTTGTTTTAGACTTAATTGATACTTTAATCGCCTCAGCGATTTAGCGAAGTTCCACAAAAGTAAGAGAGTATATTTTTAATTTATTGTTATTAAATTTTCTTCTTTTCTGTTAATGAGCTGCTAACTTTAGATTTCTATACTCCGTGTATTCTCGTGTGTGTGTGTGTGCGTGTGTGTGTATATGTGTGTGTGTGTGTACGCGGCAGAAGTGAGGCCAAAGTTTGAAGAATTTAATTAGGGATGACAATGAGAGCGCACAGAGATTGAGTTGGCAGCCACCAGTGTCAGTGCCAAACGAACAGGAACAGGAAAATCCACTTGTGTTTCCACTCCAGACACAACTGTTTTTGTACGCAGGCGTGCGTGTGTGTTTGCTAATTTCATCCACTAGACACTTTTCGTAATTTTTTAATTAAATAATGACTTTGAAAATTAAATTCTTTTACCTCCTGTTACTGCGTTGACTAAATGCTCTGAATTGTGTGAAAATGAAAAGTCATTGAATTAAATTTGGTCAGTGAAACCAAAAGTAATACGCACACAATTGCTCGCCCTCACCCTTCAGCTTAAAACTAACTCGAACAACGTCCGAATGTTTGCCAATACCAATGCATATATATGTGAGCTTGTATGTGTATACTTGTTATGCGTTTGCCCAAGAGCTGTACGAATGAGGTCACTTGAGTAGCTGTGGCTGCGAACTCTTATGAAGTTTGCCGAAAGTGCGGCTAAAAGTTTCTTGCACTCGGCACACTCGGCACACTCACCCACTCACCCACTCACTCACTCACTAGCATTTTGGCTCGTCAGTTGCAGTGCAAATTTATTTAATTCTCAAGTAAATAATTTCAAGTTCTTCTTATGAAGTTTCTTGCGAAAACTCTCTCGGCAAACACTTGTTAAGTGTGTTGGCTGTTTGGCGAAATTGCTGGCTGCCTGCCGTGCTGCTTTTGGGCAATGCAAACTGCTAGCTGTTGCGGTAGCACTCATAAGTATGCAATGAGTTAAGTTGGTTGTGTGTGTTGAAGTTGTGCAGGCATACATTTTTCGAGTTCAAATTAATTATCGCCATTGAGTTGGAAATTTCCAAAATTGCATACCTGTAATTTATTTCGGAATTGTTGTAAACACTTGATTTAAATCGATAAATTTGGTTACTTTTTAATTAGGTTAAATGCAAACAGCTACAAGAGTGAAATATTTTTGTTATTTCACATAACATTCGGTATTGCGCCTACAACACGAGGAAGACTGAGAAGTTCAAATCGTTTTAACATTTGTTAGCAAGATTCGATTTTGTTATTCACCTTTAGTTACCATCGATGGCAATACATAGAGAACAGTTCCCGCCCCTAAGTTACTTATTGTACATATCTCATAAACTTCTAAAGCTATAACAATCAAATTTGAGGAACTTTTCTCTCGAGCATCTCATGCTAGAGTGCAAAAATGGATGAGATCGGTTAGTGACCATGCCCATGACAAAGTGCGATAACTCGCTAAAGGAAAACATCGGAAGCGCTAAGTTTACAAGCACAAATTTAAGAGACCAAAAATTATCGAAATCGGGCCATACCTTTTCAAGCCACCATATATCGAGTATGAGAACGTCAGCGCCTAAGGCTGACTTCAAACCGAAACAAACACTCAATCTGTAGATATCTTAAGGAAATTAAGATAGCATGTGCCCTGGTGATAAAAATGAATAAAATCGCTATTCACTACTTCCCCAGGCCCCATATAGCTAATATATTTTTCAAACTTTTGATGGACATTATACCAAAATAGCAAAGGTTGAATTCGTTAGCAAAATTTTTTAATATAAAGTTATACAAACACCCAAAAATATTTGCCCACCTATGTATGATCCTTACAAATTGCGACGAGACTATAAAATATTAGGTAACAGCCGAACTTAGTCCTTCTTTACTTGTTTATTTGTGAAGCCATATGACGCTCATATGACTTCATAAAATAAAATAAATTAATATTCATATAGTCATATTTTGATCATAACTCCAGTTCCATTCATTGAGGCGGAAACGAAGTCGGTGCTCTATCTGAACATGTCCGCTTCTTGAAATTTAATCGATATCTCTCCGCAATGGATATCGGACGTTTTATCGAAAACTGTCGAGCAATTACACCCAATTCAAATTTTCCAAGCAATTACTTATTACTTGAGATATCAACTTTAAAGTCAACCGAGTACACGGAAATGATTATATTCTATAAAGTTGTTAGGAAAAATGCTTAACAAATTTTATCAAAATATTTCACATATTGACCGATGTGCATGTATATATTAGATAAGTCCAAACGTACAAAGCCAATATGTTTCTTAAATAATTGTCCAAATAAAGGCAGATACCAATCTTATCAATGGTAGGAAAGATGTTTGTTTTTGGTCTTTAGAGCTGTTTAGGGTATGGACTGATTTCAATTATCCACATTAATCTATTGTTATGTCAAACAAGCGTAGTAATCGGTGCTATGGTCGAAAATTCCACATTTTCTAACAATTTGGGGTCCATAATATATCCCTGTTCTCAAAGGTATATCAAGGCTAGTAGCTGAAATGAAATCCCAATCGCTTATGACTTGCTTTCGAATGGAAAATTCGAATATCTTTTCTTTTTTTTTCAAATAAGACGCAATGGAAAAAAATGTACATCCCGAGCAATTTAATATAATTTCTGTTCACCATAATAGTAAATATTGACATGTAAGGTGTTTCGATTTGCCAAACATTAGAGATTAGCGAGTCGAACAAACTATACCAGTTGTTCGAAGAAACTGACTGCACTTGCGGTGCAACCTTGCGCTAACTGTTCTCTGACGCATGCGCTTTGGTGTAGCGTCAATGCCTTGCATTTTCTATAAACAGTTAGAATTTGTTTCAAGCTTTATGTTCTTAATAATTATTTCAAAAAAATGCTTTTATTTTACTTTTTGAGCCATTGACAATAATAAAACTGGTGTAGGATCTTGTAAACATTGAAGATAGCGATTGTAGCACTTTAATGAGGTATCCCCATATACTTTTGTTTCGATTCCAACTCGAAAACTTTGTTGTTACTTTTCCATATTTGCCAAGTTTTGCGACAAGAAGGCAGCGCGCAAAGATGGCGAATGGAAGACATCTATAATATAGTAGCTCATTAAGCAAAAGTTTTATGCCACTCCCGACTTTTTAGTGGTATCTATACACAAGGCTTATACTCTATATAGCTAAAAGTAGCCACACAATAAGCGAAGCTACTTATTCCAAATTATTAAAGGTTTTAAACTTCAGTAAAATGTAAACCTAAGCGATACTGCCGATAGCCCTCAAATCCATTAACATTTCGCTAGCTTTAATCAAACAAGCAAGCGGCAGCTATTAATATTAATGGAACCTTCAAACCTTCATGCACGTGGCATTTCTATTTTCACTAGTAAAAGTGAGCGAATGCCCCATATCAAATCAAAATTGCCACATAATGTATGGAAGCCAGTTAAATAAAGCAAATAACAAATAATGTAGCACATTAATGAATATTTCTTTCATAACCATAATGAGTTTTGAGTTGAATGAGTTGAATGGCCCATGCGAAGCATTTAGCTGACCTCAGCACGCTTGTAACTGACCTGAAATGCCATGGGCTTTTAAGTCTCAACGCAAATCATCAGCAAAACAACGAACAACTAACTAAGGAACAACTAACCAACTAAGGAGCAGGCGTGTGATTGCCAATTAGCAACACAGCGCGACGCCTTGAGGCGCGTGAATTCTCTAAACCACCACAAACTATACACTCCTATACATATACGTACGTGCTTCCAGACAAACGCTTATCCACAACTACTCTAAATCTCAATTTCAATCTGAAATGTATTAACACCACGTTCAATATTTGCAATTCGACAATAAATATAACAACATGCCATAGCGTATATAACCACAAATACAGAGCGATTGGCAGCTATTTTCTTCTATATATACATAATGTCACAGCAATATGAAATAAAACCTTACACTACTCGCTGGCGCCAAGTGCTGATATTTACTTGTTTATATATATGTATATCGCAATTGTGTATGCTTGAGAGTCGTCTGGCAGCAATTTCGTTCGAACTCAGTTCAAGCGCTTCGCTTTGTAGAAACTTTATGTACAAAATATTTTGCAATTTGGTGCTTATCAAATAAATTGTTAGCAGTTTAAAAACATATATTCAATATATGTCAATACTTTTTGTTAATCAAATATACTTTTTTGGAAATTAGAGTTTTCACAACCGTCAATTATTTTGCTCTATTGCACAAATGTAGCAGTAGTATAAAATTAAGTGATTGCAAATACGAGCATAGTACACATAACTGTACATATTAAGCAAGCAAATTTAATCAAATAAATTATAAATAAGCACCTAAATGAAGAACTTGTTTTACCGTTGAACATTAAGTTAATGGCGTGCAATATTATGGACTTCATTTTCACAAATAAACTTATAGACTACTAGAAGATATCCGGTGTGCATCTGTCATGAAATAGAAAATTAACTTGTTTAAATATTTGCAATCAAAAAGTTGTTTTTTTTTCTTTGTCTTATTTGACAAGTGGCTGTATTAATCTCGGAAGCTGAAGCATTTATCCCTCCAAAAACGAATTCTACAACATAACTTATACTACTTAATAAATTCAGTTAATAGTAACATAATCGAAGGTTTTGGGCAGTTGTGTCATAGTTCTGTCATTATTGTAATCAAAATTTCCCATTTTAAAAACTTTGACTTGCGAATATAAATTTCTAAACATTTTGAACGCAACATATACTTTGGAGCAATGTAAAAGCCTGTCCTATTTTAACCATTTGACCATTTGACCATTGGTTTTATTCTATACTATGCGCGGTTCTCATTGCGTCAAATTGAATGACGCTCGTGGTCAAACCATTTGAACCGAGTGACATTTCATGTTCTTAGCAATTCGTGACAACACTTTACGGGCCAAACGCGATGCCTTGTAGTAAAATTAGACCTTTCTCGTCAATTAAGTTGGTGTGAAATTGATAGGCTCATATCGTTTAAATTCTTTTTTCCATTTAGTGAAAGCAAATTAGTCTCTAAGTGTATGTAATGAATATGAGCTCCAAATATGAATTAAGTCGAATGGTAAGTATGATTTTGAAAAATATTTCGACACGAATCGGATCAATTAGATCCTAATATTTTGTTTCATATATGATATTAATTGCTGAAATAAAAGTGAGTTCAGGTAAACCCTGACCGTTTGGCCCGGATTGGTCTGTGCGAGATTTGAATTATTTGGCAGTCAAATTTCGGAAAAGCAATCTGAGTAAATGAATAAACCCGAAAAAACTTCATTAGAATTGAGCTCCCAATCCAGAGTTACTAATTTAAAATTTGGTCGTCACATGATAACTTTTTACTCTTCAATTGGAGAAAACCTCGTCAAATAATCAAGCTTGCAAAATTATGTTCCGTAACTTTTGTCGAAAAAATATAACAATCCATAATTCTAAACCCTCAAATGATTTTTTGTAAAGACGTAAAAGATTTCTACTCTGAAAAGTTCGCCTTTCGCACCAATTACAGTTACAATTACTTATTAAAGAACAAAGAAACTGTTCCAGTATAAAGATAAACCGTCTGGCTTGATCTTAAAGTTATCTGGCTAGATTTATTTTAATAATTGTAACAATTACAACAATTTTAATGATTTGATTTTATTTTGATATTATTGTTAATTTGATGTTATTGTTCTATTTATAACGTAAAGAAATACGAGACTAATTATTACTTTTCTTTTCTTTTCAGGTATGTAAAATTTTATGTAAAAAACTTGGAATCGATAAAAAAGTAAGTAATAATAAGCAAGTATAATTACTTTTAGCTACTTCTTTATCAAAGCTTCGAGTAAACTTTAGTATAACACACAAGCTGCAAGGTTCGTAAATTTTTATAAAATCACATTTTTTTCCAAAATTCGAATTTGTTATTCAACAAAGTTGCCAAGAGAGCATTCATCGCGATATTGAATTTTCTTTAGGACTGAAAGTGGACTTTTCAAGGAAATAGAGGTATAAGTGGTTGCTGAATATATATGGTCTTATTATTCGTTACCCTTCCTTATGAGTTAGGTCAGTCTAGTGCCCTAAAAGATGGCTTAACTTTGACAACCTACTCTGCGTATAAAAGGATTCGAGTTTCTTTCTTTAAGGTTTCATTGAACATGTATTTGAGTGCATAAAAAAATTTTTTATATTGACATTTTACTACAAAATGGACCAATCTTCCGAACCACCATTGACAAGGGGGCTCGATGAGCAACGGTAATTCTTGGAACTTGTGTTATCTGAAACAAATTCAAAAGCGGGATCTTAATCTATATACGACTTATTAGTAAAGTACGTATGTTTTTAGCTTTACGTAAATTTTTCGAAAAATGGCAGGTTTGTAAAAAGTTCAATTTTTAACTGGAAAAATTAGCAGTAAATTGTTTGAAATAAAAACAAAAGAATTCTACAGAGTTTACTGTATAAAATTTCAAGTGGATACGTCTCCAAGTACCATTATCACCCGCTTTGAAAAGTGATTCTCGCGCTGAAACTGATTCACACAAACGCGAAGATTTACTTTTTCATATTTCTAATAGTTGAATAATGTTTTTATCAAACAGTCGTCGTTTTTTTCTTACCAAAAAATGGTTGGATTCCAATCCAAAGATACCCCTTTTGTATTCTTGAATTGCTTATTAAATTATCACAGGCGTCTTGGCGCGACTGTCCTAACCGCTTAAGAATTGAGTGTTGTTGCCCATCTATCCACATTGATAGGTTGTCAATCCAGCCAGTCGATTTAAACTTAAAGTCCACAAAGTACTAAAATGCACCTGTTTTTCCACATCCTTTAGCATTCTTGAGTTGATGATGAAATTTTTCAGACACTTGAGTAACTCTCTCTCTGGCTTCAGATTCTGATATTTTACACCTGATACAATCCATCACAGTTATTATTTTACGTTTTGTAGAGAAAATCTAATTTGGCGCTAACCAAAATGGATATGTGCGCAGATCATTACAAAATGTTTGACAGTGTAATACCCCAATAAACACCAAAATACAAGTATATGAACAAAGATTTGCAAGCGACTTTTAGAAAATAATCAGTCACTGATACGCAAGCCTGATCACTGATGTGCCAAATAAAAGAGGTTTCCTACTTCTGGGTACTCAACTTCTTTATTTCATATTCAGTTTGTATACCTTTCAAATCACACTAGTCTGCTCGAGTTGAAGGCATCTTTTAGTTGGAAATGTTTTTTATAGGTGAATAGCTAAAAGTTCACAGAATTTGTGTCTGCTATGCGAAATACTACACGCTTATATGCACACAGCAAATTGATCGAATTCTTCCCGAGCAAAACAAATACGCAACTTCCGAAGTGCGGAGAATCTGTTTCTTTTCAGCAAAGTGCTGCCGCGAGTTTTTAATAAGATTTACTATAAAAACATTTGCAAAAGTATGCGCCGCAAGCGTGAAATGACAATAGAGCGACGGCATAGTCCACATGGTAGTGTTGTCTATAAGTAGAGGAGCAGCTGCTACACATACCATACTTATTATCGTATCTAACATCAACGCAAAGCAATATTATGCGCTGTTAACGACAACCTCAAGCATAACCAGCTAAACTTTTCCGAACTCAAATACCACAATTTAAAAAGCAGCAAATACTTACCCACTGCCTGGCCGCACAGGCGTACAGGCGCACAGCCCACAGCGATGGCAACCGGTATTGAGGTCATCCGTTCGCAATTTGAGGGTGAGCGAAAGTGTTTGCAGAAAAAGAGGAAAGTAAACGCGTATAAATGCCGTTGATAGATGAATAAAGGGAAGTTTGGACGGAGTAAAGTGTGTGGAGTATTGGTAATAATATTATCAAAGTTTTCAGTTAGCTGATTTCAGCTTTGCTGCTGCCGTCACAACTAACGGCAATTCGCCATCAACTCTTGTACAAGTGCCATCTTCTTGTGCTTCTTCTTCCACTACTGTTCGTACAGCTTCTTGATTGGCTCAAAGTGTGTACTGATCAAATCAGTAGATATGTTTGTGTGTGTGTGTGTGTGTGTGTGTGTGCGGCAAGGCACTTTGAATTTCGTCTGTAAACTCTACTTATTTCATGAAAATTTGGCGCACTAAAAATTAATATTTATAGTCTACATGTAAAGTGTGTGTGTGTGTGTGTGTGTGTGAGTATGGAGCACATACACAGCTATACACACATATACACATTTAACTGTATAAGTGTGTATCGAATGTGCAAATAATTGCTTGTGCATTGAAGCGCCTACCTGAAGCTAACTGCTAAGACAACTCTCCTCATCTCACTTGTACTTTCTTTTAAATTTTTTACTTTCGTTTGTGTGTGTATGTGCGAGTGTATGTTACGTGTGCAGCGTGCCCCGCTGTCAGCATAACGACTTGCTAATGAGAGCGAAAGAAAGCCGTTCGCAGACATTTTATGTGGCACGAAAGCTAAAAAGCACTTGCGCGCAACCAACTCGAAATCATGGCTATAACTCACTTACCCAGCCCTCACGCTTTACGGCACACCAATTCGCACCCCTTACACAAGTCAACAAGTGCAAAATTTATAACTTCTCACTCAACCTGAAAATGTCTGATAATTTCGGGCCAACTAAGCCACTAAGGCACTGAGACAACCGAAACGAAAGGCGAACGACACTCATTTTGGGGTTCATCAAAAGGGAAATGCCTATGCTCAACGGCAACGGCCACAAGCAAGTATGTAGTATTTTATGATTGAGTGGCCCATTTCATGTTGTTATTACTAAAAAATTTATTGAAAATTATGTAAAAACGAAGTGCGCAAAAGGCGAAGTAGGCACAACATTTACTCATAAAAATGTATGCAAAATGTGAATATTTAAATTTTTTTTTGTTTTGCATTTGTTTGGTGATATTTTTATTTTCATATTTTATTTGTATTTTCCCTTTTCCAATGAATTCCTGCGCTCTTTTGACTTCGGTCAGCGCCTACCCTTGTGACTGAGCATTTTTTGCAACCATTGGTTTGCTAATATTGCTAATGGTTTCTGGAAATAAACGAACAGTCACTCGGGCAGTGACGTACCGCGTCATTGTATGAAAGCAAGCACCATTAAATGTGCCAAATGCAAGAAGATGTTTCGCAAAAAGACGATGCAATTTAAAATTACAACAAAATTTTACGAGTTGAATACTTGACTTACTGTTGGTTACAATTATTACCATTTAAATGAGGTGAAATGTGATAAATACATACAGAGAAAGCATTTCTGAATAACACGCAGAACAGTTCTGTTTATTTTTGTGTTTCTAAGTAGATTTGGGTGTATATTCTACTTTTCATCTACGTCAGTACCACAACCAACAACAAAAATCATGCGTTATTTTATGCCGCTCCGAATTTCGATTTTCGGTTTTCGGTTTTTTTGATGGGTGGAAACCCTTGAAAATGTTCCATGTTCCAATTTCATGGTATCTCTTTTCAGTAGTATACTTCACTTTCTCTATTTATGTATATAAAATGGTTTCGCATTCAAAATAATCCAAAATTTTTAAATAAGTAGGAAATTTTCGCATAATTATCTGTAGCAGAAATCTGCCTGAAACCTGGCAAGATCAAGATCTACACCAATATTGTGAATTGAACCTATTAAATATAAATATAATAATATAAAAAATATAATATAAAAAAAAATTAAATATAATAAACAGGTCACACTTTGCACTATTTTTTTTTAACATGAGCCTTCATAAATTTCTTCACTCATATTGTAGTGCTTTTATACTCTTGCAACATGTTGCAAAAAATAAAACAGTTTTGTTCACCTAGCGATTGATCAGGATCACGAGGTGAATATGTGTTGCAACTAAGTGATAAAATAAGCTACAAAACTATAATCGCAGTAAGATCTGTGGTTTGAAATTTTTCGAAAAGAGGGTGTGGTGTGGTTTCGCTCCCTAATATTTTAAATGTACATATTTTCCCACCCATATAACTGTTTTGTTCAAAACTACTAGAAGAGCAATTACTATCTTATGAAAATCAAAAGGGCAACAAAGGAATCGGTATGGCTAATATAATGATTTTCGAACTTCCGGTCGACTTTATACCGTATTTATCAGGCATATAAGATCAAGAGCAAAATTAAGGGCACATATTATTTTCGACTTGGTGTAGTTTTGTACCGAAAATAGGTGAGATCGGACAATGAATCACCCCTGGCCGCTTAAACTTCATATGGTTATATAATCGGATGGAAATATTTTCTCGAGCATGCTTTTGTTTAATACCAAAAGTAAATGAAATCAGTGAAGACCTTCCCCTAGACTCAATAAAGCCAATATTTTGCTTCCCGACCTTTCGGTTTAACACCACACATTGGCACTCGTTTTGTTGAAAGCCACCCGATATGCTGAGAATTTAATATTGCAGCAAAAAATATTATAAATTATTTTTTATTCAAAAAAATGTTCTATTAAATTTGTAGTGATTATTTTTAATATTTTTACTCACGCTGTCAGTAAATTCATTTAAAAATACCTACTAAAATATTCTCAGTGGTTATTGATTCATTAGTTGCTTATACGAGCCCAGAGAAGATGCCTATGTAAAATATTAGTAAAATTATAAAAGAAAAAGAAGTTGGAGTTAAATTTTGAAAACCTTTCTCTTCCGTGGGTAGTACTTCTCTAGGTAATTGGGCAAGAATAAATGGAAGGAAGTTCCTTGTAAATATGGAGAGTCTTCCCAGGAGGATTTCACCGATATCGCCAAAATGTATGCAACAATTCTTAATGAGTAAATAAGTGGATCGCAGAATTTTAGAAGAGAGCGTAAATACCAAGAACATAGATTAGGAAAAGATTTACAACTACTATAGCATAGCATAGCATAGCACTATAGCATACTTTTATGCTAGCTAGTCTCACTGGAAAGCTGATATTTGTCTAGAACACCTTCAAATGATTTCTTATAAACTTCTCTCGCCATATCAGTGAACTGTTATTCCATTTTCTCAGTCTCGTCCAAACATTCTCCTAATTAAGTTGCATTCATTTTGAGTTGTGTTGTAATCGACTTGAATTTATTTTGAAATAAAATTTTGTTACGAATGACTACTGAATCCACAAATAGCTTATTCGCATTAGAAAGTAAAAAGTGTGCCCAGAGAGAGAAAATTTTAAACAGAGACCGTAAAAGTTAAGAACGTAAATTATACGATGCTTGGAATTATACGAAAAAATTATACGAAGCTTAACTCGAGCGGATCTTTGGAAAATTTAATTAAGTTCAAATATTAATAAATATTATATCAATATCGGAACATATATATATATAAAGGGAAAGGGGTAATAAACGGTGGTGCTTATGTACCGATTTCGCTAATGAATTTTTTGCTGCATAAAACGTAAATAAATTTGCATGCTATTGAGGTATTTTCCTTTTAATTTTAAATTTAATTCGATCAGATTAACTATGTATAAATTTGGTTAGATGTTATATGCACTATTAATTTTAATAGTTTTGTTTTTTCCAAAACATTAAATCTTTAATAGAGCATTTTAATCAAAGTACTTTGAAAGGCAAATAAATGGGGTAGAATTTGGATTATTCTATTATTATTGTATTGATATATTGTATATTGTAAATATATCAAATTAGAATATCGAATATTTTTATTATTTTATTTAATTGGTATTTCATTATTAAATATCAAATGCTTAAATGAAACTCTATTAATATATTAACTCTATTAATTTAATATATTATTAAATTCTATTAATTTCCTCATGTATGTAATATATTTATTAAACCACTTTGGTTGAGTTTATATCGCATATATCACTTTCGAGTTAGGTTGGTAGATTTTAATATAAATATCTCTGACACGAAGCAAAATATAGGAACGTAAATACATGAGTATATGGCCTGCAATATAAGTTAATAAGAAACCAAATATGATTGCAATCCATTGATAATTTCGTCGAATAATGAATGCTGAATTCTTCCGCAACATTTTTTAATATAAAGTTGTGCCAGCATCTGAAAACATTTGCCCGCCTCTTTTTTTCAATTTGCAATTTAAAATCCATGCACAAAGTTTTTATTTGTTATACTTTTGTATAAAAAAAAAACTAGAGTTAAGTGTTTTTCATACTGCACACTGAAATCTAAACCAATTATGAACAGTTTTTTGATAAAAATGAGTGTAATATTTATATTGAATTTGAAAAAGGCTTTTGAAAATATTTATTTCAATACGCAAAAGTAAATTCCTTATGTTTTTCTTTTCCTATTATAGAATTGTTTTTTCTATCATATTCAATTTTGTAACTTATCTAATACACGTACTTACAAATTTTTAATTGAAAATGTTTTGTTTTTTTGCATTCTATACTATAGCAACAAAATTTTCTTTATTAAAATATTTGTATTTTGCGCTTAATATAATTTAAAAAAAAAATAATAAATAAAAAGTTTACTAAGGGGACACCCGGGTTTGAACCGGGGACCTCTCGATCTGCAGTCGAATGCTCTACCACTGAGCTATATCCCCACATAATATCGTTCTGTCACAGAAGCAAAGTATTACGCATGCTGGCAAATTCTCTCTGTCAATAAGCATTCACATTTATTCCCTTGTGTATGTGTATGTATGCGCGTATGTGTTGTTCGTTCTACAAGCTTGATGCATAATACAAATTAATTTTTATTTAGCGCAAACAAAATCACTGATAAATTCGAATTTTCAATTAGTTTTTGTAATAGTAGATAAGACGTAGTTATTAAGCGTTTCGCTGTTATATTTGGGCATATAAATTTGTCTTTTTGGAAGAACTTTTAAGGAAGACGGTGTAGTTTAAAACTTTATAAACAAATGAATGTATCATAGAGTAATGCATACATATATGATATGTAGTTATGCTTCAATTGGTTCATGTAATATTAGGTAATGTAATGTGTATATTACTATATATTTTATTTTATAGTTAGATCAAAAAAATGTGTAATTTTTATAATCGTCCTTTGCTCTAGACTGTTGAGGTTAAGTCTATCTTGCAATGAATTTTTTCACTTGCCTGTACAGTCCAAACATTGCTTCTTTTCTTGACTATTCCATATTGAATATAATTATAACTATTTGTTTGTTTCATAATGAAATTCATTTGTAGGACGAACATATTCTCCAGTTTTCTTTGCTATAATAAGATAGAGGTAATTCTAAAACTTTACAAAAAAAAAGCTATCTAGGCTTTTTTTATGCAAAATGTATTATTTTTGTTGTTGTGAAAGAAGAAAATATTCCCCAATTAATGTTGTGAGTTCTGGCAAGTTGAAAGTTCGTAGTCGGCGTTCGGGTTCATTCTGCTTATGCGACGACACATCATACTGTCTTCTAGCTTGACGCGATTAAAGGGGGCTCTGGTTAATTGGATCTATCGCGGAAAAAACTATTCCGGTTACTAAGCAGCGAATGTTCGCCAGAGACATTTCTATAAAACTAATATTTAAAAAGCTAATGCCTCGTATTTATTGCTTTAAACTTTTCAAAGTAAAAGAAAAGTCTTGTATGCCATGTTTATACCAAAGTTAGTACGCATTTCTACTATAGAAGTAGATGGCATATAGTTAAATATATAGTTTTAAATATTTTTATATCACAAAATTTTGTTTTCACTGTTTCCGCTTTAATCAAGTTAAGTGATGTATCCTGCTCAAAATTTGTCAATTGCCCATTAAAAATTGGACCCCTTATTAGATAATTAGATATTTAAGGTTATTCATGAAATATTTTTTAATTTTCTTAAACATAATAGTGACATTTATTTTGGCTTTTGATCTGGTCTATTGTCCTTAAGATTTATACATATTTATTCGCTATTGCTCACATTAATCCAAGTATATTGGAAGTAAAGTATTGTGTACCTCTGTTCTATATTCTTAAAATAGGTCCAGAATGCCACAGCTTTGCATTCATACAAACTTAATTAAACGTACCACAGAGAACAAGTTGACTAGGCTTAACATCAGCTTATAGTTTCCAGCCACTTAGCAGCCTTAGGTCTGGTTCTTAGTTCCAAACAGGCAGTTCCATCTGAGTATACTTGTCGTAAAGTATGTACTTGCTATACAACCACTGATTTCAGAAGCCTGGCTTGATTTATTTATACTAAATTGCTGGATTCGCTAGAAAGCCAATGAAATCCAATGCAAGAATAAATTATAAAAAAGTTTTCGTACACTAATTTGCTCATGAATCCATGGCATCTATTTAAAAAACAATCTTGATTGCCATAAATCACTTTAAAGTTTTATTTCTCCGAATATAAAGGAAGTGCATTTTTAAAATTCCTCCTCCCATCTTTCGTTAAACTGACACTTTTAAGGGTTAAAATACATATTTACATTGTATGTGCATACTTATATTTTCATAAAGTTTTTCTTTGTGGTAATGTTCCTGTGTTGCAGCACAATGATTATTGCCCCCTCAAGGACGAAGGACGTATGTGAGGCGCATTTTAGACGCCATTATATAAAACTTTTCATATCAAAGAAAAATGTGTAAAAATGCATTGCTGTGGAAATTTAAAGAAGTTACCCACTAAGTGAGGGCTTGCGGCGCGCAACACCACCGCTGGCAATTCAGCCACTTATGGTGGCAAGCTCGAAGTTGCTCGATTAAACCACCTTTTGCTGACGGTGAATACATATGCATGTATATACATACATTTATATATATATATATATATATATATACGTATATTTATGAAATATATGTATATATATGTGGTATGTTACTTGGGGAAATGAACGTTATCACCGTCAATATTTCGCATGCCGTGCAACGACCAACCGAAAGACCAACAATGACAACCGGATATACCTGATTCTTCTTCGCACTTAATTCAAAAGCCTCTTGTGAGCCTGTCAAGTTGCCTGGGAGTAGTTTATTAAAGCTCGCTGTCTCATGCCTACTTTATCATTTCAGTTATGGTATGTACTCATGTGAGATATAAACATATATGTACACAAGTACATGTATACCGTTTCGCATCTTCTTATTCAATTCGCTTCTGCCATAATGCCAATAAGTAAATCCATAGAGTAACACAATGGAGCTTGACTGACAAACAAAAAATAACGAAGGAACATATGGAAAAATGATTGCGCATGAGAAATATGGAAATTTGTCACTTAACTTGAAAACAGCGTAAGCATAGAAGAAGCAAAAGGAAAAACTAGAATTAAAGTATCACCAACAGGTGCAACAGCAATCAGTGCTACAACAGCAAATAGACAAAGAAAAAGGAAAAGAAGGAAAAAAATAAGCAAAAAGAGAAGCAAAAACTGGCACACAGAACACAACAAAACATACAACCTCACTGCAAAAGATACATTGGTAATATCCGTCGTATTGGCAACATCCATGCAGACTTTCCGCCTCAATTGCTGCCATCCGCTGTGCCATCTTCCATTCATCTTTCGCACAGTCATGCGTTTCCCCTTGAGAATTTCGCCGGCTTTGGCTTTCATTTTTTAGCCTCTTTTGTTGCTTCTTCAACTCACACTGGGTTTTTGTTGCTGTGTGCAAGGTGTGCATACCGTTAGTCATTGACAATAGGTGGTAATGATGTTGCTGATGTTGGTAATATTCATAGTTGTTGCCACTTTTATGAAATTGTTTGTTTATATTTCCCTTTAGCTGTCATGCATCATTGAGTAAGCGACTGAGTGAGCGAGTTAGCGTGACTAGCGCGTGCCTTTTGCAACAACATTGTCGACATTTGTCTCAATTTCTTTTTATTTTGACTTATGGAAGTGTTTTTTGTAAACATAGCAAGTATTTTGGGCATTTTTGTTGAATGGCATGCCTTGGGAGAAGTGAAATGGGAAGCTTTAGGTTTAAGCCGAGTACCTAACTTTATACTTTATACTTTTAACCCCTCACAGACAGTTGGCCCAAGTGTTGTAATTGCAACTGGTATTCTTTTATATTTTCTTGGTTCATTTAAAATCATCAAATGACTACTAAGTAATGATAATATCCATTAAAATAGTAGCAGCCTACGCTGAAGACCACTACTAAGTATTATGACTGCAGATCTCACTAAGATTTTGAACAAAGCTGTACCATAATGTTATATTTGAAATTATAATGGACTGAAGAGGATCTTATTAGATTCTGGCTAAAATCAAATATTATGGTTCTAGAATGAATGTAAGATCCAAAGCTTGAACTCTCTGAATTTGGTCCATGAGTATTTTTTGACTTATCATAGACGACCAGTAATCCAGTCCGCCATATTTCTTAATTAAAAACATACGACAGTTGAAGCAATAATCTGGTCTTCTTAAATATTGTAATAGTGTGATACAATTTGATATAAAACTGGTGCAAGAAGCTATACTGACATTAGAGAAGACTTCATGTTGTGTGTAATATCAACGATGCATCCATCCCAATATTCGATATTAAAATAATTCTTCGTATTAGTTCGGTTAAACCACAATACTTTCATATGGGCCATCCAAAAATTTTGTTAGTGAATCTAAATGTTGATAGTACTTCCACCCAATGGCTTTTATTGTTAGGGTTCACTTCAAAATATTGTAGCAATGTGACGTCAATTCTATCTTCCATAGTACGTAGTACCCTACTACATGCTTCGCATAACTGAAGGCGGTGTGTGTTTAGCAATTTGAAGAAATGTTTCCTCTATAGATGAATTATGGTTTTTGTAGTCATGACAATAATCCTCTTTTTCTGAAATAGATAGTTCAATCAGTTGCGGGATTGTGCATTGGTTTTGGGTTGGGTCTTTCAAATTAAGCACAGAAAAACTTCTAGACCTTTTTACTATCAATCCACCAAAGTCACAAATATTATACATTGAACTAATTTGACGAAATATATAAAAATTCTATAATTTATATACTTAATCGACAAAAAAGCGAAATTTACACTGAAGAATATTCTCATACTTTTCTATACAGGAAGGCAGGAAATATGTTTTATGTGCATATGTATAATATAAATACGTTTTACGCAAGAAGCATATTCGTTTGAAATGTTCTGTTTTTCGTGTCCAAGCAATGAAAGTATAAAATCTCTACTTATATAGCCTGGATTTTATAGCTAATAAATGGAAAATATCTAAATATTTGAGTATAGATTTGTTTATATAAACACACCCACCTCGAATCGATGTGAATTATCATTACGTATCTGAGTCCAATCAGCAGTCCCTTGAATGTTTGTTGCCTGGTGAAAGTCATCCAAAGTGCCCGAAAACACGACGGTCGGCCGGTAATTCACATAATTATTTTCATCGACTACAGGGAACATGGTAAAAGCATCAATAGACAATATTTCGTGTGTTCGTGATTCGATTGGACGTCGAGAGTAAAGTTAGGTCACATTTTTAGACCAAAACCTATTCAGCCCATGTAGTGGCTCCAAACTGTTTAGTTAAAAAACTGTTTAGTGGCTCAAAACTGTATTCAGGTCATTCTTCATTGGAAGGATATTGATTCACTCTCTTTCTGTACGAATTTTCAGTAAAATTTCTAAAAATTTCTTGCTTTTCTAACAAGTTCGATTATAGTTAGGAATCCCCTGTAAATAACTGATATTTTTGCTCACTAGTTTGATGTTTTGCTGCAAAGTGAGTTATGTATTGATATTTGCCTTCTCCGATATAATCAAGCATTGTGCAAATACCCCCACTGCGTTGTTGCATCGTGTTTCGTGTGGCACAACTGAAGAAACTCATTCAATATGTGGCGAAAGTTACGCACACAAACCTTAAGCACATTTACCGATACACCTGCACACATATGCACCTATATGCACATACTACATACTACATATGCGTTTGTATTATATGTACATATTTATATATGTGTGCATAGCTAAAGGTAAATTATGTTACGGTTTTGGTAACGGTTGTGGTTTAAAATATTGCTCTTGGTCATGTGAGGCAGTTGCCGTTGCCGGCTACTGGTTGCTGTTCTCTCTACCTTGCCGGAGGCGTTGATATGTACTATTATTGCATACTGCTGTTATTTCGAGTTGTGGTAGTGTTTGTTTACCCACACACACACATAAATATATACATATATATATACATACGTGCGTAGGTGTTTGTGTGTGTAACGTAAATTCCTTTCCGCTTAATTGGCATTGGCAAGAATTTCACGCAGAACTATGGCAAAAACAGCAACAGCAACAACAGCAACAACAGCAACAACAGCAACAACAGCAACAACAACAGCAAAAACTATAGTAAACAGTACAGGCAGTAGTAGGTCAGCCGTTTCAACGCAACCAAGAAGACTTTTGAACTTGGACTGATTGCTCATTAGTCAACCAAATGGCCAACCCTAGCCAGCCTTCTGCAGCAAGTTTTTCCATATGTGGTTTTCCTAGTCTTCTTTGTGACTGTTGTGACTGTTGGTAAGTTTCCTGACTCGACGGCGAGACACGTTGCTTCGGTCTGCTGCTGCTTGGTTTGGCACACATTCACCGGCTTTTCATTTTCACTTGTGCCCCATTGACTTTTACATTTTCATTTCATATACTTGTCGTCTGTGTTACTTTGTTGTGTTCAGTTTGTTACAGTGTGTGCTATTATTTTTATAAGCATTTACATTTGTTTGAGCGTTCTTACTCACATTTAGTCTTTGAGGTAAACATTTCTTGCTATAATTAAAAGATGTGTGTTTTAAATATATATTATTAATAATTTCGAACATAAACTCACAACAATGAAAAATAAACATACAATTTTATATTCCTTTGTGTTTATTTTGCAAGCAACTTGCCCAATTTGAATCACCAAATATTAAAACAATAAAATTATGTCAATATGTCCCCATGCAACTCTGGAATCAGTAACATGAATAGCGACTGTGAGGTGGATAGTCTGCTGCTAAGTATTATAGCATATTTTGGCTCAAAACAAACTCTTTGCTATTTTAGAAGAAATTAGTTTTTGGTTCGAGAATTTTTTTTTTTTTGTTAGGTTATCTAAATTAGAGTTCTGATGCCATTCAATAAATATCAAAATTAAAATAACAAAAGACTCAGCAATTTATTTCGACCTGGACTATCCTCACTTGGCCTTTCCCACAACTAAACTTTTATTCAAAGAACCATATAAGCCTGGCTGTTAATGCAAGAAAGACTTGCTGAGAGCTGCTTACTAACAGCAAGGGATTTAATTTCAAAACGGGCTACCCAATTACGCCAACTTCCAAGCTAACATTCTTCACGGTATAAGAATTGCAAACCTGATAGTGGTCGACGAATGTCTACGAATTTCAGCTTACTCCCCATTTACGACTAAATTCACCAAAACTTAAAAATTAAAAAGAAAAATAATAGTAACGTTTCTTTAATATAACCGATACTGTCTAAATTATTTTTCGGCACGACGAGGAGGGTTGCCGTATAATAAATAATTAGTTAGTAGAAAAATTAGTTTCAGCTGGTGCGTCTTGATCCTCATTGTGATCGGATCTATCTCCAAACCCTTTCCAATATTTCAAACCTTAAGCTTTGCTTATCGAATAAATGAATTAAAAGAAATAAATGTTCTACAAATTCCCATGGTTACAAAATTACATTTCAATTACAAAAGTGTATTTCTCCTCGAACCATATTTTTTGAAAATGTATATAAAAATGCGTTGTGCTACATGCGTTGCAATCTTAAATTAAACTTATTTACTCACGTACTTTGTTTAAAATAATATTACATTAAGTAATACAAATTTAATTGAATATTCACACATACATATGTGCCTACATACGGCACATGTGCGTATGCTCCATCGACTGCGTGCTGAAATTATGTTTTTCTTACACTGGCAACCTACATGCCATATACTCGTATTAAACTGTTTTGCTTTGGAAAATTTCGTTGTTTTTATTGGGCTTTATGCGGCTTCTATGGCTTTTTATGCGTTACTTGGATTGCTGCCAAAGCCTTGCATTAAACAATATTTATTAAATTTGTATGTACTTTTAGCATTCTTCGCTTTGCTTGCTATTTTAGAGCTTCATTTCACACATTTTTATACTCTCACAATAGTTTTATTCACCTAAATAAACGAGATATATATAAATTTATATGTATTAAAATAATCAAGATGACGAAACGATTGTCACGATCGGATTATTGTAACGCCCACAAAATCCCTATTCGGAAAAATATGAAATGCTGTGAAATGGTAAGTCACAAGTTAAGCTACGAAAGTTCAATGTCATAAAGCTGATCGCAGAGGCTTATTGTACTAAAGCTATAACAACCAGACTTAGCAACATTTCTCCCACGCGTTTCATGATACAGTGAAAGGAAAGTAAAAAAGGTAATAAACACGCCCATCTCCTATACAAGGGCTATGCTGAAAAGTTTTAGTTAAGTGTGTTAATTCGCTAACGAAAAGTGTCCGAAGAATTAAATTTAACCGAAAAGACGGCACTACTGCTTGAATACTTCCCCTGACCTCCATTTGACCAATATTATGATTTCCATCCTTCTGGTTGACTTAGTTATAGTTCAGTGAGTCTGTTGATTCTTTTCCCTTTCAATTATGCAGCGCATTAAGTCACTCTGTAGCAAAAAGTAGTGATTTCGGTATGTAACTACCTCCTCGACTAATAAGATGATTACAGTGATCTTTGTTACTTAGGTTAATTTAAAAAAAATATGCGCTATAAAGCAAAATGTATACGTTCATAAGATTCCAAATATAATTTTAATCGATTAAGTTGAAAAATATTTTATTAGAACTATTTAGTAGCTCTCTTAAATCTGCTTCCCCATCCTTAACCTTCCTTAACCTTCCTTAACCTTAATTTACCTTTGGTCTCCTTTATAAGACTGGGTTGCTGGCATTTATTATAATTTTTTATTGTGAAGTGGGTTTCTTTGTAAAAAAAATACCTCTTACCTCTTCAAATATTTTATTGACAAGATTTGTACAGCGATAACCGTTATATATACGATCTTCTACCATCCCTTGTTTAAGCTGGTCAGATGTTACTAATTTGCCACAATATTTTCGATGATAACAATATTATCATACGACACCATCACCATTTCGGTGCTGTTTAGAGTTGTGTGTCGCAGTGGTCAAAATCGTGCCATATTTGAAGAATGTTTGCTGTTTTAACGAGGTTTCCTGCTTAATTGTGATTTTAGTTTGCGAATTTTCGATAAATTTTCATAAAAAATGTTTTATCTTGGAAACACTTTCGAATTCCAGACACTGGCAACCAAAAGGTTTTTTAATAACTGTTAAGCGCTCCAACCGTTTATAATGTGCACTGTAGTCTGAAGTCGTTATCTATGCCTTAGGGAGCTCTCTTTGATTATAATGACCTTTGTGGCTAGAATTGTTCCTAAACCTTGCAATGATTGAGGAGTGATTTTTTTTATAAACAATATATTTTTATATACAGTCCGATTAATCATATATCGCTAAAATTTCAAATATCTGTCTGGTCTTTTTTTTTGTTGGATTGTTTCTTCTAAGTGGTTTCGAACATGTAGTGCCATGGCTTCGCTGCTCTATGCTCCATTGCTATGAGTTTATATTGAGCTTGTGAATATTGACCCATGATTGGAGTAATATAGTGTCAATTATTTAAATTTAAAATTTTGTTGCTATTTCCCTTGAAAAGGCATATTTTTTTTGTAAAAATTAAGCTAGTGAACTAACCTTACCTCGAAATACTCATTACAATTGAATAATCGTTATCGCATTGCTTTCAATATTTACCGTTTCCTTCCATTTCGAATACTCACATATTGCTTAAATTCGTGTCCCTGCCATTTGGGCAATCGTGTACAAGTCCATTGTGGATTTGCTGATGGCTGTATTTTAAGTTTTATGCGCTCGTTATCAATTCCGTGCGCCGCATGACTAGCAGCACGATTTCAACATGTCGCCCCATTGCTCGTTTCTCTGACTACTCAGTTTACACAGTACACCCCACCTCCGCTCTTGTAGCGCTAGTGCCTGATTTCAGTATTTGTCCATGCCATTTCCGTTGCTGAATTGTTGTTTTGCACTTTGTGTCATTTCATGCTTCCCATTTGGTTTTTATCCACTTTTAGTTGTTTCCTTCGTTGCAAATGTGACAAAACTGTTTTTAGGCCTCCACGTACGCTGGACCAAAATCCAAATTGCCAAATAACAAATGGTCATGTAATTTAATTTGCAACATGACTTTTTGACATTAGTCAAATAGCAAAAAAAAACAAAATCGGCAAAATAAATACAAACAATGCATTACGAGCGTTCACCAACTGAATCATCTACCAACTCAACGAGATTACAATGGCTTACACCGAGCTCTCACCGCAGTTTAATCTAAAACGATTTGAAACTTTCGCTTAAAACTAAGTGAGGGCCAGCCAGGGTTGTGCTTTATGCATAGAACTATAGGTAAATATACATTATGCATTTAAATTGAACACACAACACCACTTAATAAATAACAACAATACAAGCAATTACTTTTAGTCAACAAAAGAAAGAAAAGCAAAACAAAATATTTCAAAAACTTCTAAGCTACCAGCGAAAGCAAAAGTTCATTCATTACATATGTTTTTTATAACAGAGAAAAAAATAAACAACAACACAATACAACCTAAATTCTCCGGCCCATTTACAATCGCTCCTTAATGACCTCACACTGAACTCCCCACAGAGTTTGTGGCAGCGCGGTCAAGCGTTTCGGCTGACAGCTGTCAGCGCCGCAGGGTAGCCTTTAGAATGACGGCTGCCCGGCATGAGTTTGTGACATAACATAATTTTGTGGTCACCGTGCAGAGACAATGGCTTGAAAGTGGGTGGTGAGAGGTGAAAATTATGGCGAAAACAAGGTGGCACTCTCTGTCGGAAATCGCAGTAACCACAAATCTTAATTATTTTACTTTCCGTTGTCACTTAAATTGTCCATTATGTCATGAAATAATTTATTACTTCGGTGAATTGACATTACCTCGGATATAGTATACTCGATATGTATATGTTGGTATGTACGTTTACATTTCTTTGCTTTGGTGTGTTTTAATGATTATATGGCTTTGGTATTTAACAGTGATATATAGTATATTTTTTTAAGAAATTTTACAAGTACTTTATTCGAAACTCACTTGGCTGTATGGCAACAGACATCAGCTTAATCATGCTTAGCTTAACAATGGTGAGTGGTTTGCGCGACTGTTTGCCAGCTGCACTTTGGTGGAGCGTTGGCGGTTTGAATTCTGTAAGAACAGAAGTACCGAGTTTTTACTAGATTAACTTTATGAAACTCGGAGCCTTCTGGGTTGGTAATGTTCGTACACATATGACAGTGTAAATTGAAATGTATTGCTAATTTAGATTCAATAGATGTTGTCATTAGTGGAAAAACACCCAGATTAAAAGTTTTACCTTAAATGATTTCTCGATGCGTTTAGAAGAGTCCAAGCATGTATGACTTTCTATCAACCCTGGTAAAAATGTGCACAATTTCCTGAAATATTTACTAGGTCCCACTTTCTAGAAGGTATAAAGCACATATCTATTAAACTGTTAAAGCTATCTCTGGATATTAGGGCGTGACACCATCTGCTTTTGTGCGACATATCTCACAAATTATGCATTATTCAACCAAATTTAATTTGGATTACCATAGCTACTTCATTGTCACAGCTTGAAAATGGGAATAATCTCGTAAAAAGAATGGCTAATTCCCATAAAAAGCCACTAGAATATCACCAGCTAATTTTCTTCAGAGTTAATAGCTCAAACATAAATAAATATTTAGAACAGAAAACTGAATCTATTGGTCCATACGTTCCTCTAGCCCTCAAACTCCGTCCGTTTGGCAGTAAACTTAAATATTGTCAGAATTGAAAGAAGAAGAATGAATAAAATGGTTAAGACAGACATATTTTAGGCTCTCATATACTCAATCTAAAATCAATTTCGTCTCATTTATACTGTATATCGGTTGATATCTGAGATAACTCAATGCAGAAAAATTAACATGTGGTCTGGAGCAAAAGCTAATGAAATTTGTCAAAAAACTCTTCTAGCCCCCAAAATGCCCCATTTAACCAAAGGGAGACATGTTTTCAATTTTTAGTTTTTCAGGCTCTCTTAATTCCTACAAATTGTGAGAGTATCTAATGTTCGGCAGCATCCACTTTTAGTTTTTCTTTACTTGTGTGTTTTGTTCATCAAATATGAGGTATTAAGTATGAGGAAACAGATGTTTTCAGCTGGACAACGCTACGTATCTTACTGAAGATGCCATTGTCTGAAGAGACTGATCTATCTATGTGAGTATGCTGCAATCGAAATTGTGTAAAACTCTTTAACCGCAATGAAAAAGCCCGAAAATGCCTAGTTTAAACAACCTAAGAATGTGGATAATTCCCAGAAAATGGCGAACTTCTGCAACCGCATGGGAAACGAAACAAGAGAAGAGCAAAGACACCATGTTATTGAGAGGCAAGCCGAAGCCGAACTTATTAATTCTGCGAATATTTTTGTTTGTTCCTCACTTTTTATAGTGCTTTCAATATTGCTCAGCTGCGCGGTTAACTTAACCTTACAACCAGCTGCCATATTTCTTCTATCAGATTTTTTGCTTTATAGTTTCTTAACTGCTTCACCAGTGCCAGTGTGCACTGGCGATAGTTATGGTCTAAATAGTTACTTCGTTGTAATTTTTTATTTCACTGCTTTTAGGAAACATAAAACATCAGTTTTTCGCAACGTTTTCATTTTCCGCCATTTTACGAGTAGTTTGGGAATTGAAATAAAGAAAAAACAGTTCTTGAAGATGACTTAACGTTGAAAGTGTCATTAAAATGGCTACTGGCCCGTACAAAATAATTTGCAGTAAAATGCACCAAAAACAAAACCCAAGTCGTAAAATTGATGCTAGCGAGCGCAGCATCGATCATGCTCGTGTGTACACGCTTATTGCGTAAGCGTGTATCGTAAAACGATTGGCACATTACAGCGTTGGTTTTGCGATTAAGCGAAATCGCAAGACAATGAAGCAACGCAGCTTGCAACGGGCGCTTATTTATATTATACTTAGCTCTATGTTGTATCTATTGTATTCTATGTATGTATATCTAAGAAAAATAGTGTTATGCATAGTTGTTGTATGTAATTTTAATGATTTTACACAAATTCAATGTAATATTAAGCAGCCTTTAAATATTAATGCCAGAATATACTTATACTAATCAACTATTAAGTTGACATTTGACCAGCGTCTGTCCATTTTTTTGCCATCAATAACCTAAGGCTAAGCACGTAGTGAAGTATAGAGAAAAGCGCTGAAGAATATAGTTAAGCACTTGCATATAGTAAATATGGACTTTTGACTTTAACAAATGTAGGTAGTGAAGAAAATGGTGTTACTGAAAGAAGCACTTAAGCTATTAGATCCAAACACTGCCGGATGGAAAGTACTTCACTCTGGAAAGTAACTTTTACTGACGCTGGGCGATGACGATTCGCATAGTAAATACTCTAACAAGACCTTTATTTTTCATATTATAATATCAAACCACTGCTTTTTTCTTCTTCTTCTTTTTTCTATATAATTTTTGACAAGTCGGCAAATTAGAAAAATCTTTATTTGTAAAGTTATCAGGTCAAACTTATACTATTTCATGTTACCCATCGTATAATAGGAAAGCCGCCGACGAGCAACTTTTTTATGTCAAATATATACGCAGGGTTTTCATATTCCGACCAATTTGACCAATATAAATGCTATAAAGTCAACGGGGAAGTCGAAAATCACTATAGTGGGTTTACTGGGGCTAGGGAAAGGCCTCGAATGCTTGTATTTACCTTTGTATGGAACTAAAGTATGCTCAAGAACATGTTATTATATATACATATTCGACATACAGTCCACTGGAATAACAAAAGTCATTATAGGTGAAATATGGTGATCGTGGACCGATTTCACCCATTTTCGCCACCAAACTACAGTATATCCAAAAGTATGCAATCACTTTATTTTGCTAAGTTATCTTACATATTGACATATTGAGTAGATCCGAAATTCGAGTCAACCGAAAATTTGGAAATCCTACTATTTGGTATATAGGGACTGGTAGAAGTATTGAACCGATTTTAGCACCGGGCCATATTATCATAAGTGGAAGATGCCCATTTAATTTCATTAAGGTATCTTAGAGATTGACAAATATTTTCAATAAAAAGTTTGCCATAGACTCTGTGGTCGTCATAGTCGATATCTGGCGGCTCGAAATGTTCATTTTCTTTTTGTTAATTTTTTGGTTTGGTTTTTAGATGACTTTAGGCGCTATTTGTACAAAGTACTATACAGATATCTTCATTGCTGTTTGATTTATATATTGCAAAGTGAAAGAATCTGATGGAATTTAATATTCACTCCTTCTCTGTTGTAATAATAATTTACTCTCTATGATTATAAAATTAGTAGGAGTTTTTAATTATCGGTTCGGTACAAACTTAATGCTAAGTGTTCCTTATTTCTTATATTTTCTCTTGAGCACATTGACTATCACTGTAAATATGTAGATGTGTTAGTGAAAATTTAGAATTTTCGCTGCTCACTTGATGCCACTCTAATGGTGTTGTTAAGGTGCTTGTTCGATCATTTTAGGTAAATAACGCATATATAACATATATAACATATATAACATATATAACATATATGTATGTGTATGTAAGTTTCCACCTCCACTTTTGTGCACCATGCTAAAAATTATAAATTTTTTATTTTAATTGAGCATTCCAACCTCCACTTTAGAGCAACCTACATGCACACCAACACAGATACCCATACATATGTATGTAGCATGTGGATCCGGAACATGTGTAACACTTATCCAGCGTCTATGTAAGCGCGTGCATAAGCTTTGTACGCATTGTATGTGGATGAAGTCCTTTATTTTGTCAACAAAACGCTCGCCAAACACACTTTTGTTCTCAATTTTAGTTCGACGCAGAAGGTCGCCATAAACATAGAAGCAGACTTATTGGTCAGACTGTCAAGGCTGGTAGTGTGTCGCCTATTGAGCGCACATGAAAGAGCCAGCGGCAATAGAAGGGGGTAGACTCAAGCGATTGTAACTGTGTGCGACATAAAACGAAATTCCATTGAATTGTCAGCGTTCAGGGACACACACGCACATACACACACACATCCACACATACATACACACACACATACACACATACATACACACGTGCGCATATGTCATTCCTACATTAACGTTTTGGTAACAAAAAACGGACTTTCAATCTGATCCTTATATGCACTCATACACACACATACATACATACAGACATATACACATACATATGTACATATGCTTCTAATGTGTGTAGCTGGAAGTTGTACTAGTGTAGTAGTTACCGCTGCAACTGCTTCACATCTTATTGCCAGCTGATTTATGGGATATTTCGTACATGAAGTGCTTAGGTTACGCACTGAATTCAGTTGAGTGCCAACTCGTAAAACTTATTTAATATTTCAGGTGCAAGTTGACGCCGACACTACATCAATGGCAAAACTGACAGCTTAGCTGCTTTGCTGGTGTTGGCAGCGTAAAGTTGTTTATATGTCTCTTTTGGTATTTTATTATATTTTTATTTTGATTTCGATCTGACATTGGCTTACGCGACTATTTCACGCCATTTTGACTTTTCGCTTAACTTCGCATGCACCTTCAACTTTTCAAACCTTCAAACCTTGGCAAACTTCTATGAACACACATGAATTACTTGTAAGTTTATAACCTCTTCACTCACCATTCCCATGCGCTGCTGTAACTGCTGAGGCGTAAATGGAAATATTCGCCCTTAACAAATGATCCATGCCCGAAAACACGTGTTTAAGTTTAAGCAGCAGGCGGAGACGCCCCAGCAAAATGGTCTGCTACGCACTATACTAATGTCTGTATGTGTGCGCAGTGCTTGAGGTGGTAGTCACAGGCGTCTGCTCGTTGAAGCAAATGTGCTAATGAAAATTCATGTCCATGCTCTCCATTTATGACGCACTTACAATCGCCTACGTTTATGTCCGCCAAACAAAACAATATCATAAATACCAAAAATACCAAAAATACTCGTACGTACACTCATACATATGTACACATGTATACACATATAATGAAAAGGAAGTGTGTGGCCTTGTTTTTGCAATGTTTGTTGTCTCAACTACAACAATAGGCATATTGTAGTTTATTTTGCGAACATAACCTCTAACACACCTCAGGCCAAACCAGCAATCTCACGCACTGACGTACATATATATTTACATATTAAACCTACACAAATACTTAAAGAAAACGTTACAAATAAAAGAAAATTTTAACAAGGTACAAAGGCATTTGCACAGGCTGTTATGCAAGTCAGCTGTAAATATAGTTTAGTGGCCGTAAAAGTAATCAAATACGGGGCGGGAGCTTTTATTTCACGTATGTACCGTTATACACATACGTGCACATGTAGTGCGTAGCATAGTCCTTTCCAGCCACACTTGACTTACCTCAGAAAACATTCGCTTGACTGCTTCGTGGTTAAACTTTGTTTAACCAGTGATAACCAGTAAGGCCTGAAATAGGTTTAACATATGTTTACACATTTTGTAAATTGTAAATACATATACATATATGTAAATGTATGCTCATATTAATATGCATAATGGTATTTGGTTATTTTTTATACGTGCTCGTACATGCTCGTATTTTTTTGAATGGCACAAATTAGAGCAAGTCATAATTTAAGTAGTTTGATAGATGAAAACGGAGTGCAGCAAAATAACTAATCTCTAAGCAGTTTGTGTATTATTTTGTGCCTAATGCTTTCAATAAAACTGTAAAAAAAGTAATAGTGTTATAAGCCTTTTCTGTTTAAAGAAAAATTATGCGCTTTTGGCTAGTTTTAAACTCAACTTTGTAATAATTTAGATACTTAGAAAATAATATTTTTAATTGTATATTTATATATAAAAAAAAGTATAATATTTCTTCTAGAGTGGTATTTTTAAATGGAAACAGCAAAAATTATTCACAATTTTCTTAAACTATTAATAATGATTATGTGGCTTTCACAGCATTGGCAATGAACCTTCAAATGTTATATGCAGTTTGTTTTTGCAATATATTGTTCAACTCGCGGTTGGTGGTTTAGTATTTTTTGCTGAGAGGCGACCGTGATTCGAGGAAGCTTTTTCTATATACAAACTTACTAACCAGCAAGTGAAAGTCGGATGTTTTCATTGCACCAAGCAGACATTAAAATCTATTCAAGTAATTTGACATGCATGAGAAATGAAAAAAATTTATAAAATTGGCGTTTTATATCTGAACACAGTCTGCTTTTTCCTCAACACACCTGACCAAGCGACGCACCAACTTCTTTAACATGCCTGAAAAGTAAGTTTTTTGGAGCCGGAGCCGGAGCGTTTTTATGGTGGTGGAAAACTTTCTGCTTCACCAAATGAGACCATCAATTTTTCTTCATTTCTGCATCGAATCGAGCCAATAATTCGGCACTATGCCGACTAGAGCTCCATATATCGATGTAGATCAAATCTTGTGAATTCCAAAAACGGTGGTTATCAGCTTTCCGGCCGATGGGACACCTTTCAGAGCACACTCGCCGGGTGAAGTGCATTGTTTCGACTGATCCTTGATCTTTTGGCATGTACCAATGGATCGATGTTTAGTTAACGGTCACCCAACGACAAAGATACTCCTTCAGATTGTGCTTAAATAGTGTCGCACACTGCTGTGAAGTGGCCTTGTCTGGTGGTCTGGTCTCCGGAGCGAGCAAATGGCCAATATTTTATAAATGATATGACCTACGCAACTTTTTGAGATACTTTCTGTCTCAGCTATCTCGCGCACCTTCAATCGGTGGTCTTCCAATACGAGATCATGGACTTCTGTCACAATATCAAACGTAGTAGTCCTTTTCGGAGTGAAACTCGTTAAACCAATTCTTGACGGTTCACATCGAAGGACCGGGTATAGCATCCTAGCGCTGACTCACTCTTTTTCTAATTTGTTAAAATCCGCGGACACGACCGTTTCCGCATGTGGTCAAAATAAAGCTACGAGTCGGATTCGGCAAGTCGGACTGAGTCGGATTGACAGTAGCCGTCTACAAGAAGCAAGATCCTGTTGTACGATAGCAGATTTTTCTTACGACAGTGGCTTAAGAGGGCGGTGAGACTAGATACTTATGAGAAGACTAGGTACTTATGAGAACATCACTCATGTATTTTCCTAAACAATAAGCAATATTAAATCACATATTGTTTCACTCTAAATTGTTTCAATATAACGTATATAATTGAGCACAAACAATTGTTTCATATATATTTATCTTTCAAATCATTTCGTAGAATTTTCATTCTACATTATTTGCAAGCATTCATTTCAGTTTCAGTGAAACCAAAGTAAATGTTTTACTTTGGACTTATTTTTAATACTTTTTCTCAAATCACAAATTTGACACACCAAATCAGATTTACTTTCGATTACCTCTCACAGCTTATAAATGTTGCTTTCAAATGAGTTAATACTCGCATGAAAAGCAGAGCTATCAATTTCCCGGTAAAAAAACTTCCTCTCTTCTTTACCATTTCAATTTTGCAAACCAACTGAAAAGAGTAGTATGGAGAAAAAGCTTTGAGGGCAACAAAAGCAAATATTTTTCGATTTCTTTTAGCTTAAAGTCAGCCATGGCATTACACTCTCGACGCTCACATGCTCATTGTATGAGTGAGTAAGTACTTGCATATGTATGTATGCAGTCGTATGCGAGTGTTTGCCTTTTCATTCAACCATCAGTGGTCATAAAACGGAACCGAATTTGCAAAGGGATTGCCGGTGACGCCGTTTGACACCCGTTGACGACAGCGACGGCGGTGCTTCAGTGGAAATGTAAATATCCTGTTCAATTTCCTTCAGATATCAGTTAACACAGACAACAATTCAAAATGCTTGTGAGCGCTAACGTCACTTTTGCAATTACTTCTTTTTTGTTTGCCACAAGTATGAAATGTGCTCACACATACCTACTTAGATACATACATACATTTTCGCGTACATACTGGCATACACATAAGCAGGCAAAGTTTGGTTTTTGAAGAGCATATGAGTGCAATGATGGGCAAGGTGGACATGGTGAACACAAGTAGCGGCATTAGCACAACACAAACTCAGCTGCACACATTTGCATATGTACATATGCTCACCATGCTCATTTCCGTTTTTAGTTTGCCAAAAGAGCATGGCGACTGCTACCAAAACTACCATTTCCAAAATGGTGACGTTCCCCTGTATTTACCACTGTAACGATTTAGTCAAAGTTCAGTTGACTAAATTTTCAAAATCGAATAATACAGTTGACTTCTCACATCTAGAGAATAATAGGTTCAAGAAAAAACGTAACGATATAAATGTAAAGACCTTTCAAATAAAGAAGTTCTTGGAATAATCTCTGTTTCATCATTCCAGCGCTCTTGACATTTCCAAACATTAAAATTGTTGAAATCGTTGTACCTTTTTTGTTATAGCAACAAATAAAACATTCTCCAAAAAGTTTCAGATTATGCTGCTTTCTCCGAACCGAGTAAAAATGTGGGCGCATTCCACTTACGTAGAACTGCCAGTATATAGAAACAATGTATAATAATAGCCAAATAGAAACAAGAATTACCAAAAAACGATGTGAAGGGTTCTTTTTTTCATTGTATATATGCTGGAAGTATATTTTATATATATACCATATTTTAGGAACCTTTAACTTCCATATTTTCGAATATAACCTCTCTCGTATAATTATGTAATACTTTTTTGGTATTAGCCTTACATAATTTATTTAAACCGTATATAATTTGAAACTTTGTTAACATTTAACAGCAATTTTCTTTTAATACAATGTAGGAAATTGGCATTTATAACGAATATATGCATGATAGCTTAGGATCACAACATTCAGACCATCACTTAGAAGTGTATGTCGAACCTGTATTAGATATGTCAATTGAAAAGGTTTATTTAAGAAGAATTATAAACATTTGTCTAAAGATGGTGAGCTCTTGAAAGGTTCACAGAGGCTTCAACTTAATGAGCACTACGTGATTTTTTTCATAAATGCCAAGGCTCCTTCTCTTCTTTATAAGAATAGGATATAAAACCACAGCCATTTTGAAGTAATGAAAGATATTTCGAACTCTTTCGGTTTTTCTGCAGAGTTAACGCTAACAAATATGTATCCTTTTGTATAGATATCCAGTGACAACTGTGGGTCGTGTCTCAATGCCATACACTTGATTAAAAACCGTATTTGAATGTGGTAATTGTTATTGTACGTTTGAGAGTTCATAGGTAGGGTGATACTGGAAAGAGAATTGAGAAGAAAAAAATAAGACAGCAAAATTTATTATCCATAAAAGCTCATTATTTGAGCACACGTCAAAGATGGACACCAGTAGTGAGAAAGTTTGCCATGTTTTACAGTTTTTCTTCGATAAAAGCAAAAACGCAGGCCAGGCGGCTAAAAATGTGAATAGTGTTTATGGTCCTGATACCGTAACAATCATGCCCAATTTTAGTTTCGTCGATTCGGCTCCAGTAATTTTGATATCAAAGATGCACCACGCTCTGGAACTCGACAATTGACGATCGATAAAATAATGGAAATCGTCGAGTCCCACCGTTATGTAAGCACTGTTTAGATTACCTAGGAGATAAATACTGCACAAAAAACAGTTTAAAACCATTTAGATAAGGCTGGATACAAAAAAAAAAAGTTCGATGTATGGGTGCCACACGAGTTAATGCAAGAAAGCCTCATGGACCAAATTGTCCGTGAATCGTAGCCAAGTGGAGTAGGCATTTACGATAACATCAAGCGAAAATGGTTGTGTTCGAATAACGGTGTGACGGCGCAAACAGTGGCCAAGCCAGGATTGACAGTTAGAAAGGTTTTGTTATGTGTTTTGTGGGAGTGGCAGGGAATCATCTACTAGGAGCTTCTCCCTTGCGGCCAAACTCTTAATTCGGACCTGTACTGTCACCAATGGACCGTATGAAGGAAGCAATTGCACAGAAGCGGTCAAAAAGAGAAAAATCAGGACAACGCTAGGCCACACACAGCGAGAGTGTCTCGCCAGAAGTTCCGGGAGCTTGAATGGAAGATTCCACCTTATAGTCCTGGCCTGGCACCTAGTGATTACTACATGTTCCTGCTTATGGAGAATGAGTTTGCTGGTGAAAAAAAAAAATCGCCTCTAGGAAAGCTTATGAAAATCAACTGTCCCAGTTCTTGACAATAGGGACGAGGGTGTGTATGAAAGTGGCCTTATGGAATTAACTTCAGAATGACAATAACTTATCGAACAAAACGGTGCATATATGACCTAAATCGGATCATTCTAACTATGCTAAATAAAATCTTAAATTTAATGTAAAAATAATGGATTTCTTTTTACTAGACCTAATACATATATGCAATAAGTGTATGACTACCTGTCGTTATGTATCGCTGCCAACTTTCCTGTGCTTTGTTGACTTTATTTCGAATAATGGACACACGTCAGTCAGTGCGCACAGCAATGTGAACACATAAGAGGTGTAGGTGCGAACGGGCATGCAGAACTTCAGCGGAATTCCGGATAATTCAATTTCAAAGTGTTGTTAATGTGATTTCCGGTTTATGTAGTTTTAAATGGTATTTACACGTGAGATTTTTACAATATCACACCCCATCAGTGGCACATCATCATCATCATCATCAGAAGCAGCAGCAGCAGCAGCAGCAGCACCAGCACCAGCAACAATAGCGCACCAGTTCAGTGCTCCATCTGCACATCTACATAAACAAGACCGACAGCAAGAACAATCCGAAACACAATCGGTGCTAATACACGCAGCGCTTCATACACCGATAGCACAGCGAACATGAAATGCATGATTAAATGCATGAAAATCACTTTACCCATAGCGTGATGTACACATATTTGGTTTGAAGCTGGCTTTTTGCTTCAGCAGCGGGAAACTTAGGGGCCTTGGTAATAAATTGCTGGTAACTGGCGCGGGCGTATACCATGGAATATCTAAAACAAATCCACGCAATGGTAGGCGAGGCAAATGTGCATGGGAAATATGACTGAAAACAAACAGGCAAACAAATACTTAAAGCGCAAATATACGCTTCTGCTAGCATATACTCGTACACACACACACACTCATATATATACACAGATGCCTGCGTGCGCGTTACGTATACGCCCCATCGGGCAAACCTAATTCATACTGATGCGTGTTTGTCTCTCTGTGTGTGTGTGTGTGTGTGTGTGTGTGTGTGAGTGTGTGTGTGTGTTATAGCGATTTATGCTCGATTCAGTGATTTTCCAAACGTATGTTTAGTTATTGAAAGCAAAATACCAACAACAAAAACTGGCAACTGCTGAAGAAACTAGAAATGGCTGGGTTTTGGTGCAACCAATGACGTCGTTACCGTGGCTCAATCAATGCCGTTAGCCTAATAGCCTACCAAAACCAACCACGACAACAACAACAATAAAAGCAATACCCGCTATTGTTTCGGCGCTGCCATTGTCATCGTCCTCCTGTCGCTGCCGTTAACTGTGTATTAGTATTGTTATTACTTTTTCGTGCCATTCCATCGATTTCGTTTACAACTTTTCACATTCCTTTTCATTTCATTGGTACTTTATTCTTTGTTTCTTTTTTATTATTTAAGCAAAGTTTTTTAAGTTTCGCTTTTTATGTTTTTGTTATATAACCAACAATAATTTCCAATTTTTCGCCACTCTATTTCTTTCACTCTTCAGTTGGCCATTCACTACTTTTTATTACTTCTAGTGGTTTTCTGAAAAACTTTTAACAACTGGCTTGCATTAAAAATATAAATAAACCAAAGCTTCTTTTACTCCAAAGGGGCACTCTAGTTGAGAAATTTCCCCACGTCAAATACATATTAATTTTGTAAATAAATTGTATATTGCTGATGTCTAAATTGAATTTTTAACACTTTATTAAAATTTTTATTTTGAAACCTAATTCCTTTCTACTAACTTTTATCAACCCCCAAATTTTTCACACTTTTTTTTTGGTTATATTGTATATATATACGCCTTCACAGTTGCTCTGGCAAGAAGTTTCATTCGATTTCATTCACACACATTCACATTCACACCTTTTCTAAAAATAAAATAGTTTGTGGCATATTGGTAAGCAAACATGTTACAATGGAAATATTAAACTTTGAAGAGCGCTCTCCAGAAGATATTTCTTTTTAAAATGTAATATATACTAGTCCAATATATCTATTACGAATTTATAAACAACATGGCATTTGAATAACATCTTTATATTCCATTTAAAAAGTAACAAATTAATACACGAAAACTATCAAAAAATGGATCGTTCTAATCGATGTTTCCTGTAGTCTTCCCGAGCATTTATACCAGCTGTCATTATGTTTTTGAGATCTGCCGCTATCGCACCGTTATTTGATTTTCATTATGTCTACGACTGCATCTGGTATTTCTACTATACTGCCAGGACCAAATTTTCGTATGAGAATGGGGAAAAGCAATGTTCTGTATGGGATTTAAATCTTAACTATTTCCGCACTTCCCCACTTTATTCTCATTTACCAGATAATATTATAATTTTAATAGATTTAAGCTTTATAGGTGGTTCAGAGTACTATTAGTCACATAAGACAATATTCTAGCGATTGTTTCAAAAAGTGAAAACTTTTTCATTTCCAAAACTTTATGAAGTTCAAGTGTTCAGCTGCATTTGAGTTTTCGTCAGTGAAATTAAATCCAATAACATTAAAGTAAAGAGTTCACCCTGAATTATGTGGGCAGTTAAAAGTTTTTATCGAGATGCCAGCGTTGTAACTTGTTCTAAATTTTCTCTTTCTTTCTATTCTTTAAAATTCCTATACTGATTTAAGTAATTATCATATGCGTCTGTAATTTTTTCTTATTTCTCATCACTTTCAGTCCAACTCTGGCGTTCTTTTACAAAATAAAATCGAACGAATCGCATTTTAGTAGACATAGCTCAACTGCTTAATATTCGAATCCTTAGAGTAATCGGCTGCAAGATTCTACGAATTGTTTTTATACTGACTTTAGTTCCACACATTGTTTTCATCTTGTCTGCTAAACATGTATAGGTAGCAAACATATTCTTGAAGGAGCGCTCCTGTATTTAAGAAATTAAACTTTTTAAATACATGGCAAAGTCTAAATATTCTACATATCTAAATCGGAAGAAGGTACATATTGTTTGTTTGCATAATGTTTTATAAATTGCTTTTTAAGCTTATATTGTGATTATAGCATACTAATTCTAATAATATGACGAAATGGAATTTTATGAAATTATTAGAATCATTTGGCATGTCAATCAAATTTCATCTTTTCATTCGAATACAATTTTGACAAGCATTAAAACACTGCCAGTACCATTAAACATTGCGTATAGGTAACATATGTAATGAAATAACTGCTATAGAAATTTCTTAATACTAATGTTTTGATTCGATTATGATACGGTGGCAGGCTTAGTGTGTTAGAGTGAGTGAGTGTTAGAGTTAGTGTTATTTTCATTTGGTTGAAAAAAATATCCAAGGCAACATTAATGATATTATAAATTTGCAGTCAAACGAATTCTATCACTTCTCAGTAGGTTTGATTCTTTTTCTAAACCCTTAATTCATCTTTTAAGAATTTAAGTTGAAACTGCGCCCACGAACTGAAAATTTAGATCCATTTTGCAAAAGCTCACCAAGCCTATGAAATTTGGTTGAAACGATTCTATGTAATATATTATATAAAATGTTATGATTTCAAAATATTTTTGAAACCCATTCAATACATGTATAGGTTTTCCATGCATTTTATGGATCTTTTCGGGTTCTTTTTAATATATCCGTCTGATGGCGGATTGCTTCAAACAGTTTCTTTCTTAACAAATTATAATAATTAATTAATTAATTATTAAAATAATAAAATTTTGAAATCATAGGTGTTCCAATGGGAATTATGTAGCTGATGGTTATTTTCTTACCTCAAAAAAAACTCAACTATATTAAATTATAAACACTTCATTAGCAATTTCCTGCCGCACATGGTGTAGAGTGGTGTATGAATCATCACAATTATCAAGGAATATCAACGCAAATCGTCTACTTTATAAAGCTGTGGTGACTTAAAAAAAAAACCAAATTTCCCATTTTTCACTCACTTTTTATGTACCGTATGAACATGTGTTTACAATTGTGTCCGTGGGCGCATAATTGAATTTTCGTTATTGTATTTGGGCCTGTTCGTCACGGACTTAATAAAAATGTTATATTGTGACGCATATGTAACGGTTTTATAGCTTGTTGTACAGCAGCGCTTGAAACATTGAGTCAAGTTAATCTTCTGCGGGTATACAGTTACCTGTGGCTCTTTAAATGTAACATTTGGATACAAGTATAAGTAGAAGTATTTAAATTTGATTGATTGCAATCGAAATGTGGTTTAATTCTTTCAAATTTGCGTCAAATACTGAATGAATCGCTTACAAGTGAAAAAAAAACCTTTTCCAGTTGACAATTTTCATTTGAGTAGTAAAATATGTAGCATGCCTGATATATTATATATATTAAGTATGTATAAATTAATTCTATGACGCTATACGACTACTTACCGCTGCATAAAAAAGTTTACATTTTGAACTTCAATCTTCACTTCTCCAATCGGACTGATGGAAGTCATTATATTGGGTATATGGTGGTTAGGATAACGTATGAACTGATGTCATCCAGTTTTGGTCAAAAACTAAATTAAAAGAAATTATGAAATAGGTCAAGGTCGCTAAGATATTTCATAGTTTCTTCAATAAGAGATATATCAAATTTCTCTTAAAAGCATGATGATTTATAAAGACAAACATGATTTTTAGGAGTTTTAATGGTGTACTAACACCCGTATTACGTATCTATAATAGCGTGATTATAGTTGCCGTTCGGAAACCGCATACCAACATATATATTACGTGTGAATATCGACCACCTCTCGCAGGCAATTGAATCGCCATTTTGTATATATTAACGATTCTTATAAATTGATAGTTAGTAAATAATTTTGCAGATCCTTTAAAATTGCCAATATTAATCAACTTGAAAAACTAAGTAATTTAGCGCACAGAAATTTTGTAATTTCACAACGAACGTACACATTAATTCAAATCTATTAAACGATTTTAGATTCCAATGGACGTCAGTGTTTTCCAATTTTTTATGTTTACTTTTACGATTTAGGTCACAAATTTTAGCAATGCTGTCAAACACTTTAAAACAGTGCTTCCCAAAAATGTAAACTCAGGGGTTTTATCTGCATTTTCTAGTACACTGACTTCAGTAGCCTTCCGTAAAGTAAATTCCCATTTCTGTATCCAACACAATTAAACTGGCAACTATAATCCAGTGGCCTTCCTCAATAGGGGTGTAAATTTACTCAAAACACAACTGTCATACCAGCTAGTTATAAGCTGTTTTACAGCTAGTATGAACCGCAAATATAACTACTGAAACGACTAGTTTTCATACAAGCTTTTGGTGGTTTTACTTGTGAATGCCCTACGAGATGTCAACTATTAGATATTGCTTAGAAATATACCAGTCTTCGAACAAGTTCAAAAGAGATGCATAACCAAATTTAACATAACAGCTAAATTTTTGTTTTCGGGAGCACTCTTAATCTGCCTTTTTACAAATCCACTGTATTTTTTTACAGGTTCACTGTATTTGGATTGAAAAATATTGATAACTATCTCACATTCTGAATCAACATTCTAAAAAATTCGTATGTCTGATACTTTTGTTACGAGTTAGACCGTAGTCGGGAAATTTTAGTCTAAACTGACTAGGTTGATCTTTCACTGCCTCGGCTGAGTATCTCCATTTTTACACTAGTTATTTGTTCCACGAGCGTTTATCAGAAATCCCGGAATCAATTCGTTTCAATGCTGCAGTTTTAGAAACCACCGTTATGTAGGCAGAACTGTTAAACGCTCTGCTCTTTCTAAAGTATGAAATAATCCAGAAAATTTGAGAGATATATAGACATATGAATAGAATATAAAGTAATTCATTATGGGTGATTGTCTAAAATACAATTTTTATATCTTCTTATAAATTATATATTATATTTCTTATAAATATAAATGCAGAAAAAATATGATTTTGTGATTGAGTGCAATTCCGGGAGGATGGATATATACCATATATGCTATTGTTAGTAAGCTGATTCACTGACAGCTGCTCGATCATTTCCCTCTTCATTTTGCTATTGGCTTATTATGCGTTTCTTTTTATTTGACAAAGTTGCAAATTTCTTCGCACATTACTTTTATAAAACATTTTTGTTTTCCTTCATTTTGCATTTGAATATGCGTGTTTTTGCATATCTATGTACATACATACATATGCAAGCTGGGATTTAGTGCCACCAGTAGACACCACAAGCTTGCCACACGAATGACAGTTGCCAAGCCGGTTATGACTGCCATCAGTGCTAATGTCATTGCTACTACATACATTTATTTGTTACAGCTGCTACCAGGCGATGGTGCTCAAGATTTTTCAGAGAAGTGATGATGAATGCGCAGCAACAAGCGCATTTACATAAAACCCATTATATTCTAAAAGTGTGTATGTGTGTATATGTATGTGTGCATATGTTTCTTGTTGCATGTGTGATGTGCAAAACTGTGATAACGATGGAGATGAAAGTAATTGAATGCTGCTTAAATGAAATTAATGAGTCTTATAAAAACTTGTCAGACTTGCGGGCGTCAACCACACCACACACCACACACCACACATCCAATGCCTTTTACTGCGTCTAAATAGCGTAGTGAAATGCCCAATGCTTTTGCATATTTACATATATGTGCATAAGTTGTGCATAAATATGTATTTAGAAGGCATGTGTGTGCCGGCACCTTTCTCGTGGGTGCTGCCGTTTGGTGTTTTGACAAATATGAATCTTAATAGGCTCTAATGGGTAGGTGGGGTAAGTATGGACTGTCTTAGTGAAACCGAGAGTGCAAATGAAATTCAAGGAGCATTAACCCATTACTGATGGTGTATTTTTTAGACATAAAATTTATTAACAAGCAAAAACAAATATATGCTATAAGGTGAGTCACGGCTGCATAATGCTTAGAGTGTGTTTCATGGTTGAAAAATCGCCTAGAAATTGTTTAAATGACCTAGTGCGACCATTTGTGTCGCTTATCAGACTTTAATGATGCCTTCATTCCAAAGTCTATAACTTCATGTAGCTTCTCTAATGAAGTTTTGCTGTTTATGTTCTCATTACTCACTCATATACACTTGACAGGTAGTCGCCAGAGTTCGAAGAATTGGTTAATTGCTATTTTCTAAGTTGAAAATATAAAAATATACCCAAACTACTGAAATGAATAAACAACATCGAGGTTTGAAAACTTACATTTTTTCATAGTTAGTTATATGAACGCAATTGGTGTTAGAAAACCCTGAAAAAACATGAACGCGTCTATCATTAAAATTACGAAAAATAAAAATTTTTTGGATTTTGATACAAATCTTTGTTATCGCCTTCAAAATGGCGCTATGTTGGTTCAATACAAGCATGTAGACGTTTTCACAAATGTTCCATATACTGCAAGAAAACCTGGGCCAGGGCCTGCGCCAAATTAGAATGTAGTTTCTTCTACAAATTTCTTTTTATGGACGCAATGGGGTCGTGAGCATCAGACGAAGTTTTGGGAATAGAAAAAATTAACAGGCAGCCAGTTCTCACAAGAAAAGTCAGGAAGTGAAGAGCCTTTGTAAGCATATTTTTTAATATAACTACTCAGAGTTCTTCTTACAAAATATCGAGGCTTTTTGTATGAGTCTTACGGCAAAACACTTATACGATGCCAAAATCTCAGACAAAAACAGTAGGGTACATCTCGAAATGATGCTTGTGAGGGCTTTAATGCTAACACAACTATTTTTCTTGACGTTTTCGATACTATCGCCAGAGATGTGGTTGAAAGATTCACGTTAGGCAAATTTTCTACGATTTTACAACTCTCCTTAAGTGCTTTATTCCATTTAAAGGCTTAGGTGCCTGGTATACTAGTTTTTTTTTTACAAAAATTTTCCTTGTTTTGCAATTGTTGGAAATTTCATGTTATACTTTTCGTCCGACATTGAAAATCGCCAGACCAACTTTTTGATCCCTATGCAAATTTATTTCAAAACACACTAATTGGAAGGCAAAGAAACATTTCCGAATCCATCAATTCGTGCAGTAAAGCGCGAGTCATTTATTTCAAAACACACTAATTGAAGACAAAGAAACATTTCCGAATCCATCAATTCGTGCAGTAAAGCGCGAGTCAAGCGGCATACCTAAACTTAACCTCAAATCATGCCTTTTTTCCGAAAAGATCTTTTTAATTTTTCAAACAAAAGACAAACAAAATTTTTTAATAAAAAAAATGCCACAAATTTTTATTTTATATTTTTAATATTTCAAAAAATTTCATGATTGTCGTTATTATTGAACACACGATTCCCAGCAGTGACGGGTGAAAGAGCTTTGCCTAACTGAGTAGCTTAGTGACTCTTGAACACGCTTCAACGAACATTGCACACATACTCACATACCTATTTCTACGTGTAAATATGTATGTACACGTACGTACACATGCTAATGCAGGAATAGCGAGGCGGAATATGTAGCGTAAATGATTGAAATCCGCGCTTGAATGATGGCGCAATAGGCTGCCTGCTGCTTTCTATTATCGACCGTACCACATTTGCCACCACAACATCCAACGGTACATCTCCACTGGAATTATTTGCGCCCAATGCGTTAAAACCAAAGTCCTGACTGCCGACTCTTATTACTAGCACATAGTGACACAGCGTGGGCATGGCCCGCATGGCCCGCATGGCTGGCGTTTGTGAAGCGTCAGCCGTTTATGACACATGCTAACACATCCCATCGCCTGGCATTCAAGCATTTTAGAAATGTGTTTAGATAGATATTCATCGAAATTGTGCGCGCTCCACGCTATAGCTGGTGGAAATCTTTGTGAAAACGAGGCGAGAAGACAGCAGCCGGTGGAAATGCTTAAATTGCTTGATGACAGTATCATAATTGAATTTATGAGTTTCCACACCTACTGAGCTCTCTGCCTTTTGTCAAGATTCTCTATTCATTTACATAAATATTTGCTAACCTTTTTTCGTTGCTTTACGTTAAAATTGTTTCACCATTGTTAATGCATATACACACACACACACACACATAGACACATAGACACATAGACACATAGCATGGGAAAATGGCAACAGTGGTAGATGTAGTGGCAGCAACAACAGGCAAATATTGCTCATTCTCATTGCTACTAAAATGAAGCTTTTTAGTGTGCTTCTTCTTCTATAATATTTACTAGTTAATTGAATTTTGTGCGCTTTTACAGAGAGAATTCTATAGCGATTCGAAATCTAATTTTAGAGTTTATGTGGGACGACTAAGCTTTCACAAATTTTCATAGTAAGGCATGCACATTCGAATTTTTACTATATAGTATTCTATGCACACGTGTGTACAAATTTATTTAAACTTTAAACTACACACCGAACTTATACGCCTTTGTGCACTACACCAGTATAATGTGGAGCAAAATTTTAGTGTGAGATATATTTTGCGAAACATGAACTTTCACCACTTTTTGGGATTAAAATTTATTCATACACCTGTTTTTTCTGTAAAATATTTTTAATGTTGTTGGCATGCTTAGAAATGAAAAATATACGTTTTTTAACAATTTTGAACCACTAGGTCCACATGAATCGCAGCTTGCCCTAATGGGCTTTGTTAAAGCGTAAGTATTTATTTTAAAAGCTAACTGTTAGTAAGATCTGTTCCATCGATAAGATCACGAGAACTTTTCTAGTGCGAAAATAAGGTATAAAGGCGATAAAGTGGTGATAGCTGAGTAAAGAAAGTTATTGTCGAATCGTCCAAAATATCGAAAATGAGGTTAAAGTATTTTGATACCTATCCTTTACCACATCAAACAATATCACAAAATTACAAACACACGTGGTGTGTTTAAAAAATAACAAGAGTTTTCGTTTTTTGAAAAAACTATTTATTCATTGGTCTACATTAATGTTGTCGCCTTCAAAATAGTCTCCATTCGATATTATGCACTTATGCCAGCGCTTCTTCCAATCATCGAAACACGTCTCAAACTCGATTTTTGGCTCGATAGCCTTTAGCTCTTTCAGCGATATGGTTTTAACGTCATCTATATTCTCTTTATTTTTGGAAGTAGGAAAAATTAACACGGAGCCATATCTGGCCAATATGGGGGCCGGAACATCGTTAGAGTTTTGGCGTTGGCGTTTTGGCCAAGAATTCGCGAACCAATCCAATTCATGGATTTTGCTCACTTTTGTTCAATTCTGCTCATATTTCGTTGTTTGTCCACAAATACGGGTGTTTTTTTTTCGGATCGCTTCAAGCAATTGAATTCCCGGCGTTGAACTTGTAAGTAGTACTCCTTGTTGACCGTTTGACCTTGAGCCAAGAATTCATGATGCAGTATGCCATTAAAGTCGAAGAACAATCGCGTTATTTTTCGAACACACTACACTTATTTATGATATATGTATATGTATATGTATTGCATCCCAAGTGGGACCCAATTCAGGCCTCAAAATGCACTTAATCGCTAAATGTTACGAATCAATTTTTCCTCTTATGTTAGATCAGATAACTTTCAATCATATACATATAATTCTCTATATCCTTTTTAACTGAACTGATATTTTTAAGTGGAAAAGTCATTTCAATAGCGATATGATCTCTCGAAATCCAATGGCAAACCTCCAAGGGTATTTTTTCTCGAAACATGTAGAACCATCCTTTTGTCAGTGAGCACCACAAATGTGATATGTTCTGCCAAAAATCCAGCATATCAAGCTAATTACCTATTCTATATTAAATGCTTTGTAAAACCGATTGCATATATTGTGAAGCTCTTCCTTCGAAATTCATCGATTTAACTTTAATTTTCCTCGAAATGGTTGATTAGATGGGTTTTCTGAAAGACAACCAATTATTTGAGAAACCTTCCCTATAATATTAGAACCGATTTAATTGTAACATAATGTCATCGAATCATTAACGCAAGGGTAGTTCTTTCTTGGCACAGTCCACTATTTGAGAAACCTTTTCCTAAAATTTAGCATTTGAATTAAACTCATGAAGTCATTAAAATAACTAAAGCTTTCGCTAATATTGGAAAAAATTGCCATCAAGAATATGTATTTAATAACTCTCACTATGCCATCGCAACACAATAAATTGCTTTCAGACACTTTCATATTTTACTTACAATTACGTTTGAACACATTTTAATAAGCTGACGGTGGAAAAAATTACATAAAATATTACAATCCACACTGGACGTGTTGAGTGATGTTGGTGGCTGCGGTGCCTGTTAATGACATTACGAGTACTTGCTCTCGCCACGCTTACCATTACTGCATACTAGTTATTTAATTAAAATATTAACCTTGCCACAGCTTAGGAAAATGGCGTATAAGTGAGTGAAGCTTATAAGGCCCACAGTAAATTACTATACATATTAAAGCAGCAGAGCAACAACGGTACACCGCCTGCTGGTGCTAGTGAAAATGGAAATGAAAGAAAATGTAGCGAAGAGAATAATTGACAGAGCCGCAGCAGCATCCTTTAATGTCACTTTGACAAGCAGTGTGCTGTTAAAATGCTTTAAGCAGTTGATTTCTACATTTCACGCGTTATTACTTACTTTGCTTATATTTTCCTTCACTTATTTCTATTTTTGTTACTTTTCATTTTTCAACCACAACACCAGTTAATGAGCGTTATTTAATGGTTGATTTTTGCTGGAAAAAGCACAGCTAATCACACCACTTACAATTCCACAGCTTCACTTCTCCAATTGGTAAAGTCAGAACTTAATCGATAAATAAATCCCAGTCGAATTAGTTTAAAATCCACACCATGCTCAAACATTCGCTTTTAGCGTTGCATAATGAACTTTCCGCATACTCTATACGCTCGTACACATTGGTATTTGTACGAAACCGTATGTATGTTTGTATATTTGTGTTTTTACTTTTTAGTGGTTCTTAGTCGATATTGTACCCAATAGACGAACTGTATTGGATTCCGTAGCATCTTTCAAAGTATACGTCGGGATGTTATTTGTAACGGCTTTGACTACGAGAGAGTGAAAAAATCTCAAGGGGTTAGTACGGTCCAAAATTTAAAAAAGTTGAAAAAATATTGGGGAAGCACTAGCGTTGTAAGTTAAAGTCCTAAAAACATTATAGAAAACTAGCGTTCGAGTCAGATAGCTCAGATCGTAAAACTTTAAGAGCATTTTTCTTGAAACTCCATTTGTGAAATCGGGTGAGGATGATACGTGGGACTAACGCATGTATCCATTTAAAATTTCAATTCTAGCCCACTTTCGATTTTTTGCTATTATATTTTTATAAACAAAACAGTAGACGTTTTTACAAGTCCGAAATTTTGCGAACAATTTATGTAAAGCAGAAAACATATGTACTTTAGTAGCAAATCTTATATAAACTAAGGTCCCATTTTTTATTTTGCCTCGAATAACACGAGTTCCTAGAATCACCGTCACCTGTCGAGTACCTCTTGAAAAAGGTCATTCCCAAGATTGGCCTAGTAGCTACAATTTTGTATCAAAATGTCAATATTAAAATTTTTTTACATTTTTAATAAAGTCTGAACTAAAGAACGTTTCGAACCTGAACGATTACGTTTTCCTTACTCCCATTGGGTGTTACTCTACATTGAGGTTAGGCCAGTTAAGTGAAATGTATAATGATCAGGTGCTTTATAGCCATTTTTTAAGAATACCGGTCAGCCGATAAGAAAAATAAGTGATATTATCTAGTTTTTGGAAGTTCTAGAAGTTCCATGATCTTCTTCGTATTTTCCATAATTTTTTGCAGCATTCGAAGCCATCATCATCATCATTTTCTATCGCTTCGAGGGGATATCACATCGAAATTTTGTTATTATTAGGGCTAGAGCAAGGAACCGTATACAGGCGCTATGAGCTACTTCATGCAGCGGCTGAATATTAGCCCCCAGAACTACCTCTATTTCGACATATGGTTCATGTTTCTCATCATTCTTTGTTCAGTATAAACTAAGAAAGTCATCTGCTGGCTCTATTACTTAGATGACTTTCCGCACAAAACGAGAACTCGTTAGAATGAAACGTGCGCTGGGTGCACAAAATTTGGCTCCGCTTGAACTTACGTATGCCAAATAAGTTAGTGTGCTACTTAATAAGTTTCGCGGTAAATCGACAGTTAAATAGCCAGCGAAACCCGTAAGCTCTCAACCATAGAAATAGTACATAAATAAGTTATCTACATAGGGTGTGCTTCATGGTAAATCGTTCAAAGTATTGCGTATTTAACTGCTCATTTACATCTTGGTCTGGTCTGGTGGTATATGTTAAATTAAGCTGTCATTAAAATGTAGTCTAGTGAGAAATGAGCATTCAGACTAGTTTTAATCAAATAATGAAAATAGGGCGCTTAAGCAATCTAGATATATTCAGGAAGCATCTATTTACAATTACAGGTTTACGAGTTCAAATTTCACGAAAAGTAGAAAAATATGACAAGTAAGTGCTTTAGTTATGACTATGAGTGATTTGAGCTTAAAACTCCCTCTTAACTTCTACATCATAATACTAACTTCTACATCATATACTATGTGTTTTCCTAGATATATACACAAGCAGACAAACAAGCCAACCAGCACTGCAATTCAAAGTAATTAAGCAACTAACAAGCCAAACGAATTTCTGCTTCAATACCATCGTTTGTTTATTCATCCGCCCATTCGGATTCATTACCGTGCTAAGTCATTAGCCTTCTGCCTTTTACAGGATCACTGTTGTCTTCCTTGCACAATTGCCACTCCTTCTACTGTCGCAAGCTATTTTCTAGTGAAACACTTGCTATCACAGCGAAATTTATTACCGCCCCAGTGGAATTTAATTACCATAAAACCACTATAAATTTCTGAACTAGTTACTGAATATCCGAGTGTTAAAATATCAGTGGCATTTCCGCTGTGGTTGAAGCCCGCAATGAAGCTGTCGGCGTAAATAAACTCAGATCGCTACGTAATTGTAGCATTTAGAAAAAACCAACAAGGAATATTAGCAAATATGCTTCCAGACACAAAATTCATATGCGCAGTCGAAAGTTTTAGCTTATTAATTAGAGAAAAAATACAAGCGTTTAACTGGTTATATTTTTAGGTTGCTTGATTTCCATGCACTAGTGCTAAAAGAAAATTTGTTTTTTTTTTTTCTCTAAGGTATATTTCATATAAATATTTCAAAGTTAAACTTGTGGCAATTTAGTATGTATGTACTTATTTGTACCTGAATTAATTATTTTTTGTAAAAAAAAAAAATTACTTCAGGTACAAATTCTCTTTATAATCTCCATGGAACCGCGATTTTCGTGAAACTTTAGTCGATTGTATGTGCATTTTCGACCTTGGTGGTTCATTAGTGAGCATAAATTTTTAGAATTTACATTTGCCTTTAATTTTACCATACCATACACCGGCTGCCTCCGCTTAGCAGAAGTTTATAGAATGCTTGCTACTTCAGATTTTATACCATATCGAACCACTAACACCTCTATTGCGCATCTATAATAGCGCGTTTCGGTAACCGTATACCCAAAAATATATTGTATTATATTACGAGTGGGTATCGAGTACTGCCACTACCGGAACAATTGAGTCGATAGTCGCCATTTTGTGTATATTATCGATTACTATCAACCCTTGTTATAGCATGCAGAAATGTCGAAATCACGAATCTGATCTTGAACAGTTGCCTACACTATTTTGAGTATTTGGCAGTTTTAATACATTGAATAAATTGAGGAATATATATGAATATATATGAATATATAAAAAAGAATATAAAATATAATATATAAAGGAATATATATGAACGTTTCGAACTGAAATGTTTGAATTGTTCGAATGATTTACTTTGACAATCGAGAAATCTGTCATAAAAGTACAATTGCCGAAGGCCGAAATATATACTAACAAAAGTGAATAGATTGAAATGAAATAATATATTCATATTGCATCTGAAATTATTAAATAATTTGATAAATATAAATGAGCGTTTTTAGTAATTATCAAAATATTTTTTCAAAATCCTTTATTTCGCAATAACTAATATTTTTCTCGTAATTTTTCTCTTTTCTTCCAAACCCAAATCTGAAAAAATATTATAGCCATATTGAGTACGCTCTGTAAAGAGTTCTTACAAGCGAATGTCTCTGCCATACTATATATGATGAATAATGAACAATTTGGTCATAGCACTGCCTCCGCTCAGTATTTTCTACAACTGGCCGGCTATCTCGGCATACCGGTAATCTCATGGAATGCGGACAACTCTGGTCTGGAGAGACGCGCCTCCCAATCGACACTTCAACTTCAGTTAGCTCCAAGTATAGAACATCAAAGTGCTGCTATGTTGAGCATTCTAGAGCGTTACAAATGGCATCAATTTTCGGTTGTCACCTCTCAGATAGCCGGACACGATGATTTTGTACAGGCTGTAAGGGAGCGTGTCGCCGAAATGCAAGACCATTTCAAATTCACGATACTCAATTCGATTGTGGTAACGCGCACCAGCGACTTGATGGAATTAGTGAATAGCGAGGCTAGAGTGATGCTCCTCTATGCCACACAAAGCGAAGCGGTTACTATTCTTAGAGCTGCTGAAGAAATGAAGTTAACAGGCGAAAATTATGTGTGGGTCGTCAGTCAATCGGTTATCGAGAAGAAGGATGCACATCCACAATTTCCCATTGGAATGTTGGGTGTACACTTCGATACGAGTAGTGCAGCGCTGATGAATGAAATATCGAATGCGATTAAAATTTACGCGTTCGGTGTGGAAGCATACCTCACAGATCCGGCAAACCGGGGGCGACGTCTCACTACACAATCACTTTCGTGTGAGGATGAGGGACGCGGACGTTGGGATAACGGTGAAATGTAAGATAATAACTTTAACTCAACTGATTTCAAGCACTATTAATACAAATAATCTGATTATTTTCGTACAGCTTCTTCCGTTATTTGCGCAACGTATCCATAGAGGGAGATCTAAATAAGCCCAATATTGAATTCACTGCCGATGGCGATCTCAAATCTGCTGATTTGAAGATCATGAATTTGCGTCCTGGAGCGAATAATAAGAATCTCGTTTGGGAAGAGGTAAGTGATATAATTTGGTTCTTGATTTACTTGCACCACAAAATTTCCCACTCCATTTTATTTAATTTTTTTGTATTCAAACTTATTACGTTTACATCTGGCCATTCGATTTAGTATCTTTCGTTTAGTATATTTCGTATCTTTCTTTTATTACGTACCATTTTACTTGCTGAAAAATCTTCCACCTGTTTTTCTACCATTTCGTATCTTCTTCCTGTACATAACTATTCCTCTCTTTATTCCTATGCACTTCTTTGCTCTTACTATTTCTTTCCACTTTCCTACTCTCCACTAATTAGATCGGCGTCTGGAAGTCGTGGGAGACGCAAAAGCTTGATATACGTGACATCGCCTGGCCGGGTAACTCGCATGCTCCACCACAGGGTGTACCCGAAAAATTCCATTTAAAGATAACATTCCTCGAAGAGGCACCCTATATCAATCTCTCACCCGCCGACCCAATCAGTGGCAAATGTCTAATGGATCGCGGCGTCCTTTGTCGGGTCGCGGCCGATCACGAGATGGCCGCTGACATCGATGTCGGGCAAGCGCATCGCAATGAATCGTTCTATCAGTGTTGTAGTGGCTTTTGCATCGATCTACTGGAAAAATTTGCCGAAGAATTGGGTTTCACATACGAATTGGTGCGGGTCGAAGATGGTAAATGGGGTACACTTGAGAATGGTAAATGGAATGGGCTGATTGCGGATTTGGTAAATCGTAAAACCGACATGGTATTGACATCGCTGATGATCAATACCGAACGTGAAGCTGTGGTGGACTTCAGTGAGCCATTCATGGAAACTGGCATTGCGATAGTAGTGGCTAAGCGTACGGGTATTATATCACCAACAGCTTTTCTGGAACCATTCGATACCGCCTCTTGGATGCTGGTAAGTTACTGTTGCGCAAAAGCTTATGCTATAATTTTGACATACAAACGTTTTACTAATTTTTCCGAAAACCGAAAATAGGTCGGTATTGTAGCGATACATGCTGCCACGTTTATGATCTTCCTGTTCGAATGGCTGTCGCCAAGCGGCTACAATATGAAACTCTATCTACAAAATGCTAGTGTAACGCCCTATCGTTTCTCGCTATGCCGCACTTATTGGCTTGTGTGGGCGGTACTCTTTCAGGCTGCTGTACATGTGGACTCACCGCGCGGTTTCACCTCACGATTCATGACGAACGTGTGGGCCCTATTCGCTGTGGTCTTCTTGGCCATCTACACTGCTAACTTGGCTGCCTTCATGATAACGCGGTAAGTGTTGCTCATGCCAGAAGTGAATGTCATATCTTTTAAAAAACATTGTATATATTTCTTATTTTGTTGTTGTTGTTTTTTTTATTTATTCATTAGAGAGGAATTTCATGAATTTAGCGGTCTGAACGACAGCCGTTTGGTGCATCCCTACTCGCATAAACCCTCGTTTAAGTTCGGTACGATACCTTACAGTCACACTGACTCGACCATACACAAATATTTTAAGGATATGCATCACTACATGAGACAGTGAGTAATCATTGAAATGAAATTGCTATATATAATTTTCAAAATATATTTAAGTACTTATTAGTACTCAAATATTACAATTATCCTTTTACTATGATTGCACAGATACAACAAAACTAGCGTCGCTGAAGGCGTAGCCGCTGTACTCAATGGTAATCTCGACTCGTTCATCTACGATGGCACTGTGCTTGATTATTTGGTGGCCCAAGATGAGGACTGCCGTTTAATGACTGTCGGCAGCTGGTATGCCATGACAGGTTAGTACAAAACGGAAATGTAAAAATCGTAAAAAATGGGAATGTACCAAATTCCATGCAAAATAATTATTTACACACTTTTTACATATTCATACAATATTTTTAGGTTATGGTCTTGCCTTTAGTCGCAATTCGAAATACGTCCAAATGTTCAACAAACGTCTATTAGAGTTTCGCGCCAATGGTGATCTGGAGCGTTTACGTCGTTACTGGATGACGGGCACATGTCGACCCGGCAAGCAAGAGCATAAATCCTCCGATCCACTTGCGCTGGAACAGTTCTTATCCGCTTTCTTACTACTAATGGCTGGTATTTTATTTGCCGCATTACTACTTCTGCTCGAACACATCTATTTTAAGTACGTGCGAAAACGGTTAGCCAAAAAAGATGGCTGTCATTGTTGTGCGTTGCTTTCGCTGTCAATGGGTAAAGCGTTGACATTTCGTGGCGCAGTTTTTGAGGCAACGGAAATACTGAAAAAACATCGTTGCAATGATCCCATTTGTGATACGCACCTGTGGAAAGTGAAACATGAATTGGATATGTCACGTTTACGTGTACGACAATTGGAGAAGGCGCTGGATCAACATGGCATTAAGCCGCCGCAATTGAGGTTAGTAAAAGGCATGCATGATTCATTATTAAGAAATTTAACATTTGAAACATGAAATATTTTATTTTATTCATTTGCAGATTGGCGTCATCGTCGGATTTGTTGAATCATCATCATCTGAAAGAACGACCACCATTGCTGGGCAATTTGAGTTTAGCTGCGAGTGCACAAGATCTATACAGGTGGTAAGTTTTTTATGAACATATGAATGTGCCCTAATTCCTAGTGCCCTCTAGTAATCCATACATAATACCCCGCCCAGTGAATGAGTAAATTTTCCACCAATGAATTGCTATTATGAATATACCACCTGCATGCGACAACACCACAAACTCACAGCCATTAATGTCATCTATACATACACATACATATGCATTAGTGTTATCATTCAAGTGCCATAAGCCGGGATATACATTTGAGTTCATACTTGTGTCTTTTTCCAACCAAAATTTTTATGGAACTCTGTAGTCTACATACTTAGCATGTATGTGAGTGTGTCTGAATCTCACAAAATCTGCCAACTCAAAAAGGCTTAGTGCACGGCTGACTTATTAACTGACCCATGTTTGTTGAGCCAACAGCAAAATTGCTCTTTAATAGTAACATCACTTTTTCATTTCTGTTTTCTGTTTTTTTGCGTCATTTTTTCTTCGCCGATGGTTGCTGCGCTCGGAAACCATTGCTTATATGTATATTGTTTTTTTTTTTTTTTGTGCTCTACACTTGTTTTCCTATTAGTCTTTCGAATATTTCGGTAACGAACAAAGCTAAAAATAGCAGCGTCTCGAAACTTGTTTACGCTGTTTCCTGGTTTTTCACTATTTCGTTTTTTTCTTCAATACCATTGATTTAACACAAAAATCGGATTATGGAATTTCCACTCAACTCAATTGTGCGGCTCGTACTCAATCATACTTACCACACATTCATTCATACAATGAAGTATAAAATCAAAATCCCACTCAGTTATTCTGCACTACGCCACTCTTTGTCATTACCAATACCAATTCAAAACATTGTTTATATACATACATATGTATTTGTATATGCTAAACACACACACACATATACCATACTCACAAGTTTACTTATTGCTTGAGAATTTATCCTGGAGTGTTGTTTACTTTTGCTTTTTTTTTTGGTATATTTTCGTATTACTTTGTATTCTGCTGTTGCTTTTATCGCTATCGCTATCGCTTTGTTGTCGAGGCAAAAGAGAAGCACAAAAAAGTCCAATGCAAATATTGAACACAACAAAAGTAAACCACATTCTACGGCGCTCGGTATGTGAGCGCTTAAGTGTTCACAAATGATTTAACAAACTTTATTGGCATATATATACACATAAGTATATATAAAATATACACAGTTACATGCAGCGCTTTTATGTAATGTAATATGTAGTACGCATGTTCACAGTGAACACGACAGATAAAAGTTCTAGTATTTAGTAACCTTTATTTTAGTTTCTTTGTGTTTGATCTTTCGGATACTCCCACAGACTATCAATAATAATATCAATAATATGACAAGCTGTCATTTATTTTATTTTATTTTTTCCTGCTTTCTGCTTGGTCTAGATATCGTTTATGCTCATAGATTTTAAATAAGATTCACATCTGTACGAGGGTGTGGTCCAATAAATATTAAGCGTCATCGCCCAAAGGCAACACTATCCAAAGTAAATTTGTTACCGTATATTTGATTCTCGTAGACGGCTACCGTATTCTCCAAGTTTAGCCCGTTACTACTTCGTTTTGTTTCCAAACTTCATCACTCGCCGGACGGAAATTGTAGTGGATTCGTCGCCAGGCAACCCTACTTTGCAGACCTCCATAAAATATACTTTTCAGACGGCTAATAATGTTGGCGAATCGCTGTGACAATGTAAATTGAGCTAAAACAGATCTATGTTGAGAAGTAAATCGCATTTTTTCAAAAATTTTTCGTCTTTCCATTGTAGGCTAAATATTTATCGAAGCACCCTCGTATTTTTTGATGAGCAATCAACGACACTAATATTTGCTCCAATCATAATCGCAAACCTTTTAAAGGCAAACAGTGCGTTTCTACTTCAACACACTGTTCATATCCTCTCCAAATTTTAGATTACTCTTATGCATTGTATTACCGTATTTAAAACCCCACATATTTAATGCAAACAATCCATTTATGCACAATAAATACTTACTTACGCATACATATGTAAATGATGCTAATGCAAATATCGACATTTTATTTATATATTTACTGGATGTATGAGTACGAATGTGTGTCCTTTATAGTCCAATGTACAGACGGTGCACCGTCGCACTTACATACATAATAAAACGTGTTTGCATGAATTAGGGCTGCCTGACAATATGGTAATGACTTCATTTAATTACTTTAGCATGATTTGGGTAACTGTCGAGGCTGCTAACTGACTCGATGCCTGTCTGCAACTAATGCTCTCATTGATTGTTTGTCTAGTGCTTGGGAGGAGCAGTGATTTTGGTGAGAGCTCAAGCAAGACCGCTGTGCACACAAATTTCCTCATCAATGAAATTACATTTACATACGCACATACATATTTATAAATCTACTTTAGCCATGTGACGAATATATTAGTTGAGCAGACAACCAAAGTGCTCATTGTTCTCTTATCATAATTAGCGTACACTACATATGTATGTATGTGTATTGATGTGTACGCCATTTTCTGTGAACCGCCCACTACACACACTATCACAACTGATACGCGTAGACAATCTCTTTGCTTCACAAAAATCATGCAGGAGCCAAAAGCAAACTCGCACTTATGTGACATTATGCATACGCTTCCTCAAATCACTCTCCTAACTCATTCGCACATAAGCCACTTGTATGCATATACATATATATGTGTGTATGTATGTGCGCACACATGTGATTAAAAGGTGGTATGTTCTTACTTCACGTGTGTGCTTTGTGTACCTAACACACGGCGCATCATATTTTATTTACAGCAACTTAAGCACTACTTATTATTAAACATTCATCTGTACATACAACAACTACAATAATAATCTCAAAATTCGTATGTGCCATAAATAGCGCATACCACAAGAATAGAAGTAAAACCTACAGAATGTGGCTTTTCAGGTTGAGCGAAATTGCGTGTTTGCACATATACAAGCACATATATGCATACATACATACATATGTGCTATATATATATAAGCATGTGTTGCTACATGGCACACCACTATGGTTTTATCAATTTCCCTATCAATTATGTATGCACAAAGATATGAAATATCCCTTCACATTAACATATTTATACACAAATTATACACAATTTATACACAAATATGCATGCATATGTATTTGTTTATGTGTATGGAAATACTTTTTAATTTGTATTCACTGTATTGGCTGCTGCATAGTTTGCTTTAATTCACTTTCGCTTAACTTTTAAAATGCGTTATCGAATATCCTGGTTGGAAGGGAAGTCTTAATTGAGTTGATTTAAACACAGCCATCAACAGCTATTTGAATGCAGATGAGTTTACTCAGAGTACATATAAATTATATTTATACAAAGACAATTAAGTTGATTAAATATAAATCGCTTGCCAAATAAATCGTATCTGTATGTTGGCACTCCTGTTTATGCGCACAATTTTATGTAATTTAGGCATATCTCCAAATATGCCTACCTGAGGTTCACTTTCGATTTTCAAAAATTATAAAACACTATTTACGAATATTTGAAATTCGAAAAATCGGTTGCACACAGCATAATTTCTTTATCTAACTTTGGTTTGTAGGGTCTAAAACTTAATAAGATAGACATAGGACTACGTCCATTCTTTTCTACAATTCAATTTTTTTATAATTTTTGATTTATTTATAATGATAATAATTGGTAATATGTAGGCTGATTATCGCAAATTTTTTACAAATTTGGGTATTACAAATTTCATGGTAAAAATCGAAATTCGAAGAATAATCTTCCAACTTTTCGATACTGCTTTTATTTGTAGTACAGTTGATCTTTTGCTTCAAAATAGGCCTCTGGCTGGGCGACATTCTTTGAAGATCTTGGAGCAGGAAAAATCTGGAAGCAGATCCGAAGAATGCGGTGGATACGTAAAGAAATCGAAGCCCCGATTTTGCAATTTTCTTATAGTTCCCCAGTATGAGCTCGTCCGGCAGACACTTTTTCTTTTAGTTAATTTTTTCGAATTAATTTCCATCATCATTTAATTTCATTTAGAAATCTAAATTAATTTAAAATCATTCTCTAAATTAATTGTAAAAGTTTTTGGTACAAAAAATTTTTTTAAGCTTATATTGGAAAAAAATATTGTTAATTTTGTTTTATTTCCAGAAAAAAAATTATTTAAAAAAAAACTGCTTTTAGATAAAGCATCATTTTCTAAATTAATTTTCAAACAATTTTTTGTTAAATTTTTTTTATCGCTTTTGCACAGATGTTTCGCAATTTTTCATAACCGATTCACGTACCTTTGATTAATTTATAGTGTCAGATATCTCGATTAACCTCATTTTAAGTTCCCCAAAAATGATTATGTAGATTTTTTTTAATGTTTTCTTCCTAACAGCTCTTTTTTAGACATTTATTATCTACGTTACTCATATGGTCTGTACGAAATGTATCAAACCCCAGTTGCTTTGCTTGGCGCAGAGTCCGGATAACGCTCACGAATTCATTTTTTGATATCATCACAACTTTTTTTTCAACAAATGTGTCCTTTCCAGACGAAATTCCTTCTGGTCCAAAATAATATACTTCACAATATTTCTAATAATATATATACTTTTATGCTAAAATATTTAGCATAGCACTCGCTAAGCATCTCAAAAAGTTTCACTTTAAAATAGGACCTTTTTTTTACCGGGAAGAACCGCGAGGCTGACTATTCTTTTATGCAGTCACAGTGAAATTTTGCATTTATTTAATAAAAGTTCCACTTAGAAATTGTTTTTGGCTTAATTTAATTACCGCTAATTTATTCACATGTGCTCTCATATACACTATTTAGTTGCTATTTGTATATTTTCATTCGTTCGCGTTCGTGAGTGCATTTCATTAATAATGTACGTGTGCACAATTTTTAAAATCCGGAGCACCGGTGCATACATTGTGACATGCATACATACATATGTGTAATACAGTATACAAAATACAAATATATATGAATATATATAACTTAGTGTATTAGGTGTGCTGCTTATGATGCGCTTAATTAAGAGTGCAACATGAATCTAATAAACTCAATTAAAAAGCGATGCGCATTTGCTGTTTAAGCACGCATATTTATATGTATGTATGTACATACTTATTCCAACACGTACGAAAATATGCCCTTGCGTATGAATTAAAGTATTAACTGCTTCTTCTGTATCACAATTTACTTATCTTATTACGTTATCATGCTCCTGTTATCCTCCTGTCATCCTGTATGTTTAAATTGCATAATTTTTGGTAAGAGTTTAACGATTATAAAACTTAAGCTAATTACCTAGTTTAAGTTAAATATTTTACCACCTATCAGTGCGTTACCAAATGCATGGCAAGAAGTTTGTACTTTTTGTTAAGGAGTTAGGACGGTTTATTATTGATTAATGTTTTGAGTACCCTAAGATGTACTTAAAGTCAAAAAGAAAAAAAATGTCAATGTTTTGAAAATCCTATACGGGCACAACCACATAGGGAAAGAGGGAAGAATATTGGATGGAATTCTAGTTCGGTAACCAACTTTGTTTAAGGCATTGTAACATTTTCCTTTAATCTGTAATAATTGGACTTATTGAACTTTCTTTATTTGCGCACTAGCACTACATAGCATCTGCGTTCGAACCACATTCCGGCAAACTTCAAAAGCCACCAACCTCAATAGGCAATGCTGAAGTATCAAACATTTTCCGCCTTGAAAATATTTCACATAACATTTATTAGTCCTTCTTAGTCAGCTATAAATGGAACGGAGCACTGTCAAGCATCTAACGTAAGCTGAGATGTAAACATCAATTATACAAGTATACATACATATGTCTGTACACTTATATTCGCCAATTGGTCGTCAACCCATTGTTCGAGGGTAGACATTTTTATACACGACATTTATTACGTAATAAGCAATTTCAGCGCCAGCGATTTATAGGAGTATCACCCTTGACATAAACTATGAACTTTATCGAAGTAATGGTAATTTGGCAGATGAAGAGTAAAAACCTTTGGAATAATAAATACGAGCTGATTTATTGACAAACAAATATTAATAACAGTGCATACCACAAATATTGAAAGAATAAGATATTTAACAATATCAACAACGATTTGTTGTCTGTTTTTAGTTATTACCTCCTATGACCCCCTATTCTATGGTGGTAGCAAAGAAAGTGTATTACTTCTTCTACAACTCAAAATCGCCCTACTGCGACTAGTGGGAGCCTCAACTTTACCTTGCTCATTGAATTAAAAATAAATATCTGAATCAGCTCAGATCATTTAGACAAACAAAATTGAAGCCAACACTAAAAATGTAGAAGAAGTATGGAAGAAATATTTAGTGGTGTTTGTAAATAAAAAATAAATGACTTTTCCAAATGAAGCAGAATTACTTTTAGAAATTAAATACAATACTTGTATATGTATGCATACATATGTGGGAATGAGGACTGTGTGAGAATTTGTCAACAGCCAGAGACTACAATATCAGAATATTGAATGCGTATACAAAAGCATACCATACAGGCACACACATATGCCCATATACAAATGTATGCGTGAGTATTCCATGCGCCCACAAATATGCCAATATACACACACCAACATCTGTAAATTTCACGAAAGGCAATACTCGTCTTTAATGAGCCCCTGCGTGTGCATACACAAACTTATACATACATACATACATTTGTATATGTATGTATGTGTACTTCGGACATTCTTCCATTTGAAAAGGCGATATTGTTGCTGAAACAAGAGGAGCAATTTTGTACATGCGCGTACATACATACATATATCCATGTGTTGATGTTCCTTCTTTGTGTTCCTGTTCGCCAACTGGCTGCAAAGGAAATTACATCTAATTGTTTACTGATTTGAAAAGAAATTTCAAAATTACTTCATAAATGATGTCTGACAACTAAGAACAACAGCTGGTGAATATTTCTCAGTTCCTGGTGCAAGTTGCAAACCCACACCAATGTATACACCTACTTCCTCCATTGTATAAATGTAAACATATTATATATATATATGTAATATATATATGTAGTGTAATATATATAGTATATATGCCTACAAAAATTCGTGTGTTTATTTAGCTTTTATGGCCTGAGTATATAATTGTATATTTCTCTCAGGGTTATTCCCACAAATGTATGTATGTTTGTATGTATGTATAAATTGAAAAAGTGCGATGCCGTCAGCGAAAGTGTTTTTACACTAAAAGTGTGAACAGTTGTGAAACGAGAGTAAAGTGAAGACAAAACAAACTTCTCAATGGTTTTCTTTTGTAACTGTGCATGTAAATATGTATATGTGTAATAATCCTGTGAAACGCGCTGTTTGAGAACTAGTTCAGTTCGAGTATATTTGACATAAAGACTAGTTTGTAGCAATTCTCTTTGCAATAAGCAACTCAGGTCTTATCTCCATTGCCTTTCGCGTTATTATTTTATCAATAATTTGAAACAAAATTGCCAGTTTTCCAATTTTTAATTTATTAATTAAAAACAAATTTTTTCACTCAAAAATTTAAGTTCCTACATGGGACATTCTTTATTCAATCCATAATCGTTAACGTCTTTATTTATGTGGATAATTGATACTTTTGTTGAGCTTTCGATTATCGAAGACTATTCCTTCCGAGTTCCTATACCTTCCGCAATTAATCCCTACAGAGGTCATAGCATTTCATTGTCTTAATGACCGACTTATTTCCTACAACGTTTGGATCCACAATTTATCGCATTATTAGCTCTACTGTTCGTTTATTGCTTATCCCAAACCTCGAAATGTCACGATACCTACATACCATACCAACTATCAGTCTGTATTATCGAAGAATTTCAGCTTGAAAAAGCCGATTTTCGAAAAGTAAATAACATTATTAAGTGCTTTGAGCACACACCTTTTCTTAGTATTCGCGCTTTTTTCCATAATCATTCATCATATTCTAAAGTTTAGTGTCACTGATCTTGCTTCTGTTCCCTTTTACACTCACGCCTTAAAAAAGATCCAAAGCCTGTTCAGCTAACTTTGAATACTAAAGGGAACTCCTCGATCTTTTTTAGTTTAATCCTTTTAACTAATTAACAATGGGATGTCTGCAACGTAGATCAATTATCAAGTCCCTTATTTTATGCATCGTCTTTCCTTTTTGATCTAAAATGTCTCAAAACATAAAATTTTTGGAGGCGACTATTTCAAATAAATGCTAATATAACCATGGTTCATATATTATTTTACAAAAAATTTTACTTTATTTATTTCATTTGTTTTCTTACACGAAAATTGGCTAATCCTAAATACCAGCTAAGAACTTTAGTATTTAAAATAGTTCTACAGACAGCGTTAATGTGCAAAATTGCCGATTTTGGGAACAGAAAATACATCCGTGATCCATGAAACGCCATTACATGATCAAAAAGTGATTGTTTGGGTCGACGTTTCCGCCAAAATCGTAATGAAATTCAGTGAACGCCTGATGTTAAAACGAGTTGACATTGACTGTCCACTCAGAACACCATATTTGGCTCCACATGAAAGTATACGCCAACAATGTTCGGACCATTGACGTATTCAAAGAAAATATTCTTGCCGAAATTTCTGAGTCGCATGTACACTCAAGTTTCCTAAATTTGATGTATCTTTAAACAGCCCAAAAGTTGACTATGATTTTCCTCGAGATTACCAAACCTTTTATGGTCGCAAAATTAAGTATGCGAAAAAGTTTTATCGTCTTATCACTAGTCCTTTGAGGAATGGTTCAATTAATCAGGTAAAAAAGGAATTTACGAGAAATTCAAATTCAGAAATGATTACATCTACTTTATATAGTTAACTAGTTTTCCACGAAGGGATTATAGCCGGCTCAATTCTTGTTTATACCTGATTGGTTATTATTACGGTAGTCGAGATAATTATATGTAAAACAACACAAAAAAATTCATTGAATACTCGCATGATAAAAACAAAGGTTTTGAAAGGTATTTATTGAGAAGAATTGAATTTATGAATCGCAGATTTTCAAAAGAAAAATTTCATGGATTTCTGGCACCTAGAATAAAAGCTGAAAGAATATTTTTTATATACTCAGTCCTGACAAAAATTTAAGTGAATTTCAATAATTTAAGTCAACCGAACTTACCACCGCGCTGTGGTGGAATTCAATGTCGTTACGCTTATCACATCTCCGCGGCTGTTTAGATAATCAGGGTTCGTTGCTGAGACAGAGCCAGTCTCGTCGATTTCCACAATAAAATGTGGAACATTCTAGCCATTGCCCCATTCTTAATAATTCGTTTGAATAACTTTCGAGATAGTTCTTAGATCTCTGTTTTAATGCGTCTAGCGAGGCCCTAACTTGAGGCCCTAACACTGAACACTTTCCATTGTATGTACAGGTAGTGAAATGCAAAGAGTTCAGGAAAGACCTCAAATAGCAAATTTAATTCCTCGAAATTGCTATGAACAAAATCTTGAATTCTTATAACTTTGTTGCACCGCAACAATCTGTACAACTATTCTCGTTCTGGGAAATAATTTAATATATTGTGCATTTATATGAAGAATTCACTTCACTCACTGAAGAAGACACTTCTCTAATACATATACATGTGTAAATAAGCTTTAAAATTACCCAAATTCTTAAATTGAAATTAATGAAATGTGCAACCGAGAATGATTGACATAAAGAAGTTTTGTGGTTGCAATGATTTGGTTGCTGCTTAATTAGCCTCATGGTCACATACCTCCAGACATACCTATTCACATTAAGAAGAGTTCAGCTGCAACAAATAATAGTTATATAAAAATTTGGGTAAGGCAGTTTAGATTTTTTTAAGTTTTCTCTTAGAAATTTATAACAAGAAAATTGTAAGTTTGGTATTTCAATTCAGAAAAATCATGAAATCATATTGAGTGAAATTTTTTTGATTTTATTTAAGCATTCTTAACCCATCACTTTAATTCCACCCCTAACCCTATATATATATGCATGTGTTTAAGTACGCAGGCAGTCGTACACTCAAATTATGATTACATATAAACTTTTTAATTACTTTCAAAATCATTGCCCAATGCAATTGCTTTTATTGTAAAGCCGCATATTTTATTTATTTTGCCCATAAATTAATACTGATTTCTGCCTTCAAATTTTTTTACCCCTACATATTTAATGAAGTGTTGATATTTGGTCGGCGCACACTCGCATGTTTTTACCATACATGTGCAAAAAACCTGTGGGCAAAGTGTGACTGTAATTGTGGTTCGCATGAAACCGCAACATTACAGCTGAGGGCTTATAAATAAATACCATTGAGCTAATATGAAAAATGTTTAAATTTTAATAACGAAATTGCGTCAATTATTTGTTGTGATATTTTTATTTTTCTATTGGGATATTCATGTAAATAAATGGGAAATACGCACATAAAATTTGTTATAATTAACACATTTATGTAATAATGTTTATGTTATGTATATAATACATTATTTTATTATTATTTATGGTTTTCTGCATAAATTTTTTTTAATCAATTATCTACACATTGTATTAGCTCCAAGATTAACTTTCATATTCTCATGTAAATATTCGTCCGATATTGAGTCCGACACACTCAAATAATTCCCCGAATGCAGTTGCTAATATTTGTATGAAATTAAAGGGGTATACTGAAATATAAAGAAATTATTCAAGAAGCCGAAAACTCTTACCAAAAACTACAGAACTCAAAATATCATTCTCGATTTTATTCAAAATTTGTTTATAATTTTACTGTCATTGATAGCTATAATTAAATCGAAGTTTGATTGCTTGAAAGGAAGCAAATATTTACTTGCACCCTAACTGTAGCGACTAGCGTTAGTACAATAGCCGCCAGTCGCCATTTTTAGTGCATTATGTATTACAACCATTTCTAGTACAAAGAAATGTCAAAATCAGGTAACTTAACTTGAACAGTATTTTACGAATTTTGGAGTATGAATATATTTATTGCAAATATGCATACTTTATATTTTATTTATATAAACCCTTTTAGATGTTTCCCGTTAAATTTCGGGTTCAGGTAAATACTCCAATATAAATTACTAAATTTAGATTTTTATGAGGTCAAAAACTTTCGGTCGTAAGCACCAGAATGCAAACTAATTACACGTACACGCGAACATACCTTCATTTATGCAAACTTTGTGCGTATGTATTTTCTCAACTGACCTAAATAAATATAACATTAACCTTATGTACAGCATTAATTTAATAGCACAACAATGAATAAGTTATTTACCAGTTCGCTTAAAAGCTTGCTTAGGGATTTCCGTTTTACTGAGCTATCCATCATTATTGATTTGTTTATTTAGTTGGGCGTTTATTTGCAACAGACGATAAACAAATCCCCGTTTATACAATACAGTTAGTTAAAAGCGAATGAAACTCAAAGGCTATTTAACAGCTCACATGTGAGTTTGGAGCAGTCCTTCGAGCAGGACATACACATGTATATTAAATAAAACGAAGGGATTAAGTGAAATTTCATGTAATAATATTAAGTTAATATTATATAAACATATGCATATAAATAATATGGTAGTTTTTGAAAACTAATTTAAGAAATTAATGGAATTACCGAATTATGGCTTTATTAGTTCGCAAATTTTAAAGTATTTTATGCTTGAAGAGAAATTCAGGAAGACCATATATTGTCACTGCGACTGCAGCCTATGAAGACAATCCTGTCCACCCGATTCTGAATCACCTTTTCCAGCATAACTGGCCCTATCTCGCCAATAACAGCCAAATGTTGGTTTCCGATTCAGTCCAAATGGTCAGCTAAGCTTAGCTTTAGCTAAATTTAGCAGCATAGACTATATATGAAACTTAATATAGAGAAATCTTATAACCTAAGCCCATTTCTTGATATGACTGGGTAACTAAAAATTCGCCCTAATAGAGTATTGGTAGACGATTGGTATTGTGCTCTAATTATGGGCGCTACAAGCAAACCAACCAACCAACTATAAATTATAAGGTTAACTCCATCTTCGGTCTTAAAATAGCATGGACCAATAATGCAGTAACTTTTTCTGGGTGCAAAGTAGAGTCTTCAGAATTTTCACTCTCCAAATACTGATATTTTGCTCACTACCGTGTTTGTCGAACTAAAAATGTGCATCTCTCTCATAACGTCTTTGTAGACTACTGGAAAGTATTCTTCCATATGTACAGTAATCAGTACAGAAGATAGTTTTGGCAGTTAAGTGTTGCTGCAACATTTCAACATAATTGTTGAAAGGTGCTCTTACAGAACATCAAAGAGGAAACATTTTTTATACGAAAGTCTAATGAAAGATTTGAGATCAGAAAAAACTAAAACTCAGAATTTAAATATATTTTTAAGAATCTTTTTTTTTATTTCCATTTTTTATAGTTAAGGTTATTTCATCAATAATTATTTTAATAAATTTGAATTTTTAGAACTGTTTTTATTTACTAAAAACTCGCCAGTATGATGCAAAAATATAAAACTAATTTTAGTATTGAATTATGCACTAATCCACAGCTAAAATCCTGCCCAATTATTTCAGGTGTGTACGATATAAACTCAGCATTTCATTCAAACATAGAAGATTTTTTTTATTATATAATTTTATAAACATATTCTATTTCGTCAGCTTCCTTTCCTGGTATATGTAATTTCTTGCTCAATGAGAATTCCCCGGGTAAGCATACCAATCTTCCTTATAGAAACAATTTATTTCCAGTGTTTAAGTTATAGCGTTGGATTTGAAAAGTGATTTTTATTCGCGCAGTTAGAAAATTCTATAAACAACTATCTCTCCTTCTCCCTACAAGTCTCATGCAAGACAAAAACATTCTGAGAAAGAATACACTTTAAGAAACTAAAAGAAAGTATTAAAAAATCTTAGATATATTCCATATCCTTCTCTCTCCCACGCTTCAGGACGCACAAACACTTCTGATCCACAAAATCTACCCTTCAAATTTAAAGACTGAAGCCAGTGAAGGAGACCAATGATCCTCCTCCTTCATTTAATCGGCAAGCAAAAGCCTTTCAATTTTCGAAAATACAAATAATGTAGCAAATACAAAGTTTTAAATTCCACGACGTTCTTTTTATTAAAATGCACAGGCTATCCATACAAAAAATATTTTTATGAATACTAATTTAAAGGTAATTTAAAACTAATTTAAACTAAAATTTGAGTCATTACTTCAATATTCTCTCAGCGCATACCACAAGACAAATTTGTCAACTTGGCTGAGTGACTGATGAATTGCTGTAATGATTAAATTATCTAGATGTCTCCTTCACATGTGATTCTGTCCATCGTCATCATCAATATCTTCGAATCGATCATTAGGAAAATTATTTTCGTCATTATTGTCGTTTTTGTCGCAATTTTGCTTTTGACATTTCTGCGTTGGCTTGGCAGGAGGGGCGCTTAAAGAATTTTTATTTGTGCTTGGTGGACGAGTGTAAACCGGTTTGTCGTTAATTGCGAAATAAAGTCCCAACGTTTCTTCAGTAAATAAGTTAAAATATTCTTCTGGCAGTGATTGAGCATACAAATCGCTTCTAGAATGAGTTGCACCCATGTTTAAAATAAATGCACTTGCGAAAAATTTTGGAAAAATAACGGAGTAGCTCTCGATGAGGTCTTATGCTGTCAAATCACTGAAATTTACTAAGCTAACTCAACAAATTTTTCACCTTTTTATACAAGAAAATATTGTGATTTCTGCTTATTTTCGAGATCACACAACTCAATGACATTCATTGTTCTTCCCCGAAAATGGGTGTTGAAATTTTACCTGTTATGTTGTTTATTACGACTCAAGGATTAAATTTCAGGTAAAAATTTTTGATAATGTAATTTTTAGTAATGTCAGGGATTTCAGAGATAAAGGATTACTTTAATACCTTTCATGTTAATATCTTTGACCCAAATTATGTTGATAATTCTATAATAGAAAGTAATAAATAGTTCAAAATACTGAAATGTATTTTTAAAAGCAACTGCCTTGTGAAAAAGTATTAATTATAAATATATTAATAATAAATAAATAAAATTAAATAAATTAAAATAAATAAATTTTTTGCAGTAAATATTGAGTATTCTAGAGCTAGGGTAATGCCTCACTAGGTGTAACAAAATTTTGGTAGAAACCATGCAATGGTACGGAACACGTGCCATTTAAATCGAATCGAGAAAATAATGTATATGTATTTCATATATGGATGCTATGAGCAAATATGCTGCAATTCTGCATTATTTCCAATATTTTCTTAATGCCCTGTTATCTAAGGCCATAAATCCATGAGTTCCCTATATTTTTTTATAAAATTAAATGTATTAGCTATGTTCGCGTTATCTTAAAGAGTTTCCTTTCATCGTTTCACAGAAATGTTCCGCAGGTAAATTTAGAGGTAACGCAGATAAAGACTGAAATATTATTATTATTGTCGGTCGTAAAATTGAACTATTAATCAAATCAAACTGTATATATGCTGGGTAAATTAAAATAAGTGTCGAAATTCCTCCCTGAAACATATGGTTGAGTGAAAGCTTTAATTGATTAATGCTAATCTTCCTTGATATTTATGCCATATACATCCATGTGTATGACAGCATCCACAGCATCCAATTAATTTAGTTTTATTGCCGAATTCTCATGAAAAATTAACCAATACCTTTGAGCTTAATTACGGCGTTTTGTTTATATATAATATATATATATATTTCTTTTTTTTTTGGTAAAAATATATTTCAACGTTATGGACCCTTTTTGAGCTGTATAATTTCTATTAGGCACATCTAGTTTCTCAAAGTATGTATAAGTGCACGTGTATTATTCCAGAATGTGTACATAAATGTTCATGTTTAATACAAGCGAAATAAATACGTTAGCAGTATCACTTTACTTTTCTTAAATAAGAAGAAAACATTTGCAATGTTAAAAATTTGTATTACATAAGGACTACCCACTTATTATTAATACAAGGGTAGTGCAATAAATATTTTCCCTCACCACCCGGAGGTACTATTATCGCAAGAGAAATTTACTATCGTCCATTCTCGTAGACGATTATGGTCGAAATTTTCCGAATCGTACACGTAAGGTCAGGTCCGAGGATTTTACAAAATTGGAAAAAAGAGCAAAATCTTTCGGTGATACGATGATTGCTTTTGGAAGAAAAATGGTGTTGTGAAGTGTTGTCAGTTTTCGATGAGCCACGTCCACATGCCCCGAAAACGATTGCCACGGAGGATAATGTCACAAAAGTCCTTGATTTCCTATTGGCAGCCCGACGAGCATGGACTCACTAGCACACGCTATAGACTAAGGAAAAGTCGAAACAGTGGACTTCACCTGGTCAACCTGCTCCGAAGAAGGCCGTAAAGGTGTCTACTGTAGCTACTTGGAGAAGGGCTAAACGATAACAGGACTCTACTATACCGAATTACTGAGCCGATTCGACGCCGAATTGCAAAAACACTGCCCCATTGAAGAAAGAAAAAAGTACTCTTTCGAGAACTCGATTGGTCGAATTATTCTATGAACTGTCCTGCCACATTCACCATATTCCGAAAATTTTGCCTCGTGTGACGCGAATTTTGTTTCCAAACTACGAAAAGTCACTCGCCGGATAGAAATTTAAATCGAATGAAGAGGTTATCGCCGCGACGGAGGTCTACTTTACACCTTCGGAAAATGTATTTTTTTGAATTAATAGAAACATATTTGTAAAAGTCTTAAAGTCTTAGCTCATTTCCCTTTCAAATCTGACTTTTATAAAAAAAAATACAATATAAAATTATTAAACCATAAATTTAATGCATTAATTTTTTTTAACATACTTTTTCAATTATAAAACATGTCAATTATTCACTTTAAATTCTTATTTTTATATCTATCGTTACTATTGTTACTCAATTTCAAATTTTTTATATGCATATACACATGTACAAATTTAATAATTTTCCATAATTTTTCATATATACGGAATATTATATACATATATTTATATTCATGACACCCACAATACCCATTGTTCATTATGTAACACCGTTAACAGTTCATTTTCCAAGGAAAAACATATTTTGCATCATTTAATCTATCTGCTCGTGATTGCCTACGTAATTTGAAACAGCTTAACATAAAAAATATGAATGCAAGCCAATTTGTTAGCAATACATGGTGGTGGATACACACTTTACAGCAGTCATAATCATACATATCTACACTTGTAGTATTATATTTGTAAAGTAGCACAAAAACGATGCGGGTTTCTTTTAAAAAAAAAAATACTGCAAATACTAAAAAACAGCCGCAAAACCGTCAGTTTCATCACCACCCCTAACAGCATACACACACATACAGCCAAACAAATAGGCCATCAATCAAAGCATCTCCACAAGGATTTTCACGAATAGGCAAATTCGCCTTAGCGGACACAGAGCGGCACATGTAAACAATGGCGTAGACGGAAATGCGAGTACACAAATAGTCACACACATGTTTACAGAACCTTCCAATGCATGACTATAGTTGCATGACTCGCGACTGCGTTAGCAACCAACTCTGCTGCACACCATAAATATTATACAAACAAACCAACACACACACACACACGCGCGCAAGCAAGCACATATGCAACTAATCAAAGCAGACGCCATGTGAGTCAGTCAGTCAGTCAGCCAGTCAGAGTAGAACATCAGTTACTCAGTGCACAGGCGACGACGACACAACCCAGTTATGTTTAATCAACCATCAACACGGCACACGCCCAACCCTAAACACCAATATGGCTAAGCCGTTCGCATTTTGCCTTTACATGTTTTCCATTTTTCTTAAAATCTAATAATAAATTGTATTCATTAAGGTCTTACAAAACGGAAATTGCGGAAATGGAGACGGTGCTGTAAGCGACCACAACACAACAAATACCACCGCACCACATGCCAGCAACATCGACACCACCAATATACACATGTAGGAATCGTGCAACCAACACACAAAATGCGCTGCATGAAGATGCGCCACGAACTGAAGCTTCAAAGCGAATGCTGCGAAGTGATCCTGCCTGCCTGTACCCCTGCCTTCCGGCCCATAATTGTATTGAATGCGGAAGCAATATATTTCAGTGGGAAATGAGCGCGAATGCTAATAACAAAAAAAAAAAAAAACAAAAAGAAAAAGAAAGAGTGTAATAAAAAGCAGGTAGCAGGGAGCAAAGCGCAGCGAACAGTAGGCAGAGAGCGTGGCGCAGCTATCGATGGAGCCGAAACTTGCGCCTTTTGCAAGAATTCACAGCAATAAGTTAACAATGCAAGCAACAGTTGTAAAGAGTAATGCTTACATACATACATACATACGTACATATACGTTACATACGTTATATACGTTACATACGTACGTATGTATGTATGTATGTATAGGCAGTCAAAGCTTGGAATTTGAATAATGATTAAATTGAAAAAAATAAAAATGAAAAATAAAAATAAAAATAAAAATAAATAAATATGAGTCAACAACAACAGCAACGCATCAAAAAATAAACATTGTATGTAGTATTTATATATATATATGTATATGTATGAGTGTGAATAATATTAAGAGCCAAATGAGAAATTCCAATTCAAAGTCGAACTTAATGATTACAAGTAATAATAATAATAAAACTAATACTAACAAGAAAACATGCTAAACACAGTTATAAATCAAAATAGTTTTATTGAGCATCAAAACTGAATAAATAACACATACGAACAATAAAAGCAAAGTAAAAAAATAATTTGAATGCGTAGAGGCAAAGCGCGAAATAAAAGTATTTGAAATGAAATATATGAAGTAAATATTGAAATGTCATAAATGAATTGTTTAGTATAACAGTATAAGTAATAACTTTGGATAATAATTATAAAAGAAAGCCAACAGCCAACAAGCCACCCAGCTATGTATGCACTAAACAGAACTTTTCAACTGTACACACGTAAACGCACACGCATTAGATAAGTCCACCTGCAAAGCTTTACAAGGTGCAAGCATGTGTGTACAGTTTAAATGTTGTGTACGCTTCACCAATACACTTCCATGCTTGAGGCAACAAAATACTCAATTCACTAAATTTAATAACACTAGTTTAATGTATGGAAAACAGAAAAACAACAAAAAACAAAAATGTAAAACTCAATTACAGTTGAGTCAAACCCAACTTATTATACTCGTAAATGCCTCAAATTTGTTATTCATTTGTTATTACATATGTATGTGTAAAGGTTTTCGAGTGTAGTTAAGCTTAATAAGTATGCGTGAGTGTGCGTTTAAGATAAAAAAAAAAAAAAACTAACTAACACACACACACACACACACGAGACTATATGCATGTGTAAGAAGCTAAATAATTTGACATTAAATTACTTAAAAATCGTTTTAAAACCGAAGTGAAAATTGTCTGAAAAACACTGATAATTGCAAAGCACCAAGTAAACAACTAATTCAAGATGTTGAAAAGCACAAAACAGACCAACAAAGTCTAATAAGCAAGCAAAATTTTAAAATAGATTAGAAAATGGCAGAAAACAAGTTGCAAATTGTACTAAGTTGCTAAGCTGCTAAGCTGCTAAGCTGCTAAGCTAAGCGAATCACTTGTTAGAAGGAAAAACTTTGTAAAAACTCTCTCGAAAGGGCAATAACGGTATTCAAAAAACTTTAAAATACTCTACATAAAGCTTTGACTTTCTCTAAAATATAATATTTTGTGCATGAATTGCTCTAAATGCTGCAATTGAATTTTCACACAGCTGTAGTTCGGTTTCTTGTAGTCGAAGGTACCTCACACAAGCCAAAATATTTTAATAATAGTATATGTAAAGGCAATTTATAGATAATGTAATTTTTACACAAATTCAGCATGTTACATAAAGTTCGAACAGTAAAAGTTCGTAAAAGTTATGGAAAATGTTGTAAGAGTGCAGTATCTCCAGCACATATTTTGTTGGGCAGACATTTTATTCGAAAGTGTTTTGTTATATACATGTACTCATACACATACAAATGTATATGTCTGCCCTTTCTTCAATTTAACACCATAATTTTCTGGTTGCCCAGTACTAAATTACTCTACACACTAGCATATGTGCGTATGTATGTCTAAGTAGTGATTTTGTAGTTGCTTATTTTACTTACTCTAAATATGCTACTTTAACTAAACATAATGTTGCTAACTAAACTTGACGATAGATAACCTTAAAATGCTGACAACTTAATGAAATTTCAAAAATGTGCACTTATGCTAGAATGTTGATTACAATTATAAAACTGTTTATTGTTTTTTTTTTTTGAAGAAAAAGAAGAAGAAGAAGAAGTAGGTAGTACAACTAAAGGGCGCTTCATATGGACCCCCTAATTGAGTTCATTAGCCAATTGTCTACATTAGATTTGAAGAAAAATTACTAATTGACTCATTTAACGAGCTGACTGCAACTTCTATAGGAAATTTTTAATATAATGAAATCGGTGCTTTTGACACTAGTTGTCCACAAATTCTTTTACATCTAAATTTTTGTGGTTTTTTTACACGTTTACATTTTAGTGAAGTTGTGTTTCGTAAGTTCAGGTTTAATATGAAATGAGATTGAGAGCCAGTTGCGACATGAATTATTTAACGGAAACATTTAACGGAAATTGTTAAGGTGAACTTATGAACTACGAAACTCAACAAAACTAAATACTTATACTTTGCAGTAAAATGTTGTTGCTAATTCTTCATTTAATTATAATTTTTTTACATTATTATATTATAATAATATATATTATATTACAAATATATATATTATAAGGTTTGTTCCTCTTCGCCTTGAAAGCAATATTCTAGATTTGTGCACTAATAATGAAAAATTATATAAAAAAAATATAAAAAACAAAAAAGCAATGTAATAAATAAAAAACAACTAAATAAAAAAGAATTTAAATGTACTCTAACACATAACTTTAACAAGTGAAAAAATAACGAATGTTGAAAATTTATTTTGTAAGTCAGCTAAAATTTTATTTTTAATGTTTCAACTAAAGTGAGATACTTTAAAAAAGTTGTTAAAACGTTTGAATGCGAAAATATGCTCATATTTTCGAAAAACAAACAAAAATATACTAATTAATTAATGCTTTCTATGTCAAAATTGAAACCAATTATTGTTAAAGTACTTGACTTATGTAAATAATAGATCGCTATAAATGCTTCTTAATGATAGTTTAAGGAAAATTGCTTTCTGTTTAATCTTTCTCTTCTTCTGCTTCAAATGCTTTTCTGAATAGAAATTGGAGTGTTGAACACCCTTGAATATCAATTGCTTTACTTTGCTTGCTAAAATGAATGAATTGTGTGTTGCAACAAGTCAGATATATTACAAGAATAGGTATCAAAAGGAATCAAATAATGGTGGCATGCCAATAATGAAAATAGATTCAGACTGAACAGGTTTGCTTAAGGGGTTAGAACTACTGGGCCACACTTCGGAATCGCCGTTTTCAAGATGGCCTCTATGGACGAAGTTGATTCTAGGAACTTATGCTATCTGAAACTAAATAAAAAATCTATCACTAGTAAAGTTTATTTGTATTTTGTAACTTTACATTAATTTTTCATAAAATGGCGGACTTGCAAAAAATGTTAAATTTTTTACCGAAAAATTGGGCAGTTATTTGTTTAGAAAATAAAAGTTCAATAATATTACTATGAAACTACAGTTAAATTTTCCAGCGGGTTTGAGAAATGTAGTTTCGAAAAAATGCATTTAAAGTTTTAAGTGTTTCAACACTTATCAGGTGTTGTTCCAAACGCTTCGACACTAGAACAGGTTTGGACAGGGAAATTTTATTCAGTATACTACCAGCTGAATAATGTTTTTAGGACCTTAAGGTGTACTTTAAGCCGAAAAATTTGAATTCTCGATTTCGAATTCGAAAATTCTAGACTGGCCTAACCCCTTAAGCTACAAAAAATGTGTTTATTTATTAATTGTTTTAATGAGTCGCTCCTATAAAGAACTCGATTTTTTTAGAATATTATATCGGTTGTAAAGAAGGTATTTGGGATCGAATGTAATGTCTGTTGCCCTTAAAATACTTCCGTTAAGACATTGATATTTATTTTAAAGTATTTCAAAAATTGATTTCAAAGTCAACCACACCATTATTGAAGCGTTAGTTAATATTTACATCTAAAATTACAATACTTTTTAATTCTACACAATGTCTAACTGTAACAACAGCAATTTGTCTTAATTTTTCTTAATATGAGCAAACGAATAAACATTTTATTGTAGTTGTAAATGTGCTCGTGGGACACACATATATATACATTCGTATATGGCAGAAGATAAAATGAAAAATGTGAGTGAAATGAATGCACGCATGCAAATCGTGTATTACAAAAAATAGTTATCCTTAAAATATTGCAATTGTTTTTTGTAAAATACAAGATAAATAATATGAGAAAAAACCGGCGATCAATTTCGAAAAAATGGGCTATTAGTATGGAAAATAATGGCAACTGAAACAAAATTTTTTTGTTAATAAAAAATTTTAAGATTTACATGTAACAAATTAGTTTAAAGCAAAAACTAGCAAAAGCGACAAGTAGAAAAAATATATATATAGATGTGTGTGTGTATGTAGTTAAATTGAATTATATTAAAATTTTGAAGGAGAAACTATTTACATACATATATTTAAATTATATACACACATACAAACATACTTGAAAAGTGGAAAAAAACATAAACGGTTTGATGTTTGGTTCTCACGGTTTCGTAGTTTTGTTTTTATTTTGTTTGAGTTCGAAAACTACATGGTGATTGGCTTCGAATTGCAAGCCAGTGAAAATAGCAATTTTTGTGAGTAACGACTAATTCCCTGTCAAATTATTTCCTTTGGTTAATTAACTATTAAATAAAATAAAACTTTTTTTGTTTTCAAAGTTAAATTTGCATAAACACCAATATTCTCAGCATAAAAATATACAACCGCTTTCCGAGCAGTATAAAAATATTATTATTATTTTTTTTTTTTTGAATTTTCGGCGGTTTTGGCAAACTTCCGGCTATACTACTTAAAGTTTATCTTAAATATGTTTTCTTTGGAAGTATAGCGTATATGAATTATAATGCATTTATATAAGTAAACTATTAGTATTTTATTTAAATACAATTTCGCTATAATTACGCTTCGAAAAGAATAACTTTCAAACATAGCATTGTTTCACAAACTTCACAATACAGCAATTTCAAATGAACTATTAGAGCCGATAAGCGAGAAAAATTTTTACTTTTTCTGCTAAAATTAATGGCTTTTGTATTTTTTTTTATAGGTAATTTATTTAAAAATGAAATCTTTTTAAATAATTATCTGCTGTCGTTTTCACTCAACAAGCGTCTTTTTTATTTCATTATAGTTATCTTTAATGTATATTTAATGAAGTTATATTTATAAATTACAAAATGAAAAATATTTATATAAATTATATTTAATTTAATTATAATTTCATAATAATTATATTTGCATAGAAACAATTAAAATAAAATAACAACTTTAAAAATTATTAATTATGATTTATTTTAAAAAAATTTAATTCTTGTTAAAAGCCAGAATAAATGCTTTCGGAATGATCATAATTCTCTCAGTTAAATTTTATTTTACTTAAATGTTTTTCTTATTCTTAGAGTAATACTAAAAGAACTTTCGAATTTTTTTTGAAATATTAGTTTTGAATAGATTTTCCGATACTACGACTACTTATAAATTGTATTTAAATTTTTTTTTATAAAAAGTTTTAAAAAATACAATTAAAATAATAACATGAGAACAGTTAAAAAAATATTTAATTGATTTAAATAAGACACAGCACCACCAAAATGTAAATGTGAACAGTGATTTATCAGAATAGGCATCAATTCATCAATCCCTAAAGTACTATACACTCGCCACAACAGTTAGAAACATTTTGCAGATATTAGGAAACAATAGAATAGCTTGAAATTGCTAGAGATACTGCCACAAAAGTATTATCTTTTGGATTATTGCTGTTATCGAATATTAATATTGATTTATATATTTGTGTATTCAGACATAAGTTAAGGCAGATCAACTTTTTACTAAAACATATTCTTTATTTTAGTTAAGGTTCACAGTTTAGTTTCCACTATTTTCAATTTTAACTATTATTTATTTACGAAAATTTAATCTCTGCTTTAAATTTGGTCTATTAATGCTAGAAATGCAACGTAAATTAAAAAATTACTTTTCAACTCATAAAATTAGCCTAAAATTTTACCAAAACATCAGCTCTTTTAAGATCCCCAGACCTAAAGCTCTCTCTAAACTCGCACACGCATGACTACTCTTAAGTAGACAAAAGTACACAAAAGTCAAACCAACGATAACTAAAAAATTTTGTCCAAATACAAATGAGGAAAACCGAACCAAAAACGTTATTATATTTATTGAGTAATAATTAAATAGTCGAAAGTAATTTGTGATGCACCACTTTAAGTTTAATACGCCAGAACGGAAAAAAGATGTGGGATAGAAGAGAAAGGCGGTTAACGAAACGTGCGATTATTATTTTTAGCTTGCAAATAATTTTTGCATAAAAGTAGAAACGTTTTTGAAATTAAATTAGTTAATATTTTGAAATTTTTTACACATATTATATAATATTGTCAAGTTATCGCGTGTTAGTAATTAAAAGTAAACATGTAACATGTAAACATGTATATGTATGTATATTTTGGGAAGTGTTAAAGCATTTTAAATGAATATTCAAATTCAAGTTCTCAATGAACATTACGGACAAATTAAAGAAAGCAAAACAAGTTAACATTACATTGTATAAGTAGTTAGTAATTTAAAGTAAACAACAAAAAATACGAAAACAAAAATGAAATAAAACATTATCGACTAAGTTAGTTTCTAAGAATGACAAAATAATTGAATACCACACCAAAAATAAATTAAATGGAAGAAACTAAAATTCAAAACCGCATTGTATGGGTGAGTAACGCACCAGCGATTAATTGTACTTCATTTCAAAGAAGAGTGTAATGGTAATCATTAATTACATGTGTAAATTATTTGAAACACACACATTTTCTCATTTAAATTGGTGTTCGTTTCGTAGTATTAGGGCAGTTGATGTGCCAAGAACACACTGATGCAATGGCAGTTGTGCTTTTTGCCAATACGAAGCAGCAACGAACGGTAGAGGTCGGTAAAAAAAAATTATTAGAATACAGCGTTGGCCAAATCTTACAAATCTTACAAACAAGCATTCAAAGCATTCAAAGCACTCACCCAAAACATTTTGCTAAATAAAAATGCATATTTAAATAGGAAATCATGAGAATTGTTGCCGAAAATTAATAAATGACTACTGTAAAATTAAACTGCAAGCGAATACGCTTAAAAATTGAATATAATAACAAAAAAAAGTTAAAATAAAATTTAAAAAAAAATAAATAAATTTAAATATGTGGAAAAGTGTATTTAAAAAAAATAAAATTTAAATTGTTGTGGTAGACACTGGAGAGTCAGTAACAATGCAATAAATGTATACAGAAAAATAAAGCTGTCTCGATTTTAGTTTCACAAATAAGTTGGAGAATACGGTAAGTTGTTTTAACTAAATTTAAAACCGTATTGAAACAATAATATCCTATTTTTATCGAAAAATATGCAACTTTTAAATAAACATATAATTAAATATAATGTGTAAAATTGTGTGATCCACCAAAATCTATTAGGTAAATTTTGTAGCACCAAAATCACTCAAAAAGTGTAGGTGGCAAGTTTGGCAGCACGGGAATAACAATGACAGCACGAAAATCTAGTACAATAATTATCGAATCCGGCTCGGCACTTCGAAAGAAAAGTGACAATCTGCCATTTTGTCAACGCTCCCAGTGGCATCCACAACGTAAGTTATTTCGCTTCCAAGGAAAAAGCCGATTATTATTAAACCAAAATGTGAAATCTTAAGCAAAAAGTTAGTGTGAATTGCCATTAAACAGACTCATTTAAAAATACGCAATTTCACGCATTAGCATTCCCTTGTTTTAATGCGTTATGAACACGTGTATCTTTGAACATTTTTAGGTTATTTACGCTATACACATACATATTGTTAATTGATAACTTACATTTGTGCATTTTCTCACACAGGTTACGTTACTCTTAATACGTTAAAATGTCGGGAGGATTAGAAATTTTGTCCCTTAAAGAGGACGACATTACCAAGATGTTGGTGGCCACCACCCATCTGGGTGCGGAAAATGTCAACTTCCAGATGGAACAGTACGTCTACAAGCGCCGTAGTGATGGTATTAATATCATCAATCTCGGCAAGACTTGGGAAAAGTTGATGTTGGCCGCCCGTGCCATTGCCGCCATCGAGTACCCACAAGATGTAAGTTTTAGAAATTTTTTGTTTTGTTCCATAAATATATGTACTGTGTGCACATGTGATGATTTTTATTTAATCTTTCGGGTCCGAAATTCAATGACGTCAATGTAACTGCTGACTGCACACTATACAAATTCATTTATGTTACAAATTTCTTCTTTTATTGTGTAAGAAAATCAAAGTAAAAATGTCTATCGATGTTTAGGTCTTCGTCATCTCTTCTCGTCCAATCGGTCAGCGCGCTGTACTCAAGTTCGCCAAGTATACCGACACCACTCCAATTGCTGGTCGTTTCACTCCTGGTGCATTCACCAATCAAATTCAACCAGCTTTCCGTGAACCGCGTTTGTTGGTAGTGACCGATCCAAATACCGATCATCAACCCATCATGGAAGCTTCATACGTTAACATCCCAGTCATTGCTTTCTGCAATACTGATTCGCCTCTGCGTTACATCGATATTGCCATTCCATGTAATAACAAAGCTCCGCATTCCATTGGTTTGATGTGGTGGTTGTTGTCTCGTGAAGTGCTTCGCTTACGCGGTACAATCTCACGTGTTAGCGACTGGCCTGTAGTTGTTGATTTGTTCTTTTACCGTGACCCCGAGGAAGCTGAGAAGGAGGAAGCAGCTGCCAAGGAATTGTTGCCAGCACCCAAGGTTGAAGAGGTTGTTGAACACCCCGTCGAAGAAGCAACCAACTGGGCCGATGAGGTTGCTGCTGAAACCGTTGCCGGAGCTGAAGATTGGAACGAGGATGCTGTCAAGACCACATGGGGAGGTGATGGCAACTTCTAAACGCTTAATAATCATTCGAAAATGTTTATTTAAACGTTTATATGTTAGGCAATGGCCTTATGACCAAAATAAAGTAATTTTATTGGTACATGTATATTATATTGTTAATTTGTTACCGTTTCAAATGGAATTTGTTCGCCGAAAAGATAGGACATGGTTGTTTATATATTGTAATTTCACTTGTTGCTTTTAGCTGTGCTGAATTTCGCTTAGAGCGTTCGTTCGCAATCTCGCATGAATTGTGAGTATGTACAGTACTTTTTCTCATTAGGCGCCTAAAAGTATGCATTCTTCAGAACATATTTTTTTTAGATATGCTACTTGGCTACTTACTATGCTTTTCTGAGCGCCTACTGCAATGGGGCGGTTTATAAATTCAGCTAAATTTATCGCCGATTTGATTAGGGTGACCAGAAAGGCATTTTGACCCCACACACTCTAATAATTGAATACGTAGGCATAGTTGTGTAAAAATATTTGTTTATTTCACAAATTTATTTATATATTCAATTAGTAATTTAATAATTAATTTTAAATATTGTTTTATTCTCTAAGCTATAAATGTATTATAATTGTTTTGGGTAATTCGAAACCAAAAGTGTTACTATTGTCTACTTGAATTTCCGATAAATGTTTTAAATTAAACATAGAGTGTAACAATAGATATTTTTAGTAGTTAAACGGACGAAATATTTGCAATATACACAGCATTGAAATTACATAAGTATATCATACGTATGATGAAAATTGTGAAAAAAAATGCTTAAGATTGAAATAAAAAAAATTTACTTATAATTATTGAACATCAAAATTGTAACAATTTGATAATTTTGACATTCAAATTGATAATTTGCATAAATTGAGTGGAAATTTTAATGTATATAATTTACTTTTTTTTACCGCCATCCTGTTAGTACTGAATAGGCACAATATACATACATATGTACGTGGTGTATTATAAATGTATCTATTGTACTGGCGCAACGTCCGGACTTGTTATTTCTGCACATTTAACAACAGACATTTCTTTTTTTAGCTTTCCAATACTTTTTTACGTGTATATGTATGTACATTCATACGTTTCATAAATATTGTGTTGTGTCTTATTTTAACATATGCTTTATTGTGGTAAAATGTAGGCGTTTAATTTCATTTAAAGTATTATATTATTTAAATATTTCTTATTTATAATATAACATTTTGTTAATTATTGTATGTCGCTATATATATATATATGTAATATGTATGTGTATATGTATATTCCCAAGAATTGATACAAATAAGAAAAAATGGTAATATAATAATAATTGTAGTAATAATAATTATAATAAAACGTTATTCATTTCCATATAAAAATGGTATTACATACATGTTTTCGGTTATTTTATATTATTATATTTGTTATTATTATTATTTTGTTCAAAGTGTTATTTAAGTATGCATCGTTTTCATTTCATTGCTGTATAAATTGATTTTATGTCGCTATATACTATTGTGTGGCGTTTAAATCATATTTTTACTATGTATTATTGGTGTTTTAGAAGAGCCTATTTAAAAGGATTTGGTCGTGCTTTAAATGTAGTAAGCTTTCGCAACTCCTTGATGCGTTGTTCTTCACGCCGTTTACGTTCTTCCTCCTCCTGTAATGAAAAAATTGAAAATAAGTTATTTTAGACAGACCATAGTAAATAAATACTAGTCAAAATAATATATTACTGAAGAAATTATACAGAATGGAATGAGGTTCAATTCATACCCATTCCAAAGAGTGCGAGTTCAATTGAACAAGTGTTATCGAGATAGGTTTATCGTGCAAATGACCGGAATGGGCAATTGCAACGCTCACAAAATGATAATATTCAGTTATAAATGAAACACGAAAACTCATATCCTTCATAGGAACAATAACAACAAAACATTACTTTCTATTATGGCGAAATCGGTCTATATTTTCCCTAAGTCCCTATATACAAAATACGAGAATGAATCCATTATAAAATGAATGAACGGCTGATATTGATTTTTTCCCCAATATTATGACTGTTTTAAGGGATAGGTCACTTTCCAAAACGATCCAAAACTATGAAAATGCAATAACGTTTGGGAAAGTTTTACTATAACTTAACAAATATTTAACATTGAAACCTATTTACGATTCAATAAGATAAATTAAGTAAATATTTATTCTATGTTGAATTTCATTAATATTTTTATCTGGGTCTTTTGTTTATACATTCAGATATTGGAGTAGCCGCCTTATCCGCATAATTGAAACCCTTAGCCCCGGTATATAAATACATGTCGTGCGGTTGACTTTACAGTGTATATCTTAGACAATAAGTGTGAATCCACTGATTCAAAAACTCGACCCATAGTTATCGACGGTACTCAATGTTTCCTTACTCGTTTCTTTTTCTTTTTAAAAATTATAAAAAAAACGAAAAAAGATAAAAAAAAAGTACATTTGCGAGTTGACATTGCTTGTTCAGTTTATAGAGAGAGAATACAATATATATAAACTATCTCGCATTTAAACTTTACTGATTGAGATTACGTTCGAATTGTTCACTACCCACTAATTTTATGTAGTTAAATTGTCAACAATACCAGTGTAAACAGATTGCACGAAAAATAATAAAAATAAAAAAAAGCTACGTGACAGCTCAATTAACGCTTAATCTATTATAATAAAAAATAGTCTCCGATTCTAAATATAATATATATATATATATATATAAAAGTATAGATTCTCTCAGGTATGGAGTGCAAATGAATTTGTAAATACAAACATGTGTATATATGTATATGCTAAGTAAATGTAAGTTGTTTTAATTAGAAGACTTGTGAACCAGAAATTATTTGTTGTTGTAAAACACATTAAACATTCAAAAGAGAATTATGGGGAATGCTGATGTGACAACACTCCTTGACCCGATATAAATACCAGTCCTTTCAGTTACACAGACCTCTATTTTATAGTGCTGGGCTAGTTCTTCTAAAGAGCTGCATAATAACTGAATTTGTTAAAAAAAAAAAAAAACAGAACCGTTCCCACAACACTCGGGTCTACGTAACCTGAATGAACCCGGATTTCTAATCGGTCAAGGGCTCAAAATTATTACTGGAATTATTAAGTGGGTATGTGAAGAGTTTGTCATATTATGCGGGAATTTATTGCATGCGGCCATAAGCATTATGGTTATATAAAGGTCGACCCTAGATGAATCTATAAGGACTTTAGCTCACAACATTTACCTACGCCGATTTCAGTTCACACAACAGCAGGTTCTACGATACCGGAATTGACCCGGATTTTTTTATCCGGTAAGGGCTGTAACATCGAGGATCTTAACCCTGTTTGGATCGGTAAGTAAAAAGTAAAAAAGTAAAAAAAAAAAATTAAAAAAAAAAAACCGACGTCGATTTACCAAACTTACGTCTCGCATGAAAAGAGCGCCCTCATTAATTTAATGCTCTCAACTACAACAACGACAGTAAGTTGATCACAGGAGCGAAAATGTTGAACTCTTTCGACTATTTTTGTACGAGGTTAGACTCGCACGACATCATTTGCTGGAAGACTGCTGACAGAGGTGTTGATATTTTTTACATTATTGTGGCCTCTAATGCACCACATTATGTGGCTGTAGCAGCATTCCCCTAAATAAGATTTAAGAAATGGTAGAAAATAGCCTACAATATTTAGTTAAGAAAATTGAAACCAGTCGATTAAGTAGCATGAAATGATTAAATTTCAAAATAGGAGAACTGTGACAGACTGTCAACGGAAAATATAGTTTTTTTTTATTCTATTGCAACGACACATATTTATATTTTATACACGAGATGTAGAGGGCTAGGGAGAGCTGGTGCAGAGAAGCAGAATTCCTACTACAAAGTTTTTGTTTATTCCCAGCAAATTATGGAGGTATGCATGTATACATTTGTATATATTTAGAAAGTCAGGCAAATGGGTGGCACAAGAAATGAGCAAGTAAAAAACAAATAGCGGCAGACTGCGACAAACAACTCAGCCAGGTAAGGAAAGGCTCCATCATATGTACAAAACAACAAATAGAATCAACGAAGCTTGAAGTCGATAAAACAGAAAAAAGTGAAATTATACCAAAGTATATATATATATATGCATGTATGTATGTTTTGAACCATAGGTGGGAATAGAGGGAAAAGAAATAACTACAGGAAATTTTGAAAAACTTAAACGAAGCAGTGACCATAGCGTGCCAGCTTGTATGAATGAAGTATTAGCCACTGTATGGCTATTTTTATTTTGCAGCAAAACACGTGAACTGTAATATTTTTATATCTGTACATACATATGCATATTTGTAATATGAATAAGATTTTGCCATCAGTGGCTGAACACAAATCAAACCCACATAGTCATTCGCCAGACCAAAGACCTAGCAAAGCGGTGAGAGACAAAACACTAGCACGACAGTGTACACATGATGGAAAACTTTTCTATGTGCTTGCAGTGAGGCGTAGAGTCATAATGGATACTATTCGAGTCAGGCAGGTATCACGTCAACGGCATACGAAGTATTTGAGAAAGAAGAGTGAAGAAAATGAAAACATAGCAATAATATTTCATATCGTAATGTGCTATGGCTACAGAAAGCTGACAAACGAAAACAGTACAACTAACGGCTGCCTAGCCGTATGCTTAAAAATAAAAATAAAAGAACATTAATGATTTAATATATTCCTTTACTATGCGTCCTAAAAAGAAGTGTAAAAATAGAAAATGCATTCCTACGATACTGCTCAGTAAGAATGTGTGAACGACTCGCAATTATAATATTGTATGTTCAATATTATAATATTAATTGAAATCCAAACTAAATAAGAAAATGTCTAAAAAAAAAAAAAATAATAATAATTTTAAAAAATAAAAAAAAATACTACGTTTTTCTAAAAATAATTTCCAATCTCGAAATATTTTTTGACAGGCTTATAAATGTTCATTCTATACAATTAGTGGAATTACTTATTTGTAATAATAAATCATGTTGGCTCGGAATACGATAAGAAAAATTTTTATAAAAAATTATAAGTTTCCAAACACTAAGTTACTAATATGGAATTGTGCTATCAATTTGATGTTTACTTGTCACAACGCCTCGCATAGACATTAGCCATCAATGTACCCTTTATGCATGGTGCTTTCTTGTAAACTAAATCCATTATGAATCTCAAGAACATAACTAATAATAAACCCAATAATCGCTCACCCAGATGCAGTTTTATTTAATTATGATCAACTATTTTATATAATTATGATACAGTAGATATACAGTCAGGGATTTTCATGTTCAAAATATTTAAGGAGTCTCTCTCACTCTCTCTAATAATACATCTTTCAGACTGCACTTCTGGAATTATACGAAATTATACAGTCTCCAGCATACCTTTACGAAATCTCCACAGGCTTCGACACTGATATATTAAAAATATTTTAGTTTACATTTGCGCTTCAAAAAATCGTAGCATCCAAGTAGTAGATAGAAAACAATAATATTCAAGATAACACAACATAACCAATTGAGTGTGTTAAAACATTTAACTAAAAAATTCGATAATATTTATACAAGTGGTGAGTCAATATTACACATTTTATTATTATGAATAGAGTTGGTATATAAGTATGTACGTACATCTACATATGTCTTACTCATTGAATTTTTTAGAACTTTGTACTTGATTGCTTTTAAACAACTGTAATAACAGCAATGAACTTTACAGCCAGCGATTGTGAGTCATCATAAACTTATAAACTTGTTGAACACAAACACCCGTGTTGATCTGCAATCTGAGAAACTATGCGGTTTTACAAAAACCTTCGGATCATTAAGAACTAACACAATGGATTTGATTTACATATCAAATCTATTCTGGTCCAGCACACGATTGGACCCAAATTATATGAACAGTTTTATAGCAGTTTAGCGCAAATTAATACCCGTACCTTATCATATGTATTTTTATACATTTATATGTGTCAAATAACCCAGCTAACAGATAAGAAAGAATACGTGAGAAAGAAGCTGAGAGAACAAATATATACACACAATGTAAGTATGTATTCTCTTTTGTAAATATATATAGTCATATGTATGTACATGTTATTGTATCAGGCCGCAAATTGTGCAGAAAATTACAAATTATACAACTTAACACTGATAACATTTAATATCAATGAGAGGTTTTGTAGTTATTGGTATATAAATTAATATGTACAAGATTAAATGAACAGAATAATTTATAAATCAACCGAAAATCATATAAAAATGCATGTGCATCAAGACTTTGTATTATAAACTCTTCTATTATGACTATTAAAATGGAAGAGGTCCAAAACGCTTGTCATTTATTTATTTTACAAGATTGTCCACATGAATTTAGCATATAGATAAATGTGTATATATATGCTTATATACATATACCTACTCACTAGAGGAAATGACTTATGAATAAGCAAAATGCTGTGCAAAATTTAAGTAGAATGTACTCGCATTTACATAAATTTTAATGTGAAAAGCCAATAAAGCTTCTTGAATGCTAATAAACTTGCACAGATAAGATTAATACAATTATTTTATATGAATTAAGCGGTACTGTGTGAGTGCAAGTCTCCAACGGAACAGATGATGATTCCAACGAACACATTTATAACGTTGACGCAGATGCGCAAATGAATTATATAAATTAACCAAAAATAGAAAATAATATAAACAGACGAAACAAACGACGATAAATGCAGTAAGCAAAGCTTTCAACTAAATTCGAATAAAGAAACAAATAAGTTTGCCAAGCAAATTAGATATTCATCGACTCTTTTCAATATTTAAATCGAGATACGTGTATAACCTCTTACCCTTTTGAAGATCAAAAAACTTCGTTAATCCTTTTCTTTTCCAGACGAAATGCCACACCTTCTTTCTTCGTTCATCTGGTTGCTGTTCTGAATGCTTTACTTCAGTTTTTTCTTCCTGCTGTCGTTGTTTAATTGTATAATTTTGTTTATTTTTGTTTCGCTGCATATCGTCACACCCTTTCCTTCTTGTGACAGTTCGACCGTATATACCCCCGTGTTCGTCACCACCTGCATTTCTACATAACCCGCCCCCTAAAACTGTAGACTGCGCACATCAGTTATTAACACTAGGTGTATGACTGGAATTAAGCGCCGCAGATGATGTAGATTCATCAGTCGACATTGTTGTATCACCATAGAAACGTGGTTCATCGTGCATTTCGTTGGCTGCACCAGTACCTTCTTCCTCTGAATCATCATCACCAGAACTGTCCACTATTTTTCCGGTGCCATTACCATTACCATCAATGGACGCTGAAGACGGTGTTGTTAAATTTGCACCAGCATTTGCAAGGGCCGTTTTGGACGATTCTGCTTTAACAGCTTTAGAAAGGCGTTCATAACAAGCAGTACAGACGCGTACAGGTTTGGAGCTTTGTTGAGGCAATAAGAACTTCTTAGATGAGCACTGTCCGCATACAACAGCTCCACAGTTGCGACAGTGATGGCGTCGAACTATCATCGTAAATTGTGTCTTCTTACAATTCATACAGTGGGTGGCTTCGGCGTCTGGTACCCAAACAGCAGCATGATTCTCTACAGGTTTTTTTCCGCTCTTTCGTAGTAAATCTTCCACACACTTGTTGATATGTGCCATCCATTCTTGTTTTTCAGTACTTGTAGCGGCGTAAACAACAAACGATTTTGTTGTGGTACGTATAAGCCAACCATTACGATATTGTCCATTATCCTCAAGAGATTCCAGTGATACTTCTTCCAATGGCATAATGTGTTGTTTGTTATATTTCTTCTTTCCAATTACAATATTACCATATACCAATATATCGTTGAAAAGGAAAAATTGTCGAGACTTTGGTCGCTTGCGGCACATCTTAGTTAAGACACCTTCACCAACCAGCACGCGGCCTGGAATTGCTAAAGGCACACCGGAACTGCCAAAGCAGCTTTCGACCATAGCAATACGCCTTGAATTAGCTTCGGAATTCACTAGACGATCCACCATGATGTTAAATTTATAGGTATACTTTTCGAAAGTTGAGGTGTGGCTAATAGACAAAACAAAAATATTGTATATTTTGCAGACGGGTAGTTACGTAGGCGATGTACTTGTCGGAATTGAAATACAGATGCAATCCGCTGACACCGAAACAGCTTCAACACTCTCTTAACTTATTACAAAATTTCACTTTAGCAATAATTTTGCTAATTTTACTTTTATGCATAATAAATCACGATTACGTAAAAATTACGAAACTAAAGTGTTTTTATTGCAGCAATATCGCGTACTAAGCATTAAAATACTTTTCGTTTTTACAATGGTCACCGTACTTGATACAAAATTAAATATGCTCAAATAGGAACAAAAGTCGAATTAATTCAGTCACTTCTTTGCTTCCTAATCATCACTTATGCATTTCAATGTTGGTTATTGAGTCTTTTGTTTCCATTCCACTTTATCTATTTTCGCAATGAAAATCTGGGCTGCCAGATTCTGAAATCAAACTATACTCGAAAATATATAATTTCCTGCGGTAGAGTGATTACTGCCTTAGAAAACGTAATTACATTCTTTTAATTTAGGTAAATTTCTGAAGCTTTAAGTTATCTCCGATGAATAAACTAAATGAAAATTTCATAGTTTTAATAATAAAATTTAAAAATAGCAAAACTCAATGGCAACACTTCTCTGATATGAGCAACACGTACAAAACTACTCTATTCTCTTTTGTCGTAATTCCTCGTCTTGCAGTTGTTGTTATTGTTTTCGAAATGGCGATTACGCTCCTTTCGTGGTTATCTCGAATATGTAATCTAAACAAATATGGGCACAAAATAAATGCACAAATGAAATAAATATTTTTCGTAACTTTTACGTAATTATTAGTTTTTATAAATAATTGTACCAACAATGGTAACAATACGATAACTGAAAAAATCACAACACAAAGAAAAAAGAAAAATCGCGACCAGCACAAATGAAAGTGGAATGAAATACAAAGGCAATTTCGTTCACTGATAATTCACAATTGAACTGTTAAAAAAAAAGTACTTTACAAATGGGAACATATTTTGACAAAAAAATCAATGTTGCCACATATTCAAAATTTATAAAAATTTAGGCAATTTGGCTTACTTTCTTGCGGTATATTTCACAGAAAATACATTGGCTGTTGACGTCATAAACAAAGAAGAACCGAGGATACCCTACATTTATTATGAAAGTTTGTTTGGTTTATGACATTGCTTGTCCCAAATGCTATATCATTCTTGCACATTTCAATTCGAAAATATTGAAATTCTTATTATTTGGCTTATGCAAAATGTAATGGTTAATGTATACAATACAAACGACACTTAATTAATATTACTTTATAGTCAGACATTCATACCCAAATCACATATACCACGTATTCTGATTGTATCGTTTGTTTTGCTTACAATTTCTACCTGTTTTTGTTTCTGCTCCATAACCCGCTGAATGGTTGCATCGTATTGTTTACGCTCCTGTAGACGACGTTCTGAATGAAGATTAAATGGGCATGGAACCAATACGGTTTGCGTCTTCTTTGGTACAAATGGCTCCTCATACAATATGGTTGGAGAGCGGGGTTCGAATTTTGGTGGCTGCTTTTGCTTTATATCTTCTAACTGAAATTGATCATACAATTGATTTACTCACTCATTCTGTTAAGATGATTAGTTACCTTATGTTTCCTTTTCTCTTCAGTTTCACGAGATTTCTTTAAAACCAGCGGAGTTACTGGTACTGTCACTGCGTGGAGTACTTTTCGCTGTTGAAGAGATTTGTGGCAAGCGCTGAAATTAGGTACCGGTCTACTATGAAATTCTCTCATTTTACGCTCCTCATCTATACACTTTCGCAATTGCTCCTCTTTCCTACGTTTATAGAGTTCGTTGCATTGATAGGCGTGAGGAGCAGTGGCTGTAGGTGCTGTGACTTGTTTTGCAACTGTGCCAGTTGACACAGCGCCACCCGTCGTTGATGTCGTAACCTTTGCAACCTTCTCCTTTTTCACACCGGGATTGATGCGTGCTTTATTTCGTACAATTAATGATTCAGAAAGCTTTACAGTTTTTGACAATGTGGGCTCAATATAGTTCGTATTGGATTCCGAATTTGATTTATTTTTATTTCCCCTTGGGTTTATTCGTGCTTTATTCCTTGCAATTAATGACTCTGAAAGAATCAAAGTGTTTGCGGGATGTGACTTCATTTTATTTAAAGATTTTTTGGACGATTCACTTTGGCCAATATTTTCGCCTTCTTTTTGCTCCGGACATATTTTATTACCATCAGAGTTGGACAGTGGTCGAGTTTTAAATTTTTGTACGCCAGTTTCATTGTATTCATTTGCGACTGTGTGTTGTATTTCTTTTAATGGTGATTTTATCTCGGATGTAGGTACGTTAATATTATTTACATTTTCTTTATCCAGACTTGTGCTTAATGTATCATCTAATGTAATGGCGTCTAAATATGTATACCATTCTAGAAATTAATGTATCACTTTTATGTTATATAAAGGAATTACCTATTTCTTTTAGTAAATCCATTCCTTCTTTCGATTCGTCCAGACGTTCGTGTTCTATATGTTTTTTTGCTGACATTACAGTATTGTCAAAAGAGTGGAAGCAATTAAAAAATAGCAGTACTTTTTTGACACAAAACAAATAAATTTTATACGCTACTAATTTAGTGCTCACCGAAGAATTTTTGGGAATGGTTTAATGCAAGATTTCCCACTTCAATATCGTCCCAATTGAAGTTATTACGCAATATCTGCATGTTTTCATTAAAACACTCCATGAAATGTACCAAAAAGTTAATCAAACAATATCTAATGAAACCAACTCACTAAATTTATACACGAAAACAAAAATTGGTTCGAAAAAGAAGCAGTTTACCGCCAGACGTTTTAAATTTACAGTTTAAATGTACATACATATATTCATTGAAATACGAGTAGAAGAATGGTGACAATTGTTGTAAAACTATTGGCATTTACGTATGTTGGAGCGAGCAAGCGTGATTGAATTATGAACTGTGACAAAAATGTAATAGAATCAATTCTTGTTTTATTTTCGACTCTTTTACAAATATAAATCACCGGGTGTTAGGTATAATAAGCAAAGCAAATATTTATGTTCTAAATGAAAAACTCATTTCCTTATATCATATTCATATTTTATGACATTTGAATTTGACAATATCATTATTGAAAATGTGTAAATTTTGATAAGTAGCCAATAAATGAAATCTGGTACATCCAGTTTAGTACATTATATCAAAATAAGCAGATATTTAAATAAGTTTATAACAGTGTATATTCATTACTTTTGAATATGTGTACATGTAATATCACTAAAAATGTTATAGGATTCCATAAATTAAATATTTAGTCTTAGAAAGTTAATTAGATAAACTTTGTTTTTAGTATTATAGTAACTTTAATTAAAATTTAAACTTTAACGTAAATTCTTGTCACTCTATACAATTATACGAAGAGAATGAGTAAAGAAGGCACTTACACTCAATAATATTGAGAAAACAAAAAATTATTAGCACACAATTAGTTTTCAAATAATAATATATATATATCATTTGCTAAGTTCTATAGTTCAAATATAAATCATATGAAAGGTTTCCGCACCTGCACCAGTGGATCCTGCAAAAAACACATTTCATATGTAAGTCGATATCATAAATATATATACTGGCCATACATATATGCATATACTTAAAAGATTTAATCCCATTTCCTTATAACCGTGGATATAGCAAATTATTGCTTCAGTTGTTAGAACCCCATGTTGTAACATAATTTCAACGACTTTTACTATCAATATTTAATGATTTGCAACTAGAGGAGCGTACGAGTAGGTAAAGACAGTCTGGTAAAATTTCAAAAAAAAATTTTTAGCACACACATCTACTGTTGGTGCTTCGAGAAGTTCCATAGTTCATAATTCATTTGTTGTATGCAGGGAATTTATTTTAATAGTTTCACGTTTTAATATCCTCAAACTTTGGAGTTTCGAATGGGCTGCAATATCCCGCGCTTACAATTCGGCAGCATAAAATCTTAATTCTTTTAGTATATTTTTTTGGCGCAACTTTTTAAAGAATCTTATATACTTGTATGGTCCAAATTCGCATACATAAGCCTATTTGGATGTTGCTGGATTATTTTTTTTTGGGATTTTTCTTCGAAAATCTCATTATTCTCAAGATTTTTACAGGAATCGTACTGATAAGTCTTTTAGTGGGACAATTTCAATATTTTTGAACTGTGCAATGTTCCCAATAGTTGGACTTGCAAGAAATCATACCAGTTGCCATCTCTTCGATATCTCTCAAATTATGGACAATTTCAAAATCTTATCGTTCTGTAAAAATATTTTGAGTGTGAAAAATTCTTAGTACTCGTAATTGATTGTATTTAGTGATGAGTCGTAAGTACTACGGTAAAAAGCCCGTAATATTTTTAGAACTCAATTCTTCGAGCATGCTTAGCTTGTAGATATATTTTCCTACAATTTAAATATTAGGTTAAGCACATAGCGAAACAACATATGCTAAATGCAGGCATACGTTTCTCTTTGTTATTTTATTCTCATTACTTTGCTCTTCATTTAAGCACTTTAAGTTCGAGAATGACCAAATGATAGTGATGACTGGAATCCTTTGAATTTCCTGAGAAGAGCTAATTGCTAATTAATAGAACTAAATTTCTAAGCATTCTTCGCATATTTTCATTAGCAGCCTTCTATTTATGCTAGCGGTAAGAGTAAACTTATTTTTCGTTATTTCTATTGACAATATTTTTTTAACAAATTACGAGCTAAAATTCTCCATAGATTTAGTTAAATCGTTTGCAAACCATTTCGCTTTATAAACACCAGTCAATTTTAAAATCTCACATAAACAATAGTCGTCTATATAAATGCAAGACTATATTCAATAAAAATATTTGGTGTATTGATCTGAAACGTGAAGGACTGTGGAGAAGTGAATTTATTTCTAAAAAATATTAACTTAAATTGTTTACTAACAACAATTTTTGATAAATTTTAGATAAAAAGCCATCGACACGCTTCATCCCAAATTCCCTATAAGTATTTTTTTTTCAAATTTACCAAACTTTTTTCGTACAATAATTTCATTATTTATTTAGAAAAAATATATTGTATATATATTAATTATCATTAGAGATATAAATATTATATAATTTCTCGTCAAGAGAGATACTTTCTCTCTCCCTCCATTTTACAACATCTTTGAGACCTTCTCCTTTAACTCGCTGTTTGAAATTTCCATAAACACCAAATTCTTTATTCATTTTTTGTGTTTGGGTTTTTTCTGTAAAAAGAAACATATTGGTAACATACTTAGGTAATAACCGAATTTCCTTCGAAGACATATAAGCTTTTTTGATATAGCGGTTCTTATATACGATATATAAACGAAATATAAGATTTCTTTCTGAATAAACCTCAGTGGTTGGGTTTACAAGTTTGATATAAGAGAAAATAGTGGCCAGCAGCGAAAAATTTAACCCAATTGAACCTTTGGGTCATAGTACTTCTCTAGGTGTATTTCTGCATAAAAAGCCAAAAAATAAAATTAATCAATCGTTCGGTGGCGGCTAAAAGTTTTCTGGATAACTTCAAGACGCATACCACTAATGGAGTGAAGTTGGACCAGGTTCTAAGAACATATTATATATGAATATGCATATTACTTTCAATATTTACAAATTGAAAAATATATAAAAGGTATATTAATTTAACCTAATTTCATTCTTTTTACAATAAATAACTACGTACATATCAATCTATTTCAGGTATTAAATCGAATGAAAAAAAAAATTGATTAGGCCTAAAAAATAATAGAAAGAAAGATAATTTGATATAAGGTGTTCACCAAAAGAAACGGTATTTACCGTAAAAATAATTTCAGTATTCCATTCTTCCTTTGCTTATTTTGCTCGATTTTCTCTCCTTTCATGTCTCAGTTCAGTCAAATGCGAAAAAGTATCGAAGCAAAATTGTCGTAATCTCTAATTCCATCATACTTGCCTTATATTATTGATTCCTCTTTGCTTGTTGAGAGAGTCCATGACCTCATTGTTAATGTCAAGGTCAAATCATTGTCTACCAAACAGGTGACAGGCAAAAAGATATAACTGACGGAATCAGTTCGATATTTGCATATTTATATGTTAATATAAAATATAAAAATATATATATGCATAATATGTACATATATGGAGGTAAAATTGGATATCAAGAATGTAAAACTAATTTTGATTAAGTGTACATTAGCGGTGGAAAGAAAACCTAAAAATACAAAAGAAATGGAATAAAAATATCAAAACTTATTTTCTACAAACTGTAAAACATGATTCAATTATATAAGGTTGTGTAGTTAGCCCAAAAACAACAATTTGTTAAGAGTATTTTCACGCATAATGACAAAATCAGCTGTTTCACTTTCTTATAATGATTCAAAAATATATTTTTCAATTATTCCAGCCAATAAGAATGTGTTTTTTGAGTGATAACTGAATAAGTATAGATTGTAAAAGAAACAAAATTATCAAAATGTAAACAATTCGTCACAAGAACAAAAAAAAGGTTTATTTGACATCATTGACTACAAAATATTTTCGTAAAGAGCATCACTCTCTAGTAGCACAACCTTATATGTATAATTGTATCATAGTGTGCCTTTTATGATCAAGCCAAGCATGACATGCGAAACTCTTTGACTCGTTAGAGAGCTGTCAACATTCAAATTTTTTATAACATGTGTCACTGATGCCATCGTCGAAGAAATTAGATTGGGCATTTGCAATTTCGATATTATTTTTAAGTGCTCGTTTCCCCAGTGTACCCACATATATCACGCAAATATAACCCTAAATAAATAAATATTATACTATACTATGTATAAATATTATACTAAATCTCAGTTACGTAGATAAATAACTCAATTTTTTCAAAATTCATTTTTATAATAAAATATAATGATATATAAATAAAAAAAACACCATATAACAAAGAAACAAAACCATTCATAAGAAAATATCACGATTTTATCAGTATCATATTAAATACTAATATCGGGCATTTGTAACAAAAAATAGCTAAAAACATTTAGTTACATGAAACGCAATATAATCTGTGTCCTTTCTTGAAATTTTGTTTCGCACTGATTATGTCCGTTACTTTTACCGGGTCTATTTCTGGCATACCGTCTTTTGTGATATCAGCTGTTCGAAATTCCTTGATCTCCATTACTACCAACTTAATCAGGGAACGGGTTTGTGAGAAACTGAGAGAGAAACTGAGTATCGTGTCTTCCTTGATCGAGGTTCCCAACTGCTCTCAGTTATGCTTATTTTAACATTTTGCGCTTAATACCCAGCGAATTGCGACTAACCGAAACTGCAATACTTTGAAAGAATTTTCATGAAAGCGAATACATCCACACTTATGCAACAAATGAGAAATTTGCAAGAAGGAGAGTGACAAGATTGCGACAAGCAACATCATAAAAGACAGAATGAGAGGAGGCAATGTAAAACAGTGTAAAATTTACATGTAACCTGTAAACAAAAACACAAACACACTGGCTTGGGCAACTCCCACTTTATAAAAATTTATAAATTACAAATACCGCTCCTTACTACGATCTCCTGTAACAAGTTTAATTTTTCTAGCTTAATTTCTGACCCAGCACTATATATTTTTGCGGTTAATAGTATTTTTTGGGCGTTATGATGGTTCGCTTTTGCCCATCTATAATACCAACCCACTCAGAGTGCCAAGGACAAACGGACAAACTTTATACTTCTCTTGACTAGTTATAGGTGTAACAGACAACCTTTGTGTGAACAAAATTAGTATACTCTATGCAACATGTTGCGAGAGCATCAAAAATTACAAGTTTCGGTACCAAAATAAATTCTTCAAAAACTTGCAATATCAAGTTTAGCTGTTATTTCTCATCGCCACAGAAGCGAGTATAAGTAAAACAAGCAAAACAAAAATGTTAAATTGTTCTAAAAACAAAGCACGGAGCAACCACATTGTGGCCAGGGCAAAGGTGTAAGTGCACAAAAAACCGCAAATCTCCGTTAGTGGCTGATAAGAGATAGAAGCAAAAAATGAAGCCAACATCGCTCACATTCACACAACTGTACATGTGGTGCATGTCCACTTCCATTTATGCAGCATGGTTTTGCAGCTATGCATAACCTTGTTGAAAGTACGAGGCCATTACAAAATATAAATAAACCTGTACATTATTTACCAATACCAACGAACAATTCACACATACATATGGGAATCCTTGAATTAACAGTTAACTACACAGTTAGCAAAGAACTCCAAACTTTCCTTTATCGAAACGCAGAATTGGGAGTTTCAGTTTTCCAAATGGAAATAAATACAATATATAATTTGTTCACAGAATGAATACAGGAAACAGGACAGGCGCGTCACGTCGAGGTCGAATCCAAGGAGCTAATATGAAGATTACAGACACCGTTTGGTTGCCGACGTGTAAGCGAGTGTAATAAAAAATTACAATAAAATCGCCAATTTCCAAAATTTCAATAAATATTTCTGAAAAAATCTACATACAGCAAGTTCTGTAGCTACTTCCTTCTCATCTGTGACGAATAAATTGCGACTTCCACTTCTAACAAATTTCAGAAGAAAGTTGAACTAAATTACCGAAAACATTTTGAACAATTATTTTCTAAATAAGAATTTCAGCAAAATAAGTAAGAAAAGAAATAACAAACGTTTTTGTGTTTGGAACAATATTACAGTAATAAAAATCGGAACCTACATATGTATTTAATATATATTATATACCTTTTAGATTATAGTACATTATTAAAACCAAACACTCAGAGTTTGTGAAATAAAATATATTAGTTCAAATTATTTCGAAATTCTGGTGAGTTTTCTCATTGATTGGTATTGGGATATTGTCTATTGACAAAATTGACAAAATTGACGGATAAAAGTCGAAGAGGGCAGGATTGGATTCCCTGAAATTAGAGACAGATGGAATCGGACCTGTAACTAAATTTTGTACTCATCTCTAGATCTAGAAAGTATATAAGCAATAACATTAAAAATGCTGTTAAATTATTTCATATTCCAAACAAATTTTGGTTTAGTTGGTGTATATGGTGTAAGCATTTTACAGTTTTACATTTCGCCTGTTTGTAGCTGTCTAATACAATGATAAGGGAACAGCACAAAAGCCACTACATACATATATGAGATAGGTCTATAGAACTTGAGAAGCTTTTGTGCCATTCCACTTAACAGAAAAGCTTGTGGCCTAACACAACTGTTGCGTTGCTGGCTTCAATGGTTGTATGAAGTTAGAACGCGCAGCAGTTGACTGATAACAGCGGCAGGATTCAAACAGGTTGTCGGCAAATTGTTACTTGTGTGCACAGAAATTCCGATTGTTTGGCTATTAATAATTAACTAAAGAAAGAAGTAAAAACAAAACGACAAAAAGCGCGGCAAATTTTTTACTTCTGCAAATTTTTAGTGAAATGTAAAGGAGTGAAGACTAAAAATTGAGAAAGAGCTTGACAATTATGAGTATTTTTTGTTTTTAAAGAATTAGTGTATGATTAAAAACAGCAGCGTTGCTGTGAGCTTTCATGTGTGCAACAATTTATTGAAGGATGAATATCATCCTTGACAAAGGAACAGGAGCAAATACAATAGATGTCTACAGTATTGATTGGTCTCAGGTGTTTGAAGTGGACGACACAACTGCTAACATCCATGAACGTAGTATGCACACACATGCAGTTACGAGCGCGTAACGGACAAGTCTACGAAAAGTAAGAAAGTAATATTTGCAGATTCATAATTCTGGTCAGTACAGTAGTACAGTGTTTGAGTGTTATTATCTTTTGCCATTACCGCATTTCTTGGTGTTGCTGCACATTTTTAGACTACGACGTGGCGACTTGCTTCCTCAACTTTGAGTTGGGCGAGTTGTAGATGGGCGAAGTTAACGAAATATTGCCGAAAAATATGTGAAGTGAAATTCAAGCGCGAATCTTAACTAACCTGGTATGTTGCATTGCATTTTTGTAAATTTATTAAATTAGTGAGGTGAATAAATATATATAGTATAATACACCATTTACAGCTGTACTTCGGTTTTGCTTTTCAAAAATTATATCAAAGCGAATTTTTTCAACTTGCGCAATCGTTGGTTTGAAAAGTTTTCAACCAATCGCTTTGAAAATTTACAGTTAATTCTTTATAGTAATGCGCTGCATATGAATCTAAAGTCGGAATATCTTTTAAAATAATTGTTTTTTACACAAAATGTTGAAAATAAAATTGAAAAAAATGTTGCCTTTTTGTTTTGACTCCCCTAAGAAATTAATATTGCTGTTTTTTTGACAGCATTTATGTTCATATAGAAGGGAGATATATAAAAGAAGTAAAGTTCAACTTCGTTTGACTCCAGGTCAAAGTTGCAGTTTCCAGAAGGCACATAAAGTGCTGAGTCTGATTGTGACCTCCAATATGGGATCGCTAATATCTTCGGTGTTTTTCGTAGAAATTCTTCAAAAATTTTATAGCCTATAAATATATTCTTGCGGTTTTTTGTATTTTACATGTGCAATAGTATTATTCAAAGTGTTGCCCATCTAAAACTATAACATTTTTCCATCTTTGTGGCAATTGGTGGATTCCACCCCAAAGAACTACGCCGGCTTAGCGCCCTAGAATGAATTAAGCCAATCTTTGATACCCTGTTCTGATGTGAAACGTATTCAAATAAACCAAATGAGGGTGTTCTGCATCGACCGGAGCAAAAGGTAGTTAGAAGGAGCAAAGTCTGGGCTAAACTTCCCAGCCACTGTTTTCCAAATAGTTTTTAACCGGTCTTGCAACATAAAGCCGAGTGTTGTCATGTTTCAATTGATCAATTTATCACATTAATGGTTTCACTCGGATTTAGAATTCCACGAAATATAGAGTCGTGGTTATCCGAATATCGGCTTTGCCTTTGATATGGCTGGTTGACCAGGTTGGCCAGGCTTCATATATGATTTTTTGCATTTAAGGTTGTCGTAATGGTTCCATCTTCCAATACCATTCACAATCCGATGCAAAAAAGAACTTCTTTTTGCAGCGCTCAGGCGGCATTTCAGACATGCAAAATCGTCTCTCAATGTCTTTTGATTTCAATTCATATGGCACTCAATTTCCATACTTTTGAATGTATCTGGCTGTTTTTAAACATTTTAATATGGCTGTTTGAGTGACTCCCAAAGATTATTCGAACTCTTCTTGTGCTTGGCAACAATCCTCATTGCGTAATACTTCCAGTTCCTTATCTTCAAACTTTTTGGCCGCCCAGGACGTTCTTCGTCTTTCAAGCCAATATCACCACTTTTAAATAGTACAAACCACTTTTGGCACGTTCGTTCAGCTAGAGCAAGTTCAGCATAAACTTCCACCAAAATCTGATGACTTTTGGCTTAGGTTTCCTTCATATTAATGTAGTGAAGAAAAACTCGCCACGAAAACACTTTTTCAGGCGAAAGTTTGACATATTTGAGTGAAAACAATTTGTGTTGCTTACGCTTCAATTGAAAGTCATATACAGAAAAAGATACACAAGGACAGTAGCTTTCCAACGCATGTTCGGAATATTAGAACAATGGAATAATAATCAAGTTAAGCTATCTCTTGGCAAACCGAATATAGTTATAGACCCAGTGTATACTCAAACATATGTATAAAATATTCTCGAAATTTCATTAAAATATAAAAATTAACTTTATATCTTACGCGCTGTCCTAACCCTATTTCCCCCCTTAAGCAATTAACAGCAGTGTAGTAGCAGTGTTAAAAGTAGACTTCCTTTGGCTTGAACATACTGAGTGTTGAAAGAGCTTGTGAAATGCTAGCTTATAGCATCAAAAATGTGAAAAAAGTCACAAAATTACAATCATTAACTCCCAAACTCATGTTTACTGGCAAAACTAATGAATATCTTGTTGTTGACCTAAGCAACTGCTTTGGTGAACTTTTCCATCATTAATCGAATGGACCATGGTGTTTTGTGCGAGTTTTTTCGTTATTCTTTTTCGTTTCGCCTTCTTCTTCTTTTTTCTTCGCTCTTTGATAATTATTATTTGCCGGTGTTTTTTTTTTGTTGTGTGAGGAAAACTGCTTTCCTTAATTAAATTGAGAAAAGTTGAAAATTGACTCCGTTCTCGTTGTAGACACGCAGATGAGCTTAGAAATGGTGCTTGTTCTATTTTCTACTGAACATATTTATGGAAATTTTAATGGTATGTTTATCAAACTGATAGCAGAGCGTACAACAGGTGGTGGAACCAACTATAATATATAAATACATACAAATGTAAATATGTTTGAATACATTTTGCAACGTATTTCCATTTTTAGTTTTACTACAAATAAACTTCTCTAATAAGAATATCTTTATATTCGCTAGATGTTCATAAATACGTTTAATTTAATTAACAACAAAGCCAATATGTATATTTAGTAGCAGCTCTGGATATCTTGGTTTGAGGAAGTAGAAATACACGATTCGATATGTACTGTTTTAGAGGTGTTTAAATTACCTAAATACTATGATATTCCCAAACTTTTCAATTTCGTTTTTAAATATCGTCATAAACTCAAACACTTTACTCGATAATGTACTTATAAAACCAGACAGTTAAACGCTCTTGTATGCCTGCTAATCGGTGTATGCAAATTATTTTTTACAATTACGTATATGTAAGTATGTGTGTTTGCATGTACGTGCTTAATGTCTAAGTGTTTTCGTGATAATGTTTCACCCATGGCACATATTTGCACTTTAACGAGGTAAAGTAATTTGATCCAACGCATAAGCATATGCATCAAAATAATAGCAGGAAACGTGGAACGTCCACGTAGGAAATTTTAGAACCATTGCGCGTACTAATATTGAAATAAATATTACTTATATATTTATACATACTATAATTGGCCTCACCGGCCGATGGCATCACTAGCGCAAGAGAAATTTACAATCGTGTAGATGGCTACTGTCAAAATATCAGCCGAAACGGTTTCGTAGTTTGGTTTTGACGGAATGTGGCACCGGGCGTGTTCGCGGATTTTAGAAAAATGGAAAAGGAGCAATATCGTTATGTGATTTGATTCGTGTTTGTGGTAGCGAAAGCGCTGACTCTTCTGCTTCGATGGCGAGCAAGGAGGAAGAGTCGAAACAATGGACTTCACCCGGAGAACCCATTCCGAAGAAGGCGAAGACTGACCACAGGGCTTTACTATGCCGATTTAATGGGCCGATTTGATGCCGAAGTGCAGGAAAAACGGTCCCATTTATCGAGAAAAAAATTCTGTTCTACGATGACGACGCACCGGTTCGCACCATCGTAGTCATCACGGCCAAAGTGATCGAATTAGGCTATGAACTTTTGCTGCATCGACCGTATTCTCCATTTTTGGTTGAATTGGTTGAGTAGATTCTCGCTAAGGAGGCTTACTTTGAATAACTCCAGAAAACATATCTTTCAGACGGGTTAAAAAAATTTTAGCATCACTGGGTCAATTGTATCCAGCTAGAAGGGAACTTTGTTGAGAAATAGATCGTATTTTTTCCAAAACTTTAATTTTTCTTTTGTAGGCTAAATATTTATCGGACTTCCCTCGTATAAAAGGTTGCTATCGGAATAATAAAAACCAAATTTGGTTGGAAACGGTCTAGAAGTTTGTCTGATTTTAAATTAAAGTGGGCGACGCCTCACTTTTTTAACTGATTGGCATGTGAGCCTGTGGTATTATTCTCACACTCAAATTTAACATTTCACTATAGTTTGAAATGGTAAAATGCAATGCTGCTGTCAAGTTTGGTTGACATAACTTTAGTAACTTATAAGATACCTACATTAAACCTATTAGAGGGCCAGCCCCACAAAACCACACATGCCCATCTCCTCTGTGAACCTCAATTTTAAGTTTTATAGCTTATCAATTGACGCCATTTTGTGGTTGTGACAATGGTACGGTTTTCGCATATAAGCCATACTAACCTTCTCATAGTGTTAAAAACTTATGTACAAGTTTCATTAAGATAACAAAATTTTTACTGATCGCTTGTTTGCAGGGACGAACAGGCAGAGAATGGGAATTCAATTCATCACGACATTCTGAGCATAACCACATATTCTTATATTGATCTCAATTGCTGGGTAACCAAACCATCATACGCCGTGCAACTTCTTGCAAGGGTATAAAAATAATGTTTGCTAAAAACATGTCACTAAATCATAAAGCCGGCAGTATATTAAAGGCAAAATCATAAGCTTACTGAAAGGAAAAGTAATTTCCGTAACCGTCATTTATATGTTGAATTATTAATATTTACTGATGGATACACACTGCCGATTATTCATATGAGTAAGTTACCAAATCTTCTCCTTTCTTTCTTATTCCATAAAAGAATACACGCCAATGTCACACATTATTCTTATTTGTTCATTTTGGTCTTCTCAAGACTGTCAATTGTGCTGATAATGACCCAAAATTTTTCACAGCTACTGTCAGATATTTGATGTGCCATTTACAACTATAGGGCGTGTTCATCAATCATAGTGTATATGTATTATTAAATACACGACATACATACTGTACACTGATAAACAGATTCGTGGCTGAATATACTGAAGTGGAACACATCAGTGATGACAATGTGTCGACTGGAGAGATGAATATATTTTTGGCATTATTAGTTGCCACCATCTTTCTCGGTGAAAATTTGAAGTTCGAGAACCTTCAATAATGACACACATCGGTTCCTACTAATAATTTTTCCCGAATAACAACTTTTAATTTTTCTTGGGTGAAATACGTCAATAGTCACGTTGATCTCTAATAAATTGGAATTGTTTAAAACTATCAAATGTGCAATAAATCTCAAACCATTAATGTGAATGAAATTTTGTGTGCAGTTCTTAACATGCCACACAAATAGGAACATTTTTCACACAACCTCAACCACCTCAGATATTTTGAGGCTGCAAGAGAGTTGCACAAACACACATGGCACAATGGTATGTGATTTGTGGTTGTTTTCTTTCAAAAACGAAATTGGTTCATTGCTTTGCCTATTTCCGAAATAACACAGGCACATGTTTCCTTCCTTCCGTTTAACTTTGTCGTGAATAAACAAAAACAAAAGAGAGATATTTTATGAGAGTACATTCATAAGTCACTGGTGATAAAGGCGGCGATTAATAACTTCACCTCCCCTTAATAGGGGACAACAATTTGCATAGAGATTTTCGACGGTTCGGTAAATATGCCGAATATCATTTTATCGGACAATAATAGAAACATTTTAACGAAAATTTGTAAGTGTTCGAATATGAACTTAGAGAAGGCCACTTAAAAATAAAAAATTAGACTTCTTTCCGGTGAACTTTAATATACATATGTATCGGAAATATATCGGCTAATAGAAGAAATATGTGAAGTTATCTTGAAATATTTTACAGAAATAACTTTGCATTAATTTTAAAATCATTTAATATGAAAATCAATGCAAAGTCATTCCTATAGGGTTCTACTGATTTTCTATAAGCATATTCATGTATATTCAATATAATTTAAACTTTCTTGCACTTTGGTCTTTGGTCATTGCCCTAATAGAATTTGAAATGGGAGCTTATTGCTCCCCAGGAGTGCAAACACCATTATTATTATTGTCACAGAGTTTCCTGGCGTTTACCCCCAACTGACACGCCCACATATTCACACCCACCTATGCAGTTCAGTCATAAAATTGTCGACAAGTCCGTCGCACTATTAGTAGGTGATGATAACAAAAGCTTTTGCCTTAGAGACCGCAACACCTTTAATGACCGAGTCTCATGTTTCTGTGTGCATTGCAAAGCTATGTATATCTCTTCTCTATAAATGTCGCAATATATATATTAAAAGGTTATATATAAAGGAGATCATATACACACATCATATATACACCATATAAGAATAACTGTAAACATAATAGGCATGTAAGCATTACAGTGAATACGCATATACATATACACATATAAGATAATAACTGTGCAGTTAGTTAGTAACTTTGTCTTCTTGCATTTGTATATGTGACATAGTATGCAATGGATGTATGTATGTATGTATGTATGTATGTATGTATGTATGCATGTACAATGTTGACGCGCCTCCGACTAGACCATAAACCATCGAAGTAAACGGTTGTCTTTGCGTGTCATCGACACACATTTTTTGGCTATAGTTTCTGTTGTTGTTGTTGTAAATGAAAGCTACTGAATTGAGTTACATTTCCAAAGTGAGCTGGAGAATTAGAAGATGACAGTTTTTAATTACCAAAATTAATTAAAACAAGTAAGGAAGGTCTAAATTCGAGTGTAGCCGAAAGTATTATATAATATTCCATAAATTTTCAAAGATCAAAGCCCTTATATCAATAATTTTTGTACATGAATGAGTTTTAATGCGATATCTGCAGTTATGTTTGATGTATATATTGTAAAGTGAAAGAGTCTGATGGAATTAAATATTGTTTTTTATCGGAGGTAGGCGTAGATGTAGTCCGATTTCGCACCAAACCGTAAGATAAAGATGTGGCGATAATTATATGCACAAAATTTGGTTGAAATTGGCTAAGCAGCTGCCGAGTTATGAGATTTCACCAAAAAGTTGGTAGTGCCACATCTATAAAGCTTTATAATTTTTCGAGTAACGGCATTTTGCGGGCGTGATGGTTACGACCATGGTAGTACGATTTGCCATCTGCAATACCAATCTTCTCAGAGTGCCAAGTGTACCAAGTTTTATCAAAATATCTTAATTTTTGCTGAAGTTATCGCTTGCAAGAACGGATGGACAGACAGACAGACAGTCGGTCGGAATTCAACTCGTTTCGTCACCCTGATCACTTATATATTGTATATATAACTCAATTCCTATCTCGATAGGTTCTTGGTGTTACAAACAACCGCTAAGTGCACAAAACCGTTATACTCTGTTGCAACATGTTGCGTGAGCTTAAAAATATTCTTAAACATTGCCTTAATAGATACATATGTGCAAATTTTAATTAAAATAAATTAAAATTTAAAATTTTACGCATGTAATTCATGTATAATTAAGGGCTGCTGATGTACTCTTAATTGAAGTAAGTCGCCGAAAAAAAAAACGAATCGCCTTTCTATTGACGAAGAAAAAACGAAGCACACCAATGAAGGAGTAATAATAGAACGATAGCCATGCTCACAAAATTGCGTCGAATAAACTGCCATTAATTAATTTTATCACTGATTAGGCTACATAGCTCGAATTTAGTAAAGATATTTGAAAATTAGGCTTACCTCCGCTCTCTAAGTTGCTGAACACAAACTTTAAAGCTATGGCAATCAAGCTTGGTGGATGATATGTGGTGAATGGTCATGTGTTTACTTCAATTCATTACTATATCTTCAGAAGTATATATTTTAAAACTACACTGCCTGACATGAATCACACTTATAATATTCTTAGTTAAATTTACTGAGTATCATACCCGCTAATCGATATATATGGTACAAAGGCATATAAATATAAGAACGTAATTCCCAGTATTGAGAATATGGGGCCTAAGAGAAGAACTGGAGAGATGACATGAATCACACTTATAATATTCTTAGTTAAATTTACTGAGTATCATACCCGCTAATCGATATATATGGTACAAAGGCATATAAATATAAGAACGTAATTCCCAGTATTGAGAATATGGGGCCTAAGAGAAGAACTGGAGAGATTTCATCTAAGTTTTGCATTAAATTCTTTCTTTAGTTCTAAAGTAGTAAAGTTTAGCATTCTGCTTCTCACTAAATTTGAAGATCTCTTATATTGGGTATATGGGAACTAACTTTAGCACCAAAACACTTTACGGTCAGAAAACCATGCTCGCTTAATTGCACTATGATATCTCTTATATTGACCGACAAATCCGGTATAAGGAGGCACAGATATCCTTATTTGCGGTATATGCGTCTTAGAAATGGCAAGCGCCGATTTCACTCATTTAACATCAATAAAAATAAAATAAGAAAAAATTATCTTAATTTAGTAAATTATAGGGGTTTATATATTATATAATATTATATAATATAGGGGGTTTTATATATTAGAATATAGGGGTCTAACATACCGGTAGACCTCTAATTTCATAACTGCCATGTCCCTTTTTTTATTTTTTAACTTAATTAATGTGCGTTAAATATGAAGACTTTTTTGCAAGTTATTCTTTTCTGTATAGACAGAGAAGTTTGCTGTAAACTGAAGTATACCAAAAAATCTTCAATAAAATGACATTTTTTTCACCATTTCACCTTTTCATTTCTGGCAAGATAATAAGAAATTTAAGTAATACTTACGAAAGTCATCATATATTGTTATAAATAGCATAGTTAGCATAGACCTATATGAAATCACCTTGAAAAAGTATTTATTTCCTTAATTGTCTAAAGCGAATTTCTAATCATATTAAGAGAAACCGAAAATTTGCAATTAAAGCTCAATGATGAAGTAAATTTCCTTTCATACATGTACGTATTTATGATTTAAAATTAATATATATGTGTAGTTAAATTTAAAATTTTTACGTGCGAATCGAGTAACTTTGTCTCAAAATAAACATATATTGTCATTGCAACAAACGTCAACTGACCACCATGGGAGAGAGTTACTCATACGCCATGTATGTTCATGGGTGGAAAATTTCAATAATTTGAGAGTGCAAAACAAATATTCGTAACAATCTGCTCTTGTTGGCAAACTAGCAACATAAATAGTTAAATAATTGTTCGTGTGCGAAAATTGGTATATGAAAGTTTTGTGGAGAAATTATTTGCCAATATATTTATCAATGAATATGTTCAGAATATGTTCAGTAATCAAATTGAAAGAATTTTCTATACAACCCGATTTTCATTAAAGGTTAGGCCAGTCTATGATTAAGAAAATGAATTTTTTTAATTAAAGTACACTTTAGGGTCCTAAAAACAGTATTTAATTGGTATAACAGTGATAAAAAATTTTTCTTGTCCATTCGGCTGTAGTGTCGAAGCTGAAACGCGAAAAAGCATTTTTTAAATCGGGCAACGATGATACTCGGAAACTATAGCACGTTTCCACTTAAAATTTGAAGTTTAGTTTCGCAGTAAAACTATATAGAAAACTAACTGGGATTTTTTCATTCTTGCCACTTTTTTTTTTATAAACATTGTACTCCTCATTCAACTCATTCAACTCATTCTACTCATTGTACTCATTCAACTGTACTTTTTTTACATATTCGCCATTCTATGAAAAATTGATGTAAAGCTTAAAACGTACTTTCTTTACTAGCACTTTACTGGCTTAAGTAAATTACGTTCCCATTTTTTATTTTGTTAAAAACAGTGCGAGTCCCTAGAATCACCCTCGGCCGTTGAGGGCCTCTGGAAAAGCAGATTCCGAAGATTGACCCAGTAGCCTGTGTAAATATTTGTATGCATCAAAATACATTTCTAATAAAGCCTTGGACATCTTTTGAGGGCATTAGACTGACCTAACCCCTTAAATGGTTTTCATGAACGCTTTAATATTCTCCCGCTTTCTAATATTTTTAAATGTGTAACCCTTACCTTTTTCTAGGTGATCAACCCAAATCAAACACCCAAATTTAAAATAAACAATAGACTCAGATTTAGCGTGCCACCGCGCATACCCTCACATATGTGCACAATATAGAACGCACTTAGTCAAATATGGACCGTTGCCACAGATTAAAACAATTCCAATAATCTGACCTGAATCTGAAGTGTTTGAGCAATTGTGTACTTTTCCTAGCTATCGGTAACAGTGGCGCTGTGCAAACAATAAAGTTGCAAATAAGCGTAAAATAAATAGAGAGTATTAAGTAGAAACACAAACATCTACGTGCATACAAATGTCATGTTTATGTACATATATATTGTAGACCGAAGAAGCAACGCATTGTACAACAAAAATTTGTTAACTATTGCATTTGTTGTTGCTGTTATTGAGGACTGCTTGAACTACTCAAACCAGTGGAAATTGCTGTAGCGTCAGTAAATGAAGCAAACTATTAAAGTATTACAGTTAACCCTTGAATGAAGTAGCTTATTTGAGGTTATGTTGACAGAGTTATAATTCCGCTAAAAGTATTGTAATTTTTCTAAAATATGGAATATATATTTTAAAGAAAATATTAAATTTAAATTAAAAACTCGTAAACACATATATTACTAGGACGGTCCGACAAAAGAAGAAAAAAGTTTTGGAAATTTTATGATTTATTTCTCAATGAAGACTAAGTTCAGTTCGATACGCCTGGCCCAGCGATGCTCCGACTTCTTTAATCCGTCTGAAAAATAAAATATCTGAAAGTCTGTAAAGCGGAGTAGAAGTTCGCAGTCTAATTCGACCAATTGTGTTTTTATTTATTTTTGCAAATCAGCTTATCCGCCCAGCCAATCGGCATGGTAAAACCCAGTGACCGTTTTTTTCTTCTCCAAGTAGTCGATCTACATCTTGTGAGTGTGACCTACATCTTGTGAATCCCAGAAAACGGTCTTGGTCTTCTTCGGAGCAGGTTCGCTGGGTGAAGTCCGCTGTTTCGACTGTGTTTATACCAGTGAATCCATGTTTTGTCGACAGTCAAGAAACGGCACAGTAACACCTTTAGATTGCTCTTAAACAGCGTCAAATACTGCTGAGGAGTGGTCTCACGATTGCGCTTGCTATCCGGAGGGAGCAAACGCAGCACCCATCTGGCCGACATCTTTCTCATGCCCAATATTTCATGCAGAATATGACACATGCGGTTTTTGGCGAAGCCTGATATCTCAGCTACCTCGCGCATCTTTGACCTGCAATCGGACTATACGAGATCGTAGCTTTTTGTCTCGTTATTTCGATGGTAGCTATTTTGGAGTGCCTGGCCATGTCTGAACAAAAGTCGACGTGTGTTCACGTTGAAGCTCATTAAACCAATTTTTGATGGTTGCCATCCAAAGGGATACAGTGTCCAAGCGCTCTTTGGCTTCACCAACCGATATTGATTTTTTTTATTTTTCTAATATCGGCGAACCTGCACACTTCCACACATAGGTCAAAACGAAACTACGAGTCGGATTTGGTAAAAATTTCGACAGTAATCGTTTGCGAGAATGTGCTACACGATAGTTAATTTATTTTGCTATAGCGCAGCTATCGGATGGTGAGTCAAAATAATTATGCTGATATACTATATATATTAATAATTAGTGCTGATATACAAATGTTGGGTTTATTGTCATAGAATAACTTCCCAAATAGATGTAGTAAACTCCCACCAATATAATTTCCCATTTATGGGTTAATAGTACAAAATGTCACTCCGTGCGCCAGAACAATGGGGCACTAACAAGTGTCCAATCGATAAGTACGAAAGAAACGCACCAATAACCATAGTTACGGATACATACAAGCATATATACATAGGAATGCTGTTTCATGAAGTATACCAGAAGTTCAAGTGGCATCAGTGCGCTTTGCTTCCTGCTGTCACTATAATTTAATTGTTTGAGCCAATTGTGCCGACAAATAAGTGAAGGTTATGCATGCGAAGAGCCATGCTACTGCTGTGAAAATTCATAATAATGAATAAATATTTTAGTACTTGAACTTAAAGGAAGTAATAAAGAGTTTAGTATTTCTTAAGACAGAAATAAATCTAGAGTTACAGAATCAGCTTAGCAGGGGCGAAGCGGAATCTACTGGAACTTATGGCAAATAAAGAGTAGAGGAAGTTTCAGGGATATGAAATACTGAAATCAGCACAATCAACTGTTATTTCTTCCAGAGAGAATTGATTAAGTTATTTTACAACAAGTATCGTATTGAATCAAAACATAATGTCTAAATTTAGAGATCTTAAACTACTTTAACATTGTGAATTGGGTATGCAGACAGTTCAACAGTCATATAGGTACTTAAGACGTAAGTGGTTAGGTAAGTCTCGTGTCCTAAAAAGGCCGAACTATGACAATTAATTCTAGGAATTTGGAATAAAGAATCGAATTCCTCTATTTCAGGCATTATTAACCATGTATTTGAGTGCATCTTTTTTATATTGACATAATCTTATTTTGATACAAAATGGCGACGACTGTATCAATCTTCGGGACCACCTTTTCCAAGACTACTCTAATGGTGAATCTAGGAACTCGTGCTACTTGAAACAAAATAAAAAAATTACTAGAATCCATATAAAAATTGCTAGTAAAGCTCGCGTGATTTTAGCATTACATCAGTTTTTTGAACTGAAAAACGAGTAATATATTTTTTATAAAAAAAAGTTTCAATGAAAAAAACAAAAGTGTAATCAGTTTACTAGATAATATTATAATGAAGCTACAGTTAAATTGTGAAGTGATTACTTGCGATTGCCTGCAAGTGTCATTGTTCCCTGATTAAAAAAATGCAGTTTCGAGAAAAACGCGATTACAGATCAACATCTTTTTCACTCTTCTACGAATTGGAAAAAATTTTTAGGACCGTAAAGTGAATGTTAAGCCGAAAGAAAATATTAAAATTTTTTTACATTCCAGACTCTCCTTTGCCATTAAGTTAACTAAGATGGCAAGAGTAGCCTAGGCATCGGGACTAGCGATTCCCTTGAAGATAAGGTATATTAAACATAGGTAGGAAGAGGACAGGTGGCTTTATAAAGTGAGTTTTTCGCTCACTGAGAGATTATTTTATTGTACTTCTGAAGAGTATGTAAGGGCTTTCCAAGAGTTAAGACTATTAATCAGTTGGAACATAAGATCGCATGTGACTATGTAGTCTTCCAGGCCGGTTTTTTTAACATCAATTCTTAATAGAACTCACTTCTATTTCCTGTTAGCGTTCAGCAAAAAACGGCTCTTTAACTCCCTAATATAACTAACTTTTACGTATTTTTCTTCTCACTAATAACATTGACACAGAATTTCTATAAAGTGGCTTACCTAAGTCAGCTGTTCCTTAATCAATTTATTCAAAATAATTAGTCTGAAAGTAAACAAGTATTTCTCATTCAAAGTGCGCACTCATTCTAAGCTGGTTTATTAACAACTTTAGCTGTTAACACCTAAGCTTAACATACAAATTTCGGTGCTAGCAAAGCATCATTATGACTTTCAGCGGATTATATAAACGAAAGTATAAAATTTGTGCTTCAATGCCGTTCCACCCAGGCTATTTGAGGATTACATGTACATAAAGAATTTAATATCAGAGATCAGTCCACTTAGATTGGGGGAAAATATATAATCCACTCAAGTAACGGCCGGAGAATGAAACCATTGGCAATAAATGCTTTAACAACCAGATACACAGGCAAAATATTTGCGCAGCAAGCATTAAAGTAAGTTTGATGGTAATTTGTGCATGCTTCACATTACTTCTTATGAAGAAACTCAGCGATAGTCACAAAATCCTCTGTCATATATAATCTGCTTATAGTCGTATTTACGACTTTGTAAACCAAAAGTAGCTCACTGAAAACGTTTGGAGTGCACTTGTAGGTAAATGTGTAAGAACCGCATAAAATTTGAAACATTGCATACAACTATTCAATGCATTTGAGTGGAATTAAGTGAAAACGGCTTAGTACACAGATAAATAAAATATTACGACGAAATATGACGACGTCTGTACGTCATTGATGTGCCCGTAATTGACACTGAGTTTGACAACTTTTAATGAAAAACTCTTCACTTTCACAAGTTCCACCTTGTGTCGAGCACGACTTCTTCAAACACTTTATGCTGAGGTTCAATCGGCAAAGAACTTTGGCGGAAAAACTTTTGCTAGTTATTTTTTTTAATGCTATATAGTGCTGAGAAAAGGCAAAAACAAGTATACACATATACAATTACTTAGAAAAAATGCTGGAATATGTAAAAACGTTTGTACGCAAAACCTAACCAAACAATGTAGCCCACAACCAGTAAGCATAAATGACTTGCTTCCTTGAAAATTGTAAAATCATAAATTTCATAATTTTTATCCTTCAAAATAGCGAAGAAGTAAGAAATGGGTTAAATGCAGGCGGAACCGAACATAATATACTTAATGAAATAAGTAATGAAAGATTTTATTAGTTTAGATAAGTTATTCGACAAATTTGTATCTTAGACCATGAAGTCAACTACGAAGAATTTTATGTAGATTTTTTCATAGCAAAAATCTGCTCGCAGGGTTGCAATTGCTCGTCGAGGGGCTACCGCTAATAGAAAACAATTTTTGATTGTGTTCGGATGAGGGATCGAATTAAGATCTTGTACAGTGGTTCCAATCACCTCTAAGCACCACCTCACGTCGACCACTACCTTTCGTTAAATGTGAGGGTAGATTTCTGGTAGTGTTCTTAACACTTGTTTTCTTTTTCTTAACTTTTCAGTTGGAAAACTGATAGAAATCAAATTTATGTTATATGGAAAGTATGTATGATTGCTTAGTCGACTTAGAAGCACTTACAAGAAAATTGATGAAAAATCGCTCCTGGTTTTATATTAGAAAAAGGCCGTACATATATCTCTAATATCACCCTCCTGAAATAATTTAACATTGTTGTTGTCCAATATTGTTTTCATTAAGCTAACAGATAATTTAAAAGTTTTTGTTCGCTGGGTAACTGTTTACTTATGCTCTAATATTGTATACCATACACCATCCTGGCTTATGTATTTGCAAAAGGCTTAATGCTGCTTGTATATACTTGTGCCTAATGGAGGTTGCTTCAGCTTTTGTAATTTAGTGTCATTATGCTGAGAAGGATTGTATGCTGTATACATACATACATGTTGTGTCTGCTGTATAGGAGTAAGTATGAGTACCAACGAATGATTATATTTACATAGCTACAATGAGATCAAAATTTCTTGACTTTCACGCACATAAAATCAGTTGGCTGACTTTTGTTGACTGAAGTAACAAGCTATGTATTTTTGTATATGTGTATTTTTTGAAATTTAAATGTATATCGATCACAAAATTTATGCCATGTCATGAACTTATTCTCATAAAAGGCCATTGAGATATTTGGAGATGATTTAAAATGTAGGAAATTCTATTTTTACAACGCATTCAAACACAACATATATTGTTGGAAAATCTGCCAATATAATTACCATTATATTAAACCGGTCATAAGCAAAATTTTCCAACAATAAATTCCAAAAAGTACTGAAGAGAAATGCGTACATTCCAAACGGGTATTAATACATCATTTTCTTTTACATGTTTTTGTTGTTACATAATGAATTATCTGGAATATTGGCGTTTAATTTCCCACCCTAAAATAACCAACAATGTGTGAATTTGTTGGCAGCAAATAAAAAATAATCGATTTAATTGAGGTGACAAAGATGCTGAGTTCCTTTTCTACCAGCCAGTTTATATGTTTGCATGTGCATATGTAATATATTCAGCAGTTCATTCAACTCTTGTTTAAATATTTGTATATATTATTACATACCGTTATGCATTGGTATGTATATAAGTATGCAGGTCGCTTATAGTTATTGAATTGTGTTTGTGTGTGTGATAAAATCAAAATTGACAGTCAATATTCACTATAGAAATTTCATGGTTGCGAACAGTGATGCCACAAAATGTGCGCAACAAAGGCAACAAACAATATACTCGGGATTCATACATAATATGCTTGAATGTATGTATATACGTATAGAAACTGAGTTTTGTTTGATTTGCTAGATTATCAATACGTATGATATGCGTATATTATAGGCATAATTATTTCTTCAATGTGAGGTTTTATGGAACTGAAATAAAAGTAGTTGGCTAATAGAACAGTAAAATTTGTTTAAAGTAAATTTAAATATATTTATTTAAGCTAATACAATTAAAGAAATACATGTTTTAATATCGTAAAAATGTGAAAAACAAAATTCTCTACCTAGTATTCAACATTATGAACTTAAGTAATACTTTGAATGAAGCAAAATAATACGAGGTTAGGTCGTTCCTAAGACAATCGGTTCTCCCTAGCCGTTTTTTATTCGACCAAGTCCCGTCAACTTGGTAATATTTTACGAAAATATTTCAGGAATGTTCCATATTACTTTATTTTTTCATTGATTTTTGATTTTATTCGCATTTATTTTTGATAAGAGTGTAAAAACTTCTGATCTCAAAATACATGCTGAGGTGGATTCACATAAATTTATGGAACCAATTTTTGTTTAGGAATTGAATATCTTGTTCTAAGCAGGAAGTTTATTTTAACTAAATAAAACAATGATATTTTGAGATCAGATATATTGTAGAGATTTGGATATATTTTGAATCATTGCCACTTAAGTCCAAACTTTTATATTTACTAAATTTTATTTCCTTATATAGCGAACCTTTAGTCGTATTGTTGAATGTTCTGACATTTCCGGGCACTTACTTTAACTTATTTATTTGTTTTTCCTATACTTTATTATTTGTAAAATATAATTACAAAAGCGTGCGGTCCTCATCATTCTTGTTTATTTTCCCACTTTCAGGACATTCTTGAACAACACTAACAAGAAGAATAAGACATTTTCACTGCGTATATATGCATGCATATGGTCTTAATTTCAAACTAGTAGATACTGAAGAGGATCTATGCAAATCATCACTCTAATTGGTACATTGCAAATAAAAACGCATCTGTGACGTGAGGCAAACTACTACTTTATTTAGCCAGAATAAAAATTGAATGGCAATGGCAAATATTGATTATGATTTTTTGATGAAATTTCTTGCACTCGGAGATTCTGGAGTGGGAAAAACAAGCTTTTTATATCAGTATACTGATGGACAATTTCATTCACAATTTATATCCACCGTTGGCATTGACTTCCGGGAGAAACGATTGGTGAGTGCTTTAAATAGCTTGTTATACTTAATGTTTTTAAGAAGATTTTTCAAAGTTGATTTCTATACATACTTACACTTTCACATAAACTTATTTGAATTTTCACTGACTATTTACACAAATAACGCTAAAGAATTTGCATTTTTCGAAATAAAGAATGTTTCAAACACAGTTCACTGAACAGGTGAAGCATAGAAGAATAACAGTTAATTTCAAACAGTCAAATATGTAAATAAATGAATTGCAGGGTGACTCAGATAATTCGCTTTATGAATGAGCAGAGTGAATACTAGTTTCAAATTAACTATGTACACATATCCATGTGCAGAGCATTACGTATGTGTACATAAGTATATGCGTATAATTCGATTCATTAAAAATTATTTGTTAATTTTTCTCAAATTTTAACGGTTCATATTAATCGATTAATAAATTTATATTTTTTTTTGTTCTCCATTGTGGTCCATGTAATGACCCTGTAGATATATACATATCGTGGACGAAACCATCGTATACACCTTCAACTTTGGGATACTGCCGGTCAGGAGCGCTTTCGTTCGTTGACCACTGCCTTCTATCGTGATGCAATGGGTTTCCTGCTCATATTCGATTTGACCAACGAGAAATCTTTCCTAGAAATCAGTAATTGGTTAGAGCAATTACGTATGCATGCCTATTCGGAGGATCCGGATGTGGTCTTATGCGGTAATAAATGCGATTTAGAAGCTGTGCGTGCTGTCAGTCATGAACAAGTGCGCGCACTTTCTGATCGTTATAGCCTGCCCTACATCGAGACTAGCGCATGCACTGGTTTTAATATTAGACAAGCTGTGGAAATGTTGGTGGAACGTGTTATGTTACGTATGGAGAATGTAGCTACCAATTCCGAATTGTCACGATTAATGACACAGACACGTTGCATGCCAAATATAAATTTTCCGAGTAGTGGTGGGAATACAGTGCGTCTGGGTTATGGTGATATAGAGTTGACGGAGGAACAACAACGGAGTCGAAATTGTAAGTGCTAAACGACGAGGGTACATAGGTAATTTTATTTTAACTCAACGCTGTTTTGTACAATAATTTTTAAATGTGTATTTAGATGTGTGAATTTGTGAAATATACTGTTAAACAGAGGTGCCAATCTTGTTAAAATTTAAAATATTATACAAATCAACTGTTCAATTAATGTAATGTTCGCTCAAATGTATAGTATATTATTAATTGTAAACATTATTGTCTGTAAAGAATTAAAAAAATATATTTACATAGATATATACATATTAATAAATAATTAATATGAAAATATAAAAACCTACTTATGTATATATATATAAATAAAGTCGTTTTACTTCATTGAAATAAAATACGGAGAGCCAGTGTAAAACTTAATGATAGAAAACCAAATTTAAAATCTACTGACGCTGAAGAATTGCGGCTATCAATCCAATTACGATAGTAGCTTACATTCGAGTAAACACCAGGAAATCCAAGTTGTGCACAACCATTTCCCCAGGACACAACACCGACCAGTTCGTTATTACACACCAGCGGACCACCGGAGTCACCTTGACACGAGTCGGTGACACCTAATAAGTGTCCAGCGCATAACATGCTTTCAACAAGACCGCTTCGATATGAGGCCTTACAAACGCTTTGTTGTATAATGCTGACATTAGTCATCATTAAGTCGCTAGAAAGCAAACCCTGTGGGAAAGTAATATTATAAGAGAACCGTAATTAATATTAACTGCTGACCTGCGTTGTTTTACCCCAACCTGACACCTGGCATTTAGTTCCCGCCGCAACTGAGGAATTACTAAGTATAATCGGAGACACAGTCAAATGTGTTTTATTCACTGGTAATCCGGTCTTTAGGAACATAACCCCAACATCATCACGCATTGTATCCAAACTAAAGGAATTCGTGTAAGCAATCGAACTGACATCCGAAACAATAGTACCATTGACGCGTGTAAATCGATTTTGTGTGCCCATTACAACTGTAAATTCTTTCGCCTTCCGATAACGCTTTCTATCTGAACTGAAATTAGATAAAATTGGTACACTTATGTTGGTTTGAAGCAATGGAATCCATTGAATTTCAATTGGTGAATGGAATTTTTTATACTCTCGCAACATGTTGCAATAAAGTGTAATAGTTTTGTTCACCAAACGGCTGTTTGTAACACCTAAAACCAATTGAGATAGATATATAGTTATATATGTATAAATGACAAGGATGATGAGACGAGTTGAAATCCGGGTGACTGTCTGCCCGTCCGTTCATCCGTCCATACAAGCGATATCTTGATGAAACTAGGTACGCAAGTTCCTTGCTTACCTAGGCATTGCAGATGAGCAGAATTGGACCTTTGCCACGCCCACAATATGCTATTAATCAAAAACTTATTCAATTATAGCATTGAAGCTCCAAATTATGATATAAAACTGTACTTTGGTACAGAGAATCGCAGTAGGGAGGGACATCTGTGGATTGAAAAGTTTTTGTGAAGTGTTATGTATGGCCCTGCCCCCTAATAGGTTCAATTTATATATCTCCCAAACCAATAAATCTATATCAACCAAACTTGCTAAGAAAAAGCTCCTCTAGCACATCCTAAAAAATTGGAAAATGCGTGAAATCTAATGATAACCACACCCCACCCCCCATATAACGGTTTTATTGAAAACTACCGAAAGTGCGGTAACTCACTAAAGAAACACATGAGAAGCGTTAAATTGTACAGCAAAGAGTTATGGAGTAACTTCATAGGAGCCGGTGTGGCACCGCCCACTTTTAGGTGAAATTTCATATCTCAAGTAGTTCTTATCGACCAAATTGGTTGGATAACATTATATTTCCAAAGCTATGTTACAGTAAATGTTACTGTAAATGGGCGAAATCGGAATCCAACCACGTCTATTTCCCACATAACACAATTTTAAATTCCATCTGACTCTTTCACTTTGCAGTATATAAATCAAGCACCAATGAAGATAATGAAATACAATTTTACAAAAATAGTTCAAGGCACATGTTTACCATCTCATGTCTAAAAATCTCATGTCGAAATCAGACTATAACTTTTCAAGCCCCCATATATGTTAATGAAATTCAGAGAGCATCTTTTTCAACTAACATATAATTTTTCGAACTTTTCGTTGACTTTGTATCGTATATATCGATCAATATGTCAGATATCTTAGCAAAATTAAATGAACGCATAATCTTAAATATTCTATAGTTTGAAATGAGTGAAATCGATTAATGAATTAACCCAACGTCCTATATTCTGCATATAATGATTAGCGTTGTTCTAGTGGACTGTATGCTGAATATGTCGGCAAAATGTTGAGTTATCTTAATAAAATCGATTGGAAATATGTTCTGGAGCATAATATAGTTTAATACCAAAAGTAAATGTAATCTGCTCAGAAATTCCCCTAGCCTCAATGTACCCGATATAATGATTTCCAACTTTCCAGCCGGTTGACCTTGAAACGGTTATATAAATCAATTTGATATGGTGAATTTGATTGATTTGTGATATTTTAAAAGAATTAGGTGTTTTCTTTACCATAATAAGATTTAGCGCTGAACATGAATGAAATCGGTCTAGACCTTGGTCTAAACACTATACTTTTAACATAAAAATTTACGTCCCCCTGGTTGACTTTTTCCTCCTATACACAATATATTAATTTTCGTTGCTTTGGTTGAGTTTATATCACATATACCTAAAGAGAAGATGCCTTAGCAAAATTAAATGAGAATATTTCGATTAGCGCAATGTCATTCAGTAATAAAAAATTATGGCTATTGCACCATCCCACAGCTCTACTACTGTGAGTATAGTTGATTTGTCTTAGTTAGATTGACTTTATGAGTATATGACCCAAAGTAAAAGTTAATATAATTGCAATTCATTCAAAATTTCGTCGAATAATAAATGTAGAATTCTTACGCAATATTTTTTGGTATATAATATTTCCCGGCTTCGATCCTAGAAAATTACGAGAGTATAAAACTTTCGATTACACTCGAACATAGCCCTTCCTTACTTGTTTTTTTTTTTTTATTAATTGTGGGTTTCAGGTATAAGTTACTTACTTATATAAGCAATGTGCTGCCGTTAGAACTTTATTTGGTCCAATTAATGAACCACCACAGATATGTCCTCTTCCAAATATCCGATCATGTTGTTTCAGTCGTATGGATACTTGAAATTTGGTTCTTGATACGGGAGCCTCTACGCCATTTATGATGCGTGGATTCAATTTCGAATCAATCTGTGAGTAAGCTAAAAAAATATTATTAATTTTTGAACTTTTAAAAACGAAAACGAATATAGCAATCATTGTACCAACTTAGTTGTGCTTTCCAATCTTGTAAGTGTCATTGGATATCAGTTTAAACAAATAATTTTAAAAGCTCTTAATTTAAAATGCATTTTTAAATTTTATATGCACTTACTGCACAATTTCCTTTAAATGTGTCCAATCATTCTCATCATTCTCAGTCATTTAACAGAATTTAGTATTTGTAATTCAAATTCTTCTCCGATAATATAAACATACATACATATATACATTCACACATATGTTTATTTACAGTAAATCAACACTTCCTGTATTATTTATTTCCGAAATCTGACAACTTCAAATTTCGCAATCACGTTAAATTTCAATGGCACTTAGTACACAAAGGAAGTATATTGCTGTACTGAAAAAGCCGTGAATTGCTTTGACGTCATGTTATGAAGAATTCGAATAAATGGGTAATTATATCTCTAGTGATCCTCCTTAAACATTTTTCTTGCAGTATTTCTTGTTAATTTTGTAAAATATCTATGTACATATGCTGCTCATGTAGAATGTAGGATGGTACTCTGGGTTATTCAGTTCGATAAAAATCCAATAACAGCGTTGAATCATATGTTGCACATTCGCACTTATATAGAATATAGGTATGTATGTATTTATATAGTTAGAAGTGTACTGATAGGTTTTTGTCAAGATATTTGCTGCTGTTGATAAGATAGTACATTCAATAACTGCTTTCAAGGGGTTCCTCCTATTGGTTATTTGTCACATAATATGGTAGTTCTTTTTTCTTTTTTTAACAATTATTGATGTATTATAATACTGCATAATTATATTGCGATTGAAAACAGTGAAATTAAAGTCAAATAGACACTTTATAATAATCACTTCCTCTACATTTGAGAATGTTTTTTAAGTTAAATATTTTTTAAACGGTCTAACATATTTGCTTTCCTTCACCTCATACTTCTAATATATCATAATATGTATGAATAATGTATGTGTGTAATACTAATTGAAGATATTTTTTTATTCAAACAGAAATCTTTTCAACGGGTATTTAGCATGTTTGTTAGAACTATTAAAGGAATGTATTATGTACATAGTATATGTCATTTTCAGTTTCCTGCTTTCGTTACTAGTTAAATTTAAATCACATTTTTTATTACATTTTCAACTTTTATACAGTTTAGGATTTTCTTACATTTTTCGAAACCAATCACCAACACAAATAGAAAAAAACTACGGAATTGCATTATTATAAAAGTAAAATATCACTGGGAAACTCTAAAATATTCGAAATAGAAAAACCACTTCACCAACGTTGCGAATGTAACCGCGCGAACTCCAAATTCTGTATGAGCAACGGTTGTCTATAATTTCTCACATTTTTGCCAATAGCGGTAAATTATCAAAAAAAAAATTCTATTATCAGTAACAAGGCAAGGGCAGGATAAGAGTTGTGATAACAATTTAACAATATTTACGAATATATGTAGTCAGATAGGGTGAATCATATATTGTCAAGTGCTGAATGATAAAGTATGTATAAAATATAATTTAAATACCAACATTTTTTTAACTATGCGTATGTAAGTAAGTCTGAATATTCATAGTAAATTACCGAAGCCCAAACATCACTGCTCCAGATGTTATCAGTTTGATTACGTCGTATGTGTTTGTATGTGGTTAATAAGTGAAGAGATACGTTGACAAACATAAATTTAACTTTTAAAACAATAAATGGTGTATAGAACTATAAGTGTAGACTGCATGAATGGTAATTGGAATGTAATGTTATTATCATTTTTTTATTATTAAACTAAAAGCTTAAAATTCTGCAAAATTTTATTACAAATTTTTATCGAAAAGTGTCTTTATTAAAAAAGAGTTAGTGTTAATATTCGAGGTTACAATTACGTTTCATTTCCGCATTGCACTATTTTCAAATATAAAATGATTTCTTATTAATCATCTCCGTTTTGCAAGTAGATATGTATACGTTTGTATAAAATTTGGACGGACGGTAATGATAATATAATAGCTGTTTGTAAATATTCGAGCTACAAATATAAAATAGATAGATAAGTATTTATGTATAAAAATTTCTCAAGTAATTAGCTAGATACAATTCAATTCAACTATAAAACTTAGGCACTTCTTTGCTTAAGAATATCGGTTATGATATTATTACAATATATATCGAATTGTTTGTTAAGTGCACATAAAGTCTTTCTACATAAGAAGTAATCGTTTTTAATTTGTGAACACACGCTTAAAACTAATTGAAATCGTAAAATGGACGAAATCGTCAAATGTTTTGAAATACTCTACTCAATATGAAATATTTCATAAATGGAATAATATTAAATTGTTAAAAGTTTTTCGTTTTTTTTTTTTGTTTTTTATATGTAACCATGTAGACTACGTGAGGTACTATGATGATGTCTAGGTGGTTGATAGCCAGGCTCCTGCATTTCCATTTGCATAACCAAATTTTTCTGTTCACCACGTAAATCGTAGGCATAACGAGCTTCGCGATGCAAAATCATTGCTCCCAAACCGAGTGTAATAAAAGATACAACTGCAACTGCATAAGACCATCCTAACACATTGAATTTCGGATACATAAGCCAATCCCGACGGTAGGCACATGCGCCAAAAATGCATACAGCCAGAAATAGTAGTAACGCTGTCAAAGTAATCAACCAAGTAATCAACAATAATTAATTGTAAATGTGCTTACTAATTGTAGCTATAGTACTTACAAGAGGCGGCTGTACAAAGGTATGAAATTCTAATCATCAACCACTCATATTGTAGCACACCCTTCAATGGCAGACGTATAACAACTAGCGCTAATATACCTAAAGCTGTGAATGTTAAAAGAAATGCCAATGTAACACAAGCCTGGACAGACATTAGCCAACCAGGTAGTAGGTACTCTCTAATAACATAGTATTCCTGGAAATAGAATTGGATTCCACTTATTATGCCCTTATATTTTATATATTAAACAACAACATACATGACTGAAAATATTATGACATCCATTAAATTGTCGCGGAAATTGGTAATATGGATACACAAAATTCTTGAAACAATACTCCCATAAACCCATATTCTTGAAACTGCTATGCGTCTCCTCATAAGACTCAATCCAGTACGGCGAACAGAATGCCATCATTAGAAAGAAATATGCCACAAATGTGACCACTCCACCAAGCACAACGCCATCTAAATTTAATTACATTTTAAATATATTTCATAATGTTCACAAATTGGTGAATCAGTTTTTAGGGCTGAGGCTGTTTTAATTAATGTGTAACCGAACCACCTCTTGCTATCACTCACTTGATGCACGCGGATAATCGCCCTTTTCAATGCTGGTATCCGTTGTGTCTTGCGACTGCTGCTTTGCAAAGTTACGCATTTTTTCAGGTATGAAATTTCTTTATTTTCGATAAAAAACTTTTTGTTTAACAACAATTGGAAAATATGCAATTGTAAACTACACAAAACTATTGGCGACACACACACGCAAGAAAACACCGCCCTAATAAAGGTGTGGACAAACTGACATTTGAAGACGTCAAATGAAATCTCAATTTGAAGCGGACAGTTTTGCAATCACTGCTTGGTAACAAAATGTCGCGCTGCTTTTAAAACACTTTTTTATAAAACAACAAACAAAAATGATTTTAATAATTACAACAAAAATATATTTTAGTAATTTATTATATTGTACTATTATTGCACTAGAATATTCAATTAAAAATAAAATTGCTTATTTTACAACTTTGTTTTCTCTTTTTCATAGTTCATTTCATAGTATTTCATAGTTTCTAGTTTTAATTATTTATTTTGAACGAATGCTAGCACAGAAAGTGTAAAAAATATTCTCAATGTTTAAATTTTGTCAAAAGTTATTTGTTTGAATTCAAAAATTAATAATTTTTTTTTTAATTATTACACATACCACAAATGACATTAGTATTAAAATCTATATATAACTAATGTGATCCCTTTACGATTTCAATTTAGCATCTTTCGACGTGAATATACTATCCATTTCATCGATATGCTGATGTTCCAGATGTTTCATATAGGCCAGAAAGCATGTCCATAACAAACTACAAACACTGATGAAAGGCACTCGATTCTTCTCTGGTACAACGGAGAAATTTATTATGCCAACAATGGGCCAAATTGACATAGCCACCTGTGAAATCAATAGTATATAATTTTATAATTAATGTCGCCTCATTGCTCACCTTGTACGTGGGTATGAATTTCTTGTGCACCTCCGCCGCTGCTTCACCCACGGTCTTCATTTCCAACAGACTCATTATGAAATAAAAACATGTCATAGCAGCAGGTGTGTAGGAAATCTGTTCGACGACTGTTTTGAAAACGGCCGTCTGCAGTGATGTCTGTGGCCACATGGCGCTGGAGACCTTAAACCAACTGTACAGCGTTGGCGCAACGAAAAGTCCGCCATATAGGCTAAAACGTAACGTACGCCACCAATCATAATCAGCTAGTGGGACAATGAACATAAGTTTTAATTTTAATTTTTCAAAGCATCGTCATTTAGTAAAATCAGTTAAAAAATCAAATAAAAGAGTTATTGCTTTAAAAAAATAAAATATTAAGATTAAGATAGTGCAAAATAAAGAATATGATTGTAAATAATCATGCTAAAAAATGTAATTACGCCATCTTCTCCCTTCGAAGGTCTGTTGTATTAACGAACTTGTTGGCCAAATTAGACTATATGAAAGCATACCACGCGTAACGGGATAACGTTGCATTATCAGCTTAAAGCGTTGCAAAATGGCAGCCATTTTTATATTGATTTTATATTAATGCAGATTAATTATAATTTAATACTCAGTATATAATTCACTTTCACTTGAATCATCATTTAATAAAGTTTGCTAAGTTTTTATTTTATTCATTTCAGAATGAATGCCAATTTTTATTTTCACAATACTAACATAATAATATATCAAACTGCAATGAGATATTCGGAAATTAACCAATTTTCTTATCTATGAAATATTTTTATAGAAAGTATTCGTCATTTTGCTTTTATTACTAGTTTGAAGAGTCATCATAGTCTCATGTGTGTCATGCAGCTTTCACCGGAGGCATACTTTGAGAATTTGGTACAGAAAAAAATCAAATTATACTAAATACGATGATTGAGGGAGTTGAGCGATGATTTTCTTCTATCCGACTTTCATACCGCAACGAATTCAATACTTTTCGACTCGTTTTATATCAAAATTCACGAAATTGTATTGGGTCGAAACATAAGGGGTGTTAGGAGTCTCTGCTATCTCTCTAATGCTAAGTTGACGATTTTCTAACACAATTTCCTTCAAATTTTTGATGTCGTTTGACAGAACTCACGACGCTCACTGAATGCGCTTTATCATTCAAATTTTTGTGTCCTCAATAAAGTGGGATCTTCAAACAACTTTAGCAATTTCTAATAGTAAAGGTAAGAAAGCACAGAATTTCAAGGAAAATCGGTAAACCTTATATGTTTTTCCACATTTAACTGTCCAATGCTCACTAATTAATTAATTAGTAAGATATGACTTACTTATGGGGTTAGGCCAGTTTAGGATTATCAAAAAATTTAAATAATTTGTTCGCTTAAAATAAACTTCAGGGTCCTAAAAACTTTATTCAATGCGTAGAATACTTAAAAAAATGTGTGTCTCTGACCAATGCTCAACAATGTTGAAGTGTTCGGGTAAGTCAACTTCAGCACGTAAAACTCTAAACGCGTTTTTCTCGAAACTGTATTTTTTAAATCGGGCATACCACTTGAAATTGTAAACATAGCTCCACAGTAACATTATATAGTAAAGTAGGAACGATGTTTTTTTGTTATTATTTTTTTATAAACAATTTTCGAATTTATTCCAGTTTTCATAAGTCTGCCATTTTGCGAAAAATTTATGTAAAGCTAAAAATGTATCCACTTTACTAGCAAGTCTTATATAGATTTAGATCATGTTTTTTTATATTTTTTTTTCCAGATAGCACGAGTTTCTCTTGAAAAAGCTGATTCTGAAAATTGTCCAAGCAACCGCTATTTTGTATTAAAATGTCAATATAATTTTATTTACACTCAAAAATATGTTTAATAAAGCCTGAGAGAAATTAATTCGATTCGTCTTTCCCTACTACCAGATTAAATTGTCAAAGTTACGCCGCTTTTTAGAGCTCGAGACTGGCCTAACTTCTTAAATTTCTTGTGAAAACCAAAAGTGGTTGCACCGAGTTAGAACTTTTTCCACAAGCGCCTTTTCTTCAAGAATCCGTTTGGTGAATTTTTAAATAGTTTTTGATATTATATACATTTCCTTATGCATACATATTTATAATTATAGTATATATGTGCGCGTTTACGACTACAAACCGTGTAAAAACAAAATGGCAAATAATTCAGTGCATAAATAAAGGTTTAAACTTAATTTCTTACAAACATTCCCAGAGGGGTACTAATACCACCATATACATCTGGCATTCTTGATTAGATATTTAAGCTAAATTAAAGGGGTAATTAATAAATATTAAAATTTTTTTCATTAGGTGCACAAATATGAACATTTAATCCTAGGTTTCTTTTATTTTACTTATATAAAGGTACATATTAATTAATAATTAATTCTGAATTTGCAGTTGATATGCTGAAGTGCAATAACGCAAACGCTTTAATTATTTCCGCTTGATTATGTCTTTGTGCTTAAAATGCTGGCCTTGATTTTGAAAAAGTGCAAGCGTAGTTTCAAACAAATATTTGCATAATTTTTATCTTATTTCTACGAACACATACACATATACCCACTTATGTGGCTACCCATACAAACATAACAATAAATTCACTGGAACTAGGTTTTCCACTCTACACCGAAATGCATTTGTGAGGCACAAAATAAAAGGGTATGCACCCACAGTCATATGTTTATGTATATATATACATATGTACATTTTCTTATCACTTTTCCATGCAATTCAGGTAAAGGTCGAGTATACGCAACTCCGCCCCATGTTGCCGCAATTAACCTAAATTCGCAGCTATGCAACTCGGCCGTCAATTTTTTGTTGCAATATAAACACGTTCTAACCGCAAACCGCGACGCATTCTGTGCTCAGTCATAACTCGCGCTCAGTCGCGCGCCCAACAAACATGGCTCAAAGCAATGGACTTGTATTGCTGCTTATGTTTTACAGTTTAAGCCTGCTCTGCTTGGTTTGCAGGTGTAATGCATTTTATCCGAGAATTGTAAATGGCACACAGGCTAATGAGGGCGAGTTCCCTTTCATGGTGAGTAAATGTCGCGGCGAAGTTAGTAAGCTTTAGTCAATAAGCATGTGGTTATGAAATTCCCGACAATTTTAAGTTCACAACTGAAAGTTCTTATCCTCGTTCGGTAAAGGTATCCCTACGACGCGCCTCCGATGGGCGTCACAAGTGTGGCGCTTCGCTCTTAAATCGCGTTTGGGTGCTCACCGCCGCGCATTGTGTGGCGAAAGCACAACCCGAACAATTGAGCATTCAATATGGCGGCAATGAATTGCTTGCGAATAGCACCAAAGTCTCGAATGTCAGTAAAATAATAGTGCATGAAAATTATCAACCGGGAAATTTGCATATTAACGATATTGCTTTGTTGCGCCTGCAAACGCCACTCAAGTTTAGTTCAAAAGTGCGCGCAGTGCACCTGCCGGCAGCGCAGCAGGATACAGCGGAAGCTATGCCAGCGGTGTTGCTTGGTTGGGGCTTGAATGCGGTGAGTTAAAAGAAAGTGAGAATTTTCTGCATATATCTTACTTATATGTCACTCATTATTCATTCACCTCATCTAGACCGGCGGTGTCATACAAAAACAACTGCAAAAGGTGCACCTTCAAACATTCAGCGATGACGAGTGCAGTCAACGGCATGGCATGCAATTGCATGCGACAACCATCTGTGCCGGTGTGCCGGAAGGTGGTCGGGGGCAGTGTAGCGGTGATTCGGGCGGACCGTTGCTCGTGGATGGCCAACAAGTGGGCATTGTTTCTTGGAGTCGCAAGCCATGCACTGTGGCGCCATATCCCGGTGTGTTTACAGAGGTTTCCGCCTATGTGGATTGGACGCAACAGATGATCGGAAATGATCGTGATGATGGCGATTGGAGTGAGAGCGAAGAGTCGTGGGAAGAATTGACAACGGGTAATCTCATTATTGTGCATAGTAAAAAGGGGGTGGCCAGCTTGTTGGCTAAACACAAAGCATAATAAATAATAAATAATAAATAACTAAGAAAATCTAATAAAATGGCTTTTTTCTTCCAAAGAGGACTCTTTTTGAATGCAGAGAAAAATCGATTGCTTTTTCACTCGACTAAGATGTGTTACAAACCGCAATTTAGAACATTTAGTAACATTAAATGGATTCGTTGGCCATCCAGCAGAACTGCTCAAATTTAGTAATGAGAATAGAGAATAATGAATATATCGGCACAGACTTCTTCTAGTAATTAGAACAGAATATGCTAACGAGGGTGTGCAGAACGGAGAGGAGTGTTCATATTAGTAAAGCCTTTTTTCGTCTCGATCACCATTTTGCAGGGGTTTGGCTAGCGGAAGAACTTGTATAGGAGAAAGTTCGAAAGCTGTTATCATGCGAATAGCGAATAGCGAATGCTGCCCCCCGACTCTAAATATGTTTTAGCTGCTATATATTATAATAGGCTTGTATTCGGTATACTTAAGTTTGCATCTGTGTTCACATTGCGATCTATATAGGTAGGATAAAGGGAAAACCTTTCTCTGATATACTTTTAATGAAAGGATCTTTCTCTCGGTGACGGAAGGCCAAACCTTCCACGTGCCTCGATAGAACTGACGGCTCGGCTTTCCTTTATCTGAGCTGTTTAAGGTATCGACGTTATAACCTCAGATTAAAGATAGATTCTTCGGTGAATACTATAGTTCGCAAAGACTTAATCTAACTAATGATCTAATGAGTGCAGCACTATCATAAGGAATACTTAATGCTTAAATGTTAAAAATTACCCTCGTTCTTCAGTTTTTAATCAATATATTCATTTCTTATTCAATTGAATTTTTAAAGGTCTCGTTACGCCATCGTTGGAATTTACAACATTTTTGTGCTGGCTCCCTCATACATCCGCAATGGATATTGACATCAGCTCACTGTTTAATGTACACAAAACATCCCAAAGAGCTGATCATACAATATGGTTCAAATCAACTGAAACCGATTAAATCAAAATTGATGAATGTCAGTGAAATTATACGACATGAGGGTTATAGTCACACCATAGCAATACACGATTTGGCGCTGTTGAAGTTGGAAAGTGCGCTCGTGCAAAATTACGCCGATTTGGTCACACTCGTCGAGGAAAAGCATTGCTTTGAAGCTACGAAAACAAAGATGCCGTTATTGCTAATCGGTTGGGGTCTAAATGCAGTTGGTTTAGCAGAAAATAATTTAATAATAACTCAATATGATACTTTGTGCTTTCCATAATTTTCAGACACATGGCCATTTGCAGCAGCAGTTGCAAAAGGTGGCATTAAACTTAATCTCACGCGAAGAATGCCGCCAGCGAACACAAGCACAGCTTTATACCACAAATATATGCGCCGCAGCACACAACGGCACTCAGCAGGGACAATGCAATGGTGACTCTGGTGGACCATTACTTCTGCATAAACAACAAATTGGCATCGTTTCGTGGAGTCTAAAGCCGTGTGGCGCATATCCTGGCATCTTCACCAATGTTGCTTGTTATAGGAAGTGGATATTGGATAATATAAGTGTGAAAGAAATATAATAAAGCAAAAATATAATAATAGAGAAAATTTTTGTGTCAATTGTCACTAAAGCATCAGTTTATTGGTCGTTAACATTTTTAAAATCCCAAATTACGTTTGTATATATATATGTATGTATGTATGTAAGTCGTATGTATAGTCGTATAAATATAAAATATGCATGTAGTGTTTTGATAAGCGTATATAATCACATATTTTCGTTAATTTCTACCTCTAAGTATATATATGTATGTATGTAAGTGCATGTGTGTGTATGTGCGTCTCAGTTATTATAGCGCAAATGCATTATTAACTTTCGGTATCAAACTCTCATTCTTCAGTAACGGTAAATGATGTCGGAATTGTTTTAACTGTTGTTTAGGCTTGTGTTCTTCCTGCTTTATTTTTTCACTCTGCTTTTGCATATGCGCCAAAAATGTTATCCAGAAGAGACTACAAAAGCTGACAAATAAAATGCGATTCGGTTCGGGTATTAAACCGAAGTTAATTGTCTGCAAAACTGGAATGATGAAAATGGCAATCTGTAAGCAAAATGTACGAAATTATTTATTATTTGTGTTTGAAATATTCAAGGCATTAAAATGTTTACTTTAACGGTTTTTGGGAATTTATCTTTGACTTCTGCTTTAGCCGCTTCATAGCCTTTACCTTCCAACACTGTCATGCCGAAGTAGAAGCTGGTGCTGGCGAATGGTGCGTACGAAGCTTGCTCAACGATGGCCTGTCGATTAAAATAAAAGCAGTTAAATGAGCCAGTGTTTTATAATAGTCAATGGAAAGCGGTTCGGTTGAGTTTTATGAACGGTTTATTTATAAATTACTTAAGTGTAATTCGGAAAATATTTCATAAATGAAACAAAGTCGCTTACCTTGAGTGCTCCAATACGTAAATTCGTTTGCGGCCACATTGTGGAGGCGACACGCAACCAACCATATAAAGTGGGCGCCACAAAACAGCCTCCGAAGAGGCCAAAACGTAGTACACGCATCCAATCATAATCTTCTATTTTGCCAATAATAAACACATAGTTATTAGAAATAGTATTTAAACTAAATAAAATTTGTATGTATGCGTGCATACTTACTCAGCTTTTTGCCTTCGAGCGTTTGCTGCATGATACTGCTCGTTGGCCACACAATCGAATATGCGATAACACCTTTGGCCAAAGGGTGAGCGGAAACGAAGAGGCGCCATTTTGCTTTCAAAAAATTAACTGTTGCTGGTACAACCATTTTGTTTTATATAAGTTAGACACTAAATATTAAAATAATTTCTAATATAAATATTTATATATACATACATACATGTTTATAGTTGCGCAGAATGTTGAACACGAAAACGGAAACGGAAATGTGTTTACACAAACGTCAAATTACATTATTTCTTGTTTTTTCATAATAATTCTAAGGTCACCAAAACAGAGAAACGAGCGACAAGCATTAACCTCGAATAATTGGCAAGAGCGAGCGCCACTTTTACATGCCATTACATATGTACATACACTTATATACTCGTATATGTGGTTTATACTAATTTAAATGACGAACAGCAGTGCCGATTGCAGACTAGACGGCGCCAATGTTAAAGAGATAGCCGCGAATTTGTATGGCTTGCAAGAAGCGGAGGTGCATACACACATGCATACTTGTACTTGCATACATAATAATATATAAAAATATTTGCATGTTTTCTTGTGTAAATGAACTTGCAAATGTTTCATTTAACAACTAAATAAAATATATCGCATAATTAAAAAAAATACTTGTTTTACAGCTAAAAAAATTTTTTTTTAAATTAAAAGAAATAAATTTAAATAAAAAATTTTTTCTTCACAATCTTTTTTAAAAGGTTCCCTAATTCATGGGTATGATTTTTATGTTATCATTTACTTTCATTTTTTTGACATTTGTCAAGTACCTATAATAATAATATATCATATAAATACACAAAAAAAAACATATTTTCACCACTTCTTCTATATATGATTTGTTTTTTCAATTAACTTCCTTAATTTTTTTCTTGTTAATTTTTTTAAATTAATTTATTACAAATAATATGTGTAATAAAAACATATGCAAACATATGTTTGCTCCTCACTTTAACAAGCAATTATATAAAGGAACACCCTTCGTATTGTAGCTAATTATATGAATCACAAATATATTTTCAATAATTTTATTTTTTGCTTGAACACTTTTGCAATTCTGGCATTCAAGGCATTGCATTTAAAACAACTATTTTTAGCGCTTGCATTTGCATATTTATATACTATATTTTATAGTTTCGCACTTTATTATTGCGAAAAAAATTTTTACATTTTTAGAATTCACTTTTAAAACACTTGTTTATATTTTAAATTACTGCAGTTATGCGATGGGGGTTTTTTGCATTATTAAATTATTTATTTACGGATTACAACTTCACTAAGCGATTGTTCTGCGGCAACTAGTGTCGAGAGTAATAGAAAAAATCTCACTTTTACAATGAAATTGGGGCTTTTTTCTAATTGTGATGTAAACTGCAAAAATTAGTTTCATGCAGCTTTTGGTGCACTTGTGCATACACACATATGTATGTGAATATATAAATTTCTAAAAAGCTCTTATTTGCTTTATTTAATGATCTTGCAAGAGAAATTCTCAAACATACGTCATTCATTTGTGTATTTTATGAGGCATGAAGCTGCGCTGCAGAGCGTATTCGATTTTTTTTTTTTTGTTTTTTACAAGACGAAACAAATTTATGTAATAGGAAAAAAGTCTAATATACTTATTTACATGTTATATAAAAATCAAGCCTTTGGCGGTACTAGTGTAGGGTATGAGAGTTTGGAAGTCTAATTAGTCGCTGCGATTGACATTGAAGGGCATCGTCGATTTCATGGCGACACGACGCTCCACTTCAAGTCCTTCGTCCATAGCTTAATGTAAACTCTGATAGGATAGCGAAAATATTTAAGGAGCTAAATAAATATAAATATATTATAAATATTATAAATATTTATAAATATGATATTCATATATTATTCTTGTACTATATTTTAAATTAAAAATACATACAAAAGCAAGAAACATTTTAGGCAAACTAACCGCCGTGATTCTCTCTTTCAAAATGTAAACAAATATTTAGTAAAACCTGCTTAGTGCTCGGAAAAGCTTTGCAGAAAATGCTTTTCATCTCAAGAGAGCCGAAGACCTAGGTAGAGTGAAGGTATTGGTAGTGAAATAATGGGAAGAATAGAGAGGTGTTTGACTAAAATGCGTGAGTAGCATTGAACTTGACCAAATTGAAGAGCTTTCATAATTTGTACGCGAGCATGTTTCCAAAAAGAACAACACAACAACACACATATATAAACATATTATATAGAATAAGACATATGTATAAAAAATACGATACATATACAATATGATCTATTGAAAAGTGTGCTTATTTTCGATAATTTTTTAGACATCAAGTAAAGGCACGAAGTAAGTGCATTAATGAAAATCGGAAGCATTTAAGTACCTTAGTGTTTATGCCAATTGTATTAAGTTCAAGCAACTGGCTATTCTTTAATCCTTTTTTAACTAACTTTTCCGTTTTTTGAGTTGTTTATTATTCAAATTGTTCGTTGAAAAATATATGTCTATATTTTTTAGTCAGAAAGATTTCTAAATACGAAGTACGAAAGGTTTAGAGAACCTTTATAATATATATGGTAATCATTTAGCTGAATAAGTCCATTATTGATAAATAAAAATATTTCATTTAATTTAATTTCATTCAAATTTTGCATTAGAAAAATATTTGTGTCTATTTGCTGAGGAGCCTTGATGGAGAGAAGATATATATTTTTGGGGCTAATATAAATCAAGAGAATCCTGCTACTTTATTTTAAAAGTGATATTATAAAAGTTGAAGTTACTTAATTAACATTTTTCACCAATAATTCAGTTACAGGGTCTTGTGTGAGTGCTTTTATATTGCATTTGCTCATAGTATAATCTAGCCAAAGTTAAATTAGCATTGATTAAAATGTGCTTGATGGAAACAAACACAAATTTAACTGAATTCGATTCGCCAAGCTTTTGCAAATTAGTGAATCGAACAAACAACTGGTTTAAGTCATGTTGACTGCTATAAAAAAAGAAAGAGAGCATTTGTATATCACTTTAAGGTATACAATATATATATATATATCAGATACATAAGTTCAACATAATGTTTTCTCATTTATAGTTTTTGAAAAGAGAACTCAAATATAATGAACAGCGAAGTGGCAAATCAAAGAGCGCTATTATTTCTGGCAAAAAAACTCCACAAAACTTTATACTCACTTTCATTTTAATTAAATTATCTCTCGCTCTGCGACTTAAATATATCATTTAATTTCATAAATTTTTAAAAACCCTTTCGCAAATCACATCAACTCTTTTTATGGAAATAATTCAAAATATATACCGGATATTTCCAATAAACCTTTATTCTTAAGTAAAACTATATCTCTTGGATCCCATACCTGTTTCTTCCACATTGTCCACCATTCACCTACAACTATAAATAAAACTTTATTGCTTTGTCATAGCTGCTCACCTAACAGCTATAATTTCTTCTTTGTGCTCCGCTTCGTCGAGAGAAATATATTTGTCAAATACTCAAAATATGTTTAAGGAAATTACTTAGCAAATGACATATGAATTTCAAGACGTTAACTAAAGGCCAAATTTTGCTATGGATTTTGACGTCTACTACAAAAACCGGTTACCACTTGTATTGTATTGTATAGTATTCTGATATAAAATTCATAGAAATCTCCATCCGCGTTGGGTATACCACCTCAAGCAAAATGCGCTCAGCTGTGTTAGCTCCGGTGTGTGTGTGTGTTTTTCTTTCTTTTTTTGTGGCTTTGCACACTTAGCAGCACTAAAGAACAATTAGGTAGTTAGTTAGGTAGCCGAAATTGGTAAAAATTTAGTATATTTGATAAGACTGTTCTTGTGACATGAAACTGCTATCATTGATCTTATTTTGCGCTTTGTCCAGTGCTAATAACTCCAACAATAGTTTCTGTTTGCATAATTATGCGTGCAGACGGACAGATATAAGTGTGTATGTGTATGTATACTTAACTACATACAAGTAAATGCTAACAACTTTTTATGTATCTGGTGAGTGTTTGGCTTATGACAACGCACGAGTTAGGCCATCTCTGCCGCTGCGCGCACTTCTTCGTCGATCTTTTTTTGTTTGATGACGTTTTTGGTTATACTTTTTTGTTGGTTTTTTTTCTTTTTGCAAAGCAAAGTTTTTTTGTTTTTGATAGCAAAAATTCCGCTTGCTCTTCTTTGACGTGGTTACCGCCCTCGCGAATTCATTTCCATTTCCATTTACGTTTCCGTTTTTAAAATTAAATATTCTTTTCATGCACATATTTACTCACCTATTTCTCTGTTGAAATAATACGAAAATGTGTTGTATATATGTATGTATTTCGTAATGTCTGCAAAAGTCGATTTTTTAGTAATTTAGCGCGCTAACGAATGTTTTGTTTTGAGAGGAACTTCTTTTCATTGCACGCTTCTGCTGCGTCCACTCCGTTCAATTGGCCAAACGCGTATCTCGCTAACTGTTGGTTCTCGCATGGTATTTATACCGTCTGGAATTCGGTATGAGCATTCAGTGGAAAATTTGAGATCGCTTATCAACATTTTACCTGCTCATGATGTTGCGCGGAGAGCGAAGCGCAGTCGGTGAGCGGGCATTTTGTGGATCAGGATGTGTGAGAAAGTAGTCGCGTGCTCAAAGGAGAAGCAGCAGCAATAGTCAGACAGTTGGTAATTAAGATAATCGAAATATATTAATAATTTAAATCAATATATGAGCAATTGTAAAAATTTGTTCATACATACATATATAGATGTTAAGACGTCCAAAAGTCGAAGTTCTTGTTGTTAATTTATTGTAAACAATTTTAATCAATAAATTTTTTTTTTTGAGATGAAAATAAAAATAAAGCCAAATACGCCTACGATTCCAAAAGCAAATGTTATTATAGCGGAAAAAGTAGAAAGACAGGGCATTCAAAGGAATACATACATATATACGAGTATTTATAGGCAAATATGGCTAATTTATGATTAAAGCAATTCAAATTAATTACTTTTTGATATTTTAAATAACTAAAGGCATGAATTAGACTGAAATTCGACTAAAGTAAACCACTTTTGAATAAATAATGGTTCTTGTATATGAGAATGCTTCTAGAAGGGACAAATTTACTTTAATGGGAAACTTTAGGTACAAAATCGGTAACGAGAAAAAAGGCCTATTAAAATATTTAAAAGGCCTATATCTATCTCCGCGATTAGAAATAACAACTAAATTATTTGACAGACTTAGTATAGGCTCCGAAACCAATTAAAATACCATGTTACGAAAAAATTTCCTGAATAGAAGATATAATTTTTGGAGACCTGCTTAGGTTAGAGGAGATTTTTTTTTTCTTCCGGGCGTTTAAGGCAATATTAGGAGAATTTCAAACTACGTCTTCTTAAATTTTAAATGGGTTGTAGAAGCAATAAGAAGGGGCCTGGTCTTGAAAGAGGCTATTTTTATACTCTCGCAACATGTTGCTACAGAGTATATTAGTTTTGTTCACCTAGAACTAAACGAGTTAGATATAGACATATGTATATATAAATGATCAGGATGAAAAGACGAGTTGAAATCCGAGTGACTATCTGTCCGTCCGACCGCGCGCCCGTGCAGGCGATAACTTGAGTAAAAATTAAGATTTGAAGATAATTTGATGAAACTTGGTACACGTGTTCTTTGTCACCGTAAGACGGTTGGTATGGCAGATGGGCCATATTCGGGAACCGTTAAAACTATGCAATTAAACTTGTTCCGACCAAGTTCTTCTAGCATCTTTTCATATACTGAGAATATTAGTATAATCGGATAATAACCACGCCCACCTCCCACACAAAAGTTATGTTGAAAACTACTAAAAGTGCGTTAACTCGCTGAATGAACACGTTGGAAACATTAAATCTTGTAGAAAATGTTATACGGAAGGGTTGCATAGGAATCCGTCTAAAGTTTTGATGATGGGTGTGGCACCGCCCACTTTTAGGAGAAATCCCATATCTCAAGAACCCATTAACCGATTTCAACAAACTTGGGTGTGTGATATTATATTACCATTCTTATATCACATTGTGAAAATGGATGAAATCGGATAAAACCACGCCTACTTCTCATATAACACAATTTTAAGTTTCATCTGATCTTTTCACTTTAAAGCAGATAAATCGAGCAACAATTAAGATATGAAAATCAAACTGTGTACAAATAGTTCCTTTAGGATATGTCATCTTATGCGTAAAAATAGACGAAATCGGATTATAACTTTTCAAGCCACCAGGTAACCAATATTAGGGCTTCAGTGCCTCTATCTGACTTTTTATCGAAAACATCATGAAATCTGTAAGATATTGTAATGAAATTGCAGGATTATCTTTCCATGAAAATAGCGTTATCTAGTATCAAAAACGGGAAAAATCGGATAGCCCCGATATACTTAATATACAAATTTTCAACCTTCCTGTTGACTTTATACCATATATAGCGGTAAAAATGTAAGATATCGTAATTAAATTGGAGGACTATCTTTGTATTTCCATGATAATAATCTGCCTTTTGTGTCAAATATGGGGAACATCGGGTAAGCACTTCCCCTAGTCCCCATGTACCTAATATACGGATTTTCAACCTCTGGGTAGACTTTATACCATATATTTCGACTTTATACCATATAGTTGTTTACTCTGTAGTTGAGTTTATATCGCATATATCACTTTTGAGTTAGTTTGGTAGATTTTAATATAAATATCTCTGACACGAAGCAAAATATAACAATGAAAGTACATGAGTCTATGGCCTGTAATATAAGTCAATAAGATACTAAATATGATTACAATCCATTGACAATTTCTTCGAATAATGAATGTTGAATTCTTCCCCCACATTTTTTAATTTAAAGTTATGCCAGCACCTGAAACTTAGCCCTCTCTTACTTGTTTCCTATAATATTTGTTGTAAAATACTATTTTAAAGTGTTCGAGTAAAGGTTTGTACGGAGGATTTATGGACGTCTGCATATACACTAGTGGCTATATTTACCACTAATGACAACGAGTTGTTCGATTTTTTTAATGACATTTCTCGATTTTCAAACACAAACAATTTTGTTGAAGGGCCTCTACCCCTGCAGGTTATATTAGACTAGATTTCAAGGCCGATCCCCGAGATTGAGATCACACTTACTTACTTACACACTTAAAAACACGAAATTTGTAATGGCAAAAACTCCGGATGATGGATCTAAACTCTCATTCATCGTCGAAACCCTTTGAGCTCCACACAGATCTGTCAACGAAATTTATTTCGATCCCGCTATTCGCTCGAATGGCTGAAGCTATGAATTCCAAGGTATTTGAAGTATATGTACACTACTAATTTATTCTTGAAAGGTAACCCTTCAAAAATAAATGTGTTTAAGAAGAACATCGTAAAATATTATATACTTACTATTAATTAATACATAACATTTATGCATGCACTTATCAATTTCGCTTGGCGAAACATAGCACACTAAAAAGAAAGGAATAAATCGAATTAAACGTATTCGAATAATTCCGCTAGACTATCATCTTTTCCTCCTTTTAAAGCTAATACTTTTTCTTGGGCTTTAGTGCAGTTTTTCGAACAGGAAAATGAAGATCGATAAATAAGCATTATCTGGTATACAAAAAACGATCAGGCAACCGTTGTGTTATATTGAGCATTTCACTGAGAGCACGTAAACGGCATCGCTGTAAACGTAAGCTCTTCATGCACTCACTCTCTCAATGCTGCCTCTCACTTTTCTTTCTTTCTTCTTTCTCTCACTTTTTTTTTTCTTCTCACTCAATCTTTCTGCATTATTGTAGCGAGAAGATTTAATTTAGTTTAACTAATCGACCGAGCTTACTATTCCATTTACATTTACATACAAACCATTACACCACAGTATTCGAAAGTGAAAAATTTTGTTCAACTTCATTAGCTCAACTTACAAAGTATTATTTAAAAATTCAGGAGCTGAATAGTTACAAACATATAAAGAATAATACCATGATATTCAAAATAAATGCACGTTTATTTATTGGCACAATGCACTAAAATACTTAATAGTACGCATAAAATTAGCTAACAACATTTTTCCAATATTATAATATCAATTGAACTATTTTTTTTAATCACATATTTGTTTTTTCTTCCCTTCTACAGAGATATACTTTATATCTACATAAAAAGTATTTATAGGGTAAGTGCACGTTTGACTTTTAGAACTAAGCTCTCATTAGTTGCTACCGATATTGTCTGCGTCAACTGTGGTTGCTGTGTAGGGTTTTCGTCATTGATGGGTGCCTCTTCTACTGCTTCGTGTATGTTTTTTGTATGCATATATGCTAAGAATGTTGTCCAAGCTAAACTGCAAATACTAACGAAAACTACACGATGTTGCTCGGGTACCATTGAGAAATTAACTGTCTGAACAACTGGCCAGATGCAGAGGCCAACCTGTAGGGGACAAAGAAACAAGTAATAATATTATATAAAGCTACATATGTATGTGTAAGTATATATGTACATACCTGAAATGATTTTGGGAATTTATCTTTGACCTCTTGCACAGCTTCTTCGACGCTGCGGCCTTCCATTAAGGTCATAATAAAGAAGAAACTGGTACCAGCGAAGGGGCCATATGAGATCTGTTCGACGGCAGCCTGGTATAAGCAACATATATGTATATGAAATAAGTGAATAAAGTATATAAATCAACTTAAGGGTCTAAATATGAAAGTAAAAATAATATTCAGCACATACTTTTGTAATGCCAACTCTTAAATTCATTTGCGGCCACATGGCAGAACTAAGACGCACCCAACCATATAATGAAGGCGCCACATACAAAGCGCCAAAAATACCATAGCGCAAACAACGCATCCAATCGTAGGTTTCTATGTGTGGTGTAAAATAAAAATCGAAATGTAATTGTTATATTGTTTTTATATTACGTTTATATATTACTTACTGAGATCTCTACCCTCGATGGTTTGTTGTATTAGACTGCTTGTGGGCCATATTACTGCATAAGAAATGACACCTCTTGCCATTGGATGTACATTCGCAAAAGCGCGCCATTGTGTTCTTAGGAACTTTAAGGTAAAGGTTGTGACCATTTTGTTTTTTTTTTATAAATTACACTAAAAACAAAAAAATTGTGTAAATATTATTGAAAATTTAATCGTTAAAGAAAGTTAAATTTATGAACAGCTTTAGCTACAGGCATCCTGGCTGAATTGTGTTGGCGCCTAAATGCAGGCAATATGTTTTCAGGAGATGTGGTTTAAAATGAGTAAATGCTCGTGCATTATAGCAAATCTATGGAAATGCACACGTAATTGAAAATATATGTACATATATTGAATATAGATTACTTCAACAGAAATACCGCTGGAATACGTTCTAAATGTATGTATACGTATTTAATTTGGAATTTAACACGAATTTAGTTTGGAAAATGCGAATCTTTGTGATTATGTACTTAATTTATTTATATATAATACTTATCTTAATTGTAAATAATTTAGTTTAAGTTCCACGCATGCATGCAAGATTTTTACTAAAATAATCATATAGTGAAATACGATGAAAGCTTCAAGTGAAAATAAGCACTCATATACATATATGTATATATTTACTCTTTTTTTGTGAATAGTGTAGAAATTTAGTAACTAGTTCTAAATTAATATACAATTATATAAAACCATTCCATTCATTCATAACCATTCATTATATAAAACCTAGCCAAGTTTATGCTACATTCATACTAATTATAAGAGGTCGACTATAATATTAGAGGATGACTATATTTAAATATAGTTCCAATCACCCTATTGTATATAAGAATATAATCCCTTTTAAGTGAAACATTCAGATATTTGAATATGGTATTATCTAACATTCTACAATTTACAACCGGGTGAAAGCGAAACTTAGTTTCATTCAATATTTCGGGAAATGCACTTGTTGTTAGCAACACTTCTAAATATCTACACTAGGTATAAAAAGTCTGCGTACAAGGTTTTAACAAATATAAATCTTTGAAAACAAGGCTTTTATATACTTTTTATAAAATCAAATTTATTTTATATTCATTAAAGGATATTATATTTGTAGTCTTGTGAAAATAAAAGTGATTAATTTTTTAACAATAATATCGAACAAAGATATTCTTCTTCCCAATTCCGCTTAAAATTTAATAGGAAGTCGGATATCCTCTACTTTTTAAACCTCGGCTAGGCGTTTTGGCATGGAATCAACAAGCTTAGTGGTTTCTGTTGAAGGGATTTGAACCCATTGCTCCTGCAACACATCCTTGGGCATAGCCTTTAAGGTAATTGCGCATTAGCGTATTTTTCGTTCAAGCGAATCCCATAGATAATCCCATAGATGGGATTCAAATCTGGAGATTGTGGTGGTGTTCGAAGCTGTTTGGGAACGTTATAGAGTAACTAAAGCTTAACTGTGTCTGCTGTATGCTTCGGGTCATTATCTTCTTTAAAATAGTAGTCACTTCCTAGATCCAACCCTTCCGCGCTTTGCTTCAAATTTCTTTTCAAGATATTAAGGTATGCATTTTTGTCCATGGTGGACTCTATAAATTCCATTCGGCCCACACCATTACTAGCCTTGCACCCCCATACCATACCCCATACCATTGCTCCACCACCTCCATGCTTCACAGTAGGCACAAGTTTTCCTTATCGGGTGTCGTTCCTGTTTTTCGCCACACAACCTCACGCCCCTTGATTCTAAAGACGCATCTCATCGAAAAAAATAACCTTCTGCCAAAACTCTCGGGGTTTGTTTGAGTGCTCTTTCGCGAAAGCAATACGCTTTTGTCTATTGACTAGCGATATGAATGGCTTCTTGCGTGCGACATGACCATGGTACTCAGCTTTTTCGAAATTTTGCGGACGGCGTCAGTGCAGAGGGTCTTCTTAAAACTTTCCTTAACATTTTGAGTGATTTTGGTTGCAGTAAGTTGAGGGTTTTGCATCACACTTTGCAAAACGTTACGAGTTTCACGCTGTGGTAATATTCCTGGGCGGGACCGAGATACAAAAGGGCTGGTATCTTTGTATTTAATAATCACTTCTTGTATGGAAGAATGTGTTGTTCCAACAATCCGACCGATTCCACCGCAAATTATTTCTTCTTCGAAGAGTTTTACCGTAATTTCCCTTTCAGAAGGGCTTATTTCTTTTCCTTTGGCCTACATTGGATATTATAATATTAATAACGAATGGAATGAAACAAAAATCATTTAAAATTGCCGCTTTTACGAAAAAAAAAAAATAAATAAATAAAACTACAACTTTCCGACACTCTCATAATTGGTTATTAGGCGGGGAATTCCCATTTTAGACTTGTACGTCGACTTTTTTTGCCCTGCCAAATGAGTATATTTTGTAAATATATCGTTAAAACAATGTTGCCTGATTTTAATTGCTTTAAATGCCATCTGATTATGCAATAGAATTGAAATAAAGCACGCCATGTGATTTTCCTCTGAAATTTCACATATAAAAGTTACTTTTTAACAAAAGAAAATAAGATATAAGCGTGTACGCAGACTTTTTCTGTTGACTGTATATATGTACACATATATACATTTGTATATATCGATATATACATACATATTTTCATATAAAAATAACATGCATTGTGAGAGCGGTTGTGCATTAGAGAGAGACATTGAACTTGGCATTCGAAAGCTTTTATTTACTTGTATTACACCGAAGTAAATATGTAAGAATGTACATAAGTGCAATTGTATGTAGGTAATGTAAACACAAACTGTCTGAAATAATTTTAATCAGCAAATAGTAATGATAAATTGAATGTATAAATCGAATCTTTGTGCTTATAAATGAAAATGAAAATAAAAACAAAAAGTGGATCGGATGCTAACAAAAGTGTTATCAGTGAGCATTTTATTAATTAATTATTAGTGAACACTATTGATGTAACGAAACTGTTTACGACTGCGAAACATTTAGGAGGCTTCCTCAACAGTTCACTTTCATTTGTTCGATAGTAAACTGTTGCCGGGTTTCAATAAGCGCAGTAACGCACAATTATACGCTGATTAAGATATCTCTGCATTTATATATGTATGCACACTGTAGTATAAACAAACATATGGGAATATACATACATACATATATACGAATTACACAAATTTGCACAGATTTCAACACAAGGCTTCATCTCCAAACTAAAGCCATGCATGGTACTCAGTTTATATATCTACATATGTACGTATATAAATACATATATAAACACATGTATTTAATGCAAATCATTATTTGTCTCTTATTGTTGTGATTTAATTTGTCGCAAGCAATTTGTGAAATACACCTGAGCACGAGCACGCGCAATTTCATATCTAAAAGCATGCAATTTACAATTAATGGCAATTCTATTTAACAAGCATGCAATTTCAACAGCTTGCTATAAGTGACATTAGCGGAAATAGTCAAAAAAATAAAAAAATAAACAAAAGATTATTCCTAAATAACAAATCACAAATTGTACATTCACACGCCTGCAATTTCAAGTAATAACTCAGAATTTCATAATGTAGTATATTGAACACGACAGAAGCACATAAACCAGCTGATTTACATAATATTCGCGTGACAAACACACACACACATATACACCAAGCAATACTTGACACACTCGGTCGATGACAGCACGTCAGCATGACGCCGCTACGCACCAACCGATCCAATCGCCATCACCGCGTCATCACAGACTGACCGAGCATAAGCAAAAACACCACGATCACTACAACTGGCGTCTCAAATACAATATTTATGTGCAACTGCAGCGAAATATAGAGTTTTCACAAATCAATTCTTACATTCTATTTCTCGAAAATGTACACCGTGGTAACGTCGCGGGTTTTAACTTGCTTCACTAAGAAATAATTAATTAAACATTGCACAGCAATTTACTTTTATATTACTAGTTATTTTTACAATAATAATAAAGTATATTGTACCCCGTACAGATACAGCACATGTCACAACTGTTCAACACTCGCATTAGTTTATTACTGAGAGAATTATTCTCGAAAGTGTTGGTATTTTAGCGAAATCGTTCGCAATTATTCATCGGTAAGCATGGGAGATTACTGTGTATATATGTGTGCAGGTAAATTGTTAGTTGATGAGCGAAACGCTCTCAAATGCTCAGAAAGCTCACTCCGAAATGCATTTGTTTATGAAAGAAAAGTAAATAGTGAAATAATTCTTAATGTGAAGTGAAATAATAAAAAATAATATTAACTTACACTAAAGGACTTGGACCCCATTGAGCTTACTACACTACTAGTTTGAGTGAGTTGGTGTTATTAAAACGAAAAATTCATGCATCTCCCATGCTAAATAAAATTCGCTTTGAAATTAAATTGGTAAACATATGTTTATTCATGAAATATTGTGCAATAAAATTGATGCCATAAGAAGCATATTCAATTGCCTAAACTTTACATGCCGTAGTGAATACAGCAGCACATTTTGACAGCCACTGGATATTTCATATCCGTCATTGAATAAGAAAAGTCAGTTGCAAGCGCCTAAAATTGCGATTTCCGCGTAGAAGCGCGTTTATTCCGTCACAAAACGATTGAATTCGGTAAATCGGTAATTAACTATGTGAAAATAACGATTATTATAATAATTATTTCTGTGTTGATATCTGTTTGGCATTAAGTATGGAGTCGAATTGTTGCTTAAAAACAAAATTCTGATATTCCTTTGCTGCATCGGAGCACACCAGCGGCTTGCGCGGATTATCAGCGTAGCATTTCATCAGGTTATGTTCCAATTTCTTTAGATTTTCATTGTGCACTTCGGCAAAGCGTACGGGTTTGCCCAGCATGGCTTCTAATTTCTCCAAAGTCTTTACATATTGCGCCTCCTGCAATTCGTTCGATTTCATTGCCAACAAGCTGGCCTCTTTGTCTTTGCCATTGAAAAAGCCACAAGTGCAGCAGCGTGCACAATGGATTGGTTCGTCTTTGCTTGGTGTCGGCACTGCAACATCGGAGATTTGTTGCTTGGCACTTTCCAGGCGGCTTATGACACTCGGTGTCACGTGTATGGCGCTGCTGGCACGCACTGGATTGATGATGTGCGCTGTCTGTGCTGTGGAATTTTGTGCACCCATCGGTAAGTTGGCGATTTGTTGTAATAAATTCTATGTTTTTATTTATGAAATATTATACTTTTGCAGTTAACTGAAAATTGGAAATTATATCTTCTTTCAGATATTTCAAATTTTGTAAATTGACTCGAATTTAACAAAAGTGACATGCGGATTTTTTGACATTTGACAACAGGTGAGTACACTGAGATAAATTGTTTGTGTTCGATTTGAATTGGGAAATTTTTGCGTTAACATTTATTTGAATATAATATATATATATATATATACAATATATTCAAATAAATATATATTCAAATAAAATAAATAATATAAATATTTGATTTTATTGAATATTAATTTGTAATTTTAAATTCATTATTTTATAGTCTGTTGTCTGTATAGTCTGTATAGTATATATATGTAGTCTGTATAGTGTGTTGTCGCTAAAAAATATTCTGAAAATTCATACGAAAAAAACGAAAATATTAAATCTGCAAGTATAAGTAGAATATAGGCATGGTCATAGCAATGTAAGGTTCTTCTAAAATCGGTCTAACACATTCTGTATCAAATTTTGTTGAGTGAGAAAGTAAACTTAAGGGGTTACGTCAGTATCGAGCTCTACGAAACGGCCTAAATTTGCAAATTTTTTGGCAAAATGGCGGCTACTGTGCTAATCTTTAGAATAAACTTTTTCAAGTTGAACTAGGGTAAAGTAAATAAAAAACTGAATATTTTTCTATATAAGACTAGAAAAGAACATATGTTCTCACCTTCATTCATCACACAAATTCATTACATAAATTTTTTTGCGTAACAATGGACTTGTAAAAAATCTTCAAGATTTGATCGTAAAAATTCGCAACAAAGAAGTCGTATGTGGGTTACTAGATAAGGCTTCCGTGAAGATACAGTTAAATTTTTAGGTGGATACGTGCTATGTATCCGAGTATCACCGTTGCCCGATTTGAAAAAGTAGCCTCTATGATCACGCTTTTAAAATTTTACGTGCTGAAGCTGACTCACACAAATGCTTCGACACAAGAGCTGATTGGACAGTTGAAACATTCTTTCCACACTTAAAGTCTAACTTTTTTTTTTGATTTTTCGATAATCTTAGACTGGCCTAACCCCTTAATAAAATATGTGCATGACTTATACACTTACATATATATAATGATATGCTTATAGAAATATATTAAGTGTATATGTCATCGTCATACCGTTATGCTGTTATCAAGAACAGTTATTCGTAACAGACCATCCTAACATTCTCTGCTAGTACCACACATTTTAACATTCTCTGTTAAATTGTCATATTTGGCCTTCAAACATGTCGTATGCAACATGCAACCTCAGCAAGCGCACATTTTGGTTTGCACGAACGGAAATTGTAGATTTTCTTCAGTTGTATTCTGTGAAATGCCGGTATTAGATCATTGCACGCATTCGCGTCGGTTTTGCATGTTAAAACGAAGTATGCTTTTATAAGTATTATTGGAAATAACACAGTGTTTTAAGTGTTTGCAAACGCGTGTAAACATAACGAGCTCTATATGTATATATAACGAAATTCGAATAAAAAACGGAATGATATTTAAATTGTTTTTAATCACATAATTTGCTGTTTTCAATGCTGAAAACTGTGCTTTTTAATTATGCATATTGAAATGAATAAGCGCAACGGAAAACTATAAGCGAATAAATGTACACATTTATTGAAAATATTTAAGCTACATATACACATATATATAAGATATAACGAAGTGTTTGAAATAAAGCGCTAGCGTGGCATAGATTATAATAAATTAAGTAAGAATTAAAAGTACACAGGTGTAAGTAAACGCAACGGTATTAGTGTGTGTGTGTGTGTGTGTGTGTTTATTATTATACAACAAGTGGTAAAAAAGGTGTATGTGCTTAAGCGGTATTTTTGTTTTATTAGTGTGAATGCACATACACGCTCTTGTATAAGTGTTATTGTTTGTTTACAAGTTCGTCAATTTATATGGTAATAGGTGCACGAAGTCAAAATACGTGTGTACTATCAATGCTGACGTCGATAAGAATTCAATAGTGTGACTACTATTAGCAAACTACTCGTTTGTGTGTGAAATCATGGAAATATTAGTGCCATACATACAGATGGCTTGTTAATTTATAAAGTACTGTCTACTGCATTTTTGTTTTTGTTCTTTTTCGTTTTATTTTGCTGCGACGAAGTATATCTGCTTGCTATATAGTATAGTATAGTATGTACGTGTGTACGTATGTATTTACATGCATCGTATTTATAAATGATAAGCGCCAACTTACCGGCGAAATCTAAGAGGCTGATAAGAATCGCGGTGTGAAACGTTTGCTTGCTAATTAAGTTTATGTTCAAAGCGTTATATCTTAAATAAATAACGGTAAATGAAATTGAATATCTTTTGCTTATAGCCGTTAAGGCTTATTGCCAGAATGGAAGTAGCAATCAGTAAAATTTAATTTGTTTAAAAGAAAGCGAAAAATGTATATATACTAGTATGATTAATCAAAAATTAATCAAAATTAAAATAATACAATGAATTAGTATAATAAGGAATATAAAATAATATAAATGTGAACTTACATACATGTGTGTATTTGATTATTATGAATAAAAAATTATACGGTTGAAATAAAATTTAATTAGCATGTTTGCAGCTAAAAAAAAAGATAATTAATTAAAGAAAGCTATTTGAAATGGCATAAAATGCAATTAAAATGAGAAGTTGAAAACATCATAAATTAAAATGATAAATCAATAAAAAGTAAATTAATATTAAAAATTAAATGAACGAAATTAAATTTATTAAAAAAGAATAACTAAAATTATTGGGAAATTTTAAAGCAAAAATCATACAAAGGGAGTGAATTAAAATTAAAAAATAAATTAATTAATAAAACAAACTTAAATTGTGTGAACAAAATGTATCGAACTTAGTAACACAACAATTAAAAGAATGTTAAGAACAAATTATTAAATCAAATTTAAAAATATTTCCATATATATAAAGGAGGAATGCAAACAAAAAACACAAATAAATTTATTTTTATATAGATATAAATATAAATTAAATTACTTTTACAAAAAAGGTATTAACATTATTAGGAAAAACTGTAAGCAGAAACCACATAACTAAAGTGAATTAAAACTAAAAATTTATTAAATTAATTAACAAAATTAAAATAGAATTTAATGAAAAAAATGTATCAAATGAAATTGAATTAAGAAAGAAATTTTCAAAGAAAGAAAAAAAATTAAAATTTCAAAAAAGAGTAAAGGGAATAAAAATTTCAAAAGTTGGAATAACAACATTAGATCAAATAAAAAATATCTAATAAATATTTGGAAAAGCAAGAACCATAAAAAAAGAAATTTATTTATTTATTTTATTTATTAAAAATAATTTTATTTATTTTTTTTATAAATAAATTTATAAAAAATAATTTTATTTATTTATTTTTATAAATAAATTTATAAAAAAATATTAATTAACATTGTTTGCCCAAATCTCTAAGCAAAAGACACACAACTAAAATTAATTAAAATCATAAATTAAATTAATGACCAAACTAAATTTCAATTGCATTAAAAAATATATCAAATTGATTAAGTAAAAAATTTTAGTAATGGAATAGAAATAAATAAATTTAGGTGAATAAAATTTTTATTAATAATAATAAAATAATAATAATCAAAACAGCAAAATTAAATGAATAAAACAAAAAAAAAATAAATAATGCAATTGCTTCAAATTAAAGGAAATTGAAGAAAATTTTCATTTAATTTTATTGCATTTAGGTAAACGCATTTAAATTAAATAGCTAATAACAAATCATTGCAATTTCATTTCACTTTAAAAAACATGTGCCTAAACAGAGTAGTGGCAGCAACAAAGCAAAGCAAAGCAAAACAAACAATAATTGTGCATAGCGTAAATAATCAGAAGAAATAACACAACAAGAAATATACTGAAGAGTGCAAAACATCGACACTACCTGTTGCTCAGCTACACGTTTCTTGCATGCATACATATTTATGTACAAACATACATACATATATACAAACACGCCAAGGTTAACTGTTCAACATTGCTGCACATCCAAAGTCACACCAATGTGGTAGTACTACGAAGTGACTAGAGAGACCTGCTTACAAGTGTATTTGGGCACGTCTTGAATACAGCTCTAGAGTAGCTCCGCATAGAATTTAATGCGTAGCCAACATTGTGGCACCACTACAACGTGTTTTGCTCTCCAAGTATGACTGAGATTCCAGCGCGTTGCTCAACGTTACGCTTTCTGTAAATGCGCGCAGGTAGGGTGCAACAACAATTGTACCATATACTCGTATATGCGGAATATTATAAATGCAAATACGCGAGCGTTGTAAAAAGGGCGCGAATTGTTCGATTGCGATTAGCGCATTTATCTGTCTGAATTTTACCTTGCACCTCTTAACGCTTCGATTAGTAAATCTGTGCTAGAAAATAAGAAGCGCACATTTTGCACGTCAGATCCGGCATATTATTCACAATTCCAACTTCCAAGTCAAATCGAATTCACACTTTTCGTATGCAATAAGACACAGTGAAGCGCAACAGAAAAACCCTGGTATATGAGAGCAAGCAAGCAAGCCAAAACGTGTATGAAGCATGTGGCGAAAAAGGATGTGAAAATAATGAAATGAAAAAATGAAAATAAAAGCGTACAAATATTTTGAGCGGCAAAGCATATTGAAGCCATTTCAGTTTGTACGACGAAATAGTGGAAAAGATGTCGAAAAAGCGCTCACAACGTGACTGCTGACCGGTTTTCAAAGCGTCCAATTGTCTTTTTTTTGGTAGAAGCTTGCATATGTTGTTGTTGTTTGATTTTTTGCTACAGCCGCAACTAATACTAATTTGATGGCCTAGTGTTGGTGTTTATTGTTTATTGTTTATTTTTCTGTTGCGCTTTCGCGTTGTTCTGACATTGCTCGCTTTATATCTTTTACTTATTTTTTAGTAAAAAAAAAACAATAAGAAACATAATAACAGAGAAGAAGTAATATTTCAATAGTTAATAATTTGCAAAAAACAAGAAAAAAATCAAATAAAAATTAAAAATAAAAATAAAAAAAATTAAAAATAAAAATCAAAATAAAATATTATATTTTTATATAAGCTTATATAAGCTTAAGAATTAATAATTTTTGTTGGTATAAATTTGAAAACAAAATATATTTGTATATGCCAAACTCGTACATATTCTATGTGAATAAGGTTTCTAAAAAGAGTTTTATATTTATTACTGTGTGCTGTCATTTTTGACAGCAACTGTCAAATAAAATATTTTTAGGCAAGCCGAAGCTTGTTATATATATGTATATATATATATTTTTGCATATTTTTATTTCATTGTGTTCGCCACATATAAACTACATTTTTTGAAATTTTTGACAGAGTAGCTGTTAAATTAACAATTGCTTATAAGATTAAGCTCTATTAGATACTAGTCGTATTTTTTTAATGGACGTTTTTTAATGCACATGAAAAGTAATTTAAAAACTGAAAGCTATTTTGCAAAAATTTATAAAATTTCCTTTCTCATTCTCACTACTTTTCAAAAGCTTAACTAAGATTACGAATATAAAATCGAATTAAAAATTAGCCAACATACAAGCAAATTCGAATTCAATATACTAACGCAATTTTAAATTAAATAAATAGCAAAGAAATTATTATTAACCACAAATACATAAAAAATATGCGTGTGACTATAACACAGCTGCGGTGAAATATGTTTCCAAGAATATAAATGAAGGAAAAACGTCCAAAACGTATATAAAACCATAATAAAATCTTAAATAAAGTGCCGAAGGTGTTTTCCAAAAAAAATTTTTCGTTTATCAGTTGGTGATATTCAACAACAATTCAACATGAGTGGTTATTATATTAAGCAACCGCCGCTCGCATCCAGTCTTCCAACGCTGCCACATCCACATTATAAAAGTGCCAATAATTTACAAGCAGCATCAACATGCAACACTGCGCTACTTCGTCTATTTTCATTAACCAGCTTAGTGCTGCTGCTTTCCTTCAGCATTTCACACATTCCACAAAGCGACGCCTTCAATTTGGAGAATCGTTTGCCAGTGGTCAAATATGGACCACATGCGAACTCATATTTTGGCTATTCGATAGCAACACATACGGTGGGCGAATACAATTGGCCGAATAACACAAAATGGTGAGTGGAAATGAAAATATTTAAACGAGGTAGAGCACTCGAATGTAACCAATTGGAGAGACAATTGGATCTGGACTCGCACGAGCACGTGCTTCCTGATCGGGAGTTCAATGTTACTTTTTAGTGGAATATTTCTGTAGAATTGAACACTTTGGCTTACCAGTATTTACGTTATATGCTGGGGAGCATTGGATCTGACTATGCTTGTATATTTGTTGCAATATATTATAGAAGGTGAAGTTGGCTTATGTCAAGGGGGGCAATTTAAATTATGCTGACCAACTTATTAGAGACTCAATATGTTTTATTTTGCAAAATACCTCAGCATCGGTGGCTTCAAATTATGTTAAAAACGAAATAAAGAGTTTGTTAGGGATTAGATAATTTCAAATATTTCCCCAGATATATACGTAAATGTATTAATTCTGCTCTGTAGTAACCAGATGTTATTCTATATAGTTTCTAATATTTTCAACGTAATCAGTGGAACACCAACATTGTTCTAGGTTGAGTTGGTAGTTCTATATTCCTACTACTCCATCCATCCATCTACTACTCCATCATACTACTCCTACTTCCATTTGCTATACTGTTTCTTTATATCATTCTGTAATTTCGGTTCCTGCTGCTTGTGCTTTTTGCAAGTTGGGTAAACGACAGATTATTTCAGGAACATTACTTCCGACGTATGCGAATCTGATCTAGCCTTCAAATGTTTAAGGAATAAAATCAAAATCGCAACTGAAAGAACTCTTCGAACAAAATTTTATAATCTAAATATTATTACTGCTGATATTGAATACTTTTAGCATCCCTAACTTAATAAGCAAACCATATATTCATTCATAATAATATTTTAATCAGCGTCAAATGTAGTTAGATTCCAATGATTCTAAAGAAGTCAAATGCAATGCCACTTCATTCAAAACAATTTACCTCAAACAACTGAATACTTTTATGCAAGTGTGTAGAAGCAAAACCATAATTTCATACAAAAATATTTTGTGTGATGCAACTGAGCGCTGCACTTCGGTAAAATCAAGAATATGAGGGCGATGAAAAAATGAGCAAAAGATAATTGTAATAAATAAAATAATCTCCTCTCTAAGACTTTGGCAATAATTAGACAATCATTTTTATAAAATTGGTATTCAAACGATTTATGTATTTTCGAGTATTTGTTTAATTTACATACATACCCATTTATATTTATGAAATTTTATACCTGAAAATACCGGCAGCCATAACAAAATAAACAAACGATATAAAACACCGCACAGAAAAATGCAGTTATCTGCGAAAATTCCGCGAACTCGCACACATTTTCATAAAATTTATTGCAACTTCACTCCTCTTCTTCATAAAAAATAAACTCAAAGTAGAAAGTGCAGAAATTGCAGGCGAAATAATTAAAAATTTTAAATCAATATTTATTAAACCGCGAATCCATGAAAATAAGGGCGGTAAATGGTGAAAGGAACACTAATAATAAATTATGTAAATTAAAAGGCACACACATGTACATATTTACCTGTGCTCCGCTTAAAAACCATGGTCATCAATTTGTTGGCGTAAAATCAAAAAGTCAATTTGCGCAACTTTTTAGCAAAAATTTAAGTGCTGAGCAAACGGTAATGGTATCTTCAGAAATTCGATAAGCAAACATAACAAATTATATAAAAAAAATAAGCAAAAAAAAAGAAAGAGATTCAAAGATAAGCAATTATTTCAAGATATTCAAAACCGTTTTGCTGTCTTTTTCGAAAAACGTTTTTAATGAAATCCATATCAAATATTTCAGAAACACAAACAACATAAACACAAACACTTTGGAAAATATATAATTCACATTCTATATTTATTTATAATTGATAATTAAACAATTATTTGACTATAAAATATGAACGAGGTACAAGAAACAAATAAATTGCATTCTTAAATAACTTAAATGGTTTTTTTTTTCCATACTTTAAGGCAAATCCTAATGTCATTTTAATACTTTATAAGCGAAAATTTTCAAAAACACAAAGAAAATATTTTATTTAAAAAAATATTTATTTTATTAAAAAGAAAATCGTAATATTTTTCACACCAATAACTATTTATTATTTTTATTAAACTTAGCAAATATATGAAAGATAACGTAATCTTGTTGACTAAACTTTAAACCATTCAAATTTTGTACCACCAACAGCAAGTTGTTCTTTGTACTTTGGTATGCAAAAGATTTCTCAAATACCTTTTAGGCTGAGTCTACAATATTTACTTTAACACGATAACAACATTTTTATCTTTATCTCAAAATGGAGTTTATTTTTTAAAAAAACTAAACCACAAAATGTTTGCTTGCATGCAATATTTTTAAAACGTTACTCATTGAATTCAATACAAGACTCATGCTACGTTATCTCTGATTTGATTATACCGCTCTACTATAAATGATTTATATCAGCTGTTTGTTTGATTCGTCACTCTCTAAGGTCTAGCAATAATAACTAATATATATTACATATTCTGTTTTTTTTTTAATAATTATTTCAAAAGTTGCTTATTATAAACATATTATTGTACTGCAACAATTATGAGAAAAAATTAGCAACAATAGCTTGAATATTTTATTTATATGCATATAGCTTCAAAACCAAATTTTACAATTTATAATTTCCGCCTATTTCGTATAAAAAGATTTCTTGCACAAACGAAAAGAGTGAATCACGCATTGATCTGTATGACTATCAGAACTACATCGTTGAACCAATGCCATCATTGACTGTCGTAATACAGCTAATGCATATAAATCTAAATATTTACACATGTTCACATGTATTTCCATACGGTTTTATACGTATATATAGTATGTACGACAAGCAATTTGAGCAGAATCATCTGAAGACAACTCGAAATGGATTTCCGCAATAACGCTCTGCTACTATTTTTAGCTATTTTACATTTCGCTATTCTACTATTTTACTGACGTCAGTATATTTTCCAATAAATTTAGCTTCTATGAGGAAACTTTTAGAGAATACTTATGTAGGCCTTTTGAATTTTGTTTACAAAAATGCTTTTAGGCGGCGGGGTTATAATAAGTACGTAGGTTTAGTCATCTTCGATCCCATTGCTTGTTCGATTTGCCGCTTTTTATTCATAATACTCGCAACAGAAATGTATTTTCATATTTCATAAATTTTCTATTAATTTTCTGGTCACCATACTTCAAATTTATATAAATGCAAATACATATGTTTGCGCTTATTGGCCGTATATACTATTGATTGTTATCACAAATTTTTGAGGGGATGTCAAATTTCTATGTGGTTTAGAGTAGTAGAAATTATCAAGACATAAATAAGGCCGCTTAAAACAGTGTCAGTTCTATATCAAAGATGTTCTACTGTTAACTTTGCATTTATGTATTTATTTTGAAATTATTTTTTATTTAATCCTTAAAGTAAATCAAGTTCATTAGTCAAAAAAGGAAGTTCATTCAGAAAAGGAAAAACATTAATATCAAAAAATCTATAACAATGTTTTAAATTAAAAGATTCCATTACTGCATTTCAATTATTACGTAATTTTGAAGTAATATTGTAATGGAGTAGTCTAAACAGTCTTTATTTTCCGTAATTAAATAATTAGCTATTTTAAGCTGCAGTGTGAACGCACTTTATGTGATGACATTGCTTTTTTTTATAAATGTTGTAATTTATTAACATACAGTGTGCGACAGAACTAAAGCTGGGAATGGTTTTATGATTGAATACTGTTTGTCTTTTAAGATTTGGTTGCGTATCGCTTATTTTTCAATACAGCTGCACATCGGCGAGGCATGGACTCATTTAATTTATTTAATGTGTCGCTAGAAGTCCTTTTCCATGCTTCCTTTACTTGTATGAATAATGCGTACTTATTTTTACAATTTTCACGTCCAATTTTTCGATCTACAATTTCCTATAGGTTCTCTATGGGATTCAGATCAGGTGATTGTGCGGGCCACTTCAAAACCTCAATCCTGTTATCAACAAATCACTGTTTTACACAAATAGCAGTGTGTTTCGGTCGTTGTCGTGCTAATACTTTTAAAGGCATTTCTTCTTAAGCATGCGGCAGCATAATATTCTGAAGAATGTTTTTTATACATGAATCTGTCCATTATATCATATTTTCACATAATTTTATTAATTTAAATACAGACAAGGTAAATTCCATGCTTTGGTTTTGTCCCACACTGTATATCGAAATATATATATATGTCTTAATATTATATATATATCATAATTATCATAATATATATAAAAATTTTGTGCCAAACGATTCGGAAATGTTAGTTTCTTCAGTTCGATAGATTTTGTAGAGTAGCAAATACGAGCGAGTATAAATTAAATATATAGATGTAAATAGAATAACAAGCAGTCATACCACTTCAACAAGATGTAAATATACTGCCTTGTATTGAACTTGACTGGTTGATTTTGTTTCCAAATGTAATTTTTTTTAGAATAGAGCAGAGTTCAAATATTATATATGTATGTGTGTAGCGAGCAGAGGAGTGACAAATCGAACACGGCTTTTATGAAAAACTGTGTATAATTTAGGAAATTATTAATTTCGGGCATAGTGTGAACTCAGCTTAAAGCAGCTTATTGCGTGTTTTCATCATTCGCATAAATTGTGCGCAAAAAAGGAAAACTTTATTAAAATTTATGCCATATAATTTACATACTTCAGCACCAAAAATAAGAACAGCCATAATTACGTAGCATATATTGTATGTATGTATGTATGTATGTTGTATATCTTCTACATATGTACAAAGATGTTTAACGTGCTCCAATAAGGCACATGTACGGGCAGTGATGTTGTTGGTGTAGAGGGCGTTGTAGGCGCCGCATTACTGTTGAATAAGCCGCATAATACGTAATTTTTAGGGCGTAGCAGAATCGTCTGCCAATTTTGTTTTTATCTTAAGCGTCTACATGTTGTTGCTTTTTATCTATGTATGGTATGTAAGCATACTCACTTGAACATATGCCATCATAATGCTTAAAAATGTGGAAAACAATTATAGGAAATAGCGTGGTAATCTGCGTGGCTCAGTGCAATGATGTCATTAGTTTGGCCATTTGCGGCATGGATTTTAGGGTTTCTAACCTATATATATATATATAGCTTACATACTTATGTTTTTCCATAATGTAGCTGTTTCCGTTGGTTTTGCTGTTGTTGTGCGTATTTTACAATGTTCACTGCTAAATTGTAAACTTTTGTTCTGAATTTATTAATTGCTAAAGTATGCTGCTGATAAATAACTACTACTTAGAACATTTGTTGTTTGTAATCGCTTATTGTTTGTGTATTTATGTATGTATTTTGTGATTATGACTTGTTGTTCTACTTCGACTATATATACATATATTCTACTTCTACTTCGATTTATGCGCAACATGAACTTGGTGGTTTGTAAAATTTATGAGCATTTATGAGCTTTAGCTAAAACTTAATTGTATGAGGTTACCGAATATTTATGAATTCCCTTTAAATTAAATTGTTTCAATGTCAATTGTTCTACGTAGTTTCATATAACGACAAACATCAAGAAGGTTGTGGAACGTATCGCTCGATTACTTGATCAAGTCAACAATCATAAACGTGTAACTACAGTACTCGCATCTATTTTACATATATATTCAAGATTACGAGATTATTCTGACTAGTGCTCGATGAAGGTTCCTCAAAGCAGTATAATGACGATAATGGAAAGTTAATTTTGGAGAAGCCCTTCGATCTCATCGATGACTATGGCGATATATAATATTTATATTATTAATTAAATGTAGTATTTGTTAAATTCGTTGAAATTACTTGGAAATAATATAAACCAGTGCAAAAATATTGAAAGAAAAGTATTGAATAAATGCTATAAAAAACACATGTATTTTATTTACGTACAAATTCTTATACATAGCTGCACTACCGGTTTTGAATAGTTAAAATTTAATGTGCAAAACGATTATACCGTTAACAAACCGTTTAATGAATTTCCAAAATATACCAAATTCCAAAAATTATAAGATTATTCTTCGAAATTTATTAGATGGCATGTGAGTTTCTCAAAAATATTCAAGATAAACATTTTTCTACTGCACTAAATATGGCTTTAATTTGTTTTTGAATGCTCTGACTACTATTTTCCATTTTTGGAAGTTGTTGTGTGTTCTTGATCTTTTGAGGTTAGGTATTTCATTTCGTAACTCTCTGCTAAATAAAAAATAATTCTTCAGAGAACTCTTCCTGAACACTAATTCATGCCTAAGCTTCGCCGCATTTTTTTAAACGTCATATTAGCCATGCCAATTAACTGATTCATCAGCTGTTATTACCGGTGTGTATCGGTCATTTGATTTGCAGTAAAAATTTACTGCTCGTTGCTTATGTTGTTACTCACATATGAATAATTCACCTTCAACGAAACATCAATTAATTGCACACTCCATTCACGCTCATCAAAATGCCATAAACGTTGCTTGTTTCATTGCAAGTTGCTTAATTTTATTATTCTTCTACAATTTCAGCTACACAATTCGATAAAAATTGACATACATACAGACATGTGTATGCAAATAAAATATAATTATTGGCGCTGATTGTTGCTTGTGTTCAATATAAGTTATTACACACCCCGTAATAAGTAAATAATTTCATTTGCAAGCAAGTTGTTGTGGTTGGTATTATTGTTGGCGCACACAAAAACAATAGTAATAAATTGGCAAAATGGGTTGAGAAAATAAAAATTAAATTTGGAAAAATAAACAATAGAAATATTAGCAATGCGCGAAGCGTCTGTCCGTCATTATTCATAAAAGAATTGTGAAAAAAATTAAATAAAATAATAAAATAAAATAAAAATGCAAACAATTTTTTATTAATTACACGCTGATTTGTTGTTTTTGCTTAATGTTATTAGCTTTATTGTTGTAGCGGTATTTGTCATTTGTTCTCGTAAGCAATTAATATCATCTCAAATTGATCGTGGCAGTCGAAAGGTTGATCGAACACAAAAGTTTCTATATTTCGACATTTCGACATTCGACGATTATGAGTATATAGACTCATAAATGAGTAGTCGCTGTTTCTGCTCTTTGCTTTTTTGTAATTTGATATTTTTATTTCTTTGTTTTGTTTTTTTTTTAACAAATGGCAGAAGGTCAGTTATACGGGATTTTTATTTAAATTTTTCATTTATTTTCGCTTAGTAATTTATGTATATACATATATATGAGAAATGAACACGATCTTGCCTTCTTCGCTTGAATTGTCTTTATTGATATTGGTTAGCTGTTTTAATATCAGTAATATTTTATTTAATATTTAGAATTATATTTTTATGTATAGCTCGTATTTATTTTACGTGATTTTCAGTGAGTTAGGTTACCTGTTTTGTACAAATTCCACACCATTGGATATTTGCATTGTTTGCTGACTAATTACTAAATGAATGATTAATTTGCAAAGGTACTTGTGCTGAAATATGTTGGAGGATTAAATATTGTATTTTCAATACACTCTATATATTTTTATTATCCGTAAAAACTGGGTTTAGCCGCGTTAACCGACTATAGTTTGAATAAAAATTCTCTTTGTTCCCATAGAAGTCAAATATGTTGATTATTTGAATCTGTTGAAAATAGATACTTATGTTCATTATAGGATGTCTAGCAACTCTCAAGGTGTCCGTAGTCAGTTTTTGGGGCTATAGCTTCCAAGTCTCCCTGCTTTGCTGGTTATTTCGACTAATATCTATAAAACCAGCATTAAAGAAGTTGTTATCTCAGTTTCATCAGATCAGCTTTATTTCTGCTTGCAATAAGAAGTATTATATGTACCACGAATTGTTATTGCAAAAACAGTTCTGTGTTCGATTCAAGGCGTTTCTTCGACAAATCAATTTCAACCTCACGAATTTTCTGCCATTACAAAGGACTTTTCTTTAGCTATTCAAGTGTGAACACCATTTCGAGGATAAGCCATGGAAGTAACTTAACCTAACAATAAATTGATAATCATGAGATTTTTACCACATATTAATCAATAAATTTTGGTATAAAAAAGGAAAAAAATAAGAGAAAAGAAGAAAGAGGAATCAGTGTAAAAATTATGACACATTATAGAATCGTCGCGAAAATATTATTAAATTTAAAGATATTTATTTCAGAGAGTAAATTAATTATTGGCTAATATATAAAACGTAAAAAAGGCAGGTTTTATCGTTTTTTAAACTAGTGAACTTTTCTTAACCTACCACTTTCCTCCGAACATTTTCTTCTTGAGTAGCATTTGGAACAAAAGAGCGTTTCTAAAAGTGAGTGTACCATCAGTGATGATTTCTTCATTGGAGAAATTATTTTTTGATTAACCGACATAACCAAGTAATATGTAAATTATAACAGAGGACTGAATACTTGCCGACCTTCCCATTATGATTTCATTTATTTTGTTTTTGAGGATAATTCTTTCCTCAACAAAGTAGGTATTTCTCACAAAATTCAATCTTTAATCTATCCATCAATTCAGAGTAATATTCAAAGGAAATCCCTTTACCCTAAGGAAACTGTTGGCATATGCCCATTGATGAACAGATCTTGAAAAGATCACTGGATGAACTTTGACCTGTGGGTATATTGCAAAATGGTAATGGAAGCACTGAGATTGGTTTATGAGTGATTTCGGATCTCAAAAAAATTTTTTGGGGTCGAAATAAATATCGGTATAAAATGTGAGCATGTGAAATATCTTCAGTTTAGTGCTCTTAAGGTACTACCACACTTTCATTGATGATTACATAGCGATGATGACTATGATTTTATAGCGCTCTCTGATGGGTTTTATTATGAAGTATGGATCGAAAATTGCATTACATTTTCCTACTTGGAAAACAATTAAAATGTAAATTTGTATGTATACTACAATAGTTTTAATGTGTCCTTGGAAACTAAGTGTAATATTAACTAGCTCTCCAAGTTATTTATTGTCGCTTAAATCACTAAAGAATTTCTTGGGAGAGAATAGAAAGTGTTATATGGCACAAGGGTAAAAAAAAATTACAATCAATTAAAATAGATAGAAAATAGACATAGGGAGAATAGGAAAACTTTAAATATTGAGAACAGCTCTTACCACTTATTCTAGGAAAGTGAGAAGCGACACAATTTATGTACTACTGTGAGAACCCTTAGAAAAGTGCCGCAGGGAATTTAATTCGGAAAAAATTGATGTTCAACTAAAAATACATAGAAAGAGGTGGAAAAACAAGCAATAAAAAATCACATAAAATAGGTATCTACCAAAATGCAGGCGCTTAAAGTTAATACACTCACTACATTAACGAGACATAAAAATGAGGGCACCTGCAACGCGCCAAGCGAGTGCAAACAAAAGAGGGGACACAAAAAATACAACAACAAATGCACATGTTTAATGCATTCAACTTCGAATTGCAGCAATAGGCATATTGCGCCTATTAATGAAGAATTCCGAGCATGCACGTATGTAGAGCGAATTAACCCTTAATTTTAGTCTAAAAAATACCGAAAAAAATCTTTAATTAAATATGTATAGAAAACGTGCACAAAACTCACGCGCATTTAATTTCCTTAGGCAGCTGTTGTTAAAAAGTCGAAGAAGTATTCGGTGAATAATGAAATCAGTTTTAAATAAAAAGAGTTTTGTATTAAAGAAGAAGAAGTCGGCTACCGACACGTGCACTGAAAACGTGCCACTACGTCTCCTTTCTTATTTAGCCCTATTGTTCTTCCGATTGTGTTGCATGAATCTGCTGCAGGCCGACTGATTGACTGGCTGATTGCCGCAAGCGATTATAGAATTTTTGACAAGTAGCTCTACTAAGTTACTTTCATATTTTAATGCACATTTTCCCTGCGTTTCGGTGAAAAGAATTTTCGAAACTCATAAACTTACCCGCAAGACACGACTTGCGCCATCATCAGGCAATAAATTACTCCAAACGTATCGTCTGGCGCGTTTGCGCACTTTTCAAACGTACTGTTGACGATGATGAGGTTATCGACAGGATGTCAAGATCATACCTGTCAGATTGTCGCTTAACGATAAGCCATGGAGACAGCAGAAAGAAGAATGACGGAATCGCAGTAATTTCTGAACGAGTACCTTCGCTCTGTGCTATTGCCACTGACCGCAGTGGTCATCGGCAGCACGAGCAGCGGCGCTTCGACCTAACACCAATCTACGAGGCAGTGCATACAAAAGGAAAATTGAAAAAAAAAAACGAAGTATTGTAGCATAAATTGTACGCCAACACTTAACATCTTCTGCCGTCGCGTCACATTCATTTGTTTTGTCTGCTCAAATATTGCCGGTACATCGAAAAATTGATTTTAAATTCCGAAAAAGTACCACAGTGTCGATTAGTGTGTTGTTGCTGCATTTATTTATTTCATATTTTCCCTTTTCACCATTTTTTATTTTTCACTCTCATGCTTGTTTCTTCTCGTCTGTGCATTGTGTGTGTAGTCTCCGGCTCCGGCCGCGACGTCATTTGCTGTCAATTCGAAAGTGTTGCAACATTTGTCATTTCTTAACTTTTCCATTTCATTTGACATTTTTCAATGTCACAACTCATTTAGCATTCGCAGTATGGCACTCCAGCACTAATGAGACTTTCTCAATTTTGTCCTAAATTACGATACCAGCCCCCAATTGTGCGAGTGAGCAGCAGAAATTCTTTATAGTTGTGAAAAATTATTCTGACTTACAGTGGATTATGAGTTATTTGTTTGAGACCAGAAGCGATTTGTTAATGCTGACATTTGACACGGGCTCTTTATATTAAATCGTATAATGCCGCTAATGTAAATATTTAACACTTTTCCATTAACGAAAATAAATTTTTTAAAAAAATAGACATTATTAATGGTTTCCGAGTGTATTTCGGCAAAACAAAAAATGTGCAAAACGGTTTCTACCCTTATATTATGGTTTTATCCATAATTAGTTAATTTTTGATATTACGGTTTTGAATAGCTAGAGTTAAAATGCTCAGTTATGCATTAATCAATGTGTTTAATAGACAAAATAAGCTTAATGTAAAATAATTAGTAGTAAATTAGATGTTTCAGTTATTTTAGGTGAGAATTTTTCCTATAAATCAATAAAAGTTCAGATATCTCAAAAACCAACATAACAGCGACAGATGAAAATTGAAGAGAGCGCAAGAAGTTGATAAAGAGCCTGTATCTAAATATGTATAGCAATCAATCGAAGAGAGTTTTCGATCTAGAAAAAGGTTTTTAAATTTCTCATGGCACTTTTATCGAACCACGACCACGCTTTGTATATCTGCATAAAGAGCGGAGCTGACAAAATATTTATGATTACAATATTTTTACTCATCAAGCTTAGTAGTTGGCTCAGATAGAGGTGAAGAGACGAAGGGAGATTTTTTCTTAAAAATCAGCAGACATTATTCCATTCGACACACATACTCTTCTTCGAGATTCTATGTTCAGATTCAAGGTAGACACTCAGTCAGGAGATTTAGTCTCTACTGTTAAAGAAATTCACTTCAGTATTTAAATTCTCGCCAGTACTGGCATATCAACAGTTTATCCACATTTCCATTTCGTAGGTCTTCTACCATCGATAACATTTCAGTATACTATGTATGATATGTATGAGATGCCATCATATTTTCGATGCAGCCAAAGATCAGTTGTTCTTTCGGGCAAGCTGAAGTCTAATTGTTTTTTCGACACATTTCTTGAACTAAGCAGAAATTAGTCGATAGAAAGGGAATGAGTGAGAGAATCCGGAAGAGAGTAATTTTTCAACAGTGATTGTTTTGAGTTAAGAAATACAAAAACTTCTTGTATTTTTGGCATGAAAAAACTGCAGAATTTATCACTGTATTTGAAGCAACTTCAAACAGTTAACTCATATTTTCATGCTTAAAAACGCAATGGCAATTGTAGTAGAAGTTACTCTCATAAAGTCTGGTAACAGCTTCCATATAAATAGATAACCAAAACCGCCAATAAATAAACATTTATATACTCATGATACCTACCGATTTCTTAAAAAAAAAAAATAATGCTTTAAGTAATTACAATTTAGCAAGCTCATGGTAAAGTACATTTATTTGACTGAGCGTGATATGCTTTGTTAAAATTAGAACATGTCGATAACATTTTTATCAAAAATTGATAGCAAACAGTGCTTAATCATACATTTGTCATACCACTTCAATGACGATTTGTTTGTTTGTTTGCGAAGCTAATTGTTGCTAATGCGACAAAAATTACGTAATGTGCGGGTTAGTGGAATCTCATACAATCAAGCAGTTATTTAAAAAATATCTAATATTTTATTGTAATATGCGCGAAGCACGTTTATAAGCACCCTGTATAAAATCGCACGTAACGGGGTACCTGACCTTTTCTAATGCTACGCTTGAACTTCACTTGTTTCCACTTACATACCCATAAATCACTTGTAAATATATGTATTTATGTGTATGCGTTTCAAGTGAAACATACAAAAGTAAATTTTGAAATAAAAGAAAAAGGAAGTGGCAGCATATTATTGCCTAAGCTACACGTAGTCTACACAACAGGTTGTTGCTAAGCAAGTACTTACCTGTGATATAGTGAATATATTTAGATGTGTATGCAAAGAAGTATTTATGTTACATTCTAGAAGAATATACCAAATAAACATAAAACACTTCGCACTACTCTCAACGGTCAGAAAAAACGTAGCTGCTGGGGTACTTATGTGCATACAGTGGGTGTGTAAAGTATTCGGTCACTTCATTTTTATTAATTTTTGATATGGATTTGCCTAAAATGAATAACAATAAAAGTTAGTGTTAGATAACATAGAAATTATATAATTACAGCAAATTAGAGAAATACAGAGAAATTGCATTTTTTAAGCCTAAACCTACAGAGTGGTATTATAGGATTACGAGTAACGTCTCGGTATAGTTGAACTTTATTGTGTAACTTCACAAAAAAAGAAGAAAATATCAATATTACCTAGTTACATTATTTTAGTAACGCACTAAATATAAAAATACATTCTTTTATGAAAAAAAGAAAAAATTTTAAAAAGAATGCGAGGGTTGTAAAATGACGTCGACTTTCAAATAATTTTCTTTTTCGAAAAAGTTAAGTGCAATCCCTTCACGAAATCAAGATCAAACTAATTAATGGATTTTTGAGTTAACCACTCTTCAATATTTTAATAATTTAAAGAATCTTAATTCCAGAAATTTGTTCTATTCGCGACCCCACTAATTTCTGAATACATATCCTCAGATGTAGTTATGTAATGGAAGATGATTTGCGTTCTTTTCAGCATATATGCCCACTTCATTTACGAAAATCTGTCTGTCGTGGTAACACATATAATATATATTAATCTATATATTATCTATATATAATCTATATATATATATATATAATCTATAATAAATTAAAATATAAAATATATTATTTGATGGCTGAGAAACTACAATCCTGTGGTTTTAGGAATAGAAAAGCTGTTATAATATTAAGCTTGGTTTATCAAATAATACTTATGTAGAAGATTTTTGCAATATTAAACTGGAGTTCATTAGTCAAGCATCTAAATATAATGCTAAACTTGGCATGTATTTGACAGCTGTCAAATTGCCAACTTCTGATTTTAGTGCGAAAATAGGAAAATCCTACACTAGAAAGCGAAAAAACTTGTTGTTCTCCAATTATTATTTAAAATATTCCAAGTAGTTGCTTAAAAATTAGTGAATGTCGTCTAATGCTTGAGAGTAGTTCTATTACATCACAAACTAGAACATAGAAACCGTTGAATGTATTTTTTGGTATTAAAAAAAAAAAAAAAAGACGTTACATTATGATTAGTATTATAAAAATATGGAAATAATAAAATTTTAGTGAGAAAGTTAGTTTTAAATTCCTTCATGTGTTGCAATACTTTATTGGGCCACTGTACGTAGAACATAAATTTGAGGAACATGACAAGTTGTAATATTTTGAAGGCACTCAAAACGTACATAGATATTTAAATGCAAATACGCTGCTGGGGAGAAAAAAAATATATAAATACATATTATATATATCCATATATATACACACATGTATGTATGTGCGTTATGTGCACTTGCTTTTATAAGTTGTGAGTGTGAGTTAAAAATTATAAGCCTTAGGGGTATAAAAGAGCCTAAATCATAATTCTCTTTTACTTTTCAAGCCATTCATTCATTCATAGCGACTTAACAGAAAATATTGTCGAGGTGGGTCAGTCTTGTCAGCTTCACCGAAGGGGCCATGTTAAACCTCAAGCAGATTAACAGAAATTCCCATTTGAAAGTCATAAAGGCAAACATTAGCATGTAGTTAAGGAGTTAAATTTGTATTTTTATTTAGGCAATAGCAGTAAATCTCTTTGATTGACTAGCAATAGTATGTAAATATACCTTTCTACAGATACTAACACCATTTTCTATTGAGGCAGTCGCACTGCGGCTGCTGTATGACGCTAGACGAGCGGGATTCGTTGACTAGCACTTGGCACTTATGTTGTCAATTAACGCCTACTTCACATTTGGGTTACACGACATCCAACAAAAAACAAACAAAAAAACAAAAAAACAAAAAAACAAAAAAACAGCAACAACAAAGCTATTTCAGTCCGCACGCGATCGAGGCAAGTTGCAGTTTTGCTAACATGATCAGCAGCGCACTATTTACTTACATACGAGTACTATATGTGCAAGTGCTGACCAGTGAATGCGGAAGCAAGTGGCTTTCCAAATTTATAACTTTCGACTTTTTTCAATCCTTAAATTTTGGTGGAAAATTAACTTAATACCATGAAATGGATAAGATATGCCTATAAGTGAAATCTTTTTCAAATAATTTTAATTAACTTGAAAATTTAATATGTTTTCCCTTTTCACTGAGATAAATTCAGTTTCCATTTACTATGAAGTATCTTTCTAGCGCAGCAAAACTGGTCGATTGCAATTTATTGCTACCGAGCCTGTGGCAAGTAATTTAGAAAACAATTCATGTTTCTTTATTAAATTTTGTGTGCCCTACGCTTGGTATAAGGTGTCATATTTATTGTGAAATATAGTTATACGACAATAATTACCGTTAGTTTATTAGAACTTTGCCGATATTGGTTTACTAAAATAAATATTGTTATAAATAGTTAATTAACCAAGGTCTGAGAATATTCTGAATTGACTAAACTTGCCAGCAACACCTTGCACATTTAGTATAAAGGGTGCTGTTATGCCGGCTTATACCGTTATGTTATCTCACAAATGAGAAGTTGATAGGTTTTGTTTCTTAACACCGTGACGGAGATCGCTCTTAGAAAATTGAAACAACGGTCCTTTGTTATCCCTGAAACTCCTAGGTATGAATCAAGCGACTCATGTTTCTAACTCGTTTTCTTCCAGACAACTTTGACAATTGGCGTCCGGCAAAATAGTTATGCCCCAAATTAGTGCGCTTACCAATGGCTGATAGGTTTTGTGTGTGTTAGAAATACTCTTCAATGCTTAAAGTTCCCTGCCTAGAGACGACAACTAATGGAACATTTTCTTTAACTGTAAAGATCTTTTTCATATGTTGTAAGTATTAAGCTTCAAAGCTAAAATTTCGATGCTCTCACCACTTCATAATTCAATAGATTACATAGGAGTAGATATGGTAGGGTATCTAAGCAGCATCGCTGCCGAAAATTATTTCTTTCTAATAATTTCTTCGAAACATAAATGCATTAAATCGTGGCGAATCGTATAAATGAATGAAGGGGAATGGAAAGCGTTGAAAAGCGAAAACATTAAATACTTAAGTAATAATTCAATACCAGACGGGCAGTGTAGCTGGGCGCACTTCCGGCTATCTATTGATAAATACTTAGGAACCCTTTTGCGGCAACTCTGGCACCCGCTCATTAAAAGTACGAGTAGAAATTTATTTTTGTATTAAAACAACAATAAAGGGAAGCGCGCAGCGAAAAGGGTTTACTTTTGATTGAAAGCATAAATTGATGAGATAAATGATCAAAGGGCGGTTGTAAGTGATAAGCTATGCGCATATACGCGCATGTGTCTACATATTAATTTTATGAGGCGCAATTTCGGAGAATACCAATTAAGTGGCAAAGTGAGGCGGCCGTTTGTATGGAATAAAATTGTAATGCCGGCCGCTCGAGAAAATCAATTAGGAAAAGTTGAAAAAGCACAATTTTTCGAAGAACGTGTATAAACTGAAAAGTGAAAGTAACTGCTCTAAGTATTTAACTCAGCACGATAATGTAGATGACTACTGTTTGTCCGAAAAAGTGAATGAAAAATTGCTCATCAAGTACTTTGACGGCATGTCAACGCCTACAAATTGTGCACTCATATGCATTTGCATGACCACAAGTATATAGCGGTAAATATAAATATTCATGTATCGATATGTCTTATGAAAACAATGAAAGTTTCATAGGAAATTAATTCTGACGCGGCGTTTATACGGCGCATACTGCCTACCAAATGTCAAATGCTATTACTCATCTGTCTTGTTCTTTTGGGTGTTATCTTTGTGCGGGAGTAGTGGGGCGCGGTTTTAAGCGATAAAAGAATTTATAAACACTCTCATTCATATCCGATATGACACGCGCCCCAACTTTTGGCAGACAGCTGGCGCCCATGTGCTCGCACAAGCGCCAAGTCAGCGTTAAAAGTGTGTATGTCATGCCCTATATGCTATATAACATACATATTTATTTATTTATATTTATATTTATATGTGTGTTGTGAATAATCAACAATTTACACATTACACTCTTAGAAAGTCTGCTTCCCTAAAATTACATTTTATTTCCGGTTTGATATGGAATTGTATGGAATTGTATGGAATTTGTTTATTCTTCACGTTTTTGTAGAAAATATATGAAAACTGAAAGTGACTAATTTATATAATGCGTAAGTGTTGTTATGCCCAGGAAAAACCATATGGATTTAAAAGTTATTATTTTTGGAAAATTTCACTTACATAAATCAAGTTTACAAATACCTAATCTCCTACATAACTTCTCATATGTGGTGTACTGCTACCCAAAATGAACGAACCGAAGTGGACCCATGCTAAAAGTCCAAATTCAGTTGTATGGTTGCTTTATATCCAACTGAGATATATAAGATGAAATTACTAACATTTGTTTGGGAATGCTTACAAAAAAATTTACTGAATCGGCCCATATCTTAAGGTCCATAAAGGTTTTGGCCTTTCATAATTAGTAAACTGGTTGGTTCGCACTGGTAATTAGACTTTTTCTATATATCTCCAAACTTAAGCGATAATTTACACCCCTATTGCGGAAGGCTACTGGAATGTAGTTGCAGGTATAGTTGCGTTGGAGTTGGCTACTGAAGCTAGTGTACTTGAAAACTCAGATAACAATCCTGAGTTTACATTTTAGGGAGGGAGGTTTACATTCAATGTATTTGGCAGCATTGCTCAACTTTGTAATACAAATCGTAATATGAAATATATATAAATGGAAAACAGTGACGTTCATTATAATTTAAAATCGCTTAGTATATTTGAATTAATTTTTACGTTCGTCGTGGAATTATTAAATTTCTACGCATTAAATTACTTAGTTTTTCATATTTATTAATATTGGCGATTTTAAAGAATCTGAAAAATTATTTACTAACCATCAATCTATAAGAATGCAGTGTTTAGGAAAAATTATTGCAATTATAATTAGTTCGTAATTACTATAATCATAATTAGTAATTATAATCATATTAATGCATCAATAGACAATGTAAAATCTTCCAAAGTATTTTACAACAAAAAAGGGTGAAAGTAAATATTACTTGAAAAATTTATAAAGTATTTAAAGAGAATTAATTTTTTTGAAGTTCAATTTTGATAAATTATTCAGCTAGAAATGTACGTAAATAAATAAAAAAATAAAACGCACATATTTTTTTAAGGATATTGAATCTATTCCAACTTCAAAATACGCAAAATTGTATAGTCTACTGCTGAAGATCCGTTTCCTGATTTTGAAATTTCTGCATGGTATAAAAAGGGGGGATAGTAATCGATAATATGTACAAACTGAAGACTTCCGGCTCAATTGTCTGCGCTAGGTAGTCGATATCCACTCGTAATGTAAATTTTGGTATACTGTTATCGAACGGCAACTATACTCGTCTTATTACGGTGTTAAGCTCTTACCATAGACTTAAATCATCAAATTATTATTTGGGTCCAGAAAGGGAGTTAATTTAGTCATTGTGTTCATTAACTATCCATATAATCAATCTCTTCCGACACATCTTCTAAAATATCTCTTTTTGGGTTGGGGTTAGCTCGATATTTTTCTTTAATCTTTAACCAAATTAAAATAATGTAGAGGAGGTATTCTAATCTAAAAATTTCATGTCAGCTATGGCTAGTATCTGGTCCACCATAAAATCAATCTATCAAAGTTCCCTTTTCTTCTAAATATTACACTTACTGGTTGAAGATTTATCTACGCATTTCAATCTAAAATTATTTCCGTTTTAATTTTTTTAATTCGAAAACACTCGTCATCGATTATGCAAGAAATATACTTGAAAATATAAATTCTTAATGAATCAATTGTTTTTATATAATTTAAGTTTACCGAGTACGCTTGAATTACTTATTCATTTAACTCAAGTGGCCAGATGAAACAGATCGAAAATTAAGCTGTATGATTACCCTCAAGTATCCTGCTGCCAATACCCAATATGCCCCACTGCATCAGCAGCGCTTGAAATCACTTTTACTGACTCACCGCACTTGAGCGAAAACAGACGAAGAAGTGCTTGCTTTAGCAGCAACATTGCAGCAAAGCCGAACAGTTTTAAACTTGATACCTCAAGAATTACTGACTTAATTTCGGATAATTAAATACACTTAACACACGCTGCGCTAATAAATTTGAAAAACCAGTTGAAATTTACAAAAACAAGCAGTAAAAATAATGAGAAATCTCGAGAGATAATTTATTGTGGCCGATTGCTCATTTATTCTTATTAACATCAACTTTCTTTAATATTTAAATAAACTTGATAATTCCATAATTTGCAGGTTAACTCATTGCAAAATGTGGGCGTGTTAAAGTGATGGCCTCTGTTTTGTTTTGTTGTTGTTCTTAATTATTTCTTTGTTATATTTAAAAAATTTTTTTTTGAGCAAACCGGTTGAAAATATTTTATGATAAAATTGAAGGACCAACCAGTTTTATTGAACCAACACCAACCAACATACATACATATATATAAATAAAAATGTGTAGTCACTCCGCTCATTCTGTAGAAATTCTTCGTCATTACGCCGTCTGCTGGGCAACCTGTTGTTCGGCAAAGTTGTAATTTAACATTATATGCGTTGAAGATCAATGTTTGCTTAACAGCGGTCAGCTGAGTGTATTTATTTTACTGTTGTTTTATTGTCTTGTTCTCCACTTGTTTATAGCTTTGTTACTTGTAAACAACAAAGTTGACTGCTCGAAAGAAATGCAAACTGATTCATTGCTCAAACTTTTACTCATCGCACTGTCAAACGGAAATCGGAGTTAAACACATACCTACGTACATACATATATAAATGTAATGAACAAGTGTTGGAACACGTACTCATTGTTTTGGTCAACTTTTTTCGATTGTTTTGCCATAAAATTCCCCGAAAGCTTACACTTTTTCTACGGAAAGCTATTTTGTATATAAATTGCAATTCGAATGTTCTTAGAACTTTCAACTTCAAAATTTACCTGTGACTCATATAAGTCTATACCAGTCATATAAAAAAAAATAAAAATAAAAAATTAAATATATTAGTAAGATACTCATTGTAGCTGTGTGTGTTTGTGTAGGTGCAGCAAACAGAAGCTGTGTCTCATTCATGAAATTGTGCAATTTTAAATTTTTTGGAGCAATGCTTCCGGCAGTTTTAATCCATTCATACTGCTTCACTACTCTATTATTGTTGTTGTTGTGAATTTTAAGCACACGTCGCGCCAAATGTCCTGCCAATATAATTTTTACCATTTTTCAGGCATTTTCATTTCTGTGAGTGTTTCCAGTTTTATACCCAACGCATAAATTTGTAACTGTGTACTTTGTGAGTTAATTTTATACAGAAAATTTTTGTTGTTGTTTGTGAGTTAATTTCAGACAGAATTTTGTTGGTTTTTTTCTTTTCTTTTTTTTTTTAAATAAAAATCGTTATAAAAATTGAAATGAACTTCGAAAAGTAAAATGGAGTTTTGAATATTTTAATTCTTTTTCTGTGATATTGTAATTTTCTTATTATATGGACTAAAATAATTATCAATAGGAATTCTTTTAGAAACTTTTAAAAGAATTTATATAATAAATACGAATTTAAAGTTTTTTTTATTTTCCAATGAATATTTTTTCCTTTAGTTTCCTTTTGCTTGCCATTTAAAAGATCAAATTTTTAGAGATTTAAAATCTGAATGTAATTTTAACTTCTTTAACTTTCAAAATAAAACCCATAAACCGCTTCCTTTTTGTGATGGTCAAATAACGATTGAAAATTACTAATATAGGATCGGACAGTATGTTGAATAGAAGGTAATCCCAAACAAAAAATTACCTGATGCAAAACACTTAGTGAAAGCTATGTATTTTTGGTTCTTACAATTTAATCCAAGCAAGAAGACAACAGAACTGGAATGCTCATCTTTATAATATCATCCAACAGTATCATTTTGATAGAAAGTTCATACGATTTTCGCAGGAATTTGGGAAATTTTTTCGTATGTATACATGTATGTATGTAAATGTGTATACGTTTTCGTAAAAATGTTAGTTATAATAATCAAGTAGGCCCTACTGTAAAGCTCTTCGAGCATTTAAAGAAAAATATATCTAGTACGGAGCTCTTTGGAAGGACGTAGTTTTTGTCTGGAAACTATTCCAGATTTCGAGGACAGGAGAGAGTTTCGTATCAAGCAATCTTTGGTAGGAACTATTTATCAACTAACATATTTATCGAATAATATAAAATAATAAATTCTAGATTTAAGTAGAATTCTCCTAAATGTATGCTATGCTTTGGTAGTCTTTTTCCTGTAACTAGTACGAAACTAGAATTATCGTGCCGAAAACTATTTGTTGAAAGAAGATTCGTAGATAAAGAATTAATGAAATGATCGCAATAATTAAAAATTATATTATATTATATTATTATTATATATATATTTAAATCATATGCATTTAAAATCATAAAATTTGTTTTTAAAATATGTAATATAATGCTCTATCAGAATATTTTATTTAATTTTTTTTTTATTTTTGTGAACTTATTCGAAACACCGGTCTAAAATAATTGCATTGGTTATGATATATTTAGCTGTTTTGCAACTTTTTTCTTTCCTCAGTAAATTTTCCAAGCAATTTGCTAGTTTGTTACTGTGTTCCTCGTCTAGACGGGTGCCTCTCCCACCAATTGGCAAGCTCAGTCGCCCCAAAAAGTAACAAGAGCACCACACACGCGCACACCATAGTTTGCTGCAAAATACTGTTAGTTGACATTGTATTTTGAGCAGGAAAAGCTCTTGAGCGAATTCATAGGTGGTCATAAATATTTATTTGATATCACGAAGATTACATTCGACACTCTGAAAGTACTATATATGGATGGAGAATACATACTTACAGACATAAATATATTTGTATATGATTTCATATGTGACAAATCCATTTTTATTGCCCGCGTAAACATAATAATAACAATTTCGTTTGTCAAGTGTTTACAGCCATTTGCAGTCTCTTGTCAACGAAGTATCCTTAAGGGTTGCTTTTGCAGTGCCAACAGTAGATCTCATCCCAATTTAACTTTGCAAAGAAAAAACTCTTTTGTAACATCGAGGGTAGCAATTGCTGCTGACTAATGGCATAAATATTCACGCGATTTAAATGTTTTCACAAATGAATGGATTGAGAGGAATGGATAGTTATATTTAGAATCAGTGTGTAAGTGTGCTGGTGGAGGGGTTTGCGTGTCACAATTTAAATCATCGTCACCATTTAATTACTTCATTAGGTTATAGCCAATCAAAATTGTTTTGTTTTTAGTTTTTTTTTCCTCTTTAAATAAAGCAATAAAATTCGTTGATTGCCTTAAATATAAATGGTGTTTAGAGAAAATACTTGCTTGGCTGAGTCATAAAACGCAATCAATTTACCCCACTGACCTTAGTTCAGCTTAAGTTTATCAATATTTTTAAAGCAATGAAAAAAGCTTTAATATTGCTATTTAATTATTTTTATTGCCAACAAGACCTTTACACTACAACAAAAGTATTCATTTTATTTTCTCCGAATTCGTCATTTCTCATGTCCTAAATTCTTTTTGTTCTTCCAACCATATCACTAATCTTGTCTATTCAATCTTTTCTAATGAATTTATTTTACGCGTTTCATTACGTTCTCATGCATTTATTTTTTTATAAGCGCATTTGATGATGTGCGTCCCTACCAAAGACGCTTATCCCAGCTTAGTGTCGCCTTTGAATTTGTTTTTGTTAAATCTCCGACTTGCGCGTTTGATTGGTTTATAAAAGTGTCATCGGCGCTTATCGGTTCGCTCGCCTACTTCTCGTCATTATCTTAAACAGAATTGAGTGCAACATTCCGCACGTTTTACTACTTGCATACACACTTACATTTATTACACGAAGCTATAGCAGTTGTGTGCATTTGTCAATCAAACTAAAAAACCGAAGTGCTGAATGTCATTGGACTAAAAAATTATATGGAAACAAATAGATGCACTTGTCCCAGATCTTGTAATGAGTTAATAAGAGAAATTGGGTGTTTAGTACTCGGGAAATTACAGTAACTACTAACAACTGGATTATTCGTAAAAAAAGTAAAAAAAAAAGTCATAAGGGTATTAAAAGCTCAATTTAGAGTTTTGGTATGTCTTTTACGATGTTGTTAACTTCGTGTTATTCTCAAAAGTACGTATGTTTACATTATTTAATTCGTTTAAAGAAAGCTTTTCTTGGTTTTCTGAAGTTTCTTGTGGTTTCAAACAACCTATGATTTTAGATCGATTGAAAATTAATCTTATCATCGTAGAATAGCTCAATAGAACTTTAGAGCACTCTTCAGCTGTGGGTGGTACATATCTTGCCTAGAGCTTCTGGTTAAATTTCCGAATTGTGGTTGAAGAAGGTATTAGAGCTTCAAGCGATAATCAGTAAGGGGTTAAATTTTCTGCAAATATATCCATGAGACTTGAGCGGGTTTGACACCTATCTACTTTTCAGAGATACAGATAACACTCCGTGAATTCTTTCAAATGTGGTTTAAGGTTTCGAAACCCCGCTAAGTGCCAATGTAATCAACTTAGTAGGTCTTATATGATCACAAAGCTAGTGGAAATAGATAATTCCACAATATATTGACTCAATTACGTTAATTTATTTTTAAATTTCTCTTTTAAATTTAAAAAATTTTATTTTTTAATTAAATTATTTTTAAATGTTAGTTATGACTCGAGGGAACATGTGCTATGGCGCTTCTTTGTGATCACAAATTATGAAAAAAAAATGAGAGCAAAGGGAGAATATTTATGAAACAAAAACAACAACGAAATATTTGGAAATATTTATTTATTTCCATATAAATAATCAATGGGGTTTGCTTATACAGTCCTTTTTGTTACAATCGAATATAGTTCACAAAATTTTGATATACATATGTAGACGCAAAACTCACTATCTTCAAATATTTCCAAAAATTTCAGCGCTATATTTGGATTGTTTAAATATTTTTACGGATTCCGAAGCTTGCTTAAGATAAGAGTTGGCTGCCCAGTTAGTCGAACGCTTGCCATTAACTTTTCCCCAAAAGACTAATGTGGGCCCATATTTCGGAATTTTATATACATATACACTTAGAAATATATATGCATTAATATTTTTATTTATACACTTATACCTTTCATATATGTATGTCCGCATAAGATCCATAGCAAACACACGAAATTTTTGTTTTCAGCTAAAGCTTTATCTCACCGACCTCTTTCCATCATACATTTTCACACCACAACAGCTTTGGCGCGCCTTCTCCAGACAATGCGCGCCTGACTATTTGCCGGCTACTGCAACAACAGGAACAAACATCGACAGCCAGCCGTTGTCGGCGTGTGGTCGGCTAAAGTTGGCATTGACTTTTCATTTATTTACTTTTTTTTTCTTGTTTTGCTCATTGCTTTCCATGGCGCTGGCAAGCTGGCAAGCTGGCAATGCCATTAGAAGCAGTTGAATGCACTTTTCCGACTGCAGTGCTGCCGTCACTCTTCAATGCATACAAATACAAACATAAGTATGTGTAATTGTTTGTGTGTACTGCTAGCGTCAGCTGCTTGCCCTTCCGAGTTGCGTTTGTGTGACTCCGACAGCTTCTAGTTCACCGTTTTCTCGGTCTTCTGTTTGCACACGAAATGTTTTAGCTCGCAGGCAAATGACTTGAACGCCATCGTGTCATCACCTCCTCATACTTTTCCACCAGCTATTGATATCTGAAGCAAAAGCATTTCCACTCTTCGTACGCTACTTTTATGTAATTGTACATACATTTCACATATTTTTTTGTATACAGCTGTCTACAGTCAGATAAAAATGTGTATGCCCACCACATAAGCGCTCGCTGTGCGCTCGCCGAGTTTTTTTAGCTTAATAGTGACATGTGCTGTCATTCATTTCGACATTTAACAAATTATTATGACGTCGCTTGATGAATTTTCCATAATTTCTTGCATACGTCGGAGTTGGAAATGCGCTTTTGTTTGGCTTTCGAGCACTAGCATTCAACGATGTGGGGTTGATCTGAAGCGTATCAGCTGTACTGGGGTGGACAGCGTACAATTAGCAGCAGTTGACTTATGTGATCGCCTTTCGGCAGCACAAAAAGCGAAGTTCAAATATTTATGTAATAAATTCTATTATGATTTGATTAACAAATGGCTTGAATGTGTTCAGATTTCAATAAAAAATCAGTATATATAAAAGATCAATATCGAACATACGAAATAAATCTACAAACTAAATTTTAAGCGAGTTCGAGACATCAAAAGTTAGAAAGTGATAAGCATGGCTGCCATTTCTCACGATTTGCTGGTTCTTTCACTATCAGATACTCATGAGCACTTTTTTATTATTTGTCTCTATGAAACAATTTCCAATTTGTTTGTTACCATTTGCTTATGAAAAAAACATTGGCCCCCATCATTTTTTGATCGGTCACTTACGGTCACTTACTGCTCTAAGTAAAATATGTAAATGGCACATTTGCCTTGAGAAATATATTATGCATTCATGGCTCGGTATATGCCTTAACAAAATTGCCAAGATCATAGACATTCCAGCGGAATTAACGAAAAATTCGTTAAACATTTGCATATTTTTCTTTTTTTTTTTTGGCATAACCAAACTTGAAGGTGAACAGGTGAACTTGAACCTGAACCCGAGGTTTTCTCTAATTAAGATTTTGCTTCATTAAGATTTTTTAAGAAGTTATCTTAAGCTCTCTATTGAGAAATACTACATGCTCATAAAATTTATTTTGTATTTAGCTTGATGCTACTTGTCTAATATGTATTTCAAAGCTTAAAAGGAGTGTGAAGTCTGAAAATCCATGTAGTTCTTTAGCTAAGAAATATGGCTTTTGAACTGTTTGGTTCTTACAGCAATTAAAGTAACCTTAATGTACCGTATGAGGCATGTGTGTCCATTTGATATCGGTCTATCAATTCCCATACTTGATTGAGGCCTCTTGGATGTTCCAAGCATTTTGATGGTATATTTGCTTCCAAATCATATATCCCTTTTTATAATTGTCAACTAAAGTAAAATTTTCTGGTAAGTTTGTTGTTCTTTTGAATCTGTATACTGTACTCAAATTAAAACTTAAACTATCGATTACTCACGAGTCGTTGTCTCACAGCATCTAATGCTGGTTGACTAGCCTTAAAAAGGAACTGAGAGTTCTGTTCGGCAGGGGTTTTGAATTCGAGTATCTTTAATTTAGCTTTTCTGTGTCATTCTGAGAGGGACTTTAAAGGCTCATATATCTATCTAAAAGAATTGGATTTAATTCTTTTGTACTATGTAATCTTGAACATGCTTCTTGAATCTGAAATCCGAATTATAAAACTGAATGGGTTTTTTTCATTGTGCTTTGAATCCATTTGATTTTATTGATGCGTTGCCATGCTAAAAAGAAGTCAATTAGAAATAATACAATAGGTTACAATAGGTTGTAATTTAAGTTATAGACTCTTAAAATGAAACTTTGATCATGATTTTGTCGGACAATTGGGGAATTGTTTTTACGTACGAAAAGTATAATATTTCGTAAAAAGGATCAAATGGTATTTAAACTGTGAAGAAAATAATTGTTTTTATCCACTGTGTGTTAACTCAATCGATCTTTTCAGAATAACATACATATATGAGTATGGAACCATTGAAGACTCAGTGCAGTACAGCATGCTAAAACGTCTCTCAAACTAATTTCTAATCGTTCTTTCCTTTCATTTCCATAATAATTGATATAGCAAGATGTCTGTACTGAATATATAATAACTTTAATATTTGAATAAAATAAATTTCTAGTTTGTATATTTACTCTTTACTAATTTATTAATTAATCAATATTCCATTATCAGCCCTGAGATCAGCACTGACCAAAGGTAGTTTTAAATTAAATATATTTTGACGCCACTTCCTTTACCTGGAAAGGTGTGAAAATTAGTATTTATTAATATAAATCAAAAACAAATAGCAAAGCAGCCACAAAACTGGTTGAAGGTGATGAATAAAATATGAGCATAAACCGCTTCACACTTTGAATCAAAATAGAAAATTAAATAAACATTTCTTAATATAACTCTGTTAGTTTGAAGAGCGTGAAAAGTCCTTTACATACATTCGCGCTATTTGCTTAGGTCATAAATAAATAATGGAAAAAAAAGGGATGTCGAGGGTTATTTCAATATAGCACAACCGAAATGGGGTAGCGGTGCGCCTGCGTTGTTTGTTAGAGACCTTGGCATAAATACTGATTACTTTAACTTATTTCCTCGCTTTGTTTTCGAACTAATTGATATGCATTTTAAGCAACCACATTTCTAAAAGACCCATAACGCACGCGTCTTATTTACCTACGGTACCTTTTTTACGTCAGCAACTGAAAATTTATACCGCTGACTTACACCTCTTCCTTTGCCTTACCCATTTTGCTGTTATGCCAAAGCAATATATATGTGTAAATGTTGGCATTGTACCTTTGTGTGTGGCTATATCATTTACATGCTCAATTTCTTGCATACTCAATGATAATTCCACCATTGCTTGCTCGCCTATTCAAACAACACTGCTACCTGCGCCCTGAGACCCACCGTTCAACTCGGTAAACCAATAGTCCATGATATCACAAGGTAAATGAATGAATTTATGCCCCAACAAAAGGAGAGAGAACCCAAAAGCAATGGTATCAAGCCGAACCAAAGGAGCCACTTGTGTGGCATTATTTGATATTCTTTATTGCCTGCAATTCCACTTGAAATTCCCGCAGACTGCAGGATTGTACTCAGAGTTTCACCATCTTCATGGTTTTACCTGTGTGGCCGACACTGCTGCTCTGCCATCCTTCCGAAAACAAAAGGTATTCCCAACGCAATTGGTTTGTCGCGCAATTCGCTTTTGTCTCATCGATGATAAATTACTTTGCGCGCACAATCGGCATAAAAGGATAATAAAAATTATACTCATACACATATTTAAATAAGCGAGCTTATTTGTTTTGTTATTTCATTTAAATAAGCAAAGAATAAGCAAAGAATAAGCAAAGAATAAGCGAAGATAAAGCGAACAAATAGAGGTGGAAAGGGGTAGAGGGCGACCAAAAGTTAGACCCATTAGAGTGTGCATATTTTAAGAGAAGGACTTTCAGCTACAGAGCGTCTAAACAGATAAGCCATTATTAAAATGCTCGTAAATCGTCAGATTAGTATTCTTGTGTATTCATTTCCAAAGAATTTGTTTGGTTGTACCTTTTCTCAGAGAAACATTTTAAGATTTATGGTGCTAACACATAAAATATGACCTCAAACGGTCCTACTAAAACATTCGCCGACTTGTTGGTATGGTACTTTCAAATAAACTTTTAGCTTGGCTTCAGTCAGCCGTTAAATGTGTAAATTTAGTCTAATTTGTTACATACTACACTTTCTAAGTCAAAAGTCAGTTTGGTCATAGTGGACAGTAGATGTGTGTGCCTAGGGTTGCCAACCAACTTTAACTTTAAGTTTTAAGACTTCAGAGGTCTTAAGATTCTTCGAGATATTCAAGTATTTCTGCGGCTGTAATAAGACTAATAGAAGGGACTTCGGATAATAGCAATTCACTAATCACAATGTGATCCATATGTTTGTAAGCTTTTAGAACTGAAAAAACCACGTAAATTGGGGTATCGTCTTATAGCGAAAATCGTTGCCAGAAAGCATGTTTTTGAATTTCGGTAAGTAGATCCAGCCAACGCTTGTTAATGAAAGTTCCTCGTGGAGGCGTAATTATTCAAAGGACGGGTCGAAAATATATTTCTTCCCTAGTCTGAGAAGAAGTTCCTCTTTCGTTTCCACAGTTAGGAACTGACCTGGTTTATACTTTCCCTAGGACTGGTCTGAGATTTTTTAATCCTAGAATGCCATTAATGTAATCAGGCTGTCATCAAGACGGTGTTATCTTTCTATTAGAGGAAGGTGCACGCCCTCAAATCGAATCTTTTAGATGAATAAAAACTCTGGTCCACAACTGATACTAGTTCTCTGCTGCTCCAGCTTTCCGTGCATTTTTCTACCCCCATTTCCTCTCGTAGATGACGTTGTGATCCCTTGAATAATAACTTTGGATAGGCTCAAAGGGATCCATTGTCGGTTTTTAGTGGTAACAGCAGGACCGTATCATACACACTATATAAATTATTTTATTTTATTTTTATTTGTGTATTACACATGGCAACCCTGTCACTTTAAAGAACCACTTAAATTCAAAGTAACTGCAGCTTCTTAAGAAACTCTAGTTATAGCACTTAAATCGTACGATTGGCCTTGTAATCATTTGTTTTCGAAAGTCTTAACAACATGCAACGTTTAATTTACACATCCATACATACATACATACACGCACACACACACACAAATGAGAACAGCGAGAAAAAGCGTTAGCAACTTTTTAACAGGCAAACTTAAATAAACTTCAGCTTCCAGAAAGCAAAAACATTTTAATGAAGAACACTCAAAAAAGTTTTTAATATACACATAGGTATATTTATCAGTGTGCGAGTGTGTGTAAGTCGCAAGCAAACTATAACGATTGCCCACTTACGTGCATACATACATACATATATAAAAGATGCGATGCGCGGTTGGGATCATATGGTTCTTACGCGCGCATCCAACAGCAATAACAACAACACATGAAGCGCTTTTTCTACTTACCCACTAGGTATATGCTGCAAGCGCGTTGGCGTATTAGCGCGTTGGCGCGTTGGCGCGTTGGTATGTATGGTTTATAATTTTGTGATAAGTTAAAAAGCGTGTTCGACAACTTTACGCGAATAACACTTAGCCGCCAACATAACTGATAGCCAGAGAAAAAGCGTTAGTTTGCCGCTGCTGCTGCGTTGCGCTTGAGTGAATGGGCGCTAAAGAAGCGGCGCAGGCGCAGTGAAGCAGCTAATAACCAAAACCGCACACCAGCGGACAAGCCGATACATACATACATACTTAGGTATATGTGTATGCAACAATAATTTTATAATATGGTGAGCGTTCGCCGTTAATCGCTTTTGTTACATCGTGCCAGCGGTGGCTGATTGTTCGCTGCGGTTTTGCTCGAGTTTAAACGCGATTTGACCCACCAATTAATCGCGCCAATAGATCGCGCTGGCATGCAACGCAGTCGCTTATCTTCAGCGTGCTGGTAGCCGCGGTAGCAAGCTTTAGTTGCTCAAGTGGCGTTTTGGAGCTACCTGAAACAGTTGTTTAACTTTGTTTTAGTTTTTGTATATTAGAGCTCATTTCACAAGCTTGTCTTTCGTGAGACCGAATTTAAACAAAAATTTATTTTTTATGTTCAAAAAAAAAAGCAACATACTTCTAGCTTCATATGGGCTCCCATTTACCTTTCATGCAGCACAGCTTTGGCGAAGAAAGTCTGTTAAAAATTATTAAGTGATCCATAAGCCGATTATGTTGTTCACGCTTACTGACTTTCAGCTTTATAAAAATAAATAGAAGGCAACAAAATAGTGAACAAAAAAAAATGTGGAGTGGTGAAGCAAGTATATTATACCTACTGGTGGCCGCTTTTAACCTCGAATTGTGGCAGCTAATATTGCTACTGTTATTGCTTTGCTTTGGCTGATGGGTTTTTCGAAGCTCTTCTGGGCTTGGTGCCAGCAATCGACACATTGAATTGCGCTTGACTTAGCTCGACGTTGGCGTTGTAACTTGACTTGTGTGACTTTCAACGTGCGGTAGCGCAACATTACACTTCCGCCTGCCAATGACTCTTTTTTGCTACTTTTAGCATGGGCCTGAGGTTGCCACATTATTTTTTAGAAATCTGTATTACATATTTAACATACATTATTTCATATTTTAATCGCAATATACAGGGTGATAAATAAATGTTGCATAGTTGAAAATATTATACCCAAGTAAATTTTTTGAAGAGCCTAGTTAATCCAATGTAGATTGATGAAATACATAAAGATTATAAGGATTTGAAAGTATTCAGGTTCTGGATTTGAAAATTATACTGTGCTAAATGCAATCATAAATAAATCTATATTTCGTGTAGAATGAAGACAGTGTTTCAGAAAAAATATTAACTCTTAAAAACGTGTTGTGGTGCTTCTTCGATATCAAAATTACCGAAGCGGAATCAAAATTGCTCGTGATTGGCTGCTACGGTATTGGGACCATAAACATTATTCACATTTGATTGATTGTCCGTGCTTACTTGATGGTCGGACTCGACAATTTCCATTATTTTATCAATATTTTCGACAACTGGCCTTCCAGAGCGTGGCGCAACTTTGACCTCAGAATTACCGGAACGGAATCCACGAAACCGAAATTGCGCCTGATTGGCTGTTACAGTATCAGGACCATAAATTTATCAAAGAAAATCTGTAAAATATGGCATATTTTCTCATTTCTGGTGTCCATCTTTGACACGTTCCCAAACAATATTGGGTCAAGTAACCAACAAATTGTGTGAAACATTTTTTTAGTATTAAATGTTATCTTTTTTAAGCCATATAGTGTAACTCGATCAGAATTATACAACGCGAGATACATATCACTAAAGCCATCTATTGTAAAAGTAATGGATAATGTTATAATAATGGATTTATTTTTACTAGACCTAATGTTCTGTGGACAATTATAAAGAAATTATATAGAAAGATAGAAGAGATAATAGAAGAGAGAGATATAGAAGAAACAAGTTTATAAAGAAGTAAATTTTGTTAGAGTTGAATTAAAATAACTAAATTCTACTTATAATTTTATATCAATTATTCAGTTCTTGCTTGACTGCTTACTAATAATTATTTTTCTTTTCTTTTCAGGTAAGCAATTTCAACATATTTATCTATATAAGCCAAATTTTTAAAGTTGTTGTAAGTACCTTTATATATATTCTCTAACAACTGTCGATTCTGATACCGATACGGAGATAAACAGAGCCTTCTACGCTCTAAAATTATTCTTACCAATATGGATTCGGTTGTATTGAAATCTGCTGAAAATTTAAGAAGTTATATAGATCTTCCTATTGAATTTTCTGCTGAAAAGATTAATAAAGCAGTTCATTTTAAAATATGCTTAACACATACTTTCAAACCAACTCAAACAAATTTCACTAAGTTTAAACTAGTACTTAAATTGTTTAGCATTTTTACTTTTTAATTACTTAAGACGTGGTTTTTATAAGCGAGCGCCGAAATAATGCTTAACTTAGACGAAATAGCACGGACGATATTAAATTACATTTGTCACATCTCAGCTGTCACAGTTTTTTTTTATTGACAATTAAAATAAATAAGTCGCTACGAACAGATTCTTAGCTAATTTCTTACTAATTGGTAATGGTAAAAGTTCCTTACTATCACTTATATTTGCATCCAGAGATCAGGTTTTCATTTTAAAACTCACACAAAATATTGCGTCTCCTTTTCAACCACTCTGAAAAGAATAGCTGAGTTTATATTGTTGCTTTATATATATTTCGTGAGTTTCGCGACCATACATTTGTTGCACGATGTCGATCGAACACACCCATTTCGACAAGATTACCTTAGAAAAGTTAGTAAACTATCCGTAGCCTTTCAATATTGTAGAATCAAAACACAGTTTATTATTCAAATGCTTAGAAATCAATTTATGCAAAAGTTTATTTCCATAACCGATGAATATGTATGTATGAACGCACATACTGCTCAAGGTGTGTGTCTTCGCTTAAAACTGAAGCTTCCATATTTATCATTTTGCTTGCTAAATCTTTTGAGCATGCGCACTACACTGTTTATAGGGAGCTTTACCGGTCAGTATCAGTAAATTTAATAAGGGCGTCAGTTGGTTCAACGGTCAACCAGTCCATTTTTTCAAAATATTCAAAAAAAAAATTGTTTTTCATTAATTTATTATATATGAAATATCACACCATAATTTGGTATAATAGACAGTTATGCTAACACCCTTACTTTATTTGAGGTAGAAAAACATCAACAGCGGCAATTCTTTGATGAAGAAATTATATATACATAATTATTTAGCTATTTCCTACAAAATTATTAATTTCGCGCGTTGTTTGTATTTTTTCAACCTCACCAAGTTAATTATGTAAATTTGCTAATAAAATTAAATATGTATGAGACAACCCGAACTAAGCCGCAAGATCAAATTTTCGTCTCTGTTCTGCTCGGGCCACGAGGCGCGCCACCACAGACCAAACTGAACACCAATTAAAGAGTCCCCAACCAGTCTGACGGACAGCGCAAGGCCAGCTCTTTACTAGATTACCCGCTTCAATAAAGAATAATTCTATTTTCGGTGGTGTGGCTTTCGACGTTTGGAAAGGTCATAATTAAAATTTATATGTGCTCAAATAAACTTCTTGTTCAAATGTATGTATGTACCGAAGTTATAGGGGGTTGCAGGGATGGGAAATTTTAAAGCAAACAATTAAAGCGATATTTCGTTTAAAACAGCAACGTGCTCATTTTTATGCATTTACGGCGCTGATAAGCGTCTAAATACATTATATTATAACAGAGGGTTATGTCACATTCACTTGTGGGAAATTCATATATAATATTATTACTCACATACAGATATATCTCTTGATAAGATATTGCGTAAAAATTGGCTACTAAAATCAAATGAAAACGAGAAATAAGTAAATGATACTTTAGCAATCACTATCTGATGGCATGTGGTGCCTCGAACATGTTTGATTTCGAACTATTTTGTTGGGTGCATTGGTCGAATCAGCAAACGAATGCGAGCCGCTGTTGTATTTACATATGCCAAATATAAAGCTAGCGTACTTAAGCGACCTATCTTCTGATACATTACAGCTCTTTCAGCTGTATATATGGAACTATGTATTTATACACATGGATTCACTTTCAACTGTATTAGTGGCATATCTTATCTACCGGCTTGGAATATTATTGAATTGACATATCTTATCTATATAGGCTAGCCTAGATTTCAGTGAACTGAAATTAATGTAAAATCAAAATAAAATAAAAATAATTTTTATATAAATAATTTAATATACCAAAAACATATAATTAAATAACGTTCAACTAATTTGAAAATAAGTATAAGTCGTCTTCGATTCGCCAGTTTTTTGATCGCTATGCTTCAGTTCCGCTTGCTATGTTTAAGTTCTGCTCTCTTGTCGATAAATTTATTGGTGAAACCAACAAATCATTAATACAGTTGAATTCAGTATATGAAGATATGTGAATATCTCATTAAGTACAATATAATCCCTAGCTATATATCCAATTTATTGTGCTAATATGATTTGTACCAGTTATTAGTTAGTTTCGCAACCCTCCAAAGTGGTATAATATCACTTGATATTATTTATCTTATTGTTAAAAAATATAAATCAAATAACCGGTTGCTTGTCGATTCTGATGACATACTTGCTTGCTATTCTCTCCTTATTTGATTTATGCCAGTTACTTGTTTGATTCGTCACTCTTTAAGGTCTGGTGTATATGTATCTTTACAATTTATGTTTTATTTTATGACATTTATATATATATATAATATATTTAAACCGATAATTGAGCCTGCCACTTATATCTTATCTATGGGTGCTAAGTCAGTATTATATGCCAAGTGGTGTATCAATTTGGTATTCGTAATGCTCTAAACTTTTTTGGTCTGAACTATGAAAACAGTCCTTAAATAATATGAATAATGTTGCCAAGTTGACAGCTCTTGGTCGGATATAAATCCGAGTACGTTCCGATTGCGCTCCGATTACGTAGACCCGACTATAATGGAAACGAAGTATGAAAGCTCCCCAAGATTAGTTTTGCTCATTTTGTCGAACAATTTGTCGATATAAATAGGTACCATTCAAAATTAATCGTTCTAAGTTTTACCAAAGGTCTCTACATATCCGATTTCAAAAAACCAAAAAAATTAGTTGACAATTTGCACCCTAGTGAAAAACCTTTGCAGGCTTTTTCTAGTCTTGAACAGACACATTTTCGTTTAGATCTGGTTAATATGTTTGACGTTTTAGTAAATAAATAAATATGATGTGGTAACGCAGATTCAAGACGCAAACATATTAGGTCCAATAAAAAGAAATCCATTATTTTGCATTAAATTGAGGTTTTATTTAGCATAGTTGGAATAATCCGCCCACTTTATTCGATGTTGTCATTTTAGATATTTTCATAATGCCACTCATGCAGAAACCGTCGTCCCTATTAGCAAAAATTGGGATAGTGGATTTTCAAAAGCTTCTCTTAAGGAGAATGTTTCACCATCAGAAACACCACCACACCAACAGACAGGAATAGTTAGTAATCACTTGGTGCTAAGTCCGGACTATAAGGTGGATGCATAAGAATTTGGTGCTTCTGACGAGTCACTCTCGATGTATGTGGCCTGACATTTTCCTGATGGAATACAATTTCTCTCCTATTGGCCAAACTTGGCTGCTTCTGGGCGATTGCTTCCTTCAGATTGCTTCCAATCGCTCACAGTACAGGTCGGAATTAAGAGTTGGCTTTAGGAGAGCGGCTCATATTAGATGGTTCCCTTCCAATCTTACCAAAAACATAGCAAAACCTTCTTGATGACCGTGCTTACTTGACGGTCGGACTCGACAATTTCCATTATTTTATCGATATTTTCGACAACTGGCCTTCCAGAGCGTGGCGCATCTTTGACCTCAGAATTACCGGAACGGAATCCACGAAACCGAAATTGCGCCTGATTGGCTGTTACAGTATCAGGACCATAAATTTATCAAAGAAAATCTGTAAAATATGGCATATTTTCTCATTTCTGGTGTCCATCTTTGACACGTTCCCAAACAATATTGGGTCAAGTAACCAACAAATTGTGTGAAACATTTTTTTAGTATTAAATGTTATCTTTCTAACGCCATATAGTCTAACTTATATATAGTCTCACGATCCCACTTATACAACGCGATCCAATGAAAAATAATGGATTTCTTTTTACTAGAACTAACATTAATTTATTTATGTTATGGAAAACCAGTAAAGGAAATTTAATTTTTAAGAAAAGAATTTTTTTTCAAATTTCATCTAGTAAACAACTCCATTACGTTTAATATTATGATGAGTCACCTAAAGATTTTGTTATGTAGGAGTAAATTGTAGGTCCAAAAACAAATACTAACGCACCAAATCAAATTTTTTAAATACTGTAAATATGTGTCAACTGTCAAAATTCGCAAGTAAAACCCACACATATAAATATGTAAATATTAAAAAAAAAAAATAACAAGTTTGACACTTGTTTCTTTTGTAGCGGCCGCAGAGAAAAACCAAAGTACAAACATCAATTATTTGTAAATGTAATCTATGTATACTTATTAACATGTATATCCCTATATAATATCTTTTTTGTTTTTGTCTTTTTGCCACTTCGTGCTTGAGACCAATTAAGCGCACAATTTCGCTTTTTCTCGACGCAAAGCCTTTGGCATTTGCCGCCTTAAAGTGCCTCAACATATAACTGTAGTTGGCGGAATAAAAAAGGTGATTAGTAATTGGTCAGCGATTGGTTGGCTAGGCCAACGCCTCTAACAACTCAGTGTTGATATTTGTAACTGTGAACTGATTTTTTTGAATTTTCATTTCATGAATGTTTGGATTTCATGCGCTATACAAATTTTTCGCGACTATAACCTGCGTATGCGCTAGTTTGTATTGGCTGTAATTAGCGTTTGCAACAAATTATTGCAGTCAGCGCAATATTTGGTTTTTGTTTTTACTTTTATTTAATTTTTTTGTTTGATTTTGCTCATGTATAATGCCACATTGCATTTTGTTATGTGCGAAAAGTCGCGGCTCGCCCGATTTTATGGCGATTTATAGCTTCTTGTTGAGAGCGAGTTTCGATAAATTTGTAATTTTTTCATGTAATTTTTATTTTGGCGCAATATTAGCATACTATTAGCTTTCCAACATGCACGCATGTGGAAAATTTTCATTTTTTTTTATTATTTTGTTGTTCTACATTTAAAAATGTGCGTAATTTGCTTATAAATATTTTTTTTTATTTTTTTATAAATACTTTTTTTTTTCACATATTAAATGGAAGTTGAAAGTCAATTGGTTGGGTTTATAGACAAATTAAAAAACTTTGCTTTTAATATAATATTCGTTGACATAAACAAATTATTTCACTTGGCTGACTATTTTAAATTCCTTCCTCAATCATGTAAATATTTAATATTCATTTATGATAATTTCTGTTAAAAATTTTGTAGCATTATGTAATCATACATGAAAAACATGCGTCAATTAATGCCAAGTCTAACCATGATCTTACTTAACTCTCGCCACACAGCTGTTTCCACAAAATATACAGTGATCTCAGAAATTTTTTTATAACTGTAGTTTAGTTTTTTGTTGCTGTAGGTGGAAATATTTCTGTTTCAACCCACGCTCATCATTTTACAGTTCTAAAGTAGTTCACTTGGCAAGTCGGCTAACTAGTTTTGCGCCATAAGCAAGAGTGCAGTAATTACACGAAATTGACCAACATACATATCTACAATTGTACATATGGATATATATACAGGTTTTCTTATTTCAAACTGCTGTGTATGTTGTATGTATGTATGTATGTGTTTCAGAAAAATGTGCTGAAATTAATTCTTTTGCATGTGGGTTGTAATTTCTGGGTTGATTGACTTCAGTAACAGCAATAATAAACAACATTGTGATTCAAAAATGTAAACGTAAATAAACAAATTTGTTCAAACCTACAGTTATCTTTATATGGAAGTCAAAAACACCTTCGGATGCCCTTACGAAGGCAGATGTGACAGACCTAGAATAATTTGAAACACATGTAGGCAGATGGATAATCGCACCATATCACCCTGATAAAATTATTAATATTCGAAAATCCCTTTACATTTCCGTTCTGACTTTATATTCGCCCCCGTCAATACTTGAAAGTCTATAAATATCGTCGGATGTTTTTCTTTAAGTTCCCCAAAGTTCTCTCATCGTATGTTGGCATGATTTACGAACGAATTAATTTGTCTTAAAAGCTTTCGTAACTTCAAGAAACAGTTCTATACACTTCTGTCGACTCTCTCCTCTCTTCTTTCTTTTATTTTCTTTCCTTTCTTTGCCTCTATTTTCTTCTTTAAAAAATTTACAGTCCTGCCAATCACAGCGACATCTATCTGAATTTTTATTATTGCATCTAAAGACAGACTTACTTCTGATGGGGATTTCTTTTTTGTTACAACCTAACAGTAAACAAACATGTTGCGAGGCGATGTCGATAAGCCTTAACCCATCACCGTATTTTGTGATCCATGATAGCAAAATTATTTCTTTGCACATCACGTTGGTGTGATCTCTCTGCTAGCAATTGACGCTCAACTACATGACCGCTATAAGATTCAATATAATTCTTTCCTTCTCAAGACCGTCCCATCTTTTGGGTTTCTGTGCGATTTCTGAGATCAATCTATGTCTTTCCTAGGATCAGCCGAGCTGAAGTACACAGCCCATAACCTAAATTTATAGTTCTTAAAACGGCAATGGTCATCATCAAGATAGAAGCGTCTCTTCCGAAGTACTGCGCTTTATTTATTGTATTTAAGTGTTCTTTAAAGTGGGAATCTAAAACCAAGCAACAAAACTCGTTTATATAGAGTGCTATTAGTTTCAGAATTGAGACCTACTATGCAAGTTCGTTAATGAATTGAGCAACCAGTGAGTACTTACAAAAACATACTCGTTTAACCTTGACAAGCCTATTCGACATAGTTTCTTTTTAGACGAATATATTATATATATATATAATATATATCCCTCTATCCATTATATCCCATTATATCCCATTATATATATCCCTCTATTTTTGAGAGTACGTTGGTTTGGAGTAAAATACAAATAACATATTTCCAGTTCATTAATGGCGAAGTTCCTTACAACTCAGTAGATCAGTAAATCCTGGTGAGGTGAAATAACGAAAATTTAGTGAAAAGTCTTTCGAGATGAATCTGAACAAAATATTTTTACAAACTTAATTCCCTATAATATTTAAGGTGGAAAGTGTTCTTTAAGTTCTAAGCCTCCCATCAAATCTAATTTTTTCAGTTTCTAGAAATACTTTTAGTAGCTGCAACTACCATAGAAGCTTTCAATGAGTTTTATTATCTTATTCAAACTTTTGAGAAATATTTATATTGCAGTTGGCACATGGCATACTCCATTAAATCTTACGAAATATTTAATAAAATAAATTCACAAAGTCAAGTAAGCTAAAATTGCTAAAAGTTTCGCGCTTCAGTGACAACTCGCTAATATCAAAGCTATATACATCCCATATATACATACATCCTCATAGTTGAAATACTTGACACCGAAAAAACTTAATTTCGCACCTGCATATCTATTCCTCTACCCTGTCTATGCTCACATTTGTTGCAAGCATTAGGCAAATATTTTGAATGAATAGCAAATTAGTATTTTTTTTTTTACATTTCTTGGTTGATACACAGCTGCTCACTCATTTCAAATACCTATGTGGCATTTGCTGTGCCTCCTAATTCACGCATTGTGAACGCTCGCAACTTCTTTTGGTAAACACACTCGCCTAACTATATATTTGTATGGATCTGTATAATGTTCAATTTGAATTTACTACTCTGAAAATGAAGTGATTTTATCTTTTGGTACATATTGACTTAGTGCCATGTTGGAGAAGGCAGCTGTTTGCCGGTCAAACACACTCCGCAACTCAAAACGCTGTTAGTGGTCTAAGGTATAGGCATCAGCTGTTCGGTCAACTCTCGGCTGGAAGCAACACAGCCGAGTGGCTAAATGTGCAAATATTTTACTTTGAAACAAAATATCTGAAAATATTTGCACAGGGCGCAGCAGATGCACTTCGAAGATGATTTTGAGTTACATATTAGTCAATAAGTGGATACAAATCAGGTACATATGTCTCTCCTATTTTGTTTAAATTTGGAATAGTTTCTGTTTCTTTCGATAAATGCTTGAAAAATTTGGATTTACTTGATTACGAATTCGAATATAGTGAGTACATTTAGTTTACTCGTGTTAATCGGATTGGTTTGTATATTCTCAAACAATTTGTAACGCATTAATATATAGAGAATTTCTTTACCGTCGTCCGATGTTTGAGATGAGATATGAACGCATGAGACGGTCATTAAATGTGAATCAAAAGGTTAGTTTCTACTTAAAAGTAATCCTCTCAAAGTCACCTTTGGCTGTCTTTTTAGACGGCGATTTGCAATCAACTGCTTCTAAATCGGGTTGTTCCAAACATCTTCATCAATTGACATCCAGTAAGATTTAGGTCTTACCGCATAGACGCTCATTGGACAATGACTTGTTGGAACCCTTACAATTAGGGAAAGATGGATATTACTGAGGGAGAGGGGTTCACTGGACACCTTGCCACTTATCGCGTATAAGAAGAAGCTTGCGATGTCTTAAATGCTAATGATGACCTCTGTAATTGTCTAAATAATTTTGGCCTCTGCTACCATTAGCTGGTAGAACACAAATTTTTTTTAGACCGGGAAGGTCTGAACTCATTCTGATGACTTGTCTTAAAATTTTTTATTTTCTTGATTTCTTGATTTCTTAATTTTTTTGATTTTCACGGAAGGAAGGAATATCATTATTTTATTCAGTAAAAATAGAACTTTCGATGCAGTTTGGTCCGTTGACTTGTTGAAAATTTCATTTCGTATTAAATTCTTACTTAGTTGCTGGTGGCAAATTCAAACATAAAGGTGGCCGCTCTTCGTACAATTTTCCCGGGTATTTTTAAGATTTGTGGCATTTTCAATATTTAGACCACTGTGTATTTAAAGCTACAATGATGAGGTTTAGCCGCAATATTTTACAAAAACATTCGGGTGAATTCTATGAGTAATATTACGTTAGCTGATTCAGTCACCCGATTTGACTTTATATGAGTTGTTTGTTCGATTCGACACTTCTGAAGTTTTGGAGAATCGAAACGACTAGTAGCAGAGTTCTATATGGCGGATATACTTCTTCAATGCGGTATCCACCACCAAATGCTCTCTTACATTTATTTCAATTGGATAACAGTTTTATTCTCACGCGTGGTAAAATTTCTAGATGAGAGCAGAGAAGTGGGCAGTTGAAAACTCGGTATATTGACTCACTCACTTCCTTCATTATTTTTTTAATATCACTTATCTTTATAAATAATATATTAATTCATATAATATAATTGTTATAGTCCTCTATAAATCCATTTATGTATAGACTTTGACACCAAATTGAAAGATCTCAATTAGCAGGGTAGCAAATGAATGAAAATGTCATAGACATCTAATTAATTTACAAGCAATATATTGTCATTGATTTAAAGACTATTTCGCTTAATACAATATATAAATGTCTAGATCGCTTGACTCGTCCCATGTCTTTATTAGAACACTCAGATATACTATACATACACACATACATATGCCATATATCCACACTAAAAATGAGTGTGTTAATAATCATTTGTCCAACAAACGACTTAGTGACAATAAAGTGCGCAAAAGTGGGGCGGAGGAATGTTTTATAATAATAAAAATGCAATACTGCGTTGAAATGTGCTCGTGGCATGTATGTTTTATATTGTTTTTGTTTTGCTGTCATGTAGGGAGTTGACTAAAAAGTTATGCAACGGGAGGCACACTATAAATGTTTACAATGTGTGAGGGGCGTTTGCGGAAGAAAAGCTGGATGATATCTTTGCTTTTGTTTTTTTTTTATTGTTTTTGTTTGTTTTGATTTTTCCTTGTTTCGCACCCCTTAAAGAAGAAAAAAGTGTCTTTTATGCCACTGTGTCTTCAGCACTTTAATGCGGTGGATTACGCAAAGTGATTTAACTTGCAGCAGTTGCTAGTTTAGGGAGTCCAAAGCTAGGAGGGATTGTGTGCTTTACATTTCAACACCGCAATAAATCACTAAATAGCACACTTATTCAAGCTTACAAATTACAGAATTACAAAATGCACAACAACAAGAGGTCTATGGTAGAGAATGAGGGCTGGGAGTTCTATCAAAAATAGAACAAAGCAACACCACGCACAGTAGCAGCAAAAAGTATGCATACGCTTCCATAAACAGTCACTGGAATGTTGTAAGTGATCGCTTTGTTTTGCTTCTTCGTGTTGTTCTTGTTGTTGCTTTGAAAGCAGTTTTCAGCGAGAAGCTTGTAAGCGAGGGAAAATAAATTGAAATATGAAAATAAATGAAAACCGCAACGAATTTCGACATAACAAAGCGAACAAGAGCTAAATGGGAAGAAATACAAAAGAAAATACGTAAGGAAGGGCTAAGTCTGCGTGCAACCGAACATTTTATACTCTCGTAATTTCTCAGACTCAAAGGCGTTGAAATATTTTCAGGTGTGGACAAAACTGTTTATTAAAACATGTTGCCTAAAAATTCAAAATTCATTATTCGACGAAACTGCGAATGGATTACAATCACATTTGGAATCCTATTAACATATACATTCATTACTATATTTTGCTTCGTGTCTGAGATATTTATATTAAAATCAACCAAATTAGCTCAAATTAGATATAAACTCAACCGAAAGGTCTAAATTTAATATAATATATCGGGTATATAAGGACAAAACTAATCGGAGTATCGGAAATTATTGCGTTAGTGATATGGTGTTTTTTAGACCAAGATCTAAACCGATTTCATCCTTATTCAGCGCTAAAACATATTATTTTTAAGAAAACATGTCCACTTAATTACACTACAATATCACACATATTGATCAACATAAACGCTATAAAATCAACCGGAAAGTCGGAAAACACTGTATCGGGTACATTTGGGACCATGTGGAACGTCTAGACTGATTTCAATAATCTTTAGCATTAAACCAATGTGAGCAAGTTTATTAAGATAATTCACATATTGACCGATATTAAAGGTATAAAGTCAATCAGAAGTTTGTATTTCTTATATTAGGTACATATATGGGGAATTGATGAAGTATTGACCCGATTCGATCAATTCTTGATATCGCGACACCTTATTACGATGAAATATTTCATTAAGATATAATGGATATATGGAAGATATAAATAAGATATATGGCATAAGGTCAACCGGAAGAACGAACATTTTTATATTAGGTTAGGCTAGGATATAGGATATAGCGGCTAGGATTATTGGACCGGATTCATACATTTTTAGCAATAGGCCATATTGTAATGAGATTGACTAATCTTTTCAGTACAAAGTCAGCCATAGATAGGTATTGAGGTCTTCATATTCGGTATCTGGCGGCTTGAAAAGTTATAGCCCGACTTCTATCACTTTTAGAAGCGAGCTGTCACTGAAATGCACTATTTGTGCATGGTACTATCCCTTATCTTCATTGGTGCTTGATTTATATTTTGTAAAGTAAAAGAATCTGATGAAACTTAAAATTTTGTTTCAAATGGGAAGTAGGTGTGGTTGTTGTCCGGTTTCCCTATTTTTAAAAGGTAACATAAGGATAACCAGGGAATGTAACGTGAACTCAGTTAAAATTGGTCCAGTTGTTCACGTAAAAGAAGGCCAATTTTTACACCGATTCGTTTGAAGAACTTGAATACCTTCTTGTCTTTAAATTTAATGCTCCCGACGTGTTTCTTTAGCAAGTTATCGCACTTTTAGTAGTTTTTTTAGGTGCTACAAACGAGCGTTGGGTGAACAAAACTCTTGTACTCTACGAAATATGTTGTGAGAGTATAAATATGCTGAACAACCATCAAAACAACAAAAATAGCATTGAAGTAAATAAATGACAGCACCACACACGCCGCATCGGGCGATTTTGGCATGCAGATTAGGGTCAGCTGCGGTGGCCAACTGACGCGTCGTTGGTATGTGGCAGACACCAAGCAGCACAACTGCTGCCTGCCAGTGGAGCAAACAGTAGCCGGTGTTTGAAATGCCGACAGTATGATCTCGCCTTTGGCGCTGTGGCGACTTTTATAGCGCTGCCAGCGGTTTCGCTATGAGCGCGGAATGCATTGCTGGCCACATAGTGTGGCGAGTGCGTCGTATTTAGTGTAAATATTTCGAATTTTAAACGGCATGCTTTGCATGTTTGTTTGCATGTATGACTGTATGTCATCAATGTATGTATGCTACAGTACACTATATAAGTATGTAAGCAGCTGAAATCAAGAAATTGATAGCAAGGCGAGAGGTCTCAACTCACAGCAATATTATAAATGAATGATTTTTTCGAATTTCTTCAAGCAAATATTTGCATTAATCTTTGTACGTGCGTTTAATGCCTCATTCATGAATTCTACTGACACACAAATGTAGAGTAATGGCTGTGACTAAGCAGCAGTGTATCAGCGGAAATGGAATTTATCAAGTATATATTAAATACATACATACATATTGAATAAATCAAATATTTACTATATATTACATGGTCAATAGAGACTCATTGATAAGCGTCTGCTGCACTGACACATCGACTGCCTAATATCTATCACATTTGTTATTGTTCGACGGAGCACATGGGCTGACGTGCGCGTCAGTCGTTGATAGGTATGCGGTTGTGTGTGTACTTACATACATAATACATTTGCTTCATTATACTTCATTCAAATAATTCTAAAATAATTCTACATTTCGCATTCCCTTTAAAATATTGCATTAAGTAGACGCATTACACATGCTGCTGCCTAAAAATAAGCCAAGAAATACATACATACATGTGTATAGACATACATACACATACATACATGTGACAAAGTGCAGTTTTCATTTTATTTTTTGCTACATGAAAGCTAGACATGCTGCACATGGCGGCTGTTTGCGGCAGCAACGAAAGCTGCCAACTGCTTGCTGTAATTATGTGTTCTGCATTGTTTTTATTGTTAAACACATTTTTGGTTTTACAAATTAAGTTTAATGTTCTCAACTGCACACATTTTTCCCGGTTTCCCTTTTAACTTAATTTTTAAATACACGCATACACATCTATGTGTTAATGTACGTGTTAATGCTTTAGCAAGTTTTTTGAGTACAATGCCGATGAAAATAAAAGCAGTATGACAAAATCACTAAAATATCTTAAAACAACAACTTTTTGACATAAATTTCATTTCGCTAAAAACAAAAAAAAAAAACGCTTAACTTATGTATTTATTTTATGATAATATGCCCCATTGGATTCCTATTTCGTAATTAAATCGTAATTAGTATATTATTCGCTGAAGCTGAAACGTGCAAAATTACATCAATAAAAAAATATATGTAATATTTAGAGCGTACTGTTATGGAAACATTAGTATTTGCCACTTGCTGCCTCAAATTATATGCCAGAAAATCTATAATATCACCAATAACGGTATTATTGAAGGAGGTGCCTACATCATGAATTTCTTTCCTTTCATTACTTCCTTTCTTCTTTTTACTAAAGCATAATACTGATTAAATGATCACCAAACTATTACTTAATTCTACGTTGGCCCATTGGAGCTGGCAGAAATCGAGTACTGACTTTTCTTTTTCGTTAAAAGCCAAAGTGACTTTCCTGAGTATTTCAACATGCAACATTCTTAGAAAAACTTAAGTTTTGCATTGAAAATTTAAATAAAACAAATTTCTTTAATTGAAAAATTAAAAATCACTTTCGCAGTACTCAGCGCGGTATCGTAGTGAGTTCAGAACCGATTTGGATTATTAGTTGTAATACTTGGATGATGTAAAAGAAATAATATTACATTCATCTGTTTAAAAACTTTTAAGATTAAGAAGAAGAAATTTGGGAGATCTCACGCATGAAAATGTTTTTCGGGATGCTTGCCGGCACCACAAGTGAATTTTCTATTTCTTTTAATTATTTTATTTTTTTGTAAATAAAATTACCTAGCAATGTTTTCATTTTGCAAACAAAACAATAGGGCCATATTTTTTATCAGCATTGTACCCACCCGCCCGAAGCAGCATTTTATTCTTTTTTTGTTCATAATTTTGTGTTTACATTTTTCGGTTGACGAATTGGAGCGTAACGTAATTTAATTTTTTAATCTCTTGTACATGTAGACATATATATTATTCACTGGTACGACTACAGATTTTGATGTGAAATCATGAGTAAATGTTCCATGTTTTACGATTTGTTCCAAATCAGCTAAGTTTTTCCATTTCATTGAATATGTATGCATGTGTATTTTTTTATAGTTAAAAATAAGGCAAACCTACCCAGTGGAGAAATAGAGAAGCGCCAAAATGTTTCCAATGTAGCTAACATGTCCTTGGCTAACTTCGTTACAAGAGCTAGTAATGGAACCATAAAAGAAATTGTCAAAGAAAAGGAAGAAGTGAGAGCTCATCTCAACCGATATGCTTCCGCTACCTAGGGATCAAAATACAAGTAAATTCAATATCAAAAAATTATTACACTTCATTATCGCCTTGGTGGGACAAGTGTACACCCTGCCGTCTTTTCAAAGTAAACCGTTTAGACGAAATTTGATGAGAGAGCTCTCTCTGCTGAAAGAAAGAGCAAAAGAGCCGTTAAATTTTCATAGATTGAATGCGTTGTACCAACATTGAAGGCCTTCGCTAGGTTCTGATATATTGAAAATAGGAAAGATTTTGACAGAACTGGCTTGATAATCGGAGCAGAGTTAGCAATAACTGCTTTGGGTCTCGATTAAATCCCAGTCATGAGATCAGCTCTTGGAAAGTTCACTTGCCACACCGCGCAAGCAGAGTTTAGAAAGCTTTTCGACCGATCACAATCACTAGAAATAGGTAACCTCCGGACACTTCACCAATTCTTCACATAAAATATTGCTATAGAGAGGTCTCTACGTTAGCTGGGAAATTATTTTAATTCTCTAGGTAATCCCGTTGTCTTTATTATTGTGAATATTTAAGATCCCGATCTGGAGCCATGTTGGGGTCACCTAAAAGTAAAGTTTCTAAGGTCTATCTAGAGAAAGGCGTGTGCTGATTAAACCAACACTTCTAACTTTGCTAACCTCTAACATTTCTTCAGGAGCAATTGTCTTCGAATGGAACACCATGTCGTATGTTTAAGCCATTTACATTTACTTTTGATCGAATGCTTTTCGTAAGCATAAGTAGAGGTCTTGAGGTTTTTGTGTTATAACTCTAACCTCAAATTGTTGAAATTCACGTATTGAATAATTATAGACGCCATGTGTACGCTTGCTGTCGTTATATAAAAGCTTAATTTACATATATAAATATTCGTCGAAACATATGTTATGTAAATGAAAATATTTCCTAACCAAACGCCCACAATCTCCATAACCATGACCAACCAGCCGCCAATGCTGCCATTAAAACTGTAACTAAAAGCCCTAGAAGCAAAATTATAATTTCAAATCTGAACAAAAGTAAAGCACGACAAATATATATTTACATATTGTATAAGATATATATATATATATGTATATATGCATGTATGTATGTGTAACGAACGAAATCAGTTGCAGTGCCACGCAAATTCGCGCGAACAGCGAAACGGACCATAAACTTCTTGAGTTACACAACGGGCACCGCGGAGAATTGTCGGGTAGGCGACTGCGAACGGAGGAAGAAATGGTTCAGACATATATGTATGTAGCTGGTGAGCTGGTGAGTTGGTAGGGCGGCAAGCTGTGACCACTATGGGTGGACATGTTGTGCATAATTCACGCGATAGCGACAGGAGCGCAACACCAAAGCAAAGCGCAAATGAAGCGGAATCGCAATGGGCAGGGCCAGCAGTGCGGAGAGGGAGCTGCAGGCAAGAAAACAAGGTTACATATGTTACTAAATTGCCATGCAAAACAGGCGGCAGCAAAAGATGTAAGCACAGAGCGTGTTGCAGACTTTTTTGTTAGACGTCGGTAGCCGAAAAAATTTGCTGCACGCTGTCATTGCAACGAAACGGCAATGTGCCATAAACAAATCAGAGCACAACGGACGGCTGACAGTGTAGCACAGCCGCACATGCAACAATTAAAACTCAATTTTTATGCCACCACAAAAAATAATGTTGATAATGTGCGGAAAAATACAAAATACTTACATACATAAATATTTTTGGTGTTTTTATATTTTATGCGATTTTTGCGTCTCTTACTTTTATATACTTATTCATATATGCTTGTATATATATGTGTACATTTTAGTGTGAGTCACATGACTTAATTTTAATAAATGCACGCGCCGCTGTAACTCAATATTTTAAAGCTGCCTGAGGCGGTTTGCGCATGCGCACCATTGATGTCATTCGCCGCTTGAGATACCACGAGTAAGATGACTGCTGCAGCTGTGACTTCCCGAAAAAGTTACGCCAATTTAGCTTAAAGCTCTTTCGAATGTTTTTTCGTCTCTTTTTAAATTTTTTTTTTTTGTGTCGGATTTGACTGATTGGTCAGTTGTTGCGCGTGCGCGCACGCCAGCAGTCTCTTATATTTTTTCAAACCACTTACCTTCGTTGATCGCCCTCAACTTCTGCGTTCGTTCATTTTTTATATGCTATATGTTATGAGTAAAAATACAAATTGCCGATTTGAAGCTGTTGGGGAGCGATGAAATGAGAGAATGTGAAATCGATAATGTACAGCGAGGAATTGGCAGCGCACTCAATTTGTACCCAAGTACTTCACGTAACAGCTTGTAATTTGAAACTGCCTGGCAACGTCTGTGCGTCGTTCCGCCTGTATACCGTTGAGCTTTCAACAGTTTTTGTTTAATTAGCATAAAAATTACTTGACAAATGTTAACAGCAAGTTTTCCGCAACTTCTCTTCATCACTCCACTTAAATATTTATTGCTGCAGTCTCATTTTGCACGCATGTAACGCTCGATGTTTACTCATATACACTTTGTTGTTTGTTTACAGTGAGTGCCTCATTTCTGTAGCGAGTTGTATATTTTTTTTTTAACTTTCTTTGAATTTGATGATGAAATATGAGCAGTAAAACTAACGCAAAGCAAATGCAAATTAATTTTGCGAATTCCGTGGAGATCTGCATGAGTCACTCTAATTCGTTTGTCTACAGCAATTCTAGCATTTCCCTGCAAATATCTAATTCGCTTACTGAAATTGAAGAAAAAGTTAGTCACGTATAGGGTAAAAGGTTGCCACCTTTTTGGAAATTGCAAGCAAACAATTACACGATTAAAAAAAAAAAAACTAAAAGACAAATATCAAAATTAAAGGTTTTAAGCAGGCTTACATTTGAGAATATTCTTTTATTGGTGTTGCCACTAATTAAAAAAATTTTGCTGGTAAATTGTTGAAATGCTGAATACTGAATGGTTTCTAGAAAGATTTTTTCTGTAAAATTTTATCAGTAGAGTTGCCAACAGCTTGTAAAATTTTAATTTCAATCTTACAATATTTGTATAAAAGAAATATAAGATATAATAAGATATAATAAGCTCTTTTGACAATTTCATTAGCTATTCCCTTCCTTTCCGAGTTATTGAGACGAGGAATGCATTAGATTCCATTCATAATCAAGCAACTGTTGCTTAAAATATGTTTGATCTCTTCCAGAAAATGGTAAGATACCCGTTCCTAGATATGAATAATTGTATTATGTAAGCGACGAATCAAAAAATACTGCAACAGGGGCAAGTAATTCGCTGCCCTAACTGGCTAACCTCAAAATAAAAAGAATCCGATTCCCAAGGCTACCAAAAGCTCGAAGAATGCTAAGCAACATGCTTCTTTCTATTCATATGCTGAGCGGGACAGCAGGGGACCATCAGCTCCAGGGATCGGCAAGAGGAGTATGTTTACCGGTAATGACCAATGGAGTTAATATTACAGAATTTTACCAGATTTCTCATTTGAGAGGCAAATCTTGAGGATATTATGGATCGTTTTACAATGTCATATACGAATTCTAAATTCTTATAAATATTCAAGGAAGCGACTCTAAATCTGATTAATATTAGGCTTGTCATGCCTGAAGCTGGACTATTAATGTAATCGTATTGTCCATGAAATATTATTCTAAAATATTTTTCGAGCTCAATACACTACTCTTTTCACAACTTACTCCCAGATTATATATACCGTATTTTCTCTAACCTACTATTTCTAACCTTCTACTCTAACCTACCAATTTGCACTTTGCTTCGACACAAAAAAAAAGAAAAAACCGAACCAAACAAAGAGAAAAAACAAATGAGAAAAAATAAAAATAAAAAGCAATAACAGTATAAATTTTTCGCACGCAAAAATGCATTATTGACAATTCGTTACATGGCAGTTCTTTCCGCGAGTGACTATTAGCATACATAATTTCGTATTTTCACGCCCATAAAATGCGAAGAACTCTTCTTCAAATGCTTGAATTTGCACGGTGTCATCAATAAATTCGTCAGCTTGCAGTTTGCAACGCATGTCTAAATGTGCCAATGTGCAAATGTGTATAGAGACGATTTGCAACGCGCCCAAAAGAAGACGCGCAAAAATGACAGTTAACGGTTGTTTGCTGTCAAGTGTGGACTCAAGTTGACAGTTGATATTTTACAAATGGACTCGTACACTAGTAAGTTTGCATTGAAGAAGTAAGTAAATAGAAAAATACAATAAAGAATAGTAATGCAAAAGAATTGCTCTAGTTTGTAGTAGATATTTAACTGAGTGAAGACACAAGCCGTTTCTCAATTGGCTGCGAAGTCATATTTTAATACTGTTCTACGGTTATACGGTTATCCTGATGTATGAAGGTCTCGTGACAAGATATGGTGGGGTCCGATTTATAGTTCTTAAATGAGATTGGCCTTAGAAAACGAATATACTTTTCCAAAGAAAAAGTACAGAACTCAGCCAAAAAAATTTAAATAAATATTTTTGGAATTTTTTTTGTTTTTTTTTTTGTTTTTGAATAATGGAGTCTTTGAAAATATTTCCGTTGCAATGTTTGCATTGTTGGATTTTAAAGTCTCATACTGTTTTTGAAATAGTTTAATGAAACAACAGTGCTTCGAAAAGTCTGTGCCGACGGAGAAGGCATCATCAAGGATCTACAATTATAACTCATTAAATAAAAACCATTATTTCCAAATTGCTAGAACTCTCAGTGTTCGAAGATTTGGGCCACTGAAAATACTCCACCTCCTGCTCTTAAAAAAATTGTTCAAATAAGGTATGATAAACAAATACATCCCTCATTGAATGACCAAAAATTAAAAAAAAATTTATGAAAACAATTGCGCTTTGAATATTATTCAAACATACGAAAAAATATATTTTGTTTTTTTCAGGTCATATTGTTAGGCATATATTTTAACGCCATTTATGCCGGTTAGCCAATGCGCATGCGCACGCTATTTAAAAGTTCAAACGTATAAGAACTGACGTTCCATTTATACTAAATACGACTAACATAATTGCAGATGTGCTGTACATCTGAAATATTCTTGTTGTTGTGGGTTGTTTGTTGCCTTCGTTACTTCATCATTGTCGCTGATTGGCTTTGTTCGTGTGTCTGTCGGCTGTCGTTCGCCAAAAGCTGTCAACGGAAGTGTTGATGAATATGTTTTCGTTCCAAAGACATGACCGCCTGACCATTTGAGTGAGTGTGGAACTCGCTATTTGACTGTCTTGTTACTCGCTAATTTTTTAGCATTTACTGTATTGTCGTGTTGCACGCTCTTTGATTACCATTATTTGCTCTTAAGCAGAGTTGCTATAACAGCTGTCGGTCCCTTTGGAACTTCGCTAAAACATTAAAAAAGAATTAAAAGCATTCTGCTCTTTCAAAAAGCGTTTTATTGAGCCAACTGCTGTACAATATGTTTGCTGTGTTGTCATGTCACTGACAGCTTCGTCAACGGTATGTGCAACATGCCAACATGTCACAGCAAAAAACAAATACCAGGCGCAAGCATAATTGAAAAAAAAAAAAATAAAAAAATTCCTTTATAACCATAAAAAAAGCTCAAAAATGTTCTAACCACAAACTTAATGAAAAAGTAATGAGTAAGCGTTCATTGTGTGCACTTCAGCGCATGCGCCAATGACAGCTAAACATCAAATCGTTCAGAGAATAACCGTACCCACAGAACAACGTGCGCTCGTATTGTTCAGCAGCTTCGTTGAATATATTATTAAAGAGCTATGATGATTTTTGGTTTGACTTCTTGTTCTGAGGGGCATAAATAATATTGATGATCGTGGTGTTGATGTTTTTAGGGTTGTAATAATGTTTTGTTCTTGCACCATTTTTCTATGCTTGCACCTCGTTTGTGAGGAATTTTTATATTTGTTTTGATATCCACTCTTGCTTAGATTTTCTTGTAAATTTTTATCGATCGCTGCCTTTCGGCTGTTGATTGATCACAATGCCTTGACCTATGTTAATCCCATAAATCTGGTAATGCTCGTTAAGCATGTGACGTGTTATTTCCGTTTGTTGTATGTAGGGCAATTATTTTTCATGATTTTACAATTGCATTTCTGAAATATATGTGGTATTTAGTTGGATACACAGCGAGAAAATAGGGGTATAAATTATGTACAGATATTTAATGGGTAATAACTTAATGTCTCGTTGGAAACTTTTATATTTATAGTATAAAAAATCACAGTCTGATCAAAATAATCATTTACCAAAGAAGACTATGGTATATGAACTAGAAATTTTTTAGAATCTGATCTTAGATTTTGAAGGTTTGAAGAAGTCTTTATTTAACAGTTACCTAAATGTAATTTGAACCAGATACGTTGATATAACAGTGATTTTTATGAACTTTTACAGATCCAATTCTCTTCAAATTCTCAAATTCTTTCAAACGTTCAAATTCTCTTTCTCTTCTCTTTTAAGGTCAAATCCCATGAACTGTATTCTGCCTTTAATTTTTAAAATTGTGAACCTTTTAATTTTGGCTGTTTACTTATCGGGTATTATTCTATAGCCCAGCAAAGAGATTCCAACTGCCACATTTGTTTTTTCGCCAACTTATCTAAAGAGAACGTCTTGCTCTCTCATTACTTGCGTTGATCATGTTGGCTTAGAAATCTCTCAGAACGAGAGAGGCGTAGCGATCTTTCAGTTGTGTAGCAGCGGCGACAAAATGAATAACCCGATGTAAATACTGATTTCCCTCAGCTTTTGGCGAAGCAGTTCGCAATCACGTATTTTTTAAATGAAGTAGGTCTTTGAAACTTATATTACTTCGTAGGTCTCTGTATTGCTGTTGGAGAATTGTGCTAGTAAAAACAGTAAAAAATATACCTCTAATAGTTTTTCTTTGAATTTGTTCTGGCTGTTCAAAAATCCGCGTCTTTCCGATTTCGTATTTAGACACGACTAGCTTATTTTTCAAAACAAAATTTTTTGCTGTGTAAGAATTTCATTTCTAACTCAGCATTTCGCTCCTTGTTGTCTGCCACATGGCTTCACGCTTTGTTCGGGGACGCCCACGCTACTGTTATGATTTCTTGTTATTACTTTTTATTGTCTCTACGTCTTATTTATTATAATTTCCAGTCAAATGAGCATATGCGCACACGTTTAGCGTTCAATATGAATGAATAAGCCATAGATAGATATCAAAATAGATAGTTAGTTAGATAGAGGGGCTTGTCGGTATGTTGACGTTGTCAATCGAGGATAAATCAATCATTTGCATTCATTTGCATGGCCACATGCAACACGCTCAGGTGGCGAGCGAGTGCATAAGTGGTGTATTGTGAGTGTCAGCTGTGCTCGCAGTAAAAGTTGGAGAGAAAAAAAAGCGAATTAAATTGTGGAGGGCCCGCGTGGGTGCGAACAATTGTGAATTGAAAATTATTTCTAAGAATATTCATATAAATGTGCTAGACGCATGTATGCTAATTAAACCAATCCTTTTTATGCACTTTTGACACACTGATTAATTTGTAATCTTTTTTAATAATTTTTATTATTTTCTGCTATTTGCAGGTATGTATGAACGCCAATCGATCAATTTTTTAAGGTGCAACTTTGTAGTATGTTCGAAATTGTGTATATATTTTATATATATAGATAGATTTTATTCTTTGAAATGTGAGTACATAGCTATATAAGATATATTATAAAAGTTGGTATATAGGCTTACAAATTTATTATATATATTGCACTTATTATTTTCTATATGTTCAATACTTGGACCACACAGTTTCCTTAGCACCGTTTCACACCACCCACTGCAACGGCTGCGTCTCGCCTCATTTTCGAACTGGCAACACCCACCCTTTAAAAGTTTTCCTCAATTCACGTTTAATGCCTCTTTTGAGAAATGTGTTAAATGTCAAAATTTGACATAAATGCTTTTCCTCATGTGCGTTCGTTGAAATTGATGCTGCGTTGCTCTTGTAATTATTCACATCAACTACACCCATAACTCTTCCAGTTAAAGATTTTTTTGTAATCATTATTTTTCCTCTTTAAATTACCATTACTTTTTTTTGCCTTGTTTTGGTTTTTGTGTTTGCCAATATTCATCATTCTTCCAAATGTACTTTGCCTAAAGCAAGTCTGCACTCAGCTGCTTAGGCGTTTCCTCATTGCCTCGGCGATTATTGCCGCAATCATTCGTACGCACATCATTTAGGAGGTTGCATGCCTCATTGTGGATAAACAATGCGCGTCTTTGATTGAAAGCAGGATGTAGAATCGGCATTAGAATGCCTCGGTTTGGTTGTGCAGATTGCAAAAAGGGAAATAATAATGCAGCAAATAGCAAAAAGTGGCTTCGTATTTAATTTAAATATGTGAAATAGTAAATCGTATGGGTCAGTTTCGTTTATAACTTCAATCCTCAGGAAGAGTAAAAAGTTTATATATCAAAAAAGTAATGAAAAAAATTACATAATTCTTATTTAAACAATGAAAATTATCGAAGTGAACATTTATTTAATTATATATTATTAACCGCTTTATTACATTATTATTAAAATCCATAATTAAATATTTTGGAGGCGATCTTTTTTTATTAACGTACTGTAGAGATTTGGAATTTTTATATTCTGTTTTGTAAAATTTCAGCAAGCAGAATATCTCTCAAGTCCATGCAAGGAGTTTTCAATATTTTTCACTGCTCTGAAAAAAGTCTTCCCTAAAGTAATGCTTTTGGAAAAGACAGAAAATTAAATTGGAATATCTTGCGACTCTATATTTTATTACATTTAAATTTTCTAAGAACTTTTTTCTTCTCTTTCCTATCGAGCGTCAGATTTAGTGTCAATTGTCGAAAATTTTTTATGATTTCTGTATCTTATAAGACAATAATAAAGAAAGAATTTGTCGCAAAAAATTCATGATTGGTCAAAAGTGGATATAAATATCTACAAAATGAAAAAAAAATTATAATAATGAGCAAACAACAATAATATCAGTTGCTTTACTTTAGATTAAAAAGTAATTTAAAAATAATTTAAAACATTAAATAACTTATCCAAAATGAAAATTCGATAAAAAAAAAATCTTTTACAAATATAATACAGAATTTTCCACATTTCTCATTATAATATAATAGCTAATAATAAACATCATTATTATGCTTTCAAATCCCACTTGCTCCAGCTAAGAGCGTCAATATTAGCAAATTGCATATGATTTGTTTGTCATATATGTTCAACCATCTGTCAAGCGAAAGAAAATTAGCACTTTATACAAATTCATCAGCGCAGCTTGAGTTGATTGCACTAAGTCATTACGCTTTTGCTAATAGAATTTCTTGTCATGTGCTGATCACTGACAGTGACACATTTTATTAATCGATACCCCCCGACCCCAGCCGCATTTTCATAGTTAATTATAGGTTAGGAAAAATAATCTCACATTCACGCTCTAATATCAAACGGAACGACTAGCTAAAGCCACCGATGATCGCGGCTCACTCCTTGTGCGCATGCCTCGAATGATGGGTTTACAAGTAGTAATAACAGCACCACACAGTGTAATCTTTGCTGTGGACACGCATGCCGAGCAATGATGCGTAAACGTCTGAAATTGATCTTCGACGATCATCGCGAAGCGCTCTATAGGAAGGGAGATCATGTTTATTATGTGATGTGAACGGCTGCAATAGTTGTCCATTGGTGTACGCCTAATTAATTAACTGACCACAAAGCCGTGGAATGCCTCAAAGGTATATGTATTTATGTGCGTTTGCGTGTATCAATATGATTTACGCGACGTATTGACGACGGTGGCAGGTAGTAGTACTTGTTATGCAACATTTAATCGATCTTAGCGATGGCACGGTTGCAACAACAAGGATGTCTGTAACATACATACGACTGTGGTGCAACAAATATTTAGCCTGAGTATGCCTCCGGGACGGCTAAATAATTCGGCATAGTAGAGCACTGTGAGCGTTTTGTGCTTCTACAAGTAGTCGATGTGCTTAGATCACACCTTGTGAACCCTAGAAAATGGAGGACATCACCTTTCAGGCCGATTAGACAGCTATCGCTTTCTTTGTGGCAGGTTCGCCGGGTGTTGTCCACTGTTTCAATTGTTCCTTGGCCTCTGATGTATTTTTCATATTTCGTCCATATTTTTCCAAATTCCGACGCTGTCTCGGTCGCTTCCACACGCAATTAAAATAAATCTACAAGTCCGAGTCGATTGAATTCGGCAGATAGAAAGTTTCTCTTGCGTATGTCTGTTTATATGTATGTCTAGTCATTGTCCAGTGATCATCACTACCGATCGTAGTGGGCTGAGGGAGCTGCGCTTAAACGTTCGCTGCCTATAAAGAGAAGGGTCAACTGCTTGCTGCTTGTTGTTACAGCAAAAGTGGCGACTTTGGCTGTTGCGGCGCGTAATTATGAAAGTGAAACGTGAAAATTAAACTGCACAAAGTCATGTGACAAACATTTTTCTCAAGCGCGTGTGTTGCCAGATCTGCTGATCTCACTCATTGTCACTTAAGTGAGTGGATGCAATGTGTTGGAAATTAATTTCAGTAAATACTGTGTTGCACACACCTTCTTACATTGCACATTTTTTCCGCTTTTATATTCACTCTATTTCGTTTTTCCTGTGTAATTTTTCAGCTTACTCAGCAAAAGTATGCGCTGCATGTATTTTTTTCCATTTTGGAGTATCAAAAGGTAGGCAGACATGTAAGTGATCTGGTTGCTGCAACTGTCGCTGGATTTGTGTATTTGCGTTGATCTTGGCACTCGTAAACTCGTTTAAAATTTTTTATTTTTTTTTTCTACTTTGTTGCATTCATTAACGTCTAGTGTGTTGTATATTATATTTTATTCCAGCCGCAGTTGTGAGTCGCCATACGCTATATATATGTATGTGTGTGCATAGGAATGCAATTAGGAAGTGTAAAATGAGCAAACATTTAACTCATTTGCGCAAATTGCTGTCAACAATTAAAATGTGTTTTGTGACAGTTTTTACGTTTTCGCTTCAACCTATAAAAGTGACGTTTGTTCAATGTTAAATACATTTAAATTTTATTGCTAATAATTTTACGGTAAGGAATTTAAAATATTCAAAACTTAATTGGAGTAGCCTTCGCAAGCAAATAGCGTTTATCCGACTGGAGCCTAACGCATTATTATCTCAGAATCACTCTCATACTACATGAAATTAATTTTCAGGGTATCACATTTCATGACAGAGTTGACCTCTTCACTTCTTTGTTTTTTATAGTTTTTCTACTCCGTTGATGGTTTTCTTTCAAAAAATTAAATAGTAACGGGAACCACTTCCACTTTTTTAGTAAACCTTTTTGGATGTTAATAAAAATTTACTTCTCAAGGTGCTATTATCATAAAATAATATACCAAGAAAAGAGAAGAACAGATGTTTATATGTTTCCTCAAAATTGTTGCAATAAGATTGTGACGAACAAAATGAGATCAATGCTTTAATGTGTAAACCCCTGAATATTTATTATCGCGGTCTCAGTCTATTTTCACTGCGCCTTTTGGATTCGCACTTCTGATGGCATGAACCTATTGTTGTTTGTGAAATCACTGATTCAAATTCATAAATCTGAACAAAAAAGTCTCTTCAGTATGGCTCAACACACAAATTGAATCAACTTCGTAGTTAATATCCGGAAAGAAAGAATTCGAGAAATAACTTTGAACAGCACCTGTTTCTTTGTTTCCTTTGTTCGTTTCCTCGGTCAGTTCAATGTTTCTCAGATAACTAGGTACTAAAATTTGAAGTTACAGTTAGCAATTTCTCTGACCACATAACTGTCATTTGCTAATACTTAAATTATATTCATTTCAACCCATAAACTCGAGTTTATTGGTAATTTTGGTGTTTAGTAGTAAGCTTGAAATAAATTCTACAAAATTTGCCTGCAAAGTTTACTGCTCTGAGAGCTCAGTTTAATATATATAATATAACATAAATATATGTAATGTTTCTTAAATATGCAAGGGCCTCTTTTCAATTTATTAGATGTACTTATGATTTTGTATTCTTTATGTTTTATTGTTTTTTATATTAATTAATATAATTTAATTTTTTTATCGACTTTATTTTATTTTTTTTTCATTTTTAATATTATTTTAAATATATCGATTTTTTATAAATCTATTTAGCTTCTATTTATTTTAATTTGTTGTTTATAAATTCTACTATTAAATTTATTATTTTAAATTTAAACCCTCTTAATTTTTTGGGTAATTACATATCGTTTTGCATGAAATTGAAGACAATAAAAATCATTCCCACGATAATTTCAATATTAATACAACAAAAAAGCACTCAAATATTGCCAAGTCACTTCCTGCGCGCGACTGCGCAATCGCAACGGTTGCGCTTCACACACTTTATCTATGGTTGACAGCTTCTGCATATATTACTTGGCAAAGCTGCTTACATACCGCATCCAATTGCAAATTCAATGCGCATTTAATGAACTCCTTTTATGTAAAATTTTATAAAAACAATACAATCTGTCGCAGCATCGATAGTCTTTTATACAACAACAAATCTCTAAATAAAATTATAAACTCCACTACTGTCAATTTTCACACTATCAAAGCGGTGGCATCGCCAGTGTCAGCTACCACCAAAAATGGCCAACCAAATGTGGCAAAGGCAAAGCTGCGCACTGCAACAAAAAATAAATAAAAAAATGTGAATAAAGGTGGAACAAAAAAGAAAAAAAAAAAAGAATACCAAGTGGTTTGTGTTTGAAAAAAATATTTGCATTTTCGCGCATGCAAATAAATAAAGATTTCCATTTTTTCTGTCAGTGGAGTTGCGCTCGCTGCGCGTCCGCACGTCTGTTGGCTGCCAATATAATTGGACAAGATGTCGAAGTCGGCAAAGTTAACATTTTCGAAACATACATATATAACCGCACTCATATTGTGTACCTGTGCTGGCAGCTACAGTATCGAACTGCCGAAACAATAACTAAATAGCTGAAGAAAAAGCGCTCTTGAGGCAGTTAAGAAGTAAGACAAATAAATAAACCGAAGTATGGTCTCGTATTTAACAGGCAGACGGCACAATAGAAGAGGCAGCTGCACTCATATATTACTTTGACTTCGTATATGTTACTAGAGAGCTATGCGTACAGTTTAGGCTGGAGCAGGCGGCCCACTTGGCTGCCTCAGTGCCACCGTCGATTGCATGCTAAATACTTTCGAGTTTTGCATGCCACAATGTTGCAGCGTTGCGCTGTAGCCGGCAATTCGTGAGACGGCGGGCGGCTATCATTGGAGGGCATCACCGCCTCCAACACCGTTGGGCTGCTTAGCTTCGAATGCACGCTGAGTGAAGGCATCGATCGCGCAGCTTCAACCTCGCGAACGTTCAGTGTCAATATCAAGTTGGCGTGCGGAGATGCTGCAGCTGCGGAAGCACAAGTCACAATTGAGGTTATCATGTAGAGTGAGGAAAAAATATATGAATTTTATAGTAAATATGCAAAAATATCGCTTATAAATATTTAATTTCAATAACAAAAACAAAGCGAATGCATTTCGTTGCGATTGTGATTTGCAAATACCGGTAATTGCCAATATTAGTTAGATGCACGTCGCGATAGGCCAATATACATATGTATGTCATGGTGAGAATTGAAGTAACGACAAAAAGAAATATATATGAAATTTATAATAAATATTTTTTAGTACAATCGTACAAACGAAAATTAGTCATATTCAATCATGACTTGACATGACATGAAGCAATTTCATTCTTCGGCATCTCTTTTATGAAAGCTTAAGGTTTTATGGTCGGTTCTTTAGACTGCAGATCGTTCCAGTATAACTCGTCGAAAGACGCTCACTGCAGGTAAGCAGATTTGTAATGGACTAAGCTCTAATAGCGACGAAATTGTATTCCCTTCCTTTCCCTGTTGCAATTTAAGTCGTAAGGCGAACCGTAAGTGAGCTTAGGTTCACATTTTACACACCATTGGGGTTTTATCTAGAGTGGCTCCATAAATAATTCAAGCGATATCTTCTCAAGGTCTTGAGTTTTGCCTTCACCACAAGTAGATTAAGCAACTATTTTTCAACTGACGAATATTCGACGCTGAAATCAAAATCATATTATCAACTTGAAAACATGCTAGAGCCAATACTCATATTTTTCTCTCTTATTGGGCTTATAAGCCTACACTTTAAAGCTCTCGCTTACTCTCTCTTTCTAACTCTCAATGAGTTCTATAAATTATAGCTTCAATTTGAGGATGAAGTTGCCATCTATTATATCTATGTGTATGACCGAACAGCGCCATAACATTTTCTATATTCTATAACGTAAGTTTTTAGTAACCTATTGAAACGAACGAACGAATTATTATATATATTTTATACTTAATTTTAAAGTACGGTTGATTTTGTAAAAAAAACTTGATAGTTGAGATTTTGAGTCATAAAATAAAATTGGGCACACGCTACTAATGCAAAATAAATCGCTATCAAATCTTCCACGAAAAGTGTCTATTGTGGCACACCCACTACTAGCTTTGCACCCACGCTGTGGTAACGGTCAGCGGTCAACTGAGTTAAATCATCCACCAGTGGCTTTTGTTGTTGCGGTGGCATCTTTAGTATTAACAGGGCATGATATAATAGTAAGGAAGCTAGTACGCTTGTAACGGTATTGTACATATACAGTCATAGAATTACTGCTGCACAATCAGGGAAAAGCTTGCCAAAATGTATTTAGTTGGAACTTCTCTAGTGATAAGTCAAGGAGTTGAGCCGAATTGAAAACTATAACATCAAAAAAGCATATAAATAGTAAATGCAAATAAAATAGTATTCCAAAATGGCACTCATAGAATTAGAGAGTTAACAGAGGTTATTAAAATATCTTATGAATCGACTTCAAACATCTGGTATGAAAAATGAGGCCTATGGATGAATTGAGGACGCAAAAGAGTAGACTTCCATGAGAACTCCAACAAAAGTCATCACTCTGTCGTCTTTTTCGCCAGATTCTGACGCCGTGTGGCTTTCATTTATATTATTTATTTGAAAGTCAAGAAGATCACCCGGTTCCACATTTATATCCAGTTAAAAAAAAAATAGAGTAGGACTTTTAATGCTAGTATTGATTTAATATGAGCCAATATTTTAAAGGAATGTTAAAGATTTGTATGATAAGACTAAAAGTTCATCTTGTTTGTCAGTCCGGGCCAAACTAAAAAAGGTGTTGAGCTGCAATGGAGGCCATTTTCAGCAATGAACAGAGAGCTAGAACGACCTTATAACTATTATGGCAAACTGTAGACACGACAGGTGCTAGCACATAAAATAGTCCCTTAAAAGAAAACACCTACCATTCCGGAGCTATTTATTAAAATTTCAATGTTGATTCTTTCCTATCGATCTATTATATCTGATATAGATGGAAATATTCAGTGTTCTATACATTATGTCTTTTTTATTGAATCTCAACATTAGTCATTCCGCTAGTTGGAACGAGGATCAATAGCATTTTTCCGCACTCATCACAAACATTAGATCTTGCTTACCACATATGCCCACGCCTAGCACTTGGTGTCCCTTCAGTGGCACCTACGGCAAAATATCAAAGTCGTAGGTACATTCCCGTGAATTTTGATAAGCTTTGACGCGCATACGATTTCACGAATTTTTTGCAGAGAAACGAAACTAAAATAGTAGAAAATAAGCGAAAAGCGATAAGTGCAAAAGCATTGGTGGCATGCTGCCGAAACACAGCAGACGCCCACATTTAATGCATTTTACACACATGGCTTCGCATTGAATGGACATGCCACCTAAACGATGGGGCGGGCGAGCACCAACTGCCGCATGCAGCACCACACTGTCTGCCACAACGTCGGAGAGTACGTAGGAAAATATAAAAAATATAAAAAATAGTGAACTCTGAAAGCAGTCACAGTCGTAGGGCAGGCGATAAGCACGGACGGTGTTATTGCAACGCTAAGCAATGTGTATAAATAAAATGAATTTAATTTCCGCGCTTGTGTTTCCATATCGCAGAATGCACCCACATATAATTTTCTCTATGCGCTGCATACGCCATCACAAACAGTCATACATAGACTTGTATTTATCAGCGCTATACAAATTTGCACTGACTCACACACATACATATGTAACAGTAACTTTGTGCTTCTATGCATGTAGATAAATTCATTGTGGCGACATCGCACGCTGTGCCACACCAGGAAGCCATATTGTCACCAATATCGCACATGCAAGCGTCCCTGAAATGCCTTTACACTGCGAGAAAAATTGTACTGTCGCCGCTGCTGCAGTATGTGGGCTGCCCTATAAAGCATTTTGTTCGCCGCACAGTAGGCCATTTCACATAAATATTCGAAGGTTTCTTTATATCTTTTTGTCGCACACAATTTATTGCATTTACGTGTGGCACAATTTTGTTGCGGTTGCGCGGTTGCGCGGTTGCAGCCACGATCTTTTACCCATACGGCAACAATTTGCAAATGCGGGCGTTGAGTGGCAACATACACAGTGGTATGTATGCATATGGATGTGAAAATATTTTGCACCGCGGGGGCGTCAACGCGTAATGGGCCATTTGATATCGAGACAACTGGTAATGGCGGGTGAGAAAGCAGTGTTGCTTGGTTAGGCAAGCAGCTGCGCTAAATGATTATGGGAGAGAAAACTCGAAATGTGATATTTTTCTAAAGTAAGTGGGCAATAAAAAGTATTAGTGGCGGATGTGATGAGGATTCCACATATTCATTGCGGTTTTTGGGTATAAAAGATATGTGCGAAGTGAATTTCTCTAGCTTTAAGTAAATTAAAAAACAATACAGACACTTTTCCGCGCCTTATTCTATCTTTATGTGCCTAAACCCGAAATTTTTTCATATTTTTTATATCTAAGGTTGAATCTGCATTACTTTTGTGTGTATACGGCACTACATATGTATTGACAATATTCCATAATCTGACTTTAACGCTCAATGTTACCTCATTTTCATCCCAAAACTTTTAAACGGTTTAAAGAAACAGCTCGGCTGCAAATCAAATATTTCATCGTTTAACAGTAAAATTAAGATTTATTTCCTGTTTACCCAATACACTCATCAATATATTGTAATCTAGCCCACCCGAATATGTGTCGGTAACATTTTATGACCCTCGAATTTTTCGTGTCACACAGCACGATTTTTATTTCCATTTAATTACTGTTGCGGTCATTAATGTTACATGAAACACTTTTAGTGACTTTTGGCAATTTTATGTTCTCTTCGAATGCCAATATTTTAATAGCCTTTGCACGAGCGCGTAAACATTTTATGAATTCGTTGAAATCTAGCGTTGAGAATATAAGAGAATCGTTTATAGGGCAATTGCGAGCGGAAGCGTGTGATGGACGTAACTTTTATGGGAGTAAAACTGCTTAAAGAAAAAAGTATACAAAATTAGTCTAACCCTAAATTTTGTTGTAAAGTACAGTTTATACATCTCCCTCGTTAAATCGAACCTCACCTTATATTTATACAGCGATGTAGGTAAAATTGCAATATCTTCATTGATAGTACGTAAGTTTCTTCATTTCTTCAGCAGAAACTGGGTGCTTAATGAAAGCTTTCCTCTTTCTAGTAAAAAGTATATCCTTTTCGATTAGGTTATAGTTACAAGATGTCCAAATATCGTTTCGTTTGCATATAGCCCAAAAATTTCGAACCCAATAAGACCGTGATCGTTGAAGAGGATTATTGAAACTCTGCAGTGTTGAAGCGAACTTGACAATATATGTACCCATAATGATCATCCCTAAAGTATGAACCAATAATGCCTCCTGTCGATAAAGCCGATGCCTATATAGACCTACATATCAAACCGTCTGTAAAAAGCAAATGAACAGCTTGGGGCATTATCATGAGTATTTAACTTCCGTAAATCTTTGTACACTTGCGACTCTAAATTGGTTGCTAAAAAATAGACGCCGCTCAGGTTTTCGGGGTCTCTCGAAGTTGTTACTTGAAGTTGAACTAACCCTTCTTCGATTAACCATTATCTAGTGAATTTTGCCGATGCAGTTTCATTTCTATGCCATATGTTTTGTTGAGCTCAACACACTTGTTTCTAAAATCAAAGATTTTTGATTGTTGAAGTCCGCTGATTGACGCAATATTTGCTGGTAATACTTGACGTGGTTTCATGAGAAGTTTTTCCAGGCTTAACATTTTTTTAAATAATGCTACTTTTATGGGAAAGAATTCCTATTTCTAATAAAAAGAAATGTACACACTGCCATTTTTACGAACACAAGTGTGCACAAGTGTAAAAACAATTACAGCATGCAATTAAAACTCGATTGTCGGGCAGCGTTCGCGACGATTTAATAGCTATTGTGTAATTGTGTTGTTGTGGTGTGGTGCGATAAAAGCTACTATTTCATTGACCGATTGACCGACAGACGCGAAATATTGTTGATGTGATAAAAAGTAGTAATAAATTAATAGGAAAATAGTGCAAAAAAGTTGTTATCAATCAAATGCATACATACATACACACATACATGTATATGAGTATATTGCAGTCAAGAGCTAATTGCTTGCACTCGTGGAGGTTAGATAGACGCTCAGCAGACACGGTCAAAAGGGTTATATAAAAAGTTTCATTTTCTAAAAATATTTATACACTTTCGACGTGCATTAGGTGCGGATTGCCGCGCTCTACTCGCGCGTTTGCATTTCTCTCTCTCTCTCTCTCTCTCTCGCATCAGTCCGTCATTCAGTCAGTCAAGTGTCAGTCAAAATGTGCGGCAACCACTTAGCGTGCGACACGCCTGCAACTGCCACATAGTACACACACACACACACACACACACACACATAACTGTATGTTGTTGTTGCTGTTATTGCGCATGTTTGGCGTTTTTTGTGTTTTTTCGTGTTGTTTTTTCGTTTTTTTGCTTTGCTTAATCAGCTACATATTTTGGTGCACGAACATTTTTCGTCACACTTTTGTGGCGTCAGTGTTGCAGAGTTTTTTCGCCGCTGTCAATTACTGTCAGTGAACAGCATTTGTTGTTGGCGTTGACAGCGTATTTTTGTGTATTTAGTTTTTGTAGCGCAAAGTGTAGTTTTGTTGTTGGTCACTAGCTCTCACCGTTCATATTTTATTTGTACGTGTGCACTTCTTGGTGCCGCTATGTTTTGCAACCTGTCAGCGTCAACCGAAACGACATAAAGCCTTTGGACAACATTGAGTGTTGTTGACAACGTCGTCCATGCGCTTTCCTCTGCATTTTGTTGTTATTAATGATGTTTCATTTCGTAATTTTCTTATTTTCCCCCACCAACAGCATTGGCCATGCATGCATTGGTCCGCCGAAACGCCGACCCGCCGTCCCGCCTGTCTGTCTGCCTGTCTGTCTGTCATCTATTGATATTTAAATTAACATTCTTCGGCGCTGACATAGACAAGCGTTGCCAAAGCTTATTATTATCTTTCAGCTTTTACGTTTTTTCTCATATACGTATATATAATATTTGTCTGCAGATTTCTTTATTCACTTTACCGTTTACTTAACTGCACGCACACGCGCATACTTTTATGCATTTTCGTACGCTTTTACTGCCACATCGCAATTTATATGGAAATCAGCAACATAGCTACATTGTAGCTTAGCCTTCAATGCGCCCGCACAACACCGTTACTTAGTCATCATGCATGTGTGTGTATATATGTATGTGCTAGTGGCATGCAGCTAATGTTGACGTGATATTCTGTCAATAAATGCAAATCGTGTTGCAGCACTTGTTAATGCCTTTCACATTGTTGTTGTTGCTGTTGTTGTTGATTTTCTGCCTTTACGCTCCTCATCACAATTTTTTTTTTCTTCCTTGAGTCAGCAATTTTGCTTGGTTTGTCTGTTGTTTTGCCTCTTATATGTACATATATGTAGCAAGTTGTTGCGTTGTGGTGTCTCATGTTGCAGTTGTTATTATTATTGCAATGTGCTGATGCTATTTGCATGTAAATATGACAGTTGGAAGTTGTTTGCATTTTTATTGCATGCGATCAACATTACAGATACGAAAATCTCTTCCCTCAACTCGGATGGAAATTTACATAGTGCTGATATAGCTGATGTTGGCTCTCTTCCGAAAGAAGAGTGGTTGAAATGCAAAACTGTTATGGTGCGGTGCAATATGTTGAATGCCACGAGGTGTTGAGAAGTGAGTTTTGGTTTGGTATTGATCCTTACGAGTGAAAAGAAATCGTTTAAAATTTGCTTCTTGCTAGTTAAATACATACTGTATTGGTTTGGGGGCAAAATTTTAATGAATATTAATTTATATTTTGATTTGATATTAGTTGTCTTCGATTCGCCAAACTTGGGAGGGTAGCGAATCGAGCAAACTATACAAGTACTTCAAATAAAAAATGAACTACACTTGCAGATTGCAAGATTGTACAGCGCTAACATGCCTTCTGACGCATGCGCAATTGTGTTGAGCCTTTTATTTGGTAGAGAAATACTTCTTTCCGCATCAAAAACATATTAGTAATGCTTTAGTTTCAAACAGCGGCCCTGTGTTAAGTTTTCTACAAACAATTACAGTTTATTTCAAGTCTTGAGTTTTTAAAATCAATATAAAAAATTTTGTTTATTTTAATATATGACATTAATTTGTCAATTGAGTCATACACAATGGTCAAACTGGTATAAAATATATAAAGCAAAACTTGGTAGGCTTGAAGATAGCGGTTATACCACTTTAATTAGGTATCCGCGTATTAATTTCAGATGTACATTTTCTCACTAGAGACCAGCGTACAATGATAGCGAGCAGAGAAATGGCGAAACAACCAAACAAACGCAGACATTCTTAAAAAAAAGTAGTCTGAGTAAATATTGACTAAATATCGGGAACTAAAAATGGGTATCGTGTTATACCAGTTGGTATTTTTGTCATAGTAATATATAGACTGAGCGATGTGAAAAGAAAAACTGGGAATATTTAATGCCATCATTTTACAGTAGCTAAATAAAAACATGATACAGTCATCCCAATATTTGTGCAAGGAATCTGGTGATTAGAGATTCTCTTAAATTATTATTGCTAAAAAATTTTGTTTTTGCGAGAATAAAGAATGAGAAGTTGCGCCCATAGCTGAACCTAAGTTTATATCATATGTACGACATAAGTAGATTTGTAATTTCGAGAATGAGAGCGCTTAAAATATTTTTTAGCTAGGGAGTTAGAATTAAGAGTCTCAATGGGTCTTGAGGTAAGAGTGTATATGTCTTTTCACCCATTATACCACTAAGCTAAACAAGAAATTGTAATTTTTCCTGCTGATTATAGCTATTTATTTGGCAGTAAATTTATATATAAAATCTTTGGGAGTGGAACCTGATATAGTGGGCATTCTTTTTTTGGTTGAAATGTTACCTTTGTAGCTTAAGAGATGGTAGAAAGACTACTGCCGATAGAAAGACTACTGCAAAGAAAAAGACTCCTCGAAGAGATGCTATACGGTTCGTCTACGTCTAAAACTTAGCGAGGTATATCTTTTTAAACAATTTTTTAGAAGTCCACAACATTTGTGAAATTTTTTTGTTGCAATAAATGGCATTAGTTGGTAATTATTTTTTATTGTGTGTATAATTTGGATCCATTGGTACTCTCATTATGGCGAAAGCTTCAAACTTGTGCTTTAAAAGTTAAGAATTCCCAATCTCTAACAGGTTTTCTCATTTATAGCATTCGTTGATCAACTGAGTTATATAGCTTCTAAGTCGGCCCATTCTTTAGGAAATTGTGTTCTAGGGTAAGCCTTCCGTGACTTTGCTCAGCAGCTTATGTTTACAAATTTGCTCGGATCCCTAATAAAGTACTGTATACCTTGGTCAGTTTTAGTCAAGTGGGCTGGTTTATTACTTTTATTCGGTGAATCAGAAGTTCCAAGCTCACGGAAAAGACAATGCATGGAAGTTTTGTCGGTAAAACTTCTCATTGTTTATTATTAAAGTTAGATACGGAGAAGAATATTATATACATATAGACATTTTTGAGATATATTTGACCAAGTTATTTAACTAAATTATTACTTAGAAATAAAATATTCTAGCTTACTGTACATCGATTTAATATGCATTTAAGTTTGATATTGCTAAGAATAAGAGTATATTATAGCGGAAGTATAGCCTTATTGCAAATGTGCATGAAGGACCAGCAGCCGTATGAGTTCTAGTAATTATTACCAGTAAATGCTTCAAGTACCAGCTAACTGAGCTCTAAGGTACATACCCTCTTTTTCTCGAATATTGACTTTTTAATTCTACGTTACGACTGTCTGAAAAAATTTCTACTTTTAGTATAATTTTAAATACAAATTTGACTTACAAAAACAAAAGCAAAATCGCAATGGAGGTCAACCAATCTAAAACTTAATCAGCGTTTTTTTAATCACACAAAATTACTGCAGTTAAAACTGAAATCGTGTGACTAAACATATTTTTGCATACTTCTCTCTTTTAACACAGTGTTTGTGAATTTTTATGTGCCTCAACCCACGCATGCCAATGCAAATGCAATGCAAACCGCAATTAATTTGTAGCAACGAAATATTGTACAAGGCGCACAAAATCCATTGGCTGCACTGCCCATAACGGTAATATGTATGTATATATTGGTTGAACGGACATGTTGCTAACAGTGATTGCTTGTTGCCGCATACAAAATTGCTGCATGCAGGTGTTTATTGAGTTATTAAACAATCACTTGCAACATTACGAAGCCACGCTTGCCACATATCTCCTACTTTTGTGTGTTTTAGCCACTCTCCACACACACACACTAACAAACACCTTACAACGCTGTGACCAATGCCTCTGCAATAGTTGTTGTTGATGTTGCGGCCATTCAGTGATTGAGCTAAGTGCCGCTTTTGGTGCAAAATTTTATAGTAAAAGTGGAGATTGCTATTTTTTGCTTTAATTAGCGCCGCACAGTTCTCGCCGTTATTTTAGCTCAATAAATGAATGAATAAATTTCAACACACATAATTTACACTTTCAAAGTGTTTGCTTTAGTAGCATTTTTTTTTTTTTATTAACACAAACCGACAATTTTGACTCAGAAAAAAAAGAGTATTAGGCGCCAATCGGATTTTCTCTCTGAAGTGTGAGTTAAGGTGCGTCAATTGGTGGGTTGTTTGCATTTACGGCATGCACTGATGACGCATTTCGGTTCAGATTGCATATAATTAGTTTATTTATACTTTCAATACTAATAATATTTTGTTTTGCTGTTGCTTCTAACCGGAAATTGCTGAAAAATTGCAAATGGAAAATTGCTTTCTAGCCGAGTTGAGAAAAAAGCCATGACAAATACACAAATAATCGCAGTTTGGTGAGAGGAAGTCTTTGTTTACTTTACTTTACATAGCTAAGTTTACTCTGTATTCTACTGTAATAAACAGTTGCACTGTGTATCTTCCTTTGTTGTGGATTTATTTTTGAATCGATTAATATTGCTTTTTGGATTATGAAATTGTATGCAGGATCAGATAACACACTGTTACTAATACTATTTTAAAATATATTCCAAAAGTAATAAGATTATCATTTTGCCACTTCGTGCCATCAGACTTCTGAAGCTCCGCATATTTATCAATAATTTTAATAGCGATCTTCAAAATTTTTGCTTTTTCCTATTGGAGGCATATGAGTGCTAAAGTAGTTGCCTTATGAAGTTTTTATATATCTGAATATTTCTGAACAAGATTTTTAGTATTAAAAATTTCATCTAGAATAAAGTTTTCGTAACCTCAATATAACTCGTAATTCCGCTTCATTCTATTTTCAGACACATTCTATTAAACATTTTGTAGTTTCTTTATGTTTGTTAAGAGGGTTCATCCTGACTTTCTTTCCCTTTAAATTTCTTGATATCGATAGCTCCTGAAGAACTCACTTTGCCTTACCAGTGACTTAAAATCTTCGTTTATTGACCTTGTCTTTTTTAGACCAGATTTTAGTCATTATTGAGACTCGGTGCCGAGTAGTTGTCACTTTTATTTTCTAACATATAAGACCTCGTAAGTCACTGAAAAAGATCCCGCAGTTCTATGCCCAACAAGGAAGTATCTGTTTTTCCAAAGCTTTTGCTTTGTTTATTTTATTCAGAATAACCTTAAGAAAGTAACATAAGCATGTGTCCAAAAGTTTACCAGCAAGGTCAGCGTAACGGAAGAGTTTCTTGAAATTTAGGCTGAAAATTGTTTTTAGATACTCGGTAAGCACTGGCGATAAGCTTAAAATGTAAATTTATGGCATTCTGTTCGAAAGCTCCGTTATTACTACTAAGTATCTGAGTTTTTGTCAAATGAAAATTGATAGTGACGTCACAATAGCAATGCAATGAGAATTATTAGGCGATCAATCAATCAATTAATCAAAAATTAATGCTCAGCTAGTGAGGAACCGAGCATCAGCGCGACAATCAGATACGTTCTGCTTTTGAAATTTAAGTCAGTGATTTTCCAGAAGATTAGCAAAGTACTTTGACGCAGCAATATCATATTTTCTCTCATGAAGAACGGGGTTATCTTCGAAAATAGGATTATTTATGATAAATCTGGATTGTTAATCGTTTATTGAAATAACACTACTTCGTTGGGAAAACAATTTGGCAAAAATTTATTACGAAGAAAAAACACAGAGCATAAAATCGTGGAACCTTCTAGAGAGCTGAGAAAATTCATTTATCTCACATCTCAGCACTACCGCTGCACATTGCCGTAAAGCCTTACCTTACGAAAGTTTAGCACTTTATTACAGTCATACATTTGCATAAATAGAAAATTTGCTCGTAATCATTGCCAAACTAATTTTCTTAATGTTCTCTCGATACACATTACTGGCCATTAGATCAAAAGCTAATAGTATGGTGAAAGCTATAAGGCAAGAAAGAGAAACAGGATTTTTCTAATACCAATAAATTTCTAGCGACATTTCAACCAGTTTGTAATGTACCCGCTGGAAATTATGGCATTAATGCAGTGAATAGAAAAATTGAGTTTAACAGTGACACAAAAACGTCACTGACACTTTTCACGCGCGCGGTCCAATTGCAATACACACATGTATTTATGGCGCACAAGTGGCCACGTATGCAGACAGTTATGACTACATGCTACTAGCTTATATACTGAAGAGAAGTGTGCGCATGCGCAGTGAGCGCAACAACATAAAACAACAACTTGGTTGCACATGCACCACGGAAACCTAGATTCTACTGACCACTAAGCAAAATCCAAATAAACAGCAGAAGACAAGTGAAGACAAGGTTATCAGAAGAGCAGTAAAGTAAATGGCATTAGAGGTGGCAGAGTGAAGGCATGGCGGCAGGCACCAGGTACCAGACAGCCACATCCACATGAGCATGTTAACGCACTAATTGCGCTTTTCCCGCGACCAATGTTAGTGTGACTTTGGTAAAAGCGACCAAGAGACCGAGCGATCAAGCGACAAACTAAGACCCAACTGTGCGGCGTGTGACCATGGCATTGCGCGCGGCGCTGTAAATGGAGACCCAATGCAGCTACAGGCACTCACACGCAGACGATGAAGCGCCGCGATGTTGACGCAGTGACAGTGAAACGCGATGAAGACGATGATGCACCACTCAGCATGTGCGCAAAGTAGGCTGAGCTCAGTGATAGGTGCTCCACTTAAGCGCTTTTGAAGTGAGTTTGTTGCAAAGACAAAGGCGGCGGAGTATGTGGAGTTTGTCTGTATATACGCGTAGCTTCTTTTGCACTACTGATGTCACATGCTTGCTGCCAATTTATCAGTTTTAACTGAATTTCTGCATTCTACAAGTTGCAACACGCTGCGGAGCCAGTGTGGGAGCCACAAAGCGGGCAAACTCCGTCCTTACCAGTTGTCAATGTCATGCAATGTCCGTTGGCGGCAGCGATGCGCCCTCCCTTGCGCATCTGTCGCTCTTCTGCCGGCAAACACTTGGCTATCTTGCGTCATAAGGTTGGCCGTTGCAGACTTGCCACAGCGCTCATCTCGCTACGCTTTGTTATATTGTTTTGTCTCATTAGTTGGACCACGGCGGCAACGATTTGTTTGCACACCATATTTGGTATTTTTTGCCAATTAATCGCGCGCACAATTTTTAATGCAGCAATGATCGACAGAGGCTGACGAGGCGGAAGAGCAGAGGCGCGTTATTCGCAGGAACTTGCATTTTTAACGCCGCGTCAGTGGTCATTTCGACTGGGCCGTCTCAGCTGTAGCCGCAGGCGCATAGAAAGTTTTCAATTTGCGTTGGATTTGGATTTTTCACTTTTCCGTCGCCTCGACGTCGTGAGACCGTTCGGGTTCGCTACACGCTAATCGTGCGGACGCGGGCGCGGAAATTTTATACAACTTTTAGTAAAAGCGGTTCTACTATTCTAAGCGCGCTTTCTGGTTTTCGTTTGCATTCGTATTGCCTGCAGTCTTTTTTTTTCTATACAAATGAGACCGTCTCTTTTTATTGCCTCTTTCCGTTTGCTTTCTGCACTTTTATTACTTTAGCGGCTTAATTTTTTATTGCAACCTCACTGTTTATTCTATTTCTATTGCTTGTCCGAAGACGTTCCATTCCAGCGCGCGTACCACTGTTCGCTTTCGTTTGTAAATATTTATGTAGTTGTAGATACCTTAAAGCTGCCTCCTTCTTTGAGTATTTGGCCTCGTTAGCGCATTCTTTTGCATTGAAAAGCGAATTCCACATCATCTATTTTTCTTACCTTTTCTAACTCCTTTTATGTTCACGCTTTCCGCGCTGATTGGATATCAATATTTCTTTTTCACTCTTGTCCTTTTTATGATTGTTGTCACATTTGAAGTTCCATCTCGTTGTTTGCTGATTCTACTGATCGATTGCTCGTTAAGCATGAATTTTAAAGTGCCTTCGCGTGAAAAAAATAGAATACAGTGGACGCTGTATGGAATTTATACTACTATAAAGTGTATATAGTAAAGTTATTACAGTAATCTTGAGGAGGCAGTCACATTATGGCCATTCGCTTTGTTGTTCCGTTGATTGAAAGCGCTTCTAAGTTTCTGGAACTCTAATTAAGTTATTATTTTTAGTTTACTTAAGTTTTCCTAAATATTCTATAATCGTGACTTTCCTTTTCATTTCTGTGTCGGAGAATTTCCTGTCGAAGAATCTAAATTTCTTCAATAGTTGATGATTACTTTATCGTGCTCGAAGAATACAGCACACTCCTTAGAGAACTTATTTAAATTGTTTTTATTAGCGTGTTTGGCGAAACGAACACACAACTGGTATAAATCACTTAGTCCAGTATAATAAAAAAGATTTAGAATGGCATGTTGTTATACTACTCTAAGGAGGTATCTATACTCATTCTTTTATTGAATTGAATAACACATGTAATTTTTTTAATAGAGATTCGCGCTCTCGATTTATGTATTCCGAGAGAGAGAAAGGCCAAATCGCAGACAACTACTAATCAAAATGTGTTGTCAATGTTGGGAAAAAGTGTCATCAGGTATTTATTTGCTAAAACTGATAGTCAATCTCCAACGAAAGACTTTGTGAGAGGAAATTAACTAGTGCAAAAGCATATTAAGATATTGCTGTTTGGCGATCGTCAAAAACTCTGCACAGCCTGAAAAGAATTTCCATTTCCTTTCGAACTGAAGCTTTGGAAATCTATTGAGGAATTTAACAGAAATGAAATCCATTTCTAAAATCTTAGTACTTTAATACTAAACCTTAATTTGTATGAAATGACATAGTCTTTATTTCTGCACCGACTATAAATATTATAAATGCTATTATTATGCTAAGAATTGTAAGCTTTCATCAAAACATTTTTATTTACACACAATACATCACTAAACCCACTCCTGCTAAATAACACATAGCATTGTGTTACCGATCGCGTATCGATCGCAGTGAGAACGCCTAACTCAACCAAATAAGGTGATGCTCCTGCCCCCAAAGCGCGATTTACTTCGATTTATTTATCCAGCAGCCAACAAGCAATGACGCATACCTACAAGTAATACCTTCTGCCCACAGGCACAGCCCATTGCTGGCTTTTCAAAAGGCAAGCAGCTAACCAGTTAAGGTTGTGCGATTGCTGCGGACTTTTAATGAAGCTCTAAAAGTGTCATTGATGAAATGCTTTATCTCTCTACCAGTATGTAGTGTTGTTGGTGTGGTGTGCGCACATCCTTGCCTCCGGTATTTACGGTTAATTAGGCATTTTCGTCTAATTGGCTGTTGAAGTTTGGCATACCAAATGCGGTCAGTTGCTCGGTAAGTTAAGACTACGTTAATGGGCGGTTGTTCGGTCGGTGCATAGTACGCCTATTTATGTAGTCGGCGGCAAGGCACATAGTCGTGCTACATAACTAAATTGTGGAATTTATAAGCGCGGAATTTTAATGAAGCCGGTGCATAACGAGCTTCGGGTTTTTTCTAGAGAAAAAGAACAATTATTCAGACACTTTGTAATTTCATTTAAGGCAATGAGTTAGTTTAATTTGGAAATCGATTGAGGTTCTGTTTATATTTCAAATTAAATGTTGGGTGCAAGACAAGCGTCTTGTAGGGAGTTTGTTCAAAAAAATTGTGTTTTGAAATTTTATACACATATTTTATATATTTGTTAAACTGGTCTTACGATGGGTCTCTTTTTATTGCTTGGGAAATTAATCCACTTTCAAATTCTATATATTCCAATATGATAAAATGATATCGGGAATATTACGTTATATTATGATAATTGGAACCATTCTCTTTCGAAATGATTTCAGAGAAAATAAGAAGAGCATCAAAGAAAAATAAGAAAGAAACCTATGAAAATAAGGTAAAATAAACTGTGACGTCTTTATTTTTTAAGTAATTAAATTATTTCTCTGAAAATTATTTTATTTTTGATTTTTAAGTTGCAAAGTTATCTAGTGGTAATGAATACAACAGTGTAACATTGGTTACGTTTTATATATGTATAATAATTCTTAGATTATACCAATGCATTTGATTTATGCCAGTTGTCTGTTCGATTCAACATTTTTGAAGTTTTGCCTAATCGAAGGGTATTATTGCTCACTTTAAATTTATTTGTTTGATACGAAAGGATAAAAATCTAAGAAAAATTAAGAGAAACGTGACATTCATTGAGAGTCAAATTTCAAACTGTGGTAATTTTAGAACAACAATGTTATTTATATAATATTTTGAAGACAATTTTCTTATTGCTAATAGCTTTTTATTATTCTGTCGTGAATTCTTCAATTAATATGAAATCGTCTACAATTTGTTGATAATTAAATTCAAACCTAAAAACCGCAGTACGTATATATAAATCGAATAATTTCGAAATCCTGGAAATTAGTACCGCAACAGCCGTCTTGCAACAATTAATATTCACTGTTTTCTTCTGTCTCTTATGATAAATCTCAACAGAAAATTGCGAAGTACACAAATAAGCCCTAAAATTCGCAGCTTGATGTTAAGGCCCTCGATAAAACAAGGCTACCATTGTTTGCCAAAAGGCAAAGCAACCACATAACTGGGATGCAGACACCACTTGAACTTGCCGACACAATAAGTGAAGAAAAATATAATAAATCTCTACCTAGAAATAAAAAACAAAGAAGAAAAAGATTGAAAAACTGGATGCAACAGACGCCCCACTTGAGTTTCAAAAGTAAGGCGATTATAATGCCACAAGTATGGAAAAAACATGCAACATACGAACTTCAAACAGGAGCAATTGACCCGTGCCAAATGGCTGCAGCAGTCGCAGCAACAAAGCCGCAAAGACAAAAACAATAAATTCACAACAGAAATGTTACTTATCAGCTGATGTGAATATAGGGAGGCTAACAAAGGCGCCACACACACACACAGCTGCTGTGTGTAAACCTAAGTGGCAGCTGCTCTCAGCTGGTCTAAAGAATTCAGAAAGGATACTATTTCATATGCGTTTGTACATATGTGTGTGTAGCATTTTAGGCGAGGGTACTTGGGAGTGTTGCATTTTTCATTGCCAGGCGTCGATTAGGTCACACTATGTATGTATTTATGTGTGCACATGAGTGTGAATTCGTATGTGTAATTTGATATGGATTTCAAGCGATTCCATTATCTTGCCTAACAGGGCATGTGTTAATTGGTTTAAATAAACACAATAAAAGAGCATTAAATGCAATGAATATATGCACAGAAAATATGCCAAGATTACTAGCAAAATACCAAAATTAAAACAACAATAAAAACGATTGTTTTTGCGAAATTCAACTATTTGCCAGGATATACTTACACATGTACATATCTATGCGTATGTGTGATTTTTTCAGCTCGCGGTTGAGCGGCCGGCAAAATGTGCACATTTGCTGTGCAAAATCGAAAACAACAACAACAACAGCGATAACATTTGCAATTAGGTCGGTTTATCGCGTCAGCGCCTGTGCCTGTTGCAAGGGGTCTGCTATTGGCCTGACAGTGTCGTTGATTGCCCAGCTGCCGCCTATCGCTACGGTAGTATTTTACTTGCAACAACAACCAATTATAAGTGCAAAATATGTTGAATTTTATATCAGCGAGATATTGAGTTTATTTATTATTTATTCAGTTCTGTTTTTCTTACTCTACAATTCCATTTATTTATTTATTTATTTCGCTTCAAATACATTGGGCATATGCTAAGCGTCATGTGTTAGCATATTTAGGGGCGTTGGTAATGATTTTTGGCATAAAAAGTATTTATCAGTCATATATATTATTGTGCGGCCCTCTAATATTTGCAGAAATAAATTTATAAATAATTTACGCAGCTGTGTAATTTGTATGAAGGCATTTAATTGTTACTTTTCGCAGACATTTTCACCAAAAATTAATTATTACCAGTTATTATTAATCATAAAATTTTTTATGGATTTCAGTTAACTTCATTCTTTTTACTTTTGTGAATCACTTTCATTCATGCGTTTAACTGCGCTAGTTCATATAAATTTTGCACTTTTTATACATACTTATCTACAAAGTCATATAAATATATATATACATATATATTATATATGCAATATTTACTTTATACAGCACGCACTATTTGTTTTTCTTGCTAAATTTTTAATAAGTCACTTAAGCTTTTTCACACCTTTTTAATCTCGAGCATAAGTATGCATGTATCTAAGCGTATAATATATATGAATATTCATACTCTTATACTAACAACATATAAATACACAGTAAAATTGTGCTTACTTTAGTTAAATTTGATTACTTCTTATATTTCTTGTTTTCGCTTTGTCTTTACTTTATTCTTCATAAAAAGCTCCGCATAAATATTGTCATAACTTGGCGATAAAAGATTCTTATTCGCACTCACTTCGTTGTCTTTCATGCGAATTTTACTCAGAGCAACTGATAAGTGCATTTTTGCGGCTCCATTTAGTATTTTACCGAAGAAGCAACACGTTTGAAGAGCTGTAAATATTTTACTAAAAAACTGACTGAGTCAAAACTTTACATTTTATTTATTTTTTTATTATATTTTTCATTTCTATAATATCGAAGTTTGCGTAATTACTCCTTTCCCAATGAATTGGAAAATAGTACAGTAGCCAAGTGAAGTCAAGTCTTACTCAGTACTTGATCTTCTCGACACAAGAGCGGTTTCCTTCTCCTTCTGATACCTCAAGCGGTTGCTGCATGAGGTATGGAGAGTCTGCACTCTTTCGATCATGCTCTGGCCAGCATGAGCTGATTTTTATTACGCTTAACTACATTCGTGTCATCATGAGACTGTGCCTTTCTCAAGAGAGAAGTTTAGAGGTTCTAGCACTTAGCATTTTATTGCACTTCTTGACAAGAGTGATTGAATGTTGCAATCTCAGGCTGACGTTGTTGTCTCTGTTAGTTCAGAGGTAGATTAAATTATCTATAACTTCGAAGTTATTACTGCAAATTGGAGAATTGGGAGCCAAGAGGCAAATGCGTCGATTATTTGATGGCAGGGAATATTTTATTTTATCTTTTTTCACCACTGGTTCACTAACGATGCAGCTAGAAGGAAGGCTGTTAAGTTCGAGTCGTCCTTGGTTTACCTCTGCTCGGTACGTTGGAGACCTCTATAGTTCAAAAAATGTAGATGTAAAAACAATAGAATAAAAAAGATCACATTTCATTCAATAAAAGGTAGCATGTGCATGTGGATTTATTAAAGTGGTATAAACGCTTGCTATTCTATCGTTTTGCGATTATATCAATATATGCCGATAATACAAGTGGTCTGTTCTATTCGCCACTCCCCAAGTTTGGTCGAATCGATGACAGCTGTACTACTTCCAATAGCTCTTGGATTTATTAGCAAAAACATACTGAAGTCTTCATTTTTCATAAATAAACTTCTGTTTTAATTTTTTTTGATGATTTACAAAGATTTTGCATAGTTTGTTGTATTCTAGTAATATTTCTACAACTAATCTAATCTTCTTCTAATCTAATATAATAAATAAAATATTTATATTATAGATATATAATTTTTTTTATAAATATTATAAATATTATTTATTATTATAAATATTATTTAAAATGGAATATACCTTCTTGTTAAGGACTGGAAGAAACTAATTTTATTTTCAATACATAGGAGTTATTATTATAAGAATTACAATTTCTAGAGAAAATATTGTTTACACAAAAAATCTCTAGGGTGTTACGAGTCTGGGAAGATGGGTTACTTCTCTTACAATTTGTACTTAATCTCTGCAATTTGAATTCCCACACGTTTAAAGATTATCTGCCAGCATTACGGGTACATCGCCGAGAAAGAGCAACTACAGCAATCACGTGTACGCATCAGTGCCCTTTCACCAACACACCAGAGTCACTGCGCCTACTGAGAAGTGATCCTTTCGCCGAAACGGTAGCCCCACAATTCACTTACTCATTGAAAGGTGTGTACCTTTCCTGTGAGTCGCGTTCATATTATGGGTATCACCACACGAGGGCGCTGGAACGTCACTCAATTCAAATTGCATGATCATTAGCATGCATTTAAGTGCAGCATTGGCATGCAGAGCACGATTTCACCGATTGCGCGCCCAGTGCGACTGTCACTCTGTATAACTCTCTTATATACATATAAAAATACATACGTATATGTATGTATATCGGTACATGTTGTTGCATGTCCTCTCAATAATATGGAATAATATTGGAATTGGCGCAGATACATGCATACATACATACATGCGCGCAGGAAAGTGTGTAGGTATGCGTGTGTGGTTTTGACTGACAGGCGCTACAATTTATATAGTTTATATGTGTATATTTTTCACATCGCAAGACATTTCACTTTGCGCGCATTTTTATTTGATTTTTTTTCGATTTTTTGTCTTTTCTGTCAGTTTTTGCTCCTACTCTGGCATAATTCCGCTGCTTATGCACAAGTACCGCAGGCATGCAAAGAGATTTCAATATGTTGTTGTATAGTTTTTGTTGTGTTGTCACAGAGGAAATGTCGCACCTACTTTTACCACCTTTTTACTCAATTGAACTGTTGCAGATCGTGTCTTGTCGCACCATTTGTTTATATAATATTTGGTTCCCCTTTTTATCGTTTTTGTCTCGTGAGAGCTTCCTGTAATCTTTATTGAATTCTACCTGCGAGATATTCATAATTTCAATATCTACATGCATGTCGTATTATTTACTCCTTTTCAGTCTGTTTGTTTTTCTCTTTATTCTTTGAATTTTTGCATTGTATGCTTTCAGTATACTTCTTCACAGTATACTTCACTGATATAAATATATATTGTACATAAATATACGATATAAGATAAACTGATTTGATCTCTACTTAAAAGCCTAGGCGTATTGTATGCAACGTGTACTTGCACTCAATTTCTTATTTTCATTTTTATTTTTTCGATTTCTCATATCCACTTTTTTTCGTAGGTTCTCAGGTTTGATCCTCGCTTTTGGTAGACATAATAAACTTTTGATATGCGAGCTCACAAAGGCGTTCATAAGGATCTTATTACTGTGCAATTTTAATGTGGGACTCACATGAAATGGCATTATGTAGACAAGATAAAATAAAAGAATAAATTAATGCAGATTTTTATGTTGCTTATGTTCGCTCAGGTATGAGTAGAAAGCAGGCTGATGTTTAACATATGCATAGCAATCTCAATATGTTGATGCACATACCCAAATATATATGTGTCGACACTTATAACTACAAATATAATGGAAGCATTATTCAAGACGCCTTTTCCGCTGCAGATTTTTATAATGCACGAACAACATTTGAATACGAAATAAATATTTTTTATAGTATAGTGCGATAGTAATTAGGTCGTCAGATATGAAATGCACAACCATAAGTGGCTGATACTTGCGTTGCAGACTTAATGAAATGTGTGTAAAATAAGAAAATTATACTTTCAAAGATTCCCAAAGGTCCAAAGTATGTTTAGCAGCTGGATTCAATAATTATTATCCCTTAATTTTGTATGGATCGACCAGGAACCAGTAGGCTTCAAGATGCCAACTTGGATCCCACCCGACCACATGAACTAAATTCAAGGTTTGTTGATGTGGTCGGATGAGGTCAACGCTATTGCCACATGATAGTAAGAAATTTTGCTTGTATTTGCGGTCCTTAGACTGTTGTAATATTATATCCGATCCTTCCGCTACCGGATGTAGGTGACATAAACTTGCAGTCGGACGAATATGAATATTCGTGCTTACCTCTTCTGAATATATTAATGAAAATAAAATTTTGTTCACTCAACAACTTAAGCCGCTTATCTATAAACCTGAATTAAACAGAAATTTTATGTCTATTCACATAATTTTTCGCTGGCTGATACAGTATAATATGATTTAGTGGCAATTTTTAACATGGAGACAATATTAACAGATTTATATCTATATATATCTGCATATTACCAGTGATGTTCCTCCCAAACAACAACACTTGTGACAGCTTTAACAGTCCTATACTACACATCAGACTACAAGCATTAAAAAGTTTCTTTCAAAACCCCCTCTCATATAGCGTATCTACCCTGGCAAATGTCAAGATTACCTTCTAAGGTCAAGATTGACTTCATATTTCTTGAAGGCGGGTTTCTAGACATAAACATCTTGAAGCGTCACGTGATCTCGGGTAATTAATATTTGACTTAAGAATCATGTATTTTACGACGCTATATCTACACAAGATTAGATAGTCGCCAACACTATTTTTTACCTACTTGGATTCCCTTTCTACTCCAATCAAATGGACTTTAAATTCGACTGCTAACTGTCTTCTACCATTTCCATACTCTTTTTTATATTTATCTTAAGACTCATTCAATTACAGCTGTAGATCATTGCAATGTGCTCAAGAAGAAATCGAATCTTCATATTCTGCGTGCTTCTGGAAATCGGGACTTTTTGCTTCTTCTTCAAGAGCTATTCAAAATCAAAGTAAAAAAGTCGTGTGAAGGAGATGCTGCCTTTGTCTAATGACGTGCCAGGGCACAGTTAATTGTCAACCAAGTGGTGATGAGTTAAGTGTTTGAATATCGGACAATGATCGCTAGATCTTGTGTCATGCTAGACCGACATTAAAAAACCTATTGGAGCAGCTGGCAGAAGAAGGCTTTTATTACTATTCCGCTAGCAAAAATTGGCATGGAAGTTTATAAGCTTAAGAATGAGTATGTTGAAGGGGTTAGTAACTAAATATATATAAGTTAGCTCTACTTTATTGACATGCCGACTACTTAATGTATGCACAGCTGATTTAGTACGGAAAACGAACTGCTAAAATGCGAAATAAAAATTCGACAAAAAAACGTATAAAACATTTGCTCCAAGAAAGTTCCAAGCAGCGATCAAAACGAGTTTTAGCCACATTAAGAGGCTCTTAAATTGAAATACGCACAAAATGAGGTAAAGAAATGCAAGTTGCACTCACTCGTGCGAGTAATACCGAGTGTATTAAGTGGAGCATTTGACAGGCAACAAGAAGCAACTGCACTTACCCGGATAGCTCCGAAGTTGCCGCTACAAAATTGTTCGCTTGCCAACAGCTTGTGCAACATATGCTAGCTGGGCTGTCTAGCCATCTATTGCCGCAAACTGTTAGACATTGAACTCCAAACGTTGCTGTTAGCAGCGAGTACTCCATAAATAAACACAAATAGTCAAACGAGTTGAGCCCAAATACGAAAGGCTCTGCGTTCAAGCAATAAATAGCAATAATAGTATCAGCGTGTGTGCTTTTCAGCATTAAACAAGGTAACATTGAGGAAAACAATAAGGCGGTTGAAATCAGTTGCCGTGCCACAGGTGATTTAAATGGCTGGGCAACAACATCGGAGTTGCGATGCGACGCGACGGTTTGCGTTGTACTCGTACATGGCCACTGCCAATCCACTACCACTACCACTACCACTACCACTGCCACTGCCTCTGCGTATGTGTGCGGCTGATGAGTGTCATACACTTGTACTTGTTGTAATTAAAACAAACAGTTGAGGCATTGTTGTTGTGTTTTTTTGGCCGTTGGAAACTATGTCATGCTCAGCGATAGCAACAAAACTAATACCACAGCTTACTTGCCGGCAGCCACGGGAGGGAGAGGTGGATTTATGTGTAGCAGGCAGCAAAGAGCAAACAACAGCATCATCAACGGCAACAATTGCGCGGTAATACTTTAAGCAAATAGCCAAGCAGCAGCAGCTCAGTCAACACGACTTGTTGCAACTTCAGCGAAAAAGAACTATTACACATGAATATTTACTACATCTTATGGTATATAGATATGTATATGCATGTATATGTTCTCGCGCACATGCAGCTGCAACGGCTGAGCTGCGAATGAGAGCTGCAACATCTTCTATTTATACTAGGTATTAATTGAATGGTTGGAAGATGTGCTCGCGCGTGTGCATATGCATGTGTACAAGTGCGATGGAAAGTGAGCAGCGAGTGGTTGTTATTGCAGCGCAGCGATATCGTTACTCCACCGGTAGCTGACAGCCTTGTGGCAGCTGGAGTGGCAGTCGGCGTGGCAAGCGCCATTTTCATGCATTCAATAATATTATATGATATATCGTTCAGAAATCTGTTCAAATTTAAATACATGCATGCATTTAGTGTTGTTGTTGTTGTTTTTTTTTAAATTGAATCGCTTACACGCTCAACACTTAGTGCGAGACCGCACTTGGGCGCTGCACAACAGCTTACGTCGTTGGTCGAGAGTGCTTAACTCACTTGTCTTAAATATGTTATAGCGCAAGTGTGCTTTAAAACACAATGGTTCATTAAGTGGGTTTTGGCGAGCAGAAATTATTTCGTATATACTTTAATACTACTTTGATAAATAAACAATTTTTGACATATATTTGAGTATGACTATGGTCTGGTGGTTTTCAGCAGATGCAACATCTATCTGACAAATGGAGTACATAGGAGCATGCCACAAATTCCTGAGCGAATATGAATCTATTTCTAGCTATATGTCTATGAATGAATTATAATATTATATATGTATACCACAAACAATAGCTGTATTTTGATCTCCTCTATATACAGCTCCCTGGTATATTTAATTCTGGTCCGTTTTAAAACTCACCTCTAGTAACCACAAAGTCGTTCCAGCTATTTGATAAAATTCTAAGCAGATAAATCTAAAGTAATTCTCTTTCGTATATGCCAAAGTCAGTCAGTTCACTCTATATGAATGCACTAAAATTCGGAGTTCAGCTAATTTAATGTTTCTTTTGTATATGTACATTTTTTGCTCGATATATTTATAGAAGAAGAGTTGAAAAAGATGTACACTAGAATATTTTCTATATTGCTGTGTAGCAATATACTTTCCCGAGGAGAGCGTTTTCTGTAAATCTCATCGTCACAGATACAATAATATATTTTTGGGTTAATTGGACTTGCTCTATGTATATATCGTTTTCGGAAGCAGGTTCTTGAACTTTGCTTTTGGAATTTCTCCTAAAAGCATTTGATTTTCTGTATCATATCTTTTATTGAATCCTGTAGGGTACTGCACTTTAAGTACCTTTTAGAGCACTTCAACTTTGCTGTTTAATCTGCTAATAAGGGAACCAGTAATAATGCCAGTTCTCATTAAATATTTATTGATATTAAATATATATTGTTTCTCATTAAAAATGTATCTATTGATAGCGGCACTTGTAAAGTTTATTCCCAGGTTGTCTCCATATGCAATTGAAACAATGTTTCAGTCTTTGTAGAGAATGTCCTTTAAATATTAGACTTTTATATATATTTTTTATATTTATGATGCATATAATACAATACGAAGGTTAAAGAAATTGCCTTAGTTATGTTAACAGCATTCGGTTAATATCTTCGAGTGCTCATTTGCAGGTGGTGTGCGTTAGGTTTGTTGGATGTTTGTAAAGAGTATACTTGAGGTCCGCCGTCCGGGAATCTTCAGTTCAATCTGAGTGTATATTTTTGTCGCTATTTTATATCGAGTTTCTCAAGCTAGTCAACACTTTTAGGTATAAAATTAGGATAAAGACTAGCATGTTCCATATTGCTGAAAGTTTCCGAGTTTCATCTATAAAAATTTCTGTATTATTAGTTTCTTTAACTTTTGAGGATCTACCACTTTGTGATCCACAACTAATTTTATCGTAAGCTAGCGCTCAGCAGTACGGTGTCATTAGGAACCAATAATCTCAAGGTTAATCTCAAGGCGTTGAATAACCCCCAACATGTGAGCAACCTCTTAAGGATGAAGTATTCAAAATTATAAACTGAAAGTATTATTTCCATTTGAATATATTCAGAATAAAATAACACACTGTGAATAGTTAAGCAAATATGTAGCTACTAATATTAGTATGATTTTTACAAAACTTCCCGACGTCGCCCTCGCAATAGCGAAATATTAGCTAACGCCACCTCCATATTCATACATACATACATACATTTGTTTTACGGCTGCAACGGCACAGTAATACTCGTAAATTAAATTGAGGCGCACGTTCTGCAGCACGCCCCTTCAAGTGCGAGCAAGCGCATTCAATATTTTCCTCAACAATTGAAGTACTTGTGTGTGCCATGTACTTGTGTGTGTATTCCCGTTGTATGTGAGTATGTGCGTGTGTGCGTGTGTGCGCGCTCGTAAAATTGCCATCAATTTAAAATTCAAGTGGTTTGCATTTTTAATTTCTCCACACACAATTCCGCGCCACTGACTTGAGAAACTGCTCTACCTCGCGTCGCGAGACTTCTACCAATTTTCATTTGGGCATAATGACCAACAGACGCGCCACCATCAAATACTTTGTTGTTTATTTAGTAGCCGTTTCCATAATATTTTTGACTCATCAATTTTGTACATTTTAATTCCACTTCTCTGTTTGTTCTGCATTTTATGTCTTTGCCGCTGCGGAATGCAATGAACTCTTCAATTTCGTCGGTTACACAATCAGTTACTGAGTCAGCAACTTCTCGAACACTTCCTCATTACTTTTTGGAGCGGCGCGCATGTGCAGAATTCTGTCCCATGGTTTGCAGCCTTTGCCCTGCCATTGCCATTGACTCGCATTCCCGAAATTCCAGCAGCGCTGCGGCTTAGCCGTTGCACGCGATTCTATTTGAAATTTCGCAGTAAAAGTCATTTTGTTGTGCAACATTTTAATTGAAATGCGTTTCACTTGTGTTTAGTGGCGGACACAGGAATAGATAGTTTTGTTTGGGGATAGCACATTCAAATTGCCAAGTCAATGGTTGCCAGTTGCTGCCTCACTTCTCGCAGCGCACGCAGCGCGTTCACAAACAGCAGCCACTCAATCACTCATTTTAACTTCTGTCAAAAGTCTTTTCTTCGTTTTGTTTGTTTTGTTTGTTTTGTCTGGCATGATCGGTAGCCTCAATTGGCAGCTGCAGTCCAGTCGGTCCAGTCTGCCAGCCACGCATTCATCTCGACGAGTGACTTATGCAAGCGTAGCGCGTTGATGGAAGTAGCCAAGTGTTGCTCGACTTCAATATTTCTTTCATTAGTTTTATGCTTTGCTTATTGTTTTCTGCAAATTTGCATTGTTGTTCTTGTTTTCTCTTTTTTTCGTTGTTGTCCCCTGTCTTCATTTGCTTATGCATTTTTATCTTCGGAATTTCTCCACTTCCTTTCATTTCCTCGAGCACGTCGTCTGCAGTTTGTTTGTTTACCAACTTGGCATTTTTTAATTACTTTGCCTTGACAAACAAATGAATGAATTAATTTACAGTTAGGACAATATGGGTATATAGCGGGTGCATACCCTGTAGGAACAGAAATTCAGTAATGACGACTTTACTAAATTTTGCTCCATGTATAGTAGGCGATTTACTTCCACTTAGCCTGAGAACACCGTTTTGCTTTTTAATTGCACTTTTTTGACAATGTCGAATACTCGAAATTATCGAGTACCCTGTATTCTGGAAGATATTTGTCGTATTTATTTATTACCAATTGACATTTCTCTCCCAAAGCCGAATAACAAAATCACCTATATTTTAGAAAAATTGTAAAAATATACTTTCCTCGACATAAAAGCATTTCCTGCGAGGCGCATTCACATTTACGAGTCATATATTTAATTGTATATACCGCGGAGTATAATATTGAAGTGGTTGCAATTGCATTGCTATAAATTAAATGAAAGTGGAGAGTAGTGGAGTAATCAAAAGGCTTCCATTGTGTGTACTCGTGTGTCTGCTTGTGACGAAGCACTTGTTCTTCTGAGTCATTTGTGGGAATTTAGCGTTAACTCGGCAGAATATCGATATGCAACACTGAAAATTAAATGCAAAAACTATGAAAAAAAATTGTCGCCAGACTAAAAACCCTATTAGATAAACATACGCCTGTATATAATAGAATAATTTTTCTAAAAATAATGTTAGTAATTGGATCGGTCAGTGCACTGTAAAATGTTTAAGCTTTATGTATAGAATGAAGCGAATAGAATTTGATACCAAATTAATTTATCAAGTACAAGTGCGTATACACAGTTAGTTATACACAAACATACACATGTAGCTAAGATTTGAATAACGAATTTCGAAAACGTCTTACGATTCAAGGGTTCAAATCGATCATGAAAATATATGTACATATGTGAGCTGCGTTGGCAGAATTTTTGAAGTTAAATAATTTACACCCCTAGTGAGGAAGGCTACTGGATTACAGTTGCCGGTATACTTTCGTTTGATACTATAATAGGATTTTACTTTACGGAAGGCTACTGAAGTCAGTGTACTTGAAAACAGAAATAACAACCTTAAGTTTACATTTTTGGGAAGCACTGCTCAAAGTATTTGGCAGCATTGCTAAAATTTACTGACACTTACATTTTACTCGTAAAACGAAACATAAAGAAATGGAAAACAATGACGTTCATTATAATTATTGGGTTGTTCGGAAAGTCATTTCGTTTTTTCCCGTCAGAGGACTTAATTACGTTTTTTCGAAACTAACTTCACACTTAAGCCCCATAACCATTATATGTCATGAGAGCTGATATTGCAAGGCTTGTGTGTGAAAAAGTTCTATTAATTCTACCCAGTAGTTTTTGGTTGGTGCCTTTTTAAATATGGAGAGCAATAAGCAGCATTTTCGTCATATTTTACTTTTTAACTTCAGAAAAGGTAAAAATGCTGTCCAAGCGAGAAAAAAATTGACGGATGTGTATGGAGAAGGCGTGTTAACAGTACGCCAGTGCCAGAACTGGTTTGCAATTTCGATCCGGCAATTTTGATGTCGAAGATGCACCACGGTCTGGAAGGCCGGTCGAAGCTGACAAAGATGCGATAAAGGCATTAGTTGATGCAAATCGGCGAATCACCACACGAGAGATCGGTGAGAGGTTAAATTTGTCGAATTCAACTGTTTATGGCCATTTGAAAGGCATGGACTTAACCTCGAAGCTCAAAAAAAACGAAATGACTTTCCGAACAACCCAATACTTTGTACGTTCGTGGTGAAATTATTAAAAAATTCTGTGCGTTAAATGACTTAGTTTGTTAAGTAGATTAATACTGGAAGATTAAGTATTAAGTTGATTAATACTTTACAGAATCTGAAAAATTATTTACTATCAATAGACAATGCAAATTCTTAAAAATAATTCACAAGTTTGAAAGTTTGAAAGTAAATATTACCCGAAAAAATCGTAAGAGCAGCTATTTTTGGAAGATCCATTTTGGTGACTTGTTCAATTAGTAAATATTCGTAAATAAATAAAAATAAAGCATATATATTTTCTTAAAGATATTCAATGTATTCAAATACCCCAAACTTGCAAAATAGTATAGTCAACTGCTGAAGATCAGTTTGCTGATTTTGACATTTCTGTATGCTATAACAAGAGTGAATAGTAATCGATAATATACACACACTGAAGACTTCAGGCTCAATTGCCAATAGTAGGACGTCGATATCCACTCATAATAAAAATTTCGGTATACTGCTGTCGGACGGTAACTATACTCGCGTTGTTATAATTTTCTATTATAGGGGTGTTAATTCGTTAACTCATTAGTAATCAATTTGCCAAAAAATATCAAGTCTTCTGCAAAGAATCTTTAACATTTTTTTTCTGCTAAATTAAATACGTCTCAAAAATATTCCTGTAAATTATCTAAAATGTCTTATGTTTTATATGTATATTTTTAATATTTCGATTGATTTTACTTATTTCTTGGGTTGTTTTTACTTTTTTATTTAAAAATATGTTGAAATTTAAGACGTCTCCAAAAGTACTAATTTTGTATTATCTCAATTTTTTCAATCTAATACAATCCTTACCATTAAAAGACTTTCCAAACAGCCCAATTTTGCTCGATTTTATTATTTTCGATATAAGGCTATCCTATTCCAAAGTATATGCGAATTAAGGATTTCCAGAATACTTTCCGAAAGGCTTCCTAAACTATCTTTACTTGCCTTTTACTCTTTAAAAGCTTTCTCAGTTAAATTTTTTTCGATAAGAAGTCTAAATGTGTCCGTATTCATTATTTCAAGAATATATACCATTTGATAATTAAAAATTATTTTTTCTTGCTTTGCTAGAAGAGCTCTTTTTCGCTCATGAAGAACCACATTTATAATAATATCTGGGTAATCTATATGGGTGCAAATATAATAATTCATCGTCTAAATCTTCATAAATGTTTGTAAGGCTAGAATAAATGCCATATTTATAGGATCTACAGTATTTTCGTACTTAATTCTAGTATTAAGAAAATATATACTCACACCTGAAACAAAACGATACGATGGAAGAAATTTGCTTACAATGAGAGGTTTATTGCCAGTTTAATAAAGAGAATGTGTTCCCTCTTCGGCTCCTATTGCTTCCAACTTCGTTCACAGGATTGTATAGATGCTGGAGAAGGTTTTGTATTGAGAAAATGTACTGAGAAAGGAGACGGAAAAAAAAATGCATACTTGCATTAATCAAAGAATATATACTGAGTCACTCAACTTAAAGGCAATTAAGGTGCATTTTTCGACTTTATCCTTTCTAAACGTGAGCAAGTACTTTTTTTTTTTGCAACATGTTTCCACTCCTGCCCCACGGCCAACTTCTGCCATACTAACGAGTATATAAAAACATTCAACTATTTTTATAAACATCAAGCCAATTCCATTCCAGTAAATTGCCTATTCAACATATCAACAACAAAAAACGTGTGTCCTTCACCTGTAATAACTCAAGGTTTTGTGGGCTTTCAACTCTGCCACCAGCAGCAAATCCAGCACTGGTGAGCAAAGATCAGCTCAGCAACTGCAATGGTTATACTCTCGCACTTAGACAGGCTAAAATAGACAAGTCATACGTCGAGCTCGGTTCTGAAGCGCTGTGAAGCACTGCTAAAAGGCAGAAGCCATCAACAGTTGTGCCGGTGACAGTGATGCATTATACCCCTTTAACGGAGATGACTCAGTTGCAGTTTGGAGAAAGAAAAAAATTAAAGGAATTATAATAACAAAATGAAAAAAAAAAAAAATTCGGCGAATGGGCAGTACATTCTGCATGCAACAGCTGGGCTACGTTGTCGATGACGGCAAAGTGGCAAAGTGGCAAAGCGGCAAGGCAACTGTTGCAACAGCTAACTGATTTTAATAAATTGATCACAACTAATTGCTGACAGTTTACATGTTTGCTGCATTGTTTTTATTGTTGTACATAAATGTTCTTGCCATACACGAAATGCACTTTTGTTGTTTTAACTGCCGCTGCCGCTGCCGCTAAGAGCGCCAAATAGTGGAGTCGCCGACACCAAGGGCACATGGGCTCGTAATAAAACTGAAAAAATAAAATACGAAAAAGCAACAAAAAACTAATTTCATATGGAACTAGCACAACAGGTGCATGGCCAACAACAACAACAACAACAACAACAGCCGCCGCACCGCCTGCATTCAGGTGAGCGTTCGGCTTGCGTGCTTTGATGCTGCAAGAGCGGATATGTATTGGCGCAGCTGTGATGTGTGTATGTTGTTGTTATTGTTGTGTTAATGTTATTAATAGCTGTTCCTATAAAATTTCATTGAAATTGTTGTTGGTTTAATGGCTGCTGTTGTTTTATGATGCTCCAACGCACAGTTCGTTTGCCTCTTTGTCCATTCGTCCGTTCATCCGTTCGTCCGTCCATCTGTCCATTCAATGGTGATACATCGTTGATAGTGAATTGAGCTAAAGTAGACAACATTTGTAAGACTTTTGCCGTTGCACGCGCGGCATTCAGCTATTGATTCCAGCTGTCAAATCAGTGAGGGTTTCGTGCCACATTTCCTTTGCACTACTCTTTATTTGAAATTGTGAACTCAAAATAGCTTGTTGTTGTTAGTATTTTTTTTACTTCTGTTACTAAACGCTTTTCACTGCGTGTGGAACGTAAAACGGTTTCATACCTGCCCATTTTTGTAATTATTATTTCACTCAGCTGTTACTTTGCTCCGGCGGCCATGCGTGCCACAAATTGTTGCGGTGAAAAAGAATGTGGCACACTTATTTATACGAAAGTCGCATTTCACAAAGAAATTCATGCACGCTGTGCCACTACATTTTGTATTCAACTATACTCCACTTATTGCTTATTTCTCATTTCTTTGTGGATTCTCGCAAATTTGTTAAAACATAAAATATGTAATTGTCTTATCGCAAATTGCGGCATGCGCTTAATGAATAAAACATGCAATACGGTAATAAATATTTATATTTGAATTTTGGTGAAATAAATACCCTTCAAGACATTGATTTATTAATGTGAGTGACCCTGTGTTTGGTGAATCGGAAATATTAAACAAAAAGAAAAAAGGTCTATTATTCAACAGAATTAAAAAATATGAAAATATTTTGTAGTTTTCCTTTAAATGTAATCGTTGATTTTCTTTTCAGAGAGGCCATGAATTTAAATTAAATTTCAGTAGTTAATTTCACTTTAGTTGACTCTAAACCATTGAAATATGTATATTTAAGCTGTGTGTGGTGCAGCGTTACCCAGTTATCTTCAAGACTACTGATATTTATAAAGCAGCGTTGAAATCCTATATTCTTTGCTCCTAAATGTAGGCAATGTATTACCGTAAATTGCACAAATTAATTGTTGTACTCTACAATTCGCACCACTTTCTCTACTGGCTACATTTGAAACCAGTTCACTTGCTAAAAAAAAACCTACATTGGAAAACAGCAGCGAGATTACTGAGTCGAATTTAATATCAGGCTTGCCTTTCTTAACCTCGTACTTGGTTACTGCTTGATTTTACCAGATTTGATTTGTAGCAGTTATTTGGTCGATTCGCCACTCTCTTACAATTGAAAGCGTTGTAACCAAAAATACTTGAATTTTGGCAAAATATTGATATAAGACAATGTTGCCTACAATTAGGCGCATCTTCAATTCAAGATTCACACCTAATTCATAATAGCACCTCAAACCATTCTCCATTGCATTCATGTCTGAAAATAAACGAACGAATAAACTAGTAAAAGTTTTAACTTTCAATTCTTGAACCCCTGCTTATATGCCTTTAAGGGTATTATTCCGCGTATATAAGAATCTCAGCTCCAATTTTTTCGGCTTAACGTTTTTCGCTCGCTTCAGTTCTTTTCACTGATGTTTTCTTCACCATTTGTCGCACTGTTTGGCCTGGTGGGCCAATTTTATTGGAATTTATTGCTTCCCTTCGGAGAGTAATTTATGCAATTAGCGTTTGGCAATGCAACAACAAATCCAAAAACATTTAATAATGACAACAATGCAAGCAAAGACATACGAACAACTGCATAAACGCTATCAACGCTTTGATATCTGCAAAATGCCCGGGCAACGCAGAGCAGCACAGAATAATTTAAGCTTTGGAAAAATAAAATAAAGTAAAAGGAAATGCAGTGAAATCGTGAATCCTTGAGGATGCTGCTGGCAGCAAATATACATACATATACGTATGTATATATGTGTTGTATGCGCAGCGGAACGCTTACACTGGCATGCGCGTCGCTTTTTCACCCGTGTTGCATGCAAATTAAGCGCAAACGCAGCGCGTATCAGCAGCCATTTGTGAGATGTTGCAACAAAAGCGAATAGAAGTTTGCCAGCGCATTGACTTATCCACATGTACGTATATATATATGTGTAAAAGTTACATGCTGGCAGGAGCGTTTCACAAGTTCAACGTACATTGACTTAATGACACTACAATGTGTGCAACATTTTGTTGCACTTTAGTGGCTATGCTGCCGCAGCAGCTGCCACTATTGCTTCGGGCAGCAATCAGTGTCATTTTCATTTGTTCGCAATTTTCTGCAATAATGTTACAACAAACACAATAATCAGTATGCAAATTGCTGCAGAAAGTGAGGAATGAGGGAGTGAGGGCCTGATGTGGAGGAGAACAATACGTTTGGTATTTACGACAATGGCAACAACAACAAGGCTAGCTACATGCGAAATCGTGTCAAGTTATGCTGAGCATTTCCTGCGGGCAAGGCTCCTGGCTCCTGGCTGCTACCTACTACTACTTATATACTAACAGTGACTGCGGCTAACTATGCTACATTCATTTGCGCATGCGCATGCGCATGTTCAGTTTGTAGCTGAGCATCACATATGATGAACTTAATATATTGCCTACAATAGCTGCTTCAATCAAATTTACATAAACTGAGAAGAAGTGATGCTCAAGTGGTGATTGGTGTTCTTAGGAGTATTTTAAGCGCTTAGGTCAGTCTAGAGCCCTAAAATAAGTATTAATTGAATTTATTTCTCTCATGTTTTATTTAACAAATATCAGAGTTAACAAAATTTATTTTAAAAAATTTATATTGAAACAAAATGGCGGCTACAGGGCCTATCTTCGGAATCACTTTTTTGAAGAGGGTCTCGATGATTCTGGGCACTAGTGCTTTTTGAAACAAAATAAAAAACTAGATCTTATTCAAGATATGTCTTATGACTTAACAGTAAGTCGTTTATAAAAAAAAAACGGTTTGAAAATGCAGTTTCGAGAAAAACACGTTGAAAGTTTTACTTGCTAAAGCTGACTAATCCGAACTCCTCAACACTATAGCGGATTGGACAGGGAAAACATTATTTTTTTTCACCTCTATCAATTGAATAATGTTTTAGGACCCTAAAGGCTGCTTTAAGCCAAAAAAAAGTTTCCATTTCTGGAAAATCTTAGACTGATTCCACCGCTTAAATGAAGTAGTGCAGCATAAAATAAAATATCACATAATTAAATTAATTAAAAATACTAAAATGAACAAAATGCAATAAAATAAAATTTCATTTATTAATTTAAAGAAAAATGGATAAAAATCCAAATTTAGAAGAAATTTATAACTAGTAACAGGCCTTTGAAATTAAATTAATTAAATGAAACTGAATTTAATGGAATTCATCTGAATAAACTGCAAATTAATAAATTAAATTCAGTTCTTTTGAAATTATTTGTAAATCAAATTAACAATTTAGAAGTTGTAATATTTATTAAATTTTAATTATAATATTTTATTTTATCTACAATAAATTAATAAAAAGAACTTGACTAAAATTTCTAATTAGCCTTATAATCATAAATTAGATTTTGTCACTATTTTAGCTTATTATATTTTGTTAAAAGCCTATTAAACTCAAAAGAATATCATTTGACTAGTGTGTTGGTGTAAATTGTGGCTAAGTCGGTATTGAATACTAAAAATATTCAAAACTGAATAGGGCTGAATAATATGCATTATATATGCATATATATATATGTATATAATATGCATTACAACAATCAAGATAATTTTCAACAATTAGCCACTAATTGCTTTCAATTTAACATACAATATGGCAATTAACTAATTGCTCCATTAATATTTAATTGCCAATAAATGGATATAAAAGTCTACATACAACCCTGTGAATCTTGTTCAATAAGATGTCTGTTTAATGAAAACGAAATGTTGTCAAAAGAAATGTAGGAAAATGGTTGTTCAAATAAAAATCGACGGCGAATAAATTTTGTGAATTTTCAATGGGAATGTGCTTTAAGTAATCTTTTGTTTAAAAAATAATATTTAGACTTCAACTACGTGAACAACTGACTTGATTACATTCGCAATTATGAATATAAATTTCTTATACTCTCTTCCACAAATACTCTTGAGTTCCATTTTTTTGTAATGCTACAAGGTTCAATAGCTGTTGCCTTCTTAGGTTTTTAATAATTACTGGTTACCCTGTTTTTTTTTCCTTCTATACAAAGCCAACCTCGCATCAAAGAAAAGGTTATATGGCTTTCAAGATAAGAAAAGTGCATTTGAGGTTAAGTTTTTACCAATTTTTTTCACTCGAAAATTGAAGAAGAAATACGCATGTCAAATTATAATTATTTAAACGAAATATAGTGTGTTTGAGCAATAAATACGTACATTCAATATATTTCTACATATGTATACATTTATTAATATATTTGAAAATTTAAGTATTTTATAAAATAAATTATAGTACTTAATATATTTGCTTGTAATTAGTAATACTTATTCGATCAATGAATATGTAAAATTCTCCAAAAGCAGCTTTTTGCCAATAAAATTTTATTGTTTTTCTCCTTTTCTTTTACAGGTGAGTAACTTTTGAAAGCGCATGCGCACAATATTTGCTGACAAAAAATATATTCGAAACGCTTAATTGTAATTCCAAGAATGCTGTAAGTATGCTGTCACCTACCTAAATATATACAGTCTAGAAAAAATTTGTTCAGACATCGTAAAAATATTTCTACACTACCAAAAAGAATTATATTGGATAATTACACCTCCCGGCGTCTAGAAATGCTATCGGGTTCATCTAAATAGGGCACTTGACGTCGCGAGAATCATTTTTCAGCAACGTGTCTGGAATTTTAATGCGTCTTCCAACACCAACTTTGGTGTCACAGCCAACGCCTGTTGACCACTTCCATGTCCATAACGGATAAACTTATATTTACATGCTAAATTACAGATATTAACAATATTTTAATACTTACATATTGATTTTTGCATATGAAATTTGCTTTATGTCGTCAGCGAAGCGCTGCTAATTTTGGCCTGCAAACGTTGGTTAGCGGCACTAGAAACGCGCTTGTGGCGCTTTTGTTGTTGTTACCGATATTGGTCGTGTTATTTGTATTGCCTCTTTATTTATCGATTTTTTAGCATTATATTGCGTAATGCATGAGTGTACCATTAGCGCCTCGTTGGCATCTCGCTAATTTCCAATGCCGCAGGTGTTGGCCACAAAGCAGTGCGCTTGGAATTATAATTTTTCAAAGTTTTTACTGTTCTTCGCTTTTAGCGTATTGTTTTCTTGCACTTGCATGCCGAAATTGTACGGCTCATGTAAATGATTTCTACTTGTTGAATTTGGTATGCGTTATAAATTTTGTTCTTCTTGTTGTTTTGAAAAAAAAAAAAAGAAGTGGGGTTTAGTGCTAAAATCTGAGTGAGGTACAATGAATCATATATGACTAACTTAGTGATTATTTTAATAAAAAAAAAATATTATTTCGTATTTTTGGTAAAGCTATAAACAGTATAATATACCCTGCTTAGTCTAAAAACTAGCGTCGAACTACAATATTTATTGGGTTTTCGAAAAAGCTTTCCTTAACCTCAATGCATTTGTTATAGTGACTCAGAAGCGAATCAAGTTTGTATTTTAGCTATTTTTATCTAGAGTTCTACAATGAGGTTTTTAAATAGATGAAATTTTACTAAAAAGGTATTTCTGGAAAAACTGGAAGATAGAGCAAGTCAAAAGAGACATTTTTCGTGCCTTCTTTTATGGCACTGAAGTTTTCACATTCCATACTGCAATCTAATCCTTGTTTTAAGCATGAACTTCTTCGATTATTTGAGATATCCGAACTAGAGGGGATCATCGCTTTTAATTTTCTAACGCTGATCCATGCCCTTGAAAACGGAAATAATTCTGAATATTGAATTGGAAATTGAATGGAATTGGAATTGGAAAAACGATGGAAAAACGATGGATTGAATGTATCAGGCGTACTAATATTAAACCTAACGAGTACCCTCCTCTCGCTCAACCGACGCGAGGATCGTAATCAACACTCGTGCGGAATTAGCCGAGTCATGAAAGGCAAGAGAGAGAGTAAAACTGCTCAGCTACAGAAACAAAAATTTCAACAGCCAAGGTTGAGGAATAAGTTATAATAAATTCTATCTGATCCTATTTATTAAATAGTTATAATAAAAAATATTAAATAGTAACGAATATAGTTTTTTTAATGCTGAAAAGTGAGTCTGATAAATCCAACATGCTGGAATGAGAATCATAACATATGCGGTGGAATTATTTCCTTTAGTTCAAAATTTGATCTACATGATTTTAACAGTAGCGGTCTAAACTGCCTGGATAAGCGAATCGGGATTTTATATTTAGGTTCAGAAAACCGAAAAGAACTACAACTACTACTGATCGATTCATGAGCTGCACTAATAATATTATGCCAAGTAGTTACCTATGACTAGCAACTGTAGGAAGATTTATAAGTTTTAAACGACTAGTGTATGGAGGAACACATAATATAGAATCCCACCGGAAATACCCCATCTGAAATCCTTTCGGAAGGGCAAAAAGTAAAAATTATTTTTGGACGGACTCTTATTTGTCAGAATGGATTTGGTAGCTAGGCTTCCATACCACAGAGCCATATTCTAATATAGGCCTAACCAAAATGGTAAAAAAAGGTATAGTAACATACGAATCTTAAAGGGGTCTTTTTAAATACTAACATTACTGTATGACTTTGGAAAACGAAACAAATTTTTTTTGAAAATGTCTCCTGAAGAGTACCATTTTCTAGCAGAAACTCCCATTAGTACCTCTACATATATTGGATATATTATATCCAATTATTGAAAGCTATTACTTCTAAATCCACCTAAGCATGTAATTCTACCTGTATTTTTCTGCTCTCGCTTCGACAATGAAGTTGAAACATTGAAATGCAAATTTTTCGTTTAAATTTCAATACTGTCATTGTATAATAGTACACATGTCCATACAATAGTGCACTCTACAAGCACTGAGGGATCCATATGACTGATAAGGCTGTCTATTTGAATATTTGAACTGAATTGTTTTATATTCATTTGTTGAAGTCACGTGCACGCACAGGTGGCGCCGGTTGATTGGTTTCATTTCATGCGAGCTGCCGCTTGACAACACCACATGCAACACAAACAAACAGACTTACATTTAGTGTAATTTGTCGCACCAGAAATGCATGCAAATAAATATATATTCAGCTGTGAAAATTGAGATATACTATCTTTGCTGCTGTTTTGCATGTTTAAATGAAGTAGACTAAATTAGTTTGCATGAGTAAATTTTTGCAATTTTTTTTATTGGTCGCGCATATTGACATTTAGAAATCAATCGTACTTGTTTTGGGATATTTATATTTATGAATAGTTTAGTTTTATCAATAAATAGTAACTGGGTAAGTCCTCCCTTTTTCCCGCTCTCTCTCACTTTCTTAGCAAACTGCAGCTTAGCCAAACATCCACTTGATTCATTGAAATCTGCTATCTTATTTTGCTGGCTTGCTTCAAACAAGTCAATTAGGTGAGAAAATTAAGATGTAAATTTACTCACCATGTTAGGTGGTCAAACATACTCAATTTGGTTTAAACAATTAATACTTGGCAGCTGTCTAAGTAGTGTTTTCATTTTTCAAAATGGGTAGTAGCTTAATTTGAAGCCAATTTATTACTTTATGACACGAGCATTGATTTTCAGTTAAACAGACGAGTTTAGATTGCATTATGCTTTTCAATGGAAAAGGGAGGGACAAAGTAAAATAATAACAGTTATTGGAACTTGCTGCATTATAATAAAAACTTTTGGTTTTCTGACATTTCTGTTGTCTTGTTTACGCACTAAAAATTGCGCTTTTCTACTCTCATTCACAGGGTTGCATGTGGACTATTGCATTAATTTTTTGCCAATTAAATACTAATAGAGCAATTAGTTAATTATTTCATTGTATTGTAAATTGAAAATAATTGGGTTTTATGTAAACCGACCATGCGCCTGAACATCTGAATGCAAGCTTTTGGAGTATATGGTAATGGTTTTCTAGGCTATTGCTTCAACGTTCTATAAGCTTAACAAAATTTCTAAGAAAAAGACTCAACGTTGCAAATAGACTAAACCCTCCAGCTTTAAGGGTTTTAGAATTATTCGTAGAAACAGTTATACAAGATTCCAATATTTATATGTATATTCTACCCCAGCATTATATGAAAATGTATATACGGTATTTGCTTTGACCTCAAATCTTTCTGAAACGCTGCGGTTGGAAAACTGCAAACCGCCATAAATTAAATTTAACGACGTATTTTCAATTTACACACAATACTAGTTTGTTTTCTTTACTGCTTACCGAATACCTCGCATAGTCGAGCGCTGACTAAATTCTGCCAAATTAAATCAATTGCTTTTGACAAATTCGCATGAAAAATTGTGTAAAATTACTCAGCAAATTAGCAAACAATTTCCGCACGCCAAAAGCGACAACAAAAACTGTTAATCTCGAAATGACAAACAAAAAAGCTTAACTATGTAAACCACACAACGAATTTAATGGGTGCAGAAAACAATGCAGCAGCAAATTTCAAGACAATAGAGAACCAGTTTGCAACGAAAAAAGTGGTGCAAAAATGGCAAAATACGTAAAAAAAAAAATAAATTAAATTAAAAGCTTAAAAAGTTAAGTTAATTAAAAAAAAAAAATGTCGACCTACGCACCACCACACAAACATGTCCACATACACACACACACACACACACACAAACATATATTATTTATTGACTTTGTATCTGCTTTTTTAAGCTCTGTTTGTTTTAATTTACTTTGCGTGCGTGCCGCGTTACGCCCAGATTCACCATAAAAGGTTAATTGAATTGCGAGTTTTAGAGCAATGAATGAATGCGAATGAACTATATAAATTTACGAACGTGTCAAAAATGACACAAGTGTGTATATAGCCATACATATAGACTTCGCTTAGTTCGAGTGGTTATTTATTCCTTCAATCAATTCGACGCAATTCGCACACATTTTCTAGCCTAGCCAAATTGGTCATTCGAAGGCGAAGCCGCAATAACTGACAAATTTCATTTCTGGGGTGTAGCAATTAAGTGTCCAGTGCAAATAAGTAAAAAAGTAAAGAAATATAATAAGTAAAAAGATAAGTAAAAAAGTTTTAGGTAAACAAATATATTATTTAATTTATTACTTATTGTTAAAAATATTTTCTATTTTCCTACAAAAATACTTTGCATTCGCACCATATACTTTTTGCCTGAGCTTTCACTTACTAAAGCTTAAAAGTTCTCGACGACTTTTATTTCCACTTATTGTGGTCAAAAAGTCTTGCTAAAATTGCGTTGAGTAAAACTTGGTATTTGTTTAAGGTATTTTCTTTAAAGCTTTTACCAATGAAAGCTCATGCGATTTTCACTTCCGTTTCAGTTCACTTCAGTTTCAATAAAACTTTATTGCTTCTTTTATAGTTGAGTTAATTGTTGAGTAAAATGGAGCGATTACCAAAGCTTTTAACATTGAAAGCTCCTACGATTTTTTCAATGTCTTTTGAAATTGACTTTTTAATGAGCTTTTGAAAATATATCAATTCCATTTGGGCATGAAATCTCTTGTGAAATTTCCATACCCACCACTCTCATTACTAAATTTTTATTGTCGTTTGAATGTTTTAGATGGATCTTCCATTCTGCAATTAATTTTTTAAAGTTTGGAAGCTTAAAAGCTGATCTATATCTATATATATATGATATAGCGGGTAATAATCAAAGTTTTAGCAGATTAAGGCCAAAATGCCTTACCTAACCGCACTTGAGATTATTGAAAACGGAACTCACATATGCGAATATATAAAATGTAAAACAGCTAGTATTTAATTTCTAACATGTAAATCTCCGGAAACCTATTAAATCATGTTTTTCCTTGGCTAAATGAGTTTTCATGGAATTCGACGAGTTTTCTCATCATGTCTTCAAACCATGAAAAACAAATTTTCAAGTAAAAAAGCTATAAACATTCAAAAAGTAATTAAAAAGCGTTGCACGAATTTCCGAAAATTATTTAATGGCATTTTAAAAATGTCACTTTACTACCGTGCGTGGGTTGCATTACAACTATAACTGGATAATGACTTGCAGCGAAATCCACAAAAAGCCGACACGCAACACAACTCAGGCAATGAAAAGAACGAGGCGGTGACAAACCTGTTGCAACGGTAAAACAGTGAAAGTTGTTACTATAACAAAAAGCCAAAAAAAAAAACCAAACAAAGAAACTAAAAGATACACTTGACAAATTAAATGGGCAGAAAAAAATTAAGAATTCAATGAGGCATAAAATGTTTAATGATTTGTCTGCACCAAAGCACATTAGCCTAAATAACCGCGTAATTAATTATTATTTTCCCCAACGAAATGCATAAGTTTTTTCCAAAATTGGTTATATGTTGCAGGCGGTACTATGTGTACGCCCACACAGACGGCGTCAACAAATTCCAAAACAAAGCAGTCGACAAATCTCCTTGTTGCTCGCTTTTCAAACATGCAAATCACGTCAACTTCCAAATAATGTGCTGTAGCAGCCCCTCATCACTTTTAGCCACCGTCTAACAGCGCACGCCCGGTCGTCTATCTATCAGTTCGACACATTTAATTAGATGCGCTCCAATGGAGCAAGTAAAATGGTCAACAAATGTTGAAAATTTTGTTTGTTTTGGTGACAGTTTTTAGTTGATGTATTTTAGTTGATGTATAATGATTTTAGAACATCGTCCACAAGGGAGATTTTAGTGGAGCTATGGGGATAACACTCAGCAACCTATATCTCTCTTACCTATACCTATACCTCTCTTAAGAAAAGCGAATAATGCATTGGCCAATGTTTTTTATTTTGGCATTTTGTGGTTTTCTTTTTAAGTTTTCTCTGATAATAGCTTTTGAGTTATTATTCTTGTACGACTGCCGACTGTGACTCACTTTTTATTAACTGCACTTCAGATTTTCCTCTTTTCTACGTTATATTTTTTCGATCACTGTAAAGAACATAAAATTATTATTTACGCTATTTTTTAAGGCTCGAATTTTTTTCCCCCGATCTGCATAAACTTTCCATTGAAACCAACATAATCGTTATAATTTTGCCTTCTACTGTTCACAGTTGGGCTCATAACCTATTCGATTTTTGTGCTTATGCCCTAAACTGGCATTTTTCAAGATGCGAGATATTAAGTCCAATAGCGATTCATTCCAGCTCTTATTTGTTTTACAAATCAACATGATGACAAATTTTTCAATAATATTCTAGTTTCTTCTATCCTTCCTTTTTTTGTATACTGAATGTCTGATTATATATCTCTAGACTATTTTTCCTCTTGTCTTCTCAGAGTTTACAATAAATGACAATGTCACATGCCCATTCGTCGATGGCAAGTGTCAATGAAAAGTTGCCTTTCGGTAGTATCGTATTCAAAACTAAACAAAATGGGTCATTATTCCCATTTAAAAAAATCGTATACAAATCATTGGAAATAATTCCGAAAACATTTCAAATATACTACCTACATAGAAAATTTAGTATTAGGGACACCCTCAAGAAAAACGTACATAAGTAAATCAGTTTATGATAAGCATGTGTGAGCTTTCACTTATGAAAGCTTAAAAGCTTTCAGTAACTTTTATTTCCCTTGATTTCGATCGGATAGGTTTGTTTAAAATAAGTACAACTTGATATTTGTTAAATATAATTCCCATAAGGCTTTTACGTATGAAAGCTCATGCGATTTCTTTATGATTATATTATTATATATATTGCTAATTTCTCTTTAAATTCTGCATTAATTTTGTGTTGTATTGATTATGGAATAAATTGCTATTCTTTATTTTACTTCTTCCTCATTTATATTTTGCTTTCCTTTTAACCGAACACGCTTTCAGTGCTCTCGAAATCTATCAGCACACAGATTTAAGCTACCACACACTTGGTTGACTTACAACACACCACGCGTCGTCGTAAATTGCAAAAATCACGCAAAGCGCCAACGCTTCAGTTAACTGGTGCGCAGCGCATGCGCAACCGTGCCACAAACAAACTAATAAGCAACTTGGCCAAGTACCACCAGGTCGCGACTGCGTGCTCCGGTTGCGTCTCCCACACATAAAAAGTGGAACTGACTTTTTCAGCAACAGTTTCAGCCTTTTCATTTGCTTTAAATATAACATTACGACACATATTTAATTTGGCTGCGCAGGAACAACAGCTACAACTATAAAACGAACTTAATGGTGTATATATTTATTGTATGCAGCATCTTGCTTTTACGTTCATTATCTCGCGCAATTACGGTATATTGGTCACAGACACGCATTGCTGCCAATGAAGCATGAAGTGTGCAACATTTGGTGGCAACTTATATTGTTTTACCTTAAGGCGCACATTACGAGTGACAGAACCCATAAGAGCGCGAGCACGAGCGCTTCCTTCCATTTTCAACCCATGCAGGAAGATAACGCGTGCAATTGTTGTTGTTATAAACTTTTGTAAAAGTATTCTTGATTTTTTGTTGCGATTAAAGTTTGAAAGCTTTTGCTTTACTATTTTGTTATTATTTTTTACTACCTTTATTTGTTGTTTAGTTTTTTTTTTTTTTCTGTTTTCCTATTTTTGTATGCTTTTCTTATATTGATCGTTTAAGTTTTTACTAGCAGTTGTGTCTATTTTTTCTTTGTATCCGTTAGTTTATTATTTCTATAAATATTTTATGTTTACGACTATGATTTTATGATTTTTGTTTTATGTCTTTATGAATTTTCTCTTTTCCGCTACGTAACGCAATCAACTTTGCGGCTGCGGCTGCGGCTGCGTGTGCCGCTAAGGTGAGAAGTCACGTTTACTTATGACTAGCGCGACACCTACGCAATGCGAAACGTGCCACATGCAGCATGCGATTTGCAACATTCGCTTAAGTTATACACACGCACATATACACTTATGTATGTATATGTGTGGAAAGTGCAGAATCCTTTCGGTTATTAACTGTACTCCATGGCAGTGGGTTGTGACCCAAAATGGCATAAATAAATGCGCTGCAATTATTTATTATTTCAGTGAGATGCTTCATTTAATAAATGCATAAATGAATTGGAGGAAGAAGAGGAGAGGAAGCATACGAGCTTGTGTTCAAAATTGCCATTTTTGTTGTTGTTGTTTTTTTTTTTGTTGTAAATGTTGCATGAGTTTGGTTTGGCCACGGGTAGTGCTTCAAACAGAGCCATAGTAAAACAGAGCTGAGAAGTGTGGGGGGATTAAATATTTCTCTGGTGTAACATATTCTTTTCACATGGTGAGCTTATTAAACAAAAATTAAAACTTTTGTTTTTTTGAAAAGTAAAGTAAATTTCCATTATATATGGATCGTTATGTTCTCATCCAAGTTACTTCTCGTTTATCTAGGTTTCTAAAGCGTGTTTTTTTTTTAAGTTTCTTGGCTCCACTTCACATAGCTTAATCGATATGCCCCTTAAGAATCTAAGTCCTTGCTGTTAATCTTCTCATAAAATTTTTCCTTAACAACACCTCTCAAAAAGTCGAACTACATTTGCAACGGTTCTGGGGTAATCAATGAGATTTGATAAAAAAAAGGCGCCAAAAGGATTCCAAGATTCTTTGACAACTCTCTATATCAAATATATTAAAAGGTTTTTCTCATACAATTTAGAAGCTTTAAAATCTTGGTTTCGGAATGCAATCAACTATTTAAAAAAAAAATAAAAAATTCCTAAAAGTATAATTTGTAATAATTTGTCTAGCTACTGATTTGAAGCCCTGAACCACTAGGTGATTGATGAAGATAACACAATACAGTTGAATTTCACTTTTCAAGTTGTGAAAGTTTAAGTATAAGTAATAATTTGTTTCGAATAGTACCTTTCACAAATGTATGTGTTAGAAAAAAATTTAAAATAAGAAAAATGCTAAAAAAAAAGCCTTACTTTTATTAACAACCATTTCTACGAGTTAGCCTAAACTCTTCGGAGCAATGGTAATATCCACATTCTTAACAAATGTTACAAGATACTCAAACAAAATTTTAAACTACGGTGGATGTAGAACGCACTAAATTTGAGAAGCACGGAGATAAATGAAGAACAAGAACAGAGGTGAGAAAAGCAGAAAAAGTGAGCCAAAAACTTGGGTAGTTAAGAATACATAAGCAAGCCTCCTAAAAATGTAAGATGAATAAAATAGCCAAAAAAGAAAAATGAAAAGCACAAATCGCTAAACATCATATATATAGATATGTATGTATGTATATAAGCAATCACTGACGACATCTCGAGGCTAATAAACTCACAGCAGCTGGCAATAAAGTGCAGTTGCTTCAATGACAGCAACAACTTTTACATATGTATTAGCAACATGTGCGCGCATGCGAGCTACTACAACAGCAACAACGAAGTATAAACAACAAAAATAAAATGGAAATTATGTGTAGCAAACAACATACGTTGCATAAATAAATAAATAAATAATCGAAATCTGTTTTGCGCCCAACACAGCATGGAGGCCCTTTATGCTTGAACCAACCTCCACTCAGAAGTTATCTTCATTTCAGATTGAACGGCAAATGGCAATCTTTTCGATCTCCACTTATGTGGTGATGGTGATCATCATGGTATGTGATCTCCACATACATGTACCATGTTTATCTTCATCATGAAATGCCGCCAGATTGCATCTAGATTATTTTCACAGCGCCTATTTGTTTACAAAGTTGTAATAAAATTATGATTTTCAAGCGGAGTTTTCGCCATGTAGTGGCGCAATATTTTCTTGAGTTACTTTCTGCCGCATATTGCACACTGTGAAAGCAAAAAAAAATTGACATACTACTAACGAGCAAAATGTTATTGTTGTTGTTGTACGAAATATCTATTTTTACCTTGTGCTTATTGCTTTTACTGCGTTTTCCAAACTTTTTAAATTGCAAAATACTCCATTTCGGTTGATTTGCGTAAGATCTTCGCTGATCTGCGCTGATCATCGCTGATGTTGTGTGCGAACCTTCGCCACGGCATTCAATTGCAATGATGCTTTGGTCGTTTGCTGCTCGATGTGATTTGCCTGTAACGATAAAAAGTTGCTCCATAAATCTCACTTTACTCGTAGGCCCACCAACACCGGCTGGCAATCGTACTATATATACTCTTCCGCTGTTGGGGTTTTTAATGTTCGACAGTGGTTTTAGCGGTTTCCTACTGGCAAAGAAACGCAGATGCGCCGGTTTAACTGCACAGTGGTTAAAAAGAAGCATAAAATATTATACATTTTCAATTTTTTAGTTGATTTTTAATAATAGGCTTAATAGACTGCTTTTCTCCAAAGTAAAAGAGGAGTTATTAGTCAGGCTTTTTATTATTCAAGTCCGTTCAATGTTAGTTAGTCTATATATTTGCTATGATATTTGTGTGAAAAAATTTTAAGTATAATTGCCTACATTTAGGCGTGTTACAAATCAAAAAATGTATGAAACATTTCCTGCTTTTTAATTGAATCAGTGAAGTTCAAACTAGGAGTGATATATATTAATAAATATTAACCGATTCTTCTTTAAGGACCCGAACTATGAAATTAAAATCAGATTTGGATAGCTTTATAAAAGACACTTTGAAATCAAAACCATTGAATGAGAAAGCATATTTGCTGTTTCGGTAATAGCGGGGTATTAGGCAATTTCAAATATGGGTAGAACTAATCAGTCATATTCAATCAGAGCCTAATTACCTAAGTGTAGGCAACAATATATATTTATCAAGTGGAAATTTGATTACTAATAAAACGTTGCCTACATATAGGCGTGCCGTCATAATATTTTGTAAATTCTTATACAATCTCATACAATTTATAGTATTGCAATTCCAATGCATTAAGAAATTAATTATTCCGTTTTTTCTTGCTTCACGATACACTTGCTTTAGCCCACTACCGAGATTTTCATATTGCTGGCATGTTAAGCAGATATGTTGCAGGCAACAGCGATACACGATCAATCGATTCGTCTACGCATATCTTGCGTTGCTGCAGCGTAGCGAATGTGTGCGCCAATTTGAGACCGTCAATGTACTTTGAACGTCGGTAAATGTAGGATTCGCGTACGAGTAGGTATAACATTGCGTTTTTCACTGTTTTCTTCAAACCCAGCAATACGTGCGATCACTGTGATCTCGTTGCTGATCTAAGCATTGTGGTTTTCATTTACATACGCATGTTGCAACAACATTTAACGCACGCAGTCGCGTATACACTTGGCTTCATTGGCTTTCTAAATGTTGCCCTTCTTCTAGTTTTCTTTTTTCCAACTACCTCTCGTAGACTAGAGTACTGGTACTCCAGCGAGTATGTTAATTTTCACTTAGGCTACAGGCAATTTGTCATTGGACACCAATGGTAATTTTTCGCAACCAAACTGCGCATTTAAAATCCCTTCAGTTCTTGTTTCCTCTCTCTGTTTTCTCTCCTTCCTCTCTTTTTCATTTGCAATGCTCGTGTTCGTTAGTGGCATTTGTCAGGCGCTCGAGGCTTTTCGTTTGTACCACAATTTCATTGATTTATTGATTTGCATGAGGCAAGTAGTAAGAAAGAAGATCACTCAATGTGGCCTGGCAGTGGAAAGCGTTTTTGTTGGCCAATATGTTGCAGCACCATACACGACAGTTGTTTCTGGCTCATATTTTCCACGAGCTCTCTTGTTTTTTAACCGCACTCCAAAGTGGTTTTGTGGTCGAAATTATTGTGTTTCGTGGAACAACTTTGACTCTTCTCGCATAAGCTTTGGATTAAGTGCCGGCATATGCCTTTAACCTCTTCTAATTTGCTAACACCCATGTACTTTTCCATGTACATGCATTAGTCTGTATTGGGGTATATGTAACTTACCAGTTTTCTTGCTGCGAACCACACACATTTTTCACTGTCGATACAAACATCGTTACAGTTTCGTGTTTCTGTCACGTCTACTTATCGTACTTCTGATAAATCTGCGCTTGTAAATTTAATACTGATCGCTGATTTACTGTAAGTGTTTCTTTATACATCCTACTGCACATATACATACATATGTACATATTATATACACGTATGCTATACTCCTTTTTTGAAGCTCTTTACGTCTGGTATAACGCTAAATTTTACTACCGAGAATTGTAATAAATCTTTGATTCTTGATTTTAAACATTTTTCGGTTTATTTCAAGCCAATATTGGTTTCGTGGTATTTCAAAAATATATTTTTTCAACTAAAATATTTTGAAACTCCAATTTTTTAACTCAACCTATGTCTGCAAGTTCTGATTTTTAAGCTTATGGATAGAAAAATCACTGAATCTGAACAGATTTCACTCGGCCTCAAGTAGGGACGATATTCCTTAAATAATTCAGTTCTGAAATATGTGTGTTCCTAGGTCTAACTGCTTTCTAGAGGTACAAAACTTTCCAGCGGAATATCTGTTAAACGAGCTGCAAAAGTAATCAGATTTGCTTGACATTTCTTACTCACTATCCAACGAACTGTATCGCAAACTGGCAGACTTCTTATACATCAGGGATGAGCATATTTATTGTTTAAAGAGCGCTCGAACAAGAAAAAATTTTGTAATATATTTGGATTGTGTACAACCCTGAAGAGACTATCCAGATTCTTTTCGAACTAGACGTAGTTTAGGCTTTGGTTTATAATTCTTTAAAACTGAAGATGAAGATGAACCGACGCTACCGTCAGTGATTAGCGGTGAGGGGATAATTACACGCGGCGCAGCCGCCGTGCCCATATGCCTGAAATGGAATATTTTATAATTTCCAAGTAGATTTTGACCCGTCCTTTTAACGCATATAAAAGGAAAAGTGTGCTAAGTGCCTTATAATGTTTTAACTTCTTGTTGTCTAGTTCTTAAAGAGTTCAATAACGACAGCTGTAGCTAAGCATATTGAATATACGACTACTTTTCGGTGGGTTATGGATTCAAATCTCAACTGAGACGAATTAATTGTAATTTTGAGAAAACAATTTTCTAATAATGATCATCCACCTGTAGGGAAATTAAAGTGCTGCAGTAGATTCAGGTCTTCAAAGTTAAAGAGAGTCCGATTAAAGAAATATTTTTGTTTGATGTATTTCAATATATCACATATGTCCATTTAACCGCTCTATGGCGATGTGCAAAGGATTTTAGATCTCCCCACATTAAGAAAGGGTTATATAACGGTCCTTGAAAGCTTGAATATGCCTTCCTGATTTAAATAAAAATTTTACTACTCATTCTCAAAGTTATAAATGATATCGGCCGGTGATTCGATTTTTGTTTTAGGAAAACAAATCGTGCAGTAGAATCTGTGAATGCTTGAATGCTGTATATAGTAACCCTTCTCCTTCCATACCAACCGACAAAAATTCGTCGTGGTCGCACATCGGTTTGGATGAGGCAGCAGGCATTACAAGAGACCGAATCAGCTGCATAATATCCTACATGAAATATAGAGCAAAAGAAAGCTATCGGCGCGTTAGGTTCCGCTGTTCTGTCACTCCGGACAGCCTGTGCAACCGTGAGACCACTTCACCGTAGTGTTTGACGTTTGTTTCCTGTACGCGCAATACGAAGGAGTGCAACCTTCTATGCCCTCTGGTGATCGTTGACGAAACATGGATTCACTGTTACACCCCAGAGACCAAAGAACATTCAAAGCAGTAGACTTCACCCTGCGAACCTGACCCAAAGAAGGCGAAGATTGTTCTATCGGCTGGAAAGAAGATGGTCACCGTTTTCTGAGATTCGGATACCTGCATAAAGACTCAATGTTCACAGGGTTCAACTATGCCGAGTTAACAAGTCAGTTCGACTCCAAACAGGGCCCATTTGGGGAAGAAAAATGTGCACAAAGGCAACGCATCGGCCAACACCTCCGTCGTCGCAGAGCCAGTGTACAATTTTCGTTTTACTTTTAAGGTAGGTTAAGTATTTATCTGACAGTCTTCGTAGAACACGAGATATGTCTTATCATTATGTCGGTTTCTAGCTGATATATATATGGTGACTACCTACCCTATAGATTATTAAGTTTCTATATTATATGTGGCATCACACATTAGTGGCACACAGTTATCAATATTGATCAAAAACCCTATATTTATGTATATGCTTGTATTATATTTTTCATAAAATTTTTACGATAAAAAATATAATTTGTTTCAAGTCCTTATTTTTATTATTTGAAATTAATTTCTGTAACCCATTTAGATTTCTTTCCGACGCAGTAATTATACTGTCAATTCTCTACCGACAGTGCGAAGCCTGCAAAAGTAACATTTCCTGTTTACAATTTTGCAGTAACATGATTTCTATCGCGGCTATTTTCAGGGTGGGAATAAATTATAAATCGACAAAAATGCTATCAGGGCAACTTAAATATATGTTAAATGTGTATAAAGACGCATGTGCAAGTGTTGCAAGTACGGTAGGTAATATGCTAAACACGTGGCAACACGCTCAAATTTTGCAAATACAATTACAACAACAAGTTGTTTATGCGGTGAAATTGGAAAACTCATTTATATGAGAATAAATAATACACAAAGTGGAGGCGTTTGCCAAGAACAATATGTTCGCACATTCTCATCAACTGTTTTGTGTGGCAAAAGTCACTACTTAAGCACTGCCAATAACAACAACAAGTTGTTGTGTCTTTCAAATAAAGTTTATAAAATAAAATTATAATAAGAAATCTCGATTCGCATGAAAACGATCGTATTAAATGCGGTTTCAAGTTAAAGTTAATGCTGAAATGAAGCTGACGAGCGGCATTCGTTTGCATCACGTTTATTTTCTTTTTGTTTTTTTTTGTTTTGTATTTATTTTAGCTTTTAGTTTAGCTTTTAGTGTTATTTGCGAATACGCTATTGCCTGCAGCTGCAAGCGTTATCCACTCCGCCAAGCGATGGCAAAAAGGCCGGGCAATAAATCAGACACCCACACTTTGATTGCTTTAGCATTTTGACATTAGCTTGAATTCGCTGGCTGGCATCAAACTTACATATATATGTATATAGTTGTGGCAATAAATGTGTTTGGGCGCACAAATGTGTGGAAAAACCGCGCAACACAGCGGCAATAACAACTAGCATACATATGTATGTGGAAGAGAGTGCCGCAACAATTGTTGCTGCAACAGTCATCGGCTGCAGTTAAATCGTCAGTTAATGTTGCTGATGTTGGCAGCTGATGTTGCTGATGCCAACACTGATACTGCATACTCATTTAATGTAATTGCTGTTGTTGCTGTTGTTGCTGGTTTTGAGTGTGATTTTTTGTTTTTTGTTTTTGCGTTTGTGTCTATGGCTGTTGGTTTCGTGTCAGCTTTATGTCGGTGTCATTCAAGCGGTGTGTCAGTCGCTTTGACTCATTAGTTGAAGTTCATTCGCTTGCAAATGTGTAGGTGTGTGCCAATTTCGAGTGGCTGCATTTCACAATGTAGTCTTTTTAGTAGCAATAAAATCAAACTGTAAACTGAAAAAGATAATTATCGAGGAAATACACAAATCAACAAGCCAACCCATTGAACCGAGTCTCTAATTGAAATTGCATAAACTTTCAGCCTAATTGACCAAATTAAAGGAATGTCTAAAAGTCCTTTTGGGGTCTCTTAAACTTCAGAACACTATTATCAAATTTCACCTTAATAGTAGCCAAGACGGACAGGATTGCCAGTGATTAGTACAAAAATATATACAAGGACGTCCCGATAAGTATATAGCGTATATATTCCAAAAAATTAGACTACTTTTAGCTCGATACCCTTGACCCAGCGATGTTTCAACTTCTTAAATATGCCTGCAAATTACAATTTTTGGAAGTGAAGACTCCACATTCGATTCAAATCTGTTCAAGTTTGGAAACAAAAACAAGTCGCACGGTGATAAATTCGGAGAATATGGGGGATGAGGCAACAGTTCGTGGCCTAATTCTACCAAAATAGCTGTAGGTGGTGTGAACCGGTGTATTGTTATGGTCGAAAAGCCATGTTTTAGTCGATCTAGATCACAATCTGGGAATCCCAGATCGGCCATCATCTTTCCGACTCTTTACATTCTTCGAAGCAGGTTCGCCGAGTAAAGTCCACTGCTTCCTTGGTCTCTACTGAACACAAAAGGAACTCAAGTAGTAGTGATCTATACTTCAGCTTGTAAGCGCTAGTAAAAGGCTCCACACAACCGCCGAAGTGATCCATTGGGTTTCAATCTCACAATTTTCTCCAATAAACTTTCACAAATTAAAAATTTTTGATTTTCTATTTGGATGGTGTCTAACGCACTGTCAAAAATATCCGATTACCGCATAGAATATATCGATCTGAAATAAAACATGCATTAAAACATTTTCAAGTATTTCTATGAAGCTTTCCGGTTAGTTCTTCTCTAATGTATTTTGGCACTCAACAAAATTTTCATGCATGAGAGACAAGAACTCACACGCCATATTTCACGCAAATCACAACCCCAAATGGCATATCCAAATCCATTTCAACCGCCCACATGTGTTCATATTTCGTGCATAAATTTGCGAATATTTAAAATCATGCTCCAAATATACATACAACAGCTTGTCTTTCGCTTCATTTCCTTGTGTGAATACTACTTTGGCTGGTATTTTCAGATCTTCCTAGCACAACTACCATGTTAAAATTTCGACTTTCCCTCCGCCTTACTACAGCTTCTGCTGTCTGAACATGCGTGCAACATTAAGCACACCAGATAAACAATTGTAGTATGTCTATATATAATCATTTATATATATATCGATTAGGTTTTAGCTTCGACGCGCCAGTTTGTTGTATTTGTATCACTTGTTTAAGTGTAGTTTCATTGCTTTTGGCACCATTCGATGGCGTGTCCCTCCGGCTGATTTCTCACTGCTTTGGCTTTCCTATTTTCGTTAGTTTCATTTTGCATGCATAAATCGTTTGTTGACCTGATTTGTTTTGAACGGTATTTTGGCGCATCGCGTGCGGAGTTTTCCTTTCCGCCACCAAGCTCTTCAGGCCTTGGTGTAAAGTCCTCGGTTGGTTCTTAGCAGCCGAATTGGCTAACATTTGTTGTTTTAGCTGATGCTGCCGCCAATTTTCCGGCAACAAATAATTTTTTATTATTTTTTTTTTTATGTAGTGAAGGGGTGTTGAGCAAATTTCCTCAACGTCTAAGCAAACTATTACTTCTACAACTTTTTTTCGGTTTTTATGTTTCAATGCTTTTATTGCTTTGTGTGTATTTATTGTTTTTTTCCTTTCTAGTTTGTGTTTGCTTCTTTCTTTTTATACACTTCGCGCGCAATTTTATTGATCCGGAAGCTTTTTCTGAGAAACGCTTGCCACTGTGTAGCCATAACTATGCGCATTCTTTCATAGATAGTGCTAAAAAGTTATTAAAGTGGAATGTTTGGAAAGTTTATGACTTTGTTCTGTCGGGTGAGTTGGTATGTAGTGAATGAATTCGTTGAATTCACCATACTGGTTTCAATGAAAATTTAATAATTACGGTTGTAACCGTTAAGAATGAATATACTTAAAATTTAATTCAATTTTGCTTAAATTCAATTCAAATAAACTGCAATGATTGCATTTAAATTAATACGGTTCCGTACATTTTTATTCTAGTTAATGGAATTAGACTCAATTTGATTGCATAAAGTTTGCAATAAGTCAATTTGAGCTTAATTCAATTACATTTTCATTTTTAATACAAATACATTTCAACTAAAACTAATTTAATTCGGTTCATTTCATAATTGGATAATCTTACTTAATCGAATGCGACCCAATTTAGTTATATTCGACTATCAAATCAATATATTCGACTATGTTCAGATCAATTAAGTTTAGTTCATTTAGTTCAATTTAATTTAATTCAATGCAATTATATACAATTAATTTAAGTTCAGTTCAGCTCAGGCAAATCAATTCAACTAAAGTTATTTCATTAAATTTATTCTAATTCAATTTAATCAGACTTAATTATAACTTAATTAAATTAAATTAAATGATCAATTAATTCAATTTAATTAAATCATCAATTAATTCAATTAATTCAATTCAATTCCATTTAATTAAATTAGCAATTGAATTGAATTAAATTAATTTAAAGTAAATTTGTAATCATGTAACATTTCATGTTCTATTAATGCCATTCAACAAAATTGAAATACATTTCAATTCACTTCACATCGGTCCAATTATAATTAATTTTTCTGCAAGGTTGCAAACCATTTGCACCTATTTGCACCTCGATTCATAATTAATTTAATGCATTTGTGGCACCAGCCGCCGCAGTCCAATTTTCCAACTTTCCTATTCGCTATGAGCGTATCTGCTCAGTCTCCCAGTAACTCTTCAACCTGCCCATCAAGCTTATCAGGTTGCGGCATTTTTATTTATAAAGCTATTTTTTTTTTTGTGCGGACCGGTTGCTCCAACGTTGCCGATAAGTAGATAAGCCGCCCACTTTAGGTGTCACTGTGGCGCCAAAATCCTTAAAAACACATACAAAGTAGCGCAATCGTGCGACATACTGCTAACAATGTGTACTCTTATGCGCTCGGTGTAAATGCGTCGCATTAAGTCGCAAGCAATATAGAAGTATATATAGTTGTACATATTGTACGAGTTTAAGTTGTAAATTGTAAGAGTTGTAAATTTATATGCACTTATACATAACTTGTTTGCTTTTACTCTATATGTAGTTTAGTGATAATATGGTGAGTGTATAATGCATATCCATGACAGGTTTGGGCCGATCTTATTCGTTCATGTAAATTAAATCGAAATTAGAATAATCGTTCCAATTATATGCTTAGTCGCTACTTGGTAAACATTTCCTAAATAATTTTGAGGATTTGTGCCTAGTAGACAGCGCTTGGTGTGCAATAAATACAGGTCCGTACCCGTTACATAAACCCCACCATCTTGGAAATGGAATACGGGTGCGGCTTCACATAATTTTTACTTAATTGGGGCTCAGAAAGTCTTCCAAGTATGTGTTCTTTGTTATGGCTAGACAGCCAAGGTACCGTTAGAATTTTCTAAGAATCATACACACATTGTTTTCATATCTTCAGATCGGTACTGTGGTATACGTTAAATTTTGTTGGTCTGTCAACTTAATTTCGGGTATACATACTACCACGTTTATATCAGAATACAAAGACTGAGGTACTGAAATTAGAATTTATTCGAAGAAAATTAGAAGATGAACAAATTGAGGGTACCTAATTATTGTTTCACGAATTAATATCGAATATTCGAAAAGTCATATTTAGGCACTTAGATATTTTCGGGTGATAATACTCCCTCATCTTGAGCAGGGATCAACATCTTCAATAGTACTGTTCCATAGATGAAGTGTTTGTTGTAAAGAAAACAAGCTGTGTCCCAGCAAGGATGGTCGTGTTGGCTCCACAAAACTTCTGAATCTCTAAAGAGAGCTTCGTTTCGCAGAACCCACAAATTGGCTTCTTTCTGAGTTGGATCGAGAATAATATCTGGGAAAACAACCTTAAATTAATGACTCACAACAAGCTGTGGTTTAAATCCTGAATCGCTTAACCATTTCTAATATATAAAATCAATTATCGTATATTTTTTATGTTTTATATTTTCCAGTTGATTTCATTATTAATTTGCTTATGGCAGCTGCCGTCCCATAAACCAATTAATACTTCACCCATAGCTACTTCATATTAATATTTAAATCCTAAGTGTCAACCACATTTTGATTTATGTCCACATTTTTATTAGTGTTGCAACATTTTGCAACCACTTTGTAACCAACAATCTAGTTTTGTTTATCACTTGTCAGCGCGCTGATGGAAAAACTCTCAGTCTTTTCCCAATAAAATTAAATTGAAATATTTCCATGCCACTTGCCATGCGATCATAATACGAAGCAAATAACTGAAAGTAAGCAAATGTTGCAAGTTGGCGCCAAGCACGTCGCTGCTGTGCTTGAATGCTGGCGATTTGCCTGCGCCGTCAACAAGTTGCACAATCTTTATTAGCGAGCAGGCGGCGGTTTGAACCGAAAACCGGTTAGCAGTGGCACGGGCAGAAGCATAAACATAGGCGTGCTACCCAATTATTTTTGACATATCACACAGATGCTATGAAGCTACTATGTGCAAGTAAGCCACGTTGGCACGACACTCGCGGTGGCAATGCGTCGCGTTTATATGAGAAATGTCAAAAGTTATTCGTGCGCTTAGTTCGTTTTTATAGTTGTTGTTGCGCTTATTGATTACTGTAGTTTTAATTTATGCAACATTAAACATTAAATCTGCACATTTAGTTGGACAAGAAAAACAAGTTGATAATAATAATGAGCAATTAATGTAACGCATCCTCAATTTTAACCAAATGTATAGCTTTGTGAGAGGCAATATGTCAATGTTGCAGTTGCCATCGATGAAATTATAATATATAGACATAATTACTCGCCATACATTGCGCAATTGCTGCTTTTGCAGCAATTTTGCAGCAATTTTGCAGCAACCTTATTACCTGCAATAAATGCAACAAATGTTTCAGCAACTGCGAGGCATGCCTACAGTAGGGCGTGTCGCACTAACCTAGTAAGGGCTCGTGAAAATTAACGAACTTTACTACCAACGAAAAATCCGTTAAGCAACCATTGGCAACCAATGACCCAACACCGATGTTGCAGCAACATTCCTCACAGTTGTCGTTCGCTGCATAAAAAAATGTGCTACTAATGAGCTGTTGGCACGTTTTTCCTGAGTACATACATAGCCGAAAAGTCGAACACAAAGAAAAAATAGCCACAAGTAGGAACAAGAAAATAAGCGAAAATTAAAACTTTGCAACAATAACAAAAGTCCGGAGCTCAATTATTTTCGCGACAACAACTCGACACTTGGTTCGAGCGACAACTTTTCCAGTCGCACATCTATCGACAACTTTTGGCACCACCAACGACTTCGAGTCCAATAAAAATGCTCATGTACATTGCCCATTTTTGGTTCATCGTATTTATTCACTTTTAATTGAACGTGCCACAAATTTTCCAACAAGTCGTCGAGCAAAAATGTGGCAAGCAAGTGAATTTGGAAAATTTAGTAGTACTTCGCTGGCACCATTTTTGGCCAGATAGGCGGTTACGTAGTTGACAGGGGACAAGAAAAAAAAGACGAAAGATTAAAATTGATTGTCAGCACTTTGATTAATTAAGACTTAAGGCGAGTAAGGAACAGCAGTGACGGTGGCAATTAAAGAACTGTGGCGCCACACTGTAAAGTTGACAGTTAACAACTTGTCAGACTGTAGAAGAACGAAGTTCACACCATTGTTTATAAGGCAATAGTTTAAAAAGCAAAAGCAAATTTAGATAGCTTCGACTGTCGAAGAAGGTACGGAACATATTAAAAATTTAAGTCATTTCGTTAACTGACTATCCCGTCTACACTGATCGGAGCGTGAGCCATGAATTCCCGAATTAACTAATTCCTTTAAAGAAATTTTGAAAATTTTTGTGATATTTCGGGTCGGGGTATAAATTTTGTCATCAAAAGTTTGATCCATTATCTTTTTGCCTCTCTGACCAATCTGGAGTGCTCAAAACTGAGTCGGACATTTACTTAGTAAGCAGTGAACTTATGAATTTAAAAAAAATATTGCAGCTTCCCTAGTTATGAAAGTTGGGAAACCTATAGAACTTTCGGAAGTCTTAAAAAATTTATGGTTGGTTTTATACTTTTTTACCGTATTCATTTATTTAGTTAATCATTTGTTTCCTATAAGAAAGAAGCATCTCCGAAGTAAATATATGGTTTGAAGGTATTTCGCTCTCGCTCCTATTTTATCTCCCTAAATTAGCAGAAAATTTTTAAAAATATACTTATGAAATATGATTCAGAAGTATATTTCATAAATTGCTATCTAATGATTTTCTTACTTGAGGATTGCTTTAGAATGTGGGCTTTAGCTTCTTTCTCTAACACTCTCTTTTCTTCTAACCTCCGATAATCCCAAGCGTATGCAAAGTATATTTGCTCTAGATTTATCAGTCCATAATAAGTAACTCAAACGCTTTAAAAACAATATAGCTTCTAATTGTCATTCTCTTTAAAAATTAGTTATACAAACTTAGCAAAAAAAATATTAAATATTCAAACGAATACTTTTATGCAATTATAATATACTCAGAATGAAACATTCCGATAAATTCTGTCCCACTAGGTTATTGGTTAAGGGTTTCCTATCTAATTAATTAGCGCAACAATTTATAGCATTTTAATTGCTAAATGGTTAAAGACCTCGATGCATATCTATGCTTAAACTAAATATGTAATTAATTATATTAAATATACAATTAACTGCATACAATTTGCTGCATACATTAAGGTGAATTTACACTGAAAAAATGTTGGCATTTTCTTTCCGAAAATATGATAATTGATAAAACTCTAGTTCCGGTTAGTTCGTCTTAGTTTTTGAATGTCCATTCTCGAATATTCACTTATAGCGATCCCGCGATCATTTCGGGAAATTTTTCTGCAGAAAGACTTGCAATAGCATTTCTACGTTGTCTCAAAAGTCAAGAAATTTACCATCCCCAGTTCTACACTTCTTAATTTACGCTTCACAAAAGCTAATTCAAAAATTTACTGAATTTATTGCATTGACTGTATGTTGATGAAATTTTAAAGTATTCCACTCTATATTAATATTATAATTATTGATGGAAACTTTAAACAAAGCATAATTTAATGCTTTAGGTAAATATATATCTCTGTATATTTTGCATTTCCCATTTTGTCTCCAAAATTTCTCTGTTGATATGGGCTCAATCCCACGACTCCCTGAATTATTGAAGTGATTGAAGTGGTGATTCATAAAACACCAAGGACATCAGTTTTTTAAAGATCTAGACAATGATGATTATGTTCCCAGAAGTAAAATTAATGCTTTTTAGAGGTATTCCAAAATGTAAAAGTGTATGAAAGGCGTATTCGTTTAATGTTCCACCGCACTCCCTTTCCATTTACGGTATGAATCTCTCATTTCAAGACTTTATTATGCCTGAGGTAATAGAGAAAGAGCGTAAATCCGTGAGATCTTAAACTGATATTACTTTTTTGCATTGATGAAATGAGTTCAAGAATTAGATTGAGTAAAAGCTTAACCACACTTTTTCGCATGATGACTTATGATATCTCCAAATGGTTTCTTTTGTCTTTTTTTGGTTTGGGGTACTGGACATAAATGCTTTTCCAAGGTTTTCCTGATCTTTTTAAACTGGATTTCCCAATTTATATTTAACGGTAGTATATAAGACCAAGAAATCAGACTAGATTCTTTTCTGAACATTATTGACATTTCCAACTCTCTTCGCTCAATCTTAATTTTTGTCAGTGCATTTGCGCTTATTCGCAAATAGTAGTATTAACTAAACTCCCTGCCTTATCTCATCACAAACTCAATATTACCGCTGGCTCGACTCTATTCTAAGCCACAGCACCTTGAGCGCACGCTTTTACTTCACTAATCGAGCAAAACATTAGCAGCGCACATTGAGTGCAACACCTTCAATTAACTTCACCGACCGGTTCGTCCTTTCCAAACATTCTAACATTGCACTTCCGTCAATTATCGCTACTACCAAAGCATACGAGAGTTGAGGCTATTCAAGTTGAGTTGAAATTTAAAGTGCATATATTTGCATTATCGCTAATTGCCGCATATATCTGTGATGTGGTGCAACAAGCAGTAATAATACGCACTAAAGACGCACTAAAGACGTACAATCAAACTGATGTACTTGCAATCACAGCACTTAAACTGCTTTTGCTCCACATAAAGATCTGGTAGCTGTTGCCAAAAGAACAGCGACTGAGTCGGTCTTGCTTAAGCCGCGCTCATACAAATTATGGTTAATGACTTTGCATTCTAAGTGTGCTTTGTAGACACAAATGTTGCATTGAATTTTGTGGCATGCCACAGCTCTTCTTTCTCTTCACTTAATTTTGTGTTAATTATACAAGCCGGTTTCTCGGAGACATTCAACCGGCAGGCGATAGAGTTTTATTGCTGAGAGTAATAAATAAAATGTATGAGTGTGTAATAAAAGTGGTGGGTAGGAAGCGGTAGTAAATTTAATAATTTCCGCGAAAAAAACATAAATTCAATTCAATTATAGCTTCCTTTTTGTCCGTTCGCTTTCAACACTTTCACAACAATTGATAAGCAGACGACGTGGTTGCCTTGAACATGACCGCCACCGGCGTAGTGTCCCCAATCGCCGTTGTTGCCGCTGTCGAGCACTGAGTATGCCTGCAGTGTACGTAAATGAGCAAAATTTAGTATGTCGGCGAGACTGGTGGTCTAAGGCTGCACATAAGGTGGTGCGTGGTGAAGGCGTCGCTGGTACAGCTAAGTAGAAGAGATTGCTTAATCAAAATTATGGGTTTTCGCAATTTAATATTTATTTTCAATTCCGTTAAAAAATAGTGATGTAAAAGTCCTATTTTTTCCTCCAATCTCCAAAAAAAAAAAAAAATCGGACTTAACCTATCAACATGTCAACCTGTCAAATGTATGAACTTTCCAAATATGAGATTTTCTTTCTCTAAAGTTATTATATCCGATTTCATAAGGGTTAAATATAATCAATTACTGCTAAACTTTACTTAAACATTTTTCTCCTCTCGTTCGATTTTAACGAAGCTCTGGCTTCAAATATTTGTTGAGAATTTAAACCCTCCAATTAGCCTCTTAATATTTTTCCAACAAAAAGTATTAGGAAACACCAAGCTTACTACCAAGTTCACTTAAATGATAATGTTGGGGTTAGATTCAAATCATATTCCTTCCCATCTCAAAAAAAACTGTTATCGATCCGAGACACCCAGCATCATGAGTTCACACAAATCTACAAATACAATTTATTTCGATTCCAGAAAGTTTATTGGGAATGGTTAAGGTAAGACCAACTGCAGAGAAGAGTAAAATCGCCATCTGACAAGATTTTTAAACTTGCAACATGGGTTCGAATATGATAATGTCTAGCCAAAACCCTTGTAACTTGAGAAAGTCTAGCCTTGTTCTAGGGTAGGGCGCCCACTAGAACTCACCGCGTAAGTACTTGATAAAAGAAAAACACATGTCTTATCTGCGAAAAACTCCTTGTTTATAGATATTCCTAATAAATCTGTTCTCTGTTGTCATAACTTATTTGAAATACCTATCAAAAGTTTGACAGCTCATACTAGTAACAATATCCTAAGGTTTACATGCAATATATTCCAACATAAAAAAATGTAAAAACTCGCCAAAGTCGTTAAATGAAATGTCACATAAGTATTCGCAACTCAATAGTTCAGAGTAGAAATCAACTCTTCATCATAAATTTCATAACATAAAATTTCAAATTATGTAGTAATACGGTGGTAATAATAATTGGTCTACGACTTTACTTTGGACTCTTTTATATGTCTCACAGTAGTTTTCCTCATTTTTTAGCGCAATTTAAAAGATCGTAAAATATCAATTTCAATGTTTTTATTGCCAGCAATTGAAATCTTAATCAGGGACAATAATTCAAAATCACTCAATGGCAAAGGGGAGAAGCACTAAAATATAAGCACACGTCAATGACGATATTCAATCGAGTCAAACGCTTTTACAGCACTTCCGAGTCAGTCCGTCAGTCAACGAATGAATGCCAATTGCACAGTTAAACACTATTTTTACCTTCATTATAGATGCACGGAGCACAACGCCAACAACAATATCTATGAAATAATATACGATGAGCATAATATCAATGAAATATGCGGTTTTTAGCGCACGTAGTGTTCAGCTCAAATATAATAAATGCTGATATACTGATATTATGTTTGTATGTTTGTGTGATTTTGTGTCTGTGTTAGTTTTTACGCGCTTCAGTAGTAACGACTTGGACTTACACCAGACATCCTGCCATATAAGGCATCGTGCCAGCTAAGTGCCAACGCCGTCTTCAAGCTTAGACTTGGTGGCTTCGCTTGTGTGACATATAGGAAGAAGTAAATATCTTGCTACAGTCCTATCCAAAAGTGCTGCTACCAACAGTTTGAAACATCAGCATGTCCAAAAGGAGTAATCCGACAGAAAACCTGATGATCTAATAGATGAAACTGAGTTAATTTGGTAAAAATAAGCCTTCTAGCCATATGTCATAAGCCTTCTTATTTCATGGATGTGAATGACTCAAATGACAAATTACTGTTTGTTCAAATTCTTTTTGCTACTGATATGAAAAAATTAAGACCAGAAATCAGTTATGGTTGTTGAGAGGATGCATGAGGCATGGATGCTTTTCGAAACCGAGGCTTCTTTCATTTATTCAACAAAAAAAAATCGCATTTAAGAGGACAAGTTAGTGCAAAGTTGCACCGCAAGTGCTGCCACTGTGTTTGGACAACTAGTGTAGTCTGTTCGATTCGCCTAAAGTTAGAGAGTGTACTGCTAATAACATAGAAAGTATTTTTGTCATAAAGCCTCACAAAATTTTATATTTTTTTTTTCATATTTTACGTTTTTACTCTTATTTGTATATTTATTTTTATTTCCTGTATTACTTAATTTTCATATTTTTTCTCCATTTATCTAATTGTCGTTAGTTTTCCTCCATTTCAAATCATATTGTATCACTACTTATCAATCACACTGTTCTTGTACGCGTCGGAGTGACAAATTCTCGCCTGTCAACGGCACATTCAATCGTTGGTTCGTTCATTCATACGAATTGACGTTGGTGGGACCGCATTGACTGCCTACTGGATTGGCCATATGCGTCGATATGTCACCGTCGCGCTGCCCCACCGCACACCTATTAATTTCCTTTTATTTCTTATGTGCTAGTTTGTTTTGGTTTTCATATCTTTCATTCAGTCTTTTTTTTTTCATGTTGTTTTTGCAACATTGCGTGGTTGCGGCTGCGACTAAGGCTCCACATTGTCTGCCATTGCCGTTGCCACCGTGATCGCGCACTAACATAGCATTCTTATACGAGTGAGTAGATATTTTTTTGTTATATAATTTATGTAGTGTGTGAAATGCACCATTGTATTATTATGTAACCACATCATTCCCCACACCTAGCGCTTCGATTTTTGCTTTTTTTTTTGAAGGAAAGCAAACTATTTTTTTCAACGCTCATGAAATTAACATTTTATTTATCTGTTGTGTAAATTATTTATCTATTTTTATGTTGCTATTATGTTGGATTTTTTATTAACAATATCGAATTGCAAATTACTGCGTGGAGAAGTGTATTTGCCGCTGCTTATTATCCATATTGATCCACATTCACTACAAACAAATTCTCGCACAGTTGCGTGCATTGCATTGCAAATTGTTTTCATTGCATTATTTGTTGTTGCTTTTGCTGTTGTTATTTGTCGTAATTTGTAATTATGCATCGTTTGATTGCGACTTCACGTCCGAGTGGTTGCACCGATGCGGTGCAGCGGCTATGTATATGGTGTGGGGTATCGGATTACCGACTACTACGCTCGATTTGTCTCTTATATATATTAGTGTTCTATTAATTTGGTCCACTTACCTGCTATTTATAATACCATTTCTAAATATAAATTCAAATGTGGTCGACAGCAATCGAATATACAGTAGGTTGGCGGTGGTTACCAGCGAGCGGCGTGAGCTTACAAATTAATTACGTGACTTTTGTTCATTGCGGTCAGAAAAATGATAGACCAAAGTTAATATCAAATTCTGAGCAATTTTTCATGAGCATTCTTTTTTTTTTGAGGAAAGCAATAATTGCTTGAAATGTGACGAATCCGAAGCAAAGCTTCAAATATTTTATTGCAAAAATTTTTGTTTTTTTTTTGCTGTGTTATAGTTTTTCCACCATCTTTCCGAATATTCCGAATTATTACGAAACGCCCTCTACAAAAAATAAATAAATACTCGGAGATTTGTGAAATTCTTGTATAAATTGGATAATGCCGTATTAGTAGTCCAAATTAACTAATCATAGTTGTATGTAAATTCGCTTCCGTAATTGTCATCTTTATAGAATCTTAAGCCCTTTGTTCTATATATTAATGTAAAATCATTATACCAAAAAGAGCTATACTCTTATAAATGTAGCTAATTCCAGCACTAATTTATTCAGCTCCACCAGACGGCCGGTACATTTAATAAACTGAGTTTACCGAGATAAAAGAGTTCTTTTAGAGTTCCTTTAGCAGTTTGAAACAACACCGAAACAAATTTGATGTAGACATTTCTTCTTCACTTACTATATAAATATGGACAAACGAGTTCACCCGCTACACAGTACTTCAATTTCTAATGTGCGCTTGCCACTATGTCAAATTTAATGACAATCGTAGTCAAACCAAGCAAAAAAGATGGTGTTAACATTCAGCAGTACTAAATTTTACGCTGGTTGGCATTTGAATAACTTTCCTTGATGCAGTGAAAATATCATCATTGTACATTAAAATTGTACTAATTGAGAACTAAATAACCGTGCTGTAACATATTTCTAATATTCTCTCAAATATGAAGTCATTAATCATTAGAATTGAACTAGTTATGCCAAAAAGAATAATACAACAGACTGTCGTTGCTTCGTGACTAATCGAAAATCATGTGGGCGCAATAGATTAAAAATGCAAAACGCAGAAACCGTTTATAATGAGACCAAGACAAATGCAAACACTCGCAATTTCACGTACTAACACCTACTTCAATTAGTTGGGAAAAGAAAACTAAAAATGTGGAATCACCACTGCTAAAATACATATCATAGCAACCATCGGTTTCCTTGTGGAATACGGATGCATTACTAGGAAGTTCGTATGCCGCAAGCCACCGCATTAGAGCACGCAGCTATAGAAAAAATAAATATATGTATATGTGAATAAACTCAAGAATGCTTTCGCGAGACTGGCAAACGAGGCACGTTATAAATGGGCGCAGATGCCGAGAACTAATTTGTAAAATATTAAAAGATATGTAAGCATTGCATATTTGTAAATATAGATGTGGTTCAACATGCATATTTACTATAAATAACTGAAGCTCTTCGTCAGCATTTCGTGCGCAATCCGTTGCATGCAACATTCCTGCATTTATTTTTGTTTTTGTGCTTTCCTTTAATCGAATAGCGATAGCAGGGCAGAGAGAAAATGTGGAAAAGCGAACAAACTGGTCAACGGTCTATGATTAAATGTAGCTAATATTGCAATGACAAAAGTCATGATGTTAACAAATTGTGGCAAGTAAAACTAATTCTTAATATACTGGTAAGAATGCATTTTGAATGCAAGAAAAGAAAAAATACGAAAAATGTTTTGTCTAATTACTTAATTTAGTTCGGGGACTATAAAAATATACAAAGATATAGGATTAAGGATATTGCAATGAAAAAAATACCAAAATATCGCGCTGAACGTAAATCAAGAGCTTTGAGTGAGATGGGAGACCATACTAAACTGTTATACTCATTCCGATTGCCATACGAGAACCAAAATCTGAGCACAAATCATTATTTGAAAGGCTTCTATGGCTCTGTTGCATTGCTTCAGATTTCTGAACAAGACAGGAATCCTATGCCTCTATGGGAGACTTGCATAGACAATTTTCTCCCTATTTATCGATGATAAAATTCTCTGGCACTGCGCTTTACTCGATGGTATTTACAGAACACAAAATTATATAATACATATTTGACTAAATCGTTAGCAAACACAGGGTCGGAGATGTCAGCGAACGTCAAATAGCTTTTAATACATATAATAAAAATAAGTAATAAGGCATTAATATTCTTACTTCTTCAGAAATCAGCTAAGAGCTCGAGCTCAAAGTCGAAGTAAATTCGGTTTCAAGTTGAGGTAAGGTCCAGTCCATCTGTTTTAGAGATATTATAGGAGCGGATGGGTTAGGAATGACCTGCAACAATTGGTTGAACCAGTTTCAGAGAATATATATAGCTATCAAGCTTTAAGCCGCGATGTACAGCTTCTAAGAAGATGTGTAGACAGAACTACATTGTAAATGTAAAGTAGCTAAAATTAGTTAATCGTGATTGTCTGTCTACCAAGGAACTCTACAGGTTTATTAGAGTGTTTTTTGAGATACATTTTCAGTCAAATGTAATTCTTCTGAGAAATCTGAAACTTCTTAAAGTAATCACCTATCAAACAAAAGGACCAAAAAAATCGAATTTAAATGCAAAGATTATGAAGACTCAACAAAAACAGAGGGTTTGGCAAACGTCATTATTGTTTACTACAATCTCAATATGCATTTATTTAAAAAAAAAAATGCATAAAAGCGTATTGCAAAATAAAAAGGCAACGTGGGATTATCGGTGGAACTGCCAACCGAAACAAAAACCGTTGCTAAGTGAACGTAATAAAACTGAAAAAATACACCAACCTAAAAAATAATAATAAAAACTATAATAATAGTTAGCATGCAGGAAGCATTGCTCCCAAAAACCAGCGCACAGTCGACTTAAGATCCACGAAGACGCACAAACCTTAAAATAAATAAATGTAAAAAAAAAGTTTTATAAGTCAGCGCCTCAATCTACTCAAACAACAACATGCCATTATGGCACAGTTAATGTCCCGAAGAAGAAAAAACAGGCAACACAAAATCAGTTAACCACTAATGCAACGCACAAGCTTCCTGTTGACGGTTTACCGCCTTTAGTGTGCGCTTGAGGAGCACCCACGTCGTCAACAAAATCGGCCTGCTTGACTGCCTGAAATTGCATGGCATACAAACACACACACAGATGCATATGCACAATGTACACAAATGAAAAAGAAAATGTTTTTGTTTGGTAGTTAATGTTCTCCATAGTCGCTGTGTGTTTTTTGTTTTGTCGTTTTTTATTGCCTCCAGCGTATTTTGACACGTCAAAAACGACATTACCACACAAATACAGGCGCACATATGCATAGGGAAGCAGAACCGACAGCCAGTCTCGGATGCAGACAGTGAGAAACACTCCTGTAAAATTAGCAAGGAGAGGTTCTACCATACAAACAAGCACTTACATAAATATACATATATATATTTATGCATAAAACATAAATAATAAAAGTTAAAGCGAAGCACCCACACAATTGCAAAAACATCCCAACATAGACATGTTTGCTAACAAAATATTGAAACGCACATTAATGCCTATGTACAAAGACGTTTATATATATATATATAGAAACAGCAGCAAACACGCCCAACTTTATATGTACAATAATACAGATATATTTTATGACAGGAAGAGAAAATAAAATTTAACTATAGAATAATAACGAAGAGTGCTATATGGCTGTTGATGCAAATATATATATACTTTTGGTGTTAATATTTTGAGTTATATATATGTTGCATGTATACATATCTTCTGTGTTAAACTCTATTATATACACATGCGCGTATATCTGAAGTCTGTTATATAGTGTCATAAAAACACTGCTTTGAAAGCTTCTTTGGTGGTCAATATCTTATTCTACACCTTCTGTTTTTCTTCATTATGATTATTCTTTATTCACATACTTAAATATTATATGTGTATATTGTAAAATTAAGTGAGTGCCTTTCGAATTTAAATTGATTTGTTTGTTATCACATAGTTCAATTTAATTAATCAAGACTCTTCTAGTCTAGAACCTTGTCTTGCCATAATTTTGAAGACGTGTGAAGGGTGAGCTTAAGTTCGATAATAATCAGGGACCTTAGATGCTGTTTACAGCCAGCCACTAAGGTGTACACGAAATAATGATCATACCCACTTTTTTTCGGATATTCGACAGAGTTCCTCTTCGACTTTTTGGCTTGCGCTTGATGTTACTCCTACTAAACTAAAATAAATAGCTCTAAAGTTAGTAACGCACCTCTTACCTATCTACAGATTTTTAGAAGGAACTCTTTTGTATGAATAAATTTCTCGAAAATTTCACTGAAACTCACTTCTCTGTTGAAAGTTATTGCTATAAAGAAATTCGTTTCTGATCTTCAATTAGGTTTTGGGAATAAATATTATTAATTTTAAAAATATAACCACATATTTTTCGAGTCTTATGTTCACATGCATGGACATATTTGAACTTTCACTCTTATGGAATGCGAAAATGGGAAGTTATTTCCTTTTTGATTTGTTTTCATGTTAGACGCCGCGTATTTTTTATGGTGTCATTACGATCGATATAGATGAATCCACCATGTAACATCTAAAAATGCGTTTTTGGAGCCAAAAGACTACATCTATTATAATATTTGAGATCTGATTCAATGTTTTTTGGATTTATAACATTCAAAGTGCCCAATCAAAGGAACAACCTGTAAGACCTATGTGCTATAAAATCGTTTTTAAATTAACTCTTTATTGAAATCAACCTAGTTTCTCTCTTTCTCTCTCTAGTCTAGTCTCTCTCTTTCTTTTAGTCATCTTGCATCCATTAAGCATCCACAGAGATTATTATATTAAAATTATTTGCCTACATTTAGGCGTATTATCTAGTATAAGCACAAAGTCGATTACACAAAGGTTATATGTTGGTCAAAGGACATTTCATTTATAAAAATTGGACTTTTTGAACTTATTTCGGAATAAGTAATATAAAATATGACCTAGAAAATAGAACGATACCTATATGCAATGATACTTATACCTAATAAATAATTACTTATATTATTTTATATTATTATTATTAATTACTTATTTATATTACTTGTATATATATTATTATATATAGTAAGGTATATATATAATTATATAAGCCTTTGAATATTCGCTTTCGAAAAATAGGGATTCCAAAGTTCCAAATGTACAATTTCTGGGGCCTGTCGGACTTCGGTAAACATAAATGTGCCGACGACACATACTTACTACTACTTGCGTATGCATTGTATTATTGCATTACTATCTCTCCGCTTTTATACCCGCATATTCGTACATGTCATTCATATGTAAAAGTAGACTCCTGCGCTCATTAAATAAATAAGTATCCTACCCACATTAAAGTCCATGTAACATAAGTGGCCATCATTTGACCATTAACAGCAATGTCGATGGCCTGCAGCAACATTAAGCTAAACTTGACAATTGCCAACACTTCAATGCTCACTGTCAATGTCGTGTCATTTTAGCCATTTTAAACACTTGAATTTATTTTGCAGCACATTTATTGCTTTGCGCTCTTTTGTTCGTATACGTTTCCTTAACAATGCCGCAAATTGACCGAACACGAAATGGTCGTAAAAAATCGTTTATTGGCGCTGACACTCGAGCAGACGCGAAACGTCAAACATATGTACATATGTACCCACATGTATGCTTGAACAGTCAGACAAATAGTCTGCCAAGCATTTAACTCGTATTGTTTGCCAATTTCGACTAATAAGTTTGGGTTTTTTTTATATGGGTTGTACTGGTCATTAAGACCGCTGGATGTTAGCGTCAAAACTATTGGAGGTGGTGCAAACAGCTTTTCGTAAATTCAACTTTTGTGTCAGTAGTAAGTCGAAAAGTGACAGCGTGAATGTCAAACAACTAATTTCTCAACTTCTCGCTTATGTTGCACAAATACACATTCACTGAACCACTCGAATGCAACCCTGCACTGCACTGATTTTCTTCCTACAAAACACCCAACTTAGGCATTAACTTTGTTGTGAGATTGTAAGGAGTATATTGATCGACTGCCACCAACAGCTCACTACAATGTGATGACCAAACTATTTGAAAGAGTTCAATGAAGACATGTGACATGCACATCACCATTGAGGTCGTTTAGTGGCAGCCACCAATGCATTGAAGATCGACAAGCTTTTCAACAAAAATCGTTACATTGTTGAACACAAAATCGCGTTTTCTCTGTTGTTGATTTTGACAGATCGTTGGCAACTGCTGTTATGGCACGCCAATCATATTCATGTTGCACCTACATAAAAATGGTTACCCTTTGGGTCAACATGGCAATCAGCGTAAATTATCATATTGCCAATTCCTGCCTAATTCAAGCCTACGATCTTGCTGATGCTCTTCGGAGAGTATTTTTGCAACGAAATTGGTTCGTGTCACGACTGTGTAAATCAGTTGCCTGCCTGCTGTTGTTGTTGTTGTCACAACATGACTTTTATTTACCCACTTGCAACATATTGTGCACTTTTCTGCTGCCACTTACAGCAACTCAGTGTTGCTGTGGAAGTGTTCTTCTCAACATTTTGTTTGTGTTTTTGTTAACGAGTAGAAAATTGTCTTAGACTTTACTTCAACCTAGCAGTATATTGAGGGTAATGTATTGTTGTTACTCCTGGATTTTAAGTATATATGTTCTTGTTAATCTTTAGCTGCCTCTTTGGGTGTTGCTGTTGTTGCTGTTGTTGCTATTATTGTTTTCCGTTAGTGAAATTCTCACACCTGAAGCGTGATTCATAGCTGTTTCGTTGCGCTTTGTTGCACATTCTCTAATACATTCTCCTATCACTCGCTTGCAAAATAAGCCGCCAGCTACCTTGATTGCCTAGCAAATGTTGTAATTGTTATTGGAGGCTATAAACGGTGTGGCAACAACATTTGCTTGTTGCTTACTTGTTTGCTACTCACGACACAGCAATCGTTTATAGGTTAAATTTTTGTGGAATGTGCAACAGTAGGTGTAAGAGATAACGGTTTTTACTATCTTAACTGTGGTGTATAGAGAAAGGGGAATGAAAGTGGGCAGCAATTTTTATAGGCAGAACTGAACTGTGTGAATTTAAGCTATAAACCTCTCCAATGCATGGTGTTTGTTGTAATCAAAGTATATGTATATTTTCAATAAATATTTTATAAAATTAGGAAAGAAAAAAAGTCAAACTGAATTTTATATGCAATCTTTCTAAAGAGTCAATCCAAAAGCAACTAGAAAAACGAACGCAAGATCGATATTCTTTGCAAACGGCTAATATAGCGATAATTTAAAAATTACTAGGTTTAGTAGTGGGAAAAAATTATATAATAAAATATAATAAATCCATTTGACAATATCATTTGTGTCACTGCCTCTCCATGTATGACTTTTCCCTAAGTTTGAATCGTTTATTCTCTGAGAGAAGAAGCCTCAATAAAAGACAATATTATTTTGAGAAATTTGTCTACATAACTAAACCACTAATACCATTTTAAGTCCCTTCTTTCGGCTTGAATACATTTTTGTTAGACAAACTGGCGTAATATTCTTCTTGAATTGTTCTGCTTCTTCTGATCTTTCACCAGACGACTGTAATTTTATCAAATGAATATTATGCTTACAGAGCGCTCAAGTGTCACGCGTATATATTGGTTCTCCTGTTATATTATTATTAGTGTAGTTGTAGTTGTTTAGTTTTCATTCTTTGAGAAACACAGGGTTGTATTTGAATAGGTTTTTTATCTTGCCATTACTTACCGCTTTGCGTTCTTCCACATTTTAAATAAATTTTCTAAAAATACTTTTTAACACAACAACAATAAAGACATCCATTGTCTTTTGGATATATGTAGGATTTCATTGTCTTTCGCTAGTTAATCTTCAAATTAAATTTTAATTTTCTATCTCTCCAATATGTCGCTCTGTTCAGTACTTTCAAGTTTTTTGACATTTTTCGTGTTAAACACGATTTCCAATTATTTGCTAACAAAGCGTCTTTATGTGGTTCGGAGTTGATAAAGCCAATAAATCTTGTCGCCTAACTAAACATAGTCGAGGCTTGCACGCAACCAACTAGCGCTTCAATTTGTAAAGACCCAAAATTAAACACATACCTGCATAGTTAGTACAAATATTTGTGCTTGAGTACCCTGTAGGAACAACAAAATGAACATATTTTAAACTTAAGGTGGTATTGTAGTCTAAAGGTCGCCGAATTTCAGAAATTTTTGGAGCTCGATTAAAAAAGCCATTCATATTTTTATTATCTGTTATTTAGTCAGTTATTTATTAACATTTCTAGTGTTTACAAAAATATTGTCGAAGAAAAAATTAAATTTCACAAAGTTACACGTTATTTAAGTAGAGGGGGAAACAAGCGCGTGTTCATTTTGTCACCATTTCCGCTCTTCTGGTCGTCTGAAAACAAAAAAGGATAGATTTTTAATCAGCACAAAAGCCATAATGGAGGGAACTCCTTCGAAACTTAAAAAAATATCAATTTTCTTTTTTTGTAATTTTCTAACTTTTTCGAATTTTTTAACAATAGTAAAACTATAAGCCGATTTTTTGATTGATTTTTTGTCGCCTACCGTCTTAAAAGGATATATAGTAATGCCAAATTTCAAGTAAATCGGTTGATTAGAACCCGAATTTTTTGACAAAAGTTTTTAGAGTTAAAGTTTAAAGCTCTAGTCGTCCATTGTTAGTTTCGTCCTGACTAAGCTGGCCGACATGGCTTGTTACGACACCAAAATGGCGGTAACTTTTAAAATAATTCGAATTTCTAAAAAAAAAAAACTTTGCTATCGAAATATGGAAAAATTTTTGCTTATTTTTAAATTTCTACTCTAGAGCACTGCCTCAATTGGGCTAAAAATTTAATTAGAAAAAAATTGTTCGGAACATTATGTACTTCTCAGACATATCTACTTTAATTTAACATAAAAAGAAATCTGCTAAAATTTCCTACAGGGTACTTTCAATCTCAAAAGTCTAGCAAATATTTATTAGTTCGTTGCACAATTGATTGCATGTGTTTGGTTATTATTATTAAGTAAGCACGAAGATTTGTTAAATGCCGCGAGCGATCGTCGCTTTTATCTATCCATCGGCGTGTATCTTTACCATTATTTACTTATTTTACCGCTTCACGCTTCTCGCTTCTTTTTCAACGAGCGAACTGTTGGCTTGGTGTGATCGAGGCGTTGCTTGTGGGCCGCCGAGCTTTTTTTTGTCTTCCATTTTGTGATGCGGAGGTCAATGTGATGCGGCGGCGGCGGCCTTTCTAGTTTGGCTTTGGGATTTAAGCTTTGAGTGAACGCGCTCTGCAGTAATAAAGCCGCAAGCCAATATTGCAGACAATAAATGTTAAGTGTCTTCCTACTTGCAACCGGCAAGCATAAAACAATTACAACAACAATTACTAATAACAGCAAGCAAAGCGGTAAAATAACAATAGCCATGGTCATAATAATAATGCCAGTTATACTCGTAGCTTTAGCCAGTGAGACATATGTATGTATTTGTGTGCATATATGTTTTTATATGACTATATATGGGTATACTGTATATGTATATATGTATATGGATGAGTGGATGTTTGTTTGTATTAGCATGCAACACAGTAATGCTAATCTATGTTGCACGATTTACTACCACTTTGGGTTAAATGCTACAAAATGTTGCAACAGCAATAATAGCAATAACAACTACAAAGACTACAACAACAACAACAACAATATGTAACTAGGGCTCACTGCATGATTTAGCACATTCCGACCGGCAATAAGCGGCTATTAGCGGCGTTAACGGCCATACTGCTGCAAATTGAAGCACATATATATACAAACAACGGGTAGTCGCAACGAGTAAACGCAACTTTCATAGTTCGTAGGTTAGTTACTGGGAGTACATCATCTGGTGTGAGAGCGCTTAATACTTTCCTTTAATTGTCGCTTATTTATAGTTCTAATATATAAGCATGCATGTTCGTTCCATTGAAAAATCAGCCCACAAATGACACGCCTCAACAAAACATAAAACAATTTTTGACCAGCACCAGCCAGTTCACATGATATTACGGATATGTCAATATTTTCCATATTTTCAATATCTCAATATCTTCCGTATTTTCAATATCTCAATATCTTCAGCAGTTTTTTACTAGAATTTCTAGAGCTAGACGGTTAAGTGATTGGTTGGTTTTTTAGCGGCAGGAAATATTCCCATAATAATTTTTTAGGAATGCTATTGAGTTAACAGTCCTCTGCCGGATAAAAATCTGGTTTCGTTCCGATTACATGGACCCGACTGTCGTGGGAACGGTAAGTAATTGGTCGATGTTCTCTGACTGAAGGTCTCGAAGTAATTTCCAGCTTCTATCATTTAGTAAGGGCTTTTTCTTCCTTATAAATTAATATTGTTCTTTTTGCTAGTTGAATTACTTCCGATTGCCCTTTAAAAGGTATCCTTAAATTGTGCTAGTGTTGAAGTCTTCTCCCTAAACATGCTCAAAAGCTATTGGATGCTTAATTTTTAAAATAATTTGGAACAAAAAAGTAACTGAGATAAAAGAAAGCATCTTTGTTGTTCGATTTCAATTAGTAAATCTTTCTTCTTCTTCTCTGTATATGGTTTCCGTCGAACTTTTAAAGTAAATGCGCATATGGACCACCCTTTTTATTATATATTGTATAAAACATATATATATTGGTTTACGAAAAAGTTCTCACGTCCACATACTACCACATACCTGCAATCCACAGGCGGTGCTTAATATTTTTCAAAAATTGCTTGCAGACTTTCTTAGCCCTATATCTGTAGTGGCATCCCAACTCCGTCGATATTACTCCCATTTATTGTATGTGCAACACTTCCACTGTGAACTAAATGGAAGTTCGTTTATTTGCTTTGCTTGCCCACTTTGCAACAACTTTGCGCACATTTCTCCACCAACTGACCTCTTGTGCCTTAAGTGCACGCACGTGCATGTGTGTGTATGTATATGTGTGTGCTCGTAAGCACGTAATATCCCGGTCCCTTTTTCTATTAGCAAATGCTATGCTATGCTATAACGAATTGCTCAGATTTAATGGCGTCAAAATATGCAAGTCTGCAATACGTGCAATATGCTATTTACTTGCTTAGCAACGCCTTTGTTATTGTTGTTGTTTCGTTTTGCATTGTTTTTAGTTTCACTCTCAAGTCTGCATTCCTTTCCGTTCGACCCACGACACTGCGCTAATTTGTACTATGCAGTACGGCGCACGGTGACCATGAGTGTGTTCCCTTTTGTTGTTATTCTTATTGTACTTTATTCTACTTTCAGTCATGTTTTGTTTATATACTGTCATTTCATGCAAAGTCGTCGTTTTTCTTGCCTCACCCAGCAGCTCCTTATGGCCTTTTATTTGCTCAGGCTGTACGCCAGTACTCATACGTTGCCCTCATTTTCGCACCCTCTCTCACTTCTCTCTGTCTGCATCCTTTTTGCGCGTGCAGCACTCCCACGCTGTGCTGTGTCGTGTCGCATGGATATTCTCTTTCGGGCCATGTCAACCACCAGCAAGTCGCGAGGCGTCAAGTCTGGAGTTCATGTGGCGTCATTTGTGGCAAATGAGTTTCCAATTTTTATGTATACAAAATATTTAGGCGTATATAACCGCAAATGTATGTTCGTAAGTTCCTTGCTTAATATATACACACATATCCATACTTAAATAGATACAGTTCTATTTACCTAATATGTTGATTTTATTACGTTAACGTCTATTCATCCGCACTGCGCCTCTCTCTCTCTCTCCGATTTTAACTTTGACTCATTCATGGCAACCTAAAATTTTCATAATTCCTGCTTTCGTAATCCTTCCACGACTTGTTTATTTTTATATGTAATTATCATTGGCCTGTAAATTAGCTTGTTGACTTTTTGTTGTAATTTTCATTTTCTCCCTCTCTTCGTGTTTTTCCCACTAACTCCTCAAAGATAATCCCACAGTTATGTGTTTGTATGTGTCCAACCAAATTACTTACCAAATTAACGGCTCGCTCAAATGATAATCTCGAAATTTAGTTATCACTCACTTGGTCTATGCAATGTATGTTTTTAGGGCTTTCTGTCGTTATTGTTGCTTTTACTGTTTGTGAAGCTGCATTATCAGCTGACAGGCGACCTTTGAGGTGGCGTTGTGTCGTAAAACATAAACGTGTTGCATAAATACCTTCACGTATTTGGATCAAAACAGATAAAAATCCGGCAATAAGCTGACATGAGATACGTGGAAGACGCTTACGAAAGAGATTACGAAAATACAACGAAATGAGTTCATTCGACGAAGCTCCGAAACGCCATTTGTTTCTCTCATTTCAACTCGTTATAAAACTGGTATGTGCATATGATTTGACTGCAATGCAGTTGTTGATTGCACAACCATAATTTCAGTAGTCACAATGAATTAGCCTCAAACTTAATATTTGGATTTATTAGAGAAACTAGGTCAATTCGTTTAGTTACTGTATAATGAGCTATATATGTATATATACATAATAATAATATTTATTTTACACAAAGTTTCGTATATTTTGATATAATATTTCCATTTTTGGACTTTTCAATATAACTGCTTTCTCAAGATTCTCAATATAGACATTTATTTAAGCGTTGGCCTTTTAATTCCGCCCAAATCTATGAGCATCGATTTCTGTGTTCGGGAAATAGGAAATAGTTGAAGAAGTTCCTTTGCAAAGTCTTAGTTATTCTTATCTCTCAATATGTCGAAATACTCGCCTATCTAGCCAATAATTTGGTATATTCGATTTATATTTAACCCGCCAAAAAATGTCGGCATAATTTCTTTCGTTCCTATCGAATCAAAAGAGCATAGAGACTGAAAAGTTAAATTTTAAAGAAAAGCACATTTCTTTGCCAAATTCGATTTTATTACTGAGCATATATATTAAGTACGATCCAGGACGATACACCAATTATAGCGGTCTCGATACCATTTTGTAATACTGTATTTTGGTTGTTTGCTTCGAAATAGGTCTCGATCTCAGCAATTTCTTCTCAGCGACCATTATCTTAAGGTCTGAAAACAGGAAGAGATAATTCATATTTTGTCATCGTCTTCGGTGGTTTTTGACACGGTAAATCGGTCGATTGCGAACTCGCGCGGCATCCACTTTCTGTGTCTTTCACAGAGCTTTTGCATACTAAAATTTTCACGACCGATAAGTCCAATACATTCCTTTGATATCTTTGTAGCGTCAGCTATATCGGTAAACTTCATTTTATATATATTGGTGAGTTATATGTATATGGGTCTGACGTAGGATAGTTTCCGGTAGTTGCTTAAGAAAGCTTACAGTCAAGTCTACCATAATTTGATTCACAACTATATAGTTCCTAGTGCTAAATTTCACTTAAAATGTATCACTTAATTTTTGCATATACTTTTTTTTCCAACGCTATATGAATAATTTTAATTTTGATTTAAAAGGAATAATATTTGTTCTCAATATTGCAGATAAGAGCACATCGCACTTGTAGTCAGAATTTTGGATATTTTTAGAAAACTTTTTCGAATAATTAACCATGGTAGCTATTAACTAGACACCACAACCTGGGGAAATTAACCCTAATTTTGTATAGAAACCCTAATTCTTTAGACGATATGTTGATTCAAAAAAATTAAGCAATCAACTAAATGAGGGAAAATTAAATGGAGAAGACTGTTGTGGTTTCAGAGGGAAAGAGAGAGAGAGAGAGATAGGCAAATATTGCTCCAAGTTATTCTGACACATCCTTCAGTGGGTAGAGGACGTATTGTACGTACGTACGATTTTTCAGATTCATTAACGTTTTAATGGATTATGTATTATTTACGCGTACAAATACTTTCATAAACTCTCCCCTTTGAAGTATCGAAAATTCATGCTCTCAACTCAACTGCTGACTCCAGGAAAGTTTTATATAAACATCAGAACTCTTCAATTTCTCAAGCCACCAATAAGTATCACTTAAGTGTCACTCACATTTATTGCATTAGCAATAATTTCCACTTGAACAAAAGCGAGTGAGCATTCCAAAATATCAAAAATTATTATTAAAAGAAATGAAATGAAACCCACAATGCGGTTGAACACAACCAAAAAAGCAGCTGTTAAACTGCTTAAATTTTAATTACTCAAATACTCAATTCCGAAGGGAACAACAACAACAACATCGAAATGCAACCCATGAATTATGCCGATTACCATAAACATAACATACAACACTTAAGAATTTAACAGAATGCAGAAACCACAAACAAGTCAAAGCATTACAGCGCTCCCCTCCACTACGTTCCCTTGGCTTTGGTGTAAGGAAAAATGCACCGCTTTTGCTTTTGTGAGTGGGGCGGGTACTCCACTGGTAGGGGGGACGGGACAATGTTGTGCAGCTGAGTGTTGCACTTTTATTGCTTTTGTACATATTATGTCAAGAGAGCCCCAAACCAATTTGTAACGATTGCCATTCATAATTTTTAATTGCCTTTTCAGCCACTTGAGATCATTAAAATAACAAATTCGTTTATTGGGCGGCAGCTGTGGCACACCAAAGTGCTTTGATGACATTGAACGTTTAGTATGAGGGGTGGGTGCATCGAAAGTGGTGCATCATTTATATGCTCCATTTTTATTAGCTTATATATATATATATAGCTTATATATATGTGTGTCTGCATATAAATATGTTTGCTGTTAATGAGTTTATTGCCGTAACGAAAACCTCTCGACACTGGAATTGGCTCCGAGTGCAAAAAAGAAACGAGCATGGCAAAAAAAAAATGAAAAAAGAATCTTGTCAATGTATGTGACTATGTAATGTACATATTTATACAGAAATTATTTACTTTAATTTTCAGTATTTTTTTTCATAATTTTTTACTTTATTTAACTTTACTTTATTTATTTAGTTTTTCATAACGTCAAAATGTCAATTTCTAGCTCCAACAAGCAGCGACGCCTCACCACAGACGCATAAAAAATAATGTTATCGAGCCTATCGGACATTGACTGTAAGCCCAGTGCTGTGGTAGCGTTGAACATCAAAAGTAATGACGAAATCGCTTGACAGATAGTGTGCGGTTTTACGTATTGTATATATGTACATATACATATATATGGCTTTGTATGCTTAAAGTATATACATATATTTGTTGCCTCTTAGCTGCTCAGTTTCTCCCGTAAAGTGTCATACTTAATGTTTACCTAAAAGTAAAACAAAATTCAATTTGTAAAATGCAGCATTGCAGACTGTTTATCAGCTCAAAGCTATGCTGAAATCAATTCGAATTAATAATAAGAAATATAAAAAGAAAAACATACATATAAAAAATGTTAAATTAAAAAAATTAAAAATTAATATTTCTTTTTTTGTAAAAAATAAATGAAAAGTAAAAAGGAATAAAAAATATACAAGGATAGCAATAAAAAATAAATATTTCAACATTCTAAATATAAATCAAAATCAATTGAAAATTAACATTTTAAAGTATTCGTTTAATTATAAATAAAAAAATTTTTTAATATTGTTAAAATCATACATATTGCGTTTATAAAAAATCATAAATTAATAATTATAAATTTTATAGAATTTATTATTTTATTTTTGTAAAATTTAAACATAACTTAATTTTAAATTAAACTAACAAGTATATGAAATTAATATAATTATTATATATTTATTTTAATTATAATTATAAAGTTTAAAAACCGATTTAACCTCAAAAATTTACAAAAAATCAAATAAAGCAAACTAAAATAAAATTAAATGAAGTAAAATAAAATAAAATAAAGCAAAATAAAATAAAAGAAGAAAAAATTAATCTAAACTAAATTAAAATAAAATTAAATAAAGTGAAATAAAATTAAACTAAATAAAGTAAAATAAAATAGCAGAAAAACATAACAAAAAAAAGAAATTAAAATAACAGAAACTAATTTAAAATAAATAAAATGCAATCAAATAAAATAAGACTAAACTAAAATTAAATTAAATAATGCAAAAAAAATAAATGAAATGAAATAAAAGACTATTAAAATAAGGAAATAATAAATAACATAAAGAAAGCAAAACTAAAATAAAATAAAATAACATAACATAACAAAAAGCAAAACCAAATAAAATAAAGAAAAATAATATTTAATTTAATTAAAACCAAATTAAATAAAAAGCTAGTAAAATAAAAAATAATGCTGCATAAGTTGCGAGCGCCTAGCGGATAACTCACTATTTTACGCTTGACTACGATTACCAAACAGTCACATATATATGCACATATGTATACAGATGTATATATTTTCTTGCTATATTATCGCCTAAACTATTATCTGTATAAATGCGTAAATTTATCTCCTCCTCTGCTTGCTATCAGGTGTCTGTTGTTATTCTGTTCATTCACCTGACACATTGCGGCGATAAAAGTAAAGTGAATCAACTATTTACTCGCCACTACTCAAGCAATGAGTGTTGACAAGCAAATAGACACACATGCATGCATACTTGTGACTACATCAATATCTCCATAAGAATCAGATTAGATTTCCGTTTAATTGAAAAGCAGCAGAAAAACTTGTTCAACAGCTTTATATATCATAGTTTTGTAGTGGTTCGAATAACTCGGCTTGTGTGATAAATATTCTTCGCCTAGCGTGTGCCGTAGATACTATCCTATGTATATATATATATATATATATATATATGTATTTCACTTACTATATTCTATACATGGTACGTTTAAATATGCAAATAAATGCATCTCATTTAATTGACACAACATTAACACGTTTCGGTTAATCAGCTTAGTGAGTTCGGAATCAATAGTATAGTATAGTGGTAAGAAAAATCACTTGTGGACCAATTCGATTATCATATGCTGCTTTGAGCCTATTAATTAATTTTTCATATTAGTTTCTTTAAAGAAATTTCAAAAGAAAAAAAACTAATGACCAGATTTTAATAGATAATACACGTTGATGGCAGGTGCGGTTGAAAATCTGTTGACTATGTTAAGATGTTGTTGTTTACCTTTGTTGTTGGTATTGAAAATGAAACGAATTCTAGATCGATTAACGCGATTAACGATTATTATACGGTAGTAATAAAGTATTTAATTCATTGCAGTGAATTAATTATCCAAAAAATGTGTGGACAAAAACTAAAACTTATTTTATAATTATTAAATTTTGGGAAATAATAAAGCGAATAGTACATGAATTTTCTTGAACTAGTCAAAGTTGTCACTGAAAATCAATTTGATGATTTGATACAAGAACCTCTAAAAATAGAGATAAAATATAAAAGAGATTGTTATAATTAATATTCTTAGAACATAAGCAAACTTAAAGTAAACTAAAAAAAAAAATTGAAAGCTGTTTTTCTCTTCAGGTTAAATATTGGGTGTTTTTTAAGAATTGTAAGGAATTTTTTTTAACAGAAAAACAGAAAATTAATGACATTAACAATATTTTGACTCTATTAAGTGATTCAAAATTATACATTGCAATACTTTTTCCGGCATAGATGACCTTATCTCATCAATAGCACTCCGAATTTGAGTCAGTGGTTGCATTTACTAACATAGACCGCTGACTTGTCGTGCCCAACTAAAATTATTCTAATTTAGTAAAATAACATGAGCTGGAAGGAAAATTCTTGACTTGGTTAGGTAACAAAAATTTTTGTTCCATGTGATGATTTCATGTGTTGTAGCTCTTGCTGGACTATTCTTCTGGAAACTTTTGGCACTTAGAGGATTGATCATGACATGAAAATTTAAAAATTCGGCTATATTTTGCCGGCAAAGATCACTACTCATGGTAACTCTTCAAGATTATGCACACTAATGCCGCAATTTCCCTTGGTTACATACTGTTAAGGTCGAAATATACTTCATAGCTGGCGATGATTTGAAGGTAAACACGAATTTTGCAAGTAAATGTCATTAAGTATTTAACGAGTTCCTGAATTTCTGTGTGTTAAATTGCCGAAATGTATTAGAAATAAATATGAAACACAGGTGTTTACTTCGACAGCTGATTTTAGGTCTATCCCTAGATATATTACTATTAATTTAATTTTTTTATTTATCTCTATTTTTCTCTACTTACAGGCTACTAGTTGGTGCTCCTTTAGATAAAAATCTCCAGCCTGGTACAAATCAAACCGGCGCGCTATACCGTTGCCCGATTACACAGACACTCAACGACTGTGAACAGATTATAACCGATGGGCGAAGATGTAAGTTTTATGTGATGAAATATTAGAAATTTACACAAAAATAAATTTAAATGTTTTTATTTATTTAACTGCTTCGTAGATAGTTTTTCTAAGTAAATAAAAAATTTTACTACAATCGAGAATTGTAAGAAAAATTACAATTAAAAGAGGAATTTATGTTTAACTTAAGCCAAAATATTTTAGTTATTATCTGTTGCTTATACAAGTATTAATTATATTTCTTTAATTTCTGTCATCTGGTGAAGGTTTTCATGTTTCTTTCAGACTATCGCTTAGTAATTTGTTTTCATTTTATGTCTGGAAAAAATTAGGCAATAATTTAGTAAAAAAAAAAAATCTAGGCAATGACTTTTAATTGTGAATAATTTTATTGTATTCCGATGAAAAAGAGCTAACGGAAAGTGTAGTTAGCTGCCTTGGTGCTAATTTACGTAAATAACAGATTTCTTACTTGATTTGGCAAAATAAAATTGGTGTTTGTCAATTAATCTATTGCAAACTGTGAATACTACATAAATCATTTGCTTAATAAATAATTCATATTTTTATCTTGTACAGTGAACTATAGAAGAATTGTGACTAAAATTTGCGCTGATAGCAAAAAAATTTTGAAAATTTGTAAATAAATAATTTTAATGTTCAAATATTAAGGAGCAGTTAATTATTTTGCTATTATATGTTTATAATTAATTTATAAAATTCTATGTAGTAGGGGTGTTCTTATTACTAATTTTTTTAATTTGATGTTGTATGACAAGTATGAAACAAGTATGAAAAGGTTTTGTAGACGAGAAGTGTAATAACAGTACTTAAATATCAGTGATATTATTACTTATTCAATAAAGTTCATATATTCCAAATAATAATTTTTTTTTTATTCCAAATAATTAAATTTTTATAAATATAATTAATATATATATATAATTTAATTTAATATAATACAATTTATTTTTTTAACAAATTTTTTTAACAAATTTTTTTTTTAACAAAAATCTTTCTTCTACTAAAATATTTAGGGAATGATTGATAAAAGTGATTTTTGTAAAAATTGTGAAATTTATCAAGGTACTTAATTTCATATTTGCAATCTTAAAATGAGAACACCCCTAATGTTAATATTATATTCATTTACCTATCAATTTAGATATTTCAATGGCATAAAAATACCTTCCCTCATTTATTATCCTACAATTATTCCCTTTTACCTACCTGCTAAGAATATATTTAAACATTTTTTTTTATTTTCTCTCTTTTTTATTTTCTTCCCCTTTATACCGAAACCAATATGTAATAAAAACAAACAATAATTGGTACGTCATGGACTCCTTTATATTGCAAAAAATATAAATATTTTTACACAACTCCAACGAAAACAAATCGTGCTTACTTTGTAGCGCCCGAAGGAGTTTATGAACCTAGTAAGTGGTATGGGTGCTTTACTTGTTTTACAAATTTCTAACCAAGATTTGTTTCTTTTTTTTTTTTATATGTAATGCATATTTTTGTTGTTGTTTTCACTTTTTAACTGCTCACATGATTTTGTTATTAATTCTACTATTATTTCTAAAGAAATTAGCTTCGTAAATAACACAAAAACAAAACAAAGAACATTAATTAATATGCACTTACACAAGGAATATTTAAAATTTAATAACTGTAAATATATTTGAATACATTAAGTATTACACATATGCTCAAAAAGGCTTAACAATTTGTAAAACATAAAAATATATTAAATAACAAACAAGTAAAACTGCACTAACCACAACTCATGCCATACAGTGCGGCTAAAAAAACCTCGGCTAAAGCAAAATCCTATCATCTAAATTTTTTTATGTTTTATTCTTCCAATACTCGCCTTTTCAGAGACTTTATTGAATTAGCTTAAATGAGGCATTCTAGTTTTTCCCCCAGCATGTTTTCTTAATTTTGAAAATTTTTTGCAAATAAATTTCCGTCATTCTGCGTATAGAGGCACCCTAAAAACCATTTTGGCGCCTACCGAATATTCGCTTATGTGTATCATTTGATGCCAAGCGGCATTCCAGACGATGATGTTGCTGCTTGTCGGCTTTGTGGCGTTGAAAAATGTATTTTTATATTCTTGGTCATTTTTCTTCTGCGCTGTTTGCTATCCAAATTTCCACACTTATCACGTTTCTATGGAATAACACCAATGTATGAATCATTCGCAGATATTTTATAAGAAATTCATGTATAAATTATTCAATTTTTAGTTTAGGTTAAAACTATAGCTATAAATATCTCCATAAACTTTTGTAACTATATTTTTGATTTCAATGGTTTAATGTTTTGCCGAATTGTTAATTTTCTTAAGTTGTTTAAGGAGCTTAAACTATCTGCAAATCAAAACTAATACAAAAACCAAATACTAAATTTAAGATGAAGAGAACGCACTACCAAAATGTATATATGTTGAAAGTTAGAAGAACAGAACCAAAAATACCCCCTTTCGCTATTAAAATGAGTTTGAACGGGCTCTTTATCCACTTTCCAGAAAAGGAAATAATCAAAAATTGTATTAACTTTAATTTATTGAAAAGTGATCAAAAGGAAAAGATTGAAAACTTATTGACCGATTAAATATCAATAGATATAGAGATATTGAAGATTGAACAACACTTACCGCGATTGATTATACCCAAGTCCCTTCAATTAGATTGGTATACAAATTCATTGGCTCGAATATGAAAGCTTCAAATAGATCAATCTATGTCAATCTTTAGTTTTAAAAAATCACACTAGAAATTTATAATTCCTAGCTAACCTCAAACCTGTGAAAGTGCTATCAGTTTCCATTGGTTTCAAAAACAAAGATCACTGCTCAAGAGAATCGTTATAAAGTCAATGTCATCGTTGAATGTTTTGTAAACTTCGTATATCTAAGAGGGTCTTAGATTTCAACGCCATATACCTCACAAGTCCGGAGCTAAAATTCAGATCATATGACAGTCATTTGACTTATCTTAAAGCTCGCTTGTTTTTGAGACATTTTTTTAGGTGAGTATCACTTACAACCGGTGCTTTTTTGGCTAGGCCTCTTTGTCAGAAACCACACAAGCCACCATATAAATGTTTAAATTTGGTGGACTGTAAAAAAATCGTTGGCTTTAGTTATCATCTAGTTATTAAATTGTAATATTTATTTCTAAAATTGTGCATTTAGTTACTGAGTACGTATAATCTAAATTATTGGTGCTCAAATCTGTTTTACTATTGATACCTTTGATAGTTCAACCTTTTAAGTCTTTTAGGTCGTTTACCAGGCTTTTGTCTGAACTTCCCCCATATATTATATAGTTTTCTGTCTTCATATTTTTAGTTCATTCTTGGTATCATCATCATTGGGTATCATCTTTTCCTTTCACTTTTATAACAGATTTCTTAAATATAGATTATGGGATTTCAAATATTTGTTAACATCTGGAGAAAAAAGACTTTCATCCCCAACTATTTCGTTCCTATAAATAAGATCTGCATACGTAGGACTTATAGAATACTCCACCTTCATGAATATTTACGAAATAGCGCATAAATTAACGTATGCACATGAGTTTTCACACATATTTTGTTGTAATACGCATTGCAATCTTGTTGTTGTGATTTCCCTAGCCATGTCTTACAGCCATTCAAACATGTGCATATAATTCTTATAACGCTTACGCAGCTCACACATAAATTTCACACTTAATGTATGCGACCACATGACCTCTAGAACACGCATGCCGGCACTCCTTCTGCTGCACTGACGGCAGCAACAGAGAGCCACAGTGATGCTGTAAATACTGCTGCAACACAACATTGTACATTCGTCTTTGCGTTGAGACAAAACAACCAGCATATATGGACTACCCAAAAGACTGTGTTAAACATGTGATTATGTTAGGGAAACTCGTTAAAAGTCAGTCGGTCGTTTTATTACCCCCTTCACACCCCATTCTCGATCGCAAAATGTTTCAGCGCCACTTCGGGCGCATTTTTATGTACTCCAGTGCCCATTAGCCGTTTCATTGGTTCCATATTTATTTTGCTTTTTCCTGCTCCACACTTCACTTGTTGTGCCCTTTTATTTGTTGGGCCGCATTTCGAGGCGTTTTCGCGTAAATGATCACATTCTTATTTTAGAAACATCATAACTTATGCTGTGTCGCTGGAAGTCTGCCGATTCTTCTGCTGTAGCTGATTGTGCGTCTTTCAGCGCCCAACGCAGTACCGTCGCTACGCCTTCAGCTCGTGTGACTTTGCTTTACGAAATTCTCCACCGTTCTTTGGATCTTCTGCCTGGCAGTGTCTTTGCGCTCCAGTCGGCGTCGCAGTCAGTCAACCACGCAAGTGACAACAACATTTTTGCCACTCGTACTGGCAACCCCAATTCGGAGTTCTGTTCATTGCCATGCTTTTGGGATTTTGATTTTGTCAGTGTCTGTTCTGTCTATCTGTGGAGCCGCCAGCTTGTGTATGTTGCATAAAGGACGCTTATTGTGGTTCTTGGATTCACTTTAGTTTCATTTTTCGATCGTTCACATTAGTTTTGTTATTGTTAATAGTTATAGCTTTCAGTTGGTGCAATTGTTTGTGTGTTTGCCATAAGATACTGAATTTTTTTGTTTTGGAATTTTTGCGTGGATTAATGTCGCCACATGCCTGCGCTTGCGTTCTCTTCTCCGTGTGTTTGCTACGAGCTTGAAGCATTGCCATTTTTATGGGTTGGGTCAATAATATCCTCTTTTTCAATTTTGGCCTTCGTAAACTGTAACCCTTTCTTTGGAGTTTTATTTAGCTGTTCTTTTGTCGCCTTTTGTTGCCTAGCACCCAACGAATTTGTTCTGATTTCGATTTTTACTACTTTTTGGGCGTCTCTGACTGTCGCTTTCAATTTCGTGGCGTTTCGCTCGAGCGCACTCAAGTTTTATTAGTTTACTTATTTCGCGTTATTTCATCGTGGCTGGTTTTCCGCATATTTGTCGCGCTTAATCCAATTCATGGCTCATTTAATTATAGGTATTTGACATCGAAAACACACCATTTTTCGCCAAACCTCTCGAAATTCACTCGCACGCCATTTAGGGTGTCGTCATTGAGATTGGTATGATTTTATATTTAAATAGTGAATAATGTGCAGGCACTTATTTGAAGACGTATAAATTAAAACATAGAAACTTTTGTTTATAATATTAAGTTAAAATGTCAGCACAAATCGAGTGATATGTGGAATAAATAGATTATTGGATAATAAATTTATCACAGAATCCTAAATTGCTGGAAAGCAATGACCACGGCTGTCCCGACAGTACATACGTACCCTAAAATTATATTTAAGATTCCTTTATTATTTAATTTAATATTATGAAATATTAGTTGACATTACCAGTTAGGCATGAATTTAGTTCACAACATGTTCTAAATTCTGTTAAACTAAAAATTTGTTTCATACCAAGCTAACATCAAACCACTATGAGATGACATGAAATGGAATGGGAGCAGTATTGAAAACATGCCAAGATTTCAATTCAAAAGTCCTTCAAATCCTTCAAACTGGAAGTGAAGTTCGAGAAATAACAGTACCCTTTCCTGACCGCTTATTACTATAATTATGCAGACTGTAATTAAAAAATTCCAAAAAAAAATAAATAAAAAAAATAAGTTGTTTCAAAATAATAACCAAAATCGGAATATTATATATACTCAAAGGTAAAACTCTTACCTTAAGTTGAGCTCTATAAGTTTATTTCAGGGATGATCCCTTAATTTGACCAAATTTCATGCTTCATACCTAATAGATTTCAAAAGTCACTGGATCATTCGCTTTGTATCTTTCTTCGCGCTCCAAATAATTATATTTCTGGAGGTGATCCCTTCACTCAACCCAAATCTCTAATATTGCAATTACTGCTAGCTTGAAAGGCCTGTGAATTAACTGCTCCGACCATTTCTTGGTGTTCCACAAACATCACGTGATAGTATCTTATTTCGAGCTACATCACATTTAACTATTTCGATTGTTTCTTGGTCCGTGGTGTAGATCCTACTTATCGAAATACAAAAACATACAGTACTCAAGTATTTTGAATGTTTGATTGTATAGCTACATTTTTTAAGAGGCTCTAACCTACCTGAGTTTTGTGGTAACGTGGTGACTGCTTTTGAGCGCCTAACTGGCTTCAAGCTAAACCTTAGCTTGAAAAAGGGATCAACCTAAGGAAAAATATTTGTATTAAATGAAATGCTACACTAATAACTCTATAGTATATCTTTTATAACTTGCCATAAATACAATCATAATATGCCTTAATATGTCGTATAGCAAAATTGTCCTATGAATTACTATATATATATTCCCTATAAAAAGAATGCAATTTGACCTACAGATACTTCCGTTTAGCTTAGCAGTAAAAGATTTCTGAAACGCAATCAAAACTGCAATGCAAAGCAAAATTCAATTATAAGCTCTTAGAATAAAGAAACAATAATGAAACGGACAACATTTTGTACAGTCAGAAACAGTCACCACTTGCGTTGAAATGGCCGCATGGAATAGAAACAGGCACAGTGGGTGAATTCGCCATAAAAACCTAAAAATTAAATAGTTAAAGTAAACAATAAATTATTATCTTTTAAATTGCCGCAAATAGTATGGTTCTTAAATTAGAGAAATATTATACTTTATAAAAAAAAAATTTACTGTTTAGACATAGACTCTAAATCGTTAACATTTTTCAAAATGCAAAATTCACATGAAAATATTAAACGTGCTGCATGATATTGTTCTTTTTAGAGAGAGAAAGAGAGAGAAAGAAATTGTGTTTGTTGTGGCTAATACCTATGAGCAAATTACTTGTAGGCTATATTGTCCTTATTAAGAAAATCTTGAAATGTAACCATGTTTATGAGGTAGAGATTCCAGAATAACTTCAAATAGTTCTTTCTACATTCGTGGACAATTTCTTTAAATGAAAAAGTTGTGTTGTTCATCATAACTTGTAAAAATTGACTTTTGAATTATATTTTGAGTTTCATATGATCAGTCCTCATACTTCGAGAGAAACTGTTCATGTTTTTAAAATTTATTTGTACAAAAAAATTTCTAAAGCTTTGCGACAATTACAAACATGACAATAAGATAATGTATATATTATATATGTTTTTTTTATATATTTTATTTATAAAATATAATTAAAATATATTTAATGTAAAATATCATAACATAAAAGTAAACATAAGGAAGACCTTTTAAGTCATGATTTGACTGCGCGTTTAAGCTAAATTTCCCACTGTGAGTCAATATCAAAGTGTTAAGTATGCATATTTTCGACTGTATCTCGGACCACTTTGGTTACTCAAGTTTGGTGGTTTGGACACGCTTCGGTTTTCCGTTTTTCTTGAAATTATCGTCCGAAGAATTTATTTTATTTGCATAAATGTGCACATACACTAATGCATCTAAATTTTTTTTTTTTTCAATTTTCGTGCGTTGACTTTTTGCAACCACTGCTGCAACTTAAATTTCGGCTACGCGGCAGCTTGCTGATTGAAATTGACTTGGACGCGTGTCGTACATTTATACGCTATCTGCGCTGAGGATCTACAACCAATAAGCAAAACAAAAAGTATTCAAAATAAAAACAACAACAACAAGTCGAAACATTTCAACAATCAGCGTACGGCGAGCGTATGTATCGCACGAGTTTCAAATTCGAATTTAAATTTTTCACACACGCGCACACACACATGCACACACTTGGGCGAATGGTGCAACAGTTGCAACGCGTCTGTGTGGGCAGTTGCAGAGGTGTTTCGTGGCAACAATGCATGGCACTTGAGCGGCACGGTGCGAAAGCCCAAGACTGGCGACTTCATTGCTGCCACTTGTTTAAGTTGTTTAATATTTCGTTGTTGCTGCAGTTGTTGTTGCGTTTTGTTGTTGTTGTTTTTGTTGTTCTGTTGTGACTACAGGCGACAACTGTTGAATTGCATTTGCATTTTTTCGCTTAACAAATACTATTTTTACTTAATTTGATTAGTTGTTTTTGTTGTTGCCAATTTAATACAAGCTCGTTTGCCATTCACGGCTGTCGTGTGACACACACACAGACACACATTTACATTGTTCACTGTAGTTGATTATTGTCTTACTTGGCTTGCGAGTGGTACTAAGTCCATTATTATTATTATTAATATTATTACTTTTGAATTTTTCATTAATAAAAAATTTGTATTATTTACCCATTTCGATAATGGAAATGGGTTTGGCTTGACAAGTTGTACCATTTGGCACTTGTTTTCGGCCTTTTCGTTGCGCTGGTGGTGGTCCATTGTCGCCTGAAATTGCATTAGCAAGCATACTAATTTACATAAGTGCATATGTGTATGTCTATGTGTGTGTATGTATATCTAAAAACCCGTTAAAAACCAAAGTTTGGTCGGATTAAATTCGATTAGCTACTGTGTGCACGGCTAAATCAATGAAAGCTGACCATTGTTGGGCTGCAGCTGTGAGCAGTGCAAAGTTGGCTTACATTCATATGTAAATCGCGGATTTATAACTTAATTTAAGCTGTGCATCGCTTTTAAATATTACGAAAATTCAAATTGATTTAATTATTTGACGTTTAAGCGTCCCATTTTAAAACCTCTGAACATTGAAATTTGTATTATTGACTTGTCAACAGAATTAATATTGACTTTTCGGTAAAAACGGCACAAAAAAGTTAAGTAGACTCATTTAGAGGTAAAAAAGAGTTTTTTTTTATATTTTTGCAAAATTTTGTACACCAAAAATTTTTCAAATCTTATCAATCTTAATGTTTTTAAAAAAAAATCTCACTTTATCAAATCTACAACACTATGAAACTAGTTTGGATTGAGTTCAAATTGAAGAACGATGTGAGAACCTAGCCGAATAATGGGAGAGTAGATATTTTAATAAATTCACTCACTCAAAAGAAAAGAATCCAAGAAGGATTTGCAGCAGAATACTATGATTTCTCTCACAGCATAATACAAAAATAGTTCTTTACAATGTACATTGAATGAGTCATTACTTCTTACATATGGATTTAATTCAATTGCTTTCGTAAATCCCCAACAAAATTTCATTTTCGAAGCCATTCGAGCATTGTTCAGTTCCTTGAGAAAACAATGATGCTTTTGTTAATTATTTTACGGCGGGTATAACCCAGTTTCACATCCTCTTCTCTTCTCAATTATGTGCTACTACTCTGAGTATGACAAAAACAATAATTAAAATGGTGTTGATCAAACTTTGTAAGAAAGCTTCGAATTTAATATTAATGGTTTTGGGCTTAAAGTACACTTTAGGGTCCTAAAAATATTGTTCAATCTGTAGAAAAGAACAAATGTTTCCCTATCCAGTCTGCTGGAATTTCGAAGCGTTTGGTTTAATCAGCTTAGGGACGTAAGGCTTTAAGCTCGTTTTTCTCGAGACTTCATTTTTAAAATCAAGCGACAATGGTACTCGAAGGTTATCGCACATATCAATTTAATGTTTTAACCATAACTTCACAGTAACATTATCTAGTAAACTACGCTCAATTTGCTGCTAATTTTTTTGTTCAACGATGTAAACTTTTATTTTACAAATCCGCCATTTTGACAAAAATTTACATAAAGCTAAAAATGTACTTACTTTACTAGCAAGTCTTATGTAAGCCATTAAATAATATCCAGTTTTTTTTATTTTGTTTTAGATAGCACGAGTTTTTATAATCACCATCGCCTGTAGTAGCCCTCTTGTAATGAGTTATTCCGAAGGTTGCCCTTGTAGCCGCCATTTTGTGTGACACATGTCAATATAAAAACTTTTTTATATACCCAAGTAGAGGTTTAAGAATAGATAAATTTATTCTAAGTGATAAATTCTTTGTATTTTTCTTCACTTCCAGTATCAATTGTCAAAGTTAGGCCTTTTGAAAGCTCTGGACTGACCTAACCTCTTAAAAATACTGTGTGCAGCTTTCAGTAGTTCCAGCTTAAAACATCTTTACAACGATATAAATTAAGAACATTTTTGTACTAGAATCAGTCACTTCGAAAATATAAAATAAGTAGCAATACTATACGATAACTATAAATACGGAAAATATATAAAAAAACGAATGAGATAATTTCTCGAAGTTATTGGTGACAAGGATCTAGCCAAAATCCTGTATATAGATAGGGCTCCCTTTAATCTGCACCATCACAAAGTCTAAATTTTAATTGATTTTGTAAGAAAAATCTATAATTGCATTAGCTTTTAGAATAGTCGGCATTTAAGGACCCTTATGGGAAGGCTCTACATAAAAAATCATATAACATTATAGCACCGAAATATATATACGATACTTGTTTTCTTCTTAAGAAATTGGACGTATACATATTATTTATAATTTTTACATAGAAAATTAGTTGCTTTTACTAACATTGCTTCAGAACTACTAATACACATACGAACAGAGTGCCATTAAATGATAACAGTTAGTTTTAGAGTAATAAGTAGTGGAATCACACAAGCTAATACCATAAGTATTGAAATCTGCGCTTTTACTTTTTTGCATACCCATATGCATACATATTTACACACACAAACATTCAATTTCAAAAATTGTTAACATTTGCTTGGAATAAAGTTTTCACCTTTGTACATACATATTCACATCTTTGCATACATTTATTGATTTAGATATACACATATTCGTATAAGTAATATATTTGGTATGTAGCCAAATAACTTTCAATTTTATATACCTGACATATTTATAACAACGAATGTCTGGATGATCAGCTTACAAGCAAATGCCGATCATTATTTACCGAAACGCCTATGCATGAGTAAATAGTCAGAAGTTTGACACATTGTGTCATGTGTTTGTTGCACATATGCATATAGTATAATATATACATATGTATGTATGTACAATATGTTGCTGCAGTTTAAAAATTTACAAGTTGCACGCCAACGTCGAGTTTGGCCTGCTACAATCACACCAATCACCCAAGCATGTTGTAAAGATCGGCTTTGTATATTTATCGCCAACGGAATTTGCATCTGCATCTTCAGATTTATTGCGCTCACTTGCAACTTCATATGCAGCTGAATATTAGGGTGGTACTTAAAATAAATTGGAAAATAAATTAAGCTTCAGATTACAGAGACTGCTTTGGTTCTGCAATAGTCAAGGGCTTAATTTAGACGTTTTAATTTCGATTGGAGGCTGTTAAAATGAAGTCGAAGTTCAGATTAACATATGGAAATTAAAAAAAAATTAAATCCATATTTTTTCATCTGCTGCAGAGGTGGTCGTATCAAAATTAATTATTCTTCGAGTTTTTCATTACCTTTTGGAGCATCTCAGACGGTATAGGAACGATTTCGCCACGAATGTTTGCCTTCGGCCCGGTTTGACTTTTTTTGAAATAAGATAGAGGTAATCCTCGGTGATCTGGGTGGTTAGTCAACGACCAAAGAGTGTTTGCCATTGCTCCAAGAGGCATAGACAGTGGGTTGAAAATATTCTCATTTTTCACTATACTTTATAAGGAAACAAATCATTATTCAAAGTGGTTCCACTGATCGCAGCGATATTATCACAATAATGGCAATAGTGGCTTCAATCAATTGATTCGAGCGCCTTAGCAATTTTACGGCTATTTTCATATAAACCTCACTACTTCACAATTTTAACCTACTCAATCGGTTGGTAAACATCCAAGATTATTCAATATTATCGACATAAAAATATGGCGCACCCTCTATAGTCGAAGAAAACTTAGACCGCTTGGTTTGGATATCTTAATTTGAAGAAGATAAGCCTTTATCATCTCCGGGACCGGGACCTATGTTTATGCGGCATATTTTGGATTACCAGTTACCACCTTAATGTATATAAGTATAAATAACAGTATGTGCAACGTCTGTGTGTGGGCCTAAGCCAAGACTTATGTTGACAAAGTCTTCTCAAAACAAAGTCTTCTCAAAACAAAGTCTATCCACATATAAAATAATCCAAGCAACCTTGCAAGCAAACAAAGTTAATCATTTTGTGCAGCGCTTTCACTTAACATAATTAAATTGCTGTAAAAGCGCAGCTGTTGCGGTATCCGCATGAAATGTGAAACGGCAAACAAAATGATGATCCGATCGCGCCCACACAAACTCATCGAAACAACCAAGCTGGGGCACCTACTTCTGCAAGTAGGCAAGTAGGCAAGTTGGCTGCGATGGCTCCATGCAAATGTCTATGGCTGTATGTGCATTTCGTATCTGCTACATTTTAAACTGCATCACTTGCGGTACATTTCTCTTTCCGATTTCACTGCTCTTTCATTATGAACAATTTTCAAGCGAATATATTGGCTGTCGGTTTTGTGTTTGACGCTTACTGCCATCTAGCGCATTTTTCTTTTGTTTGGAGATTGCTCAGCGCCTCCATGTAGTTGCTTTGTTGCTTCAGTCATTAATTTAATTTTGATTGTTTTATTAGTTCCGCTGTAAGCAAATAATCATTTATCATTTACCGCTCCCTCCTGCGCTCTATCGATCGTCCATTCGGCACATGGTGCACTGTTGTATCGACTCTTCAGCGTTTATGGTTGACTTTAGCTATTAATAGTGGCTATTAATTTATGCCCCAGTATCAACAAGTGCAGTGCAATAACAATGCTGCTAATTAATATTTACTTTTTTATGCATCTCTCCTTGGTTCTTTAAAAAAATAAATCATTAACCGCAGAGGATGTATGCTGACGGCATACTTTGTTGTCCTATGAGTTATATTAAGCTAATCACAAATCAAGAGCTCTGCTTTAATCTCATGATAAATAACTCTCGCGTTTCCAATTGTCCACTTTGTTAGAGAAACAGAAACCTGGTTTAAATTTTTTTTCTCTCTTCTTCCAGTACTTAGTGTGACTCTATTCAGCATCGTTCTTCAAGCGAAATAGCAGATTTTGTGTTTCAAAATGTAGGGTGGTACTTCAATTCTCAGATACAGAGCTATCAGATTTTAGTTTCGTTGAAGCTGTTGTTGAGATAGGTTAAAGCTTCACGAAAAGTTTAGAGAATTTCTTTAACAGTTTTGGTGGGTTCACTTTGTTCCTCTTATCAGCTTAACTGTGTCGATTTCGATGTATATCTGCTACAAATCTTCCTTATACCTATTTCTCCATATTTTTTGAATTGCCTTGAGAAAAGCATTTGGAGCAACTTTCATTTAGATCTGAACATCATCGGCTCAAAATCGCCTTGTGAACAGATAATCATATCTCCCAAATTGTTAAAATAACTCTTAGCAGTGTTATATAAGACTGACGATTAAGTCTAAATAACGCTTATTGGGGTAATATAGAGAGATCGTTTTCTCCTATAATTTTCATAGATTTTCTTGATTTCTCAATATTATTTGGTGTTAATATTTCTCCCGTTAATTTATTTAACAGTTTTTATTTATTTAACAGATATATTCTATTGAGATTTCTAACAGCTACTATAAAAAGTGAGGTGTCTAAAGCAATTAAAAGTGGAGTTCCGTCTCCAAGACTGGAGAACGGTATAAAAAATCTTTCCGGTCCATGCTTTGGTGTTTTCTTTCCATCATTGGTGACCAACAAAAATGCACTTTTACAGAATTTTCCTTTGCATATACTCGTGATAATGTTCTGCTACGGCTACGGCATTATCTTTTTATAGCTCACCTCTCTCTTTACCGCTGTGCCACTTTTGTTTCTCAAATAACGTTACATAAAATGTAATTGACGTCAAATAACGGTCAGTGTCACAGTCAGTGTCATTGAAGCCATAAACACTTTCGAATTCAAGCTACGCTCATAATTGCGCCATCGCTACATTTATAATTCACCATTCATTGTTCTCTTTTATTATTTTTACTACTTTTTTGCATATGCTTTCATGTTTTTGTTTTTGTTTTTGTAATTAAATGCATTCAAGATCGCATTATTTAACATGGTTCTTTACAATATATTTTGCTTTTTTGTTTTCTGTTTGCCCATTTTCTTTTAACAACTATACTTTCCACATTAGTCTTCAACATTTTGGGTTAATTTTTGCTTGATTGCTATTTGCATTAGGGTTGTTCTAATTTTGTACTTTTTTTTTCATGAAAATTCGCCAAACAATTCATTTGCTTTGCTCTTGCATTCAAAATTTTTACAATTTTGTTCTTAAAATTCCAAATATTTTCATTTCTCGGAATATTTCACCTTTCACCGTTATTTATTATGTATGTCATCTGCAATATTTTATTATAGTTATTGTTATTATTATAGAGCTCTACGTTTTGTTATTATTGTTGTGTTTAATTAATACATCACCATGCAACCAACAAAAAAATTAAAAAATTTAAATAATTTCATTAACTAAATAAATATGTAATTATAAAAAATGTTCGATTGTTAACTAATATGTGGTCTCGCATTTTTCTTTTTTCTTTTCTCTCCTCTCTTCCACAAAATCTCGCTCTTTTTTTTATGTGTTATATGTGTTTGTTGCACATGTTGTTCTGTATTTGTATCGGTTCATACCATGCTTTATGATAACAGCGTACGATAGCGACGATATTGAGGAGCTGCAGGAACCATCGGACGATGAGATCAAGGAGGGTCAATGGCTTGGCGTGACGGTACGATCACAAGGACTCGGCGGCAGGGTAAATATGCAAACTATATAAAAAAGGAGATTTAATTATGAAGAAGATATATGTATAGAATTTATGTAGTTGGAAAACTAGGAGAGGAGATAGAGCATTTTGAAAAAATTGAAAAAAATTCATTTGAAAATATTTGTTGTTGTGCTGAGAATTTAATTTATTAAATTTTTGTCACCCCAAAATTTTGATAACTTTTTTCAATATAATAAAGTCTTGTTTTAACATTGATGATTGATTTAGGTGAATTTTTATTTCAAAATGGAGAAAATCGTTTTTTTATTCACTTATCTCTCGGATTCTTTACTTTAGTCGTAAAAATTCAACGTAGCTGGGAGAGAAAAAAAATTTAAGAAATTTAAAGAAAAAAGTTTCATAAATGCAAACAGGAAATATGTTGCAATATTTTAAAATTAATTTTTTCAAATTATGAATTACATTTTCATATTGATATTTTTGAGTGAAGAAATATTTATAAAAGTAAAAATTGTCTAGGATTTATGTATCAAACTAAAAATTGCAGGCAGTATTTAAAAAAAATCATTAGCAATTTTAATTTCAACACATAATTTACTTATTTTTAATTTTTTAATTTATCACTTTTATTATTTTCTTTAATTTTTTTGTTTTGTGGTAAAAGAAAATTTAAAATCCGAAATATTCATAAAATGAATATCTGTTAAAAATTCAAAAAATATGGAAAGAGATAGTTTTAAAGATTTCAATGTATCTTACTTAATATATTATATATCGGTATTCTTAATTTTTTTTTAAATTAGAGACACAAATTAGGAAACAGGGGTTTTAATTGAATTTTAAAATTATTATGTGAACAAAACTAAAATATTTTTTATAAATTTTTTTACAATTTTATTTTTTATATTTATATATTATTTTTAGCTTATTTTTTTAATAATTTTATTTTGTATAATTTTATTTCATATTAAAAGGATATTATAAAGCATTCTTAAAATTATTTTATTATATTTTTAACTAGGTTTAATGTGCCATTAACTTTATATATATTTAATTTTGCAATTTTTAAGAAAATTTTTTTTATTTTGTTTAAATATATTTCATTGAAGTTAAGTTTAAGTTTAAGAAAAAAAATTAAAAAACAAAATTTCGTAAATTTAGTTTTAAGTTTTAAAAATAAAATTATTGCAATTTTCTAAGGAGAATATTTTTTAGTTTCATTTAATATATTTGTTAAATTTTAAAGTACTTTTTTGTATACTACATATTATAAAAGAAAATATTTACTTTTAATTTTTAAACTTATATTAACATTACTGAAATAATAGCATATATGATGTAATATAATTAAAGTTGTATATGTGAATAAGACTTTAAACAAATTAATTGAAATTAAAACAAGTTTGAATTAGCAACTGTAGGCTTTTACATATTACAACTAATTGAAAGTACCATGCAACAAATTTATTATTGGGTAGTTCTTTAGTTCCTACATCTGGTTTAAGAAAAATAAATTATTGCCTAGTTAAGTACCACACAACAAAAACTCATAAGTGCGTCCATTACAAATAGACAATCCCTTTCAAACTCATTCAATTCACAACTAACATTGAACTGTTCAATGACCCTACAAATACTTAACCTTTCCACCATTCAATTGAAAACCAAAACCGAAATCATACGAAAGAGCAAGAAGAGCGACAGCAACACATTCACTCACCTACTAGCTCTTACGGCACTAGTGTGCCGAAAAGTCATTTACGTTGCCATTATTGTTGTTATTGTTAACATAAACATAAATTGTTAATGACTTAATTAAGGTAAACACGGCTTTCTTTAGCCGCATTGGAGCCGATAAATCATGTCTTAATACTGCGCATTTTTTCCAACTTCTTTTTTATGTGAACTAAAGTAGCCGGCGAGTCTAAATTCTATTACACTTTTTTTTTAGTTTTTTTTATATTTTTTTTGATGGTACCTCTTCCATTTTCAAACTTAAGTGCCATTGTTGCCAAACAAATTTTTCTATACCGCCTTATTTATCATCTACGATTATTAATATTTTTTACTAAAATTCTTTGTTTTGCTTTTGCTTGTTTTGTCAAAATAGGTGCTCGTGTGCGCGCATCGTTACATCACCAAAATGATGGAGAATCGCCTTGGCCAAGGGCTCTGCTATGTATTGACCAACGAATTGACTTATGATGAAGTATACGAGCCGTGCAAAGGTCGCACCGTGCAGAGGTTGGTACTCATTTGCATTGTATTACTAGTTTTCATATTTTTTTTTTTTATATTTTCCATTAATTGTAGCTTTAAAGATGTTTTAGAATAATGAGTTCTGGGCGGGGATATTGTGCGCATAAATTTCTTAAATTGTTTGTTTGGTACATATTCATATGTTGTTGTTGTTAATTATACTTTTGTTGATACTATAAATTTCATCTATGAACTTTAAGTGGTTTTCCATTCCATTTTTTAAATATTCAGGGGGCTAATAATAAATTTTTGTTATTTGACATATTTGTTGGCACAAAATTAATGTGAATCAAAAGGAAGAAAGCTAAAATTATGAGCTATTTTATTTGATTTTTGCTATTTGTGTGGTACAAATCACAGTAACTTGACCCGTGAAGGTGTTTTGTGTAAAAATGTAGTCTACGCATAGGCGCGTTAGCCTTAAAACTGATACATATGCATATAGTGTGTTGGTAGAAAATAAATTTCCGAGTGCTGGAATGTAAACATAAACCATAAAGACATAAATAGCGTCGTACCCAATGTGGCTTATAATGTTTTATCTGACCTTCTCGCAACCAGATAAAAACTAAAAACCGCGAACGTGGAGCATAAATAAATTTTCACGCCACATTGATTGAGAAATGAAAGCAACTTATACAAAAAGGAAAAAAGGAAATTTTATGATGAAATAGCATATAACAAAATGACGCCAAAACTGCTTTGCATAATTAAAAGCACATTCATTTATCACAAACGTCACTAAACAGACCCTAAAGGATACCTAAGCATATATACATATATACATGCATGTATCCTATGTAGCCTATGTCAGAAAGCTCCTCAGTAAACAAAAGAACTATTCATAGATAGATAAAAGTTGATTAGAAAACAAAAAAGCAGCGAAACTAGATTTGACTAATATAAAACAATAAAGCGTTCGAAGAAAAATGTGTCAAGGCAAAGCAGCGGGTAGCAATGTGCTAAATATTTTCTATGACTTCACGCCACAGTGCATGGAAAAAGTGAAATGAGGGTGTGTGGCCATCTCGATTTCTCATAGATAAACCATGAAAAAAGAAAATACTAAAATATGTTTTGTTATGCTTTTGATGTGTGTGGGTCCGTTATACGCTTTGTCAGACATATCTACAAACTACGCAGTTCATTATTTGACAGCTGACCATACCCAAGTTTTGGCCACGCTGTCACTTTTTTCCGTGCAAAAGTGAGCAGTTAGTTGTTATTTTTTTATTGTTATTCTAATTTTTTCTTTTCTCCAACGTCATAGTTCCTACTTTTGCTTATATAATTTTTAACTTGAGTTGCATGCTAAATTTACATTTCCATAGTCAAGGTTTATTAGTGGCTGGGGTGGCAAGTCGACAGGACATACGCACTTTAGCATAAATCCAACTCATTATCTCATCGTCCTTGTTTATTAGCGCCATTGAAGGTTTCTTTCGTAAACATTTATGCATATACTATATTATTCGAGGCTTTGGTTAACTCTATACAGTTATTAATTCCTTTCACTATATTGTATTTTGTTACGTCATTGGTTACGTAATATAAATACATACAGTAGGCAGAAAAAGTCTGCGTACAAGGTTTTAACAAATATAAATCTTTGGAAAAAAGGCTTTTATATACTTTTTATAAAATCAAATTTATTTTATATTCATTAAAAGATATTATATTTGTAGTCTTGTGAAAATAAAAGTGATTAAGTTTTTAACAATAACTTATAAACAAAACAAAACATACAGGCGACTAGAAAATCCATTAAAAAAAGTCTGCGTACAAGGTACTTAAGTTGAACAAAGATATTCTTCTTCCAAATTCCGCTTAAAATATAATAGGAAGGATAGCTAGGCATTTTTGCATTGAATCAAAAGCTTACTGGTTTCTGTTGAAGGGATTTGAACCCATTCCTCCTGCAATACATCCTTGAGCATAACCTTTGAGGTAATTGCGCATTAGCGTATTTTTCGATCAAGTGAATCCCATAGGTGCTCTATAGGTTTCAAATCTGGCGATTGTGGTGGTATTCGAAGCTGCTTGGGAAGGTTATAGAGTAACCAAAGCTTAACTGTGTCTGCTGTATGCTTCGGGTCATTATCTTCTTGAAAATAGTAGTCACTTCCTAGATCCAACTCTTCCGAGCATTGCTTCAAATTTCTCTTCAAGATATTAAGGTATGCATTTTTGTCCATGGTGGACTCTATAAATTCAATTCGGTCCATACCATTACTAGCCTTCCACCCCCATACCATACCCCATACCATTGCTCCACCACCACCATGCTTCACAGTAGGCACCAAGCTTTCTTTATCGAGTGCCGTTTCCGTTTTTCGCCTCATAATCTTACGCACTTTTATTCCAAAGACGCAAAACTTGCTCTCATCGAAAAAAATTACTTTCTGCCGGAGCTCTCGGGGCTTATTTAAGTGCTCTTTCGCGAAAGCAATACGCTTTTGTCTATTGACTAGCGATATGAATGGCTTCTTGCGTGCGACATGACCATGATACTCAGCTTTTTCGAAATTTTGCGGACGGCGTCAGTACAGAGGGTCTTCTTAAAACTTTCCTTAACATTTTGAGCAATTTTGGTTGCAGTAAGTTGAGGGTTTTGCATTACACTTTGCAAAACGTTACGAGTTTCACGCTGTGGTAATATTCCTGGACGGGACCGAGATACAAAAACGCTGGTATCTTTGTATTTAATAATCACTCCTTGTATGGAAGAATGTGTTGTTCCAACAATCCGACCAATTCCACCGCAAATTTTTTCTTCTTCGAAGAGTTTTACCATAATTTCCCTTTCAGAAGGACTTATTTCTTTTCCTTTGGTCGACATTGCATATTATAATATTAAAACGAATTGAATGAAACAAAAATTTCTTTCCGACACTTTCACAATTGGTTATTAGGCGGGGAATTCCCATTTTGGTACTTGCATGCAGACTTTTTCTGCCCTGCCAAATGAGTATTTTTTGTAAATTTATCTATAAAACATTTTTGCCTGATTTTAATATCAGATTATGCAATAGACTTGCAATAAAGCACATAATGTGATGTTGCTCTGAAATTTCATAGATAGAAGTTATTTTTAACAAAAGAAAATAAGACATAAGCATGTACGCAGACATTTTCTGCCAAGTGTATATTTAATGGCGACTTGTTTAGTGAATTCTTTGTAAATTGTTATTTTTGTACGGACAAAAATATGAGAAATCTAAATTTTCTTTTTAATATTACGATATATATATATTTCTAAGCGTAATAATATGGAGGGGCATATGAGGTCTGAGAGCAGGGAAAGGTCGCTAGGGACGAGATCCATGACAAATAAATTCCAAATATATCCAAATATGGACGCCATAGCTTCGAAAGCTGGCTGCGTCTTTCCACGCTTTAGTTTCGGTTTATCGTGAGCTATACACACGAATGACTGTCAGATCAAATCGTTCATTGTCATTATACAAAATCATTCCGTTTTATTTCATAAACACATATTATGAACATTAAAAAAATTTTTGTTTTTATTCAACATTTTAATTTTTTGCCATTAAGTGGTAAAAAGAGCAAAGGCGGCGGATCCTAGCAACATTGATAACCGCGCATCCCCGATTCCTGCCATTTCCACAAATTCTTCTGTTAGGCTAAAGACCTGAGGAATTGTGACTTAAAATCATGACCTTAAGAAACGTCGATCGGGAAATCGGGTTCTTAGAATTCTGAGTTGGTCGTACAATATATTTACCTTACTCCGTCCTGTTGAAATCAGTTGTTTTCGTTATTGTTATGTTCCAGATGCTTTGAACATAGATTATACCCACTTCGCAACATCTTAGATCTGAAACACTGTCTAGTCTTTGTTAGAGGACATCTTGGAGGTTTATATCTAATTATATAAATGCATCTACGATTCATGATGATTTATTCGTATAATTCAGTCTTAATATAAGTTATATTCTTATATAATAAGTCTTATATAATATATAGTCTTATAATTGCGAAGTCTTCAGTAGGCGGTCGAAATAAGCAACATCTGTTCAAATAATTTCCTAGCTGGGAAGCTAAATCCTGGTCGGCCTACCTGCAATAATACCCCCGAAGAATTCTTTAAAAAAAAACAACACAGTTTATAGTTGTGCAACATGTTGCACAGAGAGCTTGTTTGTAACACCTAAAAATAATCGAAATCGATAAAAAGTTATAACTTGATTTAAAAAATTGAGACATCTTGATTATCAATCTCCTCAGAGTGTCATGAAACTGGATACACGTCTTCCTTGGCACTCTGAGAAGGTTAACTATACTATACTCTATACTATACCCCTGTATACTATTACGCCTCCGAAATGCCGTTGAACAGTTGTTCGTTGGCAAGTTGTAAGTAACTATATATAAACAAATTAAGCTACAAAGGATTACTGTGGAAAGGACAATTTATGGTTTAACATTTTTTGCAATGTGGGCGTGGCCCTGTATCCTAAAGGTTTCTGTACATATTTCTCAAACCACTAAATCTATATCGACCAAACCCTATACAAAGGCTAAGTTGAAAACTATTAAAAGCAAAAGTTAAATCAGGGTGCACACCACAAATTACAAGATATGTAACGGAGATTACAAATTTTTCTAAAAAAAAAAAAGAAAAAGTTAAAGACTTAGTGAACTTGTTTCAAGGGATGGAAGACCGTGCAACACTGAAGGAACCTGTTCAGGTGGAATCTAACGTAAATAAAACAATAGAAAAATCATATGACATTCGCTCTTTTCAGTTCAACTCACCCACGGCGACCTCGTATACCTTTCTGTCGAGCTTTCTAGCAAGCTTTAAATGATTGCACCTTCGCGTGACAATACATGTGGCGCCTGATTGAAGGTCGCTTCGCATCCCGCTGAGAGCACTTGCCACTGTCCTTTATTGCAGCAAAAAACAAAAAAACAAAAAAAAAAAGCAAGAAAAGTACTGTGAATAATTAAAGTAAGCACTTTAACAAAGTAATTACACACCTTAAACTGCGCGCTATTAAAATTGTGGAACGAAAAACGATTGCCCATATGCCGCCGGCTAACGGCATTTAGTTTTCGTGCGCTCGCAATGAGGTCAAAAACACCATTTCGCAAATTTTGTGTATAATTTGCACAAATTAATTTCAGCACTTCCACTAAGCAAAGCCGCACTGTGACAATATGCCACATAAATCATTTTAGTTTGCCACATTTTGTTGATTGTGTCCAGTGGCATAGCCGCAACAAATTTGGGGCAAGCAATTCAATTTGCAATGAAGTCATTACAAAGGCATTTACAACAGCAATAAACTCCAACCTGTGGCAACAACAACAATAAAGCTTAGGCCATTCAATTGGTGCTGGTGTTGAAGCCATTAAATTTGAATTGTTTAAATTTATAGCCATAAAGAAATGCATCAGCATGCCCACCGTTTGCTTGCCAACCTGACTGCTTGTCTATCTTAACTTATTCCACACCATTTTCCATTTTCCATTTGATTTTATTATTTTATTATAATTTATATTTTTTCTAGGTTTGGCCGCACTTAACATATTTCCTTTGTGCTGCACACATGCAAGCGTAATTTTTCATTTATTCAATTATTTTTTATTTATAATTTTAATTTACTCGTCTATCGTCGCATATTTTCCTTTGTCTGTGGCCACTCCAATATTTTCCATTGTCGAGCGTCGTTGGCGTAATGTACATTTCTCATTACCCCAAAATGGCTTTTCGTATTCACACACACACACACGAGCGCGTGGGTGGCATGCAACCTGCGACACCTACATAACTGTACATGCACAGACTAGTGCACGTAATGAATTAATTTACTCGCCACAATGTTCAACCTGGCCGAACCCGAACTCGAACCCCATGACCTGACTCACTGGCAAACTAACTGCAGTTTTTTCTGCTTTACTTAACATTCTATTTCTAACTGTTATTTCATATTTTTTTCCATACCGCGCAGAGAGCACGAAGACTACGGCTTTTGCCAGGTGGGCACTTCAGGTGCGCTATTGGATGACAACACCATGGTATTGGGCTCCCCAGGACCCTTCACCTGGCGCGGCACTGTGTTTGTTACGGAAATTGGCGGCGAATATCTGGAGCGCGATAAGACAATGTACTATGGTGATCATTTGGAAAATACATCACCGGTGGACAAGTACAGTTACTTGGGTAAGTCAGCACTAAAATAGTTAATATTAAGTAATTGACGAAAATAATAGAGAAATACTACTGAGACTATATAGATATACTATATAGAAACATACCTCAACGCGAGCTTATTATTGCAATTCGCTATAGCTCTATATAATATTTCAAATGGATACTTCCCTAGTTGGCCACAAAGTCCGAGTGCGTGAACTACTCGGTGGTTACTGTGTTCGAAAAAGCTAACCAAACGAAGCACCTTGATTTCAAATGTCAAACCCTTAAGAATATTTTTGACAACAAATACCTGCTGATAACAACAAACTCCCACTTGAAGGCAGTTTAATACTTTCAGAACTCGCCATTTGTGCAATAATCTCAAGACCATAAATGGGGTGAAAATCGCCCAGTTTAAATCTAACGGCATTTGAATGTTGTTGAGGAAATAAAGGAAATTAAAAAGTTGTTTAGGACCGTCGTGACAGAAGGGCTATGTTCTTAACCATTCCTCGGTTGTGAATTCAAGTTTCGGCTGGGACAGTTGATGAAATTCCCAAAATGTTTATCTAACAATGGATTGCCCTTAAACTTGTAATCAATTAACCAACCGATCTTAAAAAGTTGGATGAACCGATGAGATTCTTAAATATTATATTTACTTATACCAAAAATTGTGTGCAAAATTCAGCTAGGTAACTACCAAGACATAATAATAGTTATTATTGAAGAATCCTGAGAAAACTCTGCTTTTCAAAAGGTGATAAGTGAAACAGACATATTTTGCGAAGAAAACCGGTAACCAAGTATTTTTCGAACAATATTTACTATAGTTCATAGCAAAGCTGGTAATGTTGTATTCGATTCGCTAAAGCTTGAAGAATGGTGAATCGAACATACAACTAGCACTAATTAAATATACTGATATAATCAAATGTGGGTAGAATAGAGAGAAGTTGTACCATTTTAATAATCTTCCATTAAATGCAACGGGATAACACTGTTGCTTTTACATGTAAATTTTTTGAAAAGAGAGCAGTTCTAAGCGGCAAATCGAAGATATATAAATTATTTAGCATATAAATAATTAGCATTAATTCCATAACTGGACTTAATTTTACTTTTTTGGCTTACAAATGCAACTTATAAAATTTAGACAAAGTCTAACTAATAACTTTCATCTATTACAAAAACCAAAAACTATTTTCTGTAGGCATGGCCGTCACTGGTGGTCGTTACTTTGGCGATCGTATGTCTTACGCGGCTGGTGCGCCTCGTTCCAATGGACACGGTCAGGTGGTAATTTTTAACAAAGCTAATACCAATCCCATACCCGTTAAAATGATACTCGAAGGAGAACAATTCGGATCGAGTTTTGGTTATGAACTCACTACAGCCGATATTAATGGCGATCAGAAACCGGATCTCATCATTGCAGCACCATTTTATTTTAATAAATCCGAAGGTGGCGCTGTGTATATATATCAAAACGATAAAGATATGCTGCCAGAGAAACCGACACTCAAGCTGACCGGCACTATGGAAAGCCATTTTGGACTTGCGCTCGCCAACATTGGTGATATCAACAAGGATAGCTGTGAAGACTTGGCAGTGGGTGCACCCTACGAAGGTGATGGTGTGGTATATATCTATTTGGGATCACGTACTGGTTTGGTTAGTAAACCTGCGCAACGAATACAAGCATCAGATCTCGGTTTATTACCGCATCCGTTGCATACATTCGGCAGTTCGATAAGTGGTGGCACCGATTTGGACGGCAACTCATACCCGGATATAGCTGTTGGTGCCTACAACTCCTCGGCTGTGGTTATGCTACTCTCACGACCCATTATCAATATAGAAACAACGGCGCGCAGCAACGAATTACGGAATATTGATCCGGCCAAACCAGGCTGCCTACATGATGCCTCAACGAACCTCACATGTTTCACCTTTGAAGCCTGCTGTTCCATTGAACCTTATGAACCATCGTCGGCAAATAAGGATTTGCGCTTATTGTACACAGTCGAAGCAGAAACCTTTGCTGGGCATAAGAAATTCTCACGCGTATTTTTCGAACGCGAAAATAAGCGTAGCAATGTGGTGAAACGCGAAGTCACAGTGCGTACCAATGGACGACAGGCTTGTCAACAAGTAACCGGTTATATCAAAGAGAATACCAAAGATATACAGAGTCCGATCAAATTTCGTTTGAATTATACTATTGTGGAACCGCGTTTACCACGTTCCGGTTTGGAACTATTGAATCCGATTTTAGATCAAACGCAGGCATTCGCCGAGTTCGAAGGTACATTCCAAAAGGATTGCGGCGATGATGATATTTGTGAGAGTAATCTAATATTGAACGCGGAGTTGGATTTGAAAATGGAAAGTGAGTACAAAATTAGTGAAATCAATGTCAAATGTAGGAGAAATTTTTTCCAACATCTCACTTATTTACAGATGACAATTATGCTTTGATATTGGGTGAGAAGAATGAGACTCGTGTTAATGTAAATGTATTGAATAAGGCGGATTCGGCGTATGAGACACAGTTGTTTGTTGTGCATCAAAAAAGCGTGTCATACATTGCCGCCTCACGTACGGTGAGTCCGCGAAAGTTTCACAAAATTTCTTTCACACAATATTTACGTTTGTTTACTTCTTTGTTTTTTCAAAGAACTCTGTGACCTGCAATCGTTTCAACGACACCGTGGTTGCATGTAGTCTTGGTAACCCGATGAAGCGCAATACGGCCCTCTACGTCTCACTGCGTTTCGATCCCAGCGGTTTGGAAAATGACGAGCGTAAGTTAAGTTTTCACGTCTTTGTCAACACCACATCGCATCATATTGGCGAAGTGAAGCCCGATAAAGAGTTAGAAGTGCGAGTGGTGAAGCGTGCTAAACTAAGCCTTGATGGTTTGGAAAAACCCGAACAGAGCTTCTACAGTGGCGAGGTGAAAAAAGACAGCAAGGTCATGCAAATGGAGGATATTGGCTCTCCAGTGATGCACACTTACACGGTACGGAAAAAAGATAAAATAATTCGTTTTATAAATTTGGTTCAATTAAACTTTTCAAATTAACTCCACACTTCCATAATTAAAATTCACTCAATTCGATTAAATTTCATTAAATACTTTTCCCTACTTAATGTGCTTAATTGAACGGCAATTAAATTATTTAAAAATATATTATTTCAAGTATTAATTTATTTAATTAAATTTGTTTGAATTTATTAGTTCAAATTCAAATTAGTTGAAAATTTAAACATTTAACTCTCACAATTTATTTTGTTGATTTCACGTGAACTATAAGACTTGTTCTAATAAAATTAAATTAATTAAAATAAGGTTAATTTACATTTAATTTCACTAAATTGAACTTGGTCTCACATAATTTTTTCGAATTATGTAACTAAATTTAATTGGTAATTTTCATTAATTAAATTCAGTTCGGTAAAGTATAAATTACTCTAATCTAATAATTTTCAGACATGGCTTTAATTTAGTCAATTAGTAAACTTTTACAGCTTTTGGAGACAGGCAATTAATTAATCAATTAAGAATTTCTCGGTATACCGCTATACGCGCGTAGACAATTTGCGAATTGACTAAATTAAGGGGCGGTTTGCAATGAGTATTCAATTAATATGAATGCTTCAGTTTAGTACAATTAAATTGAAATTAAATTCAATTACAGTTGATTGAAAAAATATTTATTTGCAATATATATTTTTAAATTCTAAATGTGATCTTATTAAACGTGTGTTAAAATTGTCTGCTTGGCAAATTTCGCTAATTGAGCTAATTAATGTTCGCTTCGAAATCTTATGTTAAATAATTTTCTTTCCTAATTAAATTAGAGTGAAACTCAATAAACTAATGGAAAGTTATTAAATTTAAGTCAAACATTTTTTTTTTTTATTACTTTCTTTTCGAATAAAAATATACTTAGAAAAATCTCAAGTGAAATATTAAAAATAGAAGATGTATAAATTTGAAAATCTACTCACAGATCTACAACGAAGGTCCCTGGAAGGCACCGAAGGCCGTACTCACTATATACTGGCCACATCAGCTGACCAGTGAAAAGAGTAAAAAAGACAAATGGTTGCTCTACCTAGAGACCATGCCTATTGTGGAGAACGCCGAACTCAGCGAATGTTTTGTAGCGCCCGAGCATATTAACCCACTCAAGCTCACATCGAAAACGAAATCAAACGATTTATTGAATACACTGCAAATGGCACCAGCGGCCTATATGATGCGTCCTACCAATAAGACACAATACTTTAACCGTTACAGCACATATAGTGAGAAGAGTGTCTACAAAAAGCAAAGACCAACACAGCGACCAGATTTACATGACGAGGACGATGACGACGAAGAAGGTCGCTATTTAAATCGTGTGCGCCGAAACACATTCGAACGTATCATACGACCCGAACGATTCATGGACAGCGGTGGGGAGCACACAAGCCGTAAACGGGACATAGTCGAGTTGGATTGTAATAAGGGCACGGCGTCTTGTGTTAAAATACAATGTGAAATTTACAATATTGAAGCGCTCACCGAGGCCTACGTGCATATACGTGCGCGTCTGTGGAACTCCACGCTCGTATCCGAGTATCCACGCGCCGATTTAGTGCGTATTATGTCGAGAGCGCAAGTTAAAATACCGCTCGAATATTCAGTGGAGCATACGGAAGAGGAGTTACTGGTATGACAACTCTTCATTCAATTATATTGGATTAAAAGTATTTCACTAAACGTCTTCTTCTTCTTTATTTTAGCTAGAGACTCGCGCTTATCCCGAACTGCTCGACCAGCAGCGCGAACAGCCAACGTCCATATGGGTGTACATTGTTGCCATTATTTGTGGACTGATCGTATTGGCTGTGGTCGTACTTGTGCTCTGGCATATCGGTTTCTTCAAGCGCCGACGACCCGATCCAACGCTAAGTGGCAATCTGGTGAAAAGCGAGGAGAAGCCATTCTTGAATGACGCAACGGGTAATGGTCGTGGCTTCTAACAAGAGGGGACAGTCGGGTGGGATATCGCACAGCGGGCGCCTCCTAAAGTACAACAAACATGCTGTCTAACAATAAAACACCGCGTCGAACCAGCAGTGATCTTCAATACCGAAACCGCCAACAATAACAACAACGCTTACTACAGCAACAATAATAACAATAACAATAACTATAATACAATTGGTTATGGCAGTGCAAGCTATAAGCAAAATTGGAGCAGTAATGGGCAAACGGATGTGGCAGTCATTGATTGGGGGTCACACTGGTAGTGGGTGTGCTTGAGTTAGTGCTATGGGCGTGGCTTGGCGTTAGTTGGGTGGCAAATCGATATGTGTCGTCTTATACAATATTATTTTATACTTTTTTCTAGGGTGGTAAATGTCTGTGCCATTTTACTTAATTTAGGCATACATATGTATAAATAAATAATATTGCGCATGATTTTAGAACGTTATTACTAAATACATAGCTAGTGAAACTATTTGCTGCTTTCGCCAATTATCGATTTATGCAGCAGCAAATGGCAGTAAAATTTGCATTTAATGCACAGAATATTGTTTAAATTTAGAATTAGGTTTTGAAAAGGCCTTATTTGTGTAAGATAAGTAAAATGTAAGCGTTGTGTAAAGTTCACTAAAACACTTGCTCGACAAGCAAGTTACAAAGAATTTAATAAAGAAGGAAATACGTAAAAAAAAAATTCATCAGCAATAAAACTAATTTCAAGAAAGCCGCAATGCCATCAATTAAAGCGACTGAAATGTTTATATTTCTTTAGATTTTATTTTTACTAACAGCGATTTAACTTTTAATTGTGTCATATTTTCAATCAGTTGACAGTCATTTATTGTTAATTATTATATTTTTATTATGTTGATTTTATTTTATAGTTTTTTCTTTTTATTGCAATATTTTAAAGTATTTTATCGATCAAATTTAATTTTTGCAAATCAATTTTATCAGTAACCATTTGTTTTATACTTCTTTATTCGTTGTTTTTTATATTTATTTTATTGCCCATTTTATAATTAATATGTTTCTAAATGACTGAAACTCTAATTTTCTATTATTATATTTTTATTTTATTTCATTTTATAAACAGCACAAAAAAATTTTTTTTTCATTACTTCATCTTGGTTTTACTTTATTTTATTTCCATTTAAGTGTCTTACTTTTTTTTAAATAAATGTTTAGTTTTATTACTCTATTAATTTTGTTTAATATTTTATATTAATTTATTTTAATATTAAATTTTTATTTTATTTTATTATATTTTGTTATATTTTATTTCAAATTCAACTTATTTTGGGTATAACTTTTTATTAACTTCACTTCTTTCAATATTCTTATTTCAACTAATTCATTGTTTTTTTTAATTTTCTACTTAATTTTTTTTTTTTTTTTTAATAATCATAAAGAATTATTTAAGAGCACACAACCGAGAACCAATTCTTTTCTGCTATACTGTTAAAAATAAAACCCTAAGCGAAGCACAATAAAAAAGTAGTTTTTAACAATAAAAAACACACTTTAATAATTACATGGCAGCACATAGAAATTTTTGCGACTTCTGGGCGTTTTGTTTTTCACAGTATTGCAGAAGCATTTCCTTTACACAATTTTGTACTAGAATAAATTATAGCGCAGCTAACTAGGCTTAACAGCCTGATCTATATTTACTTATAAAAATTTATATATAAATAATAAATATAATACAAAAAATTTAAATTAAAATTGCATATTTAGCAAAAAATATAAATAAACTAAATGAACGATATGTATAACATAACTTCTAAACACAAAAAAAGTAGTAATAATAAAATTAAAAGTAACAACTACAACTACAAATAATTGTAAATACGTAAATGTGTGGAATTTGTAAATTTTAAACACTTGTTTCTAGCATTAAATTCCATTCAGTGGCCTACATTGTAATATATTCTAAGTGCATATTTAGAAAATCGAGCTCGAACTTCTTTCTGTCTTAACATTAAAGCCGCAAAACAAATTATATGTGTACATAAAGCAAAACCGCTACAAATTAATAGATATAAATATATATATTTACGTGTAAGTGTGCATGTATATTAGAGAAACACTACTAGAAAGTGTGCGTGCAGATATTCTTCTTTTATAATGTTCAATAAATATACATTTTTAAGCCGTTATAACTTAAGTTATTTCTAATTTATTTTGTATTAGCTGTATTATGTAATTAATTTAGTAAGGTTCATTCAATTTCAATTGAGGTGACAAAAGTTGTGAAATATAATTGTCTAAATATATATATATACAATTATTGTAAATATTTAATGAAAATTATGTGTTTAGTACTGACTTGGGTGTATGAGGGTTCGAAGTTTTTGTAGAAATCAAATTTGATGCAAAAAAATATATACATTTTCTGATCTAAAGAAGCGTAATATTTTAGTCATACATTCTTACGTCGTATTAGACTTTTGTTAATATGTAGGTAAATCATTTCTATCTGCAATTTTTTAGATGTTTGACAAATATATCATACTTCACATATAATTGTTTACACTTTTCCTTGATTTTTAGTCGAACTTCTCACACAAATGGAGTTTCTAAAAGTTTCTAAAAGTTTCTAACAATTTCTAATATATAATCGTTCTTAACCTCAAAGTTAATGTGCAGTCAATCTGGTGACACATTACATTAGATGTAGTAACCTAGCATTCAAGCATTTCAGCATTTTATTCAGAAAAAATTATTGTTCTATTTATAAAACAAAAAAAAAACCATTAAATAACGTTTTACCTTTTCCCCCTCCAAAACCTACAACTCTTTTGAAATAATTCTCTTTCTAAATCTGCATTTTAGCTGTATCAATGCTAAAAATATCTCTTGTAATATAAAAAATAAAGCATGCCAATTGCTGTTGCTGTTATCACAACATAAAATGTAGATTCATCTCTTCATCCACTCATTACTTCATACAAAAGAATGCCGTGAGACCGTACTTTCAACTTCTCATACATACATATAGCTAATTTCTTTAAAATTTGATGTTTTGTTAATTAATTTTTTAAAATTTTGCTCAATTGTGGAATACAATGCAGTGCCCACAATATTACATATTACAAAAACAAAAATCAGCTACGCTAATCCCAGCCATGAAATCATTCATATTAGATAAACGTTTACAAAACTGCACAGTCAGCATTTTCAGAACAACAATACCAATTTTGTAAAATTCGGCCTTTTTTTATTTAGTCGTGCTTGTTTTCTTACGTAAGTTTTATGTAAATGTTTGGATTGAGAGAAATAAGAAATTAACATTACAATCAAAATATATTGAACTAACCAATATTTTAACATCGCAATTCACATTTTTACATGACTAAATTCAAGCATTTGATTATAAATTGTTGAGAGCGGTTTGTTGTTACGTTCCTCCGGTATTTTATGTAGTGTCATCGCGCAGTGCACACCTTTCACCTATCCCGCTTGCTCCCAAATTATACGATGTACTAATTAAATCTTTTCTTGTTAAATGCAGCAGTATGACACCACTTCAATCCTATTCGTAACTGTTTCACTATTACGCATGCCTCCATGCTTCATTGTTTTCTTTTGTGTTTTTAATACGAATGCGTGTTGTTTGCTTTTTTACAATTGTTTAATATAAGCTATCAGCATTGGATGAACGTGGTTTCTTTAGTTTCTCCAAATTTTTAATAACAATATCATGTAAAGATGAGTAACGATTTCGCACTTCACATACAACCAGCCACAAACTTAAGTATTCCTTCTCATCCAACTCCACTACTGCGCGTCGATAATCCTCGATATGTGGATATTTGGCAACTTTCGAGACAACTTTGGCGCGCGATAAGAAATAACGCGATATTTGGTCGAAAAAGGCCGCTGCTTCCGATTCAACAGCTTGTATTTCGGCAAGCGTATCTTCCTGTACAGATACACCGAAATTGTTGCCATCCTCGATTTTTGGTATTAAAAACGAAATCCACATTTTTAATAAATTTGCTTGAAATAAAGAAAGATTAGTCCGTCAACATACAATTTGGCAAGCAAAATATATTCTGCTGACATTACTTACAATCTTCCACAAGTTTACGAATAATCGGTTTTACGATTTTGATCATTTCGCAGAGTGGTTCATTGCAGGGTACAGAACCTGTAGGCAAGCACATAACTTTGGTGCCAGGCACAAAGTGGTCGACGCGTGGTCTTTTTGCCGCCGGTTGATCGGCATCACCACCGTCGTTAGCTGAATCGGCATGATTGTTAACCAAAATAGGATCTGGCGTTGGAATGTTAAGGTCTTGATGCACTTCATTGAAGTTACGATCACTAAACATAGGTGTTGCGAGGAGCTCATTCAATTCAACAATTTTTTCTGGAAAGCCCTGTATAATAAGCTGTTCTGCTTTCTTGATTAGCGAGTCTTTGTAATCCTGAACTTGCTGTAAAATCGTGAAGGAATAGTATTATAAACAAATTTGTTGTGGATAACAAGCGTAATTACCTTGGTTGTAGTGTCAGCTGGCATTTTGTGCTGTTTTTAAACTATTTACTTGCTAAATTTTTAGTTTGAATAGTCCTCGTGGAAGTTTCTGCAATTACTTTCGGAATTGTCAGTTGAAAGGCAGATTTGCTTATAAATTGTGAAGTACACAATGGTGATGCTGCACACAACAGGGCGCTACAAGTACCGCAAATAATTTTTATGATTCCAAAAATATATTCCTCAGAGATTGCTCTATTAGTTCTGTTTTTTTTTTCTTAGTCATTTTCTAATCAAAACTTTGAATATGCTTTCATTTCAATATTTCTATAGAATAAAAATTTTATTTTTCGTTTCAAATATTTCATTCTGCTGCGCGAAACAATTGAGTGTTGGCCGACATCTACCGAGTGCAATTTGAATGCGTGCAACTTTGTTTTGTTCTTGTTGTGGCTGTCATTTAACTACCGCTATTTTCATGGCGACTAATTTGCATCGCGGAAAGACTGTTTTAAATTGTGAGTGATTTTATTTAATAAAAAAGTGTTTAAAATCAGTTAAAGACTTTGAGTGCAGTTGAAATGTGAATTGTGCATCGTCGGCTATATCGTAAATTTGAATTTCGATGCGTTACGTGGAAATGAAGTTCAGTTTTCAGTTCTAGTTACAGTTTTACAATAGTCGTACTGATGGTGTCTTATATGCGCGGTTTTCTTAATAGTCAAGCAAAAATTTCAGAGAAATGTGTTCTGCCGGCAACGGATGCTAACGATATTGTATAGTTCCGGCGACTAGCAGAATCTAATCAGACGGTATCTACTTTAAAATTCAAACCATTGCAATGGTTAGTCAGTCACAGATAAGTTCAGTGCCGACAGTTGTAGTGTTTACCTTATTGATTTCATCAATTAAAGACTGAAGAGCATAAGACAGTAAATTGCAGTGTAAATACCCAATGCAGCCTAATAAGAAGTCGACTTTCTATCTGCTCTCCTAGAGTATTTACAGGTACCCACAAATTTTCCTATCTTTTGTTGTTATGCTGGCTTTTTGATAGGTTTTTGAATTAGGTGCGAAATCAGGTGCGTCCTCTGTAGCATTTATTGCGTGTATTATTTCAAATTCGCGTACTGTCAAACTCTTTTGATTCAAACATTAGAATAAAAAATATGCTTTCACTTATTCAATTAAATATTTCCGAGGAAATTATGTTTTACTTCTATATTGTTATTTTCCGTTTCAAATAGCTCATTCTAATTTGTCTGAAATATCTAAGGGTGCGTGCAACCACTATGTGTTCGGCGACATCTATCGAGTGCATATCAATGGAAGAAAATTTGTTTTGTTGCTAACTACCGCTACTTTCCGGGTGTCTAATTTTTATCACGGAAAGAATTATGTTAAACGGAAGGTTGTTTTTGTTTAGTTAAAATGTAAAGTGCGCGTCGTCGATTATGTCGTGAATATGGAATTCGTTGTGTTAAGGAAAGAAGGAAGTGATTTTCGGTTTCACTAGAAAACTACAGAGCTATTTAAATGTATCGCGTTTTCAAAATGTTTAGACTTAGTGTTTTCGTTAAGAGCATTTAGGTAAATGTTTTACTGTGGAATATGTGTGTTAAAAATGTTCTATATTAGATCGGTCCGATATCAGATCGGTTCAACACTGACCTGCAGATCCGGCGATTGGCGAATCCTGAACGGAGAGCATATTTTGTGAAATGCAAGCAATGGCTCTCGAATCTTGCAGGCAAATTCAAAGCAATCAGTATGTATGTGCAATTATCTAATTATGTTACTTATTTTATCAATGTAATATTTGCTATTAATTAAAAATAGTGGTTATTGCAAGTGGCGGTAAATTCCAGTGCAAAAAATTCCAATACAGTATAATAAGAAGTTAGTCACAATTTTTCTGGTATGGTATATTAATTGCGCCCTCTGGTTGCGGCAGTCGATGTTGTTGTATAAATATTACAAGAATTTGTTGCTGCAAAATTTTTTTGATTTAATTCAAGAGCAATTTCTACTTAAAGTTTTTTTTTTTATAAGAAACATTTTCAACACATGGTCAAAAGCAAATTTATGTTTTATGGAGCACCTAACTGGTTTTGACCGCAGCATATAAGGGATTGCGATACTGTGGGGCTTCAGGTTATTCGAGTGTTTTTGGTAAGTCGAATATGAACTATAATATTTTTTGTATAATTTAAAAGACTCAAGTAGGATACTCCATATTTTTTTCTTCATCCATTTGTTTAATATAATATAGTTAGTACATTTTCCCCGAACCTTCAACCGGTTTGTTAATATTTTTATCATTAATAGTGCAACATCAGTATAATTTTATAATATATTTTTAATAATTACATTATAATATGTAGATTAATAAAACGAGGATACAAATAAAATTTGAACCTAAATCTTATAGTAATATACAGCGATAATACCTGCGTACCAAACTTACCTTAAAATGTTACCTGAAAGTTAGAGATAAGAATTAAAGCTGAAAGTTTGGAGAATAGTGACTCATATGGTTAAAGCATATTAGCATAGCAGTTATGTTATCCTAGTCAACTCAAACAATCTATTGGCAGAGAATTAGGCAGAGAAACAACTGTTTCTTTAATCGTTGTCGAAATTAAAAGTTTTTAGTGCGCTTGGTGTGACAGAGATTCATCCCAATAAATCTTTTTAGTTTACGATCTAATCCAATCTAATCTAAAGGAAATTTTCAAAGGTTCTCGATTCAAATTACGAGGTTATGAACGTTTGTAATTCAACATGTTTTGATTTGGTTTCAAAAATTGATCTCGAATTCCTCACATTTATATAGTTAAATATATAAACTTCTGCACATACATATGGGGTAATTGAAGTCATTGCGTGTTCTTAGCCTTTGTTTAGTTTGAATTCCATTATAACAAATATTTGACTCAATTTTCGTACATCACTATACAATATGTACACACATATAACTAATCCAATGTCTCTGCATTACGTTTGTATCATTTCAACACTTCATCACTTTAGTCAGTCAGAACCATTTTAATTGTTTGTTGGTATAATCAACTTGAAATTTATTGTTTTTTCTTCACTTTCTTTCATTCGCTGCTACTTCACTCCTTTTGTTTTCGAATTTCTGTGACAGAAAATCCCCTAAAAACAATGTTTAAATTTTCTACCATTTTATACTGTCAAATACAGGCAGTAGCGTGCGTGTCGACGGTTGAGTTTTGTGAGCATTATTTCCTGTTTCCTTATTACCAATGTCGGTGTGCACATATTTCTATATTATACAAAGAGGTATGTATACACATATGTAATTGAACTGTGGCGTGGACGTTTAAGTATTGTGGTCGGCGACTGTGAACTTCCCCAACTTACCAGCTTACTGGGCGTTGCTTTCATTGTGGCAGTTTTAGAGTTTGTTCATACTTTTTTCTCAAATTCAGAAATGAATGTTTTGAATTTGTTGTTGTTTTTAAGCTGATTGTGTTAGTCGATACCCAAGATGAAGCATTTGAAATTTAATTAAGTTACTTCACATTCTAATTGTTGTGTTCTGGTAATGTTTTTTCTCTAGTTTGTTGTTTACAGTTCCATGTGTTTGTTGTAATACTTTCTCTACTTATTCTCTGATTGCTCCCAGCTCCAATATTGTCTAAAAAATCGTCTATATGCAGGCTTATAATTCAACTATTGATATTAACGAAGATATGAACTCTGTCGAAAAAGTAAATTATTTGTTTTCATAGTAGTCTCTTAAGCTCAAATCTTGGTACAAAAACAATATACCACCATAATCAGGAGTTTGGTTATGATACAGATATAGTACAGGTAATAATAGCATGAGATAATTGCCTAAATTTTGAAATCCTCAGCTGTAAAATATATTTAGGCCGGAAACTTATGACTGTTATTCTGGTCATAAAAGAGAACCCTTTCTTCCAAAAATTTTAGGTGTTGTTTTAGTGGCAGGAAACATTCCCCAACATTTTTGAGGACTGTTGCCGGCTTGGCAACAATGACTGGATCTGGCTCTCGTGGTAATGAAGATATTTTTGGTCTTTATATATCGGAAATCTCCGAAGTAATACCTTAACTTCAATCCTTGGTAATTAATAAGATCGAAACACAGTGACCGAATTCTCGGAGTTGTTAAGAAAGTCAATTTTATTTTTTATTTGATAAATTGTTAGTTAAAGTACAGCATATATAGTAAAATATATGATAACATTGTAGTATAAAAGTGTATATACAATATATATGTTCCCAAAATTATAAATGAAAATTCTGACTCGTTCTATTGTTATAAGTCATTAAAGTTAATAGCTCTCGATCAAGCCCTTCGGGTACTATTTTTTCAAAACGACTTTTTCCGAACTTGCTTACACGCATGTTTGAAAAGTTTTCAACCAATCGTTTTGAAAATTTTCAGTTACTTCAGAGTATATCCCTCTATATGTACATAAATTTGATATGAATTATAATTACCATTATTCAAAATATTTAATTTTTTCTTGCAAGAAAAGTTAAAAGAAAATTGCAAAAAGTATGCTTTTTTGTTTGAAACTCTTTAAAAAATTTTATTTCCTACTTTTTTGATAGCATTTAGGTGCAATAGAAGAGGGCCATATAGTAAAAATAAAATCCAACCGCGTTTGATTTCAGATGAAAATTGCGACTGACAGAATCTACGCAAAATGCTGAGTCCGATCTTGACCTTCAATATGGGGTCGTTAATATCTTCAGGTTTTTCAATGAAAGTTTCAATAAATTGCATTAATTTTTCATATTATAAAGAAATCCATGAAAATCATTGATTAAACGCCGTCCTTACTCAATCCCCCCCTCCCTTGAACGTTGTATATAAATTATACCTGAAATGCACCAGAAACAAATTTCGGCTCATCTTAGTACATTATTAAATTTGAGTAACTACAACTTAAGAATATGAAAACTATATGCAAAGTTATGCCAACAGAATGTGTCTCAACACTTTTCGGAGATTATCCCAAAACACCAATAGACAAACAAAACTCACCTAAACGCACTATTATGCTAACCATCAATTCCCCTTGCCGTGTAGATGTTCGCTTTAAATACTTTGACAACTTTGTGTGTATGTGCATTTGTTAGTGTTAGTGCACCTTTACGCAAATTGAGTCAAATGCAAACAGTTGAGGGTCAACAATGTCAGCAATTCACTTAAGTACAGCACAAAGTTTGACTCACCTGTGCAATTTAACGCCAATAAAATTACATGTTATATGAATTTATGCACCTTTGGGGGGTTTGCCGCATATAAGTTTTGTAAAATAAAAAACAAATTGCAAATGTAGGGGGGTTTGACCAGTCAAAAAAATTTTTTTTTTTTACTGTACGTATACTTTAGGGTTCTAAAAACATAGTTCAATTCGTAGAATAGTGAAATAATATTATCTCAGTCTAACTCGCTGCAGTTTTGAAGCATTTGACTCAGTCACCTCAGCAGGTAAAACCTCAAAATCGGTTTTTCTCAAAACTGTATTTTTCATCCATACACTTGAAATTTTATAGTCTCATGTAGATAAAGGTGCCGTTTTATTTTTATTTTTTTAAATTATAACATAAAATTTTTTACACTAAATACATATTTAATAAAGCCTGAGAGAAGGCCATTCCATTCCCTTTTCCTTGCTCCCAGAGTAAATTGTCAAAGTTAGGAAATTTTTGGGCTCGAGACCTTTGGACTAACCCCTTAATAGAAATACAAGCATTTGGAGTATCCCTATTATACTGATGAAATGATATTAAAGTTTTGTAATTCAACCTATCTAGTTGGCAACCCTATACCTCAATACTTTTAATTTAATGACTGGCATGTAGCTGTGGTCATTTAGACACTTTACTCCGTCAAATGTTAAAAGCTAAGGTGAAAGTCAATCACCTGTACATATACATACAAATGTCTGCATATAATAGCATGTATATATGTATATGTAACTGTTTCGTATCTTTTATACTGCATAAGACACTTTAGAGGGTAATCAGTTTCGTTTCTTTATTTCGTAAGTTGTCGCCAGTTCGAAACACCAAGTGATGCCTAATCCTTCTCCACTTGATCTTTTCAATATAATGAAGGTCTTCCCTCATTCTTGCTGATACCGTTAAATGGTTCATATATTTCATTGTCACGTTTTGTAAAAAAAATCAAACCAAAATCAATCAAATCTCAAACATCCAGAAGGCTGTCTCATCGGATTTTGAGAGTCTTCTAAAGTGTCTCTTTTTACATTGGGAGAGAAATGTATCTCAATTTTTCTTATTTCTAGCGAGAAAGCGGAATTAATGATAGGGTGATTTCTTTGACAGCCGGATCTACGTAACCGGAACGAACCCTTATTTTTATCTAGCTAAGGATGGTCAAAAGATAGCATTCTCTAACAATTTTCGGAGAATATTCGCTCTAGCTACGACAGGAACAATATCGCGGTCATTTAGGCCTATAACAGTGATTTATTTACGTATATTTTTCAAATCTAATTATCTCTTACATAAAATTAAATAAAGCACACAATAAAAGGGCTAAAATCTCTTTTCTTATAAGACAATTCGAAAGGGTTCTACCCAATTCTGACTGAGTTGTTGGTGTTTAATATTATTTTACATTGTTTTGCAAATGATTTGCAATGAACTCTTTTTTTTATTGCTGACGGAAGCGAGAGCGAAAGTGACCAATTGGGTGCTTTCTTATTTCGACAGGCTAATTTCTAAATGGTTAGAGTAGCTTTTGAGATCACCCTGTATGTGGTTTGAATGTTTCAATGGAGCTTAACCGCTGACTAGTGTTGAGGCACACTCTCACATTTTGAATATATTTGAATATTTAAATATATCAGGGGGTAATATATCGTTATCCCCAGTTTTGTGCTTTTTGTTTTTGAGCCTTGTTAAACGTACTTCTTTATAATTGCATAACCTAATATTGATTCCATTGTTTTGGATTGTAGATTCGCCTTCAACGTCTACTCCAAATTGATAATTCACTGATATCTCCATTCAGAGAGCTAGAGAGATGATCCCACCCATATTTAAATATTCCCTGAATGTTAGTTACCCAGTTTATTCTTTCGTTTTTACAGAGACTACTCAATATCATCATTTCGAGTTCATTTAGTGGTCACTTTTATCATGTGCTTCAGGCGATTTTGTAAAGATATGATTTCGGAACATCATGATTTAATTAGTTATTTCATATTTTTAGCTTTTCACACAGCTCAAAACAGCAAAAACTTATAGCTTTGTTAAATTTTCTCCGAAGGGTTGATTAATTTTTAAAAGAAATTTTATACTCGTACACTCAAGTGTTTCTTATTGGCATATGATGGCGTACTGTGACTCGAATTCAAGGCCTCTAGCGCTTTCAGCACGTTTCATGATATATTGCTGAAACGCTGAGGCTAAACTTCATATTTTCAACTCAACTCAACTCAAAAAAGCTTGTTTTCGAAATGGTTTATTATTTTCGAGAATTATCTATTGTTACACCAATTTGAATGCGTAGCCCCTACGTCAGCGCATTCATCATATTGCAAAATATCGAAATTTTTTATTTTTTTGATTTTGATTGAGTAATGACAGCCTCGCTGAAAGCTAATTTGCCATTATTTGTTAACCACTGACGCGTCAACACATATTTCTCCCTGTCTTGAGGAGCGTGAGCCTTTTACGTGGGAGAGCGAACGACAGATATGAAACGAGCGAGAATGAATAATGAATGCAGGGTGATGTATTGTGCGCGGGATACTATAGTAAATACAATCATACGATCAAAACTGAAGTCAAGGCCATTAAGGGGTTCGCATGCTTTCGACATTTCACGTTAGATATATACGAACAGATTTACTCACAAAAATGTGTGATTATCCCTTCTTCGACTTGTTTGTGGTTATGTCAATAACCGCAGCATGTCATTATTTAATCGATTTTAGTATTTTCAACCATTTTCAACCATTTTCAATCATTTTCTTAATGCTTCATTTCAGCTTTTCGCCCTTTACATTGTCTACTTGTTTATGTACATTTTCTATTGGGTGCAGTACTTTGACATGGCGTTTGCGTTTCTCATTTACCGCTTATTATAACTGTGTTTACTTGTTTTAAGACCTCGGCCAGCAGATTACTATAACGGGCGTATTTAGAGTGTGTGGGTATGAATTAGTGCACTTTTCTGCAGCTTTTTGTGCAAAATGTTAACAGTAATTTCAGTTTAGATAAGTAATTATAGTACATATTGCTGAAATTTTAAGTGCTTTTTTGTTCTTGCAATTTCTTAATGGAATTAAATTTGTTTTGCTTTTTTTGTACAGCAAATGCTATAAGTGTAGTATGCCCTCACTATGGAACCATGTTTTTGTAATAAAGATATGTATATATTCATATGAGTACTCTGATTATATTGTATGTGTCCTCCTTACAGCGGTTGGGTTCGTTCGCAGCTCCGAATAATATCAAAAAAGTGTTTCTGCTATGAAAAAGTTTCTCGTAAAATCCATCAGCCTTTCACTTTATAATTTCACTAATTATTTTGAAAAATTTTTATTTTCATTTGTTCAAAAATTCGATTATTTTGATTTTGATCAGTCAACAGGTTCCGTAATCTGGGCTGAGATTTGGTATCATTCGAGTTTTGGGGAGTACCGATATTATGTGAGTAAATTACTATGGGTTTCAGGATTTTTTAAAAAGTTCATGAATACAATTTTGCCGATGTTGCAAGTCCAGCCGGTTATGACACAGGCTTTCGAGCTTTATTAAAAATTATTAAATAGAATGCTTGCTCTTTCAAATATAAATTTTTTTCATTAATTAAAAACAAAACTATATTCAAGCCTTTTACTCCAATGATGAGTAGTATTATTTATGATACTGTTAAGTTTTCAGTAATCTTGGAAAAATTTTTATAGATATACAGTTTAGAACGATCTGAAAAAGTTCTGATGAAAAGTTCATATCATTTTTAAGAAAAACACGTGCTTTTTGGCAATTTTTTGGTGTTATTATTCACCGATTCACCGACCGATACACCCATTTTAGCGACCTTCCAACTTTTCGAAACCATTTTTGTAGTACGATTGGTATTTTGTCTCTGCCTCGGCAATTGACCTTTCGTTATCGCTAAATTTATTTTCAACAAGCATTCTCTTGAGAGCTAGGGGCCAGATCCAGAGAAGCGTTGGATGCGAAAGCCTTTTTTCGTAGCAATTTAAGTAAAGCCGTCATCGCTTTTGTTGACTTATGACATGGTGCTTTGTCTTGTGACCATTTTTTTGTGATTTCATTCTTCAAACATTGATGATTTTTTATTTTTCAAGATGATCGATGAAAATTAATATATGAGCATCCCAAAATATAGATGTCACAACTCTCCATGCTTTGGATTCAGTTTCCACGCTCGCATGACTGTCGATTGTGGAGTGATTTTGGGATGGAACAGCTCAAAGCACTACTCAGAATCAGCAAGGCGCGGCAACCACTTTTCACAGAGTTTTCACACGCCTAAATATTTATGACCGATATGACCAGAATTTTCTTTTGATATTTTTAAAGTGTCGGATATTTCGATCAACTTCATTTTATGTTCATTTCTTCTCTCTCCTTTTTTTTTTTTTGTTTTTATCAACGAACTTTGCAGCAAGCCTGATTGACGAAAGAGGCGAATAAAGGAGGGTGAAATTTTATGACAAATTAGCATGACAAGAAGACCCAAGAACATCCAAATGTTATCATCAATTATTATAATATGCTATTGAGTGAAATTTTTGATCAATTATGATGTTTATTTCTCGAATATCGCCACGCGAGCTCTTCTCAGCGTTAATGAGTATACATTGAAATGAAACTTGTTGTAATTATCTCTGAAGATTCTGCCATATATGATTAAATATGTATCGAGATAGTATTATAGTCTAAATCTTATAGTCTAACCATACAGATTAGGAAAACTAAATTCGTATAATGAAAACGTAATCATTTTTCATTGCATCTCATGTGGAGTTATTACCGACTTTTTATGTGGTAGCACATCATTTGATCCTTGTCTTTATTACTATGCTATATTGTTTTTTAAATGTATAAATTTGGACCTCAAATGCATTCATTTATTTTGTTTGAATTGCTGCAAGGTCCATATTGTGTCAATATAAATAAATTGCTTTCTCCTAGTCATCCTAATCCAAGTTTCAATCATTCACTGGTTCAACAAATAAATAAGCAATTGCATTTATCTATTATTGTGGTTCATTAATTTTTTTCGCACTGAGACTGCTGACCAAAAGCGTAATTTCTTTTACTGCAATATTTATCTTTCGAAAAACACAAAAAAACCGCAGCTGACATTCAAGCCACCAGCTGATGGTCAACCTCAAGGTGTCACTGCGTAGCAAAACGCACAAACACACTCACACACATATAAGGGAGTAAAGCGTGAAATTGATATGTGATGCGCAAAATAGACAAAATGGATGCGAACTGCTCAAGTGTGAGAATATGGTTAGCGTCAATGTCAGCGAAAAGTGACATGGCATAACTGGAGGGAGATTATGCGAAGCCTTCTGCGTGTTTGTAATACTTAAGCATGTTCTTATATATGTTTATATATACATATGTACGTGCGAGGGTGGACCGATAATGACTTAGCATCACCATCCTCTAGCGCCACTATTTTTAAATTATATTTACTATGATCTATTACATTCTCAGCCGAATTGGACTCGCACTACCGTTTTGAACGCATGTATAGTAGGTAATGTCCGTGGATGTTAGAAAAATGGCAAAAGAGAAGTATCGGTCAGTGATTCAATTCTTGTTTTTGGCAGGGAAATCGCGCGGTGACTCTTTTTCGATGACGACCTCTAAAAGTTGGTTTAACGAGTTTTCACGTGGTCACACTTCAGTCACCCGTCCATTCAAGGTGCGTAAGATAGCTGAGATAGTAGTAGTAGTCTTAGTAGATCACGTGTCGGCGAGATGGATGCCTCATTTGCTCATTCCGGACTACGAGTGCAACATTCAGACCACTTCACAGCAGCGGTTGAGGCTGTTTAAGCGCTTTCCGAAAGAGTTTCTGAGTCTTTTCATATCCGTCGATAAAATATGGATGTACAAGTATACACCAGAGGCCAATTAAAAAGTAGACTTCACTGACGAAACTGCTCCAAAGAAGGCGAAGACCGTCCTACCGTCCAAAAATGATGATGATCGCCGTTTTCTGGGATTCACAAAGTTAGATCTACATCGACTACCTCGAGAAGGGTGAAATCTCGTATCCGCCTTCAACATGACCAAATTGCTCGAATTAGGGTATGGCGTGCCATTGTGTTCTTCAGATTTGGCGCCACGCGACTTCTTTTTGTTTCCAAACGTGAAAAAATCGCACGCCGGTTAGAAATTGAAGTCGAATGAGGAGGTTATCGCCAACACGAAGGTATACTTTGCAGACCTTCAGAAAGTTTATCTTTCAAGGTGGTTGTCTAATCGCTGGGTCAAGCCCATCGGTTCAAAAAGGAAGAACCATGTTGGGCATTACGTCGCCTTTTAACCAAAATTTTGGTTTTTATTTCGTAGGCTAAATAATTATTGGACCACCCCCGTATGTATGCATGTAAAACCGCACTGGAATGGCCACTGGTCAATGGGCAACCAACAAGCCTGCCTAATTTATCAACCATCAACATTGCAATGAAGTGTGAACAGCGACCATTACTTAATAGGCATTTTCCTACTTACTTGTATTTGTACATAAATTCGGCAAACAAACAAAAAATGCCTAACGATCAATTGTCGGCGCTGATGGGCCATACCAAATAACTGCTTCATTTATTTGCGAGCGAGTTTTTCCGAAGCGAGCATGATTGCTCGGCCGTTGGTGGGAGTTGGTGGCGCAGGAGGAAAAGCAAGATTTCAGTTGCGATATGGGACTATCGAGCACAAATCTGGGTCAGTATTATGTACGTATCTGAAAACTTGCGAAGTCGTTGTTAACAGTGTTGTTGTCGTTGATCTCTTCGCTGTTACTGTTGTAGTACCGTTACTGGCTCGCAGCTGCATACTCTTTAATAATGATAGTTTTTTTGGTTTTTTTTTTTGTGGTGTTTTCGGTTGGCATTGTCGCTGGTGATTGCAGTGATACTTTTCGGACGATAAAAGCATATTTTGACCTTCGTCGTAATTTTCATCAGTTGCGTTTGTGTTGGCTTCTAGTTTATTTGCTTTTTCTTCCTCTTTGATAATACTACACATGACTGCACCTCAACAGCTGCGCAAGTCCGCCTTCTCCAACTTCTGTTTTTCTTTGTTCGAATTTATTATTTTTATTTGTTCTGCTGGAGGTTTTGCAAATTTTTTTATTTTTCCCATTGCCTCCCCTTTCTATTTATGCTGATATATGCAATTCTTTTATTGTTGCCATTTCGAATGACCATACACATTGATGACATTTGTTGATGACAAAACAAGCGCGTCGAAACTGAGTGCGGCTATACGATGGTTTTACTAAAGTGGGAACTAGAAAAAATTACTAGAAAAAACAACTAGAAAAATGGAAAACAAGAGCTGTTTTTTTGTTTTTTTTGATATATACATACCTCTAGTAATTTTTTATGTTTCGAAATGAAAAATTGGAAATAATTTGGCGAAAAAAGTTTAGGTAAAACGTGCCGAATTCATGTTTATATCTTTTTTGCTTACTTCGGCTGCATTTTTCGTTCGTTTAAAACATGTATAAATTCTGTAAATGCGAGAGAAGAGTATGAAAATCAATATCGATATATTCAGATTTATCGGTTTATGAAAAATATTGGTTGAATATTGTTTTTAAGGTCTCATATTTGTGGGTCTCCAAAGCTCATATAATATCTGTAACTATCTTCTGTGTCATATATATATATATATCTCTTTCTCATGGTGGATTTTCAAAAAGTCAATTATTTTTATTGGCTCAAAGCTCATTTTAGGGTCCTAGAAGCGTGATTCAATCAGAAAAAATACCGAGAAAAAGTTTTTTTCTTGTTTAATCCGGTATCTTATATTGCAAAACCTTAATCGCCTTTTTCTCGTAATTGCATTTTACAAATCAGGCGCCGATGGCACTGGGGCTATCACACTTAGACTGTAGCTTTACAGTGTCTTTATCTCGGAACTGCATATGGTTTTTTGATATTAGTGCAACTTTTTTTTTACAAACAATTTACTGCTTGTTTTTTCGGTCAAAATTAGACAAGACTTATCTATTCTAAGAACCAGTTTTTTATTTTTTCAGATAGTTTCAAATAGCACTATTTCCTGTAATCGTTGTTGCGCCCTCCGACGCCCTCTTGAAAAAGTTGCTGCTTTAGGAAAAGTAAATCTTTTGAAAGACAATATTATCTTAAGATATTGTCCTTATCCTTGATCTAATTTTTGGAAATTATTGTTCCGAACTATTTCTTATATTACACGGTATCCCATCTGCTCAGTTCGTTTGTATTTAAAGTATCGAAACTATTTTTTTTTCTAAATGAAATATTCTTTTCATCTATTTTTATCGCTATTTGGCAAATCGATACATATTTAGTATCTAACTCTTATTTCTTTGAAGTACGATTTCAACTACACTCAAAGCTTTAATTCCCACAACAAGACAGCGCATTGCACAGACCCATGATCATTTCACTCATGTGCATACATATATTCTATATAGTCTTATGTTTGTATGTGAACCACTAAAATTGTGCTTGCTGCCGTCATTTTCATGCAATGGCCATCATTAATCAAAACACCAACTATAATCTTCGGAAGATAATATGAAAATGACGAGCATTCACTCAATTTCGTCCTTTCTGATGCTTCCTTTAATACTACTACTGCGTAACGTAAAAGTAATGTTGGGTAGGACGTGGGTTGTAAGCGTTTTTTGTATCATTGTTTATGACCTTGATGGCATGGAGAATGAAAATGAGATTGCGAATGAGTGTAGTCATGCTAACGGCCCACTAACAGCTTTAGAAGTATAAAGACAAGTGCATAGCACCCGCAGAAACAGATAACAAATGTGTGACGGCGAAGAAGGTCAAGTCCATGGCGAATTCATTTCTCGAGTCAACAACTAACCACTAAACTTCCTACGTACATGCTTAGATGTTGGTCTACCACCAGCACGTAGAACATCGCACGAATTTCACTACAATCAAAACCACTATGTCGTCTCGGGTCTCGTACGCCTGTTGTAAATTGCCGACCAAATAGCGCATAAACGCAGCGCAATTGTCTGCTCTGCAACAAAGCAGTTATTCTTATGACTCGCGTCGCAATAATTGTAGTCGTGATTAAGTGCTAATGCTTTGGTTAGATGTCAGACAGGCCAAGTCATACGTTCAATCTTTTCATCGAATGATGGTTAAACTTTCAGTAGGCGAAATTGAATTGTTGGACTCTGGAATGCATATATTATCCTTTGCAGTGTGTTGTTCAAGTCAAGCAAATTAAAAAATTTCTTTGTGGTATTTTTAGGGAATTAAAAACTTTCTGTTCTATTTGACCGTACTTATTTTTCGCGAGCGCGTAGTTTTGAAAATGCTCAACATTTTTTAAAATATTAAATTTTCATGTACAAGATAGTTGATGTAGAGAGTCTTCAGATCACTTTCCTTCCCCAATTTTGGGCAGCTATATTATTGTAATCCAGTCGGACTTGATACCTATTTTCCATAATTTTATTATCCATTTTCTTCGCAATATATTCCAAAATTAACAACTAATTCCGTTGCATATTGAAACAATCGCAGCCAACTTCACTCAAAACTCTTCAGATGTGCTGAAACTTGCCAAAAATGGCATACCAGATTTCGCTCATAGCTTCCTCTTGCTTACTGAAGGTGCCAGGCACTTTGTTATTCAACTTTTGTCTATTTGACAAAGAAGCCTCAAGAAGCCTCAAAATCGCTCTTTTAATTTTTATTTCCAACCTTAAATTAACAGGCAAGTTTTTTCACAAACACACTGTTTCAGTGCTAATAAGCAACTTCTAGGAAATTTCAAGCCCCCTCAGCATCTTTTCGCGCTCTCTTGCCAAAAAACAGACTTGAAGTATTAAAAACTACACAATATTGACTCTATTTGAAACTCCGTTTCAACATTTAAGGGAAGTCCCCTCAAAATTCTTCCAAACTATCGGAAAATTAAGACCACTTTTGGACTTTTCACCACTTTGGATTTCAAAATTTATGGATTCTTTCTCTATCTACTGAGTTTAGTCGATATAAGATTCGACTTGTTTTAACATTACAGATCAATAAGTGTGGTACAGGTATGCTCCTTTATGCAACTCAACTTTCATGAACTAAAATCTATGGCTCATAAAATTATACATTATTTTAAATCATTTTAAATTTTTAGCTCTTTTAGGATGATATAAATTTTCGAAGCCTTTATTTTCTAAAAATATATACCATTAAGACCTATCATTAACCTAGAACCATATATACCATTAACCTAAAGCCCTAAAAAAGCCCAACTTTGAAAATTTACATTTTAAACTTGGACAGAGAAAATTTTTGTTTTTCAATATTCTATCAATTGTATAATGTTTTTAGTACTCAAAAATGTAAAAATTTCAATTAATACTATTTCAACAATTTGTTGTTGTGTTCCAGTTGGACACCAAATTTTGCTCTTTCCGAAATAAGTTGATTTAGAGAAAAAAAAACATAAATACCTAAAATCAGTTTGAGCTTCCATCAGAAATAAGTAAGTAATAAGATTTGACAGCCCCCCGATTTGACAGAAAAATCCCGAAAGATGTATTCGTGTAAGCGAAGTTGATGGTTTGTTGACACATCCATTTACATTTTCACTCGACTACCAACAGCGGGCCGCCCAAAAATTGTCCCTTTTTCCCTGCAAATAATTCGTAGTGCCGCATTTGCTCATTTCTATGCGCTATGAGTAATGTCAGTGTGTAAAGTGTCAATTTCAGACGTCCGCCTGCTTTTCTTCTTTTCCTTCTTCTTCTTGTTCTTTAGCTCCTTTTGTAATTGGTGTTTTTCACCAAGTTAGTGACAGCGGCTATATTTGTCTGCTTCTGTCAGCAACAAGCGCAACGTTCGCATACTCCCACCTACTTTATTTTAACGTTTATTTACTTATGTTTTGTCATATGGTTTCTATATTCTTCACTCCCCACTTCCCACTTCCCACTCGCCATGCGCTACTGTGTTGCTGTGTTGCTCAATTACACATCCATCTTCTGCGCATAATATTGTTGAAATGTAGACATTTGTTTTTATTGATTATGTTGATTTAATGGTGATTTAGTAACAGCACGACACAATGATTGACTTCTAATTTAATGAAATCGGTGTGAGACAGTTGAGAATGTGGGTGTGTGGAGAGTCGAGAAAGTGCTATACTTTTATATGTATGTATGCATGTGGCTGCAAGGAATATTAACAAAAAAAAAAATTGTTCTCGTAGCGTGAGCTATATGAATACTTATTTGAAATAGATCGAAATCAATTTGCGTGAAATGTGCACGTACGGCAAATACTAAATTTAATGGGAGTGGTTTGTTGACGATTTCTCTTGTTTATTTGAGTTGATGAAAAATTTAAAGAAAAAAATATATATTTCTTTTATTTACATGGGAATAAAAGTGATAAATTGCTGCCACTAACATTTTTTAATTCTTATTAACCAATTTTTCAGCTTGCTTTTATGGAATTTTTTCGGAATTTTTTGTGAAGAGGCATTTTTTTTTATATAAATACATCAAGTGCGCTTTTAGAGAATTTAATATACTTTAAAACCCCGCCAATTTTTTTTTAATATTGAGTTTCGCTCCTCCTCATATCAACGAACTCGAGAAGCTCCTCAGCAAAAAGTCGTTCGGCGCTTTCATATTTCTGTTTCAAATTACTTGAAATCAGAAAGAATCAAGAATTTATTTTCATTTTCAATATGATACATCAAATGTAATGTATCAAAGGAAAATGTAGTCAAATTTTAGATTTTTTGACAAAATAGCGCCTTCTCTAAAAAAAACTGCTTTTTCGGCAAAATTCTCACTCAAAGTTTCTTGAAAAAATTAAAGCTTTTGTCAGAAATCGTATTCCTTCTTCATCATCTGAGGAATGTATCTAAGAAAATTGTGTATAAATTTCAAATCGAGCGAAGTCGTTTCGGAGAACTTATGCTCACCGACTCTGAAAACACCATTTCGAGAAAAACGCTCCGGTTTGCGCTCTGCCTACTTTCGAGCGCTTGGTGACGTGGTTACAAATGCGCTCATACCAATTGCGTTATAACGGTGTTTTTCATAATAAGTGGAAGTGCGATAACTCCCTAACAAAAACGACAAAAATAAAAGGCTATATAGGGGATTATGTATCAATCCAAAAAATGGTTTAATTCAAAACTTTTGTGTGCAGTTTAATATCTTACAAACTACTTGACCTAATTTCGTATGTTACATTCCATGTCCCCTGATATGTACAACAGATTTCTTGAATATGTGAAATCTACTTCTTCGCCTAGCCTCCAAATACCAAATATTCGGATTCTCGCCTTTTGGTCCACTTTTCCCCGAAATGGTTAACATGGAAGATATCATAGAAAATCTTACTAAAAAAAATGCATCAAATCAAACCCTTAGCCCGCATATACCCCTCTAGCATATTTTATACTTTGTGCGTTGCCCAATATTCAGACATTTATCTTCCTTATCCCTCATAAACTGAAAAAAAAATAAAATTGAAATTTAATTGAAATTTCTACACATTTTTAATAAAGTTTTGCAAAATTCTGCAATACTCTTACAACTTCTGGAGTATTTATTTAAAGCTGTTGAAATTGAAACATTCAAATCGGGCAAAATATTAAAAGTATGTTTAAATAAATTAGTAAGATTTTTTCCAGTCGAAAGTATGTTTTTCTATACAAAATATTTTTCACTAAGTCAAAATTTCAAGTGCGTGAGAAATAGTGACATTTTTGTATTAACATATTTTACAGTTCTATATAGCTTTAGGGATTATTGCCAGAGTGACCGAACTGTTATACAAACGGTTTTCAGTGCCCTTGGCATAAACACCGTTTCTTCATTGTTTTTATTTCCATTTAAATCATGGTGTTGATTTTGAACTAAATTGAGCGAAAATCCTAAATAAATAACTTGTGAATATCCAAAATAAATGAACATTTAACTCTTACTATACCCTCAATTGCAATCCCAATGTAAAGTTGCTCATACGCACCGCTCACCGAAACTTTAATTAATGAGCTTTAAGCTTCGCAGTATCTTTCTTCGTTTTGCAGTGTGATTTTTAATTGCTTTTCATTCACTAACAGCTCCTTGTTTAAGTTCTACCACACAGATATATTAACGCGTATCCAAAACTTTTAGTACCTTAAGTACAATTGCGTGTACTTAACCATCCACGAACCGCTAACTGCCTTGAATTGGCGTCATCAAGCGACAGCATGTGTTTGCAACTGCACTCTGTTGTCTGCCTAATCCATTTACTTAATGAATTTTTCCTTTAACACACCTACTACCTCCCCTTACCCCCCCTCACCCAATTACGAACGCGCATAGTAGAGCAAATATGCAATAACAACAACTATAGTGCATTTATATCATGCGAAGTTTTTATCGAATTATTTTCTGCTTCTTCTTACCGCAGTTGATATTTGTATTCCAGCTTGCTTTGTTGACTTCAATTAATCATAATTTGTATCGCCAGCGCTTAGTCCGACTTGACATAGCTCACTGCTTGTGTGGCTTCTCCATCAAAACGCTGTCGGCAATGGCACACAGAAGTGCGTGCGGAGCGTAGTGGATGAAGATGGTATAAATGCATTTTCATTGTTTCTATGGTGTATTGTATGCTGCATTAGCGCTGGTTGGTTGGCATGTGGTTAACAATATAGTGTCCAGCACACACATTCATATGTATTGCAAGCATGTGCTCATGCGTTTCTTTATGGCTGCTCATCGATTATTTCGCGCGTTACTTAGTACAATCAACTTTGAACTGTTTGTAGTTGAATGAAACAATGTTATTGGACGCTGTAACGCATTTGTCGCGCATTTGCATTGTTTTAGTTGTTGTTATTGCTTCATTTTTTGTCTTTGTTTGTTGTCATTGTGCGTGGAAAATAAAAAGAATTGCTTGCTCCGCCATTTGTTGTCATTGCATTGGGGGGAGAAAATGATAAATATTATATCACTATTTCATTTTAAGTGCATGATTGATTGATGCATGAAAAAGCAGCGCTTGAAGTTATTGGCAATCATTTATCATATTATAAAAGAAAAAAGAAAAAAATAAAATAAAAAATCCGTGAAGATATTAGAATCAAAGTTAGAGAGTCAACATATATGGTATATATTCTGTTATCCATTTTGTGGTTCGTAAATTCAATAATCCATCATTGATGTTCTTCTGAAAATAATTTTACTTGAAACTTCGTTTATTACAGTTAAAGCATGTACAACAGAGAGAAAGACTCGACGTCTTATATTTCCTTTCATTTAATGATCTCGATGTACCCATAATAAGTACTGCAATTTTTTCTATATATTTATACTTTTAAAGTTTGTGCTAATATAGATTTCGTGCGCCCATGGAAGTTGAATTCATTACTAATTAATCTACATTAAAAAAATATTACAAAAATAAATTTGAAATTTGAAATTTGAAAATTTTTGTCAAATATTTTTATTTCGATAATTGTGGTTGAAGTAGACTGCTAGGCTTAAAAAATAATCGAAAGCCCATACCGCAATTTTTGAGGGCATTCACCACGCGGCTTGAGACATTTATCTGTTCTTAGCGTGTTTTAACTGATTCCTTAAAATGCCTTCAAGTTGATGGTAAAGTGTAAAAATAATGCTGTTAGTAGTAGTCAATAATCGGGGCGCTGAATTCAAGTTTGAAGGTTTGGTGCTTTGCAAATGTGTCTGCAAATCTCAAAAATGACATAAAAATTCACAATTTTAAAAAGTGGCCGAGAACTCACAGACTTGACCGGTTTGAACTAAATTTAACAAATAACATTCCGAAGATACTCTGCAAACTGCTCTTTACTAGAAAAAGGATTAAATGGCAATACTTCCCATATAATGTCAATTTGATGCCCATCAGCTTGTTTGACATTACAATAGCTAATTCATGCATTAAATAAAAGTACTTGGCGCATTTAGTACCCTCTACTGCTATGTGAAAACCCTTTTTCGGAACCTCATATTTCTAGATTCTCCACTAGACACCCTATATCGACTAATCGATATACAAATGAGAGATCTTAAAATTAACTAAGCATATTATAATTGGTATATCTTGATAGTATATAAAAATATGATCACACGATTTATATCTCCTAGTCCTTTCTGTCTGGCCTTGACGTTCGCTTTATATAATATATATTCAAAAGTGCGTTATTTTATCAAACTTAGTTTAAGAAATATATGGAGAATATATTTGGAGATTTGGGTTGATACAAAAATTTACGAAATCGAATTGTTATTATTGTTGTAGTATTTGCAGAAGACAATCCGCAAATAATTTAAAGGAATACTGCCGAATTGACAGCTCTTCGTACTTTTTTCGCTTTTACGGTTGATTTTATCTCTTATGCTTATCGCTTATGTATATATCGGCCAGCGTATGAGATAAAGTCATGAAATTAGAGCGAATATTAAAGTTGGAATATTGAACTGTAGAATGAAAAATTAGTAATTGGTTCACACTTTCCATTAGCTAACATATAAAGATTGCACTCGTTGTCGTCTATTCAAATGTTTTTAAATTAAATGGATATCTGAGACAATATGTGATTGATATTGATGCAACTAAGTTTGCTTCCCTTTGCCCTTTCTCTTTCCAAACTTGGGTACAATCGGTCCATAGCTTTTTCTCTTAACTGGCACAGATTTCCGATGCCAAGGGAACTTAGCGCCTCGTCATTTGTTTAATTTTGAAGTAAACATTTTTCAACCGATAAAGAGTATTTTTATCGTTGAAAATGTAATAAGAGAACAGTAAAAAAAAAATATTTTATTTTCTGTTTATCAATAAAAAATCGTACGCAAATTTCATTTTGTAATCAATTACCATGCTTTAATGCTTTCTGCATAGATAATTTCATACGTTTTTTATTACTGCAGAAAAGTAATATGCATAAGAAATGAAATACCCCGCACTTGGAATGCCTGGCGGCTTAACTGCGTTTCAAATTCGCAAAAGAACGTATTCTTGTAAAAGTATAATTGGCAAAAGAAATTTCTGATGTGTAACATATGGATTTCGGCTGCGTAAAATTCTTGTGCGTCTGCACATTTGCATGCCTTTACACACACACACACACACACACACACACATTGGAAAGTTGCTTGCAACATAACACGCTTGTTACTCATAAGTCCAGTCACACCGGCAGTGTGATGTTCATGAAATAAATCACTTTGACGAGGAGCAAAAGCCAAGCTTGAACAGAGATTTGCATCATAATGCGAGTACAGGCGCATTAATATAGTGCGAAAGTGATTAATTGTGCAAAAGTGTGCGAAAATTGTACATATTTGACAGTTATGTGTTAAGCGTGTGTCTGGCCGTTGAGAATAAATTTGAAAAGATAAACCAAATTTTTTTAACGAAATCGTTTGATTTTTATATGCTTTTTCCCTCGAACCCTTTATCTTCGAAAATTTCTAATTTGCATTATTTTATATTATGCTCCCTTGGTTTTGCAGTTTTGTCCCATCTCTCCCTCTCTCTCAATATCACTCACACACACACACACACACACACACACACACACACACACACACACACACACATATACACACACACACATCGCATACAAATTGAAACTCGAAAGCCAATTGCGTTTTTCTGCGCCAACAAATGAAATTGCAAATGCTCAAATGCAAATATAAATACATATGTATACACGCATGTCTGTATATATGCATATATGTGCGTATGTGTGTACATATGAGCACAGCAGCACGCAATTGTTCATTCGATTAAAAATCCAGTTAACTAAGTGGCTTCCTTATGTTTTGCTTGTGTGTGTGTGTGTGTTTTTTTTTTTTGTTTGCATTTGGCCAACAAAGCAATTGGAAAACAAACATAAAAAATATTAGTATGGCTATATACAGTCACAAAAAAAAAAAAACAAAAAGGGATGTGAAAGCAAGTAGCGAGAAATGAAATTGAATTTATGGTTGATTTGTTCCATTGAATGGAATTTGAATTTGCACTTGGGACTTCGGAATTGCGTAAGTTATTGGAAAAGTTGCCCGCTTATTGTTTTAAAGTAATTATAACTTTCGGTATTGTTTTCATAATTGAATAGAAGTGTCGTACCGTTAACTAGCCTGTTAACTTGTGTGGAGAGTAGAGTTAAGCAACTTATGTGGAATTTTACGAGACTACTTTTCAGCTTTAGCATAAAGCAAAGGCGTGCAGTTTTCGTAGTCGGGTTTGTCCAAAAGTGATAAAATATTCAGGGTTCCATTTTGATAAATCGCGAGATCGAACAGTCAGCGGTCGCCTAGCCTGGTATTAACAAATTTATATTTACCTTTACCCATAAAGGAATTTCATATGCCTATAGTAGACATTTATAACACAATTCCTTTTGCGAAAGCATATATTTGAATGTTTGGATTAGAGAGTTTTTCAAAATTGGTTGCATCACCCTCGTCTCGTTAAAATCTCGGCACATTGAAATTCTTCCGAATATGTTCTAAGCTTGTCGCCCTTAGATCACAGCTACTAAATCAATAATTTTTGTTTTTTTACTCTTAGAAATACGCATAGATGAAGAAGATCCATTTTAAAAACAAAACGCAAAACTATTCAGAAAAATTTATTTCACGATTCTTCCCAATTTCCGATCCGATTCACCACTTTATGTAGTAGGTTTCAGTTATAAGTTCCGTTATTTGATGATAGTTTCATATTCAAATAAACCCTGGTTCAAAATTACTTGCTGAGAGCAAATATTGTTAAAAAGAAAATACATATGTTTAGAAACATCGTGTTTTCGGGTGCATTCGTCCACCCGAAAAATATAGTTTAATAATATCCACTAATGAAGCTTTCACAAAGCTCTGTGTAGATTGGTGGTTTATGACGTCCAACGTCCATATATTACTTTCTTGAAAATTCACGATATCGATGGTGGTTTATCACTCCAATATCCTAAATAAATTGTGCTATTTCCGTACTAAGGGCCATTTCATTCCATACAACTTTTTATAGTTCCAAACTAGCACAAAATATTCCATAGTTCACTGAGAGAAAATTTAAGTAACTTATGGCAGCCAACCACTAACAAATTTTCTTTCCATAATATCTCAAATACTTTTTTAAATCAGAGCAAATATCTGGAGAAATCTTTTCTATACATAATATTTTTCTTTTGAGTACCTACGTTATATATTAGTAGTCATTTCTAATACGATAGAAAATTGAAGAAGGAAGGATTGGGACCACACAGAAAGTGATACTAGATAAGTGGGTTTGATAGTAAATATAAAGGGATAGTTAATTATATGTGCTGGTGGTTGTAAACGAGAGATAAGCTGGGGTTATCAGTGACGAATCTACATTAGTAGGGAGTCAGACCCATGGGAATAACAGAGAAAATACACGAGCTATTAATATTCCCTCCCGATTCATAAAGTATACTCACACATCTTACTTTATATTCCGTTGCAGTCGAAATGGAGCAATGGATTAGTTCTAGGTGGAATACTCCTAATTATTGGTGTCAAAGAGTTATGTGGTATTTGGATGTCATGCTGTAGTAGACGAGTGTTTTCTACAATTGGACGAATTCACGGAGTTAGATTCTTAAATCTTTGACTGGTGTTTGATACATGGAGCAGACTTTGTGCCAAATGGGGTGTTGCTTTCACACGAGTACCGGAACTAAATATTTTACGGGGCGCAGAATCGTAAATATCCGCTATCATGCCGCTTTGTTGACCCCTTGGTACCATAGGCATATTTGGTTTGGCTTTTTTGGTAACTGATAGGTCGTTGTGTGAACTAGATGGTGTGTGGCCCACAGCTGTGAAATTATGTGGTCATGTCAAAGGTATATACGATACATATATCAGTTCTAGATCTCTAGAACTATTTTGGAAACAATGACAGCACTGGAATTACTGAAACACGAATCAGCGAGGAATAGTGAAGATCTAATTGTTTTCATTGTACTCCCCCAAATAAACAGGGTTAAGGGGGTAATCTGGCCTAGAGGTACGAATTTAAGGTATTTTTTCGGCTACTATGAATAAAAAGCAAAAGTAATGTTTACAATAAAACTTTTAGTAAGAAGTGAGAAAATTTAAAACTAAAATGTCACAAGCTGTTCAAGTGGGGGTTGAAAAAAAATTGTGCACCAAGTTCGTCACGATGGCAATCCCTCCAAATGATCTGAAATTAAATAGTAAAGCAGATTAACTACAAAAAATTTTAAAATGATTTGAAATTAAAAAAAAAAAATCGGCTAAATTGCGGATGTCCGAAAAAATTAAAATATTTCTATTACCTTTTTTTCGAATTTTCGAATTTTCGAACTTTTATTCGAAATTAATTTTCGACTTTTTCGAATTTTATTTGTACTTGAGAATTCATGATAAACATGAAATAATTAGTCTCGAGAAAAACGCATTTATGGCTTCGGGTTAAATTAACCGAAATCGGTCCAATCGGTTTGGATATCGTGTAACTAGAATAACTGTATTTCTAGAAATAATACAAGATTTGACAAATCTCTTAATGAGATATTCTTGAAATATTACGCCTTGAAATTATGCCAAGTAAAATTACAAATTTTTTCAAATTTCTGCACTAGAATACCTTCTAAAGTTTTAAAAATGACAAAATCTAAACAGTAACCGTCTGTAGCCGAATAGTCTTTAGAGCAGTGAAATGGCTGATATTCTCAAATATTTTGCTTGAAATTAGGTTGTTTTCGGGCGATTATGAGAGATACGAATTTGTAATACTTTGGTCCAAAAACTTTTAGCAGTTCGGCTTTTACATACTCCCTCCATTTCCATTAACCTTGTTAATAAATGTTTTCTCTTGATGTATTTATATGATATTATTTGACAAATATTTGCTTCAACTACAACACTTTGACATATTCCACAAATTATATTTACCTTTGCCAAAGTAAAATATTTCCACATAATTTCTTCCACTTTGCTTCAAGTTAATAAGCCATCATTACACAAATTTAGCAAATGGAAATCTACGCTTATACATACCCAAGTACATATTTGACACGCTGCTAAGTCAAAATGCTAACACAAATACGCCGTCATTCACTCGCTCATGCTGCAACCTGATTAGCTGGCGCTAAGTTGCACAAAGTTTGTCTGGTTTACTTTGCACTCATCAGCCACTCAGTTAGCGAACACATTCAGAATAGCTCAGCTCGGTTTATAAGAGTGTGTTTATAAGAAGCGTGTTGAACTGCACAACTTTCTTTGCATAATTAATTATGCCAGGACAAGGTCTAAGTCTAAGGACTACCATGTATAGGTAAGCGCAAAAGCATAAGTGAATTGCAACAGTGCAATGGCGTGTGTCTGTCTCATTTTGCATACCTAATTAGGTATTCAAGTAAACATACGAAAGTGTGGCGCAATTTTCGAACGAGCGTCGACGGCAAGTTGATGAGTTTATAGCGAGCGGGTAAATTAAAAAAAGCATTTCATCGCTCATAAATTGCAGCAGAGTAAGTAGAGCTCATAAGTGGCGTCATCGTGCACAAAGTCTACAAAGAATCCATGCTTGGCTGTAGGTATGTGTGAGAAATTGAAAAACAACCAGTCGTACGCTGCGTATGATCAACATTTAATGGTTGTTTGTTGCGTGCGAAAAGAAAGCAATGTCTACATTGAATTTGTAATGATTATGCAGAGCATTTTGTAAGTGCTAATTATATAGAAATGCGTTACTTTTTAAACAGCTGTGCAACGCGTTGCAAAGTTTCCACTTTCAATAATCAACTTCCTGTGCAGCTGAGTAGCCGGGTGTGCGTGCCTGTGTCTTTTTCATTGCAATTGCTGTGAGGCAATTTTCTGCTTTGGCAATCAGTTTATCAATGGAATTTACACTTTTCAATTTCACTGTAACTGCAATTGCTCATTTTCTTCACTCATTCACATCCCCAATCAAACTTTGCGCAAGTAAATATTTCATTTATTCACTTTCGTACTCATATTTTTGAATATACATATATACATCTGATATAGCGCGCATAAGTGAGTCCTTTTGAGTTTGGTAAATTGTTTTGGTCAAATTATAACTAGTTGTAGTTCTCAAATTTGGATTAATCATACATCATACATATAGTGTAATCAAACATATGACAGCACTTTAAGTTGGATTGCCTTATAGCAATTAAAAAGTGTACTATTTTCCACTATTTTTTATTTTTTATTTCATTGGGCAATTTTGAGGATGAATGAAACCACAAACAATTTCTACTAAAATAATCTGAAATATTCAATTCGCTGTACTTATTTGTCACATTTTGTTTGGGTGGTATTCAGGCGGAAAGCTACATTTTTCGGTTAGGATCAGGGAATCACCAGATCAGAACATCACATTCAAGTTCAATGAAGTTTGGGTATTCGTACTCGCCTTTTTCTTAACAATTTCCACAGCTGCAAAGCACCAGATATATGTATATATATATATATTATGAAATATGTATTATGTTGAATAATAGCAAGTTCATATACCCTCATTGTGACACTAGTCCCTAGTAAACTAGTACATAATTACACAAAAACTAGTTTCATATCAGACCAGGTTAATTCTACCTCGAATTTTAATACACTGCCAATATAAAATTCTTTGCCTTGCTGTAAGTGAAAGTGTAAGGATATGTGTTTTTGCATATACATATGTATATATTTGTATGGATGCATGAGTAACTTGGAATGCTCATATAATCTGTAGTATATTCGCTCTCGGCATTTAATTTGTTAGGCAATTTCGCAATACTTTTGCAACTGTCGACTACTTGGACTACTTGTTGAAATGCAAGTTGCAAATTGCAAGTTGCCGAGTATCTGTCACTCAGTCTACATGTTCTCTTGTCTCTAAGGTGAATATCTTATATAATGCATATACGTGCATTTTTATCACATGTTTTATGTGTTAAGATTTAGTTAAATGTATGCATTTGTCCAACTGAGTGAAAGTAATATGTTTGGCTTCACTGTTTTCTTCAGATTTTAATAAGTGTTGTGGGGCATTCATTTTGATATATGCACACATTTAAAGGAAAAAAGAACTAAAAAGCTAATAATGGTAAGTAAAGGGTGAAATCGAAACTAAATACGCTCTCAAATTATCTGAATATTGGGAGTGTCAACTATTATAATATAATATAAAAAATCTTGCATCACCATTACTTATTATAGTAATTACTTATTATTATAGTTATTAGGCGCAATTGTGGACCGATTGTATAGAATTAGTGTATATTATTCGAATTTTTTTTTCGGATGCATTCAAATGTAGTTTCACTACGGTTTCGCCATACCGAGAATTTTGTTGTATTCGGGCTAGGGGAAGATTTTGATCGAATTCATCTATTTTGGTACCACATTTAATATTATCTTGTGCACTGAACCGAAGGCGGAAATCATATTCACAGTAAGTGGTAAGATATGAACCGGTTTTACTTTTACTAAATTTTTGAACCGGATTTACCCAACGATGTTGCACTATTTTTTGTGGAACATTTTCGGGGAAATTTCGTTAGGTAAAGAACATACTGATCGAGTCAATCGGGAGGGCGAACTTTATTATATTCGGAATGTGAGGCTTTGGGATGGTGATGTAAACGAATTTCAACCATTTCGGGATGAATTGTTCTCCATATCAGTGATCCATACATGCCAAACTTGAGATATAAGAATAACTCTCACGTAGATCAATTTTTGAACTCCCTAACTATTTTCTACAACTATTTTCATAACTGTTTCTGATGACTTTACTAGTTTTTTTTACCGGAGATTAGTGTTGCGTGTGGTTATTTCTCGTTTTTTTTTTCCTGTCCTTACATCAAAGCATGGCGAAGTAAAATAATATGGTTACGGATATGAGAGTGTGGAGACATGCGCGGTTTTGTTCGTGTTTTAAGTTGTATTTTCCCATATTTTACTTCTCCTTATACACTTCAGAGAAAATCTTCCGCTTAAGCCAATGCATACTTTTTTTATCCAAGTATTGTTCCTTAAAGCACATAACACGGTCTTAGTACATTTCTATTGTGTCACAAATAGCACTTTGAACAATCTTAATTTCATGAAAAGAAATTTACAAAGTTGCAAAATAAATATAAATTCATCTGAAACTTCGACAATGTCGTCGTAAATTTTTAAATTCCCTATTTCAAGTGCATATGAGTCCTATTAAAGTTAACCACATGCAATATTTAGAGATAGATTTCTATTAAGTAGCAATTTGCGCACATAAAATTTTAAAATATACATAATTGAAATTTGAAATAAATTGGTAAGAAGTTAAAACCCTAAATTACCCTTAGAGTCTTGCATTTTCCAACAAACTAACATTTGCGTCAATCTCACACACTTCGACTACATTTTCCAACATGAATTAAAGCTCTTCTTTTCTACTCTAGTACTTCTGAGCCCGGCCCCGTCATATAAAACAAGTGGAAGCACTTTGTAAGTAGCATTTTATGAGTTCACTCGTCAGTCATTAAAAATGTGAAGACTTTCGCTGTACCTTTTTCATGGCCACAAACTCGTTATATGATGAGAATAAAAAGGAATACATTGGCTATGACATAAAAATGCGATGCTGCTGGCAATGACAATGTAAATACCCGTCAGCCAACAGCAAAAGCATGCTCATTAATTTCGCGTTTTACGCTGCCACTTTGGTGGCAAAAAACCAACAACAACTGCAACACACCCAACATACACCACCTCCAATCGCAGCGTGCGGTGTCATCAAAATCATATTGCGGCAACAAAAAATCAACCGCTGACGCATATACGAGTAAATCACGGCCGTTTCGGCATTTAAGTGGGATTCCCCGAAAAAAGCACTAATGAGTGGCATGAGAGCATTTGAAAGTCATTTTTATTACCACTAATGCCACTGCAATGACACGTAGCGTAGAATTAAAGAAATTAAATGGCGACAACTTAAGTGGTGAAGCACGTTTCTGAAAGAATGGCAAGCGCGGCCAAATGAGGTAGTGAGTAGAAACAGAATAAGGAATGCAGAAAGCAGAAAGCAGAAAGCAGAAAATGGAATTAAGAGTCATTTTATGCGGGTAATTGCACATTAAATTTTAATTTTAATGTTCATCGTGGGTTCTTATTTCCTTTTATTTTAATATTATTTGCGAAAATAGTTGGATTCGGTTTAGAGTATGGTATAATATGAAATATCTGCGCATTAAATATATTTCTTAAGTGTCAATCAAAATCGATTGCGTGGTTTAGTTCACTAAAGATATATGGTCAAGCACACTTGAGTAGAAATTTAACACTAGCGTGAAATCGGGGATCCAGAGGATCCCTTAGTATTTATTACACTAATATACATTAATAATTAATATTCTTCAGATTATGATTTTGCTTTGAATCAGATTTGATTTTTGAAGATTTCTTCAGATCTACATACTTTATTTCAGGTGGTTCATTATTATAGAAATTATAATAAAAAAATTTTCAATAACAAATGCCTTGGATTTACGAAATTTGAACCTTGCTTGACTGGCTTAATTCAATGTCATATAGAGGTGCTTTCTTCCTTATGGTAAGCTATATGCTTGCGAATGATTTCATCTTGGAAGACTCATTATAAGAGTTCCCTACGCCTACTTCTGCACAGCTGTTTGAACCTTCGTTCACTTTCAGGCTTCATTTTATACTGACCGTTCAATGAGGGAATCAAGCCCATGCTTTCCTGTGTAAGCCAAAGGGCTAAATTACTTAATCGAATTATTCCTTTTAAGATTACGAAAATTTTACCTGAAATTGCATATATATACTCCATATTTTAATGATCGTGAAATTGTTACTATCGTACTATAATATAATCAGTATTCAGATTTAATATGGAAAGAATACATGAACGATTTTGTATTTCGATTCTTATATGATTTTTCGTATTTTATTTCTATAGATTGCTAAAGATATTAGATAAAAAATTTCGATCAGCAAACACTCAAAATGCCAAATCGACTAATATTTCACTTTGTATGATATGAATATGTATAATATTTAACATAATCATATAATGCATGCTACCCGACCTATACCTTAGGTAGTTCCAAAATTCATTCGGTACAGCCATAACCTCACTAAAAAGCCATTAACACATTTCCTACAGAAGAAGTGCCGCTATTTAAACTCTCGCAACGTGTTGCGCAAAAGCATAAGCGTTTTGTTCACCTAACGGTTATTTTTAACAAGGCTGCAAAAAAGTCAAATTTAATATAGAATGACAAAGGGCAAGTGTTTTGTATGGTTCGTGTGTGTGGTTTCGTTATCTGACTGGTTCAAAGTATGCCTCTCATAAACTATTGGAGCCTTCTCTCTTGGTAAAATATTGGAAATGATGTAATAAATACGCTCACGCCCCATATAAAGGTATGATTTAAAACTGCAGAAACAGTCACAGAAGCAGAAGCACCAATGCAGGACACATCATAAAATTACATCTCGAAAGGATTCTCCTTTTAGAAAAGGGAACTGAGTAACATGGTAGGGGTCATCACAGAGCATTTATCCCTGCTCAGATCTCCCCTTCAGAAATTTTGTAAGGTAGAATCGGCAGAATGCCGAGGATTCAGATAAAGCTACCTTAGCATTACCGAATTAGCGAATACCCAGCCTTCAGCCAGTTGTAAGGGAATATCTTTTATTGCTCTCAATGTTTGAATCTGAAAGAACTTGGGCAGCTAGGATGGCAAAACTAAAAAGGTTTGTTAAATTCAGCGACCAGTGAGCCCATGGATGGTTTAAGTGCGGGTTCTTACAGTCAGTCATCCTCCGAACTAACCTTACAAACAACCAACCAAAGGTGAAGCATCGGACTTAGAACGCATGATATTAAGACTTTAGTATGAATCAGTTTAAATTTACACTGCGCCTGCTTTTAGGTGTAAAGTTATATCTCCCAACTTGCTTGACCAATTTTAATATTTAGAATGAATGCTTAGAATGTATGTTCCATACTTCCCGTGTGAACTTAGACCTTCCTTAGTAATACTGTAAACTAATATAATACTGATTTTAAAGTGGAAAAGAGTGAAATACATTCTTGGCATCAGCAATGAAGCATAAAAAAGACCGTTAAGCGAAAATATGTCAAGCATAATTTGGCATGCAATGAAGCCGAAGCAGAGATGACTGACGTGCCGCTAATGGGCATTCGCATATCACATATACATGCATATAAAGAAACGAACGCATTTTCATGCGAATACCTTAATAGTCATGAGCATAACTTCAGCGTAGGTAATTTAAAGTGACAAACGAGTTAAGCATTAAGTGAGAAGCATATCAAGTGCCAACAAAGTAATTCGCACATAATGAAAGGAAATAAGGGAATATGCAGTGTAGGCAGGCGAAGTTTATGAAACTTAAGTGAAAACAAACAAACAAAAAAGTAAAAATATGCCCTTTCCATATAATAATTCCACTTGTCGTTAAATACTGAAGAGTGAACTGGTATCTCCATATGCAGTCATATGACATGGCGTATACGCAACATAATTGTAATATTAATATGCAAGAAGGTAAATATATATACATATGGGTAAATTTATATACATCATTGTTGTATTGCGCTGTATGTTGACAGTATATTTCACTTTTGTATGCATATTGTTTGTGCTCTCTCCATAAAAATTCAAACAAACGAATATACAAACGAAATATGCCTACAATTGTCCTTCATTTTAATGCGAGCTGATATTATTATGTACACTTATAGTGGAATTTGTGGAATACAGTGACATATTTTGGCCCAATAAGATATTCACTATATTCCTACTGGTGGTTCCTCTTATTACCTAAAAACCGTTATTGGTCTGAATCGTATTATTATTCTTTTTTCCATTAATAAGGAAACTCTTAAAGGGACCACATATTGGAATTTTGAGTTTTTTGTAATGTTATAGCCTTTTGAAGAATTTTTGAAAATCATTAACCATTGTCTTCTTAGTCTAACAGTAAAATTTTAAGGGACATATTATTTATATTACATTTACTTCAATAATTCTTTGAATGTTTTGAAAAAATTAGTTCGGTTTTTTTTTTTCAATTTTCAAAACAGAGCTTAAATATCTTAATTCTTTTCTGCTTTTTTACAACTAAAATATGATGAACGTTTTCACTTTAGAACGTTGAAGTGAGCAGTTCTAGCACAAAAAGAGCACTGAGTTCAGTATGTTCAATATTGCTGGTTTTCCCATATGGTTAACTTAACAAGCGCCTCTGTTGCTTTTGTCGATGTGTTTATATTGCGTTATGTATGTTCTCATGGAATATTACATATACTGTTCAACTTGGTAGAAAAATATTTGCTTTCACATGTATATTTCTTTTTGTATCCATATGTGGTCACTGTGGGTGCAAGGCAATTTTTCTCTAACATTAATAATTGACAAATGAAGTGGTATTACTCTGAAAGCTCCGCTTCAGTTTTCCATGCACTAAATCAGTTCCAAAAGTGCTGAAAATTAATGAAATTTTTTCTTTAAAAATAATATACTAATTGATTTATATACGTCCTTTATATAATTATTTTTAAATTAATACCATAAATATTGCGTCGAATTAATATTCTTGCGATGAGTAAAAGAATTGTGAATAAAAATCTTGAGATCCGGATGGACAGTCAAAAGTCAATGGTTTTGACATCAGACCCCGAGGGGATTTTTGTTACGGGAATTGAATAGATTGATGCACTTGGTGACATGCTCGTCGACTTTTTTCTCCCATTTTTAGAGCTAATGAGCCAATATGAGTACTTAGATACCGACTACCTATTCACCTGTTTTGAAAAAATATACCGGAATGGATCTCAAATAGATTTTTGTTTCTCCAACGGTAATCTTTTGATTTCAGTCGTCTTCGAATCTCACACTTTGTTCACTCTCTGCTTTCTTGCTAAAAAATTCCCATTTGAAATCGGAATAACCTTTGTCTATTATATCTCTATTTGCTACTGATTTGATTTATGCCAGCTGCGTGTTCGATTGGGCACCCCCCAAGCTTTTCCAAATTGAAGATTCGTGTTCGTAATTATAATAAAAGTATGAAAAGATGAAAACTATGTTTACTAAATTTATCGCTACCAAACCTACTTTGGTATTCTTTTGTATAATTTGAATACATAATACTCGTATTATTTCTATCGAATATTTCAGGTAATTTTGAATAAGGAATTGTGTCGTTCTTCTAATTCCTCTTTATATTAGTGTATTTCGTTACATGTTAGTCGTACATGACGCCTTAAGCTTTTTTATAATATTTAATAAAATTTGGCTGCCATAAAAAATTCATTTCAATGAAAAATTACTTTCTTGATAAGTTATTCACACACTTAAATATGAAAAATATATATTATATTTCCACATATATACACGCATTGAAATAGGAAAGTTCTTCAGAACACGTAAGCTAAAACTTTTTCTATTAAAAATATTTGTTTGGAATTTTCTTACTCAATCAAATATTTTTATGTACCTTTCTCACTTAATACCTAACACTATAAATCTGTGGTTTCATACCAAATGTTAGTGGCTTACTTTTATTTTTTTAAACACAAAATATGTATGCCCGCAATAGAGAGGCATATAAACTTTTCCATCAGAGGAAATTGATATCATCACAATAATACATACATACATTTGCATAGGGTATGTAAGGTCCATTAAATAACCCGAATAACCGAATTGTGGTTTGAATTGCTAACCAAATATTTTTGGTATCTTGAAATGCGTGCATGTGGTTGCTTTTGTTTGTTGTGGGTCTATATATATTTCCTAATGTTTTTGGACGTTTTTGAAAACGAGCATATTTGTGGAATATTAGCAGTTAGTTGGTGGGAAGAGAGTGAAATATGTGCAGCAATATGTGCGGGCTCATTATTTATGACTATATAGCAATCAGTATGTACATATACAACACTGCCACTATATGCTATTTGGTTATGTATACTTAAGCCTAATTATGTGCAATTCAGTGGTCAAGTATAAAGCATTGTGTGCATTTTATGGGATTGTAACGAAAAGAAAGTCAGCTGTGGGTAGCTGTTAGAGTGACGCATTATCGCGAAGTAGATCCAGGTTTCATTCTTAGGAATAATGGAACGGGTAATGGTAATGTAAAAGCTTCGATGAACTGCAGATTTTATTGCCGCTGGAAAGGAGTTTCGAATGCTCTGCTTAATTCGTCAAGAGACATTTTTAATGTAAAACAATATCGGTGATTCAATTATTGTTTTATAAACGGAATCTCATAGAGAATTAAATGGGGATTGGATGGAGTATGCGGTGTCTATTCTCCTTTGATGGTGAATTAATGAGCTCGACTTCACACGCGGTCGCACGTCAAGCTGTGATGAGCCACTATTAGGTGCCCCACTACCGACTACCATGGAGGATAATATGACAAAAGTCACAAAAGGGGAATGGGAGATGGCAGTTTTCTGCGATTCTGAAGGTACGATCTATATCAGCTAACCTAAATAAGAGCAAAACGGTCACAGGGCTCCACAAGATCGGCGCCAAATTGCAGGGAAACGGCCCCATTTGGCGAAGAAAAAGGTTCCCCCAACTTTCACACTTCCCCTATTACAACGCCCCCACTCAGATCTCCGCCTTCGGCAATATCAAATTTATTGAACTAGACTACCATCTAGCGAGCCACTGTATTCTCCAGATTTGGCTCCGTACCACTTCTTTTGGCTTCCAAACGTGGAAAAGTCACGCACCGGGTAGAAATTTGAGTCTAATGAGGATATTTTCGCCTCGCCACGAAAGATAACTTTGCATACCTCTAGAAAACGTATTTTTCAGACGGGTTAAAGAAGTTGGAGCATCGCTGCATCAGGTGTATCGAGCTACAAGCAGACTATGTTGAGAAATAAATCACAATTTTTCTAAATTTTTTGTGTTGATTTTATAGGCTAAGTACATATCGGAACGGCCTCATACTTTATTTCCAGACAAAATGGTTGCCGCTAGTATTGAGTGGTAATAAATTATAATAAAAGTGACTTTCGAAAACTTTCAACACTCTGCTTCCACAACAGCAGACTTCGAGTGTGAGTTGCTAACAAGACTGACCACAAAGTATACCTTTAGTCAGCTCTATATTACTACAGCTCTAGATTAGTTATTCTGGCTTAGGCTAAACTTATAAGTGCACTTTCTGTTATCTATACTGTCGTTTAATGTATTATGGTCTGCTGGAAGAGTGATCCAATCAAGCGAATATGCCTTGTTTAAAGAGTACATTCTGGCAGTTTATGCTTTGAATGACAAAAAAATTGTTATGCAGTCAGTATATGCCTATCCTTGAATAACCCACTCCTAAAAATAGCTTATCAAACTATTATGTCAAATATGCGTATGTATATATTTATGTATACATTTATAATTGTGTAACTAGTATATATTACACTTGACTATCCGTATCGATTACTTGATGCCAGTTAGTATGTAGCTAGTAGTGGGTTGCGCCCCCATGCAGGCCCTCGCGCGATTTGTGGAAACCATCAATGGATATACTAGACATGCGTGTAAACTTTGCTTCGGCTATTTGATGAATGAAAACCAGAGGCAAAAATAAAACAACAACAAAACAGGCACGCAATATTCACTTTGCCTGCAGCGACCGCCAACAAAAAAAATAAAAATAAAAATTAAAAGCAAAAACCAATTTAAACAGCACATTTTCGCCTCATTTGATTTTATCCATGCGGTGTTTGCTTGGCCTCCAACCGGCGGTGGTATTATCAAGCGTGTAAAATTGCTTTTGTGTTGAGTGTGTGCTTGTGAAGTCACGCTTGCTTGAGCGAGCCTATAACTGGTGTGGGAAATTTCTGCAATTGACACAAATGTCCCAACGTTAATGGCACAAATATTTTCGTTTTCGTTTTCGTTTTCGTTTTATTTTTTATTTTTTTCTTGCTGCCATTTTGTTGAATTTTGTACGTAAATATATAAACATAATATGCTTCTAACACAGTTAGGTATGAGTTATGATGAGTGTTATGTGTTATGTATGAGTTTTGAAAAAAAAAATGCTGCCATGAAGTGCACTAGGCCTCAAATACAATATTTTCATTTCAAACGCAAATACAATAATTTTTTTAGCAAGTCCTTCGGGTAAACCAGCTTTTCCCTACGCTATACCAATAGCAGAAAAATAGCTTTCAATACTATTTGTAATGATCCTTGATTACTTTTTCTGCAATAAAATTTGTCTGTTTTTCTTAAAAATATTATTTTGAATTCTGAAATATCAAAAAATGTTTTGCTTTTGGGCTGCAATCTTCGAAACTTCTGTATTGATATCATATTATATATATAGTACTTTGAAAATCGCTAAGCTTAATCTACCTGAAATCAATTCAATCAATGATTTCTATAACCATTCAAGAAGGAAAATTTACTTGTATATTTTCGACAAAGTACTGGAAACAAATAAAGTGGACAGGGCTTTTCAATAAACCTCAAAATTGCAAAATTTTCGTAGTATGAAGGAGCGAAGTTCGCTTGAAATCGTACATTAAATTCTCACTCAAATTTTAGAAATATAAGAAGTGTAAAATAAATATTGATACCCCCTAAATATCCTATAAAAATGTTTCGTATGATATCAGCATTCTTTGTGAGATGATTTTATAGAACGATTTAGCCATCAGTTCACCTTGTGTTAAGGACAACAAACGCGCTCAGTTTCTTTAAGTGATCTCATTTATTCTCCTAAACGGACTGAAGAGATGGAAATCCGCCCTCTTGTTGACACATAAAATAGAGGGAATATAATTAAATGAACTTGCTACCATCATATATGGCATATGGATGCTACAGAAAAATAATTGGAGTCAGCTCATGTTGTGTTAAGGGCAAGTGATTCCACTTGTTAGGTATAAGGTCTACTCCAAGATCTAAAGTCATTAGAGAACATCATATGAGTCGAATTTGAGTTTATTTAGTAAATTATGGAATATTTTTGAATAGATAAAAACGCTTTTAAAGTTGAAATATATCATTTTACGATCTTAAAGTATACTTTAAGCCAAAACAATTTTGTAATTTTTCTAAAATTCTAGATTGGGACAACCCTTTAAGCTATAAATAATAGCTACCCTAAGCACCTAGCTACCTAGCTATACCTAAACAAAAAAATTATTTGAATACATAATACTAATTTTATTAAAATTGAAGTTTTGATTGAAGTTGATAGAAATTACAAATTTTAAATTACTTTTTATTTTAAGTTATTAGAAATTTATGGTCAATTATATAATTCACTTATAATCCACTACATAATAGAAACATTTTACAAAGCGTTGTACTCTCCTTCTATATAATCAAAAGTTTCACTCAAACTTTAACAATCGCTGTCGAGTATTTCTATAAGTATATCTTCCAAAGTGTTCGCATTCTGAATGAATCGGGATGCCATTTGTTACATAGTTTCTGATGTTTCTTCATGAGAGAAGAGTATTCTGGAACGATTTTGCTCACTTTAAATCAATATTTATTAATAGGATATTATACTATCTTCAGATATGAATTTTAATATGTTTACTTTATTTACTTATTAATTTATATTTAAATTTTTTAATATATTTAAATTAAATTTTAATATAATCACATCGTTGTCAGGTTATCTAAAACGAAATTTGTCCGGGCAAAAAACGTCTTTCACTAATCACCTTTTAATCGCTTTCCAGTGAAATATCTTAAATTCGGTAAAACTTGCGGTAAAACCCGCTTGCGAACTACCTACAACCGTGGTGAATAGACTACTAGATAAAAATTTCGTAATGAACTTGGTGCATACACACATACTATATATGTGAGAAGAGAAATCTGTAAGGAGTATAATTTCCTATTTTCAGATGTAAATTTTTATTTATTTACCATTTTAAAAATTAAGTAAAGACTTCGATCCCTCTCGATCGGTGTTTCCGTACTAAGATTGAAAATATTATTTATGTAAAACACACACGTACAGTGTCTCAGAACACTAAGTCTAAACTTGATCTAGCTTTCCACTCTATTTTCATAAACATTATTTAGCTAAATTCGTTATCTTTTCAAGGAAATTTTAATGGCATATATTGAAAAAAAAAAAAATTCAAAAAGTTGTACTCATAGGGGCCTGCTACACGTTCAATATTTATCGCGTCAGTATTTACACGTGCTAAATCGAGTTTTTGAAAGAAAGATTGAAAAATAGGTTGTGCTTTAATATTTGCTTAATTAATTTTTCGAACATTTTTGTACAAAATATCGCAAGAAAACCGAAGAAAAGCTTGTTTGGCACTGTTTTTGCTTTTTTTTTGAAGAGAAATCATTGGAGCAAAAAGTGGTTCCTAGATCATGAACAATTCACACATTTAAATTTAATGTGCAGAATTATCCTGTGTAAAGATATGCCGGATTTTGAAACATATTTCCGCATGCCCATTTACAATTTCGAATTGTTCCTACAATTAGCCAACCCATTTTTAATAAAGCAGGGCCCTGTAAAGAGGAAAGCAATTACGGCAAGGGAAAAATTAGCACATATCCTGCATTATTTCGCAACAAGAACGCAATTGAAAGTTTACTGCCGTTATGTCCCGACATTCAATAAGACACGCTGTCGAAGGTACACGCCAAGCGTTAATATACATATGTCCTTAAGGATTGTATAAGTGTAAGAAAATTAATCATTTTTAATAACGCTTTTGTAAGAAAATAATGCACGCAATTGTTTTTTTATATATATTTTTTTTTATTCAAATAGAAAAGTTAGTTAAATAAAAAGTAGGCAATTCAATTTTATATTTAATATAGAATATATTTAACTTAAAGGAGATCAAAAATTCAGTTCATTATCAAATAAAAAATCGTATTTCTGTTAAGGTTGCCCAATCCGCTTCAAACAAAATGTAATTGATGGCCTTTTCTGCAAGGAGTCTTTGTATTGGATTCATGTTTTCTAATTTTTCACCCCAGATAATGTTGCTGCGTTAATGCTTGTTGTTATTTTCGGAGTCTCAGACAACAATGAGCATGCCTTTTCAAGTAACTCATTTTGCTTTTTTTCTAAAGAAGCATCCTTCTAATTCAACCCAGAAGCAACTTCTAATAAATCCCGAATGTTTAATTTATTTTAAGATAGACAATTATTGTAAATGGAAATGTAATTACCACGTCAACCAGTTGTTCTGATTTTTGCTAAAAAATTAAGAGCGTGAAATGTACAAGTTTCTGGGGTATATACATTCTCAGAGCTTGCACCGGATCGTCTGGTCGTTCGATTCGACAATTCTTTTTATTTCTTCATGGTAGTTAGATCGCAGTGAATTAATTCTTTTGCGAATATCATCGATGTTAGCTGTGATCCCCTTTATATATGGTTATTAATTCGTTATATACAACTAGTTTTTTAACTTTATCACAGTAACTTTTGCATGACGAATTCCAAAACTCCGGCAAAGTTTCCAAAGTTAAAATCAATTTTTTTTAAGTTGGTTGTTCGTAGGAGAGATCGTTTTCCACCGGCTGCACATATTTACTTTCACATTCTTTATTCATTTTATAATAAAATACGTGTATATATGTATATAATAAATTCTATAAATGATAATAAATAAAAAGTATGTATTAAAAATTGCGCGATCATCAGTAATACGTTCCACCTTTTGCTCCGTTAAATTACAAAATCCGCCAAACGTTGAATATATATCACGCGATCCATTATCCCTGATCCGGATTTCAAAATATTTTGTGATATGGATAGCGATCCATCAATATTGTATGCTAAACCTTCAATAAATATCGCGATACTGGATCGCATCAATAAATATTGAACGTGTAACAGTGGCCATAGATTAAAAATTATATGATAGCATGGTTACTCTGATCATATAAAACGAATAAAATGGGAAATAAACTTTAGGAAAATAATAAATGTGTTTAAAATAATCGTGGTCTCGATCCAACACACTCACATAATTAGATAAATATATAGCCACTAAAGTTACTCATAATGCTTCGCTAGTGATTTTTTTTGTTTGATCGAAAAGGCCCCTCAACTTTAACTCAAATATTTCATGTGAACCTCCATTTATTCAATTCTAAAATAAGCTATACTTCAAGCTATTCTGTTAGCAATGAAAATTCATTTAAAATTCCGTTTACATGCAATAAATGAAAGCCGAATGAATGCTTAAACTAAGTCAAAGGCAGACCGTTCCGACCGTTCCGACCATTTGGGCATTTCCGACTATCGAAAAATATTTGTTAGCAATCAAAGCCATTAGCTATCACAGCTGCATTTGTCTACATGCGGAGGCGAATTCAATTTTAATGAAATTCGAGTAATATGAAATGCGATAGCCAATCGTGAGCTAAGCGGGTCGGGAGATGAGCTAGAGTAAATTGATGCAAAATATGCGTAGCACAACACTTAACTGTAACAGGAATGCTATTGGATTATTTAAATATTTTATGTGATTGACTTAGTTGAACGCGAGTAGCATAATTTATTTATATATGTATCCCTATCTACATATGTGTGCGTGTGCATACGTGAACTACTTAGAACATTTAAGGGTTTTGTAGTGAAGTGGGCTTTGTGGGAAATTTGTGCTGGTAAAGGATTGTGTTCGTTACAAAAAAAAACTAAAATTGAACTGCTAACCACCGAAGCGTTTGAGGGAAACGAAAAGAGACGTTGTTTATAATATACATAAGAGGGATATATATAATATAATAATATAAAAGCTTCTAGTCTAGATCCCTTTAAAAAACAAAATTTAGCGATTTCTTTTAATTGAATTGTACCATTTGTGTATTGTGTACATTTCCATGCGTTCCAAGAAAATATTTCTTAAAATAGTTACCTTTGTTTCCAAATGAGCTTTATCCTCAATGCAATAATTTTCATTTTGTTGAATAGTGCCATTTAAGGGCCTTTCTCATGCAATATAGAAGCCCTTATTTGTTTCATGCTAACGAATTGGGCAAAACCCCACATTTCAATGCCCATCAAATAATTTAAAAAATTTATTTTAAAATAAATGATTTAAAAATAATTTTTCAATTCCATTTGAATTTGAATTATTATTTTCCATGAAATACGTAAATAAGCATAAATTCTGTAGAGACAATTGCGATAAATACGCTATAGTCCACTGCCATTCATGCATAAAAGCAATAAGTTGTATATGTTTTTTCTATGCTCCCCCGACAGTCGCCTGTCATATTGATCAGTTAACAGCGATAATTATTGTGTTCCAAACAAAATACTCTAACAACAAAAACCACAGAAATGGCGTGCAAACGACGCCCGTACGTGCTCGGTGAATGCTATAAATCTGTCCTGACTGCTCTTCGTTAGCCAATTGACTCCACTTGCGCCTGATGACTGTCCGACCATTTGTCGACGACTTTGACTGCCATTTGACATTTCGAGTTGAAATAAATATGTCATTTTAAGTGTAGTTCAAGCGAGAGTTTTTGTTCGCCATTCGATTTGAAGTTCAATAATCAAGTGTTGCTGCAAATGTTTTACCACCAGATAAGTGCTTTCAATACAGTTAAAGTTGAAAAAATAACCAATTAAATTTGAGTGATATTGGAACTTGTAAATTAATGGAATTTTACAATTACATATTTTGTTTTCTCTTTCACTCCTGAGTGTCGAAAAAAGCAGTTCCGACCGAGCATGATATATTATACCCAAGGTAGTCGGTACTGCAGATGCCACATCGACTTATTTCACCAACTTTCTTATGTAGACTCACTTTCTCATTTCAAATACATGTAGACTACAGCAGACTTCCGAGCATTGCTAAAAGTGCACATTAGGGGAACCTTTCTCTCACCCTAAAGTGCGAAAAGGATAGTGAAATTTGTTACTCTTCATTATCCTCTCCTCTGGCCTCTTCGTAATAAATTGATCTTAGTACCGATCTTCTGACATTCATTAATCTGTTTAACATCATACGAAGTTGGTTCGATAAGTACTTAGTCTTACCACTACCACTCACTATAGCAAGAGAATTCTACTATCCTGTTGTATATTTGTCTGCGATTACTGTCCAAATTTCAGCCGAATCGGAGTTGTAGTGTTGTTTCGTCCGCGTGTGGAAGATGTCTTTTTTTTCCTTCTTTGTCCGCGGATTTTAGAAAAAATGGAAAAGGAGCAAAATCGCGCTGTGAAATCAAAGAACGCTTAGATGCTGCATATGATGACTCTTCTCCTTCGATGCTGATTGTCAAAAATTGGATTAACGAGTTTCAACGTAGTTGGTAGGTAGTAGTAGTAGGTTTTTGATGAGCCACTCTCAGGTGCCCGGAGAACGGACCGTTTTCTGAGTTCGACTACCTGGAGAAGGGAAAAACGATCACGGAGCTCAGTTATGCCGCATTATTGTTGGAAAATTGCTGGGTCAATTGTATCTAGCTAAATGGAAACTATCTGAGAAATAAATTTCCATTTTTCCAAAAAATTTCTGTTTTCTTCTTTTGGTTAAATAGTTATTGGACCTCACTTCTAGTTAGCAGTGCCCTTTGAAATCATTTTATTTTTGTGGATTTCTTTTTCAAGAGTTGTAACGCCGCATTATACCAAATATTTGTCAAGCAATCATCCATATCCATGCACTTTTATATAAAGGTCTTACACAAAAATTTCAGCTTTTAATTAAAAGTAGGATATATTGGCTTCTCCAGTTGGATTATTTATTCCTTATCGAACGAGAAAACGTGCTTTTTGTTTTACTAAAGTTATTTTATTCATCTGGCTATCTGAGCTGAGAACAAAATTCTCAAAGCCGTGGTCGACTTCTGGCTCTATCTCAGAAATAATGTGACCGATATACGCCTTACGGGTCTCAATTTGCGTGAAATCACAAATCTGAGCTGTTCAATTGACATTGCCGAGACCACAAGTAACACGATTACCGAACATGGCGTGCAAACCATCGATTGTGAAATAGTGTTGGGTTTCAAGGGTCGCACTTATGACAGTTCTACTTGTCAAAAAATTAATTTCAATTGATTTGAATCATATTTTTATTGTTCGACATAATTTTAAAGCTCTCCTCATCGCTTTTTATCTAGTTAATAACGGAACGCTGTGGTTAATGTTTATTGGGTAACCCTTAAGAAAAGAAGCCACGAACAGCTGCTTAAAATGGAGTTGAAACCCTGTGTGAGTGTTCTAAAATCCTACTTAAATAGATAAATATGTGCTTAAGGAAAATTTTACAATTGGCGATAGAAGATTATTGAATGGTATTGTTTGGATGTGATAGACAATCGCAAAAGTAGAACTGACCTTTCAAATTGCTGTGCAAATATTTGCAAAACAGTTCTAGCGAAAATAAATAAATAAAAGCCATTATTGTTTAACTCTAAATCAAATAATGGAAGGACCGCATACGCACGTGCTTTTAACGACTTGGGTAGCTAACCCTGACCGATTTATATAAATGGAGTAGTGGTAATTATCATAAATATGCATATGTCTATTTAACGGAATCGATTTTTAGCGAAGAAACGTCAAGAAACCACAGTGTTCGAAAGAGAGCCGCATAATACTTAACTAACTCAGAGCGCGTAACTCAAAATTGGTTTTTATTACAAGCCGTAGTATATACCGGCAGGCAGCAAAGCTTCTTTCCCTTTCAACAAAAAAATGTTTCTGGCAAAATTCGATTCATTATTCAAATTAGTTTTTACCGATGGTTATACATCCCTCCCAACTTTTCAATACCATTTTTGTGGAACCAGTTGCCTTTCAAAATATGAAAGCCTCAGTCTCGACGATTTCTTTGCAGTAACGTTTCTCTTGAGTTCTAAGAATGGGAAAATGTCGATGAGTACCAAATTATCTTCTTGCTTACATTTTGGTTAGATTTACATAACTTGCTTACTAGTTTCACTCTGTTTGATTTTAGTATGTCGAGGTTTTTCTTATTTATCTCTCCTATTTCTCCCGGTGAAATATACCGTGTATCTCAAATTCACTTAGAACGGCTTCTGGCGGCAACATAGGCCAGAAAAAATTAGATACAGTTTCGTAATTGTTTGATAACTCTCTCATTTAGCAGTTAGTTAGACGGTTTTGAAGTTCAGCAGTTGATTAAATGTAACAATCAGGGTAACCATTAGGTGCGACTCAATATCTTCGCAACACAAATTTTTTTAAATTTCGTAGTTTTCTACTTATTTTCATTTCAATCTCGCAATTTGTAAGTTATGCTATTTTAGTTGTCAAGATGCACAGTAAGGCCTATTAAAGTACAAAAGGTGCCACAGTCGCTCGGTAATGGGTCCCCTTTCTTGCTGAAAAATGTAAATATATATTATTTCCGTTTAACAAAAACGGAAGAGGCACCTTTCGCATTTATCTTTGCTCGCTTTTGTGTTTGCTTTTATTTTATTATACATACATAGCTCTTATTTGCTTCACTAACCGGCACATACACACACACACGTTTACCGAAATGATTTTATCGGCTTCTCCTCCAAATGTTGCTGCCTTGTTCCCAGCGCGTGTGTCAGGAATTTTCGGTAGGACATGAATTTTGGATATTCCGCACCGTGTATTTTCCCCTCACCCTACCTACAATATGTATATGCGTGTTCGCACATTTGTTTGTTGATCGAGCAAACATCATAGTCACTTGTGCTACGCAAAGCGGAAGAGTGACAATATTTCTGGGCATTTCTGTTTTAAAATGACAGCGTGCAAATATGCGAAAACACGCTAAAAAATGGTAAAATATGCGTTTGTTGTTCTTATTTACACCCACACCAATGCGCAGAACTTTCAGTTTTTATGTTTCGCTTTGCGTGTATTCGCCAGTTTGTCCATATGCCAGATGCTCATAAAGCCGTTACGCGTGCTGTGGAAATTCGCACTAAGCAAATATTCCAGCAGGGGGATGGGGGTATTTGTGTGTGCTTGTATGTGTGGGTTCAAAGCAGGAATGCAAAGTTAAACAAACATATCCGAATTGTACATATGGTTATGTGTACATGTCTATTTATGCTCACCATGCCGAACTCTTGTCGTTAGAGAGCAGAGCTACGTTCATAAAACTCCGAAAGTCGTGAAATACTTGTTTTCTAACGGTAAACGGGTAGCTTCTATATGGATTTCTGCTTATTCGCTTTCATGTCAAATATCAACGCTCAAGTGCCTAATGCGCATTAAGTTCCCTTGAAACCTGGTATAAAGAAATTCACGTTCGCCTACCCGGTAACAAAATATATCCTCTAAGATGAATATATGTGATTTTTCGGCTAACTGTTTTTCACTTTTCTTTTAAATGCTTAAAGCGGACAGCGTTGCTTAAACCAGTTTTTTTTTTTTCAGAAAAGTTTAGATGGAGTCTTGGCATATCAGTGACTCTAGCGCTAATGCTCACTTCTGCATATATAAAAAGCAGCTATTGCAGGCAACATATTCCGTATTCGTTTATATACAACATTCTTTTGAGCAAAATACAATAACGATAATATGCGTAGGTTGTTTTTATACTCTCGCAACAAGTTGCATAGATATAGTTTTGTTCACCTATTGCTTGTTTGTAACACCAAAAACTAATCGAGTTAGATATAGAGTTATATATACCAAATTTCGGACATCCGTCTGTCCGTCCTTCCGTCTGCCCATTCACCCATCTGTTCGTCCATCCATGCAAACGATAATTTGTGGAAAAGTTCAAATATCTTAATGAAAATTAGTACATGTACTCCTTGCCACCCTAAGAACAGAAACGGATCTTGATAACAAAGTAATAGAACAAAGTAATAATAGAAATCTAATAGAATCGGTGCAATACTTCCTCTAGTTCCGATATATCTCTTACAAAGATTATCAAACTTCCGGTTGGCTTTATACTATATCTATAGGTTAATATGTCACATATTTAAGCAAAATTAATATCTTGGATATTTTACAGTTTGTGGGTCCTTGGTTGGTCAAACGGTCTGTTCTGGATAAATTCTAAAAGAGAACAAAAGTATTGAAACCTCCTTCATTAAGGTATTGTAAGCATCCATATATAGTCTCCACTAATCGCTTTGATGTTTGCTCTAAATTAATTTAAAAATATATTCACAATCGTCTAGAATATTTGGAAAAGCAACACAAAGTGTTTCAACCTCCAGTGTTTGTTATTTCATTATTCCACAAGAAATAAAAATGTTAGCCTCGTAATATCTATATCTCTTTTGCTCTCGTTTAAACACAATTGCTATCCTAGTAGCAACTCCTGCCATCAAACTATTACGATGCTGGTATCTCTATCTTTAAGTTTAATTTTTTACTAGACAAGTTATAAAATAAAAGCACACACCAATCAAATTTCAAATCAACAAAATTAACATATGCATTTACATGGTGTGTTCAACATGGTGTGTGTTACAAACAAACAAAAAAACAAGTAAGGAATTGCTAAGTTCGTGTGTAACCGAAAATTTTATACTCTCGCAATTTGTAAGGCTCAAAGGCGACATATAAATTCAACATTCATTGTTGGACGAAGTTCTAAATGGATTACAATCATATTTGATTTGAAGGTAATATGAAGGCAAAGTGAACCAGAGAACCGGAAGTCGTTATATTAGACTAAGTCTAATATAAAGCATAAGTCCTAATAATAATAAAAAGTCCTAAAGCATATTATGACTAAGGACACATTTCCACTGAATTTCACTAAAATATCGAATATATGGATTAATTTAAATGGTACCAAGGCAACTGGAAAATTGAAAATCTCTATATTGGATATTTTGGGGCTTGGAGTGGTCTCGACTGATTGCATTTTTGCGCCTTTGGCATTAAAATAAAGTATGCTTGAGAACACTTTTCAACACAATATTTTAAGTTAACTCACACCTTGGAGACTGGGATAATTCATGGACTGATTTCGCCCAGTTTTGACACCAAACTTTATTATATCCAATACATTCACTTACTTTTACGTATTATGAACACTTTGGAGGGTACAAAACTATTATACTCCGTTGCAACATGTTGCGACAATGCAGTGTAATAATAAGTTAAAGATTGTGCATGCAAATTTTTTATTATTGCAATCATTTCATCTTCAGAAGCGATTTTCTGACAGGATGTCGTAAATCACACAATTTTTTATTATGAGCCACAATATGGAGCAAATAAAGTTGTTGCGCTTAAAAACAATTTAGTTGTTCGCTGTCATAAACAACAATTTAATGATCGCATTTCAACAATGTGAAAATGCATGTTTGTTGGATTTATTGTGATTCCAAAACCGCACTGAATTTGTTTATATTAAAAATTTAAAGTACTTATAACATATGCTAAAAAAAGTATGACTAATATTTAACATTATAGTACAAAATGTCGGGTAAAAATTCAGCATGCATTATTCGACGAAATTGTAAATAGTTCTACCTTATTTGGCATGTTATTAACTTATACTCACTTAGTTTAATTTTTCAGTTACATACTTTAATTTTTGCTTCGTGTCCGAGATATTAAAATCAAACTAATCAAATTATTAATCAATCGAATAACAAATCATTATATTCATCACATTAGTGCCATAACTTTGATTAGCGTTTGACATAATACTAATCGAAATATTCTCCCTTAAAGTATCACACATTTTGACATATATATGGTTTATATTCGGAGTCCACTAAAATTACGAAAACCATTGTACATAGTATATGGGCGCTGGGGTAATTCGTAGATCGATTGTACTCCTTTTCGCCATCAAACTATAGTACATGCAAGATTATACGTTCACTTAATTTCGCTAAGATATCTTATATATTGCCCGATGTATACGATATAAAGCCAAGTGGAAGTTTGAAAATTTTGTTCTGTTCTGTTCTCTGAATTTCACTGGAATAACAATTATCCCAAATCATTGTGATAACATTTAAGATAAACAAAAAAAAAAAACAAAACCAAGAAAGTAGACCATAAAACAAATAATAAAAGATAAACCTCTAAATTATTGTTATGTATAACACTCACAACCCTAAAATGTTTAACCAACTCACTATAGAAATTTTGACCTCCTATATACTCTGACCAAACCTAAACAATATGAGAAATTATCTTATATGTACGGTGGAAAGTCAACCGGAATTTCGAAAATCCTTTATTAAGTATACGGGGTTAGGAGAAGTATTTAGTCGGTTTTAACCATGACACATCGATACGTTGCTCCCAGAGAGATATGGTCTCTAAGTTTCATTAAGATATCTTACAGCTTGACCGGTATTTTCGGTAAAAAGTCAGCTATAGGCATTGAGGTCCAATAAAATCGATATCTGGGGATTTGAAATATTAAAGTTCAATTTTTGAAAGTGAGGTTTTGAAGTGAGTGAGATTATCTAGCTTGAAGGCACTATTTACGTAAAGTTTCATTTCTATATTTTAATTGGTGCTTGATTTATTGGGTTGTTCGGAAAGTCATTTCGTTTTTTCCCGCCAGAGGACTTAATTACGTTTTTTCGAAACTAACTTCACACTTAAGCCCCATAACCATTATATGTCATGAGAGCTGATATTGCAAGGCTTGTGTGTGAAAAAGTTCTATTAATTCTACCCAGTAGTTTTTGGTTGGTGCCTTTTTAAATATGGAGAGCAATAAGCAGCATTTTCGTCATATTTTACTTTTTAACTTCAGAAAAGGTAAAAATGCTGTCCAAGCGAGAAAAAAATTGACGGATGTGTATGGAGAAGGCGTGTTAACAGTACGCCAGTGCCAGAACTGGTTTGCAAAATTTCGATCCGGCAATTTTGATGTCGAAGATGCACCACGGTCTGGAAGGCCGGTCGATGCGATAAAGGCATTAGTTGATGCAAATCGGCGAATCACCACACGAGAGATCGGTGAGAGGTTAAATTTGTCGAATTCAACTGTTTATGGCCATTTGAAAGGCATTATACGAAAACTGTCTTTCATGTTCCCCAAAAAAAACGAAATGACTTTCCGAACAACCCAATATATACTGCAAAGAGAAAAAATCAGGGAGAAATTAAAATTCTTTTATAAGGCAAGTAGGCGTGGTTGTAATCCGATTTCGCCCACTTTCACATTGTAATATAATAACGCCGAAGTAATGTTATAACATCAAATTTTGCTGAAATCCCAGAAGACGTTCCTGAGGTATGGAATTTCACCTAAAACTGGGGTGTGCCTCGCCCTGTACCATATTGGGTTTAAATTTGAAGATTTTAGGGTTTTTCTTTAGTGAGGTACCGCACTTTCAGTAGTTTTCAACATAACCGTTATATTTGGGTGGGCGTGCCATTTTTACACTGTAAGAAGAGGTGATAAAGAGACTTGCTCTCTGTAGGCTTAGTTTATATATTTTTAGTGGTTTGTAAGATGCGTACATTAACTCTATTACGGTTCGGGGCCACTCCCTCTTTTTATAAAATTTTAAACTGCAATTTCTCCACCCCACTGCGACTCCCAGTACCAAATTATAGTTTTGTATCTTAATTGGAAACATTTCACTTTATAGCTTTTCCCTAAACGGCATTTTGGGAGTATTTTGTGGTAGTGGTCCAATTACGCTCATTTGCAATACCAAAAATAAAATTGCTTAAAATTAAAGTCCGTAAAATACCTCTATCGAGATTCAAGAGACGTTGGAAAACTTAATCATCTAATAGAATAAATTTTAAAAAATTAAAAACTAAGTCAGTTTGTGAGAGCTAAGCTTAGAGCTATACTTATCGTGTGCAAATTTCGCCTTCGCAAAATGAAATCTTTTGTTTATTGCCTCGTTTGTTCATTCAGTTACTCACTATTGCATTTTCGTGCTACCAAATTTTGTCCTGGCTTGTAATAATCTGCTTTTGAATGCGTACTCAAAAATAGCGCTCTTTTAAATTACAATAAATCTGGTTGTATTTCAAATTTATTGGCCATTAATGCAAAAGCGTTTTGAGTTGCTTTATGTTCAAAGGAAACACTTAAAGGTACATTTATACAGATTCAGGAGAGTAATTTAAATTGTATTTCATTTATTTCATTAAATTATTCGCTTTGAAACTCAATGGATGCTGAGCAACCATAAGTTGCAGCTGTCTTGAGTTTTGCCATTAATGCGAATAATAAATATTAACGCTGACTGTTCATTTGAATGCTGTTTCCGATACTCCTAGTTAGTCCTTACTGCGTTCACACAATTTCACTTATACACAATTCGTTTTAAATATGAAGCCATTACAGTAACAGAAAAATAGCGAAACAGTTTTTGCTTAATTGCCACAACTAAACATACAGTTCAGTGTTAAGTTAATTTAAAATTTATACTTCAGCGTCCTTTTAGTAGTCTTAGGTAAACCTGCGAAGAACATATACTTTTATATATAGTTTTCAATGTTTAAACTGATCATCCCTATTACGTATCTATAATAGCAGAAGTATAGTTGTCATTCGACAACAATATACCATAGTATTACGAGTGAATATCGACTACATACCGCAGACAATTGTCTATATTAACGATTATGACGCATTAATATGATTAAGATAATATTTATAATTGTAATAGTTGTGCCCAAACAATGTATTCTTATAAATTGATAGTTAGTTAGTTTCAGATTCTTTACAATTAACAATGTTAATAAACATGAAAGCCTGAGCCATTTAACGAACAGAAATTTAGTAATTTCACGACGAACTTACAAATTAATTCATTAATTTAATAAAGGATTTTAAATTATAATGAACGTAATTTTTTCCATTTCCTTATGTTTTATTTTACAATTTATATCACAAAATTGAGCTATGCTGACAGTTCAAAAAGACAGTCCAAAAAATGTAAACTCAGAGTTGTTGTCTGCGTTTTCAAGTATACTGGCTCCAGTAGCCTTCCATAAAGTAAAATCTTACTATAGTATCCACCACAAGTCTCTTGGCAACTATAATCCAGTAGCATTCCGCAGTAGGGGTACATGTTCATATTTCAGACCCAAAAAGTGTTTAATTATATTTTTAATAAGAAATCGATTTTGGCAGATGTATACAAAAATATATAAACATGTCAATATGAAAGATTTTTATAGCTAACCTCGCATTGCGAAAGAAAACAAAAGTTGATCCTCCTACCGTTATTTAGAATACCACAATATAATCGACGTCCTGAACACCCCTAGCAGACTTTTATTGATATTAATTATTAATTATTGGTGGAATGGTGGAATGGTGGTGGCAATGGTCAGCCACACCTTCAAGGCAGTGTTCTTTGAAGTTTTATAACTGTAGCCAATTAAGCGAAAAATCGAAACTTGACACAGAAGGAGATGTGTTGGTCGTAATATTTTTCAAAAGTCAGTAGTAATAGGGTCAATCGGCGTATCTCTTAAATTTGTGAAAAAATATAACCATAACCACACTCACTTCTTTTACATTGAAATTTTTAATCCCACATACTTACTAAAGTCCACTGAAGATAAATTAAGCATCAATTAAGTTATCAAAACAAAATTTATCACTCTTAAGTTTTTAAACCAGTCCAGGACTTGCAAAAAATCTAAATTCCTTAATGTGCAATTTAGGGTCCCAATCACATTATTCAATTGATAAAATAGTGAAAAAAATGTTTTTCCTGTCCCATCCGCTATAGTGTCGATGCGCCGTTAGTACCCGGAGAGACGTATCCGCTTGAACTTTTAACTGTAGCTTCATGGTAGTATTATCTAATAAACAATGAGTTATTTCGTTCTTATTATTGCAACCTTTTTATAACTAAGTTACTTCTCATTTTTTCGCTTAGAAATTGAACCTTTGTTTTACAACTCCACAATTTTTTTAAAAATTTATTTGAAGCTGAAAACATACATAGGTTATTAGCAATTTTTATTTAGATTTAGATCCCGTTTTGTTATTTTGTTCCAGATAGCACAAGTTCCTAGAATAAACTCTTGAAAAAGGTGATCTCGAAGATTGTCCCCGTAGCTGCCATTTTGTTTGAAAATGTCGGTAGATAATTTTTTTATACACTCAAATATATGTTTAATAAGATCTAAAAGAGAGAAATTCGATAAATTTTCCCATTCCACTTACTCCCGGTATAAATTGTCTAAATTGGTGCTTTTTTAGGTCTCTAAACAGGCCTAAGCCCTCAATAGAGAGCACCGCTTTGCGAATTGAGTAACGTGTGATTTCTATCCCTATGATTGACTTTATATCTTACATAATATATGCCTTCATATACCTGAATAAAGTTTGTTAAGCAATTTAGACATAATCCTTTAGTTCTAATATATCTCATCGAAGATATACGTTCTTCTGTATAACATAATCATATACGATATATGATATAAAGATCGGTCGATATATGCAATGTTTAGTTAAAATGGCGTCAACTGATAAATTCGGAATCATAAAGGAATGAAGGCGAATCATCGGCGTATATCTTCTCTTGCTTTCAAGCATTTTTTGAAAACTTATTTTTTAAATTTTTATGTTTGTCTTTACTAATTATGTGCATTTCTAATAAAGGGTGTGAGGGGGCGTACATGCCCCATACATGTACATGTACGAGAGAACCATTAAAATGCAATATAATTTATTTATATATTTTTATAATATATATATATATATATATATATATATATTTGTCATTTTCATGCAGCGTAGCGTTGCGACAAATCTTCGCTGATAACAAATTGCCAAAACGTGCTTAAGAAGTAGCACAGTTATGGGATAATAAAACAATTGCATCGCTCATATGCAATTTATGTTCACGACATGTGCACTCTGGTTGTCTCAAAACTTCAGCAGAGCGCTTTTTTCGAATTTCGTATGCATTTGCCAAGTTTAAATGCCACAACTTTGCAACTGCATGGCACTGAAAATACGATTTGTAAACATGAATTATTGTGTGGTGAATCGCGGAGGTCATAAAACATGTGGCATAGTCGATAAACTGGTGCTTCGTAGAATGTGAAAATGTGGCAAATAAAATTTTTAAATATATTTTTGGAACCAAAAATAAACTAAACAATTCTATTTATTGAATAATACTTTTACGACCCTCAAGTGTACTTTAAGCCAAAAATAAATTGAAATGTTTTGAAAATCTTTTTTTTAAATTGACGATTTAAGTTGTTTTCATCTAAATCGGAAACAATAGATAGAACTTTACTTATCCTCAATGTTAAAAATTTTCTCCCACTTTCTCTTCATCAACAGAAAATTTAATAACACTCAACTTTTTACTGACTGCATCCATCATTTGTATCACGCCTAACGGCATTTCTATCGCATTATTGACGCTTCGCTTTTTATTAAGTTTTACCAACTTTATTGTTTCGTAATATCATAGATTTAAAGTGTTTTATTTATTTACCCAGCAAACAATTTCAGCCAGGATATTTACGATACCAAGATTTAAGAATTAGTAAAGAACTTATTTAATTTTCTGTAATGTAGAAAGACTGTATAGACGTTAAAAGGAAATAATAAAAATAAATTCTTTACGTCAAACATTCTTATATGCAGCTTTGCATTTTTTCTTCTAAGGAACGCACTTGGCAAGTAATAAATTGATATTTAAGCTGCAAAGGAACCTAATCATCATTGAATAATTAAGATCATGTCTTAACAAGCGTATATAAGATCGAAACATTTTCAGCAAAACAAAATTAAAAAGCTATATTCAGATATCTTAATTTACTAACCAGATCGAAACCAGCATCAATGGCATCACGTGTTTAAAAGGAGTTGCATTTCTTGGGACGGAACTGGAAAAAACTTTTGGAAACCTATTGAGCAGAGCAGCTTTCCGACAGGGCGACAATCCGTCATTCAATTCCTTTAATTTTACGTTGTCTAAGAGAAATCGAGCAGGAGAACTAAATGGTTCAGGTACATTCTTTTGTAAAAGCATATAACTGATGACATATTCTAATTAGATCGACAATAGAGGACTAATCAACCGCGACGAGGGTTGCCTTTCTCTAAAATAAATGGAGGAAGATGATTAGGTCTTGTTGACGAGCAAGAATAAGCTCATCATTGAGCAGAATACCGAAAACAAACCTTGAAGTCCAAAGTAATATCACTCACGTCGATAAATACTGCCTTGGAATAATTCAACAATTCAGAAGTAAAGTTCATGCACTTAAAATTCTCGACACACAAAACTAACTTCGTATAGTTCTTTCACAACTAAAACTTAAACCCATGATAATATGCGATGAAGTGATTCAGGCGACGGGATGTACGAGAATAAGTCGAATAGTAGCAAATGAATGAAAATGAACATAACTCAATTGCACAAATTAGGACCATATCTTTCGAATGGATGCTGAGTCTCTAGCTGTAAAAAATTTTAATGTTATTCGTATCTGGTGGTAGTAGAGTAAGGGAGGTCTTTAGGAATGGCTTTTGAAGGGGTTCGAATTCGCGCCAATTTGTAAAGTTTTAATGTTGGTGTTCGTGTAGTGTCATAGAACGGTCCATTTGGTTCCTTAATTTCGGTGTACTTGGGAAGGGAAAATGAGTAAGAAAGGTAATTAACTTCATGTCCTGGTCAAAACCTTCGGTACTCCACTTTACGATGTGTTCATCTATTTCCTACTTTTGATTTGAGTCAACAGACTAAATTAACAGATTTTAAATAACCAGCATAATATATCAAGTGTTTACGCAACCGCAATTAACTGTATTTCTTTTCTTTTTTGTACAAGAAATCTTTCGGAATAAGTAACAACTGGCGTGTTCACTGGGTTATACCTAAGCGCCTTGTTTATCAATGTAATTATTTTGTGTTTTCGTTTCTTATTTTGCTATGTCGTCAAACTGTTTATTGGTCATCACACATAATCTTCTCGGCCTTCTAAAAGTATTGCCACATACAAACGTCGCTTATAAAAAGCTAAACATAACAAGTAAGAAAGGGCTAAGTTCGGGTGTAACCGAACATTTATACTCTCGCAATGTGCAAGGATCAGAGGCGAGGAAACGCTTTTAGGTGCTGGCATAACTTTATATTAAAAAATGTTGCGGAAGAATTCAGCATTCATTATTCGAAGAAATTGTCAATGGATTGCAATCATATTTGGTATCTTATTAACTTATATTACAGGCCATAGACTGATGCAGTTTCATTGCTATATTTTGGTTCGTGTCAGAGATATTTATATTAAAATCTACCAAATTGATTCAAAAGTGATATATGCGATATAAACTAAACCAAAGTGGTTTAATAAATATATTAAATATATGAGGAAAATCTCAACCAGAGAAAAGGAAATCAATATATTAGGAATAAGCGGCTTAGACCATGGTCTAGACCGATTTCTTTCATATTTAGCGCGAAATCACATTGTGTTTAAGAAAGCATATCCACTCAATTTCATTCAAATATCACACATATTGACCAACATAAACGGTTTAAAGTCAGGTGGAAAGTCGGGAATTCTCATATTGAGCATTTTTGGGATAAAGGAAAATCTGCACTGATCACATTAACTCTTTTCATTATAAGAAGTATATTAGGGAACATGTTTTGACGCAATTTTGTGAAGGTAACTCACACAGTGACCGACATATTCGGCATAAAGTCTGCTAGATTAGTATGTAGTATATTATATGTAGTATAATGGGAGCTGGTATAATTCGTTCACCGATTTCGCACATTTTCGGCAGTAAACTATGGTGTATCCGATATTACACGTTCACTTAATTTTGCTAGGATATCTTACATATTGACCGTTATATATGGTAAAAATTCTACCCAGATGTTGAAAATCTATATATTAGTTACATGGTGGCTAGGGGAAGTGCTTACCCAATTTTATCCATTTTAAGCACATGGACACACTGTTATCAGAAGGAGATGCTCTCTGAATTTCAAAGTGGTAACTCATATATTGACCGTTATATATGGTATAAAGTCTACAGGGAGTTTGAAAATTCTAATATTAGGTATATGAGGACTAGGGGATTTACCCGATTTTCACCATTTTTGACACCAGATCACATTATTATCATGGAAAATAATCCTTCAATTTCATTACGATATCTTACAGATTTATCGATATTTTCGATAAAAAGTCAGATAGGGGCATTGAGATCCTAATATTGGGCATCCAGTGGCTTAAGAAGTTATAATCCGATTTCGTATATTTTTTAGCATGAGATGGCATATATTGAACGTACTATTCGTGAAAAGCTTTATTCCAATATCTTAATTTCTGCCCGATTTATCTACTTTAAAGTGAAAGAATCAGATGAAACTTAAAATTGCGTTATATGAGAAGTAGGCATGGTTTTCATCCGATTTCGTCCATTTTCACAATGTGACATAAGAATGGAAATCTAATATCACACACCTAAGTTTGTTGAAATCTGTTAAGGTGTTCTTGAGATATGGGATTTCTCCTAAAAGTGGGCGGTGCCACACCAATCACTAAAACTTTACGCAGATTCCTATGCAACCCTTCGGTATCATATTTGTTGCAAGATTTAATGTTTCTAATGCGTTCCTTCAGCGGGTTATCGCACTTTTAGTAGTTTTGAATATAACTTTTGTATGGGAGGAAGGCGTGGTTATTGTCCGATTTCACTCATTTTCTCAGTGTATCAAGAATTGCTAGAAAAACTTAGTCGCAGGAAGTTTAATTGATATAGCTTGAATGGTTTCCGAGATATATATATTAAACCTATTGGGGCGGGGCCAAGCCCACTTTTACAAAAGTTTTTGCCCACAGATGCCCCTCCCTACTAGAAGCCTCTGTACCAAACAACACGCTTATATCTCAATTTGCTGCTAATTTATAGCACTTTATCTGTTTTCCATTAATAGCATTTTGTGGGCGTGGCCGATGTCCAATTACGCCGATCTGTAATGCCAACTGTCTTACGGTGACAAAGAACACATGTACCAAGTTTCATCAACATATCTTAATTTTTACTCAAGTCATCGCTTGCACGGACGGACGGACAGACAGTCACTCGGAATTCCCATCGGCTTTTCATCCTAATCATTTATATATATATATATATATGTCTATATCTAACTCGATTCATTCTAAGTGTTACAAACAACCGTTAGGTGAACAAAACTAATATACTCTGTAGCAACATGTTGCGAGAGTATAAAAATGAAATGCAGCAAATGCTGATAACAACTCGATGCGAGACTTCCGCCATCCTCGCATTTAATGTTTTCACAGCGAATCCCTTGTCCGTTATTCACACGCACACACACAGATACACACAGAGCACTTGCCATAAAATAAAACGCCTTGAATACTTCATTTTAGCAATATTTTGAGCACTTTTCATTGTGGTTTCTCTAAGGTCGTCGTTGCCAAATCAAGGTCAGCTGCAGTTGCGTCTGCCGCTGCAGTGATTACAGCAGTCCCAATATTGTCGCGCTTCTATTGCTCCACTAGGAATCATTTTTGCGAGCCAACGATATAAAATGAGATTTAAAAGCGCACAAAAATATAATTCAACGAATGTGCACGTTTTGTGACTTCGTATTAAATTTCATGCTCATTGTCGCTACTAAAATATATAAGTATGAAAATTGGGTCCCATAATTGGATCACATAAATTTAAGAAATGCTGCCGAGTTGACAGTTCTTGGCCGTATAAAAATTCGGGAGCATTCCGGTTACTTAGACTCGACTGCAATGCGATGCTAGGTATGCCAATTATGATAGAGTTTAGGACTAGTTAAGGACACTAGGAACTAGGAAAGTTGCTTGGTTAGGTTAGAAAGGGATTAGGTTAGTCCACAATTCTACAAAAAAGCCTAACTTTGACAATTTATTCGGGGAGTAAGAAAAAGCCTATGGAATTTCTTGCTTTCAGGCGTTATTAAGCATGTATTCGGGTGAATAGAAAAAGAGTATGTCGATGCTTTCATAAAGGCTCAATAGATTTTCGGAATCGCCTTTATCAAGAGGTCCTCGACGGACGACGGTGATTCTAGGAACTCGCACTATCTGTAAACAAAACAAAAAACGGGATCTTAAACTACACTAAACTTGTCAACACAATAACGGACAGATATAAAAATGTAAAATTTTTGATCGAAAAAATTAACAGTAAATTGGTTATGAATAGTTCAATAATAACAAAAAAAATCGTGCGCACTATTCTCTTAATTGAATGATGTTTTTCAGAACCTAAAGTGTGCTTTAAAAAAAGATTAATTTTCGAAAATACTAGACATGCCCTAAACCACTTAAATAACCAACCAACGAAACTAACCAAAAAATTCAGATTTCTTGTTCCAGGCTGTACTATGTTGTCTTCTGCACCGATTCAAAATCTGAGGTCGCCTTTTATGAAAGGCTCTCCAGAAAATAAACAAGATCGGATTCTTGCATGTGACTAGCATTAGCCAGATCGGTATGCTCAATAACATTGTAATCACTGTTTAGTCCATAACAAAGCAATTTGAATACAATTCAGGGTATTCTAGTGGAATTTCAGTTCGAAAAACATTATATTGTTGGGATCTTCTGAACCTAAATAAATAATTAAACTCATTGAAGGGTGTTATATAAGCTCTGATTATCGCTATACTCCCCACACGCCACAATCGATTCCTTCGTAAATAAAATAGGTACTCAACTGCATATGAGTGACGAATTATTTTTGCTTTCCTCATTTCAGAAATTAAATTTTCTTCCCGCTAACTTGAATTTTTAATTAATTCTTCTTTCCATTTTTAATCACCAGCACTTATGTATACATAAATCTATTAATAACTGTAATCCTCCCACTTAATCTTACACATTTCACTGTAGTTCACTTGTACTCCGTTCATTTAATTTGCAAAGTCATCAACTACAGCTCATTATCTCGCATTTTAACCTCTTTTCAAAATCGACATTCGCTTCATGAACATACACAATGTATTTTCAGTTTGGGAGTGCATACATCCCTTGCCTCATCTACGCCCCGTGTATAATATCTATGAGTATGTAGAGTGTGTATGGCTGTGCGCAGATTTCATCGAAGGCCAACTGCAATTAACCAAAATTACAAAGCAATTATCATTAATCGCCGCTACCGTCATCATTAAACTCGTTTCAATCGTCAACGTCATCATTACCTGCTTAACAATTTCTTGATGCTTTACGAGTTATTATTGCTAACTACGCTATCTAACAACACACGCATATTTAAGCGTTCTTTCTCTCGAATTTCTTCCACAACCTTGCCATTGTGCTGGTTTTACAATCAGTTTGCAGGCTAGCTAGTCAGCAAGTTAGCAAGTTAATGCCATCGTCAGTCATTCTATCAGTTGTTGTCAACCTGCTAACATTGAGGGGGGTTTTGATGTATGCGTACATTCATGTATAATTAATTTTACCGTTCCTTTGTCCTTAATGAGGGAACGTGCTTTAAACTAAGCATTTCGTGTGAGTCAAGATGGGTTATTAAGTATTAAGTGATGTTATAGTACATACGAGATGTGTTCAAAAAGTAACGGGAATTTTCGTTTTTTAAAAAAAATATTTATTCATTCGTCTACACTAATGTTGCACCGTCAAAATAGTCTCCATTCCATATTATTACTTATGCGAGCGCTTCCTCCAATCGTCGAAACACGTCTCAAACTCGATTTTTGGGATAGCCTTTAGCTCTTTCAGTGATGCGCTTTTAATGTCATCTATACTTGTAGAACGACGGCGCTTTATTTTTTTGGAAATAGGAAAAAGTCACACGGAGCCATGTCTGGCGAATATGAAGGCTGGGGCATCGTTAGGAAGTGAGAACAAAAGTGCGAGCGAAGGTGCAAAAGCCATGAATTGTTTTCCACAAATCCGGGCGTCTTTTTTTTCCGGATTACTTCACGCAAACGACGTTCAACTTGTACTCCTCCTCCTTACTCCTTAGTATTCCTTATTGACTGTTTTTCTTCGACCATTAAAGTCAAAGAACATTCCCGTTATTTTCTGAACACACTTCGCATATATATATTTAGACATACTGAAATTTATTCGTCAAGTAAATTTACTTACAGCTGCTTATGTTCAAAGTATATTATATTACAAGTTGTACGAAGGTTTCTCTCTAAAATTTTATCGCGAAAACAGAATTGCGTCTTATTTGGAAAGCTTACTATAAGTATAGATTTGTTGGTTCATTATTCAAATCCTTGCAAGTTACAAAATGCGTTATGCGACATCGAAAATCATCGAAAATAAAAACTGTTACATTAGTAATTACTAATAAAACGTGTAAATAAGGGCTAATTTCGGGTGCAATCCGAAAGGATTTATATTAACCCTTTATATTAAGGATTCCACATGTATTATTCGACGAAATTTTCATACACTCATAAAGTCAATCTTCCTAAGACAAATCCTCTATATTAATGTTATTGTGCAGTGGGAAGCACATAACACAACAGTCATAATTTTTATTACCGAACGATATAATACCAATCGAAATATTCGCATTTAATTTTGTTGAGAAATCTTCTACGGAGATATATGCGATATAAACTCAACCAAAGGGACGAAATAAACATACTGTGTTCATTTATTATCATTATATCATCATATTAGAGGTATGGGGTTTAGACCAAGGTCTAGATCGACTTCATTCATATTCAGCGCTAGATCATATAATGGTAATGATTCCTTTAAAATTTCACACATATTGACTTATATAAACGGTTTAAGGTCAGCTGGAGAGTCGCAAATCACTATATTGAGTATATTCTGGCTAAGGGAAGGTCTGAACAGATAACATTTACTTTTGGCATTAAACTGAATTATGCTTGAGAACATATTTCCATGCGTTTTTACTAAAATTATTCAGAATTTCATCAATATACTCGGTATAAAGTCTACTCGAATAACGATAATCATTAGTTGCAGTATTTTATATGGAAGCTTTGGTAGTTCGTGGATCGATTTCAATCATTATCGCCTCTGTTAAGATAAGCCTTTGTTGAGATAATTTACATATTAACCGATATGCTCGGTATACATAGAACTGGAATTTTCAAAATTATTATATTAGCTATGTGGGGGCTAGGGTAAGTATTAGTCCGATCTTATGAATTTTTGGCACCAAGACACACTATTACCAGTTGAAGACGTCCTCTAAATTTTATTAATATATCTCGCTGATTGACCGATATATACGGTATAAAGTTAACCGAAAGTTCGAAATTTTTACATTATTTGTATATGGAGCTATTTATTGGATATATATGAAGCTAGCTACGAGTATTTGGAGCTAAGGGGCCAAGGTTATTTTAGCCATTTTTGATACAAGGGCGCATTATTATCAGAGAAGCACGTTACCTGTAATTCATATATTTCACAGATTGACCGATATTTTCGGTGAAAACATAGGTGAAGATATAGGGACTGAGGTTCACATATTCGGTATCTGGGGGCCTCAAAATGCATTTTCCGATTTCCATAATTTTTAGATAGTAAATGACATACCTGGAGGGCACTATTTGTGCCAAATTTTATTTCGATATTTTAATTGATGCTTTCGTTATATACTGGAAAGTGAACTGATTTTTTTAAGGTAAACATAGTTAAACTTCGATTTGTGGTCCCACACAGATACATATGTAGATTACTTTCTGCTCCCTCGCCAAATCATATTTCTTTTTCAATCCAATTGAAATTCTTCAGTCGAGTCCGAAAACAAGTTGAAATCAAATTGGGAATTATATAATATTTATGGCCTCGAATTCTAATATAATATTTTAAATGTATATGCTACTGACTATAATAATTCATTATTCTGACTTACCTTTCAGAAATATTTAGTTGCTTATGATGCAGTGATTAGACAAGTTTTCATAGTCTTAAACGCATTTATATATTTTCTTTGTATATGTGTTATTTATTTTAGTTAACTTTTATATAATGACATTTGTCTCTTACAAACATTAATTTACATATGGAACAATATTGACTTTTTTTTTTTTGAAAAGTATAAATATTTTGAAAAATTTTGGCTTACATAATTTTTTTCTGGATAAAAAGGGAAGAAAAATTACGCAAGTCGACAAAAAAAGATTTAATACAAGGTCAAAAGTTGACCACAAATAAAGCACATGATTTATAGACGAATGTAAGAGGGGCATTTTCTTGAAAATGGTGATGCAAGTGACTGAAGGTAACTATGAGCTCTTTACGTTAAAAAGTTGGGATTTCGTTACTGTAAAAATATTACTCGATTTTTTTTTTATTTTGAGGAACTTCAGAGGCGACTTTTTGTAAATAGTTGCCTAGAAAAGGATATTTTGATCTTGTATATAGACTACCATTGTACAGTACTTAGTGTACTGGATACCCTTGTAATTTGTAGTCTATAATAGATTAAATTTAGTACAATACAAGAGCGTATGTGTCCCGTTCAAGTCGACTTTCGAACATAATAAATGTTATTAGGCGCCTAGGAGTATAGTAAACTCAAAAGATTATTGAAGGAATTTGTACAAGTTCTGAGTCAATTTCTAAACTTTTGAATAATTAAAGCGCAAAGTCAGGAATATAAAAGGGAAAATATGACGAACTTTTTTCCTACTACATTTCCTGATTTTATAAATTGACTTAAAAAATTAACTAATGGTCTTCGTCGGAAACGTCAGAGCTAACAATAATACAAAACTATGCTTGAAAGTTTCAAAATTATTACCTTCATATCTTTGAACGAGGGTGTCATGTGTATGACAATGGTAATATAATGAATGATTGTAGTTGGAGTTTGAAATGCAAATTTTTGGAAATTTTTCGTAAAACTTGAATGGAAGATATTCAGCTGTTTAATAAAAAATTATTTGTTATACTAAATTATACAAATTTCTGAAATTTCTCAAATAATCCTCAAAATACTTCAGCTTCTAAAAAATCAACCTTAAATCGAAGAATTTTTTTTTTACTTCCTTCATTGCTGTTGGAAGGGGAATTACAAAAAGGGGAATACAAAAATTGTCGAAATCTATGAAATTGTTTTCGTCTTCATTGATGATATAAGGGAAACCGAAAAGAACCTTCAAAGAGTTAAAATATATTTTTCCAAATACAAATATTTTATATACGGTTTATTTCAACTTTATAAATCTCTATTGTTTATGCTACAATTTGATTAATAGTTTTGCTTGTGAAATACATAATTATATATACATACATGTGTATTTATTTTTTATTATATAAAATACCGACTATGCTAACTTCATTGCCGGACAACAACGCCGTAGTGCTTTCGACTCTGCGCGTATTTCTTAGTTTTTATACATTTTCATAAAGCTTTTTTGCCATTGCTCTTGTTTTGGTTTCAGTTTGTGAAACCAAAACTTTCATAAAGTTTTTCTTTTTTTTTTTTGCTTAATAGAAATAGAAGAGAGTAGAAGTCGTTAGTTGAAAAATAATCAAGTTAGTTATTATATGCAGTATACTACTTTAATAAATCCACTACATAGCGCTTATCGAAGTAATTGGCCACTTTTTTATTTTAATTGTTAGTAAGTATGTAGTTGAGTATACATATATAACAAACTACTTTTAAACACTTTTAATTAACAAAACAGCAAGTAGAAAAATTCAATGACCAACGCATTGCTACATACATACATACAGTTGGTTTATATATATGTGTATATATAGTGTAAAAAATACATAAGTATTTATATGCATTTGCTTAGTAGTATTTATTTGAAACATTTTATGTAAAATTGCACAAAAATTAAGAAATATGTATATATTTTTTTATTAAATAGTTCAAATTTGAATTTGAATTATTTTCTTTTTTGGCGCTTAGAATTATGTAGTATATTTGTTTTTGTTATAACCCTTGCTTATGTTGCTTGATATTTCCCTTTTTTGTTTAATTCTACACAATTACCACCGCAAATCTTAGTAAGTTAGTTACTCCTTCGCTAGTATTTTTAGTATTTTTGTTGGTTTGTATTAAAGCTTTCTCATTTGTTTGAAGTTTCTTAATTAAATTACTATGAAAATACATTTTTCTTTTCGTTTGTATTTTTCTTTTAAGGAACGTCTTAATTTACTGAATTACTTACTAATTAGTAGTTTACTGCAAAAGCTTTATGTACATTACCAATATTATATATATTTTTATACACACACATATCTAATTATATACTGGGTCTTTCCGTATGAACTGTCAAATTCGGAGTTTGTTAATAACACACAAACAAAAAAAGTTTTTTTTGAGAACATGAGAGTGGACAAAAAGTTGTAGAAAAGTTAGATAATACTCCCAAATGTTCGAGGTTTAATAAAAGGTTTAATAAAGGTTAATCTCTGCTCAATAAAAATCAGAGGGAGAGAGCTCTTTTTATTATTATTGTGCTTGAAATTAGATCTGGTGGTCTAAAAAAACAGTAGATAGTTCGTAACTACGCTGTCGACTTCCAAAAACAAATTTCACAGTAATTAGTTTTTTCTTAGTCTGAAGGATAATCAGTGATACACAAACCGATCTCTATTAAAATATAACCAAAACATGTTAATATTGGGGTCTGGCGAGTACTATCGTAGACCGATTCGAAGAGATTTAAAGTCTACGTACTGATGAGCGGATTAGACAGAGAAACTTTTTTCACCATTCTAATAATTGAATTATGCTTGTAAGACCCTAACGTGTACTTCAAGCCAAACAAAATTTTTTGTTGCTAAAAAGACTGTCCGAACCTCTTAAATTGCCACAGATGAAATAATGATAGATCACATGATCAAGGAAACCAGTTACTAATAACTTTTCTAGAGATAGCTCCCTTAGCCAATTTCTCCACCTGTCTTCCTTTACACTCCTTGAATATATCCACCTACTTGATCGTGGTCTAACAGTAATATCAGTTTTATGAAATCATTTTCGAACACACGAGAGTTGCGGATATATAGTACTTAAACGTAGACACAATCTCAAGGAGCGAACTTTTAAAAAATCTCAAGAAGTGTGTGTATAAAAATATAAATAACTTGAAGCTAATGCATTTTTCTTCCCATTTTTAGTGAAGATTTCCTATCGAATATATCTAATTGTGTTGTATTATTCATATACATATATAATATATAAAATGTATAAAACACTCAGATGCTAATAGTGTATATATATACACAGTTTTCATTGTTGGTAGGTAACTTAGAATAAGAAGAAGTTTTAATAGTTATTATAGAAACATGAATTCCTTGTACATAAGTTTATAATAAGAACGCAACTTATATACGATATCGGTTTAGTAGGAAGATTTCTTAGGCATAAAATATGTTTATAAGTATATATGCCGTTTAAAGTAGATATTTTGTTCTTGTTGTTGTGTTGTGTAAATAGTAGTGACTCATAGAAAATAACAAGTGCAAGAGCAAACCATTACATTGGAATAAAGATTCTATTGATTTCCTTCATATGGTTGCTAGTGATAGTGAGCAAAAAGCATTCATAGTTGTTATATAAGAAACTTTAGAGCCGATTTGAAACGACGGTGTGCTTCATAATAAACTTCACAATGTATTTATACCTGCTCCGCCGCTTCATCCAGCACCATCGAATGCAAGTCCATGGCGGAGCGTGTTTTACGCGGTGGCCGTGGCATCATGAACTGACTGGGGCTGGGGCCAACGAACACCGAATTTTGCCGAGGGCGTGTGTTCACGGTGTAACCTGCAAGAGAAGATGACATATGGTGAAAATGAGTACAACAAAGAGGTAAATTACTGAAAAATTTTACACGAAAACAAAAACAACAAAGTTAAGAGTTTATAGGTGTTTGCTGCATTCGAAAGCATTGTCGAACCGAAAAGTATGCGATTATAAAGTGTCTGCAATGGCATTTACTGCGTTTAATTTGAAACTACACTTTGAGGCGCCAGATGGCAGCAACAACAACAACAACGTGATGTGCATTTACCACAGACATTGTTGCTCTGACACGCAATTTGCATTTAATAAGCAACAAAATTAAAGCGGAAACGAAAAACAGTAGAAGAATAAGTGTAAAAGAGATGACAGAAAACACGAAAAACATATTTCGAAACACGAAAAAGAAACAGAAAATTGTTTAACCAAAAGAAATTTTGTTTTTGTGTTAGCTATAATAAATATTAGCCATAATAGGGGTCCCTATGTCAAGCTATAGCCCGATTCATTGGCTAGTAGCACTCGCCATTGACCCTGAGCCATAACATATATTAATATTTTCGGGTTAATAAGAGGCCTGTAGAATCTCTCAGGAATTTCTCGCACTCCGAATAAAACAAATCTGCTTGTTTGTCCTTTAAGCGAGAAATGTGCCTCATGATTGGAGGATTGGAGAATGCAATAATATTTTTTTATTTTTTTCTATATTTTTTGTTTTTACTATATACCATTATTATGCAACTATAAACAATATTAAGTTTGCAACGGACTGCAGGTTGGGGCCGGTTCATTGGTTTTGGCTGTATTAATGATTGTGTTTTGTCCTCATTTGAATGCATTCCGTTCCGCCAGGCATTCTTTAAGTTGCAACATTTATTTTTCAATGAGGTAGCTTGCTCTCTGAGTCTGAGTATCTGAGATAAGAAATGCGGTCTCAAAGTTGCTAATACTTCTTGAACCATATTTTCTGCTAGGGGTGAGCTTCGTGCAGGTATCACAGCCAACTCTTCTTAGTTTCGAACTTGAGATATAATTCCGGTGTCTCGTTTTCCACTTATTCCCGATAAGCGCATACCTTTAGCAATGCGCCGCTCCAGTTCCATCTCGAGTTGCTCAGAGAGGGAGATTGGCGGAGGTGGGGGTGTTACAGCCAAATCTTGTGAGTCTTGAGCTTGAGATCTAATTCCAGTGTTTAATTTCTCATTTTTTCCAGGCAAGCACATACCATTTTCAATACGCCACTTCAGTTCCATCTCGAGTTCCTCTGAGAGCGGGATTAGCGGGGGTTTCACAGCCAAATTTTGTGAGTCTTGAGCTTGGGATCTAATTCCAGTGTCTAGTTTCTCATTTTTTCCAGACAAGCACATACCATTAGCAATACGCCGCTCCGGTTCCACTTCGAGTTGCTCAGAGAGGGAGATTGGCGGAGGTGGGGGTATTACAGCCAAATCTTGTGAGTCTGGAGCTTGAGATCTAATTCCAGTGTCTAGTTTCTCATTTTTTCCAGACAAGCACATACCATTAGCAATACGCCGCTCCGGTTCCACTTCGAGTTGCTCAGAGAGGGAAATTGGCGGGGGTGGGGGTATTATAGCCAAATCTTGTGAGTCTGGAGCTTGAGATCTAATTCCAGTGTCTAGTTTCTCATTTTTTCCAGACAAGCACATACCATTAGCAATACGCCGCTCCGGTTCCACTTCGAGTTGCTCAGAGAGGGAGATTGGCGGGGGTGGGGGTATTACAGCCAAATCTTGTGAGTCTGGAGCTTGAGATCTAATTCCAGTGTCTAGTTTCTCATTTTTTCCAGACAAGCACATACCATTAGCAATGCGCCGCTCCAGTTCCACTTCGAGTTGCTCAGAGAGGGAGATTGGCGGGGGTGGGGGTATTACAGCCAAATCTTGTGAGTTTTGCACTTTTGCATTTAACTCCGCATTGACCTTTTGTTGTGATTTACTGAATATATTCCTGATATTTTTCAGCTTCGTCTTCACGTAGGAAAATCCATGTGATGTGGTTTTCTCTTTTTTTGTGGTCTTAATGGATTTTACAAATTTTTTCAGTGATGAACCAGAATAACAGCTTAAAATACGTGCAGCCCCAGCGCCTTCGTCTGGTGAAGCAGATGCTGGTTTATATTTTCTCTTGAAATTGAACCGTCGTTTAGACACGTCTTCATCTATAATGATATGACTACGGGATTCCGGTGCACTTGACTCACAATTGCATTTTTTAGATTGCAAACCATCCATTTTTTCGTAGTTATTATTTAGTACAAGATATTAGGAATAATATATTTAAAGTATATTTATTCATACTATTTATTTATTTATATAAAATTTGCGTTCGACTCTGGAGAGTTGTGTCCTAAAGAGATATGCAGCATGCATTTTTATACCTAATACAGACATATGTTTTCGCAGGTATCCCTTTTAATACTCGTTCAATAATCGTTATCTGTAGGCATGAGTTACGAATAACGCAGGTAACGCCGCGAACTTAAAAAAGGATTAACACAGGTCTATTTCATAAATAATATAATAACTATTAATTACTAATATTGAATAATCTCATTGTTGGTAGATATTTTCAATTTTTCACTTTCTTTAATATTATACAATATGTATTTTAGAGTTTAGATATCTATCTTCTGTATTATTATTACTTATATTTTATAAAAAATCGAGTATATACTTTATGACATTTTTTATTATCTTCCGATATTTATCCACTTACCATTTCTCTTATCATTTTCAGATGCAGAGCATTAATATAAATTTATCTTTTGTGTGTCGACAACACACATATATTGCTAGAGGAGCAAACAAATGTCGCGAACGAAGAAAATAAACGGCTTCCATAGTTCACCTGCCGTATGCTCTGATATGATTTTTGCATTTAAATGCAAATTATTACATTTTAATAACAGTACATGTGTGAAAAGTTGAACGAAAATGGCCACAAAAACATTCGAAAAGGAATAATTTGTTGTAAGTTCACTTATGAGTTTTTTTTATGTATTTGTATACGAGCTGTGCTCAAAAAATAATGGGATTTTTTGCTTTTTGAAAAAAATATTTATTCACACTGGCGAATATGACGGCTGGGGGCATCGTTGCAGTATTGTGTTCGGCCAAAAATTCACGAAGAAACAACGAAGCGTGAGCAGAATTGAGCAAAAGCCGTGAACTGTTTTTTCGCAAATCCGGGATTTTTTTCGGATTTTCGAAAATCGTTTCGGATTGCTTCACACAAACGGCGTTGAACTTATAGGCAGTACTCCTTATTGACCTTGCTCTCCTTTACTCCTATTTGACCTTGAAGCAAGAATTCATGACTCGCTATGCCATTAACGACGAAGAACATTTCTGAACACGCCTCGTAAATATTTGTTTGTGTATGTGAGTAAATAATGTTGTAAAGTCCGATGATAAAGTATTGCTTGTTGGGATTTTTGTGTGAGTAAGGAAAATTATCATTATTTAAATTTAAATATTTAAGATTTTTACAAGCTACTATTGCTTTTTAATTTCTTTACTAAACTGAACCATCTATATATACACTTGTTCATTAAAAAATATTTAAAAAAAAATATTGAAAAAGCATTAAATTTTCAACATTTTTGAAGAATATGATTCACAAATTTTGTATAATATATATATTTTTTGTTTCCGTAGTCCAATAATTAAACCAAACATAAGGAAAATTTAAAATTTTTTGTTTAAATGAAATAAACTAATAAACATATATCGAGGTATTCCATTCTGAAACCCTGAATTTCCGGCATTTTTGACGCATGAGTATAAAAAAATTGTCAAAGGAAACGAGGAAGGAAGGTTAAGTTCGGGTGTAACCGAACGTTTCATGCTCGCACAATTTCCCAGGATCTAAGACGGAACAATACTTTTAGGTGTTGACTAAACTTTATATAAAAAAATGTTGCATAAGACTTCAACATTCATTATTCGACGAAATTTTGAATAGATTACAAACATTTTTGGCATACTATTAACTTTTACTTTAGGTCATGAACTTCAAGTTATAAAGTCAACCTAATTATGACAATTTGTCTATATTCATAATATTAGTGGTGTGGGAAGGCACAACAGCCATTATTTGTATTACCGAATGATATATTATTCGAAATATTCTCATTTAATTTTGTTGAGAAATATTATACCGAGAAATATGCGATATAAACTATGCGAAAGTCGGCAACCGTTATATTGGGTATAATGGGGCTAGTGAAGGTTTAAGCAGATAATATTTACTTTTGGCATTAAACTAAAGTATGCTCGAGAACAGAATTTTATCGATAAATGTGGGCTGGGATAATTCGAGATTGATTTTACCCACCCATAGTACATCCAAGATTACACGTTCTTTTAATTTGGCTGACATCTTAGAATCAGATGGAGTCAAAAATTGTGTTATATGCGAAGTAGGCGTGATTGTAGTCCGATTTCGCTCATTTTCACACTGTGACATAAAGGTGTAAATATAATGACATGCAAAAAATTTGGTTGAAATTGATATAGTAGTTAGTTGAGATATGGGATTCAACATAAAACTGGTCCGCGCCACACCCATTGTCTAATTTTTACACTGCATCCTAAGCATTCGTAGCATCTGTACTTTGAAATTTGAGTCTTCTGCCATGTTTCTTCAGTGAGTAATCGCAATTTTGGTAGTCTTCAAGATAACCGTTATATGGGGGTGCGCGTGGTTATTATCTGACTTCACCCATTTTCTCACCGTTTGAGAACATCCTAGAAAGACGTGTCCTCAGCAAGTTTGGTTTGCAAGGTACTTAAAGAAAATTTTTTAGTCATTTATGAACTTTTCCGAATCGGATCGAAAAAACGATTATGGTTCCTACAATACCAAATAACTCGAATTTTAACTTATCAGAAAATAAACTGTTTCGGAATTTACTTATGGGCACTACTGCTCTTTCTTTGGAAAATTCTGTAAGAATTTCTACGTGTTTCTTTGTTAGTAACGGCAATTTTTCTGCACATCTTGTGATACGAGGGCGGGTCAATAAGTACGTGACTTTTAGTAGTAGTATTTAGTAGTGTAGGAGTAGTGTTGTTTTTCAGTAAAGAGGTTAGAAATTCAAAAAGTCATGGACTTATTGACCCGCCCTCGTAGTTCATAAGTGACCGCTTTCAACAACATAGTCCGTGTCAAAATAAGTCTGTCGCCGATGATCTTGATTGATGAAAATTATTTAATTTGATTACTCCCGATTTTGAATTTTGAAAATCACTAACCGCTTACGTCCAATTATATATGTATGTATGTATGCAATTTACAAACTACTTTTCCAAATACAATTGCAGTTGACGAAGGAAAACGTTTCAGCACCGTGATGTTTGTATAAATTCATGCCGGAGATCGATTTAAAACAAAAAACGCGACCTAGCAAGAGTTTTCCAAAATAATATATGAATAAATATGAAACTATAGTTGCTGTTTCCATACCAATATATGTATAGGGTCCTTGAACAATACAGGCTGGACAATGAAATATACCGCCTCTAAATTAACAGTAGCAAGTGCCACTGAGGTACTACACCCTCTACAATTAGTAGAAATATCCCGAGATAAACACAATATAAGCAAAGGCAAATAATACTCATATTTATATAATATATAGTATTTGTAATTTACTTAATAATTATTTTATAAATTAACAGAACATTGAATGAACTTTTTATTATTATATGGTACCATCACTTGACTGTATAGTTCGTAGAATTAATATATAATTCTTAGAATTATTTAACAAATATTAATTAATAAATATTCCGCAGCGCACATTTGCATGAATTAGGCAATCGCACCATGCGCTCCTGCATGACGCCATCGACCAACACAACCAAATTTCTATAAACAAAATGTTGCTTACATCTCGATTTTACGCCGATTGGCAAGAGATCGTCGAATTTGCATGGCACATCTTCATTTTCACATTGCTCCACCAGAACGCCTTGCTTATATTGTTCGTGTTGTACAACCATCAGCCATTTCGATTCCATAGTTTGGGCTACCTTCGGGTAAACCAATCGTGTTTTGCAATCACAAAAGTAGATCTCATCAACTTCATCACTCATGCGATTGCTCACATCTATTGGTTCTACGAAATCATTTTTGAAATAAGATTTGAACTTTTCAAAATCGTCTGTATTAAATTGATTCAATTGTGTTGCTTCCGAATAATTTGTCACATCAGTACAAAATGTCTGCCCTTTAAGTTGTTCGGGGCAAATAAACTCATCCTCGGCGGATTGTACTTTTGTCGTATTGAATATACGAAAACCATTCCCCATCTCAAAGAGTTCATTCAACACCAATTCCTTTTCAATATCCGTTACTGAACGACTGGCAGTTAGTTTAATTATCAATAAAAGGCACAAGAAAGCGTGCTGCAAACGTGTGCGACGAAAACGCCACATATTTTCTGTTTTCGTTTCGACTTCTCAATTATGCTTATAAGTGTGTAAATTACTCCAAATACTGGCACAATGGGGTTTCACCAAGTTGCTGGATGGATGGATTTTATCCAGAATTTGTTGAGTTTATTATTAAAATTTATAGAAACTGGGGTTTTTCCGCCGCTCTGCAAATTTTCAGTTGCCGCCGAATGCTGGGTTTTTCCCACAACTGAATGAATCTGTGTAAAATATTTCCTTTTTATAACGGACCACGCAGGTAAGCCCGCGGATGTCGCATGGCAAGCGCCAGGTATGGTCAAGTAACAGGTAGACAAAAGAGTATTTCGCATTTTATGCAGGATTACTGCAAATAGCTTAAGCTGGAAATAATGGTGCAATAAAATTTAACCGTGCCCTATACCTTAGCAAATCTTGAAGATATAAATCGTTTTTGTTATGAATTCTACGAATTACGACTAAGCATGGTTTGAGAGTAGGACAGTCGCCGTTTTTGAAGTCGAAAATGTAGCAGTTTAAAATGTAGACAAATGATGGTACTTCGTTTCAGTAATAAGGGTTGTATTGTTAAGGCTGAACCTTGAAAATTAAAACGCTAATATTTTTCCGAGAATTGAAGGGCATGCGAAAAATTGCCCGGATGAAAATGTTTTCATTGCAATAAAAATGACATATATTACAATTATGATATAAGGATATAAAATTAATAATATAGTGTGTAGCTTACAGCGCCGATATACATACCATACATACATAATATTCCTGCCATTGGCTAACGATATCTTCAAAATATGTTTTCATCCCTTTCCAAAACGTTCATGACCATGACTCTTTATAAAACACTGTGTTACACTGCTTACATTTGCGATCCGATATGTTTCTTAAGTTAAAAACGCCAATTTCTTTATCGAATATACATATTTTGCAATGTTTCATTTTATAATTTACAACAATAATTATTTTCGATATACGAGGGCAAAACGAAATATTTGGAAAAATGGCGACGCATTTCTCAACATGTCCGCCATTTAGCTTGATACACTTGACCCCGTCTGGTAAACACATTTTCTCTTTCAATTCAAATTTACTGTTGCATTGTTGTGGTGGAAGAGCAACTTTTTCTCTATGCCATAAATTTGATTTTGTAGCAATTAAATGTATTTCTTTTACACAACAACGCCACAATCTTTGTTAAAGTGATTAGTAGTATGGATAAGCAACCAAAATACTGGGTTAGCATGTTAACTACAGTTACTGTAGTGAAGTAAAATGAAAGCTTAAGAAACACCCATATTTGAAATTTCCCTCAATTGCTTATATGTACCTATGCGCATTTGTGTACAATTTACATATATAAAAATCGATACATACAAACATACATATATACTGCTGTATGTTAACATTCATATGGACATACATACATATGTAAAATAAATCAAATTTGTATATGCACATTTGCATGCAACATGCAATTCCGTCATTCCCATTTTCTCTTGCATGTTCTTTCATTTGCCTGCCCTTTTGCCGTACATATGTATGTATGTGTATATCACATGAATTTAAAATAAGTATGTTTCAAATGAATTTGCAACTGACGCTTTCAAAAGGACCTCAGAAATCGCACAACAACCTTTAAGTTTGTATGCAGCACAATATACGCAGTGGCTTACATCGCATAAAGGCGGTCGGTTGACTGCTCAAAAATGTGAACTTATCGAACTGATTTTTAGTAACTTTCGTTCGGTAGTCCCAAGTGCCTGAGTACACTTCTGAAAAAATACAGAAAATCCGATCGTGAAGTGCCAAATTTGCCAAATATTTCTGTTTTCTTTTGTTTTGTGCAAATCTTTTACCTCTCTGGATAAATCCTTTAGTTGATCACAAGTTAAGTACTATTCCTTACCCGAACCGTTGAGTAACAATTAAGAAATTTTCTTAATACTTTTTATTTTCCATTATCTTTGCTTGTCAACAACACTTTAGTCATGTTCTCAAACATACTCATAAATTCTACACAGAAATTGTAGCTCTCACTTAACTTATTCTTTAAGTGTAATACATATGTATATTTCTTATACATGCTTTTCACTTTGAAAATTTCAGAAGAACTGAGTTCTATTTCCTACACTACATAGAACAAAACGTTTATGTTTGTTGTGGACGGCTTTGAAGTGTAAAAATTGTGCCTATCCAGCGAAGCCTGGAACACGGAATAGTACATTTACACAGGTTTTGTATCAGTGATGCGTTGTGAATATTTGGCCATTTTTGCAATATTTCTTGTATGTGATATATTAACGTATTGAAAATTGAAAAAACTGTGAATTCTAGTACGCTACCTATTTTCATACTTTCGCAACATGTTGCAACAGAATATATATATTAGTTTTCGTAGTGATAGCGAATCGTAGTGGGCAAGCTGATGGGCAACGCTGATCGTTTAATTCCATTCAGTTCGCTAGACCGCATTTATATCCAAATTCTCAATAAGAAATTCATTTAATTTACGTGTATTGTTCTATATTCATAATTTTGTCTCGCTTCTTTGACAACAAACAAAGGTGGTGAACTTCGCTAAATGTAAGGAAAGTGGCCATTGACCTCTGGAAAGGTGGGGGACCTTGATAAATTTAAACACATAGATCATTGTCCTCGAAAATGGAAATCTGATTCTTTCACTGTCTTTCAGTTTAACAGTATAGTATAGTATATATTTCGATAAACAAAGTTTCATCTATCGCAAGTTGGTGGTGTTGGTGAATGGTGTGATGAAGGAGTAAATGGTTAAATTGCCAAGTACCTGTGAATGCAGCATGTACTCCACTTAAAATTATACAAAAACTATAATATAATATTTAAAATAGGACACTGGTAATTTTAACTTCCTGCAAGAATTTTAGTTTGTGTGGTTTATGATATTACATAAAACAAAAAGATTAAAAGTATTAAAAAACAAGTAAAGAAGGGCTAAGTTCGGGTGTAACCGAACATTTTATACTCTCGCAATCTGCAAGGATCTGAAGTGGGGAAATAATTTCAGGTGCTGGCAAAACTTTATATTAAAAATGTTGCGGAAAAATTCAACATTCATTATTCGACGAAACCGTAAGTGGATTATAATCATATTTGGTATCTTAATAACTTATATTACAGGTCATGGAATATAGTTTGCTTCTTGTCAGACATTTTTATATTAAAATATACCAAATTGACTCAAAAGTGATATATGCGATATAAACTCAACCAAAGCGGCTTAGTTGAGAATATTAGATAATTATATAAGATAAGATAAGATATGAATATAAGATAAGATGAGGAACAAGTCAACCAGAGAAAAGGAAATCATTATATTAGGAATAAGCGGCTTAGACCATGATCTAGACCGGTTTCTTTCATATTTAGCGCGAAATCACATTGTGTTTAAGAAAACATATCCACTTAATTTCATTAAAATTTCAAAAATATTGACCAACATAAACGGTTTAAAGTCAGGTGGAAAGTCGGGAATTCTTATATCGGGTATTTTTGGGATAGAGGAAGATCTGCATTGATCACAATAACTCTTATCATTATTCAAGTATATTAGGGAATATGTTTTCACGCAATTTTTTGAAGGTAACTCACACAGTGATCGACATATTCGGCATAAAGTCTACCAGAACAGCGAAAATCATTATATGTACTATGTGGGAGCTGGGATAACTCGTAGACATCCCAGACAATCCGATTTTGTCTATTTTTACGCATGAGATGGCATATCTTGAACGTACTTCGTGAAATACATATTCGTGAAAAGCTTTATTCCAATATCTTAATTGATTCTCGATTTATTTACTTTAAAGTGAAAGAATCAAATGAAACTTAAAATTGCGTTATATGAGAAGTAGGCATGGTTTTTTATCCGATTTCGTCCATTTTCACAGCGTGACATAAGAATGAAATAAAATATTATGTCATATACCAAATTTTCTTGAAATCGGTTAAGTCGTTTTTGAGATATGGGTGGGCGGTGGCATAAAAGTGGGCGGTGCCATCCCCATCATCAAAATGTTACACATATTCCCATGCAACCTTCCGTATCACATTCGCTACAAGATTTAATGTTTCTAAAGTGTTCAAAATGTGTACAAAATAACTTTGGTATGGGAGGTGGGCGTGATTAGTATCCGATTTCACTCATTTTCTCAGTGTATGAAGAAATGCTCGAAAAACCTAGTTGGAGCAAGATTGATTGATATAGCTATAACGGTTTCCGAGATATATATATTAGACCTACTGGGGAGCGGCGCCATCCCCACTTTTAAAAAAATGTTTGCACACAGATGCCCTACACCCTACTAGGATCCTCTATACCAAATTACACGTTTATGTCTTAATTGCTCTGCTATACTCTACTACTGGTATACTCTGCTTAGTTATAGCACGTTATATCTTTTCGATTAATGGCATTTCGTGGGCGTGGCAGACTCCAATTACGCCCATCTGCAATACTAACCGTCTTACGGTGACAAAGAACAAATGTACCAAGTTTCATCAAAATACCTTAATTTTTACTCAAGTTATCGCTTGCACGGATGGACTCGGATTTCAACTCGTCTTTTCATCCTGATCATTTATATATATATATATATATATAGATATATGTCTATATCTAACTCGTTTAGTTCTAGGTGTTACAAACAACCGTTAGGTGAACAAAACTAATATACTTTGTAGCAACATGTTGAGAGAGCTACTCACTTTAATGACCTATAACAATAGAACGAGATGGAATTTAGATTTAAATATTTTTGTATATATTTCTCAATAGTTTTACTAACAATTTATCAAATAAATTTTTTTGAATTTTTAAATAAAAAGTTTTTGAACCGTCTATGAAAAAGTGGTAACACTATTTGGCCATTCATATCTCCAAATTTGACTTCGCTGGAATACCTAATGTGGGTAGACGTCAAAAATAAAGTGGAATGTGTGTTGGCCAATTCGCACTTCCCAGCAAACAACAACGAAATTAGCAACATGAAAGTGCACATGTATGTACATGTTGCAGTTGAGGGCCGCAATGTATAAACTTCACACAGTATAGACGCCACACCCTTTTGCTAACGAATGAATGCTGTCAAGAATATTTTTGCATGTATATATATAATCCTCTCACATAAGTAAGAGGATCATGTTTTCCCTGGCGAAAGTTGCAGTTTTACTGTTCGACTGGCTATTTTAAGAACTAACTACTGTCCATGTTGGCAGTTTACAGTCGGTGCCACATGTACGAGTACGAAAATACAGTACGTTCTCTCTTCGGTGTTCAGTGGCTTGTATGTATGTGTAAGTAACGCTCAGAGTTTAGCTCAGTTCTAGCATACTTTATCTGCAATGTCTGTTATTGTGATTCTGTTTAAATCGATGGTTCTGTGTAGTCGGATTATGCGCATTTTGCAAGTGATAGACATATGTATACGACGATAGTGTGGCACCGTTGTATTGAGCTTTTTAAACATTATTTTGCTGCATTGAAGCATATATTTCTCAAAATATAAACTATTTATTTTATAGTCGTTTTAAGGAAAATTATGTAACTAATTTTAATTAAAACCTATAAATAGCTTTTTTTTTTTAATAATTGAACAAATCGGAGCAAAAAAATTGTCGACTTCATTATTTGAAAATGACTGAAAGAATAGTTAAATATTTCGAATTCATCTATTAATTTTATATATTTTATATACTTTTATACATATATCTATAAATATAAATGCTGTGTTATATAAATTATTAATTTAGCATCAAAATTTACATGAATAAATATAGCAAAAAATGTGCTTACCTTTGGCATATATCGTGGGATTATAAGCAGCAAATTGACAAGTCGGCATATTTATATTATTGACTAAACCCATTGACATACGAGACACAGATGCACGCTGAAATCATGCAAAAGCATATGTATGTTTTATTATATATTATTATATATTATATATATGTATATTTGTCAAACATAAAATAATAAAATCTGGGAAATTAGTCAGATTATAGTTTTTTGCAAAAAAAAAAAAGAAATCTATACTCGTACATCATCAATTTAAAGGAAATAAGAAAATCGACCGGGTTCCCCACCGATGCAAAATTGTTTAAATGGGAAACAGCTATCATTCTACCTTTGCAAGCAATTCGAGTTAATGAAATTCCTTTAATTTAATCGTCAGTACATTTCTAAATGCAATTATCAATCGGTTCTCCCAAAACGAATACATGTGCATACTTCGGATGCAGCTATAGAAGAGGCTGAATATCGGCTTGACACTAAGGTAACGGTGAAACATACAGCTAAAGCTCTTCATAAAACATTAAACTAAACTTTTGAAAATTCAAAACTACTTTCAAGCCAAACTCGTTGTTTAAAATGCTAACATTCTTCCTGGTAGTACTTAAAACCAGTGCCAAACCAATGTCCAGTGCTGATTCTTTTATGCGACAGATTCAAGATTATGCAGTTTTCCACTATAAAATTTCATATATACTATATACGAGTACTACTCTGTCTTAGAATATTCTGCTTCAATAAGCTTTATACGTTCTTTCCGAATCAAGCCCATGCATTTGAATCCTCAGCGTATTTGTCTAAAATTTATCCGAAATTACGGGCCACATTCTGCTTCTTTGGTCACTAAAATTTTTTCAATAAAAATCCGAAATGTCAAGTCATTATATATTCAAGGGGGTCCATCAACATGTGAAAACTGCACTGCTTAATAAAAAATTTCGGAGCATATAAGTATGTACATACATATGTACATAATTTATTTTTCATCTTAATATTGAGAGCAAGTTTGTTGTCTATAAATACATACCCCATGTGTTGGTATTGCATCAATATCGACCAGCGGACAGGAAGTCCGATGTTGTTGCTGAAATTTCGGTTGATAGGGTTCCAACATGCGTATTTTACCCCAGCGGTTAAAGAACAGTACGATGGCGCCAACCCAAAGCAGCAACACTAGACCCACAATGATTACCTCTTCGGGTCGTACCACAATTTTGGGACCTTTAAGAGAAGTGAAAATGAATGGCGTAAAGAGACTTCAGATATTAATGCTCATTGTAAGTCAGATATTACATATAAAATCAGAAATTAATTGAGAGATGTTTGCAATATTTTTCCATTTCGAATTGTAAACAATTTTAATTAAAAGTAAACAGAATTGCGCAAATTGTTTTCTCTTGTAATTTGACAAATGAAGACAAATTAAATGACAATCAGCATTAAAGAAAAACACACAGCTGACAATGAGCCTGTAGTGTTGGTATACTCAGCTAGTGCTTCCGCTTTATTGTTCCATGCCAGCAATAGCAATAAAGGCAATGAGTTGCATTGTTGCACAAATCACAGCGGCCACTTTTAATTACTACCTTAATGGCAGGGTAGATATACTGGTAATTTGTTTTAATTACTTACAACCAAGTAACGGTTGCAGGATAATGCGGCAAATCGTAAATTACATGAAATTCAATATACATACTCTACATATATGCCGTATGCACACAGGTTCAAGTGGCAGATAAATATGAGACCGAGCACAGGCGTGCAGAGATGCTTATACAATATACATATACTTCGTATGCGATTGTGTGTGTATGTAGTTCGTGCAACAGTAGCGGTAGCATATCCTTGAATCGCTTGCAAATCACATGTGTATGGGGCTTGAACTTCGTGGCGCTTGTCAACGGCAAAACCGGTAATGTCTCCGTTGTCGATCATATTACGTATGTACGTTCCTCCTTGTTAGTTATTTCCTTTCAGCTCACACACACACACACACACACACATACACATAGATGTGGGTGCGTACTTTTGAACATATGCTTGCAAGTACAAGGGAAATGTAATATGTGTACCATATATGCACATATGTGTGTAGTTTCCATTGTGTGTGTTGCCACATCACGTGCCACAGCGTTTTGGGTTGAAATTGCGCGTTGCGGGCGCCGTTGCCCTTTGGTCGGAAAAATGAATATAATTTCCTCTCAGTTCTTCGTGTATTCCATTACTCGATTGTCAAACGCATATGTGCCACCGCTTTGTTTACATGCTAACGCATAACGATAATAAGCCATCCTGCTGAAACTCTTTCGTAAGTTAGTAAGTAAAGGATTGCTATTCCAAAAGTTTTTGTTTTTTTTTTTATCCCAAAAAGAAATGTCATGGACATTTTCAGGGTATATAATAAAACTTTTAAGTAGATTGTTGACTTTTGAATCTACAAATGCTCGACTGTCGTTGGTCCAAAAGTTAGTAGTATATGCCCACGTAGACCAAATCAGGGTTCATGAAAATACATTTCATTTAGTACGATTAAATAGAAAGTAAGCAACTCACAGACTAATTTGCCTTATTGCCATTCGGTATATGCTCCGTTTTCTAGTTAACCCTTAAGAAATCAGTCTCATCCCCCCTTAAAAAATCAGCCTTGAAGCAAAGTTTTATCTTCTTCTACACGGCAAACATCTTTTACATGACAAACTTAGAGCTAAACCCTCATCTGGTTGGGGTTTTGAAGTCGCTTGGTTGACAATAGAGAGTGTATCATGTATTATTCATAGATATTTTCACCTATTTGTTTCCTCATTCTGGATCCATTTCAGCACCAATGGGAATATTTGGAATCGAGAAAAAGTGCAAGTATTTCTCAATCAGGAATTTTTAGTTTAAAATCTTCTTTTTCTCTAACTTGTCTTGATTCCTTCGAGTGTTTTGATGCTTGTTTAAAAATGTGCGGGGGCGAGGAGTCATATAAACCACCTGATTAGCTTCAATTTCCGACGCCATAATCGAAGAATCCAGAACATGAAATTGGCACAGCTTTACTAATATACATATATTGATGAGGAAGTTACAATTATCCAAACGTTTTATTTGTGCTAATTATTGGTCCTCCAATAGTATTGAGCTCGGTTTGAAATTTCTCTTTAAATTTTTATTGAACCCTTATTTGGTGTACTACCTCTCTTAGCGCTATGAAATACGTCGGTAGCATCCGAGATAATACTGCTAAGTTTTCTCATGAAATTGACATTCAGGTTATCTGTGTAACCACATTTACCTCAAAAAGTCTTCCTATACGATAGTTGATATAAATAATTTTTGACTAATTATTAAAATATAGTCAAAACTAATTTGCCCTCTAGAAATCAAACATAAGACTAAATTTCCAGTGTCCATAATTATTTACTATGTTTACTATACTACATAATACTACATTTACTCAAAATATTTGGCCAAATACAAAGCGAACATAAAAGAAGCAAATTGTATATATCGATACACTAATTATAGTTTTATTTTTCGTTTGTTTTGAATCTTCAATTTTCGTTATTTACAGTTATACCCATGGCAGTAACTTCTTCGGAGTTACGGAAAGTTTAACTGAAAGTTTAGACTCATCTTTCGTTGTTCGCAAGTATATTCGGGGCTCATCTCCTTCCGCATTTTTTTGGCAGATCTCATATGCTCGATCCCATGGATCGATTATATGGATTACTTACTGGGCACCTTATATGGCCGTTTTTGTGATTTGGGCTTGGGCACAGGTCCTCGATTCAATTTTGGAGTAGTGACTGTTAGACCCGCTGTTGCTCGATTATGTTGTATCGGAAATGTCGTATTATATCCACCAGTAGATATTGGTGTTTGCGTAGCACATTTCTCGGATTGTTGAGTGTTTATTTCTATGAATTTCGTTCTTAGTACGATGTTAAAATATTCGCAACGTGACTTCGGTAAAGATCGGAAGCTTACTATGAACTTCCTCGAGATTACTGAATGGGATCAATAAGTTGGCGCAAGTAAAAAGGAAACTAAGAATTACCTCATATTTTATTCAGATAGCTAATTTGCCGCGTATTGATTAAAGTCTGCTCGATTTCTCTTAGTACCTGCTTTGTTATTACTAAACTAAAGCATATATAGAGATAAAAATACCGAAGTAGTTATCATGCAGGTTTTCTGCAAAAAGAAATTTTTAGACGAAACTCCTTGAAAAGTCTTACATTCATAAAAATTTGAAATTTCGAAAACTATATTTTTAGAGCGTATGGCCCTTATAAACGCTGGTAAACTATTCAATTTTTTTCGGTAAAAATTTTAGTTAACTTCTCAATCTATGTGAACTGAACTTACCACTCTCCGCTGTGGTGGAATTTGATGTCGTTACGCTGGTCACATCTTCGTTGCTGTTAATATAATCTGAGTTCGTTGCTGAGGCAGAGCCAGTCTCTTCGATTTCCACAATAAAATTTGGACCATTCCAACCAGAGCCCCATTCTTAAATTAAAAACAACATTCAATATATGTATTAATAATGAAAAAAGAAAAATTATTAAATTTGTACCAATTGTGTAAATTGTCGTTACTTTTAAAGAAAGTAAGTTGGTCTCTCTATTATCAGATAAAATACATAGAAACTTCTCGAAATTTTACTGTAACTAAGTAATATAAGTATACAGCATATAGAAGTATGTTCAGTTAGTGAAAAGCAAAGGCTAGGTCGGGGGACCTTAATACGAACAGGTAAGATACTAATTAAATTGAGTTGCTCTTAATTTTAGTTAGCTCTTAGTTAAGGTTCGGTCAGTATGAAATAGTGCCCCCATGGAAACCAGAAAACAAAAGAAAAACCCCTAAGGAGGTTTAGGGGTAATGAAAATGTTTGCTTTGCGGGAATTACCATAGAAATGGATAATACCTACATAAATAGATAGATCTACACATATGTTACTAAAAGCATTGTAAGAAATATTTTTTGAGAACTGTATACTTCAGCTACGTGCGTGGGCAGAATGAGGACTAAGGTAGCGAAATAAACAAATATGAGATAATTCGGCCACATATGATGATTTGGGTGCTAGAAGTTCTGTATTTCTTCCTTTGCTCAGTACACCATTTAGTGTGTGATTTTAGTAATGTGTTATATAGTGGAATCTTTTGACCCATAAAAGATTGGAAATTTTTTGTCGATATAAATTTGCTTGTGCTCACACAACTTGAGATTGCTTCCGAAAGTGTAAGGAGAACTATAAGATTTTGAATTACGTGCAATTGAAACGAATATTGTATTAAAAATGGTTTTGGAATGCGTAGAATAATGTTATAATGCCACTACTTTAATAACCATTAAGTGTTAAACAAATTGGGTTCGTCTCACTCTCTTCAAATTTAAAATATATTGTATCTAATCGAAAAATATATTTTGCTTACTTTCGGATGAGTCGAATGTTTTTTGCTTACGTATTTGTAGGGAGAACTCTTACCTTCTGAAACTCCTGGCGTTGGTTCTAACCGTGCTAATAGTTTCTCCAGTTTGATAACTGCAATGAAAAATAGATAAAATATTGAATGAAGACCAAATGATTGTTTGTACTATGTACATATATATATATATATATGTACCATACTTAATATTTAGTTTTAATAATTACGAAAATTATCTTGTGGCCAGTTTTGCGGAATTAAATTTCGTTGCTAATATATGAGTCCCAGTCCCATATAATACTCCATGAACTCATATCCAATTAAATATTAATTAGGAACAAAGGAAGAAAGGATGGACCAAAATCGACAAAACCTAATTAAATTAAAAAGAATCGTTTTATTTATAATTAATAAACTGGAACAATTGGGATCTCATATTGGTGGAAATAACATAACCTATGAGTTTTCCTTCATCATTTTGGCACAGCTACAACCTGACATGTAAACTTTCTATGACATCTTGACTTATGTGTCCAATCATTTCCTCGAATATCCTATTTTAATTGCTTGGTTAAACATTAAACCTTCCCTTTACTATTAAAGAATAAAGTTCATCGGGGATTACGCTTAGCTACAAGGTTGTCACTTAATATGACCTCTTTGGGATATCACTTTTTTCTCAAGAATTTCGTGCCAAATGCGACGTTGAATTGGCTTATTGCCTAAACTCGCTCAAACTAAAACAAATTAATAAAAAAATAAAAAATATGAACTTGAGAACAAAAAGAAAAAACCTCTTCTGAAAATATTCCCCAATTGAAATCACCCTTAAACCCTTAAAACCCTTAAAAAAATTTTTAACTTCTTAAGAAATAATTAACTGCCTTCGATTCACCCATCCTTAAAGGGTAGTGAAACGAATAAATATGCGGACTTACGTAATCAAATTGAGATAGTATCAAGAGGGCTAGATATCACTTTACTAAAGTATCCACATACTCAACCAATATTTGCTGGGTTAATACTTAACATTTTCTACATAAATTGTCTGTATTATTTGCTACAGTATAGTGTTACTTCACAGAAAACTTCTCCTGCAACTACGTGTACATATGTATGTATACTTTGAAGAAGATATAAATAGTAAATTTGTTCGCTTGGGATTTTCTCTAATGCGCAACTTTTTTCATCACCTTTCCGAAAATGCTTGAAATGCAGACATGTGTTTGTTTGTGGTTGAAAAGTTCCTGGTTGCATAGCAATTTAATGGCCGACAAAAATTCTTGGAATTCAAAACAACATATTAGGCTAAACATACACGTTGCAAACGTTGATAGAACAAGTACCGTTATATATTATCGTGTTGGGCGAACCATCGTAAAGTGTACACCTTAGGTGGAGGTAAAATAACTAATGAGAGCGAGTATCAACTTGGTTCTTATTGGATTCTTATTGGATACACTGGTAACCGTTAATTGGAATATATTGTATTTTGTTCTTGTTAGTCAATAAGGTAATTCATGTACCCACAATATGGTGAGTTGAAAAGTGTCCGATTAAATATATTTCTAAATTTACGTGCCGCAAAATACTTACCAAATTTAATTTTAAAAGTGAAAAATATTTAGCTTAAAAATAAAAAATTTTGAAAACAGTGATGTGACGGTTGTTGACTCGATAGAGCTTCTTCTGCAAATTATTGCTGTTGCTTAACATTTATATGACCAGCAGCCAGATATTCTAAATAAAAACCAGGACTCAATGTATTGCATCTTTTATTAAGTACAAATCCCTGACCTTTCCACTAAGGCTTTTACTTTTCCTATCTAGAAAAATAATGCTTTTATGGTCTAATTCTTTATTTAAAGATCACCATTAAAGAATAGAATGAAGAATTTCTTCAGATCCATCACTTTTGGACATCCAGTTAGTATTATGGGCCTCCGGTCTGTTAAACAATTACTTTTTTCAGATCCATTACTTTTGCACATCCAATTCCAATTTGCATCCGGATTAATGGCTTCTTCGATAGAATTTTTTAGTTCCTAACTGGTATGATAATGCCTTAACAATTTATAGATGTTATTTAAGGTTAGCCGAAATGAACTGCGGTCAGAGATGAAATCGTTTGTAGGTCCATACTCTTTTTGTGGATTTGAATCGTTTGTTTAAAAACTGGCAAACATTTTAGCTAGAGGGCGTAAAACGGATTAGCTTCTTTAACAGGTTAGGTATGTTCTAACACGTCTGAGGGGGAATTTCGATTTTAATTTTTTGACAACGAAACATTAGAAATCTAGGTATCTGACCAGTAAGCAGTTTTTCTTAACAGTTATCAGTTTTTGTAATGGTTAATTATAATTTTTTCGGCAGATGGCGCAGAGTCTGATTCGTTGAGTTCGTTAATTGCGATTTGTATTGAATGAATAAGGTTCTGATATTAAATATACCGAACTTCATCAAATTGTTAAGGCCTTTAACCTGTTTTGTTAGCGTTCAGGCCCCACTATAAATATGCCATTTAGCCAGTTTGTTACTTGATATTCAAGCCTTCTGTATTACAAACATCAATTGTTGATCAAGATTGCCCTTATATGAAATCCTTTGGCCTTGAATCACCTAAAAATACGAGACGCGGAATATAATCGAATAAATATAAAATTAATGAACCAAAATTCGCCGCTTGTTACGTCACCCGAGTGGAATGTGTAGTTAAGTGGATATGTAAGTAACAATTGGAGGCCAAGAAATTATCGCCTAAATCATTGTGCGACTCCAGGAAAATTACGCGGTCACAGCAAAATTCATGAAAATTGTTCACAGCACTTGAATGAGGACAACAAGGACATAGGCATTGTCTACTCAACTTTATACTTATAGACATAAGTATACGAAAAGCAAAGATAATACAATACGTTGACTCCTCCGACCAGACCAGCTTATGAAAAAAATAATAGGAGAAAATCAGTGAGCGGCAATTATTTGCGACAGCAGTGCGTACATTATCCTTACATGTGAAAAACAAACTAACAATAACAACAATGCTGCTATGTGACGACACTAAAATGACAATAGAGCATTGAGTGGCGAGCTCTTGAAACCGGACAAAGGTCATCGGCGACAAGTGCAACGCCACGACTTGTGTAAAGGCAACAAGGACTTGAAGAAGCGGGGTGAAGGATGCATGAAGCAGCTAAGAATGTGAAGTACACCACTCAGCAACTCAGTTGCGCTCAAATTTACGGACTTGCAAGCATACTTCTGCACACAAACATCTGTATGTATATATGTATGCGTGTCTGTAGTTATTTAAGGATATTTGCTTTTTCTCTTCAACTAGTATTTCGTACGTCATATACTCGAAACTTACCTGTTGTTAGCTGTCAACTGGCTAACGTAGTGAGTACACACGCACAAAGGTGGCAGACTGTCGCGAAATGCCAGTCAGCGTGTCGCCACCAATACAATCAAAGGTGCGCAAGTGCACACACCGTAATCATATATATATATATATATATATATGTGTGTATATTTGTAGTTGTAAAGGCAAACGGAATGTGCCTGGGCATCGGAAGTGTTGTTGGCACTGCACAACAGTAGCGCGACAGGATATATTTATATTAAGTCACCTTTAGTTGTAGTCGCTCGCATTAGCCAACGCTCATATGTTCATGCACAAATCTATACACATCCGGTTTCATTTCACACACACACATACATGACTGACATGATATGTTTACGTGAGTATTTACCTACGCTGCAGTAGTTTTACGGCTAGAATGCGCTCATCAATTTAATGGCCAGTTTCTTGTCCGCAACCATTTCCAGTGCGCCGGTGCGCCATTGCGGCGAGCCGCCTCCGGTGCACGGCATGGCGCCTTGGCAGTGTCGGCGACTTGTTGCGTGTTGCAGGTGTCGACGAACAACGCCTGCAGCGACGGACGCCTACTTGACGTGTCGCTTCAACTAATTAGTGCATTGGCTTCGTACATTGTTTTGGCTTAATCCAGGCGCTAAGTCTTTAATACATTTAAAAACCTATGTGTTTTTCTTTACAAGGAAAGTAATCTTATGGTGAAAATACATATGTGTTGTATGTGTGGCGTACAATACCCTCATGTCAGAAGTGGGCTTATAAAACTAACGGATTATTTCTTTCTATTTATTTTTTTTTTACGTGTTGAACGTGTTGGAAATGGGAAAACTGCCCTATTTTTTGTTATTTAGAAACATTTCTAGCTTTTAGCACAGCCAGATTCCTTACTTTCTTGTATTTCGAAGCTTCCTACACTTCTGCTTTGTCGAACTTTTGTTCATATAAAAAAATATGTCTTTGCTCTCTACTTTGATAAGATTGTCCTATATGCATAGGCGGCTATTTATATTTCTGGCATTGCACAGTTAAAATGTTCCCATACGTTAACTAACTTTTCCGAGTGAAAGTTTCACAAACTTGGCACGGTTTACTCTGAGAACGATTTGAAGTGGTTTGAACATGTATCACGGGAAAATCAGAATTGTATAAATTAATAATTTTGGGCCACATTTAGATTAACAAATGTGATATGAAATCATTTGATGGTTTCAAATAATTTTTGAAGTTCATAAAAGTACCAAAATGATACGTATAAATTACTAAAGAATTTTTGACATGCTTGAAATTTTTCCTCCAGATTTAATCCTTCTTTAATACTTTTTGTTCCTTTGCTTAAAGTAGTTCCTGATCACCCCTTTCCGACACCAGAAAACGGAGTTAATGCATTTAAAACGTATGTTTTAGAGTTGTTCCAATAGGACTCTGGCAACATGTTGCGAGAGAGTATAAAAATTTTGTTCACCTAACGGTTGTTCGTATCTTCCAAAACTAATCGAGATAAATGTAAAATTATATCAAGATGTGAGAGAGAGAGTTGACGAGTTAAATATTATATTGCAAATCTCAAATCTTTTGCCGACAATAATATGCTCTGGTGTTAAAAACATATGAAATCGGTTTAGCGCTTTCCACATATATAATATAATAAATTTCGACTATGCGGTTGACTTTGTACCATTTATATCGGTCAATAGATTAAGTGGACATGTTTCATCTCGACCAATAAAAAACGGTCCAGACCTTAGTCTCGCACCCAAATACCTAATTTTATCTCTCTGGTCTATTCCGCATATATCGATTGCCGTATATATCGCTTAATGTCTGGGATTGTTGTGAATTGGGTGAGTACCGAATGTTTAGTTCCACCCTAATTTGGCCGTTCTTTATTTGTTTTTGAACTGTCTTGGCTTTACATATTTATAAAATACCCATTTTTTTTTATTCTCTTACTTTTATGAAATTAGCACACTTCTTACCATAAAATTGCTGAAAAAGACAATTTGATCCCTCTGATTCCACATGAAATATGCCAAAATAATTATCATTTAACAAAACAAGTTAAAAACAACTTCAGTCACAATTAATCCTTTTTTCACTAATACCAATGCAGATAGCAATGAAAAATTGCCACTTTTCCAAGGATGTTATTTAAACACAAAAGTTGATAACAAATTACAGTGGCTATCTGAGCAGACCCATCGACAAACAATTCATCATTGGCCGATTGCGGTCACAAATTCGAAATGCAAATTAGTATCAGTGAATGCAAAATTTTCAGTGCAAAAAAAAAAAAAAAATCAAATAAACTAAAACATAATAATGGCATGAGAAGAAACGGTAGAAAGCAAAACCTTCAAATGCAACATGAATTATTCCTGGAGTAATTAAGATATGGCTCATTTGCTCCAAGACATGGCGATTAGTGGCACGCAAAAGCAATTTTAATTGTCTCTCCTGTGACTTGAAAATATATATGTGCAAAGAAAAGGCATACAAAAACAAGAAAACAGTATGGAAATAACAAATAAATAATAGAGAGACACTAAAAAATTGTTGGTAAGCGAAATCGATAGCTGAAAAGTAAATTTTAAATTCCAGGCACGTGTCTAGACACGACTTAAAGGACTTGTTTACTTACATACAATACATTTATATTTGTACATTTAAGTCGTTTTTTGAGGCATAAATAAACGGCGTGAACTCAAATATTTACGAATTGACATGCGACTGCGACACAAAAAGCATGTCTACAAATAGGCATTTAAAGGCGCATTTAGGCCACTTATGCAGAAAAAGACGCTTAGAATCATACTCTAACACATTAACTTACAAATCCACTTTATATTTATACAAAAAAGGATGACGTGTAAACGTAAATTACAAAGTAAACTTGTTGTCGACTCCTATGCTGATCGGATTTAGTATGGGTACTTGTATAAGTATGTATAGGGTGGTCTAAATAGTGCTCTCTTCAAAACATTTGTCACTTTGGCACTAACGATGCTTTTTCGAGTAGTTATTACATTCTCAGGAAGACTGCTGGAAACATCGCTTCGTTAACAACCGAGCGCCCTATAGGGTCACATAAACCATTTGCCTGCAGACATAAGTTGAAGAAATGAACCTGAACGATTTTTGGTTTTGGTGTGATATTCCACATAGTACAAAATACATCCGATTTTCTAGGTATTTCCTAATTCCTATTTTCCTAATATATATAATGAATATATATAATAATAATGAATATAATAATAATGAATATATATAAGAATATATTCCTAATATGGTTAACATGCTATCAACAGCCTAGCCAATATCTAGCCAATTAAACATGTCCGAGGTGGCGTTTTTCGTACGCTAACATGAAAGACCAATGTCATATAATCGATTCATTAACGGTTCAAGCCATTAAGATTAATTTCGAGTAAGCTATTAGGGAGATAAAACCAGAAATCATTACAAATTTGTAGACGACAAGGTTAATTAGATTAATTTTGTGAAAATTTTTTATAAAGCACTTTGTAATTGATATTTGAGCCGTTTTAGTTTCGCTCAGCCTTTGAATGTAATGAATCGAACACACAACTGATATAAACTTAGTACACCGGCATAATGAAATAGAGTTAGAGAGGTGTGTCGTTATACTACTTGAATGAGGTATCCGCACAGACCCTTATTTTTAACCAACTTTCTCTTTCCTTTCATTAAATACATATGTATATGGTAATCTGAACCACCTTTTGCAAGAGTTGCAATCGCAATGTCACCGTTATTTTATATTTCATTTGTGCGCTTTATCAACCTTTGTCAGCGAAAGTTGATATGCCAGATTTTCACAATAAATTGATATAATTTAAATTCTTGCCAAAAAACTGCAGTCAAAACAAAATAAAATATTTCAAGCAGTCAACAGTTTTTTCCTCGCTGATTCCACGATTTGCAAACAGTTGCAAAATGGCATTGGAGAGTTGCTCTTACATTGTTGTACATTGTTGTAAAAAGTGCAAATTTTTTTGTTTTGTTTACTGCAGAGAGTTTTGTTTTACTTCAAATTACTTCAAAGATTATCAAATGTTATGGTTGTTGTTTTTGTTTTTGTTTTTTGTTATTCGCCATTCGAATTTTGTGGTTCTGACTTTCGACAGTTAGCGGTTATATAAGTACATATGTAGGTATATGGATACAAGAAGAATAATATAAGCGAGTAAGTTATTTGAAACAATTATCACAAAATTGAAGAAATTAAAGAAAACATATGGCTCTATTCTTATGTGTCATGATAAACCACTCTGCTAGTTAGAGAATTTTGCAATTTGCATATCTGTTGTGTGTTATAGAACATTATAGTATATGTTATGAACACTATATTATATGTTGCGTGTTATTAGAACGAATATTATATATTATTAAAGACACATGGCATGGCACGTTGTAATCAGATTACAATAAGCCATTTATATGGCCATTTATGTGGCCGGTCTTTTCTAGTACCAGAATCCCCAATCGACTCAGCCTTAATGTAAATTCGGTGGACCCTCGATAGACAAATACAAACTCACAAGTTTATTTCTCCCATAAAAAAGCTAAATGTTAGTAAACACAAGATTACCCTATCTTCTGATGTTACTAAAAATTTCTGAGAAAATTTAAGGAAAGTTCTTCCGTTTCTATAGCGCTTTTTGGAAAGCGATTGGCGGTGTAGGAAATCTTGGCTACAAAAATATGAGAGAAAACAATACAACTAACAAGCCAATTAGAGCTGGCGTCTCTCAGGATAATTTCGGAATAGCTAAGGGAGAACTAAATTGATAATTTGATGGTACAAAAGGCACATTAGGGTCGCAATTATTTTCGCCATAACAACTAAAGTATGTATCAAGCGCCTTTTAGACATACTTTCGATGGAGCACTCATGTTATAACCAGAAAATTAGAGATACACACATATATCCAATTTCAAAACTGTACAATTCTTAAGTGTAACAATTTTTAGGTTAAGGCCAAGTAAATTCTAAAATAATGCTCTAGTTTTAACATGTTTTGGAAAGTGTTTTCCGTCGTTAGTCAGGAAAGTATTAAACGAATTTTTATACCAATAAGTGATGTTGCAAAGTATGGACTCTAACACAAGAAAAGTTTCGACCACTTTATGTATGTTTTTCCGCAATCACTCGCTTTGCCGTTATATATCTAGATAAACTGATCGATTCCATCTGGTTCAACCAAGTGCTGGGTATGCATTTCTGTAAATGTTCACTATGTTTAAATATTAAATAAATGTGTAGTTGACCAAGACAGTGCTCCAAAATTATCATACATATATACATATTTAAGTATGTACGTATGTCCTTTTAAAAGCTTTTCCACACGTATAATCACTCTCTCATATATATATATATAGCCTTGAATGTGCTCCTTTAGTAAATTTAATTATAATTATATTAATTTGACACATCGAAATTCTTCAAAAGATTTACATGGCTTTATAAGCGTAGATATATTTGTGTTTAAATATCGTCGTTAAATTCTCTTTCTATTATAATGAGCAGATAATTTCTTTGTTCATCACTTAGCGCTGAATGACATTAAATTGAATGCTGTTAATTTATTTACAAATACCCAACCATATTCTCGTACACAATCATAACCTATTCTAAATCGAGCTACATATATCTAGCGAAAATGTGGAATATTACATATCGGCGTGGAATCACTCCCAGCGGAACCTTACCGTATTCGATTACATAAGAGCCAATATAACTGCTATTTTTTTACCTTCATAGTCACTATATTAATAACAATACTTACAGATGTCTTACAAATGGGAGATCAAAGACCTTTCAAGACCTATTAGGACTTTTGGAAGAACTATTGAGATAATATGATGAATTCTGAATTCAAAAACTGATTTAAATTAAAAGGAAATATTTGAGTTAAATAATAATATAATAATAATAAGGTTAAATTGAAGAGTCAAAGCATTTAATTAAATACCGAAAAAGTACCTGTGGGAACAACTTAATGTCTGTACTAGGTGACAATCCAGGATAAATGTTTTTATATACAATATACACTAAATAATGCATACGACAATTGAAGAGATAAATAAGTGTAACAAAATTGAACTATAACTGTTCATTTGTAACCAGTCTAAGGTCAGTCAAGAAATTTATTCTCAGCTATAACATAAGCTTACCAGTAATATATCCTCTTCCTGGCATATATAATATATATGTATGTACATAAACCAGTAAGCAGCTTTAATTACTACATTGTCACCATAATTTACAGCTCAGCTATCATTCTTAAGCATTTTGCTGCCGCTTTTCAATTTAATTAACGCCTTAAGCCAACGATGTGTGGGGATAAAGCTAAACGAATGTGATTTAATTCTGTTAGAGCTGCAGAAAATTCTTAAAACGCAATACGAAAACGATTTATCTGTGCGACGTGAAGTCTGCGATAAACATACTGACGCATATATTTATTTAGGGGCGTGCATAGTGACTCTCCAATAAGACGGTGATTAAAAAAAATATTGCCTTAAAGAAAATTTGGTCTTTCCTTCTACTAAAAATATAACTTCCTTAAACGACGCGATTAGTTTGCCATCGTGTCATGTGCTTCGGTTTTGAAACTATATGGAGAAGAATGTACCGAATTGCGGGGCACGTCATAACCTCAAACGCATTTCACTCAAATCATTGATTTACATCTGATATTTATATACTTTAATATACTTTACATATTACTCGGAGATTTCTTCACTTTCAGTCATTGGGCCGGTCTATAAATTTGAAAAAATCGAACTCTTTTCGGGCTTAAAGTACATTTTAGAATCCTGAAAACAATATTCAAATCTGGAATCGCAGTCAGCTTCCTCATACATCTAAAACCTTTAAGCTATCAAAACGCCCTCGTAGATATTAAAGTCAACTTACCGATTATAACTGAATACAAATACACATACAACTAGACTGCTATATACAATACATACTTAAGTGCTATAGAAAAGGGCGCATGCACATGCAAACAAATACATATCCATATGCATAGTTAAAAATCACACTGTAGGCAAAATCTTAATTGGTTTTTCTTGGTTTAACATCGTCGCCTTCATCGCAACTTTGCACTAATTACGACGAGCATTCAGTCCAATTTCGCTAAGTGACTACAATGTATATATGTATATGTATGACTGTGTTGTTGTAATCGTATGTAATCGTGTATTTGTATAAAAGTAATGTATTGGTGGGCCTTTTAGTGAGCCATTCGCTGACAACCGCACTAACGGCGATGCCATCAAATGCTGATTAACTGAAATAATTGCGATGATTATTGAGCGCGCGCTGTTAATGACGATGTTGATGATGATGATGATGATGCAGTTATTGCTGCTGGGCTTGATTTGATGCATTTGCTGATGATATTGATTAACTCAGTTGTCGGTTGGGTTGATGATAAAGCGATTAAGTTAACGGTTAACGCTGACTGTCGCCTCTTTTTGTGGCATTCAAACACCGCAGTGCGCAATTACACACATTTTGAAATATATGCACACATATGTAAAAATAAATTGAAACAACATATATATCCAAATGCATTGGCAAAAAGTCATACTAAGTACTCAATATTCGATATTGTTCATTCGATATTGCTAAACAGAAATTGCTCACAATTTCGCGCTGAATTTCTATGTGCTTTCAATGACTAAGGGTTTCGTGTGCCAACTAACCTCGCAGCGCCGTTATTCTCCTGTATGCATAGGTTATTTGAATATGTGATTACGTAAGCTCACAGTTCCCTCGGGTCGCCAATGGTGGTTACCCCCATTTTGACCTATCAGCTGAACAATCGTAAATGACATTTTCCACATTTTGGGAAAGGAATTAAAGCCAATTTGTTGTATGTTCCTTGTTAAAAGGAAGTAATAAAAGTCGTTTTATATTCACGAAATTACCATACACACACCCTAACTTCATCAGGGACACACGTATTGCTGAATCAGCAGTTTACCGCTGAAATATTTCCCTAATTTCCATTTGCTGTCGCGTTTTGCATATTATTCTCACATACATATATATATGTACATATGTACAAATACATACTCATTTTCATGTGGTACTCTTAACTGATAAATTTTCCTGCGATATTTATCTGTTCAATAAAAGTTGTGTTTAATGAAACAGAAAAAGTGCGTGGCAGTTGAAGTTAAAGCTTGTTAGAACAGGAATGTCTTTAAAAAATTTTCTGCAGCTGTCTTCAGAATAAATGAGAAAATTATAATTTTCGATTTAAAATTTTTTATAAAAATTCTTTTAAAAAATTTAGTGACTCTACACAAAATTCTTAGTTGTTCTATACTATTTAAATGTGATATTTTTGAGTTATAGATATTCTACTTCAAATAAAACACAAAAAAAAATAATATGACGGTTAATATTTTGGCTTCCTCATTTAGTGAAATGAATATGAAGACCGTGCTGTCGAACCTATTTTGTTTTTTATACTCGAACATATTTTTCCGGTATAGCAATGTTAGTTTCCAATTGGTCACTCAGTAATGTGTCAGCAATGACTGTACAAGCCCCTCCAAAGCAGTTTAAAGGAGTCAAATCACCAGAGGTAACCAATTGACAGACCCATTTATTGATTGATACTATCACCAAAAATTCGACCCAATAAATTGCTTGTTACCGTCCAACTGGAACCATTGACCATATATTGAGTTGTCAAGCCAAAAAGTCGTGAATAATTTTTCTACAGCGGTCACTATCGCCGTTGTATAATTCCACGCCGATGAAACAACTCCATACATTTCTCAATCAGCCGGTTGGGCTTAAATCGCTGGGTCGAATATAAATTCAGATCTGTTAAGTTTACGTAGAGCCAAAAGTTGACAGAACGGGCATCCCCGCCTTAATATACGGTGCTGAAGAAAGCTTTGTCAGTCGGGGGTGGCTATGCAAATGTTGGATTATGTAAAAGATTATTGGATCGTAAGGTGTAGTGCCATGAAATGCACCAATTTTATCACGAAAAAGCAAGAGAATATGTGGGTAGCTCAATTTAGTGCCATAACTGTTTGCTATTCTTTCTCTATTTGGTTATGCTGGTATCTTTATTTTATACCAGTTGTTTGTTCGATTTACAACTCTCCTAGCTTGCTAGTTTATCTCTATTTGCTCATGGCAATGCTCCATAATTTTTTGTTGGATAAGTCACTCAGCTATAGATGCATTAAGGGGTTAGGCCAGTCTTGAACTTTGAAAAAGGTCGACCGTTGACATTTTATACTGAGTTAAAAGAGATCGAGTTTCTCTCTTTCAGGCTATATTAAACAAATATGTGAACGTATAGGAAAATAACCAAATTTGTCTTAGAATGGTCTAATGGAAATCCTAGAACGGTCTAATCCCTTATGAAAATGTTGAAAAATATTTCCAGTTCTTCTATCTTATACAACTCTTTCTTCCAGCATATTCATTTTTGTATTTTTAGCATTAAATGCTTTTAACGCTCCTTTTGCTCTAGTGAAAAGCTTTTTAAAGTATTGATTTCAGTTTTTACTTCAAAACTCCTTTTTTGGGGGGACAAGAATAAAACATTTAATGCCAAAAGCCATAATTTGCTCTTCTCATATGACTACAAATTGTGTCTAGACAACTCTTGCAACAAATGCAACAAATACGTCAACCATGAAATGATACAAGCAGCAAAAGTAGCTGGTCAATATGCCAAGAGTTCATTGCCTTGTACGTTTTTAAGCAAATAAAGGGACTATTCTTTGTCATCCATTTTCACTGTGCACCGCTACGAGCCACTTTGTGGAGATTAACGCGACCTCAACCTTCCATCAACCGTGTGTGTGCGTGTTAAGGCAGCTGCCATAATATTGTGACACACAAAAGATGTGTGAATTTAACACCAAATAAAATTACTATCAATTTGACATTTAAGCCATGATAATAATATTATTATTGAATTTGAAGGTGAATATGAGGATATATTCTCAAAAGTATTAAGTTAGCAGCAGGCTGACAGGATGACAGGTCAACGACACTGATCTCGAATCAGCATGACAGAGCAGGTATTAAACCAAGTAAATCTGAACGAAAAAACAACTCTACCAAGTCCAAGTAAGAATCCACAATTGCCGATTGGTTTACGCACAGCTGGCATGCAGCGCCTAGAAGGACATACGAGCATACAAACCGTGTGTGGCAGCCCAATTCACTTCTTTGCTCTAATTAAGACATGCGGTGCATGTGGGACATCTGTTGACAACCGATTGGCCGTAAAGTAGAAAGGATGTGCGTGAAATTGCTGCTAACTACATTGGCTTACTCATATGAAAACATGTTCCAATTTCAAATCTGCTATGCATTATAACTACAATTGTTGTTGTACACAAATACCGCATTAGTTACTAGCAGAGCTGCTTTCTAGTTTCTAAATTCCAGCACTCGTCGACTAAAGCGGCAAATTCTACATGTTCTGCCATTTGGGCTCTTCCACTGTGCCACAGAGTGGCCAATGCACATGGCGAGTTTTGTCCAAAAGTGCGTCCAACAAGTGGCAGCCACAACAACAAAGCAATTTCAAGTGCCACTGTTTGTGTAAGTACAGAGTTGCCAACCGCGCGCATAGCACTAAGAAAGTGTGAGAGCGCGGGAGCGCGTTAGCGCACACGAGAATGAGAGCGCGTCTTTGCAATTGGCCGCTGACAATGGTAAACAAGGCGATCTCGTGTTACCTTTACGGATTTGCTGCTAAACGACAGCGCATTTTCTGGCTTTGAAATGTATACGGGTGACCGATAAGCGTGTGGGATGCTTGGTTGTTGCAAAGATAGTTTACTTAGCCAGCTCGCAAGTCCTTTCCGCTTATCTGCAGCTTATGCTTATTGCCACTGCACATAAAGATTTTAGTCACACTTGCTATTGGTCACTATTTTGTCACTAACACATTTTCAGACACCTTTGCCTTAGCGCTTCTTGTCTTCATTGCTATTTATTTTCTAGTAATTTCTAATTTACTTTCTTTCTCATGTACTATCAGCATTTGCGCGTATTAATGTACCAATATTATCACGGCTGGACCACATGCTGCGCCTTTCTTTGCGCTTGTTGGCTATTCGACATACCTCTTCCATCATGACCTTCAATTTTTTTTGGTTTTTCTTCAAAAATTAATGAGAATTCTCGCGATAATTTTGACACACTTATGCACAAGCCGCAAGTCATACGAGCGCATACGATCCCAACATACCTGGTGACAACAAAACAAAAAGCACCCCATGCATACCATTTGCTTTGAAACACATACGTACTTATGTATGTATGTACATATGTTTTTGAAATCTACTCTTCGATTCACTACTATAATTCATATTCCTTCATTCCTTCCTTCATTTATTTTCTCCCCTCACTTATTTACCGGCACATATTGTGTGGGTGTAGCAAAATATGTGATCTATTGATTTTCGTCTAGTTGTCGTCTAGACAGGGCGTTGGGCAAATGTGGCCATAAGGTTTGAAATATACTAGATAACCGGATTTGTCATACTGAACTGCTAGCATTTTTTCCCTATACATTGGTTTTTTTTTAGTTTTTTGTCCCATTATAATTATATTAAAACAAGCGAGGAAGATATAAAGCTGAGGTGGAAGAATATAAAATATTTACTAATAGTTGGGAGGTTTGCTAATGGTACAGGATTGTTTTGTTCTTTATTTTGAAAGTTTATTTAAGAAAAATTTGTATTATTATTCAAAGTATTACTCATCTGAAGCTGTGATCTTTTCTCATCTTTCTGGCAATTTGTGGATTTCATCTCAAAGAACTGCACCGGCTTGGGGGATAAGTATGAGTCAAGCAAAATTTTGTTACCCCGTTCAGGCGTGAACCGTATTCTAGTGAGGGCGTTTTGCACCGACCGTAACAAATGGTAGTCGGAAGAGACAAGGCTATAAGGCGGGTGAGGCAAAACTTCCCGGCCGCTGTTTTCCAAATAATTTCCAATGTTTAACCGGTTTGGCAACATAAGATCTAGTATTCAGATTCAGCTTTTGAAAGTATCCGGCTGCTTTTAAACGCTTTGAAATTGCTGCTTGAGTGACTCCCAAATATTCTGCGAGCTCTTCTTGGGTTTGGCAACAGTCTTCATCGAGTAATGCTTCCAGTTCCTCATCTTCAACCTTTTTTGGCCACCCAGGACGTTCTTCGTGTTCCAAGCCAAAATCACCACTTTTAAATCGTGCAAACTACATTTTCAAAACAAACCAGGTTTTCTTCATATTAAAGTAATGAAGAAAAACTCCCCGCAGAAATACTTAAAAAAAAAAAAAAAAAGTATTGTTGTTTACGCTTCAAATGAAAGATATATACGGAAAAAGACACACAAGGACAGTAGCTTTCCAACGCATGTTCGGAATATTGGCACAATGGAATAATAATCAAGCTACGCCATCTCGCTACAAAACACAGGAATGTCGTTATATACCTGAGAGAGCTGAATACAAACGATATTTCTACAATAATTTTCTGAAAGTTACGTTTTTTCTGGATGTGCGTGTTCGAATCGAATTTCTCGAAACTTTTTCTAGCTGAACCTGTTCTGAAAGAAAAGCAAAGAGCAGCGATGAGATTACTGACAATCCTTGAAACACTCGGGGTAAAGGTTTCGCTTTTCGCGTTCAGTTAGTCGTTTCTTCACTTTAAGTTAAGGTTATGGTTACGCTAACCGGTTTAGTATACAATCTACTGCACTAGGACTTCCCTGGCCCTAGGTTTTAGTAACTTGGTTTGAATAATAAGGAAAAAGGATTATAAAAGTGGTAAGTATCTCAAAGCATCTCAGAATTTTCATTGTTAGGCCACCAATTAACACTAACAGAATGTTGTGCTAAGTGTTTTCCGTTAATTATCTTTATAAACATTTAATTAACAGAATATCCTTGAAACCTGAAGCTTGAGTAGCCGATATTTTGTTTGTTCCTTACCGCTTCGCTACTAAATTAGAATTCAGTTAAAAGAATCTAACACAGTTGCAGTTATTCATCGCCTAATCCCTGAAGTTTAAGCCATCTATGTGTCTCTTAATACATATATACATGCTTCTTAAATTAATTTCCTAAGATCGAAATTCATAATTCTTATTAATTCAGCATGGATTTAGTCTCAATGAAGTCTCTACATTTTATGCATGTGTCAACACTATTTTCATCGTAAAATTAAATTTGTTAGTTTAATTTTAAATTATTAAAATTGGTTTAAACTTATGTGCAGTTTTATGTCAAAACTGAACAACTGCTTTAATTGCTTCACTAAATTTAATTCTAAAGCACTCAAAACTTTAGCTGACTCTCATTAACAATCACATACTACTAGTTAATAAATTATAAGCATACACATACATACGCGCATGCTAGAGCCCGAAGTCCTCGCCAATTTAAACTTACACCATAAACTGTCTAAACAAGTGAGCCAACCATAAAGTTATTGTGTCAACCACTGCACTGAAAAGTTTTAACAATCGATTCCCTCGAGCAAGGAAAAAACTATAAACGCGCAATGAAGTGAAACCAGACCTCCAGTAGTCAACTCAAGTAATAACAGAAGCAAAACTACAAACAAAAACCAATACTCAAAAGCAGAACAAGCAAATAGATTAGACTGTAAAATAAGTTAAAATAAAAGAAAAAAACTTGAGAAAAAGTAATATATATATATATATCTATAAATTTATTGGAAAAATATATCATTGAACAATCATTGGGGGTAGACTCAAAGCAATTTCAAACATACATATAAAAGTTGGCCGGATTAGGTTTGGAGAATGAAACTGTTATTTTTTTATATTTTTTTTTTATAGTTTGCACGCTTTTTTTTTGTTGTGTTTAAATTCCTTTTATTTTAGCAATTGTGAAAATCAAACACTACTGCTACACAATTTAAACAAATATAACCTCAGGTGGGCCTTCTTTGTCATTGTATGCAAGCCTTTTTACAAAATGGATTAAAATCGAAGTAGAAATTTCTTTGTAAATATTGAAGAAATTTTTGTATTATACTTTAAACTCAGTACGAGTATTTTATTCAGTCAATTTATTCAGTGAATGAAGATAGAAATAAAATCATAAACTTTTTAAAAAAGCGTTAGAAATGTTGGAATCAACTGCTGATGAAACATTAAAACAATGAGTCAAACTCACATGTACTTGATGTTTCCAGAAGATTCATATTTTATAATTAGAAATTTTATGTCTATTTTTTTTTTAAACACGATCCTGACCGCTAGATTGAAGGCCTTTGAACTGTGTTGTAGTCATCACTAAGACCGCACAGCGCATAAGTCTATTTTGCCCTACTCATTTTAAATATCCTTCTCGCTTTTAAATCTCTTTGAATACCCAATCGTTTTCAAAGCATCGCTGAAGATATTCGCGTCATGAACGATCGTAATGAGGGACTATACGTTGGTGTCGAATTTTAGCATTTAACCATCTATTGTGTCTTGATGATCGAAATTGAGGTGTAATCTATTGTAAATAATATTTCTTAATCGCAGAGTCTGCATTAATGGCGTAGTGAAAATTTGTTCTAAAAACCAAAAAAAAAAAAAACACGTTTCCGGAACGCCAAAATTTACTGAAATACCGTATACAAATAAATTACTTTATTTCAAATGTTGCCAGACTGTATAACTTCTAAATGTATGTACTTCTAAACTTTAGGTACTCAGTTACTAATATATGATAAGACGAAAGTTTGTCACTCTGCAAGTTGTTAAAATTAGAAATAATGTTCATTATCATAAGAGATCATAAAGAAGTAGTTATGTTCCCATTATCAACACGAGCTTCGAATATGAAGCTTTTTGTGTGCTTTTGGTAGAATTTTGACTTCGAATAATTTTCTTACCCTTAACAACATACGTTGTTAACGTTTGTTTTTAAAGTTCCCACTAATCGTAAAAAAAAATTTTCCCAATAACTTGATTTATACACCATCTATCGGGATTGTATGGAACAGTAGCACTCTCGGTCTCATACAGCTGTAAAAAAGCTGACTTCGACATCCTATACTACATATATTTTAAATTTATATCTGTATTCGATAGACGTCATAATTTTTCTCTAGAGCATTTAATGGAGAGAAGTACATGCCTATCGGAGATTTATGAAAGGTAAATCGTAATTTTTGGAAATGGAACTGATAACCACGACGCTTAGATAAATCTTTGTATTTCCAGAACAGGAACTAGATTCGTGAAGTACGGAACATTAGTTACTCGTCTGTAATTATATAAAGTATTCATTCGATATTTCTCTTTTATTAAGTGAAATTTCGTTTTCTCATACCAATTCACATTAATGATATATGTACATATATACGTACGAGAGCTGGGTCTGCAGACTTAACCGTTAGTTAATGGTAATGTGGAAGTTCCACCAAGGTAACTCAGTTATTGTTGTATAAATATGGGGTAAAGTTAAACGGAAGACGCAAATTAGCATTGCCTTCTATGCAATTTGAGTCTGGTCATGGACCACTCCCATCACCGCTTCTATCTTATATGTATATGTCGTGCTAAACGTTTGCATTAGCAGCATAAGTTTGTCTTACACCAAAAGCAAAATAAGTATACTGACATATTTACAACAATTAAGGGATTCCCCATTAGCACCGGAAGTGGTTCCACACTTGAAGTTGAAGTCATATACATATGTATTCAGATATATGTGCATTATTAAATAAGGAAAATTGATGAGTGGCTAATAATTTTCACATGTAACTATGTGAAGTAAATCGACCGAGAGGTGAGTGGCGCCATACAATTCCAAAGGTGGAAAGTTTTACACTCACACAAATATACATATGTATGTAAAGTACACATATGTGAATACATATGTATGTGTATATAAGAATATACATGTGCTTGCGTCCTAAAGTTGAAAACTACTGTATGGGGAAATCTCCAAAAATTAATTTTCAGCCCTTCAAAGGGGAATCACACTCGCAAATACTTGCAGTCAAAGAAAATTACGAAAAGGTAATGAGAGCACTTATGTAGATTTACGGACGCAAAAGATATTTAAACATGGGGAAATCCACATTATGAAATACATATGTATATACATTTAAATTTGCACAAAGAGTACCTTATAATCGGAGAAACCTTTTTCAAGGTCAAATAAAAATACATATATGCTTCCCAGCATAATTATTTGTAATTTGGAGAAGATTTTTGTCAATCTCATTCATATTTGATGACAATTCACAATATGTTAAATGAAATACGAGTATGTTAACCTACCTGAAATATTGACCAATATACATATATACATATATGAGTTGAATTAACCGTAGGGATGGAGTTCAATGATTTGATTTATAGTTGGTATCAACTTATAAATACTTCAGACATTTCACATACTCACTGGCTTATATGAGTTAACTTTAAATTTACTTGGATTGACGGAAATCATTATATTTAGCATATGTGGTCTATGGAAAGAAATTTACTAATATCGCCATTATTGGATTAGAAACACAGTGTGCTAACCGAAGCATTTTGATTCAATATTATTAAGATAACAAAAATACCTAACAAGTTGACCAATATACAATACTGAACAAAGTCAATTGACAAGTTCGAAATCAGTAAAGTGTTGCCACATGGCTTTAAAATTACATCCTGTGGAAAGTTGTCTGAACATGTACATTTTCGAACTTTACTAAGAGGACTTCAAGAGAATGTTATGGACAAATTTTAGTTTAAATCGGATACTACTATTCCGCTGCTAATCGTAATGCTATCACAATTTTGTAATATATGGAATTTTTTGATAGATTTTGAAACAAGCCATGTTTTAAGGAGTTTTCCTGATTTTCTAATTACAACATATCGAGGGGCGTTGCAATTATTTCACAGTTTTTCTGAAATATGTAACCGCCTGCGTGGAAAAGATACCTTTACATGCGCTGAAAAGCCTTTGGCCTGCCCGAGAGATCACACTGCTAACAAAAAATCTCTAGCCCAACCTTAGAGTACTAACCTTAACTAGAATACTGTTAAAGCATCATAACATTTCATCCAATTGTCCGTTATTTTCAAGTCTGATATCCTGAATTTCGTCGTAACCGTACCACATACCGAACGATACACATGTGCTGGCCACCCTGCCCAGGAAGGTCAATCAATATTTGACACGACTGATAAATTGAAGAAATTACGCTGTGAACTAATCCCAGGACTTAAAAGGTGGTTCGCTGGAAAGTTATTTAACTCGAAGCAGCAAGGTGGATACAAACCCCTATTTTGAAGGCCTCGAAGCGTTGCATTATTGCGCCTGTATCGAAATGAAGAAGGACCGTTAAAATAATGCGTTGCACTGGGTGGTAAAAACACGTTCCTTCACTGCTAGGTCAAGTCATTTCAGCCAAAGTATAATGGTAACATTGCTACGATAATCAAGTACCAAGGAACCGGTTATGAAGATATTGAAATTTCTACGGACGGACAGACAGATTTTAATTTGATACGCATACAACATATAAAACTTCGACTGTTTTCAGATATTACAAACAATTGTTTTGTGAAAAAATACAAGGATAAAGTACTCAAGGAACCAGGCGGTTTACACATTTTTTGTTTGATTTTTGTATTCACACCATGCTTCATCAATAAATTTAACGAGATCGTGCTCCGCTTAACCCAATCATTGCACACCACAAAATATCACGCAAACACCGCGCACGTCGCTCGTCGCACTTTCGGTCACTTATAAGCGCATGCAGCAAGCGCATTTCAATGTAGTAACATCCAACATAGCTTGCCAATAAACTTGCAACTAACTGGGCGTACTTGCAAATTCCTTTGTCGCATTCGCTATGCAGACGACCGAAAGTAAGTAGTAAGTAAGTGGAAACTGTAAATTGGCTCATCCGCCAAACCGGAGCTGCATAGCCTGTTCATGCGCTTAAGTGAGCCAAAGGAAATTGCAGCAATAATAGGACAAATGTTGACACTTTCGGCTGGTTTCGCATGTAAATGGCTATCATGTTTACATTTCATTTGTAACCAAACATTTCACTTGAACTACGAACTATTCCGAAATACATACCGACACAAATGGAGAGCCATTTACCGATTCTCGAAACGCAAGTAAGCGTATAAATAGCACTTTGTGCTGATACTTAAGGTACATTCCTTCAAACCTATGCATCGATGTATTGACATAAGTACATACAATTAGGAATGTAAGTATATTTCCAGTTGGCATTCAATTGTCATAAATTAAATATTTTCTTTTTACACATAACATTTCGTTTTGCTGACAAATGCACAACGCAAACAAACCGTATCCTTGAACTGAATTGCCCAGAGCGCCATTGCCTTACGATAATTGAAGGCACTGCAGAGACATATGCACATATGTATAGATACATTTATTATCCTCATACTCTTCCCACATGAACGAAATTTAGCACAGCTGCACGCATTAATTTAGCGGAATTTCCAGCGAATTTTCGCGATAGTCGCGTAAAAATTTCCCACTTTTCTTCCACACCTCTAGTAATCTATTGAAATGTTCGTCCATCCGTTAAGCAGCCACATGTCAATTGACTTGCTAATTATTTGGCAAAACATATGGAAAATCCTTTTATTCACGCATAACGTATCGATAGCGGCAGGGTGTGGTGCCTTTGTGAGCAGAAATGAGCGCACATTGCGTGTGTGTGAGACGAAAACCGCCGGAAAGAGTTTTAGCGAAGAAATGTGCACATTGAAAGGAAAAAAATAGTCCTTTGTGAAAACTAAGTTTAAGTTTTCAGATTTTCAGAGTCAAGCATTTCTTACCACATCGGTTATATTTTTCAAGCATTTTTAAGTTGCCTTAAGGTTTCTAAGTGACACAATATAATATTCTGAACATTCATAATACAAAAAGGGTTGACTTTTTAAGCATTGCTATTATAATCCCCTTTAGAAAAAGTTTCAACCATTATTATTATTGCCGGCCAAAATTCGTTAAGCACTGGAAAACCACTCATTAAGTAATAGCAAAGAAAGACAAAGACAATTCAGTCACTTTAAAACAGTTACCACAGTGAGGAACAGGAAAGAGAGCCACATTCTTATTTAAGAGTATATCCAAAAGCATCCAAGGTCTTAGTTGTCAAGAGAGAGCTTTATCTTTCGTATCTTGAAAGTGGAAGCACTGCATGGATGCAGTGAAATGAACTTAGAATGTGAAAGCTTTAATAATGCACTGACAGCGCGAGTGAATAAATATAATTATTTATTGCTGATTTAAGACTTTAAGGATGTTTAATATTGCTTAGAACCGGTTATTGTGGATTTCTAAATATAATTTTCCCTTGAGGAGCATTTGTAAAGGAGCTTTGAAATTGTAAAAAATTCACCGAAAAGATTAAATTCAGGTGGATAAATGATTTATGAACTCAAGGAATTACCTAAATTTATGTAATTTCTTATAATATCGAGATATATGTATAGTCGGAATGAAATAAATTGCTCCACCGCTGAAATATTGCAAACATATTTTGAGAGCTAAGAGAGAGAGAGTATTTGAGAGTATTTGTATTGTGGGTATTGCGAAAGAAACTTCGCATATGCGTTTGAATAATTGTACTGTGATTAGTGTGCCAAGTACTATTTTTGTGATCGAACCAACCAAAAGACCAAAGAACGAAAGGATTAAGCACTCTACGAAATTCATAGTCATGTGCAAATACAATGCACAGGCATACAGGCATACAGGCACGTAAGCGTAATCTTTTGAATAAGCATTATGTTAACATGGATGTTATCTGGTAGGTACAACTGAAAAGTTAGCATATAACAACAACACATGGCGGCTTAGACCAGATTAGTGGGAAAGTACAATGTCTAGGCAAAAGAAAAATTTGCAATAAATAGTTAGAGCAACTAAGTAAAATTTATATACCTGCTGAGATTAAATCCTGGAAACCGTAACAGCGGCGACATACAGCTGCAAGGAATATACCACGCGGCAGAGTACGGTACCTTGAATTTAGTCGCGTTGTGATAGACAAACAAGCCACCAAAACATTTGCAACGTAAAATTTAAATTTTGCTAAAATAAACCGCGGAGGAAATAGCGGAATTTTTGAAAATTCGAAGGTTACAGCTATTGCTTTTCGCTGAAACTAAGCATAAGCAGGTAAAAAATCCGCTCGCTGGCATAGTAATCGCGCGCAGGTAGTTGGAAACACGACCGTCACAAGAATACGACTTGAATGTATAAATATACGCATCGCCGCGTAGGTAGTTCATTATGAAACGAACAGTGATTGAGTTAGGAGCGCGCATAGTTAGAAAGAAGACGGTTTTTTATTTTGCGGTATGGGTTGCACGTCGAGCTATTTTTCAAATGACCCCAACGGCACTAGATATTGGACAAATATTCCAGGGAGATCAGCGCCGTGTAAACGTAACTTCAGCAGCCGCGTCGATTGTATGGCGAGCAGTGGTCTCTCCACCAAACACAGCAGCAGCAACAATTCATCGGAACGTTATTGCACTACGAGCGCGTGGAGTAATTGCAGCACACCAGCCTCCTCGAAAAGCTCATCAACGCCGACCAAAAGGACAGAACTTCTGTCGAAGCGCCCTGCTTTTCTAAAACTCTCCCCCAAGAAAACGCTTACAAGGCTAACGCTGAACGTTAAGCAAAAAATACAACAAAAGACATCGCCACCAACACAACATAAAGATAAAATGGAACCATCGATTGGTTACTTCACTGGTTCGTCGGAAGATTTGAAAAGCGGTTGCAGCAGTTTTAGTTACAATAGCCTGTTACTACATACAAAGGACATTAGCACACCGAATGATAAAAGCTATAGTGACGGTGGTGGTGATGGCAGTGAGATTTCGTTAGAGAAATGTAGCAATCAATCCGTTTCCAATTTAAAAATGGAAATCTTAATGGTGCGCGAGAATATACAATTAATGCCGAAAACTTCGTCGCCATTTTGTACACGTCGCGACTTGTCCAGGTACAAAACGTCCAGTAACGAAGCGAGTAACATCAACCTTGCACCACCCTCGGAAGCGTATTGTCTTTGGCGCCAATATCTACAGGATGCACCAGCCTACGCATTCGGCAATGTCACCGATATACCCGAAGCCATTGCGGGTCAATTTAGTCCACAGGATCATCCAGCATACACCGATCTACGTAATTTTGAATATGTTAGTGCGCCGAAACGTTATCGCTTAGATGTCAAAAAAGGTAAGAAGCACGCTGCGTCTAGAGTTCCACTAGCTGCAGTTGTGCCTGGTTATGGCATCGGACGCGCCATCATCTCGACCGAACTATGAACACACATTTCCGTCAGGTGCGGAATTGTTGTTGTCTCACAGCCGGTGAGCAAAGATGAGAAGATGAGACTGATGAGTTTTAAAGAACTTTTAAAACTACCTCTGTATGACTTATGTATGTATGCTGTGATTTTGGACGACCGCTAATGGAAGGAAACTGACAAGACCAAAATATTTTGAATATATTAGATTTATAGTAGTGCCATTAATGTATGCTTATTTTTATATTGCTATTGTTAGATTTTAAGTGTTGCAAACGTACATGAATCAAAAATCTATTTTTATTATATTTAAATATTTGCTATTTTATTTTAAACCCTGCTCATTTACTTTTGAAATCATTTACAATCGCCATTATTCTTATGGTGACTTTGTTAGGGAGAGAAAATGTTACTCTACTGAGATCAGATCAGTCTTTTGCCGTTGGAGCGTTCCTGTTTTGGCGGTAGTTAATCAAAAAGACGTGAATGGCGTTGTTGTTTGCATTACCTTTTCTTTTAATTTAAGCTTCAAAATTTGGTAGGTGAAAGCGAAGTTTCGAAGGAACTGGAACAATCGGTTTTCACAACATTCCTTGACAACCTTAAACGAATTTTTCACAACAAAAATAACATACGAATCTTAAAGGCAAGCTTCCAGAGCTTCTCACGAGTCACTATCGTTGTGTGGGGCCCGGTGTTGTCCTGATGGCATACAATACCACCTCTATTGACCAAAGCGAGACGCTTCTGAGCGCTTGTTTGCTTTAGACGGTCCACTTGTTGACAGTCAAGGTCCGAATTAAGAGTTTGGCCATAGGGGAGTATCTCATGGTAAATGATTCCCTGCGAATCATAATATAATACAATATAATCATAATAACACAGAGCAAAATCTTCCTGACCGTTAATCTGGGCTTGGTAAGCGTTTGCACCGGCTCACCGCGATTCGACCACGATCGTTTTCGCTTGACGTTGTCGTTCAGCAGGGTTTAGCAAATTGAAATTCAGTCTATGAGGGTTTTTTAACGTTGACTTATGGCACGTTAATATACATTGAGTCCCTTTTTGTATCCAGCTTTATTTAAATGGTTTTAGTTTCTGGGTAATCGAAACAGTGCTCACATGACGGCCGGACTCGACGACTTCCATTATTTTATCGATATTTTCGACAATTGTAAAGAATATGTAGAAGTATTTTCCGGTTATCGAACTTGACGAAAGTCTGTAATATATGATGATTAGTAGCGGAACGCCAAATATATAACGGTTCAGAGAAAATCTATTTCGAATAGTGGTCTGATATTCAGCTACGCCTATGAAACATTCAAAGATCCGATTTAGGGTAGACCCATTTTTGGTTTCTAAAGAATAACTTAGAAATATTTATGTGTTTGTAAGAGAACCAAATCTTTTTTGCATTTACTATTTTGATATGATATCATCTTTTCAATTGTTTTTGCAGCATTTGATTGGCATTTGCAGCATTTAACCTTAAATTGGCTATATTCCTCTGCAAGTGACATAAATAAAAATTATATTTCAATTAGTTTAATTAAACTTCATTTGCCCAGTAGGGAAACGCAAAACTTTGAATATAATGTAACCTAAATGCAAAATGTTTGGGAAGTGCTGCGCAAAAAGCGGTCAACATTTCCCCATGGAAACTTAATTAATCATAAGTGCCGAAATAATAGTCGAAATAAATATTCGTTTGTACTATTAGGTAGTAGAGAAAATGGAATAAGTGCCAAAATTATTGCCCCGAAGGAATTTTTAACCAAAGGAGCTATTACAAATTTGTTTACTTTCACCGAACACTGATGTAGCGCATACCTAACGGTTAGTATAAGTCCACACGAAAGCATATGAGCCAGCGCCTCTCATGTGCGAGAAAAACTTATGACTAAGGGACATTCATTACTCACACCATCTCCTTTATATTTTCCTCGAACAAATGCTAATTGAATTCAATTGGGGAATTACAATTAATTAATATTACAATTACAGCTTAATGAAGTAATTATATTGTGCATTACTAAGGCTTTTCTGCTATGACGGTCAATTTGGTATAGAAAACAAAACATTGTAAGGAGAGAATGAGATGGTTTGCAGTTATTTACGTTTTTCGCAAAAAATATTTTTACCTAGGGATAGGTTTAAAGGGAAAAAGTATTAAATTTAAATAATTTTTTTGAATAAAGAAAAAGTTGCAAAAAAACTTAGAATAAGTACTTATATGCATACAATTAATATTTGAAAACGTATTTAAGTTTATGAATACATATATCCCTCTACTTCTAAAAACAATTTTAAGTCAATATATATTCATTACATGTACTTCTTTCAAAATATAAACAGTTGTCTTCGATTTATTAAAACTTGGCGAGTGGTGAATCGAACAAACTACTGGCATAAATAAAATATAATAGCATAATAAAACTGCAAGAATAACAAGCTATTATTATACGACTTTACTGGAATATCAGCATACTCTCTTGTATTGAGTGCAACTATAGTACTGTATTGTTACTCTCATCTAAATATTTTTTGAGAAGAGAGCAGTGCTCAAGCAGAGGGAGCAGAGAAGTGGCGAAACGAAAACGTCTAATATAAATACGTGTATAGTTTAGTTGTAGGTATATTTACATTAACCGTTACTAAGGTTTAATCCTTCGCAGCGTAATCGGCGACCTCTTTTTCAGGTAGACGTTCCTCATTCTTCGTATACGTACGAAAAACACAGTGCATGCCACATGGGTTAGCATTGATTTTCGTGTAAGTAATACGTACTTTCTTTGAGCAGTTTGAATGCATTATAATACTAAATTTCTAGAAGAAAGTATTCTTGGTGAAAACAACTTTCCTAATTCATGAAAATGTCCAGAAATTTTTTGTTCCTCACATTACCATAAAAATTATGCTTGATTGGCAATTAAGCTGAAACTTTAGCCATTTTAATTTTTCTTTGCCAAACCACTTCGGATGCCCAAAATGAAGTTGTTAAAGATTCATTAAAATGTAATCAGTGACAGCTTCACTTAATATTTTTACAAGCTCCGCCAAGTTTTAACCAACAGCAGTTGTTGAAATGAATATATTTTAATAAACAATTTACATATTTGTAATGAACAGTATTAATTTCTGACAGCTGTCAAGCTGTTAAATACTTTTTGCGCCAACCTTAAATAACCAAAATTAATGTATATTGTGAAATTACAAATTTCTTGAGATGAAATATGGGTTAATGAAGGGATAAGCTAACGCAGCAGATAATATAAAATAATTATTCAACACAAGCTGGTATATTTGTGCTGTACTTTTATCATTTAAATACATACATACATACATACATATGTATTCTACAAAAACCGCATAAGTAGACATCAATAATTTTACAACAAACTATATTGCTTTATTATAATTAGAGATTTTAAGTTATTACTCATGTTGCACACTAAAGTGGTAAAAGTTCTCATATTAAATAAATAACTCACTTGCCCCCAAGTAGTGTAACACTTAACATAAAACATCATTATTTACTTCATACATTTTCGCGTTGGTATATCAAGTTTTCTTTCACTTCAAAAAGTTTTGGCACTTCAAATTTTTATTTGGTTGCCAGAAAATGCACAATGCGTAATCACTCGGTAATTTGCTCACTTCTGAACTTTTGGAAAACTTTTGAAAGTTGAATTTTACTTCCATGCTGTTAGGGATGGACGCGGTACATATAACTTTTGGAAATTTATGATTGCAGGCATAGAATGTATCTACGAATATAGAAAATGTCCATGGAGTCTTTTGGTCTTTTCTCAACATGCTAATGAATCGATTGCATTCTTTAGTGTCATAGCTTTTAGACAGTTTAGTTAGCAAATACACACGATGCAGTAATGTGAACTGTAAATACCCTTTAAACTTTTCTTTTTTTTAGTTTAGAGAATATATGTACAAATATTCGCCTGTTCGTAAAGTTACGTCGTTAGTAAAGCTCCACACACTTCCGTCTCTTTCCAATTGTATTCTCTAAGGGATATAGCCTCTATAGCATTATACTAAACTTTTGGTTTCTTCTATGGCAAAAGCTTCACAATGCTCAAGAAATGTCGTCATTCTATATTTTCCTCTACCCTACATCGTTCTTACTGTCGCGCTGAAGGTTGAGACAGATTATGTTTTGTGTCATCGCTAGTCTAGCCGAGTGCTTAACTAAACGCTACTGTCTACTACACTCTATAGTCTGACTACGTATGTGTATCTCACTAAAGAACTACCGTAACGAGATTTCAACGTTAATTACTCACACCAGAAACTACGCACAATCAGGCTGTATGTTAGCCGCCAGCTGTAATTAAGGCTTCGACTGTTTATTATTAGTCGTATTGCTCAGAAATATCATACATAGTGTGAAATGATTTCAAGAATACCCAAGCTGACAGCGAAAGGAGTGGAATTTGTTTTTGCCTTTTTTTTTTTAATATAACCTTGATAGATTTTCAATAGCTCCGATGCATTCAGATTCAAATTGTTTTCTCGCCTGGTTAACTTTTCGTTTTAGAAACTCTCAATTTTTTATATAAAGTATAATTCATTTCACTATTATTCACTCTCCACGTAATTTTTGCTCGTCAAAAGTATATGAAAAAGCTTCTGTGCAGTGAAAGTTTTATCACTCCGAACCTAAGCAATAAGTAAATTGGTATTTTAGTTTTGTATTATTATGTGACCACAATGAATCTATACATATTGTATTCCTACAACTATTACAGATTATGTACATATGTATGTATGTGATAACATCATAAGCATTTTGTTTGATCTGTGTTAGAACTAGGTACTCACAGAGAATTTTTTCAATTTTCCAATTTTCGCGTTTATTTAAATGCTCCAAAGGGTAGTATTCATGGCCAGCCACTGCTCAAAGCTATTTACTTGGGAAAGACAAAATTTTTAAAGTAGTCTTGGGCCCGCCACCATTAGATTTAATGTATGTATATATCTCACAAACCATTAAAGCTTTATCAATCGAGCTTGCTCAGAACAAGTTTTTCTAGCCTTGTATATTCCGTGTAAAATTTTAACAATGGGTGTGGCACCGCCCACTTTTGGGTGAAATCCCTTATCTCAAGAACGCCTTAACCGATTTCAACCATATTTGGCCCACAACAATATATTTACATTTTTATGTTTTATTGTGAAAATAAGCGAAGACGGATAACAACTACGCCTACTTCTCATATAAGACAGTTTTAAGTTTCATCTGATACTTTCACTTTAAAGTGAAACTTTCACTTTTCACTTTAAGTGACATAAATCAAGCAGCATTTAAGATATGGGGAGAGTTAGCACAAATAAGACATGCCATCTAAATTTTTAAATTTTTTCTTTTCTTTCTTTCGTCTTCCTTTTCAAGCCCCCAGATACTCAATATATGGACCTCAGTGTCTATGGCTGACTTTATGCTGAAAATATCGGTCAATCTATGAGATATCTTAATGAGATTCAAGGAGTATCCTTTCATTGTAATACGTGCCTTTGTGTCAAAAATGGGATAAATACTTCCCCAATCCCCCATATACCTGTCATTAGAATTTCAAAATTCCCCTATCTTTGCACAGCATATATGTATCTATCAATATGCAAGATTTCTTAGCTAAATTAAGTGAACCTATGTATAATATTGGATGCACCATGGTAAATGTCGAAAATTTGTGAAACCAGTCAACGAATCACCCTAGATCCCATATGTTACATATAATAATTTTCTTTATTCTAGCAGCCATAGCAATATGAATGGAATCGGTCTGGACCTTAGTCTAAGCCTAATGGACCTTAGTCTAAGCTCCATATCTCTAATAACATGATTTATATTCTCCTGGTTGACTTTTCCCTCATATACACAATATATTAAATTTCGTTCCTTTGGTTGAGTTTATATCGCAAATATCTTCACAGGAGATATCTCCAAAAAAATTTAATAAGAATATTTCGAATAGTATAATATCATTCCATAATAAGAGTTATGGCTGTTGTGCCTTTCCACAGCACTAATATCATGAATATGCATATGCAGATGATTTACTTTAGTTAGAGTAAATTTATTAGTATATAACCTAAAGTAAAAGTTACTATTATATGATGCCAAATATGATTCCAATCCGTTCACAATTTTGTCGAATAACGTGCGTGTATATTTTTTCCAACACCTAAACGTATTACCCCGCCTTTAATGCTCGTAAATTGCGAGAGTATTTATTAATTACATGCTTTCGAGGCTCGCGATGAATCACTTACTCTTTTGCCACGTAAATCTAATCAGTTGGCAGGTACTAAATGGCATTTACATATGTATTCTAGCTCAATAATTCTAAAAGATTTGGGAACTATTCTGGGATTATTAAGAGCTCATTCGTATATGGAAAAAATGTTATTTCTTACAAAGATAATTTATTTTCTTTACCATCCAAGTATAATTTACTTTCCGCAATTTTGAATCACACTAAACTCCCTGACAAAAACTGTGGTTTTTCCAAGGACTAAATTTTGTTAAAAATTAACGGAAATAAATAATAATAAATAGCTTTCTAAAGGTAGTGTCCCACGTTCGCATTAGCTCATGTAAAATATCGGAAAACTCGCAATAACATTTACTAATCGTGTAAGAATTTTACTACAAAATAGAAACGTACACTTTTATTAGAAACAAAATATTTTTATATTCAAATTATGTATTATGTTTTTATGTTAATTCTCTCTTCAAATAATTATGTACATATGTATGAAAGAACACCATAGTATTTGACAAAGCTCAGCCAACAAGCAGTACAATTGCCACACACATATTCTATTGACTGTAAATATTTAATACATACATACGTACATATACACAATTATATTCAGCAACATGTGTGATATGAGAAGGTCTTTGTGTCATGTGTTTTTTCCTTAAATAAATACTTTTCTAAATGCTTACATATGTATTCGAGCTGCAGTTCATTGATATGTCGTCTTATCGCACACGCTGTATCTCCTTAATGCGCTTAAGTCATTGACCACATCCGTAAGGATTTGCATATTGTCAAACTCCTAATACACACTGATATGCGAATATATATAAATTTTTGTTTATTTTTTATCTTGTGAGAGAAAATCTGCTATCAAAGCAAACTTCGGCTACAATGGCACAATAGCAAAATGAACAAATATTTGTACATATATGCAGAAGCGCCGCTTGTAGTAGTAGCAGCTCTAGTAGCACTCTAGTTCGAGTATCAATGAACAATGCAGGCTGCTCAAAAATCGAAGTGGAAATGCAAGATAACAAAAGAAGCAAACACCAAAAACGCAAACAAAGTGACAGCATGCAAAATGCAATAGTGGTTGTTTGCTGTCCGCCTCTCCGCTTAGTGCAATTATAGCACGTCCAATTGATTCAAAGTATACGCTTACAACTCCGAGTAAATAATCCTTTCAGCATGTATGTGCTCGCTTGTGTAGTTAAACGTGGCTACCATGTGCGGATGTAATCCCAGTGTAAAATTTGTGTCAGATATCCCAGTGTGGAATTATGAAAAGGAAACTTGGACATTATCGAAGAAAACGATACCAATAAGCAAGCGTCAATAAGAGAGGAGCAACTAGAATACTCCCATGAAAAAGCCTTGTATTCTGTTCCGAGCTCAAAATTAAAGTCAGTATAAACTGCAATAGGTTAATTTCGATAGAATATCAATCTAAAATTATTATCTATTTTATTATCTTACGAGTTACGAGTGAGTTTCTGGCGTTAGGTTAAGTAAGACCTTTCAAAACGAAATATGGTTTATACATGATTAGACTATGGTACTCACATTTTCTTAAAAAAACTTGCAACATGGAAACAGTTTAAAGAAATTTACTCTTAATTAGTAATTAGAAGTAGCACACGAGTTCATGACATAGCCACTTAATTTATTTGTAAAAAAATGTATATCATTTAATGTTCGAACAGCATTTCGAGCATAATACCGCCGGGATTGCGTCCTATGAAGAATCCCAGCATAGTCTGTGAGCCTGAAGAGACGCATTGAATTTGTTCGCACTTAAAATACACGTCTTGTGTCAGTAATATAGACATGGCGCTAAGACGAAGCGCTTCAAAGAGCCATTCGTTTTTAGACCAAACCCAATTTTTTTATTCATCTAATACCACATGTTGGTCTAAAACCGTAAAAGAATTATTTTCGAATAAGACGATAAAGAATTTTTATAAACAGGCCTTGTGTTTGATCATCAAATAACCCATTAAGATTACGGAAAAAATCACTGGACGTAATGAAAAGAACCGTTCTATCTTACCTAGTAAAATTTTCAAAGTCTTTATACCTTTCACGTACACACAAGACCATATCGTTGAGTTGAATTTCAAAATCTGCCAAAAAGAATGCATGAAGTTAAGAGCAATCATAGGGGCACTATATGTACAGATTGGGGCGATCTCCATTACTCTTTCCATGCATAGAAAGTAAATATATTATTTCTCCTATATTTCCTGCTACCATCCAAATCATGGAGAGTTCCTCAGGTGTGCGGACGCCTCTGAACCACAAATGGCTGTATGTAAGGGGGAAACCCTTTTTCGAAATTAATCTAGAGAAATTAATTTTAAGGTTTACATTACCGTTTACCCACCGTGACAACCATACAAAAAAATGTACTATAGTTTCAGATTTTGCTTCGGTCAGAACTTGAACAAACCAATGTAAACTCTCTATATGGTTTAATGATGTTGTTCCTAAGAAGTGTTTGGATTTAGAGTATATTATACACGTAGAATGGTATTGATTATATCAGGAATTACTTAGCCTGAATGTAGGCTACCCGTGAAAATTATTTACTTTATAGAGCTCGAGAGTAAGAGTTGTAAGTATGAAGGATTGATAAATATGTATGATTTTTGAATATTTCTCTTGATTCTTGAATATTTTATGCAGATTAAGGATTCTAAAAGGTATATGGCCACACCGAAGATTTCTTTCATATTTATGAGGACAGCTTTTTATTTCAGACTTATTTTTGAAAACATATATTCGAAGACACATTTTTGATCGGATTTTATAACTTCCATTGATAGATAGTTGGGCACACAACGTAATTGTCATATGCGGTTTATTAACATTATTTCAGAATTAATTACCATGAAGTCTGGAGAACCGTGTTTTCAGTATGCTGTAGTGATTCTCCAAAAGAGAAACCCAAAAAACCAAAGAAGTTTTACTGCAGCAATACCACTTCAACTTGTTTACATGTGTTTGCTCTTCGCACTCACTCTAAGGCCGTGTATGGATATATTTAAATGTAAGTGACCTTTTCTTCTAATTCTCTGCTGGGATAGAACCGGCATTCCTGAGATATTTTCTTGTAAATAACAATCTACATATATGTGTGGGAGAGTGCAAAACCACCATTGCAAATTAGAAACTACTGTATGTGTTGTTAATATACTGTAGTTTCTATGGGAAATTGCTTTGTGTTGGCGGAGGTTCATGTCAAATCGGAAAAATTAGGTACACAAGTGTAATAAATATACGCATATTCGTACATATTACCATAGTTTAGAACATAACTGAGAACTAAATATTAATCGGCTCAGCTTGTAACAGTAAATAATGGTTTTCATTTCTCAATTTGTATCGTCCATTTCAAGTGCATCGCTTCTTCGACAGGTGCTGTTATGTATTGTGTGATCCGACAGCTCTAGTGTTATGTTGTTGTATGAATACCCGCTAAGCTGTGTTCTAATCGAGTGTTTGACATATGTACATTTGCGGTCGCTAATACTAATTAAAGTATTAATATGCACTGCCTATATTGTTGTTATTGTTTGTTATATAATTTTTGAATTGTGCAGAATTGTGAATTAGAGCAGGTGTAATGAGCAGGCGTTGGTCGGCATATAAGTCATGTCAAAGGTTTGATTTTAAGTTAACTTTGCATCCAGAGATTTCAATTTTATTGATCTCGTGACTAATTCAAGAACTACTTCGCATACATCTTTGCTAAATGATTATCCGATCATCTGTTGATATTTGTATAATGGATATTAAGAGCCCAATTGTGAGCAAATATTCATGATGTTGCTAGTTTTAAGTCGCTCTTTTAAAGAGATTTTCAATTTAATAAGCCCTCTTCATAAAATCACAAAACGCTTTTATGCCATGATTGTTTGATTTTTAAAAGGACTTTTTAAGAGAAAAATTCACAAAAATATTTGCCCACAAGCAGTCACACATAAGGGCTTGGGCCAGTTTACGATTTTCAAAACGTCAAAACTTTTTTTTTGCCTTAGTACACTTACACTTACTTACAAGTACACTTTAGGATCCTAAAATCATTATTCAATTGAGTGTATAGTGAAACAAAATATTTCCCTGTCCAACCGGGATCCGCAATCCATCAACTTCAGCTCGTAAAACTTTAAACTTAACCTTTGTTTATAAGTCCGTCAGTTTGCAAAAAACTTTTGTGAAGATTAAAACATGCGTACTTTAGTGGCAAGTCTTATGTAGATTAAGTTTCCGTTTTTTATTTTATCTAAAATAGCTCGATTTCCTAGAGACACCATCATGGAAAAAGTGATTTCCAAAGATTGACTTATTATCCCCCATTTTTTATTAAAATATCAATATTATAATAATAAATTCGTTAAACCCAAGTACATATATGGAAATAAAGCCTGAGAGAAGTAAATTCGAGAATTAGTCGCAGAATAAATTGCCAAAGTTAGGCCTTTCTAGGACCTAGTTCCTTTGCCGTTTTCTATGCTGCTAAGGAAAGCCCAATTAAACACATCTGAGTTGATTCTATTTTCTAAGTTTCATCCACACTATCAATGCAATTCACTTCAACAATGGAGCATTAAAGGTTTTTTGTCTGAAAATAGTCAATGATGATCATGGTCTTTCACAGGAATCTAGCTCCTACGTTACGGCATACATTCTGCATGTAATTGCGTGAACGTTCTTTAATAAATAAATTTAATAAATCATAATACTCAATTCCTTTTTGTTCTGCAACAGTTGTTTTATTTTATTCAATCCCAAATACATTCCCAAAGGTTTATAGCCAGGTTAGCTCGTTCATTAATTAATATCTGCCATATATTACCGGATTCTAATTGGTATCCAAAGAATTTCTCATAAAAAATATATAATATTAATCGATTCTTTGGCTATCCACTAGAAATTTAATGAAATTGTCGACTTATGTAATAGCCGTAATCTCAGCTTAAAAACAAAATATCAAACATTGTAGAATTATACTTCTGTGCCTGAGTTATTATGTTGTGAACATAAAGAACTGACTAGTTATAAATCTCATCTATAACTCTCTCATCTGAACCCATACTGAAGCTTCTCGGATTTATGGGATTCTCAAAGCCAAACATTTGACAATTTCCAAAAATCATTCGCTCGATGTTTATATACATTTGCAGTAGTATAGTTGTGTAGATAAATGGTAGATAAACACAGTTTTGGTCTCTCCATGTTTAGCGACACCGCTTCATGGTTACCAGCAGCAGAAACCTCCTAAATTCTTTTAAATCAAGTAGCTTTTGTGATTCTATGCAAACAAATGTCTGGGAAAGAAAAATCATCTCTAAAATGTTTATTGGTACCCTAATTTATCTAGCATTGAGGAATGAATGGTTTATTGACAAATCTACTGACTCTATCTAATGCTAGAATAGGTTCGATACACTGCTCTTAGGCAGAGCTGGTTATCACCTCAATGAAATGAGGAGTTGATGAATGCTTCCAAATCCATATTCCATACAAATTGTAGACCATTGGAGCCCTCACCAACAGATATTGAGGTGCAAGCTTTTCAAGTTGAGCTAATATTAGATTTCTCGTCGCAATTGATCGTTGATCTATATTTTCAGAAGGAATACACCATTTGTTGAAAATGAGAACTTTTTAGCAAATTTCGAATCACTAAGTAAGATTTTTTTGTATGTTGTTTTGATTATTTTTTATAATAATTATCATTGTATATCATATCATATTTAACTTCCTCCAACCTACATTTCAGTATACTCACTAATTGTTTACAATTAGTACACAACACGCATTAATTCATTAGTAGAAATGCATCGTTTCATCTGACTGGAAAACTGAAGCATCAATTAAATTATGGACAGCACACATACCCACTCAAATTGATCGATGCTCATAAATCAAGCGCCATATTGTTGACTGGCGCTTCTTCATTCCAACATTTTTGATAGTTTTTAGGCAATGCTTGAACGGCTTACTCATGTACAAAACTGCATATGTTTAGTTCTACTAATTTGTTTGAACTCCGTCCAGACAAATTTACTTCTATTTGCGTAGATAAGTAATTTCATACCTGTCCGAATTACCAATCAGCTTATCAGTCAGCTAGTAGTAACGGTTTTACTTTATTTGCATATACATACATACATGCGCCGATGAATCCAATCTCTCCAACCACACACCCACATACATATGTACATATGTGTATTGCATTTTTGCGGCATAGACGCTCCTGTAATTTCAGTTACCATGAGCTTCTCCTCGTAATCTGAATAATACTGCGCCTGCGTATTCGTATTCCCAACTACTATGCGGCCAGCAAAATCTACACACATGCACCACACACGAGCACTATTTCAATTCAATTACTCTTTACTAAATTTTTCTGTGATTTCATTGTGCGGTGCTTCCAATTTAATGCTTCGATGTTGTGGTTCCTGTCAGGATTTCCTGGTATAAAGCAGAAATCGTGTGCTGTCCCCAAAAGCATTCACCAAATGTGTATTCGTCGCTGTACATCACATCAAAACTTTTCAAACGCAGCCTAACACTGCAGTTTCCATATCGCATTAGATTTCCATTTGTGTGCACTGCAGATAAATTTAAAACAACTTTATATATACATTAGGGTGGTTCTTTAATAAGGTGGTTTTTTAATAAACAATTATCTTCAGTTTTCCTAAATCTCCTCTGCTATGTCGATACTACTGAAGTCGAAGATATCAAATAAACCATTTGGTGAGAAATGGAAGAGCGGGCGAGGTTCAGAATACAGTATGAAGTATAAAAAAGAGAGTTGTTCGAGATTGCAAATAAATTTTTTTTATTTAATATCAGTTCAATAAAGAATTTTGAGTATTAACAGCAAATAAAATTTAATATTAACTCTCTAAAAGAGTTTGTGAGAGAGTTAGAGAGGTTACACTGAGAAAATCGTTTAATAGATTTTACAGAACACCCTAACTTCAACCACACATACCTATGTATAACTATTTGAATAAACCTTGAATGAAAGTGCTGCCTCAACTGACGTGCTGCTAAAAATTTTTACGCAAATTTTGAACGTAAATTCATCTCTGATATTATCTTTCATATTGTTTTATATTTTACTCATGCAAACTCAGCAGGAGAACTGTTTACGCAAACACGCGAACGCTTATGAGAATTAACTCATAATTGATTTTCATTCCGAGAAATTGCACACAATTTTGAATTTATTCTAGTTAAGAGGATTTTCTAGTTTGAATTTAGTTTTTTTTTCTAATGAGTAAATTTTCTAAACAGAGTTACTTATTCGTTACTTAAATGGGTTTATGTCTTTACTATTTTATGCGTGCTACAAACCCATGCTTGAGATGAAGGAAATTACCCTATATTGCAGGCGATTTCCTAAGTCCCAAGCACGTAGTTTGTTATATCATAAGAAATTATGGGAAGTTATACTATTTAATATGGATTTAATACGAAAAGTAATCTTCGGCTGCTTCTTGAGAAGAACTAGTAGAGTCAAAGATATTTTTACCGAGTGGAAAGAGCATAAGCAAAGAGTCGCTTCTTGCTACCGAATTCTTTACTAACAGGCAGTACCAAATGATATTGCATTGATTACATCTAAACTGGAGAGTTTGACACCAATTCAACTTCATATCCTACCCATTAAAGCACATTTTCAGAAGAAATATGAAGATGAAGCCAACTCAAGAAGTTACATAAATCTTTAACGGAATTTTCCTACTGAATACCAGAAGTATCATTTACGGAGTCACATTTTAACAGCATATATTTCGATAATATTGTGGGTCCTATAAAGTGTTGTGCTATTTTTGTTGAGAGTAATGTTTCGAATGCAAAATTGTTTGTTTTTGTTGGCAAAAATTACAAGAACATGTAATTTAAGTGCACTAATGGTTCATTTCTTGATAGGGGCCATTTCATTTTGCTCTATTTCACCCATTCGGTTTGCTTCTTATTCCAATCGTGAGTAAACGAAACTATTTGCGCTTGTCTAAAAAGTAATTGCAGATGACTTGAGCTCCGGGATGAAGAATTACATTTGATAAAAACAGTTCCTAGAAGTCTTTCCAATTCCGTTTTAACGTGTAATTTTGATCAACGTTATTTATATGTTTTATTATGAAGACATATTCTTTGATTGCGAGTATTATGGATCACTTTTAACATGAATTCGGCCAAGCATATTTAAAATTCGACCAACGGAAAAGCGGTCGTGCTCTGAACAGCTCAAATTCGAAACTAGGTTGAAACATACAAGATGACATTTGGGTCATCTGAATGGGAGATTCTGTCTGCCTTTTTAATACGTTGTTCTTTAGACCTTCCAACTCATTCTCAAGGGAGGAACATTCTCATAGAGAAACACATCCAGAGTTAAACCAGGTACAAATTTATTATATTCTAAAATTTATTTCACTAAAACAAAATTCACTAAAGAAGATGGAAAAAAATAATAAAAAAAGTTTGCTTTGGCAAACCTTACTGACATCAGTGTATATATCATTCAATACTAAAATTAGAGTTTGCATATAAAATCTTTAAAATTTTACTGTTTGAACTGCTTCATACCCAACTTTTCTTGCACTTTGGTATTCACCACTACATTCAGCTATAATTCCCTTCAGCTGATTAAGTGCTAAAAGTCATAAGATGTGAAAATCCAGATATACAGTACCAGCTTTATCTTTATTCACAGTCATATTTGCTTTAAACTTACATATTCAATTTCGTTAAACGTTCGAAAATATTTTATAACCACTTAACATATGACTAAAACAAAAGACATCATGCGGCGCTAAAATTTACCAAAGCAGTGTAGTAAACACAGTTGCTGCTGTCCATTGACCACGAAATTCGTGGCACTCGCCCTATGATGTCGACCACAAAACGTTTGGCATTACCTAGTGGTCAAATCAGCAAAACAAAAAAAAAATTGAATTTTGCCTGCAGCCGAATTGTTTGAATATCTGAAATCCTACCGAATTTGCGAATTCAGCCGCAGTGAAATTCACTTCGCCATACAGTGGCGCCTGTCAATCAAGCGCGTGTCAAGCCACCCATGCTGCGGCTCCACTAAAACTTTCATGAACCAAATGGCTACATTAATTTTATGGCTGCTACCTTGTGCGAACTTCGAATTCATGGAAATTTGAAATTGTAACCGCTAAACCACAACAACAACAGCAAACCAAGCTCAGCGTTTAACTGTATCCAACTGCGCTGAATGTGTTGCATATTTAATGTGGTTGCACAGTATAACCAGCAAAATGCGGCAATGGAAGTTGCCGACTAAATTTATCATGCAATTTTAATGAATTGAGCTGTAAAGTGAAACAAATACACGTGAACACACATGAAATTTTACATGCACAGTTGCAAGAATTGATAGTTTTTACCAGAGCTTTCGGAGTCTTTTTAGTTTTTTTTCGTGCTTGCATTTACATCTTTTGCTCTCTTTATCCTTACTGAATTTTTAATTAACCCTAAATGGCCCAGGGGTAAACGCTTAATTGCGTGCAAAAATTAAAGCGTTTTTTTAATTTTTTAATTGTTTTGCTACAAAATCCACGTTACAAATTCATCCAGTGAAAGGCATGTTGATTTATTTATGCAAAAGTTTTTACTCAATGCGCACAGCATATTTTATATCAACATTTATGAAAGTTCGACAAGTATACATATATTTACATGCTTTAAGCGCTTTTGCATGGAAAGTAATTTTTTGGGATATTCAGCAGTAATTTTAATGTTCTTCCGGTTGACGGAAATTTGTGGTGGGCTGACGCTTTGCTCGCTTGAAATGAACTTGCTTCGGAATTTGCATTCTTTCGAAATTGGTTAAATTTATAGCAGTACGAAATATGTAATGTCATTCGGGGGTTTCAAGATAATAAGCTTAATAAGTATGTATGTATTATCAAATAATGATCTAAAAACTATGATTCTCATTATTTGAACTATAAGAGAGAGAGAGAGAGAGAGAGAGATGCTCCTCATTTACGTCAGTTCAAGTCTATTGTTATTGCTTATTTTTTGACAAATTTTTTCGAAGCTTTTTTTATATCGGAGATTCCATCTTGAGAAAATCCATCCTGTTATGAACAGGGATAAGTGTTCACTCAAGCTTATACCCAGAGTCGTAAATATAGCCCACCCATAAAAGAATGTGGTATTCCAATTACGCTCCTATAAATAAATTGTTATTAAAATTATCGACGTTTGAGTAAAATATCATCTAATATTTCCATCGCCTTTCTACTTATATGACTTGTTCCAAACTTACTTCGCTAAGAGATACCTGTCTTCCTTCGGACATTCTATTATTTGAATAACCGTCTCAAACTGTAAATAATCGAGCAGATCCACCCCCTTAACTTACTTTGGCATCATTAGTTACCAAACCTAGAATGACAGATTATCTACAAAACGTATGTCTAATTATAGTAGGTTCTTCGAGGCAAATATAAAGGTTCAACAGTAGTGGTAGTATGGAAATAATAGTACGGAAATCGGTTCTAGCGCTAATCGTGCCTAAATAGAAAACTATAGCTGTAGTTGAACTATAGCTGAAACTAACCAAACAAACCATGTATATAGCATATTTTGACAAACTACTCAATGGAATAATTGGAATACAATTATAATAAGTTCTGAGTTCACGGCCATTCTCAAGAGGCATATGTGCGATTTTCCACAAACAAAACTCTTCGAAACGCTCTTCATCGTATAATTTATTAAAATTCTATTTACATCAGTCTTATTAATCTAACAAGACACATCATAGACCTCAATTTCTACCAATACGGCTATACAGCGTGCATTGCCTTTGTTTGGGAAGTAAATAGCGTGTGTTTCTTTCGCCATTAGTTGGCTACAATAATATGGCGCTAGCAATAATCACACAGTGCCAATATTTTGTTGCTACCTTTCCATTAGACTTTTCCGCATTGATGGCGCAGTTGTTTACCCCTATTCGAGCACTTTCCAATAATGACTTTGCTGTGTCACTTAGCCTTTGCCTTCACCTCAACTCAACTGAGCTATTCTTGTATACTCAGAATGCGCATTAAATGCGGACACTATCAGTGAAGTTCTAGATAAAACCATACACATCGAATTACATATATATGTTTAATCCACTGATGTTGGCAAAGTGTCAGAGTAGTTTATCGAGCTGTGACTTACTTAAGTGATTGACCTGCGGGGAAGTTGCGAATTATTTGCGCAAAAGTTTTCCTGAGCATGCAGCAGGATTAAATTGATTGGAGTCAATTAATTATTGAAGGGAGTACTGGACGGAGCACGTTGCAGGTGTAAAGTAATTTCTCTAATCGCTACCTTATGTACTAGCATAAATATACACATATACGCATAGGGCTTCACAAATTTTAATTGCCTCCGAGCAGTTGTGGAATTTTTTTCAAGCAATTGCTTTGTTGTTATTGCTGCATTTTTTGATATTTCTTTTTATCTGCAGTCAAGTTTTGAAATTTGGACACTATGTAGTGGCCGTTCAGATAAAAAATGATTGTCGCATATTTTTACGGGAGTAATATAATTATATTATGGTCTAATTGACCTCAAATTCAACTCAACTTTGGAATCTTAAGCTCGCAAAAGATATCGCCCCTCATATAATTGGGATAAAGTGTTCAAATCCGTATTTGATTACGCAGAGAATTTATCCTAACGGCAAAAATTTCTACAGTATTTTGTAGCTGTAAATACTTCTTCGTTTTAAAAGTGTAGTTGAAGATAAACTCCCTTGGACAAAAATTTTAAGTTTTAATTTGATTTCACGACGTTTAATCATCACGCATCGAAGTCTTTGAGAGTCTGAACCACCGATTCCACGACCATAAATTGTACGATACCGAAGCGAACCCGGAAATTTAGTCAGACAAGAACTGCCAACTCGGCTGCTTTCTTCAAACCTACTTGGAAAACATTTTATGCGGTTGCAACATACAGACGTTTCAGAAGTCTCAAGTATTTTCAGTTTGTTGTGTTGTGCTGAAGAACTGATTGACTGTGAAAGATTTATTTAAATCTTTCACGATAATTAATCATGATAATAATTGTAATATTGGACAAAACACTAAAACAATCCTAATTTTATGGCTTTTGTCTTTATACTAGTATTAAGAGTATCTCTCCATTGGAATATTTTATTGACTATAATCTTTGTATCAGATGATATGTAATATTGGTCTTCACCTTTTAATTCCTTAGTAGATAATGGTTAAATGAAAAATAAATAAACTAAAATAATAGCAAAAATTTCCCAGTATTGGTCCCTTTCGATAAACTATACTTAACCTCCAAATATGTTCCTGATTCTCAAAGCGATGCTCAGTAAAATATCGATCAGAGGTGTGAGCCTCATTGCATTGTCCAGGATACATATGTTCTCAAAAAACACAGAAGACGTTTGTTGTTCCGCAACACAGAAGACGTTTACTTAGAAAACTGCGCCCAAGTAATATTTTTCGATCATTCTTTCATTTTTTGGTTACTGCGTATTCCTTAGAGATTTCCGATTGCAAATAGTCAACACATCTGTTCGCCGTTCAATATTTAACAAATTTCTATTCTAATGCGAATAAACCGTACAAAAATTCCAGACACAATCGTTAACTACAACTAAGCTGATACAAAGCGCTGACGCCCAGGCTTTAATGGTTACTGCGAAAAACCATGTTACCAATAAAGCATTTCGTAGTTTTGAGACAGACTGCAGATGAGCGAAGTAGATGAACTACCTTCAATATGTTAAATTTTACATTAGACAGAACATAGACTGAGGTATAAATTGTGAAAGATTTTGGATATTTAAACAGTTAAGGCTGAATTTTGGTTTCATACACAATAAATCTGGAGTGGTTAAATATACAACGCAACACACATTTTCCACACAAATTAAACATAATCACAAGTTAAGTATGGGTGGCATGCAATCTCAGTATCGTAAGAAAGCAAATGACACAGAATTGCTCGAACTGGACACGAGCGAAAATAATTCAACGCTGCGACGTTGCTCAACACTTACCGATTTATATTACCCGATATCTGCAGCCAAAGTATGATTAATGTATAATGACAATCGTCCGAAGCCCCGAAGACGGCGTACAAGTAACTATGATCCGGTATATATACTTTGGAAGAATAGCTTTGAAAATGTATATGTGCGCTCACCACGTAAGATACCGCCCATAATAGGAAAAAACAAATGCGATATCACAGGCTTTTTAACTGGTCAGCGAACTCCAAAGGGTTTCCCATACTACACCACACATAGAAAGTGTATGGGTTACGATATGGAATTTAGCGACGACGAGGAAATTAGCGAAAAGAAGTTAAAAATGAGTCCATTGCGTTTCAAGGAGGACGGCAGCCAAAAGTCAATGGTACTCGCGCCATCAACATCCATCGTGCCAGATGCAAACATCAATGAAGGTTATGAGGCAGTGCTCAGCAATAGCAATAATGAAATTCAAAAGGAAATTTGTATGAAAGACATTGCCGAGGTGTTACCCGAGGATAAGTCCCGTAATATTCAAGCCTCTTTTATATGTAAGACGTCAGAGGAGCAACCGTTGACAAGTGAAAACTTGTTGGTACACCCGGAGCAGCAAAACGCATAGAAGACTACATTGAAGAAACAACCGAAGCGATTGATTTGCAAAAACTATCGGAGAGGTTCTTCTGATTGGGAATCTAAAGTTCAACAGCGGCGTTTCATTGACTTACACGATTTGGGCGGATGTCATTATATATTTTAATTGTATAGCAAACATCGTGCATTACTTATCGTAGAAACGTAAGCTGTAACTCCAAAATTCCTAGTAATAAAATTACATTGTTCCAACTGTTTAATTTTCTTTATATTATTTAATATTCTAAGATTATGCACACCCCAATTAAAGAAGGACACCGAAAGAAGGAAGAAATCGATTTTCGAAATGCGATTTTTAGCAATTTGATATTAGGGTGTTTTAAGTAATAAATCATATCTTGTCTGAGATAGTCATTAAGTGTTTTTGATTTGCGAAGCGTTAGAGAGTAGCGAATCGAACAAAATATACCAGTTGTTCAAACAAAGTGGAGACTGATAAAGCGTCATATGTCGCATGTCCTCTGAATTTCAGACAGTGTCCATACCTTACTATAAACAATTACTATTTAATTCATGTCTTAAGTTATTAAAATCAATAAAAAAAAATTTCCATTTTAATTGTTGACTGCAATTGGTCATTTGAGCCATTCAGAATAGTAAAACTGGTGTAGAATATGTAAATGAAAGCTTAGTAGCACTGAAAATAGCGGTTATACCACTTTAATGAGGTATACTCTATATATCGAATTCAATCCGTTAAGTCGGTTGTTGATTTTGTATGGAATTCTTTTAGACGAGAGTGCAGCGCGCAGTGATAGCGAGCAGAGAAATGGTAAATAGAAGACAGCTGTTGTAAATTTATACATCAAAAATAGTTGTTTTGAGAACAAAGTTTGGTGGCTTTGTCGTTTGTGACATACCGAAAATACGATCAGAGGGGTCAGTTTATAAATCAATATCTTCTGCAAGCAAATTTTTTTTGTACCTATTTAATGGCTGATCGTGATTTTTTGATTAAATTGAATTTTTTAGTTCAGGTTGGCAGAAGAGAACTAGAAGAACAATGTGTCCCTTAATCTTCTTTCTCCCTTTTTAACGAATGTATGTAAATAATACTTGATCAAGTTTTCATAATTTTAGCTAAGATTTACATAAAGAGTTAATCTTATAAATAGTGAAACTAAGTCCTGGAATATCTACCTGCTAAAAAAATCTTTAGTTTTTACATTAATCTTTAATAATTATTCAGTCATCCAATTATTCATTACACATTTTTGTCATTTTCTTATGAACAGTATGCCAAAACCGTTCCAAACAAACGTACACGTGAAGTTTGCATCTCTATCTAACACACCTTTATTTTGAATTAATTGACTACATATCCATACTGCTCGCTCTCATGCCTTTTATTGGGACATTGTTGACCACAAACCTATCATAGTGAAAAATTGTTTGTAATAACTGAAAATGATGCATTTTAACTGAAAAATTCTTTTGAGCCGTAAATAATATTATATTAATCTGTTTAATTACTCTTGGCATACCAGGAGTTGACAAAACTTCTATTAAAAGCAAGTAAGAAAAGGCTAAGTTCGGGTGTAACCGAACATTTTATACTCACGCAATGTGCAAGGCTCAAAGGTGGGGAAATATTTTCAGGTGCTGGCAAAACTTTATATTAAAAAATGTTGCGGAAGAATTCAACATTCATTATTCGAAGAAATTGTTAATGGATTGCAATCATATTTGGTATCTTATTAACTTATATTACATGCCATAGACACATGTACTTTCATTGCTATATTTTGGTTTGTGTCAGAGATATTTATATTAAAATCTACCAAATTGATTCAAAAGTGATATATGCGATAAAAACCGAACCAAAGTGGTTTAATAAATATATTAAATATATGAGGAAAATGTCAACCAGAGAAAAGGAAATCAATATATTAGGAATAAGCGGCTTAGATCGCGGTCTAGATCGATTTCTTTCATATTTAGCGCGAAATTACATTGTGTTTAAGAAAACATATCCACTTAATTTCATTAAAATATCACACATATTGACCAACACAAACGGTATAAAATCAGATGGAAAGCCGGGAATTCTTATATCGGGCATTTTTGGAATAGAGGAAGATCTGCACTGATCACATTAACTCTTTTCATTGTTCAAGTATATTAGGGAACATGTTTTTACGCAATTTTTTGAAGGTAACTCACACAGTGACCGACATATTCGGCATAAAGTCTGCTAGAATTGCGAAAATCATTATATGTAGTATATGGGACCTGAGATAATTCCGTAAACCGATTTAACACATTTTCAGCATTAAACTATGGTATATCCAATATTACTTGTTCACTTAATTTTGTTAAGATATCTTTTATATATATTATATTATATATATATCTTATATATATATTATATCTTATATATACATATATATATATTATATCTTATATATACATATATATTATTATATTGACCCATATATACCGTATAAAGCCAACCGGACATTTGAAATTCTTATATTAGGTATATGGGGCTAGGGGAAGTATTTACCCGATTTTTCTCATTTTTTTCCACAAAAGTACGATAATACCATGGAAAGATAATCCTCCAATTTCATTACGATATCTTACAGATTTACCGATATTTTCGGTAAAAATTTAGTTAGAAGCACTAAGGGTATCTGGTGGCTTGAAAAGCTATAATCCGATTTCGTCTATTTTTACCCATGGGATGGCATATCATGAAAGCACTATTTGTACATAGTTTGATTTTCATATCTTAATTGCTGCTCGATTTATATACTTTAAAGTGAAAGGATCAGATTAACTTAGAAACTTGAAATTTTGTTATATGAGCCATGAGAATGAAAATATAATGTCACGCACCAAATTTTTTTCAAATCGGTTAAGGGGTTCTTGAGATACGGGATTTCTCCTAAAAGTGGGCGGTACCACGCCAATCACCAAAACTTTACACGGATTCCTATGCAACCCTTCCTTAGGAAAAACTTAGTCGGTGGAAGTTTGATTGATATAGCTTTAACGGTTTCCAAAACATATATATTAAACCCCTTGGGGGGCGGGGCCATTCCCACTTTTACAAAAGTTTTTGCTCACAAATACCCCCCTACTAGGATCCTCTTTACCAAATAACACGTATATATCTTAATTTGCTGCTTAGTTATAGCACTTTATCTGTTTTCCATTAATGGCATTTTGTGGGCGTGGCAGATGTCCAATTACGCCCATCTGCAATACCAACCATCTCACAATGACAAAGAACACGTGTATCGGATATACCGGATGATACCCCCTGCGGGTCGGGGGATAAGAATAACCCGCGGTAAAGCATGTCTGTCGTAAAAAGCGACTAAAATCCTTAAAATGCACTGCATTTGAAATAGACTTTGCTCTAAAAATAGGCTTAGCCATGTCAAAAATAGTGCTATATTACTTAGCTTGAACTAAGTTTATAACACTTTAAATGTATTATACACACACTTAATTTAGTTCAAGCTACAAATGCCACCAGTCGGAGTTGAATGGAAGGTCTGACCGAGACTTTAATCTGGTACCACGGGGAGCAGGAGCCCGGTGGAGTTGCTTGTCGCTCCAACCTGCTCATTGTGTTAGGCCTTTCGGGAAGTATCGTGATGGCTGTGGTTTAATACCTGAATGCGGGTAGAACTGTTGGGCGGCACCTTCCAGTGTGGAGTTGCATTACAACCGGGTGTCGGACCCAAAGTACGGCAGAGCTTTTAGGTAGGCGTCGAGCCCTACCAAGGTGGTTATTGTGTCCATTTCCACAATACCGATTCGTACCGTTGGTTTTGGCAAAAAGCTATTACTGACGGGGCGCTGATCAACGCATCAAATTGATTCGTTGTGTTTTAGAACATTGTGGAGTAAGGCTATACAACGGCAGGTACCCACGTGAAGCACATCGTTCAATACCAGATGATACACGGACAGACAAACAGTCACTCGGATTTCAACTCGTTTTTTTTCATCTTGATCATTTATATATATATATATATATATATATATATGTCTATATCTAACTCGATTATTTCGAAGTGTTACAAACAACCGTTAGGTGAACAAAACTAATATACTCTGTAGCAACATGTTGCGAGAGTATAAAAATTACAAAAACATTTCCATTCTTAAACGCAAGCGCATCATCAACAAAGCAAAGTGTGACGTCATTCATATAAGCAAACGCCGCGCACATCTAACCGCAAGCGTGCGTTGGCTAAAAACGCCTTTTCACGACGATGCTAAAAATTATAAACTCAAGCAATTTCCGATATTTACTTCAGAAGCGAAAAGTGGCAGCGTGCCCTTTTGTCATTTACCACATGTTTCAAGTCAAGTCATAACTCAAGGACACAACCTCCAAAATTAAATCCTTAGAATAAAACCCAGCTAAAAAAGGCATCCCGCATAAAGCTAAATCAGCAACATTAAAGCAACCGGAAGTCAACGTCATATAAACAAGTCAAGTCTGTTGAGGAATGGAATAATGATATTGATATTCTATAGGGAATCAGCCTCTTCTTCTGTAGACAATCAATTATCAATTAAGCTTAGGAAATTTTGGGATTTGATGTAGCATGGAGGTTAAACGAATGTTCATACTTCCGGAGATACTAAAGTTCGAATATCGATTAAAGATCGATAAACGCTATACTCGAATATGTCCCAGCGCATACGTATTTGTAAGCATTGTGTATATAGTTTTGAAATATTTCGATAAATTCTCAACCACGGTCGAAATACGCAAAACTGTTGCCTACATTTAGGCATATTTCTAAAAATGTAATATAGTCTTACGTAAAAAATTTCGTCGTGAAGTTGTTTCACGCACTAATTTTAATTATGTTCACATTTTATTAATGATAAACTTTTTTAACAAATTAAGTGTGACATCTGAATGGGTATCATTGCCATTTTTTAAATGCAATGTTTAAATAATAAATAATGCTTTTCAAATTCTTTCATGTTGTGTGGGTTGTGTATTTAACAGATAGATGGCGCTAACTCACAAACATTTTTCGATTATTATTTTCGTTCTTAATTTGATTCTTGATTTATGATAAAATAAGTATGAGATTCTTACTTTCTTCACAGATTTACTATATTAAGATAATGTGAACGGTATAAATGGTGTGTTTTATCTGATTAAGAGCACATAAAAGTATAATTAAACCGATCGACGAAAATTATTAAAATACGTCTTATCCTCTATCTTATACTCTATCCACCACATATCAAATACCATTATTTTCTTCTTGCTGTTTGACTTCATAACATACTACATATTTCAATGAAATTATGTCGAGCTGTTAAGGCATACCCTTATGTAAATATTTAAGGTTCATATGTTAAATGCTTGCTGAAGGATTACAGTTGTAGGAAACAACAGAGCAAATAAAATCGTCAACACCTATCTCTATGAAAGAATAATGAAAATCAGTAAAATTTGTATTTGTGACTTAAGGTCAACAAAGCGAGCCTGCGAGTCTGCTAGCCCTAAATTCAGTACCAACAGCAATATATTTTTTGTATAAAAGGGTAGCAACTTTCCTGAGTTTGCTTAGTTAATTGCAGTGATTTCATAGTATGAGATCTCTTTGAGAACTACTAAGTTCTTTTTTCGCACGTTTTCGAAAGTTTATTTATTTTAAACGTGGGCGTAATGCAATTGAGTGACAATGATTTTAACTACCCTAATGAGTATCAGTTAGAAGATATTTTTAAGGACGCTGGACTTGCTCTATGGTCATTTCAGGAGACGTTCAACGAATGTGAGATGATGTCCAGCGAATGTGAGGAGATATTCAGGGAACTTTGTTATGACAGCGATTCATCGGATCAATCCGACCTACCGAAAAAGTTTTCCTATAAAAGGCTACGTAAAGGAATGATAATAATGTTAATATTAATATGCCCTTTTTGTATTTGCCTTATAAGCAATTGCATTTCTTCTAGCAGCCTGTAATATTCAATAAAAACTTTGTGATGAATTTAAGACTTCGGGCTTATTTTACTATTTTTATTTAAAAAAAAGTCTTGCGTTTGTTGATTGGATGAATTATTGAGAATTGTTATTATGAGTTGGAGAAATAAAGGGGTAGATCGGAAATGTGTATTATTCTGTGTATGTGTTTTCTAAAAAGCGGTGAATGCTTAAAGGCGGTGAAATATTTTCAGGTGTTGACAAAACTTTATACTAAAAAATGATGCAAATGAATTCAAAATTCATTATTCAATGAAATCGCTAATGAATTTCAATTATATTTGGTATCATATAACTTATAAATATAGGGAGCTAATTGAATTTTGTATGATGTTCGATTGGCTCATGTACAGAGGCTGAAAAACACCGAGTAGAAAATTCACCATTTTAATTTTGATAAGATATCTTACATATTGACCCAAATATATGGTATGAAGTCTACCCAGAGGTTGAAAATTCCTATATAATGTACATGGGGCTAGGAGAAGACTTACCCGATTTTATCCATTTTAAGCACATGGACACACTGTTTTCACAAAGAGACGCTCTCTAATTTCGAAGAGATAACTCACACATTGACTGTTATATATGGTATAAAATCTACAGGAAGGTTGAAAATTTGTATATTAGGTATATAGAGGCTAGAGGAAGTATTTATCTGATTTTCCCCATTTTTGATACCAAAGCACACTATTATCGTGGAAAGATAATCCTCCAATTTCATTACAATCTCTTACAGATTTCATAATATTTTCGATAAAAAGTCAGATAGAGGCACTGAGGTCCTAATATTGGGTATCTGGTGGCTTGAAAAGTTATAATCCGATTTCGTCTATTTTTTAGCAGGAGATGGCATATATTGAACGTACTATTCGTGAAAAGCTTTATTCCAATATCTTAATTTAAAATTATTATATTAGATTAAGTTAATTCTATAACTTAAAATTGCGTTATATGAGAAGTAGGCATGGTTTTCATCCGATTTCGTCCATTTTCACAATGTGACATAAGAGTGCAAATATAATGTTATGTACTAAATTTTGTTGAAATCTGTTAAGGGGTTCTTGAGATATGGGATTTCTCCTAAAAGTGGCGGAGCCACGCACATTTTCAAAACTTTACACGGGTTCCTAAGGAATTATTCCGTTTCATATTTGGTGCAAGATCTAATGTTTCTAACGTGTTCCTTCAGCGAGTTATCGCACTGTTAGCAGTTTTCAACATAACTTTTGTCTGGGAGATGGGCGTGGTTCTTATCCGATTTTACTAATTTTCTCAGTATATGAAGAGATGCTAGAAAAACTTAGTCGGCGCAAGTTTGATTGATATAGCTTTAACGGTTTCCGAGATATATATATGGGGACGGGGCCAAGCCCACTCATACAAAAATTTTTGCCCACAGATGCCTCACTCTACTAGGATCCCCTATACCAAATAATACGTTTATATCTTAATTTTCCGCTTAGTTATAGCACTTTATCCGTTTTCCATTAATGGCATTTTGTGGGCGTGGCAGATGTAAAATTACGCCCATCTGCAATACCAACCGTCTTACGGTGACAAAGAACACGCGTACCAAGTTTCATCAAAATATCTAAATTTTTACTCAAGTTATTGGTTGCACGGACGGACGGACAGGCAGTCACTCGGATTTCAACTCGTCTTTTCATCCTGATCATTTATATATACCGTGACTCACACTTAAACCCGAACAGTATAAAAATTACTATCATACTTCACTTTTAATTGATGTATGAACTGAATAGTAGTAGTACGTTTTGGTTTTTCCTCAATTTTATATTAATCTCTAGTCTCCTGTGTATAAAAAAATATAAATAAGAAATTTCAAAGAAATTCACCAACAACAACAAAAAAGCAATTTGTTTTTATGCATTTATCTATCGGATTTTTTTAGTAATATTAATTCTTCTAAAGCTATTATTCACGGACGAATCAAAAATTATTCTGTTTGGTTCGGAAGGAAAGCGTTTTATACGAAAGCCTAACAAAGAATACGACGCCAATGTCACAAAAAAAAAGTGTAAAACACGGTGCATCTGTTACCATGTGTGGTTGCATGTCTGCAGGTGGCGTCGACATTATTCACGTTATTGATGGCTTATTGAATGCTACGAAATATATTGACATTATAAAAAAATTTACCAGCCAGCTCTCAAAAATTGGGATTTACTGATACTTTTTCCTTTTACCAGGATAATGATTCAAAACACAAATTTTGGATAGCACAAAACTGGCTGCTATATAATTGTCGAAAAGTCATTGAAACTCCACTTCAGTCGCCCGACTTAAATGCTATTGAACATTTATGGGCAAATTTAAAAATGGCAGTGGCCCAGCGGCATCCCCAAACTCTTCAAGACCTAAAAAGAATGTGTAGTCGAGGAAATCGAATCGAATATTGTAAAAACCTGGTGGAAAGCATGCCACGCCGTCTTCAAATCGTCATTGATGCTAACGGAAAAAATACCCGTTACTAAATTGCTTTTTTTTGGTATTAATAAACAAATTATGATGTAAATAAGTTGGTGTCCGGTTTTCAGTGTGAGCACATAGAAAGTATTAATAGAGATGATATATTATGAAATGTTGCGTTTATCTTGTTGTACAAAAAAAAAATAATTAGAAACTTTTGTTTACAAATAATAGGTGGGGGTTAATTACAAATATGGAAAATTATCAACTTTTTTTACTATTTAGTTTTTATATCCATTGGAAATTCAGTACGATGGTAAATTTTACATTTTCCAGTTTGAGTGTGAGTGAGTGAGTGTATATATGTCTATATCTAACTCGTTTAGTTCTAGGTGTTACAAACAACCGTTAGGTGAACAAAACTAATACACTCTGTAGCGACATGTTGCGAGAGTATAAAAATTATATTAAATAAGATAAACTAAAATTTATAAAAGAAATAATATAAATGAAGGTAAGCTGAAAATAGTGTTTTTGTTTTTTATTTTTCTTAGATCTGAAATTTCTAAATGAATAAAAAATTTACAATTTTCATAATTTCCGTATATTTATAAATGTATAAATGTATGTATGCATACATCAAAATATGTATGCGCAAGGACATATTCGAGTATAGCGTGCACAATCGCAAAAATAAGATGCCAAATGGCCAATATACATAATTTTTATATACATACGTGTTACATACAGGAAGGGGGGTGTTATCCGAGGACAGGTCTCGTAATATTTAAGCCTCTTTTATATGTAAGACGTCAGAGGAGCAACCGTTGACAAGTGAAAACTTGTTGGTACACCCGGAGCAGCAAAACGCGGAGAAGACTACATTAAAGAAACAACCGAAGCGATTGATTTGCAAAAGCTATCGGAGAGGTTGTTTTGATTGGGAATCTAAAGTTCAACAGCGGCGTTTCATTGACTTACACGATTTGGGCGGATGTCATTATATATTTTAATTGTACAGCAAACATCGTGCATTGCTTATCGTAGTAAACGTAAGCTGTAACTCCAAAATTCATAGTAATTTACATCTAGTTAATTACCATTACCTAGTAAATTACATCGTTTCAACTGTTTTATTTTTCTTCATATTATTTAATATTCTAAGATTATGCACACCCAAATTAAAGAAGGACACCGAAAGAAGGAAGAAATTAAGAAATTAAGTAATAAATCATATCTTGTCTGAGATAGTCATTAAGTGTTTTTGATTTGCGAAGCGTTAGAGAGTAGCGAATCGAACAAAATATACCAGTTGTTCAAACAAAGTGGAGACTGATAAAGCGTCATATGTCGCATGTCATCTGAATTTCAGGCAGTGTCCATACCTTACTATAAACAATTACTATTTAATTTTTGTCTTAAGTTATTAAAATCAATAAAAGAATTTTTCCATTTTAATTTTTGACTGCAATTGGTCATTTGAGCCATTCAGAATAGTAAAACTGGTGTAAAATATGTAAATGAAAGCTTAGTAGCACTGAAAATAGCGGTTATACCACTTTAATGAGGTATACTCTATATATCGAATTCAATCCGTTAAGTCGGTTGTTGATTTTGTATGGAATTCTTTTAGACGAGAGTGCAGCGCGCAGTGATAGCGAGCAGAGAAATGGTAAATAGAAGACAGCTGTTGTAAATTTATACATCAAAAATAGTTGTTTTGAGAACAAAGTTTGGTGGCTTTGTCGTTTGTGACATACCGAAAATACGAACAGAGGGGTCAGTTTATAAATCAATATCTTCTGCAATCAAATTTTTTTTGTACCTATTTAATGGCTGATCGTATACGAATATGAATGACTGAATATATATTCTTGTATTAAAAAAAATTGCCTAAGAATTTTGCATTAATTATTCGGCAAAATTGTGGTTAGATTATAAATCGTATTATATTTGGTATCTTACTAACTTATATTATAGCTTATATACTCACTTCATTTCATTACTACATTTTGCTTCTTGTCCGAAATATTTATATCAAAATGAAACCAATTAAGTTAAATGAGATATGTACATATGTGCCAAAAGGGCTAAACTTGAAGGATTGGGTATATAAGAAAAGGTCAAACAGAGAATTTTAAATCATTATGTTATGGGGTTTAGACTAAGGCCTAGACCGACTTCACTCATATTTAGCGTGAAACCATATTATGTTTGAAAAAACATATCCATTTAATTTCACAGATTTGCCGATATTTTTGGTAAAGTCAGCCATATTGTTTTCCGATTTCTCCCATTTTCACGCTGTTATATAAGGATGAAAATAATATGTCAGGCACAAACTTTGAATTTGACGTAGTAGCTCCCGAGGTATAGAATTTCACCTAAAAGTCGGCGGTGCAACACCCATTGTAAAAATTTTACACCGATTCCTTTGAAACCTTTAAGCGCCATCTTAGCTATGAAATCTAATGCTTCTGACGTGTTTCTTCAGCGAGGTAACACACTTTAGTAGTTTTGAACATAACGTTTCTATGGGAAGTGGTCGTGCTTATTATCCGATTTCACTCATTTCCTCATCCCACAGTGAAAAGAGGTATTAAAAAGACTCGTTCTGAGCGAGTTTGGTTGATATAGCTTTAGATATCTGAGATATATGAAGTTTAAAAATAATAGGGGGCGCTGCCACATCCAATTTTTAAAAGTTTTCAACCCACAAATGACCTTCCCTGTGATTCCCTGTATCAAACTCCAGTTTTATATCTTAATCGAGAGCTTAGCTAAGCGTTTTATAAGGTTTCGTTTAATAGCATTTTGTGGTCGCGACAACGGTTAGATTCCGCTCGTATTCGACAACCCCTCCTTTTCATTTCAATTTATATTTTTAATATAAAATTCAAAAGAGATATTCTCAGAACCTGTTGCACGCTGTTGGTTTATCGCATGAATAACTGCAATTTTTGGTATTTGCGAAACTCCTACGAAAATGCGTGTTGTCTCTTTTTAACATCTACAAAAATTGATTTTGGAAAAGTAATATGTATTTCTTTTTCACACTCATAAGCATTGACTATATATTATTCATATTACTATTCATTTGGCCGTCAGTGTAAACATTTCAGTTATTTCATTCGTACGTATGTAAAGCTATAGTTAGCATTACAAATCGAGGTTGTCTCTCTTTAACCATCACAATGACGGTCAATTGAACTGTAAACTGAACGTCGGGACTGGCTGTGTAGGTAAGCGCGAAAGTAAAGATACCCAATGAGAACTCTGTAGACTTAAATTTTTAGAAAATTTCCTTTCTCTAATTAAACAAGCATTTTCGTACTTTTTACCCATTTTATTTATTTTCTTAATAAAAGAATTAGACCCTAAGGTTCTTAACTTTATTGTTTTTGAATAACATACAACACAAAATATAATGCATTCATAATCATGAATAATATCGCATAGGGTCTATAATTGGCCTTAGCGGCGCGGCCATGCGCGATATTGTTTTGAAATGCCGACCACTGGTTGAAATTACGAACATATAGACTTGTCTCTGTTCTTTTGCACACATGTATGTTTTTTCAGTATCATAATAGTTAAATAATTTCCGATACTTGGCTCTTTTTACAAAACTGTACTTCATCAAAGTATAAAAATTTCCCAAAATTTTTCTATGAAAAAAGAACACGTTAATATTTCTATTTTCAGCTTGTATACATTTTTAGATTCTTAGGTATCTGTTACTTGTTTTAGCAGATTATTGTGTATCCTTGAAAATTTTAGAAAAAGATTCCGGACTATTGTTTCGTGACTTACACATTTTTGCCTTGTTTGCGAAATATACAAAGAATATCCGAAATATAGAACATATTCCCTTGAATTGAGAAGGTTCATGCAGTTTATGTTAATTATCATACCTTATAATTTCCCCCACATTCCCGCCACAATTACCCTTACCTTTAGAAAATAAGGTACCTGATACTTCCACAAAGTGGTGGATATAAGGTGGTTTTTGAAATTATTCGATAAATTCTCAACCACGGTCGAAATACGCAAAACTGTTGCCTACATTTAGGCATATTTCTAAAAATGTAATATAGTTTTACGTAAAAAATTCCGTCGTGAAGTTGTTTCACGCACTAATTTTAATTATATTCACATTTTATTAATGATAAACCTTTTTAACAAATTAAGTGTGACATCTGAATGGGTATCATTGCCATTTTTTAAATCCAATGTTTAAATGATAAATAATGCTTTTCAAATTCTTTCATGTTGTGTGGGTTGTGTATTTAACAGATAGATGGCGCTAACTCACAAACATTTTTCGATTATTATTTCGTTTATATAATTTGATTCTTGATTTATGATAAAATAAGTATGAGATTCTTACTTTCTTCACAGATTTACTATATAAAGATAATGTGAACGGTATAATGTTGGTGTATTTTATCTGATTAAGAGCACATAATAGCATAATTAAACCGATCGACGAAAATAATTAAAATACGTCTTATCCTCTATCCTATACTCTAGCCAGCACATATCAAATATAATTATTTTCTTTTTGCAGTTTGACTTCATAACATACATATTTCAATGAAATTATGTCGAGTTGTTAAGGCATACCCTTATGTAAATATTTAAGGTTCATATGTTAAATGCTTACTGAAGGATTACAGTTGTAGGAAACAACAGAGCAAATAAAATCGTCAACACCTATCTCTATGAAAGAATAATGAAAATCAGTAAAATTTGTATTTGTAACTTAAGGTCAACAAAGCGAGCCTGCGAGTCTGCTAGCCCTAAATTCAGTACCAACAGCAATATATTTTTTGTATAAAAGGGTAGCAACTTTCCTGAGTTTGCTTAGTTAATTGCAGTGATTTCATAGTATGAGATCTCTTTGAGAACTACTAAGTTCTTTTTTCGCACGTTTTCGAAAGTTTATTTATTTTAAACGTGGGCGTAATGGATCCTAGAAAACGCAAATCGTGTTCAAAAACACTTGCCGAATCGAGTAAAGGATATATGTATATGGCTCAGCCTCTGGAAAGTTTGCACATGTTTGACATTATGCCGGACATCGCTCGATTTGAAGATGAAAGCATACACACGGACAATGCAGCTTCGCATGCTGAAACCATCGAAAATTGTTTCCATGCTGATGTCAATGGCAATGATTTCAACTACCATAATGAGTATCTGTTAGAAGATAGTATTGAGGACGCTGGACATACTCTATTGCCATGTCAGGAGACGTCCAGCGAATGTGAGGAGACGTCCAGCGAATGTGAGGAGACGTTCAGCGAATGTGAGGAGACGTTCAGCGAATGTGAGGAAATGTTCAGCGAATGTGAGGAGATGTTCAGCGAATGTGAGGAGACGTTCAGCGAATGTGAGGAGACGTTCAGCGAATGTGAGAAGATGTCCAGGGAATGTGAGAAGATGTCCAGCGAATGTGAGAAGATGTCCAGTGAATGTGAGGAGATGTTCAGGGAACTTTGTTATGACAGCGATTCATCGGATCAATCCGACCTACCGAAAACGTTTTCCTATGAAATGCTCTGTAAAGGAATGATAATAATGTTAATATTAATATGCCCTTTTTGTATTTGCCTTATAAGCAATTGCATTTTTTCTAGCAGCCTGTAATATTCAATAAAAACTTTGTGATAAATTTAAGACTTCGGGCTTATTTTACCATTTTTATTGTAAAAAAGTCTTGCGTTTGTTGATTGGATGAATTATTGAGAATTGTTATTATGAGTTGAAGAGATAAAGGGGTAGATCAGAAGTGTGTATTATCTGTTAGGAGGCTTTGTACCTCCATGAAACTTATAGCGAGAAAGAGATATTTGTTTAAACTATCTTCTAAATTCGAGTGTAAAGTAGTTCTAAAAAGCGGTGAATGCTCAAAAGCGGTGAAATATTTTCAGGTGTTGACAAAACTTTAGACAAAAAAATGTTGCAAATGAATGCAAAATTCACAATTCGATGAAATCGAGATTGCATTACAATCATATTTGGTATCATATGACGTTATACTAAATGTTATAGATTCACTTAGTTTCATTACTACATTTTGCTTCGTGTCGCAGATATTTATATTGAAATCGACAACCTAAGAGTTTTATAGGTTCTTAACTATTGTTTCGTTAAATGCATATATTTTTCGGAGTATGTGTAATGTACAAAATATATATGTACATATATCCTAGAATTGAGGAGGTTATGCAATTCATGTTTATTTTATCAAACCTATATATATATACATATATCTTTAATACGTTAAACTTTCAGTTTTTTATACGGTATAAATAGTTTTAAAAATTTTCGACAAAGTATCAGCCAACACCGAAATACGCATACATTATTGCCTACATTTGAATTGAATACTTAACCGATGAATGGCGCTAACTCGCAGAACTATCTTGCGATTATTATCGGTAAAACTTAGAACCAACAACACTTGGTCTCAATTTGGTTCATGATTTATGATAAACTAAGTTTCCTTGTAGATTTACTAAATTAAGTCAATGTGAACATATTATAATCTTTGATGTAGTTTACGCCATATACTCTCTCACTCTCTCTCCTCACTTTACCGCAAATATGAGCATGCAAAATTATGATTAAACCGACTGCCGAAAATGACGAAAAAATGCATTTCAAAATTTTTGAAAAAAAATTGTACTATAAATGGAATACTCTAGTACATACTATGTACATATAGTAGAGTAGTATGGTATATACTATAGTACATACTAATGGAAATTGTACTATATATGGAAGGTAAAAAAAGTATTTTAAAACGTATGTATATTTTCAAGGTGCATATACATGTTTACACATGTTTCAATATTATTACATTCATTCTATTATACTATACAATTTTAAAGAAGTTTCTTCCGGTATAAATTGCTCTCGTTAAACGTTTACCTAAATTCTAATCCTTCAATTGTGGTAAACAATAGAACAACGAAAATCGTCAACACCTAATTCCGCGGAAGTACACTGAAAGTAATTAAAATTTTGTATTTGTAATCTAAGGTTTACAAGGCCACAAGAGCGCCTGCGAGCCTGCGAGCCTGCGACCCGTAAACATAACACCAAAACGTGTAAATTTTTTCTATAAAAGCCCAGCAACTTTTCAGGATTTGCTTAGTTAAGTGTAGTGATTTCACAGCATAAGGTCTCATCGAGAGATTTTCCGCAATTCTTCGAAAATTTTTTTCTCTTAAACATGGGTGGAATGCAATCTATAAAACACGATGCTTGGACTCAAACACCGCCATTTCAATATTGTGAAACACACAGTGAACAACCTCTAGGATGTTGCTCCACATTTGACCACATACCGGGTTGCGCTACTCCGCCAATTACGATAAACATTTATTTAAATACGTTGTCTACCAAGCCAACGCCGAATACCGATTCTTCGATATCGAAGAGCTCATTTGAAGATGAAAGCAATCAACGTCTTCCCATAAAAGTGGAGAATACAGCTTCGCAGACTATGAGAGATGGTGTGGTCGGTCAACGTAGCTCCAAAGCCTCTCCAGCCTTTTCCGAGTTGAGAGACAGTGAACAGAAGACAGTTCGTTGCAATTCTAAATTATCGAAATGTAAATGCAAGGAACACAACGAGGTGAGAATTATAGATTCGGTTGCACCATCAGTATCGATTCTTTACAATTCAACATTGCCGAAATGTAAATGCAAGGAGCACAACGAGGTGACATTTGCAGATTCGGTGTTACCTTCACCATCGATGCTTAGAAATTCAACATTGCCGAAGCCTATATACAAGGAGGATAAAAATGTGACAGTTTTAGATTCGGTACCACCATCACTATCGATGCTTAGAAGTTCAACATTGCCGAAATGTAAATGTAAGGAGAACAACGAGGTGACATTTGCAGAATCGGTGACACCTTCACCGTCGATGCTTAGAAATTCAACATTGCCGAAGCCTATATACAAGGAGGATAAAAATGTGATAGTTTTAGATTCGGTACCACCATCACAATCGATGCTTACAAGTTCAACATTGCCGAAATGTAAATGTAAGGAGAACAACGAGGTGACATTTGCAGAATCGGTGACACCTTCACCGTCGATGCTTAGAAATTCAACATTGCCGAAGCCTATATACAAGGAGGATAAAAATGTGATAGTTTTAGATTCGGTACCACCATCACTATCGATGCTTAGAAGTTCAACATTGCCGAAATGTAAATGTAAGGAGCACAACGAGGTGACATTTGCAGAATCGGTGACACCTTCACCGTCGATGCTTAGAAATTCAACATTGCCGAAGCCTATATACAAGGAGGATAAAAATGTGATAGTTTTAGATTCGGTACCACCATCACTATCGATGCTTAGAAGTTCAACATTGCCGAAATGTAAATGTAAGGAGAACAACGAGGTGACATTTGCAGAATCGGGGACACCTTCACCGTCGATGCTTAGAAATTCAACATTGCCGAAGCCTATATACAAGGAGGATAAAAATGTGATAGTTGTAGATTCGGTACCACCATCACAATCGATTCTTTACAATTCAACATTGCCGAAGCCTAAATATAAGGAGAACAACGAGGTGACATTTGCAGAATCGGTGACACCTTCACCGTCGATGCTTAGAAATTCAACATTGCCGAAGCCTACATACAAGGAGGATAAAAATGTGATAGTTTTAGATTCGGTACCACCATCACTATCGATGCTTAGAAGTTCAACATTGCCGAAATGTAAATGCAAGGAGCACAACGAGGTGACATTTGTAGATTCGGTGTCACCTTCACCGTCGATGCTTAGAAATTCAACATTGCCGAAGCCTATATACAAGGAGGATAAAAATGTGATAGTTTTAGATTCGGTACCACCATCACTATCGATGCTTAGAAGTTCAACATTGCCGAAATGTAAATGTAAGGAGAACAACGAGGTGACATTTGCAGAATCGGTGACACCTTCACCGTCGATGCTTAGAAATTCAACATTGCCGAAGCCTACATACAAGGAGGATAAAAATGTGACAGTTTTAGATTCGGTACCACCATCACTATCGATGCTTAGAAGTTCAACATTGCCGAAATGTAAATGCAAGGAGCACAACGAGGTGACATTTGTAGATTCGGTGTCACCTTCACCGTCGATGCTTAGAAATTCAACATTGCCGAAGCCTATATACAAGGAGGATAAAAATGTGATAGTTTTAGATTCGGTACCACCATCACTATCGATGCTTAGAAGTTCAACATTGCCGAAATGTAAATGCAAGGAGCACAACGAGGTGACATTTGCAGATTCGGTGTTACCTTCACCATCGATGCTTAGAAATTCAACATTGCCGAAGCCTATATACAAGGAGGATAAAAATGTGACAGTTTTAGATTCGGTACCACCATCACTATCGATGCTTAGAAGTTCAACATTGCCGAAATGTAAATGCAAGGAGCACAACGAGGTGACATTTGTAGATTCGGTGTCACCTTCACCGTCGATGCTTAGAAATTCAACATTGCCGAAGCCTATATACAAGGAGGATAAAAATCTGATAGTTTTAGATTCGGTACCACCATCACTATCGATGCTTAGAAGTTCAACATTGCCGAAATGTAAATGCAAGGAGCACAACGAGGTGACATTTGCAGATTCGGTGTTACCTTCACCATCGATGCTTAGAAATTCAACATTGCCGAAGCCTATATACAAGGAGGATAAAAATGTGACAGTTTTAGATTCGGTACCACCATCACTATCGATGCTTAGAAGTTCAACATTGCCGAAATGTAAATGCAAGGAGCACAACGAGGTGACATTTGTAGATTCGGTGTCACCTTCAACATCGATGCTTAGAAATTCAACATTGCCGAAGCCTATATACAAGGAGGATAAAAAGGTGATAGTTGTAGATTCGGTACCACCATCACAATCGATTCTTTACAATTCAACATTGCCGAAGCCTAAATATAAGGAGAACAACGAGGTGACATTTGCAGAATCGGTGACACCTTCACCGTCGATGCTTAGAAATTCAACATTGCCGAAGCCTACATACAAGGAGGATAAAAATGTGACAGTTTTAGATTCGGTACCACCATCACTATCGATGCTTAGAAGGTCAACATTGCCGAAATGTAATTGCAAAGAGCACAAGAAAGCGAGACTTATAGATTCGGTGCCAACTTCACCGTCGATGCTTGGAAATTCAACATTGCCGAAATGTAATTGCAAAGAGCACAAGAAAGCGATACTTATAGATTCGGTACCACCATCACTATCGATGCTTAGAAATTCAACATTGCCGAAATGTAATTGCAAGGAGCACAACAAAGCGAGACTTATAGATTCGGTGCCAACTTCACCACCGATGCTTAGAAATTCAACATTGCCGAAATGTAATTGCAAAGAGCACAGGAAAGCGAGACTTATAGATTCGGTGCCAACTTCACCATCGATGCTTAGAAAATCAACATTGCCGAAATGTAATTGCAAAGAGCACAAGAAAGCGAGACTTATAGATTCGGTGCCAACTTCACCATCGATGCTTAGAAATTCAACATTGCCGAAATGTAATTGCAAAGAGCACAAGAAAGCGAGACTTATAGATTCGGTACCACCATCACTATCGATGCTTAGAAATTCAACATTGCCGAAATGTAATTGCAAGGAGCACAACAAAGCGAGACTTATAGATTCGGTGCCAACTTCACCACCGATGCTTAGAAATTCAACATTGCCGAAATGTAATTGCAAAGAGCACAAGAAAGCGAGACTTCTATCGATGCTTAGAAATTCAACATTGCCGAAATGTAATTGCAAAGAGCACAGGAAAGCGAGACTTATAGATTCGGTGCCAACTTCACCATCGATGCTTAGAAAATCAACATTGCCGAAATGTAATTGCAAAGAGCACAAGAAAGCGAGACTTATAGATTCGGTGCCAACTTCACCATCGATGCTTAGAAATTCAACATTGCCGAAATGTAATTGCAAAGAGCACAAGAAAGCGAGACTTATAGATTCGGTACCACCATCACTATCGATGCTTAGAAATTCAACATTGCTGAAGCCTAAAGGCAAGGAGAACAACAAAGCGAGACTTATAGATTCGGTGCCATCTTCACCATCGATGCTTAGAAAATCAACATTGCCGAAATGTAATTGCAAAGAGCACAAGAAAGCGAGACTTATAGATTCGGTACCACCATCACTATCGATGCTTAGAAATTCAACATTGCCGAAATGTAATTGCAAGGAGCACAACAAAGCGAGACTTATAGATTCGGTGCCAACTTCACCACCGATGCTTAGAAATTCAACATTGCCGAAATGTAATTGCAAAGAGCACAGGAAAGCGAGACTTATAGATTCGGTACCAACTTCACCATCGATGCTTAGAAAATCAACATTGCTGAAGCATAAATGCAAGGAGAACAACAAAGCGAGACTTATAGATTCGGTGCCATCTTCACCATCGATGCTTAGAAAATCAACATTGCTGAAGCCTAAAGGCAAGGAGAACAACAAAGCGAGACTTATAGATTCGGTGCCATCTTCACCATCGATGCTTAGAAAATCAACATTGCTGAAGCCTAAAGGCAAGGAGAACAACAAAGCGAGACTTATAGATTCGGTGCCATCTTCACCATCGATGCTTAGAAAATCAACATTGCTGAAACCTTCATGCAAGGAGAACAACAAAGCGAGACTTATAGATTCGGTGCCATCTTCACCATCGATGCTTAGAAAATCAACATTGCTGAAGCCTAAAGACAAGGAGAACAACAAAGCGAGACTTATAGATTCGGTGCCATCTTCACCATCGATGCTTAGAAAATCAACATTGCTGAAGCCTAAAGGCAAGGAGAACAACAAAGCGAGACTTATAGATTCGGTGCCATCTTCACCATCGATGCTTAGAAAATCAACATTGCTGAAACCTTCATGCAAGGAGAACAACAAAGCGAGACTTATAGATTCGGTGCCATCTTCACCATCGATGCTTAGAAAATCAACATTGCTGAAGCCTAAAGACAAGGAGAACAACAAAGCGAGACTTATAGATTCGGTGCCATCTTCACCATCGATGCTTAGAAAATCAACATTGCTGAAACCTTCATGCAAGGAGAACAACAAAGCGAGACTTATAGATTCGGTGCCATCTTCACCATCGATGCTTAGAAAATCAACATTGCTGAAACCTTCATGCAAGGAGAACAACAAAGCGAGACTTATAGATTCGGTGCCATCTTCACCATCGATGCTTAGAAATTCAACATTGCCGAAGCCTAAATGCAAGGAGGATAAAAAGGTGATATTTGTAGAGTCAATAGCACCTGCACCATCGATTGACAAAGTTAAAACCATCGAAAATTGTGTTCATGAGAATGAGAATTTATTTGACGATAATGTTGAAGACGATGGAAGGAATATATACCCAGGTGGGGAGACGCTCACCCAATTAAATTGTCACAGCGATTCATCAGATCACTCGGCTTCACGGAAAAATTTATCTTATGAAATGCGTAAAGAATTTTATTACCTGTGAAGTAATAACAGTAATGTTAAATTAATATAAATTGTTTGTATTTTATGTAACCACAGCTTGTAGATTTCATTAAAAAAGTCTGTGATAAATTTTAAACTTTGTGTTTATTAAACCATTTTAATTTTAAGAAAGTCTTGTGCTTGTTGATTTAGATGAAGAAGGATTGTGTTATTATCTTGGTGAAAGCATGCAATAACTCGAGATCATGAGAAACATTCGGGAACAACTTGATGTATATACATTAGCCTTGGAATATATTTGACTTGTCATATTGCTAATTTCTTAAAGTATATTATTCGTTATAATGTTTTGTACTTCTTTGAAAATTGTAGGGGAAAGAGAAGTATTTGTTTAAACTATCTTTCAGGTGCTTAAATACATTACATATTAGACGGAGGCAGAAGAGCTCCTTACCTCTATCTGTCAATACTGTACAAAGTCCGGTAGTCACATTTCAAATTGAGATTAAAAAACGGCTTACAAGTTTAAGTGAAATCAAGTCAAGTGAATAGAAGGATTCGTTTCCCAAAAAAATCATTGTGAAAGCGTAAATCGTCGTAGCATTTTCAACGTATGCCACGAAGAACAATATATACATGGAAAAGAAACTTTCGAAAACTCATATTCTTTTTAGTAGAAAAAGACGAGTCAACAATAGTTCCAAGTTAAGTGGCACTTCCAAAAAATTGCCGGGAAGTATTTAATACTTTTTGTCTCACATTTAATTTGCTTGCAATAAACGATGAACACCATGATTAAGCTGTCATCGAACTTTCCTAAGATTTTTTTTGCCAAATTTTCGTTCTCAAACTTTATTAAAAAGGATCCATTAAGAACAGGAGGAACAGGAACAGGAACAGGAAAGGATTATTCATTAAGAACAGTATTAGTTAAATCACTTCGTTTCGCTATTCTAAACATATTGAAATTCTGGTACCATTTAGGTGAGACCGAACACAAAGTGGAGTGGACAGTAGGTAGACTGAGTGCCAAATTGTTTTTAATGTATGCTTAGTTGCCTTCATGCATGTTTATATTAAAGTGAAGCACATGCTAAATTCATAGCCACTTGGCTTTCCTCCTTCATCACACCATTCACCAACACCACCAACTTGCGATAAATGAAGCTTTATATTTTGTTTATATTTACAGATACCCTAAAGCGGCAAGGTATTATTCTCTTCGAAAGGTTGCTCCTCATTTTCGCATTCTTCTATTAAAACACTTTGCTTGTGTTGTCCACGCTGCGCCACCAACAACAATTTGATATCCTCCGACAACACATCTTCTGTATATATAAATTTTTGTCGCACACTCGCATGGTGACTTTTCAAAATCCATACGAGTTGCCACAATTTGTGGTTGTTCGAAATCATCTTTGAAATGTTCTTTGAATATAGCAAGTTGTTCCGGACCAATTTTGTCTAGCCGTGTAGCCTCCCTATAATTTTCAATCTCCTTGCAATATGCCTTCCACTCCTATGTTCGGCGCAAACGATTTCATCGTCTTCAATTTCTTTGCTAGCTATTCCTATGTAGTAAATCATAATTCCTTGACCAACTTTGAAGATACTCTACAATTTGTTCATCATATCTTTAAGCCCATCTGCTTTAGACACTGTCGATGGCATGCCATTAGTTGTGTGAAATATCACGAAGAAAGAAATCGTTGTAAGTAATGAAGGCAACTTTAGCGACATCTTGTACTCTTGTAGAGTAGTATAGCTTTAAATGTGAACTTTTCTTATTTATTTCTTGAATAAAGATGAACTATGTATTCTATGTACTACTATGTATTACTGTATGTATTACACATTACTAACTATGTATTATATCGGTAACATTTTGGGAAATCCCCTTGTTGGTAATAAAAGCCATTTCATTTCTATAATTTAAAACATCTTTCGTTAGTATAACATGAGTTCAGTTTTCATGGGCGGTGCAGAAAGTGTAGCTTTCCATCATCATTATGATCATTATCATATATTCACAAACAATCTATCGGGTTTGAAATATTTTTCCTAATTAACTTGGGTACATCAATGCAAACACAAAATTCAGTAAAGTCATAAGAGACTAAGTTTTCAGTTTTTTTATTTAATTGGGGAAACCAAAAAAGCCCGTGTGTACGTCGCTTTATTCTTAGATTGACCCATAATTTGGGAAAACCGAAAGGAAAATCCGTTAAGACATTCCGCATCTGGAAATATCCTTCTGTTTTAGTCGCCTTCTTTAGTAGTCCACAAACGTTCCAGATGTGAAGACACAACATATTAAGCCGATACTAATGAGGTGCACGATTTGCTTATTGAAGTGAGTAATATCTTCAAAGTCGGTCCCGGCATGATGGTATTCAGAAGGCGACCATTGGGCGTCCATTCTAATGACGCTGCCGAAGGCGATAATATCATCTAAACAGAACTGCACAGAGGTGCCAAATTATTTAGTATACTCACATCTGGAAAAGATCGATCCCCAGCCCTTTCACCCCAGCAATTCAGCTGATATTTCAAAGACGATTTCATGCAACCATTAAATGTGACAAATCGCATGGACGAGGAGGATGAGTAGTACTTTTGCAATAGCAAAACGCGCTTCATTTATCCGAAAAGTCTTGAAACAAAAGAGTCCAAATGGGTCTTGGTAGTGCAGCATAAGCGGCATGGTGTTGGTGCTGTGCAGCGTTTTGGGTCACATCTAGATGTGAACAGCATTATGTCTTCAGGAGCTTGATAGTATTGGTGAATAGTGTGTTGGTCGGGCGGATGGTTAAATTGCCAAATTATTGTGAATGTGTTTTAAGTTTTTATTCAAACGGGAAATTTTGAATGTTGGAAAAGTGGAAAAGTAGTAAGAAGTGGAAGGAAAAGTGTGTTATATGTTTTATATTTTTAGTCTTACTTAAGATAGGAATAACATATATTTGTTTTTGTGTTCATGTAATTAAAAATATGTAATTATTTCAAATAAGTTTGACTTTGTGGAAAGACTTGTCGTCTTTATAGCTGCTTGCGATTTCCGGGAGAAACTAGTACGCTTGTACTAAGCAATATTAGCTGCTCGGTCAGAATTGGGAAGAAATTCTCCGAACCATTTGATATGAAACGACGTTTCTAACAACATTTGTGGTGTGCTTTCTGCAATCTAATGTTAAAAATATTAATTCTGACAGCGAAACTTTCGACGCTCGACGCTTCTTTGCTTGTTATGTTTAAGATATGTTAGAAAAATTTACATCAGGTGGTATAATCTCTATTTATCTAGTTGATTTATACAAGTTGTTTGTTCGATACACTTCTCTCCAAGTCTGCTTATGTTAATCGCGCCCTTACTGCCGTCTCCTCAATTAGCAATTTCATTCGTAATCCGTCCGAATCCGTATTAATATCGAAGAAAATGTCTGCCTAGAATATAAAAACTTCTTAAACAAAGCTTATATACTAAGAGAGCCAGTACTAGTTGATGAATGCGCTGTAGTTCTGAGGTAGCATAGTAAAACAGAAGACTCCATTGCGCTATTAAAGACCATGTGGAAAAGGGCAATACTTTGCTTGTATTGACTCGGCCGAAATCAAGTAGGTAATCGTGAATTATGGTCGAAACCATAACGAACATGAACGAAAATAAATTTCTGGAATGGCAAGCCAAAACTACGGAAAACAGGAGCAAATTATCAAGAGTCACAAAATGAGGATTAAGAGCAAGAAAACTTTACTTCTAGAGCCAGCTATGGAAACCATGATAATCTTATGACTTGATTATGACTTTTTTCTGCCAGACATCCAAAGAAAACCTGTAAACTCCTTTTGATTAAATCTTTAATATTAAGGAAATCATTATATAATTTCCTATAAACATTCTTAAAGTCAGACACCAAATGTATTTGAATTTCATAAAATATTTGTTCTCTGCATATACTCGAACACTGACACATTACTAAACAAGAAAGTAACAATTTTGCCACAGTATTTGTTGTATTTGGCATTGCTGTAGATACTAATGACTTCAAATATGTATGTAAGTGTAGCAGATATCACCGACAGCTTGTATTGTCGCCATATACAATTTTTGTTGACAAGCATCTCCTGTATTGTTCAATATAAATTACTAACGGGCTATGACTTCTGCTCGAATAATTTTACTATGCGCATAAACATGTTTATGGAAATTGTTCGTTTATATAATATATACACATATATATGCATTTATATATTTCTCCATGACCTTACACATAAATACAAGTTCACCATAAATATTGAACTATATTGAAAATATTAGTGCTATCGAAGTTATGTAACGTTAATCGGTACAAACTCTGGTTGAAATGCGCTGATTTGGGAAAAAGTAAATCTTTAATGCAATCTCTAATCGTAACGTCAAGAAGTCTTTGAAAAATTTTCATATAAATGGGAACCAAAATTTATTTATTTATAAATCATTAAAATCGCGGTAAAATTTGTGTGTCGGTCTTAAGTTATCGGCAAACTTCGTATGCTATCTAAGAAATATAATAATAATTCGATAAAAATTAGGCATAAATAGAGGTACTGCTTTAAAATAAATGTTTACCCTTTTGTAGCTTATTCCATGAGTTTCTGTCAATTATGGTCCACGTAGCATTTGGAGGTAAAAATTCAGGGATATTTCGTTTCATGTTTCTCATTCCGACTACTACTTTGTGCTACATTTAAGCCATCTGAGGTATCTAAGTTCAGCTGAACAACTCGAATGGCAATTCGAATACCCAGTATTACTCTATGGCAGGGATTTCTAAGGTCTCTATGTGAAGAACGAAGTTATAGTGATCAAGCTTAAAATTGTCTTTTTTCAAAGTATGGTAACGACGGAACCTTGTTATCGCACCAACTATGCGATGCATATTTATGTGCAATTTGTAAAACTGGTTTCTAATGAAGTCACTAATATTTGCCTTAGATTTTAGGAACTGTATTATATCAAAACACATTTTTACTTCGAGAAACCTTTAAATCTTTTGCTACATACTAGTGGATTGAATATATGGAATATTTGTCTTAAAAAATTAAGATAGAAAGACACTATTCAGCATGACACTAAAAATCTTTGTATGTACAATTTGTTGTTGGCAATAATATTGACGGTGATTGCTTGCTTGTCACTTGCGCCATTCATTGACAGTGACGTTTGTTAGGTCACAGCTGTCCACAACTATGTCGCATTCACCTTGAATCCTTCAATGTCACACGAACATGACCATAACACGCTTTTGTTTTGTGCCACGTACATATAATTTTGATTTATGACATTTTCCAAACCAATCAGAAGTTGACAAAACTGAACTTGTCTCGAGCATATATGCATATACTTATACATTTGTATTTTATAAACACGCTGCCATTGCTATGGAAAGCCAATTGTGTTGAAAATTATTTATTTACAAATTCTTTAACCTCTTCTACAATGCAACTAATAATAGTTTTTGCTGTTGACAAGCAGGAAAACTTAATTAGAAGCGAAAATGCAAGTGTGTGGATGACAGTAAATGAAAAACGATATTTTTCATAAACACCACAAATGTTGCAAATTATTTACTAACACTACAACAACAAAGTAAACAGTTGCGTTCTCACTGCAATGGCAAATTGCAGCTGGCAGTGAGCGCTCGATAGCAACAACAATAGCGCCTGCAGCGTCGGACATGAAGTCATACTGCAAGCTCATGCACACACACACACACACACACACACACACACACCCACACAAACATTAGACGTTTATTTAGAGTAAGCATGCCAACAGCTGCCGGCTGACTGACTGACTTGCGTGTAAATGAGCTGCGCGGAAACTCGAGCGGCAACAGCGCTCAGCACCATTGAAATCCACAAAGTTCAATGTCAGTGGCAGCCGGTAGCCGGCAGCGGGCAGCCCACCGCGTGATGGGTGATGGGTGATGGGTTAACCAATAAGTTATAGCTGCAAAGTTATTTTTTATGCGTCTGCGATTACTGCAAGTGCAGCAGGAATATAAAAATAAGAGAAATTAAAAATAATATAAAAGTGTTGGAAAAAACTCCGCCTTACACCTCAAAAACCAAGCGCGCCAAATAAAAATAGAATGCCTCATAAAAACCGAGTTCATTGCGGTCGGCAAGAGTAAAAATAACTAAAAAATACAACAAAAAAAGGCGAAAGTAAAAGCCGGCCGTGGCAGCTGTGAAGGATTTCCTCAGTGTGCTTTTCATTCTCTTCTTTTAATTTACACGAATCGCACCGAATCACTGTGCATGCTGAAAATGAAACTGGCCAACGCGTGACGCTGCATTAAATGTGAAAAAGTCGTACATTTTACTTTGCCGTTTTCCTTCTGCACTTGTTTCCATATGCTGTGAAAGCATTTTCCAAAAGGATTAGTTGGTTCGCCAACTGCTTCCAGCTCTTATTGCAACGATAACGATATTGCTGACTGCTGCTGGGTCAACTTATGATTTCACTCACAGTTGCGGAGAATCATATTACTCTTTTTGTTTATATAACTAAGTGGAGCTATGCGTAATTAGTATAGGAGATAAGTTACAAAAGGAACGAGAATAATGGCATATATTCCCACTTTTTGATGCAGTGCGCTTTGAAATCCACGAGCTCCTGGCTGTAATGATAGCTGGAGATATAAAATCTTCATTGCGAATAGATTTCCGTAATAATCAAAACCGAATACGAAAAACAAGGAATCATATTTTATACCAAGATTCCCAAAGGCTTTTCCATTTGCTAAATTAAAATCTACATTCGTCTTAAAATAATCGTTATTTCTTTACTAGTGCAGAATCATATTGAATGGCCGAGTCGTTTCTATTAAAAAATGTGGTTGGAAAAGTTTTATTGCAAAAATAACAGGGAATATGATAAGGGGATATAGATAGATCACATATTGGACATAGTTTATCACCTTAAACTAAACGAGATAATGGATGTATATTTATATATAAATATATGTAATAATATTGATTATAGACGAATTGAATTGCGGAAAATGGCGCAACCTTTCTTTGCAGTATTTTATCAGATAGTGAGAAAATGGGTAAAATGAAATAATAACCAAGCCCACCTCCCATACAGAGGTTATCTTCAAATCGTATATATCAGCAACTGTTCGATTAATTTCAGGCAAATTTGCATAGGATTGTCTTGACAGCTTGATGTTACAGTTCAAAAATGTGCGTAATCGAACTGTAACAAAGAAGACATCGAAATAAAATTTAGCACAAAAAATGTATCTAAGGTATGGCGCCTCTCCTCTGAATATGGTCGAAGTCGGACTATAACTTTTCAAGACGCCGAATATAAAGACCTCAGTGCCAATGGCTGACTTTGTACCGAGAATATTGTCCAATCTGTAAGAAGCCTTAATAAAATGAAGTGTGGCTCTTTTCCTGATAATAATTTGATCTAGTGTCAAAAAGGCGTAAAATCTTCTACTAGCCTAAATAAAACTAACATAATGATTTTTGAACTTAAACCAGACTACTGAACACGATTATGTGATAGCATTCCCTATTGGTCCAGGAATGGTCGGAATTGAAACATCTCTAGCCCAGAGATACATATCTAATATATAAACTTTCTTCTGTCCGGTTGACTTCGAGATTATTTCTTGTACTTCAATACCAACTTTAAGGCCACACTTTCATCAAAAAATTTCTTTCTTCTTAGTAGATTTATCGTGTTTAGGAATGGGAAGCTGGGCTGGGATATATACATATCGATCTTTCGATTCCTTAAAATATTAGGAATAGCCACATTGTAAACAAACCTTGAAAGTTTTGTACCAAACACATTAAATTGTGATATAAAAACTACAAAGTGCAAAAACTCTTCCGTTATATGATAATAAGATATGCTACAAATTTTCATTGCTCTGTAAGAAATGCGTCGTTGAACTATGAACTTGCCAAGTAGCTATGCTTTCATTTGGCTTTTTTGCTTTTTTGCTTTTTCTTTTCACTTTCATCCTTTTACGTGATTATCCGTTGCTTTATGCGATAATGGCTAACGCGTGCCAGTTCACCATTATTTTACCTCTAACTCTTAGTAAATTGCAACAAATTGCTCAAGACATTAGGCAAAGATATTTTGCGACTCACTTTCCTGTTCGCTGTGCTAATCCGAGTATATAAAATGTATCCAGTTGCGGAAGACGTGGCAATTATTTAGAAATTCCCGTAAGGGTTGGTTGACCCTGACAAACTTTTTTGTGCACTGACCTATAATGAAAATGAATTACAATTTATTAGGGAAAATAGTATAAATGTGGATATAAGATATACGAGCATAACTTCCTAGATATATAAGTAATATTTTAGGTAGATATATAAGTAATGAAAGGCAGATATTTACAGACCCTTATCAAAGTTATGAAATAATATTCTAAAAAAAAACCCGATTCAGCCAGTATCCAGTCGGCATACCAGATAAATATAATTTGGTTACCAAAATATTTGGATTGAGGTGCCAAGAAAAATTGGTAAAATTGAAAATAATGGTGCAAAATGGAATTACGCAGTATATCAATTAGACATAATATATTAGCGTTAACAGTTCAATGAACATCTGGTGGAGCTAAAGGAAAGTTGAAGTTTTACCTTCTCGTTGAATACAAGTAATTCAAGGATTAATTCAAAAATTCAAATACTCATATACTTGCTACAGCAACTACATTCTTGGCTGATATTGCAGCAAATTTCTTTTTTTTACCACAGTCGACTCAAGGTGCATTTTTTTGTGGAGTTCAGAGAAAGTTTCAGGTACCTCAAAACATCGATATGACTTTGGTATTATTATCATTATTGCGAGTGTCGATGGAGATTCCAATGACGAATTTTTTTCTGAAGATTTGTCGATGTACTTTCAAAGCATCTTCGATTATTCTGTAACAATGACTCTATCTTCTCTGAACTCTTAACAATATTTCGATCAAACAAATTAATTTTCCTTAAAAGGTTAGGCCCTTCTACGATGTTCAAAAAGTCTATATATTGGGTTGTTCGGAAAGTCATTTCGTTTTTTTTGGGGAACATGAAAGACAGTTTTCGTATAATGCCTTTCAAATGGCCATAAACAGTTGAATTCGACAAATTTAACCTCTCACCGATCTCTCGTGTGGTGATTCGCCGATTTGCATCAACTAATGCCTTTGTCAGCTTCGACCGGCCTTCCAGACCGTGGTGCATCTTCGACATCAAAATTGCCGGATCGAAATTTTGCAAACCAGTTCTGGCACTGGCGTACTGTTAACACGCCTTCTCCATACACATCCGTCAATTTTTTTCTCGCTTGGACAGCATTTTTACCTTTTCTGAAGTTAAAAAGTAAAATATGACGAAAATGCTGCTTATTGCTCTCCATATTTAAAAAGGCACCAACCAAAAACTACTGGGTAGAATTAATAGAACTTTTTCACACACAAGCCTTGCAATATCAGCTCTCATGACATATAATGGTTATGGGGCTTAAGTGTGAAGTTAGTTTCGAAAAAACGTAATTAGGTCCTCTGGCGGGAAAAAACGAAATGACTTTCCGAACAACCCAATATTTAATGTCTTAACTTACTTCCTACTTACACTTTAGGGTCCTAAAAATATCCTAACAACATTTAGGGTTATCTTACGGAACTCAAAGTGAGTTCATCGTATGTGTGACTTATTGAAAATGTTGCACTCTTTGCAATATACTTTGTAGAAACAAAGCTCCATCGATTAATTTTTTTAGAAATTGAATGCAAAAATTTAAAAAATCAAGCCCCACATTGAATCAGTTCCCTTTGTTAATGTAGAATTTTAAGGCATACTGAAAACGTAGATTTCTTGTTTGAGCATAACCTTATATTCTCTAGTTGAATACCGTGCTCAGAACATCCGTTAACTGTAAAAAATCGAAATTATGGTACATGAATGAAGACTTCAAGATCGTTCATACAGGTTTTAATCTTACAGCTGCAATGAACACCATTTTGAGCAGAAAGTTATTTCCAAAAATGTAATATTCTTCTGACGACTTCGAAGCCTAGGGTTATCCCCAATGCACTCTCTTCGTTCAATCTAACTTAAACGTAAAGATTTCAGCAGCCACCCAGTATCACTGTCGGAATTAAGACAATGTACTCACAAGGAAAGATTCCAAGGCATTATCGAAAAATTCACTGCACGTTGCAGCAGTAATCAAGGATCTTTCATAATAGATATAGCTCTTGAAAAAGAAAACCCGTTCTTTTATGAAAGTGTACAGAAATAGTTAGTGTTTTATATGCTATATCTCGTTTTCTCGAACTTTTGAAAATCGCAAGGGGATTTTTGGTTCAGGCTGTTGCTAATTATAATTTAATATAGCTAAGTTCAAATTTAACTAAATATTTTAATACGTTTTTAATTTTATATATTTTTTACGAACTAATAAAAAATATTCTTTATAAATCTGATTTATCATCTCTTCAAAGCAATCAGCAAAATTTCAAATTAGGCTTGAGCAATTTTTATGAATTATATTTTATATACATATTTCTATTGAAACCATATATCAACCCGAACAAAGAAGTTTTAAAAAATTGTTTTTAAATATTGCATTTCTTTTTAATTTTTTTTAATTTATTTTTATTTTTATATATATATATATTTTTTGTATTATAAAATAGTTGAAAACTGCTTATCAAATCTATTAATATTCATTCAAAGTTGGCAAACCTTTACAAAGTCCTTATAAACAATAATAAATTAATTAGTAGCTAGTCAAGAAAACTGCACAAGGAGGCATTGAATTCTATGCCAAAGTGCCAACCGCTTGTTATAATTAATTACAGTCACATCAACAATGTTGGCAACACTGGCGAGACTTTATACGCGCGCACTAAATTTATGTAAAAAGGATATTTAAGAGGCCAATTTCACGTCGATTCCTGCCAAATTCTTTCAGCACGCAGTTTTTGATTGCCAAAACTAACAAAAGAAGAAAATAAGAAAGCGAAAAATCAAACAATCGTCTCAGCTGACGAAGCAAAAAATACATACAATAAAGAATGAATAAAAATAACTACAATAAACTGCAAACGCTTAGCCGAAAAGCATCAATTTTGTTTATTTGCTTGAACATTTGAACGCGCTGCTTCACTTGTGTTTGCTTTTTCGCACATTTTATGATTAATGATGATTTCGGCAAATAAATTCAAAGCAAAGAGGCCAACCGCGTTCGACTTTAATTTGCGTGAAAAAAGATGTTCCTTGCGATTTTCGTCAATATTTGCAAATTTTGCAGAAAATAAAATGAAATAAGATTTTCATGTTGCGCAAAGTGTTGAATGAAAGTGTTGCATGCAAAGGCGGTGGCGGCTGTGATGCATTCAAGCGTTCAAGCGGCGAAACATTCAACGTTTATTTATAGCTGAATTTCAGTTTCAGTGCGTTACATACATTGTAAACTTGGTGCAGAGGCGGCGGCTGGCTACCCCACAACGTCCGTCTGCGAAAATCACATACAAAATATTTATGAGTGAGCACATGTAAATATTTAGTATATCACACACAGTGCAGAAGCTGCAGAATTTTGCATTACTTCCCTCAATTTCCCCACACCACCTGCCACGCGCGCAGCTATTATGGCCAACTTTTGCATTTTTACTCACACACGAGTACTTTATTGTTGTATTGTGTTTGTCACACGCAAATGCAATCGAGCGAACGGAAGCTGCTGATGTGGCATGTGTGTCGGCATGTGGGGAAATTTTTGTTTTTGTTTTTTTTTGGTTTTTTTTTGGTGTACTTTTGCTGCAACTTTGGTAGAAAATGGGTTTCCCTGCGCTGCATCACATACATACTCGTATATGCTTTCACATTATATTTGTTGCAACGCCGATTGAATGTTTTGTGGCGCATTGTCGTGAGTTTGCATGTGTGTGTGTGCATGTGTTTCAACTTGTATCTATTTTGAATTATTCATTATAATGATGGGAGCGCTCATTGCATACAAAGTATGCATTCATATACTCTTGTTTGCATATATGCTGCGCTGAACGTTCATGACCTACCTTACACCTATTATCTGTGGTTAGCGCTAGTATCGCCTTGCCACATCAAACAAGCGAACTTTGCTGCAACAGCGAATGCTGCGGCAACTCAACTACAATGTGCTCTGCTCGAAATGGCATATAATTCTTCACTTCATAGCTGTAATTTTAAAATTGCGACCCTGTAGGAAAGTTTAGCTAAATTCACATTTCGAATTTTTGGTTATTTATTAATCATGCTGTGTAACAAAATTGTTATTTTAAAACGTTAAAGCACCGCGTTATGGCAATTGTGGAAGTGGAGGTCTTAATGGGTGTGTGGCCTTTCGCTAGTTGGTCACTAAACATCGCAATATTTTTACGGTGTACCAAAGTTTTCCTCTTCTTAGATTAATGCTCATCCAAATTACTTCAAATATCCGAATTAAACTACGAACTCATTAATTTCATCCTAAGAATGTTGTAGCACAATCTTTTATTCTGCTTTTTTCATTTTTTATTTTAATGTTCCTTTTCTTACCCTTGTGTGCCAATTTGAAACATATTTTGAAAAATGAAAAATAAACTGAGGCGAAGAGGGTTCATGTCTTCTGCAAAAATATTTCTCCGAAAATTTGCATCTTCCAGCATTATAATGCCCTTAAAATTTAGGAATCACAAGTAATATCAAAAATATGCTATATTATACTATACTATATACTATATTATTATATATATATACTATATATAATATATTAAAAATATATATATATATATATTAAGTTTCCCTTCCTGAAATCACTCACCCTAATCATCTGATTTAGAAGATAACCCTTCGCAGTTCATTTTAAAAAATTGAGAAATAGTATTTTATTGCAATATTGACTTTGAATTCTTCTCATCGGCTTATCCGAACAGACCTCTCAATATAATTGAAAAAATTAAAAATACACTCTTATATGTTAGCTTAACTTTTTTGTTAGAAAATACCACTAATTCTTTTAGAACTTTAGAATTTGTAGAACCCCTTCTGAACTCCAATTTTTAGTTAAAAGAAAATATCGAAAGTTCGTAAGCACACTAATTGAAAATTAAGGGTTCAAATGTTCTTTAAAAATATGCGTATTTCATTTTAATTATGACCTCTGAAACACAGTATCAATGAAAAATGCAGTGCTGTACACGAGGGTCTTTAAGTATATTATATCAAGACGGAACAAACTTAGAAAATTTTTCAGTACACCCGACGGTTCGGTGCATATTTTTTTGTTCCTTACGGCAGTCAAGCATATTGTTGTAAATTTATACATACCGTTGAAATTAACTAATTTATACTTCGTTTTGGATGAGGTTAGATTTTTAATATTTTTGTATATTGTATTTTTACATTTCCGATAACTGAGCTATTATTTTACTAGCCTTAGTTAAGACCTTCTCAGCATAGGCCCAGCGATTTAAAATAAAGTCTAAAATGAATACTAGGAATACCCTTAAATTATCCTCTGCTTTGTTAAGCTATTCTAAAGATCATCTGCTAGCACCTTCTGCAATTTTTTAAAGAGAAATCTTCCCATTGTCTCTTCCAGTCTCTTAGGGTCCATATTGGATTGCATTCTCATATTTGCCGTAAATATTTTTATGATGGCATGCGCATTTCTCACACAATAAATGTTAATAGCTATCTTTTGCCATTCAATCAATTTTCTATCATAAACTGTTTGTTCTTACTCACACTCACACTCGCACTCATGCCACATTTTACTATGAATATCGTTGCCGAGATGTTACTTCATCGCTCATTTTGCTTGTGTTTTTCATTCCTTTGGCATATAGTTTCCTTGAATTTGCTCTTTTGGTATAATACTTCGATGCCAGAATTTGCGCTCTTCCTCTTAGATCATTGCGTAATGTGTTAATTAATGACTGTATAAACAAATTTAATATATACATTTCGATGTTTAAGGGTACATATTTCATTTTATTTCGTACAGTATGTGAGGAAAATACCAAATAACCTTTTGTTGATAGCATATAAGACAATCTGCCTACCAGCTATGAAGTGGGAACTCATTCGCCTTCTATTACAAAGGAGAGATGTCTCTAGTCTAGAATATCATACAACGGATTTCCGAAGCGCCTTAATTATCAGTAGCTTCACGTTCTTTCTTCTAGAGAACATCGTTTTCTCAGCTACATCATTATCGTTCATCAGTCACAAGAAGGAACTTAAATTACCCCATGAAGCTCGTAAGTCTAACTTCTATTGCTAAAACTGCGGCCTCGCTATTCTGGTAGCTTAAACTCCTGCTTGCTTTAATTCATCCACGACAAATGCAGCACACCTTCCACTAGTGGAAAAACTTTGAACAGCACTAGCCACGGCTTTGTTTCTCTCCTGAGAACAAACCATTTACTTAGCATCTCTCACTATGAGATTAAATTTTTCGGTTAAGGAGCGTCGAGTAGAGTGGTCACTCGACCACACTATTTGGGGACTACCACACTTATCAACTTGAAATTATGTAAATTAAGATTCGGATTTTCATTTTGTTTCCGATGTCACAACTTTGTAGATACCGACGAAATTTTTCTGATACACTCATTTATATGTTTGATAAAGCTCAAGAGAGAGAAATTTTATTCCTTTTTCGTTACTCCCAGAACGAATTGGTATAGTCAGACCGTTTTTTGGGCTCTAGACTGGTCTGATCCCTTAAGTGATCTAGATTAGAAATTCTAAGAATAACTTGAAAACCGCATTACTCGGTTATCACTACAAAAATGACAAAAATGGATACCAATTTCCATTCCAAAAAAAAAAAAAAACCAAAACAAATCAAAGACCATTGAAAACGTCCGTTCTCTGACATGATCGATAATATGATTGATTGTTATGTAAACTGTCTTATAGGAAATTGTTGTGGCCCATTTGTTTACACATGCATACACTTCGCTCCAAGCCCAACCACCCTAGGCATATGTTCTCACCTCGGTTTTAAATTTTCTATTTACCCAACTTGTTTGACGTTTTTCAAAATATTTAGATATTTCTAATAAAATAAATATTTGTCTGACTCTGACACTGACCGACAATTGCCGTCACAGTGATGTTTGAGGAAGCATGACAGCACAGCCATCTTCTTGATACTTACATATATGAGTGAGTGGGTGCCTGGCGCCAACAGCAATCGCCCTCTGGACAGTCAAACGCTTTGTTGACTTAGTTACTGACTAAATGACTCAGTGACTCAGCTAACCATAGTCACCATTCTTTTTATTACCAGCATATTTTTAGCTAAAACGGAAGTTGCGGGAAAAATGATACTCCACTGACTGCTTTTCTTGCCTCAGTGCCACATTAATAGTGCATGAAATGTGATAGGCAGCGAAGCGGCTAACATTAAGCATCACATTTTATCTGATTTACACGCATTTGTGGCTACGAGATTTCTCGCCCACCAAGCAGCAAGCGCGACAGTGAGTGTAACAAAGCGAGCAGCGCACTTCCTCTGCCGCCAGCAGGCGAATCTAGCTATCTACAGCAGTGTGAAGCGCTGATGGTAGCGGAAATGGGTGGGCCCCCAACGTACATATACATATATACCGTGAATGTTTACGCTTTATGCGATTCTAGTAGTATCTTCTCCATGAATGTGCACAAACAAATGTGTGTTTATATTTCGAAGCTGTGGTGCTGATGTTGGCCTATAAAATTGCGCGCTAAGGCAGTTCAAAGGTAACGCCACTGCACAGCCAACAAGCAGTGACCTACCTATTGCTTTATTGCCGATTTGTTCTACTTTTATTATGCCCATATATGTATCATCACATTTATGGCTGGCAATGCTCCGTGCATTCAATTGGTCTGTCAAATGTGCTAGATGCACGCGAAATTTATTTAGCTATTTGATCCTGTCATTTACGTTTATTAAAACAGTTGTTAGCACAGCGCATTTTCATGACTACTCAACAGCATATTGACACATAGTTATAAATATGTACATATTGTACTTATATATATATATATAAGTAAATATTACTTACTATATATGTATACATTCATAAGCAAGGATATTCTTTCATAAATATCACAGCGTATATAAATTCTGCGCATTTCTGCTAATGTTTAAATATCCATGACAATTTGTTGTCGCCGTGAGTCGTTTTCGCTTAAAGCATTCAATAAAAATGATTTATAAACCGTTAATTTTTTATTTTTTTTTGTGCTGAAGTGGTTTAGGTGGTATTATATTATGTCGGCGAGGCGTATAATGTACATTTATTTGCATTGTCTGGGTCGTTTGTCATCCGCAAACATTCGGTGGAGTCATTTAACTGGGTTATCCTGTGCAAATGCATGCGGAAATTAAACGTACGTAAAACATTAACAACCATATACTGCGGATGAGTCGCTTTTTTGATGAATATAATAGCAAATGAAACAATATCCTTAAATTAATTGCTTCAAATTCGCTCAATTCTAATTTCAGAGTTAATAAATTCCGCTCTAATAATTTGGTTAATGTACGAATGTACGTACGTACTATACTAATATATATACTATATACAAATACTCAAATAGGAAAAAAATTAGGCATTTATCTCCATTCAAATTCCGTTTCTTGTCACTCTTGCAGTAAATTTCATGAAATCAATATTGGCTCATTATTTTGGTTGGAGTAAGGATTTTATTGATTTATTTTGTGTCCCAAATTTAATTATTAGGGTGGTTGGAATTCAAAAATTCAATAAGAATATTAAGACCTTAAAGAAATATACAAGTCGGCTTGAAAAAGTTATAACAATGATAATAAATAAGTTTTTAATCAAATTCAATTAATTCTAAGTGGAATGAAGTATTTGAAGTGTGACGGATTTTGTATTATATTTCGGAAATGCCTGAAAACGTATATATATTCATTTATATATCTATAGCATTCAAAAGCTATCTTAGTTTGACAATTTATTTTCGGAGTAAGAACAAGTTAATTGAATTTCTTTCTTTAAGGCTTTATTAAAGCGTAAAAGCGTATATAAAAGTTGGAAAAAGAAATTCTAAAATAATAACTAAAAATATATGAAAAATTCCAAATATTTATTTTCTGATAGAACATGGTGGTTACAAGGCCGATCTTCAGAATAATCCTTTTTAACAGGGCATCTATGCGCGAAGGTGATGCTACGAAATCGTGCTATCTAAAACAAAAAAGAAAACGGTACCTTAATCCACTCAAGACTTGCTGGTAAACCTTTCGAAATCGTAAATCGTAATCGTAATTTTTCTAAAAATGGCGGACTTGTTGCAAAAAGGTTAAATATTTTACCGAAAAAGTTGGCAGTAATGTATTCATAAATATAGTTGCACTAATAACGAAAAAATCAAGAGTAGTTTACTAGATAATATTACTGTAAAACTACAGTTAAATTTTCAAGTGGATCAGCATTATAATTTCCGAGTACCATCGTCGCCCGGTACGATCAAAGCAGTTCGAGAAAAACGAGTTTAAAGTTTTATGTGTTGAAGCTAACAGAGCCAAATGCTTCGCAACTGCAGCGATTTGGACAGAGAAAACGTCCTTTTACACTATTTTATGAATTGAATAATGATTTATAACCCTAAAGTGTACCAAAAAAAAAATTCAACTTTTTACAAATCCTGGACTGGCGGGTCCTTATTGCGACCTATATTACAGCATGGAGTAAGCGACTCTTATTTCGCATTCTCTACATTTTTCTTATATTGCCACCCTAGTACAGTATTAATTCCAATTATTTCTGTAAAAAAAAATTGCCGCATTATCAGATTAAGTAATTGGTAGATAAATTGGAAATAATGGTTGTAAATTTTGAAATACAATGCCATTCCACGAATGGTCAAGCCTATGACTTTTTACTGCAACTAAAAGCCAAAACAAAAAACGTCAAATAAAATTGAGTATGGGTGTAACTTTCCAATATTAATACCTAATTCAATATATAGAGACCACAAATTATTTGAAAGCTGCAAAACTTTGATTTAGTTAGGGCAGGGTTGGGAGCAGTTTTAACGAGTGACACAATTGTCTTAAGAATTCATTTTGGAATTTTTGTTGTTGCATATGGTACGTTATTAAAATTTAACCTAAAAATTTAGGGAGAGCAGTTTTGTTTCTATACAGTCGTATGTATTTATCTGTGTTAGTTAATATACTGCGAGTAGACTGGAGTTTTAAACCGTCCCCATTTACTTTGAGGGCGCTTTATTTAAATTCCACAATTTTCTTCATAACTTTTAATATTTCGAATTTCGAATTTCGAGTTTTAATTTCTCGCACAACCAGTTCGTCCAGATCTGAGTCTTGTCTTTGCTGGAATCTCTGTCAGTTTGGATGGCAGAGTGAACGAGATTAATGGTGCCGGCAGATATATCAGTATCGGTCTTTTATATATATACTTCAACTTGCTTAAGTGTAAATTCGTGTTCGCTTGAACTACACACACACTACTTTTGTGAAAATGCGTCTATATTCCTAGTTCTAAACTTTAGTAAAAAAACTTTAGCAAATTTATTTCACTTCACTGCTTCTGCTTAAGCTGCTGCTAAATTCGTGCGGCAGCAACATAGTCGAGTAACCAATTCATTTCCACCACACTCTATAAATAACGTCAAGTAATTCACAATCCTTTGAGACCATCTCCTGTTAAAAGCACATCTTTCGCCTCAAGGACGTCATGCATCAGCACAAATTCATTTTTCCACATTCCACACAATTTGCATTAGTACGTGCGCATAAGGAAAATACTATTGCATATATTTACATACATATAACACCAAAAATGTTAGCGGATTTATTTTTGAACAAATTAATAGCCTAAAGAGATGTACATTGTTCACGTCTTCAACATGCTGAGGCGCATCTAAATCATTTAAGCAGCGCGACAAATTAAGCCGCACAACACATTTGTCGCACAACTTTGCTTGCCAACGCCTAAGATGGCAACCAATAAGCCTAAGCAGAAGCGCTTTTAAAGCATTAAAGTATTGAAATTTGGAACTAAGTAGGGCTTACTTGATGAGCCACGCATGACTTGAAAGATAAGCAACTCAGCTTAAGCGCCTAAAAGTATGCTCTAAGTCATGCAAAATTAAATACTCTTCCAACTCGCATTAAAATCAGTTTACTCTACACGCTCTTACTCTCTAAAAATGTATAACGCTTTCACATATAAATTCAATATGTCAACTGGAAAATAACCAAAATAGAAATTTTGCTTAGTATGTTTGTATCATACATACATAAATGAGCTTTAGCTTGTATTGCAGATTTGGTGCAATATCCCGGCGGGATATGAGATAAGTTTGGTTGTTAGTTTCAATTTCATGCTCTGCAATTGAAATGAAAAGCCCTAACAAATCGCTAGTTAAGCAACTTAATACATACTCACATACATGCACACACGCAAACGTTCTGCGTAAATGGCTTTTAAGTGGCATTTGTCTGTCTGAATAAGCCAAATATTGCGTTTTTGCCACTTTATATGCATACTGGGACATGACTTTGGATGTAAATGTCCTGGCATATAAATGTTGCCTATACTTAGGCGCTCAGAAGTTTTGTATGCATACGTTGCACATCTTGCTATTTATATGGGGCTTGATTGTGACATATAGTGGATATATTATTAGCTTAATAGACGCAAATTAAATTGAAATGGTCGCAAAGCACTTAAATACACTTATATCTACGACATGCATACAAAATTTGCGAATGCATGAACTTGGTTTTTTCAGTGAGTCTAAAGGAAAATTTAAATAAATAAAATAAAGGAAAAGACAGATCTTCTAAAAAAGCATTTTTGTTCAACATAAAGTTACACGTGCTCTAAATTGTTATTTGTGCTATATTTTACAATATTATATTTTACAATAAGATTATATAATTTTTTATAACAAAACATTTCAATGAATAAAATGGTAGACTAAATATGTTTCGGGTTTGTTATGGTCAATACTCGTATGTCTAAGGTATGGATTCAGCAAAAAATGCTATCGCTCTAGTATCCTGTCACTACTCATATTTCATAAGAAATTTTAAAGGGAACTTTGCTCGAGAGAATTACACTCGCCTATAATATATACCGGTCAGTGCTTTCCTTTCTCAATATCTATTTCCCTTGTTTTCCCTGTGAAGGAAAAAATGATGGTAATTTTCATGAATTAAAGCCGGGGAAATATTTTCAAGTATTGGCAAACCTTTATAATAAAAAATGTTTCATATGAATTTAATATTCGTTATTCTTTACGTGTATATTAGGGTTCAATGTCTGGACCGATTTTATTTATATTTAACACTAAACATATCCACAAGAAGTTAAGCTTTGTTTAATATATAATATATACGGCATAAAGTCAACCGGAAAGTCCACTAAGGTACACCACTAAGTACACTATATTGGGTATATTGGGTTAGGGAAAGGTCTGGACTGATCTCATTTACTTTCCTGTGTTAAACAAAAGTATGCTTGAAATTTTGATATTTCAATGCAATTTTATTAAGATAACTCACACACAAACCGATATATTCGGAATAAAGACTACTAGTATTACGAAAATCATTATGGGGTAATTATCAGTATATAGGGGTTGAGGTAATTCATGAATAGATTTCAGCCATTTTTGGCACCGAACTAGAGTATGTTCAAGATTATACCTTCACTTAATTTGTCTAAGGTATCTTACATATTGATCTATATAGGGCGAACCGGAAGTTAAAAAATCATAATGAAAAGTATATGGAGGCTAAAAGCCATTTAATGTATAGCCCTAATTTTTCAGTATTTCATCATTATTTTCGGGTGAAGACGTCCTCTGAATTTCATTAATATATCTCACAGACTGACCGATATTTTCGATATAAAGGCAGCCATAGGGACTGAGGTGCTTATATACGGTATCTGGGGGATTGAAAATTTATAATCCGATTTCGACCATTTTTAGATACGTTTTATTCCAGTTCACACGGTTTTAAACTGTGACATAAAGATGTTAAAATAATGACAATAATTGTTTAAATTTGTAGAGTATTTTCTGAGCTATGGGATTTCATCTAAAAGTGGACAGTGTCACGCCCATTGCCCAACTTTTGCAGTGAGTTTAGTGCCATGACCTTTATATGGGGTGGGCGTGGTTATTTTCCGATGCTATACCGACTGTACACCGAGTGTAAAGAGAAACGTCTCCAGCGAATTTCGTTGACAAAGCTTTAGTATTCTGTGAGATATGAATGATCATTGAACCTATCAGGGGGTTTAGGCACTCCCACTTTTCAAAAAAGTTTAAACCACAGTTGCCCTTTTACCTGGAAACGTTGACCCCATAATGTCTTTCCTAGTCAGAGTCAGATATATTTTTGCTACATCTGATCACTTCATTATCTTCTTCAAATTTTTATTTGAAAAAAAATTTCTTTTTATTTCTAAACAACTACTTTGAGTTAGAGAAATTCCACGATTTCCACGATTCGATTCGATGAAAGCAACACAAGTAAAAATTCAATGAACATTTTGCACGCATTTACAATTTCTAAAAACTCATTTAAGCCAAAATATTTCAGCAGTCTTAAATTTGGCCAATATTCTCGGCAAAATTCATTTAATTTTCCCTGAAGAATTAATTTCAGCTGCTCAATTTACTACCGAAATTTTTTTCATTCGCAAAATTCTGCCGCTAAGAAATATTTTCAAAACTATGCAAAGCAAATACCTTGAAGAATGTGGGTATTAATTTCAATTACGGCTAATTATGTTTACACAGCTAACTCAATTGGGAATAGTTTGAAGGGTGCTGCATAATATCTCTAGCGCCAATATCGCCAAAAACAAATCGTTCTCTTGTGGCGGCTCATTAAACTAGTTCGTTTTATTGGTGGGTTATTGTAGTAGTATTGGTGATGAGGCGCTTATCATCGTCCATTATCTATGGGACAGCAAATTATCCCCTTATTTTCGTATTGACTACCGAAGAATATCTCTTGGGCAATATCTACAAATATGTCTATGTTGTGTTTTGGTTATTCTTATTGTATCGTATACCACAATAAAATCTATTGAATGCTGGGGGCTCGTCGTATTTGCCTAAAAATAATTGGTTGTACAGTTGACTCAAGATATATGAATTTAGTGGAAACAATTTAGATCTTTTAAGTGGTGCAATTGAAATATTTTGTATTTATTTTAGCATGTAAAATGCAAAAATAAAAGGCAGTATTTAAAAAGGCGCAAACTACTTCATTCGTATTAAACTCACTCTTGCTACTTAAGCTTTATCAAATGGGATATTGAGAAATATCCTTATTCTCTTCACAATTACTACTTTTTTAAAAGGATCTAGTTTTTTTGTTTCCCTTCGTAAGATGAGACTTATTTAACACCCCTATTATGTATCTATAAAAGCGTGAGTATACTTTTCGTTCGACAACATTATACCAAAGTTTGCATTGCAAGTGGATATCGACTACTTACCGCAAGCAACTGAGTCGGCTGTAGCAAGTGTTTGTATATTATCGATTAATATACACATATTATCGATTATTACGATTGTTCAAGATCAATTCAATACACTATTTTGCGAGTTTTGGAGTTTGAATACTATGAATAACTTTAAGGAAAATTTTACTTAATTTTATATTTATTTACGAACATTTCTGATTCTCATTGAATAATTTGCCAAGTTGATCTTCAAAAAATCGTTGCTCTATTGAATTTTTCAAGAAATATTTACTTTCACCCTTTTCTGTTGGGAAATATTTTTAATGGATTAATATATTAAACCAAAATTTATAATTGCAATAATTGTGCCTAAACGCGGTATCCTTAGAAATTTACAATACTAATCGACTTGAAGAACTGAGTCATTTAACGCACTGAAATTTAGTAATTTCACGACGAAGAAAAAAATTAATTTAAATCTACTAAGCGATTTTAAATTCTAATGAACATCACTGTTTTCCTTTTCTTTATGTTTCATTTTGCGATTTATATACATTTTACCAACATTCACTTAAGGGGTAGAGTAAATTGTTAAAGATAAAGTTTTTTCCAATGCTCTAGACTGGCCTATCTCCTTAAAAGAATATTGTAAAAATGCAGATATCCTTCAATATTTTTCAATAAAAAAGCTACGAAATGTTTTCTTTCAATTCTCAAGCTAATATTTATTTTAATAATGAAAATTTCACAAATTATGAGAAGAGTACAATACTTATGAAGTAACATTAGCTATATCGACTCAGCGAGAAATACGTTTCTTTCAAGGAAACATGTGTCTAACATTTTATGATCATTTGGATTCACTGACGTCGTTTAACTTATTCAAATGATCTAAATTCCATTTTCCACATTCATTTTCACGCCCCTTAAGCTCCGCAATGAGTTTTTCTCTGATAAGTGTTTCTTCTAAAGGTATCTCAGATGGAAGCCATGTAAATGTTTTCCCATATTCATTTACTTTTTTCTTGTGCTGCTAGTAATGAAACTTTACTACAACAAAAGAAGATATTTGCAATATTTCGATGTTTCGAAAAATACAAATTACGCGCTAGTTTCTTCATGTCTACTTCAAACGAACAACTTAGTAATATAGATTTAACATTGTTGTTCAACAAAATCTGAACTAATGTCATTAAAAGTGTATCATTTTCATAAATATCGATTAGCTCACATATCGATTAAAATTGCGAACTGCTCAAAATGTGTTTCGAATCCTCTGGCAATGATTTTGCATCTCTTTCGAAAGTTCATTTTCATTGCTGTTTCAAAAGATCAAGCATCGATTTGGGAAACATGCTCATAATATCGATAAATCGATTTTAAATATATAACCACTTCTTCGAAAGAGATCGATTTTCATTCGACAATTAAAGTCCTTGCCTGTCTTAACGTAGGTTCAAGGCTATTCCTCCTATTTCCCTGACTACTTCTTCATAGAAGGCATTTTGAGAAGACTCAGATCACAATATTGTTGTAGGAATCATAAAGAAAGTTGAATTCGATCTTAAGTACGTATGCATACATACATACATATGTACACACATATACGTATAAAAAAGTTTGTGGGTAACATTATAGTTCAACAAAAAATATTACTTGTATCTAGAAGTTTGTATAATTTTATCTTTTCTTTATAAGTTTCACTTAACAGTAGATTACTGTATGGCCCAACAATGAGATTACCTAAAGACTTTTATGAAGAAAAAAAAAAAACTGAAGGCGGCGGTTAAAGTAGCTAATCCGCCAAGCGTTTTAGCTTCTTCACGAGCGCCTTCAATGCCGTAATTGTTTTCATAAAAGCGGAATTGAAGGAAATATAAAACGCTAAAGGCTTTGGCGTTTAGCAGAAACAATGTCAGGCAACCCAGACACATGCATCTACTCGTCTACATAATAGCCACGAAGAAAGCGCCAAGACAAAACAACAGGCGGCACGTCTTCAACGCCCACTCACAATGACGGCATAAAACTGTGATGGCGGTAAAAACCGACACAAATAACCCTCATCAAAGCAAGTGGTTTGATGTTGGCCGATGCAGCGGTGAAATTCCAAAGCGTAGGCTTAAGTGGGGCATAACTGCTGGCAATTTGCCGCCAAAAGCATTCACGACGCAATTTCTTGTGTGTTTGTTGGTCAACGGCAATTCTCGCTACTTGTGTTTCCTTAAAGCATACTTTCATCCTTTCACAACGATTATTACCTAACGGCAGCCTTTTTCTTAAATTTTTTTCGTACAGTTTAACAGTCGTTTCGTATGGTGTTTTTCCTTTGTAGCCTCGTTTAAAAATCTTACATTGCGTACTTTGTGCTTTCCTGACCTCTCTCTTCTACTCCTGTATACATTCGTTATTAACATCATTTACCTTTTTGTATTTATGTTACTTGCGTTGTATTTTCTTAGGTTGCAACTTCGGTTTTTTTTCACTCTTTCTCTTTGTCTACGCCATTTCAATACCATCCATAGCTGTTAAGAGTTAAGTCGGCAGCATTCCTGGAGGCTTTCTTTATTACAAATGTTTTAACAATTTAATATATTCAGTGAGAAATCGACAAACAACATGCTTCGCATATTGAAAATGCCTGCGCCGCCTCTTTATGTTGATCAGATTGCCACCTTGCATAGGCGGCGTTTTTTAATATCTCGTGTTTTATTTCACAGTTATTTGTGGTTTATCGCCATTGATGTGGTTTATATGCGTGCGATAAATCATTTTACAGCTTGGCACTTATGGGTTTGTTCCTCTCTCTGCGCCATTACGAATGTATGTGAATATTGCTAGCCGTTCAATGATTTATGTTTCTTTAAGAAATCTTTCCAAATACATTATGCAAAAATCACTGTAGATGTTAAGTATGGAAATATCACTTTTATACACATGTATATCTGTTAAAAATTTCTTCCGTGTCTCAAAATTTGGCAGCTAAAATGTATACATTTTAGTTGAGTGGGGAGATTTTTAAAATATTGATGTTGAATTCACAACATCTAGATTTACTTTGAAACTTTACTCAACCTATTAATATCCATTTCTGCAATAAATCTAGGAGATTCGATGAAACAAAGTGTACTCCGGAGTGCGTGTATGTCGCTAAGTAATCGCTGTGTAAATTTTCAAGGCGTCTCTTAAAGTCAGAGAAGAAGTTTTGAACTTGAGAACAGTTGGACTAAGCTGTTACATCTTTCAAAATGGACAACTGCTATTTTCTAAAGGTTATAAAATATGTATTAAACTTGGCTAGTACTGTTTAATTGATGTCAGAAAATTGAAGCTATTCAGTTGGATATTGTAGTAAATGAGAGGAAGACGAGATATCTCTTGTCATCAAATAATAGTTGTTGTTCCTACTTCTCGGCTCCCCTGTCACAGTTGTCGAAGTTATACATTTTTTTATATATTATAATCAGCAACTAACTTGATAAGAAAGAAAATCGGTCTTAAATTTCTAATAGAATTGCTGTTGACAAAAAAAATTTCCTTTGTTCAAAATGCAAAATCCACCACCGAATCTAATTCTGTCGATCATTATAAATATCGTGAAAAATTTGAAGTCGACATTATTCGATGAGGCGTCTCTGGAAGGTTTCGAAATAAAAACTCTGCATAGTATTTAATTTTTAATAGCATGAAAAGTCACAATATGAAATGAAGGACTGCGCGAGCTTCATGTAGACATTACAGAATTACAGAAGTCATTGATCAAATTTGTCAGTGATTACGTTAGTTTGGATAAGTTGTTCTAAGGAATAGGGTATATTTAGGGTCCCAAAAAAATTATGAATTTAATAGAATAGTGAAAAAAATTTCCGTGTGTAACCCGTGTCCGTTGAGTGTCAAGGTATTCGGGTGAGTCAGCTTCAGCACGTAAAACTTTCAAAAAAAGAGTTTTTCTCGAAAATGCATTTTTTAAATCGGGCGCCGATGGCACTCGGAGACTGTCGTTCGTATCTACTTGAAAGTTTAAATCTAGCTTCGCAGTAATATTATCTAGTAAAGCTAGAAAGCTTATCTAGCGTAGTAGCGTGGGATTATTTTTTTACTATTACAACTTTATTTTTTTTTTGAACAATTTGCTGCTAATTTTTTCGGCCAAATTTTAATCTTTTTTTATCAGTTCGCCTTTTTGTTAAAAATTGATGGAAAGAAACTGTAATATAGATTGAGATCCCATTTTTTGTTTAGTAAATTTTATACAATGAAATAAATATTTAGTAAAGCCTAAAGAGATGAATTCGATTCGATTCGAGAAAGTTCTCCTTACTTCCAGAATAAATGGTCAAGTGTAGGCGTTTTTTAGGGCTCCAGACAGCTCTAATACCTTAAGATCATTCGGATCACAATTAGAGGAGTTTTGATTACTATTTTCATAGTCAGGAGATTTTGTTTTTTACTATTAAGGTTAAAACATTTACAGATATTCTCGAAAAGTCATTACAACTGAAAAAAGGAGAGACTAAATGCATTGAGGAAAACGAAGCTAACTTCAGAAAAGAAATTAGTTTAACACAAAAGATCTGATTTTAATACATCATAGCCCAAAAAAATTTAAATCGTTCTTATATAACACCTTTAAAGTCACTAGTGGCTAATCTAACAATAAATATGTGTATTAATAATTTTCATATTTATATAATAACCAACTAAAAAGTGAAATTATATTTTCAAATATTATATTTATTTCTATAGGCACTACAAACTATAGTATGCTTTATTAGCGTCATTATTCTCGAATTGTTATTTTGAAAATATACCGGAACGCAGTTACTACCCTAAAGCTTATAAATATATAATATTTAAATATATTTCGGTTAAATTTTCACCGCAAAATCAAAACCAAACGTGCTGCCAACTGTTACCTCGATCAATATATTCACTTTGTATCAACGGTGTGCTTTTCACACACGTATTTGTTGGTATGGCAGCTCAACACCATGGCGCATGAGTGACAAGTGACATGTATTGGTTTGCATAACAAATGATCTGCATAAATTTATTAATTAAACCGGATTTACTCTTACATGTTGCTTCTCATCATTATCGGCCATACGGTGCCTCATTTTCACACCATCAATAATATAGGCTATAATTTGCATACTTGATGACAGCTATGTGTTATACAAAAGCATGCTTCGTTATTTTCAACGCAAAAGTGCAGCAATTTAATAATAATACTTTCACATATATGAATGCATATAAAATGAATTGGAAATACGTTTTATAATGACCAAGCCAATTTGTCGCCATAACTGCAACACTCACAATGCAATGCCAACAACAAATCCTCAGCCGCTGCTCCCCACGGCTCCGGCTGTTCTGCATGTTCTCTTTAGTGCAATTTCAATTTCGCAACGCAGGCATACAAGCGTACCTGTACCTGTTTGTGTAACAATAGCCAATCCTTGCTAGCTTATCGTCTATTATTACGGTGTGTGCTAATAGTTTCTTTATTGTTAAATAAATTATGATTGCACTGCCATGTCAATTATGTACAACTGCTGTTTACAACATTCGTTTTGTGTCTGCATTGGCATCATTTGCCGCTTGATTTGCCGGTTGATTGGCTGGCGACATGAAGTGCTTGTTTGCCAACTACTGCTGTCTGCCAGCCTGCTGTTGTCGCCAATTGTAGTTATTATAAGCAATTTGTTGCTAATTTCTTCATTGATAATCATTATACACTGAAATGTCGGGTTGCACGCAAGTGTACTTATTACGCTATTAAATGGTATAGAATTAACATGGTGAGCCAAGTGTCACTTAAAAAATTAAACGATTTGTTTTTTTCAATGAAAATGCAAAACCAAATAATAATAATACAAATATTGTTCAGCGGTTTCCTAAGGACTAATGGAACTGATTTATCCGAAAATTGAAATTTCTTTAAATTAGAATTGAGACCTCTCTACAGTCCCAGTAGTAAGGACACTTGATATTGCTTCTGGGATATAATACTGTTTAGTTATTTCCCTGGCTTCCCAGGGTAGCCAATCTTTTATAGTTAAATTTGAGTTCTCTGATGTCTAGTCTACAAGACCGTTATAATCTACATAACATTTTCGAACCATCAAAAGCTCTTCCTTTTCAAGTACAAGGAATCCGAATCTGCAAAATTTTGTTCAATGAAACGACCGCTAGGGTGCGCTGTATTGCAATACTTCCACTCTTTAACATTTTGAAGGATTTTCGGAAAAAATGCTATAAAATCACGTTTCCGCTAGACGGTCGTTTACTGCTTTTAACTATGAAATTATAATTAATTTGATATATTTTCTAAGAGATTTTTTTAAATTAGTATTCACTTAAAAATTTTTTTTAATATTGGTCTAGTATAACTATACTTGATTATTATTCCACTGATCCAGTATTCCGAACATGCGTTGGAACGCTACTGTCCTTGTGTGACTTTTCCAGTATATGTCATTCATTTGAAGCGTAAAAAACAAAAAAAAAATTTTTTTTTCTCTAATATGTCGAACTTTGTGCCTGAAAAAGTGTTTCTGCGGGGAATTCTTCTTCATTACTTTAATATGAAGAAAAGTATTTTCATGGAAGCTTATGTTGAATATGCTCTAGCTAAGCGAACGTGCCAAAAGTGACCTTGCACGATTTAAAAGTGGGGATATTGGCTTAGAAGACGAAGAGCGTCCTGGGCGACTAAAAACGTTTGAATATAAGGAACAGGAAGCCTTACTCGATGAAGATTGTTGCCAAAGACAAGAAGGAGAAGAGCTCACAGAATTTTTAGGAGTCACTCAAGCAGCTATTTCAAACCGTTTAAAAGCAGCCGGTTACATTCAAAAGCAAGGAAATTGGGTAAACAAAAAACAAATCAACGGCAAACCCGAATATCCATGTCGCCAAGGTATTGCCTGTATTGGGTGGGATCGGGAGAACGCCACCGACAGCAACTCCTCAAATTGAAGCGAGCGATGCCCGAAAAGCACCCGCAATTTGCGATGGGACACGAGGCAATAATTTTCCATCATGACAATGCTCGACCTCATGTTTCAAGACCTGTTAGAAACTTTTTGGAAAACAGCGAGGCCTTGTAGCCCGGACCTTGCCCCTTCTGACTGCTATCTGTTCCGCTCCTATCATGTAGAAAGTCCGCACTAGAATACGGTTCACATCACTCGCATCACATTGGAAAAGGTGCGGAAGATGGGAAAATTTATAGATTCAGATCAGTAATACTTTGGATGATACAATTGTACGCGTTTGTCTTAAATAAACGTTTACATAAAAAAAAACACAAGACTGTAGTTATAGAAATTTATTATATATATAGTTATAGAGAAAATTTTCAAAATTATTAGATAGGTACAAAGGTCCAAGTAGGTAAACGAATACTAATTTGAAAAAAATTACTTAAATTTGGTGTCAAATTTGCAGAAGAGCATTGCTTCGTTAGTTGAAATTGATCGTTGATTGATTCGTTGATATCGAACAATAACACTGTTTTTGTGTAAAGAAAAAGTTGTACTTCAAAAATATAAGATTGATAGATTTGTGGTTTAATAAAAGTAACTAAAACGTGGATATCTCGAAAAATATCACAATTTTCACCATTTTATGGTTATGTTTATTTAAGTTATTTTAGAAAACGAAGCCGCTAAGTACCGTAGAGATTGTAGTATTTAGTAGTTCTGTATTGGTAGAAGTTTTTAATTGTCATTTCTGAAGAACGGTGGGTCAAGCCAAAGACTTCGGGGTTAATTATATACTTTTTACAACTTGCGATTTCTATCTATTATATGATAAGGCAGCTTATGTAAGCAATAAATGATGGTGCTTGCATCAATCATTGTAATTAAATCAATTCTAATAGTCGAATAGTGAATTACCCAAATCAATAATAATAATCAAATAGTGAAGTATGAATCACCTTCATATTTTAATCACTAGCAATTCTGAACATAACACATTGCCGATAAACAATATAATTATGTATAATTATCATGCAATGTAATCAACTAGTTACAAACTGCTATACTATGTCAATTGTCAGATTTCGGTTAGAATAAACCAGTGTCGTAATAGTTCGAAACCGATACATAACTGTCTAGTTCGATTTATATTTTCGGGAGCTTTTCAAATTTGGATTTGTTCAAGTCCTCCCAATTCACTCCATCTATGCTGCCAACTCTGCACAAAAGTATATAAGTTCAAAGCTTTTCTAACCAGTTCGATTTCAGTCAGGTATTGTTGTTCCATTGCAGGGTTTATACACTCATCGTAAATAAATAAATAAATACATATAAGTAGCTTTATTTGTGCTTTCTCATGTGAAAATGTATTGATTTTAGTATTTCGCACATAATCTGATATAAATACTTGTCGGCGCTGAAAGAATTATTTGCAGTTATAAAAATCGGAGTGAAAAGTAAACACTACACACAGCTCAATATCTGATTATAAAGACTTTTGAATACAACTATAATCAAATAAATATTTGGTATAGTCTGTTTTTTGCTTTTGTTTAAATGTTTATTATCACAAAGTAAGTAAAATAAACTAATTGATCTGATATTTTGAAAAATAAGTAAATAACCAAATATTTTGCTTATATTCGCCAAACAGAAAAGTTTAAAATAACTTTTCAACAGCTGTAAGAAAACACAGATTTTTTCAAATGCTTATAAAAAAATTTAAAATAGTGGCGTATTGTCAAAAACAACTATATTCTATGTTCTATAACAGGCGAACTAGTATATAGGAAGCAGGGTGTACCACATTCAATAATAACTCTGAGGGGGATATACTCCAGATCTTATCTTTTGGTTCGTTTTTATGATCTGTAAGAATATCGGCTTCCTAATCTTCCGCCCTATTCATATTTATCGGAAATATAGTTAGATGAACAAAAACTGTCCTTAAATGGATGATATCTTAGGTGGTTTATTTTTAAAACTTAGAAGACTCACTCCATAATAAATTATATTAAACTCCTCAATGGAAAATTCTCTCTTTCAATTATAAGTTCTGATCCTTATTAAACTCCAAACTCCAAACTCACATCCTTGGAATACTTATACTTTAAGATATGAAAGAAAATGGCACCAGTCGCTTACGGCTTATTTTCAAATCAGCAATTAATTCTAAATATATATGCGGTCACCCTGCATCACAATTATTGCAAAGTGTCAATCGTATTCTGTCATAGTAATATACATAAATAAATACTAATTTCATGGCTATAATTGCAATCAAAACTTAATCTATTTCCGACGAATAAGCAATTTATCTAGCCAACCCTCTTGCGCGCCTAAGCACACATGTATATTACCGAAGTATTACGACATGCCTTAGTATTTCAATTCCTTCGAAACAAGTGGCATATGTCAACGAGAACTATGTAAATACGAAGTGAAGCCTTTTTGAAGTAATACCACAGGGCAACCAAATAATGAATGGCATGCATAATTCAGTGGCAACATTCATACAAAAATTACATAAATACGAAAACATGCATTCCATGGTAATCCCTACAGGGAAATAGAGTAGTAGGAACTTTAAGTACATTACTAGCTCCACGGTGTTGCCAGTTTCCGTCCACTTTTCTCTTGTTTCGAATGACTAGCATTTTTTTAGAATGAAAATGCAGATAGAATTTCCGGTTAAAATAATTTAACTTAAATATAAATTTAATTCAATAAACTTTTTTAGCGATTTGGCAATTTTTGCTAATTTTTGACCAACTCACCTCTGAAACATTTTCCAAGTCAAGGCAGAGAAGTTCAAAAACTTCGGAAAATGTATTTAAGCCTTCGTGTCTCGAGAGTTACCTTATCGAAATTGCATGCCAGGAAACAGTAGGATCGATGCGCCTACTAAACTTATTTCCGTGGATGTGTAGCCGACAAACAAGCTTAGAGAAGATTAACTTAAAAATAATCCAATGTTATGTTCTTTTTCTAGTCCCATATCGACTATCGCAAGACGCAAGGAAATCTGAAGTTAAACAAAACGTAATCCTCAAAACCATAAAACAAAAAATGTTACGACCTCTCTGGCAGATCACAAAGAAGTCTAAGATTAACGCAATCGAAGCTCTAGAACACAAAAATAATAATTATAAATCAAAGTTCAAATTAGGCTTATATGATCTCTGACATCATCTAAAATAACCAGTTTTCGCGAAAGTAAGGTTGAATTATTGGGTTGTTCGGAAAGTCATTTCGTTTTTTTTGGGGAACATGAAAGACAGTTTTCGTATAATGAATAAATATTTTATTAAATTATATATTGGCCATTCTGGTCCAACACCTTTTGCCATCTTTCTGGCAGTAACATAATTCCCCTCTCATAAAAGTTTTGGTCCTTGCTGGCAAAAAACTCGTCCAGGTGGTTTTTGACATCTTCATTTGAGGTAAAGGTTTTGCCATCCAAAAAATTTTGCAGGGACCGGAACAAATAGTAGTCGGAAGGCGCCAGATCTGGAGAATATGGTGGATGTTGCAGTACGTCCCATTCAAGCTGTAAAAGTTTTTGGCGAGTGACCAAACTTGTGTGAGGTCTCGCATTATCCTGGTGGAACACTACACCCTTCCTGTTGATTAATTCGGGCCTCTTCTCTTTAAGTGAATCATTCAATTTGTCCAGCTGATGACAATAGACTTCTGAATTAATCGTTGTATTGTCCGGCAAAAGCTCAAAAAAAACGATTCCTTTGACATCCCACCAAACGGAGAGCATCACCTTTTTTTGGTGAATGTTGGCTTTTGACACGCTTTGAGCCGGTTCATCTTTTCTGCTCCATGACCTCTTGCGTTTAACATTGTTGTATACAACCCATTTTTCGTCCCCAGTAATAATCCGCTTCAAAAATGGATCATTTTCTAGACGTTTGAGGAGCGAATCACACGCGTCAACACGACGACACAAATTTCGCTCGGTAAGGACATGGGGCACCCACACATCGAGCTTCGAGGTTAAGTCCATGCCTTTCAAATGGCCATAAACAGTTGAATTCGACAAATTTAACCTCTCACCGATCTCTCGTGTGGTGATTCGCCGATTTGCATCAACTAATGCCTTTATCGCATCTTTGTCAGCTTCGACCGGCCTTCCAGACCGTGGTGCATCTTCGACATCAAAATTGCCGGATCGAAATTTTGCAAACCAGTTCTGGCACTGGCGTACTGTTAACACGCCTTCTCCATACACATCCGTCAATTTTTTTCTCGCTTGGACAGCATTTTTACCTTTTCTGAAGTTAAAAAGTAAAATATGACGAAAATGCTGCTTATTGCTCTCCATATTTAAAAAGGCACCAACCAAAAACTACTGGGTAGAATTAATAGAACTTTTTCACACACAAGCCTTGCAATATCAGCTCTCATGACATATAATGGTTATGGGGCTTAAGTGTGAAGTTAGTTTCGAAAAAACGTAATTAAGTCCTCTGGCGGGAAAAAACGAAATGACTTTCCGAACAACCCAATAGCTTGAAGAGTATTTCATTAGCACCACCCTAAAATATATTTTAATTAGACCTATATTTTAAGAATAACGCATTTTAGTTATGTTATTAAAACTTATTTATTTGAGAGTTAATCAACCAGAATGACAGTAATGATTTTCGAAACACTGATTCCATAAATGTAAATAGCTGCCACGCCCATAAAGTATAGTTTATCAAAACTAATAAAACTATCAAAATTCGGTAACCAGGTATGAATTTTCGAGGCTTCAGAATAGGTGGTGAGGCTAGAACCATTTCTTTTTTAATATCTAAAAAAATTACAAAAATATGTCGGAAATAGGTTAAAATTATGGGACAATGTCTTTTCTTCTGTGGTGGTCCTACTCTCCCACGACAGGACTAAGACTCATAAAACTCATCTAACTAATTTTATGGTAACCTGCACAGCGCCAAACTTAGAGAATCCCAACTTAGAGACCTGAGAGTCCTGGATATAGTCACCATCCATACTACTACTGTTCTTATTAGAACGCTTGGGATGAGATTCGCTAAAAGTTTTATTTTAATTCACCGAGAGAATTTAACTTCTCAATTGCTTACTCAGTCCAAAGTAGCACTTGCCGGCAAGTGTTATTCTGAATTATTCTAGTTTACATTTATTTTCGCAGTGCTAAAATGGTTTACAAACAGTTTGTGTTACTTCCCAGCAGGGAATGGAAGTGCTGAAATTCATACATACCTCATACCTCATAGATGCCAATACTCATACACCTCGTGGAGTTATGACATCATGGAAAACAATCAGACAAAGCTGATACACAGTGCTACTTGTATCAAGCTACTTATGCAAATTGTATTCGCTCAGCGCGACGACGAAAGCAACAAAGGACGCATAAGTGACAATCAGCATAACGATTCGACTGAGATTTGAATGGGCGCATCGAGGGGATACGCTGCGATTTGTTATGGCAACTGCAATTGTGGTGTGATACACCAATCTGACAGCAGTAAACATAAAAAACAGTTAGACCACCAACAATTACTTGCAGCATGTTGTGCAACTATTATATACACATAGCACACATGCGTGCTAAAACCGAAAACAATTTTGTTATGTGTGCGGTTGCATTCGCCTGCTTGATTGCTGACTTCTCTGTGCGCTCATTTGCTTTGATGTGCAATTCTCGAAACTAATCTGTAATTTCCGTTTCCTATTTGGCATTTACCACAACTACTCGTACTTGTGCATGCACAGAGGAACAGCAGCAGAAGCAAGAAGTGGAAAATGTTGATGTCAGCAACAATCGTGCCAATAAAGATAACAATGGTAAATGCAGACCGCAACAACAAGAACACTGGTAAGCTGCAATGACTGTGACAGTGTTTCGGTTGTTGCAACATTTCGGCAGTGTCCACATATTTACAGTTAAACGCAAATGTCTTATATGCAACGGCAACATATGTTCCATAATTGCTGTAGTTGTATTGCATCCACAATAGCAAGCGCAACACTAACGAAGCCAACAGGACAACCTAAAGGAGCTAACACTTGCATTGTGCTGTGCATACTTGAAAGGAAATTCTCAACAACCACACAATGGGAGGCGCACACAAAGCCGGAAAGCTTACTGACTTGCTAAATGCGACTGCGTTGAGTAAGAGGATCACAACGCTTGAATGATCGGATTTTATAGTTCCACTATCTTGTGTTTCTCCAGACTACAATATTTCACTTCCATATCTCTTAGGAGCCTTCATATCTTCATTTCTATGCCTTAACTTTTGTTTTTCCTGATCGTTGGAGGGGAGTGAGTTGTGTACGCCGAAATCCGGCGAAAATTTTTCCTAAATTTATTATTACTTTTATATTTTCATAGATTTTGAGCCAAACTGAATCAAGTAATTAGAGAATCCGAAAATGTTCCTTTTGATATGGTAATCCATTTTTTCATTCATATGACTTATTAGGGATTTGCTTTTTATAACTTCAATTAGTAGTCCAGTAGAGACCTTTTTCTAGTAAACTATACTGTTACTTCAGTATTCCAAAGCCTTGGTAATGACTGCTGGCTCTATCTAGTGAAGAGATTATTCAATGCTCGTATATATGGCCTTAATTTTTATTGTGAATATTTCACACTGGATTTTTCCAGTCGAAGAGTCTAATTACACTTTTATTTAAGGCCAGTCTAGGATCTTCCAATCAATCCAACATCCAATTATTTTGTGTTTCAAAGCTTTATGGTACTAAAAAAATACTCAATTGGCAGAATAGCAGGAAAAAAATTTTTCCTATCCAATTTGCTGCAGTGTCGAAGCATATGGGTCAATCAGCTTCAAAATGTAAGACTTTAAAATCGGTTTTCTCAAAACTCCGCACTTGAAAATGTTGATGCCTAAGATTGGCCCATCGCAATGTTGCATCAAAATACCAATATAAGATACATTCAAAGACATTTTTAATGTTTTAATGTTAATTTTTAATTTTAAGCCTAAAAAATGGATTTCTTTTTCTATACTCCCAGAATTAATTATCAAAGTTAGGCCTCTTTTGAGTGATCTATACTAGCCTTACCCCTTGAAGTTAGCTGACAAATACCCTATGGAGAGTGAGTACACTATTTTATTGAAGCTACTTGAATAATATACAGCTATATAATACGTAATAAAGTACCAGTCTCTTAGAGAGGATACCATATTTGAAAATACTGTACTAATGATTAAGTAAATGAAATTATCTTTTGAACCTTTGCCCTTTGATCAAACGCAAGATTATTCTTTTCATATTTCAAGATTTCATATTTTCATTTATGAGATTTTTTGATACAATTTAGTACATGTTCCTATTTTTAATCAAGATATTTCTGTATATGCTGCCTTTATACAGCATTCGTATTTTCCTTCAACTATTTCATCACTATTGCCCTTAGGGAATATTCTCTTTGTAGTTTTGTTATTATGTGTGAAATTACACAAGCGACAAGTATTTTCATAACATCTACTCTCACACATATACCTCAAAGTATATAGAAAGTATATAAATACCTATCTGGTATAACAGTCTCCTTTGTAGATGCTCAAGGACATTTCGGTGATATGAACAAGAGTTCGAAGATATAAAGGGATTTACAGAGTCACACATACATATGCATAAAGGAAATTCATTTCATTTAAATGCGGAGGAATATTTTAATAAATGCGCTGGTATTAATAGCTCATTCGGATATTATGATGTCATGGCTTTTTACGTTTATAATATTTAACCAGAAAATGAAGAAAAATCAGTGTGAACAAGAGCAAACATATTAAAACAGTTTATCTCTGTAAAAACTTTAATAATTTCGAAATTAATAATTAATTCTAAGAAAAGCATTTTTATTTGATTTTATATATTAACACTACGATCTTAAAAGTGAAGTTGCCTGTGCATTTATTAAACTATTGGTACAAGGAAGCGATCCGCAACTCAACAAAGTACTTGCTACAACTTTGGTGAGAGCAATATCGAAATGTGGTATAGTGTTATAAAAATCTAGTTCTCGAGTTAATTTCGATAAGTTAAGAGTCTGTTCATAAACAGTTCTTAATTTTTACATTATATTTAATTTCCGAGGATTCTAAATCTTCCTCCGTACAATAGTTGTTACACTTACTTATAAATCTACCCTCACTCGCTAGTCCTAGAGAAATGCTACGCGTAATGTTCTTTAAACATTTAAATATCGTTTGTAATAGTTTGGTCACTTTTGCTGAGCTTAACCTTAAGATGTGCAGTTATATTCAGCACGAATATTCAACATGAAATCTTTGATCAGAACTTTTTTGGTGCAAACAATAAATAATAAAATTAAGTGCGGACCAATACTTCCAGAGTAGCTTCACTGTTTCTACAGACATATGTATCAAATCAAGTCCACTCCAAAAATCATTCAAAAACTTGACAAAGAACAAGTTGCTCGATTAAACCAAAAATAGCTGATAAAGAATGCTATATTCTTCTTTCCTTTTAGGATTCTTGTAACCCTTCAAATTCATATTGGCTATAATCACACTGATCCCAGACTGGAGTCATAGTTATTATAGTTAGTATAAGTATAAGTAGCAGTAGTAGTATATATAGTATAAGTAGTATATTAGTTAGTCCTATAAGTTCCCTATTAGTATATTAGTTAGTCCCTATAAGTTATTAGGTATCAGTATGTCCTAATCTATAACCTATCGATAAATATTTACTCTCAAGAATAAAAAATACTGTGTAGAAAAAATTCTTCAAGAGATTTAGAAGTTGGGATCTGAGTTTTAATATATTTCGAGGATTACCAAGTGTTCGAAAAATTAAAAAAAATTTTTGTCAAATTAATGTGTTAAGAAAGAAATATAAACGATTTTAAAAATATCCCATTCACTTCTGTATATCTATACATTGTTCCTTTGCTCATGGCATAAAGGGACGGGGAAACTATCGGAGCTAATGAGCTATCTACCTTTTTCATAGTTGTATCAAGAATTTGTTCGATATATATGATTTTTTTCGATATCAATATTTCGTCTTTTGACAAAATTTGCTTTTCTCCTCGTTTCAGATTCGTAAAGCAAATGGAAACTGTAAAAAAGGAGCACGTCGGGCTTCCCCCTTAAGCTCTTAATGGGCTGAGTATTTGAACGAATAATTGCGCTGTCACATATAAAGGTGAATGTGAGTAAGTATTAGGGTGTTCGTTATTTGCAATTTTAAATAGTTCCTTTGTAGCATGAGACACAAATCTCAACGTTATTCAATGCTATAAAATATGACAAGTCTTCGCATTTCGCAACCAAATCTAGTCTAATATTGTATAAAAAAAACTTATTTGGTCTGCTTTTCTGCAGCTTTCATTAAAGTCCAAATAAAAATCTTGTGTTGTTAAAGGACACCCAAATATATATAAAACACTCACTACTGTGAGAATATCAAGTTATTACTTTGAAATGGAGTGCGACTCTTTAATTAAATACTATATGTCAACTGCTATATGCAATATGGCCATATTTAAAGTACACAAAAAGCAGTTGGTGGGCGGAAATAAGAAAAAAAAAGAGAAAAGCCTTAAAAATTAACACAAAGGTGTCGTAAAAGTTTTTCGTATGTTGAATTTATTTGATTTCACCCACAGTAGGGCGCTTTTAGCGCCCGCTTCTTTTTATGACGACCTTCAGTATTCGTGCTCTGCCGCTGTTCATTTGAGCGCTCGCGTTCGCCTGGCCAAGCAAACAGTATTGCCGTTGCAGTGTCCACTTTATTGCCTGCTTTTAGGCGGACAATACGCAATTTAACGCTGACATGTTAATCAATGTTGTCATTGAGCGTCCCGCTGTTAAAATATTTCCAGCAATACAAACACACACATATATGAATGTATACAAGCGTGTAAGTATATCAGCTATGTATGTGTGTTTGCTTGTGTATTTGTGTGCTGAAAGTGGCTGGGTGGCTTGTTCAATGAAATGGTAATTTTATTGCTCTCACAAAGGGAGATATTCACCTTCACAACTTTAATTTGGTTGTTTCCCATAATAAATGTAGGCGTACACCGAACTAAATATTGGAAAATTAATTTTGATTTAATATTAAATTTGTTGTTTGCATACTGTACGTTGCTTTACATTACAGTTACAATTGTTTTCCCATTTGATTGATACAGTAATTTTTCTTTGCTTCCGAGTATTAGATATATTTGTAAAAAACAATTTTATTTAAATTTTATTTCCAATTACTACAACAACAACAATTATTTATTGTTTTTACTTTAACGGACATATAATAAATTATTTATGACAATACGTGTGAAGTTTCAAACGACCTTCAAAGCGGACCATTGAAATCAGTTATATTTATCAGCAAATTGCACACGCATCTTGTGAAATATTGTAGCAGTTATTCTGTTTAAATTGAATTTTTCTCCATCAAAGCAGTGGACACTTACTAATTTTTTATATAAATACAAAACACAAATCGATGTGGAAAATATCAGACTTTTTTATATTGTTTGTGGCTGTCTATTATTAAAATTGTTATTCATGAAAGGCGTATATGTTTCTTTCTAGAAAACTTATGACATTAAATTTTTCCGTTATTTGTCATATATAGCTATTTGATTATTAGACTTTTTGAGGTTTTTGTAAACGATACCAATTATCTGTTGCAATTTACTACCTAAATAATATTTGAAACGACGTACCTACATTCACGCAACTCATTTGCAACGCAGTAACTGTCATATGCTTGCCCTAACCTCAAAATGTACATTACTTCCTTTCCGGCAGGTTAAGAGTGAAGATTTAAAAGAAAGAGAGTGAACACTGAAAGCAGTAAGTAACTGATTTTAACGACTGGTATTAACTGATATTAAGACAACCAGAGGGGTAGAAATTACTATACTGAGTCGGCGAGAATTAAGGGAAGGTGTGAGCAATTTCATTCTTTTTTAGCACCCACTTTCAATATGATTAACATTATATTAATCCCTCAATGATATCATCATTAAAATACCTCGTCCATTGACCAATATATATTGGGAGGTCAACCGGAAGGGCGTGGATCCTCCTATTCTATATATGGAGGCCAGGAAAAATTCGACCTATTCGACCATTCGTCCAATTTCGACCATTTATTGTATTATGTTTGTACTAAGCTATATTTTAATACTTTCATTAAATCTTGAGTTAGAGACGGACGGAATCTTACCATTATTACGCCCACAAAATTTTGTTAATCGAAAGCCCGTGAAGGGCTACAATTAAGCCACAAACTAATATACAAAACTGTCATTTGGTAGAGGTAATCACAGTAGAGAAGGGCAACTGTAGTTAAAAAATTAGTTTAAAGTGGGTATGGCCGCGCCCCGCCATAAGTTCGATGTACATATCTCACAAACCGTTGAAGCTATATTAACAAAATTTGCTCAAAACAAGTCTTTCTGTCACAACGAGTTTCTTTTTGTATCCGGCCTTTTTTAAATGGTACTAAATGGTTTGTATGCAATGTTTAGCTCCTGGACAATAGAAACTGCGCTTACAGGGTGTGGCTCGACGTGTTCCATTATTTTATCGATACTTTCGACAATTGGCCTTCCAGAGGGTGATGCATCTTTGACATCAAAATTACCGGACTATAAACACCGTTCACATCCGCCTTTGACGTTAATCTAGCAGACTCTCTGCTGAATAGTCTTTCAGTGGTGCGTTGTTTTCATAAATCTGCGCGGAAACATGTCCTCTAGTGTAGTTGAGTAATGCCAAAAGTTAATGAAATCAGCCAAGACCTTTCCCTATCCCAAATATACCAGATATATATATACCTGACTTTAAACCGTTTATGTTGGTCAATATGTGTGATATATCAATTAAATTAAGTGGATATGTTTTCTTAAATACAATGTGATTTCGCGTTAAATATGAATGAAATCGGTCTAGATCGTGATCTAAGCCCCATATTCCTAATATAATGATTTACTTTTCTCTGGTTGACTTGTTCCTCAGGTATCTAATATATTCAATTAAGTCACCTTGGTTGAGTTTATATCGCATATTATATATGCTTCTTATTTGAGTTAATTTGATAGATTTTAATATAAATATCTCTGAAACAGAGCAAAATATAGCAATGAAAGTAGGTGATTCTATGACATGTAATATATGTTAATCAGATACCAAATATGATTGCAATCCATTATTTGTCCATTATCTGTCCATCGAGTAATGAATGTTGAATTCCTTCGTGGGCCTCACAAATTGCGAGAGTATAAAATGTTCGGTTACATCCGAACTTAACTATCTTTATTTTTAGATTCAGTTGTTACAGACATCCGAGTATACATACAGAGAGTATAATAAAATTCATATTTTCTTTCAATATATATGTATGCACAACGTTTTTTGTTGTTAGTGTTTTGCTTTGGTAATAACCATTAAATTTTTGCTTTCATTGTTGAGCTCTGCTATATTTTATTAATAAATGCTCATGTCTATTTACATATAATATATAATGGAATACAATAACGGTTGTTACATGTTGTGTGATTATTACCTTCTGTAAATATTAACTTTAGATTTATGCACAAAAACTCAATATACCAGAACCAAATAACCAGAACAATAAACGAAATTGAAACAATTTTTTTGTTATTGATACAACTATAATATAATATCGTATTGTAGGAATAAATCGTATTAGCAATATCAATTATATAGTTTTAATTGTAATTTACGTTTTATTCTGCGTAAAAGCTAAAAACGAGATTGAAAGGTTGTGAAAAGTCATTATAAAAAAATTAGCGTGTGGATAAATTTTAGCACTTTAGAGAATCTTGTTTCAGATAATTTGTTTTAGACAATAATTAAGTTTCGCTGCAAGAGCGCAAATATATTAGGGATCTTACATAAAATTAGATTGGCTTTTGACTTCACCAAGATTTTTGGCTGTTGTATTCCCTACGAAGAGAAGGACTCTCAAGGAGATTCCGATTTAGCCAAGAAAAGATTTACATTGTGAACTGTATAGTATAAAACGGTGCTTTGCCGTAAGGGAGCAAAATCCAACCAGTTTTTTTGTTTTTCTATTTCAATGTTCACTTCTGTTTCAATATTTTCTATTCAATTTCTATTTCAATTTCAATCACTAAGATTGGACTTCTTTATAAGGTAACCCTAATTTACTGCGTTTTTAATTTTTAAAAGTAATGGCAACTCTGTTCCAAAACTTGTTTAACTTAACGTTTTCTTAAACACCTTTTGTTTAGAACAATGTATAGTTTTTGCCTTGGAATATGTAATTTATAGCTTAATGCTCATTAAGTAGCAACTCAGTGGCTTCGGAGTCGTTGTTCGGAGTCGCTTCATAAGTAAAGTTGTTTAAAAATATTTTTATTGCGATAATTAACATGAAATATACCGCAAAATAACTAATAAACTATTTGATCACATATTCATCGTGATTCATAAATATTTTTTTTTGTATTTTTATTATGTTTTATAAAGCATTCTCCAATTAATATTTGGAGCAAGCTACTGCATTTATAGCTCTGCTCTTAATCCCTTCAATAAAAATGTTTTACAGCACTACATTTCTTTTATCCCAATGGATCCCAAGGTGTAATTTCTTTGAATTTTCGGAATGAAATTTTCATTTTAACGCATGCATCATTTAAATCTAAATTCATACTGTCATAAACCATATCGCGTGATCTACATACGCTGCCAAGCATAAAGGAGACAAGCGGCGCTTTAAATCCGAAAGCATTGCCGATAACACTGCACGTAACACCACGAAGGCATCATGCGAGTAAAAAGCGTTTTAACGGATTAGTAATAGTTTTGGCGAAATAGCATAAGAAAAAAAAACGAAAAAATTTTTTTGTAACAAATGCATGAGAAAAGCGGCTTAACATGCATAGCAAGTGCTGCCGAAAATGCATGCGCTCACATACGTACGCTCACATTTCTAGAAAAAAAAAAAATGAATGGATCAATTCACAGATATAGCATGGGATTAGCAGTCAGAGAATTTTGATTATTTAATGTGACAATGCGCGGCGGAAAGCGTGCGCATAAATGTTTTTGGTAGAAAAATTTAAATTTTTGAAATTCTCTCAGCGGCAAATGAAAATATCGCGAACACATCGCTCATAAAAGTTCAAAAACTTTGCATACATTTAAAAATCGCAAAATCACGCAAATCACGCAAATTACGCGGAAAGCACGCGCCGCGCAACACCGCCAAAGCCACTACATAAAATGTAAACAAAAACGCAAACGCGCATAAAATCATATTTCACGCCAAAAGAGCAAACAAACCGATGCCAGTCGAATTATGCAGTGCAACAGCGAGAGCTGAGGCGTATGATTTATTCGATCTGCCTGCTCGTAATACCAATCATGGTACCGTTGACGTGTGCACTTTTGTAGTATCACCTTTGGTTGTTGTATTCTTATTGTTTGAATTGTTGTTGTGGTTGTTTTTTTTTTCTCCCCTCAAGTTTGGGAATTTGCGTAAATTGGAAATTGAATTCAGTTAACAGCGAGATATTCTTCGCCAACGGTAGGAACTAAGCTGGCGGCATTTCTCAGGCAGCTTGTCGTTCCGCATTGTTGGCGCACTGATTTGACTTGCGTCTTTCTTGCGAAATTCTTCACAGCGTTGAATTCAATTAAAACTTTGACGTGCGATAAACAAAAACAAGAAGCACAAAGCAAAAATAGTTACTTCCATAGATGCTGAAGTAAGCGTGTATTCATGGAGCACTTAATCAAGGTTGACGCGTTATTTGACGCTTTGAGCTACCTTTTTCTTGTAAAGTTTCCTATTGCATGCTTGCATAATTATTCATTTTTCTAGGAATTATATGCCATGATTTATGTATATTGCCAGTTATACCAGTCTGTGTGATTTATACCAGTTGGTTGTTCGATTTGCTACACTCCAAGGCTTGATAAATCGAAGACCGCTTTTATATTGCTAATCAATATTATAATTAGAAAAATTTTTCAGCTTTTCTTTATATGAGGAAAATAACTCTTTACTCTGCTTCTTTTTGTATTAGCGAGCGACATAATAGTAATAATTCTCAAAAGAACTGCTTTACTTTATATAATTTCAAATATTAGCCGTCTTCGATTTGCCATTTGTCTGCTAGTTGTCTTCGATAGCAGTTCCCTTATCAAAATTAGTGCATGTGAAAATATTAACAAGTCAAATTCGATAGCAGAGATTAAACCTATTCTTCATTAAAGAATTATAATCGTTATCTTTAATGCTACCAAACTTTTTTACTAATATAGTTTGTTCGATTCGCCACGCTATCACACCAATCTAACGTTTGGCGAATCGAAAAGAGCTATTGTTGTATTGTTGTGTTTCTCGAAGTCTCGCTGATAATACACCGCCGTCATTTTATATGATAGTCTGCTCTGTTTTCTAGTAATTAGTATACGTATTAAACAAAATTATGCCAACAAAAACACAAATTACTACCCAATAATTTATTGTTTATTAGGTAATTAAAATAAAAACGTCATTGTCAAAACGCATAAGTACTGAATTTGGACAAACATTAATAGTTTGAGTAATTTTTAAAGATGAAAAATTGAAATATGAAAGAACCAAACATAGAACCGCATTATTTCTTATATTATTTCATATTATCTTAAAATTAAAAATATCGATATTTTTTTATGATTCACACAACATTACTGTAAAATTATGCATAAAATTGTGATAATAAATTCAGTTTAAGCTCTTTCGTAATTATACTTAAGCGGAGCGGATATTCTGCATTCACAGGTACTTGGCAATTTAACCATTTCCTCCTACATCACACCATTCACCAACACCACCAACTTGCGATAGATGAAGCTTTTTTTACATTTAGGGATATTCACCAACAACCATTTGCTGTCCTCTGACACTGCACCTTTTGGACATATAAGGTTTGTCTTACTATTGCATGGCGATTTTCCAAAATCCATACGAGTTGCCACAATCTGTGGTTGTACCAAATCATCTTTGAAATATTCTTTGAATTTAGCAAATTCTTCTGGATCGATTTTGTCTAGTCGTGTCGCCTCTATATAATTTTCAACTTCCGTGCAGTATGACTTTCTTGTCGTACGTTTCGCGCAAACGATTTTATCATCTTCAAGTGCTTCGCTGCCTATTCCTGTGTGGCATACCATACTACTTTTTCCTACTTTGAAAGTACTACTTCTGTAGTCTGTGTATTATGTCCTTAGAAGCATATTGACATTGGTCATAGATCAATTGGACATTGGACAACTACTTGAAGAACTACTTGGAAGAGTGTTAGCAATTTAAGCATATGAGTTCAGCTTCAATAATACCCCCAACGATTTAAAAAACTTGAATTCCGCAGGCGAAAACCTGGTCGCTTTTCTTTGGAAAATATTCGTATCATTATTATCGTTTTGTCCCAGCACTTTGTTCTCAGTTCGACCTGGTCGTTTTTTGGTTGTCGCAAGGTATAATCGATTTGTAACTAATTTTAAATAGTTTGCATTGCCTTTATAAATATTTTCTCCAGAATTACTGCGAAATCATATGTGATACACATGCGATGATCCGAGCGCCGCATTTCTTCCAGGTGCTTCTTTTTTGTTTTCTCAACATTTAACAACAGCTCATACCTGAGCAGCTCATATCTCGGGATCCTGACCTTTCTGGTGTAGTAGGTTAGGCTTGAACTCAGAAGTAATAAATACTTAACCTTGTTTCCTTACCGGTTACGCATATATGTCAATTCGTGCTTTAAATTACGGGAAACTCGAGCAAATGATTTTTAGGAAACACCTTTTACAAGACACAATAGAATCAAATTCGAAAGCTATTTTTATCATTTTGTATTCAAATCACTCTGTCATTCTGCAAATTTGATAGATTTCAGTCATTTCGAACTTTTCATCCTTCCGCCAAAATTCTTTTTATAAATTCAATTGATTCATAAATTGTTGCATGTCCCCATATTTCAGTTTGAGAGAAAGAAAAATTTACAGGAAACGAAATAAGGCGTGTAAGATGGCTGAGCGATACTTTTTCTTTGGTTTTTTGTGGATTAACCTCTCCTACAGGATTCTGGCGTAACGCGCTTCATATTTAAAATTTCAATTAATATTTCAATTTCAATTTCTAATTAATTTTAGACCATTTCAGATCAGCTTGTATACATTTTACAATTGTCTGGTATAGTTAAAACAGTTCAGTATACAGCTGCAGCAATCTAAACTTCTCATTCACAGTCCTAAATACATATTGGAGTACAAAGACAAAGCGCTTTATTTTGCTGACTTTATTATGTTGTCAAAATACAAGCGGTGTGAATTTTGTGAACTTTACATTATAAAATAATAACTCTAAACGTGTTTATGTGTACTATATGACTATCACATTTGTGCAAAGGAAAAGTATTTTCTTGCTGTTAACATAGATATAAGCCCATACACGAAAATGAAATACAAAGACAGGCAGCTGTAACTTGCCACCACTTGTTCAGCCACATTTGCCGTTCAGTGACGCATCACTTTCCTACTTTGCACAATAGGAGTGGTATATTATATTTTATGGCACAATCAACTGATAAGTACTTGTACATACATTATTTTTATGCTAGTAGCTATATAGATATATATATATATATATATATATATATTTATATAATATTTGTTTTGATGAAAAATGTTTTAACTCATGATTTGATATCAAAAAGTTCTGTCTTCACTGCTGGTTTTTAAATAAATACAATTCAAGAAATTGTACACCACTGGTTCACCATGTCGTATGAGTAATGCTGAAGTGCAGCGATTTCTCATAAAATTGCAATAATATTCCACTATTCGCTCTGTGAGTACACGTAAGTTAGACCCACAAATGGCAAAATAAAATGGCAAATCCCTACAGCAGTGTTGGTGATAGCAAATCAAAGGCGAAATAAGCGTAAAATGGCCAGCTAATGCTAACTTAATACTCGCATAAAATGACTAATGCTTGACCATTCGTCCAGTTAGTGCATAAGTTTGGGAGAACGGTTCGACGTGACTGAAGTCAGGAAATGGAAAATCGTATCACAATTTTTATGACTTGAATAAGTTTCATATAAAGCGCTTTATTGGCATATTGTGGATAAGATGAGCGAAAATCATTTTTGAATGGTGTGCAATCGTGCAAAGATTAGATAGATAGATGCTTTGCTGTAAACGTGTCGCTCGAATACGCCAAGGTCGTATTGAGACTTAAAGGGTGTTTTATTTCACCAAGAGCATTAGTGATGATACGTTGCATTTATGGTTGTTGTATTTGTTTTTCAAATAACTTCTGCCGATTCTCCAACATTAAAGAACACCGCAATCGACGCAAGGGAGACTGACCTTATCTGTAGCCTCATTTCGTAACTAATGACTCAGAGGTGAATTTGCCATGTCGAAGAGAGTTGATGGCATGAAAACAACTTATGTGATATAATACTAGAACATTGGATTGTTAAAAAGTCTAGCACGCTAGAAACATGCATCCCGATTTCAATTTCGATTTAGATTATCGAAGCTTGGTAAACTTTGAAACCGCTTCAATCTAGTTAAAAATATGTAGAGCAGTTAATATGAAGCATACTCATATAATCCTAACTTCATTCATACTTAGACATGCGACTCCACCAAATAGCACCCGAAATTAAGCTATACGTTCAAAATATCTAGGTAAATATTGCTGACTACATAATAAGAGCGTAAAGGTAGAAATTCCATTGCAATTGACACCTGTCAAATGAATGCCAGCACTTCAGCAGCTAGAGTTGTGATGCGCGCATAATAAAGACGCCAACTGGTGGATGTTAACGACATTGACACTGCCGCAAATGACCGTCAAAGGCAGACTTTCGCTAGCAGCTGAAGCGCACGTGGCTATTGTGGCAAACAAAAAAGTACTCCTTTGGTCGCCACAGTACACGTGACTCACCACAAGCTCACCATGGCAACGCGGGAATTCAACGCCGCAGTAAAGGAACTTAAGTCGGAGTAGAATTATGCATCGAAGTGTGCGTCCCGCAGCGATGCCATAAAACTAGTAGCGCTTCAAAGATTTCATTAGAAATGTATTATGTAAATTTATCTGCTACAGCCATCTCAGTTGTTACATACGAATACTTGTACTCGGCAACTAGCGCCAACTTAAATTTAAAGTTGCCACAATGTTGCTTCGGCAGCTTGAAAAAGTGCTGCAAAAGAATTTATTAAGTATCAGCTGAATGTCAGGGCTGCTTGTTTATTTGTTTATTGTTATTTAGCTAGTGTTTTGCGCTTAATGTTTGTTTCAGCTTGTGTTCTTAGTTGACATCACGTTATTGTTACTCTGTGACATTGTTGCTGCTGCCAACTGTTTCTATTTATGCCTGTGTTTACACAACTAAGGCGCCGCGCTGTCATAGGCAGTCAAGTACGCATCTTAGGTACATATATACATAAATATATACAATAAACACTATATATAATAGATGTACATATGTATATGAAGTTCTGCCTACGCAATAACTTTACAATGAAAGTATATGACATCTAAGTAAATAAAACCAACAAGAGTATATGAAAGAGCGGAAGTACTTTTGAAGACTGTAGATATGCCGGATACATATCTACAATAGATTTTTGAATTATACTTTTCTTTTCGACAGAAATATGTATGTAAATTGTACAACATTGAAGATATTATTTTATTCTTTTTAAATTACTTTTATAAAATTACGAGTTCATTTACGATAATATACTTGTGAATTGCTTAAGGCGTTAGGCCAGTCTAGAGCACCAAAAAATGCCTAGCTTTGACAATTTATTTTGGGAGTGTACGGAAGAAAGGCTCGAATTTCCCTCTTCCAGGCTTTATTAAACATGTATTTGAGCATATAAAAAATGCCATGGGCCATTGCCATTGGGCCAATCTGCGGAATCACCCTTTTCAAGTAGGCCTCGAAGGGCGATGGTGATGATAGGAACTCGTGCTATCTAAAACAAAATAAACAACGGTATCTTAGTCTACTTAAGACTTCCTAGTAAAGTATGTACGTTTTCAGCTTTACAGAAACTTTACACAAATGGCGGGCTTGAACAAAAAATTTTAATTTTTTAACGAAAAAATTAACAGCAAACTGTTCACACAAAAAAGTTGCAATAATAACAAAGAAATCGTACATAGTTTACTAGATAATGTTACCAACAAGCTACAGTTAAAATTTCAACAGAATTTGTTTTACTATCGCTCCTGAGTAACATCGTCGGCCGATTCGAAAAATGCTGTTTCTTATAAAAGTTATAAACCTTTATAAAAGTTAATAAAAACTTTTTTGCAATATCCTCTCAATCGTATAACATCTTTAGGTGCTTTACAAAAAACAAATCGATTTTTTCAAAATAAGAGGCTAATTTAACCCCTAAATAAGAATCCTTCTGACCAACCGGCGTTTTCATTTTGTTTAAGCAATTATTTTAAAGTAGTAGAAGTAGTAGTTTTAGTTTTTAGTAGTAGTAGTAGTAGTCTAGTAGAGCAAATATGTTGCTTAGTAGGCAACCAATATACCTAAGGAAATAATTATGCCTACTCATATGCACACTCATGTGGACCCCCTTTGGGTCTTTCTTTTATTCTCAAAATTTTAATCTCTTGAGAGAGACTATTTGAGTGGAACTGAGCCTTTAAATGAGAAGCACGTTTCATCACAGCGTGAATCCAGTTCCGCAAGCTAGATTATTCTTAAAATAATTGAAATTCTCACATAGCCTGCCACTTTAGATTCAGCTTCTGGTATACTTTCTGTCGAGCTTTAGATTTTTATCGTAAGTCGTGATTTAGTTTTATTCTTAAGTCCGTTTGAATTTTGCGTGTTATCCTAGTACAAAGCACACCATTGTTTATGCCTCTGCAAATATTAATATTATTCTCATCCGACTTGACCGACCTATGAGCTTTCTCACATATAAATCACCTTAAAGCCCTACTTATTAAAACTTGGTACCCCATATTTTAGATTAGCATTGCACAATAAAATATTGGATATTTTTCAAGCTTCTTTGAGACATACTTAAGCTAGAATCTATATATAGATACTAGTTTAATGGTATAGTGCACTTTAACATAACTATTTTAACTACTGTCCTCAACATTTTTCAATAACCCTCTACCCTACTGTGTCACTTACCACTTCCGTGTTCTAACTCACATTCTTGCCGACAAAATTTTAAACCAAACGGCATCCAATTTCAAATAACACTAGTTTTACTAGTTAAATTTGATGTTGGCACAAACGTAGCGTGCGAAAAGAACATACGCAAAGGTTCCACATAGGACACCGCAGGACATCATTCATTATTATTCAAAAATATAGGCGTCCGGCGCTTATCTTCATCAAAAACGAATTCAACACCAATGCTACCTAATGCCTACAAGCAAATTTCAAAAACCTCGAAAATATGCGCCTTACACATATCTGTATACATATTTCCGGTTCGCAACTTCTCACGTTCTTTGGCGGCCGCTATATGTGGTTTCCGGTATAGCGGATTGCCATTGCTTATTTTTTTTTTAGCATTTTTGCCAAAAATTTCTGCACTCTTCAGCCCTTTCTCTCCTTTGGCTTTGGATCCCATCTGTTGTATTCTGTTTGCAACCACTTCGGCACGTTCAACCTCAATATGCTTGGGCTTACAGGGAGCTTGGCATGTTAAATCATTCAACCAAGTTGGCTAACCGAGCAGCTGCAGCTGCTACAAATAATAAGAAGTATGCAAAGTATATGCATATACACATTTACTCTCGTATATTTATTTGCGAGCATTTAGCCCTGCTTGGTTTAGTCCCGCCTGATCCTTTTTAGGGTTTGAATTGTTAATTAAAATTTGGAATTAATTTACTGTTGCATTTGCTTGCTGAGCATTCAAGTGCTTATAAAATATTTAAAGTTTGCAATTTAGATTGCTAATGCTCGCTGATTGTTATTTACAATAACAACAACAACAACAACAACAACAACAACAACAACAAGAATGTGGATATTAATTCAGTTTCTCTTCCGAAGCCATTCCATTTGCATCGCAGCACGCTAAATGAGAAATATCTACTTGGTTTTTGTATTCAGCGCCAATTCAGCACATTATTTTCATGCACATTTACACATTTTTGCTGCCACGTTGTTAATTATGGCCGTGGTAAGTTTTTTTTTTTTGCAAAGTTATGAAGCTATTCAGCGCAGACTTTTAGTTAATTCAGTTATTATAATTAATTTCTGGTAATCGGAAGCATACAAGATTTTGCACGGCAAATTTATTTTAAACGGAAACGTATGATATTTTTTCTGAGTATGGTTTTCATTTATTTCAAATACAATAGTTGTAAATGATATTCAGCAAACAATTGACACCTTAATTTATGCATATTTCCTTTATTTTGCGATTAAAAAGGAAATGAACATCATTTTAATTATATTCAGCACCTATCGTTACTTGCTCTACATCCATAAATTAAAAACTTTTTGGAGATTTATAAAAGTGAGAGCGTACGAATTCGAAACGGAGCCAAAGTAAACAGAAGCCTAAGGCTTACCTATTAACCTATTTCAAATATCCAAATTTATTCTGTTTATACACCATCGCATTTGAATCAAGCGATTCTCTCGTTGCCATGTTTATTCTAATCTCCGAAAACCGATACCATAAGTACTGTTTGTACTCAGTACAGTGGTTTGGAATATGCTATCAGGACCCAGAGTGCATAGTTAATTTCATACCCATCGCTGTAGATAATGGTGTAATTGTTCTTCATATTTCAAGTTCTTCTCCAGTTACTAGAGGAAAATCTTACCTACTAGTTTATCTTGAAATTAATGTGATTTTTCCAAGTTTCATAACTTTCCTAATAGTTTCCTAGTAACTTGAAATTATTAGATTTTCCTAAAGCCTTATTATTTCCGTTAAAACTAAAATTTTTGTTAAGGTATTAGTTATAAGATTGTTATATATCTATTCTATTATTTGTGGAGGGTGATTTCATTTACGTGTATACTTCGACAAGTTCTTTCAATTTCCCTAACTCTTTAATGACAGGTTTTGGTTCTAATGGATTTGTGAAATGTTTTAGCTGAGAAGTATTACTTCACCTAAGCAAGAAGGGCAAGACAACTACGCATACGTCAGAGGACTTGGTAGTGCAAGGTTGCCAAATTTCGGCCAGTTTGCTTGAACTACTGGTATAATTCGTTCGATTCGCTACTCTCCAACGGTTAGTGAAACGAAGACAGCTATAATAACATGCAATAAAAAGCATTCATCCTTTATTTTATGTTCAACAGCATAAAGGCCATTTTCCACGAATTTACAAGTATATTAGAAAATACAAGTGTCTATAAGCCTTTAAAAAAATACTTTACTTGCTTTAGGCTTATAATATGCTACGCTGGAATACTACTCCCTTTTGTTAGTAATTTATTTTAATTCAATTATGAGAAATTCCTTCCTTTACCGTCTTTAGCATTGAGAGTCGGAGTCTACGTTAGAAAACAAATCAAAATTTGCATATTTGGTGTGGCCGGCAATACAACTTTTGTGTTTATTTTTGCCATTGTTACAAGCATGTGAGTGCATATAGATACATATTTTGTGCTTAGACTTGCTTCCGCCAGCAACTGTTGCCTATTGGCTGTTGACTGGTTGGTAATATTTCGTGTTTCTTGCCATAAATAAAATATTGTATCCAACAACTTGGCGCTGAAAGGACGCTGCTATGTATTTACGACAGAGAAACAAGCAAGCAAACAGGCGCACATATAAACAAATGAACGACTATGGCCATTACTACCATAGTGAGACACATACGAGGGCGGTCCAATAAATATTTAGCCTTACTGGTCGATGATCCGACTAACACAAGAGATATTTACTATCGTGCAGTACATTATCATAGGCGACTACTGTCAAAATTTCATGGTAGTTTTGTTTTGACCGCTTGTGGAAGCGGTGTTTTCTGGTATCAACAAGTTGTGTTAACCACAAATCGACTGGCTGAAGAAGGATAAAATGGACACAGCGCTATACTATGTCGAATTATTGGGCCGATTCGACACTGGATTGCAGAAAAAACGGCCTCACTTGGCGAAGGGAAAAGTGCTCTTCCATCATTATGACGCACCGGCTCACACCTCCGTTGTCGAATTGGTCGAATTAGGCTACGAACTGAAAAAAAACTCTCTTTGAAAAACTCTCTCACCGGTCAGAAATTTTAATCGAGTTTATACTTTATACTATATAGATTATCAGTATAGATACCCAGTAAACTTATTTTTCAGATGCATTAGATGAAAAATAAATCACCATTTTTTCCTAAATTTTTGGTTTGCTTTTGTAGACTTAATACTTACCAGATCTTCTTCGTACTATTAAATTATTCTACTTGGGCCGGGTGTTTTGTTACTTGGTATGGCTCTGTGTTATCATTTCTTCTCTCCCTGCATTTCTTATACTTATAAATCCCCAACAAGGAGTCCCTAGTGTGTCTATATTTGCTTTTAAATTGATTTATATGCATATGAATGAATATTTGTATATAGTTATGCCTTAGGTATAACTTAGATACATATGCATGTATGTATATGCATTTGTGTGCGGCGATGTGTCATAAAGCCGCAGCAATGCATAAAATATGTAGGAATATTACTGAGTGCAGCCAACAGCTGAATCTTTCTGAGAACCGGTGAAAAGCAGCAATGTAGATAAAAATTTCTCTAGGCACAACTTTTCATGAGCATAAACATATACACACACATACATATGTATTTGGGAAAATACGCTTGTGTATCTCTGAGCCATGGTAACAGTGCTTGCAAAAATTTACTTACTTCTTCCTTGTTTATTGTGGAATTCGTTCAACTGGCACACCTACCCGCGCACATACACACATCTACATGCAGCCATTCCACCCAAACATAAATTGCAAAAATGAAGTGAACTTCAAACATTCATGACCACAAAGAAGAATGTATAGGCATTAGTTGTGTTCGTAAGCTCCATGATGGATACTTAAAGACGACGATGATTGAGAGAAATGTGTTTAAAATAAAATGTATGCAGTTGCCAACTTCCGGAAATAAATGCATAGGAGTAGGATCGTAAATCTAAGAATGAAGAGTGTTATTTGAAATTCTAAGTTAGGAGCTTTTGCAAATTAGTTTCAAAATTTAACGAAAATAGATACTTTAGCAAGGAGGAGGAGGATAGCAAGGAGTTTCGGATCTTCTAAGCAAAGCCTATGAGCGATGCCATGTTCGGTAAAATTTGTCGAGTTGCTCACAATGTTTCAGCTGTACTCTCTTATCTAAAAATTTACAGGAGCGATCAAAAGGTAAAAAAAATCAGTTCGATTCAGTTCAAAATGTGAACACTTCATTAAGGTGCTTCAAAAGAATATTTTTCTATTTATATATGATTATGATAGTCAATTTATACCAGTTGTTTGTTCGATTCGAATTTCTTCAATTTCTAATGAATCAATGACAGCTATATGAATACGTTGTCCTCCAATATGGAAGCTAGCAATTCTCATACCGTATGTTTTAATATGTTAAATACATTACGTCGACATGAAAGGTGGATAGGTCGCTATCTATAGGTCGTTTCTACAATCTCTGAAACGTCATTAATGTACATAAATGGTTAAGCCAGTCTAGAGCACTGAAAAAAAGACTTAACTTTGACAAATTATTCTGGGCGTAGGGAAAAAAGGAATCGAATTTCCCTTTTCAGGCTTTATTAAACATGTATTATTGTATTGCACCTAAAGAAAATTTTTTTTTATTGATATTTTGGTACAAAATGGCGGCTCCTAGGGCTATCTTCAGAAGGCCTAGGTCCATCTTTTCCTATAGGGCCACGATGGGAGACGGTGTACCTATGAACTAGTGCTATCTGAAACAAAATGAAGAGCGGAATCTTAATATGTTTTTAGCTTTACATAACTTTTTCGCGAAATAGCAGACTTGTAAGAAAAGAGGAGCAATTTATGACCCAAAAAATTAGGAAAGAAAAGTCGTTCCTAGTTTGATAATGTTACTGCCTAGCGGCAATTGAAATTTGAAGCGGATGTGTGTTATAGTTTTCGAGCACCGTATTCAACCAATTTGAAAAAGTGTAGTTTTGAGAAAAACACGTTTAAATTTTTAACCACTAAGGCTGACCGACTCGAACGCTTCGACAGTACAGCGGATTAGACAAGAAAAGAGTTTTGTTTTCACTATTATACCAACTGTATAATGTTTTCAGGACGTTAAAGTGTACTTTAATCTAAAAAAATTTAGTTTTTGAAAATTTGCTTGCTTTGCTTTGAAACTTTGGACAGTTTGGTAGAGACAGAGAAAAATTCAAAAGATAGAAAAGATTCATAGTGAATGATAAATAGCCATTACCTAAGCATGTACTCTTATTTATTAATTATTTATTTGCAGAGCCCTTAGCGCTTAGTAGAAGAAATCATAAAATTTTCGTTAATAATGCCTTTATATTATATTATAATAACGGTAAGCCTGAAACAGACAAAAAACATAAAATTCATTTAGTTTTCAAATGTATTGAAAAATTCTAACCTTCCATGCACCATATCGCCATAGCCATGGTTCAAATCATTACTAACTTATTCCCATATGTGCTCTACAGCCCACTTAATCCAACATATGCTATATGTGTGTATGTTAATAAAGGCAAATATTGACATGGTTTATTTCCATATATGCTGGCGTCGGATTTTCCAATTCTTCGCATGAAGCAATTTCTTTATTCCATTTATTCATACATATGCAAGCACATTCTTTTACATATATGAATATTATATAATATAAAAATTTTTTTTTGCGTTTTAATACCTCGTTATGTGGTGTAATTTGTGTATTCTCTTATTTGCAAATACTGTTTTATTCCTGTAGAGGGTTTATGCGCTCCTTTTCGCGTGACAAATTGATTTAAAAAACATGGAAAACATGGTTGCGGATTCAATGTTTTCGCACGGAAGTGCAAAGGTGTGTGTGTTTTGTAAATACATGTATATGTATTGGTGTACACGTATATATTTTATTGTTTCTTTTTGTTTGTGTTCACCTGAAGCTGAATCCCAACGCGAATAACAAAATTGGAAAAACGAAAGCAACCCGAAAGCCTCGAGATCAAGCTTCACGGTATTGTTTCTCCGAGTCAGAAACATATTTACAGGCATACATTTTTTAATTTGATGTTTTACGTTTGCTAACCAAAGCTTAACGATTTTTTTTTTTGTTTTCATCAGTAACGGGTTAGAGAATGGGCAATGCAGCTTCCAGGCCAAGTACTTAGACGGAATACTGTCCTTAAAACCGGTTAATGTATAGATTGTATACTATACGTATATTTACATCTGGAGATTTTATTTTATTTAGAGAAAGACATCCATTGTGTGACTTACTCACTCGAATATTTTATTCAATATTTCATTAAAGTTTTTCTTTTCGATATATCGCTCGATAAACTTTAATGTCTGGAACTTCCAACTCATGCGCAGCTTTCAGTTTTCAAGCAATTTACTGAATATTTCAGGATTGTTTATATGTTTTGGAAAGTTTTTCCAAACTTTTCACGTTCTAAAATATGTGTCGCTATTTGCTCATGAAATTTATATAACCTTTGTGCACTGCTGTACATTTTAAAATATATATATATTCATATATGTATATATGGGTATATATGGGTTTGAGACGTGTTTCGACGATTGAAAGAAGTACTGGCATAAGTGCATAAAATCGAATGGAGACTATTTTGAAGGCGACAACATTAATGTAGACAAATGAATAAATATTTTTTTCAAAACAAAATAAAAAATCCCGTTTTTTTCGAACACACCACGTATATAGTACATCCTATGGTCTTTCCTGATTTCCGCTTCTCATTTTTTTTATTTTGTATTTTATTAGTACTTATTTTGTTTGCAATTTTTTTCCGTTTATAATTAATGTTGTTAATGTTATAGATTAAAAGAAATGAATTTTTATGATTACAATATATATATACTTTCTCTTATTGCCATAAGTATTACCAATTTCTCTTTAATATTTCATAAATGTCTCCATAAATTATTTCTTCATTAAATTTTAAAAAGTTTATTGCCCCGGGTGAGGCTCGAACTCACGACCTCAAGATTATGAGACTTACGCGCTGCCTACTGCGCCACCGAGGCCAACAAGGCATGGTCGGCTATGTTACTTATTTATATTCCAACCCTAAGCACCACCAATTATTTATGAAAAGTGAATTAAGTAAATAAATTTAGCTAATATTTGTACTGCACTTTAAAAAATATCATTTCTAGTTAATATATACTTATGTACATACATAAACTTTTATATGTGCGTTTTAATGTTGCTTAATTAAAGTCCGTGGGCTTTAGAGTACAAGCTTCTACCTGGTGACGGATATCCACTTGTACATAAATTCAAAAGATATCGTGCGATAGATAAAGCCACTAAAGTTTACATAAAAATTTGTAGATATATTTACAATTTAATCATATCTGTATGTCCATACTATATATTATGGAATAACTATATGCTCATGTAGTTTACTTGAAAGAAATGTTCATTTATTTTGAAGCTTTAAATATTGAGCAACTTAACCTTAACTTAGTTATCCAGTTAGCCTAGCCTAGTTATAGTAGAGGGAGTATGCGCATATCACATTAAAATTCTATATCTGCTAACTATTCTACAATATCTCCATTTATTTATTCGAGTTGTCTGTTATATTAGCAGCTTTTCAAGGCTTAGCGGATCGAATATACTATAAATATAGTCATGCCATATATCAGCAAATAAATATGTACACATGAAAGCATGAAAATTTTTGTACACCGAAAGTGTAAACAAGTGCACAAAATGAAACAAACATGCTGAGTTCTCAAAATCAAAACTAAAAAAAATTAAACTATATAATAAAGGGACAAGTGCTTGAAACTTGTATAGTTTACAAAAGATACAATAGAATTGAATGATTTGAAGATATATTTATGTGAAATAAGAAGTTATTAAATAGAAGTTATTATATAGAATAATATATAGAAGCGAAATTTAACTAAAACCCTACTTTAATAAATTTACTTAGCAAATTTTTCTATATGCGTAACTGTCGGTTGTTCGATTCAATTTCACAGAACATTATTTTAAGTTTGTATATGAGGGATAAACAGCGCTTAACTTCAGCATTTTCTATGAAAAAAAAATTATGACCAACTTGACGGAATTTTATCAACTTGCCTACTCCAGCTTATTAAAATAAACTATTAACTCTTGGTCAACTAGTTAAGCGGTGAATCATATCATAGTTTATAATACTTTAACAATGTTATTAGAAGATTTATTCGTTCAAAAGTAGATCTGTATTATATTGACTACATTCTGTCGAACTTGTTCAAATATTGACTATATATATATATATTTGTCTAAAGAGACATCTTTCTTAGATATATTTAAAATACGAGCGAGCATTATTCTAACACGCCTTAATCTTGAGGGGTTATTAAGCTAGTCTAAGGATTAAAAAAAAAATCGGAAACGTTTTTTTGGTAGACTAAAGGGTTCTAAAACATTATCCAGTTGTTAGAATAGTGAAAAAAATGTCCCTGTTCAATCCGCAGTAGTGTCGAGCTTGTAGATCAGTCAGCTTCAGTACGTAAAATTTTAAAAATTTTTCTCGAAGCTGCATTTTTCAAATCAGGCGACGATGGTACTCGGAGACTATCACCCATATCCACTTGAAATTTTCAAATATTATTTTTTATAAATAATTTATTGCTTAATGGTAATTCTCTTGTAGATTAGGATCTCGCTTTTTTTATTTTGTTATAGATAGCACGTTCCTAGAAGCACCTTCGCCAATCGAGGGCCTCTTTAAAAAAGTGATCCCGAAGATTGGCCCAGTAACCACCATTTTGTACCAAAATTTAATTTTCTTACACACTCGAAGACAAGTTGAATAAAGCCTGAAAGAGGAAAATTTTATTGCTTTTTTCTTACCCCCAGAATAAATTGTCTTACTTAAGCCATTTTTAGGTGTCTAAACTGGCCTAACACAATCGTTGATGTAAGCGAAACGTTCTGAAAATCTGTTCCTCCACACACTCCAAAACACACTCTGTACATATTATATTTGAAATTAAGTATTTCATTTTTGGTCTATTTATTCCATATGAATTCAATAGCGTACCGTGATTCGCTTCAGTTAAAAATTACTCCATATTAGATTTATTTTATATTTTTTTATATATTTTGTTAACACCCGTACATACATATATTATTTTCTCATTTTGCTAATAAATAATTATTAATTAATTACTTTTGCTAAACAATATTAAATAACATACTTAATTTTTTAAATAAAGTTCAATAATTTCTTAAAAGAATTTTCATGATAATTTTAGTTTTGCTGTCCCATTTTCCACCCTTTTTTTCTATGCTTCTTTTTTATTTCAATCGAATATTTCCCGTTACTCCAAATTTTAAGGCATGGAAATTTGATAATTTTGTCTTTTACACGAGTACACCTGTATATTTATGCGCCACAATCCATAGTGAGAGGGGAGGGCTTTTATTTTTAGCCCTTAATACGCACTGCCCTCTCTCTCTCTCTATCTCGCTCTCTCGCCCTCTACCGCGCTGCGTGTTTGCTCATGTATGCACACACCTTATTAGCAGCGGCAATTAAGAAATGAAAACAATTGAGCAACATGTGAAACCGTTATACAAAAATAAGCCAACAAAATGAGCACAATTGGCTTCGTTTTGCAATATGTGCAAGGAAAAATTCTATGTTTTCTTCTTGGCCATTGGTTTTGTTCATGTTTTTGTTTTTGTTTTTGTTTTTGTTTTTCCACCAGAAACTACAGGTTATAAATTGTTCAGCGGCGTGTTGAAGTGCCAAGCAAGTGTAGCGCTGCTGCATTTAGTTGGGGAAATAAACGAAAAATATTTAATTACATCTGGCAATCATTTTATTTTCTTTTATCTCTTTATTTATGATCGGCTCGCTGCTGTTTGCAGTTCATTTCGCCTAAAACGCGCTGCACACCCTTCCAATTGCAGCTCGTTAAAATTTCACCTTTGGTTTATATATTCAGATTTGTACTTTTTCTGGCTAATGTCTTTGAAGCATTTCGAAATCAATATTTAGCAATGCGCTTCTGTGCTTGTAAGACATGATCGTATTAGAAATACATATATACTAGTGTATATACGGATTTATCGGTGTCTTTTTCCGCTGTCTGATTACATTTTTGGTATGAAGAGTTTCGGCGAACAGGGAACTCACTTTATTTATTGACAGCTGCTTTGGTGCTTTTATTTTAGCGTTCTCAGTTGATTGAAGGCAAACAAGCAGAATCTTTTTAAAAGCGGAATCCAAATGTTTGCGGATATATACATATGTACATAATAGTATACGCTTTAGATTTTGTTATCTTGCGTTCTTTTATACCTTCAAGTACAAAATTACATATTTTTTTATCATAAAATCTATGCTCTTCGTCTCTTTAAACACGTCGCTTATTAGCTTAATCGATATCTTCGTTGCTTTTTAGTATAAAATATATTTGGTATCATCGATCAAATTTAAATTCAAAACGCATATTTTGTGTGTGTTTTTATTTTTGTCATTTTAATTTATATTATTAGTAAAAAAGTGAGGTATTTATTTAATTTTTGCTGCGTTATACGACAACCGAGCAACAAAAGAATGATTAAGTTAAATTTAAATTTACCAGGGTCGCGTTTGAAGCGAACTTTTTTCATTATTTTGCCAAGTAGCTTGAAAGAAAAGATGGTCTCACTTCTGTTTTGTGTAGTAAACTTGAAGATCCGTTGAGTTGGCTATTGGGGAGTACGAGTGAAGAATTTCTGAACTTACTCGAGGTAGCATCGGCTAATATCACAAGAGACTGAACTGTACTGCACTGTAGGAATTGTGAAATGACGTCATTATAGCGTTTCAAAACAGAGTCAGTGCATTGGTTAGAAAAAGGAACCTAAAAATTGGAGATTCTACAGACATGATAGTGTTTAATACAAAACCTGCTGTGGTAACAGCATAAAATCGAGACCTCTGTTGCGTTGGCAACATCAAATGGGGAAGGATTAAAGCTTCACTAGCTGTTTCGAATTGTCTCCAACCTGGGCTGAGAGATTAGTTGATGCAGCAAATCGAGTAGAAAAAGCATGAATGTTTTAATTTGGCAGTTTTAGCTTCATTTTGGATAAATTTGATATACAAATTTCGAATATTACTTCGAGTTTTTCGAGACCATGAACTTATCCAACAGTTACTTTTTAAATTTTTCAATAAAACTGTATTATTTAATTTAACAATAACTGTTCTTTTGACTGCCTAACTTTAAATGGATTTCAAGTGATACTAATCCGTAAATTTTTTAATGAGCAGACATCGGTATTTCAGCTGCAGATTTTGAAGGTATTTTCCGTTGTTATGTAGTTTAATTAACATCAGTTTTAACTACGGATTATTCTTGTATATGGAGGACAAAATGTGTTAATAACAATTCAATCTTTTAGCAAAGAAGTGGGAAAAAATATTCCACTATAAAAAATATAAAAAAAATAAAAGTCAAGCTTACTAAGAAATTTTACTTTCTTTAAATAAAAAAATTTTAATAATTAATTTAATTTAATTAATTTTAATTTTAATTTTTATTAAAAATTTTTTTTTAATTTTGTTAATTTTTCTTTTTTCTTTACAAAACGAAATATTGAACAATCGTAATTAATATCTCAAATATCTAAAATGACAGTGACTAATAAAGCTTGAGTTATTAAAACCTCATATAAAAATGAGGTAAGGATTTAATGTTAAACACTTTCGAAGTGCTGAGAAAATATTCATGAGCGAAGGACAACTTCATATGATAGGCACAAAAATATAAATGTTATATAAAATAATGAATTATATACGCAAAATAATAATTTTTAATTAATATAATAGTTAAGCAATTAATTATTGCTACTTAACCGATTTCTTACTTTGAAAAATATTACAATTTTTGCTGAACTCTTGATTTTAAACTGCACATTTTTTTAATATACTGCTAAAAAGTCTAATTCTCTTATGATATATATATATTTAAAAACTTTATAACCATTTACTCATTTTATGACACCCAATTTGACCGAACCATGCTTGGAATTAGTAAGTTGCCCAAAACTTAACAAAAAGGTCACTCATACGCAACGTCAACCCGAAAGACGTGATATTCATACAACCTCAAGCATGACAATAAATGTGTATGTATTCATTTTATTTCGAATTCAATCGCATTTAAATACAAAACGTCACCTACCTTTATTGCCAACGATTTGAGCCAACAAATGAAATTTCCTTGAACCGTAAAAAGTGAAAGAACCACAAAGGGATGCTTTCCGTTATTGTTGTTGTCGTTATAATAACTTTTTGATAACTTAATATATAAATATATGAACACTACGTACATATGCACACAAGCAGTTGGAAACCTGCGTCCCAGCTCGCACTTAAAATATGATTTTCACTAATATCTCATGCCAGCGCCAGACAAACTAAGCAAACAAGTTAGTAATCCAAACTATCGAAATGACTTTAAGTGCGTCGATGTAGTGGGACGAAGAGCGCGAAAAGTTGACTTTATTATATGAACGTAGTAAAGAATAGTGTCTGGTTGTTTCTTGGCAGCATTGAGTGTAAATTTCGTTGTTGTTGTTGTTGCTGCTGCATGAAATTTTGTTTTGACAAGTAATCGGATTAATTCATATAAAAGGCGAACCCGACACAACTTCTCAACTGTAGCCGCGTAACAAATATGTTGCTACTTTAACTTTAACTTAATCCTTTGCGCTGACTATGCACACACACAGACACACACACACATTGAATTCGTGTAGCTTTACGGGAAACACAACTTTTCATTAGTTGGTCGAACAAAATGTATAAAATGCAACAACTAAAATGCGGTTTGGTAGCGTAGGAAACTCTGCAATTTGGCGAGTTGAGGGAGTGAGTGAAATCAAAGGGAATTAGATAGTCAAAAGCACTGAACACAATTAATATGATTTTTGAAATATTTTTTCTTAGAAAAATTATTTTTTTTTTAATTTTTTTTTTTAATTTACTTTGAAATTAGAGCGCACAAACTAGTATTTCAACCGTAAATAACGTTTGTTGAAACATTTTATTAAAAAAAAATTCAATTTTTAAAAACACAAAGGCGCGCACAAGCCAACAAAAATGTAATTTGCAAACACCAAACACTTTTTCATTAACTTCAAGCGTTTTTTTACACAAAAAAAAAACAAAGAGAAAAAACTTTTTTGAAGAGCAATAAATTTAGAATTTGTTTTTCAAAGCGATTCAAAAAATTTTATTGCAAATAATATTTACTGAATTTCATGCAACTTTATTATCGCGTATTGCCGCGTCGCGCCGCATTAATTTTCCGTTTTGTTCGTGTACACTTCGTTTGAATTCCCGTTGCAAACTGAGCGCCATCAGACTCGTTGGAGCACTTTTGTAGTCCGCCGGCTGGTCGTTGTGAGTGAAAAACTACCCAAAACACTGCGCGAAAATTTCCCAAAACAATTGCCGCACAGCTGACTTTTGTTTTGTCAACAAAATACCAAAATAAAAAATCACTAGTTGTTGTAATTAAGCGCATGCGCCTGCAAAACGAAATTTCTATTCAATTTTGGCGCCAATAGCATAATGAATAGAAAGCAAAAACAACACCAGTGAAATGCTCATTTGTCCAGCAGCTTGTACACACTGTTTTTCTCTTATCTGTATTTGTTTGTTTAGCTTTTTTAGAAACTCCGTATTCTTCTATTCTGCTCTTCATTCAAAATTTTCTTTATATTTTTTGTTTTGTTTATCCTTTTGAGTTGGCTCTTGGTTAATATTATATATCAAACGCATATGCTTAATGCAACTTTTCAGATAAACATACGTGCCTGCGTGCACGTGTAAGTAGGGCAAACCCGTGTGCGCCTAAACTTAGGCTACATATTTAATTCAAAGCAAACATTTCTAATTTGTAGTAGACGAGTACTAAGACAGCAAATCCCGAAACAAGATTCGAATGTCGGGATTGCGGTATTTAATAATATTGGAGCTTCAAAGTATTTTGGAAATTTTTTTTTTAACCAGAATGTATACAAATTAAATTATAAAAATCGGCACAACTCGGAAAATTATAAATTTTCGGTAGACACAAAAAGTTCACAGCGTTCTATAAAAATCAACCAAAGACTGGCTTAAGGTTTGGCGAATTTATATTCTTACTCAATCGGACACAAAACGCTTTAGAAATTAATGCAGAATCGAGAATACCGAGACTTATCGCTTGCATTCCATTGCGTACATTCTGTGAACCTCCATTAGTCGGTATTCTTCTTCCTATCGAGTGAAGCTAATTAGTTCTCCACTTAGTAAGTACCAGCACAGAGGTGCTTTCAGAGATTTTCGCTATGCGTCGAAGGAGCTCCTGATAGCCTGAAAGTACATTGTGGCAATAACTTACCAAGCAAGTAAATTTTGCCCCATGGCAAGAACTTAACTCGAACTTGTCGATATTTAAGTCGGTGCTCTAGCCAATGCGTACACGATATCCATATATAAGCCAGTAACTGAACTGAGGTCAAAGGTCACCTGAATGTTGTTCATCTACCTTCAACATTCCATCAGTGGATTCTTTACCTTCTTTATCTTTGTCTACTTCAGCGGTGGTGTCATACATTCAATCCCAGTACTTCAAAGTCCTTGTTTCCTCAGACAGTTGGATTATTTGAAGTTACAATTTCTTAGTTCTTTTGAGGAATAGAGGAGTTTTTAATGTTAATCTTTATGTCAAATGAACTATATTCAGCGCTTGATAAGTAGATGATGGGTGTCCATCTTTCTATTCCAAATTTCTGTGTGATGCAAATTCTCTCCTCCAGTTAACTGAAGAACCTCGTGGCAGCGATGTCCACATTGTCTGGTTGAAGTTAGGGTAATGTTGTCCAAATAAAGTCCACCAGATAAGAGACTGAAGTTGCATAGAGCTATCTTGTTTTATACCACTCCATCTGAATATATTTTACATCTGATAGACCACGACGATTGCCTCCCGCACTGTTAGCTGGAAATTCATAGTGCGTTTGGGTCAGGGACTATGCAGACATGTACCTTATAAAGGTGAAATTGATTGGCCATGTTAAAATTCCTAGAAATAAAAGAATTAAGTCTCAATGGTCTTCACCTTCTCGGACAGTAGAATTACACAAGTTCCGAATTTGTATCCGATTTGAGAATGAGGCCTGTCTATCTATATCTCATGCTTTGCGCTCGCACATATTCCGGCCTGTCAATTTTCCGTTAGTTCTTCTAACTTTTACCGTTACACACACTGTATATGTGGTTGTCTCTTTCTTATTACATTTTAGTGGAGTAGCATTAATCATTGCACAAACAATTGAATATTTAATTAAATATTTTTTATTTAATTTATAAAAGTTATGACATTACCATAATATTACACTATTTTGTGGGAACTGAACTTTTTTACACTCAACTAAAAAAATAATTAAAATTAACATTAAAAATTACAAATTTTATTATTACAACAAATTAAATTACAACAAATACAAATTGGTAAACATGTGTATATATCGTGCCCTTTCCACGAAAATAACGTCAGTGACAGGAAATGAATTAAGCGGAAGTAAGAAATATGTATAAAACAAAACGGATAAACGTTAGTTTTTGCTCAAAGTTAAATCTCAAGGCGAATATATTATATATATTTATAACCTCTTAAATATACTTTATTTCGAATTTCACTGAAATCCGCCAATGAACATTAATGTAAACTTTAGAAAACAAACTGCCGTAAAATTTGATTTACATTTAAAAATAATTGTTTTTATTTCACAAAAACTGAAGCCGTAAGCATTGCTATTAAAACATCTTAATATTTCTTATACATATAAACATAACTGATGAAACTACACTATAATATAACTGACATGAAGATACATTTGTATTAAAGGCATACAAATATTATTTTACACCAATAAGCAGTTTGTAAAGGTAATATCAATTAGTTTAGACTTATAAAACGTATATATGTATTTGTGTATGTTATACTGTATATACTCGTACGTATTATAAGTGATCCTCCTCTCATGCGTTACTTATCCAGTTTATTTTTATAGATCTGGAACACTAACGAAAACATGACAGTTTTGATAATTCCTGTCAAAGAAAAAATTGCAAACGAATGCATTTTAATAAAATAATCAAACCACTTATTGAGCGCGAGAACAGCAGAGGTGCATTTTGAATTCGAAAAATGTCGAGGGCATTACGAAATTTACTACTAACTAAATTAATAAGCTACGTTACTCATCCATAATAAATAGGCTATTGAATTTCGCGTTATCATCTACCACCAGCACAACACCACCACCAATTACATCAAAATCATTGGCGGAATTACTAGCATGAGTTTGTTCTAAAACAACATTTCGAACCACATCGGGCATTTCTTCGAAACCTTGCTGTATACAAAGTCCATTGCCAATGGCATTACTTTCAATGGAAGAGGCATCTTCCGTTTCTATTAATTCGAGACTGTTACTATTGCTGCATAGCAACTCTGTTACTCTGTTACTACTAACGCCAGCATTCTTATTCGCTTTGTCGCAATTTTTAACTTGTACTGACTCTACATTGTCATTAGTCGCGCTTTTGTTATGCACCCCCTTCTCGTGTTTGCGTAATTGTGCTGCTTTCTTAAATTGTTTATCACATATAATGCACTTATACGGGTTTTCACCCGAGTGTATACGCATGTGCACAAGCATATTGTTCCTTTTGGTGAATGCCAATTTGCAAATACTGCACACATGCGGTGTAATACCCGCGTGTATCATGCGATGCTCCTTGAGATGGCCTTGCTGCCGAAAGGAGAGCAGACAGTGTTCGCACTGATACGGCCGTGCATCGTCATGTATGCGTTCGTGGGTAATAAGTGCGGCCATTGTGCGAAATGCCTTGTGGCATGCTTCACATTTATGTGGCCGTTCTTGTGTGTGTATACGCATATGCATTTTGTGGGTGAAATGATGTTTGGACTCCTTGCCGCAGTAGTAGCAGTAGAAAACCTTTTTGCCATTTGATTTTTTAACACCAGCACCATCATTAGTTTCAGTTGAGTATCTTAGATGATAATTCATGTGACTTTTCAATGAGTTTATTGAATTGAAACTGTAATCAAAGCAGAAGTAATAAATCAGTGTTCGTATTAATCTGACATATATGTATATATATAAATTACCATTTCGAACACTTTTTGCACTGCGCGGCGCCATCTACTGTATGTGTGGCCATGTGAATTTTGAGAACATCAGATCGCCCAAATACACGACCGCAAATGTCGCATATATAACCAACTTTATCATGTACTGTACGTATATGCCGTGTTAAATTGCAACGCGACTGATATGTGCGTTCACAGTGTGGACACTGTAGTTTTTCTTTGTTTTCATGTGACAGTAGATGCTTTTTCAGTCGGCTACGTAGTGGAAACCACTTATTACAAATTTCGCAGGGAAAACGTTTTTCACCATGGGTTCTGATATGCTCGCGATATTCTGCAGGTGTGCAAAGTTGTAAATGGCATGTCGAGCAGGTGTATGCGCATATCTTAAGAAAAAAAAAAATAAATATAAATTCCATTTTACGCACTCAACTTAAATACTACTCACCTTTTTTGTTGTACTGGTATTACTATGTGTTCCACCGTCTACATCTATCGTCGATACGTCTCTCTCAACATCTTGTGTTTTAACAGTTTCATTTTCAACAACGTACTCATGGCCAACAAAACCATTACTTTCTTCTTTCGTAAAATGTATTTGACAGTCATCGATACTAATAGATTCGTCAATACCATCAATGGATTCTTCATATACTACATCCGCTTGTTCGCCTATGCACTTGTTCGAAGTCCTATCTTCTTCGTCTGAAGATGGTATCTCTTCTATAAACTCCTTATCTTGATATTCGTATGAATTCAATGTTTCGCAAATATCTTCGCTAGATAATGCTAAGTTCGGTAACTCTGGCGTTGAATCATCGTCAATAACTTCAATAATGTCATCTTCCTCGTTAACTTCGTTTATTTCATTATTTAAAATGTTCAAGCATTTGTTTGGCGGAAATTCCGTACCGCTAAATACATCCGTGCATGTATCAAAATCCAATTGAATTCGTTTCTCTGCAATTACCTCTTTCCTCTTAGAAATCTCTTTTAGTGGTGTGTTTTGTAGCGGCACAGAGCGCTTAAGCAAAAATACACCCCGTTTCAGCAAATTCAACCTGAGACGTTCTTCGTATGATAATTCAGATAAAGCGTCTTCATCTAATATTTCTACTATGTTCTGGTGCTTTTTAATTTCCATACATAAGGTTGTGGACGCAATTACATCCTGCATGTGATTTTCTTCGGTAAATAGGCAATCCGATTCTTTAGTTGTGGTAGAAGTATTTATGTTTATTTCTGAAATCAGACTTGTATAACTCATTACATCAGCAGTTTGAGTATATCCATCTACATCATTCGAACTGAATCCATCTAGAATACCAATTGGCGTACTGTTGGATTGTAGCTGCATCTCCTGTCGCAAGCGTTTTTCGGTTTCTTCACTTTGTTTTCGCAACCGGTAAGAAAAACGCAAACCAATCTCACATTTTTCGCATATATGCTTCGGCAAAAAATCATTTTCTTTTATCTGAAATTTAAAAAAAAAAATTGCTTAAATTTATAGTAAAGAAATATAATTATTTCCTTTACTGTAATGTTTGCGCAAGCTCTTAGCAGTTCCTTCAGTTGCTCATCGTCTCGAAAACATTTCAGTCTCTCAGCTCCCCCACAAATGCGGCATACTTCCATATTTTCTTCATAAATTTTTAATGATTTCGAAAATTTTTTTCAAAATATTATTATAATAAGTTTGTTTACTTGAAAAATTCCAACAACATGATGACAGAAGATACAGCAGTTCGCGTTGCCAACTACCAATCATAAAGCAAAATATTAGTGTTGGAAACAATTCAAAATAAATGTTCAATTGTACGTTGTTCATTGAATATAAATTAAATAAAGCAATTTTTTTTCTTGTTTTTATCTAATTAACGCAAAATATTTGTCTAATTGTGCTACAGGATATCATATGTAATGATTTTAATTTTGCAGTGTTTTCAGGTGCCGCTAGTACACATACCGTGATAATTGCTACCAATAGTTATTAAGGGAACAAACTTAACAAGATCTATACAGATATATTTAAATTAAAGTTCCACCAAAAGTTCAGTTACATATAAGCGTTATTTTTTCATAAAATTCTGTTTTTTAAAAGTGAGTAAGCGGTTTTAAGTGAAAATGAGAAAATGAAATAAAAAACAAATTAAATTAGTCGGTAAGTGAATTCATATTTTATTATCAATATTTTTTCACAAAAAGAAATAAAGAAATATAATCTAACTTTTAACATACTTCATTACGTATTTCGAGATCTAGCGACGATACGTGCCTTGAATGTTTTGGCATTATGCGATTCGCTATGTTTGTTTAATTCTTCTACGTTAGAAAATTCGGCTTGACACAGTACGCATTGGAAGGACTCGTTAGAGTTAGGGTGTTCGTTTAATGTATGCGCTTGTAAGTCCTCACTGTTGGCAAAGCAAAGTTCGCATACCGTACACACGAAATCAGTCTCAACAGATATGTCATGTGTAGTCAAATGACGAAGTAGATTTTTTCTAGAAAATGTGTAGAATAGTGTGTAGAATATAAACTTATTGTTTTCCATTACTTACTTAATTGCAAAGCATTTGAAACACTTTCGGCACTGAAATTTCTTTGCACGACTAGGCTCCAAAGCCGAAGTTGTCATTAAATCAACTACATGTGCCGATGAGCCAATATCGTCTGCACTCTCTGGTGTGGTTTCCCCAATAAAGGCATCTCCTTTGTCCTGCAAAGGATTATCATCTATATATTCGAGTAGCATGTCTGAATTCTCTTCTGTATTTCCTTCACGGTTCGCGCATGACATGACGGAATCGACGCGAACATAGTCGCTTAAATGTTTTTTCATATGTTCCTGAAGCAGAATTTTATCAGCAAACACTTCCTTACATATGGCACATGTTGTTAACTCCATATTACCATGTTGCGACTTGATTGTATGACGTTTAAGAATATGTGTCTAAAGTGGAAAATGTTAAAAAATTTTATGTTATGCTGTTACTATTAAATTTAATTGCAATACTGTAATAATAATACCTTAAGACCATCTTTTTGCCGGAAGAGTGCACCACATTTTTCGCATGGAAATGGTTTATCACCGGTATGTCGTCGGATATGAAATACTAGACTTTTACATTGGGTAAAACCTCTATGACACACCTCACATTGATATGGCTTCTCACCAGTGTGAGTGTACATGTGTTGCTTTAAGGATACATTCTGGGTGAAGCTTTTACTACACACACTGCACTGATATGGTCGGTTGCCTTCATGTGTGGCCATATGCCGCGTTAGGTTTGTTTTAGTGCTAAAGTCTCGATTACATTTAAAACATAAGAAACGCTTTGATGTATTCAAACTATCACCTTTTTTCACTGGTTTAGCACTCGGACCACGGGCATGGATTTTCGCCTGGTATTTACGTGTTTTACTTTTAGTTTCTTTTTCAGCGGCTTGTGTTTGCAGTTGTGATGAGGTGCCAACACTTTGTTCTTCATCTAGATTATCTTCGGCAATAGATTTAATTTCCATGTCAGGGTCATCCAAAAGCTCTTCACTATCATCATAGAAGAAACTCAATTCTTTAGGTGTTGTATTTTTATTGTGTGTAGAACTCTCTTTAAGAAACTCGCCATCTTCTTCAAGCATTGCTTCATATTCCTTAAGGAATCCTCCACTACTTTGAGGTTGCGGTTCCTCTGTACCAAGACTGCTCCGAGTATCGTCACTTGGTTGAAGGTTTTCTTCCAATATTTCTAATTCTGTTTGAGACTCTTCATCGGTGTATTCAAGAATTTGTATTTCAGTTTCCGAGGAATGCTTTTTTGGTTCTTCAACATCACTCTTGGCGATATCCTCCAGATTATCTTCTATTTCTATTTGAATATTAGACTCAAAAGATTGATAATTTTTTATTTCTTTATCTACACTCTCTTTCTTAACATTTATTATCTTCTTACTGCCTTTATTTTTCGATATATCTTGTGGTGTATCACCTATGTTACACCTTGTCGTATTTACTGATGTTTTACCTATATTGTCTTCCGTGTTTCCTATAGCTTTTTTTCTGGTATTCGTTTTAACACTATTGGATAACTCGGAGAAACAAACTGTGTTTTCATCAATTTGTGCTGAAATTTGCGTTGGTTCATCTGTCTTTTTGTCGCCATTCTCATCAAGAATGTTTGACAGTAGATCATCATCCTCATCTTCGTTGTTATTGGATTTTTCGATAGTGTTATTTGTTACTAATTGAAAGTCTTTACTAATCTTTTCAAGAAATGCTTTCAAATTTTTCTCCGAGTCGTGGGCTAACTTTACAAAATCGTAGGCTATTCGGAGGCGTTTTAAGCATTTGGTACAAATCAAAGTGGGCATATCATCACTTTGAACAAGCTGTAAAACAAAAGGAGAAGAGAAAATAATATACTGAGAATTCGCAAAAATATTAATTGATGATATTTGCAATAACATGCCAAATTATGTCCACCCACAATTTATAGAATTAAGTTGTTTTTAACAAAGACGTTTTGTTAACAACCAATCCTGTAGATGTTGATTCAATCATTGATAAGGAATTTACTTGACCTCTGTGATCCAATATTTCATTATATTTGCAAGACAAACACATAGATAGCATTTAAATGAGTTCAATTTATTTTTCATCTTTATAATATATACATTACGAAGTATTTTAAAGAATTATGTTCATCTTTTATGTCGTGTTGTAATTTACTTCTTATCTGCCACAGTTTGCGCTATCCAACTTAAATATGGAGCATTGCCTTTTTCAATAGGCAAAGCTATAACTTCCGCAACACTGTAAGAATGGTTCTCGCGAACAAACTTGATTACTTCGTCCATACGGCTAGTCCTCGTCTTGATCATCATTAAATATTCGTTATCCTCATTTACTTTTCCCTCCCACATGTAAATAGACTGTATATGTGGAATTATGTTAACACAAGCGGCCAATTTCTTTTCCACCAAACCCTGTGCTAATTTTTTGGCCAATTTGTCATCTGGTGTTGTTACAAATGCCACCGAGCTGCTACCTGCAGTATAGATGTCTTCAGTAGAAGGAGCACTCATGGCTTTACAACTGGTAATTAAAGTGTTACTACACGTTTTATAGGATTGTGTCGAAGTGCTGGTGCTTAAAATATTCACTGCGGTAGCGAAGGTCACGAACAATTTCCGATAAGTAAAGAAGGCAGGCGTATAGCGTCGGGAAAACACTGTTCGTACGAATGATTGCATTGGCAATATGTTCATTGACAAAGTCCCATCTTAAACCAATGCCTTAAATAGCTTCTTTAAGCCGGTGTTTTCGTTTATGTTTACTAGATTGATTTTGCTGATTGTACTGACGTTTAAACGCTATGTGTTTCGAAGTAACAATAGGCAGTTGGATATTTCTATTTATTATACAATGTTACTTATATTTGGAGGACTTATATCTTTTTATATTATCTGCCGAAATATACAAATACAAATTATATTTATTTCACTGCAAATGATTTTCTCACGATAGCAAATTAAATGAACCGGGTACATCTGTCTATTAACTTATTTGAACGACCCTGTTGTCACTGGTAAAAGAGTCTACACGACCATCTTCTCTAGTACATCGACAATTCATGTACTAGAATAGACAGTTAGGTATACAAAATATTTACCTTCAAACGCGTTGTAAACACAAACTCTTCGCTTAATTTCTCATCATCCAAAAGTGATACGCCATCATCCGATTTCATACAAACACGGCAAATATTTAAATTTACGCGAAAATTCATTATGTTTCCGAATTGAAACCGAAATAACTAAAATGAAGTGCCCATCGATTTACAGCTCTTAAAACGAACAACTTAGTCATGGTTCAGACGTGAAAACTTTTGTTACCATTCCGTTCATACGAGCAACTCGGGTCGGGCAATTTTCTGTATTTTCTTTCATATCATATTCTGAAGGAAAAATTTAGAATAGCATCACCCGAATTCGGGTTAAAAATGGGTACGAGCTGATAGAGGAGGTTCTCCCGATTAAGAACATATATAAATATTCCCGCATACTTATAGTTCTTAAGATATTTGCATTACAAGTTCAAAAATTTAACACTTTTTACTTCAAAAATTGACACATTACTAAATCGTTTCTAAGTGTATTTTTTTATTAATTGCTGTAAAAATAGCTTTAATTCAATATATCACTTTTTGTTAAAATTTATTCATTCACACAAAAACAGTAGGGTTGCATTCGGACAAATAATAAGTGTTACCATATTTACATATTTTGCAAACGAACCATAATAAATAAAAAAGAAAGGATGATTTTCTAAAGCACAAGCTATTCTCAAATTCTTGTACCTTCATTTCGCTGTACACACAAATATTTTTATTAACTAATTCCTATCCTTAACCATTTTTTAAAAAGCTTGTTATATTATGCATATTTGTATTTTTTTTTCAAAATACTTTCAAAATATAGATGATCAATTAAAATCTCCAAACATTCTTTAAATATTCATTTGAAACTAAGCGTAATTTTTTTCAGCCATTGATTGAATTTCAAAATGAAAAGGAATGTCGAATTACATAGAAGCGAACTGTTACGAACAAAAACAAAACGCATGATACCCGAGCACGAATAACTTGACGCTCTTCGCTTTTCCTCGTTGACCCCACGCGAAAAGACTTTATAAAATACATCAATTAATAACCACCACTACCCCTGTATTTTGATGTTGCCAAAACGGCGCAAAATATGACAAATGTTTTTTGTATGCGATGATGGGATATGAATAATGACTACATCTTTATTGTTCACCAAACAAATTGTGATTATTAAATGAAGTCGGCACAATCAAAAATTTTATAAATAAAATTTTCTACAGCACATATTACTACATTCTTTGTGATTCAATATATTCTATTCTACAAAAAATAAATAATTATGCAAATGCCCTAACCGGACATGTTTATTCGAATTATATCTGTCATTTGAGACGTCATTTGCAAAAGAATAATAATAAACAGATGGAAACATACTTGGTGGATAAGAAAAGAAAGTACATTACTGAAAAATAGGTGTCAGAAATCGAAATCCAATTTGTTGACACAGCGACTCTAGTACCAATTTAATTAATAAATATATATGTTCATACTGCGTCATAGCGTCATAGTGTAAATAAGAAGTGTTAAGTTATATCCTGTCAATAACGTGGCTTCAAGGCAAAGATGCCAACAAATAACACCAGTTCCAATTTCAAGACTTTCAAAGTGGTACTATTGGGCGAAGGTTGTGTTGGCAAAACTTCTATTGTTTTACGTTATGTCGAAGATAAATTTAATCCTCAACACATAAGCACTCTGCAGGCCTCATTTCTAACAAAGAAGCTAACTTTAGAAGATGGTAGCCGAGCACATCTTAACATCTGGGATACGGCTGGGCAGGAACGTTTTCATGCTCTTGGACCTATCTATTATCGTGGATCACATGGTGCCATACTCGTCTATGATATTACCGATGAAGATTCGTTTCAAAAGGTAAAAAACTGGGTAAAAGAACTTAAACGTATGCTTGGTGCTGAAATTGTTATAACAATTGTTGGCAATAAAACGGATTTAGATGCACAGCGCACGGTACCACAAGATGTGGCATTAGAGTATACCGAAAGTGTGGGGGCACACTATTTCGAGACATCTGCCAAATCCAATGAAGGCATAGAGGAGCTATTCATTGCGCTCACACAATTGATGATGCAGCGTCATGCTCAACGCGAACTAGAAACTAGTTCGTTGCGTCTGTTGCAGGGTGGACGTACGTCACAACGTTTGATTGTTGAGGATGACTCACAGGATGGTGATGAAGATGGCAGACAAACGCCTACAACGAATAGGTCGTGCTGTGGGGCTGGTTAAAATAGTAGGGTTTATTTAATTAAATTCAGAACACCCAAACTACGAAATACATGTTAAAGACGAAGGGTGGAAATAGTAGCGTAATTATGTTAATGAGAGTGTGTAAATGCAAATGATAGAAAAAAAAAGTGCTACGATGACGTAGATAACGCCAACGCCGATGCAGCATGCCGCTAGATTAAATTGTGATAAACTTATTGTAAAATATAAATCTAATTTTTTTTTTATAAAAATCACTAATAATGTATGCTTATCTAAACATGTAATTCCATACACTCTTCTACTGTCGAACAAAAACCAAAAGTTGATTTTTTACTTCTGCTAAATGCTATATTGATAACATAGCTAACTACTTTCTAATTTCGATACATTTAAAGTTTGTTATTTTTAACACACATTTGTTGTTATATTGTAATACAATTAAAGTTCTCTGCTTCAAATGGCAGCAAAGATATTCCAAAAGACTTAAAACAATGGTTATTATTTATTTATGATATAAAAGTATTTTTTTTGCGAAAATAAGGCATTAAATGTTTCATGCAATTCTGGAATTGAAGAAACGAATCTATACTTATCTTATTCTTATCAATGTCGTTAAGCCCCATAAACACACACACATTCGTATGTGTTCTGTAAGTTGGCGAGATGTGTGCACATGACTGCAACCTGCACAACTACAAGTGTCCGACTAAATCGAGTTGATATTTCAAGTATGTATATTTTGAAGATATAAATAATTCAACATGTTTTGCTTCATTTGCACATGGAGTGTCATATCCAGTACTGTTAATTATACGAAAACTTTTGGCGGAAGAGAATATAGGGTGCACTACTTACCTCTGGAAGCGAATAAATTGTGTATGTACAATTTCCAATTACATTACTCACTTTCGTGAATGCGTTTGAAATGAATAACACAATCATTTTGCAGAGTCTACAAAAATATCGTTCTGTATTATATAGCATTCATATTTGTATAATCCAATTTCATTATTAAATTGTTCCTGTCTTTTCTTAAAATAGTATTTACTTATTAAATATTATAAAAATATGCAAATTCTTTTGTTTTCTAGAAACTACACTTAATGTTATATAATTATGAAAAAAATATATATTTAATTCAACTTTTATGTTATGTTACTACATATAAAAATTGAAAGACTCAAAAGCGAACATTTGAATAAAGTTAAGATATACTAAATTTCAAAACTTACAACTAAATATATAATGCTCATTTATACATATAAAATGCATAATTTTGTATACATGCCAGGTCATAAACTAATTCACATATGCTTGCAATTACTATTTCGCACATTTGTGTTGGTGAAATTCATAATTATTCCCATATTTCCAGTTGTGATCATTGATTTTTGTATATTAGCTTTGTTGTCGTTTCATAAAAATTCTCTCCTTTGTTAGTATAGTTTTAGTTGGAATTCTAGAAAATTGCTTAATCACAGAACTACTACATTAGATTGTCATTTTTTGCGAACACTCATTATATTTTTATGCATGTATATGAAAAATCTACTATAGGTTATCCGTTTCCTTATTCGATTTCAGACGGTGTGTGTTGTATCCTTAACCCTTAATCGCTTTCTTTCTACTGCTCTTGCACACACCTTATTTGGTGCGATCGTGTTTTGAAGGTTCCACTTGTTTGGCAAATTCACTCATTACTTCCTTGTAGATGGCAGGATCCAAATTGCGTCCCAACATGTAGATGAGCCACCAATCACCAATATCCAATTTGCGTGAGAGTGATCGGCAGATCTCCATTGGCACCATACGATTACGAGCATTGAGTAGACGTGGCCGGAATTTGGGCATGAAAATGATGCAAGCGCTGAAGTGTGAAAAAAAATACCAAGAAAAAAGAGTTAGTTTAAATAATTGAAAAATATTTTATATGAGCAAACTTACCGGAAGATCAGCAGGCCGATCAACATTACCAGCATAATCATATACCAGAACCAAATGAATACATAAGTCTTCTCATTTACAATATTCAACGGGAGTATGCATAGCGAATCGTGCTTCTGCAGTGAACCGGAAGCACCATATTTATGGAAGATACACTTGGTGACACGTGGAAATATATAAACCATAGGATCGACACGCTGTTCCTGTGGCACGTCCGATAGCTGCATGATACGTGTGCCATAAGACAGGAATTCACCATCGAAGAAACGATTCATCAAATACATTTGAACGATAATATTGATAAAACAGAGTACTTCGCAGGCCCAATAGCGTATAGCATACATTTTGTGGCGCTGTATTATAACAAAAGTAGTTTAAATAAATGTTTTGTATGTGTAAATGCACTGAAATTACCTTAACATGCTTGATTAAATAGTCCAGTAAGGCATCACGCTTAGCCTCCTTTTCCTCATGCGTGCAAATTGTTAGATTTAGACCCATAACGATCATGCGCATCAGCCCACCTTCGAATTTGTCCCACAAAAACTTCGGTGTATAGCAAGCAATAGCCTAAAAGTATGCAATAAAAATTACAAAATAAGCATTTTAGTTGATAATTTGAAGCCTTAAGCTTATCAGCAGCCAATATTTGTAGGTGATCGCGCACTCTAGCTGATGATAAAAATTTTGCTTTGCTTTAGCTGGCGGTAACGGCTAATTGTATTCTATATAAAGTGTTGCGCCGATTATTTCAGCAACTGCCAATCACTAATTAATACCGCTTTTCAACACTACTGTAATGCTGCATTTGACATTTTTTAACACCAATACCAAAACCGAAGGCGGTTAAAAGCGGTCGTTGCTCTTGCCAAGTATGGGCCGTGAAATTTCCAGGTCAACTACTTTTTAAAAAATATTCTTTTGATTACTTTTATGGCATTGATTTCGTGATTCTATTTCTTGCTGCTGCTTTTAAGCAATTAAAATCAGAACAAGCAGCGCATGTCTGGTTGTCTGCCTGCCCAATTTAACTCCCTTCAACATGCACGCCAAAGACGTTGTTTTTGTGGGCGAATGTCTAATAAATTCGGCTGTCACGAGCGGTGTGTTGTATATTTTTTTTATATTATATTTAACTTTAATTAAATTCTATTTCTATTTTTTGTGTAATTTTTCATCTTTTATTGTGTTGCAATTTAAATCTTCCTATATTTGTCCTACTTAGGAATCGGAATTCAGGGCATTGGTTTATATTTTGGGAATGTCGAAAAATCTCTACGCTAAGTGCTTAGTTTCTCATAATGGCTCGTTAAATTAAATACGGTATATATGCTCAAGATTTCATAGACAAAGTCTGTCTATTTTGAACAGAATTATACACACGACTTGTTGTTGTAGTAAAGGTTTCCTAGTTGGTGAGTAAGCTAATCTACATTTTCGCAGAAGTCATCCATCTAAGTTGGAAATATTCAGGAAGGAGAGATTCATCGATGAGTGTGTTAGAATACCTCGTAGTCTTATGATCTTTTCTGGGGTATTGTTTTGAGTATATGTCTGGGTTCTTCATTTTCGAGAACCAATGCCTTAACTAAACTACAAAGGCAGCACCGCGATAACATTTTCTTACAAAAATACATTGAGCTTCGCTACAAATCCTTCACTCCAGCATTTCTTGAGCACTCCATGACCCAACTAATTTCGAATAATGTTTTAGACTAATAATGATTTTCGAGAAGAGTGCTTAAAAATACATTTTCTCGAAATATTTCTATTGACTGTGAGGAACTACCTTCTCAAAGGGTGTAGTCACATGAGTCCGTAAACCGAAAACGACAACTCCTTATTTCATTTTTGTTATGATGCGCAAAATGTTTGTCGGCTGTTCGTCCGATATAGTTCTTTTGGGTTCCAGCTAACTTTTTTTGGTTGGTCAGCTAACCTTTTTTTTGGAGTTAAACCTTTACTATATGAAGATATCTAACTTGTATGTAGCGATAACATTGCGCTTGAAATATATGCGAGTTCAAAATTAGTCCCATTTGTAAACAGAACTTGAATGTTCCAATTCTGGAAGACATTTAAAAGGTTCACTCATACAATTCTATAAGAATAGACAACTCTCACTTCCCATCTAATTCTAGCATAAGTGCGCTCGGTCAATATTTCTTCTATAGCGAATTATATTCGTATTAAAATATCACTTGTCAGTATAACCTCTCATTTGAGTTCCACAGTAACCTGGACAGAAGACACTTGTCCGATTCTACACCTTAATGATTTTATTTTCGCTTCATTACAAGATCACTTAAATTGCCATCTAAGCCGACACAAAACCTAATTTGTCGTACAACAACAACAAAGGTGTTTTTGTGATTAAATTGAGCACAATTGTATTTACCTACATACATACCTACACACATATACATGCAATAGTATGGGTATATTTCTTTCATTTGCGGTTTGCTAGCATTTTACTGCATTTGAACCGGATGATAGCCCCATTATGTAGTTTATACCTATGTACATATGTATGGGTAGCGCATGTGCAATTTTCCTCAACTTACTTGGATTACTTAGTAAAATTTTATTATTATGTCAAATGGATAGAGCAAGACAAAAAAAAATCTATTCGTCCAGCCACGCGTACGCACACATACACACGAAAATCTAGAAATGTGTCGTATTCTTCACAAAACGTGTACGCGGTGGGTTTTGGAGTCACTGTACGCACTCAATTAAATTCAATTGATATGAAATTGAAACTTTTTTTGCGTAAAGCATTTAAGTAACCATTGTAAAGCATGCGCAGCTGACTATGGCAATGTGCTGTAGCTTCGGAAGCCACGCAAATGTGTGTGTAGTTGCATATATGTGAGTAAGTTGGGAGTCGCACAGGTCGTCTACAGAAAACCACGAAATTATTATGATCATTAGTTGAGCACAAAAAATAATTGTACATCTTATTAACAGTCGCTTGGGGGCCTTCATGCATTTTTTTTTTTTTTTTTGATAACTTTTTGACGTGGCGTAGCTATGAGAAATAAAAATTGTGTATATTTCGTTGCGCAAACGTCATAAAAGTGATCAGTGATCATTGATCCATCTCCCAATCAACTTGGCTCGATCGTGTGTAGCTAATGTGGACGCTACCAACGGTACTTTCTAATTAAACTTCAATTCATTTTCATTGCTCATTTGTTACTCTCCTGCCTTTTAGCGTTCAATTCAAATGATTGTGCCGCGCTTGTTTTATTTCACGATCAATCAAATGGAAGAAAGCTTGACAGGCGTTTAAAATGTTCATGCGCACCCGCCGATCGTTACAGTTGGCGCACAAATTTTTATAATTATGAATCGTTTATTAGTTTTATGTACTTTTTTTTTTACTATCAATGTGTCTTCAACTATTTGCCTTACTCGTATTCTTTGTCGACATATATTTGAATACAATTAAAAAGCTTTCATACTCATTAAAATGCTGCGCTTGTGGCTCCCTTGTAATTGTTATTGTAATTTTTACGCATACTCCACTCCATTTGACAGCTTAAGTGAGTAGTTTCGGTGAGAATTCATACTCTGCAATGCACGTGTTAAGAGGTCAACGTCACGAACATCACATTTGCTTTTGAAATTATTATTTTGAACCACTTGTCTAACTGCCATAAAAAGTTTCTATGTAGCTTCGAAAAGATATAATCACGATTTGATATTCCTTAAATAGATTTATTGGTAAAGCAGTTAGATATAAATATGTGAGGTTAAGTCAGAGAGGTTTTGGGGTGGCTATTTCTCTCACGCGAAAGTATAATTCAGCAATATAAATGTGTGTACTAAGTGACCAGATATTTGCATTGTCTTAAAAAAGCTAGAGGCGACTTAGCCACTTTTCATTAATAATCTCTAGAAGTGGTCGAATTGCCGGTTCAAGCTATTTTCGGAATATTGAAAGAAAATAATGTGAGATTTTTTCAACCTTTTTTGATCAATATGGTTTAGCAATTCTAACCTCATTCAGGTAACTTCACCACACCGTTATATGCTTTCGGGTTAGACCAGCACTTTGGTGAGATTATGAAGCGCTAGTTTGTTTCGATGGCATCTGATGTGTGTTTCCGGGGACTTTTTCGTAAAAGATTCTGCATAAGATAGGTTATTTGTAGGTGTATATATATATATTTGCTTTGATTTCAACATTTATGCGCTAATCGTTGCACATACGCAAAGCGTAGTACTGCAATCTGGAAATTAATTAGTTGCCGCATTCTGATCATTAAAATATTTTGTCTTCTGGAAACTCGAATGCCATTCATTCTTATCAAATAAGTCATCAGACAATTGGTTCAAGCCAAACTGCACTTGATTTATACAAGTAAACACATTTCTGCTGCTCAGTCGGTTACACACACCAAATATGTTGCTGATATTTTCTAACAACTCGCAAGTGACAGCAAAAATAAGGAAAATGCCCACAGCAATGCGCTGGCCTGCGACAATTTCGCTTCACACACACACACACACGCACACACACACATGTATAGAGAAGTTACCACAAAAGGCAACAATAGTTTCGACCAATCATTGAGTTCACTTGACAGGCCGTTATTGTGGCAAGATCGCCTCATTTTCTTTCGCCTTCCCAGCAGTCAGGGTTTGACTGACGTCTGCCCAAAGGGGGGTAGGTTGAGTCTGTTAGACACATAAATTGTTTAGCCTTAAAAGGTAACATTTATTTTGCTGCTGCTTCTACTACTGATGTTGCTCCTCGAGTTGTTTGCTACAATTGGCATTGCTGAACGTAATTTATTACTTGATTTTATTTGTGTTTTTTTTTCTATTTTTCCTATGTTTTTTTTCTGTGTTTTGTTTTTTGTGGCAATCACTTACCTGAAAGAAGAGTACGAAGCAGACCCATTGGTAATATGTGTAATATTTCTTGGCATCCTCATCGTTGAAATCATTGGCAACACCGGGATGCGCAACTTCACGGCCGACCTGCAAGTGTGGAAGATAGATAGAAGGGAAATTGTATTCGTTGCGGTTACTAAATGGCTAAACCTATATTTATACAAAAAAAAAAAATATTTTTTGTTCGGTGAGTACGTGTAAAATATTTCTACAGGTATGTGTGCATGTCATTTGGTTTTAGTGTAATATGTTTTGGGAGTTTTATACTCTTGTGTGTCTCTAAATTATCTGCATTCTTTAGCATAATAATTACCGGTTGGCTAGCTCCCTTTCTTTAACACACCTAACCTTTTTGTTCGTTTTCATCTAACCTGCATTCGGTTACGCATGCGCGACGCGTCTTTAATTAGGGCACACGCATATTGTTGCATTTTGTTGCTTTGTTTCGAAAAATGTTCGAAGGTGTGGTGAACTTTATTTCCAGAAATGGGAACTCATTAAAAAAAATTTCAAAAATATTTGGGTAATTACGCACATATATAAAAAAAAAAAAAACTAGTAATAATAATTAAAACCACAAAATTTAGTGCGGTCTTAGTGCGTCTTAATTAAAACAAAAAAAATTAAGTACTTGTACGCATATACGTAGTATATTCCAATACACAATTTAACTAGTTTCGAACTACTTTGCAACTAGTACGAATCACACATCAAAATAGTTAGCCAAATGCTTTTATCCAGGCAAGCAACTGGTAGTTTTTACAATTTGATATAGTAAGAGATGTCCATTGGTAGTTTTCGTTCAGAAATAGAGCAGTTTCCTCATACTAGTTTCAAAAGGATGCAACAGTTTATTTTCTTTTTTTAAAAAACATTTTATTTTGGTTTTTCTTCATGTCCTCCCGAGTTTTTTTGTATATCAAAATATTGATAACTATGCCCATCCTCTCAACCAACGATAATGCTCTCTCACTAATTAGATTGTGGTACACTGGTACTTTTCTTGCCTAGTTTGATGCTTCACTGCAGGGATACTACCACTGAGTTGATAAACTCTTGATAACCTTACACTTGTTAAAATTATAAAACTGATTAATAAAAAGTACAACTCATTAAGCATTAGGAAAACAAGCACTTACCGCAAATTCAAGTGAAAATCAAATCTTTATAAGCACGAGTATTTCATATAAATACATACAAACGTAAGTATAGTACATATGCTTGTATGTATAAGTATCCATCACACTCTGCCCGGTTAGACGCATGCGCGCCGCCACAGGTATCCAATTTCTCATTCTGCGAAGCACTTACTAAATGCTTTGAGGCGGTACGCGTTAACCAACAACGTTTGTTTGTTGCTTGAGGGCTTCGTGTTTCCTCTTGCAGACTTAAAACGAATTAGAATAGTTCTTTTATGGAATTGTATGTAGTATATACAACAATTTTTTTGTACTTGCTTTCATTTGTGAAAAGATTCTCTACAAAACGAATCGTTGCGCTTGCGCAGTAGCTGTGCTCCTACCTTGCAGCCATTTCTTTTGTTATAATATTTATTGTTTATATTTTTTGTGCTTCTGATATTTCGAACTCAAACAAAAAGTGCTGGCCCACAACAAAGCTTTGCGATTCCGCTATGCTGAGACCACAACAACAGACCGTGGCGGCACATTCATAGGGGCATGCCAGCTTAGCTGTTCAAAATTCAATTCATCTGTGATAATTATCATTATAGTTTCACATTCATACCTATCTACAATATATTTATATATGTATGTATTTATCTGTGCATAAGTAATTGCGCCTGTGTGGTGGTGTTTGATCGGCAAGCGAAAGTAACGTGTTTTTAATAAATCATAACTTCACCACTTCTCAAAACAAAAAAGGTAGTTTAAATGTTTCTTAACAATACATTATGCATGCACGCAGACCATTGGGGTCAAGTGTCACTTGTCATTTATTCATTTTACGTTGAGTCGTGATCAAGAGAGAGAGAGAGAGTGTGTGTAGGGACTCTGAGTTTCAATTTTTATCAACTGCTTTATATTATTCCAAAATTATTTCATTAATGAAAGTATTTTTTAGTTAATTAATTTAATAAAATGAAGCCTAGTCGAACAAAATTATCGATCAAACTATTAATCGTCAATAATATCGATGATTTTTGTTTTCTATCATTCTTCATTGTTTTAACCATCTGTGTGATAGTAAGTTAAATAATATAGCAATGAATTAAGTGCTATTAAAAAGTGAACAACTAAAGTTATAATGAGCAATTTTCAAAAATATCAGATAAAAAATTTTGCTAAAAGCCTCAATAACTGCTATCGACGGTATATTGATAGGTAAAAAAAAACTGTCGAACTATTTTCTGAACAACTATATACCACATACACGAACATTCGTTCTCCAGTCAAACGAGTTTCATGTATCTCAGTTATTCTGTTCTTTCCTAAGCCCAAAATCAAGATGAATTTTTACCGAATTTGTGCTCTAGGGTACCCTTATATACCCCTTACGAATCCATAAACATTTATATAGTATTACATTTCACCTGAAAAGTAGATTAGACAAAGTATAAGACCCTGTAAATAACTTGCCCACAAACTAGTAATTATTTCAATAATCACAATTTTTGTGTCGAACGCAACATAGCTGGCGGGAAGTCAGTATCAGCTTTGCTGAAGTTGGAATATTGTAGTAGAACAATATACTGCTTATTGCGCCTGAAAACATTCTGGTTCTTATAGACATCAATATATGTATAATATATGCTCAAAGTATGCGTCTGTTTTTACCAAGTTCTTATAAGATTTTGGTATTAACTATTAATTAAAGCTCATCTTCTAACTTATGTAGAAGATTCAGCACGCCATTTGTGATTTTTAGTTTCACTCGCCTGCGACGAAAACTCTCTGAGAGCATTAATTTACGTCAATCATCATTGTGATCGCACTTCGGCTTTCTTTATTTTTGTTTGCATCTCTTCGTAGTCTACGCGTCTTATTCTCCCGTATAGATGTGCTTGTTATACTGTTTGTTTAATGAAGAATTTATATGCAGCTATACATATATTTACCGCACGATATGTAAACACTCACTTAGTTTAGTAAGTAACATATACCTAGAAATGAATGAAAAAATCGGTATGAAACTTATACGAACTTAAATATGAGAATCCGCTTATAGGTGATGGTAACTCAATATCGTCGCGGTTGTACTAAAGTCAAATATATAAACACACCAGTAGATACAGTGCTTATGTAAAATGTACTTGGGTAGATAAGAGAATTTATGTAATTGTAAATGATTCTCACTCACCTGTCGCTTGAATGCGTCTGGCATCGTAAATGTGCTATGGATCCAACAGAATGTATTCACCACGTGCGTCGGTATGCCACTCACAATGCAACTGATCGGATGACCCACAAATTGTGTGGCCGTAATGATCATACTGCATGTGAGCAACAACACCGTTGTAAATGAGTTGTGCAGGCGAAAGATGGCATTGTCCGTCTGTATGGGCTGCCATTTCAGATAGGATTTTAAATCGACTAGCAACTTATACATTTTGTTGCATTAATTTTGACTAAGTGACGTAATGATGTGTGCAAAATTGCTTAGATTTATATCTCACTCGCAATTACTTAGTAGATAGGTTTATTGGCAGTTTGTGGAGTATTTTAAGTTCTTGAATTACTTTTTTGGTGCTAAGCGCAGCGCCAATTCGGAAAAGGCAGTTAGTCATAAACAAGAAAACCGAACGTAAATTTGCTGTATTCAAAGTACAAAATTCCGTAGGTCAATCGTTGTTGTTGTTGTTCGAGTTGTAAAGGAAATGAATCACTATTAAAATGCAATTATATGCTGATATGCGACGTAGAAACATCAAAGGCTGTTGCAAGTTCATATCAGCTGCAAGAAGAGTAGAAAAAAATGGAAAAATTAATTACAATTTTGATTAATAATTTTCGAATTCTTAAAAATAATTATTAAATGTATTGCGACGCCATTTATTATGAATTATTTATTTATCGATTTATCGATAAATATATATTTGTGCATATATAATTTTTATTTAGAAATTTAAGGGTGCCATATCGATACTTCTTAGTTCAGGCAATTAATTTTTTTCATAGAAGTAAGTAGCAGCAAGTAGTTGTGATACTCTTACGAGTTCTATATTACTTATTACCCTAAAACATTCCTAAAAATAAAATAGTTTTGGATAACACTGCTGTTATTGGCCGTATGTAAATCAGATCTGAGTGTCTTAAGCTCATATATTGCCAGCCAAGCTTCCCAAAATAAGTTACAAAACAGATTAAGGAGGTAGACCAGGAGAGAAAGGCCAAGGGAAGAATAAGTGATAAAATACTATTAAATTTACAAATTACATTTAAAATACAAATTAAATACATCAAAATTCTTCTCATTCCGGTTTGTTAGAGGGATAATTAGAACGAAATACTTTGGCAACTACCAACTAACTAGAGTAGTCTAGGAGACATAGACACCGGCATAGAAAGCATATTGAAGTTGTGTTGTTTGAAGCAACAAATATTTGGGAACACATCAGCAACGATGTGGTGATTGAATTATAGATAACATATTTACACCGATTGATGAACATATAGATAGTAATTTTTAAATGACGTCAGACTAGCGATGAACTGAGAGAGTATGGAAAATATTATAAACTACCGGAAACTCTCAAAAGCTAGCTGTGTGGTTGGTTGTATGCTCTTGAATCTTCGCCGGTAGGAATTCCATTTGAGAAAAATTCACTTGATAAAATTGTAAATACATGTAAATAAAAAAATTAACTGACTAAATATGTGGAAGACGAGGAATGCTCCTATCGAAAAACGATAAATCAGTATGCTAAAGTTTCGCGGTATTTTCAAAGGTTCTGTCTTCATTTGAAAACTTTGCAACATTTTAATATTCATTATCTTCCAATTCAAAATAATTGTGACTAATTACTTTTTGTTCACTATCAAATCTACAAAAATTTTTGGAAAATAAACAGTCACTCTAAAACAAATAAATAATTACTTATCAATATGAAAACGCAAAAGTACTTACATATCTGCTTAAACATACATATGTATGTAAATATTTTAAAGAAAAATAAAAAAGTTCTTATCTCTTTGCAACATAAAGTCCAGCTTGTTAGTCACACTGGTAAAAGCAAACAATTTATGACACAATGTGTACCTTATGTATTTCTTCAAGCAAAATAATTACAGTGGATTCTATTGTTATGACCACAAAATGTCTATATGAAATGTCTAATGTCGATATGAAACGGTTTCAAACCTAATAGCGAGCAGCAACGATTATTTTAAAGCATAACATAATTTTTTCGTACCAAATAAGGTTTATAAAAGCATCACAGATATCTCAAACCAATCTAAAAGGAATATGTTCTGTTTTCTCACACACAAATCGCCTTATTCCAAAACTTAGTACCGAATTATGTTTGAAAAACAAAACCTTAAAAAATTCTTCAAATTTATCCCATAAACTACTTGAGCTAGATATCCTTGAGAGACTGATTCATGAGTTAATATATATTACGATGTGACCCGTCCAAATATAAAATTTTATGTACCACAGATCATATGACTAAACCCGAAAAACTAATCCAGCCTGGTGTTCCTGAGTTGTGGTACATTGCGAACCAAAATCACCCCCAGATAGCTACATAGAAGAATAAATGCCAAAATTTTTTGTACTCGATCAGTATCTTCGCTTGCACGCCCCTTAATGTGTATTGTAACACTGTTTTTCTCGCTAATTTTGTATTTTTAATTCAATTTCGAAAATTAATTTTTATTGAAATCACAGACTAAAGACTTTATAACCCTGTTGCCAACTCTAAATAACTCTTTAAAAAAAAAATTATTTCTCGAAGAAATTGGAAATCATGCGTACACCATCTTCGTCTCCGAATAATAAGGACTTTTTATCGCTTTTACACTCCTTAATATTAAAATTATTATTGATATCGTTGTTTGAGAACAAAATATCTAAATCTCTAAATGAAATGAACAAAATGAAAAAATTTCAATAGCAGAATAGCAGAATTGCATATTACATATTACTTCACAAAATCCATTAGTTATAATAAAAGAAAAAAATAAAAATAAAAACTTGAAATTGTTAATTCATTGTGACGCTAATTACTTAATTCAATCTTTGTTACGAGTCAGTCGTGTCGTGTGTTGTTAAGGCAAACCGAAAACAATCACTAATAATAGTTGACGAGACAAAAACAATAGACGCTATTCGGCTGACATTTGCACGTGTATTTTTTCGAAATTCGCTTCCAACATACAAAGTAATAATGAGTTTCATTAATAAAAATAAACGCCGGCAATTTACTATTAAAATTAACCGGCTGTTGTGCATGCCATTTCTATTTCCGCAACTACTACCAAATGTAAATAAATAGACGAATTAAAAAACCGACAATGACTACAAAAAAATCGTGAAACGCGTCAATATTTTTAATAAGCGCGCAAGCCAAAAATTCCAGTAGCACCTGAGTCAACAGTGCATTGCACTTTGTCCCTTTCGAATCGCAGGCGCAAGTGAATTGGGTGAAGCGGCTACTGATTGGTAGCTGCGACTGCGCACGACCGAATCGTAAATTAAAAGCAGAACACTGATTTTTTTTCCAAATTCTATTTGATGACTTTATTAATTGAACTGCGTTCGTCTGCCTTAAATTTTTTTTCCGAAAATCATATGTATGTGTGTGTATTCGATATCGTGAATAAAGTCGTGCAGTCAAATCGCAGTTAATTTAATTTTTATTGCTGCTTAAACGACTTTTGTCACTTAAATGTGTGTATATGTATTTGTAGTGAATAAAAATGAAAATTTCGTCTGAGTAATCAATGTCTGAAAAGTAAATTAGCTCGAATTCATTGAATGTTGTGTCTTCTCTTGAGTTGAGCGTAAATTTCCAAGAAATTACGAAACGTATATTACAATCACAAAATTAATAAACATTTTGAATTCATCTGCACTATTTATCCATTACTAATATCTTTTAGGTATATTTTTTGTTTATATTTGCCCAAAAAAATGTTTTTTTTTTTGTTTTTTACTTTGTCTATCGTTTATCTATTTTGTGTATTTATTTGTCAACCCCTACATTAGTGATAAAGGGATACCCAATTTATTCCAGTGTGAGAGTGCCTCAAAGTTAGCGTTTTTTATAACATTTTGCATTGTTGCCAGATCATACAAAATACAAATTTTTGGGCATTTAAATTAAAACACCCAACATTCGTTACGATTAAAAATTGTTATATATTGACCTTTTAATGTATAAAGTAAATATATCAATCTATTCTTTGTGATTTCAAGCGATTATTAAGTGAGTTAAGTTAATTACTGATTATTAAGACAGTTAAGTGAACTAAACTTGTCTGCTGCTAATTAATACATGGTTCGGATCATTTTCAATGGCAACATAGAAGATTGCTGCAATTACATTTAAACTTCGCGTTTCCTTTTCTTTTTTTACTATTTAACATTTTTATTTGTGATCTTGCACGGCGATTACAAATGTATCTGTTGAAATTTTTTCTTGCAGAATTCCAATCTGGACGTCCCAGTCTTTCTACTTGATAAATGTCGTACCTACCCGATCCAGTCAACTGTCACAGGCGCGTAGTTGATTTACTCTCTCAATTTTATTTGACAGGAGAGTTGTTTATCCCTTTTTCACTGCCCTACACTACACACCCCCAAAGCTATTTTCGTCTGAGTAGCAACAAAATGAACACATGTCATCTCGAATCGTTTCATCAGCTTGAATGTCAACGCTCAATAGCATCATTTGCATAAAAGAATAACAGCTGGTGTTTGTGGAATTTTCTTGAAATCACTTTCGACACTGATTTTTTGTCATTTAAATCTCAGCGCACTTCCAGTTTCATCTTCTCTGAAATGCGCGCTTTTTGTCTTTTTATTTAAGTACTTTTTTAATGTGAAGCGATGAGCATGTGGTGGTACATTGTACAATATATTTTTACGGCTGTAATATACAGCTAATTAAAAACTCTTCGACATTAAATTTTTTTAAGATAAATAGTATTAAACGCATTTTTAGTAAGTAATGGGTCTATTTTCTATTGATAGCAACATATAATGAGATTTATTTGTTCGAAAACATATTAGCCATGTTCGATTTGCCGCTCGCTCCAAGTTTCGGCTAATCGAAGGCAGCTTTTATATGATATAATTATCGAACTATAAATATCGACTATTGATTATTTTGATAGATTGAATAAAAACAAGTGTACCAAGGACTTCATTCCGAAGCAATAATATATATAGTCTAAAAATATGAACAGACATGAGTTGACGAAATTGTTCAGATAAACCCTTCGATCGAATTAGAAAGAATTGTTGTCATCGATTCGCCGTTTCTATGCCATGCTTCTATGCTATTTTTGCGCGCTGCTCTCTTGTCAAAAAATGTATATGTGAAAGCAACAACAAAGCTACCGAGTTGAAGTGATACAAGAGAGTATGCGGACACCTCAGTAAAGTGGTAGAACCACTATCTTCAATGCTACCAAGTTTTGATTAAGACGTTTTAGACCAGTTTTATCATTGTGAATGGCCTATATGGCAAATTAGGCTCAAAAATTAAGTCAAATATTTTTTGTTTTGATTTTAAAAATTATGACTTGAAATCAATAATAGTTGTTTATAGAAAAGGTAAGGCTCGAAACTAAAAGGTTACTAAAGTGTTTTTTTTATTTGTCGCGGAATGCAGAATTTCTTTATCAAATATGTTACCGCAGTTTGTTTGAACAGCTTGAATGTAGCTAATATCTTTGCGAAGATGATCTAAGATTATCGCTCATATTACCAATTTTTGTAAGTTCGATAATGATAACATCGAACGGAAAATTTTTCGAGGCGGGGATGAAAAGTTTAGCTGATCTGAAGAACTTTAATTGCTATGGAACCGAACTAGAAAGCTGACCAATTTGCTGATTCAATGTGAGATGATTCATATAACTTTCTTCTAAAATGATATGTTAAGAAAATGGGACACTATATTCGACATTCGACTGATCTTCTACAACATGCCATAAGAGATTTGCAGAAGACAATACAACATGTGTTATCAGTAATACATAGTGATTTCTCATGACAGCATAGAGATCAGTTTGTGTAAGTGTTCTACATGCAGATGGTCCTTTATAATAATTAAAGTTAGATACTCCACTTGGATATTTACTTGGACTTGAATTCAGTTTGATACTCTCCATATTGCCAGATTGTAAAACCTGAAAAATTCACATTTTTTGTTGAGCTGTAAACTATAACCAATCGTTCAATTATTTCGACATTATCGGCCTTTATATTATATGTATGTGAATGTGAATGTACTTTAGTAAAAGTTTTTTCTATGAGAAATGTACGTGCTTCATAAGCTGAAATAATTTATAATTCACAATTGAGCCTCCATTCACAAAATTATTTACATACCAAGCATATGTAAAATAATAGAGACATAGTTTTTGTAATGTCGCATTTACATATACATACATACATACATTTATTTGTAAGTTCCTCAAATGAGTGTTGCGATCAGCTTAGAAATTTATCTTTTCGTCACGTTTCTCGAATGTGACGTACAAAAGGCGTTACTATATTTAAGTTCTTATGCAATAGCAAACTTACATATATGCTATATTTTATTTATATCTACAATACATATGCACATATAGGGTGTGTACTTAGCTCAGTAATGTGCAAATGTTTATTGTTTGCTTGAGAATAAATTGATCTAAGCCTAGCAGCTTTTGATCGATGCTTAGGACGTGACGTTTGTGAAGACCAGATAATTGCTGCATAAGTTACCGATGCATACGATTTTTGTGAGAGAATTATGCAGGCGCCCTTTTCGGACAAGGTATAATGATGCTTTTGAGAAATGAAAGCAAAATGCTTGAACAATTTTGTAGACATGTGGTCAGTGCCAGTGAAGTTCGTTCCTAAAGAGCGCAATTTAAATCTGAAGACCCTAGTCTGAGCTTAAAATAGGAGATGTTGAATGACTTATTTGCACAAAATTGTCACAAAAAGTGACTAAATACAGGCATATGGTTATCATTCCAATAGTAAAGCCCTATAAAACCATGACCTGTACAAACTGCATCGCTGGAAGGGCTCAACACTAATCAAATCGTGACGCTTTCATGTCTACAATATGCTTACCCGAGTTTTTCATTTCATATCTTGTGTGTCTTGATATTGTCCCTTGTTTGCTTGTGTGCTTTAAGGAAACTTTACTACAATGAGTGGAAAATATTCAATTGTTCGTATGTTTTCAATTGCACTCGTGTTTTTGTTCTATTGATTCTTAAACAGACACACTGTACACACTTAATAATAGCAACAAGCTTCGTGGGCAGATTTTGCAATTCTGCTATGGCAATGTGTGCAACAGGTAATGGAAATTGTTGTTAGGTGTTTTTTCAATACTGCTATAACAATTATATATGTATGTGTAGTACATATGTATCTATATAATAAATTCATGGATATAAGAGTATATCTAATATCACATTTGTATATGTATAAATACATATATATGTTAGTGCGGTAATTGCTGATGTAGATGTAAGTAAGTATTCTCCCTATGCTTTTTTGTTTTTTTGCAAATGTCATTGTTTTATGTCAGTTGCGCGGGCGTGGAAAGAGGTGCATAAAAAGGTGCAAATATGTGTTTCATTACGCAATTTATATTTCTGTATATTTATATACAACATACACGTACTAGCAACTTGCTTAACTGGTTTAAATGCTGATCAATGTCAAGGTTGTATAACTGAGGCACATACTATGCCTTAACAGCATGAGCGTGTGGGTACATTATATACTCATGTATGGAATATGCTGTTTGACCTTACCTTATTTAGAAGTGTATGTTATCCATGCTACTTCTAGATAACGCAGGTTAGTCCATTCTTCGTACAAGATATATATACCAGATAGTTCTTACTTCAATTGAAATTAAATTTTGTCAAAAATACAATCCTAGAATCTCGATCTTTTCGACATTTCGAGCTAATTATTACGTTAATACAAATACCATATTTTAAAGTCTAATCTTAGATAGTAAGGAATCGAACAAAGAACTGGTAATAAAGCACATAAATTGGCATAAACGAGTAGAAGCATAATAGAGAGGATTTATACTACTTGAATGAGTTTCAATTAGATTAATTGCAAGAGAAGAGAATTGAAACAAAGCGAACTGAGTAGCGGCGCATCGATGACGGATCTAGTTTTTTATACGAACATGGTCGCATTAGGAACCAATTTATGTAGGTTAAAAAAAAAAAAAATTTTTTTTTAATATTTAATTTGACACATTTTATGTTAGCATTACCTTTGACGTAAGTTTATTTAAATTACCTTTCAATAATATTTGTTTCAAACTCTTTTGAGCTTTTCAACTAGGTAATTTAATTCTTCAGAAGCTCTGATTTTTACTTAGACAATCATACCTAGAGAGAGTGCCTAATATTTCATGCCAAGTTTGCTCGATTGGGATAGTAAACGCTGGTATTTGAATGTTAATACTTCTTAACACTCTAAATTGAGATATTTATAACTTTTAATAGTTATATAACTGAGCTGTATTGGAAGGAAAAGAACAGCTTAATAAGGTACTGTCATTTTTTTTTAGAACCTTATAGTATATACATGTGTTTATTTTTTATTATACAATATTATTTATCACACACATTTAGTTCCGCTACTGAAGAAAGGGGCAAATGCTTATACTTGCTTGTTATTTCAGATTTTGCATTCGCTATTCGGTGTGAAATAAATAATTCTGTAAATGCCAGTGGTCCCCTTGTGGTTGAAATACTGTTCTTTAATTTATTATTAAATCAAATGTCACTAAATTACCTTTAATGCTTGACAATTTGTTTATTTATATTGTGCATACACATACTTACTTGACTGCATAAGTATAATTGCCAATTTGCATTGACCACCGACGGTTCACACATGTGACAAATTTTATTTATTCGATATCTTCTCTTCACTTAACACATTTTATAAAAACTTATAAATTAATAGTTCTATACCAAGTGAAAATATGGCGCTGCTTGTTGTTGTAGCAGTAATGATTAGTAACGGTTGTGTGGTCAAGTGACTCACCTAAAGGTTAATTGAAATCAATTGAATATGCAATTTGCTGGTTGCTTTTGTTTTTGTAACAACTATGCAGTGGATATTCGAAAGCAGATGTGCCTGTGTTGTTGTAAAAAGTATTTGTACTCAAGATTATTCTTCTTTGATGCAAATTTTATTTTTTTGTGACTGGTTTTGGTTAAATATAGCAACAAATTGCAAGGTGGAGTGAATGTGAAATTTGTAAAATGCTTTAAAATCCGGTTTTAGGGAATTTAAGTTATTAAATTTCTTATTATTAAAGACAAGAGAAATTATAAGTAATTAAATTAATTAAGAATACAGAAGTATTTTCCTATAGTGGGAGTAGCCGACAATTGGCTGGCCAATACTCTCTTTTTAAGTATTTTGAGAAATTCCTGCTTACTGGTGAAGCATAGCGGCAGCTGATAATTTTTATATGAAGGAAGCGGTACGCCAAAAACGATTATTAAATTTGCATACAATAAAGCAAATCTAGTTTGTTCTCACTAAAAATCGTTAAAGTCAATGAATTTTTGTGTTAATGGAAATAAGTGCCGTGAATGAATGAGTGTATTTATGTGTAATATAATATACATAAATATGGAATTTTTACTCGAAAATTTATACTGATGGGTGTAAATTTAAGCGTTCGTTGCTGTTAATTAAATTTTTTAAATAGTTAATTACCAATTTGCTGTGAACTCATAAAGTGAAAACTCTGAACATTTTATTGCCATCTGTTGAACCCGCCTGCGAGCCAAAATAATCATCTATATACATACATATATGTTAATTATAAATCAATTAACACTTACTGGTGCATATATCATTCCAATTTTATCTGGGAAATTTACACTTTTGTGAAATTCTTTGTGCGTTACCATAAATAATGAATAAATAAATATCTTTAAAATAAAATTAATTTAATTTAAAAATGGTTTAACAATTTCCTTGGTTTCATTTATCAAGCTCTACATATCTGCATTTTTTTTTTTTAATTAATAATTTTTTTTATGAAATTATTTGCGGTTATAAATTCATGAACTCGATTTATGGTTTTAATATTCTAAGTTGGCTTAACATCAACAATTGTAGCATTAATTTTTTATCTTTCGAGACATTTGCTTCATAAAATTTTGAATTTCATTTTTCTTTCTGCCTCACCATAAAATAGCAATATATTTTGCTCATAAAATAAATTTTATTAAAAAAATTTTTATCAGTGTTATGTTTTTTCTTATCAAAATTTTATTTTTCTGCCTTTATTTTGATGCTCTTATTATTTTATTTTATTTTATTATATAATATACGGTTAAGAAATAATGGCTTGATTTATGCATATGATATTGCCGGTTGTCTTAACACCAACAATTTGTCATTAAATTTTTAACATTCGAGTTATTTGAACCATAAACTTTGAGAACAACTTCAAGTTTTTTATAAAGTAAAAAATTCAAAGAACTTAAATACAATTCAGTTAGTCCTCAACTCACTAACTGAATTCATAAATACAACTTAAAGTTTTATGAAACTCTAACAATGTTCGAAGATGGTTTAAATTTAGATTATACAAGACCAAAGTGATTTTCTCTACACGTACGCGCGTCATTTGGGGTCTCTATGTGCCTAACATGAATGGACATGGTTAGAGAGAGATAGCAAACGAAAATACGCGAGCTTAAATGAGGTATGTGTATCAAAACCTTCACCTCAATTTATTTTAAAAATATTATGCTTGGCATATTTTAAGGCTAATTCGTTCAAAAATATGCGATAGGTACCTTAAAGGTGATCTAGATATCTTTATTTATGTTCAAAATGCTACTTTTCGCAATATTTAGTAAATGTTGTATGCTACAAAAATTTTAAATCTTAATTTGCAGTGTTTTCCATATCTTGATATCATGACAAATAAAATCCAAAATATTTTATACTTAAAAGACGCCGATCGCTATCGGCAAGAAAACAAAATATCTGGCCTGTCACATTCTCTTAGTTTTGGCCTGTGAACGTTTGGAAACGAAACGGAAATGCATTGCATGCCTACTGAAAAAAAACACGTATTAATTTTGTTGTTGTGCACATTTTCGGTCATTTTATCTCTGCTTGGTTATTTACTGTGTTGTTGCTACGGCATTTGTAGCTATTGCATGAATTCTGTGTATAATTGACCACAAATGTTGGTGTTCCAATATGCAGCAGCAAGGAGAAAGGCAGACAGCAACAAAAATCCATAATAAAAGCACAACAAAAAACACCAAAAACTAGAGGAAATTAAATGAAAAGGTAGCATTTAAAGTTTTACTGGACAGCAGCAAAAGGGGCACACTAACTAATAGCAACAACAGCAACAACAATATTACTAGTAAACTATGTTCGAGTTAGCAACAACAATAGGTACAACAATAAGCAGCAACCATAGAGACCGGCAGCAGCTGCTCTTGTTATACTATACCCTGCAGACATTTTGTGTTTTTGTTTTTTTTGTTTTTTTGTTTTTTTTGTTGTTTTTGAAGCGTTTGGAATTTGGTGTTCTTGTTGATACGCTCGTTTCGTCGTAATAACTTAACATCGTCATCGTGCTCGCGACTGTTGTTTTTAAGCATTTTTGGTGTGCTTTTTCTAACTTTTTGTTGGGTAATTTAATATTTTAGCTTTCTAGTGGACGAATAAGAAATTAAGCGCTTGTTTAGAAATTTTAACTCACCAAGTTTTTTTTTTTGCATAAAGTTGAGCATGTTTAGTCAAAATGGTTATTTGATATGTCTAATTGTATAATAAAAAAAACAACAAAATTTCTCTTTATTTCAAGTGTGAATTGCCCACACTGCTTGAGGGGTAAGTGAATAATAACTGTTTATTATATTATAAACAAGTAAATTTAAACTTTATTTGGAAATTAATTAATATAGTTTATTGAAATTTAATATTCTAAGTGATTTGAAATCTCCACTTTGATGCAAATAAAAATAAACTAAAACTGGTTTTTTACTAAAATATAAAACCTCTATAAATTCCCTACAATATGTATTCGTATATCCTATATTCATTTATCGGAAGAGCTTATCATTACAATCCCTCAATCATTTCTAGACGGCTGAGGGTTCCTAGGACCTAGGAAAAATTTAAGTATAGCTTTATAGTTCATAGACCTATGAGAGCATTCAAAGCTTAAACACATTCTAATCCTACGTTATTAAAGAACTTTTGATATCATCACACAGTTTTGGGACAGTGCTTCTAAATCCGCCTAACCAGATTTTTACTTTTGAATTTTCTTTTCTGGTCTTTCAGAGGGAATACTTATGCCATGCTTTGCCATTTCATCTATTTTTAAGAAATTTGAAGCGATAAAGTGCTAAATTGAAGAGTAAGAGGTCCTGATAATACCACTAGGGACAGCTAAATAGCTCAGGACCCTAAAAAAAAATATACTTTTCATAACTAATTTATTTTGTATTTTGAAAACTTAGTTTGTTTCCTATATCTAATGTTCGAGAATTTCTAGAAAATGTCTCTGGAAATGTCTAGACGACCTCACCTAATAGTCGCCATCATTCAAGCAACTGTCAGAAAATAAGTTCAAATTCAACATTGTCCTTATAAAAGAGTTTGCCTCGAATCCATATTACTCTTATCATTTCTTAGTTCAGAGATGACCATAGGCTTCTCTTACTCACACTTGGTCGAAAATATCTGTAAAGCAGAGCTTTACGGAGCATTTGTGAGACAAAAATTGGTGGGAACAGAAAGAACTTTATTCGTGGATCAATGTTTTGTCTCTTCTTTCTCCATTAGAACCATTAGAACTATTTTATTTCGTGAAAGCACGTCCTTAGTTGTATAAGTATGATGTGCTTAAAATTATATTTGTTTTAAAATATGTGCAAATATAGCGTGTACATAAAAATGTTTGTAAATATATATTTACAAATTAACATGAATATAATTTTCGAAACGACTGCAATTTGACACTGCAACAACCGATATCCTATCAAGTCATTGGAAGTTTTAGTATGTGCTTAGTAATTTAGCAAGTAATACTCATACATACATGCATATATGTGTCCACACGTGTGTTGTGTTTATGCTTTGGTAAGCAACAAAGTTAATAATTATGAAAATATGCCAAACAAATTATTTTGCATTTCTAAAACGGTGCAAAAGTGAGTGGATTGAAACTCAATACCTGTAAAAATAAATATAGAAATGTAAGCAAATGTCCAAAGTATCCCAGTCGGAATTTTGTTTTAAATGGTTAGCTTCTTATATAGAAATTAAATAATATATACAAAAATGTATACAAACATATTCTTACATATGTATGTACATCTAGAAGCCAGCAAATAATCCCTATGGAAATTTTGAAGACATTCTCTTATTATTGTATAAAAAAAGGTCCAATATTGTTTTATATTGACAACGGTTAGTGTTTGCTAAGAATCTATATCAAATGAATATATAAACTTCAAATGAATATATGCCATATTGTACTCGTAATTTTTTCAAAATCATGCAAAATTGATGCGCCCAAGTTTATGCGAGGTACCCTTTGATGAATGAGTATTACATATGGAGTCCTGGTTGCATATATTCTATTTTTTGTTTAATGTAGGTGATCACTTAGATGGCTTAAATATAATTCTGGCGTACAAAGAATGAACTTTACCAAACTGGATCGGGATATTAAAGTTTGTGTTACACTTTGGTAGTTTAGATTATGTTCAGTTTCGTATAAATTCAAATATTTCTCATTTAGACCAATATTGAGAATTTTGGTTTCGAAAACTTTTCTGTTCTCGTTCTTTCTGTCTTGTTAACACGCAGTTCAGTTTAGTGCCAGATGGTTGCTGCATAACTTGGGTGTTTTAGTAAATACCTAAATTTGATAGGTTCAAGTCGAAAAAAAAATTTAAAATTTTACCGATATATAAGTATGATCGGATTGCGGTTCTAAAATCTAAAAATTCTATGTTCTAGCACTTCATGACAGTATTCCTAAAATTCATAAAATTTAGTTTGTCCATATTTCTCGGTTTCTAGCTCTTTACTTTATACTTTTCTGAAAACTGTACTTTTTTGAGTTAGGAAAATATTAGAGGCATAACACCGGCCGTTGTACATGGTTAAAAAAGTCTTTGTATTATTTTTATTATATTTTTATGAAGAACATTCAATGAAAATTCCGCTAAAAAGATATTTAAGATTGACTTAAAGCATATCGATCGGTTAACCGATTACTTGTGGCGCTAATTACACGCATTTGTATTCGAATAATAATTATTAATTCATCTTCCTTCTGATAGGTGCTTTCTGAAAGCTTTATACTGCTGTGAAAAAAATGAAAATTTAATTTACAACGGATTACTATTAATTTTTAAAATCCAAGAATATATAGAGTGAAATCTATGTGAGAAGAATCAAAGCCCAGCACTATTTGGCCCAATTTTTCCATAGTTCCTATAGATCTTATAGAATACTGTATGTAAACGTGAGATGAAAAGAAAATAGTTTATATATTATATAATAGATTATATAATTGTTAAATTTTTGGGAAGAAAATTGTTTTTACCATATGAATTTCAATTGAAAAGCTTCAGAACTGCGAGTGAAAAATTTAAGAGCTCAGTGAGAATCGTTCAAATGTTTTAATATACTTACATAAATACATACATATGTCTGGTTGTATATATGTGAAGGCATTCTGATTTCTACTACAATTCGATATGGTATTTTATTATCCGGTGAATGGCAAATAATTTGGCGCGAATATGCAGCTATTTGTCTGTGGTTTGGATAGTTTGAGATTTTTTCAAACTCGATTGACTAGTTTATGGCGAATTGACTATGCAATAATAACGACCGCAACTTGAATGTAACTTAATTAGTGTAGTCGCTGCTAGAAATCAGTGAATAAATCTACGAAGTACAACTGACTGTCTGTCGTTGCATAAATTATCTATTACAAAGCTGTGTGGTGAGAAAATATGACGATAAATGGCAAATTAAGGATAATTGCTATTTTATAATTATTAAATAACTTAAAAATGTAATATCTATGAATCATGATGCAATGTTGGTTGCTGTTACTTGCTTTAAATACTACAGTGCCTGTCAAATGTGGACACACACGTTAGCGTATATGTTTATACTTACACAACTAATAGCTGCTGTCCACACTTGTTTGGCTTGGCGCCTAGGATGTGCTTAAACTTTATACTGCGGCAGTAAATCCTTGCATACGCAATATTATTGTTGTTTATACGAAGCTTAGCGCACACACCTTTCCTACTACTGTTCGCTTGTATGTTGTTTGTTGCTTAAACACACTCACAAATAACGTGGTATGTTTGTTGGCAAAGTTGTCGGCTGATAAGGATTACGCAGCGCGCCACTTAACATCCATTCACAAAGAAATCGCAGCTTCTGGCTTGCACTTCTGACACTTTACGACCGCTAAACGGGGGAATCGTAAAATTACAGCTGCTGAATTATGTATTTATACGCTTCAAAGGTATTTCTTCACTTGATCGCTGTATTAAATATCAGCAAAACATCCATGGCAACATTTTACGCCTTGAAATACACTAGTTTTTTTTTTTTTTTTTTTTTTGTGTTTTTTCTGTCTTAACTTTCTACTGTTCACTAAACACCATTTATTGTTGCTATTTGCTTGTTTTTTGTAAAATTCGTTGAATAAAAATTATTGAAAAGATAACCACTAATATTAATAATATTATCATTATTATTCTTTTGAATAAATAACTCGTAATCGTGCTCAATTCGTGCTAGAGTCTCGCTGGCTAGCCTAACGACTGCTGCGGTGGGCTTGTTTCATACGCTGGCTCGACACTGTGTGTATTCACGCGCCGTCTTGTGCTGGGTAGCTCTGAGTACTGTGCAACACAAATACTACACTAATTCGCTTGTACAGTGGCTGAGGTTGAATAAGCTTGAAACGAGACGAGAAACAACACAAAACATACAAAACGTACAAAACGAACAGACGAACAACAACAAACACAACAGCAATTGCAGCAAAAACATACGTAGCAATAGCGCTGAGAACACCAAATCCATACATATACACGGCTTGTACGTACGTACGTACGTATGTATGTATATATGTACGTATGTATGCGCATATTATACAATGTCATGCATACAAACAAAGAGACGAAGAAGAGTAGTTGTAACGTAAGACTCAAAAATACATACTTACAAATACACAACTTTGTAGTGTTGTTGTTTGTGTAGTTGTTCAGTTTTGGATTTAGTTGAGCACAGTCTGTCTACTAGAAATATGTGGCATGTACAACGTTTGGTCAACAATGTCTCTTATAAGGGTACATTTATATGTACGTCTATATGTGTGCGTGTGTGTGTATGTGTGTGCGCGTGTGTGTGTATTTGAGTGTTTCAGTGTATACGCTTGAAACCGCTCAAAAGTGCCAAACAACCATATTTATAGAAATAGAAAAATAGAATAGAATATAGTGATAGAAGCCGCTCAATGGCCGTCGCTGTCCAATAATGGAGGGTGCAATCAGCTGAGTTACATACATACAGGCGCACATGCATACATACATACGCGGCACAATTATTGCCTATATGCATACATGCAAGCATAACCATCTGTCATTCTTCCGAAGTTTTAGTACGAAAGTACACAGAGATTCAGAACATTACCCGAGAATGTACCCCAAACTAACGTTTTAAGTCGCTCTTCGGCGGCGAACTGTGCTGAGCACCAGCACTCTAATTGAGCATTCAAAGTTGCTCGCGAATCACTCGCTCAATGAGTGTGTATTCGATGTGGGCGCTCGACTATGAGATAAACTAATTTAGAATAAAGTAAAAATTAAATGAAAAATTAAGCATACTATTTTAAACAAAACGCTAAATATATATATATATATATAATTAAATGAATTATTCTTTTAGAAGGTATATCTTTAACAGGCGCCGTTAACAGTATTTATTTAGTTGTTTGACAAATGCCACCCAAAAGGAATATTACGTCCACTCTAGCGCTACTGACATTTGTAATTTCTGTTCAATACTTTTGTTTAATTAATTAACATTTTTCCAGTGCCGGATTTGTTTAAGTGTGTCTAGTCCTAGTCTAGAGGCTTGAATTTCGAGCATTTTTTGACGCTCTAAAAAAGCAACTAATATTTTTGCTATCCAATTGTTTAATCCGTTATTTGTTCATATTTCAAGAGTTTACAAAAAAATTTCAATAAAAATAAATTAAATTCCACAAAGTTGTTTAAGTGGAGGGGTAAAATAGGTGTGTCCATCTTGTCGGGATTTCCACGCCTCTGGTCATTTGAAAACAATCAGGCCAAATGTGTTAAGGAAGATTGGGAACTGAAAAAATTTGTCGGAAAATGTCGGCTACTTAACAAAATTCTAGATTTTTACAGTAATTTTTTAACTTTTCTGAATTTTAAAAAATACCATAAATTAAAAAATTTGATTTCTTGTTGCTTTGAGTACAAAGTTATTTCGAGAAAAATGCGTTTAAAGCTTTAAGTAAAGGTAAAAAGTAAGAATTTCGAAAAGTAAGAAAAGCGAATTTCCAAAAATTCTTTGTAGGAAATATTTAATATTTAAACTCTTGCATTTTAGACTAACGAAATACAAAAAAGAAAGAAAATTTCAATTTAAAACTTTGAGATTAGAATAATACCACCCTAAACAAAAACTTAAATAACGAATATTTGATTTTATGAAAACATAAATAAATAAAGCCATTTTTAGAAGTTAAAATAGGAAGTACACAATTGAAATGTTTGCCATTAAAATTCATTAGCTGCACTAAATGTGGCTAGCTTTTAAAATATTTGATTTACGAACTGCTCGCCGGCTTACAACTTAAATCGTTTACATTCCTGTCAGCACCATATTTGAACATAAGCTAAATTCGCTGGTTTGGAGAAAGAAAGCCACTTGTCAGCCACTGTGTTTGACTCAACTAAAATTGCTAGCAATATTTTCTCTCATTGACATATTTATCGTTTCCCAATTCGTTTCACCCATGCTGCCGATATCACCATGTTAGTTTTTTGTTTTTTATTTAGAGTTACTTCAAAAAATAAAATAATCATCTATACAAAATATTGGGAATGCTCGTAGTCAGGTTTCACATTACTGTTATGTCAAAGTTGAAGTCGCTTTTACGACCACACAATTTCCCGATGTGGACGTGCATGTGGGTCTGTCTGTACATTCTAGTATGTCTGTCAAGTCAAAAGTTATATTTTTGTGTTTTGGTTTTACCTCCACTTGCATTTGCTTCTTTGTTTTTCATCTGACTTACTACCGCCTTTTTTATTATTGTATTTTTATCTAGTGTTTTGTTCCTCTTTTTTTTGTTTTTGTTTTTGTTTTTGTTTTTTTTTTGCTCTTTGTTGTTGTCTTCGTTGATCTTCGCCTCCTTCGTTTGCTTTGTTGTTGTGGCTTTCACTTCGACTTCTAACACCAGCGGTGTCTCTTGCAGTTGCATTCGTTGAAATGCTGAGCGTTGCATGCAACGAAACACGCACGTATCACTCGACGGCGCCGATGCAACCCAGCTACTCAACTCATTTTACTGCTTGCATGGCTACGTTGTGTGTGATCGTATCCGATATGCCTTTATCCATTACTCAGCATTGTTTGTGGGCTTATCTACGTGTGTCGACGTGTTGCGGTGCTTATGCATTTTAGGAGCCAAGGATAATGTGTCTGCTTTTGGTTGACAGCTACGCAGTTACATACATATTTGTAGCTCTTTTATGGGGTTGCTGTACCTAAAGGGGAGTTTGCGATCAATCATTTCAATTTAGGTTTAAAGTTTCATTAAAAACGGGAAAGATGAAGCAAAAAGAGGATCGCACTTGGGACTTATATATGTATGTCGGTTATCTCTGAATTCAGGCCCTTCTGCATTATCACCTATTTACCTACACGTACTTATGGTTGCGGAGGTGACTTGCTTTTATTGATAATGGCTCATTATTGATTTTTCTTCCACAAATCATTTTATCTAACAAAAATAGTTTTCCACATATAAAATAATCTAGCTTATCTTTTTCGAATTTCAGCATTTTTGTATGTATCTTCAGTGTAATATACTTTATATGTACTAAGAATTTCATTAAAAAACCCTACACTTCAGCAATACCAGAGAACCAATACCATAAAGAACGCCGAAATCTTGGCGAATTGAACTTTTGTAGTCTGAATGCATAAAACCAACTGAAAAATGTATAACGCTAGAGTATGCATAGATCCCTCACACTTAAGAGGTAAATGAAAAATGTTGAATTTTTTTTAGAACGTACTCAAAAACCTATTGTGGCTTCATTTGTGCGCAGACACTATCCTCGCTGATATTTTTAAGATCAGCGCCCCCAGCAAAGACATTTCATTCCTTCAGCTAACTGCTTGTCCGCGTCGGTTTTATGTTCTCCTGTTCGAATATCCGATTGGTTTTCCTATCTAACTGCAATCCAGCCGTTGACCTATTCAAAAGTTAACAAATTTTTACAAATTATTTGAAAAAGTGTGAAGAAATAAATTACTGTTTTCCTTCGAAATGCTTACACTCACTTACCTGGTTACTAGCTAGCTACTAGCACATCTCTTCTCGAACAGTTAAGTGTCAATGTTCCCTGGAAAATTAAATTTTTTATTATTTATGCCTCTCCTTATGAGGGCACTGAGGGCATCTACAGAATGATCTACAATGACAGTATCTACAGAACACCAGATTTAAATTTTGCCATGGGGCGTATCTGTTTTGTCTTAGATTACCTATCAATTACCTATTAAAAATTGTAATGAAACCTTATTTGAGTTCAAGATATTTTATGGATATCATAAAAGCGTCGTTTAATTTCTTGGAATTTTCGGATAGAAGCAAAGCCTAAACAAGTCAAAGAAAGTAGGCCGAATAGATGATCCAAACAGAGAGTCGGTTTTGAAGCCAAGTTATGGAAAATCGGTTGATGTAACTCTATGCATTATCGTAGAACAGAGGCGAAGTCTACAGAATATAAAATGGGGTCGAACACGAGATTAATATTCCAATAAGTTTTAGAACCGTCAGCCCCATTTACGAATATTTTGAACACATTTGGTGTTTGTTGCTGGAGCATTAGAAATATAATTTTCTGATTCTTGCGTTTTGAATGTATTTTAATTCGGATTTGTTGTTCTTTGAATACTTTTAAGATTTAATATTCAATAGCGAATGTGTTCCAACAGTAACCTCTAGTTCTAACATCAATGTGGAATATACATATTAACAAAGTGGATATCAAAGACTAATGGATTTGTTTTATTTGGTTGATAATTTTTATTGTGATTTCAAGGGCTGTCATTTTACGATTTCTTTTTTATATATAGTGGCGTTTTTTTACTTTTGTTTTTTGGTTCAAAACTTTACAGTAGCCAATTCTTAAAAGACTCACCGAGAAACCTCATAATATTACATACATACATATGTATATATATCGAAAAGACTCAATGTCATTTTACAATATACCCCATTTTCCAACAAGGTATGTTGCATACTAAGTTGCAGGATCTGTGTATATTCTACAATGCAAGTAAGCTCCTATCTACAATGACAGCTGCAAGAGAGCTACGAAAATTAATAAAAATAATAATAAAGGAGTGATAATTTGCTGTGAGCACAGCATATACAATAATCAAGAATTAAAACGTTGCATGAATGAGCATATTGAGCGTAAAATGAATTATAAGAGCAACAACAACACCATTAGCAGCAATATTAATATATATTGGCAGCGGAAGTGGGGAGGGGGCAATAAGCTACATACATACATATATATGTAGACCTACACGAGCATGAGCATGACTATGTTATAAGTATATTTATACATACATACATATCATATATCAACGAACATGCCACATGCAGTCCAGAAGCCGCAACATAGCACCGATTCATACACGAAGACTTTTGTTGCGGCAACTCGCAGTTTGTTGGCGAGTGGGGCGACGAAGAAAGATGGCGTGGGTACCGAGTTGCTCGTACTCGGCCAACACGCTTTGTGCTCGTGTACGTAACGATGCTACGCACTTCGGCATTCCTACAAATGCACCTCAGTTTCAAATGAGTATTTACAATATCTTTGAATTTTTGAATTTCATCTATTTATCTATTTTTTGTATTTATTAATTAATACAATTGAAATATTATAGAAAAATTTGATTAAAGATAAAAATTAGCTGGTGAAAAATATTCTCGTGCAACGCGTAAATGAAGCGTATAAGAATTTGAGAATATGATATGAAAGAAAAAGCACAAAATTGCTCGACTCGAGTTGCTGACTCGAGTCACCCGTGTGAACGGAACGGACAATACCAAAGGAGAAGTTACCGATAATGAGCAACAAAAGCTTCCATGTATGAACTCTGACATACGTAGCGCGCAGACGCAAAGCCAGACAGAGGACCAGAAGAACAGGACGTGAAACCAAAAACAAAGAGAATGAACAAACCGGCTGCTGTGGTCCCCATATATATATATATATATATTTGTATATCGGCATATGCGCCCAGCTGCATTTGAACTTCTTCGCTCAGACAAAATCATAATATCTTATATATGGGATAATAAAAGCAATTATAAGAAATATGCACTCCAATTCATAACTCAGCGAACAGTGGCGTGGCATTCAGAAACTTTAAATTATACAAAGCAGTGCCGTGAGCAGCAAAGATGCAACGCCAATGCTTTCAACATAAACGCACACACACGAAAGTACACAGAGGCGAATATGAAAATAAAAAAGAAAAGCCATTGAGCGGAAAACAGGAAAAACAAGATACACCCACGGCCAATTGCAACAAAAGCGGCAGCATATACAGTAAAAACAAAAAGACGTCGGCAATTGCCGGCACCCGCCAAACTCTCAAGTTGCAAGCTATTTCTTGGAAAAATTTTGTTATAAACAGTAGATGCTGCACGCGCACAAGTGACAACAAATGCCAGCGCTTTCGCGCTATGCAGCAAGAAGCATAATTGTCTTGTTTGTAAATACTCGCACAGACATACATATGTATGTGTGCACATAAATATGTGCATGGCTGTATGCTTAACAAAATCGAACTGAGTAAACTTGTGTGTACCGTTCTTCCAGATAGTTTATTGAACTCAAGAACATAACCGACTATATGATCTGTCTTCAATAGTGCCAGAGAAAAGAAGACGACAACGCAGATTTCAATCAATAGGGGGGAAAAAGCTGACAACAGTTTTCGTGAGATGATCAGTAGAAAAATTTGTATAATATCACAATAGACACAAGTGGCCGCCGTATTGTAGTGATTAGTTGTATTTGATTACTAATCATGATCTTGGCTGGATAAAAGTCGGCATGTTTATAACAGCAAAGTTAGATCGTTAAAATCTGTAATAACTCGCAATAAAGTGAGGTGTTTTTACCCTCTAAATATTATAACATTGTATACATTTCTATACCCTCCTAAGAGATCCGGATGTCACTGAAAAAGTGTAATAACTTCTGAAAACTCACACCGATGCAGTTCTTTTTTTATATTTTGTTCTAGAACAGACTTGGAAAACTAAAATAAAAATTAGATATCTTCAAGAGTTTACAAAACCATGTTTCTGAATTTTACTTTAATTTAAAATTTGTTTTAATTAAAATTTCTTTTCAGAAAAATTTCGTATTTCAAAGAAAGAGAAAGATCGTTGGTATATTTCACATCGTCTTCTATATATTATTCAAAAAGAATTTGTGTAAAAATAATAATGTGAATAATTCCTTTAATCGGCCTTGCAATCGGTTTGCAAACTTTGCATTTTTATTCAAATTTGCGACTTAGTGCGCCGACAGCTTATATATTTTAGGGTGTTCCTGAAGTTCACAAAGCGTTAAGTAATGATCTTGCAAGTAATATTAAAAATTGGGTAACAAGGATGATGTATGAAATAACATAATACGATCTCATGACTGAGTCGTTGATATATCCATTTATGTGGCTGCGGGATTGAAAACTGCTAGACTAGCCCGAGCAAAAATATAGTCTAATCGCTTTGCTATTTCATCATACCTTCATCAATTTATTTCGATCTTTATAACGGCTCCACAAAATTCACTTCAAAATGGGCTATATTACTGTTCCTATTGTTTTGAAATTTGGTTCGCTTGGGTCCAAAGAAAGCATCATACTTATTTTCAGCAGAATTTGATTTCACCGCGTCAAGTACTACTTTTTGGTGGTCTCTATTAAATTTCGTCGAGCTATAATTTTGCTTCTTAATGTTCCGCAACTTTCAATAGGGTAAATTAGGAGACATTTTCTCAGGGAAAATTATTTTTGCTATACAGAAGTTCTTCAATTTAAAAATATATCGAAAAGTTTACAATAATTATTGAAATGCGTCCAATTAGTCCGAATATTATTGCCAAATTTATTACAAAGCGAGTCCAGGTACCAACACTGGTGGGTACATAGTATAAAACTTCGAAATGTTTTAAAGTTTTAAATCGTAATTTAAAAAGCAAATGTTTTTACTTTTTTCAGTCGTCAAAGCAGACATTACTTGACTACACAAAACTGCTGGTATTCTTCAAAAGCAACAGTTTATTTGTGTCTTGTTCTTTACAACAAATACAATATCAAAACAAACACATTTTTGCCTTAAAGGAAATGCATTGGTTGGGTCTGTTTCGCCCCAAAAAATGTGTTGTAATAAATGAGCGACCAAAACAGAAACAGCTAATGGAAAATACCAATATATATGTATGTATAGAGGTATAGAATCTTTATGCTGGTTGTGGTTGACAAAAACCATTAACATTCAACAGTTGTCTTTTCGAGACATACGCCGAGTTAGGTCTGTTATTTCTTTCTGGTTCGCGTTCGCCAAGAATGTTATTGCAGTCACGTAGTGCGAGTAGTTTGGAAAATAAATAAAATCATAGAATTGTATAGGAAAAGCGGCGCAAAATGTAGTTTTACCGGTTGCAAGTCTTTCCCTTACTTTTCTCTATACCTGTTGGTATGCCTTTAGCTGAAGCCAACACTTACGAAAAGGTGCATCGTCTCTAATGCTTATATATAAATTGTTTAAATTGTATTTGTGTTAGTTTGACAAAGCCATTTAAGTACAACAGGCCCCAAAAGTCTGCTACTTACTTGTGGCGGCAACAAGTTGCCAAATATTACTAACACCCAGGGTAGCAGTTGTTCTACCAGCAGATACATACATACAACCTGCTTAAATACTGTCTGTATTCTAGCACTATGTGTATACATATAATATATTGTTAGAGGATATTACTTTTGTGTAGTGAATACGTATTTACATACGTATATACCGAGTATGTATCAGTAAACAGTGGTTAGTAATTTGTTGCCTTGAAGTTGTTATTCATATCAGTTTATAAGGCCAGTATTGAAAAAAATATCTGAAAAAAACTTTGGCTAATGTTTTATCGGTTTTGACCAATTTGATACTGTCACATGCTTCCAAACTCCTCCTCAGTATTTATTTATTTTTCGAATTCTTTAGAACTTTCAGTTCAGTTCTTCAGTACTTTTTCAGCGGTGGTCTAAGATTGTTCGACTAAATCACAGGTTCTTGTTATATATGCGAAAAGACGTACAATTAATGAAAAAAAAAATAGATTTCAGTTGTTGAATAACAAGTTTTCCTTGTTTGACGCATTACCAACTAGCTTCCAGGTTATTTGCTATATGTTTGAACGAGCTTCTCCCCCTGTTTGCGGCGTACAGCTTGATGTTAGTCGACAATATGAAAGGCCCTATAATCGTTAACATGCCTATAAGGGACTTATGTTTTTTATGTGATAAGAATTCCCTACATATGTATGTTCCATTTGCGGAATTACGATTGCAGAAGTATTGTTGTGATAGGGCATATTCCTAGCCCATATACCACTGCGGCCAATGCCGCTTGGGGTTTTGTTCATATAAAAAAATTATCCGGTAGTCCAACCGGTTCTGTTGGAATAGCACCTTTCAATGGAGTTCCATGGAGTACTAGTTCTTGGTCCATAAAAAATCGCGATCCCACGATCAGTATTCTATTACTAGTCAGTCTCAGTCTATTACAGTCTCAGCTGCATGAGTTTATGTACGGCTCGGTGGAAAAATCAACCCCATATTAAATAATAATTAAGCTCATATGAGGAAACTGAATTATATCTTGAGAGACAAACCTCGCCTTATTCTTTGAAAGATTTTCTGGAAAAGCAAATGAAAAGCTGATAACAAAGTGTACCAAAAGATAATTATATAGTGTTGCATTCGAATCATGTCCGAAACAAATAAGCCTTATTAAGGTAATTGGCAGAGGTTTGATTATATTGGGAAATTCATGATCTGCACTGTATATATTTATGTTTTATGTGCTTTTGTTTTAAATTGGCTAAAAAGAAGAAATATTTTTTTTTATCAGAAGGGATCACTGAGAGGGTGCCCTCTCCAGTGAATCATTCCTTCAAGTTAGTCCTTTATATTGTTTCGATAAATTAAATTTGGTTTGGTTAATTTATTTTGATGAGACAAATCTATTTACTATTAATACTTTAATGTACGTCTGTAGCACGTATTGTTGCTGAAAGGAAGAAAAAAGTAATGTTGTCCTACGAAACAATTTTTAGGTTGTGCTAAGTATACGATTATATAGTACGTGCATTGGGATTCTCTTGTGGTCGTCTTATCTTTGTATGCCTCCGTTTTGGTAGAGTTGTTGCCAATTTATTAAATCATTATTTATACTTTCGAACATCAAAGCATTTAGCTATTTACTTCCCAATTATGGTTGTGATGACCGTGTGCATCTTAGAAATGATTACAATTGTGATGAACAGGTTCTTCAGCTTGTCTTGACTATTTGGTTGTTTTAATTAGGGTTGCCATTTTGCTCAAATTAACTCAAGTATTAGGTATTTCATTGGCTTTACAATTAAGAAATAAAGGGAATTATTTCTCGACTGAACGGAAGTAGTACCCCATCAGACTTGAAATTCAACGAGGAATTTTTGATGCTTGAACTGAGGGTGCAGATGGTAAGAAAAGCTCTCTATCAAAGAATTAAAATAAAACCTTATAAGTTTTTCATCAAGCGATCCTAATATATGGTGCAGAAGTGGGGATGATGTCAACAGTCAAGAAGAATAAGAAAGATATACAGAGATTGGGCAACACCGCTCTTATGTGAATCTATGTAGCACTTACTTTAGAATCGAATAGACTCACCACTAGCTTACTTCTAGCTGATCACAGCTGTGACTCTCAACCTCAGGTATACGAACATGAGTTTGTTATAAAATTAGTATAAAAAGTTTTGTAAAATATAGTAGAATCTAAATGTAAAAACTTGTGCGGTATTTATAAGGCAGTGGTTGAAGCTCACGAGAAATTAGCTCACGAATTGTTACTAGGGGTTACTCAGTAATTGTCATTAGTTGGACTGATAATTTTGTATAATCCACTTTTCAAGTTCAAATTAATGATTTTGAAATTGCACGAGTTCTCTAGAGAAACCACAGGAACCAAATATCGTCTCGTAATAAATCGATATGCAAAACAGTTGTATTAATCTAGCCGCGGCAACACTGCTCATGGACACCGTTTTAAGTGCCGCTAGACGAGCTAATTCTTCTCAAAGCTGAACACTAGAAGTTAGTAAGGGAGAGCGAGCGCATGCCAGTTTCTAGCCCCCATCACACACACAAATGACAGCGCAGCGCACTCGTATAAACCACTAAACCGCTCAGAGCAAATTCGGCAAGAGTTGAGTGGTTTAGTGGTGATGGCGAAGCCCAGATTGAGAGCCAAGTTTTTTCATTGACCCACATGCATGTCTTTGGCAAGAGAGTAAAGTCTAGTGAAACGCGCACACACACATACATACATAATTAAACCATTTCTGAGCCAATCTGCAGCCAAATAAAGTGAAGTTAAGTCAGGCTGTGGGAGACCGAGGTCGGCAAGACGGTTGGTTAGCCAGCTTGTGAATGTAGGTGAAAAGCAAACGACCAGAAACGTCAGTTCCCAATTGACATTTGTCGGTTTTACTTTGTGTTTCCATTTACTTTTGACGTTTTGAGGTTTGCTATTGACGTTTTCTTCGGTCATCGCCGTCACCATTGCGTCCATCATTTGCGCAAGTTGTGTGTGTTGCTTTGTGAGCTGAACTAAGCTGAGCTGTTTTGTTTATTCCAGAGTTTCGTAATCATTTTGGTCTTACTATATATTGTTGTATAGTTAATTGTGTATAGTTAATTGCTGAAAAACTTTGTTATTTGTGCTGCTGTTGACCTTTGCCTTATTTACACGCTGATGTTATATTAAAATTAATAAATAAAACAAAAAGAAAAAACAGAATGTGTTCAACTAAAAGCGTATTTCAAATTTTACTAATCTGTGTGGCGTTGATTGGCACGACTTTGGCAATTAATTGTTATGTCTGCGACGCCTCTGATACCAAGACACCCTTCCAGTGTGGCGAATGGTTCGAACGTTTCGACGATCCCGATATACAGCCGCAGAACTGTTCCAACGTCCACGAGGCGAAGTATTGCATTAAGCACATAGGACGTTACGAGGGTGGCATAGGTGCGAAACGCTTTTGCTCCTCCAAAAATTTGGGCAACTACTGTGATTATGTGAAGAATAAAGGTGATCGCATGGATTATCGCTCCTGTATCTTTACCTGCGACACAGATGGCTGCAACGCAGCGGGCAGCTTGAAACCCTGGTTAGTTGGCATTGTCGGGTCTTTACTTTTGGCCAAATTTTGGCGTTGCTGAATGAAGTGGCATCGAACTTATGCGGATGAATAACCCGAAATATTTAGATTTACGTCTGCAAATTCCATCAATTTTTAATTATCTATTATATAATTAACTTTCAGTCTGTAAGAAAGTGCCTTCTATTTTTCAAGTCCTACGTACAAATAGTTTATATTAATAAGACAAGGCATACAAAAATTTTATTTAAATAAAATGTTTACTCATGAAAGTATTTGTGCATTATTTTTACTCCATCTTTCTTAATCATTCTTCACTTAGTTGTACACGCCTAGATTTATTTTGCTCTTTTACAGCACTCTCAGTGACGTCATGCCCATGTAATGCTTGTAGGCTTTCGAAGGGCCAGCGTTATGGCTTAAGCCAGGCTTACTCAATCACTCAACTACTGTGCTGCTCTTTAGCTCGCTCTCTTAGCCAGCTCAGCGAGTTGTTCGTCTCTCTCTTGCGCTGGTTCTAAATCTTTGTCAAGTAGTCGCAATTGTATTATACAGTATTTCTTATAAAAATGCTAAAATTTTGTAACTTGCTGTGACGCTGCTGCTTGCTTTAGGTTTCTCAATTGGCGCAATCTTTAATTATTTGAACGTTTGACCTCGAACGGATTGTTGATTGCCGTTTTAATTGACTCATGTTTGTGCCCTTTATTGTATGTTCTTTACAAAAACAGGGTGTCTGTAAAGAAGAAAGCAGTTTCAGCTGATATTTTTAAATTGTAACAATATTGTAATTGTGTATAATCATATTTTTATTTTAAATGTAAATATTATATTTGTAAATTATATAGTTTCAATTATTTTTCTTACATATAAAATTAATTTTTTGTTTTCTTTTATTATGATAACGTGGGATGTACCGAAAATTATTGCTAGTACCGATTTATTGAGTATATTGATTAGAAATATTTTTGATATAATCAAAATGCGCATAGAACTATATTTATTATATAGTTCGTGGTTGAGAAAAATTTTGCTACATTTTGGAGTAATTTTCTGAGCTTTTTAGTGCATCTTTGCACAATAGCATGAATAAAGAGTACCATAAATAATATGTATATAAGTGGTATATATGTATAATATAAAAATTAATACTATTACTTATTTTTCTAAAAATGAAGGTAAATAAATAACCAAAGCACCCTTTATTACAGTAGATTTTTTCTAAAATCTGCTAATCTTTACAACGTTGGTTCGGGTCAGATTAATTTCTTAGAAACATTTGTAATCAGTACAGTTAGTTATTTTCCACTAATATTTGTTACTACAAAGTTCTTACTATATTGAGTCAAAACATATTTCTTGCCTTATTTTTGAAATAATCTTTGAATACAACGCTGGGTTATCAATTTTTATAACCCAAAATTATGTAATAATAATATTTTAATTTATTTAGATATGCAGGTATAATGCTCATACGTCCTGTAGCACCAGGAGCTAACGCCAAGCTGATAACAAGACCGCTTTGGTTTCATTTTGGTTGGTTAGATTTATTGGAAAATTTTGTTGAAAAAGAGAAAATTAAAACTAAGGCATTAAGGGTACTATTTATTTTTCGATATTAAGAGTAGATTTTATTCCTTAATTCCATTATCATATTTTAGGAATGACATCATAATCAAGCGGCAACCCTTCTCAAACACATATCTAACCGTAATTCAATTCAAAAGATTCATTTTTCGAACTCTGCCAGGGTTGCCATCAAAAACTTCGCTCGATGGAAATTTTAGAATTCCATGAAAATATATTGAACGATTAGATTAAGAAAACGCTTACGAAGGCTTAAGGATTTTGTCTACTTTTTTGACATGTACTTGATAAAGAGTGCTTCTATAATGAAACAAAATTAGATATCAACCAGGAAAGTAGCACTCTCATTAAGCCCTCTACTAGTTGAGCTCCTCTACTAAGATACTCTACTAGTTCATCCTTTTAAATTCTAAAGAAACAACTCTTAATATTAGTGTCAAATGAAGTTGCAAACAATTTTAAATACATTGCAGAACTCAATTTTTGAGGTGATAAAATTGGAAAAACGCTGAATTAAGGCTAATAAGCTGCAAAGAAGAAACCACTGTCTTCCCAAACATTATCAGAGTAAGGTTGCTTTTCTTGGTGTTGCTTTTGCTGCTTGTTGCAGTTTGCAGTTGCTTTTCAACTGCCAGTAATATTAAGATATATCAGGTTTTTTATCTCTTTGAAATAGGTTTGTTACTTCCCAAAAGTGTTGGGAACTTACTTAGGAATGTAATTTCTACTATATTTTTCAAGTCTCCGAAGTCTGATTAAGGGATTGGCTTAGTTCTAAACCCCTAAAAAGACCTAACTTTGTTAGCTTATTCTGGGAGTAAGGAAAAAGGAATTGAATTTCTTTCGGGATCACATTTTTCAAGAGGATCTCGATAGAGAACGGTGATCTTAGGAACTCTTGCTGTCTTATACTTGCCTGTAAAGTACGTTTAAACCAAAAATAAAATTGATATTTCAAAAATCCCAGACTAGCTTAATCCTTTAACAATTAAATAAATTCTTTTATTAAAGTTAGCTTCTTAAATTATAATCTAAATTAATTACATGATATAAGCGATATTTTGGGAGTGTTAGTTTGATTTATTCATCGCATTACTCAGCAAGAAGAACTCAGCAAGAATGATTAGGAACAATAAATTTATTTTTGACAATGAACTTAACCGCTTGTTGTATCTTTCAAAAGCTTTTTACTAACAGCTTTTGTCATTTTTATTTTTGCTAGCTGCAAATTTACGGTTTAGCGAGATCACAGCTACTGAACATAATGCTGGCAAACGAGCAAATATAAAAGAATAGAAGAGTACAAAGTATTCAAATACAGTTTTTGCTGATTTGTGACTTTTTCAAACAAGAAATTTGCTAATTAAACTTGACGTTATTTTAGTTAACAATAAATTTAAAAAAAACAAAAAACTCTTTAAAATTTAATCTCTCTTTAATCTCTTTAATCTCTCAATAAAATAAGTCACAGAAAATTAGAAAAACTTTGCTCAAATCACGGCGCATTAAAGTGCAATTGTTGTATGAAAGTTGTATGTTGATTCAAACTGAAAGTTGTCAGCCGCCACTGTCAGCAGTAACACAGCAACGAATTCGATTTGTCATTAATAACCTACATACAAATGAATAAACAACAAATGCTTCATGTCGCACTGCCACAGCAAAATCGATCATGTAAAACGATCGTTGGTGGCGGCACTGATCAACTCTGCGATCATACATACATATGTACATGTGCACATACAATGACATTCCAATTCAATTCACTCCAATTCGCATTTAGGTTGCTGCCACTAAATTGTTGCTGCTGCTGCTGCTGCTGCTGCTGCTTCAGTTGCTATTGTAACAAATGTGGTATTTTAAATTTACTACATATTGATCGCTTTGATCGTGTTTTATGTGTGCTGTTGATCACATGTTTGTGGGTAAAAGTGTAAGTTATTAAGTCCAAGCGTAGGTGACACAAATAAGTTGTACTGATGTGGCAGTTGTTGGGCTTCACTCGAAATCGCTAACAAATGGCTAGATGGTACTTATAAAAATATTGCTTTAATATGCTGATCGTTTAACATAGCGGAGCATGGAAGGTTTTTAAAATTAGTGTAAATATTTCGAAATTTTTGAAATTACTCATTTGGAAAATTTTGTAAGATTTTGGGGTTTTGGCCTGGTCAAAAAAAAAACTTGTTTCGGTTAATTTTCTTGTTAGTTTTCCATTCATTGCCTAAGTGACTTAAACTAATCCAAATGCATTTCCATTTCCCTGGAAAATTAAAAGAATTTCTGACAATTTTAGTAAAAAACCGGTAAGTTGGCAACACTATCAGTCCTTAGATATCAGTTTTACTTGATACTTGACATCCACGATGTAAATAATCTGAGAAAATCATGAATCCAACCCAAATACCTCCAACTTTTATTTTGTTGCAAATTCAATTTATATTTTATAGGACTAGAAATAACGAAAAGCGATATTTTTGTTGTTCTTAAATGGAATATGATTAGAATGTGAATAGAGAATAGCGAGCTCATAACTTCGCTTAAGAAGATGGGTGAAGTAATTTGCTCTTAATATTCTCGATCATTTAATTTTCATCTGGAGGTTTCTGGAAATATCTTAAGGTTACTTACATGTCACAGATATTTGTCTGAAAATTATAGAATAGCATATCGAATTGATTCCGCCATATCTGTGTGAACAGCGGCCGTTTGTTTGTGTAATAGATTACGAGTCTCATCACGTCATCTCACGATCCTCATGGTTGCCACTAACAGAAAAAGATGTTACTCAAAAATTCATAAATTATTATAATTCTGTTAGTTAGATTAGATGTTGTTGTAGCGATTAATCTAAACCCTGCTTGGTGGGGAATGCAAATTGTCATCGGAGCCATATAACGGGAGATACAGGAAAAGAGCTTTTTCGACGGGGTCAGACCTTAAAGAGAAGCGTGTTAGATGTGATGATTTCGCAGAGCATGCAGAGAGGTGATTGGTATCATGCGTGGACTTTTTACATGTGGGACATAAGTTCAGAATGTCCGAGTATATTCTGGAAAGGTAGAAATTTAGCCTATTGCAGTATCTAGAACAAAGTTGCGCGAGGGTCACTATAGTTTCGCGAGGCAACTCGTGTTTGACTCCAAGGACGTCAGTCACAGGGAAGGAGTCGATGAAATTGTGGATAGCTCGAAACACCCCTTTCCTGCCCCGAAATAGATCTAAGTTAAAAATCTCATGAAATATATGAGTTATACCATCCAAACTCGGTGAAATGGAATGGAAATGGAAAGGAATGCATAGTTGCGAAGTCACATTATTTGCAATCATTTCCTTCTAAACTTAGATCTTCTCCACATGTGTTTTCTTTCCTCACAGTTATAACTTAGTTTAGCTTTTATGAACTTATTAAAATAGATTAAAGCTATACGGGCCGTAGCTAAAGGGTTCCAAACCTTCCATAGTCATTAAACATTTATTTGAGTTCGGGAATAGGAAACTAAAAAAGGCGGGCTTTGCTTCTAATTTCCGCCTACTACAATTTCTCTACTGAGAGCGATTTTTTACCATTTCTGAGATAGGCTAAGTTCCATACCACCATTTTCTACAACCATATCCAACCTCGAAGTTCGATTTTTGAACCGTGCCGAGGAATAAAATAACCCTTGTATCTTTTCTTATTATCCTATAATTCATGTTTTAGTAATATGTATTAAGAAATAAAGGTAAATTGAACAGACATATGTAACTCAAAATTCTGACCTAATATAATGAGATAACTACAGAGGCGGTTCAGTTGATTGATTGCTCTTAGTCTATGCCAAAGTATTTCCGAATTTTATTCATATATTTATAATGTTACTATCTCATCTTGACGTTTTATATATTTGTATTCTGTTCGGTTCAACCGTCTTAAATTGCCACTTACGACAATCATTTACCACTTCACAAAGTTGTCAATTATGATTTATCGCCCAACGTAAAATTTATTTATAACTTTCCATTATTTTTACGACCAGCAAATAAGATTTAATAGACAATGCTTCGTATTTTTTTCATTTACCACTCGTGCTTTAAATAATCAATTAAATTTGATAATTATCACTTCATTAATATAAATGACAATTTTGCGGACGATTATACATTCAATCTCTTCGAGTTAATTGAATCGGAAAGTTTCACGAATTTTCATCATATATTTCATATATATTCATATATATATATTTTCATATATATTTCATCGCGAATGCTCATATATTTACATGTACATAGTTCAAAGTGGAGAAATTCGTTTTTAACAATTTTAATTGAGACATATTGAATTTTATGTTTGACCTATAAACATAAAAAGCGAAAATGAATAATATTTGTTGGTGTAAAATACCAATTTGCATCAAGCGGATTAGTGAAAAAAATATTTAAGTATATGTGTGTTTTATACCTACCTATATGCTCCAGCGTAGAAACTGCGAAAAGAGAAGAGCAGAAAATAATTGAAACCAAATTGAAAAGTAATAAAAAACGAATCTGCAATCAATTAAGAATGCCTTGAGCTATTTTTAAACAATCGGATTAGAAATTACAATCGATATAAAAGCCACAATGCGGTTTACATAAATGCACACATGCGAAAATGTGTACCTATCTCTGTATATTTATGTACATAGATGTATTACATTTTTGCGGTTCCATACTCAAATACGGTCTCTGGTCATTGAAATATGAACGATAACATTTTGTCAATTTGTTTACTTTAATGTGCAAGTTCTTTGCCTATGTAAATAAAAGAAGAAGAAAAAAAAGACCAACATAACCTATTATACTTATATCAACTTTTTTTTGAATTATATAATATCTATAAGTTAATATTGTATTAGAAGTTCTTAAAATAATAGGACAAACTTCTTTCAAGTTGTTCTTTTCCTATTTTAAAAAAGTTTCCTAACTTTTTCCAGTCGTTTTGGATTTAAAAATATCATAAGGAATGGTATAAACTGGTTTATGGTATAAACTGGTATAAATATAAAAATGGTATGGCAAAACTAAGTACTTAAGTTCAACCGATAAGAAAATATATATTATGTAATGAACCAGAAAAGGAACACAGACAAAAATACAAATAGTGCCTTAATTAAAGCAGGATACTTTCAGCTGTCTTAAGAAAATATGCCGCCTTAAGTCTGGCCAAAATTAAATAAAATTGATACTTTTTCTTCTTGTTCAAAATTCAAAGGCAGCATATCCAACGGAAAGCAAATAGAAAGAAAAATCTAATACTCAATAATTAGAAAAAATCGAATGGAAATTTGGCAGTTCGAGATTACTAAGAGGGTATTTCAATTTACATGCTCAAATCATTGAAGTATTACCTTCGTTTTAGAAGACGTTTTAGAGTAAGAGTTTGTTTGTTTCGGAACTTTCTACTACCGGTAGGAGGGTCTGGTTTGTGACCGCATATTATTAAATATACAAAATTTTTCAAAAATCAGTCTTTTGCTTCAAAATGGACCTGAGTCTCGCCGATTTCTTTCCAGCAACCGTTTTCTTGCAATTTGAGAACAGGAAAATTTAGCTGAACGTCAGATCCAGAGAATACGGAGGATGTGGATGCAATTCCAAACCCAATTCTCACAATTTTGCTATTAATGTCATTGGTTGATTTGTGATGTTTTCATCGCGTGGAGCCCACTGGAATCATTGTCGGTTGGACTCTGGAGGGAAATATTTACGCCAATGTCTGATATCGAAACTCTTTCTGTATACAATCATATATTTCGGCTCGTGTGAAATATTCATTAACCCTTAATCCTCCCCTGAAACAATGGAAGTTGGAATCAATGGAACATTGGAAGTTTTTAGGTCGGGTGTATGTATTATGATTATTTACATTTCTTCAGAGTATTATCTTTATACCATATATCACTTGTTATCAATAAACCCTCAAACTAACTACCCTCTTATATCTAATGCATATTACATGCCCTTAACTATCACATACTATTAAATAAAATATAATTACGCCAACTACATTCATACAAACATATATGGTGTATTTAATCTATGTAATTACGAAAGCTTGACATTCACTTGCTCCTCATTCACAACGCGGCGTCTGCGATGCTGATTGCATTTAACGATTATGTGATTGTGAGATACGAAATAAGAGCCGGCCGGACGGACATGCCCGTAGATGATCTTGTCCGGTGTACCTATTTACGATGTTTAGTGGCAGCGATATTGTTCCACTTGTATTTGCGTCATATTTTTCGTGATTTTCAACTAATTTAATATCATCTCACTTATTATGCTTGTTGTTGAATTAATTTTGCATGATTCACTTGATAACACGTGTGGTTTTTTTTTTGTTATTCAAGATCACTATTGTTAATTTTTTGAAACACAGCTTCATTAATTGTGTTTACATCGGTTCAATAAATATTGATAGGAAATTACATGTAAGAAAAAACTTTTCCAAAATCATTCTATATGTGCATTTCTAAGAAATAATTATTTCAGTTCTCGCATTTTCTATAAATGCAAATTCCCAAACTGGACTCTTTTTGACATATTCGATTGTAATCTACGAAATAAGTGGGTATGCATATATGTTTATATATATATATTGCATGATTGTTGAATTGATTAATGTTTTACCGTAATGTTGTTGCAACTAATTGTACTTGACCGTTAAGTTCAAGAATTTTTCCTAGAATTAATTAAAACAAAAAACAGCACACTATATCTCTAAATACTTACTTATGTAGATTATGTACTAGTAGACTACGAAATGATCATAAGATCATACAAATATTTATTTCCATACAATGTAGTCGTATGCAAATACTAAAAACAACGGGTCGATTTGTTGATTTTAGCTTCACATTTGTGTGTTTAATGTTTTCCTAAATTTCGAAAATTTGTCATTTAAATTATTGCATTTATACATACATACATACAAATGTTCGTGGAGTGAAATTTAACTGATTGCTAACAATAGCTGTGTGATTTCATAAAGTCGCCGCAAAACTCACGAAATCCGTTCTAAGTGTTGTTGCTTTCTTAATCTTCTCCTTAAATGAAGTCCACTTTCATCCGACCGCGCCTTGATAAACCAGAAGTATTCTTATATATTTATGTTCTAGGTATTTGATAAAGAGATGTGTATGAGATCGGGTATTTTCCCAACTTTTGTAGATTTAGCAGTTCACATTCACATTATTTAGGCCCATCATCTTATCTTATCTTATTGACGGTGAGCTCTGATATTTCAATCAATGGCGTCTTAAAGAACTATGTATGTATGTAAAGAACAAAATTATTTGCACTTCAAATGTAATTGTTTCTTCATTATACATGTTCGAGGGCGATCCGATAAGTACTTAACTTGCAAAAGCAAAACAAAATTGTTGGAAAATTGCTGGATACATTTGACTCAACGATGCTTCAACTTCTTTAAACCGTTTTCTTTAGGTCTGGAAAGTAGGCCTCTGTGGCGGCGATAAACTCCTCATTCGTCTCAAATTTCTGCCGGGCGATTGACTTTTTCAAGTCTGGAAACAGAGAGAAGTCGAACGGGCACAAATCTGGAGAACACGGTGGATGCCGCAAAACTTCTTTGCTTAATTTGACAAATTTTATAGAGGCGACGTGGAATGTTAGCCGATGCCTTTTCATGGTAGAAAAGCAGTTTGCCTTCGCCAAATGAGCTCGTCTGAAATTCAGCGTTGAATCGGCCCAATAATTCGGCATAGTAGAGCTCTGCGCTTTACAGAATCCCAGAAAACGGTGGCTATCACTTTTACGGACGGTCTTCGCATTAATTGGATCAGGTTCGCTGGGAAGTCTCTGTTTCGACTTTGGTCTTAAACAGCTTAAACACTGATGCGAAGGGTCTCACGACTGCACTTGTTGTCCAGTGTTGGGGACCCATCGCACCGAAATCTTTCTCATGCAAAATATTTCATGCAGGATATGATCCACGCGGTATTGTGAGATTTGTACTACCACAACTTTCTCGCGCACCTTCAATCGGCGATCTTCCAATATGAGATCATGGGCTTTTGTCAATTTATCCGCCGTATTAGCCGTTTTGGGAGTACCTAGACATGGCTTTTAAAAACAAAAGTTTGACCACGTTCATTACACCAATTTTGGACTGTTATCAGCGCAGGAGGAAAGTCTTTGTATACAGTATCCAATCGTTGTTTGATTTCACTAGTAAAATTTCCTTTCCATGTATTTTGCATGTAGATCATTTTGAATGAAATGTAGAGATTCCAGGCCGAATATGTGTTCGACTTGCAGACCCTACCGGGCATGCGATTGGCGTGAACTGCCGAGGACCATATAGTTCGTTCAATTGCTTCCAAATCAATAGATGCTAGAGAAAAACAACAATATTGGGCGAACCATAAATTATTTTCGATAGTCTAGTCTGGATGGCGTACAGACCAAACAACTTCTATTTTTAGCCTCTTTTCCACCTTTGCGAATGCCGAATGAAATCGTTTGACTGTGCAATGAAACCAAATGCGTCCAAATGAATTAAAAAGTCTTCTTGAACCAAAATTTAAAAATTCTATTAAATCTAGTGTGTTGTTGAATGGTGTCTACTTAAGGCTCACTGAGGAGCACAATAAAACTAATTATGACTTAAGTGTGCAGATTTGTGGTCAGTCATCCTTCGACTTGCTTTGTGAACTAGTCAACCAGTCAATTATTTATTATAATTGATCTTCACAACTCAGTTTAAGTCACAACTTAACAGTATCTTATCTCCTTTACACGTGCAAAATTTCGAATATGTTCTAATTTTCAGCCTCTAAATCACAGCAACTAAATATTTTTTTACTTCTGTAAATTTTAACCTGTGGTCCATAATCTGTGTTACCGATTCATATACAATATATTTTCAAATTATTGTTGATCGCTCCATGAATGAAGGATACTTGGTCTCTTAAGCAACATCAATGTATCATTAGTCCAGTGCTTTTCAAACTGTGCATTTTTTAAAACTTCATGAAGTCTTATTGAGCACTTTACTGCCATTACATATGTATTTATGTTCACATACAAATGCTTACATATGTATATACAATCAGGGGCAACTAACATACATATGTCAGTTCCTTTAAGACAATTCCACTCAAAACATAAACGCTCATGTCAACTTGAAATACATATGTATATGATTGTTCTATTTCTGTGCTTCGGTCGAAAGAGGCCGACACTTACAGCATTAATTTTGAAAACGCATTTTATTTTATGCCAGATATAGTGGTGCGTTTTATCTTCACCTTAACTGAGTTATATCCCAAACATCCCCTATGTTTCTATGCATACTCCATACAACATAGACATGTCTTCAATAGAAATAGCTGTAGCAATTACTCGACGCTTTGTTGAGGGAAATGACGCGCATTTTCCTGGAATGGGTCGTGGAAAATGTGCTAATGCGTCTGCATTTCTACTTAGTATCTTAAATCCATAAGCAAATGCTTACATTTCAAAGCAGAAGCATATTTAGTGCACACCGTGTCAATTGCCACCTCTACGACTCCAGGCAGACAACGTAAATATAGCATAAAATTTACCCACATACATACATATGTACATACATATATACGGGCGGCTTCATTTGAATGTGTTCCTCTGAAGTACGAAAATAGCGACGCATTTTCCACGTCAATGTCAAGGGAGAAACAGAGAAAAGCAACGACTATGTGCATTTTCTAAATACTTACATTTTATGAACGAATATATACATATATACGTATATATATATCTGTATATGTATGCGTGTATGCACACAGTTTCTGTTGAAAAAGTGCCTAAATTTTGCGATTTTTAAATTGGATTTGTTCGACCTTTGTACTCTATCTTTAAGATAGTATATTGAACTAACAGTACATTTGCAATTAGATTTAATGGATCTGATCTGAGAGAACAACAGTACTAATTTCCATGAAGAATTACCATGGAACAATGGGACCGAAGAAACTTTCATATCGTTCTGAAGGCCTCGTATATGGTCGCCATATGCAGCTCTTGTAATTTTTCTACTGTCTTCAAAAATCCATTTACTTTTATAGTACTTGGAGAGCATTTTAAGATATACATACATACATATGAAGGAGAGACGGCAAACTCGCTGAAACAGTTTTCAACTTGGGAGGAATGTTTGAAAGCACTGTGTGCCTGGAATAAACAGCATTTATTCCAGAAAATAAAATGAATTGCTAAGAGAATTGAAATCATATTCAATCGAATGCTGAATTCGGTGCACTTTTGGTTCAGTAGCTACTGTTGTGAATACAATTGTGGGGTGTTCCCAATGCTGGTGGTAGCATGATTTTTAAATGCATACGGTTTCGGTTTTCCAGCATTTTATGTATCCATCTTTTTTACATTCACATTTGTTTGCCTGAGTTTGTATACATTAATTTATTTTTGAATGGTAAGGGAAAGCTCCTTGTGTATATATACACACACAAGGCATATACACATATACATATGTAAATACATAAATGTATGTTCCTTGCATTAAAACGGGGAAGCATGCACGTATCCGTAGTCGGAAAATGCACTCAAATATTAACATATGTAGATGATGGGCTGCTTGCCAGTAAACCGCTGACTGCCTGCTCTCTCGTCAGCACATTGCTGCTGACACTGACCTTGGGCGCATATGTATGTATGTACATACATTTCACTAGACATGCTGATGGTTTCATTTATTTAAAGTAAAATACTTCTAGTTTACTTGATAAATGAGCACAACACAAGGGATATGAGCGTCACTGTTTGGTTCTCCATTAAAATGTTATCTTATAATAGTTAAGTATACACATATATATGTATATATATACATGAACATGAATGCATTTTCTGAGAATTTGTATTTAGGTCAACCATACAATTAACTTTAAAAATGCCCTGTATTTTTAGACTTATTGATCTATTATCCTTGTAGGGAAACAATTCTGGGGAGTGTTTGAACGTCCATTGTATGAACGTACATTGTCATGACTCAGCCATTGTACCATTCTCAATCAGTTTGTCGTATTTTGTAGTTTGGGTTTCAACGATCATATAAGATTAAATGTGTGCGTATAAAATAAGATACTAGCTGAACGGTGTAAAATATAAGGTTTAGTTTCATGGAATTTGCAGTCGCAATAGAAAGGCTGCAGGTCATACGTACATATATGCACATATATCTATTTATCTATGTATATATGTATATGTGCAATACATATATTATTACACATTTTACATACATATATTTATTACATATGTTATCAGTTATCATGGTTAGTAACTTTAGGATAATATTCGAGATTCAATGCATTTGGCTTACTTTTTTCATATTTGGTTATTATTGGATAAATTACGTATAAGTGATCTCATTAGTTGTAGCATAGTTTTGGGAGCTTCTGGTTTACGCCCGTCTATATCATTGAAAACTAAATATTTTTCAGATTTTTATGACATGTCTCCTACTCATTGAATATCTGATAATTGTTTTAAATTGTTATTAAAAATCTCAGTTTTATGGAAAAGGAACTTTTAGGCAATAAACAAGGGAGACCAAAGTATGACCCTAAATTCCAAATTTTCACGTCTTCATGACATAAATTGATATAAAAAAATGCAGCCCTTATTAAACTGTTACAGCTTTAGTCCATTTATAGTTAAATTAAATCCGATTCTTCTTATAACGACATTAAATAAATCTTCACGAGGTGTAGAAATCGACAAAAAACGATCTAAAAAGTAAGTTATTGGTTAAAATTAGAAAAAAATACATTGTTTCGCTTATTAAATATCCGAAAAAAATATTCCTCGAATACATGCTGACTTAAATCATGGACACCATATTTGATATTTGGCATGGGTCTTGAATATTTTTTGTCTAGCTTTAGCTCCAATTTAGATGTTATTATTTAATGAACTTTTCTGATAACAATAACGCACTCGAAGATTCACGTATTATGCTAAAGAATGATAGACACTTGGTAGACTCATATCTTACATATATATATTTATATTATATACTTATAATCCAATAATTTTTTCAACAATTACCACTTGACCGATGTATTATGCAGGTGAACTATAGCCCATCGGTTTTTGTAGGCTTGTTATTCCTGAAGCTTAATGTGTGTGATTTTTCATAACGGATTAATTTTCATCATTCAAATAAAATATATTTTTCCATCCATAAATAAATTGTAATGTAAAAGTCAGAATAGACCTCCTTTCACTATATAAGTATACATAAGTTCGTCCGGTGTTGAAACCGACTGCGAGTAATTTTATCTTGTGCTAAACGTTTGGTATACCCTTTATCTGCTTGGGATGTTTTGCATTCGGATATTTAGATCATATTTTTCCTTTTTTTTTAGTAAATATCGCATACAGTTTTGGAAGATATTGCCTGTTTCTGCCGATCCTTAAAAATTGTAAATTGTCTTATGACAAAAGCTGGAAACAAAACACCTGTCATATTCAAGATATTATTAGCTAGTTCAAAATTAAGCCAATGATAAGCGTTTCTTCTTCAAGTAAAAATAATGCTATATTTTTGAATATTTTATTACTATTATTAATATTTCCGTATTATTAATTATTACTCTATTAGGGCGCTCCATTTGATTGATTGATTGATTTATTACCGAGTTCCTTAATAGTCCATGGAAAATTCCACGACTAGTGTGTGCAATTTACAATTGAAAACACTTGCTTGCTTATTCACTAGCCACTAATTTCACCATTTCATTCATTTTACAAGAGGTTAATGAAGGAATTAACCCCAAATTAATTGCTCACCTCTTGAGAAAGTTAAGAAATGAATTTACATGTGGTTGGAATTAGGCATATTTATGATACGAATTGAGCATTTCGAGTAATTGAGGACAATTAGCTATGCAAATGTTGCGAGTTATGCAAAAAATTTCACTACACAAACATATAAACATATGTATATACGTATATTTGTAGATTCGCGTATTATATATAAATTGATAATAAATTGCAATAAATTACAATAAAGCCAATAGAGTACATTGCACACCCACATGCTACAGTCGCACATGTCAGACGAGTGCAGCTAATCTACATAGCTAATTGAGCCAAGTAGCAACGTTAGATTTGCATAAGAACTCTGCAGACAAGGCACAAGTGTATAGAAAACAGATGAAGGCACTTACATAAGCTACCCATCACTGGCACTTTATGAATCGCCACTCGAAAAAGTGGGTCTGAGAACGTTTCCAAGATGCACCTTACTCGCTTTTGTACGATATTATATCGAAAAGTGGGGCAATTAATTATACTTTGCATTGGCATTGCATATACATACATATCTGCTAATGCTAATTTAGTTATGCTACAGCAAAGTCGTCACTGCCGCTACAGTTCAGATACTTTCTGCAGAATTGAATTAATTTTTGCAAGCACAAGATCGACGAAGACCACGAGTGCGTGCTAATATGTATTTATATTTATGCACGCATATATTTTGTGTCCCTGTAAAAGATGCGACGTATCCGGAATGAGTCTGTGAGCAGTCGCAAAGAAACATGTGCCTAATGGCAATCTTTTTGTATGGAACTGTTCACTTTTGTTCGAGCATGTGCTATAAAAAACTAATTGTATCCCTTTAAACCGGAACCCAAAACGAGACTAAATGCTTACAAGCTTTTATGAACTGGTTCTTTCTTTTGTATTAATGGTCACAATGAGTCTAGTTACGATTTACTCAATTAATCGCCAATTATAACCTAAAGACATTTGTTTTGGCACTAGTTAACACCTAATTGCATGCTAAGGGTATGTATTCGAGACTAATTAATTCCCAGTTATACCCTATAGAAAGTAAGGCGGGTGTAATCTCGTTAATGATTACTCGCACAATTTTTTGCGGGGATTATTTTCAGCACTAATTTAAAAAGTTCAAAACTTCTGCTGATAATATAAATTAAATGTAGCGTACGAATTAGTCCCACATCCAATTAGTCTAGCCAGTTTGTTAGCAATTCCTTCGTGTGTAATTAAAATAAATTATTATACTAGGCTCGAACTCAGCACGAGCTCAACCTTATGCCTTTCGCAGCCATTTGCAAGACAAAATACTAAACGTTTCTACAACTAAATACCTGTATTTAAATTATTTTTATGCCATGCGCTCATTCTCTGATATTTTAGCCAGAAATATGATGACGCGGTCATTCACTTCTTCAAACAAAAAAGTCCGTAATGTCGCTGCCACTTTTAAGCGGTTTACAAAATAACAAAGCAACAACAACAACATTGCTTTTAAAGTGGCTTATTTGTATGTCCATGAAATAAACAAAAGTCGCCGGCTTATAGGCCAAGTGTCTATGTAAATATGTACGTCAAGTTGGTAACGTGTGCTTGTAGTTGGTAAAACATAAAGCTCTGCTTAATTTTTTTTTCAAATTTTTTATTTTTATTTTTTTTTGATGATGTGACAAATTTCTGTGATTTCTTTTCTTTTCGTATTTTCGTGATTTCATTATTTTTTCGTGTTGGCTTGGTTTCAGCATAATGAAACTTGTTGATGAAATCATGAAAACTTCAAATCACTAACAACTTCTGAATTAAAACAAGAGAACAGCACACCGCGGAATGTACATAAATGGGTTTTACGTGTTGTACACTACACGCTCGCAATGCTTAAGATCGAAAATCACGCGCCAAGCTTATCAAGTTCTGCCAAAACCAGCTGAGGTGACGCGACTTAAATTTGCGGTGTCTTAAGCCGACTACAATAGGAAGGAATTTAGGAATGTATTGAATTTAGCTGAATTTAGCTGAATTGACAATTTCATAGTAACAGTAGTTGTATGCGGTAATACTGAGGAGCTTATAAAGAGCGAAACCCTCATATCATTTTGTAACCTTGAGATCTACCCACTCACTTTCCACGAAGAGTCATACATAAGTTCAGTAAGCGCTGGATTCTCGTCTGTACAAAAGTGGTCGTAAGTTCTTTCTGGATCGGGATCGGGATCTTGAGAGGTTTATACCGAAATTAATTAGAAATTATGCCCGATCCATAATATCGAAGTAAAAGAAGGTCACTTCTCCATTAATGGTCTTGTTTTTGCAATACAAATTTTGAAGCACTTTGGAGTTTACTACTTTAGACACCAGTTCAACTAATTATGGCATTATAATGAGCACAATCTAAGCGTGATCCTCGATCGGTAATCAGCCACAGCTAACTTAATCTACCATACAATTAAGATTGTTTAAATATTATTTAACTGTAATTATTTGTACAGTTAACTAAAAAGAAATAAGGGTACATTTTTCTATGTAGTACAAATTGAAAACAAATTAATATGAGCAACCAATTGAATTCATTTATTGTGAGGAATTTGCTGACAGCTTGTATGCAATATTATTTGATGAATCATACGTGATTCAGAGTGGCGTTGAAATCATTTATTGCACGTTCAATTAAGCTGGAAATAATACTATGTAAGGTAAAATTGGTAATGTCTATACTCTCATTATATCGATAATAGGACCTAATCTTGGAATATTTTGAAAAGTTGGTGAATTGTTACCTTCATCTTACTTGCTCGGTATCAGGTGCATTTGGGAAGATTTCGTCTGACTTTCAGTTTATGTCTGTGTCGATATATGAATGAGACTATTAATTCGAGTACAAATGGCAGACAATCTATCTATCTATCTGTAGGGATTGCCTGCCATATAAAAGAACATATTGGCTAGAAGTCTGATTGCGAATACTTCAAAGCTGTTTAAGCCTTCCAAGGAACTTTCTTTCCTGGATAAAGTGATACAGGCATCGAAAGATGAAGGAATTAGTAATATGCCACTAATATAATACTATAATACTAATGTATAAATATATATATGTATACTAAAATAAATTATGCAAACGCAATCCTCTTCAAAAGTTGGCTAAGTATTCAGATATAATACATGTTGTATTATAATATGTATTATAATACATGTTTGTCTGAAACGAAATCTACATATATCTCGACAGAAGTATTGGTAAAATAGAAATAGCTATTTAACTTTAGATTTGGTCAGAGTAGCTGTAAAAATTTAAAGCTTTGCTTTTTGTCAAGCTCTTGTCTTGTTATGGCTTGACTTGGCTCTAATATTCAACCTTTTTGTGTTTCTTTATTTTTACTTTCACAGGTTTTTATTATACACTAAAAGCAAAACTGCCTGGGTGATATAAAAAGTTGCTTAACAAGTTGCCATTGACTGCAAAATATAGTGCTGAATAGACGAATTTAAAGCTAGCTATAAAATAAAAATTAATAAAAAGAAGACAGTCAAAGAAAAGAGACAATTTGAAGTATGAATATTTTGCAGGTGTGATAAAGCTAGTTTTACAACGCCTACACAATCTGTTGGTGTGCACTTAAAACTGCTTTCAAAAATCATTACAATCCCATTCAGACACTTTTACTCACACATATACTACCTTCATGCATATGTATATATAATATGCAAAAATTTTTGATTACTCATAAATAGTCCGTTCTGCAAAGTCTGTATTTGAAGTTGCATTGAGCCATGTAGCTTAGGCTGATATCTTATTCGTAAGTGTATATATAGCAAAAGAAGTAGAAATCATGACTGTGACATGAATGTAAGCTACATCAAGAGTTATAGACCGATCGTTGTGATCTTCGAACTTTTTAATACAATTTTTGTAGTACGCTTGGTATTTTGCTTCAAAATGGGACTAAGTTTCGGTGATTTCTACTCAGCGAGCATTCACTTAAAGTCCGAGAACATGCTTAAGTCGTTGGTTGCCAGATTCGAAGAATAACGTTTTAGCGGTAGCAATTTGTATCCTATTCAAAGTAATTGAGTTATCGTTTTCATTGATTTGTGACAAGGTGAATTGGTCGATTATGCTCTCCCGCCCAAAGCTTTCGAGTACTTAAATAGTCATGAACGATATGTCCAACACCTTCTTTTGATATCTATAGAATGTCAGCTATCTTGATCAACTTCATTTTGCGGTCATCCAAAATCCTTTTGTAGATTTTTAGATGTTTTTATCTGTAACTGTTTCTTTTGTACATCCACTGTCAGCCCATCATCCTCATATTGCCTATGCGAAATTTTCGAAACTACTTACGAACGGTTGCTTTGTCTGACACAGAGCTCGGTTAATTGTCATCAAGCAACTTTTTGACATCAGCAATATCAAATGATCAAAATAATTATTCATTAACACACAAAATAACTATTTTCTGTCAAACTACCAGCACTTGGATCACACAAAATATTCACGTGTCTTTTGAAGGTTAGATTTAACTACAAAACATATAGTTTCGATTCTGATAGTTCCCTATCATAGAAACTGTTCGATCTTTTCAACCTCTCTAGTAATGTGTTCAATACGTTCTAGCAAGCATTAAAAGAAATTCAAATTAAGTTTAATAAATGGCATGAGAATTGTAAATTTTCTTAAACCTAACTTTTTAGTTTTCAAAATTTAAAATTTTGTCTCGACCAGGTTTGGATCCAGAACTCAACTTCATAAACGGGTTATCTTCAAAACATTTTTGAGCACTCATTGAGCACTGTGCCGATAATTTCAAACGCATGTCTACATTTCTTCCCAAGCTTTATTTTCTTATTACTCTGAGTAAAGTGGTTCTGGAACAAATTATAAATGTTTATTTGTGGGATCAAAATCATGATTTGTCCAATACATTTGTACATACCATTTAGTTTATTAATAACCAAAACCGGTTTCATTTGCAAATGGGTTTTCTTTAAATGAACAATTAAAATTTAGCGAATGTAATTACAGGCCATAAAAGCTTCAAAAAATTATAATAAACAAAAAAAATTAAAATTAAACAGTCCAAAAAATGCAAATCACGCGCATTCAAGCTATCTGTCAAAAAAAACAACCCCCTGAATTGCTGAGTCCGTTACTTAGCTTCGGAACGTGCTTGGAAATGGTAAACAGACAAACTTAATAACGAAGAAAAATGAAAGAAAATACAATGTAACAGTAATACGGGAAAGGTATTTAAATACATAAATAAATTAAGAAGTGTAAAAAACAGTTTTTTGTAAATATTAAATTAACTGACATCAAATTCGAGGCAAGGTAAAAAGTGGCAAACGTGTCAACAGACTTTTGTACAAGTTGTGTTTTGGCCTATTGTAATGTGTACAGGGGGGCTATAAAAGGCAAGTTGATCGGATTTACATATGTAAATAATGTTTTGTGTTTTGTCCAAAAGTTCGCTTAACTTTTTTCCTAACATTTCTTTCAATATTATCGTTAGTTGCTGATCTTCTTACCTTAAGCTTCCAATTTTGAGTTATGTACCCATTCGAATTGTTTGTTTTGCGTTATTTTTGGAATCTTTATAAATTGATTTTACCTTCAAATGGACTTAAGAGTCTCGGAAATCTTCCAAAGCAATCTTCAGATAGCGTAAATAAGTTTTTTTTTTATTCTGTTATAATCATCAATATATTCCACATTTTGGTAAGCTTTTTTTTTACTGTTTTAACTGCCTGGATTATTAATGAACCTATTGGAAGAATACTTCTGCGATTATGATTACATTTACTTTATATATTAGATAGACGTTATAAACACCAAGTGATTGAACAGCGTATGAGAAGTATCTTTCGTCTCGAAAGTTATCGTTTCTTTGAAAATCGTTCATCCACTTTTGGTCTTTTCAGTACAGAGAAGATCTGCCTATTTCTACTAAAATGGAAATATCGGTCTATACCGCAGACATATACTGCCGTGGAAATAAGTTAGGGTAATTTAGCCATAGTTTGAAATAGGTTAGCCCGAGCTGTTGAACTTAAATTTTTTGAACTATGTCAATGCCGTCAAATGAAATTAAACTCCTCTAACAATACTTAATACACAGAGGGACACGTTTTTTTTCCTTATCACTTTGGGAAGTTATTAGATCCTTTTATAAATATCTGGCTTGAGTTTTCAATCCAACTATTGCCTTATCATACGTTTCCATGTATGTAAAGATCTTATTAAAACCCATTAAAGGTTGCGATTCTCATTTCTTTTCTGGAAGTTGGGCACCTTCCTCTAAAACTCTTCTAAAAGAATGCGAGAATTTCTTTTGACAACGCTGCATTCAAACCTTTTCTTGCATCGATACCTCTTTTACCGCTGAACAATATTTAAGACTCAAGTTCAAACCTCTAGGCAGTTATTATTAGTTTATTAAATTTCTTTATTTGCTTCCGATTCATTTACATACCTTAATTGGTGTTTTAGAAATAATACTAACTTATTAACTTATATAAATAAACATGAAAAACTTAAGTGCTACACTTTATAAAAAAAGTGGTCGACCTCTAAATCATATCTAAGTTACTATGAAAACTACGATGAAAAATAAATTTCTAATCAATTTTAGCACTGTCTTTGCTAAGCAGTAGCGGTGTATCGACTTCATCTAGGTGCGTAACATGAGCTACTCCACTTGGTTCCGCCTTGGCTGCCGAATGCTCCCTGTCCAACAATGCGTTAATGCTGTTGTCCTTCTCAGGATCGGGCAACTCGCTGGCCAAATGGAAGATTACACGTTTGAAGAGAAATTCTGACATATTGCTGCGTAGAAAGAATAAGAACATCCAATTCGAAAAATTACACTTCGCGACCACAGCAGCCAATTCATGTTCATCGATGCGACCTGGCTTTGCGAAGTAGGTGAAAGTGAATTTCGTAAAACGAACGCTGAAACGAGGAAAATCATTTTTTAAATTTAAGTGGGATTAGTACTTCAAAAATATAAATTTTATAACCGCAAAATATGTAGGCTTCATAATAAATAATAACGAAATACCCCATTTCGCTATACCTAAATTTTCTTTTTATTGATTAAAATAAAGAAGCATTTATCCTTAAATTCCTGCCTTCTTTTAGATAGAACTGTTTACTACCAAAAGGGTTTATTTAACCTAATGAATTTTTTTTAATTTCTAGTAAAATTTGTATAAGAATATATGATATATAGAAGTTTATAATCTTCTAATGACCTTATAACTTTCAAAAGGGGAATTTTTGAGGAAGCAGTCAAAATTACGCTAAAAATTTGCAGTTAATAAGTTAAAAAGTCATGGTAAAATGTTTGCATCTCCATATCATTTCTAATACACTTTTGCACTTTTCTGAAACATATTTAAATCGTAAGAAGCCTTGTAAGGATTTCAAACAAAATCGAGCAAAATTTTTTTAATAATTTGAGTATAATTTTCCGTATAGTTATATGTTCTGAAAATGATATTTAAGTTGTAGAAACATATTATAGTATTATAAAAATTCACATACATACTTACTTCTTATAAAACAAAAATGAGCTTAAACGCCAAACCAATCCCAATACCGTCATCACCAATACGAACAGATACCAAAACCATAGAACCGCATAAATCTTCTCGTTGATAATATTTAATGCCATAACACAGAGTGTATCATGCATTTGTAGTGAACCACTCGGCCCAAATTTACGGAAATGACATTTTGTGATTTTCGGAAAAACGACATCAAGGGCATCCATTTGATCGGTCCAACGCTCTTGTATTACTTTAAATCCCAAGCTGTAGAAGGCACCGGCAAGAAAGCGATTTGTTAAGTAAATTTGCAATAAAATATTTAGCAAATTCAGGAATTCCGCAAAAGCAAGATGTGCGCCCCACGATTGATTAATGCGCATACGATCGATCATGTTGCGGCGAATAATCTTCACACGTGATTCGGCCTCCTCCATAGAAGGAATATTCAATTTTCCAATTTTAAGATTTTGATCTTTTAAATACTGTGAGAGACCGACCATACGCAAACCGAAGACGAGTGCCTTAATACGGCCACCTAATTGAAAAGGCGTAAATGAAAAGTGTTTACATATATGATCATAAATATGTATGAATGTTGAAAAGTTTTTCTATTAGCTTTCGACAATGCCAATATCCAATGTATTTCTATCGAGAAAACCATCTCATAAAAACTCAAAAGTTCCTCAATAAAACCTCTGGATAATTTTCCCTCTTATCGTTGGAGTTCTAATATCTTATTATTTAAATGTGTGAAGGCTCCGTCAGAATCGGATAACACTTCTGCCATCAATTTACTTTTTTATTGGAGAAATGGTTGAGAAAGGGAACCTTAATTCCTCCTACATGTATTCATTCCTCCTTCATGTTCTATTACAGCACGCAAAGGCATGGACGATACTAATTTGGAATATATCGAAAGGTTCTCGAGATACATGGAATGTTAAAAATTTTGTATTCCTATCTATTAGGCGAAAATCGCCCTAGATGGAATGAACAACGACTCTGAAGGACACACCTCTTCAAATATGTGATGCGATAAGCGGAATAAAAAGCAAAAACTGAAGTCTTGGTATTATTACGAAAATGTTAATGGAATTTGATAGTTAGTGACCAGTGATAGGGTTAGAACCAGTTTAGTGGTGGATAGAGAGTTCGCTTTCCCATCCACTCTGTTTTTATGACATGCTTAGACTTGGGTTTCGAAGTTCGTTTTCTAACAGGAAAAAACGAAACTCTTTGTTAACGATAAAATCTCTCCATCTGGAACTTCAGTTACTTTCAAAAGGTACCAATTGTGAATCCGAGATCAGTAAGAGCTTTAAGACGCAACACCTTCGCCTCGATGAACTCAACCTTGAAGTAAATACTCTGGTAAACTAAACACCTGTGCAATGCATATTTGTAATTTTTTCTAAATTTTTTATCAAAGGATTCATATGTTCTTAAGTTACATGCTTATAACTTTTGATAATTATTTGATTTGTCATACATGCTATAGCCTAGTCAAACTATTTAACTCGATAAGCGACTAAAATATTGAGTGAGTAGACAATCGACCAATGTACAAATTATAACATTTCAATAAATTGCTTACCTTCAATACTTTTCCACAAAAAATGCGGCATGTAGAAGAGCAATGCCTGACCGAAGAGTACAAAAGGTACCCACTGATAGTAAGCGTGCCGTTTGATTTCCTCATGTTGGGACTCTTCAGGTCCAATGCCAGGCTGAAATATGATGCCTTTTTCCAAAGCGCTATTATTTAGATGACGCACCTGATAATAATAACACAGTTTGACAGTGTGATAAGCACTCACTAACAAATCATATAAGTTGTATAGTAGAAATAAATATCACTCACCAGCGTGAAGGTAGGCGTAAAGAAGCAATATGTGTTTATTACATGCGACGGTATGGTGTCCGATATACATTTTATATGTTCACCAAAATATTGACGCATGGTCACCAAAATGCTGGCCACTACCAAAATTATGAATGTCCATCGATAATGCAATTTAAATACAAAATTGTCGACGACTACATAACTCGGATTGAATTTCAAGTATGGTGCAACCGCACTGAAGGCGTTCAACATTTTCAATTTCTATTTTTTCTTTCTTCAATAACAAAAGTATCAAATTGCGTTTATGAAATTTCTAAATCCCCGTTCTGCCGACGTAAACATTAATTCACTTGCATTTTTTCACGGTTGTGTTTCGTGAGATCGTTCGTTCGAAAACAATATCTTTCGTAACCACTTAATATTGCAATACACTCGCGTATTTCTTTTCCTTTTGTTATCAAAACAATATGCGCGCAATCCACATTATAATGTTGCCAATGTTGTACTGAAGACTTATGTCGGAATTTCTTGATCGCTCAGCCATTCTAACCATATTTTCATCTACTACCAAGAAATCACAACTTATGATCACTCTGCTTTGACTGAGTCGAATTCTGTACGTGTTATCAATGCTGTTTTCATTCTGCCACACATTTCATTCATACAGTAAACGCGATAAGATAAAATTGAGTTATAAATCAGGCCAATTAACCGCTAACCGCTAGTCACTTGATGAGTGTTTGAGTTGAAAGTAGCACAAAGGTGCTAATTGAAGAAAATTGATATATTTTGATTTATTTGCCAATAGTGTTAGAGTATTTTTAGCAATTGATGCCAAATTTATAAATAAATTTAGATATTTCCGAAGAAATACAATATAAATTTGATCTTTATTTAGACATTTTTTAATGAACATAATCTATTTTATAATTAACAACTTTAGCAGAGTTGACCGAGTTTAAGTTTATATGAACTCTAATTCTAGAACTTTCTGCTTGAAGGAATGAGTTACAGAATAAACAGTTAGTAATTCGAATAAAACCAACGGATTAATTTAAAATAATGAAATATGCCAATTTCTTTCGCCCAAATACTCTTTCTGCATTCTTTGAAGATATATATAGGTCCAATGTTTTGCGAGGACACATCAACTATACGAAACTGGGAAAATCTCGTTTACATTTATAATGAACGTTAATAGGATGATTTGCCTTTCGTCCGGAATTTCTTAAGTCTTATAAGACTTTGAAAATTCCAGGTTTAGTTCTGCTTGTTCAAAACATTTTTCCCGAAATTGTAATAATTAATCATCCCGTTAGGTTTAGCGCATTTTGGAGCTTTAAAAGCATATCTCCCTAGTTATCTCGGTACACCAATAGTAAACAAATTCTCGATTCGCCAACGAAGAACAAAAATACCAAAACTAATCGAAAGAGAATTATCGAGCTAGATCGAGTTATAATACAACTACAGCTCATTCGTGAAAATCCGCAACTAGAAAGGGTTCAATGAGTTTATACAAAAATAGTATTGCCATTAGGCTTATAAGAGCCCTTCAATCATTTTTGTTCAGCATTGTTTTGTGCATTAATTTTTATGGGTGTCCCGTATTATTTTCCGGGGTAAGTTTTAAATAAATACGATAATGACAGATACTTGAATATAAAATAAAACGTTGTAAACAATTGTTTACTTTTGCATTATCTAAAGTTCTCGTGTCTTTGTTCCAATTCAAGTGGTGTTTTTAATTCAATAGAAAAACTTGAAATTATATGACATAAAAACTTACATACAAACATTGTCAATGCACTCACCCTGGATATTTACAAACAACCAATAAATGTAATGGTATTTTGTAGTTGAATTGATAAGAAGTGTAGAAAATATAGAATGAAAGTGAGTTACAATACCTTTGTGTCAATCGAGTATTGATAAGTATCGATAAGTATTATTTAAAATTAAAAGTATGAAAAGTAGCCTATTACAGGTCCATAACTTGGTGGAAGAGAACACAGTTCCGCTAGGGAACCACAAAGAAATAAATCTTGAAAGCCTGGTCTTTTCATTAATTAATTTCATTAATTGTAAAAAAGCTACTTATACTTAATTCAATTCGGTGCAATGCTTTTTATGCCTATATGTAATATATTATGTATAAAATTAGCGCTAATCTCTCTATTTTAAGCTGGGTCGAACTCCTCCTTCCATTTGTTGTATACCTCTGATGTATTTGTTTGCTAAATTACAAGCTTGTTCGGAGATTTACCATAGCTTTCTAATAATTCCGAAAGCGAAGAGGGAGTAATCTGGACTATTCGAAACCGGATATAGACTATTTAATGTATTGCATTGCATTGTTTACAATAATCTAAATTTACATCAGTACCAAATCACGTTGGTACGGAATTAAAGCCTTAAGATAATGCACGCAGCTTCCAGTTTGCTTGACAAAGTGCACAAACTTAATCAACAAAATTTCTTAGAAGAATTATATAATACATAAGACTTTTTATGAACAGTTTTTCCAGAAGGAGCTATTATTCGTCCATTCTTTTCGACTACAAACATTATAGAAACAAAGCTTTTTAAAAAAATCGGTACTTATTTCTCGAATCGAGAAAATATTATTTCTCAAATCGAATACTAAGATAGCTCTCTAATTTGTTAGAGAGTTGCTGCCCACTTTGAGTAAATATAGCTCTTCAGCCGAGGTTTAATGTAGACCGTAAAAAAATATTTTACGAATCATACTAATGATCTAATATACTAATTAGAAAACTTCTAGTTTTTGAGGTTATGTTTGTTTGTTGCCATGGTACAGAACTTTTTTACTTCAGCGCTACAGAATTGCAATGGTTTTAATCAACGAAAAATTTTACTCTCTCTCCTCTGTCGAGTCTTGGCGTAGTTCCCCTAGTTTTCGGACCGGTAGACTCGACTTATACCCAACGAATTGTTTTCTTCGGGGATAGCCAGTGTCTCTTCAAGAATTTAAGAAAATTATATGTTTGCCAGAAGATATAGAATACTATGTAGCACACTTCCCTGCAGGTCAATTATAGGTTAAATCATGTGATAATTATGAGAGATCACTACCAGAGATTTCTGTTAAAGTTTCTATGAATTTCTTGTGGCCGAATTGACAAAATTGACCGAAACTCTTGTGTATGTGTGATCGTGTATCCCTTTCTCACTCTTATAGTTAATGAGTTACAACGTGTGTATGTATTGATTTCCATGAAAATGGAGTTTCGGGTAGCCGTGCTGGGTTTTGGTTTACATATTCGGTTAGAAAGGGAACTGATTTTATGGTGATATTACATCTACAAATGTTATTGCTTTCAAGTTGTTATAAATATTTTATTGGAATTTCGATATGATGGATCTTAAGCTAGTCAGGACAAATGGGAGGCAAAGTCGATTAAGAGCGCAATATTACAGAAAACGTAAACACATACACCCCTATTGTGTAATATAGTAACCACTTTACAGTCGTATACCATAATTTATATTATGAATGGTTATCGCCTACCAATCATCGGCAACTAGGTCGCCACTCGTCATTTTTGTTTATTATCTATTACTACCATTCTTTGTTGAAGTATACAGAAATGTCAAAATTAGGAAATTGGTATTAAAGTATTTTGTGAGTTTTGAAGTTTGAATACATTGAAAATATGTATATTATTTATTTTATATATTTACGAACGTTTCAAATTAAAAAATTTACCAAATTTCAGGTATATTGACATCAGTAGCCATACAGAATGCAAAATTCTGTGGTATTGTAGTTTTGTAGTAGCCAGGGCAAGTAGACAAAAAACTATACACCTTTAGCATTACACAATGTGGGCGTTAAATAAGCTTAAAATATTAAAAAAATTATTCAAACGGAAATGACACAATAATCGTAATGCTAAGGCGATTTTAGCTAAAAATATTTATTTTTCGTCATTGTTCTGACACGTAATTATTACGAAAATATTATTCATATATATAATGCCAAAATATCACTATTACCAACAAATGAGACAGCAATTTTATATTTACATACATATTTACATATCAGTGAATTTGTTGTACGTCATCTATGTCAACTAATATACCAATAAGCATAAGTAGAAAATATTTAATCAGAAATTAGTATGCTTCTATATACAAACATATGGTAAAAACGACATTGTTGGCTCCTCTTCATCAGTCACTTCATTAAGCCAGGTATTATTTTCAATTTACACATGGTTCCATGGTAAAATTAAAATTAATTTTAAGGTTTAGTCATAGCGAACAACAAAACTATATTTAATATTAAATATGTACATATATTATGAACTTATGTATGTGTGTAGATGATTGAAGAATAAAAGCTTGACTAATGCTCGGTACTTACTAGTAAAATTCGGCAATAAAGGAAATGCAAACATTTTCGGTTATTTGCTATAAGCATATGAGTACATAACATAACACATTATGTGTATAAATAAATACAAATATGCTATGACCATGTCCAAACAGAAATGCATCGGGCACAAATAAACCCATATGCACTGTGTACATACATATGTACATATGTATTGTATATATTGGAACTCTAAATAGCCAAAAAAATGCCGTTAAGTGTAATGGCTTATAGGCTTGTAGCGCATTTCTGTGATTAGTTTACACACAAGCCTCTACAAATATAATCGAATTTTGGTGGAAAGCTTGCGTTATTCTACTAAGGCGCTAAATTCTTTTTTAAAATACCAATTCTGTCGGTGTGTAAGCATTTGTCGATAAAAATCTGCACACTAGTTGGCCAAGAGCTTACATAAAAGTGTTTTGTAGCTATCGGAAGAAGTCGTTCGCGGTGCATTTCAGTGGTTTTTTGACCACCGCAGCAACAGTGTGCCGCCGCAATGATAAAAAAGAAAAACAAAACGTTTCTCCATTTTAATGCTTTTTTCTTAAATTTGATAAGAAAAGTATAATGGGCAGAACTATTTTATAAAATAATATACTGCTGAATCTAAAGCTGTTTTATTGATACATTTGTTTATATTCTAGTTTTATTTTTTTATTTTTATTTTTACTACCATCTTTACGGCTTTACTTTGCAGGAGTTTTTGAAACTTGTGTTTCTTTTAATTCTAGTCTAGAGGCCTGAATTTCGAAAATTTTTTTTACGGTCGATAAATAAAGACAATTAATATTTTTACTATCCATTTTAATTACTTATTAAATTTCAAAAATTTACAAAATTAATTTCGAAGAAAAAAAATTTAATTTCACAAAGTTACACCCTGTTGGAGTAGAGGGAAAAAAACTACTCACAAAATGGCAGCTACTTGAGAAAATATCAGTTATCCAGCCACATTTTTGAACTTTTCCGAATTTTGTGGAATAGTCCAAATTAAAAATTTTGAATTTTTATCGCTGTCCCGCCATAGAAGGATACAAGAACAAAATTCGTGCCAATTTCAAGTACATCGGTTAGTTAGGACCGGGTATTTTTTGTCAAACGCTTCGAAAATTTTTGTTTTCAGAAATGCGCTTAAAGTTTTAATTTAAGATTAAACCGGACAAGTTTCCACTTTCCACATAATTTAAATTCTTAAAGTTCCTTTTAGAGACTCCTGTTGAATATTTGAATCAACGAAATATAAAAAAAAATCTTCGATTTTTTAAATTTCTAGACTATAATACAGCTTAATTGTTCAGGAACAAGTGTAGACTTTTGAATGAAAACTTAGTTTATAACACTCGTATTTTTCTTTGCGTGGGTAATTTTATGTCTCAGTTAACTAATGTATACTAACGTAAATAAGTATTTTTTATCTAAATTCGGCTGTAATGTTTTCCGAACCAATGGAGATTCGACAAGTTTTAAATCGATGCGAATAACAATTAGGTCTACGAACCTGCAACGGTCCGACTTTTTAACTGGACAAGTACTGTCAACTCGGCCGCATTCACAAAAATTTTTTTGCCTTCACAACAGCAACGACAGCAGATGCTTAATGATTGATGATACCTCTTCTGATTCCAATATATTTGGATGTTGAAAAAGGGTACATGTGTCACATAAGTAAATATATTAATGAATTATTGTATTTAGCAATTTAAAAGTAGACGCGGGGGGTAAAAACCGAATAGTTTCTTCTTGCGAATACTCATGTCAACATTTTAAATGTAATACTTACATTTCAAATACAAATATTCGTTATCGTTTCCTAATCACTTTTATAAAATATTTTGAATTTTTCTTTGTTTTATTCAATAAATTTTTTAAAAGAAGCCTCCATCAGATATGGAGATATGATCATATGACTTTGCCTTCCGTTTGCCCGATTTCCCACAAATGGCTTCTGATAAAACTTTCATGGAGGTCTGTTTGTCCCAGTCTCTTAATGATTTAAATGTACGTATCAAAGAAAATAACGGCGGTTTTCTAGATAACATCTAATGATTTTCCACGATTTTCATAGAAGATTTTAGGTCACTGCGAATGATTAATGACTGATTTCCAAGAAGTTTTCGATTAAGATTGATTGTGACTAAAAATAAATATACATAAGAACATTTAATGACAATTTAAAAAAAAGGGTAGATATGGATCAATTTACAAATTATTTTTTTACAAAATTGCAAAAATTATCTGGGGGTGAAATTCTTTTTAAACTCAAAACACTTATTTTGTTCTCTTTTAATATTAAAGTATAAACCGGGCAACTTACGAAAAAATAACTTTTTAAGTTTCGCGTACTTTTAAATACTTATTTAATTCTGAATATTTCTCTGAATTGTTAGTCGCTTCAGTTCCAATATCCAATCCAAATCCAATATCCAAAGATTTTATATGAATACTTATGATTTTCCAAGTTTTATGTTCTCAATCTATCTGCTAATCAGTCCACATTGAAAGCGACACCATTCCTTCTCTGGTTTTAGAAAGAACCATATTCTTTTAAATTTTGCCAAAGCATCGAGGAAAGATATGGGCGTCAATGATATATTTGAAAATTTAAATATATATAGTTGAAAGTGTTAATCCACCGCGTGTTTAATATCATTGATCCACTCCTCACTTACATATGAAAATATATATGTATGTACTTAAAGATACTAAATAAAATAATTAACACTATTATGGTGAATGGTTAACCTGGTTGGATAGTTTTAAATGTTAATCACATTTCCTAATATGTGCTAATATCTTCAATTTATACATGTCAGAAATGAATGCAATCATTTATAGTTACTTGAAAATTTAATAATTTTGTTGTTGGTAATGCTCGAAGCATTGTAATCCGTGATCTCCAAAAAGTTAAGGGAAATTCTATTTTTAGTATAAATTAATGAAATTGATGATCTTCCCTTAATTCAGTGTTTTGGCCCAACAAGGAACTTAAATTACTTTTATGTTCTCCAATATTTCTCCAAATTCTCCTCGTCAATACCATCACTTTTAAATAAATAACATTATAATGTGGTCATCATTATTTTATAATCTAACCGCATTATATTTCCAAGTTACACCTCATGCAGTCGGTATTAATTTCACTATATATAGAAGAGTACATTAACCGCATAATATCATATGTAAACGATTTATTCCATGAACTTAGTTCGCAGTAAAAATCCTTAAAAAAGCCAAAGAAATTAATTTAAAGCGAATCGCATTAAATCACAAAAACAGGGGCTTTCTATTAAACCCTCTGCAATCGTACATACATACATACATACATATATTGTTTAAATTTATTACTTATGAGAAGGTTTCAAGTTTTATCAGAAATCATAACTTCTCAACACTACCGCCTAATTATCATTTTTAAAATCTATTTGTGAATAGATAATTAGAAACTTTGTTCACATATCAGTTATGCCCTTTAACTGTATATATATATCACAAAGAATCATTTACACATATGTATATTACTAGTTATGTACTAGATTACCAACAAATAACGCTAAGAGTATCATGTTTAAAATTACTTAGGACAAATTTCAAGCATTATGCTATGGTGTTGGCATCATCAGAACATCCATCAAGGGTTTGTTCACTTAACTATATGTCGAATATGAGGAAATTCGTTCCTCTGATATCTGTGATATCTTAAAAAAGCAGTAACTTTGATGCGATTACCATAATGGGATTTCGTAGTAAAAATTTATGAAATATCGGTGTTTTTATGAAATAATAAGTGCTAAGGTTGGAGTCCCAATACCGCTTATGATTATGTTTATCTTTCGGATTAATGTTATTCCACATATATCAACAATGTTAATGGTGGTGCCAAAAATGAATGCTTCAGGCTCGTAATTTACCCGAATTCTAATATAACGGGTAAACTAATAACTTTTGCCAGGCAATGTAGGATTTCAATCGGGCTCAACTATTTGAGAAAGAAATGAACAATGAACTAGTTCAATTGATTTTCCACAAAATTTTGTCATATATCGGAGTCAAATAAGCTGATGCTCTTCAAAATAGGTATGGCATGGAAAAAGACGTCAAATCCTGAGAAGGTTGCGCTTGCCTTGAAGCATACAAGAAATGCTGTATGAAAAGGGTTTAGGATTGGTCAAAATTTTACTCGAGTACATGGAAGGATGATTGGACGGATAGGTCCTAAAGGCGAATCAGACAAGGTTTGTTTTACCTAACTAGAAACTATTTTACCATGAATTGATTTTTTGTAGCAAAGCGTAATTTTTAATTGCATATTGTAAATTTCTTGAAAACTCAGAACACTCAGTTCCAATTGAATTGCGTCACTTTTAAATTATCATCTGAATTTATAAAGATATGGCAGCAATTTGCTTAAAAGCAAAATTGAGTAGTACAATGTTTAGTGAACTCGATTTTGTCGCTGCTTGTTCAGCAAAGTGTGTCAGGGATGCTGACGGTAATATTAAAAAAAAGGCACTAACTTCAAAATAAGAGATAAAAATATTTTATTATACACAAATTCATATCCTACGAAAATGGAAAGTTGACAACGGTGTTCGTATATATTACATACATACGTTCGTGTGCATACTCGTGTGTTCGTATATACTTAATTGTGATTGTACAAGCCAATCATTCTTTAGTAAAATGCTTTGCAAACAAACTCGAAAATAATGCTGATGCGATGAATAAGTAGGAAAATAATTTTGCTGATAAGCAAAACTTAAAACATACGACACCTGTTGATAAGGAAATGTGCCCATATGCAAACTAAATTGTAAATTAACTGCAGCGAATCGCTGTAGAACCATTCCTTAAACAAATTAAATTGTTCACAATCGCAATTCACAAAAATTAGTCACTTCAAAACTTTAATAGGTAACATGAAAATAAAGTTCCTCCTTTTATATAATATATGTCAGCTATGGTATAGCATAGTAAGTATAGAATAGAGTATATATATATATATAGTATAGTAAGCATCATTCCAATGTAGGCTTGAATGAAAGTTCACTCTATAATTTTTCTCAATTCCTATCCTCCGCAAAATTTTCCAATCTTGAATAAACTATTAAGAACTGTGGGAGAACCGATGTAATTGTATATTGAAATCACACTTGTATTCATAACTGTCAAGAATATAGTTTTCTCGTATTCAGTTCTTATATAATAACTCGTAGCCCTTCAAAAGCCCGCTGCCAAACTTCTGATTTGCATACCATATATCAATAAAGAATTTGGTGCCTGAGTCCACAAGAGCCAACAATTTTCTCAAGTTAACTCCAATTCTCCTCCAAACCACGTGAAATATTTCTGCTGAACTGCACTGGTGTTTTGTTGCTGGTGCTGGTTAGCTGTTTTTTGATCCGTAATATCGGACTCACGTTGTTGGAGAGTTTATACAGCCTATCAATCCTTCTAGTGTGCATTATATAATATATATATTTGTTTGTTAAAGAGGAACTTTGTTTCTAAATATCACCTTAGATTGATTCCAGTTTCGATTTCGTAACTGTTTTTGCTGTTAAAACTGGTTCCAGGGTAAATAAAATTGTCTACGTCTTCGAACGTGAGACCAACAGCGGTGATGTCAAATACTCCCTATGCTTAATCTTCATTTGATTAAAGAATACATTTCATCAAACTAATTGTCGAATTGATCCAAGCGAATGGCTTCTTATCTAAGAATATACCCGAACGGGTTAAGCTCTTTTGTATGGCGTACTCTTTTGTAAGGTCCCAATAATACTAATAAATTGTGACGGTGCAATATGAAGTTTTCAGTCGTACTGAATTGAAACATCGAAACATAATGGCATTTTTTTTCGTGCTAACGAATGTGACTAATATATAATATATACGAGTATGTAAGTGAGTAATATATGTAGACATATGTTGAATATTAATTTAATTAAGGACATCACAGATCTATCTACACAGGGCTATATACTGCATACGAGTTGAAATATACTTTCTGCAAATTATCTGCCACCGATATTCTATTGGGAAATAAAATGTGGGTTCCATTGTTTGTGGTTGGGTATTCGGACTCCTTATAACTCTCATATTCTTCTTTGATGTGTTCACTTGATAAGTTAGAAAAGTTGTTCTGCCTTAACTAAAGTATGATTTGAAAGGCGGTTAATGGACGTGACCTCCAGGGTCTTACAAAAATTTCTGCTGGATGCTCTTCCTATTAGCCAACATTTTAAACACTACTCTTGCACGAATATCTACATTTTTACCTACCTTACTATATTACCTTAGTTAGTGCTCACATTGCGCGCGATTGTAACTAATTAAGCCCCAAAGATTTTACCAGAATATTGTTGGAATTTTGCAAAATTTTTCATTAACTTTTCCGACATGGAAATATGAGTTTGCTGGTTCATATTCAAAGATCAGTTTATCAACACGTGTTTCGTTATACACATTCAATGGGTACAATATATCTTAGTTACTATCTTTTGACTTTTGATTATACTGCTTTTTAAGAACAAACCAGTAAATTAGCAATTGAAATTACACACACACATTCGAGATTTGTGACGAATGATCTTTATCTACTCTATTGTTTCACTATTTGCTTTAAAATTCGGGCATGTGACGGATTATAATCAAGGTAAACTTAACTGTTTTCGCACGAATGCTGCATGACTCAGTAGAAGAGCCGAACAACCAGCGTAACTTAAATTAAAAATGTGCCAAATAATGGTAAACAAACTACAAAATAGACACAAAACATACGAGTATAGACTGCACTGGCATGCTAGTTGATAAGATTGACGGACATTGTGTGAATGTAAGCTGCTACACTGCCACTCCACTAATATACATACGTACACATGTTTGTGTAAGTGTGCATGTATGTGTACACCTCTTGCTGTGACTGCCTTCATGGTGATTTCCGTGAATTTTGTGATTTCTCAGTGCGTAAATTTAGCAAATGAGCCATAATGTCACTGCGAAAAAGTGCTAATCTCTTGCTGTCGCATGATTCCAATGAAAACTTCACTGACTGCATACTGCATGGTGTTTAATTGGGATTAATAAATTCAATAAAGTCTGTCGTGGAAATTTTTGGAAGTTATTTTGATAACACTTAATCCAATGACAAAATTAGTGATCTTGTTTGAAACTGCCGTCTAACTCGTTTTGACGACCGCCAACATTTGTATCATGTGCGTTCATGTGGGCTCAAAAATTCATAGCGTTATGAAGAAAACTCAATTTTTTTATCAAAACATTTTTCATTCATTTATAGTGATCGTCCAACTTTTGTAGTTAAAGGCATATTTTCTTCCAAATAGGTCTCAGTTTCAACGATTACCTCTTCGTCATCGGTAAACTTCTTTTCTTGAGGTGTGAAGTGTGAGATGTGAGGACGGAGAATAGTCGTTGGGGCCATTTCTGGAGAATACTATAGTTGTGGAAGCAATTGTAAGCAATTTTGCCATCGTGTTCATTTTGTTAAAACACGGTGTACTGTCTCGATTTTGAGCTTGTGTTGCTCTTACTTGCACATAATTTTCACATGTTCAAAAATTCAGGAGCGATAGTGTCATAGACGACGTTCTTTTGATATCTGTAGAGGCTGGCAGCTTTCTCCGTCAACTTAATTTCATCCAAAATTATCCAAAATCGTTTTGTGAACCATTTGACGTTTTCGTCCGTAAGAACCTCTTTTGGGCATCCACTGGGTTCATCGTCTTCGGTGCTGAAGTGGCATATGCGGAATTTAGCGAACCACTTCCAAATGTTGTTCGTCTGGCGCATAGCTCGAACAGCAGCAGCAGCAACAAGCCAATTTTTTGGCATCAACAATGTTCAAAAAAAATAATGTTTCATTAAAACAGGAACATGAAACATTCCCTTTCATTCTTTTTTTTCAAAATTCCAAAACTTGCGTCGTTCAATAATATATCCTTCGAACCAGTCGTCTTACAGCTGTGAAATGTACACACGTGTCTTTTGAAGGTTAAAGGTAACTACAAAATATTTGTTTAATTATAATGGTGCTTACTCGCTTAAACTTTTCATCCCAACCTGCTTCAAAAATGTTTAATTGCCTAAGGCAATGTCAAATCTCCGAGTGTATTGCTGTCATTAAAGAGCTTCTCGAAAAGATCCGTTGGCTAATCGGAGCTGGCTTCTAACTAGTAGAACCTTGTATTTGCAGAATGACAACAAAGCTCACATCACAAATGATAAAAGAAGCTTGGCCCAATTTCAGTTAATATCTTACACCTTTGTATATAGTATACATAAAACCCCTTCACTTCATAATATTTATATGTCATTATCATAAATTCGACGTTTTTAGCTTCTCAGATCCCCAGTGCTAATTGACAGTTCTATCTTTGCGCTAATACCCATCAATTACTTATTGAATCTCTTATCATCGTATGTCATGTCAAATGAAGTGGATTGGCCAACCTTTTTGCATTAATATGTATTTACCTGTCATAATGGCATAATGTGTCAAATTTTTTAACATTTTAATAATTGTCTCTTCGTGGCTTCTTCATTGATTGGCTTAAACACGTGAAATATTTTCAGTTATTATTAATCTGATAATTTTTTTGAATGAAGTGTTAATCGATTTAAATTTTGTTTGATTCTTGATAATTGACATGAATTAAGGCCATGCTTTTGTGGAAGTTTGTGAGTGCTCTTCGCTGTTGTTGAGTAAATTTTAGACGTTGCTGAGTAAAATTTAAATACATAGATTATAATGAGTAGTTTTTTGTGTCATAAGCTAACATTTTGCCCTACGTAGAAATATCAATATTATTATATGATCATAAATAAGGTTATAATTTTTAAATTTCTTTCAAAATGATAATTTGGAGTGGCCTTTGTAGCTTAGTGTTTCAGCTCTATGGCTGTGATAATACCTGTCGTACTGTGAAATATCCACCTAAGCAGATTTTTAAGTTATTATTAAATAGCCACTATTTTAAATCTCGGATTCTCAGATGAAAACTGCTAGCATAGCTAGCGTCTTCGCAACATAGTTGACATTCCATCTGGGAAGATAGTTAGATCACATCGGGGCATATTAGACTGAGTTGGCTATATACGATTAGATAGTTAACGAGCAGTTCCTCAATATACACTGGACTTTGCAATCACATATTGTTAATCACGGAAGGGACCAACAAGGTTCTTGCCTGTAAAAACAGACTAGAAGAACGGCTAATTTCATTTCATTTGACAACGAGCTAACCTCTTATCCGTCGATAAGTAGGTCTTATGTGCATTTTTTCTTTGAATTTCTGCCGATACTGATGTATTTGCATGAATCTGTGGTAGTTCCAACTTATTGATCCCTGTTTTGCTTTAGATAAAGCCTATGTCCACAATATGACAGAGGAGTGCGTGAAGATCCGATATAAGCACATTCATTAAAGCTCTACAACTAATACCAAATCCATTTTACACATTACGGTGGGTCTTCTGGCTACGAGTAGTTTTATTAAAACTTTGTCCATTTATTACGCTCTCTAGTTTATGGGAACTAAATTTGAAAAAAATAATTTCAAAAGTTTTCTAAATAAGACCTAGCGTATATAAAGTCTGCAAAATTTTATATGCTCCAAAAGATAAGGTTGTAAATAATAGGAATTGTACATTAAAAAGGCTACAACTAGACAAATATTGCTTACAACTTTGACCAATAGTAATAAATCATTGGGAAGTATTTGATGTTGACCAAGTGCCAAGCTACCAAATGCCAATATACATACATACATACGAATACACAGTTGTCACAATTTTCAAGACATAAAAAGTCGATCAAATGCACATTTCTAAAGGCTTGCAGCACTGCTTGGTGTCAGATAAAATTTCTATACCTGTTTGTTGTTGTTACATGAGTTGGTGTAAGGTTTACGTGCCTTGCAGCAACACATAAAAATCAAATAGTCAGCATATATATGTATGTGTTCATATATATATGTATATATGTAATATGAAGAATGCTGCTGACCTCCTTACATTACAACAAATCACACATTTATTACTTTTTATGCGCCAAAGGTACTCCCATAGCTACCAGTACCCACATACTTCCATATCTGTTTGTATATTTAGGCGAGTGCAGTGTAAAAGGCAATTACAGCAACGAATAGGGTCGTTGTATTCTTATTATTATTATTATTTCTTATATTACACAGTTGCATGACAATTGTTGCAATATTGTCGCCGCTCGATGATGAGACTATAATGAATATTTCGAAACGTTACATAGGTAATATATAAATATTTCTCAATGTATATGTATATGTAATTCTATCACACAAACATACACATCTGTATTTACCTTTGCAACTACATAGTATATGTAGCGTGTGTTGTTAGTATGCAAGTAAGATAGAATTGAAGGTGTAATGTTTAGTGACAGTCCCTTGTGAGCTCCTATATATTTTTATGTACATATAATATGTACATAGGTAGGTATGTTTTCATGCAGCCATTGCCTGATAATAAGCTGCCATTGAATATTTGTAAATTATAATATCACATTGGCGTACGCACACACAATCGCACATACCGGTATATTTATTTCCAAAGATAGTCGTGCAGTTAAAGATACAGATAAATAGCCACTTACATACATACGTACATATTTACTATGGTATTACAAATATTGAAATACGCATTTGTAATGCCTAAACGTGGCACTTAATACAAAAGTTGCACGTTCATGCCATGGGCAATACAAATAGCGTCTCATATATGCATATGTATGTATATGCATGTATATGTATATGTACGTAAAGTAGCCCTGTAGGGAAAATGCTGAAGTACTTGCATAAAATTATGGCTTAGAAATATTGCATTTTCATTAGATTTTCAAGTATGAGGTGTACTAAATAAGGTTAGATTATACATCCATGCCTTGAGTGAATTTCCGATTGCGGTGGAAATATAAAATATAAAAACATGATAGAACTGCTTTTTATAATTCTTGAATAACAATTGAGAAATGAAAAACCGATTCTACTTAAAATAACTTATTTAAATTATTTATTTTAAATTATTTTAAAAGTAGTTAATGGAAATGGAGGATTCTACTGGCGTCAAATGTTGTTGACTATGTAGCTTGTTCTTGGTGCGAAGGAGTAAAAAGTCATTGGTTTGAAACTCAGAATGCTACATAATTTCGATTCTTTGTTCAGTAAAGAATTCGGTGCTCATTCAGTACGATGTGATTGGTATGTTTTGACCTTTTCATGAATTCCTTTAACCACTTATAATAAATAAGTGGTTGTGTACCAAGCAATGGGTTTTTGATTAATGCTTACTTTTGTTCAACTTACAAGTTAACAGCTCATATTAAGATCCATAACTCGTCAGCTGTCTCAATAGCATGGAAATAACGATAGTTTTATTTGCACAATTTCGAACAACATACCTAATTATAAGAAAGTTTTGAAAGAGTACTCAAAGGCTGGTTAGTATTATAAATTTTACCCCTAGTTTGACTTGTACTGTTCATTATGATTATGGACTCACCAGCTGATCTTAATTAAAGCTGATTTTAATCAAAATAATCACTTTAATTTTAAAAATGTTCTCCTTAATTTATGAATGCATAAAATTTCAAGTCGAACAAGGCAAGTGCAAAGTTAATTCTAATAGTTCCTACAAAAATTTTCCGAAACAAAAGGAATTTTTCCGCAAAAGAATAAATTTCATAAAAAAAACTTTGTAATTCATAAATTTTTAGTTGGAAATATTAAAGTTAGTTTACATTCTGTAGAGTTAGAAATACATTTTGTGCCACCTGAATGTTAGATGAAGAAAAGGAATGGCGATTTGTTGTTTTTGGACATCTCGAAGATGATACAACTAATTAATATATTAGCTAATATATGACTTTGTCAAATAGTCTCTTTAGCACTCCAGTTCAATACTACAATTTTTCTTTAGAGCCTTTTGTAACTGTTAAATTTTATGTCTTAATAAACGCTTAAAACACAGTCAAAACCGCAACCCTGGGTCTCTTTACACATCAATATTTTATTTGAACCAATTCAATGGCCTTATTAGTGATCTCTGCTATTTTCACACTATTAAGGTTTAGTATAACATTTACTATAAGATTGTGGTGCACTGTACTACATTGGCTTCTAAATGTTCATAAACTACGAGTATGAACGTCAAAAACTTCTTACAGGGTATGCAGGGTTCTGTAAAGGTAGATTGCAACAATGCAAGTTAACGCGTCTGTTTTTACATGTACCCCAAAGGTATGTTTACACACACATAAACACATATATATACTTGCTTTGTAACAAGAAGAGAATTAGATTCCTTTCTTTTGAGGTGCAACAAGAATTTTATCAGTTGTCTTTTACTGGGCATCTCGGCAGGCAATAGATATTGTCTAGACATCTGTATTGCGCTCAAGACTTTAACTCTACAGGCAATAGCTATTGCCAACCAACTGTCAAATCTGTTGCCATTGAGGTTAGCAATATTTTTGTGTGGTTTTTGTGTAGTTAACTTGACAAAATCATTTGGGGATTGGTGTTTGACCGATAGAGTGTTTGAGCTCTTGAACCGTTCATAAATTTCATGAGGCGGTAAGATCTATGAGGAGAATTGATATCATAAAAATTAATTTGACAACAATTGCCAAACATAAGCAATATGCAGTGTCCATAAGCAGTATTGGTAGCAATAAAATTATCTAGACAACATCTATTGCCTGTCGAAATGACCCGTCATAGGTAGATCGCCTATTGGCAACAACTACAGTAAGTAGACGGAAGTAGGCAGAAATAAATGAGCAACGGCAAATGTCTACTATATAATGCGTCTACTAATACCGCTGTTGTCAATGGTTTTACGGCGGTGAAAGTGTTGTTGGGCAACAGCTAAAGCCTGAGTACCTAGATTTTTCACCAAAAATATTTACTTTAATAAACACTTTTGTATCGTATGCCTCAGCATAGTTGGGCTTTCGTGAGAACGATTTTGTGTTTCGAGTATTATTCACAATTGTTACGAAAACCTTACTTTTTACCATTTAAAATTCTGTCTTGTTTGCAAGTACTTATAATACACTTATCTCCATATATTCTAGTGTTTGCTCTGTAAACAATACATATAACAAATATATATGTATCTCATAAATCCATGCATACATACATACATATGTACCTATATAAACGTTACAAGCGTTTCCGAGCAGAATTGACGATATTTGTAGAGCTATAATAGATTTTTATGTCACATGTTAGAAAAAAAAAATTAAATTAATTCTATGAAAGTTTCTTAATATTTTGGGCATAGATATTATTTTTAAGGTGCTTCAAACCGGATTTCAAAACAGAATCAATTCATATCGGGTTTTTCGGCCAGTATTCCAAAAAAGGAAAAAATATTCTAAATAAATGTTCAAAAAAGTGAAATATCACCGAAAACTAATGTTTATGAGAAATTTTGAATATTTTTTGTTAAGGGATTAGGCCAGTCTGGGACCCTAAAAATTACCTAACTGACAATTTATTCCGGGAGCATGGAAAGAGCAATCAAATCGAATTGCACCGGGAAAACGATTTTTCAGTATTTTAACAATTTAAATTTTTTAGAACACTAGGATGTATTTAAGCCAGAAAAATTTTGCACTTGGACTTTAATAGCTGGTACAGTCGAAGTGCAGCGAAATTCATCATTATAAGCATCGAATTGAGAAACAAATGAATAATGGCCGCAAATATGTCGGCTTATGTTTTACTTAGACAAAGTGATCGATGTGCAAAATGCAATTCCAATACTGTGCTTCAGTTGTTAAAACACACACACACACACTCACACACATGTGTAAGAAAAATGTATGTAGGAATATACCTGTAGCGTACTGTTGTCAGTGTTGTTGCTGTTCTTGCAACATACTTCCAGGAATTCCTTCAACTCAATGCATCACAGATATTTCCACATGAATTCCTGTTTACATACAAGCTCACATATATATGTATGTATATAAAAAATTGTGTATGCATACAAAAAGATAAGATCCAACAAAGTAGAACTCTTTGGAGAAGAGTTCTTTCGTCAGACATGGCAGTAAAGTCGGTTAGCTAGTGAGTAGTAAGGAAATATAAAAAAAAAATTTAGATAAGATGGGGTTGCAATCGTTGCCACTGTTTTGCCAAAATATTAACAGACTGAAATGTAGTTTTAACAGTAAGAAAGTGTTGGAAGTGATGTCCTTTTTTGAATGCAACACTTTTGTAGAAGTCAGTCTTACAAATATTGCATAAAAAATAAGCGGTTAATTAGTTTGTAACTAAATTATTATTAATTTGAGCTGCCACCGCGACTCTTTTTTCTTGAGTTGATGATATTAAAAATCATTCATATAAATATTGTATTCATAAGTGGTTTAAATAAACCATTTTTCCCGTCATTTTCCCAGTCCTCGCAAAATTTTCAGATAAAACTTGGTTGCTTACTCGAAACTTTAAATAATTAAACTGAAGAGTTTCTAAGTCAAATTGTTCCTCAAAATTTGTTATGGAAACAATAAAACGGAAGAACATGATGATATTAAAATACTTTGAAAATATTTCGCCTGATAATGTCGTCACCCATTATTTCCTGAAATTAAAAAGAGACATATTTGTTCCAAAAAGGCCTCAATTTCTCGGTGATTATCTCTTCATTGTCGCTAAACTACTTTACAGCGGACATATATTTGAGGCCTAAGCACAGCAAAAAGTGGCCAGGGGCATATCCTCCTCATAAATTCACTCTATGGTTGACACCATAGAGTTTTTTCCATCTAATTTATCAACTTCTTACCATACGCTGTAAATACAAAACCGAAATTATAATTTCACAATTTTTTTAAATTTTAATTTGTGCTGCTTTTATAAGATATATCCGTAAAGGATAATGAGTTATAGTTTCATGGTGAATTCAGTTTAATTTTCTTTGATTCGGCAGCATTATCTTTAAATCAGGCTTTATATTTTTCTCCAACATATGGCAACATATGACCATCTCCAAATAAATCCTGTTTTTCCAACACAGGAATTGCTTCAAATAAAGCTATACATGCACACATATGTACATACATACAAATGATTATGGCAGCATGCATCTTTCAATACATATAGGGAGGCAGCATGCAGCAGCGAAGCAGGGATGTTAAAACGCACTCAACATCCACAAAAACCCTTTCCTAATACACACTCAACTCAAAAACTGGTATAAAAACGAGTTTGCAACTGCGAGATACATTTTCAAGCGAGCATCTTTTAAGCCCAAATGCCATCAAATATTCTGAAATACATATGAAACACATACATACGTATGTATATAAAACGTGAGATAGTGCATGCAGAGCAAATAAGTAATCCACTCGGTTTTTGGAAGTTCGCCATTGTGTTGAGCACACTAAGCTCAGCCTGCTCTTCGACGCCAAAGCTGGCTTAATGCAGAGCGACTGCGGAGCACGGTAGCAACCCGCAAACACATACCCATACAAATACCCGTGCACATTTGCGATAAAAGCGCCTGCTTGTGTGTGTGTTAGTGAGTGCCACACAACCACCACCGCGGCTACAAGCACAGCGCACACCACCACAAACGCACGCCCGACAAGCCACTCAATTGCCGGGCAAACAACTCAAAACTCCACGAAACGGCGCGTTATGCTGCTGCCCGCCGCCTATATGTACTTTTACAGACATCTTTTTCAACATGCCTTTCTATCAGCGTCCGCTGGTGCTCGCAATCTACTAAACAGTTTTAATTTTCTATTCGAAGTGTACGCTTTGTGCCGCGGTGCAACGGCGTAATTACAAAACACCAGGCAGAAAGTGTGTTCAAACGGACAGACGGTTGGACCAAGAGTCAAGCCAATCAAGCACAATAACAATAACAACAACAACAACGACAACTACAAGGGCAGTAGACGGACAGGCCCCCCGCCGACGAATGAAGTGCAAGTGTGCGAATGTTTATAGTAAATCAACAACAGCAATAAAGTTTTAATAATATTCAGTGAATATTCATACAGTAATCTAAACAAAACGCTGTGCGTCTCACTACGTCGCCCCGCCGAAAGGAAATTCGCGAGGTTAAATAAAGAGAAACATACAAAAAAGCACAAAAAATAAAAATAAAAATAGAAATAAAAATAAAAAGCAAAAGCAAAGCCATGCGATTTGTTGCGAAGTAAACAATTTTGTGTTGTGTGACAATGTTTTGCGAATTCTTTCGGGCAAATACATGATGAAACTCTGAATTAAAAAGCTGGGTATTATGCGTGTGGAAATTGATTTCCTTAATTCACCAAACTGATCGTCACTGCCATAATAACAACAACGAGCCACAGCAACGTCACTGCGCTGTGAAAGCAAAATTGCGTGAAAAGAAAAGTATAAAGAAAACAACAACAACAACAAGCGAGTACTAAAATCTGCAACGAAAGTATTACCATTGCACGAGTTACTCCCCATATTCTGCCTTTTTTTTGCTTAATAAGTACTTCCAGTATAGCATAATTCGTACACCAAAATATATATATATTTTCCAGCACTTTGACGAGTTGTACATAAATAAGTCGTCGAAATGTTTGATGTATTCGGCTCCGTCAAGGGGCTGCTGAAGATCGATCAAGTATGCATCGATAACAATGTCTTTCGCATGCACTATAAGGCGACGGTGATCATATTGATCGCCTTCTCGCTGCTCGTCACCTCGCGTCAATACATTGGTGATCCGATCGATTGTATTGTCGATGAAATTCCACTCGGTGTTATGGATACCTATTGTTGGATTTACTCTACATTCACTGTACCGGAACGTTTGACCGGCATAACTGGCCGTGATGTGGTACAACCGGGCGTGGGTTCGCATATAGATGGCGAAGACGAGGTGAAATATCACAAATACTATCAGTGGGTATGTTTTGTGCTCTTCTTCCAGGCCATTATGTTCTATGTGCCACGCTATTTGTGGAAATCATGGGAAGGTGGTCGTCTTAAAATGCTTGTTATGGAGCTCAATAGTCCCATTGTGAATGAAGAGTGTAAAAATGACCGTAAGAAGATATTGGTCGATTATTTTTCCGAAAATTTGGGCAATCATAATTTCTATGCATTCCGTTTCTTCGTGTGTGAGGCATTGAATTTCATCAATGTTATTGGACAAATATTCTTTGTGGACTTCTTTTTGGATGGCGAATTCTCTACATACGGTAGTGATGTATTGAAATTCACCGAAATGGAACCAGATCAACGTGTCGATCCGATGGCGCGTGTCTTTCCCAAAGTCACCAAATGTACATTCCACAAATACGGTCCATCCGGTTCGGTGCAAAAGTTCGACGGACTTTGTGTGTTGCCATTGAATATTGTCAATGAGAAAATCTACGTATTCTTGTGGTTCTGGTTCATCGTTTTGAGCATATTATCTGGCATTTCATTGGTTTATCGTATGGCTGTTATTATGGGACCCAAACTACGTCATCTCTTGTTGCGTGCCCGTTCCCGTTTGGCCAAGAGCGAAGACGTCGAAACTGTGGCAAATAAATGTAATATCGGTGATTGGTTCCTGCTGTATCAGTTGGGCAAAAATATCGATCCATTGATTTATAAGGAGGTGATACTGGATTTGGCGCGTGAAATCGGCGAACAATCGAGCAGCAAAGAACAATTCGCCGCTTAGTGGCCACAAATGGGTATGTACCATAATTGCTTGCGAATTGAATGCGAAAATATGGGTGGGAGTAAAATAATTCTCATACACATTTACATTTACATTTTTACATAATTCTTACATAATTTTTACAACATTTTTAAGAATTTTTACAGTAAGTACATATGTATGTATTGTATGTGGTTTAACAACCGACGGCTTATCAGCTATTTAGAGCAATTCGGTAATCGGTAGGTTCTACGCGGGTAGGGACTTCGTATATGATCAAGCGCTGCCTCAAGCAAAATTGTCGAAACAAACAAAGCGCTTGTAGTCGTATATGTGCATGCGGCACGTGACTACTACTCGGTGATTTGTAGGTTCAAATGCCATCAGCAATGTTTAAAATCAAAAAAATGCCTTTAATGGCGGTTTCTTCTCGACCCAATACGTTTCGTACCAGCATGTACATTTCCAAAATGAAGAAAACTTCAGGTAACAATTTCTCAACCATTTCAGGGCAAATAACTAATTGTAAGCCCGCCCCCCCCCCATTTCTGGTATAATATTTGGAGTCTGTACCAATGAATGTATTTATATTTTCGAATATTTGTGTGAATATAATTTGAATAATTTTTCTGTCAAAACACTAACAAGCTAGCCTTGATGAATGTTTTGCTTCAGAATTTAAGGGATTTCAAATAACTAAGCATTTTTATGCATGTTTATTCATATTTTTGGCATACAGTCCCTCTTAAAAATACGTATTCTATTGGAAGCCTGTTATCAACATATATTTATTTCATAATTGGCTTGAGAAAACAAGTTTAAATATCCAAAACAATAGATGTCAATATTTGACTCCACCAAAAATGTTAAATCGAAACTAATTTGATAAGAATATTATAGGAGACACATTTTGAATGTTACAATACTTTTCGGTTATGAGAATAATTTTTCTTTTTTTAAAGAAATTTTGACAATTTTAGTTTAACTTTTCATACCTTTCCAAACAGTATCTCGAATTTAAGCACAAATTCTTAAAAAAAAAAAATCTCCCATTACATTACATAGTTAGCGCGGTTAGAGCGTGCTATACTACTTATCCACAAGTGGGTATTTTTAGTACTAATCTATTTCGCGGTCAAACAACGAACATGCAAACATTTCCTCAACCAACGATATTCAAAAAAGAACAGTCTCAAAAATGTGCACTCAATTATTTTCAATAATAAAGAGAGTGAAGTATTTCGTGTGACACTAATACAAACGCAGCGTGTTACGTTTCACGCACACCATCGCACAAAATTGCGCAGACGAAAGAGTCACCCCTGGTGTTACGCAAAAGGCGGCAGCGTTGCCTGCCGCTCCAGTCAGCAACAGCTGGGTAACTCCAGAAAGCAAACGGAAATTTCATTGAGTGGGTAGTGTGGTGCTCCCATCGTGTTGAGTGTTGCGTTGAGCATAACCGAGTGCTTTTATTTTACTTTATTTTATTTATTTCTTATCTTTCGTGCATTGGGCTTCACTCAGCCAACAGCTTGTGAGTCGCGTTTTGAAGAGTCTCTATATAAAAGTGTTTGCTTTTCGCCTCTCCTTTGCTTAATTTTTACGTTGCATTCATTAATTTTCTACAATTACAACGCGGCGATTTCGTGGTAGCGCTCATGCACTTTGGCCTCTCACGTCACTGACGCTGCGCGCTTACGTGTTTCCTGCGCAACCACCACCACCACCATCACCACCACCACTATCACCGTCTTGACATGACAGCTGCTGCCTCAGTTGCTCGCCCCTTACTGGTGTTTATTGCAAAACTTGCAAGCACTAATGCGTTGCAATAAGCGCCGCCGCGCATGCGCATAATAGCGCTGGCTTTTCTTCGTAGAAATATTGGCTTTAGTGGCTGCCTGTGCGCCGCTGTTTTGGCGCAGTGAACCCGATCGCTATTGCCTACCGACTTACTCATGCGCTGCGTTGCAAGCCGTACATATGTACGCCCATATGCATAAAGCTGCTTGTCTGCTTGTCTGTCTGTCTGTCTGTCTGTCGGTGTGTTTGTGTGTTTGTGTGTGTGTGTGTATTCGCCAAAACCAGCAGCAGCTTGCTACGCGACAGTAGTGATGGTTTCTTGCAACTGCAACCTTTAGTTTTAAACTGCCGCTCACGCTCTGCCCAAATTATACCAAGCAATTTGGCTTTATTGGCGGCAGTTAAATATGCACAACTGCAGCACATGCACACTGTTACATGTATATATATGCCTGTGTGTGTGTGTGTACGTACGTACATATGTCTGCACGCATTATACATTTTGCTACAGTCTTTTGTCTTCGCCATGCATTCGTTTGAGCAGTTAAGTGAAGTGGTGCCTCACTGATTCGATGGTTTGCTGGTTCGTTGGTTCGCTGGCGTCTTCTTCTTCTTCTTCATGCTTCTACCTTCCGCTGCTGAAATATTCTGTTTCCATGTGAAATTCGAGGTCCGCTCTGCTCTTCACCTTTGTATGCGCATAACTATACTCATATGTATATGTATATATGTATGTGTGTGTGGTGTAAAACTGGTTTTACAGGCTCGTTTAAATTTTTTTAATTTTTTGCTTTTTACCAATTTTCTGTTCATGGCACAAACCAGAAAAATATTCAAAAAAAAATAAAAAAAAAGTGAATGAAAAAATGTGTAGCAACAAGTTCATGGCTTTAAGAAGTTCCAGTCCATAACATTATTGAAGTAAAAAGAGATATGAAGAATGGAAAGAAGTAAATAAATAATGCAAGTGGCGGACAATAAAAAACTTGAACATTTTCTTATGCAAATTTTACCAGCTTATAAGTGTGTGGGTATGAAGGGTTCGACAAGAAAAAACAAAAAAAAAAATGATAAAGACGCGCAGCAGACAGGTCTTAACGCGTTAGTTATACATACATGTAGATGCAGATATCTACTTAAACAAACCTGTCGGACCAACGTCTTAGCTTCGTCTTGACTATATATGTATGTATATATTATATATATTCCTGTAGCTATATATCAGGTTTTTTTTATGGCCCGACTGGCTATACAATATACTTACACACATGTTTGTGTGTATGTATATATCAATATATATCTGCTTGTAAGCAGCATTCGTTGGATATCAAGTGTTCGGCTACCTGTATTGCGCAGCCCGGCCAATTCGTCTTTAAGTAGGCAACGCAGCAACGCCAAATTCTTCACCACCATTGACGCCTTATGGCATTTACCTTTTTCCTTTTAATTCCTGCTTACATATTTCGCCGTCGTTGTGAAAATGTCATTTATATGCGAAGGTGTGAGCCTTTGTGTAGTTTTATGTTATTTCTGAAGATTTTTTGAAATAAAAAAATTTTTTTTTGGAATTTTTTCTATTTTTCATTAGTTTTTTTTGTCTGTTATTATATTCTTGTTACTATAAATACATATATACACGCATATGCGCCTCATATATCAGAGATTTAGGCAACATAGATCTTCAAGTGATTTTTGAGTAATTTATTTCTTATTTTTGTGTAGGCGTTTGGGTTTTTTCACAATAAATTCGCGTGGGTAAAATGTTTTAATTGCTTTCACCAACTGGCCAATGAACTGCGGTGTAGAATTAATATATTGAGGTTGGAATGTAGATGGGGAATTTTTAGCGTTAAGTGTCAAATTTCACAGCTCAAATTGTATGTAGTAGATACCACCACCCCTATTACCTATCTATAATAGCGCGAGTATAGAAGCTGCTCGACAGCAATATACCAAACTATACATTGGTGAGTGAATATCGACTACCTAACGCAGGCAATTGTGTCGGCAATAGCTATTTTGTGTATATCATCGATTACTACTCTACCTTGTTAAAGTGTATAGAAATGTCAAAAACCAGGAAACTGATCTTGATCAGTTGACTATACAATTTGGCGAATTTTGGAGTTTGAATACATTGAATAAATTTAACGAAAATATGGATACATATTTTCTTATTTATTTATGAACGTTTCTAACTGAATAATTTACTAAATTGATCTTCAAAAAATCGTTGCTCTTATGAAATTTTCAAGTCATTTTTACTGTCGGGCTTTTTAATTTTGAAATATTTTTTAAGTATTTACATTGTCTAATGAAGCTATAATATGATTAAACTAATATTTATAATTGTAATAATTGCGCCTAAAGGCTGCATTTTTGATAGCTAGTAAATAATTTTTCAGATTCATTAAAAATGCCAATATTAATCAACTTGAAAACTGAGGCATTAAACGCAAAGAAATTCAGTAATTTCACGACGAACGCACAAATTAATTAAATTTTTCCCAGTGACTTTAAATTCTAATGCTCATTATTGTTTTCCATTTATTCATGTTTCATTTTACAATTTCCGTTAAAAGTTTCTGCAATGCTGTCAAATATTTTGAACAGTGCTTCCCTAAAATATAAACTCAGGGTTGTTATCTGCGTTTTCAAGTACACTGGCTTCAGTAGCCTTCCGTAAAGTAAAATCCTATTAGAGTATCCAACGCAAGTATACCAGCAACTAGAATAGAGTAGCCTTCCGCAATAGGTGTATATATATAAAATAGAATGGCTACCTCCAAAAATATCATACAGATATCATTCAAAAGCTTTAAAAAATTGCACAGTTTCTTGCTGATCAATATATTTTGTTGTTTGAGCATTAAATCAAAACTACATTACACTACATTACTTTTTAAAACCTCATTTGCTCTTAATTGCTAAATTGAAAAATGATTATATTCATAGGAGCATGAAGTGAGGTTATAAACTGTATTTTTCATATTAATGCGTTGGCCAAATGTCGAGTTCCATTCTTATTTAATTTTCCTTATTTTTTCTCATATCATTTAGTATACATTGTTGACTTTGAAATGCTTTCAAATTATTTAGAAACACACATACATATACATATGTGCAAATCTTAACTAATATTAAACACTAAAAGAAAATAACATGCGGTAGTCATGATAATTAGTGCCCACACATAACTCTGTTCTTAATCAGTATTTGATTTCTTGCAAATTTTTCGTCAGAAAAAAATTTTTTTCTTTAAATTATTTGTTTTGCATTTTGTTATTTGAGGCGTCAACCGCAGTCGTACTTGTAATTAGAATTCCAATTTTATGTTCACAATTTCGGAAACGCGAGTTTAGCTATTCTTTCTTGTGACCACAGATTTCAGCTGTCTGAAATTAGCTGAAAAATATCAAAGAAATTAGAATTAGAATTAGAATTAGATTTTGAATACATGCTTTCGAAAGGAATGTTATGTTTTTTTTGGTTTTCTGCTGCGATGGTTTGTTTGAATAGAGTGAAGATAAAGATAAGCTATCTGTTAATAAGAAATCCGTTAAATGACGAGATAAGCAAATTCATAAAATACAATTAGTTCGTGTGCATATACATATATACGCACATACTTAAATACACACCAAATTTCGCTGATCTGTATTACTTTTCCACTATACACCCAACCTTAAGTATTCAATTCCATGAGATTTTGAAAAATGACGGTTTCGATAAGAGCATAAACTACAACTGCCTACTTCAATTAACCTCTTTGCGAACCTTGTGTGAACCTTCTAAATGTCGGCATAAATAGTTTTACGTGGTGTGTTCAAAAACCAACGAAAATAGTCTTCGACTGCGTTCATCGACTTCAATGGCATAGTGCATCATGAATTTTTGCCTCGAATGTCAAAGGGGAAATAAGGCGTACTAACTGCAAGTTCAACGCCGTTTGAGTGAAGCAATCCGAAAAAACGCCCAGATTTGTAGAAAAACAATTCCAAGGCTTTTGCTCACTTTTGCTCAATTCTGCTCACACTTCGTTGCTTGTTCGTGAATTCTTGGCCAAAAACAATACTGTAACATGTAATATGGATGCCTCCATATTGGCCAGACATGGCCCCGTGTGATTTTCCTATTTCCAAAAATAAAGAGCACCTTAAAGAGCTATTCTTTGACAAGTATAGATGACAATAAAAGCTCATCGCTGAAAGAGCTAAAGGCCATCGATCCAAAAATCGAGTTTGGAAGAATCGCTGGCAGAAGTGCATAATATCGAATGGAGACTATGTTGAAGGCGATAAGATTAATGTGGACAAATGAATAAAGATTTTTTTTTAGAACACGAAAATTCCCGTTATTTTTTGAACACACCTCTTATGTATAGTATGCTATATATCTATAAACAGTTTTATATACATATGTACATACATAAATATGCGTATTAGTGATGTAAAGCATATTTATTTACTTTATCTTATCATCACGTAAATATGTACTTGTAGCCCGTACTTTATATTGTTGTACACAAAATAAATATTTAAAGACTACAGCAATAACAAGAACCACACTAACACTAAAGAAAAAATCTAACTCATGAGGAAAAAAAGTAATTCGCTGAGATCATTTTATGGCCGCTGCCGTCGTCGGCTTTGTGACATTTCCATTTGAATTTCAATTTCAATTACAAAACACTTGACAAAATTCTTTCCAAATGACTTGTAGATCGTCGTCGTCGACCGCTAGTTTCATTGCCAGTTGCTGGCTTGTGCATCTGTGGCAATGTTTGTATGTATATTTTATATCTTATATTTATTAATGTGTAGTAGTGTGTCGTTAAGCGCGTTGGCGGCCGCTTTCAACAGAATATATGCATGTGTACATTCTTGTTCTTATAAAGCAAGAAATATGTATGTGGTAACAATTGTGGCGGCAAAAATGCGAACAAACAGACTTCCGACTCAATGCTGAAATTATTGACTTTTTCATGTGAGGAAATACAGTTGGTTTGTTTTTGCTATTATTGTTGTAATTTTTCAAATCCAGAATTCAACTTGTGTGCTGTTATATCAGCTAAAAAGCGTACACTTTTAATTACAAGCGCCCCTTCCATTATCGGTAAGTGATGAGCGACTGTTTTGAATTGGGAAAATGCCGGCTTTTTTCTGTACTAATATGTTTTAAAAAAAAGTTAATTTTATTTTGATAACATTTGTTAGTTATAGTGCTGCGTGCAGCGTGTTCACTATAAATATACATATGTTGCGCTGCGCTTCCAAATACAATTTAGAGCAGTAGGCGAATTGTTTGTTGGTGGCTGCAAACACAAAACATTTGAGTGAACCAGTGAGAAATTTCTGGCATATTTTTGTTTTTGTATTTTGCATTTTGTAAACATGCTCAACGCCATATACCATATCATTTGTACAAATATATATGTCTGAATTTCTTTGCATATATGTATATATGCATATGTTTTTGTTGTTTTCATTTCGTTGTTGATTGCATGAATCACACGCGCTAACTGTAGATTAATTTATCACAAGTGCATGTGTTTAAATACATATATATATATGTATATGTATATATATGTGTGTGTGTGTTGAGCGATTGTGTGCCAAATGTTGCGCTTGCGTGCCTTTCATTCATTATCAGCAAATTTAGCTCAATGATCGTCATAGCCAGAGTGACATAAATATATTACACAGTTCTGCAACTTTGTTGCTATGTATGTCATTGTTGTTGTTGTACACTTGTATGCTTATTTTGTTTGCTAAATATTTGTTAATTGGAGACAACACAGAAATTAGGCACAAGCGCTCATTCATAATCCACTTTCCAAACATACTTATTCATACACATATACATATATGCATATGGCTATGCGTAAGTGTACACTTTGCTATAAAATATATGTGCATTTTACATACCTATAATCGGTCAGTAACTTCCGCTTAATGAATGAACCGCAAAAACCAACGAGCAGCTCATTAAACAATCTGAAAAATATCAATGGAAACCCCAAAAAGGTCGCACATTTGTGTTAGCAAATTCAAAAATACATACATACTAACATAAGAATGTATGTACAGCACGGGCACAATGCAGTTGCAAAAAAAAAAAATAAAAAATTAAGAGCGGAAAGAGAATAAAAGCGCAAGTGACAAATGTGTCACATCATGGATCGCTCTTTCGCATTGATCGCTGCGTTCGTCTCCGTTTTTAATTTAATCAATTAAATGTTAATTATACGACATGTCTGACTGCAGCGGCGATTAGACGCAAAAGGCTGCCCATATGTATTTCATAAATACTCACATGCATAGAGAAGCACCGCTTTGAATGGCTCATTTACTGGCAATTACTAGTTAAGTTCACACCATTGGGCGGAAAGTTGGTTTATTCTATGCTGCTGAATTCTAGCCGTACTCTAAATTTTTACCAATAGGGATATCAATTTCCTCTGCCACTTTTTCCCCATAAAATTTAACATAAAGCCTTGGTAAGCACTCCGCTTGCTTACTTCCTCCGAGTACCTGGTAAAATATTTAAAAATTGCCTGCAAACTGGATTTTGTGGTTTTCGGATATCCCCTGGCGTTTGTTACATTATAACTACTGAAGTAATCGGCATCTTGTAAATCAGGAAATTTCCTTTTTGCATGGAAATTTGTGACATTTTACCAGGCGCCAAAAAGTGAGTTAACAGGGTGGCAAAGAAACTTTTCCTGTGAATTTTCGGGGTAAGGTAATGAGACAGAGATTTTTCCTGATATTTCACATTTCCGACGAATAGTGTTTTTTAGACTCTGCATTTTAAATTCAAAGGTGGTCTATATATACTGTCGGTAAAACTTTTGAATACAGCTATTCAGCAGCATGAAAAAAATCAATTTCTCTCTTTACGGTGTGTACAAAATTCGAATGGCATGCTGAGCCGAAAACTAATGGCGAAATATTACTAATCTACCATTTAGAATGTTCATAGATGTAAGAGGTTTCTTTCTCTACATCCCTCGCTTAATATAATTTATTTGCTTTGAAAAATCAACAATATAATACTGAAACCTCAGTTTGTCTAACATTTTGTCGTCCGCCATTGGCTGAATTTCAAATCTGAATATACGAGCATATAATCAATGCGATTAGCTAAATTGTGAAATTTTAGAATGAACCCTTGCCCTATACCTTAAGCCTAAATTTCCCAGAAGAGGGAAATGCATCCAGGATGCGCTTCAGCACCGATAATGTAGCATACTTACGGGAGTATTTTGACAATTCTATCAAGCAAATAGAAAAAGGTGTAGGGTGTTCGCCAGAGATTTTTCTCGAATTTCACATGGAAAAAGTGGCTGAGGAATTGTTTAAGTTTGCATTCGAGCCGCAAGAATAGGCGCTACTAGGGTTGTAGAGTTTTGGCATTCAGCGGTGTAGAAAAAATCGATTTCTCGCCCAACGGTGTGTACTCTACTAGTAAGGGCATGCTGGGACGACAAGAAACAAATGAAATATTATTGGTCAACATGGTTTGAAAAATTGGCTATAGGTGCGAACCATTCATTCCAGAGCACCCTCTCGCTTGCTTAAGTTTGTATTTTATAACCCATGCGATCGTCTAAAAAATAATAAAATAACGGAAAGTCATTTTGCTGTATATGGTATACGCTTCAAAGCCGATAATGTAGCAAACCGAAAAATCCAGTTTTGCAGTAATATTTTGGCCATTCTGCCAGACACTCAGAAGTACGCACTAGGGTATTTGCCAGGTGTTTTTCTTGAATTTTAGATGGAAGGAGTTGCGGAGGGAAATTTTTAATTTTGTACTTGGTCCTAAAGAATTAATTATATATCCATTGGTAGAAGTTTGAAGCTTAGCTATTCAGCATGTTGGAACTGCATGCTTAATCCTAATTAGCTTTAAAATATATGCAGAAAACAGAAAACTTTAATTATTCGCAATAATTGAAAAATACATATATTCATATGAACATATACATTTATACATTCATATAAATATACTGTATGTCCGTTTACTCTTGCACACAGTTGAAAGTCGAGAAGTTTAGATAGTTTCGTACCGCGTTTTCAATAGGTCAAGAACGACCACAGACTGGAAGATATTTGAGTTTAAATAATTATATATGCAAATAGAAGCAATTTGTTGATTTCCATTAAAAATACAAGTAAAATTTATGCCCACAATTACGTCACCGTTACGTCATCGTTAAGAGTTCTGAAAAAATATTTATTTGGTTGACAAAATAAGCAAATATTTGCTGCTTTTAAATAATTGACATTAATTAATGGCTTAGCAATAGAATGGCTTATGCCTAGTAATGGAGCATTGTTGCAAAAGCTATTTTATTACTTAATAAACAAGTATATTTAATAAAAAAATATTTAATAAAAAAAAAAGAAATATATTTAAGTATTTATTTAGTTATTATTAAATAAATTTTGTTTTGTTTACCATATAAACAAAAAATAGCTTTTGCAATAATATCGCATTACTGTACTTAAGTTAGCCTACAGCTAAGTAACCAAATATTTAAAAGTAATCAATTATTATTTTGTCGAATCAAGCAAATGTTTGAATAAAATTCAGCATAAATGTTATAAATATTTTCTCAAAACTTTATAGATAAATTTTATCGATATTTTATAAATTTCATAAATATTTTTCCAAAATAAAGTTTCTCAAACTATTTATTTCCACTCTAATTGCAGCCACTTCTTTTGTGCGAATAGTAACGTGAGTGCCACTGAATACTAAATTAAGATGCTTCAACATCCTCCAGCACCATATACATGCAAGCCACATACATACATATCTACAAACATCTACAAACATTTGCAAGGAAGCGACACACACACAAATCTACAAAACGCACATAAAAGTAATAAATAGCTTACACAACAAACACGAATCCACACACACACACACAAACACACAACAAACACAAACACACGGAGAATTCTCAGTCATTTGTATACACAAACACACACACGCAGACATGAGACATGAGACATGAGATTCCTTAGCGTTACAGCCACGTAACGGTATGCCACAGCGTTCTCTGCACACACAAACTTAGATGAAGAGACTCACTGTGACTTGCCTAAATAAAATAAATAAAATAAATAAATATTTTACATATTAATTTCGATAACAAGATGCGAATTTTATACATTTTACCAATAGTATGTATGTATACAAATGTTTTAAATGTTAAGAAATAATTATACATAAATAAAGATAACTGAGAAAGTGCGAAAGAAAAAACACCAAGAAAAACGCAGTCTACAAAATATCGAAAAAAAAAAATAAATAAAATGCAACTACAACACTCCATTAAAATTAATGCCTACAAATCAAAATGCGTCAAGTTAACATTCTAAAGAAATAGATTTTTTTTTACCTATAAAAATGTGAAAATAAAATATTGTATTATTGAAAATAAAAGGGAGTTGAGCTTATGAATTTCAAATCTATTAGTTTTTTGCTAATGAGAGTAAGAATATGATTAACTAAAACAAATACTGAAACTATACATTTTCATATACACTTACAAAAAGCAAAAGCAAAAACAAAAACGAAAAGCAAAAACAAAAAGCAAAAGAAAAAGTAAAAGAAAGAAATTGAAAATACTAAATGAGCATTCAATTTTTTTTTATATACATATTAAAGTAAGAGTTGTGATCATTGATTAAGAAATTTATTATTATTGATACTGGTAGCAGTTTACTCCACTCTTTTTCCCACTGAGCAAGTGGAGGTTAGCGTAAAAAAAAAAACACTTTATGCTTATAAAGACATTTGCAAACCCAAACATGATAATAATCATCGTTATTACAACAATTCTAAAACTACTAAGCAAAGCAAAGAACAGCAAACTGCTTCGACGGAGAAACGCATACTGCTTCTATATAAAATAAACAACAAAACTGCTTATTGAAAATTATATTTTTAAATTAATTTAATATTTTTCTTTTGTTTTGTGAAATTTATTCCTACATGTAAGCGATTTTATTTAGTATACCTTTTGTATAATTTAATTAAAAAGAAAAATAATTTCATATTTAATTTTAGCGCAATTTTTTTGATTTAAAAAAATTTTTTCTTTTATAAAAAATGTACTAAACTGAAAGAAGCGAATTGAATTAATTGTTTTTTTTAAAGAAATTTATCTTAAATACTTTATTAAATAAGCATCGAAAAATATAAATTTTTCCGTAATTAGCCAGTAAGCGCTTTTTAAATGATATATGTATTTACTTTAAACTTCATTCTACTTTTTTTTTAGTTGTAATTTTAATTATTTGACATATAAATTAATATAAAAATAAAGACTCAGAAGCAATAAAGATATATACATATGTATAAGAATGTATAAAGGAGATGATATAACCAGAAAATGTGTGTAGCATGCAAATCAGCTTGGCTTTTTAGCACGCGAAAGCTGAGAAGTGAGTAGATTTGGGTTATGCGATTTTTTGTTAATAGAACGATAAATACATTTTAAATATACACATATATTTTTTAGATAATAATTAAGTTAATTATTATGAAAGACGAACATTTGAATAAAGAAGAACAACTGAATTTCAAAACTAAACCAATGTGTTATTATTTACTTGATTTTTTTAACAAAATTTTCACTACAAATGTAATGGATTTAGATGGATTAAATTCAACATTTTTGATGGAAAGCACACAGCTGATCTTTAAATCGAACTTCATTGCACTGCTGAATGGCTAAATTTCAAATCAGTATACATAGGCATATAGTTGATGCGGTGAGCTAAAGACGTTTCCATGGCACCTTGCTGCCAATTTCTGGGTAACTGGTGAATGTTACCGACCTGCATGAAAAAATGTGGCTGCTTCAGAGCAAAAAAAAATTTAAAAAACGATCAGCTTTGGCAGCATATTTTAACCTTTCTACAAGGCACCTAGAAGTAAGGAAAAGGGGGTTGTAGAGGTTTTTGTCGAGTTTTAAAGAGAAAAAGTGGCGAAATAGAGTTTTAAAAAATTTACGTTTTACCCCGAATGATGGGATGTATTCCTATTGGTAAACATTTGGAATTAAGCTATTCAGCAGCGTAGAAAAAGCTAGTTTTCGTTCAAATGCGCGGACTTAAGGCAAAATATTAGTAGTTTTAGTATCATCTCTACTTGTGTATTCCCTTCGATAATTAATATACAATTAAACAAATATATACTGCTATAGTATTATCCATCTAATTTACCGTTTTTGATCAAAAATATACCGAATTTGACTGTGCGCTGATTGGCTGAATTTCAAATTCGAAGATTATGTCCACACGGGTAGTTAATATTTGAAATATTGGAAAATTCCCACGCCAATCCTGACCCTGGTACTTAATAGAATGCCACTAATCTACATGCAAGCATTAGTTTTGCTGCGTTTCAGCACCGATAATTTTTCAGCCATATTTTAACTGCTGTATCAGGCAACCGGAAGTAAGAAGTAGGCTTTCCACTAGAGCTTTTTATGAAATTTTAGGTGGAAAGTGGGTCGAAGAAGTTTCATTATTATTGTGATTTAAAATACATGGATGTACTACTGTATGGATGCCATGTTCCCATCTATAATATTTGAATTCAGCTATTCAGCAGGATAGTATACGAAGGTTTTTTAACATATAAATGTAAGAAATTTTTTGATATTATTAGACAAGTTAATTGGTGATAATAAAAAAATCCACATTTCATACCCTTATGATGTACATATATATTTGAATCATTCAGCGAAGTCATCATGTGTATTGTGTAATCAAATATTTTGTTTACTTTTGTATCGCTTGTGCCTAAGCACGCATCGCATCAAATTAGTGCATTCGGAGCGTTATCTCCCATAAATACAAAAAGCCGACAAGAGGAAACAAAATCCAATAAAAGCTGCAACACCGACGGCGGCAAGCATGCGCCGCCACACACTGTCAAAACAAAAAAAAAAAAACAAAAATAATAAATATTAAAAAAAATTAAAAAAGTTGCGGGCGGTTCGAACAAAGTGCTAGATATACTACAAATATAAATACAAAATATATAGATATGCGATTTTATCTCGCCGCAACGTGCGGCAATGCATCACAATGTGAAATTTGATCTTTGCGTATGCGACCAACCGATTGTGGACACCAAGTGGAGAAGGAGAATGAAGAGCGCTTCAACATATTGGTATCACCATCACCTCTCAAGTGTGCACTTACAAATATATCTAAATACAACTGATTATGTATTCATTTAATGCATTGTAGAAATTAAAATTTGTATGTGTCTGTGTACTTACATATACGAGTATCTCTGTATATATTTATTTGCTTGCGGTCATGTTGACTTGACGTTTCATCTTCCTGGCGACATAATCCAGTCTAATACAGTTGAATCGAATCACCCAGCACTGGGACACTCGTTCTCCCTATAACATTTGCAGGTGTACATGTGTTGCAATAAGAAATTGTTGAAAAAGAGAATCTGTTAAAATTTTTACTTTTCTTATTTTTTATCTCCACGGTTTTTTAATTTGTGCGCGTTTTTCGTTTTCTTTTTTGTTTAATTTTGTTTTTGTTATGTAAACAAAGCTTTTAATTAAACATTTAAAATGTTATGTGAATTTAGGGATGTCCTTTTTGAAAACTAAACTTAATAACTTATAAGTCTTGGTGAATCGATTTTATCGTATAAGCATATACCAACAAGTTGATCGTCTAAAAACTTAAAAGTTCTTTAAGTCTAAATAATTTTTTGAAAATAGAAAATTAAGTTGTATACAAATAAAATATGTGGAAATATGTGAATAATTCTAAGGGGAATTAACGGGGTAGGCAAGTCTAGAGCCCTAAAAGAGCTCTAACTTTGACAATTTATTTTGGGAGTAAAGAGAAAATAAAAAAATTTTTTTCTCTCAGGCATTATTAACCATATATTTGATAGGCGACAGAGATTTCAGAAACTCGTGCTATCTCAAAAAAAAAAATAAAAAATAACGGCATCTCAATCTCGAGAAGATTTGACAATAAAGTACGTATGTGTTTAGCTTTTAATCAATTTTCCGCAAAATTTGTGGGCTTGTAAAAATAAGGTTAAGTTTTTTACCTACAAAATTAGCACTAAATTTTTTATAAACAAATCCCCCTATAAAATAACCCCTTAAGCTAATTAAAATTTCACCGAAAACTTAAGTCAACTTCACTTGCCACATATTAGCGGTATTAGCAGCAGGTTACTACAAGAACCAATAAATGTGTACTTAGAAAAAAATGTACATAAAATCTGATAAAATATTCTCTCCCCTCCCACAACTTAAAAGGTTTGAGCATATGCTCCGTTAGTCAGTTTGTACTTTTCTTAATTTACACTACTTTGAGGGGAGTTATTCAATAATTTATTCGAACCATAAATACCCTTTAGGCATGTACCCTTTAGGTTAATGAAAAATTTAATTCATTTTAGCACTAATCATTACTAATAAAACAATTATTAAAGCAGCCCGTTTCAATGTATATATAGTTAAACATCAATTTCAGGAAACTAATAATCATTAATATCCACTAGCCATACTATTACTATCATATCACATACATTTTTATACATTATAGTATGAACGAACAACCCTAATGCTTACAGATACACTTTTATTTCATTGTAAAGTCTGTTGAACTTTATGAATTTCAATATTTGTTTACTTATTTATCTTTTAGCTTTCCTTTTAAATTACGAAAAGTGTTCAGTGGGCAAGTAGGCATACGCTGATTAAGTTGTATGAAGTTGCGCATGCGTATAAGTACATTTCGTTTTTGGAAGAAAAAACTGGAAATAATAAATAAGTGAATAAATAAAAAAACAAGAGCTAGCTATGAAAACTTACATAATTAGACGTGCACATATATAACACTGTGTGCACTTTTAATTTTTAAGAATTTGCTATCTCAAAATATTTCATTTGTAGATAGGAACATTTTTCCAGCGAATTTTCAGTTTTGGAAAAACATCACGAAATGCTGATATAATATAAATATGTAAAGTTGTAATGAAGTAATCATAAAATGTATAAACAATTCTTTATAAAACAATGAAGCCAGGGTTGAGTATCAAAATTTAGTGTTCTGATTTGGAAAACATTGGTTTTTTAAAAAACAAAATACTCAACGAGTTCATAAAGTGGGCATATCAATTTGGTTATGACTTCAACTTAGTGGTCCTTAGTGGATTCTTTCGAAATACTGAATACGATGAAATGTGAAATTTATAGAAAAAGTCTTCTAAATGGTTGCCGTCTCTCGTGAAGACAGTGTTCTGTTTGGAAAACATTCAATAGGCTTAAGGCTTGCGGAACCCTCTACGAGTATTTCTAGCGAAGTATTAGAAGTCAAACGCGAGCAAAATGTGGGGGCCAAGTCCGCTGACTAATATTTAACTTTAAGGAAAGGCTATCAGGAACAAAAAAAATGGTGTTTGGATATTTATGATATACGTATTTTATTCTCAGAGATTTAAATTTTCTTCTATTGCGTTATGCGATTATCGTTGAGTTTCAAGATTATAATATATATTACGCAACACTTTTCGACGAATACTTCTATGTATATCAGAATCTTAAAGGCCTCTCGAGATATACTTATTTATTATTATTATATTATTGATATTTGAAAAATTTGAGGTTTACCATGTGGATCTGGGCCTCTCATCTCGAGTTGGAGTACTTTCGATCTAACACAAGTTGCAAATAATGAAGTACAAGTACAAGTTCGGAAAGTCTATGTTGGGATGGAGCCGAGCCTTGGGTACTCTTCCAATACTAAAGAATTAAACTGAAAATATTTTGAGGTGTCAGCAAAACTTTATAATAAAAAATGTTGTCCTACTCTACGCAACATGTTGCGAGGGCATAAAAACAACTCTAGAAATAGTGGATAATTCTGACTTTATATATGACACCTGTACATATGTACATATATTACAGGCAAGTGCTCATTTATTAAGAAAAGTACGAATAGTATGAAAAAGCACAAAAAATACTGGAAAAATTAGAATATATTAATTGAAGCGTTTGTATCAGTTTCTTACTCAGTGTGTACGTTTACGAGGTTCGCTCAGTAAGTATGGGAATTTGTAGGGAATGTGAACAATGAACCTTTTTATCAAATCAAAATCTCTCACTCAACTGCAGCTCGGTTGTTCTAATCAACATTAACTTCGCGACAAAGTCTATACTGATGTTTCGACGATTGCTCAACAGTATTTTACTCATTTCATTTGCATATGTAAAGGTTTTCAGCACATCAACATACTGGTGTGTAAGGCGAGGTTCATCTTCTCAGCTTTCAAATAAAAAAGAAATGGAAATTTGAGAAGTCGTTATACTTTTTGAGCACACCTCGTTTGTACTGAGCATGTTCATTTTGCAGCAGCCAAATCACCTAACCCTCACCACGTTCCGCACCTACAATCCTCCCACAAGCAAAACTCAGCTGCTGAACAATTCTAACTATTAAGTGACGATTTTATTGCCTTAATTTTGATGGATGCACGAGTGCGACGTTTTGCACAAAACGGTTCGTTGACGCTGCTTGCCCCATGAACTGCGCTAAAAGCGATTTACATTCGTTGAGAAGTGTGTAGGTATGGGGATTTGCACCCGGATATGTAAATTCACACTATAAATATGTATGTAGTACATATGGATACGGTAAATTTGGTTTGGCAGTAGCGACCGTAAATGGCGATCGCTAAACAGACGTAAACTGTAGAAATTTACGCTTGATCAGCTGTAAATTTTCGCGCGACAAATTTTTAAATGAGATATTTGTTGTTGTTTACTTTTTTCTCTTTCAGTTAATTTGACAAGTGTTTGATGATTGACTTTTAGACGATTTGGAAAGAATTAAAAGAGAACATAAAAAGTGTTGTTGGATTGGACATTCTGCAGCTCCATTGTTGATTTTATAGTGTATATAGATTTTGTTTATTATTTCAATTCTGAATATTAGAACATAGCAAAAAAATCTTAATAAAAATATTAAAGAATTTAATATAATAAACCTTCAATGAGTAAAAAGCTGCAAATTCAGCACATATTAGATTCTGCAAACTCATTTTTATACTCTCGCAATATGTTGCAGAGAGTATAGTGTTTTGCGCCTGAAATGATCGAAACTTTTCAAAGCTCCCAGATGTCAGAAATGAGGACCTCAATGCCGACTGCCTCCTGACTTCATATCGAAAATATTAGTCAATTTGTAATATATCTTAATGATAGTAAGTTAGCATAGTTTTGCGAAGCTCTAAATCGTTGACGAAAATTTGTAAAATCAGTAGAAAAAATTGTCCAGCTCACGTAAACTATATATATATAATGATTTTTGTTATCCTGGTTGACTCTATGCCTAATGTTTCAATGTGTGCGTTATTTTAATTATTTTTGCTTGAAAATATCTTTCTAAGCATAATTCAGTTTAATGCTGAAATTATATGAAATCAGTCCAGACTTTTCTCTAGCCACAATAATATTCGACTTTCCTGTTGATATTTGAAAGAAATTAGGTAGGTGTGTTTTCTTAACCACAATATGGATTAGCGGTAAGTATGAATGAAATCGGTCCAGACCTTTATCTACACCCCATAACCCGACTTTGATGATATCCGCCCCTCCGGTTGATTTTTCTTTTATATACTCAATAAATTAAAATTCGTCTTTTGGCTGGGTTTATATGGCATATATCGGTATTAGCGGAAGATATCTCAATAAAGTTAAGAGAGAATATTTCGGTTAGTGATCCGGTAGTAAAAAATAGTGACCAGTATGTACCTTCCCATAGCACTGTAACAATACATGATGGTCATAGTGATTTCTGTTAATTATTTTAATTTTAATATAAATCTTTCGGATATAAATTAAATTTAGTAATGAAACTAAGTAAGTCTATGACCTATTTTGCCAACATCTGAAAATATACCTCAATTTGAGAGAGTATAAAATGCTCGGCTACACCCCAACTTAGATTATTATTGCTAATTTGTTTTGCCTTTTTACCTTTCTCACAAAAAATTATTGAAAATCGAAATTATAATTTCATTAAATAATGTCATTGAACCATTTAAGTTTTTGAGACCCTCATCAATAAATCATTCCAATATTTCAAGTCATCAATTACTTTCGCATTAGTATTCTCGGGTATTTAAAATAATATATTCAAAGCACACTTACACATCTCAAATTAATAGCACATTATTTAAAATGTAGCTACATGTATTGAATTTAATTAGCGATTAATATGAGGAACGATAATTGACTCAGCCCACTTTTCTAACGCACGGTACTTTTATGATTATTGAGATGTTTGTAATATCTACCTGTGTATTTATATATATATACATATGACCGATATTTTAATAGGGTCACTGCTTTATAGAAAAGAATATTCAAATTTTATGCACGTTCTTTCACTTCATGGAGCATCCCGGGTAGAATAGCAATTTTTTGAAACGAATTTTCGGAATGAGCCTGTCAATGTTAGGAAGCTTACACTTAATATCAAAAATGATAAGAAAAAAGAAAAGAAATAATAAAAACTCAATGTTTGTTTTGGACTTTCTCTAGAGAATTAATAGATATTCGGTCAAAATAACTGAATGAAATTTACAAGAACAAAGTGAATATTTCGGCGAGTTCTTTCGGCTCGAAGTGAAACATATAAATAAGGTCGACATAATATGAAACTCTTAGAATAAAACTAATGTCAAAAGCTTTTATAACTTTTTAAATAAAGCTTTTTTATAACATTTTTCAATAGTATCATTTTGCCGAGATATTTATCTATACGGAAATGCGTAAAATTTTTTAGATATTTTTCAAGTTGTCTTCAATTTGTTGTGAATCGAACAGGCAGCTGGCATAAATCAAGTAAACTAACGTAATCATACTCTCCTATACTCTCTTATAATTAATCTAACTGGACAACTTTGTTGCGAGAACAAAGTTCAAAAACAGCGCACAAAGATGTTGCGAATCGAAGATGGCTTCCAAAGCGTTAGTGATACAAAGTACTTGTAATATACAATTAAATATATTACCAAAAGTTAGTAGTTGTTTTAGTGTTTTTAACTCAAAATCGAATACTCATATGACCTTTTTTTAGTTTGTGGTAGTATATTTTTGAATGTGAAGTATATTGTTCGATTGTCAACTGTTTAAAACTTCCCGGATTAAACGGTCTGGAAACTTCCCTTAAGCTAAAGATTAGGCAATATAATTTGTTGGTCAATTTGTTGATCAAGAAATGATTCATTTAGCCTTACTAATTAAAACGTTGTTTCGACTACTCATTAACCACTAACGAAGGAAGTGTTCTTGTTTTGAATTCGGGTGTATATGGACTGGTACAATTTACCCTGTATATAAGCGTTGCTTGAAATGTGTCTTTCTTCTCATTGCAAGAGACGTGACTATATTTGAAATATAGACATATTCTTCATTAGTGGTCAAAAATATGTCCAGAATAAACTTGAAAACAGTATTGTAATTGCTTATTTTCATTTATATTCTCAACTTTTTGATAAACTTATTGCGAATTTTTCATATGCATGTAGGTTGATGTATGTGTGAGTAATGGACATACATTTAGTGCATGCGTTACCAGTGAATCAGTGTTTCTCTTTTTATGCAGTGACATGGTTATTTTACTGGAGCATGAATCACAAAAGTTCCAGATATATGACACAGCAATTTTATCATAAAAAGTGGTTCATTAAAATACATTCCTACTTGCATGATGTCTGCATGAGTGAGGGGCGAAATACTAAGTAAAATTTTTATATGTGACTATAAAATGGATATATATGAAAGAAGTTTTCTCTGGAATTTGTGTTTTGGGGAAAAGGGACATAAAATTCACATGTGGAAATATATATTATTTCTTTGATTCACCAATATATTTTTGTTGAGTTCTTATATAGCCTCACTTTCAAATATAATTATATTTTTAATGGTTCATTGATTAGAGTGAACTACTAGCGGTCTAGAAATATGTGGGAAATATTGTGACTTAAAAGATTTCACACATTTTGGCTTAATTGACCATAAAACCGACAATTTTGCTTAGGATGTGATTAATAAAAAATATAGAAAATGTAACTTAATGGTCTAGAAATAAAATAAGTAGCACCATACAAGTATACAAATATTATAAAAGTTCTTAAAAATTGTATTTTGGGAAATTCGTATCTTTATATAATTTTTACTACAGATACTTACGATTCTAAAAATGCATTTTAATTATTTTTTTACTTCTATCTGAAGCTAACTTCTAAAAAAAAGTGTTCCTTTTAGAGAGAACTTTGTATGTAAAACACAGAAGAAATATTGGAATGGCCAATACTTCGGTTTCGTAAATTTGGTGACACTTAGTGTTTGAAAAAACTTTCTGGCATTCGGCCAACGGCACTATGTCTCACTCCAGCATACTCGGTTTTATCTCGAAAATAACGCGCTGAATGTTGGTTTCAAACTGGTTAGCTGTAGCTGGTTAATCGAAAAAGTCCAATAATGGCTTGACGCATCCCCACAAAAGTAGCCTAACCGATTCATATGATATGACTTCGTTGAAAAACAGACAATCTCATTGGTTTTTGGTTGAGCGTTGGTTTCACCTGCAATTTTAATAAAATATGGATCAATAATGCCTCCGGATAGCAAACCACATCAGACAGAAACATTCTTCCAATACAAGAGAGTCTGAAGATACAATTCGGGATTATGCGTACTCAATATATGTGCAAACATATGTATTTACTTTGACAGCTCGATTGACAGCTATCCCTCAAGGAATTTCTATACTCTAAAAAATCTACCCTTTACGCACACACCTCCAACCAACTACTTACATCTTTTTTTTTTACAATTCTCATAACAATTAAATTTGATTGCAACAGCAATGATTGTCATGACAGAGTCATTCCCTTATTTGAGTACGTTCACTCCTGCCATTTACATCTTCATTCATACTCAGGGTATTTTCATATATTTTCTGTTTCCTTTTTTACAAGTTGTTCGAACTTACAATATGCAAATTACAGCAAAGAACTCTTAGCATAACAAATTGAATTAAACTCAATGATGCTACTGAAAAAAAAATAAAAATGGAAAGTAAGATACACAAACAATAGCATTGCCCTCAATAATAAGATCATATGAGCGGAAAGTCAAACGCTGACAAAAAAGCGCAGCAAACGCATTCTAAATTATTCGAAATATAACAGATGTAGTTGAAAGTCATATGATAAAAGTGCGGAAAATTCGTTGAACATAGACTTTTTTCTTTTACGAATAAAAGCAGATCTTATGCAAATATTACTGCATTTAAGGTATAAAAATTTTAAATTTGTAAACATCGCTCTATGAAAGCTATAGTACTGGTAATCCGATGTTGATAATTTCGCTGTTTTTCTATGAAATCTTTAAAAACGGTTCTTTATTATTTAAAAATATATATAAACATATTTTTGGGTTTAATCGAGTTATACATTTTAGTCACTCATTCAGGTTCGGCTAGATATATTAGAATTTGCTTAAAACCAGTCTATACCAGTTTTCAGTTATATAGCAACACTGAGGGACCAGTTTCCTCTTAGTAAGTGGCCCTCTATCCTTCATGGAATGCGGCGAACGTATCTCAGAGCAATCATACTGCGATCTGAGGATATATACTAAGAAATACAGGTCTGTCGATTTAGATCGAAAGACCAATGTAATAAATAGTCATTTAGTTGCATAGATATTCAACATATTCATACTCAATTTACACTCCGGTAATAGTACCTTTTGTTTCACTAATAAACATCCGGAACAAACTTTGTTTCAGTGAATCAGAAAGAATAGTGGCGCTGCCATCGGACATCAGGAATGTGGTAATGGCCGTTCGCCACCCGACAGTCGGGTCCATACAACTGGAATGGATCCGAATTTTTATCTGGCCAAGGACTATCAACTCAGCAATATTTGTCAAAATTATGTGGGAATATTTTCTACCGCTACAACAACAACAACAATAGGAGTTGAAAAAGATTTAGAGGTGTATTTGTCGAAACCGAGAGGTCGACGCGCGAGAGAAGAATCAGCCAAAAGTCGTTTCGAAAATGTTTCTAGAACTAGTACTGAAACTTTTACGAATTCCTATGCTAATAAGAAGTAAGTTATTTTAACGAATGACCAAGTTATACTTAAATTGTGGAGGAACTATTTCTGCAGTCATCTGGAAGGAAACATCAGTGAAATACTTGGATGACGAAGGCTATAAATTCAAATCTCGAATCTAAGGCACGGGAAGGAAAGGAAAAGAGAACGCGCCTGGTAGTTAACGAGTTATATTTACTCTAACTAAATATTCAATGAATTGGCATCTGGTCTAACATTTTACAATGACAACTTCGCATAAGACTGCCTACATGCAATTACAGCTCTATTTTATACTATACGCTTTTATTATTTTTTTTTTAATTACATATATTGAGATATACAAGCAGAACTGTGACACTGGCACAATTATGTCACTGCATATACTACTTAGTTAGCTTGTTTTTTCTCCGCGCTAGTCTTGATAAGCTGCTATTATTTGTTTACATGTATTTATGTATGCACATGAGTTACGACTCCTATGTGGCGATAAATAAAATTACAACTTATTACTTAATGATTATTAGATTCTTAGCGTTTATCAAACTCATAATTAGCAGATTAATGACAAATGGCAGGTGAAAAGATACGAGCAGGTTGTAGATATATGGTATATATATATATATATATATGTGTTGTAGTGTTTCGGTCGTCTCGGTTGCTTATGTCTGATCTTATTCAGTGCGTGTATTGCGATAAATATTGCCTTTCTGTTGGTGGTAAGCGTTGTTGTATTAACTTCAGATAAAATATTATGATTCCCTTATTTTCTGGTGATTTTTTGCTTTTGCCACTTTGGGTAGCTGATAACTAGCTGATAAGAAAAAGAAACAAATGGTTCATCACTTAATAGCTTCCATGCTAGCAGCTAGTGATAATAAGAAAAATATAACAGATTTCTTATAGGTTGCTATACAACTCATTAGATATAAATATTAACCAATTTGAGTTACTCCTTACTCAACCAACCGATTGCATTGGTTACGTGCGCCCACCTGCTCGGAAAATATAAATAAATCAAGAATTTCTTAACCATTAAAATTAGAAATAAATGTTCTTTGATAGACGCCAGAAACATCTGCATTACCGACTTATTAAAGTGGTATGCTTCAAAGCATAAGTTCTAATAAGTTCTAATTTGGTCTAATCAGTTCAAAAGTCAATCTATGGACGCTTTCTTATCTTTATGGATGCTTCCTCATCTTTCGAAAGTTTTCTTCACCTGGCTTGTCCAATAAAAATGACTTTCACACATCCTTAGACTTCGAAACAGAGTAGATCGTATTGGTCGGACATTCTCAAAGCCATCAATAAAAATGTATATTTAATTTATTCATCATATCAGAATAACCAAAGAGCCTTTCAGTGTTAAAACAGGCACTTATTCTGTTCGGGAAAGTGGATCTTCCAGTTGAATCCACTTGCAGTACATGTACTAACTCTTATCTCTGTTTATTAACTGATAACGCTTGGATAGCCGTAGATTAGTAGTTAGAATTAGTAGCTTATGTGAGCGGTAGGTATTAGCTAACGCTTATGCAAGTGCTATGGGGTTCAAAAATATCTGTGCATATAAACATTACATAGCATGAAACCCATATTATTATATTGAGTGACAACAGTTTAATCGCTTGAATGCTCGCCACCGCTCACGCGCCCCTTTCAAATCTTGCGCTGAGTTTTATTGAATTCAATTTGGTTGCGAAAATATTTAAAGTGTATGTATATAATACATCACATATAAATACAAATGTGCAATTGCAACACGCTGCAGCGGCGCGAACAAAGACCACAGAGAGCTGGCAGACGCGGCAACCGAAGCAACGCCAACAAAAAATAAATAAATAGCATAAACCAAAAATGACAGTTCAGTGTTTCGTATTGTCATTTGATATGGTCCCCGACACGATTCGTTTGGGTCAAATGCGTGGCATGTGAATATTTCAACAGCCAAGGTCAATGTGGCAAAATAGCGCGCCAGTCAGCCATACACTAAACGCATACACACACACACACACACACACACACACACACAAACGCACTTGCATGAATATAGGTATTGTATACTATATGTAGTTAGGTCCAGCAATTTATCACAATATTTGCTTTATTGCATGTATAATGCGCCGCACTGTATTTGTAATGTTGTACAAAACACTTTAGAATAGGCGCATGGAAAATATAAAATAAAGATAAAACATTTTCGATTTTTTAGTAAAAAATAAAACTAAAAAGCAGATTAGCATTTAGTTTTTTTTAGTGGAATTAGATTAACGAACGAACGAGATTTCATCGTTGCAGCAGATCGTTGCTTATATGAAATTTACATATGTACATTGCAAATAAAATTTGTTTACATTTAATTTCATTGCAATCTTTGTTTGCGAATTCTATGAATATTTAATTGAATATTTTGAAAAAGGAATTACAGTTTTTCGAATTTTTAAAAAATAATTTTTGTAAATGGATCATTTGCATTTCACACATATGTAGGCATCTTTCAATTAAGACACTTACTAAGTAATTAGGAAGACAGCATAAAAACAACAACAAAAAATTTTTAATTTAGAAAACCTGTATAACACTTCTACATCTCATATGACGACTAATACGAACAAGTATATTGGACTGCACTTGGACTGTTCTTCATATTTTTATACCAAATACAATGATTTTCGTCTTTTTGTTTGATATTCTAACATAAATATGGGCAAAAGTTTGAGGTTATTAATGAGATTGAGTGCAAAGGTTTTCTTGAGCATACTTTAGTCTGATATCAAAAATGGGTGCATTCGGTCCGTGTATTACTCTAGTCCTCATATACGTGGTAATGTTCTTCGGCTGTGTTCTTCGACTTTAATGGCATAGTGCATCATGAATTCTTGCCTCAAGGTTGAACGGTCATTAAGAAGTACTATCTACAAGTGCAACCATACTAATGAAGCAATCCAAAAAAAACGCCCGAATTTGTGGAAAAACAATTCATGGCTTTGGCTCACTTTTGCTCAATTCTGCTCACACTTCGTTGCCTGTTCGTGAATTCTTGGCCAAAAGCAATGCTGTGTCGATGCCCCAGCCTCCATATTGACCAGATATGGCTCCGTGTGACTTTTTCCTATTTCCAAAAATTAAGAGAACCCTAAAGGGCTATCCTTTGACCAGTATAGATGACAATAAACGCTCATCGCTGAAAGAGCATCCCCCCATCGACCAAAAATCTAAGTCGAGAAGTGTTTCGACGATTGGAAGAAGCACTGGCAAAAGAGCATAATATCAAATGGAGACTATTTTGAAGGCGATAACATGACAATGTAGACAAAGGAATAAATCTTTTTTGCAAAAAACGAAATTTCCCGTTATTTTGTGAACACACAAATTTTGTAATTTTCGACATTCCAGTTGACTGTGTACAATATTTATCACTCTTTAAGTATGCTATTTGAATGAACTTAAGTCGACATGTTTTCTCGACCACTATGTAGTTTAGCGGTAAAATGGATGAAATCGGTGCGGGTTTTATACTACTCCAATATCTCTAATATTATATATATATATGTGTATGTAATGATTTTCCTTACTTAAGTTGTCTTTGCGTCATTTATAACGGTTACACAAATTATTTATTTAAATTTAGACTTTCTTCTTACAACTGTATATTCATTATGAGTACGAGGGTGGTGCGATAAGTAGTTGAAAGCAGAAGAAATTTGCTGTCGTGTAATACATTCTCGTGGACGGATATTGTCAATATTGGCATATCGGACTTGTAGTTTTGCTTTGTCCGCGTGTGGAAGCAGGTGTGTTCACGGATTGCATAAAAATTAAAAAGAGCAACAACGGTGGGTGATTTGATTCCTGTTTTTGAAAGGTGAAAAGGCAGTGAAATCAAAGAGTGATTGGATGCAATATACGGCAACTTTTCTCCTTCGAGAGTTTAACAAGTTTCGACGAGGTCACACGTCGGTTTTTGATATGCCACAACGAGATATCGGGAAAACGGTTGCCATGGTGTATGACATGACACAAGTCCATGATATTATATTGGCAGACCGCCGTTTTTGCAGGTGGACGCGATATCTGAAATATTGGGTATGCTGGGTGTTGCTTTTTTGTGGTTCATTCCAGACAACAAGCGCAACCTTTGGACCACTTCACAGTAAGGTTTTACGCTGTTTAAAAGGCATCCGGTGGAGGTGTTTCTGCATCGGCGAAAGATGGACTACACGCCGGAGACCAAGAAATCCACATTGAAGAAGGCGACGACTCTGCTATCGGTCGAAAAGGTGATAACCACCATTTTCTGGGATTCACACGATGTAATCTACATCGATTTCTTGGTGAAGGGCAAAGCTACCTCATTTGGAAAGAAAAAAAATTGCATTTCACTTCTCAACATAGCCTGCTTTTAGTGAGATACACTTGATTTAGCGATGCTGCGACTTTTTTAATCCGTCTGAAAAATGTGTTTACTGGAGGTCTTCAAAGTAATCCTCTTTGGCGACGATAACGTCCTCCATCTTCTCAAATTCTGCGCAGCAAGTGATACTTTCGCATTTGGAAACAGAAATCAGTCGTATGGAAACAAATATGGAGAATACGGTGGATGAAGCAACAGTCCGTAGTCTAGGGCTGAAGTGAAGCCGAAGCGTTGTCATGGTGGATACTTTCTTCCATGCCAAATGGGGCTCTTTTTTCTGCAATTTGTCGTCAGCCTAATAGTTCGGCTTAGTAGTCATCCGACTTTTTGTCATTCTTCAGATCTTTCTATAGATCAAAGCAAATCTACGGGTCAGAGTCCTATTCGACAATAATCGTCTACGATAATGCACTACATGATAGTAAATTTCTCTCGCGATCATAGCGCTGTCTAGTAGTGGATCTAGTAATTATCGGATGGCACTCGTATTTCTTAAGAAATTTTGCTGCGAATAAATTTAATTTTTTCTGAATCTAATCTTTTAAATGTTTTTTATTTTACTTGAATATAAATTCATTATGCAAAGATACGTCTACTTTTGATATAACTTGTTCAAGTACCAACGAAAAATTAGTGTTAGGCGTGATTGTTGCTGCAACTACTCTCCGAAATACTTCAGTTTGACGGCGACGGTTTGAATTGATACTTGCTCTACCTGACAACGCCTGAAAAATATTGACAAAGGTCAGCAGAAAAAAGTACAAATTAGCTGATTGTGTGAGCATAACGGTAATCTTCAGATAATATATAATTTATAGATGTATATCAACATGAGATTACTGAAGTGGCATGACAGCGGCCAATAATTGCATCAACACTTTAAATACATACGTGCGTGGAAGAGAGCTTCGTCGACACGTTGATTTCTAAACTGCTTTCTTAGCGTAGAACCATTGCATTTATGAGTCCATAAGAAATAGAAACTATTATATAAATATACTTTGGTATATGTAGATGTACATACATACATATTTACTTACAATTACTCTTCATAAAAAGTGGCAAGCACTAGCAGCCCGTGTTTATTTTAATTGTTCGCAGTTATTTGATATGTTGATGGTGAAAAGAAAACCGAATTCACACGTGGGAAAATTGTATAGCCAACATAGCGACATAATCGCCCGTACAACTAAAGCTGCTGGCATAGGAGCCACGATACTAGCTACTACTAGCAGCTGAGCAGTCGCCGGTGTCTCAAGCGATTCGTTGCAGTTAGTTTACATTACGAGCACTATATATAAGTGCACATGTACAGTATATTTACGTTAATACAATAGAATATAATAGAATACAATAGAATAAATATTTATGTATTTCCTCTATATAAATACTTGTACTTAAGTATTTTTAGCTTTATTTATTGTGTAACATTGCGGACTCGCGAGCACTTTGTGCAAACAATGCTAAATTTATTAAACTCTTCACGATACATACGGTAATATGATTTTGTATTATTTCAAAAGCAAAAAGAAAACACATACATATGTACGATTATATAGTATATCATATATTTATGTGACTGAATGTCGCTCAGGTAACCCACTTGAGAACCGTTATCGACTTACGTATTATGCCAAGTATAGATTGTGATACCGATACGAGCTTATAAAATTGATTACAAGATGGAAATCGGAGAACTAAAATAATGTATAAATAATAAACGGAAACATTGACGTAATTGTGTCAATTTTAAGAACATTTAAACTGTTGATTGATTAACAATATTGGCTCTCCGCTGAATATGGTAAGGCATATAGGCATTAAACCCGGTATACAAAATCTGCGATTGTACTTAATGAAATTTTCATTTTAAATATCATGTGCAAGAAAAATTGGTGTGTAAGAAAGATTTTGTTCCAGCCAATATTTGAATCCAGTAACCACCGACTAGTTGGAATGCAGTGCAGTCAGACAATATATTTGATCCTCTTCCAGCTAACCTGGTTTAGTTCACTTGGTCAGTCGAACAGTTGTTCTTCTTCGGAGTTTCAGGTATTCGGTAAAATGATTCATTGGATCATTACTTGCAATCTCTAAGGTATCTGCTAAAACATCAAGAACCTGTGGGCCCTAGATTACTTTTAGGTGGAACTGTTTTGAAATAATATAGCTCACAGTAGTGATTTCCCTAATGGAAATCTTCTTCTTAATTCACCGTCGGAATGCACCGACGAGTCAATAAAAAAATTGGAAATCGCCTAAAAATCTCTACGCTACTTTCTTACTACTTTTCAAGATACAATAAGGGCCAAAACATTGCTCCAAGTGACCCCAAAAACGTTTTATCTCCTGCATGAATCATTCTTTCCATAGACGGTCTTCTTATTGCAGAGCCTTTTCGGGATGAGAATAAATTCCCCATAAAAAAGCTACTTAAAAAAATTCAAGACTAAAAAATAAATCAGTTGCATCCCAAAAGTCTAATTATCTTGAATTATCTTGGCCATTCTTGTAGAAATTTTAAACATAAGGTCAGAGTTTAGTATTAAAGACGAGCCTTTTCTTTTTTTGCTGTACGTCTCTACTCGTAATCAAATGTTCTCTCATCCGACAATTTTTTTTGTACTATTTTACACCAGTACACCTTCGGATATATCACAGAAAGCAATACCCCCAAGTAACTGTATATGTATATAACTATTTGAGATAAATATAAATAAGTATGTAGGTATGTCACCATTTGCATACCGCAAGGAACTATATTTCTCTACCACTTTGCTTTCGAAATGATTTATTGGCTTTGCAACACATTAAAGTACTGAGGAAATGTCTGAGAAAATACAGTAATGCAAGCTTTTCGAAAAAAGTACGAATTTTAAACACAAAATAAATTTAAAAAATTAGTTTACTGCGGGCCATAAATTTAAGAGATAATATCTACAATTTCAACGTCTCCTCATGTGAAAAAATCACAGCAGAAACTAAGCGAACAAAAAAATAAAACCTTTCGAACTTAAGCGTTTATTGTGTATAAGAATGTTGTTTGTATTAGTATTGGTAGGCAGTCAGTGCTATGAGCTATGTAAAAAAAAATAAATAAGTGAATTAAAATATTCTCTAGTAAGATATTTACTACAAAAACCACTCATGTCTCTTTTCTGGAGCTTTTCTAACCAAAAATTACAAAATGGAACTGTGGAAATTGGCTAATATTATATATTCGTACAGTCAAGGCATTATAATGAAATTATAGAAATTAGTATTCTCGTTGGTGAAGGGGCCATAGCATGGAGTTATTTCTGACTTTAAAAAGTTTCTTATAAAAATCTGTTCACTGCAAGTTCGACTACGAAAAGATGCTATAAGCATCTTCGTAACAAGATCTCATCGTAATATTATTTTTATTGTTGGTTGTAGAATGAGACTTTATTCAACTGCTGTTTTTCATTGGTCAAAGCGAATTTATTTAGCATAATTTTCGAAAAAAATAAACCTAATAAAAATGTAAATTTCCGATTCGCCAAGCGACAGAGAGTAGCGAATTGAAAACGCTATACCAGTTGTTCAAAAGAACGGCCAACATTTGCTGTGCAACCCTGCGTTAAGGTGTCCTCCGTTTTGTTCCTCTTCAAGTTTTCCTTCCGCTCCAAAAAGCAATTATAACACATTTCATGTCTTAAGTCCTTTTAAAATCAATAAAAATTGTTTTTCTACCATTTTTAGTTACTTGAGCCAATAGTAGAACTTGTCTAAAATATTCTATCCAAAACAAAACTTGGTAGTATTGAAGATAGCGATTATACCACTTTAATGAAGTATCCTCATACGCTTTTTATATCACTTCAATTCCTTAACTTTGTTGAAAAGAGGGTATAAAAATACAATTTATAGATTGAGAGAGTGTCCATAGAAGATTCTTATTTCATATTTACTCCCTAATCTCTATGCGGCTATGAAACAGTAATTGGTATATTTTTCGCTAAGTATCGCTGATGAGACAGTTTGAGCTCAATTTCGATTTTTGCCTTAGATATTGATTCACAACTTCTACAACTGCCTGTAAATTTTACTTCTCGCAAGGGCATTAAAAGTAAGGAGTAAAAGCATTCAAGGAACGATTACAGATTCCTTACATGACCAAAGTAGCTTAAAAAGTTAAAACAGTTTTAGTAGTTGAAAATATGTACGTCTTCATTTTCAATATAGAGAAAATGCATCGGTTGCATCAACTGTAATTGATGCTTGGTGAGTTCATCAATGCGGGAAGTAGAAAGTTGCTGTCGAAAATTGGAGGTGAGAAAATGTAACACAACTGATACTCAGACAAGTTTCAAGAATGTAATTTCCAATAACTAATCAAATTATTAGAACACAATCAAAACATGAAGAGAGTAAGAGACATTGATTCGCTGCCTTAAATATACGAGTATTGGAGCTTTAGCAGCAACCATTCCACAATTATCATTTAGAAGGAAGAAAGATAAACCTACTATTTTATATATTCGCATATTTGATATGTAAAGTATTATTATCGCTTCTCAAAAGCCAAAGGAACTATTTATGCCACAACAACTCGTTGTACAGCCAAAGAATTTAAATAAACCAATGCAAATTCTTTTCGCAAATTTACCCCCCAAGTGGCATGCGAACTCGCATTTAAACCATGATCTTAAAAAAAGAGAAAAATAAATAAATAAAACAAAAGACACCAACGAGCTTCGAAAAGTCAAGTATTTCACAATCTTACGCATTTGTCGATACAGATTTTTTTTTTTGTATATTTTGCTTTAGCATATTGTGTTGTGTTTTTTTTCTTTTTCGTTGCCAGATTTAATGAGAAGCAATCAGATTAAGACACGCGAAAAGTGGAATTCGTGCAGTATTCAACAAGAAGGACTGTTATTCAAATTGATCGCTGCCGCCGAGGCATAGCGTGCCACAACGCAAGAACACACTGAATCATCCAAGCGGCACATCCAAGATGAATACCGAAATGTTTGTGGCAGCGCGAAGAGAATGACGATGGCGCAGAATAAAAGACACTGCACAGTCACCGGCATTGCATTGTTGCCAAAGCGGATTGTTGATCTTGAAGGAGGCGCAGCCATACAAGAGCGCCAAGCTAAGCTGTGCACGCTTTGTACATGGCAATGCAAATGCAGCAGATATGGAATTCCGCAGATCGAACAAAAACCATTAAATACTGAAAGTATATATATGCAAGTGTAGTAGATGGGTGTGAATGTGTAAGAACAAAGCTGGATTTATACGAGGAAAAGTCGTAAGCCAAGCCAAGTCTATGGCTGATTTGAACCTCTTGCGCTGCGGTTAACCTGGGCTTGGTTTAGTTACTTGAAGCTGGATGACTCGCGACATGGTCGGCGACAACAGTAACAACGACACTTCACCTCATGTGGACATGAATTATGCTGAACGAGTATCCACTAGCCACCAGCACTAACAGCACAAAACAAAAAGTTGAAATAAAAGTTGGACGTTGGAGACAAAAAAAAAAAAAATCATAAAAAGATTGAAATAAAGAAACGATACACTGCAAAATAGCAACAGCAAAAGCCGCAACGTCACAAGAGCAACAAAAGCAGCCAGGCAACTTGAAGCCACAAAATGCAAATCTCTGCTTGGAAACTGAAATGGCAGCAATTCTAAAAGCAGACACTCGGACCAGACCAGCCGCCGGTAAATGTTTCACGCAACAAAGTACACATAAAAGAAGTGAGTAGATATGTAAAAGTGTGTGCGGTGCATTAGGACAGCTCGTCTTTTAATTAACTTATTGATTATACCGAGAAGGGATCTGAGTGTTTGGCTGATAGTTTCACTTTTATGTATTCATTAATAAGTATGCTACAAATTTGTACAATGATACCTCCCTTATATTTTGCCTTTAGTATACGATGATACAGATGTCATGTTGTAAATATGGAGAAAATCGAATGCCATGCGTGTTTCAAAGTTTTTTCACCATGCCATGGAAGTTGGCACTAGAAGTTCACCTTTTCTATCTATCTATCTCTATCTCTATCTATGCATGGGAACACAGGTGCTAGACAATCGTAGTTCAAAAGTGAAACAGCCGATTGCACCGAGTCAAGTACAAACGTCAAAATTACCCACGAGCACCTAGAATATACTTCGTATACGCTTCGAAATTAGAAACTGTTCGATAAAAAAGAGAAAACAGCTCCTGCAAGGATCATTAGTTGATCGCAGTATACCAAGAAACCACCGCCAACACCTTGAAACGGGCGCAAGTAATTATTCTCCATTCTCCATGATGGATAATAAATCGGTTTGAAAAAAAATTTAACGAGTAATGAAGATATCAGGAACGTCATGCCAGCCCTCTTTAGAAAAATATTGAGCATTTTTTTTTGTGAAGAAACAAGGACCAGTCATTGGTTATCAAATTAGGACTGCACTATCCTCCAAAGCAAAATTTGTCCGGAAGCAAATAACTACTCTTATATTTGTCTTACGATGGAGCACCTTCACAGTCATTTGGTGTTTAGTTTTGGTGCATTATGCGTGTAACTTTTCGAATCACTTATTATATGAACTTTCATAGAATTATGTGGAATTGTGAGCATGACATCGATATTTCCTGGCAGCACAACGTAATAAAAGGCCGAGCAAATGGCGACCACTAGAACCTTTTTGATAATACTGGATAACAACTGGAAGGAATCAAAAATATTAGCACGACCTCAACTCATTTCCCCAAAGTTTTTGAGAGTGGTGAATAGAACAGACAACTGGGTAAACTCACACACGCCTGCATATTCAAATAGAGAATAATTTTGTATTTAATTCAAACGAATAACTTTTTCGACAAGATAACAAAGTACAAATAGGTCGTGAAATGGAGAAATAAACAAATTATTCCCTATATACTAAATTTAGTGACATGCAGATATGAAGCAGTCAGTAATTACTATTACTATTAAATCTTTAAGTAGAAGTTCGATGTCCCTGGTGTCAATTTTAACAAAAAATTAGCTTATTAAAGTAAATTGCTTCAATGATGATATCTCTTTTCTGCCTATATAAATCTCACCCGCCCTAATGAATATATGTATGTGAAATAAATTTTGTCAATAAAGCTTTATATCGGGTTAAGATAATACCTTTCAATTTTATTTATTATTTATACATGCATTTCAGTTTGGAAGAAGTTTTTGAGTTAAGCCTTTGTACAAATAATAAATCTTAAATTTGGCTAACTTAGCGGTGATTTACTTTTTTGTTCTGGAATTAGGTATTTGGAAATTATTCGGTCCACATATCGTACAATATACTAAAAGTATTTTCCTTTTAGGGGGATTTTTATTTTTCGTTGTTTTTGAGCAACTTTGCCGCAATTTTTGACTTTGCAATTTTACTCGCTCACCCTTAATTTAAATTAGTTTATGGTAGATTTGCGAGCTGGTATTCGCCGTTGTGTCGATGACGTGTTGCAGCAATGTGGTGTTGCAAATAACTAAAGAGAGGTAATTCGCAACACAGGAACACTCATTTGAACATACGAATATGTGGTGGCAAAGGAACTACTTAGAGCTTAACTGATGTGCCATTCGAAATTGTTGATGCGACGTGAAGAGTTTGGACATGAATGCGTTTTTAGAAAGACTAAACGAGATGTTATGCTATATTTCCTTTTAAAATGTTTATCAATGGGTGAAATTTATTAAGTACTAACTACCTTAGGCAATAATTGGTATCTCGAATCAGCACTGTTGCCCCTATGAAGTTGCAGATCTTGTTTTTGTTATTGTAAATACAGCAACTTCTTTGAAGAAAACTCACTAAATTAGTGTTTAAAGCAAAGATTCCACAAAATTTTATAAGGCATTTAATCGGTTTTGATTCACTTGTACCAAATGTATAAATTGCTTTGGAACTAAGACTAGATAACCACTTGCGCCAATTCGACACAATTGACATGCGGATAGAATCAAAGATGCAGATACCACTATAATAATAGAATATATTATAAGAATTATATAAAGAATATATTTTAAGAATTAAATTACAACAGATTTTAACCATTTAGTGAACAAAACTCTTCATTTTTGGTAAGTTCCTAAGTGAAGAATGATGTGCTTGCTGGTGCCAACTAAACACCATTCAACAAGATTTCGCTTTGAATCGCTAGATTTCATATCAGTTTTGAGCTTATTCCATTTAGATTGTAGCATATGTTGCCATGAAAGATGCTTCGGAGGACCGATCAGTGGCAGATCATGTTGGATATGGCAGATTGGCGAATTTAATGCTCCAACGTACTGCAAAATCAGTGCTAGCACTGAATTCTGTGGTTTCATAAATTTCTATCTTCCCTGGTTTTCGAAAGTGTGATCTTATGTAAATCTATGGGTAGATAGCCTAGCCTTAAATACTTTTGTGGCGGCTGTCTCTTATGCAGCGAACCTGTCTGACCTCATCTCAACCTAGCTCATCTTAATTGCCGACTGACTATTCACTAGAAAGTTAATAGACTTGCCGGTTAAAGCAGAGGTTTCTTAGCCCCTTCTCTGCCGCTTATACACACAATCGGTAGGTAAATTTCTGTTGCAGCGAAGCGGGTTGGATATTTAGTACTAGTTCGAATGCATTATTTTTTTGTGAAACGCAACCATTCTTCTATGCAAATGTTTATCTGTGTTTTACGGTATTGTACAATGTATTCGCCAATAAAAGTTTTTGCGAACTTGCGTTACTTCGCACTGCAATGCTAGTTGAGTAGCTTTCACCACTAAAAACTTAAACTTAAACTAGCCGAAAACAACATTCGCATATGATGAGTATGTGTGCACATAACATGCAACATACATAAACCCCAATTGATAAGTACATACGCAATGACAATTGTGGCAAGCAATTGCCAAAGTGCTAACTGCTGCAAACGCCATTTACATTTACAAATGCAATCGCACTTTTCCACATGCAACATTTGTATGCTAATAATAGATGCACGTTTGCTATATGAAATAAGTGCCACACAAAATGCCTAAGCATTTGGATGCGAATTACAACTTTAGTTTTAAGCAAATAACGAGCAGCGGTGTTTAACGCGCGACAATGGTGTGCAAATGCAACGAATTGTTAGCACTTTACAACACTTGTACTGAGCAAATTTGTACAAAAATTTAAATGTACAATGAAAATACGTTTTTGCAAAACTTAAATAAGCAAAACCGATAACAAAAACCGCTAATGAGGCAATTAAACGCCTTCGATATATTACCATACAACACAGATCCGCATATGAGCCAATACAAAGCGGCGTGTATTCAACTTGTTATATGAATTTCATATGCAAACATATTTACATACAAGAATGGTGGCACCTGCATTCATAAATATTATATTATATACAAATATTAAAGCGCTAATACCATTATTAATCGAATTCAATTTCAATATTTGTATTTGATTTTTTATGCCATACAAATTTACATACACACACATCCACACACATACACTCACATACATACGAAGTAGTTTGAATACAGAAATATTGAAAAGTTAGATTGCCATCGAAGTTTGCCGTTAATTTATATACCTGCATTTACATATGAATGTAAAGACCATTAGTTGTTATAGTTGTTGTTTATTGTTGTCGTCTGTCTACAAAAACCTCGTTCTTTTTTATGTGGCACAAAAGCTGCTTTTAATTAATGGCCATATGCAAATGGCCAAAGAATAAACTTCGAGAAATTTAGCTGACCTGTTTCGATATTAATCGAAATAAAAGCCAAAAATTTTAATGTTTGAATGTAAATGTGCTATTTAAAGTATAAAAGTACTGTTAGCACACAAAATCGATTATTTCGAGCAGATATTCGATTAAAAATATGAATTTGCTTATTAGTACTTGGATAGCTTGTTAAGGCAGTGGGTTTTTTCGACAAAAGTGCATTATAAGATTCAATATAGTCGATACATATTATCCATGATTTCACCAAGGACTGTTGTAATCAGTCTAGGGGTGATCCACACTGCGACTGGTCAGCTATGGAACCTAACTGAACCTAACCAAAACTTTGTTTCATAGTTTTTGAATAATATTACTTCTAATGGTTCTCGTATTTATCATATAATATTATATAACGATTGCGAACCGCTTCTTTCGACCAAAAATTGTTACTTCGAGCCACAGCTTTATTCGTTGGAGTGTAGTTTTTATAATAAGGCATTCTTCCTGTTAGAAGAATGTTGTTCTTCTAGTACAAACCCAGCTCTTTTTGGTGTTTTCTTCAAATTCCTTTATTGTGTTTTTTTTTCGAAACTAATACAAATTTATTTTTAATTAAAATCTAACTTATTCCCTCTGAATTAATCAAATAAAATTGATTCAGTGTTTGTCTGGCAAATTGTGTTCGTTACTAAATTTGTATGACTAACACTTTGTTTTGAGCGAAAATTTACAAAAAAAAAAATGGTGAATACAAACTCATCTTCATTAAACCTGATTTTTAGGAGATGCTAAGAGAGCAGTGCGTTTTCGAAATTTAAAATTGTTTACGAGTGACTAGTTCGGTCACTTCTGAAACAGAAAAATACCAAAGAATTATTTAAGCACTTTCTATCTTTTTCGAAAGAGTTGACGCAGTTTCTTTATCATTAGTATTAAGTTCTTCTTTAAGCCTCTTTCGAATTATTTATAATACTGGGCATGATTGTTTAAGGGTAAATTGTATAAGAAAAGTCTTCGAAATTGAAAATTCTAAAGCATTAAGCGTTTAGATCAGTCTAGTATTATCAAAAAAACAAAAATTTCTTTTGGCTCAAAGTAGACTTTAGGGTCTCAAAAACATTAACAATAAAAGGAATACTGAAAGAAATTGTCCTTCTCCTATCCACTGTATTTTCGAAGCGTTTGGGTCTGACAATCTTAGCATGTAAAACTTTTCCGAAAAAAATTGTCTTTCTTCGAAACCGCATTTTTGAATCGATCTACGATGGCGCTCAGAGGCTGTCACATGCATCCACTGGAAATATTATCTGTAGCTTCACAATAACAATATTTGGTAAACTATGTAGAATTTCTTATTATTATTGCAACTTTGTTTTATAAAAAAATTACCGCTCATTTCAAATTTTTTCAAATATTTTTTTAAAGTACGCCATATTGTGAAAAATTTATCTATAGCTTTGCTAGAAAGACTTATGTATATGTATATTAATATTCCGTTTTGTATATTGTTTCAGATAACACGAGTTCCTAGAAAAACCCTAGAGACCCTCTTCAAAAAAATGATTCCGAAGTAGATTACCGATTTTTTTGTATTCCGAAAGACGATTCCGAGTAGCTGGTATTTTATATAAAAATGTCAGGATATCCTTTTTTTATTTACTCAAATGCATGTTTAACAAAACTTGAAAGAAAGAAATTGCTTTCGTTTTCCTCATTTCCAGAATAAATTTTCAAATTTAAGTTTCGTTTTAGGGCTGTAGACTGGCCTAATCCCTTTAGTGTTCTCCTTAAATTTCCTACTGCCGTAGGTACTATTACCAGTCTCAGATTTTAAAAGGCCATATATCGTGAAATGAGAAATTCTTAAGAAATTTGCACTTCTCAACACTTTGTGGATAAAAATGATGTTATAAGACTCGGAGATTGGCCAAAGCATTATTTAAAAAAAATAAATAAATAAAATAAAATCTATACAATTAGTCAGCGAGAAAGTGTCATCATAATGAAATGTATAGGGCACACTTTTCAAATAAGAAAGCCAATATGTTAACCTAGATGCAAGTCCATTCAAGAGGTTTCACTTAAAAAACAAAAATGTCTATAGTTGAAAGATATAAGTTTCTCCATTAGTCGGATAACATAAACGAATACGAGCAGGAACTAAGTCAAGCATATAGCAAGAGTGTTACTACAATATTTGGCATATATATGTACACTTAGATATCTAGAAGCACAAATTAATATAATTTAACAGAAAAATCTGAAAAAATAAAAAGAAAAAAAAATAAAAAGAAGTAGCAAAAAAGCAGGAAGGTGATAAATGAAAACACTGCAAAAAGTGGCAAATTCAATTTGCAAACAAATATTTAGTAATGGTTGGAGCTAATTAAAACAAATTGAACTTAAGTGTTAAAAATTAAGCAATAAATTCTAAATATGTGAAAAGAGTAAGAAAACCTACAATATTTATAACTGTATGAAAGTGAATTGAACTTTATAAATTTGTATATTAATTAAATGTAATGAGCTATTTGCTAAGTTATGAATAATTAAAAAAAGAAAAAGGAGAGGGAAGGGAGACCCTGAAGGCTATTTTGCTTTCTTAAAAGCATTACCTTAAAAAGTAAAACACGGAGGAGAAGAAAGTATAGTTTTTTTTTTTTTTGGAAAACAGAAAATAAGTAGATAGTAGTAGATAGTAGTAGATAGCAGATAGTGCGTGAGTGCAATTACTTTGAGTTAAAATCTCTGAGATGACTCCGCTTTTTTCTATTTTATTTTATGGCTTACGGTTCATCTACCATTTAAAGTCTCTTTAAAACCTAGTATTTTTTACATGAATAAGCCTTGATAAAAGGAAGAAGGATTTGTAGGGAAGACTCAGACAGACGGAATATAATCTTTTTGCTTAATTGAACATATGTTGATTTTTTTTTGCGCTCCGATTTATAAAAAGGCGAGAGTTGAAGTATAATATGGGAATATGTACTGATATTTTTCCTCCAGCACCGGTGAAGAATCAGGCTACCGTTGCTAAGATTAATGAAGCAGGGGTCAAATTCCTTATGTGTGTTAAGGAAGGAAATACTACGATACGTAAGCGAATGGAATTGAAATTGGTCATGCAGGCATTGGAGTTAATGAACTTCGAATGAACTGAACAAAAGGTCACTTATCGTGATCATTCAAAGTTCACTTTTTGCTAGAGTTGAAACGAAGTATAGTAAAGAATAATGCTTGGTTGTGTGGAAGACCACGCAGTGAAATCGTGATTTTTTCTACAATTGAAATGGTCAGAGTCATTGAAGCTTTCTAACATAGACATTTTCAATACATATTTTTGTACGCTAATATTTTCTCCTTTCATTTACATAATGAGACGATAAAGAAGAATATAAAAGACTAAATTATGTCAGTGAAATAAATATATTAAAATTTTTGTATATTATAAATTCCTATATAAGAACTTACAAGTCCCACATCTGCTTATAAATATTGGCAAATGCTTACAAAAACGATTGCAAATAAAAAAAAAAAAGATGAAAATATTAAATACACGAGGTATTATTCCACTCAGTTGCGAATTAACTGAATTATCATCAGGAATCGAAGTTTTCAACGGTTTTGTTATTACGATCATTAAAATTGTGTTATAATTAAATTAAGCAACGTAATAAAGCAACGTGTGAAATTTTTCTGATGCAACAGATGAGAATTGACAAAAGAGAATAACTTGAGCTATAAAAAAACTTGCTAAGTGGTAAATGAACGAAAATGTAAAGAAATTCGGAATATATATACTGATTTACAAAGAAAAAAACTATTTATGGCATTTACTTTATTTTTGAAATGCGAATGAATGGGGTTTTTAATAATCAACCAAATAATGTGTATAATGAAGCTATTCGGAGGAATAAGAGAATCAGGTTAAGTATGTACCCTTAAGTGACCCAAGCTTTTGCATTTTGTTTATTTGTTGTGGTTTTTGTCGGGCTTCGACTTTGAGTTCTAAATAAGGAAAGGGTATTTTTTCAGGTTTTCGTTTTGGTTCAGGTATATCAGATGTTCATCTTGATTTGATTGTATTATGAAAAGCTCACCCCAATAATGCCTTTAGTAGATTTTAAAGCTTGTTGCACTGTCATTCTGTATCCATTTAGCTCCTAGAGGATTTAAATTAATGGCGTGAACACAATTATTTTCCTGTAACGCTCCCCATTGCGGGCTGTGTTGGCTCCATTTTCACTTTTGCAATAACATGGTCTTTTGTAATATTAGTACCACACTAGTTAGTCATTTTTTCTGACGTTAGAAGGCCTGGAGAGTATCCTCAGGATTGTTATTATATACTATTAGTGTAGATAAGTGCCCAATTGTTGAATTTGGTTGCACAGCACAGTTAACGGTTATGAAATTCTATGCCTTTAAAAAACATTTTGATTAAAATATATTTATTTCAAAAATTATAAAAATTTGATTTGAAATAAATTACGTTAAATTTTTTATATGTTATGCATTCTTATATATCATTTAAGGTTATTATTTCAAAACGAAATAAATTTGATTTTTACTTTATAAAAAATTATTATGTTTCTATTTTTTTTTTTACTTTTATTATATCTACATTTATAGATATACGCAATTTTGTGTATATTTTCCGCAATTCCTTTCCAAATTCAAACGTGCTGATGAAGCAATAAGCACGGTTGAACCCGTGGACCTTCGGCAGCCACTAAACTATGCAATATATGTATGTACATGAATACATTTGCCACATGAAAAGCTGTATGTATGTGTGTGTGCAAGATGTTATATTAAGTGTGTTTGTATTGGAAGCAAACTGGTGATCAAAAATCATTAAAAAATAAATAAATTACTTGATGGCTCTCTAGTTAAAGCAGCACGAAATCGAACTGAAGCCGAAGCCGAAGCCGAAACCGAAGCGGAATCGAAAAAGTAGACACCAGAAAGTGTGGAATGAAAAGATAAAAATTAAAACGTTGAAATAAAAAAGGTGTGCGGTGAATACAAGAAGCATAATAAGCACAGCATAGCACAGCAATAAGCGCAGCACAGTCACAGTGGCAGTGACAGTGGCAGTGGCAATGTTGCTGTTGCTAGTTTTGCTGTTCAACTGCTGCTGTTCCGGCTCCTACTCCAACTCCAACTCCAATTGCCGCCTGTTGGCTACCAACATTACGGATTTCGTTGCTTTTATATATATGTAAACATGTGTGTGAGTGTGTGACTGCTCTACAAAGCTAGTTTTTTTTCTCTTGTTTTCTCCAATCACTTGCCAACTAACTGCTGTTGCTGTTGTTGTTGCAGCATATACTTTGGTGTTAACTTGTTTCAACTGCTACCAATCTTACTGCCTACTTACATACTGCTAGCTGTGCGACTGATACCCGCTAGTTGCCTACTTTGCTGCGCTGTGTTGTCTGTGGCTGCTGCCACTGCTGTGCTACACCACTCATACAACTGACTGCTTGGGCTGCTGTTAGAATTGGAATTAATTAAACGCCTTTAAAACTCAATAATTCACAGTGCTCAACGAGTTTTAGTTGGCGCACTTCACTACCCAACCTCCACTGCCTGTTGATGCTGCTGCTGCTGCTGCTGCTGATACTCCTTTGTTGTTATTACTTATGCTGCTGCGGCAGCAGCATGCTTCATTAGTCAACTTAGTTTAGTGCTGACGAGTGTCGGTGTTGTTGTTGCTTTAACACTGCACTCGGTTGCTACTGATGCGCCATTATGGCGAGACTGGCGTTAACATTTAATTAAAAATGTGATATTTTTTACTTCTACTGCTGCTTCGCACATTTGAACCTTTTCATTATTACTTTATTCTTATATGCTTTATCTTTATGCTTCTGCGAAAGGACTAAAATATGCTGTGAAAGCTGTGTTGTATTTGGTTGTGTTGGCATTCGGTTGCACTAACAAAAGACTTAAGCAACGAACCTGCACTCATACTTTACTTGTCAGCTGTCTTGCTGCTTGTATGGCAGCATGTGTATGTGTTTGTATGTGTAAGTGACGGCAGCGACGACTACGTCTACAGAGGCGCCAACAAAACGACAGTAAACTGAAAAGGAGGCGTAGTTGTGGCAACTTAAAATTTTGAAATATGAACTTTAATAAAGGTGAATTTAGGCTGAAAATGGTATTAAGATGTTGTTAAGCTAGCCTTAACCAGATTGAACATATTTTGAGTTTCAATATTGTGTGTATTTCCAGAAGGTATCAAATATTTTTGTTAAATTGAATTAAATATGCTTTGGTTATGGCAGCACTTTTGGTATGAAAAAAAATATTTAATTCTCTCTGAAAAGTTATGAAAATTGTTTTAAGCGCCAGTAGGCAGGAGAGTATTGTGAGACGTTTTTATTCTTGAAGCGGAATAACAAAATTTGAGACTGCCGGCATGCTCTCTATATTAATTATGTTTGCTAAAGACATAGAAGGGATTTAAGTTCAAAAACAATGTTAATTTTTTAGTCTTCTTGAGTATCGACAGAACATAAAGTAAATACTATGAGATTAAGTTTTCAACTAAGTGCCAACTTAGCAAGCTATGGACCTTAAAGTTTTAGAAATGATACACAGGAATTTCCAATACACTGAAGATAAACTATTGCAGTTCTAAGTAAGAGATAGAACCTGCTTGCTGCTGAAATTAATGTTGCATTTTGAAGTTTCATCGCCACTAAAACATAACAGCCATTTCTTATCAGAAATCGGACGATCGATAATCATGCAGGCTCCTTATAAAAAGCCGAAGAGATTTGCCAATATAATGCCTTATGCCCCCCTTCTTCATTTCTACTGTGTTTCGCAGTTAGTGAACAAGCCACCAAACGCCAAAAATTAACGAGTTCCATAAAGACATAAAGAGAGTCGATTCTTTGTCATTGTATTGTAATACACACAGTACAGCACAGCACCATTTCAATAAAAGCAGAAGGTAGTCGAAACATTACTTGCAAGGTTGACACTAAAGGTCTTCTTGAAATGGTTCCAAATTGTTGTTTGAAGGTAGCGAAAGAACTTGCATTTAATTTCAACTTAGTTTGCTATGAACATGGAGTCTGGCTACCGTTTCTAAATGAATAAATTTCTCAGACTTCTTGCTCTATCTTTAAATCGTCTGTAGACCAGAACGGACTAAGGTCGCATGAATAAGTTTTGTATGAAATTACTTGGAAATTGTTCATTCCTTATCTGCTTTCCAAATAAATGAGTTTTCTAGAGATTCTTGGAATTTCTTTCAATAGTAAATTCCTCAGTTGTTTAAACTATATAATCAAAGAGACAACTCTATAGGGTTCCAACTTGATATGTGGTTCTCTTGATATTTTTATATGTAAGCATGGATGATGACAGAATCACACTAGATGTCAGTTAGATTGTTTCTGCGCTAGTTTTAAGATTTATAATCTCGTAGGCGATGGCTAGATGGAACGAAGAACAATTTGAACGTCTACTAATACATATAGGTCACCGATTAGCGGACATGGAAGCTGTAACCAGTCGTTTGTGTGAAAGCAAACTCTTCAGTCACTATATATGCTAACTACTCGCGCAATGAAAACCTTCCGAGGGTGTAAACACTAACTCCGACAGCCAAATGTTGAATGTTATTTGGCAGTGATATAACTGCTGATACCTAGAACACTGGAAGACCCCTGTCTTTGTCTGGGGTTCAATGTGCGCACAGCAAATATTATGCCTTGATTAAGGCTACAAAGGCACCCAGATCAGGGGTACGCAGTTGACAATTACAAGAACTGCTAGAACAGACGAGAACACAGGTCTCGATGCTAGTGGTGGCTGCCACATTAGGAGCCATGGAATTAGTCCACATATAAGCATAATCCTAAAGGTGTTTAACGAACTCTTCCGTGAGCATATGAAACTGATAACTAACACTCTAAACACTTTCGACGTTATGGAGGAAAGAGGTCATTCAACAAATGGCATTGCACGAAGCACATTCGAGGATAACTTGCACGATGCATAATCTTTTAATTGTTATATTTGTATATTTGTGTAAAAGTGACTAAAAACTGCAACGAAACTGCATATATTATATTCGCACCACAAAATTCTTTGGCATTTAATCTTAGTTAGCAATGCTTCAAGCGACATAAAAGTGAATTCTGCGGCAATAATAAGCGGCGGGGTGAAATTACAAATTAACAAGAAAAAAGAGAAAAGCATAGCAGGCAAATAATAAAGATAACTGGTGAAAACTGCATAAAAGTGGCAAGAGTGGCGAGGGTGGCAAGGGTGGCCAAGAGCAAGCGGGCGCAATACGAAAAGCAGACATGCAAGTCACTAGCAGTTTACTTAAAATTCTGCCGATAAGTTGTGACCACTTGCGAAAAAAAAGAAAGGGCGGCACACACACACACACACTAACACTTATGAATGTGTGTGTGTTTGTATGAAAGTGCTTGGATGACGGCAATAACAACGGCGGCGGCGTTAGGCGAAAAGAGGCATACACTTTTGTTTCACCTTTTGGCTGCACAAACACTTAAGCAAAAATATATGTACTTATGCATATTATATATGGCAACTTGTATATATGTATGTGTCTTCTGTGCATATGCGACTTTCGACCATATTTTATGGGCATGAAATATGAAGGCAAAGCTGTTGAGTAAACACACACACACACACACACACACAAAGAAATGGAATACAACACTAGAATGATAAAGATTTGCTTGCATGGGTGTGCCTTGTGTATGTGTGTGCGTGTGTGTATGTAAGTTTGCCATCGGTGTGATAAGTATGAAAAAAGTCGCCTGACTGGTTTTCTGCTCGGCGTTGTTGGCCAGCAGCACCAAATACTGCAACACTGCAACACTGCAACATTTCAGCCAAAGTGGCAGCCTGCAGCAGCTAGCCATGTAGCCCATGCAGCACCAGCGCTGTGCATCTTTTGTGGCGCAGCTACAACTTAGCGTCAAACCAAGCGCACAAAGCGAACAAAGCGAACAAAGCCAAACGTGGCTACGGCTATAAAATAGATAATGCTTTGGCTATGGTCGAGACAGCCAGTGATGAGAACACCAACTTCGGTGCGCGCAGTGCATTCAACTTGAAGCTATAAAAATCGAACATTGGTGCGCCACACAGTGCATGCCACAGCGTGTAGAGGTAGAATGTGTGCAGTAGAAGTGGCACTAAAGTAGTGAAGTCAAGAAGTGTCATGCGTGTGTGGTGGTGCGAGTTTCTCTAGTCTCATTTTACATACAAAAATGCCTGCTTGCACACATACACACATACATGCCGCTCGTTTTTTATTTAATGTGAACGCACCCACTTTTTCTTCGATTCTCTACTTTAATGTGCTTCTTCGATTTTTCATAGCCTCTTTTATGTGTGCTCGCACCATTGTAATGATCATTGATCGCATGTTGAGTGGCGGCGGTTCACCTTTATTACCCTACGCCAACGCGCTGCCGTTATTACTTTTTTTCAACATAACGTAGGCTTCTACAATTTTAGTTGCGCCTGCGCAACACGAACACCCACATGCGGCTGACGATGCCAAGTCAACTAACACAAACACTCACCCACACACACACACACGTGAAGCGGCCACTTAAAACCTCTTTTATTGCGGGCAACACACACAAAGCGACGACGATTCAAGTGGCGTTTTTTCTATGCCCAACCCAAATATTCAAGTGCTCCAGAGCACCCATCTACAACAACACATATATACAAACGTATAAGTGTACATGTGTGCCGGTATTGTTGCTTTAAAAGGCAGCAATGTTGCTACAAAGGAAAATATAGTTTTCTCACGATTCGTTGCGGCATGTTCGGTCATCTAATAAGCATGAAAATTGTATTCTAGAAATTCTGTGCAGAGAAAATGAACAGAAAAAAACAAGAAAAACGCCGGCATATTGAAAATGTTGAGATTGCTGTGCGCGCTTTCATTGTGGGGCGCCAACAAAAGGCGCAGCGTGCAGTAAATAGCTTTATTGTGCGCTGCGTCAGTAGAAATACTATATATATAAGTAGGCAAATACATATATTACTATACATATAAAGCTAACAAGCACACAAAACTTGTGTTCTACTACATTTATACTGGCTTGACTCGCACCTTAGTTGGCCAACAACAATATTATCCCCATTATATTCGCATTAATCTTAAGCGTTTTTGCCTGCTGAGCGCCGAGCAGCGGTTGACTTTGGTGAAAATTCCAATTCAATCTTTCATTCCAAGCTTTCTTCAAGCGCTCCATTCCTGAAGCTTAACTACTTACATTACTTGCTATACATATGCGCATACACATATATTTATTTATTGTTCTTTTCGCTCTGGCGTGAATAAAACTAGTAGCTGTGCGCGTAGCCACCGGGCTTCAGCTGTGCTGCAGCGCATGCGCACACATGCATACCATCGTACATAGGTAGCTTGTACCCGTTGTAGAGAAGGAACAGATTTTCTGTGGCGTGTACCGACCCAATAGGAAAAATTATGCGTGTTGAAAGCACCATGAATGGTCCTTTTTCTTCTTCTGAGTGCTGCCAGGATTTACTCAATCCAAATGAATTAGTTTCATATTCAATAAAGCAGCTTTGGCGTCACTTCACTGGCATTTTCTAAAACTACGTGGGAAATATGTTATTTCATTACAACAACAGCAACAGAAGCGTTCCTTCTCGGCAGCATTTGAGTTAATTTAATAATGTTGTTTTATCTGCAAAAGTCTTAAGTAGAAATCTGGCCGTGTTCGATTCGCCATTTCTTTACTCGCTATATTGAGTGCTACTCTCTTGGCAAAAATGCACGTAAAGGCAGCAACAAAGTTACCAAGTTGAAGTGAATACAATAGAGTATACGGATACCGCATTTAAGTGGTATAATCGTCATCTTCGATGCGATTGTGTTTTACAGATTTTACAGAACCAAGTTTTGTTTTATAGTTTCTAGACAAGTTTGTACCAATATTAAAGGCTCAAATGTGAAATAATTGCTAAAAATTGCAATATTTGTAATTTGTAATTTTAAAGTAATGTAAAGAAAAGTAATTAATTACTAATTTTAATGCAGGCTACGACTTCAATCAAAATATATAGTTAGTTTTATAGGAAACCTAAGGCATAGACACTGTTTCAAACCAGCGGTTATTAGATGCGGTAAGAAGCATTTGCCCATGCGTCAGTGGACATGTTAGTGTTGAGTTGCACAGCAAGTACTACCAGTCTGTTTGAATCGAAGACAGCTATTGCTTCGAGTCCAGAAAGAACTACTTTGATTTACTAACCAATCAGTTTCAAATCACTGCAGTATATTCTGGGTAAACATCTTTAATTTAAAGAGTATATGCAATGAATGCAAACGCTGTCTAAGAGCGCTGTCTTACAAGTTGATAAATATTTTTATAAGCACCGGGATGACCGAAGTAAATAAGAGCACCCGATTGAGCCCGATAAAACAAAAAGTAAAACACAGAATTGGAAGAGAAATCGAAATCGAAAGCGAAAGCGAAGAAAAGGAGTACAAGAAGAATGAATCCTAATAAATCAAATATTGTGAATCGCTGAGTTTATAATATATAAAGCAAGGATAAAACTATAAATGGATAATACAATTGCTTTCATATGACGGCAAAAACCTCCTCATTCGGCTCGAATTTCTCTCCAGCAACTGATTTTTGGAAAACAAAAGAATTTTTGGAAACAAAAAGAAGCCGATGCGTTTTCATGAAGGCAAAACACTTTCTTCTTTACCAAATGGCATCGTTTTCCGGAGTCGACTCAGCCACATAACTTCATATAGTAGACGACTGTGACCTATGTGCGACCACCTTGAAACTTGTTAAACCAAATTTTGATGGTCGACATTGAAGAAGAAGACGCTACTCACCGTTTACAGCATCCAAGCGCTCCTTGCCTACACTTTGCCAATTGCCTTACAAAAACAAGAAAAGCGCTAAGTTCGCTGACCGAAATTACTCTTTTTCCATTTTTCTAAAATCTGCGGACACTTTCGCCGCCACACGCGCTCAAAACGAAACTAAGTGCGATTCGGCTGGATTTTCGACAGGAGTCGCCTTCGAGAATCGAGTCGCGCTATCTTGCATTAGTGGCTATGAATCAATTTTAATTTAATTTAATCTATTTTCAACACTAATAATTCCTACTGGGAAATGCTAAATACCAAATTGCCCATGAGCCAAACCATTCCTGACCGTTCAGTGCACCCCGTCGGCGACTTTCGGTTGCCGGTTGCCGTTGAGCATTGACAGCATCACTGTCACTTAGCGCAACTGTTGGCAATGAGAGTGCACAAGCTGCGCTAGAATGCATTTAGATTTATGATTGCATTGAACGGCAGGCAGTGTCGTGATTGAGGTCAATGTTAAAGTTGAAATCTCCGCGGCTGATAAATGTAATGCGGCATTTTCTAAATAAATGTTTCTAGCGGTCATTATCATATAGCAAAAAAAAAAAGAAGAAGAGAATTGCGGTTTGTTGTTGCATGCGCGCCGTTTACGCTGCTGAGCACAATTAAAATTTATTTATATTAACGCAATGATTTATAACTAATTGCCGGAATTGTTGTTGTTGAATGGAAGAAGTTCGACCGCTGACGAATTAAGCAAAACTGTTGATGATCTTGCTAATCGAGTGATCGGATGTGAGAGCGCGCACTCAACTAGGCAACTAGGCAACTGCTACTTGAGACATTCATCAATGTCACTCACTAAAGTCACGATTACTTTGTATTATTATTATTATTAGTTTTTTTTTTAAATTTTTTTTTTTTTTTGCCTTTTATCAATATTTGAGCATGAAGGCACTGACTTGTCATTCGCATATCATTTGCCTGCCAACTTAGCAGTATCGCTGCGGACTGTTAACGTCAGCTGACTGAGCAGCGTTGCCTTTGCACACACACATTTACATGGCTCCTAAGCTGACAACCGTTGCGTGCATCGCGTGAGCACGTGCCATAGAACTTTTGTCGCTTGCCACTAGGCTACGCTTTTACAAATGTACATATGTACATATGTGAACATATGTATATGAGTTTGTACTTATTAGCCAATAGCATTACAGATATTAATTTATAACATTTAATATGGTTAAGCGAGTACTCACTTGAGTAAGCTGTTGAGTTTTGCTAATTGCCTTAACAATTCATTAAAGTTGAATAGATTGAATGTGGTGCAGCGTACAGTATCTGGAAAATGAATTATAAAACAGGAATAAATAAAAATGTAAATACATAAAATATAATAATAAGATATTAAAAGCAAGATTACTAAATAAATAGCTAAAAAATATTTATATGCACATATAGATTGAGATTTTTCAATATTTGTTTGTTTGTGACAAAATTGTTTCCTAAGCCCTTTAATATACGTTAAATTGGTTCTGATCATCACATGCTCCGCTCATAATCTTCTAAACCAAATTTCCTTAAAAGTATAGTGCTTTTTTGAGGTGTGAGGGAGAATCTCCTAGACGTTTGGCGCAATACGAAGGAGTTTCTGTGTCATTTTGTAACCGTCGACGAAACATGAATCCAGTTGACTTCATCCGGCGAAATTGCGCAGAAGAAGGTGAAGACTGTCCTACAGGCCGGAAGGCCAATAACCGTCGTTTCTTGGAATTGACAAGGTGTGATCTACATTGACTACCTGGCGATGGGCAAAACGGTTACAGAAATCTGCTATGTCAAATTATTGGCACAACTCGGCGCTGAATTTCGGATGGGCTCAATTGGCGAAGACAAATTGCTTTGCCACCATGACAACACAACATGGCTCACACCTACGCCATCGCTACTGCGAAACTGGTAGAATTAATCCAGTAGGTAAAATTAGTCCAAATTAAGCCCAGTCCAGTCGAATGAGGAGGTTGTCAACCCATTTTGCAGAGGGGGCGCCACTTTGTGGACATTCAGGAAACGTATTTTTCTGATCTTCAGCATTAAAGTAGTTGTAGGGTTAAAGTATCGAACTAAAAGGAGACTATGTTTGAGTATATGCTGTTTATATAAATCAAATTTTTTTGCAGGCTAAGTAATTATCGGGCCGTCCTCGTTAGACCTAGAAGACATTTAAAAATAAATAATATTTAAAATTTATCTCCAGAACTCGTGTTCTGTACCGTAGATATAATAATAATTCTAGAGCACTTCGCATACATCAGCTATGTTGCACATATCAGGCTTAACGGGAGTTTAAATAAACAAAATTGTCATATTTGAGGTACGAACATGCGTGAGGAGACCCAGCCGGCTCCCACACATGCAGAGAAAGTTATTGCCAGCTCTTAGCTGTTTGCCGAAATAATTTTTGGTCATCATTATTGGTTTATTTTTTATGGCTGAAGTTGGAGCCTACTTACCGTACAGGAAAATGGCTCTCAAATCGTCCAAGTGCTAAATGATTCCAGCAGGATTGTGTTAGATGTCAAGAAATCGCTTAAAATTGTCATTTTATTTTGATAAACTTTCGACGATCAAGTCAACTCAAGAAACGGGTCTCTCAGTTGTTAGCACTAAACACTAGGTGCGGTGGTTTGGCTGCGTTGGACCACATTTCATCGGAGTAGGTCAGGTCATTCGACTATGCTGAAAAATCAGTTACAACGGACCAGCTAGAAACCAATTTTCGGTGCATTGTTGCCGAAATTAGGACGGCTCTGCTGGAAACAGTGATACAAATCAAACTGATACTCCTAGCCCATATATGTATTTCAATATTCCAATATCTTTTGCGGATCTAAACAAGAATAGAATTCTAAGGACAAAAGATTGATTATATAGTGTAACTAATTCTTCTTTAATTAACCTCAACATCTCTATCCGTTTCAACTTGACGTAATAGTATTAAATAATTATGAAGTTTAACAGAGAGAAAATTACTGTTAGTAATTACAATATAACTGTATAAATTCAATATGATTAATAATGCAATATATTAATTGCATCAACACTCGTTTTCCTACAACAATGTATCGGTTTTTTCACGACACTTGTATCTTCATTGTCTCAAGCAAATTCAGTCCTCAGTCCATTCAGAGAGCATCGTCTTAAGAGGATTTCCGAAAAATGTGAATTAGTCAGCGTCAAGTGCACATATCTCGCTTAATTAAACTTGTAAAAGTGTAACCGAATGTTTTTGGTTTTTTTTTTTTTTTTTTTTTTTTTTGAGAAAATTGTCCCATTTAAACCACAAAGAAGCGTGGTGTTGAATAAAGTATTGCCTTTTTGGCAGTAAAAAAGCAAAAATAATGTCCAAACTTTAATAATAACTTTTTTATGTGTCTCAGTCACTTTTACACCGGAAATAGTTGTGAACTGATTCATTGAAGCAAAGTGTTGTTGGGCAAACACGTCATAAATTGCTGTCGAAGCTTACAAAACGGTGTATCCGCTCACCAGTAATTAAATAATATTGTAATATATACGCGCATACGCGCATACATGAACACACATACATTAATATTGTACATACATACATACATACATACATCTGTATGTCTGGCTACACGTGTAGTTATGTGGCTGGCCGCAATATGAGTTCGTTGCTTAAGTCTTTAGTTTTGTTTTGCTTTTTATCCGTAGGCAATGCAATAAAGCAAAGTCCAAGTCATGACGTTAAGAACATTTACAACGTGAAATTCAAATGGATTAAGCGTTAAATAATCTGTAAGTAAAATATGCAAATCATGCTAAATAATGGCGCTTGGTGTAGTCACTGGAAAAGTGGGCACGCTTGCACCGTAATTTAGCAATAAAAATGCTTTTGATAAAACAAATACAAACATATCATTTGTTTATCTTTTAATTTAACAGCTGTAATTAAAATATTAATTATGAATACTGCATATATTTGTATATTTATATGAGTCGATGATTACAAGCTTTGCTGTTATTTTGAGAGTGAGAATATTTTGCGAAGTTTTAAGCTGTGCTATAATCTGAACATGAGAGAACTCCTCATACATAGCTGATTCCAAGTATTAAAAAAGAAATATTTATCAAAACAACTCTCTATTTTTGTATACAGAAAAGGTTTATTTTGAGTCAATAACAGCATGTAAAGGATGAGTCTCATATTTAATATATTTGTTGTGGGCCTCGGTCAGGTTTTTAATACTTCAGCGAATTTATTTGTATGACCCCAATTGGAGTATGGCGAGTATCACTTTTCTCGAGGTGGCTACTTGAAGTAGAAGAATAAAAAGTCATAGAGTGCCAAATCAGTAGAACAAGGTAGCCAAGCTAGAATTTGCAAGTTTTTTAGGAATCGCCCCTTTTGCGAATCCTACTTGATAACGTTCATACCCAAACGATCGAAAAGAGCTCTTGGATCCTATCACATTTTTCCATAGCTGAGATAAAATGTTTCGGACAGCATTTTTTTAAACTTTTTATATAATATTACTGAGGTTAAAGGAATATGAAGTTACTACTACATGAATGCCAAATGATAATGTGCGAAAGATGCCGTTAAAGTGCGATTTAGTGCAAAAAAACACAAGATATCAACATTTTGTGCCACATTCGAGATCCTTTTAGTTCTAGATCATATCATATCAATGATGTAGGGTGCTTTTTTAAACAAAATATAAAACAAATGTTGAATGATTTCTTTCATTACTAGCTCTTAACTCAAAAACTTCCGCTTGTATAATATTATTTCGTTACATGACTTTGCAAAGGTTAAGCTCCAATGCAAAGCAAACGGGGTGTCCACTTTCAGAGGGAAGTCCGGCTGCAGGGAGTGAAGAATATCCACGGGATAAATTGCGATATCACTGTGGGCCGAAGTACTATCTACAAACGCAACCCCATTAATATGAAGCAGTCCAAAAAAAAACGCCCGAATTTGTGGAAAAACAATTCATGGCTTTGGCTCACTTTGGCACAATTCTGCTCCCACTTCGTTGCTTGTTCGTGAATTCTTGGCCAAAAGCAATACTGTGATGATGCCCCAGCTTCCAAATTTCCCAGACATGGCTCCGTGTGACTTTTTCCTATTTCCAAAAATAAAGAGCACCTTAAAGAGCTATCTTTTTACAAGTATAGATGACAATAAAAGCTCATCGCTGAAAGAGCTAAAGGCTATCGAGCCAACATTCGAGTTTGGAAGAATCGCTGACATAAGTGCATAATATCGAATAGAGACTATTTTGAAGAAATTTTTAAAGTATACATACTGGAAAGCAGACCAGAGCTCATTTATGGCAAAACTAAATTTGCAGTTTCAGATTCTTCAACCGACTGAATTCAAAAATTCTCTTTTAATCGCAAAACTTCATCGCGGCAACTATTTTCCAGTTAAAAACCGGCACAATTAGCCAAAGAAAAAAAGCTACTTTTCAACACATGAGTCCAATGCAGAATTTCAGTTAAATCTGGTGGTTTCATTCATTCTTCAGAAAGAAGAAATTGAAATTGTTCATATATTATTTGTCATGAAATTTACTAGAGCAATGGATATACATAAATCGGAATATAGCTCTGTACTGTAGATATCATTCTAACTGTAGAAATTATTGCTAAAATAGTTTATGTATTAGAATCATTTAATTAACTGGTATTATTTAACTGGTTCTGAAGATCACTGATTTGGTGACATCCCATACCAAGACTGTTATGGAAGCGAAAATATTGAGATAATGGAGGACCGGTGCTAGTGAAAGGCCGAAGGTCTTATAAACTAAAATGAAGGTCCGAAAGCGAAGTAAGAGACGATGTTCTTATAGTTCAATACAACGGTTTTTCAGATGCTAGAAGCAGGTGTTGGTGCTGCTCAACATTGAGTGGTCTTATTTCAGGCATTCGCATAATATTATAATATTTTATTGCAAAATTCAAATACAATAATAAGCTAAAAATTTTAAAATATTAAAAATTAAATATATTTTTTTATTTTATTCAATATTCCATTAGGCAAAGTGGTCATAAAAAATGCTGTTTAGTATTTAAATAGATTGAAGTGCAATAAAATAAAGTCAAATAAAATAAAGTAAAGACAATTAGCTTTTGCTACTTGTGGCCGGAAACAGGTTTCGCGCAGCATCCAAGTGCTGCACACGCTGCAGCGATGTCTATCGCGACAAAGCCTCAACGTCGAAGACTTTTAAAATGCAAAAATGCTGCCACCACCAACACTGCAACTTGTTGCCAACTCAAATGCAGTTGCAATAACCCGCCGACTTTAAACTCGTGCTTTAATGTGTGCCTCTCCTTCGTTGTATACATACATATACATATATATAAACATATATATATTATATACACTTCTATATATATGTGTGGTTGTATGTGGTGTGTATGCACATTTGTCTGCGCGTAAAATCAAGTTTTGCATTTTTAACAACTCACAAATTCCTATTGATTTGCTTTGGTTCAACAAACAATGGGTTACAGTGTAGATAGACATAGCAACAACAGCAAATGTCTCAAAGTGCCGCAGTGCGGCGGCTTATGAAATGAGGCATGACTCTTCATATGTCTCTTATGAATATGTTTTGCATACAAAATTTATGTGCTTGAATATATATGTACCATGACATACTTTGTACGTCCATTAGACGAATTATTTTTTCTTGATCTTTTTTTTGGGGTTTTCAATTGTTTTTCGGAAAATAATGATCCTGAAAGCAAAATTTTTAACCAAAGCGGTTGTTTTTGCGGTAGAAAAGATTCCCTAAATAAGTTTGAGGAAAGCTGTCGACTTGAGAGTTCTTGGCTGGATAAAAATCCGGGTCCGTTCAGGATTCCGAACATAAGGAAAAAAGAAAGAGCTCTTTCAAGCATCGAGCATAGATATAAACGCGAACTATATATTCATTTGTTTAAAAAAAATTTTTTTTATTGTTATTATTGGCATTCTTCGGCTGTCTAATTATCACACAAATATTATTCACAGAGATTTCAAATGGTTTAAGCAAAAATGGATATCCATATGAGCGTAAAAAAGAGATTTATAAAAATGCATATTATTATGTAATTATAATTGTAAATATTTATTATTTGAAGTCTATATATACATGCATACATACAACTCTGAAAAAGAGCACTTACATGACTTGGAATCAATTCTGTTTAATAAACAGAAGCACTTTAAGAGGCTAATAAATTTATATGCTATAAAAAATCATTTGCAATAAATGTACTAATTAAATGTAGATTATGCAAAGAAACACAAGTTGCTTGAGTGCCTCACATGCGCACTTGAAATTTACCCGCCTTGGTAATATACTTGACACCTTTGAATGGCTTATACTTTTCGCCATACATATCGAGACGATTGACCTTCAGTCCAGAAACAGCCAGCTGTGTGATTGTAAATTGCACATTAATAGAGGGATTGGCATCGATATTCGTGCTGCCGGGTGTAATTGACACCTAAATTAACGAAAATGAATTAAATGTGCAATCGCTTCATTATTATTGCATAATTTTAAGGTTTAAACTTACAGTGCCCCTTATATTGGGTAATTTGGACACATCAATGCGGCCCACTTCCCACGATAATGTCTTAGTAACCGAGTCGAATGTATATTTGCCTTGATTTGGTGTTAGAACGCAATTTAAAACACACTTAGGCATTGCAATTTCTAATTTCACTTTGTCCACCGTGCGACCGAGTGTTGTACGTGGACCTACAGTCAAATCTAAACGTCCTTGTTCACCAGTTTTTATGGAGAAATTATGCCTTATATAAACAGGTATTGCCACCACCGATTGTGAACTAATGTGATAGGACATTAGACGGAAATTGCCATCTGGCGGAATAAATGACAGTAAACGTTCAGACTCCCAACGCTTGAAGCGTACGCAAGGATGAAATGAGACGTCGTCGAAGAGCCGTGGATTCATAAAGGAGAGCGTCAGATCAGGCATGCCCGACAACTTGCAGCAGCAGTCAATCTGTAAAATTTGTAACGCTGTATTATAGTAAAAGCAACTAAATTTCGAAGATGTTACACATACATAACCCTGTATTTCGGCAAATACTGTTGAGCCGGATTTATCAATAATGGCATCGACCTCTTCAATTACATCGAAATAAGCTTCATTATTATTATAACGCACACCACTACGACGCCATGGTATAGCCGATAACTGGCCAGATGGTAGTATAGTGCTAACACTGCAAATATTAGTGAGTAACACAGACATTGATATACATTTATTTGTGACTTACTTGCTTTTCCCTGTAACTGTATTTGCGATGGTACGCAAAATATTTGGTGGCTTAATAAGCTCTTTAAGTATATTACTCTCGGTGGAAAGTGGAAAACCATTGTCCAACATTTCGTCGAGCAGCTCATAAACGACTACATAATTTTCTTTAATAATTGACTCGGAACAATCACCGAAGTAATCCTGAAATGTGTCCATCACTCGGTGTAGGAATTCAATAACAAATAATGGTGGCACTTCCTGTTTGCAGGCGGCCACAAGCGATATGCCATTGCGTTGCACTGTGATGAGGTAGTAGTGAGGTGTGGCAATCACGGGAGGAACATCCTAAATTAGAAGATAAACAATTAAGTGATGTTGTAAAGTTAACTGTTGTTTGTACTTACCAATGGTGCGTTGCGTTGAGCATCAAGGAAATAGTCGCACACTGAACGGGAAACAACTGAGCGCCAATGTTTTTCAAGGAAAACATCACTATAGAAAACAAGAGTAAATTATTTATCAAAAACCGTTCAACGCTCTTATTGCCCAGTTATTTATATTGACATATATTATCGAAATCATAAATAGCGACTAAGCAGTTTGTAGTTATAGTTATAGTTATAAGGTGAGATTTCCCTTCCAGCAACAAAAACACATATTAAAATGAATTTTTGGAACCAAAATAACTTTATTACAACAACACTCACCCGCTGTTGTTTACTATAAATAGGCTGTGTATCATTTCAATCTATTCACTTTCAAAATATTTTTTAAAATTTGTTTTTATGCAAAAACTTTTAGAAATAACAATAAAATGCCAACAGTGTGCTAAATTTGAAAAGGAAAAGGAAAAGTTTCAACAGTAAACAGCTGTTCAGTTTTGCGTTGCCATACGGATTGCTTGCAGCGACATCTGTGTTTTGAGCCTGCAATTGACAACATATTAGAATGCATAGAAACAATGCAAGTTTTTAGTTACTAAACTTTTATAACTAATTGTAATGTTATAATACGGAACTAATTGTTATTTAAAATTTTTTCGCTTTCTATGCAGCAAAAAGCAAGTAAGCCTTCTAAGAGCCCCCCTCATTTCTTTTGGAATGGCTACACTGCTGCCGTCGCAGCCGCAGCGCAGAGATGTCAGCAACAGCTGTTTGCAGAGCACAAAACAAAAAATATCACTCATCAATTGGAAGCAATTTCAACGACGGAGTGTAATTTTCTTTTTTACTAATTAATTATTTAAAGTGTTAATCAGTTTTGTGACGGAATTTCTAACTGATAGGCATAATGGGTAACAAACAAGTGCGCCAACACCTGGAAACAGCGCAGAAAACTGGCATTCTAAAGATTTCGCTACAGCGTTTACAAGAATTTCCACCTCAATTGAAAAATTATCCTAATGTCCTTAAAACTCTCGGTAAGTGTAAAAATAGTTAATATATTACTTTTTACTAGTGGCTAACTTATCTCTAATTAACTGCAGATCTTTCCGAAAATCGCTTTGAGCGTTTACCCGATGAGCTGGGCCATTTTACTCTGGTCAAACATCTTAACCTCAGTGGGAATAAACTCATTGAACTACCAGATGTGTTAGGTGAATTAACGAAACTGGAGGTGCTGTTATTGATGAACAATTACCTTACGAAAATACCAAAAACACTATCGAACTGCAATAATTTGAAAACTGTAAATCTGTCCAATAATCAAATTAAAGAATTCCCAACGATGTTGTGCGGTCTGAAACATCTCGATGTATTGGATTTGTCACGCAATAGAATCACATCTGTACCTGCCGAAGTTAGCACACTTTATACGACTGAGCTGAATTTAAATCAAAATCAAATTTCAACACTTTCCGAAGAGATTGCAGCGTCTCCAAAACTAAAGGTTTTACGACTGGAAGAGAATTGTCTGCAGGCTAATGCGTTTACACCACGTATTTTGAAGGAATCGAAAATCTGCAATCTGTCTGTTGATGGCAACCTCTTCAATTCCAAACAATTTACTGATTTAGAAGGTTATGAAGTTTACATGGAACGCTACACGGCAGTTAAGAAAAAAATGTTCTAAGCGAAAGCAAAGTAAAAATAATGTGAAACAGAAAAGGCGATTCAAACGTAGTGCAAATTGTGTAAATGAACACAAAACACAACACGAAATTGGCGCTTACTAAAAGGATGGCAGAAGATAAATTGCGTCTAGTAAAAGACAGCTGATTAAATATTTATGGCATTCAGTTTGTTGCGCATTATATATAAATAAATGTACATACATATGCATGTGTATGGTAATCATCTCATGGCTGCATCTCAAATAATGCTTGTGTCACTAAACGAAAAGATAGTTAATTAAGAAATAGATATTTGTATTTATATTCAACTGTATTTCTATAACTATTTATATATGTACTTTTGCTCCACATCACCTTGAAGACTGTTTAAAGATTACAGTTAAAAGGCTCATTAAATTGTTATGTATAACACAGTGAAATACGCCGATTTTCTATTACTAATTTTTTGATAAGGACTTCAAGGATATGCACGTTATGCATTTTTAGCTAACTAATGTACAATTGCACTGTAATTAAGCTTAATTAGAATTTGTAGATCATCGTTTGATTAACAACACTTAATTTGTATACTCAGTTTTCAAAAAGGATACCTTAAAAGACAGCTGATTGATTTCCAATAATTACTAATATGAATTATTTAGACAATAATAAATTCACTCGAAGTAAGAAAAGGCTAAGTTTGGGTGTAACCGAAAATTTTATACTCTCGCAATGTGCAGGGATCAGAGGCGGGGAAATGTTTTCAGGTGCTGGCATAACTTTATATTAAAAATGTTGCCGAGGAATTATTCACAATATTCAACATTCATTATTCGAAGAAATTGTTAATGGATTGCAATCATATTTGGTATATTATTAACTTATATTACAGGCAAAAAATCTATCAAATTAATTCAAAAGTGATATATGCGATATAAACTCAACCAAAGTGGTTTAATAAATATATTAATATTAATTAATTAATAATAAATATATTAATATATTTATATTATATATTATATATTTTATAATAATAAATATATTAATTAATTAATATCTTAATTACTGCTTGATTTATCAGGATCAGATGAAACTTAAAATTGTGTTATATGAGAAGTAAGTGTGGTTTTTATTCAATTTTCCCAATTTTCCCAATTTTTGACACAAGACCACATTATTATCATACAAAGATATTCTTCCAATTTCATTACGATATCTTACAGATTTCCCGATATTTTCGATAAAAAGTCAGATGGAGGCACTGAGGTCCTAATATTGGGTATCTGGTGGCTAGAAAAGTTATATCCGATTTCGTATATTTTTACGCATGACATGGCAAATCTTAAAATCACTATTTATACAAAGTTTGATTTTCATATCTTAATTACTGTTTGATTTATCAGCATCAGATGAAACTTAAAATTGTGTTATATGAGAAGTAAGCGTGGTTATTATCCGATTTTACTAATTTTCTCAGTATATGAAGAGATGTTGGAAAAACTTACTCGCAGCAAGTTTGATTGATATAACTTTAACGATTTCCGACATATATATATTAAACCTATTGGGGGGCGGGGCCATACCCACTTTTTCAAGAGTTTTTGCCCACAGATGCGCCACTCTACTAGGATCCTTTATACCAAATTACACGTTTATATCTTATTTTACTGCTTAGTTATAGCACTTTATCTGTTTTCGATTAACGGCATTTTGTGGGCGTGGCAGATGTCCATTTACGCGCATCTGCAATACCAACCGTCTTACGGTGACAAAGATCACGTGTACCAAGTTTCATTAAAATATCTTAATTTTTACTCAAGTTATCACTTGCACGGACGGACGGACAGACGGACAGACAGTCATTCGGATTTCAACTCGTCTTTTCATCCTGATCATTTATATATACATATGTCCATATCTAACTCGTTTAGTTCTAGGTGTTAGAAACAACCGTTAGGTGAACAAAACTAATATACTCTGTAGCAACATGTTGCGAGAGCATAATAACAAGACATTTACCTTTGTATGAGTCATTTTGTATCGATTTACCTCAAGGCTAAACACACGAAGAATAATGGAACTGTCTAATCCATTCCAAAGTGAGAATTTATTAACAAATATGGTAGTTCTATGTATATTCACATATACATATGTACACATATATATGTGTGTGAGACCTTTTGATGACATATGCTAATTCCCAAGGTATAATATAATATAATATTATGACTCCAGAAAGGTAAATTACGCATTAACACGACATACGAATACGATAAGTGTTAAGAAAAGGATAATCACAAAATTAATGTAATACATATGTATGTAAATATGTTACGTAAGTAGGTATATTTACATGAACTTGAAATAACGGCAAACTCTAAACGCGACCTTACTTATTTATACCGACAGTAATTACAACTATGTAGAAGTATACATATTAAGATCATTAGGATCCAACAGGATATCAACAGACTCGTTAATGACTTTCAGGTTTCAGGTTTATACATACCAAGGGGCCTGCTTCACGTTCAATATTTTTCGTGATATTTGGAGCGTGATCCATATAAATTATTGTTGGATCGCGGGTCAATGCTACACATTCCATATTTGCCAGTATTTACTAGTCGTAAATTGGTGTTTATGAAAGAAATATTAAAAAAGGGTTTCTTTTAATATTTGTTTAATTTTTCGTACGTTTTCTACAAAGTGCCGTCCGAAAAACGAACGAAGGTGTGTGTTCGGCTTTGAAGAAAAAGTTTAAAAGAAAGTATTGGAACAAAAAATGGTTCCTAGATAGTGAAGAATTCACAAAATCTTTGAAAATTGGAGTTTTTTTTTTTAAATAATATATTTAATATAAATTATATAAATGTATATAATAAATAATAAATTTTTTTATTAAAAATTGAGGGATATTTAATTTATTCAATACTTCGTTTCTTCATATCGCGAATTTATATCACAAAATGTGGCAAACGTTCAATATTTCTCGCGCGACCCACGATCCGTAAACCGGATTTTAAAATATTTAAAAATTGTATGATATGGATCGAGATCCAAAAAGATTCTATGATAAACGTTCAATAAATATCGCGATACTGGATCACATCAGTTAATATTGAACACCAGTTAATATTGAACCTTAAGATAGCGGATTGTCGGGATATATTTCGAAAATCGAAAACCGATATTTCACGACATCCTGTGAACGATAACACTGGATACAACATCGATGGATATTACATAGTCTCGTTCTTGAATTTTTTAGTTGTAAATTGTTGCTAACCGACACAGTAGTTTACTTTTTGTCTACCCCTAATTGTAAGTCAGGTGAAAAACCTCTCGGAACGCCCGCAAACCTGTACGGTTTCCCGCTTTACACCCCGGTTTATACAAATGTCTTTTTTCTTTGTAGTCCTTCAGTTAATGTAAATGGAACACAGCGTACGCTTAAAACCTAAAATCACAACAATAAAGCATTCAGTCAGCCAAACTGAACCATTCATTTGACCACAAAAAATTATAATGACAATAAGTGAAGTAAATGGAAAGCAAGGAAGCGCAAGAAATCAGCGCACAACAAAAAAAGCAATTGTAAGGAATGAGTTCAAGTAGAGGTATATCATGTGCATATGTGTGTGTTGGAATTGCAAGGAAGAAAAAATCGCCCACTTCCGGTGTGGCAGCAAGTGCTTGCGAATGCTGGTGGAGCAAACAAAAGCAAACAAAAACAAGCAAATTAAAAAGTAAAAAAGTAAAAAAGTAAAAAATTTAAAATAACAATAAAAATTAATTTATGCACCGTCTAGCCTATTGTGATGAATTTTTTGGCTTTTCTTCAGCTGACAGTGACTGGACGTCCCCTAGCGTTTGGTTTTCGCTTTCCAAGCCAATTGCGAGTTTTTGTTTTACACTTCTTTCCCGCACTCGTCATTGTGCCAGGGGCTTTGTTCAATTTTGCGTATGAATGCGTTTAACATTTCGATTGTGAACCAGGAGCGGATAACACTTGTTTTTGACGTTTTTATGCGCGAGCGCGCATATCCTGTTGCGCGTTCACTGTCAAAGGTAGACGTACCTTAGCCGGAGCCGGAAGGATATTGCTCTCAATTTCATTTGTGTAGTTTAATATTATGACGATCAGATCGTGCATTCATTCCCTCGCATATATTATATTATATGTATATATGTATCTAGGTACATATGTATATATGTATATATGTGCCTTAGTGTGCATTTATTTATTTATTGTCTTTGAAATTTCAATTGTTTTCACTTTTATCCGAAGCGACCTTTGCGTACACTTGAGCAAAGCGCTTTGTATTATTTTCTTTGCTTTTATTGCGGCAAGTCCAAGTCGTTTAGTTTTCAATTTCGTTTTGTTAAGTGCGATGCAATTTATTGTAAAAAACTTGTTTTGCGTGTGATCTTCGCTTTCTTGGTATAGTGTTTTGGTTTAGAAGCCCGTGTGGCATCCTTCTCGGCAAGGATCACAAGTGAATGCCGTTCTCTGGTTAATTCAAGCATTCAAGCGGCTCTAGTTGAAATGGCAGCGGCATGCGCGCACGTTCCTGCCTAAGGATATGCTTCACTTGCGCGTGCTGCACAGGAAGTATCCTCGATCTATATGGCTTCATTTAGCAGCACATATCCTGCTTTATCCTGCCTTCAAATTCCACGTGCTCTAATCTGCTTCTTATTCCAATGGTCCCATTCAATAATGCGTGAATTTAGTTTGTTTAAAATGTCACTTTCATGCGTGGCACATTAGTTAAGTACTTCAAAAATAAAAACAACAAAAACAACATGCACTTAGTGCTGTGAAAACACTTGAAATCGCGTTTCTTTTGTGCGCGTCACTTAAACCGTACAAATCAAAGCAGTTGGTCATATAGCCGAATTCGACAATTTGCCCACAAATTTCGTTTTGAAGTAAAAGTGTTTCTGAAATTTCGATTTCTTAATATTATGAAATTGTACTCAAATATTTTGCATACATTACCATAGATTCTACGTAGGGATGTCCGAAAAACTCCGATTTCGTTAGCATATACTGTAGAATACCTTCAAAATTGACATTTCAAAGATGTTCCGAATGGGTTTGCACAGCAAATATATTTTCATGTGTAAAATTGTTAACTGAAGAATCGGAAACCGTTATATTAAGGATATGATGTTTAGAGCAAGTACTAGTCCGATTTCATTCATATTTAGCGCGAAACCATATTGTGTAGAAGAAAACATATCCACTTAATTTCATTAAAATATTACACATATTGACCAACACAAATGGTTTAAAATCAGATGGGAAGTGGGGAATTCATATATTGGGCATTTTTGGAATAGAGGAAGATCTGCACTGATCACATTAATTATTTTCATTATTCAAGTATATTAGGGAACATGTTTTCACGCAATTTTGTGAAGGTAACTCACACAGTGACCGACATATTCGAGATAAAGTCTACTCGAATAGCGAAAATCATTATATGTAGCAAATGGGAGGTGGGATAATTCGTAGACCGATTTCACACATTTTCGGCTGTAAACTATGGCATATCCAATATTACATGTTCGCTTAATTTTGCTAAGATACCTTACATATTGACTGAAATATATGGAATAAAGTCTACACAGAGGTTGAAAATCCGTATATTAGGTACATGGAGGCTAGGGGAAGTGTTTATTCGATTTTCCCCAAATTTGGCACAAGAGCACATTATTATCATACAAAGATATTCCTCCAATTTCATTACGATATCTTACAGATTTTCCGATATTTTCGATAAAAAGTCAGATGGAGGCACTGAGGTCCTAATATTGGGTATCTGGTGGCTTGAAAAGTTATATCCGATTTAGTATTGAACCAATTTTATCCATTTTTGGCAACAATTAATATTTTTATTACCAGAAAAAGATACTCTCTGAGTTTCATTATGATATTATCAACACGGATTGATTGATATGTATGGCATAAAGTTTGAAAATCCTTGTATTTGTTGTAAGAGAGGATAAGGAAAGCATTGACTCTTTTTTATTAATTTTATACGCAAGGACATATTATTATCAGACAGAGATGTTTTCGGAATTTCTTTAAGAGAACTTGCATATTGACCGATATATACGGTATAAAGTCTAGGGCTAGGGGAAGTATTGACCTCAATTCACCCGTTTTTGGCACAAGCGCATATATTATATTATAATTAAAAGATTTTCTCTGAATTTCAGTAATATATCTCACAGATTCCTGCGAGATGGAGGGAGCAAATAGCCAAGTCGACTGAAGCCCCTCCGTGAGCGATAATGGATGATAGCGGGGGGTAAACAGTTCAACCTGTGCCCGCTCCGTTTTCCACTATGCTGCTGACTAACAGTAGGGTAAGAGATGGGGGCAGCAATATTTCAAAGACCAATATTTTCGGTGAAACGTCAATCATAGACACCGAAGTTCACATATTCAGTATCTGGGGTTGATAATATGAAATTGGTGTAGCATTTGCTGAGGTATGGGTATGAGGGTTTCTCCGAAAAGTGGGCAATTATCCGATTTTTAAACCGACTGCTGTGGAGCCCTTAAGGGTCATCTTGGCTGTGAAATTTAACGATTTTGACTAATTTATTGAGTTATCGCAGTTTTAGTAGTTTTCAATATAACCGTTATATGGGGAGTGGGCGTGATTTTAATTCGATTTCACCCTTATTCACACTGTCTGAGGAAATATTGAAAATATTTGTCCTCAGCAAGTTTGGTTGATATAGCTTTTTTATTATTATTTTTTTAACTTATTTATATTTTTATTTGTAAACATTATGTACATTTAAAAAAAAAAAAAGAAACTCTTTGTCTAGTCGGCTGAAGTTTATGCATCTTTGAGTGTATTTTGTTTACAGAGCGAGACTGAAAGAGGATTCTTAAATTCTTTTTATATATTGATCGCTAACTGAAAAAATGTTGTGCTATACATATATGTATATTATATATGGCTTTACTGTACTTGCTGTTTACAGAATTCCATTAGAGAACTTTTATACGTACACAAATATGTATGAAATATGTACACAAAATGTGTCTAAGTACATAGCATACACATAGCAAGTAATATAATGTTATATAAATTATTATGTATCTCGAATAAAATGCGTTTAATACAATTCAATCGGCAAAAGGCAACTCTACAAGAACATAAATGCATGACATGCATCACGTACGTATGGATTCTTTCATGAAATACTAGTTCTGTACATGTGAATAATATATAAATATTACTGTGCAATACCCGTGTATGCATGCAGAATATGGCAGGCTCTTGCACTAAACTGCAAGGTCGGTTCCAATGTGCAAATGACGATTGTTTTAAACATTGGGCTTCTGAAACTCGCTTGTCATCACTTAATATTATCAGCTATGTAAATTAATACAATAATAAAACCAACATCACAACCAATTGCACAATCACGGAATTCTATTTTGTTTATTCATTTATTGGTTCCGACAAGAAGCCCTACTATATTTTGTGACAATGAAACACTTTGTAAGATTCGAATATATTATAGTTTTCGAATATGTATGTTGGAGGTTCTTGTTATCGAATTTGTAGAAAAGTATAAACTTTTTTGCGAATTCGCTAAATTATTAGGAACTTTTACTTATTAGGAATTTGCTATAATTATAAAAGTAGCTCAGCTACAGCTAGGTCTATTCGCCATCACCGAAAATCTTTATGAGCACTATCCCTCTTACAAAATTTCCATGTCTATCCAAGGTGCCACATTTTTTGTGAGCTTTGTTGTTATTTTTCATGGGTAATGCCAAGGTCTCCATTCTACAAAGCGGGACTATATCTGTGAAAATGCGTAGAAGAGCCCGATCCAGGTAAGTTCTCAACGTACATAAAATCTAGTATTTTTCCGATTTTCATGTCACGATCTGGGAGAGTTGTTGTAGTTATATCATTACTAAGAGGTAGCTATCAAATTTTTTCACATTACTCAATCAAGAATTAGAAATCTGTTTCCTCTCTTAAGTGATCTGTTTATTTTTATTTTGAAGAAGTGCTCAGTTTGAACTCGATAATTTTCAAATTATCAAAGAATAACCGCTAAATCGTTGCGAAGAATAAAACTATTGATACTCGTAATTCCAGTTAGCTTCATCTAAGTATAACAAGAAAATAATTATATAGTTGCCTGTATGTTGTTGTTTTCAAAGCAGAGAAGGCGAGGAAGGTTCTTCAACTCTCTTAGAGAGGAATAAATTTTGATGTGGTTTCAACTGGGTTATCACAGGTACTAGCATAATAAGTGGAAGAAGAAACTGCGTTTAAGGCAGTCCAATTTTGAATTGGTTATTTCACAATTTATAACTGCCTACCGCCTCCTAAGAATCGAACTTATTTTGAGCCGAAATATGGTTCTTCAGCCCTTTTTGAAGAGCATGAACTTTGCTCTAAAAGTAGTAAAATCAAAACTGCGAATCAGTTGGTCAAATTGGTCATTCCCAACTTTTTACCAACTCCTATTTGTCTCCTGAGGCCAAATGTGGACTTTGTCTTGAATGAGCTGCAGTCGATTTCTATATTAACAGATTCCAGGGTTTAGTAAGAAGAGCTTGTCAACTTTGCAAAATCACTTAATTAAAAATAAAGCTCGAAAAATATTTAAAAAGGGAAGTGTATGCTATACTAGAAAAATTTAAACTAGAGAGGGGTATCATATAGTTATCAAGCCGTCAATGCACATAATAAACTACAATAAACTCGCACTAGTTTGCAAATCGCAGTTTGGATCATATCTACAATAATATATATATATATATATATATATATATAGCGAGGTGAACTGCTACCTAAGTATTCGTACATGCATGACTATGTGTAAGAACAAACGCTGAAGTTTATACGTTCAGGAATACTATCCCTCTTCAGCTTTCTTTGCATTATAAATGTAAAAACATTTCGAAAAATTGCCTTCCTAATTAAAATCGACTCAATGAATTGATTAACATTTTTGTAAATTGGAAAATTACTATTTCATTTCGAAACCATAAAATTGCATGCACGTCCATTGTTTCATTCAGTTCAGTGTTAGCCGTGCTTCGGAACGGCAATTTTTTTTTAAAAAAGAAACATACGAAGACGGGTTTGTGTACTGTGATATCGGAATAAGGAATTCCATATAGCTTATTTGGATTAACGGTGCTAAAGGATAATTGTGCATACGAAGGAAAAAGAAAATGTCTGCTGCAACGGAGACAGTGCAAGAGGCCCTTGCGCAGGCCTCGGCCAGCGGTGGCTTGGGCGCCTTGTGGACATCTCTGATCGGTGTCGTGTTGATTGTGGCCTTGTACGAGTACAGGCGTCGCAGTTCGCGTGAATATCGCATGACCAAGAATATACCCAGCCCGCCAGAGGTGCCCGTTTTGGGTAATGCGCATTTGGTGTTGGGCTGTTCGAATGCAGGTGTGTAACTATGAAAACAAGCTTTCGAGTTTTATTAGCTAAATTATAACTTTGTTTTTACTAAATTGAAGACATGACACTTTAATGCTTATTTTTGATATTTGCAGAGATTGTGGCCAAGGGTAATGCCTACTTGGAAAAGTATGGTGAAACGTTGCGTGCTTCATTGGGTCATGTGCTAGTGATATTCCTCACCAACCCCAATGACATTGAGATTATCTTGAGCAGCAATAATCATTTGGACAAAGCTGAAGAGTACCGCTACTTTAAGCCATGGTTCGGCGATGGACTGCTCATTAGCAGCGGTAATCACTGGCGTCACCATCGGAAAATGATTGCTCCCACGTTCCATCAGAGCATTTTGAAGAGTTTCGTGCCAACTTTTGTGCAACACTCCAAAAATGTTGTGGAACGTATGTCCAAAGAATTGGGTAAAGAATTCGATATACACGATTACATGTCACAAACTACTGTAGAGATCCTGCTCAGCACCGCTATGGGTGTGAAAAAGATACCGGAGGGTAACAAGAGTTTCGAATATGCCAAGGCCGTCGTAGATATGTGTGATATCATACACAAGCGACAAGTGAAAGTGTTGTATCGTATGGATTCCATTTACAATATGACTAAAATGCGTCAAAAGGGCGATAAAATGATGGACATTATCTTGGGCATGACCAAGCGTGTTGTTATGGATCGCAAGGCGAACTACAACGCGGAAGGTAATGCTATTGTTGAAGAGATCGACGAGACAGCTAAGAAAGCGGCTGCTAAGAAGGTCGCTGGACTGCGTGACGATTTGGATGACATCGATGAGAATGATGTGGGCGCTAAACGTCGTCTAGCGCTGCTTGACGCCATGGTAGAGATGGCTAAGAACCCCGAGGTCGAGTGGAATGAGAAAGATATTATGGATGAGGTTAATACCATCATGTTTGAGGTAAAATTCCGCTTTTGGTATATGAAAAACTATTTCATAAAAATTTTGGAATTTTTACCATTATAGGGTCACGACACCACTTCTGCTGGATCCAGTTTCGCGCTCTGCATGATGGGCATGCATAAAGATGTACAAGAGAAGGTCTTAGCCGAGCAAAAAGCCATCTTTGGCGATAATTTCTTGCGTGATTGCACCTTTAACGATACCATGGAAATGAAATATCTGGAACGTGTTATTATGGAGACACTGCGCATGTACCCACCAGTACCGTTGATTGCGCGCCGCGTCGATAGCGATGTGAAATTGGCATCTGGTCCTTATGTTGTGCCGAAGGGCACCACTGTGGTGGTACTGCAATATCGCGTACACCGACGCCCCGACATTTATACTAATCCTGATAAATTTGATCCCGACAACTTCTTGCCCGAACGCATGGCCAACCGTCACTACTACAGTTTCATTCCATTCAGCGCCGGTCCACGCAGTTGTGTCGGTCGCAAGTATGCCATGTTGAAGCTGAAGGTGCTGCTCTCCACCATCATTCGCAATTACACAATACATTGCAATGAGACCGAGGCGGATTGGAAGTTGCAGGCCGATATTATTTTGAAGTTGGAGAATGGTTTCAATGTGGTGCTGCAGAAACGTCAACCGGTTGTGGCGTAAATAGGTGATGAACAATTCTAATTTGATTTCTTTTACTTAATTTTTTATCTAATACCTATGACGAATTAAATTATAATTAGCCCTATAAGAATGCAAAATTTCCTTTATTATTTTAAGTAGAACACCTTCCAAGATAAATATATTCTCATATAAACCAAACTTTTCGAAGACGCAGAAAAAGTTGGGGTCGTTAGGAAATGTTAGGAAATGAAGCCAATTGTGATCAGCGAAATTCAAGGATTTTATTCTTTAGCGGGGAAGGCTTACATAATTTGCATGTAATATTTTTAATCGAAACAAATTCACAAATTAACTAACCCTAGTGTTAAGTGTGGAGAGTCAAAACTAACCAAAAAAAAAAAAAACAATTAGTATAATAAAAAGCAAGCGCAGTAGAAAGCTGAAAAACTGAAAATTTCTTTTGTATTTCATTTACATTTGTAGTGCGGACAAAGTTTCGTAAGCATAACTGTTTTCTAAATCATACCATAGAATGAATAAAATATAAAGCAATTGCATATTAATTTCTTTTGTGTTGACTTTAAGTCATATAGGTCGCTTATACAAGGAGCTTTTATATACAACTATCGAAAGTTATTTATAGAAGAAATGGGTGAATTGCGTAGAAATTCTTGCTAAATCAATACTCAAACGAGAGAGAAAAAGTGGGGTTATCCGAATTTTGGAATCGTTATCTTTGGGGTAAAGTTATCTTACTGACTTTTCTTACTGACATTGGTAGCAATTTTGCTTAGTAGATTTCTCTTTCTCTAACTATAAAAGATGACAAACGCTGTCGAAGTGACATATGACGAAGTGCGAAGTCTAACAAGATGAGTTGATCTCTTCACTAGAATAAGAAAAGGTCAATTGAGATTATTTCCATTACACTTAAGGAGTCGAAATACAATTACCTTCCGAAGATAGAAATTGGAATTAGCCATCAGTGCCTTTTCGATGGCATAGAACAGGTGTCCGTCTAATTAAGGAAAAGAGATTTAAAAGGAACTAAAAAGTGAAGAAGTAGTTACAATTTAATTGAATTTCGATTGACCTAAAGACACTTTTAAGCTTTTTAGCTAATTCAATGCTGGTTAGACAGATATGGCGAAGGGGACAAGCGTTCCGAGAACTTCTTTTGTTTGAAACTTGTTGAATTATACTCGAAGTGACATACTTTTCAGAATAGTTACTTCAAACACTTAAAAAGGTTAGAAGAAATTTGTTTTGACCGAAAGATGGGTAAGCGGTAATGAGTCGGTAGAGGCCTAAACAGTTGAAATCAGCACTGCAGCTATTGGGGATTATGGACCAGAAATCCACATATTCTCTAACTGGCTGAGAAATTGAGTAATGAATTCTTGAAAGGAACTGGAATTTCGGATTATGTTTTGTGTGTTAGAAAAATTTCATATATTTAGGAAATGTTTAATGTTTAGCTAATTTTCTTTAAAAATAAACTATTAATAAAACTTGTACCTGAACCACCATTTTAATGAAAACTCTGTTAAACTTGTTGCATAAAAATCCTAAATCACAAAAAGAGATCCTGTTTTAATTTCGAAAAACTTTCGAAACGGCTCATATACTAGTGGTCTTTGGTGATGTATCTCCCCTCTCACGTATTATGATTGAACTGAATTTCTTACAAATGATTGGAGGCTTCCACAAAATATAATATCTATTAAATTGTATTTTCGGCTCTTTGGCCGACGTCTCTGAGTAGTGGAGAGAGGAGTAGTTGAGCGTGTCATTTCATTCCACACGATCGTGGGTTCTAATCCCCACTAAAGCAGAAACTTAAATTATGGAAACAGGCATAGCAATGAATTTAGTTCGGCCATGAAAAAACATCATCGAAAACCAACAGTCATTTGAGTCGTTATAAAAGCTACCGGACCGTCCATTTATCGTATATGAAATATAAAACATATTAGAAATATAGAAAGTAATAAATGAGATACGAAAGTCATAGACAACAAGAATAATTGCCGGTTACTTTCACTTTCACAATTTATATATAATTCATAGCACCTTATTTGACAAGTCCCAGAAGATTTAACTTTAGAATTAGTTCATATTTTAATCCAACCCTGTTTGATGAATACATTCCAAAATAGAAATGTTTCACAAAATACTTCTTGCAGAAACAATTGAAAAGTACCCATAACCATAATTTTACGAGAACGATCCAATAAGTTAGGCTACAACTATTAGGCTACAAAAGAAAAACGAAAATATTGGAAAAATTGCTGATTGTTTCTCAACACGTGTCCTTTTAGCTCAATAGAGCTGACCTAGCGACGCTTTAAATTCGTTTACCATGCAATGTAGGCCTTAACCTTCTCATGGGTAACCTTTTCATTCGAGCAAATTTCTGCCAGCAGAGTTATTATGATGGAAGCGCAATGTTTTTTTGTCAAATAGAGTTTTTTTTCTGCAATTCTGCGACAAATATGAATGTAAATCTCACTTTCTCAATCTCAGAAAATGTTGGAAATCAGCTTTCCTGCTGTATGCTATCAGCTTCGGCTTCTTCGTAGCAGGTTCGACGGGTGAAGTCGACTGTTTTGACCTTAGTCTCTGGTGTGTACAAGTGGATTCATGCTTCATCGAAGGTCAGGAAACATAGAAAAAATTCCTTTGGATTGTGTTTAAACAACTTAAAACACTGCAGCGAAGTGGTCTCACAGATCCCCATGTTGTCCTGAGTGGGCAAGCGTAGCATATTTCATGTGGTCTTTTGAGATGCATGCAATATTACATGTTCACTTAATTTTGCTAAGATATCTCACATATTGACCCAAATATATGGTATAAAGTCTACCCAAAGGTTGAAAATCCGTATATTAAGTACATGGAGGCTAGGGGAAGTGTTTATTCGATTTTCTCCATTTTGTACACAAGAGCATATTATTATTATACAAAGATATTCCTCCAATTTCATTACGATATCTTACAGATTTCCCGATATTTTCGATAAAAAGCCAGATGGAGGCACTGAGGTCCTAATATTGGGTATCTGGTGGCTTGAAAAGTTATATCCGATTTCGTATATTTTTACGTATGAGATGGCATATCTTAAAAATGCTATTTGTACAAAGTTTAAATTTCATATCTTAATTGCTGCTCGATTTATCTGCTTTAAAGTGGAAGGATCAGATGAAACTTAAAATTGTGTTATATGAGAAGTAAGTGTGGTTTTATCCGACTTTGTCCTTTTGCGTGACATAGCGAATAGCGTGACACAAGAATGCAAATATAATGTTAAGTACCAAATTTTATTAAAATCGGTTAAGGGGTTATTGAGATATGGGATTTCTCCTAAAAGGGGGCAGTGCCAGACCCATCATCAAAACTTTAGACGGTTTCCTATGCAACCCTTCCGTATCATATTCGCTGCAAGATTTAATGTTTCTAAAGTGTTCCTTCAGCGTGTTGTGGCACTTTTAGTAGTTTTCAACATAACTTTTGCATGAGAGATGGCGTGGTTAATATCCGATTTTACTAATTTTCTCAGTATATGAAGAGATGCTAGAAAAACTTAGTCGGAGCAAGTTTGATTGATATAACTTTAACGGTTTCCGAGATATATATTAAACCTATTAGGGGGCGGGCCCATTCCCACTTTTACAAAAGTTTTTGCCCACAGATGCCCGATCCTATTAGGATCCCATATACCAAATTACACGTTTATGTCTTAATTGCTCTGCTATATTCTACTACTGCTATACTCTGCTTAGTTATAGCACTTTATCTGTTTTCGATTAACGGCATTTTGTGGGCGTGGCAGATGTCCAATTACGCGCATCTGCAATACCAACCGTCTTACGGTGACAAAGATCACGTGTACCAAGTTTCATCAAAATATCTTAAGTTTTACTCAAGTTATCGCCTATAAAAGGGGTTTAATTCAAAAGCCGAGTTTCTCATCGCATTTGTGTTGTTACGGTTTGATATTGTTCGTCACTTTCAAGTATTAATCCTGTTCTAGGCACCTAATCCTGCCTGAATGGCACCTAGTTCCTGCGTACTTGTAGTGCGTAACTCTATCCATAAGTACACCATGACGACCGGTCGTGAACTATTACAAATACCACTAACCTCACGATTTGGTTATTAAGCAATGCAAATTTTTACAATCAAACGAATACGTCATTCGGAGTGCTTAGGCAAAGAACTGCAATGTCCATATTTAATATATGTGTTTGCAAACTGTTTAGTGTAAATAGGCTATTTTTATAGGCTAAGGCAGTTCACTAAAGTGAATCAATATGCACATATGTACTCATGACGCACTGCTCGGCACGCTTGCTCGGGCAGTGGAAATATTCTACTTGCATTAAAAGTGCTGCGCTATTTGGTGTGGCCAAACAGTTCTTTGCAGCAGAGGCAGCAGTGAGGTAGCTATGAGCACTATGGACCTACTAAACACAACCACAGCAAAACACCAACATAATGGTGTGCCAAAAGAGCACATCCTGTCGAGTCCTTTTTATATCAGTTTGATTGGTGCATTGTTGGCATTAATTTTATATGACATTTGGTATCGCAATACGGATGCTTATAAGAAGCTAAGGAGTATACCTGGACCGCCGGTGCTGCCGCTTATCGGTAATGCGCATTTGATTTTGGGCCTTACGCCCACCGGTGAGTTAAGTTTTTGATTGTAATTATAACAAAAAATATACAAATTTTATTTCTTTCATTTGCAGAGGTTGTACAGAAAGCAATAAGATACTTTAATTACTATGGTGAGACAATCAGCGGTTGCTTCCTCAATTTCATGATAGTCTTCCTCACAAATCCAGCCGACATCGAAATCTTACTCAACAGCTCCGTACACTTGGAGAAATCTGATGAGTATAGATACTTTCGGCCATGGTTCGGCAATGGTTTACTCATTAGCAAGGGCGAACATTGGCGTCATCATCGTAAAATGATCGTACCTACCTTCCATCAAAGCATACTGAAGAGCTTTTTGCCAACTTTTGTGCAACACTCACAAAATATCGCCAACAAATTGGAAGCGAAATATCTGGGTCGTGAGTTCGATGTGCACCAGCATATGAGCCAGACCACGGTGGAGATACTACTTAGCACTACTATGGGCATGAAAAAATTACCAACTGGCAGCGAATGCGCTAGATATGCGGAAGCAGTGCTGGAAATGTGCGATATTATACAGAAACGCCAAGTCAAGGCGCACTATCATTTCGACTTCGTTTATCATTGGACGAAATTGCGCCAGCGCTGCGATGAAATGATGAGCATCATACTGGGTTTAACGAAGCGTGTCATCGCGGAGCGGAGTGAACATTTCAATTCGGAAACAGATGGCGTGTTGGATCAACAGGATGCGCTAAATGCGCGGGCGAGTGGTAAGAAGAAGGATGGACTCCGTGACGATTTGGATGAAATCGATGAAGAAAGCGATGTAGGTAAGATTGATTAGAGTTAAGTAATGTGTATTTGCTTCATTAAATGAAGATGTTAAATAATGAAGTTGATGCACACAATTGGCTGAGAAAAGTGTAACTAATTTACTATGTTTGTGTAATTTATTGTTTTTGTACAGGTGCTAAGCGTCGTTTGGCTTTCTTAGATGCGATGGTGGAGATGACAAAGAATCCGGACATTGAGTGGACGGAGAAGGATGTGATGGATGAAGTGAATACGATTATGTTTGAGGTATGGTTTGTGGTTATCTTTAGGGAAGAGATGCCATTATTAATTATTTGTTTGTTTGTAACATTCGAAAGTAAGCGAGTCAAGCGAAGTAAGACAAATTTGAAAAGTTTCACAGAAAATTTAATCAAATAATAATTCATATAATTCAATATAATCAAATAATAATAAAGCTTCTATATGAATCTTTTCAAAATATATAGAGACTTGAACTTACCATCCATTTCTGATGAAAATTCTGAAATGAAAATATTACAAACCTATGATGAACCTCTCTTAAAGTAGTATAAAGTATCTTAAATAAGCAAAATAGGGTCATAATCATAACTACAAGGGCGTTATTTAAATTTCCATGAGCTCGTTTGCCATTGCAATTTTATCGAAGAAATTTCGAGACATATTTCACTAGTCAGTAGAAAACTTTTCCTTCAGTCAATTTCAATGAAAGTTAGGTTTCGAAAGACGTTTCGTCTCGAAGAAATTGTGGCAGAAGTAATATGGGGAAGATTTTCCCAATCCAATTTTTAGGTTCGGCTGTGGATGAGTTCTCTGTGAAACTATGTACGTATTTTTATCTTTTCGTCTACCAAATTCTGTCAGCATTTTATAAAGAGAATAGAGTGAACGGCATCATAGTTACAGATGTAGATATTGCCAGCAAGAACTTCAAGTGGCCTAAGGTTGTCAGAAAAACTCCAAATCTTTTCTTTAAAATATAAGATAAAACGAGAATTGACCCAGGCCAGGAAGAGTTTTGATCAATCCGGGGCGAAAATTACTATCGACTTGAAACAATTAATGCACAAATAAAGCAGATGGAAGACGCTGAGCATCTGTAAAACAACCACGTTCATTTGGCCCAAGGATGATAAAGAAAGACAAAGAATTTACTGAAAGAGTCAAGAAAATTTTTACTTTATGACAGTTTATTTAAAAAAAATCCTGTCACATGCTATTATTAGTTATTTACCAAATTATATTCATTTCATTTACATGCTCCAATTTCTCACTGTCTAACAGGGACACGACACCACCTCAGCCGGTTCCAGTTTCGTACTCTCTCTACTCGGCATACATAAAGATGTACAAGCACGAGTTTACGAGGAGCAAAAACTAATATTCGCCGATGATATGCAGCGCGATTGCACCTTCGCCGATACACTAGAAATGCAGTACTTGGAGCGTGTAATCAAAGAGACGCTGCGCCTCTACCCACCGGTACCGATAATAGCGCGTAAAGTTAACGAGGATGTACGACTAGCCTCCGGATCATACACTATACCGAAGGGTACGACCGTTGTGCTGGCAACCTATGCTGTGCATCGGCGACCAGATTGTTATGAGAACCCGGATAAGTTCGATCCGGATAACTTCTTGCCGGAAAGGGTGTCGAAGCGGCACTACTACAGTTATGTGCCATTCAGTGCGGGTCCACGCAGTTGTGTTGGACGTAAATATGCTATGCTGATGCTTAAAGTTCTACTCTCGACGCTGGTGCGTAAATTTGAAATACACTCGAATGTGAATGAGGCGCAATTTCAATTGCAAGGTGATATTATTTTGAAATTGGCTAATGGCTTCAAGGTGGTGCTAACCACCCGTGAGGTGTAAGTAGTGCAAATAAATATTTCAGCTTTCTTCAAGCTTGATAATTATTCATATGGACTTGGCTGATCTTTAATTGAATATAGACAAGGTTTGCATATCTTAGTAGTTCATTTTCAATTGTTGTTTTTGTACATTGTACATGTATTGTGTAATTTCGCATAAATATTTATTCTTTAAATATTAGCATGAAGAAAAGTGCGTGTAGTACTATTTGTACTTGTGTTTTGTGTCCATATTTGTTGGCGTGTGTGTGTGTGTGTGTATGTGTATGAGAAATGAAAATGAAATGAATGAATGTGAACCTGAGCGTACATGTGAACTGGAAAGTAGAAGCGGGCGATTTCCGGCAATATATCGTTCAAATGATCAACGGTATTAAATTACAATGTATTTAGACTGAGTTCGACTCGCATTTCACGCTCACATCCCGCGCAGACTCGCAGACTCGCAGACTCAGGTGAGAAAATTCCCAGCGTTGAACAGGTAGTTGGAAAAATCTATTATTTTGCAGAGTCTGCTGCGCGCATACACATACACACACGCATTTATGTATGGCAACCAACGCTAATGGCATTAGAATTATCATTAGGCAAGGATAAAGACCTGAATGCTCACTTGCAGCTACACACGTATCCTTCAGGCACTTTGGGGGTGTCAAGTATGTATGTATGTATGTGTGCGTGTGTGTGTGTGTGTGTGTGTGTGTGTGTGTGTGTGCTTGTTTACACCAGCAAAACGAATGTGTAAATCAGCGTTGCGAATCGCGTTGGTGTGTATTATTAGATAGATTATCGGCAATTCGTTAAGCGATGAAAATCGAATTTCCAATTTCGCAAGCCTTTCATTAATCTTGTTAAAACGAACGGAAGTAGGAAGATATTTATTTTGTACAATCTAAATATTTTTTCACATATGCACTTATATATAAAAGTATGTACACAGTTGATTAGATTAAAAAACCTTTAGCGCATTAGCCATTTGTGGAGAAATGAAAATATTTCCGCAATACAATCCTTTTATAATTTCGCTGTTCACCACTTTTACATTTCCCTTCGTTTCTTTTTGTAGTATGTATGCATATATACTTATATATAAGTAGGCAGGTATATGTGTACATATGTATGTACATATGAGGAAATATTAGGGCTGAAAGAAATTACTCACGTGGGTAGAAAGTGTAAATCTTCGATTGCATACTGTTTTTTCACTTCCACTTTTTATCGCGCGAGCCTATTCGACAGGATATGTCAAGGCAAATCCATATTTTGCACCCAATCCTTTGATTTGTGTAGACGGTTAATTGTGAAGCATAGCATTTCCGTACAATTCCGTGCAATTTCGTGCAATGCAATTGCGTATTTACCTTTGAGATATGAAGCAGGAATTAGATTTCGCAAGAAGGGTAAGACGGCTGTCAGATGGAGAGATGTGCATTATCGCAAGGCTAAAAGATGAATACAATGAGCACTATGAGCACAACAACTTCTTTCCGGATCCAATAACCTTTTTTTTTTAATTTTTTGGAGTTTAAAAATAAATTAGAAATAAATGTATCGAAAAGCTTCAGCCTCATTACAGTTGAAGGCTCATGTCGTAGGAGCGATTGCTGAAACGGAACCATCCAAAATATGGAATAGGTTAAAAAACTAACTTAAATGGAAAGTCGTGTAAATCAAACCCACCCAGTATTTGTAGCGACTATTCAGATTAAGAAAGAGGGAAAGATAAAATTGTAAGAATGATGAACAAATAAGTTCTACCTCCGAAATCGTAATTGAAACACCCTTTAATTTTAAAAAAAATTCGGCAAAAACCTTTGTATCTGTAAGGCAAATCTTAATTTCCGCCTGACTTCATTATCAAATAGATTTAACAAACAAACATGGAAATATACAATATTCTTTATTTTTCTTTCTTAATTGTATTGGAAATCCGATGAGTATATACGAGTATAATGATTTTCTTTATTATAGCATAATATGTAGAGATATTTTTCTAAATTCTAACCTAAATTGGATGCAATAAATCCAGTTCTCATATGGTTCTCATAGTCATCAGACATTGGGTGATTAACATGGTTATTCATTGAGAAATTTATAGGACCCCTGATCACAAGTGGTTCTTCTGGAACCATCAAGGCTATTGAGCTTCCAACAGAACCCGAAACTGCGTGTTTTGAATTTCTTACATTCTATTGTGCCAATTTCTCTGAGATTGTGCATGAAGTGCTTTAGAAGATACTGATTTCAATCGTCCGAAATCAAGTCACTCGCTGTAGTAATGCTGTAAAATTATGCATGTGAAGCAACATGTTCATTCAGCCCCACCTAGCCTTAGAGGCTAACTGCCCTCTGATAACTCCTATTTATATCGATTTTACTCAATTGAAGTAGTTGTAGAGGGGCGTCAGTTATCTCAGAATATTACTAAACTGTACTTAATGTTTATACTATTGCTTGCGGAGCACCATAATAATTCCTAACGTGCACTAGTCAATTATTTGGGTATTAATTATTATTAATTATTTTTAATACCCAAATACACCAATATGTCACAGTTGTATACTCTCTTTTAACAATTTTGCGAAACAAACACAAGCGCTAACTGTGATGATGATGATGGTGTGAAGTACAAATTTTGAGAAATTGAATACGTGTAGTTAAAGTAGTTGAACTCACTCACAACTAATTATTTTCAGAGCAATATGAGGTACTATGTATATACGAGTAGAAGGATACTTTTAAGATATTATGAATCTACTCATATACTACGCTATTATATCTGATTTGTTTCTATGGAAATAATCTACGTAGAAATTGGTTTAACGAACTTTCCGACACGAGCATGTACTTACAAGAGGCAATAATAATTTCCACGTCAATCTGCCTTTTTAGGCAGCGATCTTACATCGTTAGGTTTATTGAGAGAAACCGTTTTAGAAGGACCGTTTGTTTCGTAAACCTATTCGAAACAAAGCTGGGCCTGAAAAGTACTTTTCTCCATTGGTTCTAGCCATTTAGAAGCTACACGATTCTAATGACAACTTTTTCTCAATATAGATTAAATTACAGTATATTATATATTATTGATCTGGGCATTGAAGCTCTGATGAATTTAAACCAGCTTATTCGAGTGATAGCTAATCCGGCCTTTTTTCTTTAAATTTTTTCTATTCGTTGTTTAATTTAAACAGACAAAAGGATATACATATACATATTCCCAAATGAATGTGTTGAAAGACTGTGAAGCACTTCATACAAAAACGTTACAAGTAGTTGATGTGAATCCATCACCAACAGCACTTAAATCAATCAATCATTAAAAATTTCAAACGTTTTGCGCCACCACTTGAAGCTGTCAGCAAGGCGTTAAAGGATTACGAAAAAAATCCTATTACCAAATTTTGATGCAAATAAATAACATCACAAATTCTGAGTACTTTTTAAGTGCAGTAGTAGTTATAAGAGTAAAACTATATTTACTTAACTAAAACTCAAATGCAAATAAAATTTTGGCAATCGTTTTATTCCTCTCGAATCGGTTAGATTACTTATTTCAAGAGCCGAACAAATTTTTGAGGAACTAAGGAACTATTTGCAGAAAAGGTGAGAAGACTCTAAATTTTTGATGAAACATAGAAATTGTTTTAGTTTAAAGATTTTTATGTTACTATGAAAATAATATAAGGACGAATAATATTAAATAAATTAGACCATGCGGCAGATGACTTCTTCTACGCAGATATTCTCATCAATATTTAAATTGATTTCAGCTATGAAGCTTGTATTCATACAGCTATATACAGCTATTCATTGTAGACCAATTCAAAGGTTAAAAGTCAGTGTAAGGATTGATAAGTAATACGACTCCCTTTTTACAATAAAAGCAAGAAGACCGGATGAAAAGCGGTGTTCGATTAGGTAATACGGCTGATCCTTGTAAGGGTCACGAAGGATCTCACTTGGAAAGCCATGAACACTGGTAAAAGTGGTGTTTCAAACTATGAAAAAGTGCATACAGCTTTAGGCACTAGTATAAAAGAATATAGTCTGAAAAACACAACAACAAAGCAATACTTTTGAAACTTGAAAGGTTTATGAATGAAAAGTGTTCTCTCGAAGAAGGAAAATAATACTCGATGGCGACTCGATGCGCCTTCCTTCATTTGGCACATGTGAATAACAAATATCTGAAGATATTAACATAAAATAGCAATGAGAAGCTATCGTTAATAGTTATCCATAGTCATCGATAGTTTGTCGTCTCTGGCAAGAGTATTTATACTAATGAATCTTGGATGGATGGATCTTTTTTAGAGGACACGTCGAATGTCTATCACGAATCCCTTGATACGACATGGATACCATAATTAATATGAAAATAATATAGTCGTACTAATAGGTTGAAATAGAAAAATATGATCACTTATATTACTTATTATAAAATAAGCTATGTAATTTCTTAGGTAATTTAATGCATATTTTGTGAGAAGTGTGGCTATTCTCTATTTTGAAATCGTTAATGCTAAAGTAAATGGACCAGCCACACATGAGATATTAGATTATTTTGTAGACTTGGTCTTTTCGAATTTCATTACTCTATTACCTATGACTTGAAAACTATTTCGGATGTATCTATGTAAAGCTGTATCCACTCCAGCTGATGTATATACAAGAATGGGTGAACCAAAGTGATGGATCGGCTTCAAAGTAAATGAAAATTTTGGAATTATTAATTTCTATTTATATTAATTCTACTAATTTTTAATTCAGTTATAGCAGATCAACAGCATCAAATGCTACTTAGTAAGATATTACTAAAAAGTTGAGTCTATGAAGTAATTAACTAAATTCCTAAAATAATTTCGTGTAACTTCCTAATAGTGAGTTTGTATATTATTGGCAGCCAGCTAACATAACCCAACAAATTTAAACTAATTAGCGACGATCGCTGGTTTCGAAAACAAATACAAGCCTATAAAATATATCCAAGAAAGCATCGAAATTAGTCCGAACATTGCAACTTTTACGTTGCTTCGGCAAGGCAAAGAATGCTGATTCACCACCTCTTTTGAGCAGTTGAAATAACTGCAACGGTGAAAAGAAAAACCAAATATATTTAAACCAGCTGAAAGACCAATTGACCAAACAATAAAGCCGGGCTGTTGTCAAAATATTTACATGCCACAATCTGCGGCTCAATCGCTGCTCACTTGCTGCTCACTTGCAACCGCAAATCGATAACTTTGCATTATGGCGCGCTCAAGTCGCACAGCGCAATAATAGCAACAACAGCAAAACAATCGCTGATCAATATCTGAGCATTAATTCGTCGGTATTAAGTTGGCATGTGTGGCTGCCTTTCACTAACTTAAGTTGACACTTCATTTATCGCTGATCGGCGGGTGTAAGTCTAGTGGTGCAAAAGCTGTGCGCTCTCCGATTCAACAACACTGTTAAGTGCTGCGTACTTAAGCAACTGAAAAATGCTAATGCCATTGTGTGAAAATGGCGATGGCTTTGCGAAAACAAAAAAAAAAAAAAAAATTAATAAAAATAAAACATAAAAATCTGGCAACTTATGTGCTTATGTGCATGCTTACAGCAAAGGAAATGCGTTTAAAAAAAATGTGCTTCAGCGCGTAAATAAAAAAATCAATGAAATATGAATAACGAAATCTTTGCATAACCTTTTTATTCTGTCTCTTATGCATAATAGATAAACTTGCAACAACATTCCGTTGTGCATATTTATTCTTGTTTTCGAATGCTCTCACATCATTAGTCTGTCTAATGATGCCTTTCGTCAAAGGATTTCCAATTGAAAAAAATCAATTCGGCCTTTTCCATTCACATGCAATATGCTTTCCTTCCACGCTTTCGCATTGTTAGCATTGTTCCTCATATTTCTACTTGATTAATTTTTGTCTTTACCATTCACATCGAATTTGCAATTTGCAAGGTTTCAAGTGTGACATGACACTTAGAATTGCATGCGTTTTTCTTTAACCCGATCGTTTCTAACGACAATAGTTTGTCACCCTACCACCGCCTTGACAGTTTATCAAATGCAATGTGACGCATGCGCGAAAAAAGGTGTCAGCAGCTTTGGGCTTATCATTGTCGTAAGCGCAGGGGGCTTCGTTTTCATCACTATTGCACAGGGTTGTGTCGTTACTTGCATTTCGGGAAATTAGTCGCGCATGCGAATTTTTTCATTCAAATTTTTTCCTCTCAAGCGCACTGTATTGACAATAACAAGTTGTTGACAGTAATTTATGATTGTCTCTGCGGCATATTTATGCAGGAATAATGTCAAACTGTGCAAATCAATTTATAAATTTACAATATTTTAATGAAGTGCTTCATCTGTTGATGTGTTTCTTGTTGTTATGATGACAGAATCTCATCATATTTTATATACATTAGGTAGTGCAATAAAGCCATATAGAGTACCAGGTTCAAATAAACGCTGAAATCAAATCAAAAATTATAAATATGAATATAAAACCTCCAAAAGTTAATAAAAAGTTTATTGGTTATAGAGTTAAAATAGGTTTTTTTTGAAAATTAAAACTTTCTTTGATTAGTTAACCAAAAATTGTTGTATATAAAATGTCAAAGTATTTGCGATTTCTGTAGTTTAGTGTTGTCTTTAGCTCATTTTACATATTAGCGGAACTTAACCGATAGCTCCATAGCTGACCAGGCTATATAATACATAATATATAAACATAATTATATAACAACAATTTTTTTTTCACAGGAAATATTTTTCCAGTTTATCAATTCGAGGAGTCTGTACGTCTCAAGACTATTAGTTCCATTATTCGAATCCAAAGCTGCAGGTTGGCTTTCTCGGATAAAATCTGGATCTATTTCGGTTACGTAGATCTGAATGTTGCAGAAAAGGGTAGATGTAGTTTGAAAACACAGAAGAAGTACTACTCTTATTTAAGAGGTATAGAATACATTTGGATGTTACCAGCATCAGGGTACAAATAGAGTAATATAGCTAGGGAGTTGTAGGAGTGGAATAACTTTTATCTTTAACAAATCATTCTCTTCTTGGGTAATCTTCTTGGGTTTGAAGAGATAACAATTTTGTGGAAACTAATTGGGCTATCGATTTTGATATGAAAGCTTAAAAGGAAAGCTTAATTGAACCTGAACGAATCCAGCTTGATAGCGGCCATGAATTCAAAAAGTCCGCTCCATTAGTCCAGGAATATTATCTGGGCATATAATTTCGCCTTTCGGTCGCGATTTGAAGAGAAGATGTGCTCCAGGCACTATGAGATGTTGATCAGTAAAGAATTTAAAGGTAAAATTCACAAAGCAAACTAGTTTTTCATTAATTTAAGGATGACCTTTAGATTGTAACTCAATGAGAACGAAAACTTTACTGCTTGGTTAGGCTAAGTTCGCATTGAAGCCTAACCTAAAAATAACTGTGGAATAATGCCTCATCAACGATCTCTGAAAGGAAGAAGTATTTAAAATAATATTGAGTGTCACACCGATTTTCTGATACACTAATAACGTTAGATAGACTTTTGATAAGATAAACCGGCCTAGAACTGATTGCATGGAAATGACTTATACAAATAGTTCTTTGTTTGGAAAACTATTATTTGAGGAAGTGATAGTATATACTTGACACCAAAGGCATGATAATATAGAAAATATCTATGTAACCTTCAAGATGTTAAAGAAACTATACTGCTGCGAAATGATATTCTTTTCTATTGATATCTTCGAGTGAGAAATGTGTAAAGACAATTTTTTATGCTGAAGACTTTTTCTGAAGCTGGATCGTTGAAACATATTGGTAAAATTTTTTTTCGAAACCTTCAATATATAGTGACTTTTGAAGCAGATTTTTTTGAAAGAATAATAGCTATACTTAAGGTCTCGGACAGTTTCGAAACCTTGCTTGTGAAAAAAATTTCCTAGTTACCTTAGTTTTCCCATGAGTTTCTGTTAATTTCTCAAAAATTTGCCGGTGGTCTTTGGATTGAGTCGTCAAAAGTCTTTATAATAAATTTTTCTTAAAAAGAAAACATATAATAACAATGACAACAATGTCGCTTTTTATATTTTAAATACTTTTTATTCCAATCGACAAATGATTTTTGAGCACATTGCAAACATTAGTCTGCAAAAAAGTCTACAAATAATGAATGCAAAAATTTTGCAATGAAAGCCACAGCGGTAGACGTTTAAGTGTACAAAGGACTCACGTAACGCGCTCTCAGGCAGTTTGCTGAGAATAGTAGAGTAGTATTCCAATGAAAAATTCAGTGTAATTTTGTTTTTGTGTTTTTGTTGAATGGCCCAGAGGTAATAAAGACGTTGCTGGTGATCTTTCAGAAACTGTCACAACTACTGAAGCTGGGTGTTCCGGGTGTGCTAGATTTAGCAATAATGCCAACGTTTGAGAGTCATTGTGGAGTGTGTGGCAGTGGAAATAGAGAAGCAGTAGAATTCAAATAAAAACTGAATAAATGAAATTCATGCCACATGCAAGGCATATGCGTTACTATTGCATGATTTCGCATTGATTGGCAATTGCTGTGCAAAAAGAATGGCAGAGGAAAATAAACGGCTGCAATATAATGAAGGAAGAGAAATAATAACGGTAGAGTAATTTATTTCGCAGTAAAAGAGTGTGCTGGCAATGCACAGCACCTTAACCGTAAGTTGCAACAACATTTGGCTTTGTTCAACAAACGCTGTGGATGTCTTGCTGTTTGGCTATTCACTTAAGGTGACACTGCTGTTGCAGTAATATAAATACTAAAGTGTGAATATGGTTAAAGGAATAAAAGGAATGTGTGTATGTATGTATGTGTGCACTTGTGAGAGTCATAACCTGTGACATTCAGCACTTCTTTTTCACACTTCGTCTAAGCGGGATAAGACTATTGTGTTGCGATTTGTAAATGCGTCAAAGATTTGCAACTTAGCCTCTCAAAAAAGATAGGTATACATAATATATACATATTGTATATCTATCTCTGAAGTGTCCGAACCTGTTATTCTTTTTATGACTATTACAGATTGATAGATCGTGTCGGTTGGCTGCACTTCAATGTTTTTCTTCATTTAGTAGAATCTATTTCAATTTCAAAAATCATTCAAGTACGAAATGGAAAGAAAATATCGGTATGTTTATAGAAATTGTTGAAAGCGCTTAGAAATAAGTTGTTTTTCTAAAAGTCTCCTGCGGTAGGTCGACGCGGCATAAAATTTGCTAAAAAACGTTACCTGCTTCATCAAAGAGTCTTTTATATATTATTTGCATTCTTTAGAATGTTCTGAGGATTAAATATCATATGAGAATTTGTATTAAAGCGCTTTATGAAATTTTGCGCATATTACCAGTTTTATCAAGCGTCCCTCGTTTTATATAGTGGCAGTCGGATTGCGATTGGGTCAATGGGATTGAGATATGTAAAAATTTTTTAAATTGTTGGAAGAAACAATTTCACTTTAAGTGCAAAAGATATAAACCTTCAAGACCCAATTCGACTAACTTGACCCTACATGACAGATTACAAATTTCTTTAACAAGAACGACCTGTGCGATCGTCACTTTTAGAAGAGTATAGAGCTAGTATGATTACTGAGCAATTTCCTTTCAAAATTTCTTTTCATAAATGTATAATATTACATTTTATATGAGAACTGATACCGAGAGATAATATTTGAGAGAGGTACATCTGGAGACAAAAACTGAAATAGTTTCAATCATATTGAAAGAAAACTGGTCTTTTTTGAATCGCGTGCGAAAAAGTAATGGTAAAATTCTTGATGGGTGCTACATATGTACATCGAAAGTCAGCTCTAATTTCCTCTTCGTTTATTTTCATTAAGTCGTTTATGATTAGTTCGTGAGTTCGTGATTAGTGAAATAGTGATTTCTATAGACATAACCTTAATATTTAAAAATGGGATGGGAAAATAATTTCAGAATAATTTTGTGTTAAGCATTGAAAGCCTCTAAGAATGGGCAACGACTAGAAGAATCAACGGACATTTACTCAGAGAGCCAAGAAGATTTGTAGGAGTTGAATTGCCATCGATTAGCTGAAGGGCCGTAAAGAAGTACAAATTGATAATAAATCGGAGCCGATAGGATCACCAGAATGTATACAGATTAAACTAACGGAATTTTATTTATATAGGGAACATGCTGTGATTAAGGAACTTCAAGAAGAGAGCACGACCACGGTTGTTCTTTTCAAGTGTAAGTTGAGTCCTCAGTATATCGTATTAGGCATGAGTTCAAATCTGGGGAAATCTGTCAGTATTTACTATTAAAATGAGTAGCGGATTGATTGATAGTCATTTTTATTTCAGTGAAATAATGAAACCGAATAAAAAGTAATGGTAATAGAGGCACATACATACATACATACATACTGAAAAATACAGAGAATCTGTTGAATCATTATAAGAGATATGGCTGATGTCGTTTGCATCTCGTTTGCTATTTGATTGGTATGTACCATGAAACTTTTTTGTTCGATCGTTGCTTGTACGTTATCTTTTCATCAATACCTTAGTCCCGCTCTCCTCAATCCGACTTAAGGCCATATCTTACAAAACAAAATTTGTGATTCCAAGGATGCTTTGGTAAATAGTTAACATCGCAGCTTAACTGACGAATTTCTCACGAAGTTGGGTGAGGTTTTATTGAATTTTCAAGAACCCATTCAAAATGGGACTGGTTTTTGCAGTGCAACACTTTGCTCCAAGTTCAAGGTTAGCAAGACGTTAGCATAAAAAGTTGTAAATTATAAAAGAGGGATTTAAATACTAAGATAAGAGAAAAACTGACAAAATGTAAGTTTGATTTTAAAGATGAAGATTTTAGAAACGTTCCATATCTTGATCGTATATCGATACGATATCTCGATACATTCTCTATGATATGGTTCTCAATTTCTCCGTTACTTTCTTTGACCACAGTCTTAAAACTCTTGTTTCTTAGTGGAACTTGTATAATATGTTTCACTCAATGACGATATTGTCAAGAATACATATATTACGATCACATCTTAAAAAATAGCATTAGGATCCTTCGAAATAAATATCAACATATTTCATAATCTATTTTAACAAAACACTTTGTGAGCTCATATGCGCCGCCAAACTCTTTCTAAGACATAAGGCATTCTAAACCCTTTACAAGTTATCTTCACTTATATATAGTTATTAAGTTATAACACTGTTTTTAAGTCTGTTCTCGCATATTCCACATATCTAATTAGAGCATATGACGTTTTCGAAGTTTTCAAATGGCAACATGTGCCGTTCAAATAATTAAGTGTGTATGCGATAGAAGGACAGTTTGTTGACAGCTCACAAGTAAACTAATGTCACATGCATTCAAAGTACAAAATGAAAAGAGAGCAAGTGATCACGCTAATATTCGACATATGGAGGACACGTGAATGCAGTGTGATGTTGTAAGTATGTATGGGTGTAGATAAGAAGCGGTGGGGTCGCCGCTTAGAAGCACGATAGGATCAAGCTAATGTAAGTAGAGCATATGTCGATGTATTCATATTGGCTTACATAAATACATACTAATTGAATATATATATTCTACTACTACTATATACTTAGTTGGATACAAAACTATATGGTATGTGTAAATATATGTAAATGTAAATGAAGTTAGATATGATTATATACTCGATAAGAGTTAGCAGAAATTTGCATTTGTACCTTGGCTAAGCCGACAAACTATTGATCTGTTGTTGCACTTACATACATATCAATTTGATCTTCCTGTATGTTGTTAGTTGTTTTTTTTAGCTTATGCAACATTACATATGTACAAACACATGGACTCAAGCGCTTTAGAGCATGAAATTGGACTACTCCTTTCTACTTCTACGAATACGACGTTCAAGATGTTACATATGCTTGCACAAATAAATGCATATGCAACAGTACGCATGCCACAAGTATGTATATGACACACATGCGGCATATATACATACATACGTGTATGTATGTAAGTTAAGGCCAGTCCTATGAGTGCAGATAGCGAGTGACGACGCATATTGTTGCCATAGAGCAGTAATTTAAGGATATTCAAATAAGACAGTGGTACTGACACTGACAGGCGGTGTATGACTATGAAGAATATATGGACAAAAATAAAAACAGAAACAATATGCAGTGCCTCACTGCTAAGGAATACGTACATAGATATGTATGCATAAATATATAGAAGTAAAAATTGTAGCATATAAAAAATACGGATAATTATTTCGAGTTGAATGACTGTTAAGCAAATAATAGAGCAGCTATTGATAGAGCTGGCAGCAGTCATAGCATAAAACAATGTATATATATACAAACATACGTATGTATATACTCATTTACAAAATTTTGTAAATATTATAAAAAATTCTAAATTATTTTAAGCATTCAAGCGGAACTCTGCATTGCATTCATTTGCATTCAAAGCAACAGATGAAAAGTTCGAAAACTGTTGATATCCTGCAGGCATCCACATCTTCAAAATTTACATATACACGCGCATCAGTAGTTAATTGTTAATGAGCAGGTATGCAATTTCGAGACTTCTAATATATAATTCTCAACTATTTTGGTTATATTTTCTACGCTACTATATTCCACTCAACGCTATGCTACATATAGTTCGAATGCCATTTGTAGTGCTAAAGTGTCCTGCCATTCTTTTGCACTCGAGTCAGATGTGTTTTCATCTTAGCTGAGAGCTACTTACGTGTGCGCATGCGAATTTGCTCTATTTCTTAAGTGCTTATGAATTGAAATCTTGCTGTTGCTCTGATTTGAAGAATATTCTTGTGGCATTATAGGAAAATCCGCTTTTCGCTTAGCTTGCGGTTTAAACGATTAGCGGATTAGTCTTATTGAGCGTTGCGGAAATTTGGAAAAAAGGGGATTTGTAACCGATTATACTGGCTATTGGTTTTGCTGGCATCGCTTGAAAAGAAGAAAAGGCCAATGTTCCAATTTGCATATTCCTATTTCGAAATTATAATTGCGTCATAAAACTTGAGCTATTTCAATTTAGTTATTCGGTAATTATTAACTCGAATTGAATATCAATAAGCATTACAGATATGATTCTTCTTTCATTCCGAGGACATTGAATGAGATACCAATTCGTTTAACTTAGTTCATATATATTCCAGATATTTTGCTAAGCTTGCCTGATGATGATATTTTCTTCACTTAAATTTAAAAGTTTAACCTTTTCCTCATAAGCTCAGAAACTGATTATTATTTATACAATTTCTTTAAAAGTAAAAAAAGTCTCTTCATCTGCAGTAGTAACCAGAAAGTAAGCACCTATTCGGATAGTCCGAGCATATTAGTCTTTGTTGTTGTTGTTGTAACGGCAGAAAATATTCGCCACATAATTTTAATTAATGCCGTCGAGTTAACAGTTCTTGGGCGCAGAAAATCCGGGTTCGTTCTGGCTGTCGCGGTAACGACTATGCCGTTATTGATACACACCTATATTGACATCGTTATACAGCTGAACATTTTATCTTATGCGATATTCGCTTACTGTGTAAGTCCAATGTCAAATTGTTCTATTGGAATTAACCTTTGCTTTTATCGTTACGACTTTTAATAGCCCCAAAATCTTTTCTCCAGAGACAGGTGTGAGTCTTAGCTAAGCAATTGCTTGCGAAATTGATATGTTCGATATTGAACAAGACTACTTGACGCTGATATAATAAACATTATTTCACGATTAAAGTGTCAGAAGAATGGAAATCTAGGGATAATGAAGTTTTTCGCTCAATTATACTAGTTTTAGGTAGCATAGTTATGTATTTTCAACTCTCACTATCATTATTGTGTGACATGAAATATGCCAACGGAAGCCATATAATGTATTAGAAACCAAATATTGTATATTGTACGAAAGACAAATATTGACCAGTATTGAAATGGTAAAGCAGCAAAAGTTGAGTTTTAGTAAATTAAGATGGATTAAAAAAATTAGATTTGTCAAAAAGCCTAGAATATATGACTCTTTAGACTAAAAATTGATCGCCTCTGGTAATTACAAAATTTATGTTTTATAATATGGAGTACTTCAGAGGCAACTCTTACGCCTGGTTTACTTTGAACTAAAAAATGCAACAAGCAAAGAAATGTGTGGGATTTCCATAGATTGTTTCACAATAAACAAAAATCTAAGGAATCGTTCGACTGTGTGCACTTACGATATAAGTCTTTTATTTTGAAGGCTGAATGATGAGAGCCTGTTGTTGGAGGCAAAACTACTGCGCTAGTTTTTAGGTCATAAGAAAAATTCTAAAATTATTTTCGAAAACTGCATTTTTGAATAGTAAATGCAATATTTTTTAACAAATGACTTGATAGTGAAAGCATCTGAGCAATAAGGTATGCTTCATGCATACGAGCTTCAACAAGTTTTTGCGAAAATTGGTAGCTTCCTCGAGAATAAGTTTGAAATTAAGCCTAATATTCTAAACGAATGCCATCTGATCAAATATCCTTGTATAGCTAGCAAAACTGAAAGGTGAAGCCTTGTGTACTAAAGTCAAAGTGATCGCTGTTGGAAAGAAGCGTGTATTCGTCGAAGTGCCAAAATATGGCTGCATAGACAAACAAATATGTTCGAATGGATCTCTGATGAATTTCTTACCCAATGCGAGTATTTGAATGAAAATTATATCCTATAAATATTTTCATATTAAAAAATTTTATCTCTGATTTCAGCAATCGACAAATTTTATAACTGAATAAAGCTCAAATTTTTATTTTGGTTCTTGAAAAGTAACGAGATTGGTACGTTTTGATCGTTTTAAATGAAAAAAAAAACAAAGCCGGAAAACATCTGCGCCTAGAAAAAGTACCCAAAATCCGGGTGTCGTTTTGCAACCCCCCACACAAATGCATTCCCACTGCCACCCCGACGAAACACAGACATTCTTTGATTACAATTTGCGAGTCGAGTCGGTACTTTTATTTATCACCTATAAAAATCAGACAATCACATATCTAAAATTTAATTTATGTCCAACTGCTACCGCCACCGTTATTCCCACGTGCTCCGCCAAATGCAGCAAACAATACATTTACGATGGCATCAAATTCTAACTACACTCTGCAGACAATAGTCGCGACGGCGGCTGTGGTGGTGGCGGCGGCGACCCGATGTCTTCGAAGACACAAGTACAGAGCGCTGGCTGCCGGCCCAACTGTCTTGCTAGAAGCCAAAAGTGCTAAAATATCGAACAATGGACGGACATATACACATATACATACATATATATGAGATTGCATCAGAGCGGTAGGGAAAATACAGCTGCTAAAATGAAAAGATTTTCATTACACGCATATTCAACGAATGCCGAATAAAACCAATCATCGGGAATGACAATCGGTGCGGTAACGGTAACGGTAACGGTAACGTCTTGTCAGAAAACAGTAGCAAAATGCGAGAATTGAAAATACACTTACATACACACGTATATGCAATAAATATTGCAGAAAAGTGGAAGACACAAATAAGAAATTAATGCAAAGTAATTTTTAAAAGTCCCATAGGGGATCGCCCAGCAGCGCAGGACACATAAGAAATCTTATGTATCCTATTTGTTGCACAGCCTAAATTCACAAATGGTAATTTTTCACCAAAAAAAAGATAAAAGGTATGAGAATTAAGGAAGCCAAACAGCGCAGGACAATGCAAATGTCAGCTGATCGCCAAATATGTGTGCGCAATCGCACAAGATCGTTGGCAAAAGGCGAATGAACCTCCCTTGGCACGCAACACATATTCGACAAACAGACAGATGCACAAACAAAGCAGTGTTTAGAGACCGGCTCGCAGCATTCGTTCTGCGCTATATATGTAAATACATATGTAAGTAGATGTGTGAGAGGAGTCCTTTTTTCAGCTGCAAAAAACAAAAAGAAGAAGTAAATTACAGAAAAATCAGAGTTTTTCACCGTGATTGCATTTTTGTTTTTGCACTTCTCTAAGGGTATTTGCGCGCATTGTGGGCGCTACGCTTGGGCCACTCCTTGCTGCCACGTTGCCTGCGCGTCCAACTGTCTGTCCGTGTATGTCTATGCTTTAGAGCTAGTCGGCTGACATCGCTAGCACCTTTCCAAATTGGCTTGAGCCCAACTGTCTGCTTTAATATACGGTTATTTATGTAATGCCGTTAGATAACAAAAGGCACTAACTGTCTGCTTTCTCCTTTATGTTGATGTTGCACGTTCATTTGCTCAAGTTTGCGATCTTTTTGCGCATCTCGTGGAGAAAAAATCGAAAGAAAATCTCAGCTTTATGCTACGAATTACCGTTATGCTTATTATTTATGAAAAATTGTAATTTAACACGCCCCAATAATATTGGAAATGGCAGCGCACGCAAGCAGCCGAAAGCAAGTGAAAAAGAAATGGCGAAAGAGAAATGCAAAAAAAAAAAACGAAAATATTGAGCGAGTTTTGTATTTCATTGCACGAGCAGTTGTCAAATGCCAATTCAATTTCTTCCTCGATCTACCGGTGGTGCGGCTTATAACAAATCACGAACTTATTTTTTTTTTTTCGGGTTTCCATTTGGCTTACGGATTTACCGTTGCTGCATGCTCTACTTTCGCCAATACAAATGGCAGAGCAAACATCATTCAGCTTCAGTGAATTATTTTGATTTGCTCTAAGGCTTACGATCACGGTGTCACAATCGGCGTGTAATTCCTTTGCGAGGGATTTAATTACAATCCTTTCTGCGCTGCAAACTATGCTGCCGATTTGAGAACGATGTTGGTGCACCCTCATGTCAACTTGACGCAGCGGTATCGCTGATTATTTCGTAACGCAAGGGTGATGTTACATTTTGTTTTTGTACATACATATATGATTTTTCACTCTCAACATGTGCCGCTATGCATTGCTGATATAGCGGTACTATGCGCTGCAACATGCAATTATAATTCTGCATTATATTTTTCAAATTTCAAATAAATATTCATAAATTGTGCGGCACCGTTTGTATAGCGATCGTGTTGATATGCAATTTCCGTTTGCAATGTGGGCGCGGTGCTGCTGGTCCAGGTGCTGTGCACGTACTTCGATATATAATATTTGTGCATATCTGCAAATATTATAATTGCCACGTGTGCACAACGGTACTCTGAGTGAAACACATGCTGCGGGTGTTGTAGCCTGGTGCCCTTACAGTTATAGATCTCGCGGAAAATATGCCTTCATTTGCAGAGGTTGCTTTTGAATATGTTGTAATAGGTGCTCGTATACCATACCCGTTTGTTTTAATTCTTATATACTGTACTTCTTACGGCATTCTTGCAATAATGATATGACGATTGAAGTCTGGAGTGGACTGACAGTAAGTATGAATACTTCTAAGCACACCGAATTTACGAAGACCTTTCAATGTAGTTATCTGACATTACATATAGCAGAAAGACACCTCAAAGCTTTAAGAAATATCCATTTACCGATCAAAAATCTGCCAAACACACGCGGATGTAATCTGCTCTTTAGATGTCTCAGAGAGACTGCATGCTCATGCCAAAGGCGCAATTTGATATATAAGCGTAAATTTAGACTTAATAACCAGTATAATGTAAGAGGACAGATCACTCGTACTTGTGAGATCACCAACATTTGCTGAACCAAGTTGGCCCTCTTTGCGACAAATTGTTGTTACTACTGTGTATTGTTAACTACTTGACATTCTTCACTGGCCGATTCCTGAAAAAGAAGTTTAATCTTTCAGAGTAGACCCTCTAGTAGATGCATTCTTATGTGCATGAATTTCTTACGACTACTGAGAGAGAAAGTTGTCTACCTTCTAAAGATTACGAACGATGCTGCTTATAAATGAAGGCCTACAGTGACCAAATCTACACAAGAGCTCATGTGGAGATTCTGAGAGTTCCTAGTAATTTCAAGCCATTAAGCTTTTTAAGCTGTTTGTCAAAGTAAGTTTATTTTTATTAAGGTATCAGTTGATTCGATCTTTGGACGAGTCAATATGCGGTCAATATGAGTACTGAGGTTCCGTTGAACTTGGAATTCGCTATGAACTATGGAGAGAAATAAAGAATTAATTTTCAAATTGTCCTTGTTATTATATGAAACTTAAAAGAGGGTTGTCTGTAAGCTCCAACAAGATACTTCTTCCTTTAAATTGAAAAACTTCGTTAAAATGAAAAATGGGGAAGAAAAGGGAAATTGGGTAATGTATGGAACGAATTCCCCTTAAAATTGATAGATCCATGTAAACCATGTAAACTTTCCCCACTATCAATTAGATCAAAGTACTCTAAAATTGCTGGTTCAAGCATTAGCATACAATCAGGCCTTTAATGGATGATCAAATCATCGAGAATCTAAAGTTTAAATGAACCAAATCTCTTTTGGTACTAATCCAATGTATCAGCTGTAAATATAATTAATATAAATTAATATAACCTTTCTTGAGCTTCCCGAAAGTGTTTTGGGGAATACTGTCGATGTGACATGTCCTAAACAGATATAAATCCGGTTCAATTATGAATACGGATCTCAACTATACGATTTTCACTGCTTTTGACTTTAAGTGAATTCAATACCCGAGATATTTATGGAATAATGAAAGCCAATAGTCAGTTTCCAAGGCATTTACGTCTTCGTTACCGATACAAGTCGGATTTTACCTATCATATACTTCGTATTCCGTGAACCATATTTTAAGAATAAATAATGTCAATAACAACAACTTAAAGTATATACTAAATATTGCAATTATTTTTTCTTTTGCGAAGGCCACTTGCAAGTAGAGAAAATAAATTAGCTACACTTTTCCTTCGTGAAATCATTTTTAGATAAGTGTTAGGTATATACTGAATATTAGTAATGCACGTTAATGCTACCTTTCGATGAAAGATCGTTATCTTACTCACATATTTTACTCACTAGGGGTGAACCTTCGATTCACCGAGTTGTACCCTGTAGAGATTAAAAATACAATCTTAACATATATTATTTTGAGGCAATCTAATCTAACCTAAAATAGGTACCAATCGATCACTACGCAAAGTCGTTTGGCTTTACACTTTCTAAAAACGAGGTGAAAGCAACATACTGAAAAGGCTTCACATAATAGTAAAAGTACCTAAGAAAATTAATTTATAAGTATTTGTACCTATTTTATATCGCCTGTTGCACCCGAAAGTTAAGCTGCGATACTTCAGTTCGATTATAAAAACAAGTGTATTTACTCGTAGTACCAGTGATCGTTTGAATGGTTGAAGATTCTTTAAAACTTGCGAACGTTATACGAACATGATTAGAGAACCGATGCAACAAAATGTAATGAAGATAAGCAAACAATAAAATCAAAAGACTTGGCGTTTTCTAACTGTCTTACGATTATTCACGACAATGAAGAAGGACCGACCGATTTTCTGACAGCAAGATTAAGTAAGCGCGCATTTTATGCGCATTGTTCAACGATCATTTGTAACGTTTACGATTAATACTTAATGCTACATATCTGTCAAACCGAAGCAGGAAAAAAATGCAATTACGGCTCCGAAATCGGAATGCACACCAACCAACCCCCTTGTTACATGCAAATTTACCCGCATTCGCCATGCACCTAATTTATCATACAAATATTTTGTTCTAAATCTTGAAAGGAATTAATTTCAAGTTCATTTGACATGGCATAACACCTTACATCAGTCAAAAGGAAATTAGCATTACATAGGTAAGAGGTAAGAGGTAAGAGTATATGGCGCATACATACATACCGACATAGACATTAATATGTAAATATATTTGCGCACACAAAGTGAGGCGTGAAATGAGTGAAAGTGTTGTGAGAAGAAAAAAAAAAGAACGATGCGAAACTTTAAAGGCGCCGTAGGTCACCCAGAAGACGAAGCAGCGCACCCATAACATTGGTTTCAATGCGTGTGTGTGTGTGTGTGTATGCGCATTACACGTATTTGACATTAGAGTGCATGTATATGGTATGGGAGTGCATGCGTGAAAAGAAGTAGAGCAAGAAAGCCTGTCGCTTGGCATGAAAAAAAAAATGTGATTAAGGTTACTTATAAATTAGCATAAATTTACTGCACGAGAAATTAATATTAAGTGCATGAATATGTAAATTACATGCTCATATATTAAAGGTATTACTTGCGGCGCAACGCTGACGAAGAATGGCTGCCAAGCGCCGCAGGATAACCGACTTATGGGATAAGGAATATTTTCCTTGTTGTTGTTTTAACCTTGGAATCTTCAAAGGCTTGCTGGTGGAAGAAAATATTTAAGAAAATAGACATATATTTTTTTCCAATAAATATATATTTTTTTCCTTTCGTATTCATCGTCTTCAAACGATCGTATTACGCTGAGAAATTGCCGCAAAAATTTCATAATACGGATTTTTAAACAAATTCACTTTCGTAAAGAGAGCGGATGCAGCGCCTAAGTAAATAAGCCTGGCAGCGTTGTGTTGTTTAGCAAAGGCTTTTTAAAAGCAGATCAAAAACCATAAGCACAACAAATATCAACAGAGCGTAAATATTGGAAATCTACAAAAAATATAAAATAAAAATAAAAATAATTTGAAAAAGGTTGCGTGAAGATTGAACACCCAACTCCTGGGAAAAGGACACTTGGCGACTCCAGCAAAGCACACACATGCGCACGCACACACGCACACGTTAAAGGTGAACACAGCGCGCACAGCGCGCCAAATTCCCACGTTCGAATAAGTGCCATCGGTGTTGCGCGTTTTTGGCCGTGTTTTGCTGTTGTTGTTGGACGACACTACAGCAGATAGTTGTGTACAGAGTATGCGCGCCGGCCCTTGACAATACCGCACTCTACCAGTTCGACAAACAGTCAGTCACTCAATCAGTTTGTCACTCATTGCGCTAACATTTCTGGCAGTCATGCACTCGAGGCACTACTGGGGCTTAATAAAAAGATTTTTTTTTTTTGCATTTGTTGAACTCTAGTCTAGCTCGGCGATTTCAAGCATCGATGCGAATTGATATTTTGCTATGTGTACAAAATATACATGCACACACATACCTTTGATGTAAACATGTGCTCGTAACTGTTTATCTGCGCATGCGCAGCTTATTTACCCGTGTTGTTGTAATGAAATGCACTCTAATGGCCTCTTCATGCGTAAATATAACGTAATCATTGAGCTACAGGACATTGCAGGATATTCGATAGCTAGTGGTGCATCTAAATAATTGTCGATGATTGCGCAAGATTTCCCATAAATTCATATTTTTATGCGTTCGCGGTAATGATATCTAGTATCTGTGCATGTTTGTATGTATGTGTGTTTAGTTACCGCTGTGAGAAATACCTTTCGCCTTTGTAAACAATAGCAATCGATTTCGACTCATCACTCTGATGGGTCTCTGTCACTGCGCCTGCGCGCCTCATTTGAATATTTTGCTTCTCACTTTTGGTGGCAGGGAAACTAAGAAACATCCTCAATATTGCTTAACATTTATAGCGCGAAGACTCAGCGCGCTTTGCTATGTATCCTATTCCCCTCTTATGGTGCTGTGGCCATCGCCATATGCTTTGCATGCTTGGACGCATACGAAGATTATAATGATCAGAAGACAGCGAGGGTTATGGAGAGCAAAAAAGGCACTGAAAGGAATTATTTGAAAACCGTTGGTGGCACACACACACACACACACATATATGCCCATTGCATATAAATATTTTCCTACATAAATTTACCTATTTGGGACATTGCTGTTAGTAGCTACTTTATGTCCTGTGCGCTTAATGACTGCCGGTGGGTCTGGTTCTCACCATATATCACACATACATATAAATACGTAAACACACATATATATATATATATATATAATGACTTTAAAATTTCATAAGGCACCAACAAATATTACCTTATTTAGGCAAGTATATGCTTTGGTGCTTCCAGCAGTGTTCATTAATTTTATTACTTTCGTTATTCCATTAATTGTTGTTGTACTCATATAAATATGCACATATGTTTGTTGTTGCAGGTCGTTTCCGGTTTGCCCGTGTTTGGTCTGGTTGTGGTTTCAGTCTTGTCCCGTTTATTCATTTCGTGTTTTACTGCCACTAAAACTCATAAAAAACGAAAGAGAATTTTATAACGGTTTTTTATTGTCTATTTGTACACAGAAAGGATAACTTGCGGTATCAAGCACATAAACAGGATAATTTAATGTACTTCTTTCAAACTTGTCGCATATTAAATGCAATTAACTCTATCATTAATTTTGGTATTTGTTTGGATTCATATCTGAATATCTGAAGTAAGCGGTAAAGCTAAAGATTATGTAAATAATAATATGCTAATTGGTCGAAAATATTACTACGAACCATTTTGTAACAAGCAAATAGATGGTCCCTAAGGAAAACTAAGTGGTATTACTTGGTTTGATATCCTTTCTCCAGCTATTACTCTGTTAACTGCACTCTTGAACTCATACCCCTGATTTCCAAGTCATAGTAGCACTCGACTAGTCAAAATAACTACTTCACTTTATTAAAAGACATCGGAAGATCGTCACTCACGGTACGCTTAATATTGATGATTTGCCAACAGTTTAAGTGGCTGTCAGTCAAAAATAGTCATTCAAGATCAGAAGTCCAATACAAGTATTTTAGGGGTGGCACTATTTCCCTGACAATCGGGGCTACGTACTCGGAACGAACACGGATATTTAGCCAGTTACAGATTGTAACCTCGAAAACATTCCCCAAAAATAGTTGTAGACTGTCTTATACACCTCCTACAATAAGAACACCACAAGGAGTTGTACAGCTTGGTTTTACACAATTTCCATATTCCGAATCGCTGGAGCGTCAATAATGCTCAACGACCTTATATGCTTTGGATAAAAAAGTAAAAGCTCAAAACATGCATACCTAAGTAAATATATGAATGATGTGATAATTTCGACCGTAGAAAACTCGGAAACTTGGGACTTACCATCAACGACATTATTCCTGTTCATCGTAAAGTGCTGCGACTACACCCAAAGTAGAAACAATATTTAATATTTTAAATTTCTTTATTGCTGATACTTACATATTTTCCTTAGCATAAATAAAGATTGATGTTCTGGCAACGTAGGGAAGGAAAATCTAGATATAACGTGTATCTTATCCATCATTCCTAGAATCACCCGGACACTTTTAATTTGGTAAAAGGTCGGAAACATTTAGAAGTTTAAGATTTAAGTTCTTTTTTCTTTTTTCTATGAAGTAAGATCTAAATTGTTAAAATCCCAGCTGGTGCAAATTCCTAAACTTCGAAAAGGTCTAAAACTACTTAAATGATCCTCAATTTGTAGAGAAGAATTCAGGCATACACCAGATTAGTACTCACAAAGCAATATTAGCAATTTGCATAACAAATCAATTTATATATATTAAACATATTTATTACTTTTCTGGAAGACATTACAAATGTGGAAATTTCATTAGATTACATTCTAGTAGAAAGCTTTCAAACGACAATGATTTAAATTTCACTTTGGGTGCTTTGTGTGAACACTACACATAGAATTAGAAGATCTTTAGAGTAACTGGTTTTTAAAGCAAAACAGAAGGGCCTACATGTTTACATATACCTCCTAAAGAGATGCTCTTCTGTGGTTTATGCAAGTTATAGTTTATACGTTTTAAAATTCAGGATGATAAAGGAATTGTTCCATTAAAAGTTAATGAGCAGATGTGGACCAACTAAAACACATAGTTAGTTTCGGAACCATAATCAAATAATGGAAGCAGGTTCCACCATAGATCGGTCTAAGCTACCGCTGCAGGTCCATAACTCCCTAAAACTACAAATTTTCTTCAATAAAGAGTCCTTCGAGAACAACATCAATAAGACATATAACAATGTCGTTCTTCGAGGGATAAAAACTAATACTAAGGTAGATCGATATAATCTTTTCTATGAATTCATCAAATCTAAATCAGTAAAACGTAAATGTTTTGACCAACTAATTTCAGTCAGGCCAGGCAATGTCTGCTTTTGAATATTGATCTTTTAAAAAGCCAGAAAAACTTAACTGAAATAATCTCGAACAGAAAACATAATTCTACAAGGTCGAAGTTCGTACAGCACTGGGTTGCCAAACAACGTCATCTAGTCAACAAAGTTATTGCGATTAAAACAATTTGTTCGAGAATTCTGATTTAAAACTCTATTTTTGGTAATATTATATTTTAAGTCGACCTCCCGAAACTTGGTCTGAAATGAACCTGCTTCGCAATATATTCAAATTTATCTGAAGAATAAAACATTGCTTGTTGTAAAAAATTAATTTTATTCCAGTTTTTCTTATTACAAATGTGTATGCTTGTAAATTTATATATGTAATAATTTCAACTATAATTTAGCCGAAATCAATTTAATGGTATTTCCATAAACTTAGTCGAATGTCTTCCGAAATAACTTAGAGTAAATGTTTGTCTTGCTTGTTTTTGTTTTAGCTTTTTTGTTTTATTTATAACACTGGCATTAAGGAATAGACTTATAAGCTAAATGCATGTATGCACTGGGTATATAATTATGTACAATGACTTATTCCAATCGAATAAATTAATATGTAAATATGGAAATACACTAATTTAAGACTAAATGGTGCCATTTTCGAAAAATGTAAGCGTCATCAACAATTTTCGCCTCAAAGCGATGAATTTCAAAGAAATTTGCCCATACCCCCGCCACAACAACAACAATGCAGCGGTCTAATTCTATAGCAGTGCCACACCATCATCCGTTTTCGGTGTGTGCGCCTGCCACCAGTCCAACACCTCGATGATATTCTCGTCGGGCAGCCCGCTTATCACGACATTCGCATTTGTTGTTGCCGCCGCATCGAGCAGAGCGTCCTGGTATTCCTTCTTAAAGGACATGTGCGCGCTGTCATAGAAAGCGTTATCCATCTCGGTCTCATAGAATGAGGGCAGGCCCGGTGTTGTGGGGGTAGTTGCACCGTGGGGCACAAATAACAATGTTGGCGACGTTGTTGTAGTGCTTGTTGTTGTAACTTGCGACGACGTTGTGACAATTGACCGACAGCGCTCCTGCGTTGGCGACATTGTGGACAAAGGCGTGTGACTAAGTAATAAACGGTGTTGCAATTGTTGTTGTTGTTGCTGCTGTTGTTGGAATACCATTACACCGCCCGCGGACATATGCTTTGACGAAGACGCTGCATTGGCGGGGACAAAGGCGGTTAATGTATCATTAAATTCCTGTTTAATCGCATGCGGCGATGGCAGTGACAGCGTTGTAGGGGTTGCCAATGCCACAGCAAACGGTTGGCGTTCGTTTGTAGCGCGGCACTCGTTACCATCAACTTCATCGGCGGTGGCACTCGTGGTGGCACACGTCTGTAATAAAAGTGCATCATTATCGGCAGGTGATAAGTTGGTCGACCCTTGCGTTGGTGTTAGCGCCTGATATTGTTGGTGCTCTTGCTGTTGTTGCAGTTGTAGATGTTGTTGTTGTTGTTGTTGTTGTTGATGTAATATTGCGCGCCGTGTTGGGGATGATTGCACCGGCGATCGCGATAACGTGCTGACAACCGCTACATTTACACACTCATTGACCAAGTCCCCAGCAGGACGTTGCTGTTGTTGTAATGCCGCTGCTGCGCCTACCAGCGACACTACAGTTGTAGCAGGTGCAGCGTTAATTGACGTTGAAGATGATGGCGAAATATGTGGCGATGATGTTGCTGCCACAGGACTTAGGCAATTAGTGTCGATTAAGGTCTGAAAGGACTCATCATCGAGACTCGAGTTTGGCGGCGAATGTGGCACATTGCCCACGAACAGTGCGTCCGGCGTGAGCAGCTGATAGGTGTTGGTGCCGGGTATGCGCATATATTGCATGCCATTGATTGTCGTTAGACTCGGTAGCAGATCCATTTCGTAGGCGTCTGCCTCGCTAGCGCTAATGTCCAGCTGTGAGATCGTTTGATTATTGCCAAAGTCTGTGCTTTTCAAATATTCCTCCATATCATAGTTGCTCAAGGAATCATCAAAAGTGGTGTCGTCCAGTGGCGGTGAGAGCGCATCGAATTCATCTTTAATAAAAGTAAAGCTATCATCACTCGATGAACCGCCATGCATGAGTTTTAGACCGCGATCACTGCCGATGGGGAAGTCAAAGCCGAGCAAACGTTCCAAATTGCGTATGTACTCGACAGCCATGCGCAGCGTCTCCACCTTGCTAAGTTTCTTCACCGTGCCGCGTCCGTTGCCTTGCGCCTCGAAAGCCTCGGCCACCTCTTCGGGTATGCGTTCACGTAATGCGGCAAAGCCGTTATTCACTTGCTTGACGCGATTACGCTCACGCGCATTACGACGTGCCACCGCCTGTGGGAGCGGTAAACCTTTGCGTCCGGGTGTGCCAGCGGGTTTCTTAGCACCAGGCATACATGGCTTCGTACGGTTTGTATTTGTGGCTGCTGCTTTTGTAACTACTACCTTTGGTGGCTTCCCATGCGCATTTTCATCTTTATTCGCGAGTTTCGGACGCTTATTGGGCACCTTGGGTTTTTCCGTTTCGCCTTCATTGGCTTTGGCATCCGCCTTTCCTTTAACCGTTGCGCTGGCAGTGCGCTTACGTCCTGTTGTTGCAGTGCTCAGCGCGCCTGCGTTATTCACGCTCGCATACATGCCGAAATCTTTGATCTTGCGGACGATCGTGTTAACATTGCTGTTGTTGCTGATATTTAGCGCATTACCGCTACTCTCGCTCAGTACATTTTGCATGGTAATGCGACTGAAGGACTTGCCAAGGCTGATGGTTGTACGTCCGCTGTTGCCGCTGTTGCCGCTGTTCGTTGTATTCTCACTATCAGTGGGCGGACTGGTGTCGGCATTGCCGCCGCTCTTATTATTGCTATTGTTGGTGCTCATCTTTAAGCCTTGCGGCAGGTTGTAGCTGAGTATGCTCAACGCCATAAGCAAGCCGTGTGGGCGCCACTGATTGGGGCCTTGCTAATCAGCACACGCGCCTACCTTTTATGCTGATAAGTATGGGTTAATACACTGGACACTTGCAGCTTTTGAAATGTTTATTTTAAGTTATGCAAGGAACATTTATTATATTTTAGTTTATTTATTTTCCCGCCACAACCAGCACGTTCACTGGTCCGTTCACGAATACATCGTTGGACCACTGACAAAATTCCACAAAGTACACCGAATTTCTCGTTTGTTTTCACCGTGGCTATTGCTGTTGCTGTTGCTGTTCTTTCGTTTCTTTGTATTTGCTGCGAGAGGTGAGTGTCCTGATCCTGTCGGTAGGACAGCTGCGTTGCTTGTGTTGTCGCGTGCCCGATGTCTTGCAATGAAATGTCATGGGGCGTCGCGCGCAACAAACGTCCTACCTTGCCTTGCCACACCACACCACACCACACCGCAGCAGACAAAACATTGCATAGCAACGTTAGTTCGGGCAGCGCAGCTCAGCTCGGCTCAGTTCAGTTCAGCTCAGCTCAGCTGAAGACAGGGCGAGTCAGTCGAAAATGTTGAGTGTAGAATTCTATTCATCTATCCATCCACCAAAAAATGCAGGAAATGACTTCGGTGACTGTTGGTGTTGTGGCACAATGCCAACACATACATAGGCGAGATACAAAACAAAATTATGCTGGCGCTCTATCTCTCTGCCGACATCAGCGCCCGTTGATCCTTTGCGTAACACGTTTGTATGTTTGTGCGCAGTAAAGTAAAGTATGTAAAGTATTTTAATAACACTAAAGTCTGCTGCACAACAATATACCGTAAATTGAATTTAGAGAGGCACACCGTCATACACACACACACACACATACCACATGTATTGCACAACAAAATTGAATTGAATTCCACTTCTACTCACACACACAGCCTTCCTAACGTTACACATGCGCAGCGCTAAAAGCAGCGGCACGTCACTTCAATGCGCTTGCGCCAATGTGGCAGCGCCAGCGTGTGTGCGAGTGTGTTAGTGAATGTTTTCATCCCCTAGCTTGGGTGCCGGCGCTAATGCTTTATAGCACCGTAAGCTGCTGCTGGTCTCCCCTTGGCATATTTTAGCCGTATTTCACGTGTATTGAAGTTGGCTGCGGTTGCGCGGCCGCTTCCCGTTGGTGCGCGCTGCCATTGCCGCTGCATTTGGCTCTGCTGAGAAAACTAACATCTGATTTCATACACCTCTCTGCTCACCTATGTATTATTTTCTCAAAAATAAAATAAATATGTATATATCAAAATTATGTATGTTTGAGTGGCTAATGCGCCTGCCCTAGGGGTGGCTCAAAACCGATTGTATATCATTACTATATACATGTACATAAGTGTACTTATGCACAAAGTATTGGCAGTTAATGTTTTAGCCCACCTTTATGGTTTATGTGTTCGTTTTTAATGATACTGCACCCTAGTACTAGTCGGATATAGCTGTATATGTATGTATATATTTAGATGTATATATGCTTTATGGTTATATATCGAATTCGTATGATAAAATTAAAATAAGTTCAGTACATAAATAATATACTCATATACCCACATATGTATACCCCATATACGTATATAATTAGGTTCCTCCATATCACATTTCCTCATATTAGATAAAAGGATTGCAAAATTGTCTGACAACAAGTAATCTCGAAGCTTAGGGAACAAAATGTAACCTTGGAGCCATATAATCACTTTTTTGGTGCTATATAGATCTCAATTTGGAAATGTTTTGACCGAGATGCGAAGCTGCAGGATAAGAGTGTTAAAGATTTGAAGTAAAAGATTTAGACCTACATTGGTCTCACTATAGTCGATTCTGCCTGCATATAATCGAATTAACTTATGTTAGATTGTAAGTCGGGAACCAAAAAAGCAACATATAGTCCTTAATTATACCAAGCGATTGAACTAGGAAAGGAGAGCCGAAAGGGATAATATGACAAAGGGTGAAATATTGTTGGGATCGAGATAAGAACTACAGTCATAGTTTACATAATACATATTGAGATCACGTAATTGAAGTGTGCGCTCACTTAATGGGGAGGATACATCAAACCAGCTGATTGATTTGCTTGCGAAAGCAATGGTTAATATGTCCGTTGGTCCAGGCATGAACGCGAATGGGCCTTGTGTTATATATGTGACACTGACCATGTCGCCGGTGCTATTGCTTACTCCTTAGAACCCTATAAAAGCAATAATTTTCAACATCGGTTGAAAGTTTCATGAATACAACTCTCGTAAGGAATAGGAATCAAGGTTAACTGTGACGGGTAAAATCTTGAATGCCATTTCGCTGCTCTGTAGGTAAACAGAAAATTCTGCGCTTCCTATACTTAATAGGAATAAGCTTAACTTTGATATTCGCCATATATCATATTCGTGCTTCTTTATCTATATACATATATGTATATATATATACCTTATAAATAATTTTTTGGAAAAGTGAGAAAAGCTTTCGAGAAAAGGGTGTACATCAGAAATCTGTTCACTGTACCGCGAGTAAAATCGGAGCTAAGTTCAAACGAGGTACTATACCTAATTAATTTATGAAAATTATCGAAAATGCTTTACGGTCGAAGAATGTGTCCCCTTCGTTTCATCAAAGTTGCATAATACAAAAATTTGACAAATAGTACAATAAAGGAGGCTTCCAGACGACGTCATATACAGATTTTAATCCAACTTTTAATATCCAACCATTTTTGGCTGCATTTCTGGTACAGCGAGGAAGTAGAACAAAATTTATAATAATTAAGCCTTTATTCAAAACGATCCGATTTTTAAGTAAATTTAACTTATGGGAAGCGATATCGGTATTTTTGAGTAGTCTATGGATTATACGTTTGGAGTTCTGCATAAGCTTCACCGGGCCTTTCATCGATTTATGTCTTATCAGCAAACAGAATAAGTGTTACTGTCAACTATGGAATAAAATTAGTCTCTTTAATAAATATAAGGAGAGAGTACTCCTAATTTTAGCAGAAATTTACAGCAGTTGTGGAGCCATCTGTGGTGAGAAGTACAATTATCCCATACTATAGTATATATTCATATGTAATGTATGTTTCTAAGCGTACAATGAAAATCCTAGCGTTGTGTAAATTATGTCTTGACTCGTTCACTTAAGTATGAGATACAGCGCAAGGAAAAGGTGTGCGAATAAAGAGAATCGAAAATTGTTGCACTTCATTATCCATAAGGTATTGTTGTTATGCTATTTCTATGTAGTTGTACTTACAAGACAATTGTTTGCTCAAATTTATTTATTGATTGTTTTTATTGTTTTATTGCTGTTTGAGTGCAATTTTTCATTTTTATCGGCAAGCGCGAATGATTTTGCATTGTTCGGCTGGTGAATAAAAGAAACGGAGAAAAGAAGCACAATTGCCATAATTCTTAATTAACGGTATAGAGCCTTTGAAATGAAGTAGAAATTTCGAAGAAGAAGAATGCTAACTTCCAAGGCATGCTAATTAATTGCGAATTGTGTGGCAAAGGTGGCAAATTGCGCAAGACTCTTTGTGAGTAGATAGGGAAGGACAATAGCACGAAATAGAATGTGGGAAGTAGGGTGTGGCATCAAAGAAAATCATAAGATTTTCCCAGTGCAAATGCACAATTTTGCTTGTTGCCAAGATTTATGTGCAAGGATGTTTTTGTTGCTGCAGTTGCATTATTGTAATAAATCCCAATTAAATTTGACAGTCGCTTTAAAGTGGGTTGGCCAGTTGGGTGCAATTAGGGTGGGCATATCACTCACTAAAGAACGCGCACATATGGATGGTTGTGCATATGTATGTTGAGGTGCTTGTATGTATGTATGTAAATGTATGTGTGTGTATGTCTGAAAACATGTGTGTGCATGTTTGTGATGCGGAATTTCTGAAGTGTCCTGTAATGGGTATGCTTTTTTTTGTACTTTAGTTTCTTTATTGTAATGTAAAACTACTGCAACAACAACATAAGCTAGTTGTTATTGCACGCGAGTAAGGGAACAAGTTTCATATAAATGATCGAATTTACGCTACAATAATTCTGAGCTATTTCATTTTTATACCCAAGCACAACGTGTTACAGGGATCGCGGCGGTTGTGTTTGAAAACTGTTTGTAAATAATGGCATTAGAGCAATAGAGGAAGGAAGAGGAGAAACCATTAATGTGCAAAGTGCCCGGGTCTACAATCTTATTAATATTAAGTAAAAAATGTTACTTTTGACCAGTGTACCATCAGGCGCTAAAGTGTGTCAACTTTCGAGGGAATTTCTGAACTGAAAAATCTTCTCAAATATATCTTTTAAATACTCACAGCTGGCGTATGATTTCTATGCGTCTCTATATACCACCAGAGCAGCAGATTTGGACCAAATACCTAGCGAAGGTTACCTAGGTATAAGTGACAGTTTGATATACATCGAAATAAACCCTATTCCCCAATACACTCCCAATTTTTATATAAGCGGTATCAGAAAAATTGCACTATAAAGGTGATGCTTCGAAATTACGCAATAATTACTAGATATCAGCCTCGAAAGTGTGAGCATGAAAAAATTCTGTAAAAAGTGGAGTTTACACCACAACAATTATGTTATGTCAATTCTACGCGTATATTTATACAAAATTATCTCTTAAAATTCTGCAAAAACTTCAAAATATTATTGTTTTTAAACGAGTGCCAAAAGAAAGCTCAACTCGTTTAAATTTTTTCTAAATATATTTGACAACATTACTTATATTTTAGTTATCATACATGTATATGCACTATTTTGTTTGTTGGTAGTGTGCTGTGAGATTCAGGCTGCGTTTGTTTGAAATATTTCTAGTGTTTACTTTCATTACGTATGAAATACCGTACATTTTTAACAACCTCGCTTAATTCCGTAAATATCGTCGTGTTTGTGTTGTTGTTGCGCACATAAAACTGTAATTATTTAGCGAGTATTCTCTTGTTACTCGCTTACAAAAGAGCGAGGTTAATATTTCTCTAAAATATTCCGTTTTGTCCGAAATAAGTGCTCCCTTACACATATTATTTTCTAGTTCTAGAAAATTTCATTCCATTTACATAACAGCGTTTTATTGGTCTGCCGATCTGTCGATCTGTCGGTCTGTATGTAAGTATGTATGTCTGTGGAGTTTACTTGTTCGTTCCTATCTGGTTATTTGAAACAATCTGGTATTGCACTAACCAAACCAACTGGTTTCCATATTTCACTTTGCGTGTCTGAGCAGAACTGGGTGCGTGTGTGTTGAACTAATTTAAATAAAATCGTAACGTATTTCTTCTACTCCCCAGAAATATACGAACAGACCGCCGCACTATGCACAGCTCAAGTTTAGTGGTATTGTGGTGGACTATGCGCTGAATTTTCAACGTAAACATGCTCAGCTATATGCGTGTATAAATCATATGATTTCTCTTGTTGTTATATGTTCAACTTGTACATCAATACTAATAATATTTTTGTAAATGCGCCATCGCTTGGCACACACACACACACTCGCACAAGAACTCAGACAGAAGTGATATCCTGGTGTTAAGCTTCTCGACATGGACTTGCGCGCTTAAGTGAATAGTTTTAAACTTGACTGGAACTTGAGTCGTTCAATACCGGTTCCGGCTGAGCTAAAAAATTCCAATTTTCTTTCTGCAAGTCTACCAAAGAGCAACAAAAACAAAATTGAATATGCTTTTGAGTGAACTTGCTTGCTTGCATTTTTTTTTTTTTTTTTTTTGTGAAGTTTTTGCTCGGAAACTTTAGAAACCCTTGGCAAAAATAACTTAGCACACACAAGAAGAATAAAACACACCAGCACACCCTTGCATACACACACAGCATAAAATCAGCCGTTTCATTATTTCTTTGAAAAGTGCTTTTTGACGCATTGACTTGGTAACGTCCTACTGAAAATGAAATAACAACAAAAACACAATAAAATATTTTTACTTAAAGTGCCTTGAACCACTCTACACATTTATATAAGCGCTGAGCCACAGGGTGTACTCTTACAATAGCATAATGCATGAGCTCATACATACATACACACATACACACCAATTTATGTATCTCAATATATGCACACAATCATGCATAAGTGTACTTGCGCTTAGACTGCAAGGATAATCATGTATGTCTACTACTTCAAAAAAGGGTTTCTTTTCCTTCATTATTCGCCTAATGAATGCGTTGAAAGGATCACTCTCTTGTGCTCTTGCTCCGCTCCAAAGAATGAAGAATGAACTTGAATGTTGTGGATTTATATATTTTATAATTTGTTTTTTTTTTTCGTTTCGAATCAATTGTTTTGAAATTGTTTGAAACAGGTAAGTTGCTTGGTGAGTTACGTGCCTTGGCTCAGCTGGTTGATTTTTGACTGACTGATTTGAGTTTGTTTGATCGTGTAGAGGAACTTGTCGTCAACATTGTTGTAGGGTAACGGTAAGCAAGTATATACTTGTGTTTGAGTGTTATCAGAAATATTTGAGATGTTGTTTGTGTATTCAGAGAGTAATTTCGGTCGAAACTTTTCGGGATCACGATATATCGGGACTAGCCAAACTTAATTAAAAGTCATCTCAGCTGTGAAAGAGGAGTTCAATGAGTGCTTTACCGAATAAGAATAGCTTCGAAATACTTATGTATATTGTTTCTAATTCTATTTTGTTTTGATGTGAAGCAAATAGTCTTAAGATAATATAGTTAGTTAATAATTGTTTCATATTGAAAGCTTTTGTATTTTATGTAGAAGCGGAACTGACTCAAAAATCATGAAACCAAATAAAAACTTATTTTAAATATGCACAATTTTTGTTAGTTTCGAAAAAAAATCTAGTTTTGTTGATGTCTAATTAATTTTGTCAATGGACACAAACATCGAGCTAAAGTGGGAAACCTATTTGTAATGAAACAAAATAAACAAAGAAAGTTAACTCAAGACGTAATTGACGATAAAGCACTTTGAGTAGGATCAGCAAACTTCTGCCATATTCAATCGTAAGGAAATAAGGTGAGACGAATGTATTAAGTTCAATCAAGACGGAAAACCGTGATCTATTGAAGACTAGACTTAATAGAAGAGTGAGCTCATAGCATTTGAAGTAGACAGTTAAAAGAATAACTGTGGAACCATTTTTTCATATCCATCATTCATGTACAAATATCAAAAGCTAAGTTAAGTCAGTATCGAGACATACCTGAAAGATCAATATTGGAGGAAGTTACACGTCATTTTGAATATGGTTCAAAAGCGGTGTAGTTGAAAAATTGTGTTTGCTGCAAATATTCATTTAGAAACGCTATTCGAGACCCGAAGTCTTGACTTGGGAAAATTTATAAAATTGCTTTAATATGGACGTCGTAATTGGCAAATTTTTTTCTCTAATTTTAAGAAAGAAGTATGCATACATGCTAAATTTAATGCGAATTCGGTTTATTGAAGTTGTCAGAGTTAAGCCCGAGTGGACATTTAGACCAACAGAAGCTTTGTAATCTTTCTTTGTAATCTCTTTCTATAAGGCACCCATATTTAAAGGACTGAAAAACAACTAAGCGGTATATTTCCGATGAAATTTTATTGGAATCTCAGGATTATTGTATTTCTAAACCTAGTTAGTCTTGTAGTTTTAAAGAATATAAATGTTTTATATACCATACTAGACTGGAAAATATAGTAAGCTTAACATGAAAGAGCGTTCGTTTGAATGAAAATAGCAGAGGTAGCGTCACTTTGAGATCAATGGCTTGACGACTGGATTGACAACGATTGGTTGAAATATGGTGAAATTTGGAGAGCATTCTAGTTAGGGTTAGTACTCTAAGGCAAGGGTAGAAATATTTTGTTTATTGTGCGATCTATCGGTTAGGGCAAAGAATTTTAAGTAGTGCCGTACTTCATTGTACTAAATACTTCATAGAACATAGAACATAATTCAGCTTGAAAGCGAATATTATAACAAAAATCAATGCATGCAGAAAGCTTTCCAGAGTTCGGTTTCCTGATTAAATCAACAATGTAACAAAACTTTATATAGCAATTAACTTCAAATAAGTTTCAACAAAATTTCTGAGTTGATAAAACTTTCCGTATAGTAAACACTAGACTACAGATTTTATGGTACTAAAAGCTGAAAATACCTAACTGCAATTCCGAAACCGTAAATATAAAGTTTTCACTATAGTCCAAAAAACAGCTCTTAACAACATGTCCTTGTATCCTTTATGCAACATTCGGTGTTAAAATTCGCAATTATTTTGAGTCAACAACAAAAAAAACGGCTTGTTTGAAAGGGTTTGCAGTAAGGATTTCAAATACATACACCACATAGGGGTACGCAAGCGCGTAGGTTACGCAAATATATGCGGATGAATTGAACACCCCGCAATGAACATGAGAAGGAAATTTGCATGGTGCATTCAAGTCTAACAATGAAATCCTGCGCACAAACACAAACAAGAAATGAAATTTATTCGCAAATATGTGTGTATGTGTGTGTTTGCCGTATGAATTATGGGCGACTTGTAGGTACTTGTGCCGCGTATGTTCACCTTATAGTGGCAACTTGTTATTGTTGTTGGCGTGCAAAATTTATACAGACTCGCATAAAATATACCAAATATGTGAAAGCACATGAGTGCATGCGCAGTTGCACACCCTACAAGGGGTTGCACGTGTGAGCGACTGCGCTCGATCAGGTTAGGGGTAGATGCTGATGGGGTTGGCCCGCTTGCTGTTTCCAATTGTCTGGCTTTTGTTCATTTCCGTGCTTTACACACTCATATCAACGGCCATTGTATATTTAACAAGTTTTTCGATCACATTTTTTTTGGCTGTCGTTTCTCCCTCCGCGCTCAAAGTCACCAACGAAATGCAAAGGATCATGTGATTAACCATTGTTTTATGTGTTGGGCGATCAGTTTGCTTTTTTTATTTTATTGAGTGCCGTTTATTCAAAAATAGTATTTGTAAATAACTAAATATTAAATAATGCTTGAGAAGTCCTCCGGGATATTTTTAAATCTATACATTTATCCACATGTGAGAAATTCCTGTTCAATTCCCTTACCTTGCACAGATTTCTTTTAACTAACTGTACTCATCGCATAACATATGTTTCACACATAAATTTAGTACATCATAAAAATTATACTCGCATACTTTTTCCCTTTGTTTTCCGCTGGTAATTTGACCCCAAATTGACTTGTTCGAACTCGCTTCGCAACGCTACCACAATGATTTATTGAACTATTCAAATATTTTCGGCATAAATCAAATATTTGTCGCTATTGTCTTTGTTTGTCTAATGCACAGGACATTACTTCCTCGCGTCGTCCTTACAAGTGCGTAATAAAATTTTGGTTATGGTTTTTGGATGTGAAAGAATAACATGGTAATTAATATTCGGCAAAGAATGTGTGTGTGAATTGTATAAAATTACAAGAAAAATGTAGTGAATGTGTAGTGGATAATAAAAAAGTGATTCAAGTCTAAATGGTAGTAACAACTACAGAAGGCAAAGTTCGGGTGTAACCAAACATTTCATACTCTCGCAATGTGCAAGGTTTCAGAGGCGGGGATATGTTTTCAGGTGCTGACATAACTTTATATTAAAAAAGGTTGCGGAAGAATTCAACATTCATTATTCGAAGAAATTCTCAATGGATTTGAATCATATTTGGTATCTTATTAACTTATATTACAGGCCATAGACTCATGTAGTTTTATTGTTATATTTTGCTTCGTGTTCGAGATATTTATATTAAAATCTACCAAATTAACTCAAATAGTATATATGTGAAGTAAACTCAACCAAAGTGGCTTAAATAACTCTGGCTTATTAACTCAAATAAGATATATGTGATATCAACTCAACCAGTGGCTTAATAAATATATTATTGTAGATACCTGAGGAAAAAGTCAACCAGAGAAAAGGAAATCATTATATTAGGAATATGGGGCTTAGATCGCGGTCTAGACCGGTTTCTTTCATATTTAGCGCGAAATCACATTGTGTTTAAGAAAACATATCCACTTAATTTCATTAAAATATCACAAATATTGGCCAACACAAACGGTATAAAATCAGATGGAAAGCCGGGAATTCTTATATCGGGCATTTTTGGAATAGAGGAAGATCTGCACTGATCACATTAATTATTTTCATTATTCAAGTATATTAGGGAACATGTTTTCACCCAATTTTGTGAAGGCAACTCACACAGTGATCGACATATTCGGCATAAAGTCTGCTAGAGTAGCGAAAATCATTATATGTAGTATATGGGAGCTGGGCTAATTCGTAAACTGATTGCACACATTTTCGGCTGTAAACTATGGCATATCCAATATTATATGTTCACTTAATTTTGCTAAGATATATTACATATTGACCGTTATATATGGTATAAAGTCTAGAGGAAGATTGAAAATCCTTATATTAGGTATATGGGGGCTATGAGAAATACTTACACAATTTTTCCCATTTTTGACACCAGATCACATTATTATCATGGAAAGTCTGGTATTATCTAATATATTATCTAAGTATTATCTATATTATCTAGTACATTGTCTAAGTATTATCTGGCGGCTTGAAAAGTTATTATCCGATTTCGACTAGTTTTACGTAAGAGATGGCTTATATTGAACGTACTATTCGTGAAAAGCTTTATTACAATATCTTAATATCTTATGTTCGACACATCTACGACACATCTATATAAAAGTGAAAGGATCAGATGAAACTTAAAATTGTATTATATGAGAAGTAGGCGTGGTTTTTATCCGATTTCGTCTCTTTTCACAATGTGATATTAAAATGAATATATACAGTTACATACTAAATTTTTTAGAAATCCATTAAGGCGTTTTTAAGATATGGAGTTTCACTTGAAAGTGGGCGGTGCCACACCCATCATCATAACTTTATACGGATTCCTATGCAACCCTTCCGTATTATAATGACTGCAAGATTTAATGTTTCTGTCGTGTTCATTCAGCGAGTTAACGCACTTTTAGTAGTTTTCAATATAACTTTTGTATGAGAGGTGGGCGTGGTTATTATCCGATTTCACGCATATGAGGAGATGCTAGAAAAACTTAGTCTGAGCAAGTTTGACTGATATAGCTTTAACGGTTCCCGAGACATATATATTAAACCAATTGGGGGCGGGACCATGCCCACTTTTGCAAAGTAATTTTGAATGCAGATGCCACGCCCTACTAGGGTCCTTTATCTGTATGATGACAAAGAACACGTGTACCAAGTTTCATCAAAATATCTTAGATTTTCCTCAAGTTAAGTCCGCTTGCACGGATGGAGGGACGGACAGACGGACAGACGGTCACTCGGATTTCAACTCGTCTTTTCATCCTGATCATATATATATACATATATATATATATATATATGTCTATATTTAACTCGATTAGTTCTAGGTGTTACAAACAACCGTTAGGTAAATAAAACTAATATACTCTGTAGGAACATGTTGCGAGAGTATAAAAATGGTGTAATAGTATTATGGTTTGTGAGATGAGAAGCTAGGCATTACTAATGCTCATTAAAAGTACTCATTGCCAGTATTAATTACGAATATTCATTGCTAGTAGTCATTACTAGTTTTCATTACAAGTACCAATTACTAGTATTCATTATTAATACTAATTACTAGTATTCATTACTGGTACTCATTACTAGTACTCATTAAAAACGTTAGGAATGTGCAAAGTTCGAGTGGAACGTTATATTAAATACTTTGCCAAATTGAAGAACCTTAAGAAAATTAGAGAAATGTTATTAAACATATTTCGCGATTTAAATATGCTTGGCAAATATCGATAGTGGATTTAACTGAGTTTCTTTCCATATCTTATTCGAACTACTGTAAAGTCGGAAAAGCTGAAAGTAGTAAAATGGAATTACTATTGGCAGTATAAGTGGGCATGGTAAAATTTTACTATTTTTTAAGCTGTCCGAAGAAAACATAATTTGAATTCTATGTATCGAATTTGGTATAAACTAGTGAGAGGTATATAATATTAGCAAAGAGTGGATTATGTCCAACCACTTTTTCCTATTTTTCAAAATTACGCATTAGAATGTGTAATGTTTAACCTTATTTTAGAGTTATTGCTATTTTAGACAAGGTTATAACAAAATTCCGAGATCTTAATTTGGCTATAACCCTATATCTAACTAAAATATTTAACGATTTTCAAAAACCAGTTAGGTGAAAAAAATTATTTCATATTCTACTTCAGACATTCTCCTAAACAACTGAATATTGAAAGAAATACGGCAGATTCTTCACCTCGATAGTGCGATCTCGCATTCTCTTTTCGAGTATTTTGTTGTCGAGAGGCCTAATTTTTGGCAAATCTGATCAGATATTTCTTATAAAATTCCTTATAAAAAATAAAACACATATTCGCCTTAATGTATGCTTTAAAGTTATTAAACTGAACTGAACTGAACTTTAGGAACGGAAAACCGAAGCGGGCTGCCGAGCTTTATTATATATGTTCTTTTATGCTTTTCTGCAGAAATATCAAAAGCTGTAGTTGTAAAAGATCTTAAATTATTTCATATAAATTTTGGAGTCATTTTACTTAAAGTAGCCTTATAATATATTGTTTCAAGTAGAATTATTGTACATAAAGTTATTTTTCGTATTTAACACGTCTAATGCTTGGAAAATGGGTGTCTTTTTGAGGTCTTTATTTAATTTTGATCACAACAGAGCACACATATTTTAATATAATGGCTTAAGTTGTATATCATATGGTATAGAAATAAAATATTCTTGTAACAATAAAATTTTTCCAAATATTTCACCTCGAATAGCCTTCGACTTCATTCCCGGATCCCTGATGAAATGACAGCCACAGTTTTTTGATGATAAGACGTATATTCTGACATATCTTGCATATGTGAATAAATAAAAAAAAATATCCTTTTGTTCCCTCAACAGGTGCTTACTTAGGATTTTAGTGGATTAACAGATATTAATAAAGTATTCACACTTAAGTACCTACTCAAATACTTTAACGCAATTTGTAAAGCATCAATCACAGTTCAGAAATTTTCTACAAGCTTTTGTAATCTCGTGAGAACGTTGTCTATAAAATTCGGAGAACAGAGAAATTACAATATAAGTAGGTAAGGTAAGAGGAAGCGACAAGGGTGCTCCAAAGTATGTTATTTAAATTTTTGAAATGTAAATATCTTTATGCATCGTAGCACTAGCAATTGGAGGCAGCAAAAAGTATAAGTTGTTATTACTCCGGTAGGCTACTTACACTTTGCATATAAATTTCCGCTCACCGATCAGTAATCGAACGAAGTGAATGAATGTAAATTCTTCGAGTTTCATTCAATTTCAATATGCGTGAGTGTGAGTGCTTATTTGTGGCAATACGCGTGGCTTGCGGCTTTGTTGGTTAATAATTGTGTAAATAAATATTTAAATTTCTTTAATAACCATATTTCGGGGGTGGAAAGTCGAATGCATAGATAGATACGACTTTATTGTACAAATTATCATACAAGTAGAACCATAAAATTAATAAATTGCAAGTCAGCCGTAAATATTAACGATCATGCATTTAGGTGGCAAACAAAGACTGGAGGGTTCAATTCTTTGATAATTGAATTAAAATGTGACAATAGTGCAACGGTGAAAGAATTGCTGCGAAAATCAATACAAAAGCGGGGGTTGATATGTGTTTAAACGGAGCAGCTGTACAAATACGGATTGTAATCAAATATTTCGTGTATCGAGAAGGTATATATCTAGTTTGTGTGTTAGTAGAGGTGAACTGATCACTCCAATAAGTTTTACGCACGTGAAATTCATAATAGTAAAGACAACAGCAGCTAGAAGAAGGAAAGAAAATCTGATTGGGATGGAGAATCTTACGTTTTCTCAAGTTTTCCCAGACTTACGTGTTTATCAACAATGCCGATCATGATTTCTAAACAATTCGAAATTGCAAAACAGTTTAGCGAAGATTGCTCAAAGTCACATCGTATCATGTAAAATGAATGATTTCTTACAATTTCCAAAAATATCAAAAAACGAAAAGAAGAATATAAAGCGACTTTCATAACTCGCTCCCAATCAATCAATTACAGTCAACTGAGCAAATTGCATTGACATTTGCACTTCAATCAGTGCACTTAAGCAAAATGCACTTAAATGCATTGCCGCTTTAGGGTTATGTTTAGAATGTGCAGAATGTTGCGCATGCGTCCATAGTGCCACTTGAAGAAAGTGCCTTCGATTCTTGAGTCAGCGCCACACCATTTCCCCGCATGCATCGTATCAAATCAAAGTACCCAGCACGGTAGTCGACGACACTTGAGGATTTATGAACTCGCAACTGCACTGCCGCAATGCAACCCTGTACACATACACATATAAACCGAGCAGCCGAGCGCATTTGGTTCGGCATCCACTTGAGTCGACGACAAGTAGTGTACATTTGTATGTAAATCTTGTAAGAGGCACTTCTATTGCACTTCTCATCCGTTCATAATTTAAAATTTTTCATATATGTTCCATAAAAATAAAAATCTTTTGAATTGCCACGACAAATGCTTACATTACGAAGCTAATTTTAGCTACGTGCTGCAAAGTGTGATCTTAGTTCTACTGCTCTGCTGCTTCATCCTGCCACCAGCAGTGACAATCGAAGTGTTTACTTTATTTGGTTAATCGCTCCGGTTGATTGATTTAAGGTGCACAAGTGTTGTCGGCTGAGCACATATGGCAGGCAGCGTTTTTGAATGAATGGAAGCAATTCCTCCTAGCAGTTTCCACGAAAATCACCGAACTGTCATTCTAAATCATTTTCTTAAGCAATTTTAGAGAGAATTAGTATTTATTTTTAGTGCTTATTGTCTGATTATACTTCCTAAATCATTTAACAGACTCTCTAATTTCTCTTCCGCTGATGCAACACGTCGGTTGTGTTTTTCTTCAGATCATAAAGAAATCAACTAATTCAATTCCCTAATTTTCATTTAATGTAACCGCATGTGTAGACCAAACTACGGTCTAGACCGATTTTATGTTAAATTCGTTCCTCGTGGTCAATGTGGCAATCTTAGCCGCCGATCGGTTAGTCCGTTGAATCCGAATCCACTCAGAGCTCGGGTCTGCTCGATTTAAAAAGGAGTGCTAACGAAAACGAACGCAATGCCTCGAATAGGGTGTTCGTATCTCCTACCAAATATTATAGAGACAGTCTCTGCCTTAGTTTGATTAGTTGATATTTTCGTTATAAAGAGACGGGCGAAAAGGATAAAAAAAAATCGTCTTTGCGACTTCTATTAAAAAAAATTTTTTTCGGACAAATTCAGTTCCAAGTAAAGACACCCAGTAACGGTCGAAGGCTGATCTACTATACCGGGACCCGAAATATTTTTAACTTTAGCATTACATTGTTGAATTTCCCCGAGTGAACCCGAACAGCCAATCGAACCGAAGACCGGTTGCCAATCATCGTAATAATGACAATTGAGAGCTAGCAACTGAGTCTACTGTATTTATAGTGGGATCGCTTTATTTAAGCTCCTAAAGAGGAATAGCGTGAAGAACATGGGGTATGACGATTAATAAATATATTAATGGTGATGTAACTAATATTTCATTATAAAGTTATGAGGAAGACCCAGTAGCAGTAGAGCGATTGAGAGGCGACGTATTTAATTTAGTATTGCTTACACTTCTCCATGAAATAAAATATGTGACACAGCTAACTGCATTAGAAATAGGAAGGACACATTCAGGCTATCTTTGTTATATTATATTATTTTCTTACAGTTGGAAAACACAGGAAGCTTGAGATAAATCCTTCGTTATAAAGACCAAGCGTGAAATTATATGAATTTCTTCAATTTGAGAAATTCTGCATTCCAAATTTAGAATAAGTGACTCAGTCTAAAATATATGTATTAGTATTTATTTCTTTGGTTGCTCTACTACACTTAATAATCAATAATAGGGTTATGATCCAATCGAAACTATAAAGCATACGTACGGAAACCATAATAACCAGGTAAGTATCTATACGAAGCTCTTCGTTTCTACTGGACATCAGAAGAAAAATAATGGATATTCGTTTGCCTCTCATAGTGGAAGTGCAATTGAGGGTTCTGCACTAAGGTTAGAAATTGTTTCGTTCTACAATAACTGAGCTAGACATTATTAACTTTATTTTTAGATCGGGACAAAGCGAACTTGTTTGTTAAAAAATTTGCCTTTAAAGAGTTACGATTGGATCGGATATTTGCGGATTTCATAAGCAGACTGCTTATTTGAGCAGACAAAATTTCTCCCGTAATGGGAGTGGTTAGAATAAAGTGGATGTCTATATCGAAGATGCTTTTCGACTGTCGAAAGGTTGCAGAAGATTAACCCTTGAACTTCAATTTTACCATGAGACTCTAATTTAACTGCTCAACTTTATGACTGAGTTTTATAACCTCACAAAATAACTGGGATAATGTCATACAGCAAACAAATGCCGAATTTCCACACATACATAGTGTATATATATAAAGATGTGGACTAACTACACCAATAAATTATATACATACACACGTAACAAAACTTCGTCCAGTTCGACGGTGGCACGTGCGCAAAGTGTGCGCGCATGCGTATTCATGGAAAATGCCAGTACAATAGATTTTTCGCGCAAATGCATTTCCATTCCACAAATAATATAATAGAATAGTTTTCAATAGAAACGCATTCATTGTATAGAAAAATACCCTCCCCTTCCCGATGTGCTCGTATGAATGTATGAACATATGTGTATGCTCGCTCTCAGGCACTGCCAGTCCAGTTTAATGATCGCCGTGGCTGATATGCAACAATTCAACAATTACGGCAACAAAAAAAAAAAACAGATCGCCGAAAAATCAACCCTCCAATGGACAAAATTCGTATAAACCAAAAATGGATTAAAGCCGAGAATGGAGTGTTTCAGTGAAATTGTCCAAGGGAGTAACTCGTACCAAATCAAATATCCCAAAACCGGCTAGCATAAAGACTAACCTGAAAGCGGCTCCAACTAGGCTATTCCCGCAGGCGGGTACAAAAATTAAAAGTAACAAAAACAACTATATGGCATCAATTTGCTGAGTAGAAGTTTACTTAGCCACGTTGCAAACCGGTAGCCGGTATTTTTTTGCCTCGAGCCATAGCCCTCACTGGTATGTACATGACGGAATCAATAATGGTAACTTATATGTGCACACCACTGAGGGACTATTTCGAAATTATTTTGTTTTTTGTCTTTTTTTAACTGTCTATCAAACTTGAAAAATGTTGCTTTAGGGGGGAAGAAGGAAATAAAATTTCATTTCCTTACACAAAGGATAATATAAAGGAAAGAAGTAAAAACAAAAAAACAAGGAGACAACAACAGTAAGCTTGTATGGGGTTTTGTAGATAAAGACCAACGATGCCAAGTGTCCCGTGCTGAGCTATGCTGACACCCATACATACATACCCACATACCTTCGTGCATATATATTTGTATATAAAAAACATCTGCTCAGCTGCGTGGCAATTACGGCGCGCATGCGCTATCGGTATTACTGTCAGGACACTGAGCCCAACTGTGGAATCTTAACCTTACGCCAGTCATGAGGGCGCAGGCAAACCGGCAGCTAGTTGACGTAGTCCTTTGCGACAACAGGCAGGCAGCTAGTCAGTCAGTCATTTATTCAGCCAACCAACCAATTAATCAGCGGATTGCACGAATGTTCGTAGCTGCTGGCAGGAGCTAAAAAACAACCCTCCGAGCATATACTGTATAATATTTGATATGCATACAAACATGCATTAATAACATAACCAAGCATATCTCCGATTTTTTATTCATTTCATTATATCGTAAAAAATTGCTAATATTTTGAAACATTTTTTGAATTTTTTCTTTAGAAAAAAAAAAAAAAATGGAAAATCACAAGAATCGTAATCGTAATCATGCTGCTGCTGCAAATACCCCAATACCCAATTTATACACTTTTACATAATAGGCGCATACCTTTGACTATTAGGCGCTCGCCGTTGCGCACCCTCGGCACACATGCGCGCCATAATTCCACTCCTCAGCCACGTTTGCGCTTGCGATTTAATCAAAGCTTATGTTTGAAACGGATTGATTGTGTGATATTCGCCCATGATATTTTACGTTTGTTTCAATTTTCATGCTGATTGGGGTGGCTGCCGAAACTAGAACGATTATTTACCTATTATGCAATACAATTTATGTACGTTTATGAAATTTCACTCGATCGCAAACTACAATAGTTAAGGAGTTAGGTAGCCGCACAGTAGTTTGAAAAGTATAAAGGTGTAATTCAAAATAATTGCAATACTGAGTAGACAAATTCTGTATTTAGATTTCCCGATCATCCAAACCAAAGAAACCCAAAGAAACACATTTAAACACTTCTAGTAGACCCCGAAGCAAAATTTCTGGATAGCAGATTGTGATTAAAAGTGATACAGACGGTTCCGAAATAATGACCAAGTGAAGTGCAGAGTGAAATTAAAAGATCTAGAAAATGTGCTCTAACACTTGGAAGGTACGAGTACTATAGGAATGCCAGGGTCTCTACCATTCTACGAATATATTTCTTTTCAATAACACTGGTACCAAAGTACTACTGTAGAAAAAATGCTTAAGAAATGTTCAATAATACTATGAGATTTCAAGCAGATAGGCCTGTGATTCACAAGATGTATTGCTACACAGTACCTTTTGGAAAGTTGAGAACTTGAAAATTTGTTTATGCTACAGGTATGTGTTAAGGGTGCTGTTAATTTGATTATTTTTTATCCTTTTCTCTTCTTTGCAGTCTCTATCTTAATGTTATTAAAAAGACAAGATTTTGAATGATCTTATCGGGTAACACATCACAGGTTTAAAGTGAGGATTAATGAAAGAAATTATATATATGCAATATATGTCTGTCTGTTTTCAAGAAAATCCTTATGGGCCGGACAGCACTCTAAAATACGGCCACTACATTTGTTTGGTTGGAAGGGGAGATCGAAAAAACTTCTGTTCGAAAGCTTTCGATTGATATCTTCATCTTTAGGGCTGTTTGACTATCAAAGAAAAGCCAATTAGATGGGCCTTTAAGTCTTGTGGCCTTCTGGTTTGATAAACCCAGGTATATATCCCAAATTGAAGTAAATTATGGGTCTACCTCTACGAAAATTAAAATACAGGCAACCGTAAATATTCTTTGAGACTGCAAAGCCTGTTTCGCACATTCAATAGCAAATCTTATGTTGAAGTGTTTTCGGAAGCGGTCCAATCACTGACCTGTTATTATTGCATGAGATACAGAAGCATCTCTCTTAAAATAAGTCGATCATGGCACTGATCACCTTCACTGCTGCTCCAATCATTTGAAAATAAAAGAGAGCTAATGGATAACGGTACATGTTTTATGCACTGCATATCGAGGACACTAATCTAAGAGAGACCGCTATCTCAGTACAGCACTTCGATTAAATAAAAAAAGGGAGCTATGCTATTCCCTATAGGTACGAAAACTAGAACGAAAAGGTACGAAGACGAGAGAGCTCAAATTCATAGTATGTTTTTACAATGATTTCTATTTCACATAAAGTAAAAACTTTTCAAATGGGTGGCACAGGAGTAAAGATATCTTTCTTTGGAACCGGTATTATTTTTGAATGAAATTCTGTACATTTGTCCAAGAAGTTTGTGGGACCGCCAATTTAAACTCAAGTTCAGCGCGAATACAATAAGTGCATAATCTTCGTGCAATCGATATATCCAGACACTCCTCAGTGCAAGTGCTAGATTTTCTGAACCTTACCTAGTACTTTAGGGTTTATTTTCGGACAATGAATACCTCTTTTGAACTCTCAAAAATTCTCTTACAGATAGATTTTATGTTGCAGATCGACGTTTGCCTTTACAACACAGACGTTTATAAATTATGCGTATAGAATAATAAAAAATCCGCATGTTTGCAATTTTCCAAAACAGCACAAGGACGCAGCAATGCAAGTCCACATTTCCATAAGCCATTGGCAAACAGAAAGTAAACCAAAACAAAACAAAAAACACAAGAGGTTAACAAAAGCATTCGGAATTTTCAGCCGCCGCAAATAACAAGCTGCAAAGATGTACTCGAACGCAGAATAAATTAAAAATTCACGTGATAAATATGCGCACGCGCAGAATGTCCTTGATTAAGGATTTAATGTCGGGTGCAACAACTAAGCAGTAAAAATCATAATAAAGAGGCATAGACTTCAATGGACAGCCGTTCTGCAATGCCAAGGGTGAATAGAAGGGTAAAAGATGCGATCAGTGCCAGGATAATGGTTGGCGGAATTTATGCAAATTACAAAAGACCAACGGTGCCCAACGCACACACACACACACACACAATTTCTATTTAACAAATATGAATGCGCTAAAGCGTATAGTATTGCACAATCTCCTTTTTGTTCTTGTAATAATAAATTTTTTTTACGCAATCGCTGCAACAAAGTTTTGCAAGGCACAAATTCAATATTCAAATTAAAAGCGCAGCCGATTAGCGACATCGCGTCTAGTTGAACGAGCATACGTTATAATTGTTACTATTGTATTGTGCTGCATAAATATGCATGCATGTAGCCAGGCCTGTGGACTGATGGTAGGTTTTTTATTTTATTTCAAGCCTTGCTCATTAAATTGAAATTTCCAAATCGTACTGAGAGGATGATAAAGGCTGCAACAACAAAAAAAGCTGTAAATGACCTTGCGACGGCGGACTTTGACGTACATATAAGTATGTATAAGTGTTCGCAAGTGTGTGTGCAGGACACCCATTGAGTGCGCATGCCTGCCCTTACTGTTGCAGCAGTCCGCCGCCTTTATTTCCCCTACCTTATAATTCATTCGCTGATTATTTTTTACTTTTATTTGTTATTGTTTCTTTGTCCATTTTGTATCCCATGTTGAGCGACGCATAAAATTAATGAAGTGTGCTGCGCGTGAAGGCGCACACGTTGCGCTATTTATGCGCAACTAGACGCTACGGGGCTCAGCGCATTTGCTATTACACACTATGCTACCGATTGTTGCTGCTGCATTTGTAGACATGTATCCACATATAAGAATATAATTGTTTTCATGTATTTGCAGGAAAGCTGCAGTGACTTGGAGTTAGTGGCAAAGATAGTGGCATCAAACTTGCAGATCGTTCCAAAAATTCCTATTTACGTGTGTTCCAATGGTGAAAAGTTAGAGAGTTTCATTTCTCCCCTCTTCAATTGGAAAAATTGAAGTTTCGATCATAACTGAAAGGAAGTGAATAAAGTAAAAACACATGGAAGGATTAACAAATAAAAACTAACGGCAAATTAGCCTTTTGTGGATTTGGTTCAAGCCATGTTTACCTTGAAGGTATTGTATAGTCTTCCAGAAGTTCATTAAAGGACTACTTTAGGTTTTGTAAATAATATTATTAATTTGCTAAATACAAACAGAGAACCACTGAAAACCGGGAATGGGTAGTAGGAGTACTTGAGAACCACTGAAAGTTGGTGAGTGCTAGAAGGAAACAGTGTGGGCTATATAGAGCCAAATAGTGTTGGAGAGAGCTGACGCGAACCTAAGAGGTGTTGGAAAATGGCGGTAGATTCCAGTCGATTCTGTCAGAACTGTATTTAATAGAAATTGTATTTACTTGGAGAGAAGCAATGATAGCAGATGAGAGCCAGTTAGAATCAGCGAGAGTGGGGGAGATTCAGAAAGATGTAGACTCAGTGATACCCTGAGAGAATTGTGGTAGTGATTATGTCGTATTAGTCTTAAGAGTTTAACTCTAATTCCTCTTTCTTTGGTTAATTTCTCTTAACTCTAGAAGGCTAACCCCATTTAACTCATATATCTAAGATATGAAAGAACCTAAATCTGATGACTGCTATGTATTTGTGGTAAATAGATGATGCTACTTTGCAGAAGAGGTATGCAGATAGTACGAGTAGTTGGAGAGCTTTCATATGAGAGTAAACTGGAACGACTTACTGCTACAAACTGAGAGGTTTGTCTGAAATCACTCTTGGAAATAGATTTTCAAAATAAACTTGGAATAGTTCTACATCACTACAACTAATGTTATAAGCTACCAAAACTCACTCTTTGGCACCAGAAAATATTAAATCCGAAACTCAAATTGGAAGGTTCTCTATTATTCTATATGTGTCAGCCAATATTATCATCAAATAAAATCGTGTACTGCTAGCATTGGTCCCTGAGCATCAAATCATCGAGGTCTTTAAAAGTTTTCGCTGTGGATCTGCACACAATTAGAGGTTAGCTCTGAAAAGATGAAAGGACTTGTAATGTAGGCCACAGGCCTCGGTGCATACCTCATGCTTAATCTAACTGTTGTATTGAGTGGGAGATCCTTGATTATCCTTAATTATTCATATATGCAAAGGTCAAGTTCGAAATTTCCGGGCTCTTTCCAGTTACTTTAAAAACCCATCAGAACCAGCATCACCCACAAACCATTGCTCTTTTTATTTAAACACTTAGGCTAAACGCTAATGAGAGGAACTGTTTTCTCGTCTAAAATGAGTTCTGAGGCGTGAGAATGTCGGTCGAGATCACACGAACCCCTTTAACTAAGGACTCACTTAGTTTCCGGTTTACCCTTGAAAGCAAATTGATAAAGAATGTCATTATATGTTAGTTGAGTTAAGGATTCTAATCTGCATTTTGCTAAAAGTACGAGCCCAGAAATTGGTTTTAACATCTTCGAGGTTCCAATAATTCTAAAATCTGAATTTAGAAAATATCTTACCTCACTTATCACAACCAACAGATCTTTGGCTCTCTTATTACATTACACCACATGTATCCTTCCATTGCTCTCGAGCGCTGTCTTGCATGGGCAGGTGTTGTGCTGACAGGTTTCGCTTCACTGAGCTTTCATTCCTTTTTCCAACTAAGCGTCCTTTGCAGCCTTTAATTGCAACAGCAGCAGCAGCAGCAGGAGCAGGAGCAGAAAAGCTAACAACGTGTTTCGTTATTGTCAAAATGCATAATTGCTTTGACTTGCTTTTCTAGGGTGATGCCATGTGGATAAACAGGATTACTAGTGTGATAGCAATGCAAAAATAAAAGTCCTTGCAGTTGCAAATATTGCTAGTGGAACACGCACTCGTAGCGGCCGGCTTGTGGCTAAAACGTCATAAATTTTGAAACTGTTTTAATTTTCTTAATTAATGCTGAATGCGTTTTAAGGTGTCGCCGGCAACACACGTACGCTTGGCGAAATGTGCGCATGCACAGTGGCTTGCAAATATATTTACATACGCACATATATTTATGTATGTCGGTACGCGTGGATGCAGATAACCGATCTGTGACCTGTGCTGCACCGTTTTTCCCAGACAGACGCGCGCTTGTCCCTCCCTCCTGTTCCGCAATGTTCATCAGCAACGACTGGCAATTAATTAGTCAGCGCTGCTTCAATATCCTTGGGGCTTAAAGTGCAGCACTCTTCCAGAAATGCAGCGAACTGAAGATCGCAGCAATCCCTCCCCACCTTTCATGCCGTACTAAACTAGTTTACTCGTGGACCAATTGGTTTCACTTAAACTTGTTCGCCCTCATAAATCGTTTGTTATGCAAAATTGCCACTGATTCGCATCGTGTTGTCACATGTGTGCTTATGTATGTTTGTATGTATTAGCGTCTTTGTCTGTAAATATGTAGCTTCGATCAAGTTGTTAGCATGCGCTGGAATGTCTCGTTGTGAATGCGCGGCATAAACAGTGATATTTATTGCAAGGTGGCAAAGTGGCAAGGTAGCAAGGTGGCAAGTGGTAAATGGCGCGTGCGCAACAGCACAAAGACCATGCTAATGTGGGCAACTGCTCAACTGGGCTGGCTGACAGTGTCATAAATGTCGTCTGCGATTATCAGCTGTCTGTGGCAAGTGCCCGCACATCTGTTTGTGTGCGCGTTTGTGCGAAATAAAGTTGTCTCGGCGAAGCTCACACATTCCATTGCATTCTTTAGCGATTCCTAAGCAATTTTCCTTTTAACAACTCATTCGAATTTGCTTTAATCGGTCAGCATAGCAACCGATTGTTTGCCGAGGGAGTATCACATAATCATACATACATATTTACATACTTCTTTCTCAGCATAACTGTATGTGCATATATATGTATATTTTTGTATATGAAACAGAAAAATGCCGCTTTTGGGTTTGAGCCTTTGCTAAAGTTGCCAACACTCACCGCAATGGCTAGTGGCGTCACTACTGTCATTTCTGTTGACTGACAGACTCTCTTGACCACATGCACCAAGGTGACGTAACATCTGTGCACGATCGGCGCTACACGTTGACGCTGAGAGAGGCAAACAATAGATTTTGTATCAGTTTTCCACCCTGTGTTTTCGCTCGATGAGTTTACTTACATATGTACATTCATTCATACAAATACTTGTTAACTTCAAGTTTTTAAATGTTTGGTTCAATAATCTTTTCGTGGAAATAGATAATACCAGCTGGCTGTGTGTCATAAAGATTCCATTGGACCGTTATGTAGAAGTCTATGGACTATTCAACCAGCTATTAAATCATATCTGGACGATACTCTTACTCTATATTATCTTGTAATTACTAGTTTATCTTTCTCTAGATTGGATAATGAATCAAAGCGAGTCATCAAATAAACAGCAGGCGAATTTACTTCTTAGCGCTCACGTTGCTGGTAGCAGTTATAACTTCCAGGTTTTAGATAGAGTCGCCTATCTTGAAACTAACTTAATATTCAACGTTGAATAATTTCAACGAGTAATTGAGTGAAGTAATTTGAGTGAGTAATTGAGAAGTAAAGTGCTATCTTGACGATCAAAAGGACGATCAGCACCCTCTCCGCATTCAATAAGAATATTTTTTGGGTGTCTGGGAAAATATTCAACTATTGGGTTCGGGAAATTTCACATCATATTTGTCTAATTGCTGAACCAGCATCAATGTCGTTCAGAGGGTCGCAACCAAAGCTAGGTCAAGTCATCCGTAAGGTGCAATTCATAATTGTAATGCGACGCTTGATAACCCTAGCATAGTAATACTTGAACAGCAGGACCTTTGAAAAGGTCCGTAGTTGAACTGATAGGATATATTCTAGAGAACAAATTAGTTAAAAATAACATTATTTCGGTTTTATGTTGTAAAACGGAGCGATTTTTTAAAATTTTCAATCCCATTTAGCCTATTGCTATATTTTAAAGGGGTGCTCCGAAATATATTATAATAAAATATCACCTTACATCTGGTATCAGCAATAATAACAAAATTCACAAATTCTCTTCCGGCGGACATAGGTAGAGATACCTCACGAATATACGAGTATATAATGAGTAACAACAATGAATACTTAATTTTGTTACTGCGATTTTGGTAGCTTTGAATGCGACTCAAGCTATTGCTTGGCGAATTGTTGGGATTCTGGTGAACTAAGTTTTTGTGGAATAAGTAATTGATAAGAAAGTCACAAATCGTGACGATATGTGTTACCCACACATACAATTTCCAATTACTTCAATATACAGCTTAGTAGGGCTTTCAGAAAGATTTGTCATATATTTTGTCATTTGAATATAAGCATTTAACTTTGAAGCAAAGAAATGAGTAAAATTCTATAATTTTCTATTCTAATTCTAACAATTTTCAGTCCTTCAAGTAGTTGCACAAATCATGTAAAGTATTCGGAATTCGTTGAAAGAAATCTGCTCAAGTGTAGTGAAAATGCAATTTAAGATATTTTTGTTGCATTCTTGCTCTTTCCAGGATTGCTAACGCAGCGTAAATTACTAAACAAAACAAAAATTATTATTAATAAATATTTTCTCTAACTTTTTGGAATTTCTTTATTGATTGCAGCTTAACCTGTGGCACCAATTATTGGCAAATGTCTGGACAAAGGCTTAGAAGCACTGCAAGAATTGGATTATACATTTGAAGAATATATCGCTGATCTTTAAAAATATAATATGGAAAAGCCGAGACCTGATTAAATGCATGTATTCAATGTAAATTCATGAAAACACGTTTAAAGTAAAGGTTAAGCGATTATAAGATTGCTAAGGCATGGTGTAGAAATATGATGAACATTAATAATCTGAAATTTAATTGCGAGTTTATAAACTTTTTACAAACGTTTTTGCCTTTAAACTGTTTCATTTATGAGTTAAAAATATAAAAAAAAATTACTTTGTAGAAATCATTTTCCATTTTGGATCCATTTAATAAGGGGGATCCGAGAGAGAGAGAACAAATTACACTCGCCAAGAGCGTGGTGGTTATGAAACCTTAGCAAATCTGCATGAAATCATGATATAATAACTGTAATCAGCATTAGAAGAACCATGGTGGTAGAAGTGCGTAAGATACGAGACATGACCTGGGCCTGAATTCTGTGCCGTTCCGCAAAAAATAGGTTTTTTTTAAGTGTTGACTCTCTGGTAGGCAAAACTGGGAACATATTTCTACCAAGAAACATATTCTAAGAAAATCCAGGAGCCGTTTGGAGTTGGAAAACGTTAGGCCATATACAAAAATTGAGAACAGAAGTTCGGCGTATAGTCTAGAGAGAGCGCCAATTACTATAAGGATCTAACCCTTAAAAAAAAAATTGTCTTTACACCACCATGATGAGTTTTTTCCAGACAAAAAAAGTAAATTTTAGAAGGCTCTCAAAATAGCTCTTAAAAGACTCGCCGCGTAGAAGACAATCAGTGACAATAACACCCAGCGCATCAAAATAGAGTTGGTTAAGTTACCCCTTTCGAATATAGCTCATCCCGAAAGGATTCATTATAAGGCTGCTGTTAGGGAAAAAAGCAAGGTAGCCGTTAGCACTGAAATGATCAAGTTGAAAGTGACTTACTTCACTTTCTTTAAACGGCGCTACCCAACAAAGCACAAAAAACATCTAGCTAAACAAAGGGTTCCAAAGTCTTAACCATTACCGAATGCTGTCATGTATTAATATCAGTAAAATCATGAAATTAATTTCGAAGTGACAGCTGCAAATTCGTGGCATCTGCCCCATATAAGGGCCGTCAATAAATTATTGCTCAATTTTAATTTCTAGTCTTACAAGTCGAATTATCGTTAACATTTGTTTACAAGCACTTGTTCACACGATTATCTTATCAAGAGCGCCATAATTTGTAAAACCGACTTTGTTAGAAGATGTGAATTCCACGAAAAATATCTGCTGCTGGTTCAGCACAAGTAGAACATGTGCCAAAGCGCCTGCTGTGCAATTAAAGCATAATTGCGGCGACACTTGGCCCTTAACAGTAGGAGACACTTGTTAAGCAGATAACGAGCGATATTCCGGCCCATTGGCTACCAAGTGACTACCGGCGACATACGCAAGGCAATGCGTACCCCACCACTTTTTAGGTGGGGTGTGCACTGGTAAATATGTAGATTATATAGTTTTTAGTTGACACTTGTTACAAGCAGTTGCTGACAATGGCGCGGCAGGAGCACAGCGGCGCAGGACCTTCTTATCGAATACTTCAAGTGCATGAGTAAGTACGAGTATGGATGTGTGCAAGGTTTGCTTAGAATAAATATTCTACAGAATCAACCGCAAAACGAAATCACTTAGTTTAGGTGCGATTGCGGCTAGCTGTTTGATCTTCACATAATTTTTAAAAGCCGATTGCTTGCGACAGATAACGATTGTACTAAAACCAACTCGAATGCTCTAATTTTATTTTGAAGATTATAACAGAATTTTGTGCAAAAATGCTAAGGGATTTATATTTATTTCATACTCTTAAAGTGCACATATGCGTATATAAACCTCCTAACTTCTCTACTTTTATGCAGTAATTCCAAAATGGAATTATGTCAGTAATTCACATTTGGCGCATTTTCTGTTGATTTCCGAACACAATGGCTTATCGTTTAAAAATCATTCTTTCCTCGTTCTGATTCGCCAGCATAAAGGGCTACGCTCTACACGCGAGGATCAGTACGATCACTGTTCAATTCTTAAGATCCTTCACAAACATATTGTTTGTCTTGAAAATCAATACAGAACTAATCACTGTCTTAGAAGCACGATAGCTGTTTAATGGAGCATGCGTTTCGCAATACCTTTTGCATTAACTCAATACTCACGCTTTCTTCTTCAATGCTTGTAGCGTTCAAATCCTTTCCCACACATTTTTTGTTTCACTGCCTCGTTATAGCGAACGAAGCGATAAAAAGAGTGATTGAAGTGCATCTATAAAAATCGTCAAATAGACTGGAAGATTTGTGAAGGAAGCATGGCTATTTTCATTGTTTGAAATTAGAAGAAAGTCAAGTGAAGCGTTCTAATTTGCTTGCAAGAAAAGAACAGTAATATACATATATGTATGTGTAGATGAATTTTGCCGAAAATTCGCAAAATAAATTTTGTGTTGAAACGTAAGCAATTTGTTAACAACCCTTCTTTTGTTAGAGATTCTGCGCTTGCGGTGAGATGCCGCTTGTTGATGAAAAGAAAAAGATATGATGGAGAAGGTATTTAAGGCACTTTGTGGCTTCTTGGATACTCTCGTAACAGTAAAGATAAATGATCTTCGAAAATCATTGTGGTAAACATTAAGAAAACTTAAATTACACACCGTTCCATTTAGATTAAGTAATTTTAAAATTATGGGAACCCAACTAGATTTCGGCCTTCAGCATTTCGGTGGTAACCCAAAACACTTAGGATCGTCCTATATAATTTTAATTTAAATATCTCGACAGCTGAACATAACTGTTCAGAGACTGAGAAACATAATTGAGAAACATAATTCGTCTGATAAAAGACGAACGCAAAACGAATCTATTTTGTCACGAAAGAAAGTAACTTTTTCGAATTTACTCTACTCTACTCTATAAGAAGTCAAAATATCTAACTTGTACGAAGACGCTGCTGTCAAATCAAAAATCAGGGTCAACCAGGAAACCTAAATAAGCATAAAAGACTATCCTAATATATAATATAATATATTTCGGAGTTTTTTTTAGCTTTATGATGTCGTCGCCACAAATAAAAGGCAACTGATGGTGGCAGTGTTCAAGAGAAGAGAGAGCTTGGACTCTCTCGTGTCTTAGCGGGCTTCTAGTAAAGCTCAAGCTGTTTACAACCATTACATAGCAATTATAATTGAATGTTTTGAGACTTATTACATATTCTTGGCAGAGATTAATTATCGACAACTTGTATGGATTATGAAAACTATGTTTGTAAAATCATGGTAGAATCATAGTAGAAGTCCAAGCAACAGGAAAACAGAAATAAATAGCAATTGCCCTTTGTGTACTAAGTACTAAGGTAGATTAACAAAGTAGAAAGCTAAAGGTATAAATCTTCTTACAAATATGCATCAATGATATGGGTGAAACAAGGAAGGAATTTACGCATTCTAGAGCCCTCAAAAATCATAATTTTAACAAATTATTCTGGGAGTAAGGAATCGGGAATCGAATTTCGCTCCTTAAAGCTTTATTAAACAATTTTAAATTTAAATTTATTTTGTAATTTTGTTGTGAAATGGCGGCTACCGAGCGAATCTTTGGAATCACCTTTTTCAAGAGGGCTTCGGCGAGCGACGGTGACTGCAGGAAGTCGTGCTATCTGAATCAAAATAAAAAACGGAATCTAAGCCTACAGAAGAAGGCATGCTAATAAAGTACATACGTTTTTCGCCTTACATATGTATATTTTGCTCAAAATGCCAGACTTGTAAAGAAAAGGTTGAATTTTTGGTCCGAAGCAGTATGAACAGTAAAAATGATTGCAATGATAAAGAAAGCGTACACAGTTTAGTATAAAATGTTACTGTGCACACACAGTTAAAATTTCAGGTGGCTACTTGTAATAATCTCCGAGTACCATCATCGACCGATTCTAGAAATGAAGTTTCGAGAAAACGAGTTTAAAGTTTTACCCGCTTAAGCTGACTGACCCAAACGCTTCGACATTACAGCGGATTTGACAGAGAATTTTCCATCTCTATTCCACCAATTGAATATTGTTTTTAAAACAATATTTTTTTTTTTTCAAAGAACTAACTGAAATAAATGGACAACTAAATTGAAAATCGATTTTATGAATTATAGTGAGTTCTAATAAATGAGAATCGGTCTAAATGAAAATAACGCAGACTTCGTCCGAAACAGGTGCAAGTTATCCAAGTGTTCGGGTTCACGTACTGTTTATAATTAAACTAACTTTCATTTTACTATCCTTTCGTCAGCCCTTATAAGATTCACCTACGACATTTGCTTGTAATAAGTTCTCTTTCTTTTAAACGGAAAACATTTAAAGCAATTTTTACTTCCCCTGCTTCCTGTGCAATAAAAGGATTGATAAATGATGATTTCCTAATATTTTAGTTGTCCATTAAGGCTTTGAAAGCAAAGTAAAAATGCGTTGTGATCCATGGTGGAATATTCTACGGGTCCACTCTATGACTGTACGTCTCATCAGCGGCTACTTGTTACTTGCAGCTATGACCTTTGGATGTGGAATCAAACATGTGTATTTACAGTTAAATATATGTATATATGTACATATGTTCATCGTTTTCTGCTTGTTTATTTGTTTGCTTCCATTGTCTTCGTTTTGAGCATCCTTTCGGCCGATCGCTTTTAGTACATTTGCCAAACGGCGTCAGGACTCTGTCCTTTTACGAATGTCCTCTTTATCAATTGGCGGTCTCGACCTTTGTACTTTTTTTTATCGCAAATGCACTTGTCTACAAATTTATAGATATCCCCGACCACGTTTATCTCAAATTTGGCTATCATTTTTGTAACATGAAAGCAGGGAGCCACACTTGCACATGTCCTTTTAGCATGCGACATGCGACAAGTGCAACCGTTGTTGCTGCTGTTGCTGCTATTTGTTTTTTGTTTTGCCATTAAGATTTTATTTTATTAGTTACGAGTGGCGTGTTTATTTTTGCCTGCTATTAGTTTGTTTATTTGGCGGCATTTCGTGTCCGCCTATTGAAAATATTTGCGTCTGCACTTACTTTGCCAAGCGTGGCTTCTTCTAGTTTCAAGTAGTCGAGTGGACAACACAAATATTGAGTATTTGATATGTATTGAATTTCCCATTGATAAATTGATTCTTCTCAAATTCGGTATTTGTATTTGAAGATAACATTCAATTTAGAGTGGAGTGGATATAGAGTGGAAAAGTCTGCTCAATTTTAGTTTCGGGTTTAAAGAAAGCCATGGTTTTCGAGTGGACTTAGAACTTCGAAATAAGAATTGCTAGAGACTTTCGAAGAAAGGCATAAAGCATGACTTTGCTGCTCTCAGAGCGTAAATTATTGTCTAAGCTTTTAGCGCGTAAGGAGGTATTCTAGAGATTGTTGATAAAGATGACATCTAGTGTCAAGAGTTCATTCAATCAGTTTTTAAAATTTGCTAAGTAATGTAGAGGTATCGTGAGAAGTGTGGATCAATTGTTCAAACAAACTGATACCGGTTAGACAGTAAATGGTCTTTAAATAATTTGTTGAGAATATTTGGACAACCAGATCCTCTTAGCGATCCCTTCCGAGATCTCCAGTATATAATTCTATGTAGTTCTCAAGTAATTGGTAAACCGAACCTTTCTAGTAATCCCTTTCGAAATCACTTATAAATAATTTATTGCAGTCAGTCTCTGTGCTCAGAAGTTTTTATATACTATATTCTTGTCATCATTCAGAGAGCTCAACCTTTTATCAACTCTGGAAGCTCAGCCAAGGAACCGATTAAAATTTACTTTTTGTTGAAGACTGTTTCATTTCACCACTTCTACTACTACCTACTTCACGAACGAACGCCATCTACATATATACTGCTTATTCGTGATATGATATCGGATCTCTTCCCTTCTGCCTACTGGACCGACTGACTGAGTTTTATGTATTTAACTTTTCTGTTACTTCAAATTCTTTAACTTCTTCGTTGAAGTTCGTTCGTTCTTCGATGAAAGCACTACTCGCGCCATTAATTAGACAAAACTAGTTAGGCGATGATAACTGTTGGAAGTAAGATATAGTGCGGAATGGGACTGCTTCAAGAAAATCTTCGCAAATTTGTGGATTTATAAGACAAAAACTACTTTCTTAATGCTCTCGTTAAAATTGTCAACTTCCAAATAATTAGAAAATATAAAATATTGACGAATATATACTGTATAAATTAAAAGTGAAGAAGATAGATCCTGGCTTCTGGTCAATGGAAAGCAGGGATCGGTAGGGCTTTTTTATAGAATGATCACATTCACGAGGTACTTTATGTACCCAGTTTTATTCATTAATCCTTGCATTATCTATTACAAAGTTATAGGTAATAAGATGACCGTCCGAAATGGTGTCCAATAAGAATTAAGAATAGTTGTGGAGCATTTTTGCCCATTTCCAAGCTTTACTAAAAGGACGGTCAATTAAAGTGTGATATGTGAAATTTATAGCCCAATTTTTGAACTGATGCTTACGTACTTAGACAGGCTTCTATCATCTTATGATCTTATGTTATCATCCTATTCTATATCATTTTATGTTTCTGGCGTACAGGCACTCATTGCACCTTAAGCGGTTTTGATTAATTTAATATTGTGCCACGAGGTAGAGAAATGAGGAACTCAGAAATAGACATCAGGACCGACAAGAACCACACTTGAAAAGCTAGATCTGAATATTGGTTTGTGTGGGACCACGACTAAACATCTAGTTTCTTCCAATTTCTATATGAAATTTTTTTAATAATTAATAAAGTCACTAAAAATCACAATTGAGAGGTTTATTTGCAGTTCGAAAAGGAAGTGGAAACTGTTGTGTGTGATTACGAAGAGTCGAGGTGACCTGGACCCACTGAATATTCAAATAATAAAGACAAGGGTGTCGTTGATTTGGCAAATATATTGACTAGCAGTATTCGATATTAAATAGTTTGGTCACAGAAAACGTAGAAAGGACGAAACATTCGAAGAAGAAAAATGTACAGATCGAATATTGGAATAAGGATTTAGTTTTTTTTGCTCCCTAAAATTTTCCCATTATGAAATTTTCATGAAATTATTTGCCAAGCAATGACAAATCACGACAAATTATTATACTTTTCGGCATTCAACAACAAACAGCAGCAGAAATAGAAGCGACTTCTTGATATTCATTAATTGTCCAGCACAAAGAGAGGAAATTTCATGGAATTCCGAATTTCTAAACGCTAGCGAGAGACCACTGCCATTCTTGGGGAAATCGCATTGTGTAATGTGTGGACAAGGCGTAACTATCAACTTTATATCAAAACATTGACAGTTGAAGGAAGAAAAATCTAAAGAAGGAAACTGAAAACAATTTATGGAATTGAGTAAGCAAAGTACAATGGACAGTAGCACAACAAAGAGGCGTTTTCATGTAAGCAACTTTTGTTTGCACTGCCTTCCAGCAGCTACAATTGCAACATGAAATAATTGAAAGGATGAGACAACCGGTTGTTTGCTTAGTCAGAGGCGCGTTTTTGCGAAACCAATGCAAGTGATTTGTGGAAAATGCTTTTGCTGTCACATATATATATATGTAAGCATGTGGTAAGAATTCGTAGGTGATTGTATGTGTGTGTGTATGACTATATAAAAAATAAATTCATAGTCTTCTTTTGACTTGCTGTCCAAGGAAAGTGACAGTAGCAAATATTGCATGCTATGTATGTATGTATGTATGAATGTATAATGCAACTATGCACAATCACACATGTTTGTATGTTGCAACTGTTGCAATATCAATAGTTTTTCGCACTTGTTTGCTTTTGCCCAAAATAAACTATTTTATTTACTCATGTGATTGTTCGCATCGTATTTGTTTAGCCATGTTGCATGAATGAGTGCAAAAGAAATCAATTAAAAAATGTAAAATGTTGTTGTTGTTACAAGCAGTTTTCAGCACCGTTTGGCAGCAGCACGAGAATGCACAAGCCCACATGCTGTGCCTTAGCAAATGTAGTTCGGGCCTCAAAAGGTTAACAAGAAGGTTTGCTTCTTTGGATTGTGTTTTTGTTGTTCTTGTTATTTTGGGTAGCGCAGGAAAGAGGAAATGCCGTAAACTGTCGAAGCAATCAACTTTGCCTTTCTTCAAATGTTGATTTACTAATAATATTTACTTAGGATTTGCTGCAGGATAAGCAGCTAAACAGGATGTGAAAGATTTTGAGCGCGAAATTTCGGTATTTTCGCATGCGAAGTGAGGGAATTGCCAAGCAAAAAGTGCATACAAGTTGACTAGGCACCCTATATCTGTTGACCGAGGTGCATGAATTCGCAAACATTGATATGGACAGGTATGCAAAGGACAATTGCCGTTTTTTTTTTTTTCATCCTCCTGTGAAAGCAGTAAAATTTATTGCACCAAAAGACACGTTTGAGAATCAGCAAAATGCAAAAAAAACACAAAAGTAGAATGAGTATAAAAAATTGCGCTTGTCCCTCATCAGAGAATTGCATAAACATAGGTTTTGTTTACATGTTCGTTTCTTTATAAGCATTCTTCTTAGACAAACGCGCATTCTTATGTAACTAACTGTGCAAGACGTTAAAAAAATTTTAAAGCGAAATAAAAAATCGCATGCCAGAATGCAGCATTGTATGCAGAAACCGCAAGGACATTTTTATTTTTGTTCTGCAATCTGTATTCTTTATATTCGCCCAATGCCTTGTAGAAGAAGTCCAAAGAGTACATGAAAGACGGTTGTACTGCACTTTTGTGCGAATATTGCAAAATTCCTCGAAATAACGTGAGCAAAGCGACATACAAACACACATATATATGCATGTATAAAGCGATGTTTTTTAATAGCTGGGAAAATTCAAACGCTGTTTCTGCGAAAACGATGTGTTCTCCCATATACTAATGCGTTTGCACACTCATACATACATATACATAGAAGGCTGCACGTGAAGGGATCTCGTTAGCGTTTGTCTTAATGTCACTGCAATCTTTCTAAGCAGATTAATGTGACATTTGCCAACAGAGAAAAAATTGTCCTCACATTATTTCTCTACTCCACTACATTATACTCAAAGAAATTGTTATTTATTGCAATTCCACGAAAAATTTTTGCAGTGTTGCAACATTGCATAGAGAAAGGATTAAATTTGATTTGTTATCTGCGGATTTACAGCGCAGCAGCGAAGCCTTTCACATTGTAAGCGGTTATGTAAGCAGAAGTTTTCTTTTCAAAAGTGTCCTTACAATATTTCACTTTTTCTTTCGAAGGATTTACTTTTGTTCTAAACGAGCAAGCAATTGCTTTCACATAAGCTTACAAACATACATTTATTTGATAAATGTTTATAGTACGTGATTATGGATGATGTCTATTAAAAGGATTTTAAATTTTGAGTTTATAGATTGTTTTTAGTGTCGAAGGTAGCAAAAACTGCTGGTCTGCTTCTCTCAGTAAAAAACTTCCAAGTCAAAGTCAGCCCAGACCATCATCATGCCCATACTGTTTTTGGTCCATAACTTTACTTTTCCCAGTAATAGTCTCAAACTGCCCTAAAAGTGCTGTTTAGAAAGCTTGCGAGTTGTTCGGAGGCAACTCAAAATGTGTAGGACTGTTTATTAATCGGATAACAACTAGACGGAAACACACACCAAAGAGAGAATGAACTTGGTTCCATATCTAGAGAAGGTTTAAACCAGCTTACTTTACCTAAATGCTACCAGTTTGCAAAGGTGAAATCCTCAAGCAATTGCTTGCCTTCGTCGGATCAGTTCATAGACTGCTGAAAAATCGAACATACACGAACATCAAACCAGAAAAGACTGAAGTCGTGGGGAGTTTCTGCAGTAAGCGAAAGTCTTATGGACCTTTAGAACAGTTAGTTTAATTAACAAATCAAACTTGGTTCTGTTATTTCCCTATTTTTTTTAGTTCAACTAATTTACTGCTTTCGGACTCTTAAAAGTCGGAAAAGGATCAGAGTTAGAATATACACCTTGTATATAATTATATATTTCGCATTTGACAAGTTCTTTCAGGGTTCGGTATTTTGTTTTGAACTTTTTTGCTAAATTTTCACAAGAAGAACAAAATTTTTATTTATATTTATTAATTTATTGTTTGTACTTTATACGAAATCTAAAATTATATAATTAAAATGTACTCACCGAGTAATTCTTATAATCTCAATTTCAGGCGCTGGAATTAAAGAGAAAATGCGTCAATGAATTGTTTATGAATACACATTTAACCCAAAAGACTTATCCTTGAGAACAGCAAAAGATCAATTTCTCTATAAAAACCATTACAATCAACACAATATGTGTACAGCGCCACCTTGCGCCAATTGGACGTAAAAATAAACATCATAAATTAATTCCTTAAAATTAAAGAATCGAAAAACGGTATGTGTATACACTGCAGAATTTGTATCATTTGATCACCCGTCGGCTGACAATAGCGAAAAAACTAAACCCTAGTAAGCGTCTAAAAAACCGTCTTAAAGAAAATCACGGACAACCTTTGCAGTTGTATAAAATGAGCTCGAGAACCTACAAGGTCTGTGAGCATTTTTGAGGATCTTTCCCACCATTTGATATCAATTCAAGGATGAGATTAAGCGAGTCAGTTGATAACAGATTCTACCATTGGACCAATAAGCAAATAATAATAAGGCCATTTCCTAAACAATGCCAACACCTTATAGATATACGGTGCGGAATTTTGGACCCCAAAGACATCGGATGAGCCGACTTGAATATGAATTAATTATCAAATAATGCTCGTGGCATCAGCACGCTTTCGAATTGATTTTACAGTTTTTCGGCACCAACGCAACATGATTTCGACATAAGTGTATATATATATCCTCCCATTCCCTTTTTTCTTTTTAAATATACCCAACAAGTACAAGTGTATCTCGACTTCGATTCTTATCTACATCGAGATATTCATTACATAATTCAATAATATAATTATATGAATAAAATATTATAAATTATGTTCTTGAAATGAAATTGCATCCATACATATGCATTATATGAAGTAATATAGACATAACTGTCTAATATATTTGTGGATATTCTCGCTGAAATCTGGGATCAGCTCCTAAATTACTAATTACGTAAGCGATTTCAAATTAACACAATTTAATGGAAATTTGCCATAATCTCCCTTGGCGTAACTTAATTGAAGCGAACAAGTCGAGAACGCAGGCATAACTATTGGGTACTTTATTATAAATATCTACATATATATATATATAGCAATGTGCTCAAATATATACACAAACGCGTTGAGAAGTTCAGCTAAACGACAGTTAAATTAAAATAAAATCCAATAGTTTATTTCATTAAAAGAACACACATAAATGAGTGCGCACTGCTGAAAGTATTTAAATATATCGAAAAATACAGCAAATGTGTGGCGCATAGACAACCGCTGCGACTTTTTGTTGTAGCTCCCGGCTGGCCTTATATTTTCATGGAAGCGCCAATCGAATTTGCAATTAATTCGATTGAAATATTGTGTCGGTCCGCATGTCGAGAGCACGCTAGGATGAAAATAAATGCCCGAATATTAAGGCAGAACAATTTTCAAATAATTTTTTCCAGAGATTCACATTCTGAAGGATATAAAATTTTACTCCTCTAAATGCCATCATTCAGTCATACTCGATACCAAAAGTTCAAGTACAAAGACCATAATAATTAAATGTGTTATGGGTCCAAAACTATATATATAATTTTCAAAACCGGCCAGACACTTATTATAGGTCTTGAGTAGCAAAAATAGAAAAAGAAAAACACTCTACATCTTGCCTTTCCTCAAATATAGTGGTTTAATCGCCTCTAAAATACCTATATAATCTTGAGGTCTTCACAAACTGTAATTAAAATATCTCGCACTAAATTAAAGAGAGACTCTGGATCTGTCCGTCGAATAAAAAGCTTGCGGGTAATTTTGCAGACATTAAGACTGGATTATAACAGATATTAAAGATATTGCAATGCCCTTTCGCCAAAAAAATTTATATTTTCATTCCATATTGGTATGACTGTTCCCATTATAACGTTACAGCTCATTAACATTCATTTGGGCAGATTTCATTTTTCTCTACTCTTCTTATGGAAACTTCTTCTTTGCAAACCAACACCAGATATTTCTACCCCAGATATATGGCGGCGAAGGAGATTTACTTTGAGACAAAATCCAACGATTAGAAAACCTTCTTCGCAACTAAAAATGTATTCAACACCTCGAACGGAATCTATCATCTTCAGAATGATATTCGCGCGTTCGACGGTTTCGGCTTCGAAGATCCGATGATTTAAAAGCTAAGTGGACTATGCTTTAAATGAATCTCTCCACCCTAAAACACCACATACGCACTCAGTTCTACAATTGGAGAGTTGCTTCCAAAAGCATTTTGCCCTAATCAAATAAAAGTTATTGAAAATATCATAATCATTTTGCAAAATATGCGTTCATTACACGCATTGCGATGTATGGGCGGCGCATAAGAAGACTCCTAGCAAGTAGCTTCATTCTGGACATATGTACCTGCCTGTAGTATTAATGCATTGTTGCAGCAAGTGAAATGAATACCACTCGCTGCCACCTCGCCGTCAGTGTTCGCGCAACAGTGATTAAGTCAGTCGCTACACTCCAAACTTATCTACTTAATTGAGCCATTGAGTTGGAGATCAGCAGCTCCAATATCGAGTTGGAGGAGAAGCAGTTCTGCAACCAGCATACATTCCTTCTACTGAGATTGACTTTTGCTTTGCGTGAAGTTGCGTTACTTCGGTGTGTCGTCGCTTTCATTTGTAATGAGATCCCGATTGTAATGGTTGACATGCGATGCCATCGGCCGTGGATGGGTATGTGTGATTGTGTATATGTAAGTATGTAAGTATGTAAGTGTGTGCTCATAAAGCGTGATTATTTAAGTAGTTAGGTAGGTAGTAGGTTGACCAATCGTCACGAAGGTGTCTTGTGGACTGATACGGGATACCGAAATGCGAGGCTTCTGCGATTTGTCTTTAATGCTGAAAGTTTTCTGCTTTTAAATAGAACGAACTCTAAATAATATCTACAAATACAGGTAGTGGAAAATTCCATACTTTCGAGTATACCGGAAGGTAAGATATTGCTTCCCGAGGGTGGTGAGAACTATCTAGTCTAGCAAATTGAACTCATTATTGCCATCAATACTACGTAGGTATGATAGCACCGTAAATAAATACTAATACCTGATTTTAAAGGCCAAATATATTTATATTTGTATACAACATTGAAAAAGGTAAGTTATACAAAAAAGTCCCGAAAATTTTCGGGTTCCCGATTTCGTTATTTCAAATCCCGAAAAAGAGCGACACGAAAAATGGTGGCGTGCTTATGGACCGCCACCACCCCAGTCGCTAATATAATATCATTTACTCGCATAACATAACCCAACAAACACATATACCCGCACAAATACCGCTGCTGTGGTCCGTAATTTCCGCGAACTTTTGCGTGGAATGCCGCTCTCCTGCAGTTTCTGCTATTCACATGATAATTATGCAAATTTATTGTCTGCTATGTATAACTGGCGGACGATATGTATTTTGAAGTTTGCCGTATTACAAATTGAAACTTAATGGCGGATAATGAAGGTCAAGCTACCATATTTCAATTAAAACTGTACGTACTTACATATGTAAGTCCGTAAGTGAGCGAGTGGACTGCCCGCATACACACGAGCCAATCGGTACGGCATTGCCATGCCACTTGCGTGTTTAAGTAATTAGCTCAATGCGAATTAAAAAAAATCTAATCAGCTGATGGGGGAATATATGAAAGGTAAGGCTTTCTCGGCTGAAGACAATTATGTGGCTTTCTCCAAAATCGTTTTTTTTTTTTTTTTGTTTTTGCTCGAACATTAAATTAAGAAATTACGCTTATCATCTGTGTAATACTTCACTTTGCCACTTTCCATTTTCAAGTGGCTGCTGCATTGCCGCTGTGCGGTAGCGTTTTAGCCATGTGTTAGCTCATCGTTCGGCTTGTGTCGCTTCCTGTCGGTAGTTTCATTCATTAAATGCTTTTTTTTTATTTTCATTTTATATTTTATAATTTCACTGTGATATTTTGTTGCTGCTTTTGGGACTGTTTAGGCCATTGGCATGGCGATAAAATTGTTAAGTTAATGTGTCTTGTTGAGACGCCAGCGCTCTTATTTGTGGTTGCCGTCGTCAACTCTACTAAATAAGCATAAAGTAGTCGCTTGGAAGTGCATAATTGGCGTAGACCACACATAAGATTTCGGTGCCTTTTGGTGTTTGTTGTTGTTGTTGTTGGTTCTTTTGGCACTGACCGCCAACGCCGCACCTTCGCAGCCACATTTGTACACACGTAGCGGCGCTGATTGGCCAGTGAAATTAATTTGTTTGTTTGATTAACCTGTTCGGGTGTTTTTGTTGTGGTGCGTTTCGTTTTTGGCGTTGGTTGACTTTCTTTTATTCTTAAAGAAAATCCTTTTTTACCTCATCTTTTTTTTCTGTTTCTTTATCAGTTAGCTGTTTGCTCACCCGTCTCGTTAGGCTAATTGCATTGGCCGTAAGTCCTCGGCGCATTTTCGTTTCTTGTTGTTGCTTTTGTATTGCTTGTGTTGCTGTTTGTGAGAAAATCTTGTCGGCTAACTCGACGAACATGTGTTAGCAAGCGGTTGACTACTGTTTGCTGTCTGCTTAGCTGCATTATCGGACCACCGCAACGTCGCAACAGAAATTTTGCCGACATGATTGTGCGGAGTTTGAGAATGTGCTGACAAGTGTTCTTGGACGCTAGTGTCACTTATAATAAACAAGGATCATTAATCTTTAGACAATTAGTTTGCTTAGGCATTAAGAGTTTTTTCTAAAGATTTTTGGTGGGAATATGCACAAATGGACACCAATACAGGTGAACGGGCAATTTACCACTCAAATAAATTTGCCTTTTAAAATTACCTGTTGTTTTGACTGATGCAAAAATAGCAACAACAATATATATCTTCTTTTATAAATACAACCTACAACCTACGGCTTGCACAGGGGAACCAATATATATCCTAAACAACTTTAAGCAACACATACACATGGGATATAAAGGAGGAAACCATAAGAATAAAGGGACACCACTTTTTCAAACAGGATTACCAATTTTTAACCATGTAAAGTTTGATGATCTCTACTTTGGCTAACGAAGCTCTGTCGTTATGCAGAAAATACATAGTCTAAGAAAAATCGGGTGTGTTGCTTCTGGCGTCCCGATCCCGAATTAAACCAAACAGTTAAATCAAGGCACTGGCAATAAAAAGGAAGTAGACTTGAGGACTATCAGAGAACATTATATGATGTGGAGATTTGAGTTTCCGAAGGTTTTTGAAATCAGTGGTGCCAGTGCAATCCCGAAAAAATTATCGAAACCTTTGTTAAACTGAAGTCAGATAACCTAAGACAAATGAACTGAACACACATGACTTGACTTTGACTTCCTTACAATGGCAAGTCCGAAAATGAGGTACCCCTCGCAGCTTCAAAGCAACACAAAAGTCATATTGGATGAGAATACTAATGTTTTTCAATGCACTGAAGTAAGGTGAATTTTTTACTGTAAATATCTGAAAATCTTATAAATTCTTTTAGAATAAAAATTTTGAATTTTTAATTAGACCGTGACCGTGAGGCCACTACATAGTTGAGTTTGACTTTGTTTAATTGCTTTTCGAAGGAGTTTCTGCATCATTCCATTATCGTCGACAAAACATGGATTCACTGGTACACACCAGTAACCAAGCAACATTCGAAACAGAAGACTTCGCTCGGCGCTCCTGTTCCGAAGATGACGCAGTCTCTCCTATCGGCCGGAAAGGTGTTGGCCACCGTTTTCTGGGCTTCACGAAGGAAAAGGTGCTCGTTCACCATGACATATCTTGCCATGCCATCCTCATACCTCCGTCGGCAACACACGCCAAAATTGGACTACGAACTACTGCTGTAGCAACATTGAATGTTGCCTGAGTTGAAAGTATGAATAAATTTAAATGATGTGTTATAGCTAAGGGAGCGCTGATTTTATTTTTTTTGCTAAACTAGATATGCTAGACTCTTCTGTAATATCTGCTGGTGGCGTGAAAAAATTTCTCTAATCTTTATCCTAGAAATTATTTGACAAATAGTACAGCTGTCGAGAAACTCATCTACTCTTTGACGCTCTCATCAATTCCTTTACAATATGGAAAAGTTTTGGGTTAATTTCCTTAGGGATTTTGGTGGTGTCGTGGATATCTAGTCAATGCTAGACTTAGCAGGTTCACAGCCCTACAAAAGCTCTAGCGAAGTACATTCATGCTTTTAACTGCCTATATCATTCCTAAGAGTTAAGGCATGGTAAGGCTTTATCAGTACCTGGTTAAAAAAAGTATATTTGTTAATATAAAGTGATTGTTTATCGTCAACTCTTTTTGACCTTATCAATCCCTAAGTAGCATTAGTTTATCTTATGAAAGAACAATCAATATGCTTTTCTATATTCATCTTTTAGAACAAAAATATTTATGTATAAAGAAGAATGACAGTCTAAACTAAGTCTAAAAGATGTCCTGGTCCCTAATATATGTGTAACTAAGAATTTTTAAATGATAACATTTTCATTCCAGCTCAACGAACCAAGTACTAATGAGTGCCAAACCATAAAATCGTAAAATGGAAATATTTACAAATTGATTACACAAAGCATACCTAGGGATGTAAAGAATTCGCGTTCGTTAAGGAATAAACTTCAAGAAGTCTTTGTCAGCGAAGCAATAATTTATGCGAGTTACAAGTGCCACTTCAACAACAAAAGCAACCCCCGTTAATTCCATTTAATAGATAAATGCATAAAGTACAAATTGAATTCTCGTGAATAGCTGAATATGTATGTATCTATGGATGTATGTAAGTAAGTACTAGCACAATAGTTAAAAGATAATGAAAGTGATATTCTCTTCGAATGTAGGCGTATGTCGCGGCGACATCGATAGCGATCGTATAAATCCTTTTATGAGTGGAGCTGTAATATTCCTGCATAGCTCAAAGGATACACATATTTTCATATTCCTCATTTACGTGCCCATATATATATATATATATATTGATGCTGGCACAACTTCGTATTGATATCGAATATTACTTATGAGCAGGCAATTGTGTAAACCCATTGAAGTGTGTCGCGTATGTGTCGCTTCTTATAGCGCATGCGCAGCATTTGAAGGGAAAGAGTGAAGGCCTAGCGGCAGGTACATAATGAGAATTTCACTTTTATCGTTGCATGTTTATTGAGGTAGCAACGGGAGCTGCAGGAGCAGTACTTTTATTACGCCTACTCAGAATTCACTGCCTATAATTAAGTGTTGTCAAACTACAACAAAAGTAGCATAGAGTTGACAGTTTTACATCTTTTTGACTGCCGTGGAAAATTGTTTACGAGCTCAATGCGCGAGCGGGGTTCGTTTAATGCTTGGTGGGGCGGTGTCGTACGCGCCCCATCGAGTTTTTCTTCCAATTGATTTATGATATTCATTAGAGAACCTGTATGTTATGCAATGAAACTTGCTTGATTTTTTTCATTTTGCTTATGTTGTTGCGTCTCGTCTTGTCGTGATAGGAATCTGCATTTGATTACTACCTTAATAAGGTCATTCGAGGCGTTTTATTATTCATTCTGTTTGTGATTGTGTAATATATACATTCGGAATTTGTAATTCGCTGGTAATGAATGTCATTGAGGTTGTAAATACTCCTACTTTCTGTGCGGCTGTTAAAACGCATGTTGTCTGAAATCAATTCCGTGAAAAATGAAGTTGTATGGTGATAGCATCAACGAGGTATTTGTAAACATCACTTTTTATTGTAATTTCGCTGGGTGGGAATTGAATTTTATGCTTTCACTTTTTTTCTACTCTATATTGCCTTATATTTCGTGCATATATTACAGATATATGTGAAAAATATACACATAACATTCCTTTATGCAATCCTAGTCCTATCCAAATACTTGTAGATTGGTTTCGCTTGTGATTATTTTTCAAATATTTATAAGACGGTATCCTTGCACTATAAAAATGCATAGTGGTCCAAAAATGTATTATTAAACGATCGTTCCAATTCTGTTTTCAGTTTAATTAGAAATATTTTTTACCAGTGCCATCTACCGAGTGAATGGCATTCCAGCTGAATACTATAAGGATCACCGAATGACGAATAACGATGAAGAACTCGTCAAAAACAGACCAATTGGAAGACGAAGAAAACGCGGCTTAATTAAGACAGCATTAAAGCATCGGGTCACAAATCAATGAAAATTATGACAAAATTGTTCAAATATAGGTTTCAAATTGATTTCGCATCTACCGTATCCTCTGGACCTTGGTCCTAATGGTGTTTTCCTAACATCAGACTTCGAGAGAATGCTCGCTGGAAGGAAATCGCCAAGAATAAGTCCTACTTTGAAGTAAAATCTTACAAAAATGGACAATAAAAGCAATATTCATCTACATGGTTCAAGAGACAAATCGAAATTTTCTGAGTTCAAACATTGTCCAATTAGGTTCCAGTTAATGGAAAGCAGGTGAGCAGACCTTTTTCATTATAGAGGGATCAATTGAAAAACCTAGCTTACTTCAGTGTTTGAAGAAGAAGAAGAGGTGGTGAGCTCCTTTGACCTTGACCATGAAGCGGTTTGTAATGCCAACCGAAATGGTAAAGGAATAAGTGTAGATGGCTCTGACAGGGCTTTTAATGGCCTGAAATCAACTTCATTACGTATATTAGTTTTTAAAATATAATAAAGAATAAAATTCTTTTGGCTACGGTGGAAGAAGTGGCATCACAGTAATGAATTTTCTGAGTGACAAACACGTTTTGGTGGCAAATTAAAAAATAGGGATGTAAAGGTAACCGCTTACACAAGCCACCTGCATATATGTATGCATAAATATTTCAACAACAACAACAACAATAACAAATTAAATACAAATCACTTACACTGTTTGATTGAACCAAACATGAGCCAACCATTAACACCATTAACCCTTTGACTATCACGTTTGCCTGCACGTGCACGTACACAAGCGAGCGTTGAATGCCACGCGCCAGACAGTTAGTCAGCTAATCGAGCGGGCAACCAGCCAAGGCACCGCTTAATGGTCAGCTGCTAGAATATCCGCTTCGCTGGCATTCAACTCATAAAAGTCATGCGCATGTGTGCGGCTCCATATACATATGGGTCTACATACATATAAATGGCTGTGCAGCTTGCATCCCCAGCAGCCGCGCCCAGAAGCGGCAACACGCAACACATTTCACTGCAACTGTAAATGAAAAGCCTTTCACCAACGTAACCCTTGCCATGAAGCTGTCCGTGATGGCAATGAAGTAGCAGTAGAAGACGAAGCAGGCGCAGAAGAAGACAGTGGAGAAGCGCAAGCCTTGTTTGAGGGGTTAGAAGTGTTGAAGGCAGCACACTGCAAGTGTTTTTCCATTTCTTACAAAACGAAACACCGGGCCTTTTTTATATACACTCGAACATGAACATGAATATTTGTGACTGGCCGCTGGCGCTGCGGCGCATGCGCAGCCAACAACTAATAATGTTGATATGCGCGCCTTTAATAATCCTTAAAGAAAACTTAAAGATGCAACAAAATGTAGCGACTGCCGTAAAAATAACACAGTATGCACATGTACAGGATCTCAAAGGAGCATGATGTGAAAAAAATATGTGGCGTTTGTATGTATTTTTATAATTTTTATTTTGAACCCTGGTTCCGTTCATTCAGTTGCGCAAACAAATTTTTTTTTTGTATTTGTAGCTGGTCATGCGTGCGGACATACACACGTGTGTTAGAGCCGCCTAAGTTGTTGTTGCATGCAGGGGTGCACGCTTTGGTTGCTCCTTTGCTTTATTGCTATTTAGTATATTTCATTTTTCATTTCTTTTTTTCACATAATCATTTGTTTTATTATTGTGTTTTAATGCATTTATGCTGCAGCTGCTCAACCAGCGCGCTAATGCCAATATTTTGGAGCCGCGCACTGCGCTAGCGATGGATTTATTGATAAGCAACGTTAGTTATACAATTGCAGCAGGATATATGTAAGGATATTTGCAGCTGAGTGGAGCAAATTAAAGTCATTATTATAGTTTCTATTTTGTCGAGTTGTATTTTATCAAATATTTATGTAATCAGACTCAAAGATAAATACCTTTTGTATCAATTAGTGTTAAGGAACTTGGAGCGTTGGTTCGTAAGGTAAGCAGCTTTTCAGAGCCCCTCTCAGATATTTCATAGTTGCACAACTTTTCTCAAATATACATACATACATATAAGCAAGATGATTTCTATTTCGTATAAAAGAATGCCCGGAATCAGATCCCTAAACCTTCACCTTGAGGTCATCAATCAAGCACGAGGTCATCCATCCACATATAAACTTGGTAAGAGTAATCCATGACAAGATTAATTTTCGATTATCCTTGAAGTATTACTTTCTAAGTGCGCTGAATTTAAAAATTTATGAATAGTTTATATAAAACATATATATAAAACAGATAGGCAGTCAAGGAAAAGGACAGGCGCTGAAAGAGTACAAGACTCTTGAATTGAGCGAATAGCTGTATGCTTCAGGGGTTCTATGTTCCTATTTTAGGCAAAATGAAGTGAAGCAATTAGCAAAACAAATTAACCCTAGTTATAATTTTTTGAGTAAAGTAAATCGAAAATGTGGCGCTCTTTACTATATACGACATAAAAATTGAGTTCCATCAGATCAATCGCTTAAAATGTGTTCATATGTTCGAGGAAAGCTTTTAAACTTTAAGTCAACTGCGCTCTGGCAGATTAAGTACTTCAAGTGATCCCGAAAACGTGATAGAGTGTACGAACGGTCGTTCATGAATAACTTCTAATAGAAGCTCTAAAACTGACAAACATCTTCAATGTGCATAAAATATTGGAAGGTTAGACCTTACACAACGCTTAGTCTATCAAAATATCCAAAGTATTATAGCACAATATTAGTTGGTTCTCATCAGTAGCCTAAAGCTTTTATTAAACTATTTAGAGCAAAAGTGTTGGTTTTCCTTTAAAGATGCTCTTCAGATCCATTTCTCAGACTGTAGCTCTCGGTGCTTCAGATATGGAGTGGATTGCGATTACACATTATAATATTTCGATAAATCTATGCGATAAATCTATTTATCTATGATAAATCTAGCTATGCGAATCTGAATGGGATATAATAAAGAAATTAAGGACCAAGAAACTATAAACGAAGACGCTCGCGATAAGAAAAAAATTCTCATAGAAGTCGTCAGGCGTTCGGTAATGCCTTAAAACCGGATAGCATTGAATTGCTAATTAAAATCTTTTAACTTTTCTTAATGGAGCAAGAGCCTTGTATAAGTAAATACTTACTTCGCTTCGAAACAGTTTGTTTATGGTTTCAGTTTGTTTGTTTTTTTATGGCTGCATTTGAGTTTTTAATATATTATAGATATCTCATGTGATGACAATAATTGTTGACAGTTTTATAACTAGGATTAAATATATATATAACATACTATTTGTATAAAGTTCTTTGGAAAGTATAAGTAAAATTTATTCGAAAAAAAAACCCGTATTTGTTTAGCTGTGGTAGGTTCGAAAGAGATGAATATTATGTGTTGAATACGATGTATTTTTTGCTCAATTTTCATGATATTGTCGTCAAAAGGGAGACTAAAGTGTGGGCCGTAAAACTGTTGAACGCTCTTATTATTACTAAGAGTAAGGGCTTTGTTTCTGGACCTTTACCAACTCGACAAACTGAAAAGGAAAATTTCCCTTCATTGCTTTTCAATACTTTTAAATACAATAAAAAATTTTAACATTTCGGCCCTCTAAGATATACTACACCCAGTGGCAATTAAATTATGCAATTTCCTCTCATAAATTATAAAAATCTTTCTCCACATTAGTACGAACATGAAAGTTGAAAGGCAGTGAATCAATACCATCAATTTAAGTACGAAGACAAGTATGTATATGTGTTTGATTGTTTACAATGGATGATTGAATGGCGAGAGTGAAGAGAAATGCCCTGCAGCATCACGCATGCACACACTCACCTAACAACTACAACAACATGCTGTTATGGCAAACAAGGAAGCATATTTACCGCTTTGTCCAGACGAAATAATCAACCGGAAATCGCGAAAATAAATTCGCTTTCCGGTGCAAAATGATTGCTGCCACAATGCAGTGTTGCAACAAACTCGCATGAGAAGCTATTGTTCAACGCTAATTGTTGTTGTTGGCTATAAATATACGTATGTGTATACTGTGTACATACATGTACAGCACGCCTATACATACATATATAAGACATGCGTGTTGTTGTAGTACAAGTGAAACGTCGATCGACATTGCATCAAGATTAAAGTTGCAATAAAATTTACACTTGTACCGCGAAGTATACACACACACACACACACACATATATATATATATATACATATGTATACACAACATATATATGCATGCAGGACTATGTGTACACATATTCAATTGCCTGTTGTTGTTGTTGTTGTTGTTGTTGTTGGGCGTTGTTGTTCGATATGTTAAATACGCTGACAGACGGACATAAATACGCGCGTGAACAATGAACGATGCGGCCAGTGCGGCCTGCAAGGCGGCTGGGGAACTGGGCTGACGGACACACAGCCTAGCCTTGCAACAACAGCAAAGCAGTCATCGCTTGCAAGTGTATGGCAATCGCTATTGTTAAATTGCATTTTATCCCATGCATGGTGAGGCAGCATAGCGTAGTCGGCAAGCAAGCAACCGCTGAGTGGGAATCAAGTAATATCTACAACAACAACAACAACAACAACAACAACAACGGGTATAACAATTCAGAGGAAACTCTTAATATTGATGTCCAAGTGAAATGCATTCGCTTCCCGTTAACATCAATCTTAGGGATTTAAGTGCTGCTCTACCGTGTGGGGGAAATATTGGGGCAGCGGGAGTAGGAGTGGGAATGTGCAATGTGGAGTGGGAATAATTTAAGTGATATGTCGTATGGGGAGCCATACACCGCCACGTACTTATGTAGTAATATATAGTTAGTAGTGTGATGTAAGTAGTGTGCTGCTTGAAGTCTCATCGGCAGACCGGCCGAGACATTGACGCCTACTGAGCACAATACCTTGTACTCTGCTGCAAAATATTTTGTATACACTGGCCTTGTTGTATGTGCCTATACCTATAGTATGTTGATGGAAAAATACTTAGAGAAGTGTATGTATTAATACTTAAATGCAAATGGACGAGTGTATTTGTATATATGTAATCTGAAGGTTAAATAAATGTTTTGAGCTTAGAAGCTTAATAGCATGTTCAAAGTTTATAACATGCATCATTTAAGCATCATGTTAAAAAATATAGCCTGACTTTTTTAGAGGTATATTTCCCAGGGAGTAGTTTTTTAAGCATTAACTGTCAAACAATTTTCGAATTAATAAATCCTATATAGTGATATTTTGTTCTATTTTTATGTGTTTAACTCGAAATTAATGTTTCAAACCTCTAAAAAAAATCGCCATTGACGCTCAAAGGCAGCATTTTAGATGTTTTTTTTTTTTTTCAAGTCGACCTATCTATTTGGACTTGCAAATAAATATATTTAATGAGCGAAATTAAGGCAGTGTCAAAAGTTTAAAATGTTTATAAACAACTTGCAAGGGAGAACATATTGAAAATGGGACTATTTTCTAATGGGAAGCAGCAGCAACAAGCCCAATATGTAATACCACACCTTGAGAGATTTCCATAACCGTCTAACAATTTGTGCATTGATCTGATCTCCAAAAGATAAATTCATTATTGTGCGGTTATCTTGAGAAACCAAGAAACCCAACCGCACACAAAATCCGTGCTAAGACCATGCTTTATTAAAAACTATTACTACTAGTAATAGACTTTTCCGAAATCTAAACTGAATGATAATCCCGAAGTTGTCTCTCGAATAAATAATGAATGTTACCTTACAAGAAAAGAGGAGCACTGAACTTAGCGTATCAGGAATATTCATATTAATTCTATAAGAGCGTGCCATTAGAATAAAATTATTTGTATCGAGTATTTGAAAATTAAAAGGTCATCTAAAGGGACTATTATAAAGCGTTATTGGAACGTTTGTTGGACAAAAGTGCGAGAAATGCCCAAATTTGAAAAGATTGAAGTATTGTTCCATCAACGCCATTCCAAAAATCAACGGCAAAATTACATGAACTATGTTTCGAATTGTTTTTGTATGCATTGGGTATGCTCCAGATCTGTCCCTCAGCGACTTTTGCTGCAGTCAGACCACAAAAGAGTTCAGGTTGGAAAGAAATGTAGCGAGGATGCAGAAATTATAGCTGATAGGCAGGCATATTTTGAAGTAAAAGACAAACTGTACTACAAAAATTATATCGGACAGTTGGACTATGGAAAGATTTCCATAGTGGAAGTATTACTCACTCGTAGTTTAATAATAAAATTGAATTTTGACAAGAAAATGTGTTTTTCTTTAAAACAATGCGAATTTTTCCAACTCACCGATTATAGTATGCTTAGTGATTGATTATTAAGTGATATTATTGATATATAGGTGAATTCAACTACCGGTCACAATAGAGTTAGAACTTTTAAGTAGAAAATTTTGAACAGCACCGAATCCATACCCGGCAAAAGAAAATTGCTTCATGGGAATGTGGACAATTTCGAGAACGTTTAATAACTTTCGAATTATGCACTGGCCAAATTTATAAATAAATTCAAAGCGGCTTGCAGCAGGAACTCCATCCGTGCTCAATTGCCAGCTTGGCAGATGCTTTATTACTTTTTCATACCAAATTACTTAGCATATAAATACCAGGTGAAATAAAACACTGCAGTTGAATCCTCACTATAAATGTGGTGCATGCCATTTTGAGGTTAATAAAGACGTTTACGATAGCAAAGCGCGATGTGACGCTATTATTTACTAGTAAAATTTTTTTTGTTTCCTCCATACTGTATATTTTTACAACGCAGAGAATAGCGGTCACATTGTGCGGCGCGCTAAAATGCTTGTTGAAGTCGCGGCGGCGGCGCTCAGCCCACAGCCATATCAAGTTTCGCGCTTAAGTACTTCGCTTGCGCTGCAGCCCCCACACAGGAATGCCCAGAAGGCAGCGACATCCATATTTGCCAATCTTATGGATAAAGTTGTGCGAACTGGTGTAGTAGCCAAAGTTGGTTGTCACAGATAAATCGCTTATAATTTGTGTAAACAAATTGTGGCGACATAACTGTCTTGCAACATGTAGATATATAAATGTATTACTTGTGTCAGGCAATAAATTTGGGCAGCTTGGTCGGATCGTATGACAAGCATTTACACATGTGCGGTAGTGTCACATACGGTAGCAAATGCCATTGAATATATAACACAGACGAAATGTTTATTTTAGTATTTGTAAAAGTCTTCAAAGAACATTAATAATTTTATGCCTGCAAGTTATGCAGCTGGGCGAGCGATCTTCTATTTGCCTTTGCAAATATTTGCACTTGTGCGCACCAAGGCATCCATTTGTTGGCCCAGCGGCGCATTGACGTTAATCATGCGCTAAACAATGCGCGCACGCGCAACTTGCCACACCAAAAAGCATTTTAAGCGCCACCAACTTCACTGGACTGCAGAGTTGATAAGTGACTACACAAGCGAAAGTTCTGGCGCATTGCGTAACATTGTGGTGAGTTTAATAGGGCGTTAATTAACAACAGGAAGTCGCTCTTTTAATTGCCGGCGTTTGCGCATGCGGACACATCCATTTCATTGGTTTGCCAAGAAATAAGTCACAGAAATAACAACCACGCCATAAGGCGGAATAAATTGTTAACGGGTTGGTATTAAAAAGGGAAAGGGCTCCTTCGAGTAACACAGGGCGGTCAGAAAAGACAGTAAGAGAAAAAATGGAAAATTTATTTCACATATTTGTGAGTTGATTGCTTTAAAATAGCAAAATGCAAAATTTTTTTTTATCGCTACTTGTATTAGATCCGATGGTATGATAGTGCCTTCAGCAAATTTTAATTATGGATTCAATTGAATTTCGGAAACTGGAAACGCTCTGAAAAAATCAGGTCTGTCGATTAAGAAAGCAGATAGTTGAAGTTTTAGCCAAATAGTAGGAGATTATCAAGCTGGAAAATATATTATATAAACTGTTTCGATCACGAACTCGATTATTTGCTGTGATTTGGTTCCCATAGTGACTTAAAACAGCAAAGCAATTTTATCTGCCAACTATTTTATCTCCTGATACTCCAAGAATTAATTTCCGACCGAAGTTGTCATGGTAGATACTTTTTTTTTTGAATTTGACTTCTGATTTAAATTCCTTTTGAAAAAATTCAGATATTATGATATCAATTAGTTTCATCTGGGTAATATCTCTTAAGGGGTTCGGCCAGTCTAGGGTTATCAAAAAAGACCTAACTCCGACAATTTATTCTGGGTGTAAGGAAAAGGAATTGAATTTCTTCCTTTCTACTGGGTCAATCGTCGGAATAACCTGTTTTAAGAAGGCCTTCACAGACGATGATGATTCTAGGAACTCGTGTTATCTACACGCGAGATCTTAATCTATATAAAACTTGCTAGTAAAGTATGTACGTTTGCAGTCTTTACTACTACTTTACGTAAATTTTTCCCAAATAACGGACTTGTAAAAAGTAGGTAAATTTTTTTACCAATAAAATTAGCGGTAAATTAAAAAAAAAAAATTTGGAATAATAAGAAAAAGTAGATTTTGACAATGTTAAGCTACTGTGCTGAAGCTAACATATTTAAATTTGGGTCAATTGTTTTCGACGTTATGACATAAGAACTAAGTATCATCAGACAACCCCAGAAATGAAAAGAAATTTCTGTTTTTACAGACTTTGTAACATAACAAATACTCAAATCCACGCTGGCTGGAGGGTATATGTCACTAGATGTCGCTTTTCTCTAAGCTATTTATAGTAGCATCTATTTAGTGAAGGTTAATATACGAGATATTTTTGGAAAGATTTCTTGTTTGGAAAAATTAAATCTAACTAAATGTATCTAATATTACAAACATTCTGAATACCTACTATAAAGGTGAGTTGCTAATTCAAAACCTTTTAATAATAACAACTTAACCTTTAATAGTAAAAACTCTTTGTATCCTCCGGGTGTTGTAAAAACGTTCCATTTTTCTTTGAACTGAATGCTATTTGAATATGCATAAAAACATCTTCTTATATCTTACTTTTTTTCTACTATTTTTCTACTTTTTAATCTATATACATATATATATATTTCCCATTTCACATCTAAAGAAGTAAGAAAGCTCTAAGTTCGGGTGAAACCGAACATTTTATACTCCCGTAATGTACAAGGATCAGAAGCGGGGATATGCTTTCAGGTGCTTTCAGGTGCCCAACTTTATATTAAAAAATGTTGCGGAAGAATTCAACATTCATTATTCGAAGAAATTGTCAATTGATTGCAATCATATTTGGTATCTTATTAATTTATATTACAGGCCACGGTCTTATGTACTTTCATTGCTATATTTTGTTTCTTGTCAGACATATTTATATTAAAATCTACCAAATTAACTCAAATAAGATATATGCGTTGTAAACTCAACCAAAGTGGCTTAACTGAATGTATTAGATACATGAGGAAAAAATCTACCAGAGAAAAGGGAATCATTATATTAAGAATAAGCGGCTTAGACCATGATCTAGACCAATTTCTTTCATAATTAGCGCGAAATCACATTGTATCTAAGGAAACATATCTACTTAATTTCATTAAAATGTCACACATATTGACCAACATAAATGGTTTCAAATCAGATGGAACGTCGGGAATTCTTATATTGGGCATTTTTGGGATAGAGGAATATCTCCACTGATCATCACATTAACTTCTTGCATTATTCAAGTATATTAGGGAACATGTTTTCACGCAATTTTGTGAAGGTAACTCACACAGTGATCGACATATTCGGCATAAAGTCTGCTAGAGTAGCGAAAATCATTATATGTACTATATGGGAGCTGGAATAATTCGCTAACCGATTTCACACATTTTCGGCAGTAAACTATGGTATATTCAATATTATACGTTCACGCTCACTTGCTAAGTTATCTTACATATTGACCGAAATATATGGTATAAAGCCTACAGGAAAGTTGAAAATCCTTATATTAGGAGTATAGGGGCTATGGGAAGTATTTATCCGATTTTCCCCATTTTTGATACCAGAGCACGCTATTACCATGGAAAGATAATCCTCCAATTTTATTATAATATGTTATAGATTTCCCGATATTTTCGATAAAAAGACAGATAGAGGGATTAGAAAGAGGGATAGATGGGATTTCTCCTGAAAGTGGGGTGTGCCATACCCATCATCAAAACTTTACACGGATTCCTATGCAACCCTCTCGTATTACATTTTCTGCAAGATTTAATGTTTCTAACGTGTTCCTTCAGCTAGTCAACGCACTTTTAGTAGTTTTCAACATAACTTTTGTATGGGAGGTGGGCGTGGTTATTATTTTACTAATTTTCGCAGTATATCAAGAGATGTTAGAAGAACTTAGTCGGAGCAAGTTTGATTGATATAACTTTAACGGTTTCCGAGATATGTATATTAAACCTATTGGGGGGCGGGGCCATACCTACTTTCATAAAAGTTTTTTCCCACAGATGCCCCATCCTACTAAGATCGTCTATACCAAATTACAGGTTTATGTCTTAATTGGCTGCTTAGTTATAGCACTTTATCAGTTTTCGATTAATGGCATTTTGTGGGCGTGACAGGTGTCCAATTACGCCCATCTGCAATACCAACCGTCTTACGGTGACAAAGATCACGTGTACCAAGTTTCATCAAAATATCTTAAGTTTTACTCAAGTTATCGCTTGCACGGACGGACGGACGTACAAACAGTCACTCGGCTTCCAACTCGTCTTTTCATCCTGTATATATAAATGTATATATATATATATATGTCTATATCTAACTCGTTTAGTTGTAGGTGTTAGAAACAACCGTTAGGTGAACAAAACTAATATACTCTGTAGCAACATGTTGCGAGAAAAAAAATTAAAAATTATATCTTTTAGCTGGTTTAAATGTTTCAAAATCGAATCGAAGAACTTCACATTATTATCTGGAGATTGAGGAGGTGTATGGACTGATTTCTTAAATGTTTAGTACCGTAGTATATTTTTCTCTGAGATACTTCATAAACTGTCGATATTACCTTTGATCTTTGAAATTGAATCCTTCTTATTACGCCTTCTTACTTTTAGTAGATCGTTTCATAAGAAATCTAACTCTCAGAATGTGTTCTCTCAGGAAAGTTTCACCGGATAAAAAACATCATTTTTATTTCGGACGAAAATGCGTAGGAAATTATTGCTCTAAACAAAAGTGGCGGTAGATAAAAACACTACCGCCTCCAGCAAAGCATGCCGAATGTTAAGAAATGCCGCCCGAATAAATCCAAATGAAATCGTTTAAAGAAATATGCGCCGATCACTCGTACATTGCCACATTTCGTAGTTTCCATTCGTTTCATGCCAAATTAATATCGATCAAAGCAACAATTAGCAAATTATCGGAAGCTATTGTGATCGCCGAGTTGATCGAATTAATTTTCAACACCCCCACAAAACACACAATCCACATTGATTAGTGCTGGTGCCGGGGACAATGGCGGGGCGGCCCAAATGCAATACGAAGCCATTTAAGAAATTGACAAAATTTCGAAATGGATTAGAGAAAATGATTGGAAAAATTCGCAATGCGCATCTGTTGCAGTTTGAGACAATTTCGATGCTCCACGGCACTGATGTGGGTATGTAGAGCGGAGTGGATGGTTGGTGATTTGCAGCGAGCAGTGAAATTGAAAAGTAATTAGCGTAACTGCAGAGCGCGTCCACGAAGTACACAAACGAAGTGCAAACAAAAGCCAAGTGATAATGGACACAAAGCAAGTGACAAATAAAACAAAAATCCATAAAGAACAACGAACACACAGACAATGGGTGGATCAACAACAATGCGCAGCGGGGTGCGCGTTGAGTGCGAGCAATTTGTTCTGCGCGATAAATATTTCGCCAAGAGCAAAAACGCACTAGTGCCAATTGAAAATCTCGATGAATTGGTAGCGCACAAACACAACAACAAAAAATGCAATAAAATAGTCTAAAAGCGGCTAATGTTGTTGCTATAAGAAATTGGTGAAAATCGTATTGAATTAATGGCAAAATGGTTTTTGGAAAATTTGGAAATAAGTACCTGCCAGCGATTCCTGGGAAGTGTCGGGATAAGCGCTCGTAAATACATTTTGAAGAAATCTAAAGTAAAGCAATGCAGTGTCGCAGATTGTTAGGCATTGAATTGCTAAATTGAAACGCGTGTCAAGTTGAACAATGGCCAGTGCGACATTTTCAGCAAAGATATGGAACAACAAAGCATTGATAGCAAAAAAAAAAAAAACGCTCGTTAACAATGACAGCATAATGAATTGGAATTAAGTCCAATAAAAGAATATTTGATATATAATTTTTCTCTATTGTCTCTTTTATAATTTTAACGTTTATTTGTTGTTTTTGTGAATGTTTTTGGAATTTTTTTTTTTAATTTTTTTGTATCTCAAAGTCACAGCAATGTCATATGTGCTTACTTTGCACTCGAGCTGCGTTGAGTGCGAGTGCGTGCGTACATCAATCGGCCAGCCATTGTGGCGCTGGCACTTGCAACAATTGGCACACAAGTACAAATAGCAATACACAATAACAACACACCTAAAAACATACAGAAATTTCTGTACACAAAACTGGAAATTTTTATTTCAGCAAATGAAGCAGCTCTTAGCCCTCAAACGCTACAGCCGGACATCCGTCCGTTCGCAAGGACTTCGCAAGTACATATACAGCATAAATAACAATGCTGTCACGAACACAAAATCCACATATTTATATATATACATATATATATATATATATATATGTATATAACTATATCTTGCAATTTGAGTTCATTTACCTGTCGTGCGCACTTTCGAACTCATTTGCCGAGCCAGGAGTCCTTTGACGAGCTGACACTACCAATGAACTTATCCTTAGCGTTTTTTTGACAATTCAATTGCTTGGCGAAGGAATCCAACAGCCAGCTAGCTATTCATTGACCGGAAGTACAGTCTTGCCGCAGGTTTGGTTTCCTACTTATCCACATAATTGAGTTGTGCACATTTATTACTTATTTGAAGTCTCTACAACAAAAAAGTGCTGCTCTTTCCTTTCATTAAATTTATGCAATTCATTCTGCCGACAATTCATAATATTACGCACACTTTTCGCCAGCATTGTGTTCAGTTTTTAAGAATATGTTTTATTACCTTAGCATCTTTAAATAGTGGCTCTTGTAGCGTGTGTCTTCGGTCAGGACCACACCGGCTGTAAAACTGTGTCCTGCTGCTAAAATCATTTAGTGCATGATTTGCTTTTGTGCTTTTGTTGAAATTGTACTCTGAAAGGAAGTAATTTGTTTGAAATTAATGAATGCAATAAAATATTCATTAATTTGTAGACATTAATGAAGAAAAATCTATGAAAAAGACCACACAATTTAAAGATACTAAAAGAATCCTTTTGAATAAAGTAGTAAATAGAAATAATTACATTCTCCTAGTTTTAGATATTGAATGGTAGGTAACCTTACCTATATATGAATGTGTTTATAAGAATCAGAAGAACACAGTTCGACACTTACTGAAAGTCTTCTCAATTATACGTGCCACTAACGGATAGTAAGATTTAAATATGACGAATAAATTCACCAAAATGGGCTAAAACTGTTCCAGAAGTATTGCAGAAACCCTAAGTTCCATTAATGACGATGCATAACCTATAAATTTTTAATTTTTGCTTGCGCTGTGAAAATCTCTATCAGGAATCCAAGAGTTTAGAGGAAAGGGTTTGTAAGTTAAAGCGGTCAGCTAGCGAATATTATTCATTCTAAATTTCACTCTCTGCTATAGAAAGTGAACTTGGTATGTACTAGATTGCGCCCACTTGTATACTCTTTAATAAAAGCGTTTTGGATCGAATTTGGTTCAAAGCGGTCGCATAAATATTTTGTGAAACATGAAATGTCTGCTAAAAGTGGGCGGTACCACGCCTATTTGAAATTTTTTCAAAATATTTACACGATCTGGCATCACTTTGTTCGTTTACCAGATATGTACATTACTACTAATAGGTTAGATAATTTAAACCCAAACATACCATTTTCCACTGTGAGCATCTTTGGTAGTTTTAAGTCCTGTAGCTTAATTGTTGATTGAGTTATTTTCCACATTTGAGTTGGAATGAGTTACATTCCACTCTTTTGCAATATCAACGCCCACAGAAAGTGCAAGAAAATACTTGTACTAAGCTTCATCGAGATGGGTAAATTTTTACTCAAGTAATCGTTTGTAGGAACAGACGGACAGACAGCCTGTCAATCGGAATTCAATTCGTTTCACCATCCTGATCATTTTCATATATATAACTCCAAAGCTATCTTGATTAGTTTAGGATATGACAGGCAATAGGTTAGATGAATAAAACTATGATACTCTTTGCAGACGGTGGGACAAGCATTCGGAAATCAATTCATTTCGTCATTTTGATCATTGTCATGTATATAACGCCATATCTACAACATTATAGACCGTGTAAATTGGGGCGATAGTTAAAATTTAATGTTGTAATGTTTTAAATAAATGTTGGGATGAACTAGTCTTGAAACTCTTTGGTGAGGTATTCAATCAATCGACAAAAAACGCATAGAAGGAATCATTAGAAGTGACAGCAGTTTAGGTTATACTTTAGATCTTTAGAGGCCTTATAATAAGTTAAAAATATTTGTTGAACACTTTAAATTAGTTGCTTACAGAATTTAGAAACTTGTAAGAGTAATTCAGGACCAGGTGCTGTTTGGAAACACTTTCTCCCAAGAAACCTAAACATTTACCCATATCGTTGAACACGGCTTGAAAATAAGAAGATAAATGATACGAACTTTCAATTGTCAGAATAATAACGACTGAAGCCGAAATCAGAGGCAATTTAAATGGCATACCTAATGAAGTAACGCAATAAATAGATTACTACTGTATCAAAATGTGTTCTGTAAATTTGTCGGTAGAGTGTTCTTACTACCGGAGAATGTGTTAGGTCTCGCAAATCTGAATTAAAAAGCCTTCTTCCCTTTAATAAAAGGAAAAAAACCATATGATATTAGAGGAGTTGGTGCTTCTGCACTATCGTTGGTCGATGGGATGCCACTGGTTGAACTAAAAGTGGTTTTTTATATAAATATTAGTTAAGAAAATGAATATGAAATCAATGAAACCAATCAAAGTAGAGCTTAGTATTTAAAAAAATTTTTATAAAGTAAAGAATGTAGTGTCATTCAAAGAAATTCTATAACCATGGCTCCTCCATATAATAAAATTATATTAAAATTTAGAGGGAAAATTTTTCAAATTTCATCTAGAGGCCACCTTGTGCATTGAAGGGTTAATATATTTCTTAAATCTTTTTTTGAATTAACGCTGAGGACATCTAAGCACGAGCGATATCATAAATAACTGAAATTATTAGTTCGATAACTTAATACGAGCTTGGTTGTCATATATGTCACGGCTTAATTGACAGATTGAAATTTGGTTTATTTGTATATTTTTATGACAAAATGGATCAATTAAGATCATATGATTTACTAACTCCAAGAACATGCTCATTATTGCAAGCTTAATGGCTAGCTTCAGGGTGAGCTTGAAATTGATCACTGAAAACTGCCCAAAGCGAACTGTGTGTTACTTTCAGCATTTCTGTAAAAACTTTTGACAGTTGAAGTCAAATCGATATTTAGCTAAGATTAATAAAGACAGCAACAAAACTTGGTAAGAATTGCCGTCCGCCGCTGATGGACTTTTTGCTTGTTAAACTGTCAGCGCATTATGCATAACTCGAATTTTTTTCACATTTCAACGCCAGCATAAATATTTTGATTGAAGACATTCGCCAGTGCTAACATATGTGCAGATATATGTATGTGTGTGCGGGGGCTAAAGCGCTGCGAAGTTGATGAGCTTACTGACCGTCTTCCACTGATCACTGCGTTGGCTTATTCACCGCACAGTTGGATGCCTACATATTGAGCTCGGATGCTGTTGTTATTATTATTGTTGTTTTTGTGTACATAAAATGTTTTAATGATTTTGCTAAATTGGCATTGGCATGTAAGAGCGACTGGAACATGCGCGCATGCTGCACAAATGAATAAATCCGTACGTATGTATGTATGAACGCCTGCGCAGGCGCAAACCAGCAAAAGTTGCTCACCGCACTTGCTAGCCGCGTTGACGAGTAATGCCATAAAAATTTGTCAATTTTTAATTGAAATCACTGCCACAAAGGAGTCACTGCAACGAAATATTTACAAACTTACAAACTTACAAACAAACCGACTTTTGTGCTTTAGCGCATTCTTTGTTGCCATAAAAGTCGTCGTGCTTAAGCATTTCGGTATTTTCTTGTGTTTTACAGCTCTGTCCGTTTTGCGCCCAAATATTTGTAATGCGCATTACAGTGTGGATTTGTAAAATAGTTGAAAATTCGCACATGGCCAGAGCATGGTTAGCGATTTTCGGTAGTTAATTACAATTGCAAGTCTCCGGGGAGCATCCGAAAAATGTCATCCATGCGCGCGGTCATAAAATTAAAATTGCGCAAGCGCATTGTAAATACTGTGTACGAATGTTGCTTCATATTGACTCGTAGTGTTCGACTGTTGGGCAAGCCTGCGTCAAAAATTTTGAAAAGGCATTTCATTGAATACAAATTTTCTATGAATTTACAAGGTTTTCGATAAGGATCTTAGCTATATCCTTCCCATCCTTAGAGTGTACAGTACAACGAAAAAAGCAGGTACCTGATCCAAGAATTATGTGAGTATATCGGAGGGAGGGAAGAGGTCTGAATTTTATTTTAAGGGAGCCCAAAGATAAGGGCTGCTATATGTTTGTATGGAAGATCGGCTTAGGTTATATGACATATAATGCAGTTAACTTTTCTGTATTAAATTTAGTGGACAATTTTTTTAGCGTTTTCATGATAAATAAATAGCCTTTGCGGCATATTTCCACAGCGTTTAGCAGTTACACATTTCATTTAAAAGAAGCTGTACAAATTTCCTTGAAAAACTTAATAATAATTACTCAAAATTCAAACTAATAGTCACTGCTTTCTCAAACACAAAGCTTATAAGGCTTATGCCCAATGATTATCAAATACTTTCGATACAAACTAAATGATATAGGCGGGGCGGAAGTTCTGTGTCACAAACCTAGGGCATGCTAGTCACTTTTCCTGGAGCATTGACACCCTTGATGAGTTAAGGTTCCAGCTATTAAACAAAACCGTCAACTTGAAGCTTATTGAATACCTCTTATATCTTATAAAACCGACTGTTTATCTGATAATGTCACAAGGTCTGACAAAAATAGGCGCGATAAGGTAAACTGAATTCTACTAGAGTCTTAAATTTTGCATGGTGAGGTGACTACACTAAATATTTAGGATATCATAGACATTTAGGAATCGAATCGAATCGTTGTTCAAACAAACTGGCAGCACTTGCCTTGCTATCCTGCATTGGCATGTCTTCTGAAGCTTGCGCAATGCGCTTCTTTCGTTGGTAGAGAAATTCTTCTTTCCGCGACAAGAAACATTTTAATAACCCCTTAGTTTGGAGCCTTACATTTTCTATAAAAAACTATGATTTATTTCAGGCCTTAAGGTTTCAAAAGATGTCAAAAAAAAGATGTTTGTATTATAAATTTTGAGATTAATTCGTCATTCAAGTCATTTAAAATGGTACATTTGGTCCAAAATCTATAAAACAATATTTGCTAGCGTTGAAGATAGCGGTTATACCACTTTAGTGAAGGATACGCTTACTCTCTTCTATCAATTCCACTCAAAAACTCTGTTGCTGCTTTTACGCGTAAATTGTTTAACATGAGAGTAGCGCGAAAAGATAACGAGCACAGAAATGGCGAATAGAAGACAGCTTATTTTTCCTACCTAAATTTTCATTGCAGATGAAATGTGAAAACTTTCGAATTTCGTTTTAAAAAATAAATTGAATTATATAAGTCTTACGCGCTTCGAATAAAATTCCGTCTGTTTACTCATTCCCGAAATACTTTCCCGAAATATATGACCCCTGAGTGCTTCCGAAAGTCCTTACCATGTTCTCATTATCTAAAGAGGTACTATAAAACAGGGTTCCATGTTGTAGCAGAAGTAATGTCGTATATATTAAAGAAATTATAGTAAAATTTTTTCACTTTGGGAAAATTTATCTCGTTTAAAGACCTAATACATAAGTTTAATCAAAAAAGTAGTCTAAATTCTCTCTTAAGCAAGACCCACTATCAGCCTCGATAATAGCAGACTTCAAAAGTTCAAAAATGTATACGAAATCAAGAGCCACAAACAGACACCCTCACATCGGCGAAAATATGAAAGTGTACTCAGTAGAATGGAAATTACGTGAGAATTCCATAATGCGTAAATGAAATATTCTGTGTTAATAAAAATTAAGCGATATTGCCCCTTCGATCGTTTCGTGTTGCATTGATGAAATTCACTTGTTTTACAAATTATTTTGACGTGCCCATAAAAGGCAATACGGCACTTCATACGCGGTAATTACTTGCGGCAGTCAACGCTGCCTTCTACTTGCCACTTGGGTGGTCGCATTCATGCTTAAAAGTAAATTAATACATAAACATTGTGGTCGAAATATTTCATGACTTAAAAATTAATGTAACTATTTTTTTCGTTATTGCGAAAATTCCCGTTTTCGTTATATTTCTGGTGTGGAAGAATTCGCAAAATTTCACTTTTAACCGAAAATTGTTTTTGCAATCGATGATAATCGGGAGCTGCACTTGTAAGCTAATATTATAAGTTGCAGACTTCCAAAATGCAGAATCCACAGTGCATTGCTTTAGACAAATCCCAATAAATTGATATTTTATACTAAATAATACAGCAGGTGCAGAAACCACAAAAAAAAGAAAAATCACTACGATCAGCAAGTCTGGAATGAGCACGCTCGCTATCGAACAGAAATGTCTTCCAAGAGATCGCATATGGTAAAAGTCTGAAATACTAGACTTGGATGAGAGATTTCGTTACCAGGCGTCAACGTCGTTACCAGTGAAACAAAGCCTTTACAACACCAGCCTACATTTGTTGCTGGGTTCTCGCCTGACCTTTCCCTCCCATCAGAAGAAGCTGGATATGGCGGCGCCTTGATATAATCCGATATATATGTTATAAACTCTCTCAGAGCGGATTATGGAATTTGTGAAAAGCTTTTTCATAGCTGATCGATCGGTTGTCGGTTTGAACCCAGGTCCAGCGTAATGGCAATCGTCAATAGAGAGATATTTTCCGACTGAAATATAAGGTGATCGAAATGCGTGTTCCGAAGATAAGTAACGAATTTTGATAAGTAGATAGTGTGTTCGAATACTACACCAAAAGTTAGCACTCTTTATAAAAAGCATAATTAGCCTTTATTTCAAAACGATTGAAAACCACCACATTTTCTGAAGAAGATTTGGCATCTTGGATGTGAGCTTTGTTAAAACTGCGCTGCTCATAGTTGGGTTATACTTTATATAGTTCTTTGTTCCCTCAAATAAATATATATTCATCTTTGCATCCTTGTTTATATAAACTTAATTCCAACTATCAGCTTGTGAAAAACCGAAAGTAATTAGCTTCCAAATATGGGCACTTTCTTTATATTTTCTACATGGACCCACTGTTCGCTATAAAAACCCACAAAAAAGCAAAAACTCTAGGAACAGATTATCGTCTTGTACGGCCAGCAACAGTTTGCCGCCTCAGGGCTTATGATTAGCTGCTGATGAGCTACAACAGTAATCAGTCAACCAATCAATGTGTTCCACATAAACCACCTTCAAAAAGAAAGGGGAAAAAACCAACCGACGACCGCCCCGAAAGAAAGCCACCGACAGCTCATGCGCGTGCCCCGTTGGAGTTAACAACCGTTTCAAAATATCAAAAAAAGAAAACAACCTAATCTACACCTGACTGCCCTTCACTCAGTGTGCTCAACGCACTTACAAGCACATTAATAGCAATCAATTAGTACTCATCAACAGCAAGATTACAAAGCTTAAGTGGTAAGCAGTTGAAGAGAGCATGAGTGGATTTACGCTTGCTATCAAATAAAGAAATGAAACATGTTGCAAGCGTAACCCATTTTCCTAAGTTGTTTAAACACAAGTTGTTGCACATCAACAGAAAATATTGTACTTAAAAAGAAAGACAACAACAACAACAGGAGGTTTCTTGAAATATGGGTCAAAATGCCATAACTGCTCATTAAACGCTCGTATGCAAGCAAAAAACACCAAACTTTTTTTTAGTAAAGAAATGAAAGTAAGAAAAAAAAGGATAATAAAAGTCGAAGTGCTTGAAAAAAGAAATCGTCGAAAAGGATGTATGGGTAAAAACTAGCCACTGCAATTAGCCCTTCAAGCCAATATTTAACCACATAACGGCAACAGTGTTCCTTTACAAATCTTTATCCTTCATCTTCATGCTTATCAAGGAGCGAAGCAACAATTTTTATGCGCACATAAAATAATTAGAAAGGTTGGAAAGTATGAGAAAGGCAAGCAAAATATACCAAAAATACCAGTAATTATTCTGAAGGATATGCGGCAAATGCGAGAGTTGTGAAAGGATTATTTATCGTTAATGTGGAGGTATGCCAGCGGAGAAAGTGTCAAGTCAACGTGGTGGGTCCTCTCTTGTTTAATGAAGAAGCTGCGTGTTGGCAACGCCCTGACATGCCACTGTAGTCGCTGCTGGATTTTTCGGTTATTTTATATTTTATTGCCATTAATGCTTTTCCTGGTGAAGTGTATCTATAACTAATGGTTATACTAATTTTGAGATAAGAAGAATGTTTTAAAATAAATTTTTCATTTGTTAAAAATTATGAAATTTTAATGACAGTTTTATGCGCTTTGTCCTATAAGTAGTGATTTGTCATGCAGTGTTGGGTCTAATGGAGTTTTAAGCATGGACATATGCTTGTACATGTGTATGATTGGGTAGTAGCGAGAGGTAGATATTTTATTGCTTTTGATTTTATAATAATAGTTATCAAAAAAGCAAAGCGAAGCATAATACAGGAATTTAAAGAATTATTTGAATGAAAACATTTTGTAGTGTGCAATGTTTTATTAGGAAAATATTTCATTTGAATGCAAAATTTGTTCCAATAATCTTAGGATCCCCAATATATATTTTAAATTTAGTCGAACTAACAACAATTATTGTCGGAGGAACGTGTTGATGCCGATTCCATTGATTCTTGGCTTCGAATCAGATTATGTCTGTTGAATTTTTTGAGATATCTCTCTCCTCTATCAATACGTACGGAGAGACGAAAATTACTATATTGGCTATATATGGGGTTCAAAGGAAGGTCTGAACTAATCACATATATATTTTTGCAACAAAACTAGAATATGACTAAAGTATTATTATTACTAAAATATCTCAGATATTGACAGATATACATAACACAATTGTATTTGAAATCATGATATTGACTACATAGTCGCTCGAGAAATGTGTAGCCAGCTTAGGTGTATAACAATTTTCAATGGAATGAAACCTGTGGCCAAATATTACTGATTCTAACTGATATATATATATATATACAGAATAAAGAATAAAGAATAATAATATATATATATATATATATATACAGAATAAAGTCAACATAAGGGATTGAAATCCTCTTTGCCGATACATGACATTATTTGCACATTTTTCTTCTGGGCCTTTATAAATTACATACTATAAATTAATATAAGCTGATAAGATTGCAAATTGTGTGAACAGTAGGCGTGTTTGTAGTCCGATTATCCAGCTGTGGTTCATGGACATCATAAGAATGTAATAAAATAAAATTAGAATTCTTATATAACTCTTTTGATGGACTATACTACCGTTATATAAATCTGCGTGCGATTTTCTCTATATTCCCCATGTTCTTATAGTATGGCGCAGAATTCTAATAACTCAAGAATTCTAATAATTTTGGTAGGCTATCTCCTGAGTTTATGAGATATGTACATTGAGGCTTCTTGAGATCGCTGGTGTGCTCACTTTTGAAATTTGTGAAAGCACACATCACATTCACCCAGCGCCCTTCTTTTGTGAGTTTGAATCATATTTAAGCCTTTCCGGTCTTCAATATCGCAGTACCGGTCTTTCTCAGACACTTTTCATAATGTTGTTGTTCCACTTCCTCCAATATTGTTATTGTAATCCAACGAAAGAAACTGTGAGGTAGTTTTACATAATTCTCTCAGTGTTAGCTTTCGAAAGCAGAAATTTTGTCGTAGATGGCAAACAAGTTCTCCGAGATACTAGAAATATTGTTACAGTTTCACCAGTTGACAATTTTTGTTTTTTCGAAATGAGGCGGTGTTAGTTCTCTTCTCTTTCTACCAGGAAGTCACTGAGTCTGTATATTTTACGTATACTATACTATACTATACTATACTGTACTCACCTCAAATAATAATTTAATAACAAAACACTTCATAGCTGGAATACTTTTTTAGGAAGACATGCCCGTAGACACTTCAAATTAGCGTAAATGTTTGCTTGAGGAAAAGCTATATATTCAGAAGGAAATAGTTTATGTTTAACTGAAATCAGGCAAAGTTTTGCAATATTTCATAGCTGTATAGCAAATGATAAGACTATGAGATCGAGATATGGTCTAAGCAGAAGAATTTTTCGGTTGAATCTGTTCGACAGCACTATTACTTTGAAAAACAAGACATTGGGTAATAAATTTTAAGCCTGGATTAATTGACGAAATCGAAATTGATTTCGAATTTTTTTAGAAGGTTGCACAAGTGCTCACTTCTCCAAGACTTCTCAATTTATTTAAGTTGTAAGCTAGTATATTATGAACATTTTATCCCCATTGCAATAATGGTTTAAGTACACTTTCATCTTCAAGAGTGAAATCAGTGTTATCACAACAGTCTTTTCGAAGTTAAACGACACACTGCACCACCAAAGCCTAGACCTAAACTTCCATGGCATACTAAATATTTTCTATTTCCATAATAACCATTACCCATAAACTTTTTATAGCTCAGAACAAAATATTTTTTAAAATTTTAATAACTGTTTGTATTTTATATTTGGCGCCATAATTGATTAGAATCGCAACAAACATATAGTTGAACACCACGCAAAGCTTGTTTTTATAAATGAGAACATGAACCACAATCTCTTTTATTATGATACACAATTTTTGCATAAAAAAGCCGGCTTACAAATTATAAAAACGCAATAATAACAACAAATTTAGCTGAAATGCCTAGCAATATCAGTAAATGGGCGAGCATTTGTGGTGAACTTGACCGTAAGTGCCGCTCGTAAAAATCGCGCATGTTACGTGTCGAAAACCACATTTCGCAAGTCGAGCGCTGCAACACGCATTTTACGACAAACTCAGCCAACAACAATAACAATAACAATAACAATAACACAAAATGCGCAACAATAAGCGAGCAATGTGGCTTAAGTAAAACAATGAGAATCAGAGCAACAGCAGCAGCAGCAGCAGCAGCAACAACAATAACAAAAACAACAACATGATTCAATAAATGCAACACAAAACTATCATGTTCATATGCTGATGACTGGCTGTTGGATAAGAATGGATAATTGTTGCACTGGTCGCACGCTGGCATGCCGCCTCTTGCTGCAGCTTCTTCGGTTCGCTTGATTTTTTAAATATTCTTTTTTGCATTTTGCTTCACAGTCCATTGACTTTTTGGTGCGAGGTTGTGATGTGCGAGCTTCAGAATTGCTTTTCATATTTACTGCGCAATGTACGCACGAAAAGGTTTATGGCCTGGCACTTGTAGTACGCAATAGGTATGTATATAAGCATACATACTAGTCTGCTGGTTGGCATATTAATAATGTTTAAGGATTATAATAGTCATAAAAACTAAAGATCAGATCAAGGAGATTAAATGTAGATCGATTTTGACGTTGTTTTTGCATGAGCTTATGAAAACACTCGCACGCATGCGCACCTACATACATATGTAAATACACCTCGGCTGGTATGTCATGCAAATATGCGCTTGAGAAAAATGCTACCAGGCTCAGCAAGGTTGATTTGATCTGTTTCGATTACAATTAATATCCATACACACTATATACACATATATATCTTCCATGTAGATAGGTAGGTAGGCACATATGTGCGACTCCGAGTCGCACCTTCAGTACGCCGCACATAAAAGTTATTAAAACTTAAAAGTGGTGTAATAAATGTTGTACAAGTTTAGCTGAAAATATGTTATTACAAAATTGAAATTTAAATCGTTCGAGTCAGGGAGGTGTAATTGCCATGGGAATACGCTGATTTCCAGAGCAAAAATGATTTCGATTGTATGTAGAAACTCTAGTCAAAAAGTTGATTACGTATTACAGAAGAGAACACATTTGTGTTGCAATGTCAAATCTAGGGCGATGTAAAATTACCATGATTTACAAGTTTAGAATTTCTTAGAGGGATAGCTGTCAAATAAGCTGTCAAAGTAAACATTTGTCTGAGTTTATTTCCAAAACTTGTTTTCTGTGCTACATTTCTTGTGAGACTGTTAATTAGGCACCTTGTTTCTGTGATTCGTCTCCCACACACTACTTTTCAAGAGGCTACGTCAAGTCAAAAGTCAATTGATGGTCAATTGGTTAGTTATATGCGAGATATTGTCGAACTAATATCAAAAAATTTATATTCTTATTAAAAGCTTTACCCAAATATCTACCTTCGATTGTATTCAATTATTACTACTCAAAGAACGCTCTATTCAATTGCCATATTTGAATGTGCAGTCATCTAATGCTTTCTGGGAGTTGCTGAATGCTGCGAAGAGAACGAGAGAGATCTTGTGAGAACTAATGAGAGCCACTGAGAACTGGTGTTTTATCGAGACATCGATGTATTTAGATAGTTTTCACCTAATTCCGACAGAGCTAAATTTAAAGAAGATGGATTCATTTGGCATAAGGAACGTCACTTTCTTCAGCTCTGTTGCTTCTTATATTGTTTTTTGCCACTTTTATGAATACAGAATAATCATATCTTAGCGGCGACGTTGTGCAAATTCCTTTTAAGAAACCTACAAACACTCATTCCGTTCAAGTCAAATATGAACAACACTTGGATATATTTGTACCAGCAGTTCATGGCTTCCTCTTTTCAGCTTCCTAACAATTACAGTTAGCATTTTAACCAACACGTTTCACCTGTTACCTGGCGTTGCTATCGACCATCAGCAAATTAAGTAAATAAGTAAATGTTATACAAAATATGGGTTTACAGTTAGTGGTGAGATGATAAACTTTAATGAAATTAAAAGAACGGTAAATGAAAATTATCTTTGCGCCACTGTGATGAATGATTTTAATTTAAAAATATATATATATATATATTGAGGATGAATGCTATGGAACATGGAAAAGGGAGGAGAGAGAGATGTAGATATTGAGCGCAGGAGCTGCCTTCAAGCACGAATGATAAGGAAGAGTAATGTGAAAAGAATTAGTGCGTATGTGCGAGAAACAAACATATGTTTAGAAGAAAAAAAAGCAACAAATGAGAGGGCAGAACAACACGAGCATATCATAATCCTGTGAATTAAAGATTTCCGCAAATGATATCCTGCACACAGAAGGAGCACATTTAAGCTGAGTAAAAGCCTTCATTTCAAATATTCTCGGAGGTTTGTGGCAATTATAGTCTGTATAGTGTTTGTATTTATGTATGTGTGCGTTTTTTTGGCAAAGTGAATACAATATTAAGCCACATTATCCACCAACTAAGTGCTCGACGTGTATCTTCATGACATTGCCTTACATGCTGATAGCCGCGCGCACATTTCTACACCGCATAGAGGAGGCGCGCGTCTGTTGATTTTGTGGCGCATACGCGCAGATAATAATATGGCACGTTAAAGTTAATCTCTTCAACCAGAAGTCATCACCTCGCATCACTGAGGCACTGAATTTGCGGACAGCCTATGCGTTTGAGACGCGCTGATGAGCCAGCCGCGTACAGGCGCGCGCGCACTCAAAAGCCATAATCGAGAGCTTGCTGCTTCGTGTGTAAGTGTGCGTGTGTGCGCGCGCGGTAGGCAGTTGGACAACTCGTTTATTGCCACAAAGCATGAATGGACTACTTCAGTAGTGGCTAGTGGCATTCAGCAGCCAAATACCTACGCACTTAATCCTGCCCACTTGAGCCACCGTCAAAAGCGTTGAATACCGCGCCTGCGACTGTTGTGACTCCTACTGTTGACGTCGCTGCAACTGTACTCGTTGTTGATGATTATGATGGTTGCGGCGCTATTACTTGATGTCGGTGATGATAGCTCTGCAGCCGCCTCAATGCTATCGCGGAGTATGCCACAATCGCTGCTGACTTGCCTGCATTTCGGTCACCATTCACTTCGCCGTGATTATTTCGCTTTCGTCGACAAAGAAGCAGACAGACGTCCAGTCAGTCGGTGTGCCAGTCGCACAGCCAGCTCAAGAGGCAGCCAGACATTATGACCATCATTTGCCGGCAACAGTGTTGATGATTCCGTACGTTTATTAAGTCGCTTAAAAGGGGGAAAAAAAAAACTTTTATAACAGCGCAGTGCAATAGGCACGAAATCTCGACGTGCATAAGTGCAACTGGCATTGGAAGCTCCACTGATCGCTGCAATTTTTTGTCATTTTTAATAACATATTTATTGAACTTTTTTCGCTTTTCTTTCCGGGTGTATTAAAGCGCTCACTTATGCGCCATTCAATCGTCGAAACTGACAGTTCGACGTTCCATACACGTTGTGGACTCGACAGCAGCTCAGCTCAGCGCTAATATGACGTTTGATCGCACGCGGTCTTCACTTTGCTGGCGTTATGTACTTATTTTCCGGCTCTTCTCATTTAACTTCTATCACTGTGTTTGCTTTTGTTATTATACGCTTTTGTGAGGTAAGATATTTGTTGTCAGTTGCGCTTGTCTCTTTGGTGCTTTGACAAGTGTTGACATGCGCTGTTCCTCTCTGCTTCTTCATTCTTAAGTGCATTCGCTGTGTCTTTATGTCACTAGAGTTGGTGATAAATCAGAGAATTGTCATTCACAGAGTCACTATCCACTATCCCACTATCCAATGTGCACATTCGCGGACTTATATTTCACCGTACGATATTGAAATTTAAGTTGACATTTGCACATTAAGCTCTCGTGTGATTCGCTCTCAGTTGATATGAGTATACTTTAGGTGCCTTCTGTGATTAAGTATTTTCAATTGATTTGCGTCAGGAAGAGCGCAGTTGAGTGGCATTTAGCATATATTTGACAGTAAATAAAGACTAATTAAATAACATCTTCAAGTTTGAAGTGTTTAGCATATGTTTCATAAGAAATAGTAAATCACAAAATGAGCGAAATCCAAGTGAACCAACAAACCACGTGAAGATTACTGCATATTTGACAATAGAGTTGCCAAATATTGTTCAAATTGCTTCCAGATATTCTGAAGTAAGGAAAATAGATATTTTTGTGGATTCAATATTTGCAGCTGATTTTTTTTGGCAATAAAAGAAGCTTCGTAAGGCGTGAAGATTCATTTAAATGCACTACCACTTTATTACTTCAGTTCTATTATCGATTTACAACATTCTTAATTGTATCCGAAAAGGTGATTATTACAATTATCTGGTTTCATCTGCAATGATGTTTTTCGCAAGTCATTCTGGCTTAGATCCCTGATAGCATCCTACTTTTGTTGGATGTGCAACTGCAGAGAATATTGATTATATTTTTCTCTTTAACAGCGAGATCTCTACTCGGCCTTCGGAACAGCATGTTCTTCATAAACCTTATTATCCGTTATATGGGATTTATGTATGCTCCTATGTAACCAGTTCTTTGTTCCCAATTTGCAATGATTTGGTGATTTGGATTCAATCCTAGAGAGTTCAAGCTCTTTCCTTTTTGATTTATCCGAGCAGACACCGTATTAACTCCGACTAATACCCTTTGTATTTCATAAAACCTCCTTTACCGACAACAAAACTAAAGTATTCATTGGTCAGAAGAAGAAGGTGGAGATAGGCGGAGAAAACACCAACCAAAGTAATTCACTTTAAACTCGAGTTTCTTCAACAAAGTCGTCTTATGTCATATAATGTGAAGGTTTTCCCAAGAATTCAACAATAAGCAGGGTTGAATGTGATTGTTGGATCACAGTAACTCTGACCTTCAGGGCCATTTATTCCACAATGACAGAGATCCTAAATTTTTTCAATTTGAATTTCAAAATAAATTCAAGCAAATATATACATATTATATTATTATATATATATATATTATTATTCTGCTTGAATATAATATATATAATAATAACCATTTCGAAATTCGAACTTTCGAAAATTATGTCCCCGACGATTGTCCTCTCTTCTCATTGGAAATTACTAGGAGTATGAGCGTAGAATTAAGCGCCCATCCTTGGGAACACAAATACATTTTGTACTTTGTTGAGACACCTGTTTTTTTTTAAATATATTCAAAGAGTTAAGAGAGTTTATATTTTCAATTTCATAAATTGCATTTATATTTTAAATAATTGTAAAGAATTGCTCTTAACATTTTCTTGCCGTATGTAGGCCAAGTTTTAATTAAGGTTATTTAAACTCACTTACTATTCGCAAAATTTCTGATGTTTGCTTGCGTGTGCTTTGAGTTGAGTTGTTAATATTAAACAGGATGTGGTTTTACAAGTCATTAGCCCTAATAACATGGTATTAAAAATATTTTTGGATTAAATGTGTGGGCATGCTGCAATGGAAAGTCACAAGGGCGCCAGTTATTGCTACAAATTGCGCCGACTTGCATGTGTTTTAATAATTAAACTATTACTTTATATGAGTATTTAATTAATATATACCCATTAGGGTTGCTAATTATAATCGAAAGTTAAATTAAATTTTGCGTTTAAGAAAACTGAAAAATGTAAAGCCAGAAACAAAAACAAAAAGAAATCTAGGGGAGAATGTAGGTTCAGCAGAAAAAAAAACTGACTAAACTTTCTGTCAAAAATCATGCATATATCAAAATATTCATTATATTTAAATTCGAAATTTATTTTATGCAACTTTTGAGTGAAATATTTAAAACAGATGGCAACCTTTGCCAAATATTTTCAACCGTAAACTTTCTATAACCTCTTTAGTCAGATTTCCCTATCATAATTATTATTTTATCTGAGCAATTTTATTGAGAGAATTTTCTAAACGGGTGGCAACCCTGCTCAAAAAATATCTTCATCTTTGTAACACCTATATTTCTACAGTTTTTAATTTATCAAATATTTTGATTTCAATTTGAAATTTTCGAAAAGGTGGCAACCTTCAAATTATTTGTTTGTAAGAACCAAAAAATCATCAAGAACTTTACTGGTCGATTTCATCCATTAATCTTGGCTGTACTAGCTAGCAAATTCAGAACAGTTTTTTTAGGGAATTTTTAAATTTTTTCTTCCTTTTTCCGAATGCTCGAAAGACCGGAGGAATGTTGTATCAGTTTTAAATTTTTGAACAATCAAATCATAAATATTTCCTTAAAAAATTACATCGCTTCAAATTGAGTCGAATCTATATACGAAGTGTGCAGGGAAGATACCTGCAATTGCTCACCAGTATCTACTAAGCTCCGAAACTACTCTTTCCATAAACCACAAAAAGGTTCTGGACATTTAAATGTGGATGAAGCGACATCCCTTGTAAACTTTTTCATATGGAGAATGTATTCATTATATTGTTGAGCTGAAATAAGCAATAACAGTTATCTATATTTCAATCTTTCCTTGGACCGAAATCCAAAAATTATCCTTATTTATTGCTCAGACTGATTAGAAACTGTATATACACGCGTTATACAAATATACATATATTATCTTATCATCCGAAACATCATATTCATAAATATCAATTTGTGACAATTTTAATGCCGCTAATTTCCTTTCGAACGCTTTCAAATGATGCTTGAATCTTACATAAACTATAAATAATCTAATGCGTGCATTGAAATGTAAATCTCGTCGGCCACATCCCAGTAATACGTGTTCCCGTCAAAATCTAGAGCACTTACAACTGAGCGCATTTATGCACTTATTATTTGTTGGTGTTAGCGCATTTAATTACGCACCCTGCCGGCTAGCGGAATTTTAATTTGAGAGCTGCCGCTGTGCCAATGAGCTTCCGTGTGTGCGATGCGAAAGCGCATGCGCATGCGCATGACTTGAAAAACGCCACGCGTGAGTGCGCTTTTGCATTTTTTTTAGTATGCTTGTACGTGTGCGTGTTCGTTTGCGTTTGCGTTAGTGCAATTCATTGTCAGCAAACAAATGCGAAAGCAATTGATGAATGCGCCGCTGACACGCAAACTCTAACTTCAAATCATCGTTCGCACAATCGGCCATCCGTCGGTCCGTCGGTCAGTCGGTCCGTCCGTGGGTCGGTCACTTAATTAAGTCTTCGGCGAACTCGATCGCTTGGTCATTGCTATGGCAACCAGTGCTGTCGATATTTTACTAGTGAACTACTAATGCACAAGCGGTGTTGCATCTTTATTTGTAGTGTCGACATTTGTGCAGCCAACACGATGGTCATTTGATATTTCGCATGCCAATTTTATTGATCTTTTGCCTTTTTACTTCATGTATTTACACACAAATACATATATGCGTGCACATATTTTAATTGCGCTGCACCAATTTCATTGATTTTCACGCAACTCGCAAAACAAACTGGCAACATTCGCCGAGAGTGAGTTTTATGTTCGTTTGTGCGATTTGTGGCACTTGATTTGCCCATTTTTTGAAGTAGTTCTCGTTTTGTTTGATTATTTTTCAACGTCTTCGCTGAAATAAACACGCCGTTATGTGTGTGCGTGCGCAACAGTGCGTTTGCAACATACTTTGTGGCACAAATTAAAATGTTCGTGTTTAAGCACAATTAAACGTTCACTCGTAGACAGCAGCAGCGGCAACAACAACCACATCGGCACTATATATAATCGCATTTAAAGCGAATTGCCATCGATTGCATTAAGACGCGCTGGCATTGCCCTCGTGGTAAGGCATAGAGTGATCCATAGCATCCTCCTCCCACCCTCCTACTTATGCGTGCTGTTGGCCATTAAGGCTTCCAGCAAAGCTTACAATAATTGCTGCATGCCTGTGTAATACATATTGTTCACGGCACGTTGCCATTTTCCGTTGAACTAATTAGTTCGTTGGTGAATGCAACAACGTCTTATCGCCTGCACCGACGCGATTAATCGATTTGTTTGGGTGCGAAAACATCGTTGCTCGCATTTAAATTGTCGCACGCCTACATGCGTGGCAAGCACTGCAACACTGCAAGTGATGGCAAGTGTAATCGGTGAGCCTGTGTGTGTATGTATGTATGTATGTATGTACATAGGCAATGAGAGCAATTATCATACCTTCTTCTACACACAGACCTGAAATATGCAGTTATAGGAGTGAAACCCCCGACAAATATTCTTGTAAATGTCCTAAATCAAAATATTTCGAGATTCCTGCAAAAATGTATAACAGTTCCGGTAGAATTGATCATTAAACACTTTTCCAGATATCAGGAGTTCAAATAAAGTTTTCTAGAAATCTGCAAAACTATATAACAAAAGTAAGTAAGGTCGAGCTTAATTCGCAATACTCTGAAAATTGTAAGAATTAAAAGCGTGTGAAGTATTCCGAGAGGTAATGTTTGTGTATCGACAGATTTAGACCATTTTTGATACCGAGCCACAATATGTCCAGCTCAGAATTCTTGCATAATTTTATTAAGAAAAAAAAGAAACGGCAACCAATATTACAAGTATAGATGGTAACGGAATATATAGGCCTATTTCACCCAATGTTAGACAATATCAACTCGCTGAACAAAATAATGCCACGCATTTTTATTAGGATCTCATTAAATATCGATGTAATAATCGAATAATATGATGGAACGTTGGTACATTAACTTTGCGAATATCCAGCCTACAGCTGATTAAGATGGGATATGTTCCTTGGCTCCCAAATTTAAAAGAAATTGGGCAACTGTGGTGGAAAAAACTACATCAAAATTTCATAAAATCCAGCGAGTTACTAAGTAGTTCTTGAGTAGGGTTTCAATGGAGGAAATGAAGGCTTAAGTGCTTGCGGTCAGGCGCTTTTGTGACCTTTTCTTTTCAACCAACCAAATATCAGGAGAGACGAAAATAATTATTTAGATATGTAAGGAGAAAGATGGAAGCAATGAAACGGTTTAAACTATTTTAGTACCAAACCGAATAAAATACATGCTGAATAAATTTGTGCGGAGAGTATCTCATCGGAGAGGGTATCTTATCTTAAAGAGTATCACTTTGAAAAGAGCTTTTCTAAAAACAGGGTTACTGTATTCTTCCTGATACTTGAATTATTTACTGTAAAGTCAAATAGGCTGATAACACATAATTCCCTTATATGTAAAGAATTCACTTCTAGCGATACAACTTTGACTATTATGAAGCCGTATATAGCACGCAAGCCTTATATAGTACTAAATTTTATGCAGATCTCGGATGTTAGTAAGTCTTACATATCAGTAGGTTCAGTATATTGGAAATTCTTTATAATGCTCCATTTGAGCGCTTTATCGGTCTAGATTTAAATAATGCTGATATAAAGGAGAAGGGAGTGAAGTTTTGAAATCGAAATAGCTCAAGTGGTTTGCCAGTTACGCACTTTTATGCTATAATTGGGTGGGTCAATGAACGGACATAATACCACGCTCAGTAGCATTTTATTGCCGTCTACAAATCACTCTTCTTCACTTGGACCAACAAAGGAAACCTCTTGAAACTTGAGCGCCGGAGAAATTTGGATTTTCGGAATGGGGTTCACAATTTTCATAAAAGGATATGATAAATAAAAAACTCAGACATTTCCCATATCAATCCATATTCGGAAGATATATTTTTAAGTATGACTGGCGAAGAGGTGTAAGTTAGTTGCTAATCGAAAAAATCAAGCATGTCATATTCTTTGCCGTTTAAAAGATGTGCTTAACCAAGAGGGAACCCTCGGAAAGGAAAAACTGAGTGGTGTGCCCTCCTTAACTTAACTTAAATGCGTGCTAATGTATATATACTAAAAAGTAAACCAGCTTGCAAATGAATACATTGGTATTCATTTTATTTTTAAAACGAAAAAAAAAAAAAATCCATTCAACAAGATTAGTAATTATTTGCTATGAATAGCTGCTCGGACCACATATGTCCAACATATTGCATTACTAGTCACATAAATACCAGATAAGCCCACTTAATAAAAACATTGGAGCAATGCCACCAACGAGGTTGGATTAACGAACCATTTAAATTATTAATTCGCTATAAATAACGCAGCTCATAACGCAAGTGTATTAAACGTACATATGTAGCATATGTATGAAGGAGTATGCCACTCTATGCAAATCGAAATGATAAGACTAAAAGTGTACAATTTGACCAAACAGCTGCAAGCAGCTAACCAATAACAAGAAATATGGAAAGGAATGAATGCAGTGCCACAGTGGCGCATGCGCATGCGCCACACGGTGCTCCTGCACATTGCAAACGCACAGCGGACGATCTAATTGTATGTATGTAAATGTTGGCAATAATGTCCTTTCGCAGAAACGGCAACTTCCTGCTTGTATAGCTGAAGGCTAAAAACGGCAACACTCAACACCGTTCGTTGTGCCAATAACATGACAGCGAGAACAATCAAACAAAAAGCAACAAAGCAAACAAAGCGAGGCAAAGCAAACAGCCGGCCGCGGCGGTCCCACTAACCCAACAACCCAACAACCCACCAAACAAACGAGCCAACTAACTAATTAACCCACCTGCGATGTGGAGGAGCATTAAATGCCCACAGCCACTTAGCGGCTACAATTCGCAGTACATTCTAAACGATATTGCGATGGGCGTAATATATGCGCGGACTTAATGTCCTGCTGCCGTTATTGTTTGTACAACATACAGTGGCGTGCGCCTGCGCAGACGCTTGTGTATAAGTATATGTGCTGATATACTACATAAATAGAGTAAATAAAGAATGCAAAGACAAATATGAAGCGCAATTACCAATGGCAACGTCGTCAACACCAACGGAGGGGTAGTGGTGAACCCGAAGAAGTTTGCTGCTGCCAACGAATTGTACGCAATAATTGCATTATGCAGTACCACAGGCACCATCAGTCTTCATCATTATCATTATCATCATCGCTGAAATTATGGTTGTCTTCAATTTGATCAAAGGCATTATTAGCATTGCTATTGATGAGGCATCGCTGTTAGCAGCAAGAGTTCCATGAAGGCAATACACATTTGTTGTTGTTTTTTTGAAGAATGGATGGACAATTGCAAATGTTGGCATGTGTATTGAAAATAAACTAGATTCGAAAGTGACAACGAAAAAAATAAAAGTATATAGACGAGCACATATAGTGCACAGTGTAATGCCATAGACTGACTAACGGTAAAAGTTAGATTCCACCTGACCTTTTAACATTGCTCACTGAAAATCGGTCTATATTTTCAAAAACGTTTTCTCGAAATAGACTTTTGTCCAGGCTAAAATTTGTGTCCCCGATCTGACAATTTGCTGTAGTTATTATCAATAATGTTTAGCTATTTAAAATTTCAGCAAAATTTACGACATGCTAAGAAACTTTTTCGAGCTCATGTAGAGCCCAGTACTGAAGAAAATCATCGACTGTCGACCAGATTAATTTGCCAAAATCTCTGAAAGCTAATTTTCACTGGATTTACAATGCTAACTTTGTTCGCGAACTGTTTTACCGGATTTGGATTCAGATCGAAAAATAATATTCTGAGATAGTCTTATTTCTGGTTCAGCATAGATGTAGCCAGCTAGTGAAATTATAGTCTTTGTTCATTTAGTCACTGAATAGTTAGTGCTACTACGAACTCGACATGCTATTCTCACTCTCAGCTTTGTCAAGTGTTATGCTACTTCAACAATAAAATCTGTACTCGATTGGGCTTTGAATCTGAACTTTGACACGACTGGCAGATGCGTTTTGAATGGAGTTAGATACTCTGTCTATAAAAGTATTGTAAGCCTTATGTAAGCCTTATGAAAAATAACTGAAGTGACCCTAAAATACGACCCAAGCAAAATGAAATTGAATAAAAAACATACATTTTTTTACCAGACATGGTTAATATTGACTGAATATGTCCACATTGTAGAATTATCAGACCTCAAGGCGCAAAAAATATTATCTACATCTACATCTACATCTATTTCTACAAGGACAGGGTTGGCTTAGAAGACTTTCTATATTCTATTACCAATTGGGTGAAAATCTAAATGTGGTACATCAACTCAGTGTAACGGACCCATCATCTTCGCTCTCTTTTCTCACTTAAGGAATGGAATTTAGCACCATTAGAACCTCTCTGCTACTTTAGAGAAGCCTATAAGATCTGTGGAGCTGCTTAAACATTGTAAAAAAACTCGGTTGTGAATTTCGTAGGTTCAAACTTCAGCCATAGTATTTTACAGTCTCAATTGGAGAAGTTGTGGAGATACTTTCCGGAACGGTTTAATTAAAAACGAAATTTAAATTTAAAAAATATCGGTGACCTCTTGCGTGCACTATCTTTAAGAGAATTTCAACTAACCTAACATTTGTTCGGACTACTAACTAATTCTATGCCACGCACTCTTCGAAACACCGTGCTCGGCGCGTGCGCCACTGCAACCAGCATATTAGTTGGAGTTAAAAGCTGCCAACATGCTTGATAATGACAACAAAAACAATTATACAGTGGAACTGCTGAGACCACTCAACACAACAATGAGTAAAGATTGCCTCAACGATGACTGCGGTGGGTAATTTGCGGCAGACAATAAAGACGAAGCCGCACAGCTCCAATGGCAGGTACACACATACACACATATATTTGCATAATGATCATCAAATACTGCTGAAGAAATAAAAAAAGCGGTAGGCAAATGCCAATGAGGTAAAAAGCTGCATAAGGCGCTAAAGGAAATAGGGCAGAAGAGACCCTGTCGGTGTGTGTGTATAGTGTGTATAGTGTGTAAGTGATATGTTATGCGTGGAAAGCAAACACGAACGATGTGGCATGAAGACCTGCCAGGCGATTGCTGTAGTGCTGCGTCAAATCACAAGAGATCACAAAGGATCAATTACAGCAAAATGATATGAAAATGACTTGAAGCGGGTACACACCCATATCAGCGCGCGAACATGCGCAGTCATATACATACATATCTACCATATAAATATACGCACGCGCATGGATCTACATGTACTCAGGTATTTATATTTTGAGTTGGAAGCGCGTTTGACGCAGTCATTGCTCCTGTCAGTTGCCAAAATATGTGGGATATTTGATAAGTTCGTGCTATTCATCAAATTATGCTTTTGTTTAACTTTTTTTCAATTACCGCCATAAGTGAAGTGTATTCAAAGAAGTACGAAAATGCCTTTAACATGTGATGCGCGCGATAATGTAGAACATTTTTGTTGGCTTGTAACAAGCATTGGCCGATTACATAACACGATCAGGCGCACATTGCTCGCTGAATGCGTAAATATTGCCTGCGACATGAGCATTCAACCTGTTTGCATTGTCGCTTTGTCGTTGGCAACATCAAACACCATCAGCGTTGCTGCCACACGTCGCTCGGTGGCTGTCAGCAAGCTAACCTGCCGGTCTACCAGCTTGTCGCCTCCACATCACAACGCCTCAACCATCTCCTTGCAGAAAGCATACACCTCTTGCAACACAAATAGCTCTCACATATACATATAAACATACACACGAGTACATGTATACCACTGTTAGCGCTTGCGGAAGCGCAAAAGGGCTGAAATTACCTAATTGAAGTTGGTTGCACAGTTGCAATTACCAGCCAACTGTGAGACACCGAAAGCGCTTGCAAGCGCTGCATTCCTGCTGATTGCTGTTTGTCAAGCGCATGCGCAGGCGCAGCAGTTGGCGGTGGGTTGTCGTAATTTGGGTTTCTTAAAGCGAAAAGTGTCCCACCTAAGACTGTGTGGTGTAGCATCTGCCAAATGGGCTGTGTGCACAGTTAGTCGTCGGCAACTAACGACCTATTGCCACTGCGCATGCGCATGCGCAAATGTTTGATGTTTTATCTTAACGGCTGCCACTAATTTGGTCCCATTTATTTGGAGACTTAATTGAAATTTAAAGAGAGTAAAATGAGAAAGTTGCGCAAGATGTCGTAAGTTATTTAAAAGCTCATAAACTATCTAAAGTGCTTAATCAGAAAATTGCAATCTTTATTAAAAGATGTTATTTACTCTTGAAAATTATGTGCTTGCAACGTGTTTTGTGTAAGAATGACTTTTCTGTGTTTAATAAAATTGTTGCTCGATCAGATGTGGTACTTATAACCGAAAAAATAATTAACATACCCGTTATTCATTATTCAGAAGAGTTCTGTGATATTTAACTCGGGAATATTCTTCAAAGTGCCTATGAAATACGCCCTGTAAATTTTTAAGTAAATTCCTGTCTCAGTGTATTACCTAAGCTGCAATTCTTTAGTTGAGATGAGGCGAAGTCACTTTTTCAACAATTCCGTGTGGTCTCTGGTGTGTTCCAGTGGATTCACTTTTCGTCGACGGTCACGAGTACTCGTGGAAACTCTTCCAGATACCTACTGCTTTAGCTATCTGGCGCACCTTCAATCGACAGTTCGCCAATACGAAATTGTGTATCTTTGGCAGCTGGGAAACTCGTTTGAATCTGGTAAAACCAATTTTTGACCATCAGTACTGGAGGAGAAGAGTCCCGTGTACAGCACTTAACCCAAAAACAGGAATCGAAGCACCGATCGATATTGCTCTTTTTCCATTACTCTGAAATCCACAGACTTGCTCGTTTCCAAACGCGGTCCAAACAAAGCTATGAATCCGCTTCGGCTGAAATTTTTATTAACCGTCGTCATAGTTGTTTTGACTCAGAAGGGTCTCATTTTTATTTATTTCAGTGATCCGATAAGTTTTGGGTACAATCCATAAGTTTTAGTCCCTCCTTCTAACGGTAGTCAGAATCGTTAGTAAAGAGTTTAATCATATCTTTGTACGAGTATGTTGAGTAACCCAATGACCAACCCAGATTCTGTGATATTATTCTTCGGGAATTCGTTTTACTTCGATCCGCCTGTCATCAGTTAATGTCGGCTATTAGCAATAGTCTATGAAAATTCACTACGAAGATTCATATAAAGCATCTAACTGCACTCGGACGGGTAAACTTCGTGTAGGTAATGCGTAATCTATTGGGAACTGATCGAACTTGGTACAAAGAGCACTTAATATTGTTTAATATGCGATGTTAAATTCGCGAGTGTAATTAATAATAGAAGATAGTAATAGATAGTAAGTAAATAAGTAAGTAATAGATAGTAAGTAGTATAGTAAAAGTAAATAGTAAAAGATTATTAGTAGATTAGTTCAATAGTGATTTGAGCCTGAAAGAGCTTTGCAAACAAAAAATAGACTATGGGAACTTTTACAGCAGGCAGAAAATTATATATTTCTAGAGATGGTTTTGCGAAATCTTGACAAAGCGTTTTAAGAGAATGCAAAAATTCGAACACCACTTACTATGAGGTGAAAATATTTTTGAAAGTGTACTTTTGGAAGAGATGTTTAGCTTCCTCGAAAACTGTTAAGAAGTCACCGACAGTTTCGGCAGTTAATCGCTTTTTTCAGTTAGTGAAAGGATACAAATATTCAAATCTAAAGATTTTCAATGAAATTGAAATGCTCTTTAAAACAAATTCTTCAAATTTCCCATGACAAAAAGGAAGCTGAAATAAAATGTTATATAATATTTCTTACATAGAAAGAGGAAGCAAAAAAAATTTTGTTATATTTTGTGTTTGTTTTTGATCTAACGCGAACGGATCGAGCAATTAAATTAATATATGTTTCTTGGTCAAACTCGAAGCACTTTCTTGCCACACTTAGCGCTTCTTCAATTAATTGTTCGTAATTCTTTTCTTTTTAGGAAGTAAATACCTTCAATTCCCGCTGGTGCCATAAAAGTTCATCACTTCACTTTTGGTTTTAAATGGAACCGCAAATGTACACAGGAGAAAATAAGCAATTTTCGGTGAAATACTCGCTCAAAAGCGTTCAGCAATAATTTAGTTAAGTGATTAAGTGAATTTCACCGGCCAAAGACGACTGATTAATCAATTTCCACTTAAATGAGAAATTACAAAATACACCAGAGAATGCAAAAACCAGAAAAAGTTTAACAAAAATTCAAAATGGAAAGGAAAAGGAAAAGGAGCTAGAAAAATGTAAAGAGGGCAAAAATATTAAAAAGAGAAACGTCTGCATGAAACGTCTGGAGTATTTCTAGGGAATTTTGTTGTACGAGCGGTAAAATTATTTTACTTTTATTATTTCGTTGCAAAACATTGTACGTATTTATAAATATTTGTATATTCGATAATCGTGCCACATGCGGTTCACAGTAAATTGTAGGAGTTTTATTAAAAAAAAAATTTTAAAAAAATCACAAACTACTTCAGTAGGAAACAATTTGGCTCTTAGACAACACTTGAGCAGGTCCAGACAGCGCTAAACGTGCCGGCACATTAATTTCAAAACGAATTATTGATTTTCACTATAAAAATTCTTTTAATCAAGCAAGTGACAGCGTATTCAATAAAATACAATAACTTTGGCATTCCTTTATTAAACTGCAGTATTTCCTTATCGATTTTCGAAAAGTGCTTATGTTCGATTTCGTGGCATGCGAAACACTTGGGTGCCACAAACTCTGCGTCGGCTACTTGTTGCTACTGAACAACTCGCCACATGTGGTTGGTTTATTGCACTTATGCTTCACTTTGAAATGTTATTAACGGCAGGGAGCGAATGAAAAATTGAGCTTTAGTATTCTTGAAGGTTATGCCACTTGAGTTCATCATCAGTTATTGGTAGATTGTCAGTTGGTGGTGAGAAAACTGACAGTTCATATGATATGTATAGACTCCTACACTTTATAAAAAAATTTTTAACGAATTTATTGCAATATGGATGTATCTATTTATACTGTAATATCCACTAAAACAAATAAAAAGAAAGGTACCAAAGACATCTACCTGGATATATTATCGAGATTGAAGAAATTAAAAGAAAATGTATCACCTAACTGATAGAACTGATCCCACACCTTGAAAGAAATTAAAAATGTCTGTCCCTTACAACAATTTGTCTTCTTCTAAACAGTCAAGCCGATAAACACCGCCTTGATTTTAGACCGACCTTGATATGCTTTTATCGAAAGAGTTCACAATCTTACAGTCGAAAAATATTCCGGAGTGGTAGCGAAGAGGTATTTAGCGAAATATCAACCAAAATGTTAGTTCATACAAAACAGAAATGTTAGAAACATACAGAAGAGAATCTGAAAGATTTCGCTTCTAATGATAGCAGGATCGCTTTTTGATGGATGACCAACTCGCATTGGACAAATTTTCTACAATCTCACAAACGAAAAATCGGAGAGATATGACATTACTCCTCGAGAGAGTAGACTTATCGAAATATTCTGTTAACTTCGTGAGATTGAGTTCAATGGATATATGTGTACAAAATCAGGGTAGACATATTCCTCAAGTAACAGTCATTTGACATCGAAAATATACCATTACAAATTTCAGCAAATACGTTTCGTACTCGACTTTTACTCATACTTCTAGATCAAATATCAACATCTGGAATTAATTTGATTGAATATTAGGCACGACATCAAAAGGTATAGCGAAAGAAAAGGAAGCAACTAGGTTTATTAAAGACATGGCTATGAGAAGTAAGCGGAATAATGAGATTTATGGTGACAACACACAATAAAATTTAAAATGAACGGATCTGCTTGGTGGGAGTTTGATTTGTTGAAAAGGGAGGCGTAGGAGTCGGCAGCCCTTAAGCCATCATTAGGCCCATTATGCTTTTAAATTGCTGTGGATTTAATGCGGTATTAACTGGAGAAGAGCTTGGCTTCAGTTGGTTTTTCGAAGTGCTAACTAGTGGAGAAATGGTTACGTTGCCAGTTAGAGCGCTAATGGTTTTATACATATTTCCTATATTTGAGGCAGGAATAACGGGAGCAATAGCGTCCCACACTGTCCATGCGTTTTAACTCATGCTATTTTTATGAGAACAGAAATTGAAAAACTGAAATACTGAAATACTGAATCATTTAAAACAGAATCGGTAATAAAAATTCATCCAAAACAAAAGAGAATCATTCTTCAAATAGTTAAATAGCGGAAGATTTAAACTTGAAATAGCTATGCTTAGTTTGAGCACATATTCTGAAGTTGATCGAAATAATATTCGACCTGGCAGCCCACTTAAAAGATTATTAGAATGAGGTTTGCAATATTGCAGTACATCATTGTTGAATTATCTGGACCTTTTCAGGGAACCTTAACAACTTATAAATATAAACTATCACTTCCATTGGTATCCTTCGATATCTTTACTATATACATCTGTTAAATAATTCACAAGTGGTTCTCACGTTCTTCCTTGACCGGATGTTAAATATTTCTTTATACTCTGTTTTAAATATATTAAAAAAGTGTCAGATGTTTTCTATTTTGTTTTTCTATTCGTTATTTCCTAGGGCAACGATATTTTATATGAAAAGAAAAAAATATTAAAAATCGATCGATGCCAGACGGCAGTAAATTTAATTCAAATACTCATTTATAATGTAAATGAAATAAATATCCGGTCTTTTCATTAATACATATAATACTATACAATTAAAGATAATTTTTCACTTTTTTTTTAATTTTTTTCTATAAAAAGGTGTAATAGTAGCAGGTGAGTCTGAAGAAGTAATAAAGATGTGTGGTTAGAATCAAATTTCAAACGCTACTTATAAAAGCCCGCAGCGGACGACAATATTGCCACTGGTTATGCGTGGAAAACGGGCAGCGATGGAAATGCATAAATTAACGAAGATCACAGAGAATTCCAAGTGTGGAAAGTGTGAAAAGAGGGAGCGTAAAAATCAGCAGAAACCATGGAAAAATTTAGTGAAAGGATAATTTGGGTAATTTATGTATGTTTGCCGCTACACAGGAGTCAACTGTTCCGATGGAAGAAAATGCTTTCGTTCCACTTGCTGCCGACCGCTGTGTTTTGTGTTCGTTAGGGAATTGTCACCACCGCAACGCTTTAATTAAGTGGAACATGGAGTGCTAAAAATTCTTACTTATTTTTACATTCTTACTAGATCTTTCGGTCTTGTGGAGGTATCTGCTAAGGGATATAATGCAAGCGTGGAGGTCCTGTTCCCTCGACTACAACAAATACAACAATAAAGGATGTCTTACATAAATATGTAAAGCCATCAAAATTTAGAGCAGCTTCAAAATTGCAAATGCACACACACACACACACACATGTCCATCTCTATGTGTATGGTTATTCGGTGATGATCATCGCCTTTCAACTTTCCGCCAACGCCACACTGAATATGAACAGTTGTTGTTGTATTGTAATGTGAATGAATATGGGCAACGTGCCGCTCTTTGTCACCCAGATGGCAATAGTGCGGGAAGCAGCAATAAGCAGTAGTTTAATAAAAAATATGAGCTGTGCCAAATCAAATCGATTTCGTACACAGTTAGCTCGCACTAGCATAAACGGAGGAAAACTTAAATATGTCGGCAGAAATATGTTTAACTACTACTTGCATAAATGTCGCACAACAGTGTCAAAAATATATACTAGAAAAGCGGCAACTACAAACTGGCGGAAGCATCCCTGTAGGAAATTGAGTAGATTTTATTAAAGTTTAAAGTTTGTAGTTTCAAATCACTCCTCACTTTGAATTCTGTTCATTTGCCAAACAATTTTAAACTTCCTTAAACGCAGAATTAAGTTAGTTACTTAAACGTACTTCCGAATCAGTTCCATTAGAACCGGCCGTGAACTAGTTATCAAACTATTTTGCATTGGTTTCATTAGCAACTAGTTATGATTTCAGTTTTCCTTTACCGGAGCACTTAGAAATGACAATGACGACTGCTTAGTGTGGCTTATTTATAAAGTATATTAGTGTGATCTGTCGCCTAGAACATCAGTAGTAAAAGAATAAAACAGACAAACTCAACAACCTTCGTAATGATTTGAGTTCAATGTGCAATGACATAGAAGTCGGATATAGTCTATAAAACTGGTCTAAAAAAAGTACTCTAGTTCATCTTAAACCGTTTTTTAACTATTTGCTTAGAAAGTAGCTATCGAAAGTCTTAATAGAAGTCATTAGTTGGTATTTGTAAAGAGTTCATGTTTTAAATACCGTTTTAAAGATTAATTGTACAAATTCCTTTGTCTCTCTTTGATCTAAAATAAAGAGTTAAATATATTTGAAATTTACTATAACAAATCAAATTTAACATCAGAAAGTGAGGGCTAGGGTCTTTTCCTGAAATTAACCATTAAGCTTTTAAATTTCAACCCTTTTCTTTTTCATGTTTGAGTTTAGAATTTTGTATTAACTGGAGATTATATTGAAAATTTGAAAATAAAACAAACAATTCCTACAGGGTAAAAGCAAAAAGGCACCGCGACTGCTTGTGTGACCCCTTGAAGTCGTATATGTTCGGTGTTACATAAGTACACAGTCGTCCATCGTCTCTTTTCGAAACAATACGATCGAAGTGTCAAAATCAGTGAGCCATATAAAAATCGATTGAGCTGTTCACTAACTGTTAAACGCGCTGGTTTTGTTTTACTTGCTTTTACGTATGCTTTTCAGTTGTTTTTTGTTTTTGTCTTTCTCTCCTGTCACTGTAGGTTGACTTTGTAGCATTTATTGCACGTGCGTTGACGTAAATCCTTTTGTTATGTCAAAATCATGAGTACTGTTTGTTCTTGTTGTTTTATTTTTTTTTTAGATTGGGCCAATATGTATTGCAACGTGTAAGGTTGTGGTTGTTCTTACTGTTTTGCCGTATTGTCAAGTTAAGTCGGCATAAAAACAATAACATTTTGTCACCTGACAACTGGCGAACGCTCAATTCGAACAGTTCAATCGGCATGCCAGCAAAATTTACTTCAAAGTTCGTTGAAAAGTCGCAGCGTTGATGCCAATGGACGCGTCAAAGATGTTATTCAAGATTATTGATGGGTGGAATGTGTGATTGAAGTGTGATTATAGGACAAAAAAGAAAACAAAAGAGCTGAAATAAACGGTACATCTTTGAAATGAAAATATTCTGTTATATTAGAGTGAGAGTTCAACATACATTACTCCACGGTTTGCTTCATGTTTTGGGCTCAAACTGAAATCTAGCATCGGTTCGCTTTTTTATATGGAACCGCATTCTTTGTGCATTAAAAAAAAAACATATATCCCCTAATTCTGATGTTATAAGATATTGTTTCCAAAGTCCACAAGCTTAGACTATGATTTGGAGATTTCATATTTTGCAGTTATAATACCTGGAAGACAATACCGACCATATTAAGATACATTCAAACATGGAAAAATGTAAACCGCTGTTGGAGTGAATTCTGTTAAAAAAAATTATATAAATATTCGATCTAAAGATTCAAGTCTAAACTTTGTCTTACAAAATGTCCACCAATTTCTATGCGTTCCCGTCTCACATAACTATCTCACTAATATTAATACACTTAGGAAAAGGCATACCACTGGTAATAAAACATTGGTCTACCGAAAACTATGGATACGATATGGTTTAAGATTGGTCAAATGTAGCCTAAGAAGGTATAGTAACCCGTTAGTCTTAATGGTTTGGGTTTGTTGCTTGAATTATCGTCTGCCATATTAGAAGTCTGAAGAAATATCGTTTAGTATCTAACTGTTCGGTATCTAACCCTTTACTCTTCTATATGCGCTGGCATGTCATTATTGCTCATTGCCATTTAAAAAAACTCTTTTGACACATGGTGGTATCTGTCCAAGTGTAGATTTCCCTATGCTTTATATTCAATAGTTTAATTTTGGAATAGTTATCGCTGTTTGTAGGACCATAATTGTTGTGGTTCCGTAATTCACGTTGGTAATTTGAGAGCTGCTCTGGGAGAGCATCAATCCCTTCTGTACTCAACTTCTTTTGAATATCGTTAGTAGAAGCTGAGTTCCTTCGAGACTGTCAGCTGGTTACACAGTGTTCTGGCTTGGACTATCCTCGAAAAGCTGTTGCGACTTCGGTATCAAGTGAATCAACTACTTCAAAAAGCTTACGTCTTCACATATTCTATACAACTGACTGATCGGATATTTCACTTCCTGAGATCACACAGACTTTGCGATATAGTCTATCTATTTGGATGGCTTCAGCAAAGTTTAAACTCCTACTCATACAAGGCGAGCAAATGAAGGCAACCCGGCCTCTTATTCATATGTACTACTAAGTCCACCGATCTCACTTCACTCTCTGAGGTTCAATGTAATATTCTTCAATGAGGAACAGTATTTTAAGTCGTTGCTAACAAACGCACGCCAATAAATAACTTTTGATGCTCAAATTAAGAAACGATAAATGCGTATTTTGACAGCTTTTTTGTACAATTGGTCGAATTGGCGGAATGCCATTAGGCGATTTGGTAATGCGATCCGCATCGAACGGTTCGGAACTTCATTTGAATATCATAAATTAATTGCATGAGTCGCGGAAAAGGTTGAAGGCTAAAGAGGCAAAAGTCTGGTGCTGGAGCGGTAGACGCACATATAGTTGCATGCAACACCAACAACGCTACAATCGAGAATTTGCATATTCAAACAAATTTCGCACGCTCGGCGGCAACAGGCACAACAACAACAAAACAACAACAAAACACCCCAAATGAGGTACCAAATACACGCAAAAAGAAAGGATTGCAAAAATTGGGAATAAATGAAACTTTAAAAGTTGCTTGAAACAATGAAAACGGCTGTTGCAAGTGATGTTGCATAAACGGATTCCGCAACGAATTAACTCGTTTGGCGGCGAAAATTCTAAGTGAGTACCGCATGGAGAGCAGCAAAGTTGCGTCTGCAACACACACACACACACACACAGATGCTCATGCAGCAGTGCGCGAGAAGTGAGGGTGTTGCAATGTCTGGCCGAAAGCGCGAAATTTAACAGCATTTCTTTAATTTTTATTTTAATGCGCCGCAGATCGATTTTTGCACGCAATGCAACCAAGCAAAATGCAAGAAACGGCACTAAAAAGTTGCCATGTAAAATAAATTGGCCTTACAAGCATATGAAAGCGGAGTAACTTGCGGCCTTACCACAATACACCATCCACCTACCTACCTACTTAAGTGCAAAATTTATTTATGCTCGCAGGCGGAAATGAGTGAATGAATACTTGTGGCAGCGAACGATGTGGCAGGCAACAATATGTGCGCAGCAACTCCATCAGCAGTGGGAGGACGCTTGCGTTCGCTGCTGCCTCTTGTGGCATGTTGGCTGATATTACAATAAATTGTTTTTGCTTCATTAATTCAATTCATTCATTTGATGTGATCACACGCGTTCATTGCTCTCCGCCGTCTAGGGCAGTGCAAAAGCAACGCTCTTGCAAGCAGCTCGCAGTTTCGACGCTTCACTATGTAGCATGCTGCCACGCGTGTGTGTATGTATGTGCGCGTAATCGTCGGTGGGCGCGTGAAGCCGTCTACTCCCAGTAAATGCTTGCGGCTAGTGAATGATTGTACTTTTATTTGTAATTGCTGGCAAGCCATTTAAAATATTAAATGGCGCGAGGAAACCGAAGACGTGCAAAAAACAAAAAAGACGAAATTAATCGGAATCGATACTTCAAGTAAGAGATATATGAAAAACAAAAAACACAAATAAAATAACAATAACGTTTTGGCCTCTTCCGCCTACACGCAATCGCACTTTGCTCTCCCCCCTTGCTGCCTTCCGCCATTGTGGGATTGTGCTTGCGCATGCGCGCGCTTTTGCCCCACAGCAAGTGTTGCTGTTTTGCTGTTTTGCTGTTTTGCGTTTTTGCGTTTTTGCGTAAATTTATGAAGTGATTCCGATCAATTGGCATAATCTATTTAGCCGCTCGCGTGAGGCAATAACGGGCGGACAGCCAAATGGGCAGTCACAGACGCGCATAACGCACCAATCCTTCGCTTCGCCATTCAAGTCTTCTGCACCACCGCAACCGTCAATGGCCGGGTATGAGTACAAGTGTTTGTGTGTTGCACCGTTGCAAGAATTGGTATGTTTAATTTGTAATAAGATAATTTTATATTTACTGTGCGCGACTCTGCGTACAATATTGCTGAGTCAAATACGCTCTGATTGTTTATTTACATGCGAAGTGCAGGATTTCAAAGGGGCCTCCAGCTGATCAGATATGATAAGTAATGCTTACCTACAGTGTGTATATATAATATGGATTTGCAACCTTTAAGTTTGTAAATTCATTAAAAAGAATTTCAGATGCAGATTAGAGAAATTTAATAAAAAATCATATATTTCAAATCCTTTTTCAAATCCTTGAAGTCTATTTCGAAGTTGTACTTATTGATTAATTCCAGATTCCTCTTGCAAAAAGTTCTTACCGTGCATAACGGGGCGTGGATTCCTCTCTCTAATGCAGCTTCACTTGTATTTCTGAAGAAACATGAGCCTCTTAATTTGCCCACCGGCTGGAAAGGTCTTTTACAATATATATATATATATATTTTATAAAATATAAAAGTCATTAAGCCATCGAACCAATTGAAAACCACAGTTTTATGTCAAACATTGATCTTTTTGAATATAGGACAATTTTTTGTCATGAATAAAAATGCTACAGGTTCATGCATAGCCTATGAGTAGATGTTCGGATTCACACCAAATTCGGCGTATGTCAATACTATTGTAAATAATAACAAACCAATTTGACTACGACGATCACAAAACACTCCTGCTTCTAGTTGAAGTAAAATAGCATAATACTTCACACAACTTTCCAAAATCTGAAGAAAAGAAACATAATCTACCCAGTAACACCCGTATTGCGGAAGTCTACTGGATTATAGTTGCCGGTATACTTGCGTTGTATACCATAACAGCGTTCGTTCCGTAGTTTAAAATTTATTTGTACGTTCGTCGTTAAATTACCAAACTTTTCTCCATTAAATTACTAAGTTTTTCAAGTTGATTAATATTGGCAATTTTAAGAATCTGGAAATTTATTTACTTACTACCACTCTACAAGAATGCAGCATTTATGCAAAATTATTACAATTATAAATATTAGAACAATCGTATTAATACATCGATAGACAATATAAATGCTTAAAAGATATTTCACCACAAAAAAGTGTGAAAGCAAATTTTATTTGAGAAATTCATGAGAGGAACGACTTTTTGAATATAAATTTTCTCAAATTATTAAGGAGAATCGTTCATAAATAAAAAAAAAATAACGCACTAACACTACATATTGATTAATGGTAATTTTTTTGACTATTCCACATGCTATAAAAAGGGTTGACTGTAATCGATAATATGAGTATAATAAAAACTACCAACCCAGTTGCCAAGGGTAGGTAGTCGATATCCATTCGTAATGTAAATTTTGGTGTGCTGTTGCCGAACGACAACTACACCCGCGCTATTATAGATAGGTACAGGTGGTAATAGGTCATAGGTGTAAATAAACTTCGGAAATGATTTGTTGAATCCTTCGAACAAATTGTGTTATTTAATATTGTTATATAGCATAGTACTGTTGTCTCTAAAAAATGAATGCCTTATGATGCCCTTCATATGGTTCATATGGTAATGTTTGCTGAAAATCCATAACATCATTAAGAATAGAGGCATTCCTGATCATACAAATGAATCATTCCAAACATGATCAGGCAGCAATCTAGTTTTAATAGCCTTTATTAACCTTTTCTTTAATAAAAGGTTTAAATTGAAATAATGGTTTTTATGGAGTCTATATTTAAAGTTTTCTTTAATTTGTTTTACAAATGAATAAAGCTTCCTTAAGACTTACAAACATAATTATTATATATACCACTTATTAAAAAAATACCACTCATAAAAAAAAATTCAGGGGAAATACGCGAAGAACAACTTGACACATGTTCATCCAGGTTGTTGTTTTTTTTCTTAGTAGGAAGAATTTGCATATCAAATCAATGATTATAACAAATGCTTATCGTTCACAATTCGATAATAAAGGACAAAGATTAAAAATGTTTTCCTGTGCTCACATTCATAAGGGCTGGAAAGTTGCTGAAAGGCTGAAAGTTGGGGTTGAACAGAGTTTAATCGGCCGGTGTACCGATTGCTGGTAGGTTTATCTATTTCGATCCTATATAAAAAATTTACATCAGACATCTATCTATGATAAATGTTCCCGAATTAAGTCAATTATACATAACGCAAGGAAAATGATGAAACCATTATATACTTGGTAAAACTCTCTTTACTAACTGTTGATCACTAGATCGGTTCCCTTTCTTGAATGTCTGATAAAAATGTGTCCAAATAAATTGAGCTTAACAAATCTTACACTTTGTCCTGCCTTAATTAGTCCATTATATTACATTTAATTAAATATTTTCAATCAAGCAAAGGCAAATATCATGAATATCAGCAACCAATATAAAGCACTAATTGTGAGAGTTTATGGGCCTTGGCGGACCGAAAAACTACCTTACACTTGGAAATCAAACAAATATAAGAAGCAATCGCAAATTGGCGAGTAATTGATTTTTTTCCTACATCCGCGTGGCTTTTGGGCATTGGATGCCTCCAGCGAGTGCGCCTAAGTCTGCCCAGAGGAAAGGCGCAGGATTCGCAGACGCATACGTTGTGTGCGGTCCAAACACGCGGACATCAATTGTTGTGGCCAATTTCGCCATGCTTTGTTGTTGTTGTTACGGCTACCGTTCTTTCATTTGTTTTTCCACAACTTTGTTTGTTTATTCTTCACTTTTTGGGTTTTTGTTTTTGCTTCGCGCTGATTGTTTGATTATATTTTTATTGCGATTTATTTGCTTCGGTGCAATTTATTTGCGTGATTTATTGTAAGCAACGGTAAAGCGACGCGGCAAGTACATAAGTAAGACAAATTCGCCCCTGTGATGTATTTCAAATTAAGTGGTGGCCAGACTGTTGTAATACTATGTGTACCCGTATGCGCGTACGAAGAGGCGCTCACTCAAGGATTTATTATGTTTTTGCAGTTGCAGGATTAGGATTTATGTGTGTGACGCATTCTTTACCCACTACATTGGGTGTGCGTGTGTGTTTGAGGATTGCTGCTCGTCCATCGTTCCGCTAATGAGCGCTGCCGTTGCTGATTTGCAGTCTCGCTCGAGATCAGCATTGATTATGGCGGTTTTTTATCAAGCGATTTTTATCGTTTCTTTGTCGAGTTGAAGCGATTTTGATTTTTCCTTTTTGGAGATTGGCAATCAATCATACACAAAGAAGTCAATTGGACGAGCGAGTTGGGTACGTTAGTTGTGCGTTTGTAAAAGAGACCACCGAGATTGTCTCGAGATCGCTGTAAGCCTGTAATTGTTGATGGCCTGCAGATAAGTAAGATCTCCCAAAATACAATCAAATTGATTGATATTGTTAATATTTATTTGTAGACGCGCAATTATAAAATTCAATAAGTAAGAAAGGGCTAAGTTCGGGTGTAACCGAACATTTCATACTCTCGAAATGTTCAAGGGTCAGAGGCGGGGATATTCTTTCAGGTGCTGGCATAACTTTATATTAAAAAATGTTGCGGAAGAATTCAACATTCATTATTCGAAGAAATTGTCAATGGATTGCAATCATATTTGGTATCTTATTAACTTATGTTACAGGCCATAGGCTCACGTACTTTCATTGTTATATTTTGCTTCTTGTCAGACATATTTATATTAAAATCTACCAAATTAACTCAAATAAGAAAAATGCGATGTAAACTCAACCAAAGTGGTTTAATAAATATATTAAATACATGAGGAAAAAGTCAACCAGAGAAAAGGAAATCATTATATTAGGAATAAGTTGTTGTTGGGTGGTTGTTTAATATATATTTATTATTTTTGACAACAAACTACACTATTATCATGGATAGATAATCCTCTAATTTCATTAGAATATCTTACAGATTTCTCGATATTTTCGATAAAAAGTCAGCTAGAGGTACTGAGGTCCTAATATTGGGCATCTGGTGGCTTGAAAAATTATAATCCGATTTCGACTATTTGTTCGCATGAAACGGCATATCTTGAACCTACTATTAGGGAAAAGCTCTATTCCAATATCTTAATTGCTGCTCGTTTATGTACTTTAAAGTGAAAGGATCAGATGAAACTTAAAATTGTGTTATAAGAGAAGTAGGCGTGGTTTTTATCCGATTCGTCCATTTTCGCAATGTGACATAAGATTGCAAATTTAATGTTATATACCAAGTTTTGTTGAAATCGGTTAAGAATTTGAAATTTCACTGTACAATTTCATATGCCACTCAAGAAATTTTCAACGATCTTTATTCACATTTGTTCTGATTGAAGATGAAGACAGCGAGATCGGGGAGAGAGACAAAAGAGTATATACATTGGCATAGAATTTTTAAAGTTTTTGTTCATATCTCAGATAGGGAATTGAGAAGGAATACACACAGTCTGTAGATAAAGAACTGCCAGTAATGCCAAGAGGTGGCTTCGGGAATTAGGACTATATCGTAGCATGTTAAAAAACATGTGTTTTTGTTTTTTAGGCCAAATGGAACTACACTCTAAAGTACTTCAGTTAATCCCAAAATGTGGTCTGGAGTTTATTTAGAGAAGAAGGAAGAATAAAGGTGAGCGACTGCAATATGAAATCGAAAATTTTCCTCTCAAAGAGTGGACCCTTATTTATAAGTCAGTCATTTGGCGAAAAATGTATGTAATACTAAAAACATATGTACTTTACTAGCAAGTCTTATGTAGATTAAGATCCCGAATCAGAATCCCGTAGAATCAGCGTCGGCCAATCAGGCCCTCTTGGAAAACCTGATTCCGAAGATTGGTCCAGTAATAGCTATTTCGTATTCAAGTTCAAGTTGTCAAAATTAGGGTTTTTTTGGGAGCTCTTTACTGGCCGAACCTCTTAAGAAAATTTTGATAAGGACTTCACATATTACATTGCTCTAAGGAGGAAGAGTGAATTATCACTATGCCAAAGCAAAGGTAGATTTATGTTTAATCAAATATGCAACGCAAAAGATGCAACATTATCGATTGCATGCAAACTGTTAAATTTTACGAGAAACCTGTCGATATCGGCAGCCGAAGTGCCGAAGTGCCACAAAACAATGAAATGCGCCAAATGAACGTGAAGCGGTATTTAGCCAGCCAATCAACAGCAAATGATCAATGCGATTGCGCGAGATACACCCGCTCGCTCACATAAACGCACCACCGTATATATTTGCACATAGTTGCAAGTGAACACAACGTGCAACAAAGCGTTCATTTAATAGTTGCAAGCTTATTTACATTTAATTTGCATATTTTTCAAGAAAGAACAGCCAAACATCAAATTGCCAAAGAATGGCGGACAGGATGCGCGTGCGCAACGAATGAATTTGTAGCGTTTCGCTTTGTTGCCGTAACAGTTAGCGGAGATGCAGCAGGCAATGCTAATGCTAATGTGCGTGCGGCGGCTGCTGGCTGCTGGCTGCTGGCTGTTGATGCCGGTGGCGTTGATAAGCGTCCAAAAATCTTTAGATTTGTTTTTTAATTGTTGGTGTATTTGTTGTGATGAAGATATGTATGGCTATGGATTTACATATAATATTTGAGTGCGCATGCGTGTGTGTTTCATCGCACTGATGTGGCATGTGTAATAAAGCATGTCCAGTGGATGTTGCAAACATGCGATAAACGCAAGATTAGCCAACAAGCAAAGCATAGAATTAAGCGTGTGTTCAGTGCTTTTGAAATGTTTGTTGCTGTTGCTGTTACTGTTGTTATTGTTGTTGGTGGCTGCATTATGCAATGCCATTAGTTCGATACATGCAGGCGATTGATTCATCGATGTAGCCGAAAACAAGCGATCGCATGATATTGAAAATGATTGCAAATTGCTTGTTTGGCTTTTGTAGATATTCATCTACTTAAGAGCCTTTAATTGAGAAACTGTAGACTACAGGTAAAGTCATTTTAATGTGATTTATTATGGTGTGTGGAAATAGCTTAAGTGGTTGAATAAGTTGTAGGGAATTTTATGAACCCTAATGGGTGTCTTGAGAAATAAATAAATATGTTACATGAAAAAGTAAGTTTATGTTAATTTAGGTGACTGCAGTCCATAGGTCCACGGTCCACATGCTCGATTAAAGGTGAGTCAGCTCTGATGGCTCCCTTTCTCCCAAAAATTTGCCTATGATCGAATAAAACAGTAGAGAGTGTTAAAGACAGTAAGTCCTCCGGACCAGATTGCTCCCAAATCAAGCGGTTTGGGCCAACTACCTTCGGATATATAAATATGGGGAAGGTATTCTATTATTAGTAATGGAGGAATACGGGACTCAAACTAGCTTTGCAGAAAACTGAGAAAAGGGACGCCCTCAAACCGAAGAAAAAGATATCTATTCTGAACTTTACCATAAAGTAACGCTGAAAGACAATTACAATGAAGAAATATGACATGCAAGAGAGCTTAGATGTCTTTCCAGTAGATAAGGGATAGGACCCTCACCGTCGAAAAAAGAAACTGAGCGGACACACAAAATATAAGTAGTAACATCGATTCGATTTGTCGAATAAACAGTTTTGAATCTACCAGATCATCTATTGCAAGGTGGTTAAAAATACCATACCTAATATCTTACATATACACTCAAAGGTCCAGGATAGTTCTTCTAACATCTTCAACAATCCCATCCAACAGAGAGCTTGTATTATATCAGCTGTCCTAACGCAGAGGTTGTCCGATTCAAAGGAGAATACACAATTTTGGTGAAAGTATTTTGATATGAACCCTCTCTGATAGTTTAGCAGAAGGAATTTGCACAAGTAAAAGTAAGAGAAACGTCGAGAGAGTATATAGCGCAACTATCTTGGAAATCAGAAGCAGCTCTGCAGAAGGCAACAGGAATAAAAATAACTCTTGCAACAACATTAACTGAAGAAATCTTAGGACAAATAACAAGGTCTGACATTACATGACGAAATACCAATAAAAACTGACTCTGTACTCTATAGCATATATCTTTCGAAATTCCAAAAATGTCTCGTGATCTTTTATTGAAGATCTCTTTTTGAAGAATGATCTTTTAGAAAAGTGGTAACAATAAAGGCTTTCTTAATCGGGAGGTTTTCAACTAGGTCTGTTTTTTAGTACAGATGAAGGAGAGGGAGTGTGCTATAAAATACCCCATATGCAAGTATCCAATAGTTATTGAGGCATCGAATTCTAAAATGCGGTTTTGACGACGGAGATAACCAAACCAGCAGTTGGACTTTCATCTGGTCAGAATATTCGGAAGTTTTCAGTACAAAAGTCAGGTAGTCAGAGACTGCGATTATGACAATAGTTACATTTCCATATCTACTCAGTTGTTGCTTTTGTTATAGCGAAATAAAACAATCTCTGTATGTTAATATTAAACAGGATATTTGTTAGGCCAGAAAAACTGTCTTTTTTCACCTTTTTGTTTTCGCTAACCATGATATCAACTTCCAAAGAAGTTCTATATGTTAAACAATAATGAAATTTAGAAAAAGGGTCGGCAAAAAGCAAAATTAAATCACAAATCCTTCTGTGCCATACCAGTAATACGCCTGTTCAAAATAGATACGCAGCTGTAATCTCATCTCTTGATCGTCTTCCTTCCACTTTGTAAAATACGCCGAATCTGTACTGTAAATATTATTCCCTCTTTTGTCTCTTTATCTAAGATTTTCTTGATCCAATCAGCTGTGTGTCCACCTTTTAATATACGTTATTTTGATACTTGTTTCTGTTGATTTCAGGTGCGCTTAGCTGAACACCCAACGCCCTTTCGCTTCGCAGTGGACCACAGAAAATACATAAATAATCAAAATGTAACTCTACCATACAAATCAAACTGCTCATCAGTATACATTACAACAAAACCAGCGATAAATTCGCAACAAATTAATGTAGTGTTCGAAATTACTGCAAGGGAAGAGGGAGTTGGGAGTTGAGCCATGACGCCGACTTAAAAAGAACATATACAACTCTATTAAAAAGTGGACATAAAAAGACAAAAGTACAAGCAATATTTACGATGGAGAGTCTATATATTTTACAAACTAGAAACCAAATAACCAGCATGAGGCCACAGTTTAGATTGCAGGTGCGCTTCTACTAAGTTTGTAAGAGGCGAACAATATGACAAGGCATACCAGAAAGGAATCGTCTTACAAATATATATAATATATCTTGTATATATATATATATATATATAGTATATAGTATATAGTATATATATACATATATATATATATATTCCTTGAATAGTTTAAGAAATGCTGCCGCTGTGACAGACTTGCTCCGTTTACGTAGGGCTTGCAATCATAGGGACCGACTCTATTTGGAGATTTGGAGAAAAAACTCAAAACCTGAAACCATCCACACAACCATGGAACGAAATCGGTCCTACAAACGACAATATAAATTTCTTTACAATAATATCGCTTACACGGGTTACTTGGATCCATTGCGATAGAATATAAATAAGGTTCACCAATTCAAGCATTTTAAATTCTACGTAACGACTAAATTAAAATTTTATATAATCTTTACAGATTCCGTTAGCATGGACCAAACAATCTATGAAAGTTGTACCTCCAATGGACAATATGAAAGCGTTTAAGGATATTGCTTACTTGTGTTACTTTAGATAGATCCCAATAGGAATTAAATGAGTGCATTGACTGACTTCTGCACAAGTCAGAAATTCCTGTGTTCTGAATGGCGCCACATATAACCGAATTCTTCAAAATAGTAGTTTATTAGTGCTAAAATCAAACGTTTAAGGAAGCGCTGAATTTGTATGGAACCGAAGCTCTGATGATCATATCGGTTGAGTGTTCATCATCAAGACCTTAACCTGAATTGTGGAACTACTAAACATAGTTTTTTCCCAGAAATATTTTGTAAAATCGAAAGGCGGGAAAATTTTTATATAATTTCTATTTGGTAAGCCGGCACTACTAAATACATGCTAAATTTTATTTCCATGCCCTTCGTAGGGCATAATTTACCTGTTGTACAATTAAAAAAAATGTATTACAATAAAAAATTTCTCATGTGAGAAGTAGGCATGGTTGTTCTCTGATTATCCCTCTTTCAAACAAGAGTGTATTCTTGGAATGTTGTGTACAAAATACCGATAAATTGATACATGAGATTTGAAAAGTCGGAACCCTTGAGTTCTAATATGGGTCTGTATAAAACACATTGTCCGAAACCTCAAACCTAATATAGATTCTATTTTAGAAGTATCTACTGTTGTAAAAAGTTATAAACATTGGTCGAACTAACACAACCTGGCTCAAAATCGACTAAAAACATGAAAAAACCGACAAGAAAATCAAATGTTTTTCAAAGTAATTAGTATTACTCAACTCTAAAAATTTTCTGGCTTATGGATGGACGCCTATCGTCAATAAATATCTCAAAATGTCGTTAAAATTTAATTTTACTCGAACTTAGCCCTTCCAAATTTATTAATTTTGCTATCGAGTTAAAGTTTTTGTAATAAAATTATTAAAGCAATAATCAGCAAAATTTATATGATTAATAAAGTGTTTTTATAGCTTTTCATGCGCTAAAAATTAAATTGGATATTTTTGCCAATTTCCATTATCTGTTAACCCAAATAAATTCAGCAACGCCTCTCAAAATTATAAGCAAATTTTGCTACGATACACTTGTTCAAGTAGTCACGTTTGCACTAGTAAGGCCAAGTATTGAGCAATTTAATGAACAACGAAAGACAATGCAAAAAACATAACAATCTGTCGAATAAATCGATCGATATCACGTTTGAGTGTGTAAATAAAAATTCATTAATCCACTTGATTGCAAAAAATTTGCGTTCAGATAGAGGTGCTGCGATTAATTGAGTCGATCGCGCCGCATAAGGGTAACTGCTACAAAGCCAATAACAACGACCAATTACAGGGTGTACAATATATGGATTAACTAGTGCGAACATAAGTATATACATACTCGTACCTTTCTGTTCTGTACTCTGTTGGGAAAAATTACGTTCAAAAGGAATCTACTACTTTGCAACTGAAAAGGAACTAGTCGTAGAAAAACCACTAGAAAACTGACTAAAAATTACCAGTTCGAAAAAGAGCTGGAAGAACAAAAAAAAAAAAATGTTTTCTATTTTATTTTTATGTGAAATCAAATATACTAGTACCCACCGAAAAATTACAGCAGTCAGTCGTTTTATGACAAAGCGGCCGTCAGCTAACTAGTTTGGTTTAAGGTGAATAATAGTTATAAGTTGGTTCTAAACAGTTTTTTTTTACTGCCAGGTATATGTAAGGATATTTACTTAGAGCATATTAAACTACAAATAAGTAGTAAAAAATACATTTAAAATAAGTGTGGCCGAGACCTGAGATTATAAAGTATTTATGGATAAATATAGAGTGAGATTTTCAGAGGTGTAGAATTTCCTGGAAAGATAAATGACAAACTAGCTGTCAAGTAACATGTATGTTCAGTATACTTTGGCTTATTCCTATGCAAATTCTTACACGAGAACGACGCTTAAAAGCTATGGCAATCTTTTTCTACAACCCCCGTTCTGTGCGACAAACTTACATTCAAATTTTTATCGTCGTATCATCTGCGAAGAGGCATATTTCTATCTTTATGGCCAATTTTCCACATTTCGAGTGGAAGCAATCCTGAAAATGAGCTGCCGACCCGATTCCTTTAGAAAAAGTTACTGCCTGGTGTAGCTTAATAGCTAAAGCTATTAGTGGCCCATAATTTTTAGCTCTGAAGATGGAGTCAACGTTACGGTCAATTTTGTTTCGTGAGTTGTTAGTTCCCCAAGTCCCCGAGTACATAAAAAAACATGAAATTATCATTTTTTTGCTACAAACTCCTGGGGACCGAATCATTCAAGAAATGGACCTGCCAGTTGTGTGCTTAAGTGCTACGAGTTAACTCCCTTGGACTACTTTTTTCGAGATGCGTTAAATATATTAAGTATGGACTAAGATGAAAATTTTACGTTTTTTTTTATCAAGCTCTGTAACTCTAAAAAGGCACCCTCTAGATATACACATGACAACACAGATCTTCTCTTATATACGAGTCTTTACTACTTTTTTTTCACTTTTTAATCTAGTAATATTTTGGTGCAATGGCCGTGGCCTCATCGTCACAGTTGATTGCAATTCAATCCGGCAATCATAGTATCGTTGCTTCCCCGCGATGAAGACGCATGCGCGTAATTTGCTTACATAGTTTCCACAATACGCACTCACATATATATATATAAATATATAGATATATATGTATATGGACATACTATATTTAAATAAAGGTATATGTAGGTAATTTTTAAAATTTTCATATAAATTGTGTGGTTCCGCTTTTCATCTCCCTAGCTTATTATTTATCAACTGTGAAGAATTTTACCACAGAGTTGGGTTAAGATTAAGCGAGTGTAAGTAAGTAATGCTGCTTCGTATTTAACAAACTAGCAATCAAGTATTTATCGCATAAAAGCTAATTTTGGATAATGATAACTTAAATCCGTAACACCACATCCAAGGTCAACGGGAAGTGTGAAATTTTAAGTGGTTATTAAAAAGTAGCAACATGTGCTGTAATTATGTCGCCCCGCAATTTATATACCCGGCGGTACATAAATATCTTCAATTTAAATGAAAGTTAATATTATATAAATTATATGAGAGGTGGCTGTCTTCGAGTTGCAAAGCCTTGGAGAGTTACGAATTAAACAAACGAGTGATATGGATTACATAGACTGGGATTATCAAATAGAAATACAAAAGCATGTTTTCAAACCACCTCATATTCTCTTGTGTTGAATTTAAATGTACAACAGGACAGCAGGCCTTAAATAGAACGAGCAGAAAAGGGGCGAATCGAACAGGGCAATTGCAATACAAATTAGGTGATTGAAACTAAGGTTGATGCCCGATAGCACCTTTAATTGGCTCTAAAATAGATTTACTTTAGACAGTTTATGGAATGTTCAGGCGTTTTTCAAATTTATCAAGGGACTTAGTTTTCAGTTTGGGTGCAATCTATTTTTTTGCTCAGATGAAGGTTCAAGGCTATCAGCAGTCAAGTTTTTAAAACCTTTTTTAATCAACTAGTGTAAGAGATTATGTCCAATATATTCAAAAGTCTTTTTCACTATATATTAGAAGAGGTAAAACCGTTCTTAAATGAATTTTGTTAATCTGATAAATTTTAAAGGAAGCCAAATCTGTTGAAAATTTTCATTTGAGGCGGCAAACAAACTCTAACCATAGATCAACAAAAATTAACAGATACGTTTATAGTATGAGCAGTTTTATTAAAGTATCTGCTGAAGGGTAAATTTAAAAGAGTTTTCAAATATAAATACAAGAAGTACATATTCTCTCTCATAAGAGAGAGTCATTATAAATTTTTCAAAAATATTAAATTAAATAAATAATCGATAAGAATACTAAACTCGAAGATTTAAACTATGCTCTTAAAAATAATCCCATAAGACTTTGACAAAGATTCTGATTTTATCCAGGTATAACTTGAATATAGTTGAAATTAGACCATAACCACGCATAATTCCCATCTGACCCCATTCCGAATCATCTGCTTATCATAGCTTACATTAGTCTATTCGCAGTATATCTGCTACTATGTGAAATATGTTACTCAAATCATATACAATTCTGTGCATTGTACAGTGTCTTTTGGCATCAATAATAAATTAAATTTGTTTAGATATTCTCCTAGTTCCCCCTTTGAAATATTTATTTCACAATCGAACCTAGTTGGCCTAATTTGATATCACCACCAACAATAATGAAGAGGAATGTATGTAGATATGAAGGAGAAAACTTAGAGCTATGAATAAAACAGTGGATGATTGGAATTCTTCCACTGGAAATTCTTCTTCTCTCACCCCAAAAGACAGTCAGCGATATTCTCTCAAAGTACCACAGTGCATTGTGAAGCAACATCAGTGCAGCAAAAGCAGTCTAACTAAGTGCCAATGTTTAAAAAATTATTCTACAATACGGATTTATAAAAATATTTATAAATTTCACACCACAGTAGGTGCAAAATATGCAGTGACATAATCCAAAACATAAATAAAGTTTGAAATATACTGTCACAGAGGATTATGGATATTGTGTATTGTATATTGAAGTAATGATCTAGAGTCAGAAAACTTTAATTTTAGAAATTATTAGTTCAAGTCCCGAAGATATTTTCAGAGTTGGACCTTAACATAACCTTACAATTATTATAAAAAAATCGAAGGCAACAAAAAGTGATATCCGACCGGGCTAAACTACCTAACATTACAAATGTATGATCAGTGTCACCACCTGTTTATGCTACTTTATCTGACTGTGTGTTCATTATCACTTTAATGATCGCCACTCATGTTTTGACTTTAGCATGCTGACCTTAAAGTCAATGGAGTGCTGTTCTCAGTATTTAAGATTACCAACGACCGTTATTGACAGCAATCGCACTTTCATAGTTAGTAATGGCAACCCTAAACTGTACTACTATAGACCATATTATATATTTACTATATTTGTAGTACTGTAGATATCTCCTGTTGGAATAATGGGCAAGAATGAACTTGGTGTTCATATGCTATACCTCAAAATCCAAGCAATCAGAGCTCCAACAGTAGTCGAAAAAAATTTCTTTTTTTAAAAATAGTATATATTTTCGAAATATATTTACTCGTATGTTCAATGCAATCAGTCACCGCCTAAAACACTCTTAATATTTATGATATAGTTTTTATGTATGCCCGATATCGCGTGAGATAAACAGGAACTCATTAATATTCAATCAGTCGCAGCTTACAGCAATCGATCACGGAAATACAAGCGAACGACAACTAAAACGACTATGCCACAACTTTCGTTACTTATCCGGATTTTGTAAAAGCAAAAAGAAAAAAAAGTATGTAGAAACAAAAAAAACAAAAACAGCACAACAGAAAAGCTGTACTGACATTTATACACGTAAATTTCATATAATTGGAAAGAAAATGCAATGTAATTTAAGGCAATCGCTTATGCGTAGACGAGAGCCACTTTATGTGCCTGGAAACTCAAGACTTTTTAGCAGCCAGCAGACTACTAAGGTTGTTGGAAGCAACAACTCAGCTGGCAGTGCCACGCTTATCCACCGCTGGGCGCTACTAATTGAAATATTCGCAATCAGATTTACTGAGCGACGCAGCGCGTCATTTAATCCAACTTTACAACCACCGTTACAACAACAATCTGGCGACTGCGTGTGAAGCCGCTGGGCATGCTGCTGCAAATGAAATGAGCGACGACCACTTGCCCACTGGCGCACCGGACAACTGACCAAATGGCTTGGTGGCTGAGTGATGTGGCAAACAGTAGTGAGTTTTTAGCGGCAAAAAGTGCAAAAATTAAATTATGAAATGGTTTTTTATCTTCTTAATTTTTAATAAAAAGAAAAAGAAAAGCAAAAAAAAAAAACAACAGAAGCTATTTTAGCGCTTAACAAGGTAGGCGCATCGCAAAGCCACAACCGGCAATTGGCTTTGACGCAATAAAGGCCGTTCGCAGCTTGGGAAAGTAATTGGCGGGCTTCCTCTGCGCTGTATGTGCTGGTGTGTGTGTGTGTGTGGAGAAGCGCGCGTATCGCCCACATGTGCGCGTGATGAGGAAAGTTTTTAATCTTATGGTGCATTTTGCGATTATTTTCAGTTTTCATTGATCGTTTAAGTTTCTTGCTGCTACTGATTAAAGCGCTTTGGCAACTGATTAAAGAGACGCACGCGCGCGCGCTCCACCACAAGTGAGTGTATGTGTGTATGTTTTGTGGTTGCTTGTTGTGCTTCTTATGGCTGTGGCCTTCAAGTAAGTGGGCTTATAGTTGATTTGCGCTTAAGTATAACCAACGCTTATAGGTTTTTAATCAGCTGCGGTTAACTGCAAGCCTTTTTAAGAAAAAGTTATTAAAGTACTAGCGGCAAATTTGGTGGGCTGTGAATATAGGTTGCGTATTACACAAAGTAATTTTGGTGAAATTGCTAAATTTTCGGTGAATAAAAAAAGACATAAAAGTATATTAAAAAAGTAAGTAAAAAGTAGTAATCGAGGGAACTAAAGAAAAGAGTAAACTAAAAGAAGAGATTCCCAACAGTTCTCAACAGTAGTCTCATAACGAATTCATACACACTTGTGTATAGATATACATAAATATAAAAGATATACATATTGACACACAAACACACCTACCCACAAGAAATAAATTATAAAAAAAGTAATAAATCAATAAATCAATAAATAACGGTTAGTTATTCAAATGACACTGCACATTTGCATATTATACATTCTGTCAACTCTGTGTCATTTACATACCTAACCCCACATTTTGTCATTTTATCATGTGTATCTTCATGGCGAGCAATCAAAAATCAATTCATAAAAATCGTAAAACAATCAAATTTGTTATGAAACAGTCAAACAAATTTGTGTGTGTTCCGCTCGTCAAGAAACCAACTGTTTCGTTTTGCATACTCTCAGCGTCGATTTCTAAGAGTCTGAAGAGCTTGAAGAGCCTGAAATCGGTGAATGAATAAACAAAGTCCTTATGGTTCAGATTTGTATGCAAAATAGGTGGACTGATTTGAAAAGCACTGTGGAGTCATTTGAAGTAAGGCACGAGAAAAAATTTTAAGGAATAAAAAAGAAAGAACCTTGGGACAGTTTTAAACTTTGGTTTAGCTAAAAACATAGCTCCAAAATTTTCGTCACCAGAAGAATTTTTGTATACTCCCAAACCTTTCAAGGAAGTTAAAAGTTAATAGTTTCGGTAAAAGTACAAAAAGAAGCTACAGATAAGACACGAAGTTCAAAAATAAACACTCGCGTTTACTTCTGTAGAAAAAACGTTCGATAAAACTTGATCTACTTTCGGTTTTGGGGTTTTGGCCTATTGCCTATGAAATTCTTCGAAAAATTGATCGTTGGTTTAAATAAACAACCTGATTTTACTACATTTCTATTATATTATACTCATAAAGAGACAATTAAAGTCATTATAAATTAAAGCACTCTAAACTCCCAACATAAGATATTACGTAGATTGGTCCAGAAGGAATTCTTAGATTCAAAATGATAAATATAAAATAATTGCGAGAAATAAAGATTTGAACAAACATTAATCTTTTCCTCATCCAACAGAGAAGTGAACAAGGAAGCCGCGGTGATTCTAAGTGATACATGGTGTATTCAAAAAATAACGGCAGTTTTCGTTTTTTGAAAAAAATATGTATTCATTCGTCTACATTAATGTTGTCGCCTACGAAATTGTCTCCATTCGATATTATGTACTTATGCCAGCGCTTCTTCCAATCGTCGAAACACTTCTCGAACTAGATTTTTGGTCGATGGGGTTTAGCTCTTTCAGCGATGAGCTTTTATTGTCATCTATATTTGCAAACCGACGGCCCCTGAAGGTTTTCTTAATTTTTCGAAATTGGAAAATGTCACGCGGAGTCTGGCACCATGTCTGGCGAATATGGAGGCTGGAGCATCGTTACAATATTGTTTTTGATCAAGAACTCACGAACAGGCAACGTAGTGTGAGCAGAATTTAGCAAATGTGAGCAAAAGCCATGAATTGTTTTTCAACAAATCCAAAAGTTTTTTTTTCTTATTATTGACCTTATTGACCGTTTGAACTTGAGCCAAGAATTCATGATGCAATATACCATTAAAGTCGAAGAACACAGGAGAACATTCCCGTTATTTCTGAACACACCTCGTATTGGAACGGCCCAAATTTTTGCGATTGCTCCAAATGTGAAATATTTACACGATTAGATTTCTTCTTTTAAGCAGAGATTGGAAGTATCAGAAAAGATAATAAATATATTTCTATCTAACACAGAAAGTAAATCAAGTTTCTCGTAGTTACGTATATAGCGACGTAGCAATAAAGGGATCTGCACTTAGCCCGAATATGTCAGACTGACACTTCGCTTTTGCAATGCATAAAAATTGTCCCAGACCCCTCACTACCTTCAAATGTTTTTCGGCTCAACGTCGATTCTTTACCATAAAAATTCATCAAAGGACAAACCAAAAAACAGTTGAAGTTACTTACAATTATTCATATATAATTAGATTCCATACAAAATTATGTATGATTAAGATGCCTACAGGAACTTCAAAAAAAGGAGAGAATGATTTAGTTTTACGAATTTTATTTTTCTATAAAGTCTAATGTACTATATTATCATCTACAAAAATAACTCTCCCGAAAAGCCACCAAACTAAATGCAAAAGCGTTGAATAAAACATTTAAATATTATATTAAATAGGAAAATTCAATAATACCTGAACTGACATCGTCAATAACAACTTTCCCTTTCACAATTTCATTTGAGTGTTTGCTATCAACGCCACTGTGTCGATATCCAGCAAGAAGAAACAACGTCAACTTTCCACTTTGCATATGAGCGAAGAAGCGCAGCTTTCATATAATGCAGCACAACCGCTACAACGCGTCTGCCGACGGACACTAGCGACAACTAACCCCAACAACATATCGGCCGTCGATCTCGTAAAGCAATGAAAAACAATCATGTCAAAATCAGGCGATCGACGTAGGATGCAACAGCGACAGCCTGTCAGACGGCATGCAAAAGATGGACACAATTCAATCATGTGGTGGTGCTGCGGAAAGCACAAGTACAAGTACGCGAAAAGAACAGAGGAACTATGAGTTTGGCAGACAGACAGTGAAGGAGTCAACGCTGTCAATACCGTCGCGGCAATTTTGTGATCTCCAAAGCTAGATTAAAAGATCAGCGGTGTTCTACCGATGCATGAATGCAACAAAGAGGCGAGTATGAATTGACTGACAAGCCAAACAGCTACTCGGTCAGTCAGTTCGACTAGTCAGTTCGACGATCGGTCACCTCCAGAGTGTGTGTCTGTGTATGTGTATGAATGTGCGTACGATCGATCGATCGATCAGCGGCGGACAGTTGCAGCAAAAATGTCAACAATGACGTTGCCGCAATTGATTTGATGAGCTGCTATCTACTTGCTGCACCGTTTTCTGGTCTTACGGACTTGGAAATTATTTCTCAGGATGTCGGGGTGGTCGTTTAACGTGTACATGTTTGATTTCTGCTTCCTTGGACGCAAGTGGAGTGGAGAGTTCAATGCAAGTGTGTCTCTTTGAGTTTTTTCTTTCGAATCGCTTGCTTTTTCTGTACTCGATTTGTATAAATTTGATTATTATGCCAGTCAAAACTGATAGCAACTGAAGCGGGCTGTCGCCACCACCGCCACCACCGCCAGCCGACGGTAAATGGTTGATTGAATTTTTTCTTGCAGGTGAAATTATGATGGCTTTGCGGATATCGTGTTGGGATCTTCCTTCATACGCTTACTCCCATTTACATATTTACATACAAAAACATTTCTGATAAAATGTATGCGCACCTTATTTAAGTCGTTCAATATCCTTTTGTTGCTTAATGTCACCATTGTGTTTGCCACCTCTTACCTCTCTCTTGTTGTTCTATGGTTTTCGGTGATCTTAACAAACGATCTCATTTTCTTACGAACTACTTACTATGCAACAGTGTTCCTGCTTGTAGCCGTCAAGTATTAGTTATATTTGCCTTCGAATTCTACACTTTGCCCTCTGATATAAAGCGATCAATCAAAACTGCTGACGATCGACAAAATAGTTTACGATCGTATTTGTAATGCAAACTGTGATGCCAGCAAGCGGTAAAGAAAATGATGTACGGCTTGTTAGAATTTGAATGTTGCCAGCCGCATCGTAAATATCCGACGGCTTAAAAGCGTATTTTGAGATATTGAGAACTCTTATATTAAAAGAGTTTTCATGTTTTTAACTTTCAAAAGAATGCCTACCGATCATTTGTGTTATGTAAATTAGATCAAGATCTATATAAATATATTCTTTGTTACTATTACAATACATATAGACTCATACACTCTTTTAAGACTATTATATGTTGCAAAAGCTAAACATTTTAAATAAAAAAAAACTTAGGAATTACGTGGTAAATTTTTTTTTAAATAACTCTTCGATCTATGCAGGATCATATGCAGGATCTATGGGAACTGATATACATGTATTGTATCTGGGGTACTTCTGTCGAGAATTATCAAATAGTAATGTAACTTGAGAAGCAGGAGCTTTCGAACTCCCGCTAATTCTGCTTGTATTATGTTATGATAAAATGAGCTCCTAGATGTAAAGGATCATTCTTAATTCAAAGAAGAATTTTCAGAAATAAACCTTAAAATCTTTTTCATGCCTTCATTAAGAGTTAATTTTATACCAAGGTGATAAGAGATTAAACATATTTTTTATATAAGAAATTGGAAGAAAATGTTTTAGAATTCCATATACAATGTGAAGGCGGATGAGCACGAAAATCGTAAGCGTCATTTCGCTTTATGAGCAAGAGAAGGATCCGTGAGTAATAATACCCTTATCCGCTAAATGTACAAGAAGAACATGATAGACAACGCAAGTTCGAATTCAGAAATTATTGAACACAAGCGACGTTTCGACAGAGTGGTGTGATTAGTTGCTTGATCCCAACAATAAGTAGGATGGAAGGTCACAGGTGTAAAACTTGATAGGGGAGATGTTTGAACGCATTTGAGGAAAAACAAACTTAACGATTAAGTTATCCGTAGTATTTTAGTCCTTAATGCAGATTTATTAATCATTCGGAGTCTACTAAGAATTGAAGAAGATTTATAACTATTATTGGATATGATACGACTTCAGAAATATCTAATAGCTTGACGATAGTATACGGTATAGTTTAAGTACAATAATTTAAGATGAAATGCTTGATTTAAAAAAAAAAAGTGGAGTTTGAAAGAGGCTTCTAAAAATATAATTGGTAATTGCTAAATTTCAAGTGCCTTCATCTACCTAAGTGAAGATAGAAATGCAACTGGACAATTGAGCGCGATTTTTGCGAACGCGATATCTCTGATATTTGACTAAGATGAGCTTGCGCCTTTTAGGATTGTCTAGCATTAAAAGATAATCAATTAAGGGAGGAAGAAATTAATCTTTATTAGTGGTATTACTAATATATAGCACTGATCCGAATATGCTATATTCTTGGGGGTGGTTCTCTGTAAAATGGCTCACTGACACTTTATTTTTACTGGACGCTTATCTTGCTATGAAGTCGTATAATTTCTAAATTCTATTTTGCTAAAGAGTCTTTAAAGCCAAAACTATTAACTGTATGAGCGAAAGTGCCCTGTAGTTTCATTGCTTTTGTTTGCATTATTTTTTCAAACATCTAATAATAATAATAAAATATAAAAACTATAAATAATAAAATAATAACTAATAATAAAAACTCTAAACTACTATATTTCAATTCATTTCATATTTACCGACATTCCAATTTCGTGTCTCATAAATATTGATCTTCAAATATATCCATACAAAACAATTGAAAGCCAATAATGACGAGCCACAAAACCAAACTCAATTCGACATTCGAGCCACGCTTTCACAGTTTGCTCTCTATGTGAGTCTTTTGTCTAGTTTTCAAGTGTCTACACGAAATCGCGAAATTGTGCACTCATGTGAAAATCTATTTTTGCGGTCAATCGCACAGACACACCACAATTCCAACTGTATTTCTTCTTACTTTTTTTTCGTCGGTTTGTTTTTGGAAAGACATTTTGTATTTCATCTTTCGCAGTGATCTAAATTGATCGACGCATTCATTGCAACATGATCAATGATCTTTGACCGCAAAAACTCAGTCGTTCCGAGCAAAACACAATAGACTATTCAATTACATATATATAACATAAATGTTAACAATAAATGAAAGAAACCATAAAAAATTTAGTGTTGAAATATTTAATTCGTTTGCTCATCTACAATAGTACAATTCAAAAATGTTGCTTTCTCGGTTGTATTGTCTTATTTTGTAAACAGGTAAGCCACAAAAGATTTAAACGAAAGATCGATCGTGTGACATTTGAGAAAGTCTTCATCTTCTCTGTTCTAACGGAATTTGTTCATATTTCACCCCAATTTAGTTCTAAATAGAATATGATATACGATAATTGATGTTGGCAGGCAAGTGAAATGAAAATTAGCAAATCTGTGAGAAAATGCATTATTTTCCAAGGAAATCAAAATGAAACTATGTTTGAGTGATAAATTCCTAATTTGAATTGTCACTGGTGAGAAAGTTAATGATCTAAAATGGCATACAAAAAAAAATGTATATTTAACGGTAGAGAATTGTTTTTAGTAAATTCTTTGTAGTGATTTTTGCAACACGTGTCTAATATCAGGATTCATTATTTATTTTTTTTGAGCGGAATAAATGTCCTACAAGACCCAATGTAAATACTTTCATGTTCAGTCTTCATTACTATCCACGAGGGAAAGGCACGAAAGCAGACATAAATCTGCAAAAATATAAAGGAGACAAAGCACGAGCTGAAGTCAATATAGCTGGATTTAATTGGTTCAAAAACGGAGACTGCAGCAGGGATCTTCTGATAATGTTATCTCGACGAAACGTAAATTTACATTGCAACGGAATGAAGAAGACTAAGGTAGAGTACTATTAGTATATTAGTACTATTAGTATCTGATACTACAATTGAGACCAGAGTAGATACTGAAGAGTGAATGAAAAGACGGTTAAGACCGAAATATAAATAGGGACAGACTTGCAAATACTCAAGTTGAAATTGAACCTAGACTTGTCAAATTCCGAGACTGATCAAAGTATCACAAAAGCTGAAATAAAAACGGGTACTTACTGAGAGAGAGGCTGTTAGAAAAATCGAACTATAACAGACGACAGAAGACTACTGCAGGCGGAAATATGGAGAGTGATATTGAAACTGAAGCGGAAAGCGGGATTGAGGCGAGACTGGTGCAGCTGCAGAGACTTCGAGAAGCTTTTTCTGGGACTGAAATTGGTATCCGGCCGGAGAAGTACTAGTTGGGAAAGAAACTCGATTTGGGCTTTTGTAACTGAAATAGGGCATATGAGGTGAGCGTAGGATAGATTCCAGGTTCCGTATATTGAAATTGAGCTGAATACTTTTAGAGTTGTTCTTTTTTTAGTACAAAGATGGAAGTTGGAATTACGAAACAATAAATAATATGCCATATTGCTGACGGGTTAAGACTATTTAATAATTTGAGCTTGAACTCAATTAAATGCGTCGAAATTTATAGTGTTAGTCTACCCAAACTCATATAAACATACCCAAAGAAAACTAGACGGTTTCCCAGTTCGGTGACATGAACTATCTGCATACGTTTTAGATGGTGTGTGTACCCAAATTCAAAACTAGATTATTTGATCGAAGAATCTTTTGCCAATAATTTGAACTTTCATAAACAGTAGAGTTCTTTCTTTCCGATATTCGAAAACATTGTTTACAAATCTGTTTTTCTGGTCTTGCTGATAGGCATTTCCGGCTTTTGGGACCCCATTGAAAGTGCCTGCCACATTTTGTGTACTTTGCTCAAATTTACATGCTTGACATGTACTTTTATCAAAAACATCTGTACAGCAAATCTGTATGATAACTACATAGGCATTACCTTGCCACATTTAGTAGATATGGGCTACTTTGTGTTTTTGCACATTTCTACGATATATTTGCATAGCTGCAGCACCATATTTTCTGATTTTTTCTGGTGCCCTGAGCAGGAGCAATAGAGTTAGAACTCTTTGGTTGCCAGGCAGCAGCTGTCATATTAATAGGCATTAGATAGATATACCTATGCTAAAAATAGGTGTTAGAAGCAAACATTTTTTTTTTTTTTAATTTTTTGAGCTTTGCGAATATCTGTAATTTTATCTTAATTTAACGAAACCTGATTGGATTGTCGAGCAATTGTTTTCGAAAAATGAAGCCACGCCCCAAATGAAAAAGAAAAATGTTGCGGCACAAATCAATAAACTGATAAATTATTTTGCCAATCAACATGCAACGATCAGCCATCGATCAAAAATGCTCGAAAAAAGATATTGTATCAAATAATACCGATAACGCCATAGTTTTGCGTGGGTGTTACACATGGCATGTTTTGGAATTTGCAATCTCAACAAAGAGACCAAAAACAAAATATGAATTTTTAAAAATTTTTTTTTTAATCTTGGCTTCTTCATTCATATTCTGAAGCAAAAAAAAAAAAACAATACATCACCCACGCATATTTAAGTGATTACCATACCATTTTTATCGAGGGTATTCGAAATTTTAAAAATCTAACTCAATGAACCAGTTTATTATTCGCTTGAATCTAATGTTGTAGATAAGGCAATGTTATTTGTTTATTTGTGAAAGGATTTGAGCCGGCGTATCGAGCCGGCAAAAAATAGGCACACTTTCAACACGCGCGATAAAGAGTGCAACAACGCCACTTCTGACGCTAACGCTAAAGCCCTGTGTGTCGGTGGTGGAAGCCAGCATTGCCGGATGGAACATGCCACTTACTTATGTCGTTATGTTGTCGCACAACGATTCTATGCTACCTAACCATGTAAAGTTAAAAAAAAAATAAACAATAAAAAAAAACATATCCAACGTTTAATGCTCCCCACACCGTCCTAAGCCGCTGGCACTGTTGTTTACCCCAAGCCAGGGTTCATGTTTACATTGGCCCCAACCAATCGATCCATTCAATCAAACAGCAAAATCGATCGACCAACCAGACGGAAGGCGATCGTCGGCAACGAGTTGGGTGTAGGCGGATATACACACACACACACACACACACACACACACATCTGTATTCAGGTGTTGAGCGAGCGCTCCATCGATTGTGTTGAACATTGCGTGGGTGGATTAATTGACAACTCGATGACGATGACTTATTGCATTTATGTCGCATTGTGATGTCTGTATGTTTGTGTACTTACAGTTGGGCGGCGACAGTGGAGCAACAAGTAAGAAATTATATGCCTACAAATGGTTCTATATGCAACTTGTTTGTTGTTTCCATGTCATTTTCATTTTCATTACATTTTTATTTTATATTAAATCTGTCAACAACTTTGTTAAACAAATACACATACATATGTACATGCATATATATTTATGATATTTGTCGAGTGTGTCAGGCACGGGCATTAAAGTGCTCACATACAGATATCTATGTGTGTGCATGTATGTTAATGAGCACTGCATACCTCATGCCACCAGTTGGGCTGAAAGATAAGCGTTCAAAAAAAAGTAGAAGAAATGTTCGTCTATTTGTTGTACTTAAACATTGAATTTTCGAGATAAGAATTGAAGGTAAAAGAGTGAATTGAAAGTGGAAAGGGTTGGCATGTGATATTTTAATATCTGACCGATGCAAGCTCACATTTAAGTTACAAAGTGTATTTTTAATAATAAGGCAATGTAATTCGAACTAGTTTGTAGCTAGTTAGGATAGAAAGCATGTTTGAAATATATTTAGTAAATGTAAGTATGCATCGATTAAATAAAAGTAAATTTTTATCGTTAGGAGACTCATTGATTGCCAATTTTTAAAATATAAATTTCAGAATAAAACCGAGAGTGCCCGAAAATAAAGCAACCACTTACATTAAGTTCTGTAATATATATTATGTTTTATAAAAGCCAAATTAATCAACAAAATGGAATGCTTTCTGATTCATTTAAAAATTTTATTACGAAAAAAAATTTGAAAAATATTTCCCAATATTGATATATATTAAAATTATTAATAAGCTGTTAAAAAAGATAGTACTACACGAACAAACACATCAATTTCAATCGCAGTATGCCCAAAGATCAAATTGAGTAGACTATAGGTTCAATGACTCGAGGGTGTGCTGTCTTTATAAAAAATAATGGATGCACTATAAACTCTTAACTTGATTTTACAGTTTTGGATTATAAAAAAAAGTTGTTTTACTTTTCATCAGAAAATTTTAATTCAATTCTTTTTTATAAAAAAAAAAATTTTAATTTGTCATTAATTAAAATAAATGTATAAAAAAAAAGTGTTTGCATTATATGTACGTACAATTTGAAAAAACTAAAAAATCTTTAATCACAGAAACTCTTGATGTGTTTAGTTAAACGTTTTAACTGATATTATATCGTTATGTGATACCCCTTACTTTAGTTTAAATGTTACTTTTCTCGTTAAATATCTTAAATTAAAAAAAAAAACACATTTTTGAACTATTATTGGCATCCAAAACACCGCACATCTAAAGAGGTAAGTAAGACTGACAAGGCCTTGAATTGTAAAAAAAAAAAATTTTTTTTTAGCAAAATTTGTTCGATTACAACAAAGGTTACCTGCTCGTATGTGAAAATCGCATAACTACCCTCGATTCATCTGTATGTATAAAAAGGTTTAATCTCAGCAAGCTATAATCCCCCTATTAGAATAAATCAAGGATTACGTTCTCAGAATTTTGCCTAGATTTCTGTTTTTTTAAAATAAGTAATCAATATATGTAACCTTATTGAGGTCATGTTTTTAAATAAAATGGCTCTCATAAAAACCTTATCAAAATAAAATAACTGCAAAATGAAGAATTGCTATATTATATATATATTATTTCTAATATATTTTTTGGGCAAATTGTATTATATATTGTACCAAAATAGGTAATTATTGCTTAAGATTTCTTTTTCCACCTACTTTGTTAGAAGTGAACAAACCCTTGAAACATATCGTACAACAACTCCCTCAATTATTTTCCTTAGCAGTGAGCCGAAGTCAAAGGAAGTTCATAAATCGCTTAATTGTGACCTTTTCTTATTACAAATAAAATGGACTACGAAGTTGGATACAGGTTTTCGACTAAATTTTCATGCAAATATTTGGTTACAACAATAAAAATCGGCCCCATTTCGATTAAAGGTATGCCATAAAGGTTTTATAGCACACAATTTAGAGCCAAGAAGTTTTTAATTTTTGTAAAAAATAATTATATGAAATAAGTTATTAAATTCATAAAATTTATTGGCATAAATAAAACACCGAAATAAATTTGCATCTAAAATTTGCTACCTTTAAAATAATCCCTGTTTAAAAGCTTATATATTTCTCACAAACGTTATGCATACATACATACATACAAATTTACAAAGTCACCATTTTTCATCACAAATTTTGCAAACATTAACACTGACACTTGATTTATAATACGAATTTTCAGGTTAAATTACGCTACCAAAAACCAACAAATTTTTAACCCAGTGCAAATAGCTTGCAGGCAATGGAGGTATGAAAAGCAATATGTGTAACAGTCAACGAACAAACTTACAAAAATATATGCACATACACACATGCACACATATGTACATATAAGTATTTGTACCAAGTCCAAGAGTTGGGTGATTTCTAAGAAGGTGTTTAGCGGAAAACGCTTCCGGTGTTTTTTGTATGCACAAGCGCATTCAACCACTGCATGCCGTACGGCAAGTCACTGTCGCAAGCCGTTGGCCGCTTGGCCGACATTAAATTTGCCGATAATAGCGCCATTTACCGCGGGATAATACACGTTAATCTAATGCTACACGCTGTCAGGTAAGAGAACATGTACGTCCACACAACATTTACGTTGCACTAAAGCAAATAAAGACTTTAAAGGCAGATCAACATCGACATCATCATCAGCGCTGCAACAGCAACCACGGTAGATCAGCCTGAATTGTTGCAGTGTCAGTGTTTTGCTCGTCACTCTTGTGATATCTAAGTTACACAGCTGAGGTGCCCTTCGTCAGTTGCCGGGCTGCAACGCTTGCGGCTAAAATGTGTTGGATATTTCAAAAACAATGAGTGCCGCAGACAAAAACCGAAGCTCTACTTTCAACTAACTGCCAACTTCTTCAAACAACAACGTCTGCCGTGTGTGCCATATTACTTGTTGCTATTACAACTCCATTGTGTGACGGTACAAATCGAATCGCAGCGATCTTTACTGGCTGATCCGCTGCCGGTCATCTTCATTTCGTCAAACGTTTTGTCTTGTTCAAGTTTTTACGCTCATGGCGCTAAGTTGTTTAACTGCCTTCCCGCCCCATTCTGCGCGGTGTGTGTGTGTCAGTCAACGATTGATTGCGCCTTGTAGCCGTCGCGTCGGTTATTGTAAGCCCTGATAGGCAGTTTATGATCCACATGACATGGTTATGGCAGCAGTTTGACGGCAACGCGCTGTTTGTCTAGTTGCGACGTTAGACGGCGGCGACACCAATTGCATCGCTCATTGTGCGGAAAATTTTTCAATAAACATACAGTCTTGGTAGCTTTCTAGTGGGAGTATGCTGACAGCATGTTGAAAAATGTTCAAATGCGAATGTTAAATTGTTTGACATATTTATATAAGAACATAAATGTTTTCTCTGAGGCGAATGCTAAAGCTTGGCTGACTAACCAAAACTCTGCATATTCATGTATGCATATTACTGTTGTATGGTGAAGTTTACTTAATATAATAATAATAAAATATAATATATATTGGATATTAATATCTAAACAAAATTTATTATTATTTATCTAGCAAACTTTATGCCGAATATGTCGGTCACTGTGTGAGTTACCTTCACAAAATTGGGTGAAAACATATTCCCTAATATACTTGAATAATGAAAAGAGTTAATGTGATCAGTGTAGATCTTCCTCTATCCCAAAAATGCCCGATATAAGAATTCCCGACTTTCCATCTGGTTTTAAACCGTTTATGTTGGTCAATATGTGTAATATTTTAATGAAATTAAGTGGATATGTTTTCTTAAACACAATGTGATTTCGCGCTAGATATGAAAGAAACCGGTCTAGATCATGGTCTAAGCCCCATATTCCTAATATAATGATTTCCTTTTCTCTGGTTGACTTTTTCCTCATGTATTTAATATATTCATTAAGCCACTTTGGTTGAGTTTATATCGCATATATATTATTTGAGTTAATTTGGTACATTTTAATATAAATATCTCTGACACGAAGCAAAATTTAAGAATGAAAACACATCAGTCTATGGCTTGTAATATAAGCTAATAAGATACCAAATATGATTGCAATCCATTGACAATTTCTTCGAATAATGAATGTTGAATTCTTCCGCAACATTTTTTAATATAAAGTTATGCCAGCACCTGAAAACATTTCACCGCCTCTGAAACCTTGCACATTGCGAGAGTATAAGATGTTCGGTTACACCCGAACTTTGCCCTTTCTTACTAGTTTTCAATGTATTTTGTTTTTAATTTTTTTTTTTGTTGTGAAAATTAGTTATGCATTTTTACAACCACCCATTATAATAATGCAAGATGACTATATAAATTTCTATTTTGCCACCCACAGTGCAATGATGCCCGAAAAATATTTGCTTTTAATATACTTGAAGCAACAGCAAAGAAAAGGAACGCAAGTAAGCCCTAATCCAAAAATTAGCTATGCTGCTCGACACGCTACAACCGGTGAATAGAGAATTGCTAAGTGCTCATAGAAAACCACAATGTACTTAACCGGTAATGAAAGAAATATTTTCTGTACCTGGAATAAGTGAGTGGGATTATGCATTATTATATATTCATACAATACATATATACTTTTTTGAAGAGGTAAGATTTTAAGAATTCTAAGATTTCTAAGGCACAGCGGTGTGATTTGTATAATTATTTGTATAAGAAAACGAAGTAACCGAAAGAAATTTGCATAAAAAATGCATTCGTTGTGAACAGCAGGGATATACGGTTAGATGGGTGAGTGAGTGAGTGAGTGTCAAAATTTCTTAGGTTAATGAGGTTGCATAAGACACGCATACGACACAGCTTCGAGGTAAAAAGGACACGTGTGATGAATTTTCTGATGAATCCTTATACGTATCCTTATACAAATGTGTGCCATTTTTATGTGTATATAAAATAATGTGTAGCATTTTGGGGAAAATTATTTTAAATTACATACATACACACATACATATGTATGTTCGTATGTATATATAATATTTAGTGGCTGTCATGTTGTCAATTAGTTCAAAATTGATTGATCTTCAAGGAAAGGATGTAAAACGTCTAGATAAAATACCTGGAACGTTAAACTAACCCATTACGAAGGTTTACTAGCAACAATAAGATCTGTCATAAGGAGTATAGGCAAAGAATTTGCAACATTTAAATGGCACTAGTATGTAAATGGAATTTTAACATCTAGAAATTCGCACAGATGACATTCACAACGCAACGCTCACACACACACACACACATGTACGCTGCAAAGTAATCGAATTGATCAGTAAAAGTATTATAAAGCATGTGCGACTAATGAATTTAATTTTATTACAACAGCTTGTTGTTATATGAAGAAACCAAGATTGCGAAAAATGGCATTATATGTAAATACGAGTATATATATATATATATATATATATATACAAGAAAAAGTAGGCATTGCCCTTTCGAACATCTCCCTGTCACGCTTCTGAATTCACACTGGCGGCACTTAAACATAATTAAAATTATGTTTTTGGTATTTCCTCATGCAGCAAAGTAATTGCGTGAATCCACTGATAATTAAATTGTTTAATCGCTATCATTTATCTCATCAAGAATAGCAAACTGACTCACATAAATGCAAATTAGTTCGTGATAAATAGAAGTCAAAATAATCATAATTGAAATAAAGTATTGCATGTACTCCTGGTATTAATGTACTACGCATGCTTTTGCGCGCATTTTAATCGCCTTATCGCATGGAGATAAATACAACAGTTATACGCCTTACAATATTTTATCTATGTTTTTCACAAGATTTTATTCTTCAATTAATCTCGGCGCTCTGCTTGCCTGCCTTGGTGCAACACCAGCCAAATTAATATGCATCGATTAAGAATAAATTATGACCCTACCTACCAATATTAAAAACTAACAAACAAAAATTGTATCAAAAGCGCATCGCTGTGACATGATTTAAATTATCTCTGCCGCTGATTGGCGATAATGCAATTTATGTGGCGTGTTTAACGCTGTCACAGCGAAGATTGAGTTGATACATTAAAGCCAATCAGTTGATGGTGTTGCAGTGGCAAGTCCACTATTGCACTCTTATCGATACATACTGGCCGATTTGTTACTAACTAATGCAGGGATGAGTAGAGTTCGAGATTAATTGAAGAATGAAATGCTTGAAAACATAGATAAAATATTGTAACGGGATTGCCTGTTGTATTTATGTCCATGCACTTATTAAATGTTTACTGCGCGTCATGTATACCAGGAGTAATACATACATGCGAGTACATACAATATATTTAACAAACATCTATATTTATCACGAACTAATTTCATTTAAGATAATTTTATGGGAGCAGTTTGAGCCTTCGTTCTTACACACTAAATGAATTAGCGATGTAATATTTTTATCAGTGGATTCACGCAATTACTTATACTTTTAATTTTGCACTAATTAACTTTGCACATTAACAATTTTGCAATATGTTATGTGTATTTTAAGTGCGGCTTGTGCCTTTTCAAAATTTCCGTACAGGGAATTTCCAAACCAGAAGCCATTTTTCGCAATCTTGGTTTCTTCATATAACAACAAGCTGTTTATAATATCTCCATATACCCAGTTGAGCATTTAAAAAATATTCAGAAACTTTCAGGAAATCTTCTTATAATTCCTTAATTTTATCGTACTGTTAATAGATTACTTCTGCCATAGGTAATTTTCGATGAATTTCTAGATTAAAATTCCTTTTACATACTAGCCATTTAAAAGATATAAGTCTACCTATACTCCTTATGACAGATCTTATTGTTGCTAGTAAACCTTCGTAATGGGTTAGTTTAACGTTCCAGGTATTTTATCTAGACGTTTTACATCCTTTCCTTGAAGATCAACCAATTTTGAATTAATTGAACCAATCCGCCACATTTTGCCAGGACTCTGATACTCATTTCAGCACATTTGATTTATCAAACTCACTTTGTGGTATTAAAAATACTAGACTTCTCGAAAGAAGTTCTGCAGGAGTTTTAGATCTGCTGGAGGTAATCTCGTCGAGAGGCCCAAATTTCGGGTATTTTTGACGCTCGATATAAAAAAATAATTAAAAATGTTTGGTATCCATTTTTTATCAGTTATATATTAATATTTCAAGAGTTTACAAAAGTATTTTTTAAGGAAAAAATTTTGTTTACAAATTTACTCGTTGTTGAAGTGGAAGAGGAAAAAGTGCGTGTCCACTTCTCTGGTCATCTGAAAGTAAAACAAGAGTAGGTTCTCAATCAAAATTTTAATTTTACCGAATTTTCTAAAAATAGCGCAAATTCAAAATTTTATTTTTTTATTACTTCTCGCCATAAAGAAATATGAAAAGAGATTTCATGTAAAATTTCAAGTACATCGGTTAATTAAAAATTTGATATTTTTTTTTAAAAACCGCTTCGAAAAAAGTTGCTTAGAAGCTATAGAAAATGTCGCTACGAAAAAGAGTTTAAAATTCCTACAGTTGTTTTACAATTCTTCGGCCTAAACCGGACAAGTTGCCACGCTACCAAAATAGCTGTAACCTTTAAAATAATTCGGATTTTGAAATCCGTTTGAGCAGATATTCTTGAATATTTAAACTGTGGAAATATTAAAAGTTTTATATCTTTTTAAATTTCTAGACTAGAATACACACTAACAAAACTTTCTCTCGGTAAATTCCGCCAGTTAAGGGTTATTTAAATTTTTTTTTTTATGGCTTCTTGAGCAGTCTTTAAAGCTCAACTAAAAGCACTTACTTACTAAAAAACGCTCAGAAGAAATTATTTTTTATGCTAATTTTTATGAATTTTATACAAGTTCTTCCCTCTTGTATATTTGCAATTTTTTTTTTCTTTTGATGCAAATAATTCGCTATTAGTGTAAAAAAAATAATTTTCGAACTAAATTATTGTGAGCTTAAAAATTATTATACTTCTTATGTATTTCAAAAAATCATCAAAATTATATTTGAATTTTATTAATACTTTTCCCTTTAAATTACATAATTAATACTCGTATTGATAATTTCTAAATTAATACATTTTTTCACAATCAATGTGAGGCACTTGAACACAATTATTGTGCGTAGTTACTTTTACTTTATTACTAAATTAAATTGAAATTAATTAATCTGAAAATTAAAAAAATAAATAAAAAATTAAGTCAGGTTGCAAACCTCATGGAATCATATTTTTTTTTTTTTTTTTTTTTTTTGTGGCAACGTAAGATATAGTATTTAGGGAATATATTTTTGGAGAATGCTGCCGAGTTCATGGCCTTTGAGCGTTTTAAAACCAGTGCATAGCCGTGTTATATGGAACCGACAGTTGTGGATACACATAAAAATAATGGCTCTTAAATAAATTTTATTAAAATAAAAATTTCATATGACTGAACACAATACTGTACAAGTTTCTATACTATCTACTCAGTTATAGATCCCTACTGATCTTCCATGGTGCTCCGGTAGAAGCAATAATTTATATTTTCTCTCCAAGAGCTGTCTTTAAGCGTAGCTACCTGACCAAATCTTGTCTGCTTCCCCCTTATAATTAAAGAAAGACGTTAGTCGCGACTAGCATGTACATATATAGAAATATGATCCGTTTGAACTCGTTTTGTCAGCTAACAATCCAAAAACATTTCCTCTATTAATCCGTATGTAATCCACTGCTTAGTGTCAGCTTTTGCCATATTAATTATATTGATTTGTCGCTACTTTTTGAAGACATCTCTATATGCGGCGCGCAAAAACGAAATGAACAGCGGTCCATCTTTTCTAATTCTCTTTCTTTTCGGCTGGCTTTTTGTTTCCATTTTTTTCTCTGCAGAAAACTGCCCATTAGTAGAGAGTAATGTGCATAATTAAGGCATAAGCCGATGGTTTCCGACGGACAATGAACAATGCGCTGCGCATGCGTACGAGCTGCAAACCTACTTTGTGACGAGTTACCTACCGGGTAGTGGGCACAAAGAAAAATACATATATACCTATATATATATAGTATGTTTATATCTGAATATTCTTATAAATAGGAGCGCACACTTTTGTAAAATATTTTTGCATTTAGTTATATTTTCATTTTTTTTAGTTTTTTTTTGTTCTTGTTTGTTTTTTGAAAATCATTATTAAAGCGAAAAATCTCCTATTTCATGTACTTATCTTGTAGCTACTGGTTTCATTTGTCAAATTTATTGACCTTCATTTATGGCATAGTTGTCAGTTAGTTTCCATGAGAATATATGTCCAAATAGGCGCTCAAAGACTCTGCAAAAAATAAAGGCGAATTGTTTTGAAAGAGTTTAAGTATCTACTTCCGCTTCGTATTGTTTTTCAGCAATTTATAAAGAGCAATAAATTTTTAAAATTTTCTTGAATGAATTGCGAGAACTGTATTGAAACCAGAAAATGTCAAAACTAACTTGGAAATCCTTTAACATTTGCAACTTCCAACCATTTACTGCTACTTCCCCCCATCGTCAATACATTTATTTTGACAATGTGTGTCTTAAGCCGCTTAAGAACCCTTTGTTTGTATTTGTTTTCCCACGTAGAAATACAAAAATCTAGTGTGTTTTTGGTGAATTTGGCGCGTGCATTTGCAATAAATTCGACTTTATGTCAAGCCAAGTGTCATTCACTGTTGGCATCCTTTAGAAAATCTATTCTTCTATGAACTTCCTTACTTCCTCTCTGTTTGTTGATTTATCTTAGTGGTTTTTGGCTGTTGTTGCATTTCCAACCCTTCTATTGTGTGTGGTGTATTTGTTTTTTTGTGGGCTGTACCACGTTAAATGGCTTAAAGTTGACGGAGTTCAGTTGCGGCACGCAAGTCTCGACACTAGATAGACATGTATGCATATTCCAAATAAATACAATTACAATGGCGTTATAAAAATAATATTTGCTTTAGTATTTACATGCATGTTGCGCTCAATTGATGTTTTCGTGTTTTTGTAGGGCTCGCATTTTTCCTTCTAAAACACTCAAACTCATAGAATTCACATTTGCGCTGAAGCCTTTCATCACGTTTTCAAGTGGCTCATATCAGTTACCAACGCAATCGCCTCCGAAACAAATTCGAACACATGTTGCAAGGTCCTCAGCACCCGTTCCACACCTCTTTCCACTGAGGTGCAACAAATGTGCTCGCGCAAAAATTAGCCAACTGACACATTTCGCGCCACTGCCCATAAACAATAATCCAATTTGCCTGAATTTATTTATTTTTTCAATTTTTATGCGCATAAATTCGGCAGCCACTTTGAATTGAACCATTGTCGCTAATTCTTTGCTGATTTGGCCTTTTTGATTGCCACACAGTCGCAGACGCAATCGCAGCGGTGAGAGAAAGCGCAGCGTGAGAATTCCGCAACAATTCCTGCCTAATTTGCCTGCTCACTTGATGATCTTTGCGCCAAATGCCGCTGTAGCAATCGGATTTATTTGTGGTTGGCAGGCAAATTGGCAGAGTGGCAAAGTGTCCTAACAACCAACACCAATTGGCAATTATTTATTTCTTTCAGAAATCAGGTTTGTGCATATTTTGCATTTGCTTGGTTAATCTTAAATTTGAAAAGTGGCTTCATTATTATTGTGTCAAATTGGCTGTACACTGGAAGTAATAATTGTTAAATACATTTGATGTATGAACGGCACGATTCGAACATTAAAATTCCTTGCTAATGACGTAGGGAAGCAAAATGTCGCAAATCATTTACATTTCGCTCCATCTTCAGTTTAAAAAATGGTGGAAAAAAAAGTGGACTTTTGGAATTCAAAGTAGACAGCAACTTTCTCTGGATACAAGAGAACCAAGAGAGCAGCTTTAGCATTTTTCGCTCACCAATTTCAGCGATTTCGTTAGAAATGAGTGTTAGAGATATGCTTGATCGCTGAAAATGGTTTGATGGCCCAAATATAAATGGAAACCTTCCCCACGGAGCTAGAGTTGTGGACCAAATTTCCATAATTTTTAGACCGTGTAAGCCCAGCCAATCTATTGTGAACAAATTTTTTAGTCTATTATTCTAATCAAATCAAGTGTAATAATTATCTAATTCTAAATCAGTTGTCAATATTTGATAAACTCATTATATATTGTATATCAATAATTGCAATATTTATACACATTGTATGTGAAATCACTTTTCTATTTTCCGAGGTATTAAAAATTAAGTGAGAGCTTGCATCCGGCGGCGATCGTTTTTCAAGATCATCCATATGATTGATAATCAAACATTTTTAAATAGAAACAGGTTGCTTTGAAAAAAGCCCATTTCTTTAACTATGCTTTGGTCTCAGGTAGCTTTTAATGAATCCACATCTAGGCAGTAAGATTGAAAAAAAAATTAGCAAGAGTTTTCTCTTAACTTTTCGTTCAACTTTGTGGAACCACAACTTATTCAGGAATTAAGTTGGTTACCGGGTCATTGTAAAGACTACAGTCACAGGTATCGCGATCAAAATAACACAGTAGTAAAAATTTTAATACAATTTTGAAGTGAAAGTTATACATTCGGAGAAGCAGGTGCTGCTCTTTGCGACGAATTATTGGTTACTAGAAAATCAAGAATTCAATGGAAATAATAAATTCTTTGTAACCTGTCGAACACCATCTTGCTTATTGGCTTTCTGTGTGGTCACATCTGTCCAAGGTATTTTATAAATCACGAGAAGTCTTCAGATATCACTCTATTTTTTTATGTAACTCTCTTGCACTTAGCTAAATACTTTGTCTTCTTCGATCAGTTAAAGTTCACTCATTAGAATATTTATCACACTTTCACAAAAGTAATGATGGTACTGACTATTTTGGGTTAGGTATCTCTACTAATTGAATCCATACTATATAGGAATAACCTCACTTAGGTTAGTTTAGGAAATATTTAGTAACCTAATGCCATCTTACTACATTTTATAGAGAAATTTTGCCCTATATTTGTGATTACTTCGAACATTTTATGTTTCTTCCTTGATGACTGTGATTTTAAGCGGTTACATGGTCCTGGCTTTCAGTGTAATTGAAGCCTATTTTATATTTTTAAGCCGTTTACCGAATTGGTTTGAATAGGTCTCGGCAAAATTAGTGGCACAAGAAGCATCATAATTAGTTAACTGTAGTCCAATGCTAAGGTCTTTCTATAAGAAGATAAGATTATTCGATTATAAGATGATTTTGTTCCATTATTTTTCTACTAGAAGTAGAGAGCTAGACTTATCACATATTCCTCCGGATTGATCCCGTCTCTATATCATATTGTTTGTATACAATTTTGTTCCACAAAACTGGTGAAATATTGCTATTTTAATCCATTTCAAGTTTTCACCTAGATGTATATTTTCATAAGATGTACTCAGCTTACAGTTTTTTTTCAGTGTAATGAAGCATATTTTAATCCAGTAGTGATCAATGCAAATATTTTGCCAGTCTGCATATTTCTTAGCTGGCATATTTTTATCGATGGGCAACACTTAATTATATTATTGAGACCGCAGACGCAGGGAAGATCTGTACAGCTGTCAGCATGTAAGAGAAAGAAGCGGTGGGACGAGAAATTGTCGCGATCAAGATAAGACCGCTGTTTCTAACGCCTTCGCGCCGATAAAAGGTGTGCGACGGCACTTTGATGAGACCGACGCGATCGAAATCAAACGATGATTAAACAATTTACGGAATGGAGGAGACTGCCTACAAGTAGAAAATATGGAATATGTAAAGTAGGCCGCACTAAATAGTTAGCTGCTCCAATTAAGGGAATAATCCTGCACATTCCTTCAAAAAAAACTTGGAAAAGAAGTATTTATACTTATTTGGGAACATCGAATTGCGGGTGGTCCTGCTCTGCATAAGGACGCTCATTAATTTTAATCGTGCTTTGTTTTTTCACATTGTCGTTGCCTTTGTTGAAAAACAAGGATATGGAGGTAGCTAGCCTTTATAATGAAAATATATATTTGTGTGCGCCTGTGTTGAAAATATATAGTGCAAAGGGGCATTTGCTGTCATACAAACAAACTGTATAGACACTCAAGCCAACGGCTAGCTAACTAATCCAGCGCATGCGCGGCGAACACACGTAGCAGTTTAGGCTAGACATATATTTCAAGCTATGTATAGTAAATATGTATTGTATTGTATGTACATATGCATTATTTCGTGATTTCTTCACTGCGGATTAAAGCGCATCCCTGAGATTTTCTATTTTTTAAGAAAATTCATATTATTTATTTTTTTTCACGAATAACAATTCAAATTGAATGCTGAAAATTTTATTACTAACTATAACGAATCTGATTTTATTATACGAAAAGTAAAGGAAAATATAGTCCTCTCTGCATTTCGTATGGAATTTGGCGCGAGGAATGCGTAGGCGAAAGGATTATCATTGCATCCTGGACCCACCACTGCGTTTGCTTTCGTGCGCTCGTTAGTTCCCAGCAATTGTGTCCGCCGCTCAATTGAGTGGAAAGGTTAATTTGAATTCGAGCTAAATTCCTATTGTCTCCTTTGTTGGTAGCTGTAAAAACATGTCAGTTAGTTTTTGTGTGCGAATCAGTCACGCCTCCAGTTTTTCAATTAAGCCATCAAAATTTTTTGTTTGCACAAATTTCACGCATTTCAAGACGAAACAAAGCAATGAGTATTTATTTCAAATATTTTTTTTTTTTTATTATTTTCAGGTGTTTCGAATTAAAATTTAGTGTGAGAATTGTGAGGAGCTGTTTGAAGAACAGTGCTTATTAGACACATAAGGTAAGTCTTTTAGCACAACTTTTCCAATGAAAAAGTCACAAAAGACAAAAATTAGTAGTCGTTTCTATAAATAAATCTTTGATCTTAATCGAAAACCTTAAAAAATGAAAAATCATACCGGTATGCCACCTGGTGTAATATAAGGCATAAGCAAACATAAACAGTAAATTCAACGACCTGAAAACACAATAATTTTTCGAATATTTCATTATATCTGAGAAATTTACTAAAGTTACCTCCACACAGGGTTACCAACTTTAAATACGAAAAAGATATATCTGATATATAACCCGATCTATAGGCTAAAAATCCGTTTCAGATTTGGTTATATGTGGTAGAGGCTCTCATTCCCTTTTGGCTTTATCAAATCCATAGAATATTATTACACTGTGTAATTAACAGTATCAACTTGTCCGTAAGCACCTTGAACATTCAATGATTTCAATAGTTAACGGCAATGATTAGGGCATTATATCATAGACTTTCCCCGACTTAAACCATTTCATACCAGTTTTAGTCTACTTGAATTAGGGGCCATTTACAATACATTATTGTTGTTGTTGTTGTAGTGCCAGAAAACATTCTCTCAATAATTTGGACGAATGCTGCAGACTATCAATGAGATAGTCCAGCTAAAATCCTTGTCCGCTCCGGTTATGTAGACCTGACTTTCATGTGAACAGTGTCCTTTAAATGCTAATTAATAATATTGATTTAAAGCGGCTCTTTCTTAAAAGAATAAGAAGACATTCTTACATTATAAATTTTTTTGCTTTTAACTCGAAGAATTTGAAACCTTCAATTAAATACTTATTGAATTTAAAAAAATGTTCAATCTTTATATGCAACCACGAAACTATATAATTCGGTAAAGAGTATTTAGATAATTTTGAAATTAAAACCCATCTATCCCTGTTAGAGTTAACATCGAAAAGGTGAAGGTAGCTCACTTGAAATCGTTGCATTATTAGCAGAGTTAGAGAGGTAGCAAAGGTAGCAAACTCTTAAGTGTCGACTTAAAAATTTGTGATTTTCTTTGAGAAAAGTGTATTGACCCGAAGTTGCAAGAAAGCACTCCTTTTTTATTACTCCCAATATATGCGTAGGGGTCAATTGATGTCATTAAAATAAATTTGCTCTAGGTATTGAACCAACCTTACCGAGGTCCATAATAAGCGTATGAAAATTACAGGTCCGTTTTTACGGGTATGTGGTGAAAAGTATATTTTGTACCAGAAAGCGGATGAATATGTTTGAAAATGTGTCTAAATAAATATATGTTTTGAGGCTGTACCCTTTTTGCTTTTAATCCGGAGGATTCTGATCGTTTTAATAAAGATTTCCATCTGATTTCTGAGGATAAAGATCTTGACTTTTAAAGATCTTAAGATGATGAATATTGCTGATCACATGATCGATTAAACCGATTTCAATAATTTTTTTAATTTTTCAGTATAATACTCTGATAATTTGCAACTGAGCGGATGTTATGGAGGAGGAAATTCTAACGTAAAACAAGTAAGAAAGGGCTAAGTTCGGGTGTAACCGAACATTTTATACTCTCGCAATGTGCAGGGATCAGAAGGGGGGAAATGTTTTCAGGTGATGGCATAACTTTATGTTAAAAAATGTTCGACGAAATTATCAAGGAATTGTAATCATATTTGGTATCTTATTAACTTATATTACAGGTCATAGACTCATGTACTTTCGTTGGTATTTTTTGCTTCGTGTCAGAGATATTTATATCAAAATCTACCAAATTAATTCGAATAAGATATATGAGATATAAAACACTTCTGAAATCAAATTATACTAGAAGCTTTTTTCCAGAAGTATAGAGCTGGTCCTTCGGTCCTTTAATGTCATCGAGATGAAAATGTGCTTCCTCAAAAGACACGATTTCTCGAGCTTTACAGTAAACACAGTAAATACAATGAGTTAGACCAGACAAGACTGACTTTGAAAATTAGTTTTATGTATTTTCAAAAGTTTTTCAATTGTAAAATGATTACTTTCGCACTGTGGATATGAAATACTAGGTTATTGTCGAAATTTTTAAGGAATAAGAGAAGGACTAAGGCAATATAGCTAAAAATAGATTATTTGACTTTCGGTGCAGCTGAAGTAATGAGTAGTGAGTTTTTGGTGCTAGTCTGCGAGTCATTAAAAATATCCTTTGAAGAGTTGATAAACTTAAAAGAGAGCCTACTTTGATTGTAGGCGCTTTATGTGCATGCCACATGCCACACGACACTGCAGAGCAACAATAAATTCGTTAATATGCATTTTGGACGACTTTTTGAATAAAATTAAACTTATTTTGTATCTATTAACATTTTAATAAAGGCGATAAAGTAAAACTGAAAGTGTATAGTTAAAAGCAAGTGTGGCAGTTGTGACAACGACAATTTAACACGCAACAACACTGCTGACGTGATGCAGACGCGTACGTCTTAAAAGTATTGAGATATGACAGCAAGCAAATTTTATGCGTTTCCAGAGCAGCTGCCGCCTATCAGCGTTGAAGTGGCAGGATGGCATCACGCCTGTGGCATACGCGCGCCAATAACAAATAGTTTTGCGACGCCAGCATGCGAGCAGGCGTGGTGCTTATGTAGAAATTCAAGACACGTACCGGTGCATGCGTGCAAAGGACATGCTGGTACTTACATATGTATGCACATATATGTAATATAGAAAGAGCGGTTGTTATATTTAAAGATACATAGATATGTGTATAGGCATATGCACTTTTCCATTTCTAATGATCTCGCACATACTCTGTCTGTGGCTGTGGTTGGCATTTACGAGTGCATGCATATTTGTTTGTGTCATAAAATGAAAAATGGAAACATTTTACTACACTCCAGCTTGCAATGCGCAAACCAACCGCAAAATGCTTGCGAATGCGCCAAATTTAGTTTCCATTTCCTCGGAAATTAAGTTGACAACTCCCTTAGGTGGAATTAAGGTGCCATTAGAAACGATTTGCTCGCACACCTGGCAAGTATTTCCAATACGATTTTTTTGTGTCGTGAATATGAGTAAACAAAACATTGAACCGCAAACTGTGCCGCACAGCTGTGGCCAGCATGATCAGTGTCAATATCAGCGTTCGGCATCAGCGTCAACCTCAATCTTCTCGCCTACACCAATGTTGACCTCAAGCGGCATACATACTTACAGATGTACGGTCATAAGTATTATCTGGCCAATTCGCTGTGGCACTTCATTTGTGCCTCACTGACCACACGCCGCAACTAAGTATGTTTTGATTTAACGGACATGCCCACATACAAACCCATGTCTTATATGTGTATATGTGTGTATTTGCGCTTATAAAATAGAAATATCGAAATTGTTTGCATACTGTGCGCCTGCGCAGCGCACGCCAAAGGGTGTCCACATGCCAACAATTGTTCTTTAGTCTCCATGCAAACTTTGTCAATATTTGTCCAGTGTGCCTTCATTCATTCAATTGCAAATTAATGCAAAATTTTGCTGTAAATAAAAATGGAATTGCCTTTTCATTGCTTAAGTATAACTAGTCAATTGCGGGGTAATGAGTTTTGTTTGAAACTAGAATTTTCATTGTTAAATTTGCATTGTTTCGCTTCTTTATTTACAGTAGAAGAATGTTAACAATACCTACTTCCGCTACGGGAAGCCTCAGGTGGGCACTCAATTAAAGTAATTCTTCTAGTCAAAAAATAAAATAAATAAATAAAATGACTGAACTGAAAATGAAAACAAAAAGTGCCTTAGCATATATGTAAATGTGTCGGCTTTAAAATTTTTTCACGAATAAAAAATAATATTTTTAAATTCTTGCTTAAAAATACAAAAAAATATATCCAAAGCCTTCCGTATGCCGTCTCCTGCATATCTTATTTTCGTTTACTCACAAATATAATTATTTTCGGTAAAATATAAAATATATTGTCAAATAATTGCTTAGATCGATAGATATTCGAGTAACCCGCATCGTTAAAACGAATGGAGCTGACTGGATTTGTATGATTTGATATGTCGACTTTTATCGGCGTATGTTTGGGACGAAAACATATCCTTTTTATGAAAAATAACAAATCGCAAATTTCTACTTTGAATTTCATGCCGTACAGTTCTTTGGTAGCATGAAATCAGGAAGTATTCTAGAATTATCTTAGCGTAAAGCTAGGCCTTACAATTTATTAAGATGCTACAGAAGTTTATCAACAATACAATTTAGGGCAATACAGAAAAGAAAGTGTCAATCGAGAGAACAATTATTTGTAAAAAACATTAGATTGACTCAGAGCTCAGACTTCGTACTCCATTTTTCGACCGGGAAAATACCTAAGAAATTAGGGATAAGCCTAAGTAAATACCTAAGAATAAGGGAATACAGTTTAGATAAGCGTTTACGTTTAGTCGCTCATCAAGATAATAACAAATACTTGGTGGTGGTGGAGTAGTCACAAGATCGAAATTTGCAAGTGAAACATTTATATTCTCATTTTGGTTTATGCTGTTGTTTAAAGACAGTACTACTCAATATTGTGGTCTGATTAAGGGGTCATATGCCAAGAAAAAGCAAAATAGGTTTTAAGCTGAGGAGAACATGTGATCGCTTTGACTCAGCCAGCAACAGATGTATTCATGAATTTCATTGCGTTTTCGCCTGTGATATATCCACAGGTCTTCCTGCCAATAGCGCATTTAATGTCTATGTTAGCACAGTCAGATTTAGTCAGTTAGATAGCCTGGGGAGCACTTTCGATCTTACCTAGACTGTGATGTACATAATTGATTGAATATGTTTTAGTATACGCGAACCGAGTGTGGTTAAAGGGGCAACGATAACGGATTGTATTTGATAGTAGTTCAAAAATCTTTTACAAAACATGTAGGAAGATACACCCTTCCCTTCCTTAATCCCCTTGTATTAATTTACTAATATATTAATCAATAAACTAATATATTAATATATTAACCAATATATTCTAACTAGCTGATATTACCAGGGGGAATCATCCGCTTTGAAAGAATTCTATTTATATTGCCTGCATGTTCATTTGCTTGTCATTTGTGGCATTGTCCTGCGTGCGAATGTTACATGTGGGGTCCTGACATTGTGCTCCATGACAATGTTCTGACCACAGTGCAACCAAAATATACAATTAATCGAACAAAAGATTAAGAATGATAAAACCAAAACACCAATAGAGCGATACTGCACTCATTATTGTATGCGTTTATGCGTGTGAACGCGAGGATATGCCACAGGACAGCAATACGTTTGCCATTCGCCAGTTGGGCAACAATGCAATACTGTTTCTTCACTTTGCTTACCGTTGTTGTTGTTATTTCGACTGCTGCACAGACGTCATGTTGACAATTCCTTACTAATAGCACGCGCAGCAACAACAACAATTACAGCATGTGTATATTAAGTTTGCGGGTGGCTAAAGGTGATATGTTGCGACATAAAGAGAGTTACGAAAAACTGTAACCTTGGTGGTCTGCAATTGTATTGTATGTGTGTGCACTGTTGACAAAACAATACCTCATTATTGTTAAGACTCATTTATTGGTATTTTTCGGTTTTGCAGTGCTTTTGTTTTGGTTTTTTCCTCTCTTTTTTCTTGAAATTTTAATTTTCTCAACAACGGTAGATAGAGAGATCCGTTCAATTGTAACCTTGTTGACATCTTATTCGAAAGAAAATGTCTTATTCGAATGAAGAAATCAGCTAAAATTGTTGGAGAAGGATTCTAACGAATTGAGGCATCACAAATTGACAGTGTCCTTGCTGGGCATCACTGCCACATAACGAATTGCATTGATGTCATAGTCTATCGCCGATAGGCGTGAGTTATTTTGCAAAGCTACAGAAACAATGAAAACTAAAAATATTCACTAATAAAGATGCTTTGTTGTTGTTTAGTTTTGAATTGCGCAATTTATGGGCGTTTGACTATAATGCATATATGGATATATAAATGCATTGTATGAACAATGGTCATCATTGTTGCAAGGCTGCAGTTAGCAGCAAGATTTTGCTGATGTGATAAACATTTTGCCGAAGTAGGTGCCGGCACATCTCGTCGCTTTTGCAGACTTACAGGGGGAAAATTCTCAAATTGTATGGCAGTGAACAGATTAATTGAACATTCGTGGTGCCACTGTGGCGCCACTGTGACGATTTATTGACACTTTTTGGCATCTCTTTATTGGTAGAATAACAAAATAAGTTTATTTGCAAGACAAATGCAATAAAAAAGGAAAGAAATGTTTATGCCTTCGAAAGAAGTTTCCGCGAATATACAATCACAAATTTGATTCAACAAAGGTCAAGCCCTGGACCTTTAGTTAAAATTGAGATAGACGAAATCATCACCAATTCAAATTTATAAACACCCACAATTCATAAGGTGACTTTCCCACATGTCACAATGAACTGTTGCTTTCTACGTTCCATAAATTGGAGCCAACTCAGACAAAGTTTGGTCTAATTAATGTGCCACAGACCAATTGAAGTTGATTCTGATAATATATGTAATGGTGTGCGGCCTAGATCGGCTGGGATCTGAACCTGAGCTATTTTAATGGCAATCCATAGTTTCTACTAAAAATTCTATAACTTCAACTCAAACGATTATTAATGTTTGCTTTTCGATATACACAACCTCTTCTATAAAAGTGTGAAACAATTTCCGCCACTAACTTCGGTTGTGATTATCTGACCTCCAAGAGGAAATATTAGCATAGCGCATATAAGAACGTTCTACTGGAGGGGTGATAAGCTAAATACGATATCACTTCATGACACGCTTCACGCTCGAGTGTAAAACTCAACAGTGACGGTGGAATTATCAGCGGCGGTGTTAGCGGCGTCGGACACAAAGCGCACGTGACCAGTGAAAAGGCGGCCGGCGATTAAAACCACAAGCCGCAAGCCGCAATGCAAACCACAATTCAAAATCACTAACAAAGATATACACACAAACATGAAAATGTCGACAGAAGCATTCACATATTAGGAAACATTTTTCCCAAAAAAAAAAGAAAAAAAAAATGCGAAAGACCGCCCTACCGCCTATGTCTTAATTGATTTCCAAAACCAATTTAATGCTTATCATTGGAAGCATTTCTCCGAAATTTACCGCCGGCATAGCTGTGAAAACTGCTGTCATAAGCCGATTAGCTGGCAGTAGGCGATGCACCTCCACACGAAACTGACTTCGTGCTTTGGCCAAATGGAGAAATTTCACACTTTTCGTTGGTCGCCTAAAAATTTGGCATTTAGGCGATTAGTGCTGTAATGCAGTGAAATTACTCAATTTAATGCCAACGCACAGCTGGAAAGCCAATTATGATATTTTACGCAAGATTTGGAGTGTTAGATATCCGCATACTTTCTCTTGAGTACTTTAGCATTCGAAATATCGCTTTGCTAACATTTCCTTTTCAGGATTTAAACGTTTCAATTTGGGGAATTTATTTCAATTCCTGTTTCCTGTTTTCCAACATTACTACAATATTTTTTTTTATTTTTTTTTTGAAATATCACTTTCAAAAACGGCTTTCGGCCCAAAAATCATCTGTTAAAAGGGATCTGCTAAGAATAAGCTAAGGTTTCTCCCTTTTTCACATTCTGTAAAAAACCTTTGGGAAATCAATTTGACAAATCCTAGATGGTCTTGTATAAATCTTCGAAAAGCTTGAGGACCGCCTAAAAACCCACAACTTTATCATAAAAAGATCAGGAGGATTTTAAAACTTTCTATGCTGAGCTCTATTCTGTCACTTAAAGGTCAAAAATCGCTTAAACCCAGGCATCATAAGAATATTTTTTTAGAACTGATATTAGAGGTCCGAATTGAGAGATGAGTATCGAATATACCGATTTTCTGCTGTGATTTCAGTCCTCCTTGCATAACGGGATGCGCACTTTTAGTGAATCTTGACAGCTGTCGAGACAATTGTTACTTAGTTATATATATATCTACGTTTTAATTAAATTACGTATCGATTACGTTCTTAATTTTTGATTATTTCATTTCACGACATTGCCTTATCATGGCTGTAGCTGGAGCAGTTTTAGGAGCATAGGAGCATAGGAGCATAGGAGCATAGGAGCATAGCTGGAGTCCGACAACAGTTTTCTTTTCTTTTCTTCCATTGAATTTATTATTAATTTTTCCATTACAAGACAATATATGAATACTTCGTTAAGGTTTTATAACCTCTGTCCCTTTTTCTACTTGATTGTGTCATTTCTTTGTTTCATTTTTCACTCCTCAAGTTTTGATGAATTGAAAATAGTTTTTGTTAGGTATGGGCCGCTTGCCTATACTGCAATAAATTCAGTGGTTTGATATCTTCTACAAAAATATCTAGTCTTAATTCGGTTTCGTTCAAGCCCACAACTAGTTCGGAGTCATTAAACATCCGGATTAAAATGACTCAGACTTCTACATAACCAGAAGTTGAAAAAGTTTTCCATATATATTAAGCCAATGGTTAATTTTAAGCAAATTTATCTTTATCGGCAGACAGCGAGCATTGAAAATATAGCGGACTTATACAACTCCACATCACGTTCCTGATAGTCAGATTTACGTAGCCGGAACGGACCTGGATATTCATTCGGCCAAAAACAGGCGACCCGTAGGCATTCCTCTGAATTTTGTGTCCGATATTTTCTGCCACTATAACAACAACAATTCTAAATTGTTTCGAGCAGAAAAAAGTGCAGCAAAAAAGAGCTCGTAAGCGACGAATACATACCACTCTCCTTTTATTGGCTCCTCTAGTATAGCAAATCAAGAATTAACTGATTCAGTACACCAAATTTCTTACAAAAATTACTACTCCAGCAAGGAAGTTACTTTGAGAAAGAGCAATCTGGCAATCTGGCTGCCGCGTCAATACTGTCAAATCTCAAGTGTTCATATCAACAATAAAATTTTCCTCAATAATGAAGAGAAAAACACTAGTCACCTCCTTCAGCGTTAGATTTCGTCCACACCTACTCACCCAAATGCATACAAACACTTGCGCATACTCACATTGCGTTAAGTGCTACTTGTCAGGCGTGTAATTGTAGATCAGCTGACATTCGTTCCACAGCGAGCGAAACATTTTCCGCCAATTTTTGTGTGATTTGCTCGATTTTCACATTAAGATTGCTTGCGTAGTTTCCGTACAGTCACAATTATCACCTAGGAATTATCTGTGAAGCAGAGCAAGTCCCTCACACCGAGTGTTTGCCCGCATATTATCCGCAACACAGGAAGTCAGCAAAGAACTACAAACTTGTAGTTATGTTAACATGCATACGCATATATATAGGTAGGTAATTATATAGAAATGTAGGCTTATATGTGTTGTTTTTATCTAAATTATAATAATGTTTGCGCCTACTTTACTTGTGCTCATATCCGGTATGAGTTTACTCAAACGAAGCTATTCTAATCGTTGTTATAACAACGTTGCTCTATTTATATGTAAGAGGCCTATCTACATTTACCTAAATACATATGTAATTTCAAATAGTGATTTTAGTTCCATTATATATTATACATGTAAAAGTTAGTTTAGACATAACTAAGCAATACCTACCTTAGTATTCCTTCAGGTTTAGCGAGTTTGTATACAGGGGCATTCATAAAAATTTTCATTTATGGGCATCTGATGAAATAAAGAAAATATAAAAGTTTTACAAATATTTTTATACTCTCGCAACATGCTGCTACAGAGTATATTAGTTTTGTTCACCTAACCGTTGTTTGTAACACCTAGAACTAAACGAGTTAGATATAGACATATAATATATATATATATATATGATCAGGATGAAAAGTCCAATTGAAATCCGAGTGACTGTCTATCCGTCTGTCCGTGCAAGCGGACTTAACTTGAGTAAAAATTACGATATTTTGTTTATTTTCCGCCACTTTTAGGAGAAATCCCATATCTCAAGTACCCAATTAACAGATTTCAACAAAATTTGGTACATGACATTATATTTGCATTCTTATGTCACGCTGTGAAAATGGACGAAATCGGATTTTAATTTTTCAAGCCACCAGATACCCATATAAGGACCCCAGTGCCTTTATCTGACTTTTTATCGAAAATATCGGGAAATCTGTAAGATATTGTAATAAAATTGGAGGATTATTTCCATGATAATAATGTGCTCTGGTGTCAAAAATGGTGAAAATCGGGTAAATACTTCCATAGTCCCCATATACCTAATATAAAGATTTTCAACTTCAAGGTAGACTTTATACCATATATTTCGGTCAATATGTAGGATATCTTAGCAAAATTAAGTGAACGTGTAATATCGGATATACCATAGTTTACTGCCGAAAATGTGTGAAATTGGTCAACGAATTATCCCAGCTCCCATATACTACATATAATGATTTTCGCTATTCTAGCAGACTTTATGCCAAATATGTCGGTCACTGTGTGAGTTACCTTCACAAAATTGGGTGAAAACATATTCCCTAATATACTTCAATAATGAAAAGAGTTAACGTGATCAGTGCAGATCTTCCTCTATCCCAAAAATGCCCGATATAAGAATTCCCGACTTTCCATCTGACTTTAAACCATTTATGTTGGTCAATATGTGTGGCATTTTAACGAAATTAAGTGGATATGTTCTCTTAAACACAATGTGATTTTGTGCTAAATATGAAAGAAGTCATTCTAGATCATGGTCTAAGTATTCTTTAGGGTTGATTTCCTTTTCTCTGGTTGACTTTTTCCTCAGGTATCTAATATATTTATTAAAACACTTTGGTTGAGTTTACATAACATATATCTTATTTGAGTTAATTTGGTAGATTTTAATATAAATATGTCTGACACGAAGCAAAATATTGCAATGAAAGTACATGAGCCTGTGGCCTATAATATAAGTGAATAAGATACCAAATATGATTGCAATCCATTGACAATTTCTTCGAATACTGAATGTTGAATTCCTCCGCAACATTTTTTAACATAAAGTTGAACCTGAAGCACCTGAATGCATATACCCGCCTTTTATCCTTGCACATTGCGAGTGTATAAAATGTTCGGTTACAACCGAACTTAGCCCTTCCTTAATTGTCTTTTTTTAGGTTTAGTTTATGAAGAATGTCGCCGCCAGTCTTTCGTCACAACATATTGATTTTTGTACTAATAAAATCGGGTAGAGCCACTGAAGAGATACTTGGCGAGGAAACACAAAAAACGGTCATGTTTTACTCACCGTATTCTCTACATTTGGTGCCATTCCCTTAAATGAACTAAGCATCAGCTTCATAATAGGTGAGCCGAAATTTAGCCTATAAAAATTTTGCCTATAACAAATCTATGCTTAAGGACACGATTTTTTTAACAATTCAGGTCAAGTTTGATTATATTTTAAATTCATTTATAAAATAATTAAAAAATTTAGTAATACATTTTCACATCCTGTATGCTAATCCACACTTCATATAAATACCCGCACCGTCACTTTCAAAGTCTATGCTCGTCTCTTATAACCTGATGTCATTTAACGATCATTTCATTCATGGAAGTCACAATCAAAGCACTTTTCTTAAGCTGCTCAAGAATATCTTCATTTATATTTGCTTATTTATAGATATAAATAGAAGTCTATATAAGTGCTTGTTTATTTAAGACAGTGATAAGCACGTGTTCAACGCAAAATCATATTTAGTTAAGTGACAACGCGACTCAATCTATCACTAACATACTTACAAATACTTACATATATGTATGACCAACCGAACGACTATAGCGGAATCACGACACTCGGATCACGAACATCGATGGACACACGCCAAAAGATTAGAAAAGACAATTGGTGAATTGTGCTGCGATAAGAGGAGCTCAGTGAAGAATGCGCCGCACTGTGTGGGTTCCAACCTCAGAGAGCATTATTTAAATTTAGGTAAAATAAAAATAGGTGTTTCCTTCCTGGAAATATTTAGCTGGAATTTATTTAAGAAATATTTTTATATTTTTTAAAATTAACATAATATTATTTAGAAATTATTTTCCACTAAATTGAACAGTGCAGCCTCGGTTTCAAAATTAATTTTTGAGTACCAGTACAACTTACCTGCGTGTTGCCTTGATATACTCGTAGTAAATATACGTCTGTGTGTGTGTGTGTGTAAGTTAACTACCTGTTGTGCTGCAAATAGTCATTGGTTTCCCCTGACACTTTAAAGGACACCGCCATCACCGGTAGCCTGTGAAAATAGGATGTGCCGGTTCGCTCCTTTCTTATTGCTCTACTTGCATCTCGCCGCTACCATTTGTTTTCTCTCCACTGCACTTGTCCACATTGGCATTCGTGTATTAGGCGAAATTCAGAAGACTCAATGAATAAATAGCCCCGAACCGATTATTGCGAACTCATGCTGTGCAATTGAGTCCGCATGCCTCTGAGGCGTTGCACTTGTTTCTATTAGATTTGAAAATTGTGTGCGCTCTAAAATTTACAACACCGCAATCGAACGAGGCGTCGGCGGCGGTGAGTGTATCGAGGAAATTCCAAAGATGCGCTCATTGTTCCAATTTTAATTTCGGCCAATTAAGTGGCGTCTGCCATAGAGCTGGTCTAAAGGCTGCACCGCCAAACGTTTGTTAGCCGCAAATATTTTTGTTATGCCTATTAATGCTATTATTATTATTCTAAGCATTTGTGCCACCCTCGCTGTCGATTTATTATTAGTTAGATTCATGGTTTCTCAATTTATTGCGGTCACTTTGAATTTATAGACACTCTGCGCTTCGGAAGTGTTTTCTTCAAGGCTATGTCCTTCATGTAAGAGTGAGGTGTTGTCGTTGATCCGTTCCTATGTTCTTTTCAGTTTTTTTTTTTTCTTTGTTGAAGATATGATTGTGCGGTAATTGCTCACGCCTCTTAAGCGGTTTTCGTTTTAAAAGTACTTATCGCTTATTGGCGGTTTGTCGGCGCATTATTTCTTGTTTATCGAACAGGAAAAATAAATATTATTTAATTGGCAGTTGTGTGAAAATATTTGACATATGACTTTAATAAATTTACGAACTTATATTATATATTTAGAGCAGGTTCTTGTTATTCTGAAATATCGAAAAAGGGAGTCCGAAAACTCATGCAGGAAGCAGGCTTCTATTTGCATTATATTTCGTTACACTATAACATTAGTATTACCTAATTTGACGCGCATCCCTGGCAGGTGTTTGTTCGAAGTTTGATATTTGAAGAGCTAACATGTAAAATCTTAGTGCAGATTCAGTTCGAATTTTTATCTAAATTTTCTAATTAAATTCTCAAATATAATTTTGAGACCATAAGTAGTGAACATCTGTTCGTTATATCCAAATATATGCTTCGAACAATTTAAAGCTTGCTTCGTTACCCTTTTTTCATATCAAAATGCCTTAATATTTTTATTGAGAAAGAATATGACCATAAATCTTAATGTTTCAGAATTGAACTAAAATACCGTACACTGAGTTTAAAAACACACCTAAGCTCCGTTAGAACAGTCTAGCGTGAAACATTTTTTGTCAGATGATCTTCGATCTGACTGAACGAAAGCTCACAAACGAAGTAGTTCGTGTAAGCTACTGATTTTCTTTAACTCCTTCTTCTTCTATATATATATTTATTCTATTCACAAAGTTCTTAAAAATGTTTAGAGAATCGGAATTAAAATGGTGAAAGCATTGTAAAAAGAATATGTTATAAAAAGTTATGAGGACCCGTCTTAATATAAAAACCATATATAAAAATATACGTATGTATGTAAGTACATATAATTGTTAAGACTTATCAGAAAATTTCTATCAGAAAACATTGTTTGAGTTGTTGTAATTAACTGTGAGTATCTTGAAACCGATTCGATTGAATAAATACACAAAGATATGCGACATGAAGATGAGCTGTAAAACTGATTATTGGTCTAATCTTGCGCCGATCTGCGCAAATCTTCTAAAACGGGACAAAACAACACATACATACACAAAAATAACTACAGTTTAGTTCAGCAAATCTCTTATCTCACGTCATTAAATGGTCGCATTAGGAAAATACTTACACACACACACACACTCACACACATGATATATCTGCACACTTTCGCACAGCTAGTTTTGTTGTAGCTGGTGTTTGAAGGTTTGAAGAAAAGAAACAACGGGATATCTGTCGCAAAAAGGTGGAATTACGGCAAACACAATGACAGTGAGCGAGTGTGTAGCGCAAATAAATTGCCCACTAAGCAGTCGTGGTTGTGTGTACCTGAACCGTTGTAATTAGACGTATCTACACATAATGCACCATTTGGCTAACCTGAAGGTGTGACGCATGCCAAGAGATCTGTCTACAAGAGATACCGTGTACCAATTGTGTCGTGGGGCTTTGGCGACATGCTTGTCGTGAATCAGTCGTTTGATAGTGCTATGTCGGTGATGTGATTTATTTGGAAAACATACATATGTAAATTATTTCAGATTTGAAATAATTCTATATCTACGAAGATATCTACGTGTTAATAAGGGATACGCTCATTTCTCAACATAAACACTTACATACATATGTGAATGTATATTGTATTTTAATGGTACGGAGAATAAATGAGTCTTCGTCCAGAAATATCTAGATATTTTTGCTCTTAATTTAAAAGTTAGAAAATTTTAATTATAATGTTATTGTATGCGGATATAAAATGTAACCATACGTGGAGTTCCTAACCAGGAAGGTATATATCTATTCTATAGAAATTGTTTGGAAGCAACTATTACGTATATATCTGTATGTATGTATATGATAAGGAAGGGCTTCGATTGACACATATTTTGTATAAAGTACATGATCTCCAAATCGGTATAACTAGAAAGTTAAATCTATATCTAATATCGTTAACAGACGTTTAAAACATCACTTCGACATTTGTGAACTTTGGTTTATAACGAATTCGACATAAAATTTTAACTATCTGTATTTCTCGTGGACTCTTCTATTTTGTGTATCCGATCGTTTAATGGTATAGTTAGTATTTCCTAGTTAGATATTAGCAGCTATTAGTTCGCATTAGTTATTATACAAAATGCACGTTGCTAAAGTCGAATCCTTAGAAGGGTGTTTCTCATCCACTGAGTTTAGAGGTCAAACTTCGACCTTGGTAAAGTCTACAATGACAATGATAGTTTTTTTCTCAATATCGATCGTTCATTAAGACATTAAGACAAGATATTCAAGGTACATTTCAAACATTGTAGGACATTCAAGACCCTTTCAAAACATTATAGGACATTAAGGCATATAAAAAAATCAAAAATAATAACCGAAATGGTTTAAAAATTAATCGATGTTTCTATTCTATTGGAAAAAACACTTTTTAATCTTAAAAAGAGGCACCAGTTTGCACTTTTTGAGCATTTTGAAATAGTTTTATAATTATTTTCCACTGTAACCACTACCCCGCAGGACCTGTCCTAGATCACACTAACATCAAATTTGTTTTCTTTTTTATTAATAATTCTGCTTAAGATCTAGCAGAGGTAAGCGTCCATTATTTATATGTAAAACAACGAAAGTAATCACAATAAGTATCATCGATTTTTTTTTCGGCTTTGATTTAGGATCGTAAGTGTGCAGGTGTCCAGAAAATTTTTTAACTTTTGCTTAAGCGCATTTTATAATTAGGCTCTATAAGATATGTCAAATTTGCCTTTGATGAGTATCTCAACAAAATTGTGCAACACAGACAGACCTCCCATATATTTTTTGGGGCCCAAAATACTTCGAAGAACCAAATATGGCATTCAAAATCAATTTCAAATCGCCTACACTGTTGAAAAGCTTAGATCAGTGCACATTATTGATAAAAAAAAAAAAAATTTTAATAAATATATATACATATATGGTTGTTAGTGATCTTTTGTTGACTTATATAATAGCTCTTTGGAAACAGTTCTTCATAAAAAATTTAATTGCATTAAAACTATGACTTGAAGGGTTTCTCTAATAACGGATTCAATAACTTGTCGACTCATAAGGACAATCATCTCAGTGGATGATCATGGACGGACAGGACATGGACATGGATGAAAGACAATCAACCCAGTATGCAAATATTATTTTATGAATTACTTGTGTGAAAACAAACATTACTTTATATATATATATATTAAAATTTCTTTAGTAGTATTCACAAAAAAAAGCCGGTTTGTGTACTTTTGATCAAGAACTTTTAATTTGCACTGTTATTTCATAAAGTGTGGATGAAAATTATAGGCACAGCGTCCAGCTTTCGATTTCTCAATTTTTCGGCTGTGGTTGAGTGGGACTGATCAACATCTTTTTTAAATATATTAGCCAAAACTTCAACACTTTTGAGATTTGAAGATTGAACCATTTTAAAGTATTTTTTATATCTTTTGATACTTTTCAAGGACTTTCTTGTACTGAGAGCAAGTTTTGAAATATAATTAAGATATCAATTTTCTAAGAAAACGCATTTTTCGTAATAAAATTTAAGAGATGTGCATATAATTTGTACCTCAGTCCATAACTTGACAACACGCGCCTTCTATAGAAAATTATGCAATTCAAATGTGGCAGGAAATCCATCCCTTTTTGCACGCTAATGTTACTACCAACTCAATGAATTCACCAGGGAACAATTATCGCATTACTGGAGCATAGGAAATTGCAAGAATCAACACAAAAATTTAAAGAAAATGCAAGATTTCGAGGCATTTTTGGGTGCATGCAACGAAGCTGTGAAGAAAACCGTGCAATTAACGCCCATAAAGCGACGCCTACGAAGGAAACACCCACGTGCAGGCTAGAGACAAAGCCATGCAACACATTGCAAGTGTTGCGAAGCGGAAAAACCAGCACAGAAATGTGTAGATGGATGTGTGTGTCTTTTGGAAATTGCTCAAACTGCAAAAAGGACGAAAAAGTGGGTGTCGCCATGGCAAACCGCTTTATTGAAATTTCAAAGCCGCAAACGAACAGCAGCAAATAAATAAAAAGATACAAAATATATTGCATGAAAACGGACGAGAGTTGCAGCTCGTTGCATTGTGTAAATTTTAGCATTGCAACATTCGCTTTTCTCTTTTGAATTCATTCAGGCATGCACTGGCTGCTGCACTTGCGTAATAGTACAATTTGTAGAGGATTTTCCGATTTTCTTATCTACGCAATGGTCATCTTTTGATGCTGTCAACACTAATCAATAAATGCATGCAACAATTGTGCCACATATATATATATATATTGAGCATTGTTTGACAATAGTTTTATGCGTTTTTGCATGCATTGCACAGTAGCCGCCGCCACAGGACAGTCGTTGGCATAGATTTCATTTCGTTGACATGTCGGAGCACCCACTGTGCACTAGAAAATGTTTGCTCATTTCATGGCAGCGAGCGCAAGGTTGCATTAAACAAAGCTCCTCTTTATGCCACCACTTGTATGTATGTATATGTATCAGCTACGGGTAGAGGCAGAACAGATTTGCTATTCCATCAGCGCGCCACAATGGTGACAATGGTGACAATGGTGACAATTTCACGTCTTAATGCACATCAATGCGTTGAAAAAGTGCCGCCTGCTTTGTCATCCTACATTGGTCTTTGTCTGTTGCTCTTTGCCTTGCAAAAAGCAAAATCAACAATAATCTAAAGCAAAGAATCAATACACGGAAAAAAGAGAATTTTTTGATAAATCGATTATCGACAATATGGAGACAAAGCGGACTGAAGAAAAAAAAAAATTAAAATGGCTAAGCAAAAAAGCGTATTCAATGCACCGAAAGTGGAAGATATCCATAGAGCAGCTAGATCAAGGCTTTGATTTGCTGCCTCTGCTTATTTTAATATTGTCGATTTCTTATACTTTTGTCATAGCGGCATTAACCTGCTGCATTGGAAAAAAAAAAACAAAAACAAGTCACAAAAAACGCAATTGACATTTCTCTGCTTGCCACAGCGACCGCATTTTAGTGATCCACATTGAGGTCGCATTCGAGACCGCCTACTTCTCGCTTAAACGCAATTTTTTCTTGCCGCGTGTTGTTTGTGGTCATATGGGTCACGCTTCAGCTGATCACTGTTGTCCTTTGCGGTAATACCCACGCGCATCAAGCGACCAAGTCAGTTTCTAATCCGCTCGCTGCTACTTATCCATATATGCGAGTATATACCGTCTGATCATGATATATGTTCTTTGATGTTTCGCCATTTCTAAGCTGGTTACTTGCGGCGGGCGGGTTCTTTGTCCACATATCAATATATATATATATGATATTGCATTGTTTTGCTGTTCTTGGTAATGATTTCGATTATTTGCGGTTGCGGATCTGTTGCGCAATATGGATTTCATGCTTATCGGAGCGTGCCTTAATTGTATTAGGGTTTGATTAAAGAAATAATAGTGATTCGAGAAACCTCATGGCATGTTGAGGTATAGGAAGATTCGTAAAAAAAAGGAAAAGAGCTGCCTTTACTATAGCCAGGCCATATTTATCTCCTTCTTCAATATTCTAAATGTTAGATTTGCTTCTGCGGTCTACACCAACCGCGATTTTGCACCAAAATGTTTTTTTGTGTCAACAGAAATTCCAATACTTTGAGCTCATCCTACTTAGCTCTTACGTAAATAAATTTTTAAACTTTGTTATCACACTTTCCAGTTACATATATCCCTACGATTATTGCCCCTTGTGGCTGCAGTACCTTGTTTTGGCGTAAGATCAATGCTCCAGATTTTTTTGTCGATTTTATCACTGTCTAAAAGGACAGTATTCGCGTCAGGTCTCATCAAATCTATAGCTTTGCAACAATATGGCTTTGTAGGAACATTTGGGAAGCAAAGGTTTGTCCGTCCAAACTTACGGTTTGAGTTTGAGAATATCCGATTTTTAACTTCTATAAATTATACTATATATAATCGGTTTGAATCGCAACGACATGGTCAATGGAGTTCTGCCTCGCTTTGAGGCAATTTTTTGAATTGATGAAAGAAAAAATGTGAAATTTTTTTCGAGGCAGCGTCAACGGTTGTGTTATATAATTTTTATTTAAACTTTGGAACCAGTTGGTCGATAATATTTTCGTTGGACTTTTATTTACATGGAAACTTCAAGTTTTAACACAAACGTAGTTTTTTAAGCAAGAAAGTAGTCAGACGAAAATATTGATATACATACTTGAAGCAGGAAATACGAGTACTTATCATTCAGCGTCTTCATTGGTTTTCAGATAGCATCGGATTGCATTTCTAATAGTTGTAAAAATTTATGAAAATCCTCGAAATGTTGCAGTTTTTGTCATATCTGTGCAGAGAGGATTTTATCATCAAAAGCCAACAAATTTTTGCAATAAATCCAGATCTTACGTTATTTATATTATTCTTCTGGGTAAACATGGCGTAACAGTCTTATTTTTCATTTCATCGGGTTTTAGATAATAGAAGTGTTTATTCAGGAATGCTGCTGATTTGATAGTCCTTGACCAGATTATGTGTAAGTCCTTGACCGTGGTATGAATATTATAGGTGGGCACTATCATTAGCTAAGTTCATTACTTACATCAAAAAATTGTTTCCTGATAAAAGCAAGCGTATCTCGGTAGGTAATACAATTTTCGAAGTATAGTACTCCCATGAAAAAGCTTTTTATAAAATCCGGTAAGTTTCGGTCTCTCTTTCATTGAATTCTTTCATACAGATGCCTGGATTATAGATAGAAAGGTTCTGAGGGATGCTTATCAACTTTCATTGCTTTTTTTTTATCAATTTAAAAGCGTAAAATCATCATTGTGTAATAAAATGCTCTTCATTTTAGACTTTTTGAAAGAGAAGAGGTTTGGGTTTTGTCAATCTTTTTTAATATATTGTACAATAAATTTGCTGAAATCTTGCTAGAATTTTCTAAAGGAACTTTTACCAAGCGCTGCCAGATTGTGCCAGTTTGTGGTTAAATAAGGAATCTAAAAAAAAATAAAAATTGCAGCGCGCATTTATATAGATTAGTAGAAAATATTTGTGTGAAGTGGCAGCACTGGTGTCTGCATATACTCAATCCCTAAATTTAACCTAACCACTGCAATTGCCGCTACTTTGTTTGGCATAATTGAAACACATAATCGTTAAAATGCAACTAGTAATTTTCCTCTTATTTGTATGGATTTATGTAAGTTTAATGAATGCATACTGACACTTTGAATGTCGCCGAGTCGCAATTACAGCGATGATCGATCTGCGCATGCGCAGGAAAGCACAAAATAAATTACCACAGGCAAGCTTAAATATCGTTGAGTGAGTTGCAACTAGGCATTAGACTAAAGAGCAGTAATCGATTTCCAAGGGAAAACAGAAAAAGAAGGAATTAAACTGGTATGGACACCACTTGACGCTTGGCGTTTGCAACAAGAAGGAAATATTTTATACCAGTTAGACAGGCTTAGAAGAATGCTCGCACATTTTCTCTCCACCAGCATGCAATAACTCATTGCATTAATAAATTTTTTATATGAGAAAATTATTCGCACATTTCTCTTCGATTGATTGGCGCAATTAAGCGGCGATTTGTCTCTGAAGATCAAGTTGAAGGCAAGCGCAAGACTGACTAATGGTTGTTATTACGGTGATGGTAACTAGATATGTTCGTGTATGCTCATGTACAAGCTTAAATAGAAATATATCTGTGTTCATGCAACAGTTCTCCAGAGACAGTCTTCTTTGCCTTGTAGTGAAATTTCGTTCGTCAAAGTAACCTTTGTTCCCGCACCCGCTTTGTGGCACGCTTTCAAGAAATCAACGCATGCGGGTTTACATAACCGCAATTGGTATCATATCAATCACGCGCATAGCAGCAAGTCACACGTGGCAGTCAAAAAAATACTCATTTTTTTCGAAATCCTCGAGCCAACTGTTTGGTGAAAATCAAAGTCAAGTCGCAAGTAAATTAAACTCTTCAATGAAAAGAGTTCCTTGAACGCTATTGATAGCTATATAAATTTCCTTATGCTGCCATTCACTGAATGCTGTCATAAATGCGGTAACCGACAAGGTCATAAAATTACTTTTCCACATACATACTTATTCTTAAATGAATAATGGATCAAATGTACACTGTTGGCAAGAATTTTTGTGCATAGGTTTCCGACTTTTGGTTCGCGCAAGGTTTTGGCTTCGATTGCTGCTGATTTCACAAATGCTGATCAAATGCTGCGCATGCGCATTACTTTAATTTCTTTAATTTGCTCCATGCATGATCCTTAACATTTTCTAGCACACATACACACCCACAAACATTTAGATTTAACGTTTTACTTATTACTGCTTCGCAATCATTCTTCGTATTATCGACTGCGCGCTATAGAAAACGAAACTCGCTGACATTTGGTAGCTCCACGCAGCGCGTTTTGTCAACTCACATTCACGTGCGCCATTACTTGTGTGTATGTATGTGTGGAACGCTGTATCCAAGGATGAGTGTGTTTTCCTTTCTTTTAGCTATTTCTAAAGATTTGCTGCTGCGCAGGATACGCAGTGATGCATTGTTTGAGGCTCCCCCACATCGCTTGACAGACGCACTGCCTTCTTTCTACGCTTCTTTTATGCTGCGCAGTATTTTTCGCTTTTCGGCTACACTCACATACTTAAATACAGGTATATATGATTTTGTATACGATATGAATATGTTTAGATAGATGTATGCGCGCATTTATTGTCCTTTGAATATTCGCTGTGTAGTCAGATTTTTATGACTTGTTCGCAGTCGATTCACTTTGGTAGCTCTCCTCGTCATGTGGATACTGTTTTGTGTTTCTGGATAGAAGAATGTCATGATTGGCGGGCCCTGAATTTAACACACAAAAAAAAAGAAGAAATTTCATTGTGACTTAGGTGAGGATATGTGAAAAGCATTGTTTATAGAGTACACTTAGATTTAATGCTTCGATGGGTCATTCAGTAGTTTCTGTTGGAAACTTTTTCTTTTCTTTTGAAAAATTCACTCAGGTGACATATTGAGCTACTGAGTGGCTGTAGCGAGAAATGTTTTATTACAAGTTTTATGTTTTTGTGAGAAGTTGCTTTAGAATTAAAAGGTTTGTTTAACGCTTTAAAAATATTTCATACTTTTAATTATCTACTTTATATTACAAGCCATTGACCCTCTCCATAGAGTACCAGGTTATGCTATATCTATATTTGGTTGTGTTCAAGCTCCAGAAAATACTCCTTCTTGATAACATTATATCAAATCAGGTATTATGGAAAATAACTCCTAGAAATAATAAATCATCTAAAGCATAAACATTAACCTATTCTTACCATTGAACATTTGAATATAAGAAATTCTCGTAAGGACAAAAAATAATCAGTCTACTCACACCAAAAAATTTCGAAAAAAGCTTAAACTCCTGAACCAATGATGGGTTAAAATTGAAAGGGGTCTGCTCGAATTGAGGGCAGCATCTTCGTGTTAATAAAAAGAGTTTTCAACCTACTCGTCGCTGCAGTAGTGGTCTAAAAAAAATTTTCGTGTATCATACACCAAAATATAAATCCATTAATTTTCCAAATAAAAAGATAAGCTAAATAAGCTTCTAGGCTCATACCCCATTTATAAAGGTTCCAATTCTTTTCTTTTTAACTTTCAGCTAATTCAGCTAAAATAATATTTTTTCTCATCTTAATAACAGGAACCATGATCACAGTATCGTCCAACTCCTGGCTAGGTGCTTGAATAGGGCTAGAACTCACATTATTGTCATTTTATCCGATTTTACTTAGCTTATTATAAATCCTCTTGGTTTTCATTTCGTCTGGTAAGCTGATCTGAATTACCTATTCCCGAAATCAATAGCCTTAGCACTTAGATTCACATAACTTACTTTTATCATGTGCGCGGAACATTTCCGCATCACAAATGGTATAGATTGTCAAAGTGCGATTTTTCGAACGTAAATCCACCTAATATAAATGAATCAAGTATAAAGTTCAATTCAGATAACTATGGGACGACTTTAAAAATTTACGAAGAAATCGAAAATTATAACAAAATGATCTGGAATGAAACTGATGCTGCCTCTAAATTGTTTTTTTTAGGTTTTCCTCTCCGTGATTCTGAGGTGAGAGGTCAATTAAGGTCTTTTGAAGAGATTCCCTTATTTATTATTAATTTTGACACGGTTGTAACTTGGATCGTAAATTTCTGAGTGACTAGTTGGGAAATATACACAAGTGGTGACACTAAACTACTTATAATGTCTGTAAAAACTACAATTATATTCTTCAAAAGTCCATTAGTAAATAAAGGGCTAATAAACCAAAATATTTTTTCTCCTTCTTAAAGTTAAAGAATTCGAAGAATTAAGTAGACTTAATAGAGTTCGAAGAATTTTCAAATAATTTACGTTCCATCTTCCAATGAGCTTTTATTTATAACATCAAAAATAATGCAGTAGTAGTATGTCATATATTTTCCGTTTCACCAAATCCTTTATCTTTACCAAAGCGTGACTCCTGTGAAAAGGGTTAGAAGCATCAATCTCATATCATATTTCACTTTTCTTCTTTTCAGAAGCCTCTAATTTACCCGCGACTTATTAATTCCTGAATTACAGTGTGTATTTACTATTTAAAAGTACCCAACAAAGACTGCACCTAGTTACCTGTACATGCGCAGAAACCTTGCTTAGGTATAGCACCAAATTTTTCGTTGCCGTTAAGTAAAGTTAATCTCTGTGCTCTTTGTCCTTCACCACAATCACTTACTAAATACCTACCATACATAATTGCTATGTATTTGTTGTAGGCATACTTCAGAGTAAGGAACTACCTTTAAGTGAAAGCCTGCGTTCGTTTGTTTATGTACACTTAAAGCGGGTCACAAAGGTCATGCAAACCTGTTTTCTATAACGCTGTTGGGATTTACGCAGATAATATTGCAAGGAGTCGAAACCAAAGACTCGCGGTATTTTCCCAACAAGTGCAGACATATGTGCCAGTCCGCAATAATCTTTCGAGGTGAAAAAAAGGCAGGATAAAAGGATTACAACTTTGGAAATGGTTACTGTGGAATATTAGTGTGTGTCATAGAAACTGTTAGCTAGCTAATTAGCTAAGCCTATATGTCAGGGCAATGTATTTTTAGTAGCAGAATTAGTCAAAGGCTTTTTAGTCGTAAGAACTGCTAGCAAATACATGGAATATGCCGATATGAAATTAAGTTTTTCTTTGTTTGCCTTATGTATATAAAATACATAAAATTTTTTTTAAAGTTTTAAACAACTTAAATATAATAAACTTCAACTTCGTCTTCAAAGTATTGGTTATGATTGCAGTCTCCAGCTAGTAAGATATCGCTAAGAGATGATTTGGTTTGTAGTAGACCATTTTTGCTAGAAATTTAACAATTCCTGTTGACATAAAGGCCTTTAATAACATATAGATGTATGCGCTTAATCTAAAAACTAGTGTTAGGAACTTGATCTGCTCGATTTCAATATTAAAGTGTTTATAAGAGTGCTTGAGTTGTATGTCTTCTTTTACTTGGTGTAATAACCGACTAAACAGATTTTTACGTATTCATAAAAATTCATAAAAATTCGTAAGGCAGTCGTGAACCGACTGCCGTGGGAACGGTTGACGAAGACATCATCGTGGAAGTTTTTAACAATAATGTATAATCAAATTTCCAAATAAAGTTCCAGTCGCTTTACATTAAAGGAGTTTGGTCAAGTACACCATCTTTAGTTAATCTTAAACTTGGAAAAGTCTGTTGTTAAAGAAGTATATCTCTAAATGCAATCAGCCTCGCTCCGCTACTTAATGCTCCGTCGTGGAGTTTGACCGGATCTTTCTCCTATTTTAGTCTGTCATCTATATATCGGGGAAAATTTTCAGAGGGACCCACTATAAATTTGACAACTACAAGACCTAACAAAGTAATCTTTAAAAACAAATTAGGAAGGGCTAAGTTCGGGTGTAACCGAACATTTTATATTAAAAAATGTTGCACTAGAATTCAACATTTGTCATTCGGCGCAATTGTGAATGGATTGCAATCATATTTGACATCATATTAACTTTTACTTTGCATCATATACTTATAAAGTCAATCTAACTAAGACAAATCATCTATATGAATGATATTAGTGCTGTGGGAAAGTACATCGATTTCACTAATTTTTACCACCAAAATACAGTATATTCAAGATCATGCGTTAATTTAATTTTGTTCACGCACCTTACGTATTAACCGTTAAACACGGAATTTTGAAATTTCTCATATTAGCTAAATGGGGGTTAGGAGAAGCATTATCTCGATCTTATAAATTTTCGCAGTAGGAAACATTATTCCCAGAAAGAGACATTTGAATTTTATTAAGATATCTCGCAGATTAACCGAAATATAGAGTATAAAGTTAACCGGAAGTCCGAAAATTTTTATTTTAGGTAAAGGGAAGAGTTGTGCCGATTTTAACCTTTTCCGGCACAAGTGCACATTATTATGAATTTCACTAATATATCTGACCGAACGACTGATATTTTCCGTAAAGAGACAGCCATAGGCATGGAGATCCACATATTCGGTATATGGGAGATTGAAAGAAGCAGATTTCCATTTTCGAGAACAATGAGCCCTTTGTTTACATTTAGTGCGACCCACTACCCTTCTGGAGGTCAATACCCTCATTGTTTATCTATAGCGAGGCCAACAACCTTTGTTTACCTTTCTTTTTTACCTTTTTCTTTACCTTTAGTGACGTTCACCACACTTCCCTGGGTCAATGACCTTTAGCTTTGTTTACGGGCGAGATTACTTTAGCGAGCTCAAAAATCTCTGTTTCCTTTTTTTGTTTACCTTTAGCGAGGTCCACTATCTTTCCCGAGGTCAATGACGTTTTTGTTTAAATTTAGCGAGGTTCACAACCATTCTGGAGCTTAATTACCTCTTTGTTTACTTTTAGCAAGGTCCACAAATTTTAACGAAGTCAATAACTTTGTACACTTTTGAAAAACCTGCCAAAGAACCTTTTTGTTCAAGATAAATACAATGTCAAGTAGCAGATTTTGTTGAAATCGGTTAAGGCGTTCTGAGATATGGGACTTCTCCTAAAAGTGGCCACGGTGCGGTGCCACTCCTATCATCAAAACTTTACACGGTTTCCTATGCAACCCTTTCGTATCATATTTTTTGCAAGATTTCAGCGTTCAGCGTTTCAAGTTGAGCGAGTTATCGCACTGTTAGTAGTTTCAATATAACTTTTGTATGGGAGGTGAGCGTGGTTATTATCCGATTTCACTCATTTTCTCAGTATATGAAGAGATGCTAGAAAAACTTAGTCGGAACAAGTTTGATTGATATAGCTTTAACTGTTTCTGAGATTTATATGTTTAACATATTTGGGGAAGGGGTCATACCTACTTTTAGAAAGATTTTTGCCCACAGATGCGCCACTCTACTAGGATCCTTTATACCAAATTACAGGTTTATGTCTTAATTGCTCTGCTATACTCTACTGCTGCTATACTCTGCTTAGTTACAGCACTTTATCTGTTTTCGATTAACGGCATTTTGTGGGCGTGGCAGATGTCCAATTACGCGCATCTGCAATACCAACCGTCTTACGGTGACAAAGAACGCGTGTACCAAGTTTCATTAAAATATCTTCAGTTTTACTCAAGTTATCGCTTGCACGGACGGAAGGACGGACAGACAGTCACTCGGATTCCAACTTGTCTTTTCATTCTGATCATATATATATACATTTATATATACATTTATATATATATATGTCTATATCTAACTCGTTTAGTTCTAGGTGTTAGAAACAACCGTTAGGTGAACAAAACTAATATACTCTGTAGCAACATGGTGCGAGAGTATAAAAAAAAGTAATAATTATCGACTTTGTTAGTAGACTTTCGAGCAGGCCACGGATACCATGCCGGGAAAACTGTATGATAATTACTTCGGTATTTTTATATCCACATATGTTTTAGTTTAATAATAACAAAGCAGGTATTAAGGGAAACCGTGTAGGCTTTAATCTCTTCGCAGAAAATTAGTTAATCGCATAAAATAGAGGCGTTTCTTAGTTCCCTTTTTGCTTACCCAAAATAAATATTTCTGAAAAGAATGTTCCAAAAAGTACACACCGTTTTTTCAATGCTACATTTTTCGGCTATAAAAGCTTCAGCTCTTTACTGAAGTCTCATCGTAAATATTTCAACATCGTGCTACGAACGAAATTCATAGAAATGAATATTCAACAATCCGAGAAATCTGTTACGCAAACACTAATATAGTATCCACCGGTAGATATCGGTGAATATAATACGGCATTTCCGATAACACCGAAGAAGCCCAAATCGAAGAAACGGTCAAATAGGGAGCCCAGTATCTATCCGTGGGATCCAGTGTATGCGATATGTCAAAAAAATACAGAAAGAGACGAGCCCCCGAATAAAGGCCCCGAGATGAGTTGTCGAGGATTATTGCGCCGCCATGGTTTTCTAAGCCTTTGCCGAAAATAAGAGAGGAGGTAGAGGAGCACTGCTTCAAGTTCGCAAGGGCCGGTGTAGAATTTACGCTTTTTCCATAATTAGTTTTAAGTCCGTAAAGTTTTTATTATTTAAAGTTTAAGAAAAGTATTTTAAGTTTTTCACAAATAAAATTTTAATAAAATGCAAATATTTTGATCCAAATATAAATGTATGTTGAATACAATTATAAGGGAATACTACTTTTCAAAAATAATTACAGTGTTACTTTGAGATTTGGTCAAAATTTCGATATAAAAATGCAGATTGATTTTAGATAAGCATGGAAGAATAATGGCGTAGGAACTAGTTCTTCAGGGACTTAAAGTGTTTGTGGTCACGGTTGATACCTACAGGTTTTACATCCTTCAGAAGCCGAAGAAGTTGTATGATTTTCTCGACGCTATATATAAATCGTCACAATATTTTCATGGTGACAAAGAACACGTGAAACAAGTTTGATCAAGATGTTGTAATTTTTACGCAAGTTATCGCTGGCACAGACGAACGACAACATTAATCAGAAATACACTATCAGAAATCCGGATATTCCAGGTATATACACTCAAAACTAAACTTTAAATGTAGTCTTCACTCCGATCAAAGTTTTATTTTTGCGAGAGGGATTCCCAATCTTTCGTACCTTTATTAAAGGGCCTCCCGATCCTTAGAAATTTTAAGTGAGTCTCTGAACATTGAAACCTCTTCGATGAGCTGGTGCGAAAGAAAACACTGCACCGAGGAGTACGTAGTAAATTTCGACTAAAGATCTTACCTCAGTCATTATATTTTTGCTGGCGCCATATCTCCTCATGAGCGCTTGCTCCCGATGTTTAACCACCTTTCGAACTCGGCTTAAACTTGAGTGCTGTAATTCGATTACATTTAAATTAATTTTATTTGGAGTTGTAAAGTTTCCATGAAACCCCAAAGAGCACTACAATAAAGCGGTGATTTATGGGCTTTAGACATGTGAAACCAAATGAATGTATACAACTAATTAGATATAGTTAAGTAAATTTTATGTTGCTACTTGACTTTTATTGCTTCGTTCGAGGAATCAATCTCAATATTATTGCCTGCAAAAATCTCTCACAATTCGTGTGAAGAAGTACACACATTTGAATGGCACACTTCAAGAATCCTTTCGCAACAGCCAGTGGCACATGCAAAGTGGTAGCCAATAAGAAAGCGTACTATTGCTAAACTACAGTTATGTACTACGACTGAAGTAACACTATGTCACTGCTGTTGAAGGTGTCAAAATTCACCCGATCACAAAGTGCTCAAGGATTCTCAAGTGTTTGTTGCAAGAGTGTGTATGATAAAAATTCATATTTTCTAAATTCAAAATATGCATCAACTCTAGCATGCTAGATAAAATATAGAAATATGTAGGCGCATAAATCACGCCAAAGAAAAGCAATCAATGAATATTAGTGGCAAAATGGGCGTGCTGGCGCAGTGTCCTGCCAAAGGACATGTACCTTCACGGCGAAGTCACAAGATTTATGTGACGCCAAACAAACATTAGTACTAAACAAACATATGTGAAAATTTATGTATGTTTGTACATATCTGAGTGCGCTGCTTGTACGGGAGGAACCTGCTCAAATTTATTGCAAGTGCTGAAGGAGATGCGCGCATGTGAATGCTTCCGCACTAAAAATTACAGTATGTCAAATATTATTTTCACGATTTGTATGTCATATGTTTGCAACACATATGTACATATGTTTATATATACGCATAAGTACATACATGTGTATGGAAAATATTTTCCTATCATAAAAAAACACTAACATTAGTATTGAATTTCAATAGGATGTGCTTCTATATATTGTTATTACTTGTTGTTGCAGTCCCCTTGGACGCTGAAGTACATAAAAATTTGTGTAACATGCACTTAGAGAGGAAATGCGCTGTGACGAGATGACAAGAGTCCGGCGCGTATTTTGGGGACATAAGGATAACAAAGCAATGCAAAATAAACATGCCACTTCCTCGCAAGGAGCACAAGGCAAATATTACAAAAGTACAAGAACAGCAAATTTTCGAAAATTAAAGTTGGAAATATGTCACAAAAATATATGTACTTCCAAGGCGTATTCTACTTCATTCATCGATAACAAGCTTCACCCGGGCTCCTATTATTTTCTGTCTTCGTAACAATGCTGTGCAAAAAAAAAAATTGCATGCATATGCTCATAGTTTGTTACCCAATTGAGCGCGCTGAATTGGAATCTGAGCTGCTCTGGGTTATATGAGTCTGATTTGCTGCTTATCTGAAGCCGTGGGTTGGCGCATGCCCATTGCAATTGTTGCGTTGCAGGTTATGCCATTGCAGAGTGTTGCATAAATCTTCGGTGCAAATATTGGCTCAGTGGCTTATGCCGAATTTTGACACCTAACTGGGATTATTTAACCGGTATTATATAACTAGAGCATGACTGTGGGACAGCTGATGTTCAACGTCTATGTGCGTATTTATTAATGAGTACAGTAGCTTTCAAAATTTTAGCAGTGGTAGTTGTGAAGTAATTTTTGGAAATATTTAAGCTGTTCTGAATATAAAAAAATTTCGATTTTGAGAAACTTGAAAGTCAGAAAACAAATGCTAGTCTCTAAAATGTTGTACTGAGTACTGGTGGGGATGTTGGGATGTTCCCTAATACGAGCTAAATCGATTGATATATACTTGATCTTAATTACGTTCGGAAAAAAATTTAAACGATAATACAAAACTTTTCCGAAATGATATATATTTGTAGACATTTAAATGGAAAGTATAAATATAAGTATGAGTGTATGTTGTGGAAATATGAGACTTTAGGGCTTGTGCCTTAATTTAAAATATTCGGGAATATTCGGGAAAACAAAAACAACTTTCTTTCAATAAAAATGTTTAATTTTAGTCCCATAATCTGATTTTTGTGAACAAATAAATTGTTTCGTACTTCCCTTTGGATATAAAGAAATATAAAAGGTCTTACTTATCCAAAATAAAGCATTTTCGTACTAAATACATTAAGTAAAATAAAAATATTTAACTCCATTGTTAAGTCCAAACTTCTATACGGCTGTGAAAACGAAATCGGGACGAGATTCAGACACAAGACAGAGAGGAAAGAGGAACGCTATCGACTGCGAATCTGCAAGACAGCCGACGGTAAGGCCGACCCGCTGTAACCTGGGGAAGAATTTTGGACATTGAAGTATCTAAGGTCCAAAAAAGTCGGAGTCAAATCAAGAGGCTAGCACAAGATCGAAATAAATGTATGAGTCTCATCGCGCCCCTTTGCTCCCCCGAGGAGCCATAGGATACAATATATTATTGTATATATATATTGTATGTATATAATATTAGTATATTAAGTAAAGAAGTATAAGATCATAAAACTCGATAAATTCTCGAAAATATTTTCTTTTTTTTAATTAACGGTTATTCCTCGTCCAGTTGTAGCAAATTTCCGATCGCATTTCAATCCTGAAAAAAGCTTCTCAAAATATCCAGTAACCGTTCTGAGGCGGCTTATGGCTCAAGGGTGAAGAAACGCACCATGAATGGGAAGAGGAGCTCAGCCAGGTATTTAACAATGTCGGAAACGCCAATATACATCTGTATATATATTCGAATATATGCATATAAATTTTTGCTTAAAAACTGCTGCCAAAGGGTCTTTGATAGAGTTCTCTAGCAACCTTTAGAATAATAATTCGAAATATCAAATTGAAAGTTAAATCGAAAACAAAATATTACGTTGATCTTCGACTTCAAGATGTTTTATAATATTAATATAAAAAACTATTTAGTTCACTATTATCTTTTATAAAGAATACAAATTTTCTGCTCATTCAAAAACTGCTAATTTATTTCACGCCATTGCAATACATTCGCACACAACTGTATGTGAGCGCAACGGAAAAACGTAAGGAAGTTGCTGCCTACTTACGTTGACATATCGCATTTGCCACCGTTCTGACAAATGCAGCACACATTTTCTTATAATCTGCGAGCGTATTTAATTTCGGCTCTGAACTGCTGACAATTATCGCAAATTCTGCAAAAAAATGTGATACAATTTCATTTTTTTTTCTTACTGCTTCCTAATGTTCCACACAAAAATGAGTAAAGAAATTTTAATCCTCGACCTTTGTAAGACTGGCCGAAAATTGTCCTCCGCCTTACTTCCTGCACTTCCTTGATCGAACACTAAGCCAGCGCTGGGAGGAGTATGTGTATATGTGTGAATGTGTGTGTCTTTATAGTGTGTCTCCCACAATTCCTGTTTGTATGAAATTTCCTCACACACCTACTTAAATTTCGCTGTAGTATTGTCTCACCGCTGTGCTCTGTGTGAGTAGCGGCTATTGTCAGTGTCCTAATGTCCTGTCATAACGTAAATTTCTGCTTTGCATGCAACAAATAAATTACATTTACATTGAAGACTAAAAATGCTTCTTTTTTGTTTTGCTTTAACGCGATTTGCAGCTATTAGCTGGCGTTTTCTTACACCTTTTGAGTGTTTCGCTGCATACTGTACTTTTATGACAGCGCAGACACGAGTCGGCACACACTATTGTCATTCTCTCAATTTGGCACATGGCTATGCGTTCCACCCATATCCGTTGTTACGCGTGCCTTTACATTCCCATCGCTCAAAGACTCGAAAGTAAGTCTTGCAAATTTGCATAATTATAATGTGAGGCGATCAGATTTCAGCTTGTGCAGCCATTTCCTACTGTAAGAAAGCATAAGTATTTCATTTATATTTATTTTTCATTGTTATTGGGGTGCGCATGCGCAATGCACAGCCGCAACCCGCCGCAACCCGCCGCTATTTGCATACCTGTTCGGTGCTGTTTGTCTGTATGAGTGTGCGTTACACGCCGGACGTGGAACTTTGCTATAACCACCAAGTTATTGGGGTGTTGATTTCACAGTTCGATACAATATTTATGCCCCGTTTTGTTGAATTAATTATTAAAGCGTTCATTGAGTGGTGGCGCAGCAAGCCACCCTTACTGCCAAGAAACACTCTACCATAATTTCACAGTTAAGAATATGATAAAAATATTTGTTTTCTCATTTACCCAAGTAACTGGACTTATTATTCCACAATTTCCATTTATTATTCATTGTTGTTGTTGCATTTTTTCCTTCATTATTTTGCTGTTGTTGCTGCTGTTACTTGTTTAGCGGCACACGTAAGCAATTTTCCTCTTGTAAATGTTGTCTGTCATCCACTAACCCCTGGCCTCGCTAGCGCACCTGGAGCACACACACACACACACAGACACAGCAATATACATTGAGTTTCTTACGCAAGCGCATACGTAATGTCCTGCTTGCAATTGTCCTTATGCCTTTGTTATGCATTCGCGTTCACTATCGCATTCGTTTTGGGGTTGAGGTGGGTTGTTGTTGTTGATTGGTAGCCGCTTGTAATACCACTACGGCCCGGAAGTGCATTAGCAGGCAAATTAAGTATGCTTTACGCCTTTGACCAGGCGTAAAGCCTGCCGGTCCATCGTACTTGTTTGCTTGCTTCCTGGCTGACTGTCGCCCTGTCATTCACTCACTCACACTGTTAAGCTATGCTGTAGTTGTTGCCGGTTTGGCCACGTGGTCCTTGTAGTTATGCCGTGAGGCGTGACCGGTTACTTCCGTTAGCGCATTTCGTTCGCTTGCTGTTGTTGTTGGTTGTTATTTTGCTCCTTAAGCTCATAGCGGAAATGATAAAGTATTTTAATTTGAATTTATTTATTTTGTTACCCAGCCGTGCAGTATGGTAGAGTGGTTCGAATGTTTACACGCTTTCTGCGCGTGCATGTTGCGCTTACTTGTTGTTGTTTACTATCGAATCGCGTTAAGTATTGTGGAAGGTAAATATATTGTGTTTTGTTGCTATGACAGTGTAGCACTATTTTTTTTTTTTTTATTTCCAAACTAGTTTTCAATACTTTTTGAATTGTTCTAATGAATTCTAGACTTTTAAGGTATTGAAAATGTAAGAATCATAATCAACTTGAAGTAGATTTTCAACACATGTATGGAGAGGAGACAATTGCGAGATAACTGTCTCACCACTCTTTTTTTGCTATAACTAGATTTAAAAATCCAGTTTGTCTCTTCCGAATATTAAATAATGGCAATATCAATAATAATAATCAAAATAATAGCAATGTCTCATAGAAATCCAAAATTTATTCTAACCAGATAAGCCTACTCATTGTCAAAAATATGCATTAATAATAATTTTACTTTATAGAATTGGATATAATTTTCAATTTCCGTATGCTTGAACCTAACCTCGCTTAATCAAAATTAAATCAAATCTGTGGAAATCCACATTCGAGTACATTTTCAATATGCATCCCAAAGGTTCTTGCTTGAACAATTTACATTTAATTTTTCTTTCTCATCATAAACCTGATCACAAGCTGTCTTGAGTTTGCTGAATTTTCAATGACCCTCTGCCATATTAATGGATTAAGATTTTTGATAAATACGAAAAAAAATCCGTTTTACTTGTGATTGAGCCAATTACTTCCAAAAATTAATTTAGCATTATACTTGAGTTCAATAATATACTTTTTGAACCCAGGACAGAACATAGCAAGATTTAAAAGGACTGCGACGTTATAAAGTTTTTGTAATTGAAGAAGGCATTTTTCAACTTTTGTTTTCTGGTTTTATCCAAATATTGGAGAATAATGAAGTTGGAGAAGTTGCTAGTCCTCCTCACAGATTGTAGAGTCATAGCGTCTTTTAAAAAAGTTTATTAGCAGCCAGTTTTAATCATTGCATGCAATCAGGTTCGAAAATTATACATTTATTATTGGCGTATTGCACTCTCCAAAGTTTGGCGAATCGAACAAATAAATGGTATAAATCTCAGTCTATTTGTTCTGAAGAAAATAGAGTTGGAATAACAAGCATTTCGAGCACAATGAAATTTTAAGTGGGTATCGGTAGGTATTTTTCGAAATTTCTTAGCGAAACAAGCTCCCATTTTTAGATTTGCTTCTGCTCTGAGCTTTGCTTCAATAGAGCATGTAATTGAAGCCTATTCACACTTCGACCTATGCTCTGTTTCCATGTTAATGGGACAATTTCTAAAAGAGATCCATTCATTTTCATTATAAAACTTCGTTTTGGTTTAAAAATTTCTTGACTCGAAACATTTCTCAGATTTAGAGATTCGAAACCCTCAGCATCTTGGTTATAAAAAATGTTTGCTTCTATTTATTTAGGGAAGGATTTCGTTGAAATACTTGGTTTTATATATAGTACCAAAAAAAACACATTTTAATTAAGATTTCTTATGTTAGAATATATATTTAAAATATTCAAGTGAATTTCTAAGTATGACACAGACCTGAGTTTTTCAAAAACTGCTGCACACTCCACAAGCAAAATTTTGGCATTTTTGTAGTCTTTACTATCGCCAGAACCCCTTTGAGAAATAAGTTGACATATTTTATTTAATTTGGAATATTATCAGGATTTTGAAATATTCATTCAAAAAATGGTCATGTTTGTAGATATTATCTCTATCCAATACAGAGAAGCTCTTTTACTTTTCTTAAATATTTAAAATAGTTAAAACTATTTTAGATTAAATATTTGAATTTTTGCTTTGAAGTTAAATATTTTGCAAAAACAAAATTTTGAAAAATTTTAAATTCTTGCAACTTCTCAAAATTTCTAGGAACGGTTTCATGGGAGCGTTGCAAGAAAGATTTTTTTTTTAAAGTTCAGTTTCCTTAAGATAGGCCAGCTTATATCGAGATAAATGTTGATTTGCTTTCCCAAACCTTTTTTTTGAACCTAGAAACCTTTTTTGAGCCAAAACCTTGTTTGAAATTAAATGGATCCATCTGAAAAATTCATTACCAGAAATGTAAAAAGAAAATATTTAAAATTTTTCATTCCATTTCTTTATTTGGTTTGTTGTTCGTTTTTGTTTGTTTTTTCATAGTGGTTTGCTTAGTCTTAGTTTAGTGTCTTCCGTTACTTAAAATTAGCGCTTAACTTATGAGTAGGGCTTTAAATAATTTGTCTTCCATAACTTAAAACTAATGAAAACATTTACTTAAACTAAACATTTAGCACGACAAAAGTTTGTTTCCCAAGGCACTATGTACAAAATTTTACAAAAAGTGGAACAAGAATTTGACTTTTTCGTGCACAACGCTGATTGAAATAAATTAGATTGTATTCGTGGAATATACTGAGTCCTGAGTTGCCACTGGTCTGTGTTTTCTCTCTCTCTCTCTCTAGATTTGATGAAATTTTTGCGCAGGTTATTTGAGTCACTTATTTTGCTTGCAACGCTTGCAACTTATTGCTCTTGCCACGAGGAGATGTAGTCCAAGAGCTCTTCATCGGCGGGCTGATCATCTTCCGGCGACAAGTGTGCGAAATCATCGAACGACTCGAATTTGAAGTGCGACGCATGCACTGTCGGTTGTTGCTGTTGTTGCCGCTTCTCCAACTTAACGGGATGCAAATAGTTCGCACCACCAATTGAAATGTCCGAATCGCCGCTGTAGCTGGGCGCTGGCGAGACCGAAGCCTCTGAGTGACAGGAGTGTTGCGGCTGGTTGAATGCGAGCTCACTGGGGCTGTCCAAGGAAGAGTAACCATAGTTGCTGCCATCATTGCTGGACTCATCGCCGAGCACCGAAGTGGCGTGCGTTTTATTTGCCGTGCTGGGTTGCGACTCGTCGAGCATGTCCTGCAGACCGCGTATATACTCGACAGCAATGCGTAGCGTATCCACTTTGGAGAGCTTCTTGCTGGCGCCGCGTCCGCCATGCGACAGCGTATTGATGACCGTCTGTGGCAGATGTTGACGCAAGTTGGCGAAACCGTTGTTCACCTGTTTGACCCTATTGCGCTCGCGCGCATTGCGACGCGCCACCGACGGCAGTTGCTCGCCATAGGGCATATTCATGTAGGTGTATTTCTTGCGTGGCAGCAGGTCACCACCACCGGAACCCATTTGGATGTTATGCAGATTGCTGTTGCCCAATACTTTGGGTGCCAGCGCGATGCTCTGCTGCTTCTTGGCTTGATAGAGGTTTGTTTGTTGCAACGTTTGTTGCTGCTGTTGTTGTTGCGTTTTTTGCAACAACATAATGTTGCCGTTCAACATTTGAAAATGATGTTGCTGTTGTTGGTAACCCGTTTGCGTCATACACACACTTGCCATTTTTAATGATTAAATGAGTCTGTCGGAATTTGAACTAAACACTGGTGCTTGTTGTTCTTGTTTTTTTTTTTTTTTTTTGTTTTCATACAACACTTTGTTGTTGTATATGCACTAATTAATCAAAGGTATATATACCTCGTATTTACTACAACTATTACTCGTTTTCTAAAGACGAGCTTGTAATGCTATGAAATCAAATGTCTTAATGATTCCCTTCGTCCTCTGGCAGCGCCTTAAGTACAATTTCCACAGCCAAGCAGCAGTCAAAGTCACAGTCGCAGCTCGGTGCTCTGTACGGCCATACAGTGGAGTATCGGCTATACCTGCTTCCTCCCCTGTTACTCGCCTGCATGCGCTGGCAGAGGGTTAATCGGCAGCGCAAGTGATCGCGACTGGGCAGTGCTCGCGATCAGTGCCACGAACTCAAGCGGGAATAGCGATAGAACACCGAACAGCGAAGAGCGGAGCAATGCGCAGAGCTGAACGGTGGCACAACGGTGCAGGAACAATAACAGGCAATGTATCAAAAAGGGTGGCGCGCACCGGCGCGTGAGAGCGCGGCAAGAGAGAGCGTTATATACTCTGAAGCAAATAGCATATCTTGTTAGGGCAACAAGGAAATTCGTGTGCTGTGCGCGCTGTACAGTGCAATGAGTTGTTATGCAGCCGACAGGTTACAGAGATTTAACAGGCATGTGTACAAGCTGAGCTGTGGCAAGCAGTGTGGACGGAGGGTAATAAACGTTTGTGGATTTGTGCATAGAAACATGCTTGTTTGTAGGCATGGTAGCACCATGCCTTTGGTAGAATGTGGCGTGTGCCAGTTCAAACATTGTGTATGTATGTGTGTGTGAACATATTTTTTTTTTGGAATTTAGTTATTTGCATATTCAATCGGTTAAAACAAATGTTGACATTGATATTCGATAAATTTGGGAAAGAACGTTCTTTATAAGAAAATCAATGATATTTATATTACTGATATTGAAATTAAACAGATACAGTTAATTTATGGAAAAATATGTATTAAACATAGAAATTGAAAACATTCAAAGCCAGTATTTTCAGAAATTAAACATTTTTAATATTAATTAAGTGGTCAGATCCTACTCCTAGAGTTACTTTAACTTTGACAATTTGTTTTAGGAGTAAGGTACAGCGAATGAAATTTCTTTCGTTTAGGCTCTGTTTCGAATGTATTTGAGTATTTAATAAAATTGTGCGTGATCATTTCGATACAAAATGGTGGCTACTGGTAAAAGCTTCGTAGGTTCATTCTTCAAGAGGGTCCCTACGGTTGACAAGGAAATATCTTTTTCACTATTCTATGAATTTAGTAATATTCTGGAACCCTAAACTCAACTTTAAGCCTAAAAAAATAATTTTTTTAAATCTGCACTGGCCTAACAACTTAAGGAACTCTTCCAAACGTACAGAGTGCTAAAAGCACGGGTTCTTATGTGGAATTTATATTCAAGTCCTTGAGGAAAGTGGTTAAAGTTAAGTGGTTTCTATATCAAAAGTTTCTTAAATGTTCTTATTTGTGCAACATAAAAGCCGAAATCCCATTTATTCAGCGTAATTTGAAATAAATTTTAAATTTGAAGTACAAATCCAAATTTCACAAACTATTAGCTCGAACTTTAGCTTTCTTTGAAGAGATTTCAATGATTGTAGATTTGAATGTCTCTTTCTAGGGAATGACTGTTTCCGAGTTAAAATCAGTAAAAATGAGAGTAGAAATTATTTGGAAGCTTTATACTTTCAAAAAGTATAAGTGAAAGGCCGAGTAACTTAGAAGGATTAAAAATGCAATGAATTCTCTCAACCCTTTGTAATAGCATATGTTATTTTTTTAAAAGTCAAATTTTTTTAAACAATTAAGAACAAAGATTTTCCAAAACCTTAGCAAAACTTAAAATAAAAAGAAATTAAAGAGGTTTTGATACTTTCATACGCTTAGAAAATAAGTTATACTTAAGTTTCTTACTGCTGAGTTATTCTGTTATTCAACTAACCTAATTCTTAATTAAAATTTTTTATTTTATAGAATTTATGAATAGCATATTGAAAATTTTAATGCGGTAATTTTGCATAACTTTCTCGTAGTCACGCATATTTTCTTAATCAAAGTAAACAATTTCTTAATCAAATTAATAGTACTAAAATCGAGACAAAAATTTTCAGAAATTTTCTTCAGTAAATAATATATATTCTTCAAGTAAGTATATTTATAAATATTCAAAGCAATACTAAAAAACTTTTCATTATTAAAAAAATTTAAAAATTAATAATAATATAAATTAATAATTGAAAAATAATTTAAAATAATATAAATACTTTTTTAATTTTATTTCTAATTTTTTATTTAATTATTTAAAAATATTTACATATTTTCATTTTAACTGCTCCAATTTTTATTGTTTAGTGCTTATTTAAATAAACGCAAAACTCCATAGCATTCAAATCTATCGCAAATCAATAATTTCCATTGTTTTCCATACCTACAAATCCACATATACATATACCCACATTAATGTGAATTTCTAAGCAAGCATCAATCTTCGTTAAAAATAATACTGCTTATAGGTTCTCTGTGCAAATATGTACACAACTGCTAACGAAACTGTTAAGCTGGCGCATCATAACATTTCAGAGCAATCCACTGTTAATTAACATAGTAAACACCCCCACAAAACGAAACAGCTGTTAAATTACTCAGTGTATAATAACACATGTTAAGGGTCAACAGCGCGCTGTTACTCAACATACATACTTATGTAAGAGAAATTGATGTCTCGCAGATAACCTTCGTCTTCGTCTTCGCCTTCGCCTTCGCCTTCAACATCAACTTAGCACACTTAGTTGCGCAGCAGAAACCTGCGCTTCAGGAACAAACCCTGCGTCGTACGTCAGCTAGTGCAGTCGCGCAGCATCCTGACGACGCCCAAGTACCTGACTAGCAAATTTATCTAGATCTTTTGACTACACCTACACAAGCGCAATTTTCTTTAGTTTCTAAGGGACTTCGCCCCTATTATATTACTTGCTTTTTGCGATCTTTTTGTTGCTGTTGGAAAAACTGCGTCAGCATTGTTTTTGTTCTATTGGTTTTTGTCTTCTTTTATTTACGTTAGATCCAGCGAAACAATATGCTATGTACTATGGGAATTATTATTATTGTTGTTGTTGTTGTTGTTGTTGTTGTTGTTGTTGTTATTGTGATTATTGCTTACGCTTGAAGCGTAGCTATACGATTTCCTCGCTCCGCTTCGCACAAAGGATATCTGATCTTTGTGCTGCCCAAGTGAGCGCACATACGCATGTACAAAGGACGCCAGCGAGGATATGCGTTGTATGCCTGTCAGTTTTATTTGTAGTTGTCTTTGCTGACAAAATTCTTTTGCTTAAGGATTTTCTTTTCATTGCCAACAAACACTTGTATGGGGAGTTGCTTGGCGTTTTGTGTCGCAAAGTAGTAAAAACTGAAAGTGTCTTTGGGCAACTGCCTGGGAACGATTGTGTTTTGTATATATGTATGTGTATACATACTCTTATACTCCTACATACATAAAAGTGTGTGCGGTTGAGAAATAATTATATATTTTTTGCTGTGTGGCTGGTACGCGCAAGTGCGTATCCTGTGGGTGCTGGCAGTCGCCGTTGCGCAGTTGATCGAGCAAGTGGCTGCTGATAGGATGGAATTTTATTCTTTTATGCATGAAGAAAATGAGCGAAATAGTTAGCGTTTCTTTTTTTGTGAACATTTCGTTCTTAAGTTTTGCTGAAATAGAGAGACAAGTATTAGTAAAAATAATACAAATGTGGAAGGAGATTTTGGGACCTTTTCTATTCTAGTATAAAATTGTTTTAGTGAAAATGTTGATATGTTATATTTTATAATTCTCCTAATTAATTCTAAGTATAATATTTTTTTCAGCTTCGAAAAAAAAAACTAGATTTAAAATTACTGCTATAGGATTAGTTGAGGAAAATTTGTAATTTAAGTGGAGACGAAAAGTTCATTTAACTTTCTCAATAGTTTCCAATATATTTTAATTTAAAAATTTAGTAGAACTGAAAAAATTCTTAAAGAAATATAAAATTTCATATTCCTAATGGTACATTTTGAAAAAAATTATTATTTTTTGTTAAATTTGTTTTAAACTATATTACTTATGACCAAATAGCCCGAAAGAATTTGGTTTGGTCAAATATCAAAAAAGGCGATTTTGCCTTTTTGTGTTATAAAGTAAAATCAATTGAATGAAATTTATACATTCAATTTTTTATATTGATAAATATTTTTGCGCTATTTGCTTCTAAGTTTCAAGTGATTTTTTCATTTATAGGCTCAGACAAAATTATTTTATGAACTCTCACCAAAATAAAATGTATATTTTCGAAATCAATACAACTGTAAAATATATTGGAATAAATACGAGATTAACAAAAGGTCTTATTGTTAGGTTATTGTTAAATATATTGGGTTGTTCGGAAAGTCATTTCGTTTTTTCCCGCCAGAGGACTTAATTACGTTTTTTCGAAACTAACTTCACACTTAAGCCCCATAACCATTATATGTCATGAGAGCTGACATTGCAAGGCTTGTGTGTGAAAAAGTTCTATTAATTCTACCCAGTAGTTTTTGGTTGGTGCCTTTTTAAATATGGAGAGCAATAAGCAGCATTTTCGTCATATTTTACTTTTTAACTTCAGAAAAGGTAAAAATGCTGTCCAAGCGAGAAAAAAATTGACGGATGTGTATGGAGAAGGCGTGTTAACAGTACGCCAGTGCCAGAACTGGTTTGCAAAATTTCGATCCGGCAATTTTGATGTCGAAGATGCACCACGGCCTGGAAGGCCGGTCGAAGCTGACAAAGATGCGATAAAGGCATTAGTTGATGCAAATCGGCGAATCACCACACGAGAGATCGGTGAGAGGTTAAATTTGTCGAATTCAACTGTTTATGGCCATTTGAAAGGCATGGACTTAACCTCGAAGCTCGATGTGTGGGTGCCCCATGTCCTTACCGAGCGAAATTTGTGTCGTCGTGTTGACGCGTGTGATTCGCTCCTCAAACGTCTAGAAAATGATCCATTTTTGAAGCGGATTATTACTGGGGACGAAAAATGGGTTGTATACAACAATGTTAAACGCAAGAGGTCATGGAGCAGAAAAGATGAACCGGCTCAAAGCGTGTCAAAAGCCAACATTCACCAAAAAAAGGTGATGCTCTCCGTTTGGTGGGATGTCAAAGGAATCGTTTTTTTTGAGCTTTTGCCGGACAATACAACGATTAATTCAGAAGTCTATTGTCATCAGCTGGACAAATTGAATGATTATAAATATATATAACAAATATTTATTCATTATACGAAAACTGTCTTTCATGTTCCCCAAAAAAAACGAAATGACTTTCCGAACAACCCAATATATATATATGTATATTATATTTTATTGTTAAAAATCGAAAAATAAATCTGTTAATTATGACACATTGTGACACATGACAATCAATCCAGAATATTTTGGTCATGTCTTTGAATGGCTATGGCAGTTGGGATCATGGATTCAAGTATTTGAAATCTTGACTTGATCGGTTCAGTAAAAGAAGGATACCTTTTCATTCGGTGTTTTAATTGGTCCTAATTTGAATTAGCTTTTTACAATCACTTGCTCCAATATTTCATAATGCCTAATTCGAAGGATGAAATATTTGAAAAACAGGCAATATTTGGAATAATTGTTAATTGTTTCCATTTTATTTCATACCAATTTTCTTCAATTTAATTCATTTTTTTTTATTTTATTTTATTTGGTTTAATTTTCTTTATTATATTTTATTTTTTTTAATATTATTTATTTTTTGTTTTACTTTATTTTGCTTTATTTAAATAATTTTTTTTTTTATAAATTTAATTTATTAATTTATTATAATAATTAATAATTTAATTTACTTAAGATTAATTTTTTTAATTATATTTTACTTTTGTTTTCATTCACGTAATTTAATTTTGCTTTATTTTAGTTTTATTTAAATAAATTTAACTTAATTTTTTTTGTTTTATTTTATGATATTTTATTCACTTTTATTTTTGGTTTCTTATTAATATATAGTTGCTTTTAGAACTAAAGTAGCAAGATAAAAATATTAGATTAATGGAAAAATTTGTTATTAATAAATTAAAATGTAATAAATAATATAAATACTAAAATAATATATAACAAACTTTACAATAAATGTTAAGCATAAATTTTATAGTATTACCATTAAGTTTTTAATCTTTTATCCTAAAGCTTATGCTTTAAAATATTAAAATTTTTCAATCTTTCACCTTCCTACAAGCTTTCATCTTTCTATCTTCAAAAGCGAATAACATTCAAGAATACTTCACAGTTCCTATCTTGAGCGACTTTATTAAGGCCAATAAATATTAATTGAACAAATTCGCTCATAAAATGCAATTATCGTTCAGAAAACTTTTGCACCTCTCAATTTGACTAACAACAAAAAACTGCACATCACAAAAGGGGGAGAAGAAACACTACCAAGTATCTAGTACGGATTAAGGTGCCAAGGTTTCTAACTCAAGAAATAAATCAATAATAATCAAACTTAGTGTTCATTATTAGATTGTCTATCAGAGTTCTTGTTGAGGTTGTTTAAAATAATTGCTTAGACGCCTCCGTCTAAAACTTTAAACCACTAGAGTTAGCCCTATGACCGAAGGGTTGCCATTTCAGGTTCGCCGATTTTATTAAAGTACTTTTGCTGTTTGTTAAGAAGCTAGCAATAACAGACATCTCAGACTGAAGGTGTCTCTATCTACGTTAATACGAGGGCGGGTCAATAAGTCCGTGACTTTTTGAATTTCTGACTTCTTTACTGAAAAAACAACACCACTACCGTCAACAGGCATCTGTCAGTTGACTCCCGTCAAAATTTGAACTTGCTGCGTCAGTTAGTTTGTGTTTGACAGCTATCTTTATCAGACTACCCACTAATTTGAGGAGAAAATGGAAAAAAGTGAATTTCGTGTGCTTATTAAGCATTATTTTTTGCGAAAAAAAACCATTACCGAGACCAAGGCTAAGCTTGATAAACACTATGGGGACTCTGCACCATCGATATCTATGGTAAAAAAGTGGTTTATTGAATTTCGTTGTGGCCGTACAAGCACTGAAGATGCCGAACGTCCTGGACGCCCAGTTGAGGTCTCTACACCCGAAACAATCGAAAAAATTCACGATATGGTGTTGGCCGACCGAAGATTGAAAGTGCGAGAGATTGTGGAAGCCGTAGGGATCTCGCATGGCTCAGTGGTTTCAATTTTGAATGATCACTTGGGCATAAGAAAGCTTTCCGCAAGATGGGTGCCGCGTTTGCTCACAGTCGACCACAAACGCAATCGTGTAACAACTTCACAGGAAGGTTTGGCGTTGCTTAATCGCAATATGGAGGAGTTTTTGCGCCGTTTTGTAACCATGGACGAAACATGGATCCATCACAACACACCAGAGACCAAACAACAGTCAAAACAGTGGGTTTCTAAGGGTGAATCGGCGCCAAAGAAGGCCAAGGTGGGTTTGTCAGCAAATAAAGTTATGGCGACTGTTTGGGATGCACTCGGGATAATCCACATTGACTACCTTCAAAAGGGAAGAACAATCAATGGAGAATATTATGCCAACTTATTGGACCGATTTAATGACGATTTGGAGAAAAACCGACCTCATTTGGCCAAGAAAAAAGTTCTTTTCCACCAAGACAATGCAAGGGTGCACACATGTGCAGTTGCCATGGCAAAAATCCATGAATTGGGCTATGAATTGCTCCCTCATCCGCCCTATTCTCCAGATTTGGCTCCGAGTGACTACTTCTTGTTCCCAAACCTGAAGAAATGGCTTGGTGGAAAAAGATTTGTCTCCAATGATGAGGCCAATCTCGCAAACAAAGGCCTATTTTGAGGACCTCGACAAAACATATTTTTTGGAAGGGATAAAAAAATTGGAGAAGCGTTGGACAAAGTGTATAGAGCTCAAGGGAGACTATGTTGAAAAATAAAATAATTTATTTATCAAAAAATCTGCGTTTTATTCCAAAAGTCACGTACTTATTGACCCGCCCTCGTATTAGGCACCGCAAAATCTGCCTTGAAATTTCATTAAGCCTTGCTTTATATTTCAATCTTAGAATTGTTCAAAAAACTCGAATCTAATATTTTTTTCAGTGTATGCAATAATTCATTCATATATTCCGAATTCGACTGCATAAACTCCTTCAATTAATTCATTAAGACGTACGCACACCAGCTTTACAAAGTAAGCGTTCATAACCTTGGCCTTGACTGGCGATTTTGCCGACATAATACGTGCCACCCGCGCAACAACAAACAGTCGTACAGCGTGTACATATGTACATGCAACAAAGAGCAAAAAAATATGCAGCACATAATTGTTGCATGAAGTGTGCGCATTTGACACGTGCTTCCGATAAAAAACAACGTATTCAACACACACGCACACATGCATATGCTCTTACACTTGCGCTTATTTGCATATGCGCTTAGTCAACACTTTGTGACGCAATCCAAACACCCGTGTTGGGCAGCCTGTTGAGCGAATATGAATAAGCGTCCAACTTGCCATGGGACAGATGTGTGTGCGCAACGCGTCGCCGCTCAATCAGCTACGCCGTGTCTGTGGCAACTAAGCGGAACGTGCGACGTGCAGCCGCACAACAAGTGGCGCGTACCAATGTGGCGTGCTGGCGCATGCGCACCACGCCCTAAGTGCAGGTTGTGTATGTGTGTGTGCCTTTTGCATTGACTGGCAGTGAGTCAGTCAGTCAGTTGGGCTAAGCAACAGCTGCTACAAGCGGCACTAAAGATTCGCACGTTGCATGCAACAATTGCTAAACTATATGTTAGCTGTATGCAAGTGTGCGTGTGTCCGTGTGTGCGTGTGTGCGTGTGTCCGTGTGTGCGTGTGTGCGTGTGTGCGCCACACTAATAGACAATTGACTTGCTGCCGACAATTGCAATAAATGTTGACAATATGCATGCGCAAGCGATGTTGGTCGGTCGAAGAAAAGAGAAAAACGAAAGGAAGGAAGGAAGGAAGGAAGCGCCAAGGTGGCCAGCCAGGCGCTACTACTCTTGCTAAGCAACAAAACGATTTGGATTATGCTAATGAAGTTTGCCTTAGTGGCGCTTTGGCAGATGTATAGTAATTGTAGTTGTTGTTGTTGCTGGTGTTCTTGTTGTTGTCATTGTAGCCACCGCAGTTGCTGATATTTATGATTTCGCTGCAGTAATCGGCGCTGCTGGTGGTTGTGCTGTTGATTTTTTACACAATTGTCACAGGACGTTGCTCGCGGGCCGCTCCGTCCGTCCAAATAGTAACAAATGAAAGCAGCAGTAAATATTACAACTATAGCAATAACAATGGCAATAACAACAACAGCGCGTCTGCAGTATCGATCCAACGGCAAAAATAGTATATGCGGGGCAGCTGCAACCACCATATCGGCCGAGTCATACACGCCACTCCGCTTAGCATGTAAGGTAGCACTTGCCTCGTCGCTGTGGTGCCAACTTGCGGTCGGTTTTTATTGCTGTATTTATTTTTAACATCTTTGTTTACAGATTTCCACATTTTCTTTTATAATTTAAAATTTTTCTTTCTATTTTGCAAGTTTATTTGTTTTTTTTTTTTTAATTTGAAACCACTTTCTATATTCTCTCTCTTCTCTCTTCGCTGCTTCGACTTAGGTATAACGAATAACATATGCATATTCCATTTTTTATTGCGGTATTAAAGTTATTGTATATAAAGATAAATTATAAATATTAGATCTTCAAAGATCCATATTGGAGAGGATCAGTCACCTGAAGTTTCCTAATAATTTCGACCACTTCAGTTTTATTCGACCTCTTATTCTCATAAAAAAATTAGAAATAGCCGTCATCGATTCGGCACTTCTCTGCTCGCGATCTTTGGGTGTCTCTCTCTTGTCAAGAAATTGACATGTAAAAGCTTTAATAAAGTTATACTTTAGAATTCGATGCAAGAGAGTATATGGATACCTCATTGAAGTGGTATAAACAATTTCTATAATACTACAGATGGTTTTATTTTAGAAATTTTATACTAGTTTTAATATTATAAATGGTTCAAAGATAGAAATGAAATATGTGCTATCTTCTATTCGCCAAGCGTTAGGGAGTAGTAGCTATACCAGTTCAAACAACTGGCAACACTTGCGGTGTAACCTTGCACTGACATGTTTTCTGATGAAAGCGTAAGGCAAGGACGCTGGTCGAAAAAAGGGTTATTAAAATGTTGTTGGGAGCAGAGAGAAGCATTTATCCATCAAAGAAAGAGCACAACACGTTCGCCTATGCGTCAGAGAACATGTTAGTCACATTCAGAGAAAAAATCTTCGGCCATTCGAAATCTGACGCATGAGCAAATTTTACTAAAAAATTCACCGTGGACTCGTTCCTTATATCTCCACTATAGTGGCCGAAGAATCAGACCTCAATTTGCTCTTGCAGTACTCATTATATTCTTAGTCAGAATCATTTCCAATTCAATTATCTTAGTTCAATTAAATTAGTTGGAAAGATACTGAGTAGATTAAGTAATAATTTTAAGAAATAAATGCATAATAAATTATAGTATAATGATTTAAGGAAGTAGAAAGTAGTGGAATCACACTTACTTGTACTAAAAGAACTATGAGAAATACTTATATGAGAAATACTTTTGGATCTTTTGTATACTTTTTGTCACAGATGACACATCACGGTCTTCTTTGCATCTATTATTTGACTATATTCACTTTATATAACCTTAAAAAAGAATTCACTTCTCGTGAAAAACTTGAATGAGTTTCCATAACGATTCTACAAATACTTTTAGATGTTCTTAGGAATTCTCCACAGAATGTTGGAAAATAAATATAATCTAAACTGAGCAAATTTATCTCTTTCTGTAATACTTCAAATCAATCACACCTACATCTAAGATTCTGTCTCAGTCTATAGTTTTGCTAGATCAAAGTATGAAGATTGGAGTAGTTCCAAGGGATAAATAAAAATATCAACATTGTAGAGGCTTTAGCAATGTGGAATGAAGCATTCTCTGGACTCAACGCTCATGGGTTTTGTGACCTCTGTTGTTCGCTCCTGACAGTTCAAACGTTACTCGTATTCCTATGGTTGCCGCCTCACTTTAAGAGTAGACTTTAATAACTTTACTTCTTATTTATGCTACTACCTCTTATTGAATGCCCTGTAGTACCCGTTAGATAGACTAAAATCTAATCAAGTTGAAAGCTCGTAGTAGAAATCATCGCCTCCGACTTAAGCAATCGAGACGGAGCTCAATAATATTTTACAAGTGTGAATTGGCTTATATATTCTTACAGTAAACTTTATGTTCTCTTAAAATCTCTTGTGTAGTTAAACCATTCATAATGCTGAATAGATTAGTTGCACTAATTTAAAATAAATAGACTTCTGATATTCATAAATTTTTAAAATCATTATTTACCGAATATTTTTTCCTTGCATATTGGAAAGACTTTTGTAAATCAATTATTAATTCACCTGCTTAATTAAATTGCATTTAAACCACTTTGGTGAAACAAAAACACGTTCCACCCACTTTTTTATACAGATAATCGTAAATTAGATCAAAATCTAGATACACGTGTTGCTTTTGTTGTATTTTAATCAAATTGAATTTTGATGCATTTTTGATAGGTTTTCATTAACACGACAAAAAAATAAAAAAATACAAGAAAATGTAAAACTTCATTTACAACCATTTGGTAATGCATTTGGTTGCGTCATTACTGCCACGCCCAACTCTAAAGCGATCCTTCAAAGGGTTTCCCTGCGCTACTGTGTCGACTAGTGCCGACTACTGTTGCTACCAAATTGCTGCTGTATCATTTTTCATTTTCCTTTCATTCATCGGCTCAAATCCTTTTTAAAATTTTTTCATTCATCAACCCTTGCGCTCATCGGGTTGCGTAGGCCTTTTATTTGGATTCGTCCGCAACAAATTAATTTCTACTTTCTGTTGTTAAAAGAAATGTAAATATTCAAATAATTCTCTCGCTCAGCAATTCTTGCTGATTTTTCTTCAGGAAAAATTTTTTAATTTTTATAAAAAAAAATCTGCAAATAATGCAGTGCTTTATGCTTCTCAAACTGGCACCAAGCTATATTTTGATTAATTAATATTAGTGTGTACAACAAGTAGGAGGCAGCGAAAAAAATCATCCAATGCCAATAGGAATTCGAACTTCAGAAACTATTTTCATTATGCATTTAACCTGCTGTATGTCTTAGCTAAAATTCAAAAGGTTCCTGAAAACTCTTTTATCAAACTCAGTGGCAAATCAGCTAAATGATTTGAGTAAAAATTCCGTAACACCGCCCAAGCAACCTGTGGATCGCATACACATGTCATATGGTTTTTTTAATTCTCGAAATAGCATCACTTGCTTTCGCGACATCTTACGTCTGATTGTAAAAGCATCGTTTTCCCATTTGAAAACTACCCCATTTTCAAAACTACGTCAAGGTGAAATCATCTCCTTTTCCAATTGGAAGTCTTTACGAAGGATTGTGTCTTCAAAGGGATGCTGAATGCGGCTGCATCAAGGGGGGATAATGGATTAAAGGGTGTTGCATGTGCAGAGGAATTTAAGAAATGTTTTTTAGGGTGACAAATAGTAATGGTTGGAGGAAATGATTCCATTAAGGGTTGTTTAAGATGTGATATGTACTTTTATAGATTCCGGTATCAAATAGCTTTGAAAAGTTTGTGGATTGAGATTTTCGCATTGTAGATTTGTGTGGGTATTTAAGGTAACAGTAGCCACAGATCATTAGCTCTTACAGTGCATTCTCTCTGAGATATTTCCATATACTCTTACTCCTGTATCAGCAATTTTTGGAGACTGAGCGAAACCAACAAACAGCTAACATAAATCAAATAGGCAGGCATAATTAGTTAGAGAAAGACTGAGTATCGACTATGCAATTTTGAAGAGTATGTGGCGACTCTCCTGCATTGAGTTCTGCAACAGTATAACTTTGTTGTTGCATTCATATGAAATTTTTTGACCTAGCTTGAACATAGCTGATAGGGAATTTGCGAGCCAAAGACGACTTATATTTTCGTACTTAAGACTGACCATTACAAATGACAAAGGTTGTTTGGGTTTTAATAGTATTGATCAAACAGAGATGACGAAGCGCAAAACATCTAATGAAAAATTATGCTATCACTTTTTTATATTTAGGTATGGTTTTGACAGAGCTGAAGAATTTTTCAAATTGTGCGAAAAGTAGTGATCCGAAGGCAATGGTCTGAAGATAGCTGAAATCGTTGGGTAATCTTGTGAATTTTTCGATCTCTTTATGACCCATGACAAATTCTCTTTCAAAACGAATGAAATTGTTAATTTTGACCATCTTACAATCAGTTCTTTCGGTCCTAAATACTAGAAATTCATGAACCTATAATTTTACATTAGAGTCGAAATTTTAATTATACAACTACTCACTGTAGGATCGTTACCGGTAATTCATCCTTTGCAGCAATCTTAGTACCTTTTAACCATCGCACTCAAGAAATGTAACACTAGTTCGATTGCCTTAGCTCTTGGTCTAGTTTCGGGTCTTTTTTGTATGTTTTAATTTTGTATGACTTCGCAATTTTCGGTAACGTTCCAGTTCCAGTTCATAATGCGTCCCATATATTGCAGTTTTTCATGTTCAGATTTTCTGGCTTTATTAGTCAAGCTTTTTTTTTACCGAACACTTTATATTTAGTACAGCTGAGATAAGGTTATTGACAGAGGAGTTCTGTTCTCGGAAACTGCCCGTTGCAAGTCTGTCTGCCGCTTACCACAGCTGGTCTGTTATGTTCTAGTCCTTTCATACGAAACTACGGTATAAGTCTTTAAGCTAGACCAGATCATTGGAACCCCATCTCATGTTGTAAAAGCCCTACCTATTTTTCAGCCATTGGCTCACGGTTTCACAAAGGTTGTTCACTGCATCGCTTGCTCAAGATTTGGGGACACTTCAGAAGTAACCCATAGAATTACGGAGAATAGGGGAAAACTATGATATATGACAAATAAATATGTTTATAATCTAATATTCTGAGAAATCATTGATCAATTTATACTCACATTTACTTTTACTGTACCCTGGCTATTTTTCAATTTAAAGAAGAGACTTTGTAACTGAGTTAATTTACTTTGTCATGTGTTGTTGGATAAACTTTGTCTCTAATATGAACCTTCTTCGATTTTCAGCCGGGGGTGTTGGGAAATTTTCATTTGAGTTTAGACGTTTGAGCAAATCTTCTACAGACAGTTAACGGATGATTCGAACATACTCAAATTTGTTTATGCAAAAATTTCAAAACCGGGTCAACTATGACTCTCACGCATGTCTATTTCCTTTTGAAATGTTTTTTTCTCAAACCACCGAGGCCTCGTTCATAAGCTTCCGATGCCCAAAATACACTTGTTACCAAAAAACACTCTGCCGTTTCTTATCATATCTTTACAATCGAACGGAACAAATCTTGTGGACAAACGAATGTGCGGTACGTGCCTCCAAGGCCAACACTTGGGGCACACACACAAGTACACAAATTGTTAGATGCGTCTTGAAGGTGAACTGTGTCAACAATTTGTCCAGAGGGTGCGCCAATTAATCAACAATTTTATGGGTGTTCCAATAACTGAAAAACAAGCCTTAAATACAACCAGTCAAGATCTGGTAGTCGAAAACCCGCATGTGACTGGAATTCTTAATGCTTGTTATGTGGTCAACACAACAACGCGAGGAGCAAGTGCCACAAGGAATGTCAAGAAGATTAAAAAATTAAAAACAAAAAAAAAGTCTGAAATCAGAAATAAACCTTACATTATTGTTGTAATTGTTTTGCTTACAACAAACAGACTTGTACGACTTAATGATTATGGCCAAGCGAGGGACATTAGTCATTGATAAAAACGGAATTTCACACGAACTCGTGAGGCAGAGTACAAGTGCTTTGAATATATGGCTGCATGCGGCAGCTACTCGTAGTACTTGCAACAGCAAGTGCAATGTTGCAGCTACTTTTATTGGTTTAGTCAGCAACAGGCAGCTACATGCAATAGCATTATCAACACATTTATCACGTGTCAATGAGTCTGTCGCACAACAACGCTATGCAACAGCAGTGGCAGCCATAAATGTAACAATCGTTGCAGTGGCAACACAAAAACACCTACTGCAGCCACAAAACCAACACCAACAGCAACTGCAACAGCAACAGCAACAACAGTGCCGGTTTTGGCACACTGCATACGCACTTGCCACTTGTTAGCAATTAATTAAATAGAGCGTGCAACATATTCGCGAATGCGGCAACATTTATTTTCGGCATCCGTCGCCGCCAGCAGCTCCACGGCTCAACGGCGGCAAGCAACAATAAAAACAACAACAAGCAGTCAACTGTGCGGCAATGCAGTTTTAATTATAGCAACATTAGTTATGTTGCTGCCAAAATGCAAACGCGGCAACAACAATCAACAACAGGCAATGGAAATAAAAAACACAAAAAGAAAAAAAAAAAAAAAACATTTGCAACAGCAAGCAGGTAGCGCATTTAGTGACAGCAGAGGAGTAACTGATGTTAATTTGTGGCGGCATTTGCATAATAATAATTCTTCGTTTGCCTCCAGGCATTCTCACCTCAATGGAGAGCGTTCTTACATAAATACCGCCGCATGGGTTGGCAATGGGGCAGGTTGTTAATGCCACATTTAGTGTCATTAAATGGTGGTGCAGACATGAAATTTGCCATCTAAGTGATTTTTGTGATCCTGCCCATTATTTTATGGCTGCGAGGGTATCAAATTCAGGGAATCTGCAATGGCTATGAGCTATGAAAACTGAAATGCCTTCCCGCTCACACGCATGCGGCTGCGAACGTGGATGACTGAGCTTTGTATGTATGTATGAGTTTTATGGCACTAAATACTTGTTGCTGCTGAATTTTCTACAAACAAAACTTTATTTTAGAAGGTATTTCGCTGAGATATTCTCATATATACCAGATAAATTCGCTTGTGTTCAGTGAGTTCTGTCTCTCTCATAAAGTACACATACCATAAAGTACACAGCCAAAGTACATATATTTGGATAATAATCCCTTTTCAGAAGTGTATTTACCACTAGAAGTACTACACTTGTAGGATTTGGAAGAATTGATCAAAATTGGAAATATATTCCAGTTTATGACATTCTCATAAGCTTACTTTATGTTTCAGTTAAGAAAAAGTCCAAAAATGTGATAGCTTTCCAAACAGGCGAACAAAATTGGTACAGTTCCTAGGAGCGGCTACTAAAACAGAATGAATATATTTGCAATATGAACCTAATCTTCAAAAGTCTTCTGCAAAAATGTTCTTGAAAATTAATAATGAAACACAATTTTTTTATAGAAAAAATGCAGCTGATATGAAAAACCACTTTGTTGATGAAAGTTATCCGAGCTCTGCGCTAAGTGCAGTAACCACTGGTAATATGAGACATTATACCGAATCCAGGTAAAATTAATATATAAACTTTATATATATAACAATATAAATATAATAACTAAATTCAAATATGTTTTGGTAAAAAAATAGGGTCTCCCCGCCTGTTGGATCCAAAAAAGAGGTATTTAGTATTCGGTCTTTTAAAAGTAGACGATGACGACGAACTTAGTGGGCACCCAAAAGAGGCTGCTACGGACGAAAACATCAAGAAATCAACAAAGTGATATTGGATGGTTGTAAAATGAGTTTGAACATATCTTGTGAACATATCAATGTGTCGGACATACCTTTCATATATATTTATATATATGATTTATATATATTTGAGTATGCGAAAACTCAGTGCAAAGTCGATGCCACGTGAGTCCGTTATTGACCGAAGTACCACCAAGTACCACCATCATTGAAATCCGTGGCAAAATTGTATGAATTGACCTTCGCATTGCTTACACATCCACCGAATCCTGTCCTCAGACCTCAAGAAATTGCTCACTTTAAAGACATAACTGGGCCTGAGGCCTATTTTGAAGCCATTTGAATTATATTATATTGAAGCAAATACTTATTTATCTTAACGACACTGCTTTATATTACAAGTTCAGTTTTTTGTAAAGAACCTCAACTCAGGCCGCTTCTCCTTTAATGTTTGCGGGGAAGCTTCTCGCAGCTGCGAATTTTTGTACTACCCTAAAGACCTCTGCAGAAATCAAATCGACATGTGCAAGAGCGTGTTCTGATTTTCATCTGTCTTCCGAATAAATATTCAATGCATATCTAGTTAATTTGATAACGTCTACTAGCTTTCTATTAACAAAAGTGTCTACTTATAAAGCGCTGGAAGGATCCAGAAGTCTGAACTTAAGACAGTAACTTATAGCATTCCATAACATTTAGAAAAAACTTCTGTTCAATTCAAGATCCATGCCTATTTCAAGCATATCTATAAGGAATGATGACAGGCGATGAATAAAAGAAACTGTTTCTGGAATACACTTACCTGATATATTCAGGCGGGAATATTTCTTTCGCTGGGTGAGGCAATCCACTGACAATACCAATGAGTAGAGTAGCAGTAAATAGGTAAGGGTTGTAGCTTTTCTAGATATTTTTGAGAACTGATGCTGAGTTGACAGTACTTTGCCTTATAAAAACATGGTACTGCTCTGGTAAGGTAGACCTAACTGCTATGTGATCTGAGCACATTTAATTCAACGGTACTGTACCGTTGTTGTCCTCTTGATATCACAGTCGATTTTTGCATATTATCCAGCTTATAACATTCTTTTTCTTTTGGTCGGGACCAAGCAAGTTCAAAATATGTGTCAAAAAATAGCTACGAATATAATTCTTTTAGGTGAAAATCCCCAATTTGAACGATAGTACGTAATACTAGGTTTCCAACATAACTTCCTGTCGAGGACAAGATGAAGGGCCTTAAAGCTATCGAAAAGTATCTGTGGTTTAGCCAATTTGAGGACAGTAGCGCTTGCGGTTCTCTATGCCCTAGTGATAAGAAAACGTTTCATCTTTGTCAGATTAATAACTTACGCCCACTAGTCGAACTTTTTACAACTGTATCCAAATATTCCCTATAATTTTAACCCATCGAACCATATAACTTTTCATGCTTTTACAATAATATTCGTGCGTGTCAACTTAAAAAATGTTTACAACTCAATATTTGGCTTCTCGCAGTTGCAAGCTGAGTTATGGTGCTAATAGTTTCCACTGAATTACTTGCTCTCCCTGTGCAAATTACACCGTCATCACAGTCCTTAGAACTTCATTGTATACGGGTACATACATTCTCTTTCCACAAACAAAAAAAAAAACAAAAAAATGAGACAGGTAGATTTGCTTCCAAATAATTTATTTGTCATTTCCTCTGCGCCAAATCCTTTGCAATACAATATCCCTTAGGTTCGTGACCAAGCCCACTTCGGCCGATTGGAGCTTTCGTTGAATTCGCCACAATTTGCGGTAATTATTATGTATCGCCTGGATAATTTTAACACCTCAACGTCATCTGCAAATAACATCAGTACAAGAGCCACAACCCACATTTCACGCGTCAGCATGACCGCCTTCTTTGCCGAACCGAGTCGAAAAAAAAAACCATAAAACAAAAAAAAAAAAAACAAAGAAGCGTACGAGCGACGTAAGTTCCAAACAATTTTATATAGATACATGCTCGTATATTTAACAACAATAATATGAAGATACAACAATAAAACATTTCGACATTTGTGCGCACGCGCAGCCGTAAGCCTATCGCCGCATAAAAATCACATCAAGCATGCAGCTTCTTAGAAAGCTTTCAACACCTTTTCGACTTGGCGACGGCATTACAGCGCTCGGTAGTTTAGGGGGCGCGGTGCGGTGCGGTGCCAACGGGTGATATCAAAGAGGCCTGTGTGATCACTGCCGCCACAAATGGGCAGTTTGGCCACTGGCCACAACAGCAACAACAATAACCGAAACGATAAGTATTTCAGCAATAAAAAGCCGGGCTCAATTTCAGCAGTAGCAGCCATAAGCAGCAGCAGCAGCAATAATAGCGCCGCAAGCCACTTATTTTCGCACCTCGACAAAATTTTTTCGCACTTCATAGCTTCTAATTTGACGCTGCCGTTGCGCGTGCGCGTGCATGTGCGTAAGCTGTGCATTCGACGTTCTGGTGCGATCGCAGCGGTAATAAGCGCGAGTGTGTATGTGTGTGTGTGTTTGTTGTGTAACCTCCTCCTCACGTTGCGGCAGCGTCATGTTATTTTGACCAGTCAACCGTTATCTCAGCAGATGCATCAGTAATTTCTGTTGCGCTCGTGTTGTTGCTTTTCTTCTTCTTCTTGTGTTTTGCAAAGGTGTCGATTGTTGTTGCCAATAGCCGCAACTACTACTGCCACGCATCGTCAACGCCAGCAATAAAAATGCGAAATGGCAGTAATTTCCATGGCGGCTTAGCATTCGCCGCTTGCTGTTCGAGATGCCGCTTTAAACTGTGCGAATTACATATGCATTAATATGTGTGCATGTATGTGCATGTATGTGGCTGTGTATTGAGTCGATTCTTCCACACCACATTCAGGCAATTATCGCCATACATGTAAATTACCGTTATTAATATATAGTCGCAGTGCTTTGCAGTTAAAGTGGCACACAAATTAATATAAAATAATAAAATGTAAGCTGCAAAAATAAGGCGGCACGAAATTCGGTCCGAATTGCAAATTACACTAACGGCTTGCGGTTCAGGAAGAGTTTGGTTCAAGAAATTAATATCCGAATTATTTTTCTTAAATTTTTCATCTTCCCTTTTATTATGCACGAGATAACGGTTACATATTGGAATGATCGATTGAAGCCGATTCTTGCTCAACTAGAGCTTTAACAGACAACCCAATTACGATTTTAATATCGCCGTATTTGAGATGATTTGGACCCAAACGATATAGATTATATCGCAGTACAGCATTTTTTTTCTAATATCCGATAGCATGGACATACGCCGAAAGACCTTGCTGACTAATTTGATGTCGAAGAAAATATTTAGAAACCACCCTACAGCCTAAACTAATTACTGGTAACTCATGGATAGCCGTTTTGTAAATAATATTTCTTGGTCCGACCATTTTTGGTATTATTTTGGTATTATATGGATGTCTTTTTCCCAAAGAAACAATTTCCGATCTGAAAATTCATTGACTTCAAGTACTCCACAGTAATAAGTTGACTAAAGTGATGGGAAAAAAATAAGCTATCAAAATTGCATACAAACGATTACTGTATATTTTGATGACCAACAACAGCGACAACAAAGCTGATTTACCTTTGAGCCACTTGAAGCGACTGTTTAAAAACATTCTTAAAAGTAATTAAAAGCCATAAGTGTATATACATAAGTATATGGTATATATGTAGACATATATAAGTAAAAAAGTATTAAAAATTTCAAATGATCTGTTGCCGCTTTCAACGTCAACCAATTTCGGCCTAATCATCACTTCGTCATCATGCCCAATTCACGCCCCATTTACCACCCCAAATGAAAGTGGTTTGCGATCAATTTCATTTTCAATTATAAATATGCGTAAGAAATTGTGTTGAAAATATAAATTAAAATGTCGGAAAGTATAGCCCAAAATTTATGTGACACGTTGCTGCAACACCTTTGTTAAAAACATAATGTCATATTTTTATATATAATTTGGCAGCCGTGACGAACGGAACACCCATAAAATTGTTAACAAATGTGCTGTCTTATTTCGTACTTATCGCTACATTTAATCACGTTTCCTTTTTTTAGAGACGCCTTAAGTAGCATGATTTCGCTTCTTTCTCTCCCTCTCTCTCTCTTCTAACTCTACACTACAGTCTAGTGTCACTCGTTTGACACTTGTTACTGTCACTTTCGTTTATAAGGTTGACCAAGCGTCAGGCAACAAGCGCCAGATTTCACTTTCAAGATTGTGTCCAGTGTTTACCTGTTCTTGTTGCAACAGTTGTCACACGTTCGCATTCTGATCATACGTGCTGACCTATTAAATCACGTTCACACTCTATTAACCGAATATTTCTTTTTACGTGAGTGGTAAGAGTAGTCAAGCATATGCGCATTTTCGAGCGTCCTCTTGTTTGATTAAATCGTGTTTAAAAGATGTGATTTGATTTTAAAATTAACCCGAAGCATTGATTTAAAATATCCTATAGAGGGTAAAATTTTTTCATTTGTCCGATAATAAAAACCCAAATTAATTGATTATTGTCGAATAATTGAAATACAGTCGGTTGTACGGTGGCTGTGTTAAATTTATTTGTTCGAACAAATAATTTCTGAAGGTTGTCTTGCTGGAACGGAAGGGTGATTAGGTATTTGATATAGATCTTCAAAAAGTGGAAGAACGGAGCAACTAGTATTTAAACGACTGAGGAAAAAAAACTCGAGATAGGGAAATATGCACATTGAGTATCATGACGCCTTCGCTATCTCTGTGGACCTCTTATTTTTCTTCACAACTTTCCCAGATAAGTGTTTAGAATGTGAGTGAGGACGAAATAGTACGAAATTGTATAGAATATCTTCTTTAGTATACCGCCAAGGGAAGGGATATCCTGAACCTAAAATCGACCTTAGGAATTTTGGGCAAGTTCCCAAAAGTTCCCCCTTCACTAGTTAGTCTTCACGAAATATCAAGTGCAACTAAGTCGGTTTCCGCTTGATCTTTTCAAAGTGGTAAGCGATCTCTCTCGTTCTCTACTATCGTCTCCTGGTACCGCATTGAATAATATCAGAGCTCGATACTTTACATCAAATTGGACAATTATAAATATAATGGGTGATGCACATAGCGGTACATTTGTTCGTAAAGAGAGAAATTTACTTATCAACTCCCTTATTATTCTAAAGTGGCACATATTAGAAAGAGTGATTTGAGGTTAGATTTTAATATTAAATATAATTATTAGATTTTCTTTTAAAATATATTAAGAATATTAATATAATCTTAATTTTAGGCTTTTAATCAGTGACACTTCTCGAAAACACAACTCATATTTTCTACTACGATTCACAATTACAGCTGCTTGTGATCTATGCGAAGATGTTTGCTCAAAGTCGAGCCTAGCAGCTGCTTCCCTCTCTCCTAAAGTATACTTGCAACAATTGGCACCCTTCCGTATAAATCTCTACATCTTTTTCTTGAATATCAAAAACTAAAGTAGTTAAAGCAACAACAAAGCATCTAAATCGAAATTATAAGCCGGTAGTAAATGGGAAGAAACATTTAAATAGTTGAATATGAAAGAGAGGTCTTAAATTTCAAATGCCAGCTCACAAACACGCGTACACATGCCCCTCAAGGCATTGAAGCCGCTCGTGTCATCAACTAAAGGAATTCCAATTGCAACAACCAACCAACAACCCCTTCGTTTTCTATTCAAATATTTCACATGCGACACAGTCCGTCATAGCCCAGCACAACCCCGAATGGCAGGTGCGACCAAGACATTGTCGTATTGTCGTCCGGTCGCGGTATTGTCATATTTTTCAAGGTTGATGCGCAGCAACAAAAAGCAGGCATGCTAAACCAGTTATGATGGTGATGGCATGTAAGGCGTCTGTTTTTATCATTAACCGGCGTTGCACGCGTGTCAATTGCAATCAAAGCATCTGCATAGTACCGTAATATGGAAAATTATGTTTGCATATTAATTGGGAGCGTGTTTTCTTATGGGTGGTTTTGAAAATAAAAAGGTAAAGCTTGAAGTACGCATGGCACATGGTGACGGTAGTTGATAATTATAGGTTAGAGATAACGGTAGGAACAGATTTTCTCTTATTATATAATTCGTTTGCACCTTTTGGAAGCAGAGATTACAATCAACTGCATTTTTAATTGTTTGTGATAACTGTACTTCTTGGAAAAACACTAAAATTAACATAAGGACACATTATAACTAAGAAATGCTTTTTTTTTATTATTGGAGCAATTTGTATGCTAACTAGTTCTATACTTATTAGAGTTTAGACTATTGTCGAGCTAAGAGCAGAGACAGCAATGTTTTTAGGGTGTTTATTAATTATACTTATCAGAGTTTAGACTATTGTCGAGCTAAGAGCAGAGACAGCAATGTTTTTAGGGTGTTTATTAATTATAAGGCAAAGTTTCTGGTAGTTTTTCTGCTAAACTCGTTCTCAGAATAATTATGCTTAACGGTAATGTGTTTGTATATTCTGTTTTTTATTTAATGTTTATGGAGAGGCGAACTGAATAAGGAGTCTGACTGCACTAACCTATTCCAATGCCGCTGTGACTCTTTTGAAAATTTATCTTCCTTGTTGTTTGTTTCAATTTCTTTCTTTAAATTGTTTGTCTCAAAGTGGGACTCAGAAACCTCGATGTTCGCCTAATTTTTGACATTTTGGACTTTGGTTCATTCAGCCGAAATTCTGAAACTACGTTTTGTTTATTCAACCACCCTAAATCGGTTCACGTTCGAAATATAGCTATGACATCAACGACTTAAGGGATGCTGAAACATGATAACAATGTCGAGGGTAGTTCGTATGAGTACTGCCCAACTTTTTTAACATCGGAAATAAAGGTAAATAAAAGTATTTTCGAAGAATCTCCTAATAATTTAATGTCGATATTTGGTCGTCTTTTTAAACTTGGTATCGGGTGATATTTTAAATTTATTGTACTATAGCTGTGAGAGCTGCTCATCGTAGAGAAAGAGCGAAAGAGGAAAGCAATTTTTGCTACATGTAGTATATAGGTATAGCAAGAGAGGGAGATGTTGAGTTCTATTTCGTTTACACTATTGTTTCTCATATTTACTTTCTTAGGTACGTCCGTGCTGATGGGAATGAAATCTTCCACTACCGCTCCATTACCTCCGCATTAGCCCTCTCTAGATTAAAACGTTACTTGGTAGCTTTTACTAAAGCATAACTCTGAGAGTACAGTCGCTCTTTCTGTTAGTAAGTGAAGACTTATTCAGAATAACACTATGATCACAAAATACTTTCTTCCAAGAGTCCTTCTCCTTAAAGCTGAAAGCTAATTTCACAGCTGTGAACAATGATGACTGATTTAAGGTTATATTAAATATCTCTGCGTGCCAGTAAGCAGTTCTCCAAAACCGAAGCTTGATCTCTTAGCTATATATACACAAAAATATCCCAAAATCTTAGTTGGTAGACATCATAGAATAATATTAGGCTTGGGCAAGACTTCATACTGACGAAACTAATATTTTGAGGCGTGCAAATTTATTTTACCCAAAATATTTATAAGCATCAACACCTTTGTTTATATATAGGGAAATATTTACAAAAATATGCAAACTCATTAAAATTTTTCAAAAATCGCAAAAACAAGATCTCGTTTCGCGATAAAGTCTAATATTACAAGATTAATAGAAAATAAAATGTTAGTACACAAATTAAAAAGAACAGCAACAGCCCATCGTGAGACAAGTGCGCGCCCCTAGAGACAAATGTGGACCACAAATTAAAAAGAAAAACAAATAATTTCAACTAATTGTAATTAATTAACGCTATATGAAATTGTTTCATGCGCAATGCCAAAAAAAAAAAAAAAAAAAACATTCGTGAGTAAAAAAATGCACAGCACGCGTCGAGTATCATTTAACAAATTCTTGAGAAAATCTTAATGAAATAACCGCAAAAACACCAGCCCATGGATGAACCAATGTTTTAACGCGAAAAGGTACAACAAAGCGTCGGCGCTCATATTTCTTATCGCGCTGATCTATTGTGGCTGGTAACAAGTAGCCATTGATCATTAGCTATTGAGTTTGAGTTTGCAGAGCAAATGGGAAAAATTTATTGTGAGACATAGATATGAGTTGTTGGAACTATTTGTAATCTTTTGAAATTCAATAAATTGATTTGGAATTATTTGTTTTTTGTTACACTTTTGAAAAATGATGCTCTGCTTGTCTTTAAACTTTTTGTGAAATTAAATGTATGAAATAAGTAATTTTGTAGCGCCAGTAGTTGTGTACTTTTAGTTTCGTATATGAATAGAAGCAAGAGCAAACAATTGAGAAAATAGCAAAGAAAAAGAAAGAAGATTCGATTTTCAAATCCACCGCACCGCATCCTTGGTAGTCCGCTGTTGTGCGCCACAAAGTATGACGTACAAACGCCCGCGCAGAGCGCAGAGCGCAGAGCACCTCCAAACACACGCTCCAAGTCAAGTCAATTAATCTAATTCCAATTACCGGACGCCAGTGTGCAACAATAACAATAACCATAACAATAACAATAACACAAATTCGCTGCCAATTTGTGGAAATCAATACGGCGCGCTGGCCAAAGCCACCAAATGCATATGTGATTGCTCTTATACTTCTCCGAAGCCATTGTGGCTGTGTGTGCGCTCATGTGAGTGATGCTCTTGCTGCAGGCTGTCAGATCATATTTCGCAAATGCTCAAATGCACTAACAAGATGAACGAAGTGTCTAAATTGGTGTTGAACAATATTACCACAAAGTGCCCGAGGGGCGAGGTAATATCGCAAGTACAACAAAAGCAGCCAACGCGCTGAAATGAAGCCCCAGTGCAATAAATCGTAGCTCAAGTGAAGCTCACATTTTGCGTTTTTAACGAAATCACACGGAAATGCCACGCTATTGGTGGCACAATAAAAGGAAAACAATATACACATATAGATGATCTAAATGCATTGGGCAGAAGTGCTGCAGGACATTTGCAAAGAAATAAATTTTTCTGCAATTGTTATGAACGAAATAAAAAGTTTGTTTTTAGTTGGTGCATTTCGACTTCTGCAGTTTTCAATTTTTTTTTAGTTTTTTGGAAACTAGAAAGACTATAATTTTGCATAATAAATATTTTTTTATTATTTACAATTTAGATAAAACAAGCAAGGAAGGGTAAAGTTCCGAACATTTTAAGTCTCGAATAAAATTGTTTATTCAAAACTGTCGCACATGAATTCAACATCGCGCGAAAATCGTTATATATATTGGGAATATGGGGGCTAAACCAAGTTCTAAACAGATTTCATTCTTATTTAATGCCAATCACATCAATTTATATAAACCGGAAAACGGAAAGTCTATCTAAGTATTGGATTGGTCTAAGTATTGGATATATTGGGGCCAGAAAGATATCTGGACTGATTGAATTTGCCTTGGCATTTAAACTAAAGTATTATTGAAAACATTACTCACATATTGACCGAGGCTTTCGGCATATGGTTCACTAGAATATGGTGTATGGAGTTAGAGGTACTTCATAGGTCGATTTCATCCAAGTTGAAGGATATTGAGGAATATTTGTTTACTTATTTGGGTTAAAATATATATTAGACGGTATATGTTGTATAAAGTCAATCTGTAGTTCTAAAATCATTATATTAGGTATATAAGGACTAATGTGGTACCGAACCGATTTCGTCCCTTTCTAGAACCAGGGCACATTATTATCAAAAAAATATATCCTTAATATAATTAAGACATCTCGCAGATGCAGATCTTTGGTATAAATTCAGCCATAGGAAGTAAGGTCCTTACTACTCGGTATCTTCGGTATCTGGGGACTTGAAAATTTATAGTTTTCGATCATCTTTGGATGGGAGATGCGTCTTACGCCTTGAGGCCACTATTTTGGCAATTTTTTATTCCGATGTCTTCGCTGATGCTTGATTTATATATCGTGAAATTAAAAAATCTAATGGATGAAATGAACTGAATGAAATATTGTGTTCTACGAGAAGTAAGTGCGGTTGATGCCAGTTTTCACTTATTTTCGAAACGTAGGATTATGCTGATAGAGTAGTGCTATGTACCAAATTTGGTCGCTAAATCTAAATAATTATCGGCTTTTCAGTAACTAACTCAGATGTTTCCTCGTTTTTATTAGCACAAAGTTGAGTAAAGGGATAATAAGTTTTTAGCTTTCCAATAGAAATAATAAATCAAAAAGTCAGGGATATTAAAATTCCTTCTCCCAACCCAAGGAGGACTTGCGTTGTTAAGCTTTATACGTATACTCTCAGCTTTAGTGGAAAGCCTGAACTTCAAATTATTTCCTTGCAACGGTGTTGAAGACCACTTTTAAATATATTTCCATTATTTTCTACAATCCAAAAAATATATATATAAGTTTGTTAATACAAAAAGACTGAAAAGATAAAATCAATAGCCGAGATGAAGGTACTTTAGCTGAATCGAACGCACGTTAAGACAAGCCTATCAATATCCCAAGGATATTGCGCTCCATTTACAGAGCTTAGGACATGAAATGTGATACTTATCTGTTCGAGAGTATAAAAATCAATTCATGCCACTCACTCGAAGGCCTTATTGCCATCATATACCAGCATTAATTTGATATTAGCGGTGAGGAGACAAACACATGCTGGGCGCTTAAGCCTTCGCTGGCTCGCTGGATCATCATCAAACGTATACGAAGAGGAATAAAGCCAAACTCCTAGGGAAACTCCAGGAATTGCAATGACCAAACAAAATATGAAATATTTTTTAGTATTAAAACGCTTGATATTAAGCCTTAATAATATCCTGCGACCAAAAGAGGCAAAAAAATACACAATGCATTTGGGGGAATGAAGAACAAGAAGTGAAATAGCAACAAAAAATGATGCGTCATTGTGCACTCGCATATGAAGTCATAAATTTCGATGACTTTATCCTAGCAACAAATCAATGATAACTTCATTTGGAGCCTTTTTATGTGTTTATTTGAAATTTCAAATATTGTTAAGTCGTGAGTACTCTCCTTATGGTTAAATCCTTTACGCTCTTTAAGGCCTTCACTTCATTGCCATAAAGGCATAGGCGATTGCGTGCAACACGTGCGCATTGTAAGAAGAAGCATGCATGTAGGATATATGTGTAGAAGTATATATGTTTGTATATTTTTATGATCATACATTATTAAGTGACACTTTAAAGAATATTAAATACAAATTAATTGCTGACACATAAATATTGTGTATGATAAGCATCGCCGAATGCCGAAAGAGATTATAATTAAGATGGCAGCGATTGCATGGGTGTGGTCTGCGGTGGCGGCACAGCGTGTGAACTATGTATTTTCAATACGAGATGTCTCTATCAGTGGTCAAATAGTGTGCCCAAAAAAATTCACAAATTTATCTCGCATAAGCAAATTGTCTGACATTAAAAAAAAAAAGAAAACACAAAGAATCGATATCTTTTAAAAATAGATAACGCCTCGCCAATGCCAATAGTCATCGCATCGAATCCTTTTAGTAATGGAGGATGCGCACCATATTGAACTACCTGAGCCAATAGCTCGATGTGCTGTCAAATATATTTTATTTCTATATTTAACTTATCACTAGAGGCCGCAAGATAATGTGCTTCAGTTGATGGATGCAGTATTATAACTTTATTCGCAAAAATCCACGACTCATTCACGCATTTAAAGAGTCGACCCAGTTTCATCAATTCACACCTGAAATCATTTGATTCTTTTTTTGTAATTTTTTTCTCATCAAAGTCCAACTTTTGTCATCGAAGCCATCGCACACTGCTAGGAACGAACGATGCCGATAGCCTTCTCGACAAGCCTCAGCGCCTTAGTAACGAAGAGAGCATTACTGACTAGTCGGAGCCACAGGAATGAAATTTTCAACTCCAGTACTCGGCAAGTCGGCAACACATCTTTCTCTGTTATAATTACTTTCGTTGTTACAATTCCAACAAGTTTTAATTAGATTTAACACACCTTTACTGCTCGGCAAGCATAGCTGCATGTTTACTATTCCCTAAGCGCTTTGTTTGCCCAACAATTTCTTCACGTCACGGAGAAACGCCATAAATCATCGCATCAATTAACTCAATTACTCCCTCTGCTTCAACGCGGCATCCACAAGTAGCAGCGCACTTGTTGCCAGGAAATAAGCCTTTCAGCGCAATTCACGCAACGGCTGCACTATATTTACCAAACGTGCAACACGCTGCTGATGTCATAGATGGGCCCTGGGCGGATGTGGCGATTTTACTTTCAACCATTGGGATCATTAAAATTACAGCCGAGAAACACTTAAAATGCCATTTACATGCGCAATTGTTAAAGTAAATAGGAGTTTAAGGAGTTTGAGGAGTGCGCATATGTATGAAGCTCTGCATAAGCGTTGGGCTAATCAAAATTTGTGGTAGAAAGTGGTAAAGAAGCAGTAGTCTTATTAGGGGCGGTGTGTAAGGCGGTTGCGTTAAGAAAGGATTGCAATGGATGCTCACGCGATTCGAGTCCTTTTTTGGTAGCTGACGTCGCTAGAAACATACTCATGCATGCCAGTAGGCGCAACAATTGGGGCGTAAATGTAATTACTGACTACTTGACTGACCATGACTGACTGCTTGCAGCGCTGGCTGAGCCACTGGCTCCATGTTGCAACTGTGTAGCAAATGAAATGAAGTCATTAAAACCATATCAGTAATTTAACTATGAATGCTTTGGTGGCAACAACACTGCGATATATGCGAATGTGTTTGTATATGTGTATATGTGTATATGTGTGTGTATGTGTGTTCACGTGAAAATTAAAAACATATTTGTAGCTGCTCCTCCATGCATTTAAAGCAATTCTCATTACAATCAATAATCCCCTCTGTGTTATGCATGTTAAAAATGAGCAGGTTCGTTGCTTAAGTCTTTTGTTTTGCAATTCGAATTGTGTGGATTTCAAGCTGTTATGGGCTTACAAGTGGGGCATAAATAATTCGATAGAATTCAGGCACACATAGCAGTTGTTAACACACATAAATGCAAACACTTTCAACTTCACACGCATATTATTACATACAAAGTATAACTGAAGCAACAAATACAAAAGTTTCGCTCCTTTCCTCGCTTGCAAATGTATGTGCCACCAATCGGTTAGCACTTTTAAAATCCCATTTAATTTGCTGGCAGCACATTTGGGTGGCCTTTTGGCCTACGCTACTCTGTCTTATAACGCGGATTAAGTTTTTTTTTTTTGTTTTTCGCAAAGCAATTTGATATTTTTGGTTGCTTGCCACGGCAATTTGTAACTGTTGCGTGCGCTTGCGCTGTTGCTTCATTGCTCATGTTTTTTATTTTCTATCTTTTGTTGCAGTCCAACTCAATTATCAAAACAAATAGTAATCAATTCGCTGAAAAATGCAGCCAAATTTGGCCAAATGCAATTTTTGCTTATAAAACAGGATGAAGGAAAATTGTTGAAAAGGTTTATGAAAAATTATGCAATTTGCAACCATTTTGTCTTTGGAAATTTAATATTATTATGCCCTTGAGCAGGGAGGAGAGTGGTGATAGGAAAACCAGAAAGGTTCAGAATTTTTGAATTGAATAGATCGAAATGTTTTGTGATCACTTGCTGACCTTGACCAAGGAGTATGTAAGTATTCAAATATTTCTCCAAATCAGTAAAAGGTTTAAGGCTCGGTCCAAATTATTCGAACTTCTCGAAAAATGTATATTTGAGAATTGCTCAAAAGGCCGTCTAACTTCCTTCAGGATAAGGAAAATATATCCACCATAAAGAGACGTTCAGTGGCGGTAAAAAATATTGCAGTACTCAGTATGACATTAGTAAAAAGGAAGAACATAGTAATGTGAATGGTTAACTAAGCTAGAGTGTGGTTGACAAGGGATGCTCACAACTCATCGCCGACTGAGAACTGTGCCTAGAGAATGCTATCAAAAATTATATTTTTATAATTATATAAATTATATTATTGAAGAGAATAATTGAAAATCGGCAAGTTTAGAACTAGAATTAAAAAAAATATGATACGGTGGTGATTATAATAATATTTGCTATTTTTATATAATATAAGTATATTCAAGGGAATTCAAGTAAAAAACAAATTTGTTCAGAACTCGAAGCAGATCAGAGTTTCGGTAAGAAAGTTCGTATAGACATGCTAAGTATTCAAATGTCTACAGTAAGTGGAGACTTTTAGCAGAGTATATCTGGACCGAAATTCAGATAATTTTTATGTCCATATGTATAGCTTGTATGTATACTATGTATACCTCCATATGTATACCTCAATCGTCCTTTACTAGGCGTGATTAAGTACCTTATTTTCAGACTATGAGTTTACAGTTTTTTTAATCTACTGAAAATTTCTAAAAAAAAAATTCCTAGCCCATAAAATTATTATACTACAATATACTAAAATTCTAACACACAGAAAGATTCTAACAGATGTGCATGTCTCTACATGTATACGTACATACTCACACTCATTTGTTTCTTATTAACCTTCAGCGTGCGTCGCGCTGCATGTGCGCTCACTATTCATCCCTATCTCTTTATGCTGCGCATGCGATAACCACACAATTAGCAAACAAAAGACTTTTACATTTACATGCAACTGTGCAACTGATTTCATTTGCATCCCCTCGTAGTTGCAAATTATTTCTGTTGCTCCGTAAATATGTAAATATTTTGAAAGCTATTCGATTGGATGGTGGTTTAACAAATAGATTATTTCTGGCTTTACAAATTAAATGAAATAAATGAAGGGGACGGAAAAGAAAATTATGTGTAAGTGTATGTAGGAAATTTATTAGTGTAAGAAAGGAAAAATGGAAGCAGTTGCGACAAATACCTAGAACCATTTTAGACAAAGCAGGAAGAAGTAATATTTAAATAAAATTTTTTTTTTCATATAAGCTATTATTTGACCTTGAAAATAAAAGAACTGGAGAAATATTTAAAATAAATTAAAAAACCTTCAGCTCCTATCGATTATGAGTAAAATCCATGGACTTCAATTTCAAAATGATTCATAGGAAATTTTATAACAGAATTTCCACACCCAAGTGGAGCACAAAACTCTTGCCTTTGCATATATTATAAACTAAAAGTTCACTATAGAAATATTTCTTTATTTAAAATTTAAAAACAAATAGATGTATTTATATATGTTTACAAAAATAATTCTACTAAAGCTCCTCATCTATTTTCATTAGAGATGCGTGCTTACAACCGTAATATAAAATATGTGATGAGCAAGTTAATGGTAAAGCAGTTCCACAAATATCTAAATCAAAATCAAACAAAAATTATCTATTCAAAAAATTGTTAACTTTAACAACAAATGATGGTAGCACACTACATTCGAAGAAATTTTTGAAAAAATGAAACGTCCTCCAAAATTTTTAATTTGATTTGTTCTCTTCTCTGAGTTAATAGTATTTAAATTAATGGTTGGAGTAAGCCGTGCTTATATTGAGTATAATTTTGATTTTTGTGCCACAATGCTAATAAAAATTTTAGGGCCTTCCTTCCATCTCTATAACATGACACACGGGATGAAACCCGCTTTAACTCTTGCATTATTACACCTACTACAATTGGTGATACTGGAAAACCCCAAATATATGTTTTTTATACCACTTAGAAAAGAAAAGAGTTGAACACAAATGAGAGAGAGAGAGAGAGAGTTCATGTAATACCTCTGAAATGTTTGGTGTTCAGTGTATTTGAATAATGTTGAATTTCTGTGTAAACGCTTCGACCTTATCAGTGGACTCGGAATAAAGAGACAAAGTTTTTTTCATTTAAGTCCATTTAAGTGATCGCAAAAAAAAGTCAAAGATCGAAGGGAGAACGATAACCATATTATTCACACATCTTTTTATTATTTCCTTCTTGCTTTTATTTCAAAAAATAGATGTTGATGAAAAAAAAAATCAAAAGAGAAGATAAAAATAAAAGAAATTTCTTACAAAATATAAACATGTCGGCGGAGAGGTTGAATAAAAGCGCAACAGAACCGCAATTTATATATTTACCTAGACTAGGCTAAAATCACCGTTACATCCTGTGGTTAGCATTGCACTATAAATCATGCATTAACTGCATTTCCTCTTCGATTTTTTGTTCTTGTTTCTCTTATAACTACGATAAACCTTTCATTTTATGTATTTAGCATTTGCTTGAGGCCGCAATTTAACGGTTCTACATGTGTTCTCATCTTCCTACTTCACCATAATTTCCGCTATGTTTCGCACGCCACGTGTGTTTATGTAATATATTATATATACATATAGGTAATTGACTACTAAATTTACTTTCAGTTAGGGGCTTTCAGGGGCACATAAGTAGTAGCGGTACTCATCTGTGAACTAGGAGCAAATTTATGTGCGCATGGTCAGTAAAGACCCTCCTTCATGACTTCAATATACTCATAGTTTGTTCGTATACGAATGTAAGAGTTACCATCTGAAGTTAATTTGATAAAGAGAAAAATTTAAAAGAATTAAGGAAAGGATGGATATAATCTACTTTTGAAGGGAAGTAAAAGTCGTCTGTATTTTGTAACAAAATTGGATTATATAAAATATATTAGGGACAGCAGGAAATGAAATGATTAAAGTAAAATAACACAGCATAAGCAGACAGCTTCATAAACATTATTACAGAAGAGCAGATAGAAGTATAGATAAAGCATGAACTATATACAAAGATAGAATTTGACTACGTAGAAATAAAAAAAAAAGTTAAGAAATGTACTCGTATATAACCACCATTTGGTAGAAGTATATTGCTTTGGTTAGGGTGTAGCCAGAAGGGAGAAGAGGAATTGTGATGATTAAAAAAATTCCTCCCTAAGTTCTAACCACTCGTTATTACAATGAAGGTGAGATAATAGCGCAAACTGATTTCTGTTGATAGATAATCTCTAATTTAAAGGATGATCTTTATGTTGAGTCTTCTAATTGACACAATTAAGTTTTTAATTAAGTCGTAAATAGCGTTGCTCACATATTCTCAATTCAATTCAATTCAACAGTGAAAACTTATAATACTTTGATTTTATTTTAACTCTCTCTTGATCAATATTTTTGTAAATAATATAAAATAAAGAAGGGGGTTGCGAGAAAAATATTTACTTATATATATCTCTGTAAAAAATTTTACTGTATTGTAAATTTAAATTCAATTTTCTGGACAAATAAATAAAACATAAGTAATGGGGTCGGATGATACAGTAACTCAAACAATTCTCTTCTAAATTAGAAGCACTGCATTCCTATTAGAGCTAACTGATTTCAGGTGGGATATGGTCTAAAGTTAATAGTACGTTCACCTTTCCACTCTTAATTGAGAAAAAATACTTAATTAAGTTTTTAATTAAGTCATAAATAACATTGTACTTTTATTGACTTCTAGTTTCTTCAGAAGAAAACCCAGCTGATTTTTACTTTTTTATCAAAGGACCAAGGGAACTTTCAAAGCAAAAGTAGGGTTGCATGTTGAAGGTTTTCGATTTATATTAAATTGACTGGAATTCTAAATAAACATTTTTTATGTTATAGATTTAGTTTAATTTATATTCGGGTACTATTTTTTCGTTCGTAATTTTCAAAATCGTTTAGAGTTATTTTGAACTATTACATGTTATATACAATACATTGCCAATTGAGAAGGAAATACATGAACCTTTTTTTGCTTTGTTAGAACTCGTCCCTTGAAAATATTTCATCATCGCTTTCTATAGAAGATCTTATTTATATCGAGTTTAGAATTATTTGGTAAGATTGACGAAAAAAAAAATTTGTTAACACGAATAAATTTTGATAGAGGTCTGAGAACTTTTAAGACGTCTCACCTGAAGAGTCATAACATTCGTAGCAATTTTTTTTTTTGGCTTTACTTGACAGCTCTTCTTTTTGAAATTTTTATTCAAACCGATTTTGGTAATTCGCTACAACAACAATAAAATCGGGGTCTACGCGTACTATCAACACCCAGTCGAATGTTAACTCCATGACAGAGTGGGCATTTCGTTGTGGTAAAAAGCTAGCTGATGGATTAAACCGACCGAAAACAAGTTCAGAATTGAAAATTTTATTTTAAAGCGTAAATATTAAAAACTAAAGCAATAAATGGGATTCAATGAACTAATGAATGACCTCAGTGGTCTGAGCATGAGAAGAAGGTATAATAATTTTAGGGATAATAGTTTTAGGGATTAGAAAATTTTATTTTCACCTTTATATGGGAAATTATATATATTAAAGTATTATTTTGTTTAATAAATACATAATTAAAATATCAAAGCTATTTCCAAAAAATGTTATACATATGTGATGCTATTCAGCTGTACATATGTATGTACGCATGTCGGTATATTGCATCAACACCTATATTGGCTTTTAACCTGAAACAGCACACCTATAATATAGAAATCATGATACAATGTTTATTTGTTATTAACAACTAGGATAGTACTCATCGTACGATTCCTGGAATTGAAATCCGCTTAATATCCTTCGCCTTCAATGCCGCCACATTATAGCAATAACAAGCGTAGACGCACTCAAAACTCTAAAAAAAAAAAAAAATGTATAAAAAAAGCAAAGCAAGTGTATACTGTTGCATTTCGAGTATTAATGTATGTATGTCTGTATGTATTTGTGTGTTTAGCTATTATCCTTTGAATGCCATGGAGCATTATTAGGTAAATAAAATTGACAAAACGTAATGACTGTGTTGACTGTAATGTTGCATTAGTCAAACAAATATGCCACAAAGGGGTCTCCACCAATGCAATTAAGCATAACTTCGGACAGGACAAATATCAAATCCTTTCAAAATGTTGAGTGGCTGCAATTTAACGCTAAAAATTAAACAATTGAAAACATGATTTTGAACAATGAATATGCCTGTAACTACATATGTCTATATGTATAGCGAGATATGCTATGTATATATGTATGTACCGATGCGTGCATAAACCAATCAAAGGACAATAAAAATTGTTTGGTCATTGCGGCTTTGATGAACACGCACGGATGGGTATACAAATCGATTTGGTAGTTGAAGAAATGTTTGAACGCCGCATTGTATATATATATATATATATGTATGTATGTATGTAGATATGTCTATGTGTGTGTAATATGTAAATAATCCTCCGAGTTGTGCAAAGGGCACGAGGATCCACAGGGCAGTGCCTGGTAATGCTACTGGCCACTTAAAATTGCAGTCTGCTTGGCTACCAAAACCAAAGCAATGTATAAGATATATATATATGTAGACAAATATAAATATTCGCATCGGCAATACAAGTAAAGTACCTTCCAGAAGTAGTATGCAAACTGAGTTTCAAAATTTTTGTTGGCCGCTTGAGGTAAACAAACTCACTCAATAACTAGCAAACAGCCGCATACTTGCTCTGCCTTTGAAAAACACTTGTTTACTTGAATGTTTTTGAGTGGGTGTGTGTGTGTGCGTGTGTGTTGATTTTACACGCTTTTTGTTTGCAATTTGTTGCACTTTATGCTACCGCAACAACACCATTTCTGTGCACGCTTCTTTCACTTGGATCTTTAGCAAAATTTTACCAAGATTTTGTTGTTATTTTTTCGTGATTAAAATTTCCGAACCTCTCCTTCATTCCATGGTACGCTTAGTTTTACACTTTCCTACTTGCAAGCGCGGGCGTTACACTTGCGCACGTGAAATGCAAATATGTAATTTATGCAAAATATCGCTGCACAAGCGCTGTTTATTGAAGAATCAGATCGCTCAATCGCCTGCTTAAGTGAAGCGCATACAATCCACCAGTTCCTCGGCCTGCGTGTAAGGCAACCACTTGGTGCAACCTTATTTGTTGCTGGCCCACCATAAATCACACGTAGTAGCAACTCTTTGCGTTTTAAAGCGATAAGCGCCAAAATATGGAAGCAAAATCGAAGGGCAGTGGTGTGAAGTAGACTCAGGTGATAGTAAATCGTTGTAATATTTTCGAAATTTCAAAAATTAATTACATATTTTTAGAAAAAATTAAACTGACTATTATGGTCAAATGATTTGTCGAAAGCTTCCAAGAAACTCCTTTAAGTGGTACAAGATTCATTAAATGAAAGCAAGGGTAAACTTGGGACTACCCGTACATAAAATTAATTAATCGAGACTTAAGAATCTGATTATCTTATTTTCTTTAATGAAACTTTACACCTCCTAGTGATATAGATCGAATTGACATTATTGTAAAGTTCGAAGCCAAGTCTTTCCCAGTTTTGGACTCCTTGCTCTCTCCTTCTCTCTTTTCCATTCATTCAGATGCCATGATAATCCCGAAGTAACCTCTAGATTTTATATCGTTGTAAAATGTCAGTGAAATCTCGAAGGTTTCACAACTCATCAATAGGTTCCCAAAGCTATTCATAATGAGGACTTCAAGAAACATCTCTCCGTTGTTTGGCACGTTTCAGTTATTTCGTCATATGGTATCGAAACCTATCTTATTAGTGACTATGCAAGTATTAATATTGGGCGTGACGAGACGTATGAAGTAACTTCTAAGTCAAGTTGTCTGGAATAATTACACCTTGGATTTTCAAGTAAGCATTTTTGTTGTAATTTGGATTGCCGGTTCTCTTAACTACTTAGAACAGTACACCAACCCAAAGTTAAACCACATACCACATACATACAGGCTCTGAGAAGAAGATCGCCAACAACTGCATTGAGACCTCTCACCTCTTACTAATCGTCAATATTCGTCAACATTGTGGTATACAATTTCAGGTAATAATAATATTCTAGGTTAGTTCTTACTGTTTTAAGGAATTCAGGAGAAATATAATCATCGGTTTACTACTAGAATTCTTCACTTTTTGACTTGATTGAGAGATCGTAAATAATATCGATCAAAATAGACATCTGAGGTGGTCATTTACATTTTATTGAACCTAGAGCAAATCTTAGTTTTCACTAGCAAGTCCGTACAAAGGAAATGTTACACTCGATAGACCTATTAAAAAAGTTGTCTGGGCACGTTCATATTCGAAATTCTAGCTACTTTTCTGCGCAGAGTCTGAATCATATTGCTTTACATTTGTATCGCCAGGCGTAACAATAGTTATTTCCAAAAGTGCTACATCCCTACTGTTGTTGTAATAGCAAACAATACTTTCGAAAGAAATTCCGAAAATATACCTGGCTTGTCGCCTTTAACCTGATAACCTAAAGTGGTTGTTACGTTAAATAAAGCCAATTTATTCTGATATTATCTTAAATTTTACCCACCATTATTTGGTTTGAGTTGACCTTAGCGAAAATCTACTTAGGAAACAACGCAAAGGAAAGAAAAGACATTGAAATGGAACCTAAGATTTCATAAATGTTAAGTGCTAAGATACCAGCAGATCTTTTGTGCGAAAAAATCTCATGATATTAAGCATTTTTAATCAGCTGAGTTCACCCAAGACCCGATTTAGGTCACAAAGAGTTAAGGAACTTTTACGTATTTCGGCTCAGTAGATATATCCCCATAACATTTAAATGAGAATTGAATTTAGATTAAGTAGCGAATTTCTAAAATTACCCACTGTATATTTTTAGGCAATAATTCGGTTCACTCTGGTTAGCCTCCTTAAGAACTTCACAACTCTTTTACTAAAATCGTTTAAATATATTTTATAAACACCATATCTACACACACACACACACACACACACACATATGCAACGCACAAGCGGACACAGAGGTTAAGACTTTTATGCGTAGATAATTCCAGCAATGCCAGCTTTCACTCCCCTCGGACAACCTGTGATGGCAGCACTCGCGAGGCCTGTTATATGCCAAGGGGTAATTACAGTTCATGATTTATTGAAGCGGCCGCCATAAGGTACCACAGCTATAAAGACGAGAACGCTCCGCACCAACGCTCGGGCCAACAGCACTTGTTCTTGTAATTATTTCGTGCGTTTTGTGTTTGTTTGTGTTTTTGCACGCATTTACCTCAACAGCAATCGATCAGTGCGGCTCGATACGCCGCCCATTTTAGCCCATGGCTCGCGCAGGCGTACGTGTGCAAGCAGAAGTGGCGGCGTTGGCCTCGTGCATTTCCGATGCAAATAATGCGAAAAGAATCGAGGAGACAGGAGCAGCGAGCGAACAAAACCGCAGTGCGTGTCTGGCATCCGTAGCGAGCGCTAAGACGCATTGACGGCGGTGACGGCGGTGGAGGTGACGGCGACCAGGGTTGCGCCTTTGCATGCGCCGTTGTTTATTTATGCAAAAATATCAAAAATTAAAAAAATGCTCGCCATCATATTCTTAAAGTTTCTTTTTTCGCTCAGCTCGCACACTTCAAATAAGACATACTGCCGCCTGACGTTTTGATTGCTGCCCCAAAACGCAACAGCAACAGCAAGCAGCGTGAGCAAAAATTAAAAATTAATGTGGTTTTATGTGCAAAATCCACATAATCCATCAAGTAACATCTCAGACATCGGCTACGTGCCGTCGCATTTCAATTGCGGATTTTCCAATAGCCGCCTCAGCTGAGGTGTCTTTGAGGTGATGCGCCGCCTGCGCACAATTTACACCATTGTTGTTGTTGTTGTTGTTGTTGTATGCGTTTATTTTTAATTTGGCAAACGTGTGCCAAATCACTTGATGCGTGTAAAATGCAAAGCGCAGGCGCATTTGCTGCCCATTCACAAGAATTCAATTCATGTCTTTGGCATTTAAGTGCAATTTTTGTATATTTATTCAAGTGTCTGTATATATGTATCATTATACCACCATAAAGAATAAGAATTCCCATATTAAGCAGTAAAGAGCCTGCACCTGGTCCGATAAGTGTGAGAGACACGCACGGAATTTAAGACATTAATTAAAATTTATAAATGAAAGTTATTAAAATGTTCAACTATAAGCAAATATGAAGATATGAAGCGAAGCTGCTATTTGTAGGAGATGCTTCGATATAAAACGATAAAACAAATAAGAACGATCCAAGCTCACGCTACACTGAACACCAGCTCTCGTAGAATTATTAAGAAGAATTATCAAGTGTGTGAAATTTTTGAAATGAATGCGATAATTTATAGACAATATTAGTCGGTGCGCTATGCGATATATGATATGCGAAAGCTATGGACAAAATGCCGCATTATTGTTATCAGAATACCTTATGGGCTTAATGCGTTTTGTCGATTTATGAGGATCTTCGAGATCGATACTTAGCAGGTTTAGGTATCACAACGGACAGGCGTTTTCTGCTGTCCAAGTGAGATCCTATTTTGGTTTTGTCATGGTTTTGTCAACCTTTTAACCTAATCTAACATTATATTAGTATAACATGTTTTCATGTTATACTAAAATCAATAATTGTCCCGAATTATATGTTATTAGAGATCTTACTGTATACCAGTGGTTTCATATGCAGCTAGTAATTTTCCGATTTCCTTTGTAAAGTTTCATTCCTTAACTGAAGAGTAGAATAAGCCAAATGAATTCAAAATGTCCTTATATAGGAAGTAGGCGTGGCTGTAGTTCGCTCGAGCTTGACTTCGAACTGTGCTTATACGATATGAAGTATATTTTGAGACTTTAGTATTCATAATTCAACATTTAAAATATAGAGAAATATATTATTTCTACAATTTACAATTTAAAATATAGAGAGATAACTGCCAGCATATTTCACTCCTCAAAAACTTTGTGCGGGCGTTATTTTTAGGTATACAACATCTTTTTTTCAAATAATATGTTCGCTTTGCTAGTTCTGAAATTTTATGATACTTAGTGTTAAGAGAATTTCGGGCACAAGACCATCCCTGCGATTAAATGTTGACACTTTTCTTCTTTACAAGCGACCTTATTTTGCCTATAACACCTTGAATATTGGGTTCCAAGTGGTCAGTCGTATCTCAAGGCCTTTGATCTTTTGCGCAATTATCGCTTTAACCACTTGTGGATTATCACCACTGAATTATTGACCTATATGTCGGTTAGTGTAAGTTGAGAAGTTCTAAATCTTCGCCTATAGTTAATGTCAATGGTACAGTTAATGTTAATGGGTAGGGCCATTTTGAAGCATTAAGGGAGCATTTTGATCAACAGTTGAGGAAAACATAAATAGAGATTTTTTTATTTTATCAGATAGTGGACCTAGCAACACAACACAGTAAAATTTCGACCAATTCCACTCTGTTCCCCCTATTACTTACTAAAACTAATCATGAAACTAGCGAACATGACGCTAACTTGGCTAATTAATATAGTCCCCAGTACTATTATTCGAGCTAGAAGACCTGTCACGTTCTTACGTCTCGTGTTAATATTTATAATTACACCAGATTTTATTACGGCATAATATTTTATATTGCAATGAATTACTTGCTCAACGTACACACTTTTCTTCGTTGCTATACATTTTTATAACGTAATTATCTCTAATACCGCACATAATTTTTACTGGTTTCTGAAACATCATCATAAGAAATTTCGCAGAAAACCTACAGATCATTAAAGAATACGCAGTATTATATGCATTTGGTAGTGACCAGCTATGCAGACTTGTTCAAGTGCTTTCGGAAAACTGCGATACTCTTGACTGCTGGCGCCGACAATTGCTGCCGAAGACTATACAGCAGCATGCACAATTGTTTTTCTAAATTACACCCACAAATTATCGGATTAAGGCAGATGCCCTATTTTCTGTATTTGTTTATTTTGGCTACTGCAAATTTGTTAAGAATAATATTGAGATCACATCTTGTTGGAAAAAGCAAACTCATGCTTCGAATGAAATGATAATCCCTTAAATACGTATTTATAGAACACAAATATTTTGCTAGTTAAATACCTAGTTATATAGGAGTCATAGTGTCGTTACGTGATTTGCCATTTGCAATATTTGGAATGCGATCAGTCGTGCATTGGCGATCTTCGCGGAGAATTTATTATAGAGACAAACTTGACTTATGCGAATACCGTTGGATCCTTCGTCAGAGTATTTTGAGACAACATTAAGGTTTGCATTCTAGGGGATATAGAGAATTTTATCGACTGATCCTCTTGTTTATGGGTTTTTAAAGGAAAATTTAATTGAATCGCGGGAATTACACTAAAGAAGACATATTTGTGATCAAGAAATACATGAAAATTCCTGTAATATCCCGCTGCTTGTTCTTTAGGTTATGGTTTTGGTATGGTGGGGAATAATTCAATTTTATTAAGTAGATATGGTCCCGCCCTCCAACAAGATATGTATAATCAAACATTGGAAAAAAATTTAGCAATTCGAAGCTCAGCCCAACTTCGACCTTAAAAAATCGGTCTGCACCTCTCTTAGTCAACATACACGGAATATAAAGACCGAATTCCCTCCGTTTGACTTGATCTGACACGTACTGCTAAGAGTATGCTGCCTTAAAAATTTTAAGCAAACATTTTTGGCTTATCATATTGTGATCCACCGAATTTGAGATATATTGGCCCATTCTTTAACTTCTCCTTATAAATAAAACTTTTTTGAATTCACCATTTTTATGAACTAATCTCAAAATACTGTGGAGCTGAGGTCCTGTGAGCACACATACCGGCTTACACTTGCTTACATCCGATTTGTTTGTCTTCGCACTGTCAAATTTATCAGCATTCACTTGCTTTTAAGTAAGTTAAGTAAGTCCATCTGTGGCTAGCGCTGTCATCCAAAAATAAAGTTATCATTTCATGCACTCAACTTCATTTATCACACAATTTTATATGACAACTGCAAGAAGTGCCGACAGAGTCCAACAAACCGGCAAGGCAAACGAAGTAGCAGCACTCTCATCTGGCCGAGCACACTTCGCTGCGCCTATCTGCAAGTCCGTTTGAGAGTGCGCTGTATAAATCGCAAATCTGTCATATTTTCTGCACTAATTGGCTCATATTGTCGTGGAAAAAATATCATCCACACACACACGCACACACACAAAACAAAGAAATGTGTTACTTACAATGCATTGTTTATTGGCTTGTAGAGGCCCGTATCAAAAGAGAGACATTAAACAATGCGATTTATGGAGTTTGTTTGTGGTTAATACGATACTTTGTTGCACAAACTGCGCTTCAAAGGATTGGAATTTACCAGCGAAGCAGAAGTTGAGTTCAGTAGATTCTTTTTATTCTAGAGGCTGGTGAACTTAAGTATACTCTTTAGATTTTTATTCTGCGCTCTTACGTGACTACGTCGGGTGTGTTTGATCGGCAATGTGTTTCACTTCGATTCTAGGAATGAACACTCCAAATCAAGATAGGGCAGCAAATCCATGTAAAGACTTGTGTCGGCTGAAAGGGGCGGTAACTTGGTGTTTCCACTCCCACATATCCGATTTAACTATATACAAAAAAACAAGACCCTATTGGACTAACGCTGATATGACTATTTGATTATCTCCGAAAAGTCTGTCGAAGTTATCGGTTTAATCTACATATTTTGCGACTGATATCTGTACAGTTAAGGGCTGTCCGCTGCAAAGGCTAGCTTAGTTTGGGTTTTGCGAGAGACATAGTGTTCGTATGCATAGAACTCTCGTAAGATCGAAATAACCAATATGACTAAAAATAGCTTATCTTTCTCATTATGGACTAATTCTCGGAAAGACAAAACATAAAATTTGCTCCCATCATATATGAGAAGTTTTTGAGCATTCCAGTGGGAAGGTCATCAAATATTTGGTATGAAGGATAGTCTTCAGCATTTTACGAAATGAGAATGACTAGGGGTGGAGCGTATCATCCGATCGCTTAATTCGGAAGATCCTCTGCATGGCTCTTTAAAGTTGCGGCAACAGAAAGACTTTCCACACTGTAACAAAAGAGATCTACCTCTATAACAAAGATCTACCGGACAGACAAAGCAAAAAACATTAGACATTGAAACCTCTACTCTCATTGCTAATAATATAATAATATAATCCTCGTAACAACCGAAATCTTTCATACATCTCCTATTTACTCTTACCCGCGAAAAAAAGAATGATATGACTTAAGCTTATTTTCTATACGCGCCGAACGTTGGCCAGTCCGAAAGAAAATAATTTTTGTTCCTACCCTATGGAAATGATGAAGTGTCCATTAAGATACTGATGATTATTGCGTTCGATGATGACTAGAACATGATTTCCGACCATTATCTTTTCGTAGCCAAGATACGTAAAAAACAAAGCGATACAAGGATACTCGAAATCGATAAACTGTATTCGGAAAAAAGGACTAGCAGAACTCTAGAGGAGTTTGTGAACTCGAACGACCAATCGAAGTCAAAGCAAACTTCCGACACCTTCTTTTCGCGTATCAGTTTGGAATGAGAAGTTAAACGCTCTCTCGCATAAATATAAAGTCTTTTAATACTCCTACATATGTCCGCTTTTTTAATGGTAGGGCTACTCTCGAAGTACTGGAGAGAAGTGTGCTGCGAAAGACCTATGCAACTTTATTCGTCAGTAATGGTTAATAATGGTTAATACGTAAAGTGGGATGATTTAATGCAACCTGGAAGGTATGGTTAGAGAATTCCCTCATTCAGAAAGTGTTTAATATGATACCAGCTATGGTGGCAGAGGAGAAGTGAGAATTCTCTTGAATTTACAAAAAGGAAAACTAGAAACTTTTTAACTTACTTGGTGATTAGGCTACTCCTGGGCAAATTATAAGAAAAACCAACAATTAATTCATCTCTTCTCATACATGCTTAAATTTTTTAACTCTTTAATACTAACCCTCTTTATGGGACCTCAGCAATTATCCTGTAAAAATTTTAGAAACAGGGAACAAAATTACTATTTTCACTTCATTTTTCATAAATAATTCAAACGTTTTATTGATAACACGCCCACTTTGCGCTCAACACGCTTTTCGCCCATAATTACCAGCTATTAACATTGGCTTCTAACACGCGCCCAAAGCCAACTGCAACTGCACCTATTTCAGTTTAGTCCCAATCCAAGGGTCATTGTCCAGCACAGAATCATCCTGTGGCTTAACCATAACTACCCTGGTGGCTTATTGAAATTCAAATAAGCAGCAACTAAGAAGCGGGAACATTACCGCCTATTTTGCTGTGCGCTTATATGCTTGCATATATGTGTGTGTGTGTGTGTGTGTGTCATAATGTCTGCAATAAATTGGCGGCCGTATCAAAGGATACACGCCTTAGGTGTTAAGTTTAAAACATTTTGAAACACTTTCATCCACCGCCAATTGACCGCGAGTTGTTGGCGGCGGTGGCGGTGGCGGTGGCCTCGCTGGCGACTAATCAGACTAAGCCACACACATCAATCCGCGTATTTAAATATCCTACAGTTTAATCTGCGGCTGCTTAACTCCAACGAAAACATATAATTTGCGTTAATTTCAATTGATTTATGAAAGGATGGAAAATACGTTGTGTGTCTAAAACTATATAGATGGAGTATATATATGGTAGGATTATAGATATAAGTTCATTGGAGAAGTTGTATATACATGTTATACCTCAGCGAAACTCGATGGTCGTAAAAAACCAATAAAAATCAGAAAAGTACTCAAAAGAATATAAGTTTTGAAATTTTGTTGGAGCTTGCTAAATATTTTGAGACCTTTAAAATTTTTTCGCTTGGACATTTTGAAAATATTTCTGAAATCTCTTTACATTTGGGCTCCTTAATTTTTATAATAAGTTTCCTCATAAAATAATTTAGAGAACAGTGCATTCGAAACTGCGCTGGAAAATAAGTGTCTCATCGGTACGTTTTGTAGGAAGTAAGGGATCACAATTGAGTTAATTTTGTGCTATACATTGTTTGAAGGCTTTGTCTTTGGTATATTATTTTAATTTTAATATCAACACTTTAAATTTCCACCAGCAGTTTAAAGTTACCTCAATTAAGTCAACTAAATACGAAAATTTATTCCAACCAAACAACGTATTATTTTAAGGGGTCCCATTACTATGTCCATGCCGTAAAAATGTTCAGAATTGACCTTATCCAAGCCAAACTAAAACGCAAATAAGTAAGCCTTCATTTATACGTTCTCTGGTTAAACAAAGTCTCTAAGGTTAAGGTTAAGGCTACGAGTAAGTTAACTCTTAACTGTAAGCTGGTGTTCAGTTTTCTGACCAGGCAACTTGACATCTCCATTATTTGGTTCAGAGACGTGGGTATAAGAATACATATATATAAAGTAATGAAAAAGCTGACTATTGGCCCAATAATTGACCTAACTATAAATCCGAAGCATAGACTACACTATATCGATAAAGAACAGTCTGAAAATACAGACCAATCTCTACCAGACTCTGCCCGCATATGACAGTATAACAACAACCTGCTGTTCGAGGAGAAGTAGAAGCAATTTCTTAAACTAAATCCAATATAGAAACTGTCAGTTTATAGTCATAAACGACCTCATTCAAGAAGTCTTTTAACTCAATTTTTAGCATGATAGCTATGTATGTCCATTTCATTACGGAGATCATAGAGATGATCTGGCTAAACTTGAATTGCGTCTGGTGTGCTGACTTGTAGCTATAGGTCTACACATTCTTTGAAAGTTTCCGTTATTATCAAATACTTAGTTCGGAAGTCAACAGGGTTTCTCAAATGATCCAACGCCTATCACATGGAAGGACTTGTTATTGTTACTATATATATATTAGTTTAGCGCTTTTACGAATAGTGTTTATTTATTAGTGAAGGAATTTTCTATCGAGGGTTGATATGGCGTACCATGGGGATCATTCAAATCAGGATATTTAAAAAGGCATTAAGGAACAGATTGAAAACTTTCAGAAAATGAGATCCGGTTAATAAAATTTAATAAATTAATAGCGGTTGGATTCAAAAGGAAATTTTCAGGGAATAATTCCATAATACAACCGAAGAAATTCCTACTCCACTTTTCCTTACTTATTTGACTATCGTTTTCATAATGGTAGAGTCAGTCTTCAACACTTCTTTTGTCAAAAATATAAAAAAAAATGCTATAAGAGTTATAAAAAACTATTTTATTAAATAAACATTACAAATATTTTCTTAATAATTCCTTTTATTCAATAATAAAAATTAATTCTCACGCAATATTCTCTTTTTTAAATACGTTGTGTCTTTTAAACACCAACCACCCCTCTTTTTTCTCAAAATCTTTTGTTGTGTGCTCAAGCACAGCCTTAACCTGTCAAAACAAATAAACAACGATTATAAAGACATTTTCCTTACCCTTGTTCTTGTTCACAACAACCACGGTTTGTTCCATGGTGGAGCTGCTTGCTTGAGCTCTTTATCGAGCTGTCAACTTAAAATTAGAGCAAGCACAAAGAAAAAATTCTTTGGAGACACAAAAGGTGACATGATTAAATGAAAGAAAAAGTGAAAAGGTGAAAGTTTACTTCCGCCTAAAGTGCTCAAAGGCAGCACTGCTCTCTCTCGCCCAACATGAATAATCACTTTTGCTCCTTTTGATGCCAACATTCGCTTCGCGGACACTCTCTCATGATGTATTGCTATAGCCATAATCCTTGCCTACTATTTCCTTTACACACCCTGACATTTCTCGCTGCGTTTACATGCCATTTTTCTTTGTAGAATTAAAAAAAGCAGCAACAATCTTTCTGCTTTTGATTTCTTTTCCATTTCAATTGAATTGTAAAACGCCAACTTAGCATTACAATAAGTGCAACAGCAAATGAAATAAACAATAAAAAATAACAATGTGTTTTCGGCTGAATATTCAGTCCATTGTCTCTTTGACAGTTGAAATGTCAAGATGTGGAGTAAACGCCACAAATGGGTATGCAGGCGAGTGATTTATGATATGAAATTCACGGTCAGGGTTATTCTAATGATATAAAAAAATCACTTTCCCATAAGCAAGAAAATTCTTAGAGACATTCTTTAGTATGCTTGCTTATAACACTCAACTGCAGCAGTTTCGTTAAGACGTGGTTAAGGTCTCTCAGCTACTTTGACGATCTCACATTTTAGGTGGAAGGAGGAGTTTTTAGGAGGAGTTGAACTTTTGATGGTGATAAGAAAAATGAACGAATTCTGAAGATCTTTCATATTAGATGTGAAAATTTTATTCCAATTATTAAGGTGTTCTCAAAACTTCCTCTTACTAAGCTACATAGTATTTCGTTATCTACTTCATCAACAATCCGTTTTGCTGCTGACAGGGTCTGGAATGACGACAGGATCAGGAAAAATTACCCTGATCCTTAGAGTGGTTAGAGATTTCAAACGATGAGTTTTTATTTTTTAATACCAACTAAGCGGAGTTTGTGCGTCATACCTCAATGTTGTAGTATTTCCAGCAACATTCTCTGAACCACGGCGAAAACCAAAGTCTCGGACTTTGAACGCCTTGAAATAAAATATTTTGCCCATATGCCTCTCTTTGAGGTAAATCCTAAAAAAGCTTCGATCAAAGTCTGTTTGTAAATAGAGTTTTCTATTTGTATATTAGGATATGTACTATGGATTCTATGCATAGGAAAAGTTACCTTCACTTAAGAATTATCAGCAGACAATTTATATAAAATCTGAAAAGATTTAATAAATATACAAGAAGAAATATTTCAGTAACCCATTTATGACTTCAAATCACTTGGCAATAAATTTTCGACTGTCATTAGCTTTAATCTCAGAAGATGAAATTTCTGGTAAAGATGCAGACAGACAGGAAATTTGAGACGGAAAAGCTAGAATATTTTGCTGTTGAAATAGGTTTATTACCAATTAAATTTTTAAATATTATATTATTAATAAACTAATACCGTTAAAGAAAATTCAGAGCACTCCTCCTCTTCCACTCTATTTCCACTCCTAGACCAAAATCCGAAATTTGATTCTCCATTCTTAGATTTCAAATTTTTAAATTTGAGATTAAAAATTCGTTAGATCCTCACAAAAAAGGTACAAAAGTCAAAAGTTTTGCTAAAAAGAATCCTAGTTTAATATTTCTACCATATTTTATGTCTTTGAGAATCATATGTTGAACTGTTATCTGTTATAGTTCATAAAGTCTCCTATTAGTATACAATATTTAGGCGATTAAATAAAAAAACTTCAAAACTTAGACTGGTGAAAACTTGACACGCATTTTATCACTTTAACAATAAGAAGCCATCAAGTAAGAAAATAATATTCAAAATTTAGTATTTCACAATATTTTGGATATTTTTTGAACCCATAAATCACTTTGGTATAAGTTCAGGACTGCAGACTGCGTTATATATTATATGTATTTGGTTTACTCATATTGGCTGTGCCGTTTAACTTCCCAACCGGATATAACGGTAAGCAAACTGTACTTCTCACCCTCGGAATGCAATTTAAATTAGAATGCGAACCATCTGGAAAACTAACATGAAGTCGGTTAAGGCTGTTTAAGGCACTTTTCAATCAAAATATTGATATCAAATGACAAAACGTCAAAAATACTTCATACAAAAAGTGCCAATAAATCAAATAGAATGTTAAAATCGTCTGGCACCACAACGCAGCGTATAACTGTGAACGCATAAGAGCGAAAAATTTCAATACTTTTAGCAAAGCAAATATCCTGTTGCCTTCACCGCACACACACACACACACACACACACACATTCATATGGAAAAGGACCCGAGCGCAGAAATAGCAAAGCGGAAGAAAACGGGAAGCATAAGAAAAAATCAAATATTTACACATTTACATACATACCTTCGTAGGACATGTGAGAATGGCACGCAAATGCGACAATAAACGCCTTTTGGCGAAATTCCTTTATTTTTTTTTCATGCAATTTATGCTTACGCTCTCATCAACAGCGGCTAGAGAAGTATGCTGTCAGCGCTGTGATGCTACTTTATGACATCGAGAAAGAAGATGTTGCCACATACTTCTCCTCAAGTAGGCAGCCGAAGCTTGTTGCCAACTATTCCTGTGAGTTATTTGCGAAACTGTAAAGCAATTAAGTTTTACGAGTTGAAGAGACTGAGCCGCAAAACAATCTCTACATACTTGTCTTGTAATAAAGCCACTGCAGCTCGGTTTCACTACTGTTTTCAGAAAGTTATGAGCAATACTTGCTACAACTTTAACATCATTGCCCCGGTATATGAAGTTATAGCTGATAATTCACTTTAATTTGAGGCAGAGACAATGGCGCAAATAACATAGCTGCTTACGCGGAATCGTAGTAGTTATAGTAGCTGTATAATAAAACAAATAATACTAGCCAATTGGCGGCAATAATATGGGAATTCGTTTGTGAATATGTGTATGTATGACACATACTTCGCTAATGTTGCTCTCGGGCGTAATTTAATAAAATACTTATGATGAGTGCAAAATAAAAGTAAATTTATGAGTGTTAGCAATCTCGGTTTCTTCAAGGATTCGAGGCTACTACATATTTTATATAGAATTTCGAAGAAATGCCAGCAGCATCTCAACTTGTTGGAGAGTAATTGATTATTGTTTGTTTTAATAGTTAATTTTTAGGTGTTAAACTAGTATGCAGAAATAGAAAAAGAAAAGAAATCACTTTTTAGATATCATAAAGCTAATTGAACCCTACTGGTATTTTCTGAAACTTCATATCTGCGCTTAAAGGTATTTTCACTCACTACTAACTTTAGAGTATATGAAAAAAGGCAAAATTGATGGGACTGTGGAAATTTTGCTACCCGGAATAGTAGATGAGCGTATTTTTAACTGTGAATATCCGATTCAAGCTATATCGGTGACAACTCTACATACTCGTAATATGTCTAAACTTATACACCCGGAGTTTCAAACTTACTAACCTAATTTACCATCAAAATGAAGCCCCTATATGTATATTAATGGTAGAATAAGTAAGTTCCAATTCCTTTTTTTAATAAGGCGACACAAATTTAGTGGCCTCTTGCTTTAACATTATTTTAATCCCATACGATGAGGTAATATCTAAAAGCGAAATGTTTAAAAAATTGTTTAAGCTTTTTAAGCTCACGAAATTCCCCACATCGTGAGAATATCGTTATAATTTGAGTAATTTAATAACGTCCCGACAAACTAATTTCCACAATTCTTAATTATGTCTTGATTTTAGTTCTCCAACAGAATTACAGTTTCTCTCTCTAGCATTCTAAAGGTTAAACACCTTAGATATTTCGTTGGATGCTTCAATGACTATGTATAGTAGTGCCATCTTCCATTTTGAGTATCAATTCTAGCTCAACAAATATCATTCCCATTTCACGTACATTCTCTTTCGCATAAGAGTAACTGGTAGATTTAACGTTGAGAGAGATGACACCAGAGGTGTAAATTGTTAGGGTTTGTAGTTTTCTGTAGTTCCTAAACATTTCCAAGTATTCTAAAATTTACCAAGCGGAAAATTTCGCTATGGAACTACAATTCATTATTCACTGGAACCCATAGTTAACCATTCCCATATGTAGCATATCTCAAGAGTTGTCTTTAAATCAAAAGAAGGTTCGAGATGAAAGACATTACTCACTGAGGTCAAGGACGTAAAGTTGTGCTTTTGTGCGAAAGTACCATAAAACCAGCGAAAAAACGTTCTCTTACTGAAATGAAATTTTTTACTTTGAAAATGTATAGAGAATTTGTTAATCGACTCAAATAAGGCTCAATAAATTTGTTAATCGGCTTAGGAGGCTGTCTGAAATGCCTGGGAGCCCATTTACAAATTATAGCTAATTATGTAATAGGCATTTCTTACAGGCAAATAATTTAGTCGATTAGCAAATTGTTTAAACTGTTCTTTATGAAAAGAATTGTTAATTGGCTCAATTAAGGGACTGATCGAAATGAATCTAAGCGATTAATTGATCTATCACACAAAGTAGCAAATAACAGATTTGTTTAGCGATTTATGCTCGAAAAAATTTGAGTATATTTCCTATGTAACGATTTGAGGTATACCATTATTAAGGCCAAATAGCTATTAATTGTTGTGACTCCATTAAAAATTTAATTCCCTAGATTTGGTCTTATTATTACCAAATAAGTGCAGCTACTTTGATGTAATTAATTAATTCTCTGAACATACTGGCATCTCCTGCTACGTCTTCATTGAAATGTTTGCTTTTGTGTATCTCTATGATGAGTTGCAAGCAGTTTTCGGATAGAGCACCCTGTATAACTTGACTTTGACTTTTGTGCAATGAATTCTTTGACATTCACGCATTTAAGCCTTTCTCCTCCAATTTCTTCAATATTATTCAACTTAAGTTATATATTTTTTTTTGTGTCTTACTTGTACTTATTTATTATATGAACTTTCAAGCTCACTACATCTACCAAAAATGGGCAATAAGTAAAATTCCATACAAATGCCCATAAAAATTCCCATAAAAATACCAAAACTCCAACCTAAATATGCAAAATGCAAATTTTCGTATATTTTGCCAAGTAAGATTAAGTAACAAGTGTCCTGCGGTGATTACGCTGACAATTTATGCGTGTGAAGATAAATGAATACCTTTGTGTATGTGTGTATATGTGTGCATGTATGCTTGTAAAACAAATTTCTTAAAGCACTCGCAGCTAATCAGTTGGCGAACATTATCACAACATTGTACTATTAAAAGTCCATTGAGATAATGGAGTAAACAAACAAACACGGCGATACAACACCGTTCCTATGCACTTGTGTATGTGTGTGTGTGTGTGTGTTGGTGTATGTACATTCATTTTGCCGAGATGTCACAGTTACAAAATATAAATCTTGATTGCGAATCAAGAGCAATCAGTGGGCGAGTCAAGTCAAGTCGAGCGGTGGTCAACAAATGCAAGTGTATGTGTGTGTGCTTGTATGTGTGAGTGACCGCTGAGTTGTTGCTGCTTGGCAGAGTAACTGTAATACAAACACATATGTAAGTGTGCATTTCTATGGGAGAAGAAGTCATACATCAAATGTTGCATGAAGAGAGCTATCTCATTTGCGCGATATTGCCGAGATGCCATTAGCCGTTATTTATGACTGGTGCCCATTAATTTCATCACCAATTACTTAAGTTCACCATCCGGTAAAAGTTGGCGAATGGGAGAGTTTCCAACTTTTGCATATAAGTATACCTGTCTGTCTGTATCTAAGTGCCAATTGTTGAACCAGTTCTGTGGCGGAGAGTGCAACACGCTCACCAGTGAATGCCAGAGCCCGGAATGGAGAGGAGGGGCGCGGTTGCTTATATTGCATATGATTAGCGTTTTGTTGGCTAAGCAGCGTTATGTTGTCGCATGCCGCTTGTCGCTGCTTTGGCAACATGTTGCGCAGCATTATTTGTAAAAGACAACAACAACAACAAAAACAACAACAACAAGCACAGAATTATTCCAAGTTCATTTATCAGAATTTCGTTTTATAGTCAATTGATCTTAATTATGCAATGTGAACAATGTTGCCACAGCAAGCGGGGCAATCATAATAACAGCAACAACAACAGTGAAAGGAAAAGAATGCAGAGCAATGTAGAGAAGAGTGGCAAAAGATTGCGACTAACAGCAAGAAGAAAGCATAATAGAAGGCAGGCAGCAATATACAAACGCGTTGCGTTGTTAATAAATTTATAATTACAACTTGCCACAAAAGTAAGGAAGGCGAAATGATGGCTGTGGCACATGTGAAGAAACACCGCAACAAAAGCAACGGGAGAAGCACTGACAGCAGCAGCGAAAATCAGTGCAGTAATGAAAACAAGCGAGTTGCGGGCAACAGCAGCAACAACAACAATAACAACAACAACAACAACAAACACAACAAAAGCAACGACTTGTGATTTTAAGCAAATTTTTGCTGCCGCCAAACAGGATTTGGCTCCCATCGCGCGAGTCGCGTGGCGCAACTGTCTGCTGTGCAACTGGCCACAATCGAGCCAACAACAATTTGCTTAGGCAGGCACCTTCTGCGCCCAGTCGCGGCGAGTAGTCGCCTATCCGTCGCTGCCACGCGTATGCGCATACAAGTTGTGGCAAGTTGTCGTACCGGCACCATTGCCATCAACGCAATATTGTGATAACACATTTTCCAACAGCAACAGCAACAGCAACAACCTAAAACAACAACACACCAGCAGCCAATAAAAGACTCTGTGCGGTTGTGGCAACAACAATAAAGGCAACAAGTAACTGTATATGTGTGGCTCCAGTAAAATCACAGCACAATTGTAGCAGCGGCATGCAGATACAAGCATACAGACGTACATACAGCTATGTATATCAACGGTCACATCACCATCGGCATCACTACACCATCATTATCATCATCAGCATGGCAAGGCAGTTTGTAAGGCAGTCGCAGCAAATGCGGTAGTAGAGGCTTTTTAAGTGCATAAGTATATACTTATAGCAGATATAGTTGGGTATGTTTGGGTGATTGCATTGATCTTGTAGAAGCTATATTTTGTCCGGTCTTATTTTTTAACTGTGGCACTGCGCCACTTTGACTGAAACGAGAACAAGAACGTGAACTTCTTTCCTTGCTGCTTGCGCCATTTTCTCGACATATATTTCTTTTATTTCTTTATAATTATGAATTTTCTATATCAGTCATAGACGGGACATTCGAGTATTGCACACTTTTTGGTATTTTGGAGGGTGGAGAGAGAGTGGGGAGAGATCTATAGAAAAATTCAATTATTTTAGAATAAAATGATAAATAAACCTGGTAATAAATATTCTGATTCTGACGAAGACACCAGGCTTAAAATTCGCATAAATGGAGAATATTCCGTAGAGAGCCTTTAAGATGTATCATTCTAGCTCTAAAGTGTTTCTTAACTTTTTACACTTCATCAAGCACTACAGGACGATTACTCGAGCATTACTTAATTGATCTTCTGGTGGCGAGAGGTTGATCATAGAGAAATTTTTTTAGCAACAGAAAAGAAAGTCTATATGATCTTCTTTATTACTATTTTTTTGAGATGTACGTCAATAATTTTCATTATATGGGCTTCAAGTAGGCTTCATTTAGTAAATTGCAATTACCTTAACTTTTAAAACTATTAAAATGATAATTTAGTAATAAAAGGGCGACCTCAAGCACAAATTATTTACTAAAGAAGAACGGACCGATGTTGAAATTGAATAAATAATATGTGTGTGAGGAAATGTTGGACTCAAAAGATTATTTTGACTTTAAAAATATTAGTAAGTTTCCAAGTTTCACCAAGAATTGATTCACTTAAGGATGTTATTGTTGTTTGGGTGACACCTTCTCCAACAAATTTTCAGCCATACTCGGAGAAAAATCCGGGTCCGCTTTGGTTGTGTAGATCCATCTCTCAATGGTATGAATTATGGTATCCATTTCTTGATGCTTTCGGAGGCAGTTCGCGAAGAAGTAAAGTGTATGCATGGAGACTCAGAGAAAGAGTTCGAAAAAGACTTAGAGTTGACCCATAAATAGCACATATTGATGGGATAACTTTAGAAGTTGCTCGAAAAGTTAGAACTTAATTAAACTAGAAGGATGTGGAATGAGCCGGGGTCCAACCATCGATGTTCACTTTTCACACCATCCCTTAGTTATTTCAATTAAATATACGTTCTATAAAACCTGTTGTCTTGATTAAATAATACAAAATCTCTTGTCATATAAAGAGATTACATTAGAACTTGAAGAAGAATTCAATTTGTAATTCTAAAATTTAGGGGTCAATTTCTTTTTAAAGTTTTGTGCAATGCTTCCCATTTTCGTCACTTCAAATGATCGCTCGCTACATTTCGGACACTAAAAATAAATTTGGCAAACAATGTTGGAAAGCTGGAAAGCTTTTCCGATTCCGGTAGTTCAGTCGATAAATAGCCGATACGGAAGACCATCAAATACGTTTACAAGCAGTAGTTTCGATAATAAACTTATTTCATACCGTTGGGATGCATAAAGGCTATGCTGCAATTATGTTAGGTACATGCTACCAAAATGACAGCATTACAAGTATTCTGAAGCCTGAAAAGTAATTGATAAGTGGGCACCAACGAAATCTATGCAGTCCATTAATTAAATGAAATACAAACAACGCTTTGACAAAAACCAATTTTTTTTGGGAAAAATTTTCTCGGATAGAGTCCAAAAGCTAGAGCTCACTCTTTGCAAAACTAAGACTCAAAAATATAAATATTGTAGAGACAGTCCTTAAAAGCAGTGGAAAAAATTAAGTATAACAATGCCATAATTTTGCTAATTTAATTTAATTATGCTAAGAGCTGTATAACTTAATGTTGACCGCTTCAAACGTTGAAAACTTATCGGTCTTTCTTTGGTATCCATATGGATGCTAGTTCTTTTTCTTTTAAATTGCGAAAATGGAGAAGGTTTATGAAAATACTATATGGCGACATAAAAAATGTATATAATTAGTGGCGTGTTATAAAATGTAGACACCTCCGTAACCGAGAATGTGGAGCCTTTGTCGGGTATTTTTTCTAAAAGAGTTCATTTCTTAACAGAAAATTTTAACTTTTTTCTGAAAAGGATGGCGCTATCATAAAACTAATCAGCTCTTCTTAGGCAATTGGGAACTTTTAGGACGGTATCTACTATTGAATAAAAAGTCGAGAATTTCTTTTCCCAAAAAAAAACAGCCTGCGGAACAGGGATTGAAACTTTCAAAAACAAAATTTTTTTTTTCTAAAATTTGTATTGGCTAAGGCTTCTTCAGTATAGGTTGTTTCAGGTAGTTATCTTCGCTTTCCAAAAAAACTATAAATATGCTATATATATAGTTGGAAACATATGAAGACATATAAATGGTTATTAAACAGTGGGATTTGTTTCTAGTTGAATCCATTTCATTTTCTCATTCCTCTGGAGCAATAATTTTTGAATTCAGAAAAACTCGGTCGATATATATTTCAATTCCACAACAAGCTTTCCGCTCTTCAATCGTTTTGTATACTATATTACTAATGATGAAAGAGTCGAGAAAAAGTCTATTGAAATGGCAATAGCTTAATAAATAATATTCAATAAAATTGCTTTTTAATACAATAAGATAAAATAAATAATGAAACGATTTTTTTTTTTCATTTTCATATCTGTATTTCTCATATTTTTTAATTTAACACTATAAGACTTAATAATAAAAATTCTTACATGTAATAATATTCAGTTTCGTTTTTCAGCCTTAAAATTATTTCAGTTTAGTGTCTTCCAGTGGTTTGCTTAGTCTACTTAACGCTAACTATTGTCTTCCATTAAAAATTGATAGCACTTAAGCTAACTGTAAATGCTTTACAAGTAGTCATATCTCTCCATGTACATAATTTCGAACTAAGGCACACAAAACTACAACTACATATCGTACCATTACTTTATATATACACACAAATTTGTTTCAATATTTGATTTTTGTTCTTATGGAAAAATTGGCAAATTCAACTAATTTGACTAGGTAACTGAGTAAACTTAACGCATAGCACACACACATACATATTTACATTTCAAATGTCACTGGCGAAGTATCCCTGAACGTCTTTATATTCACAATTTATGCACGCCATACTCATTGTTCTTGCCACAGCGATATGTAGTCAAGTATTTCCTCATCGTCGGGCGTGCAGTCCTCCTCATGCAGATTGAAGTTGTCATATGGCTCGAATTTCAAGTGCAAATTCGCGTCAATCTGCGCGCTCGCGCTACTAGTACCGCTACCACTTGCCGCATGTGGCAAAGGCGAGTGCACAAAAGTGCCCGAATCGAACGACATGCTGGAGTTGAATGATGAGGTAGGTGAGGGGCAACCAATATCGAGCTGCGTCTGCGCTGTGAGTGCAGGCTGTGGCGTTGTGTATGCTTGCAACGCTTCGGTGGTAGGCAGTGTGGTGGTAAATTGTTGCTGCTGCTGCTGTTGTTGTTGTTGGAAAGCTTGCAAAGCGCTACTGGCAGCGCTGGCGTAGTACAATTGTTCCACCGCGGCCACGCCACTAGTGTTTGAGGAGTTACGCGCTGGCGACTCAGACGCAAGCAAGCTGAGATTACTGCTCGTGCTGCTGCTGCTGCCGAAGGAGCTGTTACTTGATGTGGTGTTGTTATCAGCGGCGGTCGTTAAGAGCAAACCGTCATTGCTGCGTGCGCTGCCACTTTTCTGCGCAGCGCTGTGCGTATTACCGCCACTGCTGCCCGCGTTCAAGTCGTCGACTAAGTCTTGCAATCGGCGTATATACTCGACGGCGATGCGCAGCGTATCCACTTTGCTGATTTTCTTATGCGGGCCACGGCCACCGCCCTTCAGCAGATCGGTTATGATCGTTTGCGGTATGTGTTGGCGCAGGCGCGCAAAGCTATTGTTCACCTGTTTGACGCGATTCCGTTCGCGTGCATTACGCCGCTGCACCGATTGCGTTTGATCGACGCTGTAAGGCCCGCCGCCGTTACTAGGCGCGCGCGGCGTGTACTTGCGCGTTTTAATCTCTGCGCCTGCGCAACCACCAATGGCCATAGACATTGTAGGCGCCGGTGCAATACTTTGATATTTGAACATTTTCACCGCTGCGCTGAGTTGTTGTTGATGGCTAATATTTTTATTGTAACACTGCAGCGCGGTGTTGGCTGTTGAATTGTTGTGCGTAAAGACCGCGCTTGACATGTTCACCATCGGAGTATATCTACTGTTGCAACTGCTTAGCAACCGTAAAGCAGTTTGAGTATTTGTATTTAGCGAATTTGTTATTACTACTACACAAGCACTTCAAAAGTTGTTGTGCTAATTTCTATCTTTGATTTGCAAACTTTTTTAAAAATGTTGCGCTTTCCAAAGTTCAAGCGAACTTGATCCTACGACACCTTGCACAAGAATGAGTCCCTTCGTCCTAAACCTTTGCGTTTTGTACTATACTCACAGCCAGCAATTCCTGCGCCAGGTCGCTAAGGTACAACATATCAACAACCAATTAACCGCGCATACGCGCCGTAAGAGCGCGCTTATAAGAGTAATACAGCGCTTGCTATGAGCGTACAAGCGAATTTTTTGCTGATCAGTTTTATAAACAGGTAAATACGAAACCATAACAACGCACGGAACTCCGAGCAGAAACGCGCTCTTTCAACTTTGGATAGTCAAATTTAATAAATTTCCACAACACTCTTTCTTTTCATATGACGTTAATAGAACGCTCGCAATAAACTCTCTATAACATTTCAACTACGCTCTCGCTCACCGTTGATCGCGCTGCTCGTGCACGATCACTCGCTATTACTTCCGAATGCTTGCGCACGCACTCAGCTAAAGAAAAAATGTGTCGCTTATCAGTCGGTTCAGGTAAATAATAATGCATTGATATCGCAAGCATTCTTCCTTGTTCTACTCACTAATGCGCTGCAGAGAGTGAGTGCGTGCGTGGACTGAGGCCGACCGTGAACTCGTTCTTCACAGTGATCGCGCAAAATGAAAAAAACTGTTCCCAATCTGGTTACAAACTGTAATTGCATATGAAGAGTATCTTTTTGAAGCCAACAACTCTCTTTCGCTGATTTTTCGACTCTTGTTTATTTACCTGTTTACTTTTGCTTAATTGCTTTGGGAATTTTACTTTGATTTTGAGTTGCGAAGTATGATTATACGCGCTCAGTCTCAGTATTCATTGAGAGCGCGGCGAATAAGGACATGCCGTGGATACGATAGGTTTCTTCATCATTTGCTTGTACGTAAAATTTCTTTATTTGTGAAGTATATGTGATGGAAGCAACGGTGGTTTGGAAAAATATGTGTTTGGTTCTAACCAAAGTCAGTTGTAAGCCTTTGGAGTAGTTCAAAAATATGGCTCTGGAAAATGCGGCCATAGCTTCTCATTGCATTTTTTTTTCACGCGGCCCTTCCAAAGCTCATCTTCTATACAGTGGACTAATAATTTTTAATAATATGCCTTTAAACTTTTTTGTAAATGGTCCTAATGCTTAATTTCCTTGTATATATCCTTGAACCTTTTTCTCAAACTTTCAATCCGTTGAAGTACCCCTCAGGCACAGAGAAGTCAGATATTATATACTTCAACTCTTCCTCTCGTCAGCTACTCTTTGTTTGGTCTGACCTACAGAAAAGAACTTACTTAACTGATTAGGAAGCATGCAATTTAAATACAAAAGGAAGCTTATAACACTTGACTGGGAACTTAAGAATGACCCTTATCTTATCAACTTCCGAATCAATCAAGCAACCAATCATTAATAGAATACACTTTAAAACTTGTCACTAATTTCGCTTCGAGCCATATACATATGTTGTCATAAGATTGCAGTAATCTCAAAGTCTCTTCAAATAAAACAATGGAGTTTTCTTAGAAGGGCGAAGTTACTTCTGGTGGACACTAACCCATTCTGACCGGAATGAGAACATAACTAGGCGATTTTTATTTCTCGCTCAAAGGAAAAACAAAAATTGAGGAGTCCCATATATAATCCCACAAATTGATATTAATTAAAATTTTGAGGCGCCGAAAGGCAGGTGGATTCAAACAGAAGCCCTCCCGTGCCGGAAATATAAGATGAAGTTGGACAATGCTTTTATAGTGTGGACTTATAAGAAAAAAGTTCACCTATTTCATACCTCGGTCGGAATTCGAATGGACCACACACCGGGTTAATGCACTCACACCAACAATATGTTCTTGTAAGCGTTTGAGTATATACTTCTGAATATTATAGAGGCAGAAATTCCATGACTGTTTCCAAACCGGAAATCGGTAAAGTTTCAAAAATACGGAAACTTTCTTCAGAAGCCGTTTGAGCAATAATTTCTTACAAGTGAACATAAGTGATCGTTATTTTTAAAATAAAGATCAATACAATATTCAACTTTATGGGTCTTACACCGTTATTTAATAAACATCGAAGTCTTAGCGACTCTTTGCCTCTCCTTCCTAGAAGTCTAGGCTCTCAATTTAAATATTTTTCAAATGTCCTGTGAAAAGCAATTAGCTAAGCACTCAAGCATGAAGCATATATCCGGGCGTGTATGCCACGTGCAACACCACGCTTGTCCTTTCAACAAACCCCTCATTGGGTATAATTTAAATTACAGCGACATCAAACCGAAATTTTCGAACAAAAACCAAAACCAAAAAAAAGACTCAAGCTTAATAATTGCCATATAATTATCAAAAAGTTATAGGTTCACCCTAGTAATAAGCGCAACAACGAGGGCAACTTGTTAAGCCACACATGCAACAAGGTAGCAAAATCAAGGGCGACCTACCTTCATTAGTGCCCTGCATTGCATGGCTGGTGACACATTATCAGGAACTAGAAAACATAAAAACAAAAAGAAAAAACAAAATTTTCTGTTTTCCTTTTATTTCGAAAAACTTTATACAATAACACTGCGTATGATTTAATGCGTATCTTTCACGTTTGGCGGCACGCCGATCCAGCTGAACAAGTCCTGATCGCTGTGGTAAACACCAACTTGGTTGCAGTACTGAACTTTAGTGGTAGATTTTAGTAAATATTTTAATTAAATGCAGAGCTCTTAAGATACATAACAATATAAACGAGAAAAGTTAAATAAATAAAAAATGATTTGCTTGTTGTTGTTGTACACACCACGGCAAGCCGGTGGCCAAGCAACAGTTCCGCTGTTCGCACAAACATTTACATATATTTATATGTATATATGTACATATATATACATATGTTTTATATGTATATTGTTGTTATTGTTTTTGTTGTTGTCATGCTGTTGGCGCAACGGCGCGTGGCAGGTGTATTTACGAGTTATATGCACGTCAAGCTGTAGGCAGCACTTTCAGGCTAAAAAATATAAACAAAGTGATTATTTCTACTTATATATAATATATATAAATGCATATATATATATATTATAAGTAATTTCTGTATATATATAATGTTTGCTCCCTTTCTGAGGGGTTGCATTTTAATAGTGGCACTAAAATCTAAGTGAGAGGGTCGTAAGAAAACAGTTTTTTACGAAAATAAATTCAACCAAACTTATTGCATAAAATCGAGTTTGTAGCCGAGCTCAAGTTGTGTCAATTAAATTATGTAGAAGTGCTTATATTTATATATATTGTATATATCCTAGACGGAGGAACACTCAGGGGTCCAAAAGTGGTTACAGAACCAAGCATTTTTTTTCATATATTAAGAATGTGGTACCTACTAAAGACTGAAGTTCTGAAACCGTATATACCTAAGGGGAAGTAAGCCTGTTCAAAAATGGAGGCGTGGCACATATCTGAAAATTTAAAATCGGATATGTCTGAAGGCGTTTGTGGTAGAAGTTTTCCAACTCCACCCATGCCCATGGTGAAAAAAATGAGGTTAATGGAAAAAGAGGTTTGACATCTCCATTTAAGATACGTACTTATTAACTACTTCTATACTTACAGGAAAAAATCGAGGTTATTTAAAAGTTGATTTTTGGAGTTTTCATACTTAGCACCTTTGACAGTATTTAAGTTAGAGGACTCAGATTCAGATGACGTATGGGATCCGCCAATAGTGTACTTAGCTAAAAGCTGAAATACTGGGAAACGGATCGTGTATCCCACTTTTTGGTAAAAATTTTTGACACTAGATATAACTGAAAATATTCGTGAGCATTTTGAAATTTAAAATCGGGATCTATATAAACAATTCATTAAATTAAAAATTAAAAAATTAAACCCTCAACCTTTAACGAAAATTATTCCAAACTAAATCACAAAAACCCCAACCAATGGCAACTAAAACCCATTGTTAGCAGCTTACAAAAACAATGTGTACCACTCCTACAACAAACACATATGCTTCCCTTCCCCTCAACCAAATCGCACTGGTCATTGAATCCCGACTAATTTCTCAGCTGTTAGATAGCAATCGCCCGTAACCGCAGGGCTCGTGTGACCACCACCGCCACCAACGTCTCCACAATCACCATGAGTACCAACAGCCCTTACTTACTGTATCCGCTGGCCATTCGCAGTTGTTGCACCGATCCTTTTATAACGCTTTTGCTTTTTATTTATTGCCAAATATCGGCTTTCGTCTGCTGATTTTCGTTTGATTCTTCTTTCATTCAACTTGAAATATTGTTGATTTTGTTGTTGTTATTACTTTCTTTACGCAGTCAAATAGACACACAAATGTACATAGTTCGTTTATTTATCTGTAGTGGTTTCGTTTATCATCGTGTTTGTGTGTGTGTGTGCGTGCATGTAAAGCCGAAAAACCCCTCAATTCAGTGGCACAGGCCATTAGATGCGGTCAAGTTGAAAACATCTGCTTGGTCAGATCGGTTTCTTCCTTTATATTGCTGTTTGTTTCTGACTTGAATTGCACTCGCCATGACTTTTGTATTTAATTTTTGTTAATTTTTATTGGTTCCGTTGTTTGTCTATCTCTTTCTAATTTCGACTTTTCTTTCGATTGAAAAAATGATTTTATTTCTGAAAAAGTTTTCCTGGCGATAGTTGCAGATGTCCGTATGAATGGGTTCGATTTATTAGACTGATTAGATGAAATATCAAAAATATGTATGGACAAATGTATGAAATATTATTTCTAAAGCGTCTCTTTTTACTATCTGGCACAAGCCTAGAAATATCCCGTTTTGGGGCAGACGTGTTCTTTAATTGTGTAAGCGATTTGGGAGATATCTCGTATTTTGTTTTTGGCTGGTGGCACGACTCATATTTATATCCGAGTCCATAGATTACTTAACGATCGGGTCTTAGCCAAACACTTGCCAAGGAGGTTATAATACTTTCCATAAACCTACAAATACCAGTTTCAAGAAATCCTCTTCTAACTTCTCTTCTTCGGTCCCCTTAGATCAGCAGTCTTAAACATAAGATGATATTGACCATATTTCTTAGTGGAAAATTAGGTACACACAGTCGGTCAATTAGTCTACTATCGGTGCTTGTGTGTTCTTAGAACATTTCTAGGCATATATGAAGAACTACTTTTAAAACAGTTTTATGTTGGTCGTAGTAGACAAAGTTCAAGTGAAAATATGGAATGAATATAGGTAGACTGCTGATTTCATTGCGACATTTGCTTTGGCGAGACTTTAAGCTTCTCTATACCGCTGGCAATACCGTTTTTGCCGGTGTTTTTGTCTATGTAAAATGAAAAACTACTCGTACTACTTTATAACAATGAAAAGAGAGAGCGCAAGCAGATATCATACATCAACTCTTGAGTGATTACAGCAAATGCAAAATTTTAGGTCACGACTTTTTGAGACTGGTACTCAATCTTACTATTAGACAGCAGAACCTCACGAGAGCTCAGCTGGTGTTGGGCAAAGGTCAGCACTAGAGATATCGAAAAGGCGTTCTGATCCTGGGCGAATCGTAAAAGGTTTGCTAAATTCTTGTACTCAGTAAAGTATGTCACTCTCTAATTATCAAATTGACACAACCTTACAGCTGAGACTAAAAATAATGTCAATCCTTCTTTGGCACTTCCATCTATACGGCCCCATTTTTTGAGGCTTGGGTTAAAGCATTTAGCCACCACCAATGGTATCGAAATTAATCGCCTTATCAGATTTTTGACAGGGTCAAAACTCTTCCACAGTATGTTAGTATTTACGACGTTTTCAGAATATTTTTGCGACACAAAAAAAAAAAAAGTAACTGTAATTGATCATGTGTCATCTCCAGATCAAGAATCAACCATAAACCTAATCTGACTTCTGATAAAGATGTTTTTCAAAGAAGTACCGGGATGAAATCTCTTAGTTTAAATGTTTTGGTATATAACTATTCCAGTCGCCTCGATAGCACTGTGGAAAACTTCAGAGAAAAACCGGCAAAGCAAAGTTTTAAAAATCAAATCCTAGGAAACAAAGCATTAAAAGCGTACTATATACATAGCTTACCCTTAGTGGGATGGTTGGAGTAATACTGACTTTGAATGGATCTCTCTGAAACCAAACCTGGTGGAGGTGACTATTCAGAATAAAATAAAGACATCGTTATTCAGAGTTAGATGAAGCAACTGTAAAGGTAAGTGACTTCGAACCACAAGTACTAAGCAGAATTCAGTATCAGAGTGTAGTAAAAATCTGAGAACATCGAAACTAAAGTAATCTTTCCGAAAAGCCAAAAAGTGCAAACTGCCCTGAACAGGCACACAAGAAACTTTCTCATGCTACTGGTCTTATAAGTCACAAAATTCACTTTTCTACATATTTTGAGAGCGACTTGAAAGGCGCATCATTAGGCATTGTCTACATAAACCATATCATTCATTGTTGGAAGCTATTTGCATTGCTTGCAATAACACGTCGAGCAAGGAGGCGAAAAAGTGATTTTTCAAAAGGAAAATGTCAAATCACAGCCACAGCGGTGGTTTAATTCATTATTTGAATAGGGAAGAAGAGGAAAGGGTACTCAACACATGGACCCAAAGAATAACATTAACAACAAAAGCAATAACATTTAGCAACGAAAACACCAACACAAAAGCAACAAAATGTAAACGAAACAACAAAGGCGGCAAGAGAAAGGTAGAAAGAAAGTGTTAATGATGCGCATTGAAAATCGCAAACAAAGTAAACGATTATGGAAAACAGCAAACAAAGCCAAGCAGAAGGATATGCAAAAGAATGTCAAAGGACAAATAGGTGCGAGTGATATGCGAAAGAATTTCGTGGAGAGTGCGGATTTTTTTGCGTGTCATGGCATTGTCGAACGGGCGATCGATCGATGCAGTCGGTTTTTATTGACATTTTCGACAGCGAAAATATACACGGGTTTCGCAAAGCGAAAATCAATTTATTTTCGCAAAAGACATAGAGAAAATGGCATTAGAGAATTGTCACAAAAGCAACGAAAACACCTGGCCGATTTGCAAAAATCCCTAACAAAGCTGGGAAAATGCGGAAAAACTTCCGCAAAAATCGCTAACAATAACCAAAAGGCAACTATCATTTTGATATTCAATAAAAGCGAAAGGATTGCCGACTAGTTGCCACTGGCAGTGCCACTGGATTTGCGGTGCGGAACTGCGGCAAGACGGAAATTCGCTTATAAGGAAGTACCTTACATGCCACACAAACTCACATCACTACCAATGCATTGGCGTGCACATAATAAGTGCTTGTTAATACTTTTATTCCGGTTTGCGCAGTGTCGTGAAGTACCTTAGTGACGCTTGCCGCTTGGGATTCAGCGCAACGTTGGCGTTCTGACAGCAAATCAATGTGAAATGAACTCATCAAAATTCCAATTGTTGTCAATGTGCTGCTACATATTTGAGTTTTTGTAAGGTGGCAACTGAAAAACAACGGGAACATCGACTTGGAGAAAAACAAAACAGTTGAAAAACGTGGAACGTCGTATTGCCAGCTTACTATGAAAGTCGTGGAATATAGCATAGTTTTAAACCCGATTTTATAAATAAGTGATATAGTACCAGGAGGACCATCATGACACACAAAATATTGGCTTTGATTTACTCGAGTTTGGTGGTGGTCCTCTTTTTAAACGGATAGCAATTGAAGTGAAGTGAAGTTAATCGTCAAACTTAGAACATTTTCGGACTCTTTTAAATCCATAAATCACCACTTTGACTTGTTACTAAGGACTAAGGCGAGGGCTATCAGAAACAAATTTGCCTTAACTTCAATATCAACATGACCACTTTCGCCATGCAAGCTTATCTAGTTTAGTTAACATTCAACCGTCCACGATCTGACTTGATGGGTTTATTCTAAGAAGGATGTCGGATCTTTTCGATAGAATATGAAAGAAATTCTGGAATAAAAGTAAGCGTTCCTCAAAGACAAAGTAAAGAATTTGCGATTGTTGTGAAGGGAGCCAAGCCAAGCCAGGAACTGCTTTCCTTGGCTTAGATATCGAAAGTAGAAAATAAGAACTTTGAAAAGAGTTTAGAGGTATAGGTTAAATTTTCTCCGAACAAAAATCCTAAGCTTTTTGTTTTTAAGTAAAACTGATTTACATACTTTTTCTGATATTGAGCCCATAAATGGTAATTGAACGTATAAATTGGTCTAGAGCTTAGAAATTTGGTTGCCTCGTCTTTTAATATTAAAAACGGGAACTTACAGAAATTTCGCCCAAATGTATGAACCCTACTTGCAGGGTTGCATTGTTCCTTTCTAAATTGCCTCCGGAATAAACACAGGAAATACCTGCAATTATGAGTTAAGCATAACCTTAAGCATTGCCTACAATTAGGTGTTCCATACAATTTAGCGAAAACGCGCACCTTACTTAGTACCAAAGATTCCTTCTTACAAAATTAAACTTCTTAGTATCATGGGAGTGGAAATACAACATCTTGCTAGAAAACATAAAATTAAAAATAATGTAATAAGGTAAGTAATGTAATATATGTAATGTATTAATATGTAATTTCGAAGTCATTAGTCTTCGAAAAAGAGTTAAAGAAAGAGAAATAGATATAAAAGGATTGATAACATATGGCAACACCAACATGAAACGCACTGAATATTGTCTACATAAAGCATATATACATACGTGTATATATGTGTTTGTATGCGATCGTGTTCATGTTCACTGTAAAGCTTTCGCTTTCTGTAGCCGTCAATCAAATCGATCATTCATCATTGTTGCATTGCATTGCCGCCATGTTGCACATTGATTGCTTGGCGCTGTTGTTCTGATCATTTAATTAGAGAAATAAGTGAAATACTCTGAACACCTCATTGCTGCTGGCGCAGAATAGCTAATCAGGCACCTACGCCAACGACGCAACAAACTGGCAGTTGTTGCAACCATGTGGCATAAATGAATGAGCGAAGCAGTGTTGCGCATTGCTGTATGCTGATGGACAAATAAATGTAGAAATGCAGTGCGTGGCGCATGCCAAAGTGTAGACAGTAGTGCCACCAAAAACAAAAAAGCAACAACCAAAAATTATGTGGCATGTTGCATGTGCAGGCATGGATTTACTTTTGACTGGGGCTATGCGTGTAGTTGACATGGAATTTTCGCCAACTTGCTCATGACTCTGGCGCTAATGAGTCGAGGTGATCGTGAGCGGAATAGTTACAATTTCCGTGGAACTGTTGCCCTCCTGAGTCTCCTGAGCCTCCTGAGTGCTGACGGTGCCAACATGAGGACTCTGCTTTGATTGGGAAAATGCTCAAACTTAAATTAATTAACACAAAGCGAATTGTTGGCGCAAGCTCCCGTGTGGCACGTTCAGAAAAATTGCTTAAATTAAAAGTGTATATATATATATATATATAGGTATAAATGGTGGTAACAATATGTTTTGCCATAGTAAGTCTTTCGCTAATCTCAAGCGATTTTTAATGACAACTTAATTCATGCCACCAATGCGCAAGCCGTTTCTAGATGTTTCATTATATTTTTGATTACTTTCTGATTACTTTTTCCTTATGCCCAAATGCATTTAATCGCTACATTAAATATACATATTAATTAATTAAATATTTTTATTGTTTATGTGGCAACATAGTTGCTTTTTATTACACTTTGCAGTTTTGTGTAAATAAAATAGAGCACACAACGCTTTTTACAACTTTTACATAGCCGAATTCAAGCACACCAACGCAAAGACAACCTAACTTACATATGAACATACCTATAGCCTTTAGGACCGATCGCACTGCAGCGCCGCCGCATCGTAAAATCGCCACCAAGGTGGCAGCCCCGCGCATAAAATGCCACTTGATGATTTTTACTGCCGCAATTCACGACCACCGCCGCTATAGTCGGTGCCGCGCTGCGCTGCACTAGCAAACTCTGTGCCATGTTTGTGCGCCAATCACTGGGTCACATAAAAATATGCACAACTTTGTTGCGCACCTCAAATTGGTGCAGTGATGCAGTGATGCAGTGATGCACTGGTGTAGAGTGGCAAACATTTTATTAAATTAAAACGCAATTTAGGCATCGTAAAGAATCATTTACAATCCGGCAGCGACATAAAGCCGCCACGCGATATGGTCGATCTGATTATCTACCGATCTCTTGTAGATCGAGCGATTTTCGGCTGAGCGCTGATCTGTGCCCTCCCTCAGTGGCAGCATTCGCAAGTCCATTTTATGCACATAATCACTGCTGACGATCTTTTTGTTATCATTATCACGATTTGTGCTTTAAGTGCTGCTGAGTTGGAATTAATAAAGCTATAAAAAATCCCGCCAATTTTATTATCGAAGTTCGCAATGTCAAGTGTAGTAGTTGTGGATTATGTAAGCGCCGCCTGTTCGTTCGAATAAAGACGAAAGCTTTGATGATTATCAGCGATAAAGATTTGTTCGCCATTTTATTGAGTCGTATTGAGCCCAGTCGTAGCATTTGTGTACATAAAATGGTTCAATGTATTTATGGCTAGTGTTGGGCAAGTCACTGAATATTTTGAACTATTTATTTGGTCATAAATATATTGTAGCAACTTTAAAATTTACACTAAATTGATATTGACCTCTCAGAACTAGTAAATATATATTACTAGTAAATAGTTCAATCGCTAGAATGTTCAAATTCCTTAAAAAAAAGGTATTTAGCATTAGATCAAACGAGCACTAATTTAAGTAACAAGAAATTTCAAATGAAACAGACACCACGCTTACTATCTGTTTCACTAACCAAAATATTTCATTTGTGGTTAGAAATCATTCCGAGTTCCTAAGTTTCATCAAACCGAAAAACCTATTTACCATTGTTGCCATATAAGGGACTTCTGTGTATATTTTGGGATATTGGAAAAGCTTTTGTCTTATACAAAATTGGTTGTACCAGAAAGGCACAATTCGACCTTCTAAATTAAAGGAAACACCGGGCTTTCAACAGTAGCGATATGATACTTCGCAACATACGGGTACTATTATTCAGAGTTTGTTAATATCAGAAGTTCCCGAGACGTTCGTTCATCGACTCTTAACCAATCACCTCACGTAGTCTGGCACGAATTCCCGTTAACCCATCGTATGCTTAAATATATAGAAGACAGTATGTAGTCTCTTGCCTCGAGTATGTCCGGTTCAACTACGTGACTTTATGAAAAAATACTACAGACGATTGGATGAAGTTATACAAGAAGATTGGCTCAGAAAGTTTAGAGATTCTTTGAGTCACTTCCGATTTGGATTGCGCTATACCTTACTAAATGTATAATATATTTTTATTAAAAGACGTCAAAAGCCCGCTTGCTTGTGGTTCTTTAATCTACTTTTCCTGAGCATTCGCCGAAGTGGTCCACGAGAAGTTATTAATATAGATTTGTAGAAGACGTTATACGTCCCAGGAACGCATGAAGAGCAAACCTGAAGGCAGATCCCCACTTAATGTTAGTTCTCAAACAAACACTGTATTGATAAGGAAGAATAAAAGAATTTTAGCAGAAGCTCCAGTATGAACACCGAGTTATATAACCCTCAAAGGAATTTTGGCATATAAAGCATAGAAATTTTCTATATTTTTGAGGATCCCGAATCATGAGGGGTCGGGATGGCTACCAGTTTAAGTTGTAGTCACTCAATTTAGTCACTTTGCTGTATATATAAATATATATATATATAAACGTCTAAGCATTCGGACTGGAAAATGCTTCTAACCTGCAGTCTAACCCTATATAGCATCTGGATCTTGGTTAACCTATACCAAAATGGTTGCAACTCTACTTAGTGTTCGTATCTATACTCATATCACCGGTCTAATGTATGTATGGCTATATATATGTATATATGTATGTTTGTATGTTTATTATATATATATATATTATAACCTGAGTACTGGGTAGTTTCAAAAATATCGAGAGTAAGCGCACGTGCACATACCTATCTGCTATTGCACATGCTTAGTCCTCTCACCCGGACACGAGCTGCAATGTTTGTGTAACTTAACAAGTGAAACGCTGAAACGGTCATTGCCTACTATTGCCAAGCGCGCAAATTAATGAAACGGAACGTTTAATATCCTGTTTTTCTTGTGTCCATAGTTTCAGAGTTAATGCGCTTACGCATTCGAAATGCAGCAATGAATGAAATGCAACAAAAGGGAATGAGTACAATGCGGAAGCAACACAAGTACTGTCACTGTGCAACACTGTGCTCATCCTTATTATGTAATAATTGTTTATAATGCCAATGGCGAGGTGAGGAGCAGCTGGCTGTACTCACACCCGACAACAAAATTAAAATGAAATTAAAAACATATCCTCCCATCGGGCGCTATAAGGACCAAACGTAATTGCATTATCGGTTATTACCACCAAATATCCCTTTCGCTTGCATTTCAACAATTGCCGCGCCGCATAACGCACCTGAATTTGCTACAAATTTCATACAACTTCGACATGCTGACGTATTTTCAAGTAATAGCCGAAATGTTTCGTGAGCTCGATAGGTGGTGCATGCATGTGGGCAGCGTAAATGGTGTTGCACTTGAATTATGCTTTCTCCGCTCGCCCGCCGACACGCTTAGCAAACTCACACAAATAATTTCGGCTCGTGAAAAAACAAAAATATAAAGACTAAGAAAAAAAAAAACGAAAGCAAAACAATTTACTTGATTGCTCAATTTAGTTGCTGTGCCACAGTGTTGCATGTGGTCGCATGTTTATATGCGAGTGTGTCGATGCTCTGTTGTTCGCTGTTGTTGTATATAATCGTAAAAGCCACGAATCGTTTAATTTAAAAGGAATAAAACTTGTAACAATGTCTGCGCTCGCGTTTTCGATTTTGGCGCAACTTATTCTCAGTGTTGTTGTTGTATAGCAAGATATTACTGCACTCCATATATGGCCGGTATTGATCCTGTTGATTGAATTTTGCGCTCTTTAGTGTTGCTGGCTCTTGTTTTATGTATTTAGTATATGATTTTTTCTTAATTCCTATTAATTTGAACATTCGGCAGCGTTGTGGCAGCGCAAATGTGAGCGTTTATTGATTTTTAATGAAGCTAAAATGTGCGGAGTTATGCTTTTGAAGTGTCCATCGACTCTGTGGAAACGTGGTTGCGGCAGCGGTTGGTGGCTACATAATCGAAATGATACATACAAAACTACATACATGCAAATATAACACTCTTTATATATAAATGTGCACTAGACGGCGGTCCGAACTAAGCTCAAAGCTTTAGGTTGGCTGGCGTTGGTCATTGAAATACCTCCCAAAATAATATTTAAATCAATCTAAGTTATAGATCTACAAAAAGTTAGAAGCTTCTAAGTCTACGCTGAAATTATTTAGAATAGATTATGGTGGGGGACCCTAGGAGTCCTAAGGAGAATATATCTAGAACAGCTTAATATCTTAGACCCTTGAAAACCTGTGCATACTGCATTCTTAAATCTCCAAAAAGTTGTACTTAAGAATATAATTTAAATATTCTCTTCCGAAAACGATTTGAACTTCAGAGAGCTCCGAAGCTCATATTTCTCCGCTCATAATTATATTTCTTTTCGAAAGTTCCATCTAATCTGCGCTAAAAGTAACTCCCTTCTTTTAACAATAAGGCTATGTTCTCTGCTAATTCTAAATTCTTTGAACTTATATCGATAAAGATCTGACTGAAAGGTCCATGAACTTCTTGACAAAATTTGAAAGATAATGTGAATCGAACGTTGGAATCATGCTACATAAGAAATATCAAGCTGTCCACAGATTGCCGGAATTTTCTTGACTCCAAATTTGGTGTCCGAGTTAAGTTATCTCTTATATTAAATTCAACAACGACATCGGTATTTTTCCACCAACCATTGTTTGGCAAGTTCTTTAAACTAAGTGACTCAAACTATCGTGGACCCCTTTTGCTTGTAATGAGAGCCATAGAGTAACAAATTATGAAGTATCCGAATCGCTATTTCTTCATACTTTCGAGCAATAATAAATACTTATTTGTTTTAAAGGTCACGATGACATAAATTATTTTCTACCACAAAAGTTTCTGGTAAAAGTCTTTTAAAGAGGTCTTGAGCCATTACCAGCCAGGTTGTAAAGATCGTAGCGTTTCGATTACAATTAAATTGTAGCTAGACATAACTCTCCATGCACACTTTTATTAATTTCATGGTAGATATAACATGGAATTGACGCAAGTTTCGTTATTTAAAAAAAAAAAAATTTATAAAAAAGAATTTTGTATTTTAATGAAACAAATTGAGCAGTGCTTGGATCTGTTAAATTATAGCTGATCCGTTTTTTCACGTCGATATGTAACAAGATATTAATAAGACTCTCTCATTTCACTTCGCAGACCAATCAACGGCGTCAACGGGGTATATATTCGGTGAACCGAATCCAAAGAGTGGAAAGACGAAGCGGTCAGCTTTCGGTATTATGGCGTCTATATTTGGGGATCTAAAAATCTGTCAAACGTCGAACATAATTGTGTCATATGAGAAATGTGCACCTTTTTCTTAAAATTTTTATGAACAATCAAATCTAACATTCTACCCACCAAAAAAATTATAAAATTTTTTAATTTAAATGAAATTACAACTACAGTTCGATTTTTAGAAATACATCAAGAGAAAAGGAGATTAATTTAATTTAATAAGGAGAACTGGTTAGATTGAGAATCGATCGGCTTGAATGCGAATATGCTTTCGGCTTTTAGAGTAAGTAGCCATGCTCATGTCGCATATAACTGGATTATGCCATAAAAGCTAAACGAGACATAAGGGTGGATGACAATAAGGTTCGGAAGTGAGATGCGTGTACGTGTAATGTATAACACTCACGCGTAATATGAGCTAGCCATAATACTGCTCTTGGCATAAAATCAAAAATTTTAAAAATCCTCTGAGTAACTCATTTATCGGTTTAGAATTTCAAGAATTTTGATTTTCTACCCCAAAATTTTTATTATAAATTAGAAATTTCTAATTAAATTTATTTTCACTCTCAATATTTTCCCGTTTTATGGAAGTGCCTAACGTTGCTCCAGACAATGTTCTACGAAAAACTTGGCTCGAATGAAATTTCTTTTATCCACTGCTGTTACACCGTCAACACATATACAACAAATACAAACTCTATTGGTATAAGTGCTTCCTCCAATCTTCTCTCAACTGAAATGCCTTCCAATCACTTAGCTACTTTTAATCATACTGTGCTCTAATTCCTGGAAACTGTATATTAGACATTCAGTGAATCTGAAGTATGCGCCAATGCCATCAATCAAGAGGCCATCGGCAGCTTTCAGACGCTAACGCCGACGTAGGTGTTAATTTGTACAAATTTGCGCTAACTATATTGTCTGGGGCAACACCTCGTTGAGTGGAGAAACAGAAAAAAAAAAATTAACAAAAATAAATAAAAATTAATCGAAAAAAAACAATTTGCGGAAACTAAACATAAAATACATAAAACAAAAATGGGAGCAACAACAACGGCTGACGCTAATTAACAACAACAAAAGTGAGGTAGAGGAGGTAGGCGGTGTCATATTACGCGCAGACGCATAGCGACTCATCAAATGAGCCAAAAGGGAGTGACTCCAGAATAAAAGGTGTTGAAGTTAACACCAGCAAACTCGCAAACAGACAAACGAGCGAGCTGGGAACACTTCTGGAGAGTTGGTTGATATAAATGAATTTCTTTTTTTTTTTTATTTCCTTTATTTTTATTCCTGGTGTTTTTTTTTTTGTTTCTGTTTTGTTATTTTTTTAGTTAGAGCGTCTACATGCTGCAGAACGTAGCAATCAAATCCTATTAGTGCCAACTTTTAAGCAGATTTCGTTGCATGCATACAATGTACACCATGTATATATGTGTATGTGTGTATGTATGTGTGTATGTGTGTGTGTGTCTAAAGTCAACTTGTTGACTTGTAGATTCCAATTAAGCGTCTCAAATACCCAACTTGAGTCTCTTAAAAAGCCATTAATCACCCGTTTAACTATGTCCCGAAAGTGCTAAATATCAGCGAGCCAGCGAAGAGACAACACCTATATAGACAACAACAAAAACAACAAAAACAACAACAACAACTACATATATGCAGTAATTTAGCAAACTAGCGCAGCCTTTTCTGGCAAAATCACACGCAAAAAATTCTCAAACAGCTAAAGAAAAACAACAAAACATACATTGCTAAGCACACGCGTAGTCAACGGTGCTGACAGCAACAACAACAACAGCAACAACAAAACGGCAGTTTGCTAACCAAACTGTTGCAAAAAGGTGCGAACTACTTCGCACGTTCTTGACTTCGTTTTTTTTTTGGCCTTTGCCGGACTACCCTTTTTGTTGTTGTTAACTTTTTTCTATGAAATTCACACCTTGCTGCCGCATCGTTGCCACACGAACCAGCGAACCAGCGAACGAGCGCATGCACGAAAAAAAGAATCGAAGAGGTAAATGTCGGAATTGAAAGAACATTTAAATGAATGAGCGCAAAATCGCTCACAGACCGCTACAATGCCAAAATATAATTTATTATAAGCAAATGAACACACACACATACACACACGTATATATATATATATATATATATATATGTGAATAACATGCGCATTTCTCAGGTGTTTAGTTAATTTGCTTGGCTCATCAGCAAGCATTGAGTTGCGCTGACTTGTGTTTGCACTAAATTTGCAACACGCAACACGCCTGCCACTCACGCACTCACGCACTCACGCCAAGCGCCATATGTGGCATGCAATATGTGGCGCCAAAAATGTGTTATATTTTATTACTTCGACGTTTGCTCACACAGTCTGCCGAAGTGAACACACTTTTTTACATACGCATGTGTATATGTGTGTGTGTGTGTGTGTGTGTGTGTGCGTGTGTTGGTAATTCACACCTATCACAGTTCTGGCAGGCGTTTAACGGTTAACGGTTAACGGTTTCATGGCTGCAGGGAAAAGGATTTGCATTGCTTTGTCGGCTTTTGCCAAACGGATTTCTAAGTGGCGGTGGTGTTTTTAAGTTTTTCAGACTTTCAGCAATTAAATTCCATAATAATTACCCATAATGTGTGCTAATTATTTGCCAGTGCAATAAATATTTGAAACATTGGCTAATTCATTAAAAGTGGCCATACAAAAGCCACACTCAGACCAAGTGTATATATAAGTATACCTACGCATACATATTTCTGTTTTTGACCCATTCAATATAATATATACTATATATATAGCGCGACTATGGCTTATGGCATGCGTTATGTTATCTTAACGGGTTAAGAAGTCTAAAGCCCTCAAAAATGGTCTAACTTAGAAAACCCATTCGAGGATCAAGCAAAAAGGAGTCGAATTTCTCTCTTCCATAATAAATCTATATATTTGAGAGTACAAAAAATTTTAATATTCAATTTAAACAAAAAAAAAATTGTTTTTGACTTGTAAAAATAGGTTTTATCGATTTTTTATCAAGTTTTACAATCAATAATTAAAAAATAGTTAAGTAGTTCACTAAATAATGATGTTGTGAAGCTACAGTCTCAGAGTATCATCGCCGCCCGACTTGAAAAACACTACAACGGATTGAATAATGTCTTTTCGAAAATCCTAGACTGACCTAACCCCTTAAGAGCATTTCTACTGAATTTTTTTTTCCCAGATAAATTGTATATTTCCAATATCCGAAGATCTAGAGAACAAATTCGGATATTTGAATATTCAGGTATTCAGATACAAAAGTTTATGAAATTTAATATAGGACAAATCCAAACATCGACAAATTTCCAAAACTTTGCAAGAATAAATGTGAATAATTAACCGGTTCTTCGTAAATCTGGTCACGTCGCTAAATTCGCTAAGAAATATTAACTGGATAATTTCCAGATTTTTCAGTATCGGCGGATAATTCACGTAAAATTCTTGAACCGAAAATGTTACCTATATAATTATACCAAGATAAAAGAAGTCGATTTAATAAGAAATAAGTTTCTTTTGAACGAAAAACTAATATTTTGCAATAATTATAAAATTTTTATTTTGAAAAATGTATTTGAAACAAACGAAATAATTCTTATACATATCTGTTTTCTTTTAGTGGGTGCGTGTAGCCCACTGTCGGAGAACTGTCGATTGGTTAGACTCCGAGGTGAAATGGTGGAACCACGTTTCACCCATGGTCACATATCGCCTTAAAAATTCGAATGTTTTACGATTGTTTTGATTCAATCGAAATCACCAACTCGCTGTTGATTTTTGGTCGGTTGTGTTTGCAGGGAGCTTTATCTCTTTTTTGAAGAATGCATCTCACTAAAAAAATAATAATTCAACTCCTCCCTTAGAAACGACACGATCTTTTCAGCCTGTCGGGAAGTTTGCTCTGTATAGACTCCAAGTACGCAGACTTTTCTAAAAGTGTTAAGCTGACGTTACATTTTTACGAATCCCGAAACGTCTAATTTCTTCAACCAGCATCGAAATCATTCGAATTTAATATGAACTGACCTTTATGACTGAACCTTTATAAGTAACACTTTGTGTTGTAGACTTTGTCACGTGAGTGATTTGAGAAGTCAGCGGCTTAGCGAATAAATTAAAAAAATTTCTCAAACAATTAGAGAAACATCTCTTAACAACTCAATTTAAAAACTGTTTGTGTTTAGAGCTTTTTTCTTCTTTTTTTCATCTTTTCTAATAGAACTTTCTGAAGGTACTCAGAGATATATCATAATGTTTCATTGATAACTGCTTCATTCAACTCAAATATTTGATTATCGACTTGAGATTTAGAAAGAGAGGCTAGTAATGCCGCTATGATTGCCCTTTTACCCAATTTAATGAAAAGAGATTTCCCCAGTTATCAGCCTTACATTCTCTCCGATCCTTTGATATCATCTCAAGATCTTTATTTTTACAATTCACGACGCTGTCGGTTGTAGTTGATAGAAAAAAATGTTGGTAATTGAAGCTTATCTTACCTTAGCTTATATAGGCTCTTTACAGCGCTACGATTTGAAGTAATGATAAAAAAGTCAGCTTAGGATAACCATTGGTTATCTCATATTGCCAGAAATATATCTTTCTAACGAATTTTTTCTTATCGCAAAAACGAATCATATGTGGTATTACTTGTATTTATGCACACTCATATGTATATATATATGTATGAAAAGATATTAATTTCTCAGCAAATACTTGAGATTTCGCATTTCCGCATTTCTCACAAAAGGTTCACACAGTTAAGCCAATATTTGGGCCAACAAAGTCAGCAAATATGGAGCGACTTAAATAGAAATATAACAAAGCGCCGAAAGATCAAAAAAAAATTTAAGCTGAAAAAGGCAACGTGATCAAATTACCGATATGTGAGCAAATACGCACTCGTACGCGTGTATATGTATGTATGTATGTACTATATGTGCAACATATGCGCTGATGATATGATTTTTATCAACCACATGAGTAAGCGGCTTTTGGAAAAAAAAAAAGAATAAGTCAGTGGCGAACAATAGAGAAGTCATTATCGGTTTGAATGTAGATATATGCGCTGAATATTTGCAAGCATAAATTTCCGTGTAAAAGTGTGTATGTGTTTCCACATGACCCGACCGCATTACAAATATCCTGTGACCACAACTCGACCGTTTAAGTCCAATGCAAATAAGCCAATCGCTTCTGCAAACACAAAGAGGTCCAACAAAATCAAATGTAAATTTGTATTACCTACAACAACAATAGCAACTCAAACACAGGAAGTAAAGTTGTTCGCTACTGTCGTCGACCACCATTGCCCTACCTTTCGTTGGTCTAAATGGGATAGCGCACGCCTCGTTGCACTCAAAGGCAGAGCAGTTCAGCACAAAGGAGGCTAGTTGTTAAGAACGCGGCAAAATAAACAAACAATTTTTTTTTTCTCTTATCCCACCAGCTACCATGAAATCGCACCTCGATTTTACCGCCGGATTTTGATAAATCTCAACGATTAGGCATAGCTGATATTTAGCGGCGGCGCGGGAGTGCGCTTGCGTGTGTGATCATCTACGCATGCGCTATGAAAACGCTTTGATGTTGCGGCTGTTCTTTGCAGAACTAGAAAATATCGCTCGCCACAGCAATTTTGCATAATTCCTTCCATTGTCCGACACTTTTGCACTATACATTAGATTTGATGGTAGTTGCAAGTAGCTGCGCCTAATGGTTGCTGCAATTGGTTTGCAATTTTCTTGTACTTTGATTTTATGCCACAGATACGCAGTCGTAAGACCAAGTATTTACTCAGCGATTATTATTTGAAGTGGAGTGACGAAAGTTCGCCTTAAACAATTGGATTACAGTGAATTTTTTGCAGATGAGATTTTTTCAAGACCTTCCCAGCAGCCTTGCTTCTTCTTCATTACTGTTTTATGGATGTGGATCTTGATAATAATCTAAAGGATTAGACTGCAATCGATCTTTTACTCACAACCTTCGAGACTTCAAAAACTTCCTTCATGGACTTTCCAACATTATCCCTTGCTCACAGATTTCATCCATTACGGCTTATGTGGACCTTAATGATACAGAAAATGTTCGAAAACAAAAGTACTCACTCTGAAGTGAAACTTGTTTGGCTAATTCTAAATTTGTTTTCTAAGCTGACATAATATAATATTTTGGTATTGCGGATGCACAAAGGCAGATGCAATAAACCTAACTGAATGTTCTAGATAACCGTTTTATTATTTTTTGATGATAATAGATGTACCCTAATTACTGCTTTAGATATATAATATGGATGTAGTATACACTTTATAAGTATATCACCTTATAAGTTGTAACCAGAAGAACTGTCTTAAATTCCTTTGTAAATAGTTAGTAGGCTAGTTCGCAGGCTAAATAAATCTTCAATTATATACCAATATGACACCAATTTAATATTAAAAGAGTATACTTGTAAAAATTTCCTTATAGAAGATATTATTACGCTATTTTACAGGAGTTGTCTTTCCGATTTTTATCTAATGAGCTTTCGTTCTGGCCTTGTTGTAAGCCATTATGTAAGCTGTACTGATAAACTAGTCAACTCTATATCGTATTTTTAGCTTCTCTGAGGCCGAAGAATTATCAGGAATGTTTAGCATTATTTTATCATTTAATTTTTAATGAACTCATGCCCTTTTATATGTAATCAGTTTCATATTTAAACAATGAAGTTGATCAAATGTTCTTCTGCTGGTCCTATCCAGTAGACCGTCGAACTTCAACGGTTTTTGTGCTATATTCCTTCCCTACATACTCAAATGCATTTTGCTTCTGAATAATACGCCCTCAAATAGGCTTTATTTAAATAACAAAAGTATTTTTCGTTTCGTATTTTAAAAAATTGAAACAGGATACCTACACTACTAAGATACTCTAGTAAACTTGCAAGAAGTGCTAATATATTTAATCAAAATTTTACGAAGCTGCTTCAATACTTATTTAATGATAATAAATATGTAGCCTCACTGCCAGATGGCACCATTTTCGAAATACAAACTTACTACATCGTGTATTTAGTAACGTTATACGAGAATATAGATGGCAACTGTCAAAATTTCAGCCGAATCACACTGGTAGCATCGTTTTGGTCGCGTAAGGAAGCAGGCGTGTCCGTGGATTTTAGATAAATGGAAAAAAGAGCAATAGCAGTCAGTGATTCGATTCTTGTGTTTGGAAAGGAAATCGCGCAGTGGCTCTTCCAAGAGCAAAGACCCAGACACAGTCGGAACAGTGGTCTTCACCCGGCGAACCTGCTCCGGAGAAAGCAAAGACTGTCCTTTTGGCCTGCGATTTTCTGCAATTCACAAGGTGTGACGGGTCCGGGGATCGATTCGATGCCGAATTTCAGAAAATGTAATGAAGATCAGAAAGATTATTCCTAATTATTACATTCTTAATGCTTTGCCACTGACACTTTGGAGTGACACTTATTATTTACAGAGTCAAAAGAACAATTTTTTAACAAAAGGACTTTAAAGGGATAAATATCGTGGATATTGATCCATTTGATCTAGTTTTTAATAGTGCTAAAGTTCCTCAAGTCTTTTGAAATATAAGAATTCTCTTGCGAATGTGTGGAAGACGGGCGATTTATCTGGAGGAATTCCTTAAACTTGCAAATAAGATTGAAGTTAGAAGTAGGATAAACACTAGAAACTATTCGTCAATCGAATTCAAAAGTTGAAACCATATAAATTAACTGAGCTGAACTACCAAGTAGCATTTTGTCAACCTTTCAGAGTTTAACTTGGAAATATCCATCGGTTATTCATATTATTTTCACAATCTCCTAAAGAGATCGATTGTCTAGACCGGCTGCGAGCCAAAACTGAAGCAGTCGTGGTGTGGACAGCTATGCTATATACATTTATATATTTTATTACATCATATATCCATAGTGCTACAATGGATAGTTGACCCTTAGTCCTTTTCCATACACCAACAATACCAACTTGCACAGAGTGCGAGGCAACATTACCTTATCATAAGTATTACACAATGAATCTTTCGCACAGACAAAGGCATTTTGTGTACCCTGAAATGTGCGAACCTTCATTGGTCCATTCATGCATTGCCAGTGGCACATTTTTATAAAAACAGAAGCTGCTTTTTACATTCGAATCGCGATAAGACAATACTGACAACACTGAGACAACACCAGCCTCCGGCTAACCCAGCGATTTCGCGCCATAGCATCAGTGGCGAGTAGCGAGTGGCGAATGGCGGTCACTTCATAGCCACAAATGAAATCAATTAAATTTTATTTCTTACTTTTTCCACCTATCGCTATGAAATGATAGAGATAATGAAACGTTTTTCTACCTTTTTGTGGCGATAAACGGCAACTTAGTTGCCACTGAGAACATAGAGAGAGACGAAAAGAGAGAGAGAGAGAGAGAGAGAGAGAAAGAAGCGAAAGGCGTTTGGTGAATTTGCATTTTAACTATAGTTCCCCAAGGGCAATACGTACACCGCCACACATATATGCAAAGAATAACTGCGCACATAATGGATATGTGTTGCAGCAAACGTGCCGCATTGCCCCATAAAAACAACACATTTTACGAGCTACCAAATTACCTCATTTTCCAGCGTGCAAAGGCGAAATACATAGAAATACAACAACAATTTCGAATATATGCATGTATTGTCTAGTGTCTTAGCATCTAACTGTCTATTGGGTATGACTATGCGGCTAACAAAGTTATTAATAATTTTATGGTCCACTCTGTTCGTTGTTCTTGCAACAAAGTCATTCTCACTTTTCTATGTGCATACCACTCTTTCATTTTCATTTAACCATTCTCTTGGTCGCACTTAATGCGCATTTATCTGCATTTTCATTTAGTTTTAGTTGCGTTTTATTAGCGATTCAATGCTGCTCTTATGCATTTTGCATCACTTTCTTACCCCAACTGCACACAAACTTGCGCACATATCCGCATAAATAATGAAATGCCATTTTTTATATTCGAAGTGCATTGAAATAAAGATATTCGTGTGGTTCGGTAATTTTAATAGGCGCGAAATGTGTCTGCCACTCCAGACACCAAATACGCACCTACCCTATATACATATATCCTTGTAGGAGTAAGTGTATGGCTTAATGACTCTTTAATTTCTACTCCCTATCAGTAGGTATGTAATACTATGTAATGTACTAGTATATAAATATTAATATATAGTAATGTAAGGAATGTTGTAAATTCGTAGGCAACCGCATATTAGTTATCTTCGATTTGACAAACTTTAGAAAGTGGCGATTCGAACAAACAATTAAAGTAAAAGCAACAAACTGGCATCATTATATGGAAATAGAGTGGCAAGTGATTTTACCACTTTCACAGAATCAGTTATGTTCGATTCGCCTTTTCTCTGCTCTTCTTCAATAACGTTGTTGTTATATATTACATACTCTCGCAATTTATTAGAACTAAACTTATTTGAGATATTTCTAGATGTCTGCAAAATGTATTAAGGGAAGTTGTGGGCTGACTCCGCTTAATTTTTGCAACGAACTACCGCACGTTAAGAACAAATTAGCTCGGGATATTTAATTCGGCAACCCTTCTTCGGAGATAATTGCTTTAAAACAACCCCACTAATGCACTCTAAATATCACCAGATCTTTGGGAAATAATTAACTGATGAAACGGGGAAATTAATATATTGGGTAAAATAGTTAGACTAAATAAATAGGAATACATTTCTCGATTTCGACCACAAAAGTAACAGCTGTTGGGTCTACAAAACGGAGCGAGCAAAGATTCAGTATCTCCATTTATTCTGATTGCTAACACTGAACCTTTCAAAATGTCATTATATAGTGAATTCTCGGTAGAAGAGTATTATGTACTTTTGTATATTTTTATTTCCAAACTAAGCGCTATTTCGTGAAGTGATGGAAATAAATAGCTACTTTTTGATATTATTGGGTCTCTTCTATATATATTTCATGACTTTCCACGTTTGGGGAATTAAACACTACATAAACTATTAGATATTCTCTACTAGGGCATTTATAGTTGGGATATACTACTTAGAGACTAGTACATATAAGGGGTAAGGGTAATTACCAGGACCATAAGGACCATGTACCATAGGTTTTTGCTGAAATTAGAGTATGTGACTCTCAATTAATAATATTTAGATCATGTTTTAATCTTTTCAATAAAATAAAAATAATAATTAAAAATTCTAATATTTATAACGATTATTGGTTAAAACTTTTGACCGGCCGAACACCAAAAACAGAGTGTGAGGTATTTTAATCAATTTTGAAGTGTGTGAAACTATTAACACTTATATTAATTAAACTCGTTTTCATACTATTTTAGAGTCGTGAATAAAACAAAATGCAGCGAAGCTCCAACCTTTATCTATGAAATTAAATGGTTTGATTGGGAAATAATCACCTTTAACACAAATGCATTATTCCTACTATATATTCACACTATTCGGAATACAAGCAACCTTAATGCAGCAAATGTGAAACTGCGTGTTTATTAAGTAATTAATTGCTGGAGATAACACATGTTCAATGGTGTTGAAAGTCGATGCCATAAGTTGTGTCATTTAAATAAGATAGCAGCTGTGGATCTGATAATGCTGCAAAAAAGTGCTTCTTGCTGTATATGTAGGTGTGTATAAGATATATAAAGGAAAGTACAAACTCGGCATAAACACTTTTGCTTATGGATATAAATAAATAATATATTATTTGAACCATTATGGAACCTTATTTACCTTAAGTGACTCTATATTTTAGAACTGGTATCCTAACTTACTTCATTGTTATCATATTAATTTGATATAAACCACAAAAACTTAATTGAAATGCCAGGTCACATGGTTTAAACTCATCTTCCCGATTAGTTTGATATAATATCTAGGAAATATCTTAGGGTTAAATGGAATCTTGGAAATCAATACGTTCGGCATATGAGGCCTATAGGAAAATGTAAACCAATTTCATCAGTTTTGGGTGCGATATTGACCGATATATAAGGTATAGGGTCAACTTGAAGGCTGAGAATTCTTAACTCGGTACTACTACTTCGAACCCTATTTTAGCTACGTCTTATTTCGAAGTATTTTTGTATACCTGGAATAACTATTGTAAGAGCATATAAGCTGATGGCATTCATAATGGTGTTCTATGGCGTCTTACACGAAAAATGTCACGGTTGTAGTTTTATTTTGTATTGTTAAACAGTTCCAAGAGAACAGAATGAGTTTATTAAAAGTCAAGTTTGATTAAAAGCGATCAAGTAGCTTCTGAGATATGAAAGTAGTTGGCGCCCCGTCCATTGTATTAATTAAGGTAATTAATATGAACCTGACGTATGTATCATCCTCATAGTAAATCGTACTTTTGGACTACTGTCCTGAAGTCGTGGTCTAATTTGATAAGAAGAGAAAGATTTATTTAGTTCCTGGTCAAATTGAGATTTCCATTGAATAATCTGCCTTCTCATATCAGTCATTTTGAAAAACTTTTGACTTCTTTCTCCAATGGGTTTAAGAACTCAGTTTGAACATTCTCGGAACACATTTAGTCTTATACCGGAAGTTGTTTCTCGGAGACAGATATGTTTGATCGATGAAAGAAAGAGTTGCATGTTTTTTCTAACAAAACGAACTTCGAATAAATCAGAACTAGCACTCAGAATAAATAAAATTGTCCACAAGTATGGCCTTTCTTCACGGCTCAAGGCTGGCCCAACTCCATAATATTTCTCTTTTGAGGGTGTTCCCGTTCACTTTTACTTTCATCTGCTTGATGTTTCAAAGCTGTTAACCTGAAACAACCAAAGCATACAGAATTCATGGTAGATATTCATTTGGGACTGGCCTTTGCGAAGGCTCTACAATGGCACGCGCATATTTTCTTTGAGTAAACATCGGTGCGCATATTCCAAGTGCCACTTGAAATGAAATTTCCTTCAATCAAAATAAAGCTGCGCAAACATGCCAGCTTATATACATATATACATAGTACATATGTACAGACAAGCCCACTACCTTATAGAAATGTTATAGTATTGTAAAATAGTTGAGTTTGAAAGTCCACAAAGGAGCACTGAAATCGTGTACAACAAGGTTTGTATGCATGCCGCCTTCTTTATGATAAGAAAAAGGAATATTGAGACCGCCTTTTAATCAAAAAAATATCCTTGCTATCGCTGCGTGAGTGTCAACGACACACTTCCTTTGATTACTTCCCCACGCAAATGCCAGCAAGTGCATCTGTCTTTCAAGTTTTCTCTAGCATTTTATCGAAAATGAAAATAAAAAAAATTATCGAAACGCACCCATTTGTGGAGCCTTCGAGAGGTCCTGATATTTCAGCGCTGTCATAATTTCAAGGCAAAACAAAAAGGAAAATCCAAATTGTACTAAAAATGAAATGCATCTGCCGCCTATAAAATGTCCGTACACATATACATATGTATGTTTGTGTTTGGGTGTGTGTGTGTGTGTGATGAGCAAATATTAGCACGTCTCATTTGACAGCGAAATGCACATTGCGATGTGTACTCCTATGAATGCCAGCACCAGTAGCGCCGCCACGCACTTCCTACGCACGCACACACACACACACACATACACACACACACACCCATAGGAGCCCACAGGAATGCGCACTGGCGCATGCGTGCGCCTCCATATTTGTGCGCATATATGTTTCATGTTGCTGCGCATGCGCATATGCAATTTCCGATTTGTTTTATTTGAGGTGTGTGCTGCATGTTGCACGTTGTATATGTTGCACCTTTCATTGGAAATTTGATGCGTTTCGTTTGTTGCCGCCAACAGCGCTGTGTCATTGATAGAAAACCTACTCGATTTTATTACAATCCCGTGCGCTGCTTCGATTATTTGGTTTGTGCCACAAACAAAGGAAAGCCTGAAATTGAAATGTGTGGTGTGTGTACGCAAGTAAGTGCAACGTTACCCTTTTAGGCAATGATTATGGCGTTTCATATTCACTGCTAAACCCTTTTGCCCAACGAGCTGCAAACAAACACCTTTCGCTTATAATTAATGCGTATGCAACCAATTTCGATGACGCTGAATTGTGACATTATGCCTTTGCTATTTTATTTACACCTGTGCTACATATTGTGGCACGTACATGCGCATGCGCATGCGCGGTTGCAAATGTATAACAATTTGGGGAAGTGACGGGATTTTTCGCAGATGCTGAATGCAAGAACATGCGATTGGTGGGTTGTGTGCTTGGAGCAGATGCGACTTGCCAATAAATCATTTGCGGGCAAAGGCATTTAGAATTAATCAAAGCAATTTATGTGAGTTTCGGTTAGGTTTTGAGTGCCTTCTCAGTTCATAAATATTGTTGTAATAAACTAGAAGCAAACTGGCTGGTTTACAATATTAAAAATGTTGTGGACATTTTGGCCGGACGGTGCGATACGTTGGTTCTATAATTTAGTATTGTGAAACTAATAGAGAAGTCGCTTAAAATTCACCTATTTAGTTCAGCATCTAATCAAATTGGATATAACCGATTAGTAAACAAAATAATGTCTCCATTATTGCATAAACTATTTTAGTTATTGATTTAAAATGTAATTTTACCGACTTATGCGGTACTTATATTAAAGACCTTGATTTTCAATTCATTGGACTTCGCGTAACGGATATTTAGAAGCTAATCAGCATCGACTCTCTTTTTTACTTTCTGTATTCCACGCTCTTTTTGCAAAAAAATTATATTACTTTCTTACTTCTCTTGCTGCGACGCCCTTCAAACTAAAAATATCAACGGAAATATGTTCAGTCATTCCTTAAGAAATATTCGGGACCTCTGCTGCCCTTATATTTCTAACATAAAATTTGCGTATATTTGAAATCGTCACAGATGTCATAGCAGCAATCTCTCAAACTCACCAAACTAAAAAAGACCACTTGCCTATAGTCGTGAAATGTAGATGAATCAGTTCAAGTTACAATTTTACCTGATATTGCTTTTAGTTCCAGCTATGAGTATATAAAAATTAGCCGAATGTATATATATTTGATGCTTAGGTGTTGTTAAATGTTTGGTAGAACTTCTCTACATATATGTAGTGTAGTGTTTTGATGTCATCTCAAAAATATGGGGTCTTGGTAGTTTTTTAATATAAGATATACAATTCTGAGGCCATACCAGGAGGCACCGCTCTTGCATTTTTTTACATCTGAGATTTTGCATCACACGGGGCTCAATGACATTACGGTACGGAAATGAGGTTCAGCCCCGGACAGAAAGCTTCTGACCAAGGCGACTGATAATATGGACACTTACTTTACAGTTTAATTTCCCTTGACACTATTTTTAACAGCTCGTAGAAAGCAATTTTGGAGCTGTCTATAGCTGGCCACATGAAGACAAAGTCTCCATCTACCTAGACTTTTCGAATGTAGTGATTTAAAATAGTCTACTTGTTACCATTAATTGACTCCAGTTTTATCTTTACAATGCACTCTTTCCGTCTCTTTCCATTAAATTTTAGAAGAGAACTTATTATGGAGTAATTCCTGTGAAACTGCCATAAAAGATCAATGAAATAACATTGGAGTAGTTCTGAGAAAATACGATGTAATATGTATTTATTTCAATTCCCAACAAGTTTTGTCAATACGTCTAAAAATCCCCAGATGACCTTTCGTCACAAAATATATTTTTCACAATTTCGCAATTGATCTTACCGAGTCGACTTTTGTCTTTCGAGCGCTTACTGGGAACGCTGAGTGCTATTCAACGAAAATTGTATAATTTCTAATATAGATCATTAATAGATATATATATATAGTTAATTACCTACTGAGTTTCTATGAACATAGAAATTTGTAAGTTTGTTGATCAGTCTCATGACTGAATACTATTTAGCTCCATCTGTAAACTTCTTCGCTTCGAAGAAGGAAGTATTGTATATTTTGGAATATGACCTATAACTATAGAGGATATTGATGCTCCTAATTGCAGTTTCTCACTATAGCTCTAGGTTAAATATCAAGGGAGAGGTGCTACTACCCTGTATTTACAAGACGATGTCATATCTTAGCTGCTACTTTCGGCAGTCGTACATCTTTGTCCTCTGCTTTTGGCAAGAAAACCTGAATATGAGTTCTTTGGCGGTTTCTGAAGCTTCTCCCAGCAGCTTAGTGTGCGATTTCTCCGCTCTTGAGGCTATCTAATACCGCAACCTTAGCTCGAGAACATTTTTATGAAGTGTGTCATATTGTCTGCAAAAATACTAACTTACCTGATTGAAATGGAACTGGTCAAAATAATATTGCTACAGAAGTATATCATTTTTACCTCGACGAACCCCAGTGCTTCACCGTAAAACACATAGAGTACCTAAGAAAATCTAAACTAAAATGATTTCTGCTAATTTAAACTGAACTAGCAAGTTCCGTATGTATTTTGAACTAGTAAAAGCGTGGTATATTTCAGACCAAAATCTGACAATCGACGTCTCTTAGGAGGAAATCGCCACTTGTTAGATAATTTATAACTTATTTATTTTAGTGTTTCTTACTGCATCCTTCTTATGATTATTTATGACTATCAGTATGTATGAGTGAGTGTGTGTGTGTGTGCTTATGTGTATGCCTACTCCCTCCCAGCACGTATCTTTAATACCATAATATGCGCCCTAATACTAAATAATTCAGCACATAATTGCAGGTTTTCGATGCAATTCAAATGTTACAGTTTAAATTATCCTCCGAAAATCGGAAACGAAGCATTGGCAGCAGCACAGTGCAAGAATTGGCGAATGAACATTTCAAGACAATTCATTAGAGTGCAGAGCGACCGGGCACGCCCTCATGGAGGCACCTACATTTTAGTAGCACTTACGCACACGTATTAGGATTTTCAAATCCACTTCGCTCTACTTCTTCTTACACTTCATCTTCGCATTTTGTGCAAATCTTCCGAGAATAATTTTCTGCTGTCTGATAATTGCACTGTCATTAGAAATGTTGAAGGTGCAACAAGCATTTCAACGCTGCGGTGTTGTGGCAGACGTTGGACTCGTGTCGCGCGTTTGATAGCAAAAACAACAAAAACGCAACGGCAAATGTCATTAACTTCGGATTGAATGTGCCACTGAAATATTTATTACTGTTAGTATGGTATGTGCGTGTATGTGTATATTCGTGTGAGCCGCCTACAAGACTGGTATTTTCTAAGCAACAAAAATTGCGCTACGCTTTCGACTACTGGGACCGGCTGTTTGCCGAGTTTACTTTTGGCCTGTTATTCGCCTTCATTGACCTGTTCATTTGACTGACTGTTCGCGACCGTCACGGATCGACTGCTGGCATTGCGCGGCAATCATTTATTTGCCACTAAAATGATCGCCGCATCGATCACTTGTCTTTTTATGCGGCCGCAAAAGGGAGAGACGTAGAAAAAAAAAAATGCAACAAACAACTTTTGACCGTCCGACGCTTGACCGGATGCCGTGTCAGTGGCATTCATTTATTTATGAATCCTGTGAGAGTGTCAGCGCTGATGATCATACCTTTCTCTGCACTCTTCTGTGCAACTTTTCTGCAGTGATTTGCTTTTCCTATTTTATTTCTCCGCGATCGATTATTTAATCTGGCTGTGTTGGAGCACTCAGTTGATGCTGATGATGATGATGTATTGATTTTTGATCGCAGCGATTGCATTGCTGATAATGTGTATACACACCACCAGTGCTCAGAAATTGAAAAACGCCAGCTCTCGTCGCGGTGGCAGCTAACTGCGGTGGCACGATAACTTGTGTAACCTTCAAACGTGCGACATAAGCGTCGATAGTGATCGCAATTTGATGATCATCGATGCACATCATAATAATTACAAGCAATTTGTTGTAATTGAAAAGCACAAAAAGGCTACAAATGTCACCCTGTGGCGTTGCGACGCGTTGCAATTTACTGTTGCGCAGGCTCGAACTTGAGCCATTGATCATGCGCGCGATCGCAAGCGCGGTAAACACTGACCGACTGGTAGTCTGACAAGCAATGTTCGAATTGAAAATTTGTTTGTCCCTCAGTTCACGCCTCTGCAAGCCCTTGTTGCGCCTCATACACCTTACAACAGCACGCCTTCAGCGTCCGGCGAGGCGTCATATGTCAACCTCTGGATTATCACCTCAACGGATCAGCGAGCATTGGCAGCTTAACTGTCTTCCAATGCGTATGGAAAACTATACTTAAATGCCTACTTGCAACTTATACCCCACACACAATCACTATCGTACACAAATTATAACATACAAAGTTTATATGCCCTTGCTTGTCGTCAAGTGCCACAGTATAATTCACTCCATGCCTGCTAGCTGCATTGCAGATTCGAACTCGCTGATATTAGACTACCAACAGCTACTGTCGAAGTTGATCCTCGCTCATATTGCTTATAATTACAGTACATTTCAAGATTAATTTAAAGATTAAGCTCGTATATATACATTACGCCTGCAATGTCTGAAAGCTAGTAGTCTGTAGATATTTTTACAAGTTTTTCGAGTTTTGCAGAAACAAAATTGATGAAGACTTTAGTTACATGAAATATAGTAATGGATGCAACAGTGGAGTCTAAATTACACTTAATAAGTAATGTGGGATTTACGCCTAACCGTTTCGAGGCGTATGAAGACATTAGCTGAATACCTGTGGGATTCACTGTATAAAAATTAATGTTTGAAAAATAATTGAAAATGGCTTTGAACCTGGTAAGTTGAACGAAGGTGCATCATGGACCGGATCATGGAAATATTATAGAAAGAAGACTAATATCCCAAAGTGTGGGTTTGTTGAATTTGAAGGCGCCAGCTAGATCTGTTTTATACCAATGAGATTTGGGAAAATGTGATCTACCAGCAAGCGGATCCTTTAGTCAGAGAATAAGAACTCGAATTAGGGGTATAGATTCCCTAAAGGAAGCTATTAACTTTTAAAATTTCAAAATACATCAATTTTAATAAGTTAAGGTTTCAAGCTGCTATAATCGAAGGTAGATCTAGTCACAGCTTTAAATACTACGAAAAAGTTTGCTGTTTGAACCGGTTACCCAAAATGTATTATTGATGCTTAGCTTTTACAATAGTACAGACTTGGAGTACATCGTAATCGCCGAGTGTTACATTGATTTTGCAGTCTTAAGAACCAAAGTCTGTTTCTACAACGAAAGATCTCACGAAAATGCTACGCAGGATTTTTTCACCCGAAAGGAATTATTTTTAATAGAATTCCAGGTGCTCGGAGATATATTTAATCTCTTTTTTTTGGCTCAGTGTGGAATTCTATAGCTTCGACAGGTTTTTCCGTACCCATGACGATAAAGTGGCATTTTGAAAACTTGATTGGGAAGCAATCTTCTATTTTTGACTGAATTCAAAATTCAAACGGCAAACTTCTTCTCGAAGAAAGAAAATAATGAATACTCACTCTATAACTATTATATTATGTGTACTTAATTTGGACGATGATAACGAAGCGCGGCTCCTACTTGGGGTCTTCGAATTATTTATGAGCCCTTTGACCTGAGGAAAACTAGAATTCACTAAACTTTAAAATATCTACACGGCAATATATGTGAGTTGCTACATACATTAGTATAAGAATTTTATTTGAGAAAGTTATATATAAATTGATTTAATTCTGTGGTCATCTAAAGTGTGATGGACAAATAACATTGATTTCTCGCAAATAAAATCAAAACCGTTATTTTGCATATCTATAAGTATCACGTCGTTTAAAATTACACAAAATAAAGATATTCTTTTAATACCTCGAATGGGAAAAATACACAAAAATTTCCTTAAATCTTATTGCACGGTTGCAAATTTGAATTACTCAGGTGTCATGAGTTTTCCCTATTATCATTATTCACCACGCCCGATTTTACCACACGCTGTGAGATCACACGCGTTCATATATACGACCAGCTAACGCATTCGCCATTCGTTTCGCCATTAAAAACTATTTAAATTCCAATACGAAACTAATACGAGCATTTTTGTGTAGCAAACCAAGGATCATGTGCCCACACATGGAGGTGAGAGGTTACAGGCCAAATTAGAAATATAAAGTATCCGTTTGCGATTCGCTACTGTTCTCACCCACCTTTTGTTGCGCTACTTTAACGCTTCTGCGATTTTCTATGAGCGCCTTAGTGCTGGCTGACCGCTTGTCCATAGTGGAGCGAATTATTGTTATTATTTTTTACTCTTCAATGTATGACACCCACGGAGCTCGGGAGCGTGCTATATGTATTCGTACAATAACGAGTAGGCATTTGAGCGCATTTGATTTAAGGACGACCTGGCCACCTGGTCAGTGTGTTTGCTTTGGGTCGTTGTTATTGCATTTTTTTACCCTTATACCATTTGTGATATTGCTTGTAATACTGATATTTTAGCTTAGAAATATATAGTAGAAATATGAAGTGCGAACACTACCCGATTGTTGGAATTTATAAATTTATTGGACTATATCAAGTTTCGATACTCAATATATTTTTAAATATAAAAAAATTGTTATACAACACCTAAATACAGGTAGAATTTTAAATTTCGAAAGAAGTATTTCTGAGAGGAAACATTTTATCTTATTACCGCATGAATTTAATGCATTTGTAGTTCTCCGATATCGATTAAATAGCATTCTACAAATGGAGAAAGCACCGCCATCCGGTTGCTACATTCCAAAGCTTTAGATGACCGTGTCACAGTAATTTTTGAAACAAGAAAATGGCTATGTAACTTAGGCCAGTCATGACTCTATGGAATCGTGTATTTGAATTATTAATGAAGTGCTTTTCTATTCTTTCCACAATTAGGTCTTGTAAGAAGATAGATATTGTTCTATTACTTAAGTGGCAAAAATATTCCTTAACTTATTAATAGTGAAGCCAGAGTTACTTGCCGAATAAGCGGGACTTTTCTCTACCACTCTCGAACTCTCACAAAATGTACAATAATTATGAGGACATAATAAATAAACTGACATCCTTGTGCCATTTCAAGGGTACCTTACAGGGACAAATAGTTCGGTATTCCTCTACTTTGGTCCTGTCTATAGGTGGATAGGTGGCTCTGGACAATGTCGAATAGTTGTGCGGCATTAAAGTCCATGAAACTAAAGACAGGATTTTGAAAATCTAGTGCAATAAATCTAAAAAACTCTCAAAGCATGTACTAATTTTGGTTAAATATTTCTTTCAGGTTAGGGCGCTAAGTAAGCATACGACAAATGTTGATTATCGATTAGTGGTATTCATCACATTTGTATACTCTCCCTCTGAAAAAAAACAGTTATATCTAGTTTTCTTTATGTTCTCAGAAGTTGGTTCGTATTACTTCTTGACCCAATAAAGATAATTTAGGAAACACATACTTTTGGGTATAGAATTGTATCAATACCGTAAGACCAAGCGGAATCCATAAAGCCATAATGAAGAATAATTGCTCCCAGCCCATAGATCTTCTTTAAGTTATTTGGATAATGTAAAACCGCTTTACCAAACCAAGCTTTTGAGAATTATGTACCACTTGGTACAACCACTCATCTATGCATTCCTTATGGAAATATCTGAAAGTGAGAATATATCACTTTTCGTCAGAGTACTATAAGAGCCATCTTTCTAGAGCTCTCAATAAAAATACTTTTCTTCAATATTGGACAATGCGTGGGAAACTGCTCCAGGACTTTTTGATTAAGTTAAGTTACGAGGCTGATCCCCGCAACTGAGGTCTCGGAGATCCCAAGTATACAATAGAAACACCTGCTCTTTGTGATACCAAAACCCTTCTTTTTTTTTAGATCTCCAGAGATCTAGATATACTAGTGTATCGACGAATCGTTCTGAGTCTATACTTCCGATTCCACGTGGATTTGATCCGTACGCCGAAGGTGCTACTGACATACAACTCCTTATAATTTCCACAAAAACTTACTTAACTTAATTCCTAAATCTCCACAAACTTTTCCCACTTAAGGAACCGGCATTTAACAACAACAACAGCAAAATTTAAGAGTTTTCCATGTAATATTTGAATGTATTTTCTGGTGATGGCCGAAGCTGTCAGTTTAGTCATTGACAGCATATTTACGTTGACGCAAAACAACTTCATTTCGGCGTCGATCAATGCCACCAGTGGCAGGCGACAGCCAACCGCTTGCAACTTGCTGACGCTTGAGATTTGTGCTGCCCATCAGTGGCCCATCAGAAGTCAGCTATATACATATAAGCGCAAACACTTTGTACAACAACAATAAATACCACATTGACAGCCTACGCGAGAGAAGTTGAAATCACAACAACAGCAGCGCCAACGGAGCTCCAAAGTGTTCCTGCTGTGGCTGCTGTGGTTTTCAGTCACATCATAAATCACAATATTCAGACTGCGGTTAGCTTACAGTTTTAAACATGTCATTGCTGCTACTACAGTTGTTATTGTTGATTTTTGTTGTAGTTGTGTCATTCAAGTTTGTTGGCTCTTAGGATTTTACACTTGTCATTGGTTGTAAATTTTCGTATAAGCAAAGTCTCAATCGTCACCGGCGCTGTTTCGGCAGCAACTTATTGATATCTGTTGAGCTCACGACTGTATATGTATGCATTAGGGATGTTCTGTTTTCTATGAATTATCTTATAAATATTTGCTAGCTTCATACACCTTAGCTCTCTTGGAAAATATTTGAGATATCCTGATAATAATTATCTCGGCGTCGCCCCTGTTTAAGCTTTAAATTATTTCCAGGGTTCCTAAATTTTGCTCTATGGTCATGATATAAAGTATTGAAAGTGATCAGTAATGTAAATAAATCTCTGAAACTGACTCATGATAAGATGAGAAGACATGCTATATCTGCGGTTTCAGAGTTAGCCTATCGGGCTTGGAACATCTAGAGAAAAACTCACTGTTTCCAAGAAGATATTTTGTTCAGGTTTATTAGTTTATATCTAGTCCAAGGTCTTATGTCTTTGAACCACTCACTGAAGTGCCACAGAATCTTATGATCTATTATTACAATTTATTGATAAGGTAGAGTTGTCGAAGAAGAAACCTCCTGCAAAAATAATATATTGATTCTCAAGATTTGAGGCCATTCAGTTCGAGGCCAATAAGTAGTAGTTTTCTTGTCTTTCGTGTTTTTGGCAGTGGATCTATCTAACAGAACTTCCACCCATACAGTTTCTCTGACGAAAGATAATTGTGAACTGTTCCACCTCACTTATTGACTGGCTATTTTAAATCCCACCGTCTTGTGAACACTAGATACGGTCTATATTTCACCTGTTGTCATATTATATATTGAATCAATGACTCTTGTCCTCAAAACACTTTTAAAAGAGTCTGAGTCATTAAGTGGTTGTAATTTCTTCCGGTTGCTTTCACGAATTCTACCGAGAAGTCCGATCATCGCTTAGTTGTTGAAAGCGTCCCATTAATGGATACCTAATGAGTTGCTCGAAGTAATTTATCAATACTAATAATTGTGTAGAAACATCCCTAATAATAGTAAACACATACATGGAATATATGTTTTCCGGTAAAATGTCTACTCACCTGTATTTATACATTTTTCCCAACAATATTGCTGCCGTCAAACTCAAACGCACTTCCCGTAAGAGAAATGGCAATGACAATCAAATATGTTGCAAAGGAGTTGTGTGTTGCTATTTTGTCCCCTTGTTGCACCAACGGTGTAGCACTGAGTTTTGATTTCGCTTGAGTTTGGCTCTGATCAAATTCTGTAAGAAAGCAATAAAGCTTTGTGATAAGTCAATAAAGTCAAGTGGTAAATAAGTAAAGCAGCATGAGGCTGTTTGAATATTTCCTTAGTATTTTTTCTTAATTTTTTTTGCTAATTTTTGTGTGTTCGTTACTCTCATGAATGAACACGTTTGTTAGAAAAGATTAAAGCGTCACTTAGGAAAGGCACTTTCTTAAAAAGATTAATAAAAAACCTGAGCTGAAGAATTTTAAGCTGGGTCGGTCGCTACGAAAAGGAATCCTACATTAGTAAGTACATCTCCAACACTAATTACACCAAAGAAGTCGGAATCTAGCTAAACATCTAATTCGATTGCGATACAACTCCAATCACCCAAAAACGAGAACGTAATCTTCGATACCTTCCTCCTTCTAGATAAGGTGTGAAACAGATAGGTATTCATTAAGCCGTTTGAAGGAAGCATTTAAGCAAAGATAAAGAAATCGTGCTCGATAAATACGAATCCATCGACGTCTAGAAAACTACGACACATCTATATGTTCAGTTGTCCAAGCTACTACTGAATGTCTCCTTAAGTGCTCTGAGCTACATCTGTTTGACGAGACCGGAATCATAGCAAAAAAAACTTAAACAAGCAGGTCGCCTTGACTTTTGCCTCATATTGGGGTCATCACACCAGCGTACCTTAATCAATTGGAGAAGGGACTGAGGAGCTAAATCTAATGATGGCTTAAGTGCGTTCAGTCATCCTTTGAAGTCCCCTCTCAACATAGCGATTAATGAGGAAAAAACAATGCGCTGAGGAGTGAAGCATATCAGAAGGGAGTTAAAACCTTACACCAAGGATCGATTCGTTCGACCTAGTAAAAAATTTTAACTGAGAAACATATATATAGAAACTTATACTTTCTGATTAAGCACGCCACCGGTTAAACTGTCCTGCATTCCCAACTCATCGCATACCAGAAACTTTGTGGACACAGATAATTTGTAGAGTAATCAAATGGATAATAAAGAAATCAACTAAAAATTGTGGCAAGATAGGAAGAGAAATCAGAAATTGCGAGATGGGAGATGGAATAAACTCGAGGTCATATTGGCATCGGAACATAGTGACGAAATAACGGACTTATTTTCAGACCGTCAGACCAGATCATCAGGATCAATAGAGTTTCATAAGTAGGACTTCTGGGATTCGCTGATGTAGTTTGGATATGAGCAGGACCTTCAAATACTTCTGTGAAGAACACCACTAAATTGAGAAATCACTGCAAATATTCGTCTAGCAGATTGCAGAGCGCAATCTATTATAGGAGTTCTTTTCGAGACATCCAACTAAGGAATGCTGGATTTTTGAAACTCAGTGGATTGAAGGTGAAAAAGAACACATTGAACTTGAAAATTAAAGTGATTTCATTACAATGACTAAAGAGACCATCAGAGAAGTATAAAAGGCAACAACAAAAAATTCGGTTAAAATGGTGGAATAAGCCCACAAGACCTTAGCAAGGCCACTTAGCATACAGTTACACAATTCAATCATTTCGACGCCAAACTTCAAGTTGCAGTAAAATACATAATAATACAACAATAACAATAACAAAAACTTGCAACAAATTTGCCGACATTCAGCTGTACTATAATGCAATCGTTTAAAAACCGATTTGCGGGCGATAAAGGAATTTATTATCGCAGAGACGGCGACGACTGTGGTAGCAAACACACCGTAATTGAGCACCACAAATGTGTACATATGCTACCACTACACTTTGATCTTCTTATTGTTATTGTTATTGGTGTTCGGCTGCAACTTTTTTGGGCTGCTGGTGGTCCATTGTTGTTCACTTTGTAGGCCTGTTCAATATTCGAACGCCAAATTAAGTTGCTTCATGGTGTATGCATTGTATTTGCTATTGTTGTATTAATCTTGACTGCCAGACAACACATGACAAACTTTTGCTACAAGTCGTTGGCTTTTCGCCGCGATCAAGTTGGCGTTCAGCGCCACCAACGCGGTTTCCCAGAGTGAACGCGTAGGACGTTCGATCACTTGAGTGCCGCCTGCAACAAAAACAACAACAAAAATGCAGTTTCAATTTGCGTAGTTGTAACATACTGTTTTCGTCGCCTGCTCCCTTTCTGGTAGCTCTTGTGGGTATATTTTGCTAATGTTCGAGTGTAATATATCACGTCCAATGAGCTCGAGTGAGGCATCTCTCCAAAGAACACACAGCTCTGTGTATATATAAATATACTGAAATTGAAACTAAAGCGTACGCTTTTTGTTTTATTAAATTTAGTGGCAGCCTGCCCGAGATGCAACGGTGGCGCTGTTTAATCTTCAGTGAACCCATGAACCTGAAACATTAATCGATTATCAGACATTTAAAGACAGCTTAATATTATTTTTACTTCTTTTTAAGCAGCAATTTTGCATTGTTTTTCAATGGATTAAGGTGTCCATGTGTTCATGTGTTCATGTGTCCCTAGTGTGTAGTCTCGTATGCTATCGTATACTTTCGGGTGTTGGTGTGTGTGGCAGTTTATCAGCGGCGGTGGCGGTGGCGGTGGCAGCATCCGTCGGCAGTGTTTCGTAAATTAGCCCATGTCATGTTCTACGCTCAACGATGCCGCTGGATACTGTCAATTAATGCCGTACAACTTAATTTACTTTTGACTTTTGGAATTTATTTAATTCTCAAGTTGTAACTATAATTCACTGAATGTGTTTATTTATTGATTTTGAAATGTAAATCGGTTGTTTTTCTAGTTTATTTGCTTTTGAACTGTTAACGACTTGATTGGAAATATGAGCTTGCAACATTAAAAATTATTCTTATGATTTATTTGACACATTTATGAAATATGGAAAAAATCGTAAGCAGAAAATATAGTTTTTAAGGACCAAGAAAAATATTCCTGTAAATTACAATGTTTATTTGGCTATAAATTCGCTTCGACAAGCTTTCCTAGTATCCATCGATCGTACTAAATTAGTGTTTCACTGGCTCGAAAAGCAAGGTAATTGGAAAACTAAAAACCATTTTTTCTCAAAAAATATATTTTATTCGAAAGAACTTATGAATAGTTATTTTATAAAATCGTTTAATAAATTATTTTGAAATATAAGAAATATGTCAGAACTGTACTATCAAATTTTCAATCTCCACCAAAACGCTCATCGGATTAAAATAACACTTAATCTAACATAATTTATTTAACGAATCGTTGTCGGAAGATGAGGTAGCAAAAAAAAAAAAAATAAGTGGAATTTATCAATTCAATTTTTCGGTATGTGCTTTTTAGTTTTTGTGTTTTTTTTTTTGTAACGCTAACGAACGCTGGGATTTCGTAAAAGTGTTCTGGAATACAAAATGATTTCTAGTCTCTCCATGTTATAACAGTTCGACTCAGTCCGACTCTGTTCAACTCTGTTCGACCCGATCTGAATCTGTTCGATTCGGTCCGACTCTGTTTAATAGTGGGCTCAAATATTGTCCATGACGAACTGCTTTAGAAAAGCTGAACCGCATAGCAGGAGATAACAGAGGAAAATTTTCGCAATAATTGATCCGTATTTTAAACGACCAAGTGTTATTATCTTACTGCTTTAACCGCTGCCTTACGTCTTAATACCTTAAGACTTTTTAGAGGTAGGTTGTAAGTATGCATAAATATAAGTTCAGTTTGGAACAATATCTAAAAAGCAGAATTATTATACTATTAGCAGAATTATAAAGCACATTAACATATGAAGACCGTTAGTGCACGTGTTGATTCACTCCACGTAATCTCTTTTAATCTCTCTAAAATTGGTTTATGGCATAAGATCGGGTTTCATCTGGATATTTAAGAGAGTACACCTTGTTAATAATTTTTAGGTAGTTCGTTTTGCTCCTTTACTGAAAGCAGAAGAATTTTATTGTACAGCTGATTATTTGACATAATGACCAATTCGGTCCATAACTTTATACGGTGCTCTGGTAGATCTGATATTTTTCCTGAAGTATTTTCAAGAAAATTTTCTACAAAGAGCTATTTTCCAGAATTTTCCACAGAATAAATTGGCAAAGTTAGACACTTTTTTAAGGGCACTAGACTGACCTATCACCTTACACAATTTAAGAATATAACTTGCTGCAATTTTTAAATATTTTTCAACACTTGTACTTGATCGATCCAATTCTCCATTTGCATATAGCTACTTAATTAACAGTTACGTCTGTTGAAGCTGAACTTTCAAGTCGCACTTTAATCAGCATTTAAGCAAATTAATTATATTATTTGCATACAATTTACAACGCTTAAGAGCGCATACTTCTTTACATAGGTGCAATTCCTGTGCAAAACAAAAAGCAAAAAAAGAAAAAACAAATTCAGAAGAAATTAAATGAGCAAAACGCTCGAGAAGCAAGAAACAAAAAACCGAAACCAAATTACGCCGCCAAGAGCGGTCATGCAATCGCTTAGCAAATGAGTAGCCAAATAAAGAAAGTGCCACAGTGCACACAGAGTACTCCGAAAGCGATGCGCGTGTCCCAACATGACAGTCGTGCGTCAGAGGACTGTGTTGCAGTGGGCTTGCGGCGCAACTCATCAGTGACACCTCACACAGGCCTCCGAAAAAAGGCACAAAGTCAGAAATCAATTCCACAAATGTCCGTGTTGTAGAGCAGACACTCAGTGACCAGTCAGCTGAAAGTGTTGAACCAGAAGAGCCACAGAGCAAGTGGTATGCGCATACACAACGGTGCAACTGTAGCACTGTGTTCACATTTGGTAGCACCAATTACGACACTTAACATCACGTTTTGGCCCGAAGTGGCCCGCACGAAAATCGAAAGGAGGCGCAATGATTTCGGTGTCGTTGCTCTTTTTGGTTTTTGTTTTTCTTTTTGTTTTTTTTTTTTGTGGTACAACGTAAATGAAGCGATGAGTGGGATCAGTGTCAGCAACACCCGCAAGTGTTGACGTTGCAGTTAAAGTGAAAAGACAACCGGGACAGTCGTCGCAAACTTGCCATGTAACCGCAAGGAACTGCAACGAGTTATCAGGTGTTGTCTTTATTTAAAATTTCGGTTTTACTGCTTTCCTTAATTTTTATTTTCTGCATGCCTCACTTTGTATTGACCGAAATGACGGATTTACGCAATTCGTAACGCCCACCATGAACTTTAACTTTGCGGCAAACATTTTAAGTTGCCGCCGTAGGCGTTGCAGCTCGCGATATGACTGTCGACACCTTTGAAATGCACAAAACTGGAGAAAAAATGCCCTGGAATGGTGATGAATACAAAATTCAGTCAGTAATTTTAAAGCTTCGTACTAATCGTTAGCACTATAGCAGAAATACAAATTATATTAATTAAATTTAATTTAATTTTCATTCCGATATCACGCCTATGAACTATTTCATTCAAAAGGGGCTGTGGTGTGAAGCCTGTGCATCCTCTAGAGAGTTCAAGGTCTCATTTGATTTCCAAGTAAAAACTCAGCCAGTATCTGCCGATCAGAAATACTTGGAAGACACCTTGGAATACTGGGTGACAGTATTGCAGATAGAATTCTAGAAGCTATCAGGTGGAACTTTGCGAAATGTCCTTCGTCTTTTATGGCAAGAAGAGTTGGGAAATTGAAAAACACCGAAAATCTCTTGATAAATCCAAAGTAAAGACTAATCAATTTTACTCACATCAATATAGATAATGCACTTCAATTCTGTGGGTAACAGGCCAAAGACAGAGGGTTTACGAAGTACGCCAAAAACCGGTACTCGGAGTATTCATGTACATACTCCGCGTCACTATAATGAGTTTCTGTTTACTTCGGAGCAAACTTTGAGAATACCTCTCAATTTTCTTTGCTCGTGTTCTGCTCTGGCGTCTAGTCTATCAGATATGGTTTCTAAAAGCGCTCAACATTCAGACATTAATTCAGCAATCCAACAGGAGAATTATAATTGAGAAATTTTAAAGTACACTAGAAAAAACTTGAACTTTTTTTGATTTTACATTTTTGTTCACTTGAAGTCGCTCCGACTTTCATCGTTGTTATTAATTAAGGCTGATCTCTTATGGTCAGAAATATGTCTATGAATGCTGTTTCTCGTGGTAGGTATATTCAACGAGAACCCAATTTGAATACTTTTACATCAACCTTCAGTTTTGCGCTACCAAGTTCAATAAAACTACTTTGAATTGCTTTGGGATTTTGAAAACATAATTAATTAATGTTTAAATTAATGATAAATTATTATACTCAGATCAAGTATACAAAGTTTAATCGATTTTAAAGTTATTGTACCTGAAGGTTATGACTGTGGTACTTTTGCACACTTCAACTTCATTAACTATTCAATGGATGCCACAAAGACACAAGAAAATACTGAAGAATCATTAATTGCAGCGATTTGAAGAGAAGCTCTAAGCTTTATGAAAGCAAGCTTTCTACGCCTTGAGACAAATTCGTATGGGGTATATTCGTATAAAAGGCTTGTGGCAAGTTTACATAACGCTCAACAGCTCAAATTAAGTGCTGATTCCAAAGTAAAATTATCAAGTCGAAAATTAATTTGCGACTAATTTTCAAAAAATCTCCAAACTTCCTGGAAGCGTACAGATTGAGAAGAGTAGATTATAAAATAGATTCTCGAAGTATCGGCAAATATTTTTAGACGAATATAAGAATTATAATTCATTATATGAATTCATCTTTCAATCTACAAACCAACTACGTGGTATAAATGGCTCGTACATACCGAAATTGACCTACTTCCAGTGGAAATCAAACAGAATGACTCGCCTTCACCGTAAGCATACATCATATCACATACTTAAGAGCAATCTTGTGCTCACTACAAGAGCTCAGAGGAGTCTCTGTTTTGTTTTTGGGTTGTTTCTCAACGCATGGTATCATTGCTCGCTCTCAAATTAAAGCAATCCTCGAAGTGTACAAGGAGTCATTGATTGACCAAAAAAGTTTCAGTATTTGATTGGCTTGTAGAATCACCTGAATTAAACCCCATAGAGTATTCGTGGAGCTTTCCCGAGCAGCAATCAAAACTCTAAATGAAGCAGTTGTGAGCCTATTAAACCCCACCTTCCTCCTTCTTTTTTTCCTGCTACCGTACATATTTTTTTCGCCGCTGTAACGTATTGAGGGTTATAAAAAATAATAAATTATTTGCGAATTTAAGCCACAAATTATTCATTAGCACTGTTATTAAATAAGTTTGTAGATGTGGCAGCAACAACTTAATAGGTTATGTGCAAATTTATAGGCGGTAGCTGTTAACCCTCTGACACCGCGCATGACCTTGAACGCACGCGAAACGCTGTGGGCGTAAATACAAAAATATTAAAAATAATTAGTGGCTGTAAGCAAGCAATAAAAAATAGCGCGAATTAATACTTTTGAAAGAATTTCAACTTTTTTACCCAAACAATATTAAATAAATAAAATATTAAGAGGATATGTGCGCCGGGCCATAATAAAATTGTAGGTGATAATTAAGCGCGATAATCGCAAGTTGCACAGGCAAATAATCAACTCAGCTTAACACAATAATTATACAACCTTAATGTTTTCAATATTATTTTATATTTTTTTTATTACATTTTTTATACAAAAGTTTACTTTTTTATACGGCAGCAGCTTTTGTGTGCTGACCATGCCCTATGGCACATTGCCACCGAAAATTTATTAAAATCCAATTAACTTTTATGTTGAACGAGGCAAATGTGATCAGTTAAACTGTGTCCATTACAGTTAACCACATACGGTGATAACATCAGCTCAAGCTGCCACAGCTCCCAGCACCAGTTACACCGACAGCACCGACAGTCAGCAAGTAGCTTGCCACCTTACTTGGCACACAGTCGCTGCGCCAAACTGCCACATGCACTTGCAACGCTGGTAATCCGTTGCGCGTTTTGTTCGGCGAATTAATGTGGATAATCTAAATGGTTTAACGCCGCCATAAGCCATATGCGTAACGCGTAACGCGTAACGCCCGCCTCCTTGTTGTCGTTTGTGCGCGCTTTTGCTGTTGTTATTGGTTGGTGTAGTTGCCTTATAGCGTTTCGCTTAACCAACGTACTGCCCGCGCCGCGCACATAACTCTCTTGTATATTTTAATTAAAATGCGATTTTCGCTTACAAAGCGACGCTATCGGTCAGTGCTGCCACTTTGTTGAAATCCATGTTTTATTACTTTCATATGAACAATATTTATTTGTGTGCTTTTTAGCACGCTTATGTGTTCAGATGTGTTTGTATGTGTGTGTATGTGTGTATATGTGTGCCGCCAAAGCGCATATCTCGCCGTCGTTTGCGTAACCTGCCACAAGTTGCATGCATCGCCTCAAATGATCAATGAATGCGCTCAGCTGGAGCACTCTGCGCATAGCGGTGCGCTCTGATCTTGATTACAACACACACACGCACACACACACACATATATATATATATATAGAAATAAACATACACCTATGCTGCATACATGTGTCATGCGGTGCTTGTGGCAAGTTGCAATTGCATATCATTGCCGGCAAATCGCACTTGAGCTCGCGCTGTCATTGTTATTGCTTGTTTCTCTCACCTGTGCTGTCGACGTCGCTATCGCCACCGCTACCGCTACCGCTGCTGTTGCGGCTACAAATTGCCGCCGTGTGTAATAACTTATTGCTTTCAATTGTTGCATATTTCTCTGTTAAGTGGTAGCAATGTCATTGCAGTTAATTTTCATGTTATTACCATTGTAGTTGTTATTGTTATCGCAGCCACTCGTTGTTGCGCACAAATATCTGCGACATAATCGATGGTCATCATCAGTTCACAGCGAAGCTTTTCTCATAGTAAGTTTCTCATATGTATGTGTATTTGTATGTGTGCTTGTCTATTGATTCAGAGTGTGTGATAGTTATTTGCGCTTGTGGCTGCTCATGTATATATCTCGTTAACCTAAATCATTGCGACATTCCTTGCACAATTTTAATCAATACATAATTTACAGCAGCGTGTGAATTTGAAGCCAATTATTGCTGCTATTTATTCTTTGCAACGCAACTGATATTGATCAATGGTTTTTCTATTAATTTATTGCCAATTAATTTCTCATCGCATTAATATTTGAAAGAGCCGTTTATTTTGTCTGTAATAATCGAGAACTGAAGCAAGTCAATGCTACTAAAATTTATTTTCAGAGAGCCACAAATCAGGTGCTCTTCATTGTTGTGGTTTTGAACAAGTTACAGATCCAACAAAAAATTATCAAAGCTGGCTGTAAGGTACAAAACAATCGACCGCTCAGCGATTTCGTCACCTTAGATAAGTAGGAAGCAACTGAATGAGCTGCAGAACTATCAAAAACAGCGCCAGACATATAGAATTCGCGAATCCTCTATGAACTAGACGTTAAATTAGTTACTATCGACCAACGAAATAATTGCTTGAAGCGTTTATATGGAACAAGAGTGTTTTCCAATTTCTCTCTTTTGACCCTACGTACAGCAGACCACTTTCAGATCACACAAAAGCTTTGAATGACATATTAGGGTGTTACCCAAGCAAATAGCAGACGAAAAGCTCGAGCTGTCTCTTAAGAGCCGAGTAATTTAAGCGCGTAGATGGCATTAGATTACCTTGAGAGCTCCACCTAAACCTCACTTCTAAATATGATTCTAAAAGCCACTCGAACAAAAACCGTATGGCTTGAAGCTGACGCTAATTGGAACCGAATTTATTAACCGAATTAACAACGCGGTACTTCTCATGCCTTTCACTTTTTCAAATTTCCATAACGAGTACCATTGGTGCTTGAGCGCTCTCATTTGGGATCTGGAAACATTCTTAACTAATAAACATGTTTTGCGAACTAGAGAAACTGTGAAAAAAAGTTTACTGAGAATTGAGTTCACAAATTTATCATACTCTTTAAGTACTCTAAATCGACCTTGAAATATTTCGAAATCTCTACGGTTGGTCGGTAATTTCATAAAACGTTGGAACTCTTTTCGCTAATGTTATTTAATGTCTGTCAGTTGTTGCGGAGGTTAAATAATAATTAAAACAATTTGCATTAATTGAGTTTTTAGAAGGTTTCTAGCTTTTAAAAAGTTTGTACAAGTTTACTCTCTACACCATGCCTCCACTGGCGTGTATAACTAGTTCAAGATTATAACAAGGACAGCCGAACAAAAACATAGTATTTCAGCAAAATTTCGTCTCCAAGAATTTATTTCTAATCCCATCCAAATTGCGCCTCTTCTGCACCTTAAAATCGCATTGACTAAACAGAATTGTTACTAAATAACTAAATTGACTAAAATAACAATAAATCATGTTTAAAAAGCCTACGTTAACCTATGATCGCTATCACTTCTAAGTTTCGCAAAAGTAATTCTTCACATAAGTCAAATTGACAAGCCTTGGTTAAGGTATCCAAAAGTTTAGGGAATTGACTCAGTTCAGAATTGCATATAGCAATCTTGATACAAAATTCTGACTACTGGGCCAGTCTAAAAATCACACTTTTCAAGAGGATCTCGGGCCTTGGCGGGTGACGGCGATTCTATGACTCCTGATAACTGAAAGAAAATAAAAGAAATGGTTTTATAGATAATATTACTGTGATGCTAGAGTTGAAATAATAAGTGCGACAGTGCGACACTCCCCGAGTATCATCTACGCCCGATTTAAAAAAATGCAGTTTCGAGAAAAAGTGTTTAAAGTTTACATGCTTTACGTTCAGTCAGAATGAAATTCAAAAGAATTTTACTTGCTTCGATAATACGCGGTTTAGACACAGGAAAGCTTTGTTTTTCAATACTCTTCTAATTGAATACTGTTTTTGGCACCCTATAGTGTACTTTAACCAAAAAAGAAACAAAAAATAAAAAATTTGAAATTTTTTAAATCCTACCTGGATCCTATCCTACCTAAACCCTTTAAGCTTTGGCTGCACTATTTTGAAGTAGTGATCGGGCATATTTTATATTAAAATTACTAGGAGTGTGAAATAAATGATTAAATTTACGCGTGATATTATATATACCCACACATATGACTTTCAAAGACATATGTTCCACTATATGCGCATTGATTTTAAATCTCTCCATCACATGTCACCGTCACCCTTTAGTACTTTGCCTCAGCAAGCTTCAGGTGCTAGCCAAGAAATTGCGTGTTTACAACTCATTCGCATTATTTTTATAACAACATAAAATTTATAGAATAACTAAGCAAGAGTTGAGTAATTGAAAGAGTCGATTTTGTCGTCGCTCTCGTCCATCAATATTTAATTTCACCATTCCACCAACAAATCCAAAATGTTTACCAATTTCGCGCAACGCGCATCGAACACTGCTAATCATTATAAAAACTAATGAGCGCAAGCGCAAACGCAAACACACGTACACATGCAACACAATTCCAAGAGCGGCCTTGTGCTTGGCGCAACAATATATAACATACATACATATATGCAGCTCTCGGTCGGCGACTAGCCTAATGATCACATCGCCGCTCATACCTATGTCGGTAGCTAATTTGTTGTCATTAAACGGTCAAGGCGCGCTCGCATTGATTGGCGGCATGAAAATAGCTAAATAGCAAAAGCGTTCTACACCACCGGCGAACGGACTAATTGATTGTAATTACGCGCCCTGCATAATGATCGACGATTGCTATAAATGACACTTCATTTTCATTGATGAAAAATATATGAATTGGCGAGTGGAATGGAATGGAATGAAATGGAATGGAATGGAGTGGAGTATGCACACCTATAGAATTTGATGTACTTGCAACCATACCGAGATAGAGAGCTACTTAAGCGCGCACCACATTAAATGCCACTTCAGTCAGTGCCGCTTATGAGGACAATCAGCCAGCCAGCTAGCCAGCCAGCCAGGCTATAAGCTGAGAGGCAACAGCGGCGGCACAGTGATAAGTGCGCTGACAGCAGGGCTCAGCTAAGTGACAGAGCAAAGTGCTGTTGATGAGCGGCAGCAAAGTATACAATTCACATTAAGCTGTACTGCGGCTGGCGATGGTGATGCTGTTGAAAGTGGAACAACAATATGTGGCATGCCACAAATATTTATTTCACTTACAACTAGTATATAATGAGGCTGTGACATGCAAGCGAAGCACCCCATATAACTGCAAAACTATTTTTATATACAACAACAACAACAAAAATTTGCGATATTAACGGCGGCAACAACAACACAAACTTATGCGTTATAGCAAATAGCAAAATATAGGGAAAAAAAACGTTATAGCAAAAAACAATAACAACAACAACATTAACAAAAGCGCAGCAAGTAATCGACTGCGTTGCACGCTCGTGTCATTGCTGCTGATTGCGCTGGCAGCAACAGCAAGCGACTGCAGTGCGAACAATAAAAAACCTACAACAACACCAACAACAATTGCCGTTGCCGCATGCGCGTATGCCTGTAAAAGCCCGCTCGCATGCCAATCGGCAATTTAATTACGCGCTATACAAATTGGTCGCGCATGGGAAAATTTGTAGGGAATGCGGCGGCATGTGGCATACCACATATGCGTAGCTACACTAGACGTGCTACAAATTGCCCAATGCAATTACATTATTGTTGCATGGTTTCATTTTTATTTTTTTTTTTTGTGTTTGCCACCGATGATTTTCGCGTATTTTAGGCAAATTGTCGGCGCGTCGCCTATGCCAACGCAACGCAACGCTGTGTCCGCAACGCCTCCCTAGAAAATATTTGCGAGTTCAGTAAACTTAATCGCCAAACTAGTATCCGGCTCTGTTTGCGCACCAGAAGCCAGTTGGCTTGCCGCTTGGCATCTCTGCTTATTGTTCTTAGCGATGGCGGCATTCATTAATCGATCGTCAATGAGCGATTAAGAAATTTTTAAAATTTACCACACATGTTGCATTGCTGTTATGCTGCTGTGCTGCTGTGTTGCGCTGGCAATTATGGCAGCGCTTTTAAAAATTCAATTAAATAAAAATTTCGCTATGAATGGACAAGGCACAAGATAAACACTACATAAATGTGAAATATAAGCGTTGATCGGCGATCTGGCAGCGCATTCCATAGGTTCAGGTTCAAGTTCAAGTTCAATGCAACGCCAATCGTTCTTATCGCAACTTATTATCTTGGCTGCGTTTGGTTGGCGGGTAGAATGATGACCTTGATCGTCGCGCTCTTAATTCCCTCGCGTGGTAGACCCTCGCGACTGGTGTTGTTAAAAGCTTGCCTGCACTCGCAATTATACATTATAATAATGATAATAGTTCGAGTTTATAACAAATTAGTAAGTTGTGCTGGACAAATGGCGATGACCAGTTGTTTGAGTTGACAATACTTGTTTCTATTAATACACTATCTTCAAAGAGAAATATTTTAAGACACTTAATACTTTTTATGCTTTCGAAATTCATTTGTTTGATGTCGATGATTTTCTTCGGTACTTATTAAGCTTTTCTTTGGTTTTGGTGGATGTATTTTAAGAAGACTATCGCTAAGAACACCGCCAGCACACCTGTCGAGAATTAAAAAAATTGTAACGTGTGTACCCTTGAACATTTAGAATCACGATGTTCTTACTAGTTCTTCTGAAGAAATCAAGAAAGTTTGATATAAGGACTGGCAAAACAGCCGCTTTCAACGAAACCGGAATTTTCAGCTAACAGATCCGTCAAGGGATGAATTTAATTGCCAGTAGCTCTGTAATTACCTTTTAGAGAATGACCTATAGAGACTTGTGAATAACATTCGTCGGGCTTAGGGCAAAGCTTTGGCAAACATTATCTATATACCATTTGTGAACTGTCAACACTGATCAGCTAAAGAATTTCCTAAGCATTTTGTATAGTATTAGATCGGTGCCACGTTCACGTTACTCTCTCCAACATTTTTCCTCAATTTTGTTTCCACCTTCTCGTATTATTACTTGATTATTAACTTTACTTGAGAATACTAAGGGTCAGATCACTTTTACTGCTCGGTTACTTATCAGGCAGTATACCATATTTGTAAGAAATATCGACTCCTCTCTTTTCATTTCGTTCAACAAAACTATAATGAAATCTAACCTTCAGAATCTGGAGTATATGGAATAAAAGAGGCTCCATTAATGTATAATACATGGGAAGCATCTGGATGCTTTCTGAATTTAGCATAATTCAACTAAATAATAAAGTCCATTTGTTACTTTTATGCGATATTTTTAACTATGAAGTTTATTTCAACTTTGAATTTGTTTTACTGCTAGAACTCTTGTAAATATCTGTTGCCTACATTTAGGTACATTGTTCATATCTATCAAAGACAAACACCTGATTGTAATACGAAGGCTAGTTATCTAACCTTTGCAGAGCGCTTATGTTTGTGATTTTTATAAATTATATAAATAAATAACAAAACAATTTTAAAATTAAATTTTTTCTGATTTCTCTCTTTTCAAATGCAGTTACTGAGCGAGTCAGTCATTCAATCCTTTACGCCGAAGGACAAATAAGACAAACCACTTAAATATTTCATGATTATTTTTTTCAATACGACCACGCAACATTTACGCGAAGCGCTCACCAGTTTGCTGCGTAAAAGTTCGTTAGAAAAATTGCAAGTTTCTGCATAGCCAATAACTAAATTGTGCGCAATGTATGTTCATAAATCCACGAGCTACTCGTATGCAAACGAACGAGCCGAGCCTACGCATATTGCAGTGGACGCAAACAAATTTGCTTAATCCAATTTAGCAGCGGTGAAATATTGTTGCCATATAACAAATACAAGTGCTGACAGCAAACAACATAATCACAAATAATATAAATATTTGTTTGGCTTTCAATGAAATTGGCCTTGGGTCATAAAACGCTGCTGCAGAAGTCACAACAACACAAGCACGCAGCCGAAGTGTTGGCTGAAATTTGTGGAAAAGTATTGATTAGTATCAGGAAATACTCCTCGGTTGTTGGTGGGTTGGCTACTTCATCGTTGAATGTGTGACCACTTCACACCTCAGTGAACGGACTCAGAAGTATTCAATAACTTCTCACCTTCGAAAACGGTTGGTGGTGTATTTGAGATCTCAATTTCGCATAAAACGCTTGAGACACGAAAGTAATACTATCAATGGGAAGTTCAAGTTAAACACTAAAATGTTAGGTTAAAATGAGTATGTACAAAGTAGCTGAAGAAGACAAAGCTACAGTCCCAAGTTCGCTGTACATAACTGCAGTAGCTACAATGCTTTTGGTCTAGCTTTGCTTTGCTTCAATCGAGTGTTGAAGGCCTGCTTCATCGTCTAAAGTTGAGGTTTCTTAATGTTTTTTCCCGATGCAATCTACTAATCCGTAACCCTGAGAGTGGTTCCTACTATTAAATAAGTCTGATTAAGTTAAATTTCTTTTCTTTTTATGGGAAACTCTTGTGCTAAGGTTTGGATGAGTCCACAATAACATATCAGTTGAACCTTTGTTTCGGAAAATGATGCCTATTCCAGATTCATTCCTTATGTATACACATTTTCTGTGCGTTAAATTCTTTTCTTGCTAGAATTTTTAAATAAGTCCAACTCTACTTAAAAGATGTCACGAGATAGATAGCTGGGCACCTTTAAGCAAATAGGCTAGAACGCTAAGCTAACTGTTCTATTGCACACTTTTCTAACTCGTTTACGTCCGCTATATGTTCCATTGACTTTACACAGTTGGCACATGCAAACCCTTTCAGGCAAACCTAGTTAGTAAACGTTAACTACTGACACCTTCAGAATTGAGAGATTATAGCGCTATTAAAGAAGTGGAATAAAAGAAACTGAAATAATAAAGAATGTAATATCTTCGATCTAAATGCCATTTTAAAAGCTTTAAAAGTTGCGTAGCCATTATAAAGGTTCTAAGGTATCACGAACGGCTCTCCGTTAAGACCATTTAAATGCGATCATCAAGCATTCTAGATGGAGTTAAACTAAATGCATAGCACACTCATACAAACATATATAAATATAAATATATAAATATATATATATATATATATACATATATATATATATATCAAAGACATCTTTATATATGTCTCTTTAAGTGCTTTCAAGTTCACCAAGTCACCGAGCAATAGTTTAGTTAGTTCACTCACTGCAGTCTGTTTCACGGCAATTAAATTCCAACTCAATCGCGCCATACCAAATAGTATCATCGCAGTTGCGCAAATAAAAGGCCAATTAAGTTTGTGTCGCTTTTTATGTGGCTGCGACGCCAAGTCCAGCCATTCCAAGTCATCGCACAGCCAAGCGGCAATCAAACTTTCAACAACTTCATTCGCGTAAAGCGACATTCCAGCGCACTGAGACTCGTACATACGGGCATATGCGAGTAGTGAGTTGCATTCAACTGTTGTCCTTTGCGGCTGTCACCATGATTGATAGCCGCCGGTTTTTTCTTAACGCCCCGAGTCTGTGCTGAAACTCGGTCCGTTCGGGCGATCTGTGCCATTTTTTGCTAGGCTCTTTAGTCAAGAACTGGAGCATCTTGCAGTTGAGGCAGTCGCCCCGCTCTACGCTTGTTGGCTTCAAACACCACCGCAAGCGGCGCACAGTTGGTTTAGAAGACGGTAAAGAGCAAATGATATATTTGATTTAGAATTAGTATGTATTTTTTGTCGAGCTTCGGTTTGACTCGTGTTTTGTGGAAAATTGACAATTTTGTCGGGAATATATTTATTACGTGTGGTCTGTGAATAATTTTTGGCGCAAACATAAATCATGATTGGCTGAATATTTTTTTGAATTTTTTTGTTGCAATTTTTGGTATCTTAGAAATCTTAAAGTGTTGGTCCTATTAACAGAGAAAACCAAAAGGTCCTTCCACTGTGCTTTATTGAATGCTGTGAGATATATTTTTGAGGCTAATCGTTTGCTTGAAGATCAGTATTCTTTTACCTTTTTAGCTGCTTCGAGTTAAATATTTTGGTCACTGCTCATCTAGGTTTCGGTAAATATGACCGATGTCATTTGAAAAAGGTTTTTTCTCTTCGCAAAAGGTCTTGGAAAATAGTTGAGATCTGGGGTTTGTGGAAACTCAAGGAATTTGGCTCTCAATCGACCAGATTCTCAAAAAACCGGCTTACCAAATTAGAGATAGGTGTGATTTTAGAGCTCTGGAACTCGCTTAATTACTACTAGCACATGATCTCTGAACTACTTTTCGGACGCAGCTATTACTGAAATCGGCAAAACCTTCTTTTTGAACGTATACAGACAGTGGCAAGCACCAGCTGATATACACGTCTTTTATATCATTGAGGTTAGGTCTCCAAACGAAGAGGAATAGTCTGACCTCACAATCTTGCCTACGGATTTCTACAACACTTTATCTGAAATGACATACATGCAAAGCTTGTCCTAAGCTGTAGAAAATTTGCACTGACTCTTTTGAATTATTGATTTCTAACCTCAAATGGCCAACATATGCCTCGAAGACGCCCACTTACAGGTCATGAGAGAATTTTGACTTAAAGTTTTTATCTGAATCCGAAGCTACTGAGTGGCTTGACTATATGACTATCACTCAGAGAGAGCTGAGCTATAATTCTAAAAAAAAATTTTTGTAAAAAATTAGGCAATAGTATCGTTCAGTCACTCGACCAAGGACAGAAATTAAATTCTATAAATAGCACTGATTCTTACTCTGGCTTACAGACATTGCACAGTTTATTAACAACCCTCGCCTAAGCACATTGTCAAATCCCATCTTAGATTAAAAGCAAATACCTTCTGCAGACCCTTGCTTTGTTGCTACGATAATGTTAAGCAGTAGCTAATCCCCTTTTGCGGTCACTCCTTATCCAAAAATCTTTACGCAAAACCTGATTTGCATGCGCCAACATCATTCAAACAAACGCAACTGCAGCAAAAATAATGCGAGTACAAAAGCAACAAGAGAAAATCCTTAAATTACAAACTGTTTACATAATACACTTTTCTTGCTCTACATTCCGCCTTCCCCTTGCATCTGTATGCATTATAAGAGTATATCAGTTTTATTTTTGCCGCTATCTCTAAGACAGTTGAATGAATCAGCAGAAGCGTTAAGCCAATGCAGTTCAGTTACTCAACGCTGCCTCAGAGGCGTTTGTGCCACACCGCCTACAGAAAACGAAATCAAGCAATCTTTTCCGTTCTTTTCGGTAAGCAAAACGAATCGCCTAAGCGGCTTGCAAGTGTGTATTGTACAATATTTAATTAGCCTAACAAAGTTGTTTACGCCGCATTTGAATGGCTGCTAATGAGTTTGACAAAATGCGGTTAGACGAGTAACGGTTTAGATTGTAAGTAGACTTAACAGATAATGACGATAAACAACATCAAAGAAAATACACACAAAATATCGAACAGTGTTCTGAATTTGTGTCCGAGATCATGATGAATTAATTCGCGGTGGTCAGTAATAATTTTGCGATTGTTGTTGTAATATTCTCTCAGAGCAGCATAAATATATCTCTCTATATCTCTGTCTCTGTCTCTGTCTCTCTATCTGTTATTTTATTAAACAGATTGCCAACTTATGATGCTAAGGAGTATCTTTCAAGTTTTAAGACACCCTTGAATGGAGTTTTGCCTTTCTAAGTGAACGTTTCGAGTTAAACGGTAAATACATATATATTTGGTTGATGTAACCAACAACTTTTTCAATGTTGCTTTTAATTCGCGAAGAAAAAAACTGCAAATACTTTACCCTTTTTGGAAGTCGGTTAAAAAATGTCCAGCATTTTGTCGCATCGCCTACGGTGATGTCCACTGAAAGCTTTATGGAAGATCTCGAAAAAGTAGAATTGTAATAAAACTTGATTTCTTCGCAGCTTTCAATGAATATTCTTGAAACCTTTGGGAATTCAACATTTTCCTCTCCGCATTTCTCTCTCCTCTCCGCAAAATATTTCTTGAGCTCATAACCGAAATTTCAAAGAATCGTTGCTGGATCGTATCTGAACCGCATACAATCATGGCAGATTTTGACTTGTGTCCGTATTTAAAACATTCGGTTATAAACCAAATAAATGGCATATATTATTAAGATCTTATCATTATTTAAATCTTGCCTGCTGATTTGTACCTTGTCTTCAAGCATTGCCGGCTCTCTTCAACAGCCTAAATATTTCAACGGTTTGGTTCTTCTCTTATTTCGCTCGGTATTCTAACGGCTTATTTCTGGGAAAATAAATGATTAAGGATTGTCCTACGTCAGACTATTAAATTATACGTACGTCAACCGTCTAAACTGTAACCAACGAATATTTTTTAGCATACTTTATTGCAATTAAATCATCTTAAACGAATTGTTCTAGATGTAGTGTCCAGGTAATTAGGTACATACTGAAAGTCTTACTTACTGACCGGATTGGCTGAAGAACTACAACTGAAAGAAACGTTGTGTGTTCCAGGTGGATGAGTGAGTTTTCGAGACCTGATGCAGATATTTAATTGATCACTCAGAACCTGTAAGAAAATGATTTGCAATAGAGGCCGGAAGTACATTGTTACCCGACCAATTTGAGTACACAATATTAAACAGATATCTGGAAATATAAATACCACACCTTCTAATGGTTTAGCCTTCCATCGTAATAATACAGTTTCCTTAATATAAAGACTTTCAGAAGAGTTTGTGATCTCTTTCAATTTAAGGCACGATCAGCCGTAACATAAAACAAATGAAATGGAAATGAAAAGGGTATTTTGGTAAAAGCGGATCCATAATATGAGACTTTGAGCTCGAGGGCTTCATTTTGTTTTTTTTTTCTTCTATAATAAAGGGTCGTTCGCTGATATATAATATTAAAGCATGCGTTTGAATTTTTGGTATACAATAAATTCCCAATGAAATACACCAGAAATAAAACATTATTTAAATTAATCTATTGTTCAAGGTTAGCGAGTTAAAACGGATGGGTTTTGCTGATCTAATAAAGTCGCTTGTTTTCTGATGAATAAGGTAATTTAGTCTAATATTTCTGGTCAGGCTAATTTGATCTACAGTGAAACTCCTGCTGGCCGATATATTTGTTGGTTTTTTATACAAATATGATTTTCAGATTTGCTTAGTTAGGCTTAAAGCCCCTCGACCTACCCAATAATAAAGTAGTACACGCCTCTGATATCAAAATTTTTTCAGGTTCCTGCCTTAAATCTTTGAGAGACATTATTTAAGCAAATTATTTCAAATATATTTATTGTACATACTATATAGTGAGAGTATATTTTTAAGATTACTCTTTTATTTGCTTTTGTTATCTAAAGAAAATTTTTTATTAAAAATATATATATTTTACATTACTGTCAAGTAATGAAAACCAGCGAATTAACGCTTTTGTAGCCACAAATTAATTCTCACTTACTACTAATTATTTCTCACTTAAAGCTTTGTTTGACGTTAAGGCTAACAATTAGTTGAGCCTGCAGATATTTTCACACATTTTAAGTATGAACTGCTGAGAAAGTGTTGAAGTTTGAAATTAAAATTCTGCATTATTACACAAAGCCCACGGCGAAAGCCGGCAAATTACTGCAAAATGTTCAAAAAAAGATATGCAAAAGTCAAAATGGCTGTCAAGCCAACAGCCAGTCACAACAACAACATAATGATAGGAATACAACAAAATGCTGGCCTTATTTGCTGACAAGCCGCGCAACAAGTGCAGTGGCATTTAAAAAGCAGCCGACGGCCTATAATTTGTGCCAAAAAATGCAAACAACAATAATAACGGCAAAAGCTGTGAAATAATTTTAGTATGCGCTTTCCTGTTTTTATGTGCAAATAACCGAAATTTCAACATTTTGACAGTTATGCGTATGTCAAAAATTTATGTGGACGTGCATAAAAAGCAACACAGCGTTGCATTCGAGCTGACATTGTTGGCCACGCCCGCAGCATGAGTTTTGATGGGGCGTGGTTGGGTGGCAGGCAGGCAGGTCGTACAGCCAAGAGCTAGCAGGCGAGCTCAGCTACTGTCGCTACTGTGTCGCTGCTCAGAGCGCGTTGACGACTCACGCGCCGCTGGCCATCGCCTGTCCGAGGCGTTGCGGCGCGCCGGCGTTGCCGAAAATTCACTACCGCCTTCTGACATTGCCAGCCACCACCAACCTGCTTGAAATATGCGTTATTTGCAATTAAGTCGTTTGCGTAACAATTAAATAATTCACATGCGGCTGTCGTGAGATGCCGCTCGCTTCACGCAGCAGCGCGCTGTTGCTCGATTTCGCTTGGCGGCGCGTAAAAATGAAAAATCGCCATTCAACCGAAAAATCATCTCTAAATGTTGCTCGTCAATGGCATAAACTAAAGCTAAAGGATATTTATTTTATGCGCTATTTCGCTCGAAGCGCACATTAAGGCGCATAAAAGGCGTCCTTCCTGTCCGACCTCTGTGTGTTGAACGTGTGAATGAGCGCACATTAAACTTTTATACACTTATAACTGCTTCTGGTTGTGACTGCCGCTGTGTATGTGTGTGTGTGTGTGTGTGTGTGTGCGAGTGGTCACTGGGTGGACAGTTTGTAATTTGTTTAATTGCGTTTCGGCCTTGAGCGACTTTTGTACTTCAACGTGTGCGAACTCGGGCTTGACAGATGTGGCGCTGCTGCATGCAGATGTGGCATTATTGTGTAGCAAGTGTATGTAATTTAAAATCTATCAAGTCTGCTCTCAATTTAATGTAGCAAGTAGAAAGTGTTATATTATAAATTTCATGAAAATGGAGGCAAATAAAAGTAAATATGATCGCTAATAAGTGTACTTTATCAATAATATATGATAAACACATACGGATATACATAATATATGATAAACAGAGAGGGGCTAAAAGTTGAAAATACTGGACTGGCTGAACCCCATAAAAAGTATTCCATATTGATAACCAGATGAATTAACGCACAAGGATTTGGTTGGCGAGCTCGAATACGTTACCTACAACAAGAATATTAACAATACTACTGAAAAGACTTTGGCCTAACCGAGAGAACCCCATAAACAACTATCGTTGTCCTAGAGTACTAACTAGAATACTGTCAAAGTTTCATAACATATCTTGCACTGATCAATAGAAAAATTATTTGATTTACTTCGTACCAGAGATTGAATTTAGGTGCAGTGGTATTGGACTCCTCCAACTACAATAACACGCTGGCTGTCTACTTAATGTAAAGGTGGAGATCCTACGTTGTTCAACTTCCAATCTCAGTTTCGTTGCTAATTACAAAATGCCATTGAGGCAATAAAAAGTTTATCCAATCAACCCGACAAGAGAATTCGTTGAACATGAGATTTGGAATCCATTTATTGTCGAGTTCATCTTTTACATTAGGTCAGGTTACATTAGGTAATTTGGTCAATCTTTGTGACGAGAGTAACGAGGGATCTCGTTTGGACAGCTAAGGACGCGGGTCCTTTATAAAGCCAACAACTCATAAGTATGGACCCTCATAAATAGACACAATGCGTTGAGCGTGTCACAAATTTCTTGAAGCGGCTAATATCAATTCGGGTCAATCAGCCTGGTTCGTCAAATGCATGATTACCGAGATGTTTCGACCTCAGTTCTGCGAAAACTGGTCAGTGGAAAGGAAAGCATATAGATATTTCCACCTGGTCTTCTCTGTATCAGAGGGATTTCGCAACCAGACAAATGCTGGTGCTCGCGTGAGGTCCGTAGATCCAGATGCAGAACGCAAGAAGACGGGGTACAACAATTTCCTTCTTGCGAGCTCATCGACTTTGCAGATTCCACCAATTCCGCTATGTCAGGCAGCCAAACAAGTCGAATATCGAAAAGGGTTGATGATATTGCTAATGAGGTCAATTCCCCCTTGACCAGCTAGAATAAAATATTTTACTTAATTAGTGAGCCAATACGAAATTCATTAGACTTACAGCGAAGAATCAGTTGTTTATTTCCTAGTTATGAAATTATTTGCTAATAAGAAATGAAAACTCAGCCTACGTTCTTGAAAAATAATACTTAATGTATGAAAGTATCTATCCCAAAAAGGTAATAATGATATTCAGCTCTTCCAAAAATGGATGTGATCTATATATTTGTTCAAAAACCAATGGCAAAATTTCGAAGTAGCAGGCATTACCTTGCCCTTGAGGCCCTAACAGTTCTTTTAAGTAACAATTTGCTCTTCAATTCTTCCGAAAAGTAATTGCGCCAAAACTTCTGCACAATCATGCCAAAACAACGGCCAGTTGTCCAGCTCGACCTTTGCTGCTGGCGGCTTGTCTTTCAAGTGTCCCAGCATAACAGCGCTGTCTTTGTTTGCTGGGCGCTTAAATGTTTTTTAATTACTTTTCACAACCAACTCCCACCGAGCGGACCATAATGCGCCTTCTTACTTTTCTTTCTGTGACAATGTTAGTCACCGCCAACGCCTCGCACTCGAACGAACAAAGGTACCTAACGGCAAATCACTGCCGAAAACAAACCAACTGCTACCGGGAAATATAAAATTGCCAAAAATGTGAAAGAGAATAAGGCGAGCCAACATTAAAGGCGTGAATACGTGACCAAAGAGCCAAAGTGCGCACTCAAGTGGTCCACACTAATCGCGCCATTGTCATTTGTTAGCTCACTATTGTCCTTTTGACAGTTTCGCAATTGTCCTTTCCGTTGGCGCGCATTGTTAGTGCTGCTGTTGCAGGCATGTGTGGGTGTTTTTTTTTTGGAGGGCGTGCCGATTAGACATGTTATTATGTTGCTTTATTCATTCTAGTTTTGTATTTCATGCTCGTAATGCGATTTTCACAACTGTCCTTTGACTTGAGAGTCCTTCTTCATAGTTGATCTCTAATGAAAAGTTGTCTTCTTTTCTTACATTGAGTTAATTAAGATCGAATATCGAGGTGTGAGCATTGTTCACATTAAACGTCAAATGTTTATTATCTGAAGCACTTTATTTCAAACGTAGAATGCATTAAGGATATTCCGCTCTTTGGTGAAGTTTCAGTAAGTGTTGTTTTTATTTCCACTTATTTACTTCGTTACTTATATGTATGTATCAATTTTTATGTAATATATCATCATGCTCCCCTCATTTTAAAACATTTCTCTTCTCTTTTCTGATTGGTCGCTTGTGTCAAGGTGTTTCCGTCAGCGCAAGCCATTAAGCAGTCGACAAGCGAGTCTATAGCATTAAGGATATCCACGTCAAACGTAATACATAATAGTATACTATGTGGCCATGTGTAGCGCACGCGATCTTTTAAAATACGTCTCTTATGTGTTGATCCTGCAGTACGGATAACTAACAACAATTCCATATGTTGACAGCAAATAGCATATCCTCGAACGTTTAAACATCGCGTAATACATGTAACGAGATTTTGTTTGTGACTAACTGGATGATGTTGGCCTAACCTTTTATAAATTTTAATGGCTTTATTTTTCTAACCAATTCTTCCTTTCGCTTCTTGATTCCATTTTATTTCCACAATATATGGGTTAGTCATAGCTTAGCTCATTCTTTGTTAGACAACGTAAATTCATTCGGGTAATAACCGATTATCTTTTCTTTTTTTTTTTGATTGCAGGAACCATAACCAGATTCTCCTTTGATCTGGCGATTTTAACATCTAGACGGTCTCTACAAATTCAGTCTGAGAGTTGTGAGCTTAAAGTTAATAGAACACATTTTGTATATGGGATACACATATAAGCTTAAGAGAAACTCTGATAGAACCCTTTTGTCGACGATTCTATAAGGGCACATAAAATACCGTTCAAATGGAGAAAGAATCACAATAATTACTGGCGAGTCAGTTAAATTAACCTGATACGTGAGTAAACACCCTCCTCAAGAAGAGCACCGTCTGTGCTTTTTAATGGCGGAAATGCTGAAAGATATCGAACTAAAATTTAACTGTGTTGTTGTGAAAATTCGGACAGATATGCTTTCGGATATTCTAATTTTCTATTTCGATCAGTGAAATACCACAGGGCGCTCCTTACAAATTACAATTGAGGCAATCCTAAATGAACAAACCGAAATGGACTTTCCAACTGAAAGAAAATTCCTCCACTTTATTCTCTTCAGACTCAAAGTATTTGGAGATTGATAGCAAAATGACTTCGAAAGTGAAATTTGAAAACGGAAGTCCTAGCTCTAAGTTAGGAATATGGATATATTGGCTTAGCGGCATCCTTAGTAGTACAAGAGTATGAAATCCGTTAGCTTTAGCGGATTTTACATTCAAGATAAAGGAGGTAAACTGCGAGGAATGCTGACGGTTAAAAATATTTCCCTTATAAGTACAACTATCCTAATCACAACTAATCGAAAAAAGAGCACAGCACGACTTAATTTATATTTCCAGAAACTTTGAGATGAGATGTGAGTTATATTGATGAATTCTATAGTATCGAATAGTAGTCGTTTGGAACAAAAACGTCTCCTACTAAATAATTTTTTAAAAAATTCTCCGGTCCGATCTGAACGAAAACTCCCACACCTTACCTTACAAATGAGTCAGTAATGGTCTTCATAATTCAATAGGACGGTGGACAGTGACCTTGATAATGAAGTTTTTGGCACGATACAGTTGACCTTGATAAAGTTTTAATCTTGAGTGACTAAAAAAAGCAGTAACATTTGGTTAACATTTCATTTCATTTCATTTTTAATATATCCTGAGAAACTGGTGTAGAATGAGGCTGTACCGAGAAGAAATTCCGAATTCTTTCGAACACCTTTATATAGCTTCAAGTGATCTGTAAACAGGTTTCGGCTACTGTACTCAATAAATGGTGATGCGGAAGGTGTCATTCGGCGATTACTGATGGATAAGGTATAAAGGTCCAAACTAAATGAATAAGAGGTAATAAAGTCAAATCCTCTTATCGAAATTTATAACCAATACCTTGAAGTAAAAGGGCATTGATCTGTAGGAAAGCTCTATTAAAAATTACCGGAGTTATATTTTTACAGAATTTCTTCCCGTTTTGTGAATTATATAGTTTCACATAGTTGGAGAACATCTGATTGAACATTATATAGGTTTTCATTGAAAAAAATGCTTAATAAAGGAGTAGAATAATTCATATAAAAATGGTATCTTTTTTTTTAAATATGTAAGGTATCATAAATGTTAAAATAGTGACGCCTCATAGGTCCTTAGCACATTCCAGCATACAAGGACTGAAAGTGTTCACGGTATTAATTTAAATTTGTCGTCGATTTCTATCGCCTTGATAGTTTGTACCACTTAGCATATCTGCATCTACACGACCATAACCGCCGATTCCCAGACATACAACAACATGTATTGGCAATTTGTTAATCTCCTTTGATAAAGGCATACATACATACACACGTAAGCACTTGCATATCAACCAATCCATACACACTCAAACATAGCAATATGGGTATGCACCGCTGATCTGCATAACTAAACCAAACAACAACAACAATAATAAACCTAAATGAAGGTTAAAGACTTTGTGCTTCGAATTTGCCGGTAACCCCGCACGAATCATCCGGTACACCCTCCACTTTCCGCTGCATATCAGCTAATTAGTTATTCCACATTTCGCTGATCCTCGCTTATCCAGCGTCACCGCTTGCTCCTGCTGCTGTTAAACATTGTAATTTGCATTTATCTTGAGTTCATTTATCTTAAACAGAATGTTGTAGTCAATCGCTTATCGAACAGTTCACATCTATGAACTGATCGAACTAAATTGCGATGAATATACGAGCACATACGAACTTATACGAGTATACATATGCTCACTTAAATAACATAAAAGTACCAATATGATGGGTGCAGAGCTCAATTTGGGTGAAAAGTAAATTTGTCGCCATTATTTTTTATATGATTTTTCTTTTGCAATCTTATCCTTAGTAACAACACATAACAAGTATGAGCCCAAAAGGGCTAAAGAGGAGAGAGAAGGACCATTTCGTTATTCAAAGGGCTATTCCAAAAAACCATATGTTAGTTTCACTGATCTGATCGAAAAGTTTCCTAAACATATATCCTAATCTTCTACTTTTCTCGATCTTAATACCTTCCGTCTACGATATTCCTTTTAGTTTGGCCAAACTTTGATCATTTGGTGGGTGTTGCAACCTGCCTGCGAATGCAAAATCGAGTATATTCATTATATGGTTTGAAATTGTCTGCCCAGAGCGGCTGTTGATCAATGGTACTTTAGCACTAAAAATTTAAGGAATTTTCCTCGGCCTGAAGAGTTCAAAACTTTTCGGTGGTCATTTACGTGTATTCAATTTGGAATTGGGCTAAATGCACATGCACCCTTCCATTGTCTTCTTTGAAACACATTTTATTTATCCAAATGTAGTCCTTTTTTCTTCAAATCAATATCAGATCGATGCGTAAAATATCGAAATATTGTTCGTCAGTGATCATATCACGATAAATAATGTCGCCGTTAACCTTTTGGTGATTTCAGATCAATGCTTTATAGCCTCTGGTTCAATTATATGAAAATGTTATTTGAGACTACACGAAACCAATAACTGGTATAGCTATTCCGCTTTACATCCCTAGAACCTGCTACGATCAGTATCGGATATTTTCGAAAATCGTTCAGTGGTTTTTATGAACAATTTTGAGCGAACTATTCTTTATGAAAACGTTTTACCTAGTAGATCTGCCAACCATTAAGATCGCAGTTATAAAAAATAAATTTAGAATATGTTAGGACTCGAGCTTTATTGATGTTTTTGATAATATTTAATGATTCCGAAGAAAAATTCCCACGACGAAATAAATCTTAACTATTTATGATATTATAAAAGAGATTATACAATTTTTCCAGATGAAGATGTAAAGTCTATAGTACAGACTGACATCGAGGATCCACATTTATACCTTAGGTTCTGTTTTTTTTTTTTTTATATAATAAAATGTTTTTCTATTGCCAAATGGGTCGGAAATCGGTCTTCGTAGTCATATTGAAATCTCAACGCAGATTGAAAAAAGTTTGCACTGAGCTGTCGAGTGAATCCTTTAATATAATTTTTGTAGAAAGAATCCGGCTATTACTATAGCTACTATTACTATATTACTATACTACTTACTATAGTATACGCATTGTAACAGCAGTCCAAAGGACAACAAAGTTTTCTTCGGCGATTCCTAGAAATTAATATTTTTTATTTTAAACGCTGTTGGACACATTCTGTTGCACATATATACATACTTACAGTTGCAAGTAGATGCCAGGATTTCTCTTCAGGTGAAATATTTAATTAATGAGAGATATGCTTTGGCGCGGACTAGAGTCCTTAGAAATAAACGCACCTATACAGCAAGCCAATCACATGCATGCGTGCGAGTGCAAAGAAAGATTGAAAAGCAATTACAACAGCAACAACAACAACAATGCATAAAAACCAAAAACCAAATAAATAAACGCACCTTTATTGAACACAATTCAATGCGTGGCAAGTTGCAGATGCATTTTCAGCCATCAAGTACTTTACATACAGCCAGAGGTACATATATACATACATACATATATATAGGTTTATACATAAATACAGAAGAGTATATAGGAGAAACTGCTTGCACACACTGCACTACCCACTTGCACACGTCCACTTGCCGGCACATATGAATGATAAACAGGATAACAGCCGAAAGGAAGAAATTTATATAATCGTCGTGTCGCGCATACAAATGCAGGAAATGAGGAACTAAATGTGCGGTTCCTGTGCGCCTGTGGTGAATAAAATTATACATACTCATATGTATGTGGCATATTTGTAGTATACAGTCCGAAGTGCTGGGGCGCATGCGCGGCGAGCAGATGTTTTTGGCACACGCAGCATTACTTCGCCACACGCTCCCCTATTCCGCAGCCACTGTTGTGCAAGTACCAGCAATAGAACGGTATGTTGTTGTATTTCTTGGTAATATTTGTTGTTTGCTGTTGTGGCCAACAGGGTGTGGTGTGTGCTGTGCCCGCAGGAAGGAAGCCGAATAGGGTTTGGCTTAAGGATTAACTTCTTTAATTGTGGATCATAACAATATATGTTTGAGGGGTTTGCGTATGCAACAACGCATGTCACATATGCAGGGTTAATTGTGAGTTACCAATTTATTACACTAAAAAAAGTCATATTAGAGCTAAAACCGAGTGATGTTGAAATAGTGTAGGCTATTATAGTTAATAATATATTTAGTTTACCCACAAAATTAATATGAAAGCCGTTATGTTAGAAGGCTATGCATACATTTTGCAATTCAAAAGGGCTCACTCATGGGTTAAATAATAAAGTTTCATGAAATTTCTCTGGAAAATTGAGGAAAAATTCGACGAAAATTCCCCACAGAAGAAAAAACGATATAACAAATTTTTTTGAATTAATTTCCCAAATGAAAGTATTTCCGTGGACGGATTCTTAACACAATAAAGCCCTCAGATTACACTGTCTACACCCAACAATAAAAGTTATTACTTAGAACACCGAAGGAGTCCAGAAAATTTTTGTAGGATTTGCAGTAGGAGTAGAACTAGGAGACTCCTTCCAAATTATTATTGTCAACCATTGTCACCATAGTCGAAATTACGTAATCGGAACGAACCCATATTTTTAGCCAATCATGGACTATCAACTCGGCTTTATACCCGAAAACTATTTGGAGGATATTTTCTACTTTTTGCAAATTCAGGTAGATTTCTGTAAATTAAAAAATAACGATTGGACTTGGATTCTGTCAACTTCACCGAAAATAAAGGAAAAGCTCCGAAAACGAAAAGTACAAGCTTCCGGTTGGGAATGAGATACAGACACTTTACAAACTTTTTGACCTTATAAATAATATCGTATCTTGTTTTTCGAATCTCTAGAAAGCTTTACATGAAAAAAATGACTTTTCGAAAATTCTAAAATAGTACAACCTCTTATGTAAAAAAATATATCACAAAATCAACATAAATAACCACCAAGTCAGTTCAGTTCAGTTCAGCAAGAAATAGAGGAAATAAAGAATCCGTAATAATTCTTGATTCTTGGTTCAGTCATTACTGACAGTCAGTCAGTCAGACTGACAACTTTCAGACTGTGTATCAATGTAAGACAAATGGACAAATTTTATTGATTATAATTTTATCTGAGTAGATCCAGTAAGTATTAGATAAAACAACCCATCAGACAGTGCTTCTTGGATGGTTTAAGAACTTTTGCACATATTTAATTTATACACATAGACAACAGGTCCATAGGGGCTTTGAACTACGAAGTAAGAATCAGTGGCTTAAGGTTAGAGTTAATATACTAATGGTATAAGTTCATGCTTTAAGGCCCTTTGTGCGACCACTAACACCAGACTGAAGGGAAACACGTAAAGATTAACAATAATGAAACTCCCTACGGGAGATACTACATAAAACGTATAAGAGATGAAAGCTTTTGAAAAATATTTCAGTTAGCAATAAAGATCTAAGTGATATGATGTATCCATCGGTAGGACTTAAATTGTGACGCACAAACTCAATCATCAACTGAATGTCTCTCAACCCAAATGATATGATGAACTCAGACCTGTAAAGGCTTCATTAGAGAAAACTCTGTACATAGCAAAAATAAAAGCATGGTAAAACTTTGTACCACTTCATGCTCAAATTTTTACCAATAAGAAAGAGAAAAAAGTTTACTTCAATTTATAATTAATTTTAATTAAATTTTGCACTGCTATTTCTTTACTTCTGATTTTTAACAATGAATTAGATATGCTTTCATTTACGCCGCATGATCAGAGTACTTTTTTGCTCATATATTTCCTGCAAAGCAATCATATTTTTCATATGAATTTATATATATATTTACAAAAAAAAAAAAAAACACAACAACTGGGAAGACAAAAAATCGATCAACTGCAAAAATATTCAATTCTTCGCACTCATCATCACAGATCAGTGTGCCAAATGCAACCCTTTTGCTTAGAAAAAAAAAGGCAGAGAATATTTTATCAAAGCAAAGCAATTTCCATTGAATTTTCCAAGCACACTGAGTGTTGACAGTTTGCAAAAATATAGATATGTGTTGGCATTGTTCCATTTCGCTACAATTTGCGACAATTGTGAGGCGATGAAAGCGCAGGCAGCTGCAAAAACGCCATATCTGCAAACTCTTATAAATGCATGCTTTTATACAAATACGACTATATAAAGTAAACGAGAAGAAGCGATGTGAAAAGTGGCAAGAGCAGGGAAGAAAAAATGCATTGGAAATTAATAATTTTTGACAAGCTAAATTTTGATGTGCAAAAATGCGACAGTTTTCACAAACAAACACACATACGCGCGCATTCAAATGTGTGTGTGTACGTGTGTATTGTGGTGCGATTAAGTAGCTGTGTCATGTCACAAGCAGCATGCGCTCAATGATTTTCTTGACATATGCCGGGGCGATGTTGATGCCTGCTATGTGTGTGTAGGTATACTTGTATGTGTATATATATGTAGTAGTGTCGCCTTTGCTGGTGCCAATGACTACTACACCAGCTACAAAGTTGTTGCCATGCTACCAGCACCAACTACTGCGCCCTTGTTGTTGTTGTTGTTGTTGTTGCTATTATGTTGATGCCGCTGATGGCAATGATGAGGATGACAAGTCGTGGCAACTACGTGTTCCACACGCTGACAACTTATCGCCGCTGGGACATTTACTAATAATAAGCGGATTATGCGCTCGCACGGACAGTTTTTGATATAAGCCGACATTGAGCGACGCCGCTGCCGCCGTTAGCTGCTGACCAACAGGTTGCCACGCCGTTTATTTGTGTGCATTTGTGTACGTCTGCGTGCGTGTGTATGTAGCGCGCTAATAGAGTTAACTGCGTTTATTATTTATATTTTGCAGCGCGTCACTTGCGCATGCGCAAAAATAGCAAACTTAATGACTATGAGGCAACACAGCAACTAATAAGGCGCCTCACTGCGCCGCTCTGTGTCGAGTTGGTGTCTTAAGTCTTTCGTTGCTTTGAAGTGCCGATGTGCGTGGCGTGCCACTATTAGTAGGCGACTGTGGACGACCAACGAAGATTAAAACAAAAGCAAAAATAAAAATAAAAAAATTATGTGAAAATGTAAAAATGAAACAACAAAAACCATGCTCTCCGTGAATTGCTGTATTTATGAGGTCAAGACTTACGTGAGACCCTAGTTGATACTCGGCTGTATGCTGTATGCTCAAAGAGTTTGCTTGTGTCGCTGTGGTTGCTTGGTTGCACGGCATGCGATATGCCATGAATTGGCAATTAATAAGGTGTGAAATCTAACATCACTTAACAGCTCAATTGGTGTGTGTTGTTGCATGCAACTGTGAATGGTGCGCAAATTAGATTAACCCATTCCTTCAGTGAATCAGGGTTTTATTTCTTTAATTTTTCACTCTAATCAAAATGCAAGCATGTAAGGCGGTCAAAAGTGCGCTTGGAGCCAGATTTTATCTTCTTAATTATTATTGAATAGGAAGCTATGGACACATTGTGCAAATCCCCTCTTCCTTTCCGCAAAAAAAAAGCAAACTACGAAACCCTTGTATTGCTTCGTTGATGCGTGAGAATCAAACGGATCGCTTTGGAAGATCATTAAGAACACCAATAATGCGATAAAGAAGCTTCGACGGCCATCTATGATCAGTTGAAATTTCTAAAGCTAGGCTACAACAAGGACTCGAAACATTGGAACTTTGGCGTGATTCTACCTTACCTAGTTGCTAAAGGTGAGATCTGAGAGTTAAGTGCTTTCTGATTATCACTACAGCATTATTTAGATCCCTATTTCTTTGAAATGGAAAGATTTTGGACTGCTCGCTTTCTACACAAGTAAGCATCCACGAAGTAATTCTCACGTACGCCCTGTGTTGGTCATGTTCGTCGAACATCCATTGCTTCAAGCTACCTTCGAAGAAGCTGAACGATCCTGAGCAGCTTACGGGCCTTAGTAGGCCAACTCGTCCGCCATTTCGTTCCCGTTCTCCACTGAAGATCTATGTTCCATGAAATGTCTTGTATAATTGCAGCTGGGCTGCATAAAGAGGAAAATTAATGGACTTCTTGAGAATTTTATTAGTCTGGTTATCTTTTCGAAGCAGAAATCTATTTGGCCAACTGAACTCCTTAGATTGACTAATCCACAGATTTCATCTATAATACCGAGCTCCTAGGATGTATTAATCATTTGGCATATAGTGCCAACCTCACTTCCAATCTTAGCTAAAATGAACAATATTAGAATACCTCAAAGCAACCAACGGTCATGGGTATTAAAAACCGAACAAAAAAACAAGTTCCACAGAAAGTGTTTACTCAAGCTATCCAAATTGAGTGTGTGCACACTTGTGGTCATTAACAAGTCAACTATCCGCACAATAAGAGGATAATAATAATTTCCAGAAAAGTATATAAATTCAAAGCAATTCACATGCGATACCTGTGCGGTTAACATCAAAAGTGGCACGTTCATGCACTTGTTGCGACTTGTTACAACTTGTTGCAGCGCCTTCAAGGAAACGAGCTGCGAGACATGCAACGCCCCGCAACAGGTCCTGCAACGTCGCTACAAAACACGAAATCATTTTACAACCATTCCGCAGCGTTCCTGCCACGGCTCAGCTGTTCAACACACGCATGCGATTATGATGCGCAGACTCAGGGAACTCATATTTATTCGCTGGCAACTAATTGGTTGCCGATAAATTTTCACATTTTCGCTATGCACAGGCGTTTATTAGAGGCAGCATGGGTTCTAATGAGAAACGTGCCTCAGCGCCACGGCGCGCAACTCTTTAACATGTTCCGAGAAAATCAAAAAACTAGTCGAAATAAAATCTCCATGCGCTTCGCTTTATCCTTTCCACAATTTGTGATGGGCGTGTTGGCTATTTGAGCAACGAAACTCGGCGTTTAGTGAAAACACTCGCTGCCGCTGCTAGTGCTGCTGCCAAACTGTCTCCGCGCCCGCTGTGCATTACGAAAAGCAAAGCAAACTCCTGGCAAGTGAAAGTCAATTCCGAATACTGAAGATTATTCTCTCCAATATTAATAAACGCTCATTAAGATTTTTATCAAGCAATTTGTGGTGAAAGTGCATTTAATATTTGAGAAATCGCTTCATTTAGTTGGAAGCGGCACAGCGCCAGTACTCAATAGAGCAATAAATAACTTTCTCAAACACCAGAAATATCCTTTTACTAGCGCGCATCCATCGAAATTCATGTGTGGGCGTTGGCGTTGATAAACACGAATAAAAATATCGCCGCCCATGTCCCATTTTGTACTAAAATAACAATTTTTCAAGTTAAATTTATGATTTAATTATTGTTTTCGTTTTAAAAACGCCAAATATCGAAATAAATACGAGTATGTTTGGGTGAAATTCAAACTTTGTTTGTTGTTGCACTTTTTCTGTTATCAAGTGGTAAAATATCTCATTTTCACAAAACAAGTTCGTGATATTAATATTGTGCTTAAGGACTTGTGCGGCAGGCTTGGAGAAAAGATGTTTCTTCACTTCTGCTGTGTTATTCGTATGCCTATTATTCTTCTTCCCTCTTTTCAACTTCATACTTTTATTTGCACTCTTATTCTTCCTTTTGTTTTTATTTGTCTTCTTCTTCTGTGATTCCTCTCCCCAAACGCTTCTGCTTCTATTCATTCATTTTGATCTAAAGTCTACAGATATTTTGCTTACGATCCTCTTTGATATCACACCAGTAGTACGATTTGTCTTCTTCTTCAAAACAGGTCTCAATGTCAAAAGATCAAAATACCTCTTTGTTGTCACTAACTGTCATTCCAGAAATTATTCTCTTGAGATATAGGACAATCATAACCCGGAGTGTTCAGAATTCAAATCCAAAGAAATAGAAAGCTTTCTTTTCTAACACAGATTGTTATTTAGTGTGTACTTTCAATCCTCCAAGTTCATTTAAAAGAAGAAATTTTTACTAAAACACATCAGCTGTTCTGAGAACAGTCTATCAAATAAGGTAACCATAATATACATACCTCAAATATCTAGGACAAGAAGAGTACAAAGTATTCTAGAAGTAAGAGGAAAATCTGTCTTCATATTTATCATAAGGTTCGCTCAACTCATTCTATATATAATATATATATAATTGTTTTGTTAATTAAGTTAGGTTAAATAAGAAGCTTGCACTTAGATATTTTAGTTGGAAGTAAGGAATCGTATAAGGTATCCACATAAGTTCAACATCTACATAGTCTAAGTTTGCTTAGCTTAGCTTTCAATTGTTTTAGATACTTGCTACCGAGTTCAACGGACATACAACTTGGAAATATTTTCAAGTCTCCAATACCACACTGGTATTTTTAAGCCTTAAGCGAACTCAACGTCTTGAATAGAGCCCAGCCTACATAGTCAGTAGTGTTCAATTCTCAGATCGATATTATTGTTGTTGTCGTAGCGGTAAAAAATATTACTTAAGTAATTTTCATGAAACCTGCCGAATCGATTAATCGCATAAAATCCGAGTCCGTTCTATTTACGTAGACCCGACCCTCACGGGAAACATACAGTACATTCACCTCACTTGTTGTGCGTGTTGTTGCAACGACATAGAATTTTCCACAAATATTTTTTGAAAAGCTTTCGAAATAATGGTGCTTTCTTAGATAAAAACCGAGTGCTTTAGGCTTACGTTGTAACGTAGCCAGAGCACGTTTAAGTTCTAGCTACGAACAATGCAATCGTTTGAGGATATTCTTAAATACATTATCCGTTTATCCATTGAGACCACTAGAAGCACCACGGTTTGTAAGAATTTTCCCTCCATCGATTACAATCGGCTGCTTGAAGTTCAGCTTTAAAAAGGATACTTAATGTAACTTATGAATTTGGACGGCTGTCATTGGTCCCCTTCTTCGTTGTTCTACCTTGAAACCTGCTTTTTTCCACTTTCTTTTACTCAAATAAACGATAATTCTTGTTGGGGGAATCTCTCTGATATCGCTGTAGACCTTACAGAAATGAACGGCTTCCACGCCTTAACCCATCCATCAGATCCGCGGTGCAGCAGAGATGGGAGGCTTTGGCATCACTGAGGTTGAGTAAAGTTAGGTTAGTTATTAAGGCTGATGCCTGAGACTGGAGTCACGCTTGGACAGTTAAAGACAGGTTCTTTGGTACCACTGGATCAGTCCTCGTTAATGGAAATAGACATATTTATATTGCAATTGGTTGGTCCATGGCAAACGCTCGCTATCAGATTCATCAATTCGTCGGATTCGTTATTCCACATTGGCAGATTTAGTGAATCTTTGAATTGAATTTTTCAAGCCAAACTTCTCCACTCAATATCATAAAGTTTCTGGCACTGAACCTTAGGTTTCTTAGGTAAATCTACGAGCTCTAACCCAGTAGGCAAACCGAGTTTGTATTACTTTTAACTCTGTAATACACAAACTTTCATATCAACAACTTTTTGCAATTTAAATTTATTGTTGTTGTAGCGATGTAAATCATCGCACCGAAATTTAAACGGCATTAAAATGTATAAATGCATATAAAATTACCCGCAGTGGCAAACGTTTACAAGCAATCAACATAATTTAGCAGCACAATGGCAACCCTGATTGCCATAAAAATTCATTAATTGCATTTTTATGGCCACAATATGTCGCAACCAATTTACGGTGGCATAAGAAATCAGGCAGCCACCTACCCACGTTGCTGCTCTTAACCGCCGCTTGAAAAGCTGTAAATGTAAATATATGTTTATGTGTATGCATTGGTAAGTAGGTGTATGTGTGTGTATTTGTGGCATGAAGAGGCATACCCCCTGCTAACCAGCGATCGCAAATCAAGTGTATGTCCAGCGCATTAACATTAATGCACCCACGGTGGGGCGCTAGCGCTCAGCACATAACGCAGCTCATCATGAGCGCCAACAACAACAACAACAGCAACAGCAACAATAAGGTAACAACTTGACTTTTGAAACGCATTAAAATTGCATAAAGCAGCGCCGAAAGCCGAAAGCCGAAAAGCGAAAATCGACTTTGTTTAAGTCTTAATCATATTGTAATAATCGCTAAACCGCAACAACAACAAACACAACAACAACGACAACAGTAACGACGGCGTTGCAAGCGAAATTGTCAAGGCATAAACAATGACCGCCAGTTGGGTCGCTGCAACATAACAACGCACAAGTGGAGCTTTGCAACCGTTGCACACACACATACATGCATTTGTGGCAAGTAGGAACGGCGTACGGCGTAGGCGGAAGACAAACATAAATACGGATGCATAAATCGAATTACAAATCCAATTACTTGCAACTTTTTCCACAATGACGTAGAAGACGCAGAAGAAGAGGATGTACATATGTATGCTCACATGTAGAAATTGTGGCAACATATGCACTTGCAACATGCAACCTGACGCAATTGCTGGCCGCACAAATCACTGCCAAACGCGACCAAGGATAACTCATAAGCGTTGCGTAGGTCTTGCGAAAGTTGTTGTAATAACAGCGTTTACAACAACAAGATGAGTTGCAAGCACGCACTGTCAGCGTTGACATAATGCAAATGTTACTGCATATCATATCTACAACAATAACAACAACAACCACAAACCTTGCATCCATCCAACGAGCTACCACTCTTCTCTCCAGCCATCGTTTACATAAGTTTCGCCAAGGCGTAGTCCTCTTCTAAATGAGACGCAACGCTAACTGATTGTCCGTTGTGGTGGCAGCGTTGTTTTTCTGTGTTGTGAACGTGATCATTTCCCGCTTAAGTCCAAAATAATGAATTGAATGACATTCATAAATAAAAACAATATGCAACGAAGCTGCAGGGACGGACAGGCAGACGTACACAAATGTATCCCGTCATTTTATGGTTGTGGTGCGAGTGCATCGCTTACTCCGCTGCGTGTATGCTGGCGCATGTGACAGCATGGCTCCAGCAAGCAGCATGAAGGTGGGTGAAAAAGATTTTTAATGAAGACATAACGGCGAGTTGCAACGAGTTTGTTTAAATACACCGCAAAATGTTTCTAGCAAAAAAGATGCATTTTATCTTCCTGCACTTCTACGCCCTGATTGGCGCTGTAATCATCTAAGCAGTTATGACTTACAATATTTTAAGTTATGTGGCATAGTTATAACACCAACATAAGTGCCCATTAAGGTCTTGTAATATAAACTATTCCTCCACTTCTTTCGGTACTATTATCAGGCGTCGCATCAACAATTTTCAGTGCTCTAAATTGATCCTCTCTCTTTTAGTAACGTCTTCATAAAATATTCACCATTACCGATAAGATGACTCCCATAAAGAATATTTCGCAAGAAACTTCCTCTTAGACACCACTCGCCATATAAAGCAATCACTCTTCGAAGCCGTACTTAAATTATATTTGAAAAGAAAAGATGAAAAATTTCAAAATTTTAATTTTCATCGGAAGAGAGCTTCAACTGCCTATTAATATCGATTCAAAAATAGACGAAAATTTACTGTCTTTTCTCTTCTATTTTTTGCATCTTGTAGGGAAAGCTGAAACGCACTCGCCCCGCTTCTTTATCCACTATACAGAAAACAGCCTTGCCTCGTGCTTGTTTCCTCCTAAGTTATCGCCATGTGTCAGCTTACGTTCGCTCAAATGCGACTCTGTTTTCCTCTCGCCTTTCGAGCCCAACACAATTTGCTAATATCTGTCAAATGGCTGGGTAGAAAAGTGAAAAAACATTGTGGAGAGAAATCATTTTTCATCTAATACTTAGTTTTTATTCTCAACTACCATCCAATGAATCGCGGGAGAAAGTAAGTGTCTCCGTCACACGGATAAATTACTTGTGAACCCACAATTTCAGAAACCAATAACGTTTGCTACAGCTCAAATTCAGAAAATAATAAAATTCTGAAGTGACAAGATCCTTTTGTCGAAAACTCAATGTAATTTAGAGGCCTTGCGGATTTTGAGTCCTGAGTATTCTAACTTTTTTTTATTGATCACTACCCCTTTTATTATATATTGTGTCTTATGGCAGTATATCCGCGGGCCAGCAAAGGTTCACGGTGAGATTCTTCCATTTATTTCGATCTTGTGGTAGCCCCTTGATTTGACTCCAACCTTTTTAGGATTTTAGATATCTCGATGTCTAAATTTCTTGTCCAGATTAAAGCGGGACGGGCCCTCCGTAGGCTGCTTTGTGGATTCCAGTCAATAGCGTTCTGAGTGATTGTGTCTGGATCTTGTCTTAGAACATGCCCGAGCCAGTCCATTTTCTTTTGAGAATTTCTGCCCACAGTTTCGGCTCACGGTTTGCGAAAACTTGGAGCTTTCGAATGTTACGCAGTCATATAGAAGTGTGAAAGTTTTATTATAAATTTTATACATGGTGACAATTAAGAATTGTTCAACTACAGATTTACTTGCGATAAATAATACTAGATATGGAATCCATGGATGAACGGTCAGGGATCGGACGATATAAAACCTTAGAAGAGAATGCGTAAGACGATTGGTGGGACAACGAAGTCGAACAGTGTCGATCAAGGTTGGGAGGGAAGCCGATATCAACCCACATTCCTCTAGTGGCAAAAATTACTTCCAAATAGAAATGACTCTCTAATCCGTACAGTGAGATGATTGGGAAATAAAATCGCGGGGTTTGCAATAACCCATTATACGGCGTGCCCACCCGCACCAAAACCAAACATATCAACATGTGGCACACATGTTGTTTTGTTGCGCCACCACGACTATTTTTTCGAAAAGCTCCACACCAATTTTGACTGACGCCTCTAATATTTACAAAGTAGTAATTTTCTTAAATTAAAAAAATTTTTTAATTATAGGCAAATTTCTCTCAGTGCATTTATGTCGTTCCCCCAATCAGTGATGTCTCATTTAACTATTGTCCATCACAATCACTGTCACTGAGCAGAACCAAGCGACGGCTTAGCAACCGAGCTGACTTCGACATACCACTGACCGGAAGAAATGGGGGAATCAAATCATTCTCTTTCAAAGCAACAACAGCAACAAGCCAGCATGCAAAAAATATACTCACAAATATAAACATAAACATATGTATTTATATAGGTTTCCATGTCTGCCACATTAAACGAGTACCAACAGTTAAATGAAGCTCGAAAAGCACACACTCATATGATGCAAAGCATCAAAGTCACTTAACTTTGTTGTTGTGCGTTTGTTGAGAGTATTTAGGTAACAACAAATCATCATAAATGTCAAAACGGGTGGTATGAGTGTATGATGTTTTACTTTGGCTTGGCTACGGATGTGCTGCGTGGATATAAGAATACACGTATGAATATATGTGGGCTTATATTGAACACTCGCACGTATATGTTTATATGTAAATGCAGTGTTATTTACACCCTGTAGGAAAAATTTGCATTCGATTTTTTTTATTTTTTTAAGGTATTCCAGACTCTACTCGTCGTTTACAAATAAATTAGAAATTAGAAAGATTACTTGGGAGAAATCGATATATGGAAATCTTTGTAGACAACTACAGCAACTAGCATCCAAAAAGCTCGAACGTAATAACCTAGAAAAAATAGTTACCAAAGTTCTAGACCATTAAAGGAATATACCACTATAATATTTTATATAGTTTTAACTAGCAAAATCTATACCCGATTATTATGACATCTAATGAAATGGATGCGGAAGTGGGGAAAGACTTAAGGGTCTCTATAGTAGAGGTTCGTGGCAAAACACGAAAGCTTTCGAAACGCCAAAGTTTTACTATTTTAAATATAATAATTGGAAAAACTTAAAAAGCGGAGCTGACTCAAAACATCAGTGGTATAAGGAAAAATAAATGTTTAAGGCGAGTGTTTAAGTGTTTATCAGAAATCACTATGAGGAAAATTATTAATTGCCTAACTTAAGCTGCACCCTGAAGTCCTAAACTACTTCCTGGTTGTATGAGAATGTTGTAACAAAACAGAAATCATATTCAACGAAGTCTTTCCTAATTTTTCTCTTTAATAGTACAGTGTATTTAACTCTCTTAATATGGTTTTGTTCATCTTTGTAATCTTCAAAACTCCTCTTTCTAGAAGCTTTCGAGTGTTTTAAGAATGGTATAAAAACATATTTAGTTTTCGAAATTTACACCATCTATCTTTACCTGATCTTGATTCCGCTTATCTCTCCCTACACATTTACCATACTTCCATACTAGCAATATTTTTTTATTCATTATATAGTTTTGTTAAACGTGTAGGTGAAGTGTTAAAATTTTCGTCGATCTCCGGTAAGAAGACAATTCCAAGTTGTCGACAATCTAATAGGTTTTAGAACGAACTGGCTTTATAGTCAAGATCAAAGGAAATGCAAATTTATTTCCTGATGAATAAAAATAACATAAGGCGACTCTTGGGTTGTTAGGGAAATAAATTACACTAAAAGTTTCGGAAAAGTATACTTTAATGCATATAAACTCAACCGGTTCCATTTGATATTTCGATGTGTCAAGAAGAAATCATAAAGAACATGGCATGTAAAGCTGCTTCTGATGATGCCGATGTTGGACAAGAAAATTTTAAGTATTATTGAAAAAAAAAAATAAAAAATACATGCGGGTCGGGTGTTATTGGGATAAAAGCGAAGAACGCTGTAGACAGTTTTGAAAAAAAGACCCAAAAAGTATACAATATTTTTTTTTTTAAATAATTTTTATTTTTCTACAAATTTTTACTTTAACTGATCAAAATCAAGAAAGCAAGTAAATTAGGCCGTTTTGAGCTCTATAAGTTTACGATAAACAGCCAATCGAAACTCCAGAAAATTAGTTCAAAGTCATTAATGATGTATATCTAAATTGGAAATTTATTGAAACATTTGCTAGCTTAAAAAGACAACGAAGATCTGCAAATAATTTTAGAAAAGTTGAGAACGAGGGATCAGTTCAGGGATCAACTTTGTGTTTCCTAGAAATATTTTTTTTAACCCAGTTTATTGAATTCATATTTGAATATGTATGAACAAGAGCTCAAGGTTTTGATACTGTCTTTATTAGTACTAAGTAAGTTTTCCAGTTGAAATATATTTTCGAAATTCTGTTAAATTTTCGAAGTAAACCCCACTACATGTTTACTTAAACATCAAATCCTCTAATGCAATTAATTTTTGATGTGGATGAATGTTCCTGAGACCAAGTCTTGAAAAGCAACAACAATTTCATGTTACCTTGAACTTTTCTACAGGGTATGTGCCAAGAAAATATATGCAATGTCATTAATATACAAAATATGGGAAGAAATCTTTCTTAGCCGAGATAAACGAGCTTAGTCTCCGACTACCAGCCGAGTTCACCGAAGACGTTGCGTAGCCATGCGCCTGCAACGTTTTCCATACAAATCAATGGCTTGCGATTTCAAGGCTTAATTGACATTTTTGCTTATGATTCTCGTTATGCTAATGCACACACACATACATGCATGCATGTATATATTATAAATAAAAGTATAATGAGAGAGTACTTGAATTATTTAAACGCAATAAAATTCAATGGCATTTGATATTTTGTTAGCGAAATTCGTTTGTTAGTGAAATTGCTTGCGGCTCGCCAGGTTGGCCAATTAGCATGCCAACAACCGACGAGCGCAGCGAAAGCATTGAAGCGCATTGACTTGATTAATGTTGAAGCAGAAAGAGGAGCTTGATGTTCACGAAAATCCGCTGGGCTTAATGCTGACTCCAACTTCAGCTTGAGCCGTATTTGCAGTCAATACAGTGGAAAATTGGCATAATTAATGAATTGGCTATAAGGGAGACAATTTCATAAATTAACTTTTAATTGGCGGATTGCAATGGATCATAAATTGTAGGTAGTTATATGCATGACAGGGTGGGGAACTACAAAATTCTTTTCATTTTTATTTTTATTGCTCAAAGAGCACACAGGATTAAGGCACAAGTGGAGCAGGCGAGTGGAGCAGCCGGTGTGGCGAGCTGTCCTTGTGTATGTGTATGTGTAGTTGTAGTTGCATGTTAATGCATTTGTCTGTACATGAGAAATGATTGCTTGCGATTATATGCGGTTCGTAAAAAATTATTTATGAGCGCACGCATAATTCAAAAGTGAACTGCGACTGCGAAGAGTTGGTTGCCACAAGGCAGTGAGAAAAAGTATGTCACCATGTCCCATGTGCAACAACAATGTTAGTTATTGGCATAAGCAAGCCTGTTACACTGTTACTGCAACTGCCACATATGCATTAAGGTTATGTGACAAGTACAACATATATGTTAAGGCTATGTGGCAAGTGCAACAATGCGCGCAACAATAACTTTAATCGCCTGCAATGAAATTAAGTCATTATTTATTATGCGCGCTGAGTTTAAAAAGCAATTTACCGACCTTTTTGTGATTTTATTTTCTCAAAAACGCAAAAAACATTAATTTAAATGTATTAAAAATAAAAACTTCACGCATGCCTCTCACCAAACTCAACAATGAACGAAAAAATAACGAAATCTCATTAGTACGCCCCATTTAACACCTTTTTGTGGCAAACAAAGCCACCAACAACAACTGCACACACTCACAGCTACGCTAACACATTTCGGTATCAATTGCAGCGGCACTTCAAAGCCACTCGCCGCCAGGCGAACAAGTGTACCCGCGCTTAGTAAAGGTGAAAGTGTGAAAGTGTCCTTACTAGACTAGATCAACTTCAACACGTTGTGGCAGCTAAATATATGCCATTTCTCACCATGCAACAACTTGACTTTTACTTTCTATTATCCTTACACTTTCAATGTTGACGACGTAAGGCAGACCGCTCGTCCTTTGTGCTGCGCATATAATTTGTATACAAGTGCGCGCATCGTTACGCTATTATCAAAATGCTATTAATTATGTACTTAATTGATATTTTCACACTTTTCAAATATGTTATTCAACGCTTTGTGGCTGTGATATCCTTTGCCATTGTGCTTCATTCAGGTGTATCATTTGTGTAACCTTTATGGTGCATTGTTGTGCGTTTAAGCAAATTATGCATGAACAGAATGAACAGATTGGTATTTAATTTTTATGATTTTTGGTTTTTTAACAAAAGACTTTCTTCTCTTCAAAAAATCTATAACATGAAAGTAGGTCGCGGTTTTCGAAGCGAATTTTTCCAAGAAAAATCGTAATGCAGTCAACTTTACGTTGTAATTATTCTATTATTTTCAATAAATAAAGAATCTAAAAAATTATGGAATGAACTAATAAGATTAACAAACTGCAAGTAACGTGTTATTACATAACTTTGTTAATTTCTACGAATTTTAGCTATGAAATAGCGGAAATCCTAAGTCGGTTATCCTTTTATAAATTCCACAAGCTCTTGAAGCAATTTTGTCGTATTTATTGTGTAGTCTGTTGGGCAAAGTTCTGTTTTTGTTCTACAGCGACGTTCCTTCCTTTCGTATGAACTTTTCGATCCGAAAAATTTCGCAACAGCTGATTTTTATTCGACTTAATTATTCAAGATATCACCTTTCCACTTCATTAAGGAATGTATATGTCATCGTGAATAAGTAAAGGTTCGCGACTGTTCCTCAAAACCTCTTTCTGAATCATGTATTATTGTAATCTCAACCTTATATATATATATATCAACCGAACTATTAAGAAGCAATATTTCTTTGATCTATCTATTTACGTTTTGCGGCTCCAAAGGACTCCAAAGGAAAGAAAGGCACTTTCTAAAATGGATAGTTTATCTTCAGAAGCTACAAAACATTAAAAAGGGGATCTAAGGAATGAAAATAAATTTACTTCATATTTCGGTTCCCGGTGTTTTCTTCGCAGCCTACTTCGGTGTGGGCCTTCATGGATTTTAAGGCTACAATTTTCTTTCCTGTTCAAAGTCGTAAGAGCTCAAAACCATCTGCAAATGGCCACGTCTCAGATTGTTTATTAACTCTCGATAACGCTCACTTACAACCTTTATTTAGCCTAATGGAATAACGGTTGCCCGTTCCGAGAGGAATTGGCTCAAACTTTTCAGATGACCTAGTATGTTCTAACTGTTTCCATTACCAAAAGCAATAGCCATCCAAAGGTCACCAGAAGCGTTCCACTATATCTGCATTTCACTTTGCGGCAACTGGCGAACGCGACGAGTCTCTGTTTTGTTTTTGCTCTAAATTTATGATGAATAATTTATAAGGTGTTGGGTGGTATATTAAGGGGCAATACTTAGTATTTTAAGGTGCTTTGTAATGCAACTGAAATGAGGAAAATAAGACAGTAAAACAAGAAGCTGGTGAGAACATGTTGTGAAACACTTTACCTTGCTTAGAGAAAATTCACTAACTGATTCAAGTATCGTGGTCAACAGACTTATGAAGTTAAGCAACATTGAATGTATTGTCCCTTTAACAGTTATGACTTCGGTTTCATATTCACTATTGTGATCGGCAACTATATTTTAGTGACAATAATATAAGATTTGTTGTGCCTTGACTTCGGATTGATCAGATAGGACTTCCTTGATGAAATTGTCAAGATGAACGAAATTTTCCCAGCATTACTGTTCAGTGGAAAATATTTAACGTAGGATTTTTAATCTAGTTTTGCCATATGCTGCAATACTTTTACCAGGAATGTCCACTTTCTATGACCAACACTTAAATTGTAACTGTAAATTGTTGGCTGCTCTCCAAATCATTAGTCCAAGTGAAAATAATTATATTTAAATGAGTTGCGTGGAGCTAGTGAACTACTTTTTGCAAGGGACGTCATCACTCATCGATAACTCCTCAAAATTAGACAGACAGACTTATTATCGACAAGAGGTTCACATGAAAACTAATGTTCACCTGTTCACTCTGTAAAGCATGGAATCCAGATAGCAATTGTCCGATAGTCTGCACTAATTAAAATGAAGTTGGAGAGCACCGACATTAAGTTGATCTGATTAGAAGATTCTAAAGCTTGTCTTCTTCTATAAATAGCATTCCTATTCCAGTTTATTCGATAAAGAACTTGCTTTTAAACTAATATTTACAGTTCTGAAGAGCTGTGCTAACAAAAAATTTAAGTTTTTCTTCCAAAAAAGAAATTGCTCTTAATACACGCTGTTTTCTCCGACCGATTGCGAAACCACTGTGTAAACCATGACAGTATGTCAGGCAAACAAATAGGATTGTAGTTAGTGATCGGTAAACCAAAAGTCACATGTGGCGTGCCAACATTCTGCGAGACTTTGTGGCGAGCTCATTATCTTCTCGTTTGCTTTTGTCGCAAAACGCTGCAGCGGTGACTTGTTACACTCGCTAAAGAATTAACAGCTCAGCCGAAAACAAGCAAATAGGTGCAATGACTATTGTGTACCGCATAAGCAAATAGTGCCGCCTGTCTACTTAAGCAGGCAACTAACAAGGAATATACAAAGCAAATTAACACACACACACACACACACACAAATGAGGGGACTGCTTGTCCTTTGACGTTTGCAATCTCATAACAATTCACGCCTCAGCATTTGTGCCACTCTTTGTTGCAATATTGCAATACACCTTATTTTGGTTGCTAAACTAGTTCTTATTGCCTTTGTGTGCCATAGTGTCAATGTGATAATCCTTTGTGTTGCTACCAATTTTTTCTCTTCTCTAAGTTTTTTTTGCAACATATTCGAAAATAGCATGCAACCAATAAATTCATATAATCAACTCTAAGGATGCTATACAACAATGTCCTTTGCCTCGTGCTCAGCTTCGGTCCATTGTCCACTTGGCGCATGCTGAGTGTTGTAATATTTACAAATCGCATTTGTTGCCAATTGTCGAGTCTGCATTATTTTCCTAATACCTTCTGCGCTCTCAGTGTGCTCACCTTACCAAGTGTTATTCGTTTGCAAAAAAATACTAGAAACAATAGCAATGAATCGGTAGTAAAGACGCGCGGCATGTGCCAATAGCGCAGACAATGTGGCACTACTACCGTACGCTTGCTACTGCCTGTCCGTGCACAGCTGCTTTTCTCCACAACGAAGTATTGATTTTGAATGGCCGAGTTCCGTTCGGCAGTTTTGGCCTCGTTAACGACTCACATCGTTTTTCGCACGAAAACTGCGGCTGTTCCGAGATCAAAGTCGAAGCGGCCGAATTATGCAATTCATATTAATTGACAAGGGAATAATGGCCCCGAAAATGTTTCTTCGATGTTGATGAGGAGGTGCTGAATGAAATCAAGAGTTTGAAAAAATCTGCGATTTTTTTGTTAGGCGGACATCTGCAAATTTTTACTGCATTTAATACTAAATTTATGTGTAACAACTCTCCGATCATAAAACGCCAGTTCCGAGCATTTCAAAGCAGTTTGGAGAAAGAGTGTAATAGTAAGTACTTAGCTACTTAACTACTTTGACACAGAACCCATCCTTCGTTAAACTCGCGGGGAAAGAAGTACCAATTAATTCAAATCGCCGAAGACATTACACAAATGAATTTGAGGGCTTAGATTTAGGGATTGGGAGGGAGAAATTTGGGAAGGAATTTTGAGGATTATAGAACGTTGTTGCATAAAAACCATTGCATTCATGTTACGTAAATTCAGCTGTTGCGGAAAGGTTCTGGTTGCTGATATCTTTATCCCCTCTTTATAAATTAATCACTTTTTGGTTTCGGTCAACTTCTTCACATTAAATTTAAAATCGAACAAAGCACTGTCATTTGGCTCAAATATATTTAATTGCCACACACTGGGCTTAAATTGCTCCAGTATTCGATTAGAGCTCTAATAGACACTCATTGTTCTGCCATGAAAATCCTTGTAGAAAATTATGAAAATATGTCAACCTTAATTTCTACCAAAAAAGACTCACAGAAGGCCTCAAAGCCGATACCAATTCTAGCAAGATGAAAATAGTAAGATTGGGAATTGTCATCGGGTTTGGATCTCAAACAAGAACGAGCATATTGGCTAAAATATTAAAAAAAAATATAAGAATAGAAAAAATCATAGAAACGTAATAAAATCACAAACTTATAGAGATAGGTTAGATAGTTATATAAAACTTGAGATATATTAACGTGTTCCTTGGCAATCTGTGGTGGTTGGTATTGCAGTTGGACAAAATCGAACCATTGCCACACCCACAAAATGCTATAACTAAATCACAAACTAAGCTACATAGCTTGTATTTTCTACGGAGGTTGGAGTTAATTATGCCATAAGTGGTTTAAAATACTGTGAAAGTGAGCTCCGCGGTTATTGTCAGAACTATTAAAAGTACGCTAAATATCTAAAGAATTACACTGGCAAATTTAACTATTCCGATGAAATAGTAGGCTCACATGTCGCTCTGCTCAAATATTTCAATTTAATCTAAAAAGGGGCGCAGCACCGTAAAATAAAATTATAAATATTTTGAGAACACATATGCTAAAAAATAATAATTTTTACTACAGCAACGAAATCACATTAACCAAATAGCTACACCAACTCCCACATCCGCTGCTATCACATCAAATATTAGGTAAACAATTAAGTTGATTTCTCAAAAATATGCTTCATGCTACATATTTTCGAATAATTTTTCGAAATGTTTAAAAATCAAAAATCGAATAAAGATTACGCTTCACGCATATTAATGATTTCTTCAACTCATATTCAATACAAAATCAACACGCATACGATCCTCATAGAAGACAGCGGCGAAGAGATGGAAAAATTAATTCTGAAATATTCAATTAAGCAAAGCCGATCCTTCACGCCAGCGCTAGGATTCCAGTGAAACGCGGCACAGATGTGCAGCGTCCCTTTTTTTAGGTACAACAGTTATATATGTATGTGTAGATGTGTGTTTATTAGAGGTTACCTGGGCATAAAATTGAAATCAACTTTGCTTTCGCAACGACAAATTTCGTCTCAACACCACTAAAGATTTATTATGCCATCTATCTTTTGTATGTGGCGAAAAGGGTTTGAACTGAATTTCGATTTTGGTTTTGATTTTGATTTCCTTTTAAGTATTATGCCGACGTGCCTTTTTTCTACATAGTTGATACAGTTTTTTCAACAAAAGTGTGAACCATCTATGCATATCGAGCGCCCACATAATAAATGGGTATTGTGGCTTTGCATTTATTGACACTTGGTGGGAACTAGATCCTTTAAATCATACAAAAGGTATGCAAATGGCGGTTTAGTAAGATTTGATATTGTAGGCGGTTTTGTATGGCACTTGCGTGCCTCAAATCCAATATGCTTACCTTCGATGAGAATCAGTTGCTATGCCGATCAATGTTAGAGCATATTTACATTTCTATTTTCTGACGTTTGATTTGATTTCCGTTTCCGTATTGGATTACTGTTGTGAAAGAGTGACAGGCAGTTTAGGTATATGGGAGAATAGATAATAAAAAAATAAAAAAATAAATTAAAATTAAATTATATATGCACAAATATGTTAATAACTCTGTTGGATTTGTGTTAAAAGATAAAAAGAAGTGCGGACACGAAATCAGGCGAAAAGTTCACGCTCACTAACACACAGGTGCACTGCGGCGCACAGTGAGGCACGTCACTTAAAGCTTTTGATTGTAGCAAAACTCAACTCGCGAACAATTCACCACACTAATTAATAAAATTGAAAGTGTAATTAAATTCGGTTACTGTGCAGTTGTGCAAAGAAACAAAAAAAACAAACAAAAACAAGCAAATCGGTATGCCAAAGCGCTTGCCAATTAAATTTGACCTCAGCTCGTCGGCTGTCTGGGTATGGCGCGAAATCCTTTAGCCGCCAGCGACCACAGCCTGCACCGTCTGTCACTGACCTGTCATAAAGTCCACGTAAGTCCACAACTTATGCAAATAACCCGCGGCTGTCACAATTGTAACAGCGCCACTGCACCATTATTTGCACTTGCCGAAAAATGCTGCAGCGCGGCTTTTAAATGCTCGCTTGCGCTGCGCATGCGCACAAATAAATGTGGCAAGCAGTGGTGCATAAAACTTTAATTTTCAGTTATTTTCCCATTTAAGTACTGAGTGGATTTTTGGGCTCCTTTTGCGCCAACTTTTGGGCAACCGTGACGCTTTTAACACCAACAGTTGTTGCTGCATATTTGCATGCCACTGTATATGACTATGGATTTGTTGCAACTCCAACTAAAGTGTGTAATTAATATGTTAAAATGCGTCGGCAGTAATGATTTTATATGCGGTCGCCGTCGCCGATGATGCTGTTAAAAATATTTGTAAATTAAATCAAGGATTTTGGCTCGAAGGCAATTTTACTTCGATATTCATAAAGGGCTGACTGAGTGGTGTGTTTTTGGCGATTAAAAGATATAATCAAAATGTGGATTAACATGCACTTTAACGATAATGTTGCCACACAGAAGGAAATTTTATCAACACTAGTACCGGAAAAAGCAAAAATCTCCCAAAAAATTACGAAAATTTTGAAAATTCTGAAAACAAAACAACTCGGTTCATGGATCTTACTACACCTTGTTTATGTTTTCGCTGCGTCTTTTTTCATACCGAATACCGTAACTTACATAACCGAAATGCCCCGTTTTCATATTTTTGATTAACTTCTATAAGATTCTGTTAAAACATAGGTAATTTCATTTCTAAATTTACGTCAAAAAACTCGAAAATCTGTTGCCAAAGAAGCATAACCTTTGTAACGGATATCTCACAGTATTTACTGTAATATAAGCCACACAAAACACTAGCTTGCTATTGGGTAATGACGTGTGATAGAATAAGAGAAATCTGGTCGACGAACTCTGAATTTCCTTAGAAAGACTCCGAGCCCATATCAAGAGCCCATTTCTCTCCTCCACTTCTCACCACAATATGAATCAAAACTAGAGTTTACAATGTTTCTCAAAGGTTTACGAACCCAGCGAGAGAAAAAAAAGCGTTACGGCCGATCTATGGGAACTTCTACCTCGATTTGAAAGTCTTGGTCAGGTATCAACGAAACTTCCGGTGACATGCTTATCCCGATAAAAAATTCCAGAATCGAACCGATGTTTTATGTTGTAAATAATTCCAGCATAGACATCTACTTCAAGTAACATACGTAGTTATGATAAAATCGATATGATGTGATATATCCGAGGATCCAACTCAATCGGGATTACTAACTTGTCGCAAATACCACCTTGGTTATAAAATGCGCTTGTTAAACAACACCGGAATATTTATGGAAAACTTAGAGAAACCGAAAAGCATAACGAGGACACCAAGGGAAAATATGTGAGAGTTGAAGAGGAAATCAGACGTATTTGCCGCAGGCAAGAAAGAGACGGTGAAATACATGGATAACAAGGGTTTGAGATGTAGGCTAACAAGTAGAAAACCGCAAATACGACCGATACTCAATAAGCTTCATACAACTCGGCTGTATAAAAAAGAGAGCGAATATCTCTTAGTTGAAAAGATCAATTTAAGACCGATTTGGCCCGCACATATCCTCAAAATGGCACCAATTTACAAAACTGCAGAACAGACAACTCGAAAGAACAATATATGACAAATGTTCCTTCGAACAAGTCGCTCCATCATTCGAATTTTTAGTATCTGATATAAATAACTGAAAATGAGGTAAAATAGTCTCAATTGGTCAAAGCCATTAATGCTGAGGCACTTGCTTTAAGTAAAGGAGGTAGCGGTACTCTGATTTTTAAACCCTTTATTGTGCTTTAAGCATCTACACTGCAATTCGATACTGATTATTTGATTTATTTTCACTTTTAAATTTTCCATTTTAAATGATTTTAATTTTTCGGTCCACCCAGTGAACCCACTAGCCACAAATCTTGCACCATCACACTAGCAGTACCTTACAGCAGCTCCGCTTGACAGTTGCGTGTCCAGGTACCGAGTGTGTATGCAAATGGACCAATCGTATTGTTTAATTACCCACCTAAGGGCAAAGTGTCATTTCGTGTGCTCCAGTAATCAACAACAATAAAAATGCTGAGAAGTCATAATGCAACGCCAAACTTTTAACTACGGTCTTTATATAAATAAATAATCTCTTTGTATGTATATATATATATTTATGTCTGGGAAATATTTATTAGCAAAAATTTGATTCATCAACTCCGAGACCCAAGTGTTCGCCGACCTGCTGCAGGATATGTGACCACGTATGTCATTTCAAAAGGCGCTCACTCAACAGTCGTCCATCACAGGAGGCCTTGAATTATCATTTAACGCGCATAATTATATATTTTTTGGCGTTTATTTATTTTAATGTTTACCTTTATCCACATTCATTCAATGCGCCATTCATCTTTTCAGCCAGTTTATTTACACATTGGGATTCACATTGGGCGCATATGAATTAAATGTATTTGGAATATATATATATGACTTTTACTCCTTGTTTTACTATAATTTGCCTTAGTTATAACAGCTATTTTTCACGATCATTTTTAGTTACGTAATTAAATATAAATTTATTAAACTAACACCTTACAACATTTTTGTGCATTTTTTTAATTATACCAGATAGCATGAAAAGTTCATATCAGTTCAATAAAAATCGATTTTGTTTTCGAAATTCGACTACTTTAGTAGCCATTGAAGGTAGTATACCGATTCCAAATTTTCGATATCCAATTTGTCGTACGATTCGCTATCGTTGTCGTAACAGCATCTCTTGAACTTTATTGAGATATGTGAATGTGTCTTTTGAAGATTACGTTTCTAGTAGCGCTTTATCATATAGACCATTCGAACTTTTCAGCCTGTATTATCCACCTTTACCTAAAAGCTTGCTTTTAGTGCATTTTTGGGTTATGCAAATTTGTATCCAAGGAAAGTCCAAGAAAAGGTCATAACTACTCGTACTTTACTTATTATCCATTTCTAAGGTATTAGTCTCAGGCTAAATAGTTGCTTATTATATCAGAAGAAATCACATATGTACACACTGGCTGGTTCCAGAAATATGTTCTCTACGCCATATTTTTCAATTCTAATTTTAATAAAGTTTTGGTGGAAATTTTCACCAACATTTGAAATAGAGTTCGATGACTTAACTTTTTGTGCTAATAGAGGTCATTCAGAAATACTATGTGAACCTAAGTTCAACTCATTCCATGGCCTGAAACGCCATGGACTCTTCCCCTATTCTTTAGAATCCAACAAAATTGTATATATTGTTTAAGTGATATAATCTGTAGAGAGGCGAACGTTATTCTAAAAAACGTGTATATTTTATCTGAACTGATATGTAACACAAAATTTCGACTCATATTTTACTTAACCAGAGATGACGCCCTCTATGGCTCTGTTAAGTACTAAACTAATAAAAAAGGTTAGGTTTTTTCTTAACCATAAGTAACAAAACCCATTTTTTTTTTTGAAATTTAGGAAGTTTAATTAAATAATAAAACAAAGAAAGAGTGGTCTAACGGAGGCAAAAGACGCCTATATCTCCAATTTTTAAACCCAGCTTTTGATATGATTCTGGAAGTCCGTTCCAATAAGGTTATAAATTCGCGCACTTGAAAGCTTGATGCATTTCCTGGCTAGAATCGTTTAATTCTTGGATTATTGATATGGGAAAATCTTCAGTTTCAAAAAGATATAAATACAAGGAAGCAGAGAATTTCCCTGGTTTCCTGTTCGTAGAATTTCTTGTGTGTCTACTTTCAGAGCAGGTTTGACAGCTGGTTTGACAACCAATTTGACAGTTGGTTTGACAGCTGGTTTCTTAGCTAGTTGACCGCTAGTTTGACAGTTAACCAACTAGGAAATTATAAACTCCTTAAAGTACACTATATTGTTGATGAGTCTGTGCCTGATTTTAGTAAAAGGTAACCAATGGTACCTTAAATTTTATTTTGAAATGGGTACAGAAGCTGTAGATATCGGTGCAAAGTGTCAAAAAGAAAGTATTTGTACGATTTCTTGTGCGATTATGTGGTTTCTTACTAATAATTTATCTCTGTACATATATATACAAGTATATGAAAGCTGATTTTCAATAATGAAATTGTTCGATCAACTTCTCTTTACCTTCTGTTACCGCTGTTAATCAGCTTAAAATGATAAACGGCATGCCGCACCCGCCATGTGAATGCATTGTCCTGGCACGTCCTTTTCATTAATGCGTTACTATCCTCCGAAAATTGAATACCGTACAAGTAGAATGGCATACACTTTAATACATTAGTAGCCAATGCTTCTTTTTATTTGATTTTTTTATATAAAAGTGCATCCGTAATCCTATTTTTGAACGTTCCACTGCTATAAGTAGTTGTTCATTGAAGGACCAAGTGAAAGTGAATACTCTCAAAGTGTCTTCATTTTATTGCTTCTACTTTCCTTACTTTTGGCGTATTTGAGTTGACAAGTGCCTTTCTTAAGCTGCGATTAATTTAAGTATTTTCATTAATAGAGAAATCCTTTGTGGAGTGACCTGCTCAAATGTCCTTTGATATGATTAAAAAATATATTGCTCTTAAGTGCTAAGCCTCAGCATATATCGATTTTGTCCAATTTTGTTTATGGTAGTTAATTTAAGGGGCATTATATCTACAAATTCTTAATATTTTCGCCTTCACATTGTCTGTTCTTATAGAGTACCTATTTAGAGAATTTGTTTATTTTATTACTTATCCATATGTATGCCTAGATGGTTTAGTTATCACCAGGAAATAAAAAATACACAGTGAAATATTATTTTTGTGAGTAAACTGGATTGAAATTGCCTTCATTTTATTTTGCCTTTATTTATTTCCCTCGCATTTAAGGAATTCAATGAAATATTCTAGTAATCTTTAGTTTTAAGTGGTGGGGAATAATGTGTGTGGATCTCTGCCAGCGAAAGCTACTCTTACAAACTCAGTCTCAATGTTATAAAACAAAGTTTAAGTCTAAGAGATCGATTTTCATGCAGTTGCAGCAGCTTATAAGGTCCCAAGATCAGATTTTAATATAAGCCTTTCGGTTAAGTTTCCGGTTGAAAAGATCACTTAACAGATGGTTTTTGGCCCGAATTTATCCCTTCGAAATATTAATTAGATACAACATCGCATTTTATACACTGTGGATTAACTTTTATTTTCTGTGCTACTGCAAATAGTAATGCTAAAAAGGTCATTCGAAAAATTTTGACGATATAACTATAGCAACTATATTGAACATAAGTCTCGAACACATGTGTCTATTTTGATAACTGATGGCAAAGCAGTCCCTCTAGAAAATTTCCAACCTTTTAAAAAACATTGGTAAAGAAAAACCTTGGGACGAGTTGATAACCAATTGTTGTATACTCTGTTTAAACTCAAAGATATTGAATTTGGGCCTGGTACTGGAGACTACTTTGTCAAATGAAATAAGTTTTTTGGTCGGAAAATATATGTCTTTGTCAAAAATCGCTTGCTCTTCGTACAAGATTTGGCATTTTCACTTCTGTTATTTTTGATAGAACCAACAAAAGGAGGATTCTACCAGAATGATTTTCAGATTCCTACTTTTTCCCTCAATCAAGTTCTTTTTAAGTCAAAAAGCACTAAGAAGATTACTTAATCTATATGATCTCGATCTCTTCTTCTTCATCTACATACGTACCTATACGGGAAATGCTATATTTCGCAAACAAGATAGTAACTCCTTACTTGCATTTCCTCATTGCGCTACAAACATTCAATCAACTCCAATCGAATTATGATTTCCGGCTATTTCCCATTCTTCCCATTTTTTTTTTTCTATTTTTTATGCTCACATTTTCTTCAAGTCGCATTACAGTCTGACAGTTTTTTCGCACAACAAATCGCTTATGCCAAAATTCATGTATGCAATAGCTTAGGTTGGTGCATTCAAAATGGGGCACATACACACACATACAAATGTTTGTGTGTGTGCTTCAGTATCAAAATGTATCTGCAACTGATAAATACATGCATTTAGTCAATGATATTCGTCGAGGACTTTTCACTGCAATTTTACAAACACCAAACAAAAAACAACAACAACAACAACAACAGTAACAAAAAATTCACAGAGAACGTTGTTGCACGTCCAGCCTATGGAGGCCAATGGCAACTTCAAGTCCAGCGTTAAACCACGCCGGGCGGCACGACTGCAGCCACGGGAAGCCACAGAATGATGAGACGAGTATTCCATATGGAGTAGACAACTATATACATACACACATACACACATACACACATACACACATACAGACGTGTGTGCCGTGTGAGAAGTTGTGAGGCGAAGGTGCGACACTCAGCGACAGCAAACGGTGCAAAATCGAACGCTTTTTGTGTGAAGTTAATAATACGTTTGTCATTCGCAAGACAACCGACCGACCGGCCGGCAAGCAGCAACAACCAAAACAACAACAACAGCAATAACAAGTAATGTATTTAGCAGTCGAGGCAAGGCAGCAAGAACAAAAACAACAGAACAGTGTTGAGTGTAGAACACAATGTCGTTGTTGCAAGAGCAGAAAATGTATGCAGAAATCTGTATGCGCGGACGGACATTACACATATACATATCTACATACATATACATCTGTACACATGCGCAGCAAGCCATAAGAATAAATAGTTGGTGTAAGTTTGGCGTACGGTGAAATGGACGGACATGCTGAGAGATGTACACACACACACTCATATAAATATAAAGGATAATGAAAACAACAAACACAAAAGCGCTTTGCATGAATTGTTGGACATGATGCCTGCGCTACAGGTTCGTGCGCAAGCTTAGCGCTTGTCGGCTGGTGGCTCGCCGCTTGAGATGTGTGACTATAGACACCATCGGTGGACACCACTTGAGTGAATGGCATCAATACAATGCGCACACAATGGGCCATGTGACGCGCTGACTAACTGACTGACTGACTGCCTGCCTGCCAGCCCGAGCCCACTGACAAGTGTATGCTTATGCGCGGAAATAAAGTCGTACTTATGCACCGTTGCACAAACACACACACACACACATCAACTGTTTGTCTGTTGGCCTAAAGAAATATTTGCTCGAATAAATTTATGATTTATTAAGGATGCGCTGATTACATGATCTGATGTGCAAAAATATGAGCGTTGGAACACAAAAAAAAAAAAAAAAGAATCCAAAAAAATACAAAAGAATCGAAAAATCATAAATAAATGAAGATGAAAACGTTTTCGCATGAAATTCGCATGACATAGGCAGGAAGCAGAAAGCTGGCGAATGCTGGTGTGAGCGCTTACTGATTGATTTGTTCTGCTGAGTTTTAAATATTAAAATATGATTTGTATGCATGTACATGTATTGGTGACAGTGAAAAATATGCTGTGAATTCAAAAAAGTGAAAATATATTCCCTTTTTTAAATAAGTGTCATAACATTTGCTTAAAAATTGCACTTTCTCAAAAGTCAAATGCTCTGCTTTTTGATTGCGCTTTATTATCAGTGAGACAGTAAATAGTACGGAGAAGAGAGGCTGGTATATAACTTATTTTAACAATGATTGCTAATACTCAGTAAACCTAATATAAATGACCTAGTAATCTATGACTATGGAGCAACAATAACTCTGTGATTTTAACATGTAATCATCTACAGAGTTTCAACCCTTTTCTAATTATGACGCTAAGTAAATAATTCTGGAATGCATCTCCAAGTATGGGCATTTAAATGTTTCACTAAGAAGCTTTAGTCGGATTTCACCTAAATAGCAAAGTGTTTGGTCAACAGCAGAATTGGACTTCTAGTTACCATCATTACTCCCTCTATCCTTAATTTCGCAATACAGTCTCAGTAGAGCGGCTCTTTGAAGGCTAGTCTGTATACACTCAAAGGATCAGCAAATTGTGAACCTCTCCAGAACATAACACAATGTCTGTGGTATATTTACTTGCGATAACATACAAAAAATATAACCGTTATTCTCTAGATACTTTCCGCGATGCATTAAAGATCATTCGGAACCAAAAACACTTCCTTCTTAAATCGATATTAATGCCGGTTTTCAGTTTTGTCCTGAAAGTAGAGTTATGAATTCCCAAACCTTCAGTTCTCTCTTGAATAATGAAAGTTCGGAAAGTTAGGCAAAACAAAACACATTCTTATAAACTGCTGTACAATCTTCTCTTCATTGATCAGCATTGCCTTTTGACCAAAATTAAGCAAAGTGAACGCCTGTGTGAGTAGGACAACGTTGCTATATAGTCCTTGGACAGCACGAGACAAATCACTACTCTGGTAGTGAGTTTCGACTTTCTTAAGTTTCATTGAGAGTTTTCTGGAGTCATAAGGCCATGGTAAGAAGATTGCGTCATCTGCGACCAGTTCATTGAAAACTCGAGCACATAGATCGGTCCTAAAACCAAATGCTGATGCTATCGCTAAAAAGGTATGTGTTAATCGGAAAAGGAATTAAGGTACTTTTAATCTAGACGTACCAGGATTGCCCCTAAAATTCCCTTCGTCAGCTTGTACTGTATAGATAGAAATGTCCACAGTATATATCAGAGATATAAACAGAGACAACACATACGACGAGGGCCTTTATTTATTTTTGTACCAAAGAATATCTCCACTTCTCCTGGGTATGCGAATTAAGTAAGACCGGAATTTTCAGAGCAACAACTTTGCTTCATTATTCTAAAGCCCATAAGATTTTAAGAACTTAAATACTGTTTTATAAAAAAACAATTATAACTTGAATATGCTGGCGTGTATTTAGACACTAATGGGTGGCTTTATAAAGCTTCATTGACGAACGCGGTCTCAAATTTCGAACACAACTATACTTTAATTGTTACTTTTTCAAAAATAATCTTGGGTTCTAAGATACATAACAGCTGACTTCCGGATAGCTTAGTATTTTTTTGCAAATTAATTCACTATAAACGATCGGCGGAGAGTTTTATACTCCACCCACCAATTTTCTCCAATTGTTTGAACTCAAAATTACCGATTATTCACTGTCACAATTGTCCAACAGTATTCTTCCTTGAAACATATTAGCTGAATCCCTCTATCACAGAAGCCGACAAATTTGTCTTTCGGAAAAATGTAATAAAAACAGAAATATAAAAAATACGAAAAAAATGTCACCACAAAATTTCGTGTGAAATCTATGATAAGAGCTGAGAAATTGCGGCCAATGACAACACTCAAAGAATCACCTGTGTAATTGCACTTGCTGGTGATGTGTGGGGGTGTGAGGGACCAATAGCGATGACACTATTGTGCAAGTGGCGCTCCGTTTCAGATGTCCTTTCAGGCAAATAGTAATGCGCATGAGCAAAAGGCGTGCGTCCAGCCGACAAACACAGAAAGGGTGTGTCGTCAGTACGCCTCAAATTACCAATGACAATGTGATCATTCAACTCGCTAGAGACACACTTGTCATCATCATCCCTCTGTGCATTATGAAGTTACTGAAAATGGCATTGTATTACGGGACATTAAGTGGCATTCTGTGTTTAGCGATTGTTGTGTTGCATCGAAGGTTTGCAACAAATGCAATTATATTGTCTTTCTTATTTGTTTTCTTGTTGCTACGTAATCTTTTGTTTGCCTTGCTGCTAATCGCCATTTCCCGCTTAATTTTTTAATACCATGCCGGTTTCGTTGTTGTTGCTTTAAGGGTTTTCACTTCTTTTGCCACAATTCGCGCAGTTTCCTACGATGTTTATTAATACATATTTATATGTAAGCTCTTCTTGTGTTTGTTTGTATGTTTGTATATTCGTGCACTTGTTATCCTTTTTGCAGGTGTAATTCCAGTCGACAACAGGATTTGTGGCTCTTTCGCGTCGGCAGGGGTTTTGTTCATTTCATCTTTTATTCGCCACATATATTCTCACACATTAAATGTTACTTACACGCACACTCACGTATTGATTTTGTAGTAGTTCCTTCGCGTGTTTTCTTATGACCTCACGCATGGCAGGTGCATCCTTCTGGATTTTACACGCAGTGTGGAGACTGCTCTTCTACTCTCCATTGCTGTCCTTCCTCCTTGCAATAGCTAACTGCGCTTTAGAGTTCGTCAAATAATTTTGATTATTTTATTCATTCTTTTTTATTAGTTTCAATGAGCATTTATTGCAATTCTCTCTAAGATCCCTGATTATTCTCTATGAAATTTCAGTGAAATGTAGTTAGAAAATTTTCTGCCTAGAGTATGAAAATAGAGACCCAGTTTCGAACCGCTTCTTATGTAAAATTAACCAATCATTTCCATTTTTCCGCCGGGTCTTAAAGTAGAGATATCTAATGGGTCCATCAATTTTGATATAAAAAGATTGCCCTAATAGCTCAAGAATCAGATAAACTAAACCTTCTTGAGACAGGGAGAAGGTCCCTCAACAAAATTTTTAATACCCACCTTTCCTCTCCACTCTGTAACGCCCTTTAGCACATTTGTGTTTCAAAGCTTCATTGTTTACTATCTAATAACATACTTTTACGAAAGCAGACTTGCTATTCACGAGTTTCAACCAAATTGTTTAGTGTCTAGTTTCATTCGATTCAAAAAGGAGACGGTCTTAGTTAGTCTTAGTTGTCTTAGTTAGAAATCATTCCATATATACCGAAGCCTGTACAAAGTCTCTTGAATGCATAAAAAGCTTCCTCCCAATTATATTAATGCTAGTCCTAAAATAATATATACGATTTAGCGACTTTCAATTGGAACATCCAGATCCCGGGTTACAAACCCGGTGGAGGATCAAGATTTTAAGCCGTTTTAATGCTGCGTAAAACTTGTATCTTGTTTCCACAACTGAAAAGTGAGCAGCTCGCTCTACCTCTTCTTCTCGTTTAATAATCTACTGATTTGTTCGCACAACCGATGGAAAAAAGTGCAGTCCGAACAAAGATCCCTTTTATAACTGTTTGGAGGATGTAACTACCCGTTGCACTTGTGAATCTTTTAAAATTAATATGGATGATTCACAGAGTAGAGACCGATAAGAAGCACAAATAACACGTTCCCAGAAGTCCCAACTATTTACTTGATTGCCAACGGATCCATCAATATTTTAGCTGTTTTACCGAGACTTCGGTAGCAGCTTAATTGCACGATGAGCGTTCGACGGCGAAAATTTCCAAACAAAATAGAGATACCACAGTTACGAAGCTTGCATAATATTTCTGTAGTCTTAGAAAAAAAATTTTTAAAATAGGTTTCCAGAAGTGGTTAAACTTATGCAGTAACGAGATAAGGTGATCTTGCACGAATAGCTAGAAGGTCCACTATAGCAATGGGATGCATTGTGGCGAGGGTAGTGGTGATCTCGGTAAAAGTGTAGAAGTAAAACTAGAGAAGCGTTGTTGTTGTACAGCACATATTAGAACAAGTGTACAACATTGTTTGGACGTGGCCTATAGTGATAGCAATCTAATATTTTACAGAATAAATACATATGGAAATCATATTTGAATGGCGTATATTCTTGGATGTGGCCGAGTTTATAATAACCATAAGAAAAATATGATCCTGCCTATTAAAATATAGTCGATATGCAGCCTGCTCGCAAGATTTCGCTTTATCCAGTCTAAGTACCTATAAACGTTCGTGTAGAAGCCGGGATAGCCGGGCGTGCCGCAACCAATGCCGAATGAAACGACACCCACCGCTTTCTTGTCACATATTAATGGTCCACCCGAATCGCCTGCACATGAATCACGCTCAGGATCTTGTGGCACACCGGCGCACAGCAAGGATGGCAAATAGAAACCTCTATACGATCGACATTTCCGACGCGACCAAATTTCCAAATCCACATACAAGGCAACGGCAGGCATCGGTCCGTGCTGCAAGTTCACAAACAAAACAAATTATCAACAATCAACGGAGATGTATACGAAAACAAATGCCGTAGGAACTCACATCGAATATTCGACCCCAACCAATAACGGTACATTTGTCACCGGCGTGAAACGGCTGATCGGCGAGCGCCAATATGCCTGTTGTTACATTATCGATGCGAATGTTTCGCTGCAAAATGATAACTGCAATATCGACGGGGTAATTTGCTTTCGACCCTTCATACACGGCAACCCGCTTCACTTTCCTGATTTGAGTGTGTTCGGTTTTAAGTAGACGATTCGGTGTACCAGCTATAACGATAATCGAACGTATCATTTGAAAGCCATGCAATTGCCTAAGTCAAATGACGATATGCAATTAATTACAACGGTTTTATTTTCATTTAGGCTTTAAGCTCAAACTCAAAACACTCACTTGCTAATACAATGGGCGGCTGTTAGAATGGTATTCGGTTTGATGATGGCACCGCCGCAAAAATGTGAGTCGCCAAAAAATTTTCGAAAATTCGCATGACTTATCGAAACTAAATATTTTGTCAGGTTCTGAACTTTGGGTAGATAGCCGCCAGTAATTAGAAATTTATACTCCTCACCATTCTCAAGATCTTTATGCTGGTGTAGAGTTGGATAGGCTTTACTCAAATGTTGGTTGCACAGCACTAACGATGTAATAGACACAACTAATATAACTGCTACAGCACATAATTTTTGAGGAACAAATTTCAAAAAAAACATTTTTCAATAAAAAACGTACAGAAAATGTGACGTCGAACCATGAAGTCACAACAAAAATGGAAGTAACAAAATGAAAATCACAAAAATAAATATGCAAAGCTATCGGATCGAGGGGATAGATATTTTAGTTAAAATTCGATATGGCAATATGTTTTAGGAGAGATTATAGAAACGAATGCTCCACTTATAGCACTCAACGCAGACAAGCTCTATAGCCAGCTGTTAGAACAGCTCATTTTAAGGTTTTATACAAGAAAATGTGTGGATCTCAAAACGCAAAACAATAACAATAGAATGACCATTCGTCTCTCTGCTGAGTAGTCCCTCTCGCTGGTATATAAATTTATCTGCCTTAAAATCTTTTCCTCGAACACTTCGTCCTCATCCGATATTGTTATGGTATTTGTTAGAGTCGATAGTTAGTCGATAAAGGCGTTACAACCAAGCCAAGCCCTGATTGCATGTTCGAAGACAGTAGTTATTGTTTTCTCTGCGTTCAGCCACCTCCTTTCGCTGCATGCAATAATCTTACCATTGGAAGTACTGATGATCTCATTTTATCGAAATACTAATTCTGAGATCCAAAATCGTATCAAGTTCAACCGGCAATGTTTCTTATGCCAGGAGCCACCTAACGTAATACTATCCCGACACTTATATAAGGGGTTTGGTCTCATCTTCATTTGATAGAATCTATGCATAAGAATATTGTGTCTACACACGACCCCTTTTACATAGTTTGGCTTGAAATCGCTTCTATATTGAGACTTTTCGAAACAACCGATATTGATCGGTTATGATATTGATGTAGATGTATTATACAGTACTTAAATGACACACCCAAAGTTCACATTAGCTTCATTCAGGGTACTGAAGTCAAAATTACCTTAGGTTTATAAAGTCAGTGTTTCTTCTGGTTTCGGAAGCTAACATCTTCGGGTTTGATGCCATGAAGACTCACTTGAATTTTTTACTCTCTCGAATATCTGATCATCACATGATCAAAATCACATGCTATTTCAGAGGTGAAAGCCAACAAAATTGATATTCTGCAAAATCTTACTTCCTGGTCCATTGTCATATTGTACCCGATCGGACTATTTTTCATAATGTATCGATTCGTTAGTTGAGCACAGGTTCATCGTCTTATTTTATCAGGAGTAATTTGTTATTTACTTATTTAATTTATTATTTATGAGCTTATTTGGTGCCCAACGATCGTTCTCATTCTCATTTATCCAACAAGCTGCTACCAAGAGTAGCTCCAACCTTATAGCTCTTGGGCTTCAGAAGTGATATATCGCTCAACTTTATCTACAAATAAAGTGAGAAGAGACTGATTTCAAAACATAATTGAACTTTAAAATTATATGAAATCCTGATATGTTGAGAATTACTCGTTAAGTATGTTCAAGACCCCAATTTCAATTTGGACCTGAGTTACACTCAGCGCTCGTTAACAATGAGGAAGCAAATAAATCATTAAATACTGTGCAGATTATTCACATCTGTGATCGAACCGTCGCGGTGAGAAATGCACATCTACACACACTCACACACACACACCGTTTCACATCTGTGCAATGCGGCCAACCATGCAGTGATTCCAAGTATCTCAACGGTGAATTTGGTGAAGCTGGACGGAAGCTTTGAAATCGATATGCAGATGAGCCGTAGAAACAGCAACAACAACAACAACAATAAAACAGCTTTAGGGATAATCTGTTGCTTCCAGCCAATTGTGCCGCATTTTGTCATTTCTGCAATTGACAGCGATTACAACAACAACAAAACTACAACAATAAAAACAACAACAACAGCTAGCAGCAGCTATCAGTGGTCGACAACAGCAGGCGATTGCTGATCGTCAACAATCAATAACAACTGTGGTGCACACGCTGAACAGCAGCGGTGACAACAACAACAACAACAACAACAACGACAACATACATGCAAAGCATTTGAGTTCAAGCTTGAAGCCATCGCAGCCAAATCGCAAAACTGTTGTAAAGTCGCTGAGAGCCGCCGATTTGCACAGCTTTCGCTGACATTAATTTTGCCACTATCCAATTTGTTGTTGCTTTTAAATGCTTTACCCATGTTGTTGCTTTTATTTTTGTACTGCTTTGCTGTTGTTGTTGTTATCGCGGCTGATTTAGCAGCGGTTTTAACTGATTCGCAGCTACTGATGCTGCATAATATTTATTGTTGTTGTCGTCGTTGTTATCGTCATTGTTGTTGTCACTGCTGCCATCGCTGCTGTCATTTGGTTTTGTCGTCGCCGCGCAGATCTGCGTGTCGATTATATCGCCCATACGAACATGAGCATCCGCTCAGCCACCACCAGCGCGCTGCCTCTCGTACTCGTAGTAAGTCAACTTTGTTGACCGCGCACTGATTGGAAATCATTTAAGTTGCAACAACTGCGCAAATGTGGCTTCCTGTGCTACGGCAGCTATGCTTACAAATTTACAGTTTACCCTGTACTCTGTGTTGCTTTTGCACTGCTGTTGCTGATGCGGCTCCAGTGATATCGAGAAACACTGCTTGTAATTTGTTGTTATTATTGTATTTGTTATTGTTGTGTATGCAAATAATGCGGTTAACGGAAAAGGTTGACATCTCGAGGGTAGATAAGTAAATTAAGTTGCTCCCCATTACAAACGAATCACATAAAATACACTTGCTAAATGCCGTTGCAGCTCATCGTTTAACGGACACACACTCACATACACACATATATATATATATATATATACATACATATGCCTACAAAGTGTTACTTACGCTTACGTGTACTCATATACGCTTTTGGTTTGGGAAACTTTCTTTAATTTGAGCATATAAAATATTTTAACAACCCATATGACAAATCGGTGGACCCACGCGATCGTTAATAACGAAGATAACCCTCGTTAACAAGTTTACTGTATTATAAATAAAATTAGTGTAAATAAAAATATAATATAGTAAGTGCTATAACACTCACAATGAAGGAAAAAATACAAAATTTCGAAAGAAGCGCGAAAATGTATCGAAAAGTTCATTCTCTTCTTCTTCTTAATTATGTTTTGCATTGATTGTATACCTCTACTTCTTGATTTTAACTCTTCAAGCTCATCGTCAACGTGTTCGACATTATCCAACGCTAAAAATAAAGTTGCTAATATTTATTCGCGGAACATTTCTCTTTAGCGACTACAAGCGATCTCATCCGATGGATGCGCTTACTGTTTACTCGAAGACAGCCTTTTCAACACTCAAAGCCAAATTTGTTTTCTTCGTTTGTTAAGCGAACTAGAAAAGATCAAATCCTGAAATTGTTTTGAACATCTTTCGTTTTTCGAAATACTGTATCCAAGGTTTTTAAGCGTTGATATCATATTTCGTACCCTTATGATGTATCAGAGACTTCGACTTTTGAGTAATTTCCTATTTCTATCTACTTATGTGTAGACTTTTATACTCTCGCAACATGTTGCCACAGAGTATAATTGATTTGTTGACCTAGCGGTTGTTGGTGTCACGGAAAACTAAACGAGATAGATATAGACTTATATATATCAAAATGATCAGGATGACGAAACGAGTTGAATTGCGGATGTCTGTCCGTCCATCTCTCCCTGCGAGCAATAAATTGTAAAAATATCGGTACATCTTGATAAAACTCGCCACACATACAAACAATAAAAGCCATAAAATGTTACAACTAAGCTACGAAACTCAAATTTTTACAGTGGCATAAATTCTAGCAGACAACAGTTGAGTTGAAAATTACAAAAGTGCGACAACTCCCTAATGAATACCGTCAGAAGCAGTAAAATTAATCTCAATGTCAATATAAGGTCAAGGCCTAAATCTAATGAAAATATAAAGTGATTTCCATCTCCAGAGTCGGTATAAAGTTTTGGAAGTACCTGAAAATATAATATTTCCCAGCCTTTGGTCCTTGAACATTGCGAGAGTATAAAATGTTCGGTTCCATCCTTCCTTAGTAGTTCTGCTAGATATTGATGTTTGCACCGCATTTTTATGCACAGGGTGGTTTCATTTCAGACAGTGTTAAAAAATTTGTTTTACAATAAGTGCCTCGCTGGCCTGATATTAACGGACTCATATAATCTTGTGCTCCAATGGCTTGCTAACGGTTTCTGGTTCGATCTCATATATTTAATTTAAGTGACTTAATAATAGATCGAACATTTACGACAGTCCACAAAGAAGTATAAGGCAATCGCAGATCCAAGGTGATAAAACGACGCACACAAATATTGTATATTGGATCAAGTTGCTATATCCTTGGTAACCTCAAAGTATGCGGCTTACATTTCTGTTCACAAAAAAGTTTTTATCAGGCTTCCGTAGCACCGTCTAAGCAAATAAATTTTTGTTGCATAGCAGTATGAAATACGCATCGTCAATAAGAGTACTATTGGTCTACACAGCACTGTTCGAACGTTTTTTATTTTCATACCATTTTAAGCCAGTTTTTAATGATGAGTATTTTCTGTAGAGTGAGTCTCTAAACTTCAGTATAACTTTACTTCGATAATGGTCTCTCATTCCGAAGGTGATCCATGATCAATACAATACCGAATGGTTTTTTCGCATAACCACTTCCCAAAAATACAACACTATCCCATTAGAATCAAATCTATAGCTTGAACGAAGAAATCCCAATGCCTTTCTCTGCTAACAAAGCAACTTAAATCGCTAACTTGGTTGGTTAATCAAATTTAAATTCTTAATTTAACTGATTACTTGGTAATATTGAAAAGTATTAACACCAGAAATGAAAACAGTAAACTCTGTTTTTAGTACTAGCAGAAAATGAGAATCACCTATTTCCAAGGCTTCTCTCTTTGAGTTGGAGATAGTGTTGAGATCATAGGTTAGAATTTATGTTAGTATCAGTCTTGGTATACCAAAAGATAAAGTAATCCTGGAAGAATCTAATTTTGACTGGAACATCTTCAATCTCAGTAAACTTACTTTTTAGTATGGTGGAAAACATTTAGCTTGAATAAGCTAGATAAATTGCTTTTTCCCTGGACCGAGTATAAGTTACTCCGATATTATGCAGTACGCGTGGTGACCGTAACGACGAATTTATAAAGCGCAAACGAGCAACACAATCAACTACGAAATGATTTGAGGGATATCAAGAGGTCAAGGTTTTACTCAATTTGAGTAAAAAATTTCGTTATCGAAATAAAAGCTTAAAATCTAATGCAATATAAATCCGTTCGTGTCAGAGCACAATCAAGTAACCTGGGTTTTTAAATGCTGTGGAAAGTTCTGATTCTTTCGCAAATTAATTTTAATTTTTGACATCTTCTTGATTTTATTTTTTAAGACCAAGTGATATCACAACTTAAAAATTACGTAAATTTATGAAATTTGTTTCCAAGGTGGAAGGTAGGTTACTAAGAGCAGTTTTCTAAGAAATCTCAATAAAAAGGTTTATCAAATATACAGATTTCCTAATAATTAGTGAGTCCAAACAATATAAGTGATCGTGAAACATTTTTTATGAAGCTAGAGCAAATATCCTCCATAAACTATTTGAGTTTAAAATTAAATGGCTATTAGCAACTAAAACAGTAAAAACTATTAATTTTTAATTTGTTTAAGATTTTGTAGGTATATTTAGTGTCTTCCAGTGGTTTACAATTAAATCTAAAATTTGTTTTTAAATCATAGTCTTCCATTACTAAAACTAAGACTTAAATTAAAATTAATTTAAAATTAACAAAACTTAAAACTAAAAACAGGCACAATGTTTAGACATTCATTTGTACAGACGCTAATCAAAAAGAAGCAAATAAATAAAGAATTACGACTAAATAATACTAACAAGTTTCAAATGAGGTAATACTCGTTTCAGTCATTGGTTAATTACGACGCTTACGACGCGTCACGGCGTAGTGTCTCTCAGCTCAGCACTCAGCAGCTGACTACTAGATAACTCGATTTGCAGCGGCTCAGCGACTCAGCGACTCAGCCGATCGCCGACTTTACACCTCATTCTGCCACAGCGAGATGTAGTCCAGTAGATCCTCCTCTTCGCCCGAACTACTCACCGCTGCCTCCTCACTGTACTGATGCTCGTATTTCAATTGCAGAGGCAGCGAAAATTGCGCCGGACTCGTCAAGGCAGTTGGTGAATGTGTGTAAAACAGTGAAGCATCCGAGTTGTTGTAGTCGCTGCCAATGCTCGAACTAACCGAGCCAGCTGGTGATACCAAAACAGCATGTTGTTGGAAATATACATGCTGCTGCGGCATTAGTGGCTGCTGATACTTGAGGTTAATAAGTTGTTGTTGTTGTTGTTGTTGTTGCAAGCTATCTGCATAGCTGAGTGTTTGGTATTGTTGTTGTATTTTATCAGCGAACATCGTTGCATGCACATTACTCTTCGGTGGTGTTGGTGGCGGTGAATTGTGCGCGCTACTTGGCATATTGGTGGACCACGTAGGTGTTTGTGGTGGTGCTGGCGCACACACACTCGCACGCTTGCCGTCCACTTCGTCGATAACACGCTGCAGGCGACGTATATACTCCACAGCCATGCGCAGCGTGTCAACTTTGGAGAGTTTCTTGTGCGCACCGGGTCCAATGCCACGGCGTCCGTTACTCAGGTCGGCAATAATCGCTGGCGGTATGTGTTGGCGCAGATGCGAGAAACCATTGTTCACTTGTTTGACGCGGTTACGTTCACGTGCGTTACGGCGCACCACCGACGGATTGTTGGAGTCGAGCGTGGTGCCGCTGGTGTAATATTTCTCGTCCGTGACTTTCGGTGCAGCTGGCGGGGGGTGCGGCGCAGGCGCAATGGCACACGGCTGTTGCTGGTACATGTTGCGTGTTGTGTCGCACAGCGTTTGTGGCCTTTGATAGGGATGTTGACTGTTGCTGCTGATGCTGCCTAATGCCATTCTGCTGAACGTAAGTGGGACGAAATGTGTTTCGATACGGCAAACTTAGTGTCTTGTCTCAAGAGGCTTTGTGTCCTGACACGGCCGCGCTCCGTGGCTGAATGATGCCCTTCCTGCCGTTGCTGCGCTATTTGTACCTTTTTCCTCGTGCACCTTAGCCGCGCTTGGTGTAATGGAAATACGCAGGAATTCTCCGATTCTTACCTGTATCACAACTGCACCGCAGGAATCTGCAGACAAAGAGTGAAATACTCATTTGCTGCGGTTATACTTGCCTGTATTCAAACGGTTGGAAGCTCCAAACAACAACTCGAAACATGGATGGTACAGCATCCAAAGGTTGTAGCGCTCAGCAGCGATCCTTCGGATTGAGGGTTGATAGTTAGGTTATATGCTCAGCGTTACCAAGTGCTGATCATTCTCCAGTACGAATACTCTTTCGCTCTTTTTATTAACGCTGCTCTTTACTTTAATTGGAGCTCTTCGTTTGTTTTTAATAACCACTTTATATTTCCCCTACTTTCGTTCTCCTCTGCATGCGGTGGGAACAGTTTTGAGGCGATTTAATTTGCTGCTCATGAACTTCGTTTCACTCTCAGCTCTCTGATTCAGGCGTTGATTATGTTATTTGCTATTCGCTTTAACAATCTCTGGCAAACTCATTTTTCTCAACTGAACATAAATTGAGTATTTTCTTGATACTTGAGTATATTCCCAGGCTATTGCAAAGCGTGCCAAACCTTTTTCCAATTTCTAGTATGAAAGAGAATTGTACACAACAATTTATAATAGAAAAATTTAAATTATGACATGAACTTATACATTTCAACATGAAGTATTATAACGCATAGTTTAAGATGAACTATTCGATATTTTTAAATATCCTTCAGGGAGAGCATCAAAAAATGTATAATAGTCCAGCAACAAAATGGGTTATCAGCAAATGCCTGCTAGAAAAAGGACTCTGCATGAGAACGACTCTAATTAAATCCATTAAAATTCCTTCACTCTAGCAGTCCACTTTTTAAGAGATGGGTATATTATATGCCTCGAAATATATTTCGTTTCAACCGATTCAAGGCTAGGCATTTATAAAGGTATTGATATTCCGTCATCTTCAGGAAGTACTATGCAATTGTAGGTTTTCTATTTCCTAGAAGTGAGATCTCAGAGATCGAAATAGCGTATTATGATTCCTACCATATTACTGGTTTCCTTTTTAGCAAAAGGTATAAATTTTTGGACTGTGCGCTATTCACAACAGCCCACTGTATCGGTGGTGTTCCAATTACCGAGGACTTACAGCAGTATTAGCTATCGAAAAAAATATAATATTAAAGAGATAAAACAAAAATCGAACCCTCAGTACATTTCGAGAGCTCGCACCTCATTTAGTCTCATTTGAAAATCCAACTTAAGGGAGCTGAAAACGACATCGTTTTGATATCTACGGGAACTAAACATATTCGCTGAAGATTTTAGCATCTATGGCATATCGATATGATTTATAACGTTGGGCACAAAGAAGATATGACGTAAATGTGTGTCCATACCTCATAGCACATTTCGAAAAATTAATTTTCTAGAAGAAAACTTTAAAAACGTTTAAGTTGATTTTTAATACTTTGAATTATGTACATCTTACACTTCAAATACATATATATTTTTTCGTAAATCAAATCAAGTGGCAACGTCTTATTTATTATAATAAGAGTTTTTTTTTAATATTTTAAGTTTTAATACTCATAGTATAATGAGTATCCACTTCTTGTTTATATATTTTTCATTTCTACACTCTGAGATATTTATTAAAAGCTGGCAACCCTGTTCTAAATCACATTCGAATTAAAATTACCGAAAATATTTATACCATTTTATATCCAAGTCTTATTTTGAATATTTGAGTGACGATTTCTTTTTAAACAATTTCATTTACAAACAGGTGGCAACCCCAGAATATATTTATTGTTTATTCGCATATAGCATTGACATACAGTAGACATAGAAACTAACACACTTGTTTTTGTGATTTTATCTATGAAAAATTACGATTTATGATCGCACTGACCTAAAATTTAACGCTTTCGCTTTTAAGACTCCAACACAGTTTACGCCAATTGCTTTTCAAATTGTTCGTTATCATTTTATTTCGATAAGAAGAAGAACATATACATCAAACAATAAATACTTAAGCTCACTAAACAGTTATATTCGCTTTAAACACTTTCACTTGTGCCACACAGCTGCCCCCAAGACAGTAACTATAATCGTGAACACAACCGTGAATAAACTGCCAGCAGCTTGTGCAGCGGAATTACAGCCATCCTTGTTGCATTGCTGACATGAACGTGTGTAATTCTGTTGGAATTGCGGGCGCACCGTGTAGGAGCAGCTAGAGATGCTGCTGTAAATGCAACCCATATGTTGAACCGCTCCACTTGCTGAAATCAAATTATGGAAAAATGTAACAGATAGAAATATTGACTCATAGGCTTGAATAAAAATGTAAAATTTTACTCACGTGTCTGCAGCCAATCGCGTAGACAATTCATATTTCTCGTGGTGTTCGCGCTCGGTACATTCAAATAGTAATAGTTCAGATGATTCAAAGTTTGATTGGCCAACTGGAACGTACAGTCCACTTTTTGCGCTGACCTGCAATCATATGTGCTTGAGCAGGAATAGCACTTCAAGCCGCTGACGAGGCCTGACGAATAAAAACAAAATTTTGCTAGAAATCTAAACAGAAATTCACACCGTAACTCACCAAAAGAGAGACAACTGCACAGGACAAGTGCAAGTGTAAACAAAGTTCCGGTGGCTTTCATTTTCTAAATATTTATAAAATCAAATATTAATCAAGCTATAAATGAAGTGCTATTAATTGAGCAGCTAAAATATGACTGATGGCTTAGGTCTTCTTAAACATACTTAATGGGTCCATGCGTTCGCACCAAGCAATAATTATCTTATCGTTAAGCTGTTATGGCAATTTTTATGTATCACACACAATATATTGGCCCATTAGAAACCCATGTTTTATTACCCATGACTCATACTTTTTCCAAACAAAAATATAGTATATATAGTTATACATATTTATAAATATTTGTCAATATTGTGATAAAAATATACATACATATAAGCATTCCAATACTTATTGCTTAAATTATTTTAAAATTGCATAGTACAGTGTGTACTAAAAGTGCGTTCACTTTGAATCTACAGCTTCATTTCGCTATAAAAAGAATATATTTTCTTAGAAAAAAATTAAAAAATTAATAAAAAAAGTTCAAAGTTGACAAAATTCAATAATTTTGATTAATGGTCGAGGTCGAACGACTCGTAAAGTGTGATTCGCTTAATTTTTTTGGGCACAAAGTCATATTTCAAGAGGTAGGATTGTATATATATATTATGTATACTTTGACATACTAGAAATGAAGGGTCGCACGGATTTTATATTGCCTTCGCATATGCTTCAGCAATTTTTCTCAAAATGGGGCTCAAGTTGTGTCGGCTAGGAGACTATAACCGATATTATTAAGCATGTTAATTTTTCGGTATCTAGTCACCAAAATCGGGATTTCGCCTAACCTGGTCGACTTATACTTAACGTACGTTCAGTTCAAAAAAATTCCTTTTGTTCATCTTATTGCGTTTCTTATCTTCCTATTTGGTAATTGACATTACTAATACATGAACCAAAAGAACTGAGGTTTCATTCTTTCTCATTCGATATCTTCCACACATCTGTTCCTATGAATTATGTCGTGGAAGTGAAATCATTATCAATTTGGCTATAATAACCTCTAGTTACCTTATGAGACCCGAACGATTTTAACAGATTTGCTCTCCGTATAGTGGGTCTAGACTAAGATCTTCCTTATTAAGTGCGTTAGTTAATTAAACCGTGTATGACACTAGACAACTTGTTCGAAATCTACTCAAATTCAATTCAACTAATGATAAATTCCTTGTTATAGAACCATTTTGAAATATCCCGTTCTCAGAGCACCTAAATAAGGATCCCATATCAGAGTCCCTTTTTATAGAGTGGTACTGGAGTCATGTAAATGTTATAATCACTAGAGCTAAGCTCGTTCGCTCGATCACTTGAACCCTGACTTTAGATTTTTTCCAATCCTGCACAGATTCCATAACAAGTTAGTTTAAAGTTTTAAAGCAGACTTCCTAGAGTTCTTATTTTTTTCGGAATATGTTCAGCTTAAAACTAATGGACGATATGTTTTTTTCAATTTCCAAACACTTGTATTTTTAATCAAAATCGAAACTGGTGGCAACGTCATATTTTTGAAAAATTTTTTTAAAGAACCCTTATCATGCTCTTCTCACAATTTTTGTCTGCATTTTACATTTCCCCTTCTATCATATTTAATAAGTGTGGCAGCTTCGTTCCACAATGTGCTAAAATTCAAAGAAAACAAATATGCTACTCTGTAACTAAGCTCCATTAAAAAATTTTAAGTAAATAATTGTTTTTTAATATTTTTTATTTATAAATAGGTGGCAACTTCATTTTATAATTTAATTTATATTACAATATTTAATAATAAAATTTCAAGAAAATCTATATTTTAATACTAATATATAAAAATATTTTTGTTATTTAGTGGTTTTAAATACATGTGGCAACCTTTTCTAATGTAAAAACACCACCACCAGTGTGCCACTAATTACAATCATTACATTGGATTACTTCGCAAAACGCATTTAAATAACTCAATTGCGCCACACACATTTCAGCAAAATTGTTGCCATAACTATAGTAATCACTGTCAATAGACTACCGTTAGCACGAGCGGCTGGATTGCAGCCATCCCTATTGCACTGAGAACACCTACGTTCGTGACGTTCAGAGTAATATGGATTCACTGCATAACTACAACTGCGGTAATTACTATATACACAACCCTTGTATGTGAATTCGTTGGAGGCTGATAAGAGAGTCCAAAAATATATATTTTGATTAGTATCCTCAACACTTACGAACAATAAAATTTACGAAACTTACATGTCTTCAACCAATCACGCACACATTCAAAACTATTGCTGGTGAAATTCACACCAGGCACACCTGTGTATAGTAGATTTAAGTAGACACGCGTCTGATTGGCCAAATCAGAGTTGCAGTCCAATTTTCTCGGACGCTTGCAGTCCTTAGCACTGGTGCAACTGAAACATTTCAAAGAATTGGCTGCAAAAAGAAAGTATAGAAATTAAAAAATCTTGGTTTTAAAAGCTATACTTTTTGGAGAAAAATACTCTGCTTACCAAAAGTAAGGCAACAGAAGCCAAATACCGCTAGAGTGACTAAAACTTCTGCGGTTCTCATATTTCAAAATGAAATGAGATTAATTTTAGTTGTTGTAATAACGAAATATGTGCTCACAAACTGACTCCGAAATATAGACTAACTGTCGTATATTCTTGAGCGTACACTAAACAACACAAGTCTAAAGCATAATACAAGCGAAATTAACGATAACACCAGAAATTATCTTAACAGTCTAGTTGATTACAAAAGCACAAATTGGCATTTGAATTGAGTTTAATATAGGTTTTCGAAGCTCTGTCGCCAATCTCTTACTTAACTGTTTAAAGCTCCTCTATCTTATGACTATCAATAGTCTAATTTTTAGATTTCTTTAACTGTAAATAAGTTTTATCTATGCCGGTTCTGAATTAATTGCTGTTGTACATTTCTGTTAATGGCTTGACGTCAACCCACAGGCTATCCACCAGATATCAGTTAATCCGCTAATATTACAGGTTAGTTTGGACGTTGTGCTCAATAATTGTCTTTGAAGTGAAAGAGAGAGAGATAAGGGTTTAACTGATACTGAAGCAGAACAATGCTGAACATTTAAAAGTTGTAAATGGAAATACTGTCGAGATGGGTGATCTTGGTCAGAAATAAATACACTCCGTTCCGATTACCCAGATACGATTGTTATAAGAATGACCTTCGAAGTACGCCGCTTAAAGCTCGATCGTTTCCATATGAAAACCTGCCGTGGAATCGAGGAATCAGATATACTGATTTTCAAGTTCTTCACCACTCAAACAACCATATCTCTTCCCACGATAGCTTATCAACCCTACGGTTCATAATAAATCTTTCACACATATAACTCATACACAAATCATAAATTTTATCTACCCAAGGGAACCACCTGTTGCAAAAATTTTGCAATACTGTTGCTTATAGTCGGTTCGAAAAGTGATGGGCTCATACGTATATATTTGAGTACTTGTACTTTAGTTCTTTCACATGATGAAAGCAATCGAAAAATATATTCAGGTCTCTCGGTATAATCACCACAATTTGGTACAAGTATTTAAACATATACAAAAGTTTTCTATGGCTCGACCAAATAATAACAAAACCGAATGTATTGAGTGCATTCCCGTAGAAATACAAAGGTATCAACTAAAACAAAAATGAGGGGGGAAAATATAGGAAAAAAATTAATAAATCGAAGTGGTTAGTCAGCAGTGAATATCAAACTAACAATTGTTCCTATAACATGAAAAACTTTTCGAAGAAATCTTTCAGCTCGGTGAACTAGATATAAGATAAAATGTGGGTCTACACCAATGTAGGTTCGGTGTAGATTCACGTCACGCGCTCACGGAAGTGCTCCAGAAGATTTTCTCTCCAATTGACCCTATGACAAAATTTGTTATAGTACTTTTTCCATTTTGATGGATTTTCAGCTCCGATTACTTTTTAAGCCTAGAGAACGCTATTTTATATCCAGGGCATTAAAGAGCACTATTCCCATGGCAATATTTGCATATATTAACGGAATTTCAAATACTACTTGATATAGCTCTGTAAAGAAAGAATCTCACAATTTTTCCTTGAAATTCTCTCGCTCGTCTACCTAAATGACACTCTTTAAGTTTGAGTTGCCATCAGTACAACAATACAATGACTTTGACACAAACTCCCTGGGGTTTCAAAGTAAATCTATGCAACCCTTTCCCTTTCTTCTCAACTTTTGTATTAAATGTCTGAGTTATCAATCGCGTCCTACGGCAGTAATCAAGTGCTTTTAAAAAATCATACTGAACCTGACATTTCTGAAATTTAGTCAAGATTTCTAGTCTAAATAGCCTTTATAAACCAGTCTTGTTTACGTAAGATTTATACAATTATTATACATTTACATCACCTATACTCTCACAAACCATCGTCAATTAAACACTCCAAAGTGATTTGTAGGCTTACAAAATACTTACGAACAGCTTTCCTGTAGTCACTTCGTATTAGAATCAATTTGAAGCTAAAGAAATGCTATTCTCAAGCCTTTAGCCTATTATTAATGACCGTAATTGAAGTCTGTTCGGCTAGAACTGTAATTAACCGAGGTGTTAGCGTAGCAATCTTGCGCAAATGAAAGATTTGCTGCATAAATGGTCAAATGCCCATCGTCGAGGATAATTACAAAGTCAACAAACTGGTTCAAGTCGACTGCACAGCAATTAGAATACGAGTTACCACTATTTTTGTGAGGTCGCATGTGGTTTGGCTTTCATAACTTCCTTGACGAATGAGCTAATTAGAGTATAACAAATTACAACAATTACCAACGTGAGCAAAGGATTCTAATTTGTGGTTACCTTTAATATTTATTGCAACAATATTTTATCGAATAAATTACATCAAGTAATGTGTTGAAATTACAAGGACTAGTCACAATATTAGATAAATCTATATCTATATGTAATTGTTTGCATATATATATATATGTTTGCATGTATTTTTGTAAAGGGAAAAGTTTAAACTGGTTTATGAATGGTTTATTTATGAAATGAGTTGGGAGACAAAATTTTGCTTCTCTAAAAATTTTAAAACTCAGTGAATAAAAATCGTTTTTTCGTCGTTTTTTTCAGTACATTAATATAAATGATTTATATGCTCCACGACCAAATATCCTTAACAATCATAAATTGTCTTCGATTCGTCATTTATCTGGTCGCTGTGATTAAGCTCCTCTCTTTTGTCTAAAAATTTAAATAAGGAAGAACAACAAAGTTATATAGTTGAATACGATATTAGAAATCATGAGAATATGTCATAATCACTTGGTATTTTTTATTATTGTATATATAATATATCATATTCACTAGTTGATTATACCAGTATATTAGATTTAGGCTATTTGTTTCTTTGTGTCAGCTACAACAACCGATAATCTTGAGTTTTGAATAATTTTCTTCACTGAAAATTTTTAAAAATATACCACAAAATTTTTATAGCGAATGCTGGATTGTAAACGTAGAGTTCTCGCTCCCGAAAATTTACCGAAAACGATTCGTCGTCTGCCATACTTACTTTCAAATGTTGACCACGATTTTCGGCAGTCTCACTAAGTCCCACTAAAATATTAAATATTAAATCAACACCTTCAAATTACCAAAGCCTTGACATTAACCGGATCGAAACAGTTTTGGAAATAACTCAACCATAACGCCACCCAGCCGAATAGTTTTTTTTTAATTCCCTGATTCAGATAAATATAAAATATGTTATGAATAGGATTTACATTTCGAGGGCCACTCTCCGGATTGCAATAAAGCTAGGACTATCGTAGAAGCATCAGCAATATAGTTTTCGAGGCTTCTGCGTACATACATACAGAAATCCGTAGACATTGTTCTTTTCAACCTTCTTCTTAACAGTAAAAATTCATTTGAGAGCGTTTTTCACCTAGTGCTCTTCCATTCAATTGTCTAGTCACTGTTTCCGTGAATTCAAGAAGTTTCTCTATTTTTTTGTTCTTTTTTATATAAACTTGCTGTTAAAATATTTGCATTCATAAGTCATTAGAAAATATTAAATTTTAGCATTGCGAATGACTCCACAAATACTTTCTTATTATAAAGTACCTTCAATACTGACGATGTTGAGTTTAATTACTCATTCTTTAAAATGAACGCTGACTACTAGGTTATCAAGAGGAACAACAACGACATGTAAACAGATAAGGGTCTCCATATAAATTTAATAAATAATGAAAAAAGCTTTTAATAATGTCTATAAATCTCTGATAGTATTCGATATTTGTAATCACTATCGATAGTTATGAATTTAATCAAAAATAGGGCTTTTTAATGAGAGTGGCTTGAAAAATTTTACAATTAATATATTGACTATAATTGTGGCTTTATATGAAATATATGCGTGTGAAAAAAATACAAATAAATTCAAATCTGTTTAAAAAGTCAAATTTCTTTAAATTTGTTGATTTATTATTTTAACAATAAAAAGCTTAAAATTTTCTCAATTCTATGAATAATATCGATGTGTTATTGAAAAAACACTCCCCATTATACGTCGAATATATCGAATTCCACTACTATCGATAGTTTGGAAACTTTAATACATAGGCAATAGTACTCAAAATAAATTTCTTATAATAAATTCATAATTATAACTGTTTATTTGCTAAAATTTTTTTAAAACACTTTTAAAATAAATTAAAGATGAACATGCAAAAAAAAACATGAAAAGTAATTTTTAAATGAATTTTTTCAATACATTAAAAAACTTAAAATTTTCTAAACTCTATGAATAATCGAGCTATAATCGATAATTTACTAAACATCGCAAAATAATTCACAATAAACTCCCTTTTATTGTGCGTACCTATTACCCATATGTTTCACAAAAAATTTTAAAAGCAATTTATTAATTTAATTGGAAGACTGATTTATTAGTTACTTAGAACCAAGGATATCAATTTAATTATAACCAAGAATTAAGGATTGTTGGATTTAAATGCTAAGGCTTATTTGAAATACATCTTAACTTCGACTCAATAGTAAATGACCTTCGCTATCAAAGCCAAAAATATGCTCGCCGTCAATGTAAAGAAGCTGTTGCTGGTGGCACGAGCCGCTGGGCTGTAATTACAGTTGTTCGAGTTGCACGACTCACACGTGCGATATCGGAACTCTACACGAGGCGTGAATAGGCACATGTCCAAAGAGCTGTAGGAGCAACCGAGATATAACTGGCTGCCATTGTCTGATAAAAAAAATATGAAACATATAATAGAAATATTTAAATATTATCGACGCAAAATTGCTTTGCGAACTCACAAGTTGATATAAAGTCATTCACACAACGATATGTCGAACTGGTTGTTTGTAACGTCGTTTCATTCACCCATGTATGTGTGAGAACATAATTCACGGTTTGCTGTGCCAATGCTGGATCGCATTTTGCCGATCTTGAGTGGTTGCAGTTCTGACTAAGTGAGCTGTCGCAAACATAGCAGTGCAAAGAGGTGGCTGAAAAGAGTAAATAGATGATTTTTGTTTAAATATAATAATAATAATAATATAATAATAATTGTTTAAAAATAAAGAGTAAATAGATAATTTTTGTTTAAATATTTCCAAAATTCGAAAGCTAGTGTAGTCACTAGCTGAGGAGTTAAATAAATTCTTCAAATTGAACTCAATGATTAGCTAAGTAGAGTAATCGTGCTGGTTAATTGCTTAGTGATAGGGCGTTCGTGTTCCGGACAAGCAAAATCTTACACTAAACTATATTTGTAAAATATATTATATATATATTTTTTATATAATATATAAACTATTTGTCGAGCATGAAAGAAAACTACAGGTTCCCCATATTATAGTTAATGCTAAGACAGTAGTGAAAATTCTTCAAATTTAGACAAAATTAATTTAGTTCTTGTTTAGTAGTTCTTGTACATAATTTGTGACTAAAACTGAGTTTGGCTACTCATACTCCATTTTCCCATGAGACGTTAATGTACGATATAAGCATTCAGATAGTGAGTGGCACCTCAAATATATAATAAACATACGAGTATCTTTCTTTCTATATCTCTCTTACACTTCGATGATATAATTAGTATATTTCTGTCTGAGAGATCCTTCCTATGATAAATGCTAAGAAAAATTGCTTGAGAATTGAATGCGTAGCTCAACTGGAAGTAGCCCCGGCTACGAGGTCTGACCGGAGACTTTAATCTGGTACCACGGGGAGCAGGAGCCCATTGGAATTACAGGTCGCTCCAACCTGCTCATTGCGGTAGGCCCTTCGTGGAGTACCGTGGTGGCTGTGGTTTAATACCTGAATGCGGCTAGAGCTGTTGTGTAATGCAGCTCAGTGTGGAGTTGCATTTAAACCGGGTGTCAGACCCAAAGTACGGCAGAGGATTCAGATAGGCCTCGAGCCCTACCAAGGTGGTTATTGTGTCCATTTCCACAATGGAGATCGGTACCGTTGGTTTTAGCAAAAAGCTATTACTAACGGGGCGCTGATCAACGCATTATATTGATCCGTTGTATTTTTGAACACCGTGGAGTTAGGCAGTACAAACGTCAGGTTCCCACCTAAAACATATTGTTCAATATTACTCTAGTTAACTTTTCCACCTTTCAATCCTAAATCCCAAGTAATTCTTCTGTGTTTTAAACATTTAAAACATTTAACAATTTAAAATTTAATAAAAAATTTTTTTTAATTCGAAGGTTGTTGAGAACCGTATACTCCTAAAATCCTGGTAATTTTACTAGACAGCTCCTGAGAGTTCAAAACACTAATGAGAATTGTAGCTTTTAGCAGTAGGTCTTACCCTTTCCAACACACTTTTTATAACGGTTGATATACTTAAAATAAATGCTATTTGCTTTACTGGACTAGCTTCATTTGGTTTATAATTGCTTTGTTTTAGTATTTATACAATTAAAAAGGATACTCCTTATTACGTGGACCAAACTCTTGTCATGTTATGTCAAACTTCTTGTTATGCATTTCAGTTTTAGGTAGTTTCTTTTCATTTAACTAAGGTTAGTGTAAGTTACACATATCAAAACACTAGCAACAATACTTCCCGTTGAAGTTTCGAGATCCAAGTATTTATTAAATGAACAGAACAGAACTTAAGTTTATTTGCATTGATTTCTAAAAAAGACTCCAAACCGCAAGCAGCTTTTCAACGTCGAAGTCTAAATTAGAGTAGAGCTCACATATATTTACGATCATCAATATTTTCTCCCGAAAAATTTTATTTTGTTAACGAATACTTACTAAAACCAATGAAACAGCTAGCAATAAGGAACACAATAGGAAATATTAACACTTTGTTCATTTCGTAGTCACTTTATAGAATTTACTTCAAGCGAAACCCGGTAGTCTCATTAACGGTTAACAACTGAATAGAAGTGCAAATATGCGCAAGTAAAGTAGAACGAGGTACAAAAGCAATATCAACAAAAACCAAAAAATCAGCACACTTTATCAACAAATGTCGGCTTCTTCGAAAAGGCGCCACAGGTCAGTGAATCGATGTATCAACCTTATCTATGAAACTATGTAGACTTAGTGTAGTTTTGTCTTGCACTTCGTTTAGCACTTTGATAAGTATCTACAATACTAGATAATTTTTGAAAACCAAAGTTGAGTAATGACAGCTTATTTAATACTTAAAGTCGGAAGCATTTTAGATTAGGGTTTCCCCAGTAAATGGTGAATTTAGTTTTTGTTAGAAAAATTGTCGCGTCGAGAAGCTAGAAGACCACCAAAACAGTGATATATTAAGTATATCTCGCTTGCCTTTCAAAGAATATCACAAAATAGAGTTTGCTTTATTGCCCATAAAAAAGGTAAACGTTGCCAAACGCATATGATCTTGCTTTTAGTTTAGTCGTAATGTATCCATTTTTCATCACCAGTCAGAATCCGATGCAAAATCGAATTATTTTTGTAGCGTTCAAGCAGCATTTTTGACATGGAAAATCGTTCCTCAACGTCTCTGGGTTGAATTCATATGTACCCAATTTCCTTGCTTTTTGCTTTTGAATATATCGGGCTGTTTTTAAACATTTTGAAATGACTGTTTGAGTGACTCCCAATGATTCTGCGAGCTCTTCTTATGTTTGGCAACAATCTTAATCGAGTAATGCTGCCCGTTCCTTATCTTCAAACTTTTTTACCCGGACCTTGGATTTTGGCAAATCAAAATCACCACTTTTATCACTGGATATCTGTCCACATTCTAACTCATGAAAAAGTTCGTTAAAATTGCTGTAAATTTTCACTCATTTAAAAATAAAATTTATATCATTCGAAAAGTTCTGTCGATCGAGTGTATGAAACTTGGGTACTCAACGCGCCGTTTGCCAATTCAGTTATGAAAATTCTTACACGGTAGATCGAATACAATTAATTAGTTTATAATATCTAAGGCTTCAATGCCCATATGTTTGATTTCACTCATGCTGTCTAACCACAGAGAGATTCAGGAAACCACATTATAGTCATTTTAATTTTAAGCCTAGATTACATGTAGTGCGTATCAAGGTCCATCTTTGTTTATGTCAAATATAGGCACTTAGTTACCACTTTAATACTTGTATAGACCTCTACACTATCTTTTAGACTCATTTACTCGAATTTATCTGGACATTGTTAACGAAAAACCAAAGTACCAAAAAACCTATTGTATACCCTTTTCGAAATACCAGCAAATGGCCTAAGCTACTTGCCATTAACAGCTCAACGCCAGACAGTCCGGCAGAAGGTCTGACATATTTAGAAAAATTTATATATTTGTATATATATATGGACGAGCATACGCAATGCATGTACTATAGAATCTGGCATAACAAAACGCCTATACCGCAAGTGGTCCAAAAGTGGTCCAAAGTCAAATATTGGCGGCGAAAAATCTTCCAATTGTTGGAATTTCGCAGTTTTCAAAAACAATTCTATCCCTTACGATCTATACATTTTGCTTTCCATTCACTACCTGTTACACCGCGTTGTATTATAGGACACACGCCATGCGGTGCGCCGCAGCACGTCCCAAAAATGTCCTTAACCTTTCGTAAACACAAACACAATACGATTTCGCTTGACTTTAGCAATATTTTTTATATACTTGGTAATAAAGAATTTCGCTATGGTTACAGGCAGCAGCCCGAGTGGACGCGCTCGGACACATGGGCACTAGCCGAAACAATGGATCGCCACCATGCTGGGTGTCATTTAACGCTTCTTTATGCATTTAATATGACTTTTGTATGATCTAATACCATAGAGATTTCAGTCCATAGATGTTATTTTATAGTGTAGAATAGGTTTTCCTATTTTCTTTTTCTATTTGGTGAGTAGAATAGATTACATATATGTTAAAATAGGCGTAGTGCATGTTGTAAATATCGCTGTGTTAACTCTGCTGCTATTTTCCATATCCGGTTGCATGCTTTAATAAAAATTTTATAAATAAAACAGTTGATTTCCTTTTGGCGATGCAAAGAAACGACCGTTCTAAGTATGAAGGAACAAAAAGGATTTGGGCATTGTGGTAGAGTATGAAATCGTTTAAGCCAGCCGCCACTATTAAGTATTAGAATAAAAAAATTTATATATATATGTATTTTCAAAGATATAAAAAATTTTGTTTTTTCTATCTGTAGTGTCCACATTCCTTTATTGTTGATCCTATAAACTGTCAATTGGAATTCTTCTGGTATTGCCGTTTTGGAGCGCGCTGGAAAGCTACACAATATCAATCCCGTGAAGTTTGAATTTGAATTTGAGCAAATTTCCTCACTCACTCTACCTAGTTCACTCAGTGGGAGACAAACCAATATTCTCTTTCTCTCTACTCTCATATCATTCTTAATAGTCCTAACTGCTTTATTGAAAAAAGTCGACACTTAATGAATCCACAATTGAGTTTATAACAACACGAAATGCTCGCTTGAACTATGCTAAAGCCTGAGATTTAAAACACTCGTGAATAACAAATAGAAAGCCAGCTTTTATGCTTAAGTACCTCAAGGATGTTTCTTCCTTTAAATCTTCTTCTTCTGATTGCTCATCCTTCGTGACCAACAACTTAATTTGTGCTGAACGTTTGAGTTTGCCTGTTTCCCCTTTTTTGAACTCTAAAATAAGTACTAGATCACATTTTTACTTACTTAGTGATTATGCAAGTTTCAAATACTCATCGAAAAATTACTCCCCTAATATATAGAAGCATAGTTAAGGAGGGAAAAGAGCACGCATTATTATGAAGTAAAGGCAAAGTGATAAATAAACGTAGTCGCTTTATTATTTCTTTTTGGCCTTCATGGCATATCTTGTGAATTCCTAACCTGCATTCGTCCACCGAGTCCAATCTTTATTACTCTTCTTTTTGAGGTACGAGTTTTAGGGATTTCCCTGGAAACAGACATTATTTGAGTCCAAATACAGTTAAATGATATCGATTAATTAATTGTTTTTTCAAAAGTCAATTGAGGTATTCTAGTACTGGCAAGTGCGTAGTTTAATATCCGGCTCAATGACACAATTTATGCCATGTTCAAACAGGTCAATTAGTCGAGGGAATTGCATCACCGTATCCAGTCTTCAAACATACAATTCAACTTAAATAATCGGAATTTGACAGTTGACTAAAAAGTGTTTTCGGTTTTGAATTGAAAAAATTTTCGTGTTAATAAAATTAATAACAAACAGAATTTGCCGCATTTTATTAGTTTGTAACCGAAGTATTGACCTTTTTCCGTAAATTCCATCAAGTTTTTACACAATTATGCGCTTTTTATATGAAGAGAAGAAAGATGATTTTCTTTGAGGTTAAGTCTTTTACGGTTAAAATCAGAGTCAGTTCATTAAATTTGACCTCGATGTTGACATATGGCAACAGTTTCAAAATTTCAGTTTCGAAAGGAGTATTAGGAATAATACACAAAGGTAAATTTTACATACCTGAAGTTTTGACCAGGTTTAACCTATGCTTCCTTCAGCTAGCTACTTTTTATGAATTTAAACGACTTGTGACGAGTTCGCTGAAGGGAATATTTAAGTTTCAAAAAAAGTTGACCGGGAGACGAAACTGATATTAACATGTCTAGATTAGCAAATAACTTTTTTATTTGTAGATCCTGCAGAGCATCTGTCTTTTCCACAAAACAAATCTGGTTTCAAACGGAAGATGAATTCAATCTACATAATAAATTTTTTTGGAACAAGCTTCGTATGGCAAAACGCCTTAGAATATAGAACGCCACAAAAAAATGGATAATGTCTTCGCTGAGACCACTTAAGCCAATATTTTGGTGTTTATGTACGGTTGTTTGTAAACAACTATAAAATATAGCATGCTTTCACTTTCGAGTGTTATTGCTAGTGTGGCATATGAGGCAAGTGGCAAACTCATAATTAATGAAAATCATGCGGCAGCATCAATGTTAACAACAATAGCAACAACTGTATTGATATTTAAACATAGCAAAAGGAATTGTGAAAAGCAAAATACAGATTAACATTTGCAAGAAAAATGAGAATGGCCACGAAAGAGAAAGAGTGTTGGCAATGCGACCTATCATAAGAAATATGTTTTAGCCAACATGTCAACATAATTAATATTAAATTTTTGTGTCAGATAATGATAACGACTGTCGACTCGTGAGCCAGCCGCTTGCCACAACTCCCTGCACAGCATACAAGTGACTCCGCTGTCGCCACACAATTGTTGTTGGCCATTTGCTTGGCTCACTCTGGCGCGTATCCCCAATGCAATTGTCGCATCGCCACAATAGCAACACCAACACCGCCAACGACAACATCGCCGCTATTAAGTTACCGCAACGAACATCTTCATCAACGAGCCAATGCATATCTGCAGCAAAAACAACAGCAATCGTGCACATGTTGACAACAATCGCATTGGCAGCCAACCGGTTGCAAGCCAACAACAATGCGCCTTTTGCTGCCACAAATTCAAAATGTGTTGCTGCCACATTTAGCTGCTTTTATATGTTATAAAAGCACAAAAGACAACAACAACAACATCAACAACAACAACAAGAACAACAACATCAACAACAACAACAACAACAGTAACAATAACAATAGCAGCAACAACAGAAATGAAATCATTTAATCGCCTCTGTTGATGGCATTAAGTGCTCGCCGTTGTTTTGTTGCGGGCGGGAGGAGGAGGGGAGATGATATGGCAAGTGCGAGACGGAGCAGACGCTGTTGCTGCAGAAACAGCAGCAACAACAGCAGCAAACAAGTAGCAGCGACGACAGCCGGCAATAATAAGCGAAACGTTTAATATAAGCCGCCATCGGAGTTTTTAATTTAAATTGAAACGCATAAAGTTAAATAATTTACAATTTTCAGAAGTGCAATGCGAGTGTGTGTGTGCATTTCGACGAATGGAGCAGCACAATATGCGAAAAAATTCCTATGAATATGGATTTTTGTACATTAGCATTAACACGATTGGAGGGAAATAAATTAATTGGAATTTCTGCGCAATTTTCATAGGTGTTTTGGTTGCATATATTTCTATCTCTGGGTAATATATGCCTTAATAATATGCCTTTTAATAATACATTATAATATATTAATTTTCTGACTTAAATTATGTAATATTATATACCATATTTATAGCCTTAAGCTTAGCTAATAATATTTCTCATACTGAAAGTAAAATATCTCAGAATAGAGAAATTAAATATTTAAAAAAATTGAAAACAAAAGAAAATTCAAACAAAATTGAAATAATCAGACTAGTACTGGAATTAAGTGTTTTCTTAAAGGAAAACTAAATTAATTTAAGCGAGCAGTGTCAAACAAATAATAAGCCCGTATAACAAATTATTACTATCATTTTTTCAAATATGTTTTCGAAAGTTTTTGTAATATTTATATTCACTTGCTTGTGGCAAAGATTTTCATATCTGCCGTCCTTTATTTCCGTTTGTGTACATCTCCGAAAACAATGTCTTTTCTTTGTCTAAAAAATTTGTTAACACTGCTTTCTTTATTTTTCTATAGCACAAGTGCTTTATTCCAAAAAATTTTTGTTTCTTTTCGTATAAAATTTACCGGAAGGTCAGCCCTCTGGGGCTGCTGGACTGTGAATATCAAGTAGAATTGTTTATTCTCCAATAACAGTACCATCCAAAAAGAGTCTATAAGAGAGGTTAAGAATTATATAAGAGTCCCTCACTCACACTTTCTTTACAAATAAGTAGCTCCGTCTGTTATAGCTTCAAGAGAAATTACGTTAATATTATTACGGTTAGCTCTTGGTTTCCAAAATTCAGCAATAATTTCAAATTTGTCAAACCTTTTAATGAACTGAAATGTGTGCTTATCTTGCTATAGAATCCTTTTGAACACTAACGAACGACGAGTTCTGTAGAGTGATCTCTCATGAGAAATTGTTTGATGTTCTTCGCATTATTCCAACTAGTGGTTTATTCATTGTCTAATACAATTGCTGTTTATCTTAAATCATTCAGACACAAAATCAATGATAAAATCATTCAGTTGGAAAAAATTAGTATTTTTTCCGTTATAGAGCAGATGCTTGGTTGAAATTCTTCCCCCAATTGTGTTAAGCGTCTTGATGTAGACCAACAAATGGAGGAGCCTACCAGTTTTAAGATGACTTCGATTTTATGAGAAACTTTCTCAAGACAGAAGCACGCTCGGGATTCGCCATTGCCTGTTGAGGTTACAAAATTTTCGTATATTTTCGCAACAGATTTACGATACTGGGTCTTCAATATGAAACCTCAAATAACCGAAGCGGAAAATGACATTTTAAGAGCTATATGTATGAGCTATACCAACAAACATTGAAATTTCATTTGCGGGGCATAAAACTGATATATTCTTAAAATGAATCCGAGGACACTTGGCTTCGTGCGATTCACTGATAATGCCATTGCCGTTGTCTACAACAAAATCGAGCAATTTCAAAATGACACCTTAATACCAGATACATTGTCAAAAACGAGCATTTAATGGCATTAGTATTCCTAAGCAAAATGCGCTGAGTTAGTGTTAACAACAGGAGGGTACTGAACATTAGCAACTCAGCGCCAGATATATAACTCATAGTGTATATATAGCGTTCTAGCATATAGAATTAGGGAACCCCGAATTGTAAGAATATGGAAAGATAATCTGAGGCGGGGCGCCACTAGAGGCCAGTGGTTGACAGTGCTGACATTTGTGCTTGTATACAAAGAAAGTCTGGGAGAGGGGAGAGAAAGAGAAATGAGAAGAGTGTGAGTACAAGACAATTGCAGACGAATAATAACTACCCGCAGTTAAACGATTTTGAAATCCTTACACCACTTTGTGACGTTTATAAACGAGTATCCGACACGGCGCATTTAAGAACCTTTGACCTTCAGCGAAAACCCCGACCGGTAGTATCTAGTGACAGATAAGGCTGCATGTAATCGTAGCGTTGTGGGTTGAGACTATATCTGTCGTCCAAGTAACACAAAAAATTATCTTTTTTCTTTACAGTCTGGCTTTTATACTTTACTATTCTTCTTTGAAAATAAATTTCGTGCAAATAAATTCACTTCGGGACATTGATGTCTTTCTCGCTTACTAACAATAAAATCCAAAGTGCGACATTACAATTAATCAGTACGCGATAAATTCTCAATTCATTTTCAATTTATACATTTCATTGTATTGCAGTTGACCGCAAAATGATCGCCTAACTTTATGACATGAGAAATGCATCAGCAATTCAATTTCACACTAAGTGCAAATAAGTTTTAAGTAAAAACACCGGCCTTGCCACAAAACATCAATCACATTAGAACTGTCAAAAATTGTTGCAAACGCTGGAAACGCACTTTTATGACAGCGCATCATATACAAAAGCAAATAAATATTTATATTCCAAGAGACCTACACACATACATACATACATACACGATATGGATTGCAGGAAACGGCCGACCGTCGACGGCATTCGACCGCAAAGTCAGCTCGTTCATGCTGCATTGTTGTTGTTTTGAAGCTGAAACCTGGCTACTTGCTTTTGTGGTAATGTTGTTGTTATTTTTTCTACTCCGATAAGGCGTACAACGGATTTATGGCACTTAGCTGCCATAACTTATCACCAGAAATTCCATAAATATCACCATTGGCACATCGAAACCGCAGAAGTTGACAAAAAAGTGTAGCCGCGAATGAAAATGTGTATCAATGTCTGATCCATGGCATCATTTACGCATTTTTAATGTGTTTTTTTTTTTTTTTTGTAAAGCGAAAGTGAACAACCAAGCTTTTTAACACCACAAGACTTGTCGCCACATTCTTATAACTTCCGAACATCCTTGTTATATCCTCGGAACTGCAGCTTTGATGAAATTTGAATTTTTTTTGTAATATTGCTAAAAGCTTTGCCGCCTTTTTAATAAATTTTGAAAGTATTGGTACTTCTCGACCCTTTTGAAACAACACTAAACAAACCTACAATAAATATACGAAAAAACAAAAATTCATTATGCTTTCGAAGTAACTTGATCTTGGCAATTTCCATAGAAGCGGGTCACTCAATATTCGATTGATTCGATTGTTCGATTCGACACTCTCCAGGCAATAAAAGCATTACACTGTCTAAATTGAATAGAGCTGGACTTTAATGAGGTATGCACATACTTTCTTGTGTTAAGTGCAACCATATAGCTTTGTTGTTGCTTTCAGACGTAATTTAGTCGACCAGAGTGCATGACTTAAACTTAGCGAGTACACAGTTGGCGAATCGAAAACGTTTGTATACTTTTTTCTAACCTAACTAAAAGGTTCAAAAAAAGAGGTCAAGACCAGTAGTTTGGAAGTAAGTAAATCTTAATAAATTTTCATAAAATGAAGTACGAAATATTTAGACTAAAATCGCAGTAAAAAAATTTATAAAAAGTACACTTCCATCCGTGACAATGCCTTTTCTCGGCACTGCCGTGACCAGGATTCGAACCTGGGTTACTACGGCCACAACGTAGGGTCCTAACCACTAGACGATCACGGCCATTGGAAGCTTACTACCAATTTCCAATATTTTTTATTAAAAGCAACGTAAAACTAGATTTGTGGCATGCTCGCCTATACACCATTATATATATATAACCATATTATTATCTTTCAGCCAATATGTTTGCATACAGGTAATTAAGCAGTAAGTAGAGCAGCGCTCAAAGCGAAGCCAACCAACAACAGGTGATCAAAGATAGAAATGTGTGGAGTAAAGTTTGGAATATTAGACAAAGTGAAAAAAGACAAAAAATAATAATAACCATAAAAATATGAAAGTTAGCGCTGAGTTCGAGCGCAGCTGAATATTAGATACTCTCGCATTTTATTGAATTAAAGGCGTGCTAAATTTTTCAGAGTTTCAGTAAAACTTTATAAAAAAATATATTGGCCATAACATCATTATTATTAGAAGAAATTCTAAGCAAACTGAATAACTCGATAATTACTCGATAATGGCATGATAAACGCAGTGGGACCCACGGAAAGGTATGAACCAATTTAAACCATTATTATGTTATTAGTCATACATCACGTTATGCTACATGAAACCAACTCCCTAAATATTAATGATATTTTTTATGTATTTATGTTTTTGTAGCTGTTGTTATTGCCGAAAGCATTCCTCAAATATTTCAGCCTCAGCCCGATTTCGCTCATTTTCAAACTGGGTCAAGAAGACATCACGAAAATGTTATGAAGCATACTTGAAGTCGGCCGGTAGTTTATGAGGTATGAAATTTCACGAAAAGCGGATGTGTCACGCCTATTGTTAAATTTTTGAAATGGTCCATATATTTGTATAATCTATATTTTGGTCTTTATTCTTTAGATTTGTCGCACTTTTAGCATTTTAAACTGATTTTTGTTAGTTTGAGAGATATTTGGATTAAACCTGTAGAGGGTGGGACCACGTCCACTATGCTTTTTCACCGCGAACTCCCATGTTCTATCTTTTATAGCTTAATTTATAACTGAGTTATAAAATCTTACATATTTTCGAACATTTGCGGGTGACAAAGGCCCAATTCCATCCATCACAAAACAAAATCTAATCAAAATACCGAGGAATAGTAGAATAGTAATATGAAGTTATCTCAATTTTGACTTAAGAATTCTCACCAAGTTGCCAATTTGAAGTTCTAGCCCTTTTTTAAATAAATGTTAATACAATTCATGGTTCCGTAAATGTCTATAATCTCGTAATGGGTTAGCTTTGTTTGTTTACCAGTTTCTCACCTTCTAAATGCTCTAATGTATATTAATTGAATAAAGTTCGGGGTTTGGTAATACCATGAGGCTTTCAAAATTCAATCAACCGAATGACAAGATATTTAGAGACATCATTCATTAACGAAATTATAGCGGCTTTGGAGAGTGAAAGTCCAAATGTTGGCATTCGGAACCGACGTAAAGTATCAGAAGACGACTAGTGTTGAAATTTGGTGCGACTAGTGGATAGACCACAGTTTTCACGAGCATATAGGACGAGCTGATGTTGATGTGTTGGCTTACGGACCAGAGTTGCATTTCACAATTTTTGAATTTTTAATATTGATAATCGCAAAATAGCAACGCAGGCTCATATCATGGTCGTGATCTCAAAAAGAGTTATTTTATGCAAACAAATGAGTTGAGAGTTCCTTTGCTTTAGACCACCAATTAAACTGACCTAACCCACTTGACAAATTACTTGACAACACTCAAGGCGAATGTTGCATGCACCAACGTGCCACATTTAAAATATATTTTATTCATTCTGCAACGTAAAGTGCAGCATTGTCGATATGCAGAACTTTAATTAACTCTAAATTGCGTGCTATCAATAAATAAATAAAAAAAAAAAAATCGACCAATAAAAGTGAAGCTGGACGAAAAATGCCGACACAGGAGAATTCCGCCACGCTTAACAAGCGCAAAATTCATAATAAATTGTACACGCTCACAGCTAGAAAAATCGAAAGGGGAGCGGAAACACTGTCACGCACGCGCAACGGCCATTATAAATGTATTCATATGTGTGTATGTGGCAAGTACATACATATGTATGAATGTATTGCGTGGATCCGGTATCGGTACGGTCAGGGCGCGTGCGCCACCAAACGAGTTAATTCGCAACGCATAATTTGCAAGTCGCTGCCGCTTATAACAGCGACTGGCGTACAACACAACCTGCCGCCGCTTATAACAAAACACACACAGCTGCATGTACACTCACACATACATACAGACATAGACATGCATACATACATATGTGCTTGCCTATGAGTACGTGCACTTGTTTTGGTCGTGCTTAGTTAAAGTGCTGCTGCACTCGATTTTACATGTTTCCGTCGCCTTCCTCTATTCCCTCGCTGCATTAATTGTACGCGTTGTTGTTATTGTTGTTGTTGTTGTCGTCTGCGGCATGTGTGGATCATTGCCGCATCAATGTCAACCGTGTTCGTTTACATTATTAATGACGAAACTTTCACGAGTCGCCGCGACAAACTGATTGCAGACAACCACTCCATACACACACACACACACACGCACACACTTACACACACACACACATGTTTAACTGTATATATGCAGTTATGTGTATATTTAGACATCCAGACGCATTCCACTCTATGGTATCACAAAATCATCAGCGACGAATGGTGATGGCAAAAATAACTACAACAACAACAAATATAATAACAACAATAACAACAGCAACAACAATATCTAGATTGTAACAACTACAATGACGTGAAGTTGCGCACGCGCCGTCAACTACTTTTTTATTGGCTATGTAACCGGCTCGTCATCGTCGTCATCGTCGTCGTCGTCGTGCTGATTAGCGATCAGCGATTACAACGCTTACAAGGCAAACCGAAATGGACTGTACGCGAACGATTTGGTTGTAAATCAAAATTGCCTTTTAGACAGGCGTTGTAATTACAGGCAACTTTAAATCCACACATGTGGAATACTTAAGTGTATATGTAAATATGTAAGTCAATATATTAGTTAATATATTTTTCATAAAATTTTTTAAATACTTCTGCCATTCGGGTAATTGTAGTAATGGCAATTGAGTATTAAATTTGAATTTATTTAAAGCTTACAGACCATCTTCTTTTCGTCACTGGTATTACAATCTGCCACTTCCACTCCTATCCATCGATTAATTGTTTCAGAAATTAACGTCCATTAAAAATCCAGATGTGTCCTTTGGTCCATCGAAGGCTTTTGCAACATTTAATTTATAATCGATTTGATAACTTAGGTAACTGAACATTTCTTATTTCTTACTCTTTTTTGTATTCCAAATAGAGGCATAAATAATCTGGGACAGAAAGTATTGCAAAGACGCAAAGTATTGCCATTACTGCTGTCTTTTTTTCTGGTATGTTCTCTTAGCATATCAAAAGCGACCACAATCGGGAGACATTAGCTTGGTCACCTGTTAGTGTGGACTTGAACGATGAAGAAACTATTGTCCGTTTGAAATAATTTCGGAAACTTTGAAAAAAGGCTTCATCTGGTCATCTGGTCTGCTTCATCATCAAGCAGTCTGTTCTCCAGTAGTATTCATAATATTATTTGTTCGTTCTAAGTAAGAAATCCGCCACGGAAAGAGAACCCCGCCCCAAAACAAAAACAATGCTTCATGGGCTAAATAAACTAGAACTCCTAATTTTGGTCTCAGTCCATACATAACATGGTTATTTGGCATAATATTCCATTGTTGGGAGGACAAGGTGATCTTCGACCGAAATCAACTCTCAGGTGTTCTCATTGGAGTGTTTAAGAAACTCTGGGATAGTTTGATGTTCTTTTAACAGTGGAGCCGAACTTTCTTCCCATGGTGTGTTTGTTAACCATAGAGACACAAAAAATTTGGTTTAAGGCGGGATAGAGACACTTGTTTTATATGGTTAACTGCGCTTTTGTAAGTAATATTGAATGCTGAACGCCAAAATTGTGAATAAACTCGAGTTTAGGTTGCAATGAGAACTTACGGTAAGACTCAAGCACTTTTGTGGACTTCTTCTGAAGTCAGCCACGAAACTCTCGGCTATATTCATGACACTTGGGAAAAGCCTGGTATATATACTCGTACGTATATATGCCATGGTATATGTTCTCAACGCTCTCTATCAATAATTTAGTGGCATTACAAACTAAGTGACCTAACTTAACTATATCAGTTGGACGATTTAATAGCCCACACCAAGTGAGACCTTGTTTAATATTCAATTGACCGGCATTCTTTATCTAACTATATTTTTTAGTCCATGGTATTCTAATTGCTCCACAGATGTTTCCTCTGAACACGGGTTTTCAGCCCATGACGGCTTTTATTTCTGCTTTACTTTCTATTTTTACTTTACAGTGGTTTGACAATTATATCCTATATAAGTGAGATTCTCTCCCTTTCAGTAATCTTTCTCACTCCTATATTGTAGATAATTCGAAAATTTTATTAGCGGTTTGACATTCCATGGGTTCCTTTGAAGGTCCCCAGGCTTTAGAGTAAAGTTTAGTTTCCATATCCATTGTTATTTCGTTTTGTTGTTACTATACCTAAGAAGACCAAGCCCAAGCTTCGTTTGAAGCTAGAATACGGTGGTATAATTAGCTATATGTTTTACTCCGCTTAGTAGAAGACCTAGGCTATCCACTAAAATGGCTAAGCATCACTTTGGAAAGGAGGCATAATAATTTATATCATTGTTCTTTCCTTCCTTCACGAAAAGGGCGCAGCAATATACAGTTTTGAGATCAAGGACCAGGAATTTTGAGAACATGTGCTTAGGTTTTCATTTAAACGGCTGCAAAACTTTCATGATTGATATTATTTCCTTCGAGTCCATTCCTTATTTTTTATGAGAAAACATTCCGATGTGGCGGGTTCCAAGTTCAACGCCCAACGCCCAACTGCCATCTCGGATACCAATTTAGATATAAATTTGTATAATAGGGCACTTCTTTGAAGATAGATAACTAAATATACTCAGCCCCAAATCAAATTGCTCGCTAAAGTATTTCTTTTTTCCAATCAACAACAAATATGCTAAAATAGTGATGATTACAAAGAGGCACGAAAAAACAACGACACACAAAATAAAATGCGGATAATAGTATGTCGGCAATTTACATGTCGTGTGTCCCGAAAGCTCATCAGCCGCAGCAACAACAATGCCACGCCACTTTGTCAACAACAATGAGTGCAAGCGCATGGAAGTGAACGACGACATCAACACGATCGCTAGTCAGCGCAATCAGCGCGGCTGTCACGCGGTTCGGTCGTTGCTGCCGCCTTATCAGTAGCGTGCGCAAAAAGCTTCTGGCACTCACGCGTCGCATCGCATCACCCGTCGTCGCCGCAGCAGTGCCAACAGCGGCACACCGCGACGTTGATGTAGTGGCGTGCCAATGTTGCCGTCCGTCTGCCACCAGGCATGCGTATGTCAAACGGGGACGGGGACGGGCGATTAAACCGGTCAACGGTCAGTGAGTGCACCAAAGGCATAACTTGACTTTTGGCTGACCAGCCAGTGTATGTGTGTGTGTGTGTGTGTGTGGGCAAAAAAGATCGCATATGTATGGAATATGAATGAAGCGATAACGTTGACAATGCAACTTGATACTCAAGTGGCATGGTGTTGCAAATGCTGGTGTCTGGCTACTCAGTGTGATGCGACCGCAAAATTGATGCTCAGCAGCTTTTTTACTTGCCAATAATGATATTAATTTTACTGGCAGTGAAGGTGTAAAGGGAGGAATGGGTTTTCGGTGGCTCTTACGGTGGTGGCTTTTGAGATGTTCAAACATCAGCGCTTACGACTGGCAAAGGAATGCGCACTACTGTTGCACCAATTTTAGTTGGTAGCAATATGCTTCAATTATTGATTTACTTCGGACGTGCTATTGCAGAACTGAGCAATTTCTATAGGCTTTGCTTTGATAGGCTTTTACTCATACCTTCCTAACGCTTCCCCAAGGGAACGGGACGTTGGTGGAACTGGATCCCTAATAGGTGTAGACTCCTCTAATAGGTGTGTTTAACATGTAATGTCAGCTCCAATGTACCAATAATACCAATTGGTCCAATAATAAACAATAGATAGAAAGATAGTTCAATACCTTAGGGCCACGTTTCATCCACCTAGGCTTCATATAACGTTGTTTGAAGGTTAAGTCGAACTTTCACCACACCGCACCACCGAAAACACAGTCATCTGTAACCCCTTTTATGAAAATGGTTTCTATAATAATAGGTCAGTATAGATAGATTATGTGTCCATTTCCTACAAAATAGCTCTGCTCAATAACCATAATTTTGTCTTTGATGCCGAGTTTTAGGGAGTTTAAATTTGCGCCACCACCACGTAGAGCCTGAATTCTTTCCTAAACATAAAGGTTGTAAGCATTTCGGAGAATCGATCAATTCTAGTGACCATGGCAGTACCAGTTCAAATGTGATCACTTTGGGATATACGATTACGAAAAATATACTTATAATGGTTGAAAAATATAATTCTTTAGATCCCACATATTCGGAAGGTAACGAGGCATTAGATTTCGATACACCATAGAATAACACTTCATTAATAACAAATAAGTATTTAATTAAACTAAATTAAATAAAAATCTTCTATTAAAAGGAGTCACCTTAATCCTAATGTTTTGTAGTGGAATATTTGGTTCGTGAGATATATCATTTATAGTTTTGGTCTTATGTTTTTATAAGATTTTTATAAGATTGTTTAATCTCCCTCAATGGCAACTATGTTGAACAATAAACATTTGCCAAAATAATTGGATCTTTTCAATCGCCTAGATATCGTCTCAGCGATGTCGCAATATAGAGCTACCTAAAACCAGTTCCAAAGTAAATTGAAAGCTTCCCCTTTATAGATGTTGTTGTTGGAATACAATACATGAGCTTATATTTTTCAGAACGCTTGGACAATAGTAGACAATTTCTAAAAATTTTATCAAATGATCCAAGATCCCGATTTTCTCAGGAATGCATCCTCCAAAACGTTATGATCAGCCTCATGGATCGTACATCGTTAAATGGACAAAACTGCATGACTTAGCCTATGTAAAATATTACTTTATTACATGTTGAAACAGCATAAAGTATTTTCACATAAAAAAAAAGTCTGTTTACAGAATAACTCGTATATAGGGCGATTTTTTAGAGATGAAGTGTTGTTATTTCAAATATAACACCAAGAAATTAATGAAAAAGTCATTTTGTTTTTCGCATATCTCATTCAATTTAGTTTTTGAAAGAATCTCGGTTGTCGCGATTCCGTTTTATTAAGCCTATTCTGTTTGATCTGGTCTAATTTGGCATATGTTTTTTCAGCACCGAGCCAAATATTGATTTCCAAGTGATCAGTCATAGCTGGACCAAAAGTTGATGACCTGTTGCATTATCTTCCTGAAACCATTTGACACCAAGGGATTTTATATTAATGTGGTAAGCGAAAAAGTCTCTATTAATTTGCCTTTAGTCTGCACCAAAGAAAGTATGGACCAAGAGTTCCTTTGACAAGCAAACTACACAAGACAATAGCTTTTTTGTTGCAAGGGCACTTGTAGAATCTCTTCCGCATACGTACATCACAGTTAAGTCAAGCAAGAGCCTCATAACTGCCGTGTGCGAAGTGCTCCGATGAGTTCGCTGATATATGCGTCAAGCACATATGTTTACTTTGAAACAGTTTTGATAAGTATCGCTCTAAAAAATTCCTCAACTCTAAAAATACACCTTATATTATTCCATATATATATATATATATTTCCACATAAACTTGTAGCTGCTCACAAGCAAATAATGTGTGCAATTGTTTTTGGACATATTTGCATGTTGTCGGCCGTCGGCCGCTCACATTGTCGCACGGTGCGTTCGTAAATTGGCGGTAACTCTACGCTTTTTGCTTTCATCATCGGTTTTGTACTCTTGTTTTTCTTACTTATGGCTTTCCGTTATATTTTTGGATAACTCGATTTTTAAACCCTGCGGCAAGGCAATTTCTTATGCTTGACCAGCATGTGCAGCCGTTTCATTGGCAATGAATTGTTGCGTCGTGTCCAGCAAATTAAATTAAATTGACTAATTTGCTTTACGAAAGGTGAGGGCAGCAGCCACGCGCCGTCACATCAGTACAAATTGGTTTTTCCAATATTTTTCATTGTTTTATAGTGAATTTTAATATTTTATCATCTGTCGAGAGTTGTTGAAATTTTCCTAGTGGTGCTTCCTCTTGTGTAATTAATATTTCCCATTCATTCAAGTTTTACCATTAAAGCTACAGTCGACAAATGTTTCTGCTTTCCTATCACAATCTCTTACATCTTTTATATAAATCTCTATAATTATCTTGTATAAATTATATAAATTATATATCATATAAGGTCGTTCGATGGAACATATATGGACTTTAAACTGTAATACTAAATACTAGTAAAATATACTTCGAGGAGACTTAGTTTCTCGATTTCACTTTAATTTAACCACTTCAGTAGTCTAACATAGTCAGACCTTTGTGCCATCCTATCATAAAACAAACCCTACTCCTCCTCTTAATCTATTCAATCATTCTGGGTTTCCTTTTTGAAAAGATTTGAGAAATTTTCTCAAAGCTTTTAAAGTCCAACAAACTTCAAAGACCAAAAGGATTATAGCAGACAACTTCATTAATTTAGCATCGGATTATTTAAGAGTGCTACTAAAGTAAAAGCATAACCAGTAAACACTTATAAGACCAAAGCAAAGCGTTACAGGAAAATTATAATAAAAATTTATATACGTATCTTATATATATATATATATATATATGCGCATATTATATTTTAGGTGAATTCATTTTATAGGATACCTTAAGAAAAATGTAAATCTAAAAAAAAATTATGAGAACCTAGAAATGTCTCAGAATATAGCTCGAAACCTACGAAAAGGTTTCAATTAAATTCGGGGCTTATTCCAATATAGTCATCTATTCTCGAAACAGGCCACCCAAAACTCTCTAGCTAGTGCTGAGCGAAGGCATTCCCGTTGATTCAACAGCTAATCGTCTTCGCAAGTGCCAATAATAGGCCTTAAATTCCCTAAGGTATTGGGGCTTCAACCACTTCAACATTATTCCGACTGAATCTTTTATGTAAACAATGAAATAAAATAAAACCCTTTCACTGTTTCAATTTAATGAGAAAATAGGTGGCTATTATGTCTATTTGGAATTTAAAAAAATTTAACCGGATCTTAAATTTAAAATTTTGTTTCATTTTTTTAAAATAATTTTACATGGCTCCTACAAGCATTTCGCGTTCAGCGCCACCTAACGGCTTAATCTTTAAAGAAAATAGTTACAAATAATTGTGTAACCAATACCACATATTTTGAATTATAAAAAAATATTGTATTTCAACACAGCGCCACCTATTGGATTTGTTTATTTTATGCACAATAGAAACCATTCCGAGAACAATATGACTTTGAGCTCGTCCAATTCGATCGCTTTTGGGTACATAAAGGAGATATCTTGAAACTACGGAAGGATTCACTTCATACTCTTTATGTTCTAACCATACAAACTTCGCTCCGCCTTACTTTATGCATTGCTGTAGCTTTGTGTAGCAATTAATTATATATTTTTTGATTCATACTGTTGCACTGATTGCTAATATTTGAATTGCAATTAAAGTTAAAAATTTTCGAAATAAATGTTTTTTATTCTTCCTTAATCCGACTGCCTCAGCATATCTTGAACAACATTGACCAAGCATTTTAATAATTATTTGCGTACAAAAACATATGAAAAGATGATTGAATATATAAATGATAATTAAATATGCAAATTATGCAAAGTTGAGCACTTTTTTTATACATACTTAAACAATTACATACAATGCTCTAAATGCTCTTTTATTGCCCGCATTCAATACCCTACATATTCTTAATACAATTCAACAATTAAGGTAACAAATACGCCAACATTATTTTTGACAAGATTCTCGACATGCAGAATACTTCTTCCGCCTTGCAACGCACGCTTGTGTACATGTATGTATGTATGTAATATGTATGTAGATGTGTATTCAGCTAACAAGCCTGCCTCCCCTACATTTTTGCTATTTACACGCCTACCGTTCAACTGCCACATTATCTCAATTGTGGAAAAATGCAAGCAAACAACGGGAACAGAATCCAGCCACAACCAAAACAAATGCGTGTCTGTTGCACGCACATCGAACCGAGCGAACAGGATTCCCGTCGCGTTGATGAATGACTGCCTTGCTATTTATATGCACAACACACATACATTTATCATATACACCTGTGTAGAGAATGTCTTTGCACTTGTTGCACCGTTGCACTTTCGCTGTTCACTTTGCCCTTCGGCCCTCGGCTGTGGCACGCACGCGAATGCCGCATACATCCTTACATTGTTGTTAACATTGTGCAAACGGAATGCATTCTTATGATTTATTTCGTAAAATTTACAAAATTATGATTTATGTAGGTCAGTTCAAGGGTGTAGCAGCCTGTTGCCGTAGCAATTAATTTCAAATTTCAACAAGTTTCAACTACAAATGCCACCAATTAAATGGCGCTGGTGAAATGCGACTAGCCAGACCCCGTAATTATGTGGTTAGATGGAATAGACGTGTGTCAGACGCACACACACATACATACTTACACATGCATACATGCATATGTAATGCATAAGTCGGAAATTGGCGGTAATCAAATGTGGGCTAGCTATTCAAGCATTTATATTGCCATTCCTCCGGATCCACTCGCATGTAGATTGCAGCTTCTAATAGTTTCTGGTCACGCACACTTTTTGGAGGCATCGGATTTGTTGCACGTGCAAAAATTAATCGTTTTCAATTGTTTTTTTGCTTTCACTGTCAAAATCTCCGATTTCATTCACAAATGCCAATTAGCTGGCGAAATTGGAATAGTGAAAGAGATGATTTTATTTTTACTGTGAAAATGTAATTGATTACAGTAATTATTACTATTGGTTTTATTAATTACTATTGGTAGGTAATATTCCAATTCACAATATCCCAAAAATTGTGTTACACTTTTGCTTGTGATGAAGAGAATTTAACAAAAAGTTAACTAAAATTAATAAGCGCAGGTTAAAAGCCTATTTAGTTTGATGATACAATTTATATATTTAATTTATTTTAATTTAATAAAAAATTTAACAGATGGCAACATTTCTAAAAAATATTTTCATCTTTAAGCCTAATTCAAAATTTTTTGCTTAATGTGTTTAAGTTATTTAGTAATAATTTCTAGACAGTTGGTAACTCTTCTTAAAACATTGTCAATTGTCAGCTTTCTTCAACATTTTCATTTTTTTTACTATTTTATCATCAATTTTATACTATTTATTTACCTTTTTTATCATATTTATTTATTTAACGTAAATTTTCAAACAGATGACAACTCTTCTCAAGAATATCTCAAACATAATATTAAAACCCTCAGAAATATTTCAATACTTCCTAAAGATATTTTCAACTGTAAGCTTTCGTAAGATTCGAACGTTTTAAACCCTTATGAAGGGTTTCCTTTAAAATATAAATTTTGTTGACTTAAACAAGTGGCAGCCCTTTTAAAAATCAAACCTTCAAAATCTTGCACAAAACCTCATTAGTTTAAAACCAAACCGAGCTCCGACCGAACAGCTCTCACTTCACAAATTTGCCGATTCTGTTGACGCTCTCTCTGCACAATTTATATGAAAGAGACTATGTGGACTGTAGCTTTCTATCTATATAATGACAATATGTGGGAACACCCAGACTTTGAAGACAAGCAGTTCTGAGACTGGATATCCACGCCCTATTGGTATCACCCTTATTTTTAGTTCGTGGCCTCCTTTCGTATTGCTTCAAAGTGGATTCCTAAGGGCTCGAGGATTTTCGTAAGAACCTTTTTTCAAAAGCCCACATATGCTCTAAGGTGCTATTCTTATTATTCAAAGCCACCAAATATTATTTATATTTAAAATTCCTTCATTGCTAACCGTTTTTCTTATGTGATTACCCAAATAGCCATAACTTAATTGCATACATGAGTACCAAATATTTGACAATTAATTTAAAAAACTTTATAATTTTTTTTTAACAGTTCAAAAACTAGCTTAGTCAGTCCTTTATCAAGGAAACCTTTCTCCCGATATCTCAAAATTAGCAGCACCATCGTGCGGGAGTTAATTTACTATTCTACAAAGGGTGAAATATCATTTACGTGTATTCGTAAGTATTTATGTAGTTAAGTTTTTGAAAGGCAAAAATTCAATATGTACGTATAGATATATAATGACATAGATTTGTTCCATTCATGTGCTTTCCCCGCAAATTTTTTTTTTCGGTAAAAAAAAGTATTCTCCCTCAAAAAAAAGTATACATTTCTCGCAATAGCTTTCTATATATTATATGCAACTATACTATTTATAAGGAATATGTGCCTTAAAATTCCGTATATACAAACATATATCATTTACCTATAATTATTTAACATCAAAATAATCAAAAATGTAGGTGAGTACCTACCTAACAATACTACTCACAGGTAACCGGTTCTAATTAGCTGCACTAATTAGATTTTTCATAAAATTATAAAATCTCAATGCAGCTCTGTGCTTTTGTTTACATTCGCGGTGTTTTACCAAGTTTTGCAAACAGCTGAAGCAAAAGTATAAAATATTTTATAAAAGTGCAATAATGTTTCATTTAGAAATCTTAAATAGTGTAATTCGATAGTTTAATTGTTTTTGTGTAGATAGTTTATTGTGATAAGCGTTCTTTCGCGAGTTCGGCAAATGTTTTGTGCGCATTCTCGTTTTTATTCGGTTTTTAAGGCGCTGTGTGCCGTTCTTCATTCTTCCAGAGCTGGTGTGATAATGGGCAGCTGTCTCTGAGTTTCGATCAGATGCTTACATATGTAAGTGTTTTGCAACGGTTAAATTGATGATTCTGTGTTTTGTTCGAATTTGTAACTAGGCTAATTGTACAATTTAACTCACTTTGGCTAAAAAAAAAAGTTATCACTTAGGTGCTGCATATGTTTGTTTGCATTTATTGCATTTATTGGAAGTGCACGCAGTGTTTGAAAAGTTTAAAAAAAATATTTTAACTCTTTTTGTATCGATTTAAAAACAAAAGTGGTCAATTATTTAAAACACACATAATTTACTTTCTTTTCTAAATTTTTGCATGCTTTACAGCGGTCGTTATAAATTGTGGCACCCCGGAGAAATCTTTCCTTATTTGTTAACTTTACTTTTGGCCCCGCGACAGGTATTATAAAATAAAATAACGAAGACGCACCATCTGTGACATATGTATTTACGGATTCTCGTATTATCAATGGTCATTTTCATGGTTTCAATGGCCCAATTTATAAAAATATGTCGCGTAATGCTGCTCCCGTCAATTATAGCGGGACTTGGCAATGAAACGCTATTCCTTCTTCCAAAAATATCCTCTTTGTAAGCTTGCATCACCTTTTTTGACCATATAATTTCCTATATTAGATAATCCAGAGAAAATATCTATGGTATGTTTAAGTACTTATAACTTATAATTTTGAACTTTTATATTTAGATCATTTATTTGAGACATAAAATGAAATGTTCAGACCAAAAATATATCCGATTAGTGACACTGGGGTCGAAATACTTATATACTCCCCATTCGATTTAGTTCACATTTCGTACTGTTCACTGCTTGTCTGGGTTTGGATCATTTATTTTGCAGATAAAATATCATAAAATAAAATATTCGTGCTAAAATCGATCCTATAGGAGGTACTATGTTAAAAATATTTCCAAAACCTTATTAATTATATGAAATAAAATGTGCTATAAATATGCTTGTCAGGACGCGCTAAAAATATCTACCAAATTCTATTTATAATCTATCATTTGTATGACAGCAGCAATCACAATAACAATGTGTGTTTTCACTGCAATGACATAAATGATTCAAATGATCAGAAGTTGTCAATTTTCAATTGTCCCCTTTCATATATCCACACATTTCGGGTTATCATAAGCTTGAAAATTTTCACTGCGTTGTTAATTTTGCTTAAAAAATGTTGTCATCATTTGATATGAAAATGGAATGAAAACCGTTTGTATAATTTTACTACGATTATCATTGAATTTGACATCGTGAAAACCGTCCTCAATGATGCACAATTTTTTTTATAAAGGTGTCAGCCTTTCAATTGAAAATGTGACTTCATTCTGCACTGCCACCAAGTGTCAACAAGCAATTAAAAATCTTACGTTCACATATAGTGCCTGTAGAACGGTGAACATTTTGACAACAATAATGACAGAATTTTGACACGTCTGTAAGAAAAAAGCCAAATCGTTTTGTTCTTACATAGAACAGGCACTATCATGCTTAGTAGAAAAATATTTTCTGATTGAAACTCTAACATTAACATATTTGTAATATTCGCTATTTTTAGTAAGAAAATAATTAAAATTGCATAAAATAGGCAATTGCGACGATGTAAATTTTGTAATAAAATAAAGGATTTGATTGATAGGTTATTTATCATATAATCGAGTTTAAGTTCATTAATTGATGTCAAGACTCAAAGCAATTCTTCAGCAGCGCATTTTTGCCCAACGTGTAATCATTCTTACTTACATAAATATAGATCTGGGCCCTTCATAGATTTTAATTGATTTCTTATGACTAAAATGCGTGTGTAAACTTGCAATGAAAATTTGTTGAAGCCATCTCAACCGGTTTTTTTGCAGTACTGATTAATTACACACATTAACTACGCAGACTCGGCGAAAAGAAGCCGCTTACGCAGTTAATAGCGTTTAATTTTCTCCAAAAGCCCAAATAGAGACTAAATAAATCGAAATAAGCGGCATATGTCAAACAAATGATTGATGACGTCAAAAATTGCAACAGCAACGCTGTGTAGCCACTAACGAAGCGGAGGCTGGACTCGCTTGCCCAATGCCAGAAGCTGTCGGCGCGCTTGCCACGACACTCACCCAAACATAAATGCATTTGTGGCATGCAAAAGTGCGTGCAACAAAGAGCAAGTGATTAACGCAGTGTTGTGGTGTACGCATGCCTCGTACTGCATATTTGTTGTAAGCATTGTATGTAATATGCAAAGCGAAATGCGTTTGCGTGCCAACCAACCCACTTGTAATGGAAGCGCTCGTTGCAACTTGCAACTGCAGTTAGGTTTGGGTGGTTGAAGTTGACTTTTGGTAGCTGCTCGTTGCCGGCTGTTGGGCTGATGAATGTTGGCATTTGCTACCGCTGATGATGGTGATGATGATGGTGATGGTGTGCCGGTGACGGTGGTGAAATGCCGATTTATTCACTTAAACGGACCACCAACGAAGTTCGCAGTTCACCAGTGCGATTTTTGTCGGAGAATGAGTACGCTTCAATATTTGGTTAGTGATGATAATCAGCACAAGGCGTTGGTGTTGTTGTTGGCGTCTCTGCTATGCCACCGATGGTGCGTTTTGATGGAATGCGTACAAAATAAATTTTATGTATTTTGGTAATATATTTTACACCGGTACTTAAGGGGGCATATTTATTAAATGGGCGTATGGGATTCAGTGAATTTGCATGCTTGTATGGTTAAATAGGTTGAGTTGTAAAGTAGTTTGAAATACCCTTCACGGAATTTTCTTAAGATTTAAGTCCATTTGAAACTATTGCAAGTACGATTTCTGAGTTCATAGACTTCAATGAAAAAGAAGGGAATCTAAGATTATATATTCTTGAACTTGATCAAGTTATTTGACGTCAACTTTTGACCACTGATCGAATTTTTCTTTCGTGATAACAAAGCTACCCCTATTAAGTAACTTCAGTTGGAGCGATTTCATTTAGTAATTTAGTAATAATTCAAACCATTCACATCTTTACCCTATTTATTCTCTTAGAAAAAAATTTTAGATTAGTGTTGTCGAAAACAAACTATTGTTCCAGTATAAATCCAATTTTATATTGAAAATGCGACGCTATAGATGTAAAATAAGCATTCACCGTAAGTTCATTAACCCTCTTAATATTTGCCTCCAGGAAGCATAATCTTTGTGCTGCCATGCTACCAAGATTTTTATTTTTATCACTTGAATGATTTTCAGAAATATTTGGGAGAACTTTCCTCTACAAACCTACAAAGATAACGACATACTTAACATATAAATCGTTCTTATCTATCGAATATTTAAGAAGATTGCAGTTTATAAACAAAATGATATCTGGTACGATGTCTTCAAAATTGCGGGGGAACTGCTTAAATTCTAGTTTAGTTAATTTTCGAATAGATGCTTGACTATATAGAAACACGATGTTTTAAAGTTTATAGTTCTGAAACACTGGTTGTCTGACTGTCTTAGCCTGATTGTCCCGTTTTATGCCATTAAAGGTATAATGGAGTCGCTTACTGAGCAGCCTTCAGTGCGTTTCTATTTGTTGCCACTTTTATTGGTCCGAACGTTATAAAAACCACTTTAATAAGCATTTCTTAGATTCTCGTTGCGATAAAAAGAAAGTAGTTCAACTTTCTGCAGCCTTTGGCGGCATTAAAAATACGCATGCGCAAACACCCTTTGTAATACCCTTCATATGGGAATTAAGCAATTTGTAACTACTGGCAATTAACAAATTGTTGCAAGCCCAAGTAGGGCGCGCACAAGCGCAGGCAAGTAAAAGAGCTACTGCGTCGGCTACTAAGGTGCATGGCAACACCCGCCAGCAACATGCAACTGCAGCGCAAGTGCATACAAGGTAGCAAATCAAATAAGCAGCATAAAAAAGTACTCCCTCGGCATTTTGCATGTTGCATGTTGCATGTGGCGGATGTTGCACACGCAAGTGAACTTAACCTTATCGGCGGCGGTTTTGTAGTGCTCTTTCTACGTTTTTGTTGCTTTCTTGGCATCTTTCTGTTTGCTTTTTGTAGTTGTAGTTGATGTTGTTATGCCATTTGAATTTGACGGCCACTAAACACATACTTATACCTTCATAACCAACATAAGTGTGTGCTTGTAGGTTGATCTCATTTCGTGCCTCTCCTTATGTCTTTCCTCTTAGCGCCATCGTCAGAGCTGTTTAACTGAAGCAACGCTTTCCGTTCAAACATTCACATAGCCACATTTGACTTCGCTTAGCGGTAATGCTTTTTCTTTTCAGTGACTGTGTCGTAAAATTCTAAATGGCCTACTCCACAGCCACTAAATTGGGGCTATTAAGGCGTCAAAACAAGCAGCAAATGCCAAATTCAAATGATGAAAGTTTTTATGATTTTGCTTCCGCATTTCTTTGGAGATGGACTCATACTCTGTGCACAGTGTTTTGAGACTCAAAAAATTTTACTCAAAATATTTTTAGTATTTCTCAAATGGCTGAATTGGCAGGAAGCGCTATTATACTCTACAAATGGTATAGAGAATTTGGAAATTTAGCAAGAAAATATCAAAATTAGTATTCCCATTGATCGGTATTAGTGAGATATTTTGGTGATTAGGCGACTTTCTTAAACATTTTTAAACGGTGCCTTGGCATATATAAAATAATGCAGGAAACCCAAAAAAGCAAATGGAACATTTAATTACACTACACATTGACTACATTGATTACACTAGCCATCTTCGATTCACCACTCTGCTCATTATCTTTGAACTCTACTCTCTTGTCTAAAAATTATTGCTTGGACAAACAAAGTTATACAGTCGAATTCGATAAAATATGGTGTGAATATTTTCTGCTAGTCTATTTTTATTTCATTATAACACTCTATTTCATTATACCACTCTGTGATTTATACCAGTTCGTTTTTCGACTGTTGAGGCCAGGATCAGCCTTCTATGTGACGTCGATTAAAGGTAACAGGTTTTTTCCTATTCCATCGTTGCGACAAACGCTATCAAAATGCTAGCATTATTAAACTACGCCTTCAGTTATTAATTACAACATGTAGTAGCTGTGGTATTTAAAAAAATGTTTCTCAAAAGAACAGCCCTTTCTGGCTTTCATCAGCCAAGAAAAGAAGAAGATCGAATACGCTCTACTTTTGGATCGCATACAGGGACCTTAGGAGTCGTAATAGCCCACCCCTTTCCCGGATATAAATGCGCAACATATCTGAAACATTTGTTTGAAATTTATGAAACACAAATATTGAAAATATCGTAGAAGTTTCTAAAAATATGACTATCTGATAGTTACATTTACTTAAACTGCACCCGGAAAACAGTTTGCTAAGGGTATATTTTTTACTCTCCAAAAATTCACAAAGCGAGTTTCTGTTTCGAAATTATACTCAACTAATAATAGTAATCAACTTCAAGATGCAGTTTTGGAATTTTGAGCATAATAAACACTATACGGAAAATAAGGTTCAAGACTTTGTTTATATATTTGTTCATACATCAACTTTTATTTTCTAACGGAAACGGCAACAAAAAAGCTTCCAACGATGTAATGCCTCCATAGATTTTATCTATGTCATTGCCGTGACCAGGATTCGAACCTGGGTTACTACGGCCACAACGTAGGGTCCTAACCACTAGACGATCACGGCTATTGGAAGCTTATGATTGAAGCCCCCAAACCAATCTGAAATACAACTCTGCATCAACCAAGAATTTAAATAAATAATAAATATATTGGAGAGATGTGCGCATCAATTCTTTTCTTTTTTCCTAAATGCGATTCAGCTACTTTTTATAAAATTATCAAAAAATGTAAAGAAGAAACTGCTCCCAACCGTTGCAATGCCTTTTCCCGGCATTGCCGTGACCATAATTCGAACTTGGGTTACTACGGCCACAACGTAGTGTCCGAAATACTAGACGATCACGGCTATTACAAGCTTGCTTTAAGCTACGTTTACTACCCGAATTCAGCCGAGGAATTATTAGTTAATGGAGAAAAAAAGTATAGGTATAAAAACCATGTTCTACATATGCATATGTATGTATGTACATCCATCCAAATCGGTGCAGCAACAAATCAATTGAGTCCAACTTCAAGCGCAGAAAATTAAATTATGAGAAAAGTGAAAGGCTGTGAGGCACACCGCAATTTGGGCGTGACACACAATGTGGTGTGCATAGAAGTAGACGCAGGGGGCTATCGTGTTGAAAGTTGAAGAAAAAAAAACACTGTAAACACACCAGAAACACTTGTTTGTTAAGGAAGAAATAGCCTCAAGGGCTCTAGCAGAAAAAAAAACCTACATTTCTCGACTAGAAGTATGTACAAAAACAATTCTTTAGAAATTTATAATCCACATTAGGATGTTTAATATTTTGTTGTCCACATTAAATCTTTTAAGTTTTTAAGATTTTCCCAAATTTCCCAAATCTTTAGTTTCGAGACCAGGAACGAATATAACGGAAACTTCTGATGTTCGCGAAACTTCGGCCATTGAGGGTTATGCATTATCTCTTCTCAACTATGCTCTACGCTCAACTTTTGCAAAGCTTAGCTTAAACTATCTTAGGCTTATTTATTTAGCTCCACTCGAGGAAGATGACCGATATTTCTAGAAAACACTTAACAAAACAAAAATCACCCGAACTCATATTTAAACTCACTTGAGGACTGGCTCAATGCTACCAAGTCTGCTAAACGAAGCTTACCACAAATTTTAATCCTTTGATGCACTTGTATAGAACACTATGCGGAATACTTTGCCCAAAAAGAAGGTTTTACGACACCAATCAACTTTATTTGCACACATTTGGGACTCACAACATTCGCCAAGCCGGCCAATAATGCCTCGCACAAACGTCTATCTCTATATGGCAAACCCCAGTGACGGTCTCTGTCAACACCGTTGCATGCCACTTAATAAGCTGCAATGGTGGCTTGAACGCATGCGCACAAACCTACTTTGTTGCAAATTTGCAAATTGCAAACTGTTTTTATCTTGAAATCAGTTAACAAGCTGCAGCCTCTTCAACGGCTCACGCATACCGACCTACTATGTATTGTCAATTGCGTATTTCTCTACATCACCATAGAACCGTTAATTTTGCTACAGTAAACGCCTATAGCGCCATAAAAATACAAACGTGCCGCAAATTATAGTTACATCTACACATGCATTTTTATTGCAACTTAAACACTTGAGGGGTAAAATCAAAATGCAGTAACTATGTATATACGACATACTTAAGTGTAACTGCACTTTGAACGTCGCAGCGGTCTACAGAAGGGTTGACACAATTTTCTACTTTGGACAATAAGACTACGACTTGAGTTAAGTTGGTGTTTTATTAACGATTTCCAGAAATTATGCGTAGTTACACGCATGGAATGCAATTACCACGCCCCTTAGTCGTCGTTCCAGTAGTTATTGCACGCCCACTGCCCTCGCCAAGGTCCACATAGGCGAAGCGTAGATGTTGTGGCATGAGGCACGCGGCAAGTGATTACTCTCAACAATCGACCATGCGCTGAAACAATTTTCTAGGCAATCTGAGCAAATTACAAGCCTTTACAATCTGTTATTTTTCTTTTTTTTTCTTCTTGCAACAAGTTGCATGCTTTCGTTGCGCCTTCATAAAATATTTGCGAAAAAATTAAAAAATGCCTGAAGCTTTGGAAATTATTAAGCAGATATATACCAACATACCTTTTCCCATTTACTATTTTAATTAAATGTGGCTATGTTGGAAAATGAAGCTACTTGCTACAAAATTACGTGGCATTAACATGCATATGTGCGTATGTACGCTTGCAACCCTGTACATTTTAGGCTAGAACCGCATCAATCGCTACTGGTCAGTTTCCCATTTACAACATTCCACATACGCGCACCTACCAAAGCAACTCACGCAAGCATATTATAAATATTTATTTATATATATATATATATATGTATCTGCAACATCATTTCGCTTTACACGCATCAATCAGCCGCTACTTTGCTCATCTCGGCTGTCAGCACTTCTTTGGTGGTCGCATTCTGGTAATTATTCATTGCATCAGGCGCACCCCATTTCGGTTGGCAACCGATGAGTGCGCCTATTTTGATGTATGCCTTCGCGACTCGAGTGTTAATTATTGCCGCAGTTACAACTAAGTGCCTGTAACGTGCTCATTTTCATTTTGTTTCCCATTAAATTGTGTTAAATTATGGGGTAGGAGTTGCAAAAAAGTTCAAAAAGTCGTTTGGACTTGGACGCCTGCCTATCCCCATTGGCGCCCTTAACTTTTTTAAATGAAAATTTTTTTTCATAAAGTTGTGAGTTTTCATGAATAATGCAACTAATTAAATTGCGCATTAAGCCTAACTCAACTAGAAATAGTCACTAAGCGTAATTTTTAGGCTAGTCCGCAAAATCTGTATGAATTTAAAAAATAACAGTAATAATCGGAATTTTAAATCTTGCTTCAATATTTTTTTTTTGTTTTTTATTTTTTTTTTTCTTCCAAACTTGAGGCATCAGTTTAGATTTGGCTCATTTGTACTTCTTCACAACAATAAATGTCATTTTATGCCAAGTTATATCACTATATTTTAATTTTTACTCGAGTTATTGTTTTCCCAAACTTGAAGATGAATGAATGAAATATATATAATATTTATTTATATAAATATCTATCTTGACTTCTTCAAAGAAAGTTCTTTTTTCTCTGAGTAATATGCATAACTAGTTAATAAAATTGTCGAACTGCTGGAGGAATTAGGTGCTGGAGGAATCGCAGACTGCCTAAAGTACATTGAACGATGTGCTTTACGTGGAACCTGGCGTTTGTACACCCTTACTCCACGGTGTTCTAAAACACAATGGATCAATATAATGCGTTGATCAGCGCCCCGTCAGTAATAGCTTTTTGCTAAAACCAACGATACCGATCGGCATCGTGGAAATGGACACAATAACCACCTTGGTAGGGCTCGAGGTCTATCTAAAACCTCTGCCGTACTTTGGGTCCGACACTCGGTTGCAATCCAACTCCACACTAAGCTGCATCACCCAGCAGCTCTACCCGCGTTCTGGTATTAAACCACAGTCACCACGATACTCCACGAAGGGCCTACCGCAATGAGCAGGTTGGAGCGACCTGTAACTCCAATGGGCTCTTGCTCCCCATGGTACCAGATTAAAGTCTCCGGTCAGACCTCGTAGCCGGGGCTACTTCCAGTTGAGCTACCCATTCAACTCAGACTGGTGGCATTTGCAGCTTGAACTCAAATGCCTCTTTAAGTGTGTGCATAATACATTTAAAGTGTTATAAACTTAGTTCAAGCTAAGTAATATAGCACTATTTCTGACATGGCTAAGCCTATTTTTAGAGGTGCCTAAAGTACAGTCTTCTACACTAAACCGAACTATTCTAATTGCTTCATTAGTATACATACATAATACCAAAAATGTTAGGATTCCTGTGGAAACAAGCCATACATTTTTCTACGTCTATTGCGCTTCTAAAGCTTCCACATTGCTTAGTATTCACTACAAGTTGTCCAACTCCAAAAACTAACTATAGTAATTATAAAATGTTTGCTCTCATTCTAATTGAGTACAGGCAATCACAGGAACAACCGCTCTTGCATACAGTTCTACATGATTTTAAGAAGAGCTCAATTTACCGTTATATTAGTTTGGTAACAACTAATTTTTGAAACGCACTTGTGTTCAGATTACAGTTCACAAATTGTAGGCCAAAAATATTCATCACTTGATACTCACTCTGAACCCTTTAAATAATGGTAAAGTTGCTACTTATATTTCCAGTCTCGAGATACTTCGATATTTCGATTTTTGATTATGAAAGTATATTTATTTAAACAATATAATAATAAACCATAAACGCTTTTTGTGCCATGACCCATCATAAAATTTGTTTCAAACAACATTAGTCTAATATAGTTGTAACCGCCATTAGTATTATTCATTAGATTTGATTTCGCTTCGAACAAACATTCAGTTTTACATATTTTTTTTGGTAATTCCAATGGCAAAGTTTTTAGATTTTTAGAAACCAGTTCGTACACGCAATTATTTTTATGTTGGGTTCTTATAAAATTTTTAATGATGCTCATCGTAATAATAAGATACTCGAAGGTATGTGGCGACGTTGCCCACTTTTTCCCACACTATAGATATTTTCAGGCAACAACTACTTTTGGAACACCTTCCCGGATTTCATCAGTGAGGAAACATTGATTGTAAGTACAATCTTCAGTCTACGTTACTGAAGGGTATGAAATGCCCGTCGTATAAAGGTTTAGTTCACCGATGCATACTAGGCAATTCTTGTTCAAGTCTAAAACTTTTGATAAATAATCGCCTATATATTTTCACCATAAAACGATATTTGCCGAGATGTATTTATAAAGCCAATTTTACCAACTGAGATCCGAAAAAGTTCTCAGTTCTGTGCCCAGATTTCCAATGGAGACATCGGGTTATAACTTGAAATGCCTGGGCTAGGCATAATTTAGGTCACATATACATCAACATTCATGCATTCACTAATTAGGTTAGGATAGAGAGAACATGTGAGACTTAAGTGAAGTGTGCCTTGATGTTATGCGATAAATGGATGTTCTAAATTTTAAGCCGCCTCGAACCAAAGAACGATTTATTGATAATCTTTTACCTGGAAGAAGACCAGTCCGGGTTTTTGCAACGCCTGTCATTGTTTACCTTTTGATTTGAGTGAGATTCTAAAGTACGATTCCCATAGTAGAAGTCATGTATTATCTTGGGGACACAACTGAATCTCTTCTAATTTCCGAAGCGCTCGTAATTTGTTTCCACAAGCAAATTGCCACCACACAATGCGAGTTGGATTCTCTGCACATATTTCTGTTTAAAACTATTTCAAAAAGTATTTTAATTAATAAAAAAAAGGGGTAAATCAAAATAAGTTTGGAAACTTAAGTACTCACTGATCGAGGTCCATAAATTAATTAGTGGTAAACTTCGACTCTGAAAACCCAATCAAAATATGCATGAACAATGGGTGCCTGTATATATGCGCAGGCTTAATTAAAAGAAGCGCATAAATATGAAGAGCTGTTTCAATAAAAACAACAACAACTAGACCAATTAAAGTGCCACAAGCCAAAGCTATTAATTTACAATCGCCAATGCGATGTGGTACGTTAAAAATATTACAAGATATATGCACTGACAGTAAATAATTTTCATTTTCATTGCTACTTATATACACCAACAAACAAACAGACAGACAGACAGATAGACACAGGGTGTCATTAAGTGCCACCGAATACTGGATTTTCTCCCCTTCTACGCAGGCGCGCGCGCACAAGGTCTCAATTTCACCTGAGGGCATGTGCCATTGCGGTTGGCCCAGCCACCGTTGCCCCATAGCAAGCATAGTGGCAGCTTAGGGGACAGCACCACTGCATGGCATAGCGGTGCGCGCAAAACGTCCCAAGTGTGCCCCAGTTTATGCACTTGAATTGTGTTTTAGATGAAGAAAGCCGTTGCCTGTAAGCGATCATTAAGAAATGCACACATACACACATACACACATACACACATACACTTACGTATACGATATATACTGGCATATGCAGATATTCATTACTTTTTGACTGGTTTCGCTACTTTTGCATTGGCGCATATATATCTGCGGTACTTTATTTGTTGTTGTTGTTGTTGTTGTACTGCGTTCTTGCGGTAATTAAGCGCGTGTCCGTCCTTGCCGCTAGCGTTCCGCCTGTTTTGCTGTTTTGCTGTATTTTGGTTAGAAAGTGATTGGGGGAACCAATTGTGGTGGTTGAGAAGAGTGATAATAATGCTTTTACTTGGACGCGGACCAGTTCGACGATAACAAGAAATTATTACATTGAATATGGGACAGTTGGTTGCAGCCTGTTGCTATTGTTGTTGTTGTTGTTGTTGTTGTTGTTGTTGTTGCTGTTACAGTTGTCTGACTGGTGGCAAGCGCATTTGTCACCTCACACCTGTTTGGCCGCGTGCGCTCGCATTTCACTCATCTTCGGGAGTTGTATTTTCGCTTGTAACTTTCAGTTTCATTTTAGCGTTGCTGGTGTAACGGGTTTTCCATTGCAGTGGTATTTGTTGTTTTTACGCTTTTTTAGTTATGTTGTTGTATTTTTGTTATAAGGACATGCATACCACATGTACTTTTCAAGGACTTATGATCACTGCGCTGCTGGAGATTGGCATGCAAATGAGCACGGAGCGTAAGACTGGCTCAAGACTTGGCTGCATTCTGTGAACTGCGGTTGTGGCAGGTCGCTACAAATTTCGAATAATACTTCATTATTTGGAAGAACAATGCCGTGCAAATACGTAATGGAGAGATTGATGGTAATGAAATCATGTTTGCTTCTTATTTAAAAATTTTGTCCCAATTAGTGGCTTGGGACCAAGGTCAGATTTGGTTTGTCGTTTCGACACCGAGACCACACCTTTGCTAGATGCGTTTACGATCCTCCACTGCTTTGCAGCTCACTGTTATCCGCCAAAGTCAGGGTTTTGCAATTTGCAGGATGCTTTCGTGTGTGTGTATGTGTATGAGAATCCTCTTTGAAGCAGTTATGCACAAAGTGGTTAATACGGACTGCCCAGTGGCATCTATAATTAGGTGAAACAACTTTGTTTGTGAGATTGATTAGAAACTGATTTGAACCAATGCAGGTCTTGCGTAATTGTAGGGCGCCCTTTGTAGCGCTTACATATGATCAAATATACTCCGAAATCTCCAAACAAGATTTACTAAATATTTCAAGACCACATTATAAACCCCGATTTTATATTCGAGATATTCGAAAGGATAAAAACTACATTTAAAAAAAATTTACCGGTAGATGGCGCCAGAGTCGAATAGAAACGAATGTGCAGAGTAGTTGAACAGCTAAATCCTCTATTTAGAGATACTGTGGAAGAGCAAGTCGAAATGAAAATATTTTTGTAATAAAGGGATCTAGATGTGAATTTTCGGATACGAGAAAATTTTGTATGGTTTATAACCGTGTGGATGTAATCTCAGTCCGAGTCAAGTATGACTCCAAAGCTTTCACACACACACCGCAATTCAAAACATGAAATCAGATAGTTGGCTAAAATATTCCTACAAGCTAAACGATTCATGCTTGTAAATGATACCAAGAGGGAACAAATCCTTTTCGATAATTTTTCCTCTTCTAACAGTTGCTTCTGACACCTCAAACACAACTAGATTGGACAGATCGTTGTATAAATCAAAATAATCGGGATTTCAAATTTTAGAAGAGTGGGTCTAAAAGAAGGTCTCTACCTCTGGATATGGTAGCTACAGCAATTTTAGATGAAATTCACCAATCCCGCTAACTAATATGATGAAAATACTAATTTTGGTTACTTATGTTGCCTTTAAAGTAGATGTTTCGGATAGTGTGTCAGATATCTCAGTGAAACTAGGTTCACACTTGGCCTATCGCCTAAGAAAATTGTTCCTGTTTATATTTAGTCCACGCGTAACCAATAGTAGGGCCAATAGTAGAAACAAAAATGGCTTAAAGCCAAATACACCAAATATTCGAACTGGGCGCATTATATGTACAGTCTATAACCAAAAGGTGGAGCATAGGATTGCCAATAGCCTCCTCACTAAATACTAAAACTTTGAATGCAAGGATGTTTACCGTTGAATACAGGATAGCTTCTCTGGGTGAAATATGCGATCTAAGCTGCACAGAGTTGCATATATAACCTTCAAAAATATTTATTTGTGAAAAGAGCTTATTTGAATTGAGAAAGGGTTCTACAGTTTCCGATCCATTTTTTCAAGCATGAATTTGGAACGCAGTCGAAAACGTGCCGAAAATCATTGCTGCAAATATTCTATATCGTTCTACATACGTATCAACACTTTAACACAGTGTGGCATGCAACACAATCGAAATACATAAAGTCTTTTAGATTAATTTCAAGCAAGCAACAATATATCCTCTTTATTGACATAGTTGTTCTCTATAAACTTCAATGCTCCTCCTTTCATATCAGTTCAACACGAATATCCTTTTAATTAAACCATGAAGACATTCATTCACCCATGTGACCTTACCATGTATGCGAGTCCATAAAGGCTGAAATGTGTGTGCGTGTGTCCTTATTTGCCCAAAGTGATAAGAAGGCAAAAGTGGCGTCAACTTTTTAATTGTGTCTGCTGTGAACACTATGAACACTACAAAAATAAAACTATATATTGTAGAAAGTGAAAAAAGGATTATCTTAGCGCTTGTCTATCGCTTTGCGGTCATTGATGATTTGAAGCAAAAGTCTGCATTGCTTGTTCTCAAACGGTCGCGCGTAAGTTGCCTGCCTACCTGTGCAGTCCTGTCTATTCTGCGCTTATCTCACTCTATATATGAACGTGCATATGTATATGTATATGTGTATGAAGTCCTTTCGTTATTTTATCAATGAATATGCGACAGCGCAATGACAATTTTCAGATTAGTGAAGCACAATTTTATTGCATTAGATCATGAAGGACGGCAACTAGTGCAACGCGTCTGAGTGACCTTTTTCATATATGCCACATACATATGCACTTGTATGTGTGTATGTAATGCAGCCTAATGTCCTGCTTGTTGCTTGCCCTTAACCTCTGCCACAAGGCATATCCGCACGGCATTAAACTGTCGTCTGGCTCACTTTTATCATTGCTGCAACAACTTCATTTGGTGCATTCAACATGCATACATACAGACGAGTATTTGATGTGATAAACATACATACATATATTGCTTGGCTGTTGCTTTGTAGATTGTGTTTGCATGCCACATTTAATGCATTTCAAGTTGATAAGCTGGGGTCGCTCACACAAGCCTACATAGGTGGGATAAGGCGTGCAGACCACCAAGTTGAGGGCAGAGGAGGGAGTTTTATAGCTACTTCATTTGAAAATGTTTGAGAAATAAGAAGGACTTCATTATTTGGAAGTAAAAATGCTGAATGAATACGTTGTGATAGTGTTTAAATAAGCCCTTCGACGCATTATTAGATTGTGGCATGCCACTAACTACCATGGAAGTAATATTTGTTTAGATACTTGTATATTTGTTGTTTTGAAATTTTTTTCATTCAACTTAAATAACATTTCCATTAAAAAATTCGAAATTTTCTAAAAATATTATTTTGTGTGGAATCTAAATCATCCATCTCTCTCTTTAAATTGCCTACGAATTTGCGGATTTAATTTGTCAATGACCCTACCCCTCATATCTATTCGCATAGGAAGTGAGGATTTGGACTAATTACAAGAAATAGCTTGCTAGAGCCATCATATCGTTTTGATCTCACCAAGATGGTTTTCAAATTGATATAGGCGAATGACGTTGGTAATTCGAAATCTTCTCCGACCAGTAAATATTGAGAGATACTGCTCCTGTGGAGCTTGCTTGTTACATATTTTGCTGTTTTTAGTATTCTTCATCGACTTTATTCCCGTTATTTGGCCTCCTAAGTAGAGTTATCTCCTACCTGCCCTTTCATTCGAAATACAAGTAACAATGGAAATTCTTAAAAAACTTACCGAGAGAGGGCTTATACGACTGCACTGTCCTAGCTGTGATTAAATATATGAGAAACTTTATAATTCTATGGTTATTCATCTATGGTTTAGTAATATAGGAAAAAATTTACTCAAAATTTGAAGAGTTCCTAAAGAGTTTTTTTTTAATTAGATATTTCAAATTCGAACTTCCCAGATTATTTATGAAACCAGTGGTCTCATAGTTGGTCACCAAGTGTTGGATTTAAAAGTGGATATGAAATCATAGAATTAGCTTTTACCTTTAGAATCTTTTAGAATTTATCGATTATAAGAATGGGGGTTTTCGTCCCTCCGGATGACTTTATACCGAATATATCGGTAAATTGGTGAATATATATTAATGAAATTAAGTGATTATGTTCTGTTAACTATAATGTGTTTTGTGCCAAATACGGGTGAGATCGGTCTAAATTTGGACCCCCATCTACTTAATTTAGTGATTTACGTATATCTTATCATGATATTTAAATGTGCTTATTTTATTAAGCATAGTGTGAGTAGGAATCGAAAATAAAAGGTATAGGTCTATAACTTTCTCCACTACTAAAATATTGAAAAGCTAATTTCTGTTAGACAGGCTCACTTTTAAGTGAAAATTTTCGTATATTAAACGAGTTATCTTAATGAAAATATAGACATATAGCATAAATTAATATGGTGTTGAAAGTAATGGATAATCGGCTCGCCTCGTAACTAATTTCAAATTCCTTTAAAACACATTTGGAAATATTTCACACGCCATTAATTCTTACGAATTGCAAGAGTATGAGTATGTAATCGATAGCTGTACTCAAAACTTAGCCATTCCTAACCCATTCGTTCCACCATTTCGTTAGTATTCTTTATTTAACCGGTACTAGCATTGGAAATAAATGCGAGAATTTGCATTAGAACTCTTATGCAATCGCTTTGCCATTAATAGACGATAATTGCTCTAGTTCAGGTTTTGAAATTCTAAAACGATTCAATTAAATTAATGCACCTTTTTATTATGTCACTTTTCGCAAGTGTAGCGCCGAAGGGCTTTAAAGTGACTTTTGAGTGCCAACCGCACTTAAGGTGATGCTTCGACACGACTTTAACCACTTTGCTGCGTCAACGCCATCAACGATATCGCCAATTCAGCACTTTGCCGCTGAAAGCCATTTCATTTGCTTTATTACATAATGAAATTTACATATCAGCTAAAGTAGTAGTAGCAGCAGTCGCAGGTGAACTTGTTTTCAGTTTTTATTATATCACTTGCTAAATTAATTTCTTCTCATCTCATCTCCTCTCCGCTCCTATCCTCTCCACTCCTCTTCTCTCCAATCGTCATTTCAGTGACTTTCAGTCGGGCGCGTGCAACAATAATACCAGCAAACGGAAATCCATTTTACAACCCGATATGTCCAACAAGAATTAATCAAATCCTTAATTGATTTCAACACAGAATGCGTGATTTCAATTTGCATAGTCAATCGCTCTCGAAATGGATTTGTGCGTTAAAACATCACGCATCAGCATAAAATTCGCTCGCGAACTGTAACATTGCGACCAGCAAACGGTTTTAACGGTTGCAATAGCAATGAAAACAAAAAACAAGTGCTATAATTTTCACTGGCGTCGTAACATATCAAGTTTGACTGCCCAACATTTCCCATCGCCGCGACGCACGCAAGACTCATCTCTCATTTCGGGCGACACAGAAGCCGCCTAAGCGACGCTGTAACAGACGTTTACGTAAGTTTGCTTTTGAGTAGCTTGTTTATTTGCTTATATATATTTTATATATTTATTTAAATATGTATGAAATTTAGTAATATAGTAACGTTACAAAGAGCAGCCTAAGTTGCAGCCGTTTGCTATAGACGGTTGCATGCCTCAAGAATTTGGTTGCGTGTTGCCACCTTGTTCACTTCGTATGAAAATTCTCTATTGTTTGTTAGCTTCTATAGAGTTGCTTTATTTATTTAACGATTCTCTATTGCTATCCTAGAAGGTTGTTCAAAAATATCTCACTCTCTCACTCTCTTTTCACTCTCCTTTCCCTCTTTTCTTACCCACATCTTCACCTAATCACATCCAAAGGCTGAAAGAATATCTTGCTAACATATATATAATAAGCTTATAAAAACTGTCTTTGTTTTGATCAGATATTACTAGTAGCGAATCGAACAATCAATTGGCATAAATTAAATAGACTGGCATAATAAATTAGAACCATTTTATACTATTTTTATAAGATGTATATTCTTCTGCTATAACTTAGTTTAAAGCATCTTTTAGTGATAAGATATTCCCTGATCACCTTTTGGTAAAGGAGATGTATTTAAGTTGGATCCCATGCTATTTGAAATGTCCATAGAAGATCGTGCCGCTTGTTGTCAGAAAATGCTAAAAGAATATGTAAAAACTAATATAATGTAAAGGGCTAAGTTCGGGTGTAACCGAACATTTTATACTCTCGCAATTTGCATGGATCAGAGGCGGGGAAATGTTTTCAGGTGCTGGCATAACTTTATATTAAAAAATGTCCGACGAAATTGTCAAGGAATTGCAATCATATTTGGTACCTTATTAACTTATTTTACAGGTTATAGACTCATGTACTTTCATCGCTATATTTTGCTTCTTGCCAGACATATTTGTATTAAAATCTACCAAATTAACTCAAATAAGATATATGTGATATCAACTCAACCAGTGGCTTAATAAATATATTAGATACATGAGGAAAAAGTCAACCAGAGAAGAGGAAATATTAGGAATAAGCGGCTTAGACCATGAACCACTCCGATTTTATTCATATTTAGGGCGAAATCACATTGTGTTTAAGAAAACATATCCACTTAATTTCATTAAAATATCACAAATATTGACCAACATAAACGATTTAAAACCAGATGGAAGGTCGGGAATTCTTATATCGGGTATTTTTGGGATAGAGGAAGATCTGCACTGATCACATTAACTCTTTTCATTATTAAAATACGTAAGGAACATGTTTTTACGCAATTTTGTGAAGTTAACTCACACAGTGACCGACATCTTCGGCCTAAAGGCTGGTAGAATAGTGAAAATCATTATATGTAGTATATGGGAGCTGGGATAATTCGTAGACCGATTTCACACATTTTCGGCAGTAAACTATGGTATATCCGATATTACACGTTCACATAATTTTGCTAAGATATCTCACATATTGACCGAAATATATGGTATAACGTTTACCCACAGGTTGAAAATCCGTATATTAGCTACATGGGGGCTAAGGCAAGTGTCTACCCGATTTTATCCATTTTAAGCACATGGACACACTGTTATCAGAAAGAAACGCTCTCTGAATTTCAAAGAGATAACTCATATACTGACCGTTACATATATAAAGTCTACCCAGAGGTTGAAAATCCGTATATTAGGTATATGAGGGCGAAGTAGTAGATAGAGTAGATAGTATTTACCCTATTTTCACCATTTTTGATACCAGAGTACACTATTATCATTGAAAGATAATCCTCCAAATTCATTACAATATCTTACAAATTTACCGTTATTTTCGATAAAAAGTCAGATAGAGGCACTGAGGTATTAATGTTGGGTATCTGTTGGCTTGAAAAGTTATAATCCGATTTCGTCTATTTTTACGTATGAGATGGCATATCTTGAAAGTACTGTTTGTACAAAGTTTATCTTCATATCTTAATTGATACTCGATTTATCTACTTTAAAGTGAAAGGATCAGATGAAACTTAAAATTGCGTTATATGAGAAGTAGGCGTGGTTTTTATCCGATTTCGTCCGATCAAGAATGGTATATAGGTGTTTCTTATAATTATTTAAGTGTTTTAAATCTAAATTTCGGAGTAATGCAATTTATAAATTTCAAATATTGCAAAAAAATATCTATATTTTTAAACGATTAATCCCTTTTTGAAAGCCAAGCGGCATTCAAATTTTCCGATTCGATCAGTTCACAAACGGACGGGAAATCATACATAAATGAATCGCCTATTGATCTATTTTGTTCTCACCAATTTCACATAATATTTGAGTGGTCAATATCATACTTTTCTGGTACTTAAAAACAACCGATCTACCGATAATGATCGATCACGGATTTATGATATTGGCTGTTCGAAATAGATTTAAAAACGAGTGAGGAAAGAAACTAATATACCCTATTAGCCCATTAGCAAGTCTACATAACATATATCTTAATTTTTTAGTAAATTTAAACGAACTAACGGATCGATGAACGTCAGATTTATATAATTACGTATCCATTACCATATTAACAGATATCATAATATTTGATTTATCTATTGCGAGGACTAATAAGATCATGGGGGTCAAATACCAACACTTGCGTACTAGGCGTGGTTGTGTTCCGATTTTACGTAGCATTTGTACCAGATATAATGCAGATTGTGTAGATCCGGTAAGAGGTTAGTGAGGTATGAGTAAAAGTAATCCTCATAAAATACTATGCTGGGCGAAACAAAAATATTTTCCTCTGTGTAATATGTTACGAAAGTATATCTATATATAATCTCATAATTTAAATATCGGCGTATATGCAAACTTGCCATTATTACGTCCCCAGCAGCCAATTTAATGCTTACTTAATGAGTCATTTAAATTATTTATTACGCTTATAAATATTAATATTTACAAGCATGTAATGAACTATAGCTATAAAATTTTATGCGCAATTTTACGGTTAACTGAGAGTATATATAGCATGGCTAAGAGCTCAGCAAACAAGTACAAAGCTTTCGAAAAAAATTCTGAAAGTAATATTTATTTACAAATAAATTTCATGTTTGGCTTTGAGGTCATAATAAATTTAGATTTAATTTTCTAAATATCAAAGAATACTAGATTATTTTAGCCAAAAATTCTCAGTGCCAAACACCAACTACCAATCACATGTAAGTCACTCTTACACACCACATATAAAGCCATAAAATAGCTAAATTCTAGTTGAATTATCTAGTTGCAGTACATAATCGCTTAACGTGTTCCTCCTATGAATGTAATAATGCGCCAAACCGATAGTGAGTGGCACGAAGCACGACAGGAAGATTACAGCAATCGCAATGAATTCTCAGTTGTCGACTCCTTCGACTGCGACTTCTACTGCGCCACCAGTTGCGCACTTACGCCAATCAAGCATTGATATTGCAAATATTCCGGAAACCCGCAGCGCCTTTATTGTGGCCGGTTGTTGGGGAGCTCTGATTGTGCTCTCAATTTTGTTCTTGTTCTCTTTATTTTTACTTACCAGGTCCTGTGCGAATTGCCCACCCTTTGCTATTGGAGTTGTAATATGGCGTTGAATAGCAGATTTCAGAGTTGCTAGAAAACAAATAAAATAAGAGACAATACATTTTTTAAATGAAGAAGAACGATATCATTTAACACGTTTCATCAAATTTCTGAAGTTAAAAATTATGTATATGTGTAATCTAGGAGGCTAGGGGGTTCAAAATAATAGCTAAATAAAACAATTTGAAAAATATGGCAATATTCTACTTTGAGATACGTAAAAGAAGAATGCTATTTAGCCAGGTCCCTCAGCAGTCGGTACTGCAATTGTACTCATATATGCTAAATTTTTCGGGTGCTCAACACAGACAAAGCCTCCCCATCCCAATGCACTTCCCTCGAATAGAAAATGTTTTTAATTATTTTGTTGGTTTCCTTATGCTAAGACCGTCGCTAAGCGTCACGATGTTCAGAGAAATTTCTCGCGGCAAAAGCTTCCTTACTTGATCACGCAGCTGAAATCGCTGACCCCTCTCAAGTGTAAATTGTCTCTTCCACATTATTGTATCTTCGAATTTACTGTAACTTTTTTCTCCGACAATTATTTGAGTTATCACCTGTGGATCTGATGGGTCATTCTTATCGCGCTTGCTGACAGTTCGTAGCCTCTTTATTTTGGAGGGCTGAATTTGGTTGTTTTTACTTGCTTTTCATGTATTATCTCTGAACTTTGCCTTCCCTAGCGCCCTCATCCTTTGTTACGAGTTTAAAGCTTTTGTTATTTAACAGTGGTGAAATGATTCTTTTATTTTCTGAAATACAGTGGATGGATGAAGACCTTATTCGAAGGTTTATGTACTCAAAACCGTTAAAATTCCAAACTCAAAATCCCTGTTATTATTCGGTACCATTCTCATAGCATCAAACCTTATGAGGATAACCTAAGTTGACACAGTATTTTCTGCAGCAGTTTTATGTATCATTAGAAGTATTCTCTTCGCGAGGACCACTCAGATCTCATCTATGTCGTTACTCTGCCCGTGGTGATAAAACCGAAATACAACCCTGTAGTTTCGAAAACAAGCATATTAGAAATTTGAATATAACCCTAGCTCGATGAATGATTCTTGAATTTGTCAAGAAGATATTGGAAAAATATATGAAGTATGTCTAGATATTATATATATAGTTATTATATATACCTGGATATCTATCTAGACATTTTTAAGAATCCCGGTATCGGGTTTCGTGACAACAGAGAAAAAGACAAATATTCTGAAAGAGATGACAAAAGAGAAAGAGATATTTAAAATAAAGAATAAATAAGAAATAAAAAGAGATAATTTAAAAAGGTGTATTTACTACTATAATCACTCGTTCTCGATAATTTATACCTGCTTGTTTGTCCTTGTTATACGTTGCGGTAGTCTTGATCATTTTCTGATGCAATACATTAACCTCGTGACACATTGGTAGCCTTGAACTTTAATACATTTAATTTTTACGACAATAGTTTTAATGTTGAGTATGTCTAGATGCGGAATATAACTTATGCGCCCCATTGGCTTAGCGCAGAAATTACTTAAAGCCAAATTATTGAATAACGATTATGGCTCACATACCCACTAGACGCTTGCAACGAGCGCCGTTCAGCTGTTTAAAACGATTTGCGCCAACTTCTAAAACACACTTAATTAGTAGACTACTACTAACAGCCGCTACTAGCTACTACTACTAGCACTGCAATAGCACTTGCAACATAGCATAAACTTTACTACTTCAACTTGCAACTTAATTTCGTTATTTTCGAACTTCGTACCATCACTTTGCCACTTTCCCACTTTGCCACTTTGCCATTATGCTTTGCGAACACCCGCTGCTGTTGCAGCATCGCCTGTTGCCATATTTTATTGACCGTTATAAGTAGTTGCTGCACATATTTTAGTTTAGTTAAGTGGTAATTTGGCGCTCACCTTGTGGGGAGTAAAATATTTGACGACTCACACAGTGGGCGACTGCAACGCGCCAAATGAACACATTAACAATAATTTGCAATTAAAAAATGCACTGTGTTGATATGCATTTATAGATGTGGTACTATACTTTTTAACATATCTCTTATGCCATACTGTTTCACGGCAGTCGCTGACAGCTTACAGCATATAGAAGCCGCTTCTGAGTCTGGCTTAAGTGTGCGTGCTTAGTTTTTAAAGACGAAATTGGTTGCAGCATATAATATATAGGTTTATAATGTGAATTGTAATAATTACTATGGCGCCCGAATCGTGACGGTAGTTGGGAGTAGTAATTACAAAGTCAAGGTATTGCAGGCGATTAAAGTGTGACTAGGAAGAGCACATAGATTATTTCGCAGTCTTCAGTTCACAAAAAGTCTTCATTACGCTCACTGAAAAAATCTATACGTCGCTGTACTCTCTTTTTTCTCTTTGCGCGATCTCTAACAAGCGATGCATGAAGAGCGCTCTAAAATTAGGAATCTTGAAATGCATTCATTTTGTCTTACTTAACGGTCTTTTTGTAAGGCAATTGATTAATCGAATGATTAATTGAACTTTTTATTTGAACTTTTTTTTGACTTTTATTTGAATTTGAACTTTTTACTTGAACTGTGGTTGAACACTTTAATTATGTTACGCTTAGTGAATATTAGTTGTTTACTTCCTTGAATCCACCCATATCGGAATAGTTGTAAGGTGTTGGCGAGCAGAAAGGTTCGACGCTCAAGAAATCTTTTCTAAACGACTAATCAAGCATCGGTTATTCCACCACATTTTTCTCTAAAAATGTATTATACCGATTTCTTGCGATCGATATATGCTAAGCTCTGGATTTACCAATTGCAAACCTCTTGAAAAGTTTCTTATTCAACCATGACCGATCTGCCTTGAGCACTTTTTGATTTTGTCTCACTGATGTCGATAGGTTAACAACAAACGTCAAACTACCTGGAACACTAGGTGGGAGGTATCCACGATGTGTATTAACGGACTAGCTTGAGGCTAGTCTTCCGAGCTTCCAGTTATTGTTCATGAGAACGAAATTTAACGCAGCTTGTAGACTGAGGCATACCTCCAAAGATCAAGCAGAAAACCTAAACCAACCGTTTTAAAGGATTTGTGGATATACATTTCAAAAGTTTATCTAGTAGAGCTCATTGTTGCCGTTTATTCTAAAAATAATAATGCAAACGGAAAAAAGATTTCGAGTAAGTGCTTTTGTGTTCCTGAAATAAAAGATGACGTACCCCGCATAAATTATGATCTCTAAAGTCCACACAATTAGAAACATCGAAAAAAGAAGAACCTTTATTCTTCCGGAAGTTTTTCCGTCTGTTCTTACCAGTAAACTTTAATAAAATCGAGACATCTGGATGAAACTTGGTACAGTATAATTTGATACGCGGGAGAAGTCGACGAAAATAAATTGTTTGAAAAATCGTAAGTCACCATAACTTGTGTTAAACATCGACTAAAAGTACGATAACTGTCTAAAGACAAGAAAATTCAAATTTAAAAATGAGATAATATTGCAGGCTCTCATGGGGTTCTGTTTGAAACCTGTGTAGCGGGTGTAGTGCCAATCGCTTACCGGAGAAAATTCACATTCCAAAAGCTATTTGACCCATTTTGTGAATAAAGCCTTCGCTTGGTTTGAAAATTAACGGATTCGGCCACCAACCGCGCCCATTTTCCCATAGAATCACTACAGTTTTTCTTTACATAACCGCGTTTTAGAATATCCGTCCTTCAGGTTGACTTTATATGGTATATAAAGGTCAATATGGGTCAATAAGGGTCAATATGGGAGATGTTTTAATGAAATCAAGTGCTGATAAAACCAATCTCTCAAAATGTGAATCCAAAAAAAGAAAAAAAAATTTTGGTCTACCAAAAACATTAAATAATATAATTGTATGGGCTTATTAAATTTTATATATTTTTCAATTTCGAAATTTACAAATTAACGCAATATTTTTGCCCTATAATTCACTGGGAAGAAGTTCGTTTCTTAAGTCTTTTGTTGCAACTAGAACAAACTTTCAGTTCACAGACCATCAACACTTGCCACTAATTTCATTGTCACTTTTGGCAGTTGAAATCTTAATACAAAGCCAAAAACAAATCAACACGAAGCAAATTGGCCACTTTACAACCATAAAAGTACCAGCAAACCCATAATGATTAGCGACAGGATAACGATTCTTAGAGGCAAACAAACAGCATCCGTTCGTGCGCTAATTTAGCAAAGAGCTAATTCAGAGCTAGTGTTAGGTAGTAACGCTTACATTTATCGTATTCAAATGTGTTTGGCGTTCGGCGGCCCGGCAGCCCGGCAGGGTCAACAACCAGCCAGTGCGAACGCATAAACCATAAAGTTAAAAAAAAAGCAAAAATAAAAAATTAAAAAATTGCTGCCAACCACTAATGATGGGGCTAAGCTACGCATCAGATTAGAATGTACCACTTTTGCGCCACAAACACATCGCTCTTAACGCCACACAGTCGCACGGCGTATCCTTCTGCCAACTGCCAAAGTGAAAATCCCTATAATTTGCTGCAGTCCAAAGCGAGAGGGCGGCGGCGTTGAATTTTTGTTTGTGCACTTCGGTTAAAGCTGAGCTGTCGTTTATTTAAGGGCAGCAGACGCGTTTGATTTGCATGTGCGTCACGCTGCAACCGCAAATTAGCCAGAGTGTCTGGTTTACAACAAACATACAATGCATGCGTATTGTTGTACGTGCGGCTCGTTGCAATGCAAACAAATTTGCCGAGTATTTACTTTAACTATGGCAACTTACCAGTTATTATGTGTTGTTGTTGTTGTTGTTGTTGTTGTTTTCACAGCGCTAAAATATGTTGCAATAAATTTTAAGCAGCCACTGGCCACCATCAGCCGACCAAAATGTGTGACGCGCGAATGGACCGACGAATGGCGGACGGACTTTGCTGCCAGATAGTTGCCCCAAAAAATTGTTTGCGGTTAATTCGGCTGATTTGTTTGTTTTTCTCTTCATTATTTATTTTGTTTTATTTCTTTTACTTGTTGGCAGTACTTAAATTATAGCGATTTTTGTTGCAGCTACTGTTGGCTGCTGGCTGCTGGCTGCTGGCTGCCCGGCTACCTGTTGCCTTGCCGCAGCGCTGGCGGTGAAGTGTTGCCTCCGCCACTTGTGGCGTTAAATTTTGCATCTTCTTGATTAGGTGTTATTTGTTGTGGCGGTGTAGTGCAAGTGGAAGTGGGCAGTGACGTTCAGCGACGTGCCTGTTGCTCGCTTGCCACTTGATTTGTTCATTTATTGTTATTGTTTTTAACAGTTCATTAAAAATGCTCGCTTGCGCCAGTTAAGCAAACAATTTCAACGTTAATAAGCACACACACACACACACACATAAACGCTTGCGCACATGCGCACTAAATGATGCATAACTTTCGCCTTTGTTTGTCTTACGAAAGTCGTACGCGGTTACGCCCAGTTTGGCGTGTAAACTTTTTCGCCTGTTACTTTGATATAAATCATAAAACGGGTGTGTTGTGGCATGTTTTGATTGAAAAGGCAAAATAAATAATAAAATAAATGTAGCAAATGGGCAGCATCGCAGCATGTTGCAAGTGATCGTTAACTCAAAGATTTTTGGAAAATATTCCCCTCATACTTTGCCTACCCCCACTTGGCGGCTGGCGTTCTCTGTGCTGCTGATTAATTTGGCAGGCAGCGCTTGATTTTATCAGCTACTGGTAGTAGATGCTGCAGGGCTGATAGTGAGTAATTTGCAGATAATTTGAATCTGTGTTAATTTTGATTGTTACGCGTGTAATAAATTGCTAGTGAAAGGGAAATGGTGCCAGTAATATATAATGGAAGAAATAAAGGAAAGTATTTTACAGAAATTAGCTCAAAAAAATGTGAGTGCAGTCCGAAAGTCGAGCCTACAAAATGTATATATGTGTATATGTGTGCTTAATTAACTTAATACCATATAGTAACAAAGATGCAGTAACTTGATGTCTTCACTTCCTCGCTGAGCAAAAATAAACTTAAAAACTTAAAAGAGACGCCTAAAAGCATGCAAGAAAAAATTACTCCTAATGTATATCGCTAATGGCATCTGAACTATATGCGCCTAGATGTATGCAAACCATCAGGTGTATTCCTGTGCGCTGTATCTCCTTATGTGGTTACCAGATGACCGAATTAGGAATATATGCTCAGTTCTAAATGTAAAATCCCCTAGAAATGCATAAACTAACAATATCTAATATATCTAGATAAAAAAAAATATTTAAATCAAAGATACAAAATGTTAAAAATATCTCTATTTATTTTAAACTTAAATAAGTATCACAGTTGGTCTCTTCAATTCCCACGATAGGTGGTTCCACGTCCTGAAATATAAAACACTACACTAGGTGAATTCAAGTGAAGAGTTTGAAAAAATTTCGTAGTTGAATTTTTTGAGCAGGGTTGCACTCAATTTAAGTTTTTTAATCCCATAAACTTGAAAATGTGTATCAAACTAAATTTCTTTATGGCTTGCTATTTTTGAATATATCCTCAAACTAGATAAGTTTAAGAAAGATTTATGTCGGATATTCGATAAAATCAATGAACGGCATTTTAGAATATTTTGATGTACATATACTATATAAAACTATTTCCACTAGAGTTAGAAGTCTATATATCAAACCACTCAAATCAATCAAATGGCCTAAAAATTGAAATAAAAGGTGAAACCCATTTTGAATGCCTAAAAAATTTGGCTCCAAAAGTTCATGGCTCACTCTTATTTGATTGAATGCTTACGACACGCCCACGGAAGTTTACCACAGTAGTTTATTCTTTTATGGGTATGCCTTTGTTTTTATGGTGTCGTCGTTAATTTTAATTAAATTAAATTGAAAGCCTTGAGATCTATATACTTCGATATGCAGGTAATTCTTACACTTTTCTCGTGGAACTAAATACTTACTTAGTTTCTCTTAATTCGTTATGCTTCTCTAGCTGGTACTATACATCATAGGGCTTAGCTCGCTAACCTTCACCCCATATAAACCGTTATTAAAGATATGTTGGTTTAAGGACTTTTAACTTTATTTATTGTTTTTTGAAGATAATGAGTTTAGGTATTTTCTCATATAATATTTTAAATCCAAATATCCCAAACTCGCTTCTCGGTTAAGTTCCTACACTGTGCTTTATTCAAATCCTAACCTAACATTACTTTCTAATGTAGTCGATCTATAGATTATCTTAGTACCATAAGTAGAACATATATATCATATTGTATATTAGGTATATTTTACGTCACTTTTCAAAAAAGAGACCTGGGAATCAGGGAATTGTACATAATTACTAAAAAAAAATTTACTTCAAAGAAATTATAATTTTCGAAGTCGTAAGATTTTTTATCTTCGAAGAATCCAAGGTTCCCTCTCGAAGCTCTGAAAAATTAATAGGAACTCAGATTAAATTGTAAACATTCCAAATGTCACTCTAAACGTCTAAATCTTCGTCTAAAGAGTGCTTCACTTTGTGTGCTGCTTATCTTAGGATTACATTTTGTGTATATGAATAATGCATTGGAATCGATTTCTATGAGAAAGTGTGACAGTCGGCAGCCGAATCAGTCAAATTTTTTTTTTTTAAGTTTTCTTGCCATTTTTTGATTTTTAAGAGACTTTTAGTAGTTCAATGAAAGCCCCTAGTGAAATTGCTCTTTTCGACATTGCTCTTTTGAAAAAGACTCTTTCAAACTAATAGGACACCTATTATATATTGGCTTTCCCTTCTCGACTGATGTGAACTATTTGTGACTTCGAAACTTCGATACTCCTTTCGTGATTGAGAGCCCGGAAATGTTCTAGCAACCCTTCAGTTAAAACGCATTCACCTTTTAGACAATTTTTATTTGGAAACCATTTTGCAAAACGATCATCTTAATAGTTAAAACATTGACACTTTACCACTACAAATAAGAAAACAATGAGCATTTATTTACAATATTATAACTGTCTAAAATCGTTTAAGAGGCAATTACTAGACTTTATTATGAAAGTGTAGCTTTGCTTTTTGTTACTTAGGTACATGAAGGATACACAAATGTAACACATATTATACTAAAATGAACTTATTTATCTGAGAAGAAGGGTCCATGGTTGGGATTGGCTTAAAAACAGTTGACAAGTGAAAACACAAAGACTTTGATGTATCCCTAGATTAGCGATGCATCCACCAGGCAGAATTGCGCGTTGTAATATAATTCTTTAAACCCTCCGAGTGCAGTGGGAATAGATGTGGACCACCAATACCAGTCTCATAGGACAGACCATTGTTGAAAACATAAGCCTTGGCTGGATCGGAACGTTGCGTTGTACTATAACCGGTACCCATAAGTGGTGGTAAATAGCTGCGACTTGGTGGCGCCACACGTGCCACATCGGCTTGAATCACAGGTTTGGCGGGTAATGGCGACAGATATTGCTTGTTGTAGCGCGTTTGAGGTTTCGGCAGACTCACTGGATTTGGTGGACCATAAACTTTACTACCAACAAAGCCCAATTGTGTGCCAAAAACAGTATTTGTTTTCGTAGGAGTAGCATAGAAACTAGTGCTGCCCACCGCATTTGACAGACCATAAGCATTGTTACGTATATCGCAGACCGTATTATCAATCAAAGCACTCAATGGTGCAGTGTAGATACGGAAGTTCACATCATTGTAGTCCAGTTCGGTGATCAAAAAGACAGGCATGCGATCGGATAGTACCCAAACATTCTTATTCTCATCGATCTTCACATCGGACGGAAACACCAAACCAACATCATCACGATCCACAACACCATGAAACTGTGACTGGTACGGCATGGATGAGTGCCAACAACCGATCGCGTTCTGATCGATCAAATTGAATAGCTCAATACCATCATCGCTCATAACACGTGATGTCGTATGTGAATTGGGGCCACGCTCATCTAGCACCACAAAGTCATGGAAGCTATCCTCAACGCGACTCTCATCGCGCAGAATACGTGTCGACACCGCAAATTGACGATGACTTGCCAAAGGACTGAAGAACATAGTACGATAACCATCCGAACGTATTGGTGAGAGTGACATGCCGAATATACCCTCCTCACCCCATTGGAAGTTTAGGCCGGCAATGTTGAAGTCACCACGCAAGGGGTCGGGGAAGAAGTATGAGTGTGCCGAAAAGCGCCACGATTTATTCTCCTCCCACGAGTATACAATCAAACCATAGCCGAGCTCATCAGAAAAGTAAGCGAACGCATCATCACATGACTTACCAATATCAACAGCGATATTGGCAATAAAAGTATTCGGATTAGTGTCATCTGAGCGTAGTTCGTAGCGGCGTACGCGCGTGTTCGTTTGCATGTCGAAGACATTCACGGCGTATGGGCATGGATTGGTGGTGGTGTTGCCGATGCCTACAGTGCCGGTGTCAAGCACCCAAAGGCGACCACACTCATCCGCTTTGATGCGGTACGCCGTGGTGATGCTGTTCGCACAATCCCCAGCTGTGTTGCTGCGCCAGTCGGGGTACGGTATCAGTTCCGGCGAACCCGTCACACTATGATCCATATTGATATAAGTCAATGTTGCGGGTATACCTAGAAGTGTTTAGAAAATTAGCATAAATTATTTATGATACGCAGCGCAGCCAGACGAGCAATTAAGTTATTAAACGTTAAGGATTACTGAAATTTTTTTAGTATACATGTGAAAATTCCAAAGAGAGGCTTACTACCATTAACAGACCAAATTCTTTTCCACTTATCCACTTATCTTTAACCAATGCCAACTTAAAATGCAAGCGTTCTCTAGATCTTCGTAGATCATAAAGCAAATTGGTTCATTGAACAAATCCACCCGGGTACAAACTTTATTCCATCACTGAATACAGTTCACGATAAAACATCGAAAATACATGGCGTCGCTGCCGTTTACCACTTTAGTTAGGTGCATGCTTTAATGCTATCGGAGGAGAGGTCCTACACGTTTTAATCCTCCTCCAAACTGCCGATGTACTTTGTGAGACGTTTTTTCATGTCAGAAGTACACCTGGAAGTTTGACTTTGTCGAATTTTAAATGGACGGTCCATCGCACTCAGCATTCTCTGATACGGCGGTAAGTAATTTCATGATACTATAACTAACTTACCATATTTCATCTCATATCGGGTTATTGGAGCCATACTCACTTAGATTCGGCGTAGTTCAATTTCATTGCAGTTCAATTTCTTGACTTATACTTTATATTATAAAAATATCTTTTAAAAATATCCGAATTCACAATTACCATAGGTCATTCTTTCAAATTGAATTTTCTTCTCCTATCGGCGTAAGTTACTCTAATTTCCTATGAGTTTAAGGTTTATTCTAAACCACCTGTTTTGGGGTTTGTTACTAGGTAGACTCTGTATGTTCCTTATAACGTAGGAACGTATACTTTCTACTTTGATTAATAGGATGAGTTGGGCTAACATTTTACCCTGAAAAATGTATACTTAGCGATAGCTTTCGTCAAAAAGTTACTATTCGTCCTGCTCGGGAACCTCTTATTGTTTTATGGTGATGTTTATCGATATTTTGTATTCATCTTCCTCGACAATTTATTCTCTAAAAAAGCTGAGTTGTTGAAAAGCCTTAAGCCTTTCATAATATGTAGTAATCTTTAAACGTATTTTCATAATTATTTCATACAATTATCAAATTGGTCTGCAATTCTCAACAAGTTTCTGAAATATTTTACTATCTACTTTTTTAATATTTTTGCTACCTATCTTACCCTACTATCTTTTTACTACTTCATTATACCTGAGCCTGAAATTCCATTAAATTGCTACTGGCAACTTAAATCTCTTACAAAACCAAATTGCCAAATGAAAAATTACATTCAAATTGTCTTAAAAATATCAATAAATAAATTTTTTCAAAAAGAAAAAAATTTAAAAATAAAAATAAACTCGTCTTTTAGTAGCCATAACTGTAATCTAAATTATTTAAATACATAAGTCAACAGATTTTAATTTGAGCAGGCGTTAATTGCTGCATTTGTCAGCCTGCGTCGTGTGATTTACATGATATTTAGACACACCTCAATATGCTGCTTGACTATGTGGTAAATGCGGTTTGATTAAATATTTTAAATTCAATTCACTAATTTAAAACTTTTTTTGCAATCTTATTTGTCGTCAAGTTGTCAAGTGGCGTCTGTTTGAATATATGAGTGTGTTTTAACATATTTTTTGCAACTACTGTTTTTTTAAATAAATTACACAAACGCGTGCTCAAGTGTATAAAGTGCGCAAGCCCCTGACGCGGACCCGCTTCGGCTTCCAGTCTCGGTAGCTTATAAAATATATGATAACTTAATAACAGGTAATTTGCTGCCTAATGGCTATTCATATGTTATATGTTTAATTTGTATGACAACTTACACATATTAATATTATTAATTAAATAAAGTGTCAGTTCAATTACGTTGAGCTGAGCTTTAATTGAGTTTAGGTGTGTTTGTAAGATATGACTGCGCATATTGATTACAAATTTAGATTTATGTTATATTAAAATCACTTTATTAAATTACAGTAATAAAATACTTTGAATTAAAATATGATAAATGAAGGCATGCGGAGTTTTAGGCAGGTCCATTTTATAGCATTGGCGCTTGGTCTAGCTTACTAATACGAGTATCTAACCGTTTCATTTGATTCTGTTTCGAAATACCAGCTTGTTAATACATGTTAAAACCGGCGTTTTTCGCTTTTAGAAGATAATGCCGTCGAGCCGATAATGTCTTTCCCGGATCGTAATCCCAAACAGTTAGTTATTAAATCAAAGTATATCACACTATATCAGACTATTTTGCTTGAAACTAAACTTTATGCACTTAATATTTTACTGAACTAATCCTTTGTGGTATTTCTTTAGTATAATGAAATATGATTCGGGTGCTGATTGGAAATCCGAAAATATTCCGAATTACTGTAAAACATAGATTCTGTTTAATACTACCATATCCTTTAGAATTTAAACTTCTCTACGTTTTCAACAAAAATTAGTTCCAAAAAGATGAGTGTGACAATACGAGTACTTAGAAAGTGTTATTAGTATATGTTTTGACTTGGTCTAGTATACCTAGTTTAAACATAAAGTGCAGTCAAACATAAAATATGAAAGATTTTTAAACATTTTTCTCTGCAATATCGCTTCTTCTAAAGACGTTTAATATAGAAAGAAATAAGAATAATACACTAAAAAAATAAGTCTGGTTTGTGGAACAATTCACTAAGCAGAAAGGTTTTGGTTGGTTGCCGTGCTGCCCGAAACTCAGAACCCAATAATCTTACTATATATACTTAAATGTGTTTAGTATCTTTGTGGTATGTAGTACTTTGATTATTGTGTATTGTATTCAAGTCATATATATCAAGTGTATTGATTTTAGTCGAAGAGTTTGAAGGGTTCCCGAAGTTTTAGGCCGCGTCGGAAAGACATGTCGTGTTTTCGTCGTCGTCGTCGTCGAGAGACATTTTCACGGAGAATTACCCTCCATGATTAATTATTGCTTACTGATGAGTGACCTACGAGAACCGAAGCTGTAATAAAGTATATAATATTACACTTAAGAAATCTGCTTTATTTTATAATTGACCCTTTTGCTAGATACTTGCTTCACATAGATCTCTGCAGAGGTGAATATGCTCAAAAAAAAAAAATATATATATTATACGAGTTAATTCAAACGATTTATGATGGTATTTTAATAAGCCTGTGATATTTTTTGATTTGTTTGAAAGAAGTTTTTATTTCGTTTGAGGCGTTTGTCTCAATGACGGCCTCTTCAATCGACCTCGATTTGACATCGAAATCTTTCTCTGTTTTCAAATAGGAAATAATCGTTGGTATTGTTTTAGACTCCATTTTCTTCCTGCTAAATGACTTCTTACCTCAAATCTGTCCAAGGGACCTTTTTTTGGACTTATTTTCTCAGTTTCTGGTTCTTGTTCTCTCGACTCATTTAAGCCGTTCCCACCAGATATAACCCAACATAGCGTTATGCTATAGTTATGAGACTTCATTAGCCACCTAGTGTCTATCAAGGGACTAAACGAACTTAAACGCGAATGATAACAGCGCACGAGAAGGTCATTGTGAATTTCCGCTATAGTTGTAGGAGGGTCAAAATAATAAAGAATATGGATATGATCTATCAAATTTTAAAAACCTTAAATTCCAATTAAACAGTGCCAAACGGTTGATGATATTTATACTGCAGTCAGAAGGGGAACGCTATTTAATGGAAACCACCTGCCACCCATTTAATTGCAGTCAGGCAGTCAGCATGCTGAGCTACTTCGGTGGCCATTTCTTAATTTTAAACTCAAATTGCATAGTGCCTGGTTAGCAAACAAATTTAACTTTTACCACTTACGTCAAAATTAATTTGCCCGCACGTTTTCGATAACTGTCAAAGATTGTCAAAGACTAATTGGTGTGTGGTTAGTAAGTTAGTGACTAGTCGCAGTACTCTCATAATTCGTTCAACACATTCAGGCATTAGTTGTTCAGCTTGACAACAACTTGTCTAGCTTTTCCGCTATGCGGTTTGCAAACCACCTGGGGATAATCCATGTATCACATGCCAGCTTAACCCATGTTGATTTGATGTCTTAAAGCTTGACAACTTAGATTTATTTAATATGGCAATTCACACATATAACAGTTGTAAGATCAAGCCAGTAAGTGTCAGGCAGAAAGGAATTTAACCATGTGTATTTTTTATCACAGTATATAATCCCAATATTATCACTTGTGAACTTCTTCGAACTTCTGAAGTATCGAAATATCGTTGAATGTGTTTGATAAAAACGCAGGAACTCTTTCTGTACCTTACTTAGCTTTACAAAAAGCTTCCATTGGACTTCAATAAGCAACCAGGACTGAACGGTGAGGTCAAACTAGAGACCGGGTAGACAAAAGGCTCCGTCGACCTCGATCGCAGTAAACCAAGCGGAACTACATATGCTTTTGAAGATCTTCTAAGATTACCGACGCAGTCACAGTCCTACAGTCAACATCTTGCCCTTTCTGACGTCCTAAGATTTTTAGCTTAATTCCTTTCCTGGTTTTTGATTGATTGCTGATAATACAATTGAAGAAGGATAACCGATTACCCTTAATGGAACCGTCTTGTTCAGATTCAACGTAGCAGACTCCAGATTTGAAATATTCATAAACTTTCAGAATACCCAAGCGATTGAGATGCTGTAGAGACTTAAAATAATGTTACCAAATATTTTTGTAGAACTCCGACGATTTTTTCTATTTATCCGTATAAAAATGCGAATAACTTCCAGTTTTGTATAACCGATAATCATGAAAATGAACTATAAGTTGATTCCATCAAGAAGCTTCTCAAAAATTAACAAAACCTTACGCTCTCGGTGGAGTCTAATCTGATGATTTGCAGAAGGGGTCGCAAAATCTGCGAGTTGCCGCTGAAGATCTCATTAACATAACATAGTACGATTCTGAATACTAGAACAGGTTATTCAAATTCAACTCTGATATACAAATAAATGTCCGGCAAAGAGCCACTGACACTAAATAAACACCTCCATGCTGGTCAAAATCATTTACCTCTCATCTTTATTGGAGGTTTCTATAGTGGAAACCGTAAACCGTAATTATGGATTGTTGAAAACCCCTTACTCTCCCTCCTATATTTGCTCTTCGGTGTGTGATTCTTAACTTAAATTAATAGGTGTTTATATAAACAATATATCAGATTGATTATTAATAACATAAATATGTTGGTAAAATATTTAAGCACCGTTCACACATTTTTGCCACACCCTCTAGTGTGTATGCCACATATTTGCTCGCACATGAATATTCACGATTACACACAACTTCGCTTGTCCACTGAAAATGGACATACTTCTAATAGCTTCCACAAATCTTGTCCAACAATATGAGAGGCATAAACAACAACTGAACTTGCCAAAGAGGCAAAAACAGGAAAATCAAAGAAAAACTAATCGAGTTATAGGAAAAATGTAGTTTAATAATAATAGCTTTGACGGCACATCTGTGGTTGTGGAAACGCTAGAAAACGAGTAGAAAAACTAAAGCCGCCAAAATGGTATCACGCCCATCTATTTATGACAGGTGTTGTGTGCTGATTTAATTTATGCGCTCAGCTAATGGTGGCTAATAGTAGAAACCTTGTTGCGTCTATGTTTATTTAAAATCTATGCAATTGAAAAAGGAAGTGTGTAACCATTAATTTGCGGTTTAAAATTAAGAAAAGAAAAAAATGCTAAGCTTATGGTGAAACCCTTCTCATGATGATATTTGAAATCAAGCGTGGGTTCACAAATATTTTTAAATGTTACATATAAAAGGGTTTTCATTGATCTTCAGACTTTGCCCAGTCTTGTCTTCAAGCCTTTGTCCTTTTCCAAAGTTAAATAATTGTGGACTTTTAGTGTCTAAAATTGGCATGAGACTGGGAACTGAGTTTAATATATTCCGTGGTTTAAATAATAGTTTGAAATTTCTATTTATCCAGCGGGAACTAAAAGTAATTTTTAAAATCAAATAGGTCAACCTATACCTTAAGTTAATAGGGCCATTAAGCTCAAATTCGTTTAAATTAAGATAAGCTACGAGTTCTTTAAGTTTTGAATCACATTTCAACTAGCTCGTTATTGTGTATTTCTAAGACAGGTTGAGATATTGGGTCCATTTGTTCGATACTGAAACAAACTGAGCCTCTTCGAGTGAAAAAAAACAGGAAAAATTAGAGAATAATATGAAAAATTCCTTTTTGATTGTTCCGTGTGGACAACAGTCTGTTTTTGGTGCCGATTCAACTGAAGAAACTCGAACTTTTGTCACTTCATAAATTGTTTTGTGTTCATAAGACCGGGTTCGCACCCAACATTCGAGATCGGAATTAATGCTTCAATTACGCATTAAATAAATTCATCAGGCGGCCAACTCAGAAGCTAATAGACAGTAAGTGGGATAATGATGATCGAGTAGAATGTGAATTTGAATGAAGATTGGTTGCTAAGAAAATGCGAACAAATATTATCATTATGGAATTATAATTTTCTTACAGAGCAAGTACAGTTTTATGACCTTCGACAGCAAACATACGCGTTTTACATATCACTTCCGAAGGAATGTTGACAGAAATCTAAGATCCGATTATCAGTCTTTTCACTATTAAGCTTCTGAGCAGACTTTCAATTAGAGCCAAACACGCCTTCTCAACTGACAACTTTTAGACTTTCGGTGGTTTTAAGATTTCGTTGCAGCTCGGTACAAGTTCGTGGCCATGAGATCACATTTGTAGCAAATTTTAATTACCACTTTATTTAGTACTCTAAACCCACTGTACTACAGTATTTTCACATCTTTGTTTTTTAATTGGCAATCATCAGCTTTAGCTACTTACGCATTTACCAGCATTTTTGTTAATATTTATTATATACTTATCAGCTACGCAGTTGGTCCACTCGTTTTGCGCTTTTTCGGAAAAACGGTGCTTTTTATCGCCGTTTTTCTTTGCTGGTTTGCCTTTATTCATTTATTTTTATGCAATTAAACTTGCGCTTTTATGGGCCGAAGGAATTCATTATTATAATGTTGTCGCTATTTTTTTGCAACTTTCATTACTTTTATGTCGTATTTTGTTGCCACAAATCAATTCGCGACACTTTGTCTGGCTTATTGAGCATTTGTTGCACGAATCAAACACAGTTTTTGCTTGCCTAGACTTGAGTGTTCAGCTGAGCGTTTATGCGGACAACCGGCTTGTTTTCAGATGGTTACAATGTATGGGTTTTGCGGAAAATGTGGATATACACATATGCATATGTATATAACACAATTTTAATTGGCCAAATTATAATTTGTATTATTGTAGTTAATGAGATTTGATAAAGAAAGACAATATAATTACCAAAAAGGAAGTAATTATGGAGTCACTTCGAGGGAACTATCTATACATTGTAAAAACCAGACCCTACACTATGGTATATTAAAGATGGTGAAAACCTTTAAGACCAAACTTTTGGAGATCGAATCATATTAAGAAATGGGCCTACCATTCAGAAATGATCTTCCAAATCATACGATTTGAATCCGTTTTTTAGGGATTCATCAAGTCAGTGGTTTCTTCCATTCTTCTTTTTTTTCGTTTTTTAAATTGCCGACGACAGCCGCAAAAATATTCCAAAGAAAAAAAAAACAACAAACAAAAAGAAATAGCTAAAACATATCAATTACACAAAATTCGCGCACTGCTACTGAATTCTTAAAATTACATCGCCAAAAACAAGCGCAATTTTTTCTAAGTGCCTTCATATATGCAACAAATTGGTCGACATTTTTGGTAAGTTAAAAAGGAGCGCTCTGATTACAAAAATAAAAGAGTATATGAGAAAACCGTCTGGCGAGAAGGCATGATAGCACAAAAACTCGTAAAATAAGTTTGAAAAAGAGAAGATTTTTAGCTAGAAATAAATTTATATGATTTTTGCTTATATTCACTGAAATTAGTTGCATGCAACTGTTTTTAATTAAATTAATTTGCGCTAAATGTTGAATTAATAAGTGTGACTTAAGTATAAATAACTTTGAATCGAATTGAAATAGTATGAACTGCAGTGCATAGTGATTTGAATAGATTTGAAGAAAATTAAATTGAATTTGTTGATTTGACTTCGATTAAAAGAAATTAATTTAAATTAGTTCACAAAAGTTAGTTATCGACTAGAAAACGATTACATAATTAGTTTCTCTTTAAATTGATGGGGAGTTGAATTCATCTGACTTGAATCAAATTAAATTAATTTAAATTAAGTAGTATCGATTTGAGGGGTGACTTGAATATAGTTGAATGGATTTGTCTTGGAACAAGTTAAATTTATTTCAATTAAGTTGGATTGGTTTGAATGCTGTTGACTTCAATATTGCTGATTTGACTCGAATCAATTAAATTAAGTTGAATTGGATACAATAGTGCTTAGAATATTGTATACTTGACTTTACATGAATCAAATTAAATTTAATTAAATTTAATACAATTCTTTAATTCAAATGAATTCTACTTCTGTGCATTGATTCGACTTGAACTGTATTTGATTTTAAAGCTCAACAAATTTTAAAATCACTGATGATAAAACTGAATTGAATAAAACTGACTTAAATATGAGTAATTTACGTGTTTAAATTCAATGAATTTGAACTGAAATCTGATATACTGAATTAAGTACTATTTATATAAATAAAATAAAATAATTTGTATTGAATCAAATTGAAATAAATTTGATAAAATTCATTTGAATACTCTGCTTTTGTCAATTAATTTAAATCAATGCAGCTAACAATTTAACTCAATTTATTTAGGAAAAATAATCAGTAATGAATCGAAAATATATTTACAATTCCATACCGTTATCCACTCTTTCCACCACCCCCTTGAGGCACATGCCAAGCCAAGCTATGTTAAGTCACTAGCTTATATTTAAATCAGCATAATAAGAAGTTTTAGCCGGTTTTGATCGGCATTTAACGGAAAATTGCTGTCATATTGATTAAAGCTTTGGCAAACAGCATGCAACATGATGTTGAACGATTACGTTATGATATGTATGCTTACGGCAACATTTTGCGTAATAACGTATTGAAATCGGTTTTGAAATTTTTTTCACCTCTTTGAACAACTTTTTCAATCATGATTTCGATGTTATTATATGAAAATTACCTGTTGTGCTCGGTGTTATTTAAACATGCCACATGTTGCACATAACTATTGTTTATCAAAAAGTGTGAGGCTTTTGAAATTCTAACCAGTGTTTATGTATGAACATAATCACACATATATGATTATATGTATTTATATATATCTATCTGTTTATGTAGCATATAATTTAATAGCCACAGAAATAACATACACACAACTCCTTCCCACTGAACACGAAGTCAGGGGGGGCGTTATTTCAAATATTTTGTTGAATTGAATTGCCATGTTTTTGCATATTCCTGTCTTATTCAGCCAAAAACATACTCTAATTGTTAAAATTACCATTTTTTGTTTTTCCATATATTATGTAGAAATGTTTTGCTTAGACATTTGGGTATGTGCGTATATGCGTCTACTCCATCATTGGCCATTCGTTAGCAGATTGTATTGAAAGCTCATAGCCTTTTGTGTAGCATTCGATAAATAAGTGATAAGTAATTGTGTTTGCAAGTAATGAAGTGATTGAGTGATTTACTTTTAATAGCAGATTAAGTAGATTACCTTGCAAATAAATTCAAAAAAGCAAACAACTCATTAGTTTTAGGTAGCGATTTCAGTTGACAAAATGACAAAGCGCACCAAAACACAGTCTCAAACGTTAAACATTTTTCTATTATTATGGGAGATTTTTATTATAGTATAATTGATAACTAGTATAATTAGCAGTCAAGTAATAGAATAATTAAATATTGAAAAATACAAGTCAATGTGTAGCAAGCAAGCTTTGATTTTTGTTTGAACTGCACAGCAGCGAATTCAAATCAAATTAAAACCGCACTAGAAAGGGTTAGATTGACGATTTCTCAATTAAAGAGCCTATGTTTTTTTTTTTTTTTTTGTTTTCGGAGGAAAAGATCGTACTCTGGGTCAGTGCGTAAATTCTGTGTTTGCTGAGACAAGAATACGCTTAAAAGAAGCTTCGAAACACTTTAGTGGATTTTATTGAATTTTTGCAGTACTTTAATTTCCGAAACTGTATTTACGTTTGTGGTAACAGCTAGGAAATATCCAAGAGAAAAAAAATTGTTTGAAAGGGAAATTTACTCAGGTGTATGAATTTCTCGTTTAGATTATTATTTTTGTGTACATGAACTAAATTGGTAGGGATAACTTTTTAAGAGACCTAATCGCGTAGTAACGATATTTTTCTAAGTGGGCAAATAATTATGCTAGCCATCTATAAGAGTGCAATTTTACACTCGATGTTTCGTGGAACTGCATCTGCCATAATTTCAGTCTACAAAAACTATAAAAGTTTAACTAAAGAATCAGGAAATTTCAATTTAAAATTTTTAACAAAAAAAAATAAAAAAAAAAAAACAATGCACACAAATAAGCCAATTTTGTACGCTGTGAATCATTGTCAGAGGAGATGTTTATGTGCTCTTTAGGACTTTTTGAGAGTTGAGTTCCAAAATAGGAACATTATTTATGCCAGCTTATTTGATTTTCATAACAAAATATCAATTTACGGTCTGAAATGATATAGAATAGGAGACGACTTCAAAAAAAAAGGTTAGAACTCAAAAATAATTCGAAAAGCATTCGGAATATCTTTCAGTGTGCGCTAAAACGATACAGTTATATATGCGCTCCGAGATGTAGGCAACTCTTTATGATCCAGTACTGTATACAGCTCTAAATTTTTCTAGTTTCACTTCTAAACATTTCGTTTACAAATTACTTCTTCTAAGATGGATAGAAAAAAAGTAAGTAAACTTAATAACAATTTTAAAAGGATATCTAGTAGCAGCTAAGCTTTAGGATTTTTATAATTTTCTTCAATATCCTAATGATAGAATGCGCTTTTTGCTTCTGTATCGTAATACGCGCCTTCGTAGTAAAAATTACAACACACAACTCTTTTATATCCTTTCATATCTTTGCACTTTGCGCTTGCACCTACCATCACGCCAACGCGGCACGGTCACAAACAGCCGATTGCCCCAATGTTCCATGCCGACCGGCAGTGCATTCTGTGGTATATAATCGCCGCTGGCGAGCGCCTGCTGCTTCAAGCCAGGATTCGGGAATGCAAAATCCAATTCCGTCCAACTATAGCGCTCCTGCAGTTTGTAAGTGGCCTGCGCATGCGCAACAAGCCACAACAAAGCGACAAAGTTGCGAAGTGATAAACGCACATTCGCCTGCATTTTGTCACAAACTGTTCTATTTACTCTTTGGTCTAAAAAGGATATATGTATTCTTATTTTTTTATTGTTGAAAATTTCAAATTTAACGTTCGTACAACGGCACATAAACACGCGCACGCTCACACACCAGAACGCACACTTCCGTTTCCTTGCGTACAACGCGCTACTCGATATAACTGTATGCACCAACGTTGGCGGCGCTAACACACGACTGTTGTCCCATTGGCAAAATGCAGCGATTTTTATAAACTTCAACAAAACTAGTTCGTAAGGCTGGCTGTTAGACGCTGCTTCAGCAGTAGACAACGCAGCGCCAAGCAAACCTCTTAAGACCACACCGTCACAGCGGTATGCGTAAGCGCTTTTTTCCTAATTTATTTTCGATTTTGGTTTTTTGCCGCACTAATGCTTCACTTGTTGGCTGATTATTAGGCAAATTGCTAGCCCATTGCTGCTAATTTCGCATTTTTGGCGCTGATTTTGTTGTTGTTGCCACGGTTGCCCCTCTATTAACGAGTGATATGGTATCAATACTTAATTGCCAATCTAAATTTTTAGCTATAGTCACACTTTTATGCCGCGTGTGGAAGCACCGGTGCAACAGAGGCCAAGTTAGAAAATTCCTTACTAAATTGCGACCAAATTTACGCTTGACGGTGGGCGTTCAACGGTCACTAAGTGGGCCAGCTTCTAATTTCGTGGCAAACATAGCATTACCGGCCATTTAGGTGTCACAATAATTCACTTAAATATCGTTTTACATATGCACTTGTGTTGATCCATGTGTCTACTAGCCACCGCATTCGCCTCTATGACCCCAATTCGTATTGCGCAAGTGCTCACCGATTTTACTTCAGCGCCTTTATTTTCTTTATAATAAGCTGACTCTTTGTCGCGTTACCATTGCAACCCCACCACACTCATGGCATTTTCGCATTAATCCTTAAACTTTTGAACAAAAAACACGAAAAGTACTCGCATTTAAGGTCACAAATAACCCGGGGCTCTTGGTGAAAAACTTGTTATTATTCTCCTGCGGTTTCATGTACCTACGTACTACTACGTCCCGCCACATACCACACATACCACTTTTGTAGTATCTTTTTAGTTTTTTAGCCATTGCACCAAAGTGGAAAGGAAAAGGAAATTGAAAATGCATGCATGTCAATACATTTTACCAACGACTTAACCGATACAGCATTTTCATATAAAAATGTATCACAAAAACCGCTCCTGACGAGGCTAAGTGGCATTGAAGTAAACTGTCAATTAAAAAATCAGGAACTGACGGTATGCTCAGCTGAATTGACGCATTCAAACAGTAGTCTTAATTGCCAACTAAGAAACATTTTTCCAAATTAACTCTTAATTGTAACTAAATTTACCATATTGAAGGGCAATTAACTAATTGCCTATTAGGGTACAGTTGTCAATAAATTTATTCGAAATGTTTGCAACCCCTCGAAGGCAACAAAAGAACACTCCTAAAGGAAGTGTAGAGATGATTCTACCACACAATCTTCCTAACAACTTCGACAGTATAGATCAGACAAAAGTCTTAGCGTATGTGTACTAATCTGATACTGACCAACCGGAACCCCTATCACTAGATAAAAATTTACCTTACTGAATGCAAGATGAACTTAAGGCTCTTACCTTTGACTCTGCTCAGCGATTCCTAAACTTACGTTCGACACAGCTATCGATGATTGCACCGCTAGAAAAAAAATGCTCTCACCCCAGCTCTACCACAGTTTGCGGATGGTCTGTTGCATGGAAATGACTCGATATTTATATAATAATAATATGACATCCTGCTATCTGAGCTGTTTGAGTATCCTCTACTATACTTCGAATGGATCTCCTTTTTTCTTTAGTTCTAGCCTTAGATTCAAAAATTACGCAGTTGTATGGAAGACTGAAGTAGAATTATTAGAGATTTCACAATATTAGACTCCCCAAACAAACTTCTAATTGAGCTTTGAACCATCCATGAGAAAGACCACTGCTTCCAGTTTTGCGCTATATGCACTCACCTCGCAGGTACAAAGGCAGAGCAGAGGCCACCAGTAGCTAACTAGGTCGTGAACTAAACAATCCAAAATCGAAGCCCACAAGGAATTTCAGAACGCCCGCATTTGGAGCCATCTAGACTTTCCTAAGTATTATAGCAACTTTCGCAGTGAGTGTTATATTCAAGATAGAGTTAAGTGCCAATAACAACTGCTTGAAATGAAGGTCGCGACAAGTTCAAGTTGCTTGATTAACCATACAACTATCCTCTACCCATTCTACACTACCTCTCTCTCTCTCTCTCTACTCTCTCTACTCTCTAATCTACTCTACAGAGTCCACTACCGAATAGTGTATACTTCGGCTTAGTGGATCAAACAATACATATTCGGTCCTCAAATCAGCTTATGAACCATCCATAAAGGTTCCGCAATATAGGAGGCTAGGTTTAGTATAAAAAAACATATAATTATTGAAAATATACAAAGCTTTATTTCCATATAAGTACGCGGAAAACTTAAAATAAACTTTCTTTTCACCCAACTACATGCAATACCATCAAACCTAACCCTCCAATCCAATCCAATAGATGTTTTTAAAATTTTTAAGTTCGTGTTATTAACAATTTTTGGATTAAAGTCCGTCCTATATTTATATTGGTGTCATTAATGCACGCCGTAAATTCTAAGCTGGCTGTTCATTGGCATAGCAGAGTAGAGTAGCAAGTGGCACTTGTCTGTACTAAAATGCCTGCCACAATCGATGAATGCATTGACAGTCCTTTATACTTGACACCTTAACAAATTATACACACATATTACAAATGTCTTTAGACGTGTCTTTCCATTTACCTTCACTTATGGGTTTTTAAGATCATTATCAGTTATTCAACATATTGTATATTTTTTGATTGCCAGCACTCCACGATTTCATACTTGATTATGAATCACGTTGACATATCAACAATTTTACTATGAAAACGTACAATCATATTGAAATCGTGTACAAGCTTTTAGTGCGGCTCATTGACTTTCTAAAATCCAGCGAACAAAGCGGATATAGATAACGTGTTAATTAGGCGGAGGTAAATGGATTAAGAATTGACAAGATAATGGATCATGGAGAATAATCAAATACTTGTGTACAAGTGAATAAAGTATAGGAAAATATAATGTTGAACCAAAGAAAAAATTAAAAACTAGAACTATTGTAAGGGATCTATCATTCGGCTTTCATATTTTTAAAATGTACCATGTATACTTTTAAACCTGAACTTGAGTTATTTATCTTGAAACTTGGTTTTAAGTGATGAATATTATGCCGCAATGAATAATATTTTCAAAAAATTTTATGAATCAGCTCAATGAAAACTCACTTTTGGTTTACTACCACTAGTGGTTTCCACCACTAAGATATCCATCCTTCACCCCCCTGAGCAAGGAATGCAAATTTAAATCCTCAACCAGAGCACTTATTTTCATTTTAATGAGAGCTCGTTTAAATATATCTACATCCTCTAAGAACTAGTCTCAAAGTTTTATAAAACATTTTAGAAAATATTCTCCAGAAAACTCCCCAAACGGTTTCATATCTCGTCATCTTATCGGTATAATTCTATCGCCGTTTGCAACTTTTCACTAGATCTAATATATAAATTCGAGGTATCATCGAGAATTGAATCCAACTATGGTTTTTATAGAAACGTTTTCCTCAGCAAAGTTCAGCCCTTTCGACATCCCTAATAGACGACACAGCTCCCACAAATTATCTACAGTCATGGACCCAATGAAAACAACTAATTATAGATTTTTTCCCTTCAAGTCTGAAACTTGGTGGTGCAAGATTGCTCCGAAAATTCAGGATATTCAGATATATTTAGAGCTCTGCCTGCAGTGAATCATTTTAACATAGGTGATGATGTGGGTATGAATTTTAGTAGACGAATAGAAAGATCAAAGGCTGCTCCAAATTTATTGTATTCTACAAAGAGAAAGTACTGTTATTTAAATGATAATCACGATTATCTCATACACATCGGTTCTACTTTACCACCGGAAGCTGTGCAATAAAATATTTGTCGAAACACTATCTCTAACGTATTTATTCCTGAAATAATTCGTCATGCAACTTGCTGTAATATATTACAGATATTATTACAAATATTGATGTATTATGCAATAAAAAGAAATGTCCATTTCCATTTAAACATACCATTATACCACATGACACTCCATACATCCTTCAGTGATTTATACATACATGTCGGTTATGTAATGAAAATGATTAACCGATAAGGTGTTAGAAAACTATTAGAAGATGCAAACATGCAACACGCGATCTTCCATAGCGTGCCACTTGCAACACATGTCATTACATATATATACAAACATAGTTTGTTCGGAAATGTCCGTCCATATTTGTCTTTACATGTGTTTAGTCACTTCGAACTGCCATATGCGACTGAGGAAGAAATCGCAAAGTGAAGCCGGTGAAATGCCAAATTTGAAAGTCGCATATCAAAAGGTATTTCCCAGATAAAGATAAATGTGGCTACATTATATAATAGAGCCAAACGCATTATATATTATACATTAAAAAGTAAATTTAAAAATATATTTCTTCTTTGTTTCGTGTTTACCTTTGCCAACTTCAAAGTCAAGTTCAATGGTAAGACCCAAAAGGCTTGTTGAAAGGGGAAATGAATGCCCTGAACATATTTATAAGTTCAACAACATATTTGTCTTAATGAGTATCATATCCAGTTACGTAACATAAAAAGACAAGCAACAAGCATTAATTGAACACCAAAAGAAAGTAAATAAAAGCTTCCATTTTCCTTTTGCTGCATACAAACCGACAGTAGAAAACAAAGTGGTGGTCGTATTCGATTCGGTACTCCTCTACTCGCTATTTTTCGGCTCTTCTCTTCTGGTAATAACTGCTCAAGTGAAAGCAGTAAAAAGATATTTATTCATCACAAATCAATCTGATGTATCATTTCTTTGTTCGATTCGTCACTCCAAACCATTTGGCCACTCGCCGATAGCTTCTGTCACTATTAATAACCTGAAGTAATATAATTTCTTTCGAAGAGCATTATCAGAATTTTCTGCAGTGTTCCAACTCGAAATTAAGACAACTTCCTCCCAGTAAACAAATGTTCATTTTCGAAAGTAAGCTCATTAGAACCAAACTTTAGGAATATATCAATGATCTTAAAAAAGTCAATATTGTACGATGTCCTACCAAACTTCGAAATCTATCGAGACTGTTTCTTCTCTTACATTAAATTGCAACAGTTTTTGCTTTCATGATGGTAGCTTCTCAGGAATCTTTTCACCCTTCTCCAACTCTTGGATTTAAATCAGGCAATACTACTTTGCAAATACCACCCAATTTTATTCAGTATTTAGTATTGCTGGCTACCCTAACCGAAGTAATCGATATTGAAGTCATTGCAGATATTGAGTTCAGGTATCGACACTTCATGTCGCATCATCACCCTAAAAGTTTCCTATTTTCCATAGTTCTAAACAAATCTGATACAATAATTTCAGGTTAAAAAAGTTTAGTATCCCAAAGCAAAATCTCCGAAGAGAACCGATTTCTTATCACATTCATTCCTTAAATTCTCATAGACCCATTTCCTTAACGAAATCGAGTTTTTAGTGTTTGATTGTTCACTTTTATCTACTGTTAATTGTTTATGGACTCGTGTGTGCACAGTGTTGATTGCAATAACTCGCTCGTGCATTATTTACTTGCGTTGGTGCGAAACAAACAATTACGCTGAATTTTAATGGATCTGGCTATTGACAGCTGTCGCAACAAATCTGCAAAGTGTGACTTTATGTCAAGTGTTGCAGTGTGGTCTCTAAGCATACATATTTCATGAGTGACACTTTAAAATACTTATATATAGAGGTATTATGTATACAGAAGCCAATGCTAAAGATTAGGGAACTATACATATAAAGGGTGCTTTTTCAGGTATAGTACTTTTATTTCAGATAAAATATAGAAGAATTTGCGAAATGGCCAATATTTTGACTTCATTAATTCGAAATATGGTAGTTGAACACAATTTCGGGCATATGGCCACCGCGATTGGATCTTATGAAAACCATCCTGCAGGTACAATTTTGGTATAACAAACCTTATTTCGTCAAAAATGTACCGAATGTTAATCTACAACTGGTCAGTTATAATTGATTTATCAGGATAAAGCGTTGACTTGACAAATCTCCAAAAAAAAAAGAAATCTGTTTAATATTTCATATGATTCGGTCCCAATAAAGTGATGTTTTCGCACGATGTATAGGCTCTTGAGCTATTCTGCAAGAACTGTTCAGCACTTAGACTATTACGATATTTATTTACTTGGGGAAGTCGAATAGTCGCGAATAGTGTTCGTTTGCAACGCTCACCATTTTCGATAACGTTAGCTCCACTTTCGGTTTTAAAAATATATGGACCAATAATGTCCTCAGCATGCAAACCACACCAGAGAGTAACTTTTTCTGAACACAAGTAGTTCGCCATTTTTCTTGCTAAACTTCAGGCTCAAATATTATCGTTTTGACTGAGCTCTACATGAATAGGTGGCTACTAAAAAAACTAGTCAAATTAAATGGCAAAAACTAACGACTACTGTCATACGTACCCAGACTATAGCGGTTTTCCGGTTGGTACGACTTGCGCAGAAATGGCGTTCAGTTGGTTATAGATATATTTTCAATAGCTGACAAAATTCATCCAGCATTCACGAGTGACTGAAATCAACAAATAAGGCTGAAAAACTCATTAAAATCCATACAGCCGAAGACATAGAGGATCACAAATAGACAATGATGAAAAGCCGACATAAGTAAGGTAGTGTTAGGTGCGGGCAAACTCTATCCACATTATTGAAGTAACTAACAATAATTTAGAAGAATCTTATGATTTTTGTAAATATGAGATAAACTTTGGCTAACAAATATGTATATATTAGGTGTAGGTGTGACCTATGCCTATGTTTGCAGAAGGCATATGTAGAAATGGGCGCTATGGAAACAACCATAATATACATATTATTTAATGTGTCGTAGTTTTTCGATAGAGTTTTGTATGATAATAATTTTTTGCGCTCGGTTTCAGTAAAGAGTAATGAGAGATATCAGAACGGTTTCTGAGCATATTGGATTATTTATCAGCAGTATTACTGTATCGTACTCGTTACTAAAATTTATGTTTCTCAGTAAAATGAAAAAAAGATGTTCTATGGAGATGTTCACAAAAGGAGAAGGTCCATGGCGTGAAGAAATCAGATTTCAGAAGAAATCATATGATATTTAAAACGAAGATTCCTTAGATAAGATAGTGAAATTATTACAACATGGGATCAAGTTGATTCTCATAAGGATTGATGAAATAAATTAATTATTATAATATGGGCATCAAATTTAACAAGATTAAGAATTATTCCTAACAGAGATATCTTTGCAAAGGGTTGCCATCTGTTTCAAGATTATAAGACACAAGAACTAGCAGTGATAAAATAACATTATAATATACAGAACTGAAGTAGTTGAAAAAAAAACTTACAGTTGAAAATCGTTTTTGAGGAGGTTGCCACTGCTTTGAAATTGTTAACTAAATATTGTTGATAAGAAGAGCGAATTACTACAGTATGGGTATCAAATTATTGGTATTGGATTTAAAAAAATGTAGAGCTAAAATATTTCGGAGAAGGGTTGCCATCTGTTTAAGTTTTTTAATTTAATTTATTTATTGACATTTTGTAAAATTCGTGTGAAACTAAACAGTTTTGAAAAGGAATTATGTTAGAAATATTTTTGGGAGAGGTTGCCACCTTCGTAAAAATTGTAATTCGAATGAATTGATAAAATAAAGTCCGTATTTCAATATTGATGTCAACTAAACACGAAACACCCCTTTACGAAACACCTAGGAGCCCTTTATTTCTGTCGCGCGTACATCATATTATGGGCGTGACTGTTATCGAACTTCACCCATTTAATTAAACTATTCTCGGCAGTTATTTGTACAGACCAAAGCAGGAAAAGACAGTTATAGCTGGCATTGTGATCACGCACCATGCGCAACTTATTGTGCTCGGGTATAAAAAGGAAAAAATCAATCGACATGAAATTCAATCATAATAATTCAACTTGTTTATTTCGCTTTGGACATGTTGCAGCCTTCTTGATGTTAAAGGAAAATACATAACTTGCTGTTAGTGACCACATTGTTGTCAATAATTATATTTATGTATTTTTATGCGCATACTACCGTCTTTTCACAATACGGGAATACCAAAGTGCATTGCAAAAGTACCCTGAAAATATATAAAAAATTTTGTATAAGAAAAACCAAACTAGTTATCAATAGCTGCACGCCATGACGGATTGTGTCAAGAGCAACGAAAATGTTTTCATTTACAATATACATCTATTTATATGGATATGGCATAAGCGCATTGCTTTGATGCAATATAAAGCTATGCAGCTATGTTGCATCAACGCCTTCCGAACGTTTAAATAGGCTAAATGCCTTAGCATGTGCAATTGCTTGCACACATACATCGCAATATATATATATATATATATATATATATATGTGAATGTTGTTAGCAAATATTAACTGCTCACTAATTGATTATTAATTGTGCGCAATCGCCACTTGCAGTCCTTATTTTTTATTTCAACTGTTTTGCCATGACTTCTTTTAGGGAAGTTCGCGGAATTTTAAGATTTTAGTAATTAACCGAGTCACTAAGCGGTCTTGTAAGACAAAAAATGTGCTCAACAAGCCTTAGATATGTATAAAAGTAATATATTTCGAAAAGGAAAAAAAAAAAATTTCATACGCAATAGAATTTGCAACAAAAGACACAACGCTGTATTTCATGGTCTATAATTTGGCATTTCATTGTCGTGATGGCGCGTTGCGTCAATAATTTGCTTGCGACGCACTCACTTTGATTTGAGAAATCAAATATATTATACATAAAAACAACAACGAGTAGACATGTAGTTACGTATTCGCTATTTCGCCGCCTTCCACGCTTGACTCATTTGCAACACCTTTTGTTGCGATTTTTGTAGGCACGAAATCTAATTCACTCACTCATTCCTTCATTCATTCCTTCATTCGTGTATTGTGTGAATGAAATACTGCTTCTACCGCTATTGTTGGCGTTTATTGTTTGCAGTTAATAAATTTTGTTTATCCAGTTGTTGTAGTAAATGTCAATCAGTTGTGGAATAATTAATTGCTTTCCGCAAGTAGCTTTTTTCTGCCTGTCCAAATACTGCCAAATACGCGCAATAAATTCAAATATTCATGCACGCACGCACGCTGCTGTTGTTGTTGGTGGCATGTGGAAGTTGAAAATTGTAAAATTTATTTGGTCAAGACCTTGTCAGTTCGAATGTAATGCCAATATTCTTGGCATATCCGCACTTAGCGCTTTACCCTGCATCTGTTGCATTAGAAAAGTGCTCACTTATTTATTTATTTTAAAAATTGTTTCTTTAAGAAATTTCGTTGAATTTTCTATAGATTAGATGTTGACTTTATACCACTTAGTGAATGTCATTCTTGACAAATTCACAACTTGATGTGTTGCATATTTTCCTTGACTAGTAGATTTTTCTTCTAGTTTTGTATAATTTTTTCCATGTTTTCCGCATACTTGAGGTACTTCTATTGTATCAGTTGCAATTCCAAATTTGAAACTATTCTCCCTGCTATTAGTAGGAAAATATATAAAATTTAGGTCCTGCATATTGTTTATGCATACATCTAATTCTTCATTTATGACTGCCGCCACAAAGTGAGTGATTGAGTTGTTATGGAGGAAGGCTTTTTATTTAAGTAGTACATCCGACTTGGAATTGCGCTGTAATATATTATCTTCCCGGCCGGATTGGAACACACGGGTGATAATCGTTCACAAAATATATTCGTCTATGGCGTTCAACACCACATAATACTTAGAACGAACAGTCTGTCTAAAGTAGAACTTGATGCCGAGAGTTGTCTATAATGTTCAACTTCTCCAAATTCTTGGTAATCGAGTTTTAATAACCTTATTTGTTTTGTGCAAAATTTAGTAATAAACAAGTAAGGAAGGGCTAAGTTCGGGTGTTCAATTACTCAAGTATATTAGGGAACATCTTTTCACTCAATTTTGTGAAGGTAACTCACACAGTGACCGACATATGCGGCATAAAGTACCGGAGGGTTGAAAATCCGTTTATTGGGAATATGGGGGCTAGGGGAAGTATTTACCCAATTTTCACCATTTACCAATTTGATACCAGAGCACATTATTATCATGGAAAGATAAACCTCCAATTCCATTTCTCACAGATCTAGCGATATTTTTGGTGGGAAGTCAGATATAGGCACTAAGGTCCATTTATTGCGTATCTGGTGGCGTGAAAAGTGATGATCCGATTCCTATGCGATATCTTTTTTCGCTGCGTTGCAAGACGTATACTTTGAGCACGCCGATACTGAAATGTCAAAACTTTTCTGTATATTTGTATTTGTTTTTGCAACAGTGGAAATTTTTGGCAAACTACCTAACAATACAGGAACGCAAATACAACGAAGTGTTTCATCAAATCCAAGAAATAATTTTGTGTCTACGGATTTAAATCGGTAAATTGAAAATTGCATATATAAAATCACTTTATATATGCATGTATCTATAATTTTATTATATTGAGTTTATAAGTTTAGTTTATAATTATCCTTGTTGATTAGGGTAATTAAACAAGTAAGAAAAAGCAAATGAAATCGTAATTATTACCCAAAAATGTTTTTGTCATATATGGTCGCATATAAAAAATATTTCAATTTCCTAATTTGTTTTTGCTCATTTAAACTCACTTGCTTGTTATTGATTATCTAATGCTAACTGAAGCTAAGCCGCTTGTTGCATATACATCTACACATACAGAAAAGCTCCTTGTAATAAGAATTTTCGTTCATTGCGAGTTGGTTGTAATAAAATCGTTAATAGAGAAGATAGAAAACCTACCAATTAACTGTAAATTGTGTACGATGTTGCACTTTGGAATAGTTGCCACTGTTTACAAATTTACATTTATGCATGTAGATATGTATGTTCGTGTTCGTACAGCTTCAGTTCAGTGCAATTCGATTCGGTCTTTGTTGATTACCTTTCTTTGTTTTATAATTTTCTAGCATATTACATTTGTACATATGTATAGTTCTCTGTCTGTCTGTCCATTTTCACATGAACCGTGCATCGACTCTATGCGATACAGTTGATTAGTTTGTCTGTTGAAAATCGTGTGGTAGATTTTAAAGTGCATAAGCACATAGTGACTGTAACTAAGAGCAAGCCAGGGCTTTATATAATAATGCTCTAATGTATTGCTCTTTTACTAATTGAATCAAACAATATGATAATATTAGTTCATATTTTGCAAGCTTCATATTTATTTTGATATCTAGCACCTACCAGTGCATTCTGGTCAAGTTCTAGTCATTGCTAACTATTTGACAATAATTAAAAATCCATACTGGTCTAACATTTAATACCAAAACGCACTTGCCTCTCAACTATGGTTGAAATGATAGCTAATGAGGAATAAGAAAAATAAATAGAGTGTAGTTAAAGTACGATTGGTAGAAAAATTACAAAAAGTCAAATCTCAAAATGAGCACTTTGTTATACAGAAAAGCTGGCTTCAAGTATATCAGTCTGACGTTGAAATCTTAATTTGATAGCACTCTCCACCAAAAATTGCTGCTCTCAGCGGAGGCGTGCAAAAGTTTGGCCCAATTTCCATATTATATTACATAAGTTATGAGCAAATTTCAAGCAAGCTTTCTGTGATCAAGTGCACTGTAACCATCAACACGCATGACCTTGAGTCAGGAGGAAGCATAGAAAGCTAAAAAGGGCCCAAGCTAGCAATATTAATAGCTGCCAATTGATATTCGCATCAAATAACTAGTGAGTAAGTAGTAGTTAGGTTGCGCAATAGACACCGCTTATATAAATATTTTCATTTTCCGTTCAGTCAAGACACTTGCTGACTGACTCAAAGCAATTGCCGCACTTTGTATTCAAATTCATGTACAAACATGCAAGATAAATAAAAGCGTTTCAGTAAAGTCAAAAACTAAAGTTCAATGGCATTTTTTTTTGCCGAGCTTTTGATTGGCAATTTTTTGCACCGTCAGTACCGTCGTGTTGATTCATTTGATATGAATTGGTTGAAATTAAGTACAAGTGTAGCAGGTACAATTACAAGTAATCTAATACAATTTGTATTTACTTATGTATACTTTTACTTCTTCGGCCCAACCTAGACAGCGGGTAGCCCTAGTGCAAAAATTTGGCAAACAAAAACACACACATACATACAGAGAGCCACGCAGGCGGGCATAGTTCAAGTACGCAAAACCGCATGACTCCAATCGAACAGAGCAGTGATACAATTATGCACGAAATTCCAGTGGCAAGCATCGTAGTCGATGTACAAACACACACAAACACACACACATACATGCAAATGCAAATGCAAATTTATGTGTTTGCAACATAATTACTAATAAGGTGATTGCTGCAACAAATACAGCGTTGATTAGTTTGGTTTGTTTGAAGAAAATATTTAGCTCGATGTGTTGCAAAAATTGCACTGAATTCAAATATGACAACCGAAATAAATTTCATGTATGTATGCAAATGTTTTTGCTTGAGGCGTGACGTCCCATTAACGAAACTAGTTTTTAAACGAATTTTCTTTAAGAAACAGGTGCAAAATATTAATGCATTCGATAACTCAATTCGAAATGTTTGAATGTATAAATACGTTGTTAATGTTGATTGTTAATGTTGCTGATTAAAAAGTTGCTGAAAAAGTGTCAACCTTTTTGAACTGCTGCATTTTGTAATTAAAAACTCGAAAAGCCGTTTACTTTTCAAATGATGGTAAAAAGATCAGCTAACGAAAATATAAACGGATTATTTTATATCAAATTTTACAAAACGAACTCTTTAGAGAATTTTTTGACAGTTATACTGAATTGTTTTGCATTTCCTTACGTATATGCTCCTTTGAGAGGCCAGTGCAAGATTTTCAAAAATCGAAATTTTTTTTAGCTTTAGGGTCCCAAATCATTATTCAATTGGTAGAAAAGCGAAAAAATTTGTCCACTGCCTAATCTGCTGCAATGTCGCAGCCTCAGTGCGAAAAGTTTTAAACGCGTTTTTCTCGAGACAGCATTCTTCAAATCGGGCGACGATGGTACTATATACAGTATACACTTGAAATTTGAACTTCCCGATTTAATGTTTAATATATACAAATACATGTTTAATAAAGCCTGAAAGAAAAAAATCTTTTTATTTTTCTCTACTTCCCGATTAAATTGTTAAAGTTAAGCCTGTTTTTATGACACCAGACTGGCTGAGGTTTAGGCCTCATGGGAGACTAAGCTGCTAAGAATTTTACTTTTAAGTATGGGCTGGAAAGTGTATTATTAACCCACTTCAAATAAGTACTCTAGGATGTGAGAGAGCTATCCATGCAGAGACCTTCAGTAACTCTGAGGATTTTGATTAGAACCCCCAGTTTTACCTGTTTACATTCAATGTTTACATTGCATTCGTTTTGGAGAGCTCTAGGATAATTTGTTTTCTGAATCTTATCCCTCGAACTTTGCACCCATTTCTGAATCAATTTATTGAGTGCAGTTCATTTCATGTCATATACTTTGAGGAGCGATCAATTTACGCTACGGTCAAATAAACGTTTTCGATTTTTCTTTACCCCACCGCCCCAGGTCACAGAAATGATCGCTTAGTTTATAAAAGAAAAAGTTCTACGTTAAGCTCCAGCCAAATATTAAACACTATCTCGCAATTACTATGGTATGAGTTGAATACTTGGGAAATATATTGAAATGTCTGCAAAAAATTTTGGCAATATTAAAATGTTCAATAAAGTTCATTTCAGGCGAAAGTTATAACCGATTTAATCCATCAGGTTTTCGCTTACCATAGGTATCATACAGTCTTAGCTTTATTGAGATCAAGCGGACTGTTCGTAATCAACCTGTTTAGTATATGGAGTCTAGCTGAACTTTTAAACCGATTTATACATTTTTAATACCAGTTCTAAATATATTAAAGTCAGCTGGAGCCTCGTAAAACATTCGATATACGTAACTTAGATAAGATGTGTACCGATTTTAGAAATTTCTTGGTCTTCATCAAATTATGCAAAAGGAAAAGTGAAATAAACACGCAATGTATTGTTGAGATATCTTACTTATTGACCTATAAATATGGTATAAAGTCAATGAGTACTGCAATTATTATATTGCATCTTTGGAGGCTAGTTCAACGTATGCACCTATTTTAATTAATTTGTTGAAACTGTTGCCATGAAATTTTATTTTTATTGGCTCATATTTAATTTCTTTATGCTTCCACAGATTCTGGCGTAATTTGAAAACAAAATATATGCCTAACTATATGTTAAGTTCGAGCGGAACTACACATTATATTTTTTCTGTGAAATACTAAACATGTAATTAGTGTAAGATGTCTTCCGAATTTATTATAAAACAGTGCTGTCTATTATTACCCGATATTAATTTTTATTATTACCCGAAATTAATATTTTCATCTAATTTATCACTTTTAAGTAATTTATCACAACGATCCTAAGATCTCGATGAAGTAGAATGACCAAAGCAGAGATCGTGACAGCATGTACGAAGGAAGGAAAGGCTTTGTTTAAAATTCTATGAAAGCTTGACAGTTCGTTTATTACAAAGTGAGACGCAGACTTCTGCTATATCATTCTTGGATCTCTCTGTCTTCTTGGAACTTCTCATTGATATCTATCCGTCTTAGGACAAAATATTGCACACAATACTACTTTTCAGTCCATAATCGATGCATTTAGTTCATTTAAGACTCAAACTCTCCACCCACGTCCCACAATGGAGTCCAGACACACCGCTTTCTGCTACTACATTGTATATCGGCCAAAAATTCTCGGAATCCGGATAAACACTGCCTTCGAGCAGTTGCATAATCCCTCCTCGTAGATATGTATGAACGAAAGAAAAACTAATATAGATATGTCTGCATGTCCTAATGTATGTTGTTGGCGAATCGGGTTTACTTCTCACTGAAACTAAACACTCGTAAGCCGCACACAATCCCGTTATGTGGGTTCCACTGCCAATTTTCTGTTACATGAGGTGCTGGCATGAACCTCAGGCATTCTTGAATCAAAAATTGATAAGGGGCGGGGTACTTAGTATGGTATATATGATAATAATGCATAATAATGGCAGCGTATGCCAATTTCGGATTTCTTTAAGATACCTCACAGATTGACCGACATATATGGCATAAAGTCAACCGGAAGTTTGAAAATGATTACATTCGGTTCTTACATTAGGTATATGGTATTTTTGACACAAGGTCACAATATTTTCAGGATTTTCAGGAAAGATTTGTTCTGAATTTGAAAAAGGTCAGCCGATAAACACTGAGGTCCATATATTGGGTATCTGGGGACTTGAAAAATTATAAACCGATTTCGACTAATTTTAAGTGTGAGATGGCATAACCTGAAGGCATTATCTGGTCTCACCAAATCTATCATTGGTGCTAGAATACTGAAAATATACTGAAAAGGGGAAGCATCATATGAAATTTAGAATTGTGTTAAATGGGAAGTAGGCATGGTTGTAGTTAAATTTCACCCATTTGTGATAATAGAATGTCTTGATAATAATATGCACGAAATTTAGTTGAAATTGTTCAATTCTTTCCCGAGATATAGGATTTCGCCTAAAAGTGGGTGATGCCGCGTCGTATTGTCGTATTGTCGTATTTTCACCCGATTTCACCCATTTTCACACTGTTTTAGGAAGTGCTAGAAAAACTTGTCCTCAGCAAGTTTGGTTGACATAGCTTTAGTTATTGCACTTCGTCGGTTTTCGTTTAACGCCATTTTGAGGGCGTGGGCGTCAGAAATACCAAGTGGCTCCGAATAGGATTGCAAAACAGGCGCGTTAACTTTTCGATTTTAAAGCTCCTTAGGTAACTTTTAAGAGAGAAAATAGCTATTTTGATAATTCTATATTGATGTAGCCCCTTAAAACTACATGAATCTGCCACAACACTAGTTTTTAAAGCACCTAAATGTTTAAAGCTAAAATAATACTGTGTTTTCTTTTTCACAAATATATTTTATATTTTGAGTGGGAAAAAAGTTTAAAAAAAAATTTATCTCATTTATCCGAAATCACAATTTATCAGCATTCATAAGACATAATTTGCAATTCGCTCCCAAAACCGACTCCCAACTCGTTATCCACACGGTTTCAAAGTGTCAATCAAAAAGTCACTTTTCTCTTTGCAACCAGATGCATTGTAATTACCGTTAAGTGCAAAATCGCTTGGGATACGAAGCAGTTAAGCTTAAAGGAGTTCGCAACGGAAAGTATGCGTACACACACAAGTATTTAAGACATTGTTTTCTTGATTTCCGAAAGTCAATTGAAAAACGACTGAGCACTAAGCCAGCAAACTCCTCTGGGTATAAGCTTGGACTGTAATCAATGCAATCTCGGTACTGGTGGCAAGGTGGCACGTGCAGCTGCTATGCCGAATGGCTAAGAAATTAAAAAAAAAAAGTGTGCAAATAGTCGGAAATTGAATTTCATTAGTTGTTTGAGATGTATTGTCATTGTTATTTGCCACAGTTGGTGTACGGGCGGACGAAACAATCGCGGATACAAAGCGGAAGAAATTCGCTGCTCGTGCGGTGCGGTCTTTGTTATCAATATCAGCACATGATGAAGCAAACAAGTTTTTAATTATTCGTATCGAGAAAGTCAAAATAAAATGGAAATACTCTTTTAAATTTAAAATTTATTTTCTACTTGCTACAAAAAAGTTTACTTCAGCTCGATGAAAAGTTGCAATACAGAGAAGGCATTAGCAAAGAAGCTGTAGTTGTTGTTTAGAAATATTCGATAATGTTTGACAATGTTTTTAAACGTCAAGAGGTCGCAATCCGCTGTAAACTCTAAGCGGGTAAAATTTTTTCAGCTTTTCTGAAATTCTCGGAACCCGTTTGTTGTATGCGATGTCTGTCTTTAACATCCGACTTCAACCTGCTTCATAAAATTATATGAACACATGGCTTTTTGACAGTTCTTTGATGCTTTAAGCATCAAGCGCGAGTTTAAGAATGGGTATAAATCGATAGTGCACATCGTGTCTCTTAGAATTCTCTTCAAACTCGGCTACTATCAGGCTACTAAAATCAAGGAAAGTCGCTCCTTCTACAAAGTTTTGTCCCATCTAGCACAGATAGTGACGAATACATAATAACACATAAATTTTTCCCAAATAGCCGCCCTCTGCTGTTATTCAAAGCATATTTAGATATTTACGACTCTGGTATTCATAATGGGGATCTTGAAATCTGTCGGTCTCTTTGGCTTATAACTGGGAGAGGTCATTTGAGGTATCTGTTAGATCTCTTATTTACAACTTAACGATATTTCAAATACTTGTATGAGTTGTGTGAGGATGCCGAATACAGTATCTTCTGCATTCACAACGGTATGCTTAATATTCCTTCGTCGATTTTTGTGCTCTGCAACTATATATATTGACAATATAACATATATCTTTATTTGATATTTAGAAGCTGAGTCAACGATGTTTAATTCTGGTACAATATTTCTTGTGAATAAAGTAAGTGATAGGCAAATGAAATCGCTCGAAATCGAAATCGACGATTATCGCTAAATTCGGGAGTTTAGCTTCATTAGATTCATCCAACATCCTTGTCTAATTTCTGGAACCTAGTGAAGTTTTTGAGCCATAAATGAACTGTACTCAGGTCAACAAGTCCTTGATCTCTTTTTTACTAGCATTTACTATTTTTATTGATACTGTCTGCAAGTGCATTCTAGAACACTGTTCCCATGTGGATTTCAATAATTTTCCACATTCATCAATCTGAGTCTGCCTAAATTTTTTGGTCTATTCTTCTTCTTACTGGTACTTTATGTGGCTTTTTTTATAGTGCTCAGTGTCGTACATGCTCTCCGTACAGTATCATTTGACTTAGCCTAAGTAACTAACTGTACTCAACGACAGTCAATCAATCAGTCATGATCATGATCAGCTGATCCACCCACGTATATACATACGAGTATGCAAAGTTGCAACACAGCACCCCCGGGACATTCGTTTCGATTGGTTGCTTTCAGATCAATTAAACTGTGCCATATTTGTCACACTACCTTAATGTGTTTCGTAACAAATTATTTATGGATGTTATGATTGTTATGCGCAAATTTACTAAACTGCTGAAAACATACCTAACACCAAAGCCGCCTGTGTGCACAGCTGGTGAAAAGTAGTCGTTAATTTTCGAACATATATTTTTTTTTTTAATTCATGCCCAACGTAAGTAATCAAGTGCATTCGCGTAGTATACACTGGTACATGAAATTGACAGACGTAGTTATAATTTACAGCGTTTACTAAACCATTACTTGCGGTTTATAATCGACTGATTTTGATGGACATTCACAGATTAATGCTTACATGTAACATACACTTGCCGTAAAAACTATTCGTAAATGCGAATATTTTACATATAATACGAGTACTTCGTATTCACTTCGTCCATATTTTGAGTTTTATGTGCTAGGACATGTACTCATAATAACGGTATTATTTGAATATCGAATTTATATTCCAATAAATTGGGCTACGTTGCAGTGGTCTTAAATTACGTACTTTGTTCGAATTTCGCTGATTGCTACCAAACATAAAGAGATAATTGTTAGCAAGTAGAAGAATATCTCGGAGGTACACTTTAGGCGATCTAATAAATTAACAAAACTCAAAAAGTTTGCTGAATGTTATGAGGGAACGTATAAAAAAATATGGGGTGTTGTGCGCAAAGTCATAAAAAATGATCACCGAGTCCATGTATCTTCCCGAATACTCTACTTATTAGAAAGCAACAGAAAAAGCTATTGGATTTTACAAATATAATCAATTTTGCTTAACTACGGTGATTTGGAAAAATGTCTAAATTCTTGTATCATTTTACATACTCGACATTACTGAAAGCAATATCTTTGGTCTTAATACGATTTGGCATTCAACGATTTGGAGGCGGTGATCCTATTGAATGCGGTGGAATGATCGTGAGTGGATCACGAACGCATGGTTCAGATCTTAGTCCCATTAAATATTGAACGGATTCACTAAAACGCTCCGATCTTCCAATACCACATCCATATCCATATATATGTATAAACCTAAAGAGTAGGTAATTTCTTTGAAAACTATAAACATTTAAGCATTAGTAATGATTCTCCATTGATTCAATTGATTGATACAATTGTCCGAAGTTCGAGGACAGGTTCAACAATGAATCAAACAAGATCCAGCCAGCAAATGTTTCAAGGTATCTCAAAAGCGTGGATTTCACAAACATTCGCATCCATACAAATTCAAATGGTACAGAAATAAAGTCTCAAGACCATGCTCACAGGCTCAAGTAAGCTATCGCAGTGAGGTACCCCAGCTTGCCGACAGACGAGTCACACTCCCTAAACTAAGCCTAAAGTGCCTTAGATTCACTCAAGGATAATATATGTGTAGATTTTTCAGCGATAAACATCAGAAAGGGGGTGCTGATTCACTGGATTTTTGCTACAGGGCTGCGAAAAGGGGTAGCATTTTGCCCTACTTATCTGGTGTCGTTTTTGGACAAAAAATCAGTCAAGTGACGTTAGCCGGCCTCTTCGTAACTCGGAGTTATCCCTAGTAGAATTTTTGCTCTCTGTGTCTTTGAGGAAGAATTAAAGAAAATCGAAAACGCGCAGAAAACAGCATTTCACGAAACTGCTGTCAAACGGTCGATGGGGTTTTCAGTACGATTTGAAATAGTGTCAAAATATTCACGGATCGCATCTGAATGATATAATTATGAAAAATATATATAGACACATGTGTGTTTTCTTAAGTCAACCTTTCAGTCTCTACTTCACCCATCTAATTTTTTTTCGTCTGAGTTGGGTCCAACTGTAGATCTTTTGTGAAGGCGTACTTTTTCTCGACAAAAAAACAAAAAAAAAACAAATTTTTTGCTTTTGCTTTAATCGAGATTTATTGGAAATATTGTTAAATAATTGCTAAATAATTTTAAAAAATGTCCAAAAGGTTTTTTATGAATTTTTCCAAGTTTTCCTATTCACTTTTACTTTGTACGAATATTTTTTGTGATAAGTGTTTGATGTTTACACACAATTTTTGCCACTTAATATTAATTTAGGCTGCGCTTGTTTTTCTGCGATGAACGGTCTCGTTGCTTTACAATTACATTTTTACGGCGTTTGTCTGCAAGTCACTTTTTTTTTTGTCTTCGTTAGCCATTTTTTGTTTTTTGTACTTTTTGGAAATAGACCGTAGCTTTTGGAAGGACGCGTCGCATTGCTTAGAACCACCCATGTGTATGTGCGAGTGTGTGTAGTCTGATTTTGTGTAATTATGCATGTACCATATCGGCAATAAACAACAGCAACAACAACAACCAAAAACAAATAAACAAGTGCATTTACTGCACACACACACACCCACAAATGTGCGCTAAAACCACTTATTAATTACGTGCCTCAAAAATATATATCAATTACATACATTAACTTGTTCAGATGTGTGCCGCTTGCGGCCGATTTAATTTCATTATGAAAATTCGCGTTGGTTTTGTGAAATCAGCATGGATTCGTGCTAACTTGTGCCAAAACTAGAAACAATTTATGCAATTTACCGCAAAGTTTTAATTAAATTTTTTTCACTTTATTCTTTAACTGTTCTGCCATTCGATTGCCGGCAGTTGGGCAGATAGCGATTTGGGCGTTACTTGATATTGTAATATAAAACAAACAAAAAATGTTCTTGAAATATTATAAACCATTTTTCTTTTCCTTTTTATTCTTTTTTTTTCTTTTTTTTTTTTTGCTATTTTCCTTGAATCGATTTCCAATGTGAATGCTAATGAAAATTCTAAATTCTGATAGCTTTGACTTGGTGTGCGTGTTTTATGGTAATCAAAAGTACCGTTAAACTGCATTTGTTTCCCAATGCCCAATACCAAAGTGTGAAGAACTATCTTCTTTATATATACTTATATATATATTCATACATACATATACATATATATATATATATATTAGAAGGGCAAGTGCGAGACCTTGCCATGAGCTCTTGAGATCTTACCTCTTCCAACTCCAGTGACGGCCGTCTTTATGTTATTCGACAATTGAAGGACCCTACAATAAGCTTCTGCTACATAGAGAGCACTCTCGCTTCTACGATTCAGCCCATAGGTATAAACATAGAAAGTAGCTGAGTAACTTCTTTTCCCAGAAATTCACACTCTTCTTGCTAACGACTTTCATTCTCTCTCTCTCTTTTCACATATCCGCACCAAATTTGTTGCCTTTTACTTTGCCATTTTTTAGCAATGTATATAGCTATCTGGCCCCTTCTTTCTAAAATCCGGAAAGGCGATGATTTTTCTTTCAAGGCTTTCAAGTTCTATGCTCATACTACACGAACTAGCCTGGCAACCTTCCCTAGGCTAGAGAAGGGGCGGGAAGTTTCAGATGCTTATTCTCAAATCTTTTTCGATAGTGGGTGAAATCCTCCAAAAAAATAAAATAAACAGAACTTGTTTTACTTTTTCATTGGACATTTTCAAATGTCTTCTTACTGGGGCATGAGCATAAGTCGACTCCTTATGAGGTCCATTAAACACTAAACATTTTCCGCTTTCCTCAACATTGCGATTCTATACCGTTTGTGGCAGATGAACGCTGTTTAATTAAAGCGGTGGCAAATTTCAAATGAAATGGGAGTAATGAAATGCAATGCAATATGACAATAATCTCGTATATTTATTTACAACACTAACTTAGAGTGCCAAAGAATGTGTGGGACTTTCCTTCTGAAATTTTCGAATTATGTACGGCATTGAATAGTTATATATCTTAGATATTCTATGCATATCATACAGAGTTCTCCAGTATAACTGTTGAGGAGCGGAGCATTTTCTTTTAAAAATATGTATAAAATGTAATGGGATCCTAATGTGATAGCAGCGCGATTATGGACCCTCTCCTATTCAACTGTCAAGCTCTGACAGTCAGGCTCTGACGACCGAGTATGGCTGGTATAACTCTAACAGCCAATCCTCGAAAGAGTAAAAAGGCGACTCGAAGTCTGGAGAATAGCAGAGTAGCCGGGACTGTAGGAAAAATCAGCCTCGATGACGTTGGGCCGACAACTCACTCGCTGAAAATAACCTGTCATGAAAGCAGAACTAAAGCCTCGGAAGGCTCAAAGAAAAGTAATGCATGCGCAAGTATTCACCAGCAAAGCAAGAGGGAGGCCAAGATCAAGAGAGATGAAGATCAAGGTGGATGGACGAATTAAATGAAGATCTGAAGAAACTCCAAATGGAAAACGGGAGAGAGGCAGCAAAGGCAAAGTAACATAGAGGCGTATCGTTCAGTAGGCCAAAGCTCACAAAGCGCTAATATTTTAATATTTTTATATTTTAAAAGAGAATCTCTTAAAAGTATATAGGAAAAGTTAATTGCCCCATCCTAATGTATATGTAACTCTTAACTAAATATGCCCTAAGGGCCGCAAGATGCCGCCGACAGTTACTGGGTGATACAAGGAAGTTTCAGGCTGAATAGCGCATATTCCCGGCTGTCTCTGTAGACGCTCACACAGGGTGACTTGTATGAAGTAAAAGTGACAATAGATAATATCCAAGACACATTCAGATGAGATAAAATGTTTGAAACGGTGTGGTGAAAGTGAAGGCCTAACCCACCACAGCGAATTCAACAAATTCGGAAAACAATTCGGCCAAATTGGTCGAGCTAGGCCACAAACTACTATCCCATCCTGAGTATTCTCCAGATTTCGCTCCGTACCACAACTTTTTCTTTCAAAACTATTTTTCCGACAGGTTAAAGCAGTTGGAGAGCTAAAGTGTATTGAACTAAAGGGAGACTAGGCTGAAAAATAAATCGTAATTTTTTCAAAACATTTTGATTTCCTCTTTTAGAATACGTACTTATTGGATCGCCCTCGTATATATAGCCTATAATAGGCACACACACACCACACAAATCAGAGTGAAGCACGATCAACTAAAGATGCAACCCTCATACTACATTAAATATATCAGAGTCAAACAAACAAGAAATTATATTTTAAATTTATTAATTTTATTTTATTCGAATTTAAAATTACTTCTCAATGCCTCAATTTGATGTATGTTTGTTTGTATGCTTTGTATGTTTTGTGGTATGTATAGCTGTAATTGAGTTTGTTGTTCTTGTTTTCGTCTGCCACCGCTCTCTTTTGTGTTCGTCATGTCCGTGAGCGTTCTTCATTTCCGGCTTGGTCTAGTTTCAACTCTCTTCTATGTTTCGTGTGTTTGTCTGTCTCTTGTCTGAGTGTGTATGCGTGTATGTATGGGTGTGTATGTGTGCTTTGAAGCGTACGCTTTACTTTTGCTACACTACAAATACAATATCAGTTTATACTTTTTGCCATCATCGAACATATGCATACATACATATTTATATGTAGCATATTCCGTTAGTACTTGTACATACATATACATACATATACATATATATATATACATTGTATACTATTTTTATATAGAGTCGAGTTGAACTATTTTATAATGCTTGAATCGCTCTTTATTTGCTATTTCATATAATTTACTTTGTTCACTTTTGTCCTTTGCCTTTTGGTCATTTGCCTGCAGTTTCGCTTATGCCATTAAGCCTTAGGATCATTGTCCTTGTGCCATTTACTTCGTTTGCATTCGTATTTCTTCGCTAATCTGCCCTATCTGTTGTTATTTGCTCGCTTTTTTATAATTTATTTACTTTTTGCCTTCGGTTGTATGTATGTATATCGGTACGCATGTAAATATGTATTAGCGCTAAGTTAGCTCTCTTCTAACTTCTGAGATGTACATTGTTTCGCAAATGGCGTGCAAAATTTCGCTATTTAAGAAATGGATTACTATTTGTCTTTCTTTCTTATTTACTTTTAGGTTTATTTTTATTTTCTTTGTTTTTATATTATTATTTTAATATTTTAATATTTTACGATATATATGACCTTTTTGAGTTGTAGCTACTGCATTTTTCTCTTTTCTCATCTCTCTGCTCTCTGCGCTACTCCTTTTACTCATCATTAACATTTGAAGTGTAGTAAGTCGACTATATAAATTGTGTTATATAATGTGTTTTTGAAGGTATGCGTGGAGCGGGAAGAGTACATCAAAGCTGTAACATGTGTCTAAGTATCGCTTTGCTTTTCGTTCAACTGCGCAAATTTTAGTTTATTTTTTTTTTCATGTTTTTTTTTTTAATTTAACATTTAAACCGCAAAATATTGTTTACAGATTTACTTTGTTGTTTTGTTTACATTTTGCTCACTTTTCTAAATCTTTTTCAATAATTCTTAACAACATTTGCTTAATTTGAATATCCTGCGCGCCCTTAAGTATGCTTCGCTTTACTTTAACTCTTAACATATACGTACATACATATTCCTTCGAATATTTTCCTAAATAAAAACTTAAGTTGAATTAAACTTTTGCACTACTTTACATAAGAAATATTGAGAAAATCATAATTGTTTATATTTTGTCATATGTATTATCCTTAGCGCTCATATATATTTTTCTTTGTTTTAATTTGTTTATTTTTTTCTTTCTTGCTCTGCATGTAGTAATATGTATTTATGCGCTTTTACAAGTATGCTGCGTATAATTACTGTCTTCTATGCTTTGTAATTCGAATTGTACTAAGTAAAAGTTTATTTTTCACTTGCTACACATTTTCTGAAAGCTCCTCTACTGATATTTATTTTGATAGCCTAATTTTTGGCGTTTGTATTGAGCGAGTTGAGGAAATTTAGAGCGTGGAATTTAGCTGCTTCTACAACAAGGCAAACAATTTATAAAACAAACGTTCGTGTTGGACTCAAAAGCTTCGTTTCATTACGGACCTGTCAAAAAGTGTATGCCATTCACAGTATCTCTCGAATTATGCAAATTCTTTCGAGAAATTCTTTGGTGACAACACCAAAGTTGTGTTTTGTTAAATAAAGCACCAAAGCTATTATGTCCACTCGAATTCTGCCTGCTAGTTCTTTTGACTCTGTCATGGTTCGATAAGTAATTTCCACCTTTGAACATTTTCCGATGACAGTTAATCTCTTTAGACCATCCTAATGCAGATATTACCAAGCAAGATTTTATAAAATATCTTTTGATACATCTTGATCAGACCGCACTGCACCCTTTTCGGAATCGATTTCAATGAACAAAAGTTTATTTAATGAACACTAACTTTGTAGACAGTCTGGCAAATTTTCATTAAATACCCTGCAGATGTGGCTTCGGGTTCATGGAAGAGCTTTCCGATGAAAATATTTCCAATTTGAAGTATATTAATATCGTCAAATATTTCTGTCATCGCGCTGAAATGTAGGCTACCATTTTTGAACTTTTACACATTGACGGTGTGGAAAACCTGCACGTTCACCATTATTTCATTGAAACGCCGTTATTGAACGACAAAACCAGCTTAAGAAATATTGAAAATGAATCAAGTACCACTTTGTTTTCATTTCGTGCCGTCATTTCCTTGAAATGTTGCTTGCAATCTGCTTTTAAGCTTTCATGTCATTGCGCGCGCCGAAATGTAGGCCAGCTTTTTAACTTCTGAATTCAAAATTTTCAAAGATTTTGAAATTTGCGCACAAATTGGTAAAGGCAGCTAACAATAGTGAATATATAATAATGGAATTTTTTATAAAATTCTACTTTTCAATTGTGCTCCTGTAAAATAGTATAGCGCTTTTCTTAATAAACTTCCCAAGTATGGTAATAGGTAAGACAGCTTGTGAGCTTTCTTATGAAACGTATTTATAAACGTATCTTTTACAAATGAAATTGCAAAATGTCTTTAATATGCAAGCTATATGTATGTAAATATATATAAATATACAAATTTATATATAAACGGCAGTGTCCATAAGTGTTTATTGATGTTGAGAATGTTATGCATGGATGTAAAGTGATGACTTAAGTCGTAAAATATCAGAAATTGAAGAAAATTCTTTAACATGTCTGATCGTGTGAAGTGGAAGAATGGGAGGCTGAATTTAAGCTCTCTACAAAGCTTTTTAAAGCTCATCACAAAGCTTTTATAAGCTTTCATGGGTTTGATTGAATTTGATTTGTTGAAATGGCTTATGGAACTTAGGTTCCTTATGTAATTTACAAAATTGAATTTCATAATTTTATGGATTAAACTTTGTTTATTGAGAACCATGCCTCATATATGCTCAATATTTAATATGCTCGCTCATGTTGAGCGCATGCATTTTCTCCCACTCGAAAAGTTTTCACTTGACTTCTTTGAATATTTCTTTGTTTTTGTTTCTCAAAAGATTTAGCTGTTTATATTTTGCTGTCGCTTTTGTTGTTGTTTTTCTACTTTTACGTGTATAACTCGTTTGTAAGAAATGTTCGTATGTATGTAATACTTTGAAATTGGTGGGTTTCTGGTAAACTTTATATATGTATATATAATATAATATATTTTGCAATTGTTTGAAAAAGACATTTTCTCATTTTTTTGCTAATAATTTTGCTTTTGTTTTTGTAAGTACGTGTGTATCGCCAATATATTATTACTCTTTGTATGCTTAAATGCTTTCTGTATGTTTTAGAATGTTTTTGTTTGGTAATTTTATTTGTTTTTGGTTTTGTGTTTCATTTGCTGATTTTTCAATAAGTTCCATGTAAACAGTTTTTAGATTTTTTAGATTTTTTACTCTCATATGTTTTCGCTTGTTTTGCTAATTTCGTATATAATTTCTTTTTTTTTCTTTTCTTTTTTTACGACAAAATGCAACAATTTTCCTGTGCGACTTTTTCGCTGCTATAAACATATTTATTATTTATATATAATGCTGTTGTTTGTGTTTTTGCTTATAGATTTTATCATTTAAATTTCACTACTAATATTCAAAATGGACATTTAAAAAAGTTGATTACTTTAATTTACTTAAATTTTTTCAATTTTTTTATATAATATATTTCATTACTTACACTTTTCCGGCTTTGCTTTGTTATAATTTTTAATAATACTTTTTTTTGTTTTCAGTTACAGTAATTTTTTTTTTTTTTGTAATTTCTATAATTTTATTACACAATTAATATAAGTTTGTTTTGTTTCTCACCTGCGTGTTTATGTAAAAAATGTTCATAGCTACTAAAAAACTCGAATTTAAATATAATGTATGCAACCGAATTTACCGTTTTTTTATTTGCCTTTTATTTCATTCTACTGCCAATTGCCAAATCGTTTGTATCTCTGTTCCCTTTGACTGCTTGTGTCTAAGCAATGCGCAAAAAACTTTTTCTTGAAATTAAATAAATGTCAATTGATCACAGTTTATTGTTGTTATTTACTATGTATGAATGTATGAATGTATGTATGTATTTTTAAAGTTTCCTCTATGTTTTACCTACTCTCTGCCATTTTTTCCCCTACTTACTTTTTCAACTTTCTTCATAATTGCAGTGTTGTTGTTGTGTAGTGATGATATTGATGATTTTTTGTTGTTGTTTTTCATTTTATCTTGCATACGTTTCTGATCGGTTGTATATATGTATCATACTCAACATACTTACTCAATGTTTGTATGGGATATGCCTAGATTTCAGTTTATTTTTGAGGTTATGTTTCGGTGTCTGTATTCAACATTAATTGAAAAATGTCACTTTATGTTCTGATCCCTACACATAACTCGCAAATTTATCTACGCTTTCCCCTTGGAATTTCTGCAGCATAATCTATAAAATGTTGTAGAGCATTCGACAAAGTATTCGACTTTTATTCCCAACAGTATATATATTTTGTTTAAATTCTTTTTCAAAATATAAGAACTATAAATGTATAACGGTATCACTCAAGTGTTAGAAAGTCTCCCACAGCGCAAATTTTTTCTGAGGTTAGCACCATGTGGCAATAGAATTTTGAAGCTTTCGTCAAGTTCACTGATCCTCAATAGAGGCTTTCAATTATCAATTGAAGAACTCTTTGATTTAGATTTCATTGCTCCACATTAGAAACTGTCAAACTGTAACATAAAGATCTCGTCAACAAAGAGTTCATACCCTTGTTAGTTATCTTGCCTCAACCACCTTCGATCAACATGATATTCATGTTTTAATGTTTGCACCAAGAAACTCATTTCGAAAATGTATTTGCTCACCATGTTTTTGCAAAAGCTTTTCGCAAATATTTTCTTTACTAGATTTCATAGTAATACCAACTTGGAAATGCTTTAGTGTTGATAATCGAAAGTATGTATTGAAGTCCTCAACAGAGATTGAACTGAAAATATAAGGCGAAGCTTTCTACTGACTTTCTTAAACAAAGCATGAAAGCTTTCAAAGATTTTATGCCTTTGAATTACACCTTGCCTAAATCACAAAGTACTCTTTGGTTGAAATTTTAATCAGTAGGATTTTCAACACTATCTGTGCATCGCTGTTAAGTTCTACTACTGACAAAATTGTACTTGCCTAAGCTTTTAAGTTTTTAGGGAACTGATTGCTAGCGCTTTAACAACTATTTCATTGATCTGTCTTTCCAGTTTATGCTTGAATAGACTATATATATCTATAAATATTAACATCGGGCCGCTTTTCGTGCAGTCGTTTAAAATTTGAATGAAAGCCGTCGTGTTTCGGCCAAAGCTTTCACCATTAATGAAAGCTCTCCACTGTTATTACAGTATAGAAATATGTGTATGCATCTCTCGTTGATGATTCATGCTTATGTCGATGATTCATGCGCTTTTTGTTGTGTGATGGATGTGAAACGAACTACGGTTATCTATTGTTGATAATGTTTTGAATATGCTGTAATTTCCAATATCTGTACCATTACAAATATCATAAATCTTAATTAATAATATTAATAATAATATTGTTACTTATCGCTCATATTCTCTTGTTTTAAAATACGACTAATAACACGCTTACATAAGTATAGTAAAATTTATACTGCAAGCCCATTTAGTATTTCCATATACATATATACTAAATATGTATGCATATATAAATAAATGTTGCTTTTGAAACGTTTCCTTTAATTTCGCAGTTTTATAGAAAATAAAATAAACACTTTTTTTTATTAATTTTTTTGGTTTGTTTGTATTTTATATTTCATATTAATATGTTTGGGTGTCTGTGTGTATATATAATTTTAGTTTTAATATACTTAATGTTATTATTTTTTATTTATTTTTTTATTTATTTTTTATTTTTTTATTTGTTTATTTGGGAGTTAGATATACATATATGTAGTATGTTTTGATATTACCAATAAATTGCAAATAATACGTACAATAAATATTCGATTGCAACTTTTTTCACAAAATATACATAAAAACAATTTTTTGCGTTACCAAATAAATTGTCAGCAATTATGATAATTTTCTTTTATTTTACTCAAAATAAAGCAACAACATAAAGTGCAAAAAAAAAGAGGAAAATATTATATAACGTGCTTAATTTGCAAATGCTACTTCTTTGCACTGCATATTAACACTTATTTTTACATAAGAATTTGAAATATCAAATAATTTTTCATTTAAGTACTAAATAATTCGCCACGCACTCGCACAATACCGACCTTCTGCTTGCCCTACTGCGCGCACTTCCTTCGGCGTATTTTATAAATATGACTTAGCACTTAAAAAATAATTAAAATGTCATTCGCAGACGAGCAGCGAAGAAAAAAATTGTTAAAACGAAAAAAAAAAAAATATTTTTAACAAAATTAACAGTTTTTTTTTTTCAATGTTTACTCCCTACAAAACAACAAAAATTGTTTGTTGTTTTTGTTGAATTGTTGTTCTCCAGTTTGTTATGCATAATAAATAAAATATTACATTGACTTAAAAATAAAATTTTATCATGAAAATCTACAAATTGTACTCGCTTAACTATAATTCATAATTAATAATTGTTATGTGTTTTTAGTTTTTTTCAAAATTTTCTTTGCAATAATTAATAAGTAAAATCTTAATATTACACTTAAATATACAACTCTTTTTGTCTGCTCGAAGTCAGACTACAATGCATAAATTGATTTGCCTTAGACGTTTAATTTTCATTAATTTCATTTTCTGCTTTTCACTTTCATATTTTTACTTGTTTACTTTTTACTCTTGTTGCTGCTATTATTTCTCTCAGTGTTTGGATTTATGTTCGTGTTTTATTTGTATGTATATATATGTAGCTTTGTATGTGTGTGGTATGCGAGTAACCATTAATTTTTCAATATGCTTGACTGCAAGCTGTTTACGGTTCGCACTTTTTCTTTTCTTGCTCTTTTTATGCTCTTTCTCTCTCTTTCCACACTTATATATTTCGAATATTTACTTTTCAATACATTTCCAATGCTTTTATGCTGCTTTTACTGTTATATATTTTCATTATTTTCAATTACTTTTTCATATTCTCTTATGCTTTCTTCTTTGTTGCGCCCCTTTCACCACTCTTTTGGTTTCCTGTTTTTTGTTTCGTTTGTTTTATTTGTTTTATTTGTTTTTTGGTACCTTTTTCGCAGTTTGGCAGTTTCGTTCACTGGGCACTACCCCTCCATTTTGATACGCTCTAACGTTTCTTAGCGTCTCTTGTGTGCATCCTTAGCAACTGCTTACTCCAGACGTGCCTTGTACGTTGTCTTCCAGATCTCAGCCAATGCTACGGCGCTGTGGAAACGATGGAAAATGCAGAGTGGCAGTGTGACGCGTTGAATTATTGACCATGGCACAAAGCCGTAGAAGTCGAGTTGAACCTGTATTTTGGTAATTGGGAGTAAACAAAGTGGAGGGAGAGCGCAAGTGAGAGAGCTTTAAAATGTATTTATTTCCAATTTTCTTTACTTATAATGCACTAGTGTTCTACGTAACATCGAGAAAGTGCAAAGAGATACGCAATACATGAAGATATGAGAAGTGAAAATGGTCTAAAGTAATTTTATATTCGAAATTAAAAATGTATGTTTATCTATATTTATAGACCCACATATGATACAATATGATATAAAGGTTACACCATATATGATAATTTTACTACAAACAATATATGCATAAAGTGCAAAAAAATCGGTAATAGACAGCGCATGTATATGAGGAGGTTAGAAGCTTGGAAAATATTTGGTGTATTTAGCTGCAGGTGTTTACTGCTCTTTTCTGAACAATATTTAGTAGAGCAACCTTTGGAAAACTGAAATTCGACAAAAATATGAACTAATTGTCAGCTCTAGATCAAAAATACTTTTCTCCTTTCTATGACTTTCTATTAGCTGTCATATTTGATATTTGGGTTTTGATATTGATATTTGGGAGTCGCCGTGGAGTTCCATTTGGGTCACCACTGAGTTTTATTCCTTTTCCGACCAGTATAAAAGGGCCCCCAAAATAACTTCTCATGCAATATATTGTATGCTATCCGATTTATTATTATTATTTTTTTTTGCTACAAAGCCTTTTACTGTTTATGTAACCCCGGTACTACCAAAAGTATGTCGTTGAGACTGACATAGCTGAGCCATCACATATGAATAGAATTTCAGTATATATAATTAAGAAAAAAAGGGAAGGATATATAATAGTCGTCATCGACAAAAATTATAAAAAAGGAACTTTTAGGAAGATGCAAATTAACCAAAACACTTAAAAACGCAATTGCACTGTACAGTATTTTTGAGAAATGGAAATGGAAATGGTAATGGTAAAATGTTCCCAATGACATGAAAGCGCTGTAGAGCTCAAATGAATGAGCTAAAAATGCAAGGCCTGTTGATTGACCCTGAATCTTTAAATTTGAGTCTTCAAAAGTGTTTATATATATAAGTATATATAAGTAATTATATATTCTCCATGTGGGAATCAAACCAAAAAGGGTTTAAAAGGTAGGAGACTAAAAAATTATAAGTTTTACGATTTGGCCAATTTCTAGTACTACTCTACATACAATAACAAGCAAGTCATGCAAAAAGTTTCAAAAACTTCAAAAACACACACTCTTCAAAACCATAAAGCACAAAAGTTATCAAAATGTCCTTCAATGCTTCGATTACATAAAATACTTATGCGTTTTGTTTTTGAATTTCGTAAAAAAGACCTTCTTTTTTGCGGTAAAACATATCTTCATATATCGCTCACGTACATATCTACTTACAGGATTGGCGAATACTTTTTGAGCTTCAAATGTGTAAATAGCAAACATGGCCACATTGCAGATCAGAAGGAATGTGACGATTTGACGGCCCGGTTTGCTGCGATCATGCTCGGGCAAGTGGACGCGACGACGCGAGACATCGGCAATGAAGAGTAATTGCAAGATCACCTGGAATACGGCGACAGCGCTTGTGGTCATGACTAGAAGATTCGGTTCACTTTCGAGCGCCTTTAAACTGCCGGCGATTACGCCAAATATCGAATAGGTGAAGAGACCGAAAGCGGAGATACGTAGAAGAATGTCATTGAGGTTGGATTGCTCTTCGCAGCGGAATTTCAGATTTTTAACTCTATGGGGGCGAGAAAAATTTGGTTAGTTAAATGTAAATGAAAGATGAAGATTTCTTTTGGATTACCTTATAAAACCGATGATTATGGCGAGCACGGCGAAGGCCATGAGTATGCAATGACTTGCGTCGGCAAGGTAAATAGCTAGCAGCGAGAACTGCTGATGACGCACCAAGACGAAGAAGAGTATCAAGCAAATCAAAGCACCTACCAGCAACAACAGACCAAAGAATAACCCTTTTGACGAGCCCACACAATCGACACGTCCCGAACGTGCCTGATGAGCCATTGCAACAGCGCGTCGTGACAACATCACCTCCAAACGATGCTCCAAATCCTCATCGTTCATACGGCCCGGATAGCGGCCAATATGCTTCCACATTACATACAAAACAACTGCACCGATTAATGAGTATTCGATAATAAAGGGATACAGGAAGGGTGCTGAGTCGTAGACAATAGTTCCCATAATATCGACACGTCCACAAGCGGTCGAATTCAATGTACCAATATTGGAGGAGAGCGCGGCGGGATAGATATTGTCGAGACTTTCAAGATTATCGAAGCTCACAACGCCAGTTGACTCAGGATGCGAGATTTCCGAGTAGGTTTGGAAATTGTTCATGCCAGGACCAAGTAAATTAGTCATTACATTCAACGCATTCTCGGTGGTGGTAGAGGGTGTGCCTGTGGTGACCGTGGTGCTAGGCGTCGACGAGACTAAGTTATTAAAGAACGAGGCAATGCCCGTACCAAAACCGGTGGATAACGATTCGGCGGTGGTAGATGCTAAATCGGATGAGGCGCCATGTGTGGACGTCAGATAATCAGTGGCAACGCTTGGGGCGGCATTTGTAAATGCAGAATGCTCAAAGTGATGTCGGAAGGGTGTCTCTGTGGTCGTAGTTGTTGTGGTCGTGGTGGTAATAGGGCTGCTCGCCAGCATTGTAGTTGTCGACGGTGTTGTAGGCGTTGTGCCCAACGTGGTGGTCGTGGCAGCTGTTGTGCTCGTGATAAACTTCTTCAACTTGCGTGCCATAGTAGTGCTTTGCCACTGATACGATGGTGTGGTGAAATAGGAGCGTGGGGTAGTGGTAGTGGTGGTGGTGGTGGTGGTTGTGATCAATGGTTTGGTGGTAGATGTAAGCAGCGTGGTGAGCGCTGCATTGGCGTTGGCGCCCGCAGCAGCGCCCATGCCCAGCGACTTGGAGATGCCATCAACAGTTTTGCGCACCAATTTCGAGAGTACATTGTCGGTTTTGTAGGCATTGGCGGGCAGTAAATCCTCGCCGTCCAGCACCTCAAATTCCTCATTCGGACCGGCGTGGGTGCGCAGAACTGTACCAGCATGACGTAGGGCATGTTGACGTATGGACTTGGCAATGGACGTGGCTTCGGGATCGGGTTCACCGCGCTGATGATAGAGTGTGATTTCGAGTAGTGATTCCTTGACCAACGTACGTATCCAAACGCAAATATTTGTGGCCACAACATGCATAAGTCCAAAGCGTGCAATCACCTTGAAGCGATGGATATTGAGCTGAAATTGTAAAATATAAGATATGAAATGAAATTCTTTAGATTTTGTGGCGAAGAAGTTTGATATTATAGAAAAAAATGGGAGTTTAAAAAGCCATTGGATTAAAAATTAATGATAGATCACATAAAACATTGAAATATGGAAATACTGTACCTGATATGGCGGCCTAGTCTGCATATGAAAGGATTTTGATCATAGAAATGTAATTAAAAATTCAGGGAGAATTTGGAAAATATTTGAATGCATGCATTTAATTTGTTGAATTTTCGGAAACTGTTTCGTAATCATGCTTAAAAATTATATTCCAATCAAAAAGATTTGTTAAATAATACAAAACAAGCCAATTAGTTTGCCACTTGAAACGAAATTATATCCAAATGGCTTTTTAAACGTATATCATAAATATTATTTCTTTGTTAACCCGTGTGTTGTACTGTTGGTCTATGCGACCGTATAATAATACTATAGATCAATAACAAGCAAAATAAAACCTAAAACATCGCTATTAATAGCTTATGAATTTATATAATCATTATATCTTATATACTCAGATTAATTAAAGCTAAGCTCGCTCATCGTCTTATAAAAGGCTAATTAATTCTGTTCTAGCTATTCTAGACTAATTCTAACTATTAAAGATTTTAAAATCATTAATAGTGGCTACACGGCGGAAATTTTTGCCGGCTTCGAAAAATTTTGCACCATGGTGGTATATAAAAGCATGGTTCGGGTGATTCATTTAAAGATACGTTCGATTTGTTGGAATTTCCGCGATATTTTCTTAAGTAGCATTATTTGCAAAGTGATCTGTTAATGAAGTTTACTCGTCTGTTTTATCTTATTGGATTTTAATAGTGCTTTGCAGTGGGATGTTATGATCCTTCATGGCTGTTTTAGAGATCTTCATCGTGAGTAGGTGCCTTTGGTCTTCCATCGTACTTATGTTAGCTTTAAATTGCCATTTATAGCTCTTCGAAATATACTTTTTTTTGTTATTTTTGGCCGATTTGATCTAATAATATTACGCTCTAAGGGAAATATATCAATATATGAGGTGCTTCTTTCAGCGCTTCTTCCAATCGTCGAAACACTTCTCAAACTCGATTTTATGGATAGCCTTTAGCTCTTTCAGCAATGCACTTTTAATGTCATCTATGCTTGTAAAATGACGGCCCTTTAAGTTTCTCTGTATTTTTGGAAATGAGAAAACACGGAGCCATGTCTGGCCAATCGCAATCGCAATGGCAACGTTACGGTATTGTTTTTGGCCAAGAATTCACGAACAAGCAACGAAGTGTGAGCAGAATTGAGCAAAAGTGAGCAAAATGAAATAATTTTCAACAAATTCGGTCCTTTTTTTTTTGGATTGCTTCACGCAAACGGCGTCGAACTTGTAGGTAGTAATCCTTATTGACTGCTTGATCTTGAGGCAAGAATTCATGACACAACATGCCATTAAAGTCGGAGAACACAGTCGAAGAACATTTCCGTTATCTTCTGAACATATCTCGTATTGTCGGCCATGTGCATTTTGCTATATATTTTCCAAAGAATAATCATTTATTTAGAACAGCTAATCAAAGAAATGTGCAACCTTTTATTTAAATTTTTGACAGCAGTATGGTATTTGAATCATTAACAGTAGAAAAACTGTTATAAAATCAAAAAAAACAAAAATTGGTAGCATTGAATATAACTGTTATACCACTTTATTGAGATTCCGCATACGGCCTGCAGCTCTCTAACTTTGTTGTTGCCTTTACATGCAAATCTTTTGACAAGAGAGTAGCGCACAAAGATGGCGAGCGGAGAAATAGCGAATCGAAGACGTCTCCTTATTTATACAGTCTATGTTATGTTATGACTGAAACCTAAGGTAACCTTGTTCGACTAGGAATTCTCAAGCTTGCGACACCTTATAGAGCGCGTTGAGTTATGAAACACCATCTTCACTTCATTAGCTAGTACCGTTTTGCATGCATAGGTGTGTACCTAAAGCAATATCCCCTCCCCTCTCTATCAAACTTAGTGCCGAGCAGTTTTTCTAAAAGTTCTCACATCTATACAAGTTTCATTCGTTTACTCACTCTGGCATTCATGAATATGAAGTACATCTGCATAAAGGTGAATATCATCTGCAACAGTGGATTAACGCCAATCAAAATGTGGTGACATGGTGAATCGAAGGGTATCTCGAAGAAAGAGCCAAATTCTAGTCCAATATAGATCATGCCGCCCAAACCAAATGCTAACATAAAGAAAAATAAAAGAGAAGGGAAATTAAATTAAAGTATTAAGTTATTAAGCGCGATTTTTTACTTTAACTTATTTTAGTAAGCTACAAAGATTTAGTGACTATATCAGACTACGATATCTAAATCTAGTTTTTTTAAATCTCAAAATTAAACTTAGTACGTATTTATAAGTTGAAATAAATTTTTCTTGAGAATTGAATTATTCAAACAGTGTTTATTATAATTAATTATTTCAGTATGCTTTTATTTTTTAGTTGTTGTCTGTCTCCGAATGCGCCGTTATACCACTTCAACTTACCGATCGCGCCCACACGCAAGAAGAAACTGCCGTGTGTGGGATCACTGTGGGTTGTCTTGCGTTTTCGTACATTCTTCGTGGTGACAGCGACCTCGGCTTCAGCTTGTGAATCCTGCGAGTAATTAATTATTAAATTTATTATTTTTTAACCTTGCTGGGTGTACACATATATTCTAGACGCTATTACAATTCAAATGAAAAACGTTACACGTGTTAGTATGCCAAATTTAGTCAGTTAGTTTGCTGGATTTGTTAATATCATCTACAAAAATACATATTTCTAATGCAACGAAGGACTAAAGGTGTTGCTAGCAGTGCGCTGGATTGTGTATTATGTGGTTAATTTAGTGTTATCAGATAAATAGGGTTATGCTCTCATTTTTAAGGCACACACATACATTTATGAACAATATTTCGTACATAAAATAATAACGGTACATACATATGTGAATGGACAAACACCTGATTTTTCTAATTTTATTTAAAATTATAAAGGCTCATTATGCTGATTTCTCCATTTAGTAAAAATAATGATTATAAAGGGTGGTTGGATATTGATTCTTCGCGTTTTAGACTACATCGAAAACCATTATTTTTTTTCCAATCATAATAAGCCTTCAAAATTACTTTTTACATTTCGTATTACTTTTTGGTCAGCATTCCACATTCGTTGCTAATAACATGGCGACTAATTAGTTCCTTTATGTAACCAATTGCCCAACTTTCCTCTATCTCTTCAACAACAATGTTCATACCCCTTTCTCCACTTGCTTTATTATTTTACTTACTCCCTAATCAACTTCGGATATTCCGACCATCTCATGATATGAGACGACCGACGACATCTGGACCCAGATCTTTGTCGTCTATATATAAGTTAGTAATTTTAGTTTTCAAATCTGGTGTAGGAAAAAGGCAGTAAGCATGAGTACTTGAATTTTCGATGGGCCATTACTTATTTTAACAAACTTCTCTTTCAAGTTGGATGAACATAGGTAGATCACTAATATATTTCCTACAGTTCTGGATAAGTCTGTTCTGATCTGTTATTAAGAATAGTTATAGCTCTTCCATAGTCAGTATTCCATATATCGTGATAGAAGAAGGGTGGAGGCAAAGCTAGGATTTCTGATATTATTAATCGATCAATATTGCTGGGTATGTTTGAATTTTGTGCAATTTTGTTCTAATGGGTAAGCAATAGTGATTCGAATAAAGTTATTTGGTTCAGTTAAGAACTCTTTAACAGATTTTCTAAAGAAATGTGGATTAACCATTATGGATGAATGGATTAACTACTCATTTCGCATTTACGCATTTACTATTTTGGATTTCAGTACATATAACTGTCAAATATCTAAAATATTTTCAAGTCTATTAATTATAAAATCAAAAGTTATCGACAATCATTCTGTCTATTGAGGAACAATTTAGGAACCTGGATGCTGCGAGAATTGTTGGGAAACTACTTCTTTACAAAAACAAAACAGAGAGCTATGAGAGAGAGATTATTTGTAGCTAAGGGGGAGAAAATTAGTTTCTTTTTTTAACTTTTCAATATAAAAAGAAGTGGACTGACTGTTAGAGCAAGGATGATGTGGATGTCAAATCAGACGGATACATTTAGCGGTCCAGCCAATAACAAACCAAGACGAACATTTCAAAAGATCGTCGAGCTGAACTCAATAAAGTAAACAAAAGTATATGAATGTCTGGTACTTCAAGTGCAGTAACTGTTAACTAAATAAGCATCTCAGCTATCAGCCTTACTGGGATTGCTGTTATTGTTCAGTTACTTTGAGTATATTGCAGTGCTACCTGATAAGATCATAGAACAGAATATTACAATACAAACTGGATGAGCGGCAAGGAATGGTAAGAACCGATGGGACCTATTATAGGCCACTTCACATATAGGGCACAGTTCATTCGGCTAAGAAACTAACCTATTCCTTATATCAAGCATAAGTATAGATATCCATACAAAACTAACGACAAATATTATTCTCACTTTCCAAATTTAACTCCTACAGAATGACACCTGTTAAATGACGACAACAAAATCACAACAGTACAATCACTTTTTCTTTAAAGCCCTCACGTATTTCTCATTCATTTTCATTAACACACTTTGCTGTAATTTGTCTTGGCGAGTTTACACTTGTTTGCCGCAACAGTCACAGCACAATACGAGTGTGTTGTGTAGCCCACAAGCATTGCGGCAATTCGATGCTGACTGGTAATTAATACTAAATGCAGTGTGGCCCATAAATGGGCAAAACAATGAGACATTCATAGCCAAGGCGTTGGAGCCAGCGCCATTAGAGTCGGCAGGCAAACGGACGGACAGCGAGATATACACGTAGATGGCAAAGTGAAGCAAACCAAAGTTGTGCAAACTCTGTGGTGTGTTGGTGTAAATGACTCGTACACGCATACATATGTGCTTATAGAGAAGAGAGAAACATACTTTTTTTTAGAGCCGGACTGTAACTGTAACTGACAGTGAGTCTGACTAGCTAACTCACAAACTAGCTGACTGCCTCACTTTGCTAAATGAATGTCTAACTTAACTGGCGCACTGCCTACTTGGGCGGCTGCTTCCGAACACGCCGCCGTTGGCAACGCCGCCACTAGCTCCGAACAACATCTTGTCACTTACAGCAAACAATCTGAACTTTGTTCATTTTGCAATAAATGTGATAAATTTCAAAATTTGCGCCGCTTTTCTTGGCAACTTTGCTGCAGGCATAAGTAGTGGACACACAAGCCGTAAAATGTGATTTTGATAGCAGACTTGGAACTTATTATTATATGCCTTCGTTATGCTTCGAAACTATATAATTACTTATACGAGGGCTGTCCAATAAGTTCTTAGCATCAAAACCCGGTGGCGAAATTATCGCAATAGAAATTCACTGTCTATGTATAGAATACAGTCTCATAGATGGTTACTGTTAAAATTTCAGCCGAAACGGACTAGTAGTTTTGATTCGGCTGCGTGACCATGAATTTCAGAAAAGCGGACAAGAACAATATCGGTGATTCTATTATTGATTCTGAAAAGGAAATCGCGTAGTGAAATCAATAAGAGCTGTATGGTGACTCTTCTCCTTCAATGGCGACCCTCTAAAATTGGTTTAACGGATCGGTTTTTGATGAGTCTTGGCAAAGGGCCCTAAAAAAAAAACTATCACGGAGGAAAACGTAATAAAAGTCCACGATCTCGTATTGGCAGATCGCTGATTGAAGCTCCGCTAGATAACTGAGACAGTAGATAACACACACAGGTTCTCCAATTCGGCTTGAGATCGGCCCGATTTGGCAAGAAAAATATGCTCTCTACCACTATGACAACACAAAGGCTTACATCTCCGCCGTCCGGAAGCCATTTTGATCGAATTGAGCTACCCATCCACCGTATTCTCCAGATTTGACCCCGTGCGACTCCTTTCGTTTCAAATGTGAAAGGGTCATTTTTCTGGCAGATATTTTGGTCGAATCCGGAGGTTATCACCGCCACGGAAGCCTACTTTACAGACCTAGTAGTAAAAATATTCAGTAAACGCATTTTTCAGGCAGGTTAAAATAGTTGGGCTATGGCTATATTGAGAATTAAATCGCCATTTTTTGCCAAGTTTCGTTTATCTTTTGCAGGCGAAGTATTTATCAGATCACCCTCGTACATATGTACAAACATGCTTGAAACTACCCTGCATCTATAGAGAAAGATATTACGTATTCAATGCGGCAGAGCCAAACTTATGTGGAAGTTAGTTTCTTTTGAGCACTTCATTATTTGACATATGATTTCGTGATATCCAAAAAGTTTATCACTATAAAAATGCTAAGTTAAAACTTTCTGATGATATGAGGTTCACATCCGAATTGAGTTGTGTGCTACATTATTTACTTTTCTGTATACTTTTTTTTCTGAGTCGGTTTGGTTCTAGTACGTATTTGCTGAAATGTAGTATTTTGAAACAGCAAACTATATTTTTTTTCTGGCTCAAATCCGTGAAATCTCGAAGGTAAAATATTGAAAACTTTTTGTCGAGATGATTTGCAACCCATTCATCCTTCCTGCTAGAATAGATATTTGCAAGAATTAAATACTTTGAGTTAATAGTTTTGGAAAATAGTTGAAAAGTTATAAACGGAAAGAATTTGAACATCAAAAATGATTTGATGCAAACATGTAGATGAATCAAGTAATATCTGTGTTACCTTTCCCCTAACCTAATTTTCGTAATGACCCTTTGTTTGCCTAACATATTTTTCCGGCAAAAAATTTAGCTTTTCAGGCATTATATGTTAGTAAGTGTTCCGACTTTAATAGTTTTGAATACCATCTTTATATGAGAGGTGAAGGTGGTCATTAACTCTTTTCTTTATTCATTTGAATTTAGCATAAAGTGGTGAAGTGGGGTATTTCCACTAACCTAAGTTCCTCTATCAATTGTGGTACTTTCCGAACGTGGCTGTACCCAATTTTCACTGAATTGAAAACCACATCCAACATGTTACCATTAAGATTATACTAGGCTTGCTGAAAATTTCTTATTGTTTTAAACTGGCTAAACATTTCTGGCAGAATTGAATCTCATTATTCAACATAGATGTGATTAAGGACAATACACCAATTATAGCGATCTCCCAACTTATTGATCAAATTTTTGTAATACAATTGGTATTTTGCTTCTATATAGGCCTCAATCTCGGAGAATACTTCTTTATTACCACCAAAATAGTTTCCAGTGATCATTCTCTTCGGCTCTGACAGCAGTAAAATCTCGCTGAGGACCAAATTCGGAGGATAGGGTGGATGCGGAAGCAATTAAAAGCCCAATTCATTCAAATCTGTCATCATTCTCATTGATTTGTGACACGGTGAAATCGGTCGATTGTGAGCTCGCACGGCACCCACTTGGCAAAGAGATTTCGTATAACCGTAGCATTCATGAACAATAAATATATCCAACACATTCCTTTGATATCTTTGAAGCGTCAACTGCATTTTACGATGACCCAATATTATCTTCTTGTTTTGATGTTTTCGTCCGTAAAGTTTTGAAGGTTAGTTCTAACCGTATAAGATGTGGATTCAAAGGACACGAACTTTTTATCGCGGTCTACTAACCAAATCTCACAATAGCTAGCATGCTGGGCTATGTGATGTGTGATAGCTTGGAAGTAATGATTCTTTTGTTCTATAAAATATCTTGTCACATTCGATTTTATACGAGTATTTATGATTCTGTAATATTAGGAACACGTATGGACAACCTTGTACCCATGTTAATTCAGTATTTTGCGAAGATTTTCGAAACTAAGACAATTTTTTTTCCAATACATACAACAAAAACATGGGAACATGCAATAATACGATTTGAAGCAAATCGTTGGAAGGAAAACTAGAAGAATTTTGAGGACTGAGTGGAGACTCTAATTTTTTCTGAGATGGATACTATAAGCTTACTGGGAGAAATATGAGAATCATATGCGAGGTTTTTTAGCTTTATATAGAGTTTAGTTTAGTTTAGAGTTTAGCTTTATAGAGAGTATTAAGTTAACTAAATAAATATTACGTGAAACTAAAAAAGATCGAAGAAGTAGTGATGCCGGTTAAACAAATAGAGAGAGAAAGTGAAATAGTGCGGGTGAGAAGGAGAGAGGGAGAGATAGGAGGCAGCAGCGAGGAAACACCGAAATTATGAAAAGCGTTAGACTGACAGTGAGACATAGAATGAAAGCCATAAAGATGTTGAAACAAAGAAAGCGCAGTGTTGCCATTCATTCCACATAGAGAATTAGTATTTCAAGAGTTATTTAATTTAAGTGGCATTACTTTCGATATGTATGTACGTGTATGCATGAGTATGTTATTAAGTTGGATATATCACTGTGGATATAATTTTTGTTATTTGTTGTTGCTGTTATTTGGTTAGTTATGTTGTTGTTTTGTAATTTCTATTGTTTTTTTTTTGTGTTGTTGTTCTTAAGCATACCTGTAGCGACAAGGACTGGCGTACCAGATCACGTTTCTTAACTGGATAGCGCTCCTGCCGACGAACGGTTTATGAAATAGAAAAATGCGCATTTGTTTTGTGTTGTTGGCAGGATGCGTATGTGTGTGTGCGTTTGTGAGTGTGCGCATGTGTGCAAGTAATAAATTTTAGATTTATTTGTACATCATTTTAGGCAGATTATTTGGAGGCGGCATAGTCACAGTTATATGTTTGTGTATATATAAGCAGCGCGTTGTTGTTGTTGCGGCAGGATTAGACGGTAATTGTACAGCAGGAGCAAGGAATTTGATAGTCAGCCATTCAGCGCGGTGAATAGTGGCGCAAATATTCATTTTTTTTTTTTTTTTGAGTATTTACCCATTTGTAAAGCATTTTCGACACAAATTTTGGTTTTGAGCAGATACGAGCATAAATAGTAGTCAGGATATAAGACATTAGGCCAGTTATTGTTTTCATTAGTATTTTTTGCACACAAATTTTTGAGCATTTTCATTTACAGTAATCGTTGGCAAGTGTGTTGGTAAGTGGTTGCCAGATTTTTGTATGTTTTAATTTGTTTTATTTTTGGTTTTTATTTTTCGGTTTTTTTCAGGTTTGTGTTGGCGGTGGCCGGCGGTAGTTGCGCATATGATTTTTGGTTTTATGTGGTGGATGATGATGATGAGAGGTGTTTGGTGGTGGTGAAATAAAAAATAAGGATTAAATTAACATTCACTTTTCATATTTACAAATTAATAGTAAAGTTAGGACTTGAAATTAAAAAACCAACAAATTGATAATTAAAATAAAATAAAGTAGCTGGAATAGTGCTAATATAAAAAATAGTAAAAATAATAAATTTAATGAAATATACAATATTTTGTTTGTTTTTAAATTTTTAATTCAAATTCATCAAATTATATTACAACAAAATATTTTTGACGCTTTCTTTTTAACGTTTCACTACATAAAATCCACTAGAAATATTTTTAAAAAAATACTACACAAACATAAATGATAAATAACATTGAAATTTCACAGGTTTACCTCTAGCCCCCAAAAGACAAAATTAAAACACACACAAAATAAACACTAATGGATTTAGTAATGAAGTATAGTTAAAGTAATTACAGCCAATTAGCACACAATTGCCTACAGAACCCTCAAAAGAATTTTGAAATTCATTCATAAATGCTTCAGTCTCAACTGTACTTGACAAATATATTCAGTACGTGTGTGTAAATATGTGTTCAACTACAAAGGGTGTGCTTGTGTGGGAACTTTTCAACTCAGCGAAAGAGTCTGCGTGTCTGAAGGCTGCTGAGACGTGTAGGTGTGTATAGGTGTGTGTGCGAGGGCAATACGAGTTTAATTTTTAAAGCGAAACATCGTTTTGTACTAATTGAGCGATTGTATAATGACACGCACCTGATATGGACTCGGTTTGCCGCTTTTGCCAGAATCCTTGGAACCCTTCGCATCCTTCGAATCGGCCGGATCTGGTACTTTCTTCTTGGATTTTTTTTCCTTAGGTGGTGATTTCGGTTTACTGCCGCCATTACAGCAGGAACTCTCTGTTAGAGCAGGTGCAGAATTTTAAAGTATTTCAATTAGTAAGAATTTTTTAGGTAAATTCAATATTTTGAAATATAAAATCGGCATAATTAAAACAACAAATTATCTTAGAAGTAATTTTAATTAGTTTGAGAGGAAATTTTGTCAATTTTTCACACAAAATTATGAGAATAGTTGTGAATATTTTATGGTTTTTTAGCGAACTTTTTCAACTAGTCTAGTCTGTTTTCAAGTAGGGGCCTATAACAAAAAAGCTTCCCAATGAAGCCTTCGTAACACTAAAGTTTGAAGACTATGCTTCTCTAACCGCTACTTGGATCTTCTTTAACACTTCTACTTGAACTGTACAGATGCTGGACGAAAGCAATATCAGGTCCAGTCGTTTTTAAGACCAACTGAGTTATCATATTTTTAAGTTTCAATAGTCTGCATCTAACATGTTGTAAGGCATTAAGTTGGAATCATCTTTGTTTTTGCTTAAATGTACCTTAAGTAACCTTAAGTTTACCTTTCAGATCATAACTAAATATGTTACAGAACTCTTGTAGAATAGGTTTTATATGCTCTATGCATTGGGATGATCGCTTCTACCCAACATAACAAGTAAATCTGGAAAGTTTTATCACTTTATTGCAGGATCTTACATAATAAAGCATAAGCTGAGTGTTCCGAAGTATTCTTGCAAGCCTTGATACCAGATTATTAGACAAACATGAACTTAACCTTTGAAATATAACAATATTTGTAATAATATAGCTATACTTCAGAAAGGAAAATTGATGAGAAATTTAAAACAGGAATACTATAATCGGGTTTTGAACTAATTACTAGAACTCTATCAATTGGAAAACAAATGTATCTGAAGATAAGCTGTTTCTTAAACTTGTTATTATTTCGAAATGATTGCTTGAACTCTTGCAATATTCTTTATATTTTTGAAGGCTCTTTGAGACCGGATTGTCTCTCTAAAAAGCGTACTCTCTCGAAGTCTTAATACCAATTAATTAGAAATTTTGTAACATATGTCTTTCTTTTGTTCAACTTACCCTGCAGCAGGAAGCAAAAAACATATAATAGGAAGAGTATGCTGACGCCATACAAATACGTGAAGAATGTTTCATAGTAGAGCACTGGCAGACGGTGGGTTGTCACATCGCTAATCACATAGGCAATGCAGACAACAATCAAAATGATGGCATACACCAAACTGGTGACGATGAAGAGCGATGTCCTGTGTGCCGCAAAACACAAACGAAGCAACAGCATGGAAAGGATAAAAAATTTCAATTAGTAAAATGTATAAAATAAAGTTTGTTTCGAATACTTTCTCATTACTTCAAGAAAAACTAAGAGCAAACTCCAATAATTGCTTGTGTTAGTTAATGTGCACAAACCCAAAAGAATCCAATATTTGCGTTCAAAAAGTTGCATACAATATTTTAAAATATATATTTTTACACACTTCTCTCTATCTCTCTCTGTCTCTCTCGCTTTCTATGCACTGTAAGGCCGCATGCAGTGATGCAAAAGTAAAATTAAAAATACTGTAACATAGATTTTTTAGTATATAAGTGCAATTTTTCTATTTCACATTATTTTTTATAGTCTTGCCTTATGAAATACTTCCAGCAAATATTTCTGTGCTATTTTTTTTTAGCTTATTTAACACAACAAAAAAATGTTTGTGCAAAGTTATTATTAAAATTCCCAGAAAATCGCATGCTCATATGCGAGCTTTGTTCAAATTGAATTTCACAGTTTCAGCTGTGATTTCTGCTATGAAACAAGTGATTACCCGAGTTCACTAAGAACTGGCAAGTCTAGAATCCTAGCATTGCGACAGGCTACGCTATGAACGAACGAGTGCGAAGAGGTGTGCTCGAAACCGTATTGCAAACAAAATCGTCCTGCTACTTTCGTTCGTGACGTCACGACCTAAGGTATTTTACCGTCAAACGAACTTCAAAATTTAACAAGTCATGAACTGTCGTAATCTCGAAACCTAATATTCTTTTTTATAAACAAAGGACTCAGTACATAAATTACTTATTTAGATAACCATTTGCAGAACTTTAGAACAATTTTCTATAACCTGACAAATTTTCAACTCCTCGAGCTATTTTTTTGCTCCAATATGTTTATAAATTGGAGTAAACATAATATATAAAATGTTTATATATAAAATGTTTATATATTATGTTATATAAATTATCAGCTCTCTTATAGCCTAGTAATGGTTCTCCTTTGCTCTTTCCCACCATCCGCTCAGCCTAACAAATTCAATTGCAATTTTATCAAATTAAAAGTTATACCAAATTGCTGAAGTCAATTCAACAGCATTCTCTCAAAGATCCTAAGCAAAAAAAGAAGAGATAGTTTGGTTAAATATAGCTGTGAGCAACCACAAGCTTTTAACAAATTCAATTATATAAAACTTTCATTAAAGAGAGCTCATTTCTTATCATAGCGCTCTGATGTGATCCCCCGGGGAAATATGTATAGTGTGAAATGGTATTTGAATATAGAGGAAATTTGTAAAGCTTAACAACCTGTTGAACTACTGAGGCAATTGCCTCCGGCTGACTGGCCTTGAGCTCTTTCCTTAGTTAACTTAAACTGGATATTTGTCTTGAGGCTCAGTGGCATCTTAATCGCTATACGGACTGATGTTGTATATATATATTATATATTATATATTATACATATTATAAGTAAATATTATTTGGAAAATATTGCTTGGGGTAAATTCGGGTCGTTCCGATTGCATTAATTCCCTTGCCTTCTCTGAGAGTTGCCAGAAGTTACGCATCGAACTTTTCTAGCCATGTTCAGTAATTATTAGTTAATTCTTCCATTAATCATCGGAACCAACGTCAAATTTCCAAATCTAGTTCGAGGTATCGAAAGATTCTATATGGTCTAAAGTCAAGTTCTCTAAATGTTTGATAAGCGTTATGTCTTTATTGAATAAATAAGGAAAAGTTTCTTTCTACAAAAAAGTTTAGTTATTGCAACAGATTATTGTGTTTTTTCATAAATGAGTCTAATGGCTCTAAATTGAACAAAGTGATAGAGAAAATTTGTGGTCTGATTCTCAGTTATAAGCAATATTTTCAATGTGTAATTATATTCAGTACTCCTTATAGCCTTATTTGTAACAGTAAATTACTACCAAGTATCGTTTTCCTTTACTCAGATCAAAAATATTTATTTATAACCTAAAAAAAATTAATTTATTCTTATAATTGAGATTTATATTTATATTATCCACTGCATCCAGCAATTTTATTATTTGTTCTGACCGTATTATTGGCAGTTGCAAAATAACTCATTTACGAAATTTACAATCTTCCTACATATCCACATTATTGTATTTCTTGAGAATAGCAAACATAAGTTTAAAAGTTTTTCAAATATTTATTTCCCTGTTTCGTGCTTTCTTTCTCTTGTTTTACAGCAGGATCATGCCCTTGTGCTTGAGTATGCTAAAGTATGAAATTTCAACTTTATGCGGTCAAGATTTCTTCGTTCTTAAACTCATTTGCCTTCAAGTTTTCTATGCTTAATGCAACGAATTTCTAGAAATACTTTAGTAAGAAAATATTTTTTTTTTAATTTGATATTTGTTTTATATTTGCATGTTATGGGAACCTCATGGAAACCACTCACAAGTGTTTCTATTTAAGTCTGTCTCCTTTTCTCACTTCTGCGCTTATATTAAATTATATTATAGACGCACATATCAAAAATGTTAACAAAATTTTAGAAAAATTTCCACAAGTGCAAATTTATGGAATTTCGAATTAATAAACTCTTAGCTCTCAACAGATCAAGTATCATAAATTTGGCCACTAATTAAATGGAAAACATAAACGCCAACAAAAGCGAGAACACTTGAACTAAATATTCAATAAAAAATCTTTGTGGAAATTTGAGTGAAAAAGAATCAGAGAAATCCAAACATTAATAGAAATTTTGTAGCACGCACGTCAAGATTTTATTAAAATGATATTTGCGTTGTGATTTCCTACTAATCCAATTCGCCCTCCTGCACCCTGTTGATTGGGCCACTTGTTGGAAGCTTGAAAGCGTCTTCTGCCCACAAGCAATTATTCATAACAATGCGATTAAACGCATTTGTTGTTATGTATGCTATAAAGCCGAGGGCCAGTTTCCCATAAAATTATGTCTGTTCGTTATATTAAATTTTGTAAGCAGATACGCTTGGGGCGAAAGCGGCCGCTCGAGTCGGCATTCTGCTTGCAACGGCGCCAAAACAAAACTTGGCACAAGCACATACACATAAATGCAATTAGCTATTTTGGCATTGTAATTGTATTATATTTAGGCACTTTTAATCTTTTGAGCAATTGGTTTGGCCTAATTTTTGTTGTATGCACTTTTGGGAACACTCACTTGGGTGGCATGGCGTATGAGTAACTTTTTACAATTTTTCACTATAAGTAAGCTAAACCTTATGGTTATCTAAAAAGTAAATATTTGTAAGTGTATTTGAATTAAATAAGCATATCTTCGTACATATTTGCCGTAAGATTTAAAATTTTTAAATAAATTATAGTAAGTACAGATTGATGTGTTTGTTTAGAGAAGTTTTCAAAAATGTTGTCTAATTAATGGAGTGTGCGCCATTAGTATTCAGAAGCGATTTGAAGTATTGAAAAGACTTATCGTTACCGAAATTGCTGCTTTTATTATTTTTTTTATTTGAAATTAAAATTTTTTAATTTTTTGTAGAGAGCGCTTTTTAGAGGGATAGAATTTTCTAAATCGTTTGAAAACCCGGAAATTAATTTTCGAAACATTATTTCTGCAGATCGTAAAATGATCTGTTGACTGCGACGAATTTTTGTTGTAAGTCCCGTTAACGTAGACCTTTTTCGTCGAAAAAATATCGATTTATTTTGTGCACAAGAATTCCTTAAAATTTTATTTCAATTATAAATCTGGTTTAATTTAAATAATTTCATTATTTTTTTTTTATTTCATATTTTATATATGTGTTTTTTAATAATTTTTTATATATTTTTACGAGTTTATTCATTTAAATTTAATTCTTAACTTACTTAATTTATTCCTGTAACTTTAAAATGTAGAATTTTTAATGGATTTATTGGAATGGATTTATGGAATTAAATTATTTTATATAAAAGTTTAGTTTTTTCTTATTAATGTTTTTTCTAATTGAAAGCAAACAAGTTATTTAATTATTATTGTATTTCTCTTAATGAATTTCATTTTAGCTTTAAACTTTTTTTTTATTAGTTCGTTTTTTGTTTTCTTTTTTGCTATGTATTAATTTCCTATAGTTATTGTAATGTTTATTTTACTTTTTATTTTCTTTATTTACACTTTTTTATATTTCGTTTACATATTTGTCTTTTTAATTGATGTAAATACTATATGTTAATATATTTTTTTTATTATTTTATTATTAATTTAATATTATTTGTTCCATTACTTATTTTTCATACTTTTTTATTAAGTTTATTGTTATTATTATTGGTTGCCAGCGAAATATGAATTTTCCCACTATAGGAAAACTTTCCTTCTACTACTGTAGAATGATTCTTTTACCTACACCACACATAGATATACCCAACCTTCGTATTATTCAATACAATAAAGCATTGTAAGCATTTATTGTTAAAAAAAAATAGCAGTTTAGTGTACCTATTTGATATTGTTAATTACCATAGTTCAATTGGTCCGGTTATTATGTTAGTTTGATAAGTGCCATGCACGGTGATTTTAGCTGGTAGAAAGCTTCGATTTGGATTTGGCTTTATTGAATAGCAAACCCTGGAACAATAACAATTTTCCCAAAATTAAATTACATTCAATGGTCAGAGATTTCACTAAAATTGGAAATTGTGCTGTACACAATGTGAAATACTTTGACTGGCAGGGATTATTACAAAGCACAAAAAATAGTTGGCTTCGGAAAATATTACACTGGGATGGAGTAGACTGCAGGAAAGCACGATTGGAATTAATACAATTTGTACTAGGCATAGAAAGGGTAGCTTAATTTGCGTGTTTGTGTTTGTGTAGATGGTGTTGTAGTTTTCATGTAATAAGCTAATAAGTTGAAAGGAAGGCAAAGTAATAGCTGATAAATAAAAATGTGAAGGAAATCATATATGATAGCAAATTTCTGAAGCTTTTTCTCGGCAAGTTTGGCAAATTTAAGCAAATATCTGTATATCTCTTAAACAATATCGGGTTTAAAATAGCACTAATAATTAGAAAAACGAAAAGCAATAATTTAGAAAAACAATATATATATATGTACAGAATAGAGAATTCATCTAACATCACCATCATCATAAAGAATTAAATTTCATCAAAGCCATCATGTGAAAATTAACTAACTTTTTCCTCCAAAATATTGGATTTTTTCCTCAAACGGTGCTGAGATGATAATGTCTGCAAAATTTTTTCGGAAATTTACTTTCGGGAATACTTTGATGATACAACACTAGCTTCTACTATGATTGCTTTAGTTCATAACTGTGCATTTTGCTGAGTTCTGAAAACCATTAGGCTTCAGGGTTGCCACTTTCACTGCTGTAATAAACACGTCAGCCATCTTCCGCTTATAAGTCGAGCTTAACATCGACAAGCACTGACTCGAAAGCTTACTATAATTAAAATTTAAAATATAGGAAAACTTATAGGAAAAAGAAATTTGATGCGTAGAGTACAAAGTTTCATGGAAAGTATATATTTTTACGCTAAAGCTATATTTTCTCCCTTTCTAATACATGAAAATGACTATAGAAAGGTCATCGCGAGTGCGGTTTTAATTAAAATAGCCTAAAAAGCCAGTCAAACACTCGTTAATTATTTAAAAGTGAAATGTTTATAAAGAATTCTGTTTGGCTAGGGGTGTGTAAATGTAGTTGTTGCTCTTGTACTTATGATTTTTTGCAAGTAACTGCTGATAGCAGCAACAGAAAGTTAAGGCTATCGCTGTTGTAAATTTTTCTAAATTATATTATGGAATAATTTTCGTTTTTAAAGCATTAATCAACACCATGACAACGACTCATTCTAACTGCTGAAAGTAATTACTAAACTTTTTCGAATTATTGTGGGTTTTAAAACAAGTTTTTTGAACAGCGATAACTCCTACAAGGTCTTTGTTCCATCTATTTAAAAACCAAGAGCAGTTATCTTTTGCTCTAAACTTACTCTAACAATTTTCTAATTAAACTTAATATTCCTTTGACCTGCTCTGCCATCGAGTCGAGCAATCTCACAGCTTTCCAGTTCATATTATATCTTGACTGTTTGAATATATGTACGTTGGCTTTCTTTGGTCTGCTGTCTTCACTCGTCATACAGCCGCTTCGAAAATATTATAAACTTTAGATAAACAGTTTTATTCACCTAACGGTTGTTTGTGACATATGTAATTACACACAAGCATATATAACTAAATTAGCATGATTTGAAAAGTTGATACAGTGGTTTTCACAGCTACCTATGCAAAAATTATACAGAGGGTGTTACAAAGCAGACAAAACTCACGAACTCTTAACCGATTCGAATCATCTTTCCCATTATATCCTTATAATATCGCGTCCACTTATAATACTACACCATTTTAGACGCCGTCTGTTTATTTGGCTTCATAGTATTAGTTCAGACACCATATTCCTATTAAGTGAGCATATTTTCTTAAGTATAATGAGATCCGCCACTGAAGTACAATGATTTGGATACAAATATTCCCCTGTAAGTTGTTGAATTTCTGTTTCTATTAATATTGATAGCTTTAAAGTTGATATTTTTGATATGAAGCAAGATATCTTAATTGAACGGTTCATAATTTCACCATCCTGCATACCTTAGAATATTTCTTAAAATCTAGTTTCGAAAACAACTTGAAATATTTCACACGCCCTTTTATTTTACAGTACGTTTTACTGCCTTATTTGTGGTTTTCCTTTTTTAATCGAAAGTGAAATGATTTTTATTCATATGATCACTTTCGTTGAAGCAAATATTTCGAAAAATTCTTTCTTTTTTCGAATCTGTAAAAATCAAGCGAATCAAAGCCGCTTTAAAGCAAATAAATATTACACAACACTCACATACCTTATATGCATGTAAATATTTCTTATTTTCCATTTATGCTTGCAATTATTTTGTGGTTGTGCAACTCATTGCACAGTGAAATAAATCCAAAGCAAGGATTTGCATATTTGCATGTACTTACACGAGCATGAATATGTATTTGGTACATATATATATATATATAGCATATGTACACATTCACAACAACGTTCATACAAAACCGTTAACGGATTTATATTATATGTTTTTCGCACAACCATTTTGACCGCGCACACACTCACCAACCATTTAAGTGCATTGCAACAAAATGGAAAACAACTTGACTGCTGTTTGTGTATTGTAATGCTAAAAGCAACAAATATTTACACCAACAACCCTCACTTGCACACAAAGAGCACACTTGCGCCGTGAAGCCGACTGCTACCAACTCACACAACTATTCAACCATTATCACCATCATCACCATCAGCATCATCATCACCATTAGCATCATCACCATCAACAACCAACGGTGTATGGAGACTGAAAAGCGAGCGCAGAGATTGTTGAGGCAGGTTAAAATATGCACAAGAGGAGCGACCCAATTCTGCAGCGACGTTGTCATTATACGCAAGCGCAGCCAGCTCCCCGGAAACGTACAGCTTGAAAATAGAAACATCTACCTGCTGCAGTTGAGCTGGTTGAATGGCAGTTGGATTATTGGCGCATTCCCATACCGCTGACTTCTCCACAAATATTGCATTAAGACAAGCCCAACATGCTCGAATACACTATATATCATCCAGTTTGTTGCAACGTCGAATTAAAATGTCCCGCTTGCTCCCGCCGTCAAAGCTCCTTTGTATCCAGCATGCGCTTGAAAGGCGGCCAATGAAATAATCTGGTGATTTTTGTTTTGTATGGGTTTTCTGAATTGCGTTCTTTTATTTACAAATGTCATTTAAAAAATACCTTTTTGGTTTTAATATTTTTATTTTTAGTTTGAGTCCGTCGCTTGGCCACTTACAATTTGTTAAATGAAAAGCAAGTAATTGGAAAAAAATTCAGTTCTTCAATTGAAAACATTCTCTGAACCAAAAGCTTTAAAATGCCAAATTTATTTGACCAAATTTTGAAAAACTCTCAGAGAAAATCTCTCTATTATGAGACTTATTATGAAAATCGTATACATTGACATTAACATCTCATATATTCTTAAGTGCAGTAGAAAAACATTCTATCTGACTTGAAACCCAACTTCACAAAAGTTGGACATAACATTTTAAAATTATAGAGGGCTAGATTTCTACTATATGAGGAATTTTCATACACCTCATTCTCTTGCAATTGGTTCCACTTTAGTACTTGAAAAGCACCTTTGCTTTCAGGATAAGCGCGGTTATGTCATATCTGGCAAATTCAATGCTAACTCGACATATCAGACTACCTTAGTGTGACAAGCTATTTGGTCTTATCAAGAGAGTCCAAGTATTTCTCAACCAAGTTTGACTTGAATATGCTAAATAAGCAATTATCGCCATTAAAACTGGTTGTATTTGTCTTTAGTTGAGGAGCAGTATTCCCTATACGAGATTAGACAGGTGAAAAACGTGCTACAAGGGAACGAAGTGGATCACAAATAATGACAGTATAGTAAATTATTACCCGTTAGTCTCATTGCGACTCGGGTAGTCACGCTTCTTTCCAGCACTAATGTTTATAGCGATAATTTATCTTTCAACTAGCACAAAATTATCTTCGTTAGGATAGCCCAGCATTTCCGAATGTTCTCCGATTTACTTAAAACTTCGACGGCTTATCAACTAAATCGTAAAGAAAACGACTAGAAATATAGCAAATAGTTGCTCCAAAGTATGGTAACGTCACTTATGCTTTAAACACGAGCGCTCCGCTCTTGAAAATGTTTCAAACCGCGAATACCTAGAACTGTTATGTGCGAATTTGTGGAATGTTATATGGTACATATGAAGGGGTTTTCGATTTCCGTGACCCGAATTAATAGGAGCTGCATGGGAAATTATTTATTAAGACAATGAGGGAGTATATTTACCATATTGGCGTTATATTTTCAGGCAAATAATCTCTCTAGAAAGAGTTTTTGACTAGAAAATGAATATGTTGAGAGGATCTTTTTATTTTCACACTTTATTCGCAAATTCACGAACATAAAGGAAGCTGTCTGCTCATAATAGCTTAACCCTAACAGATTTCAGCTCGAAGTAAATTGCACGTGTACATCATGTGCATACATATATTCTACAACGAAATCGAGCGATGCTCTTGGGTAAACTTGTTAGCAATTGATTTTATGTAAATTTCTAATATATACAAAGGCTTGTACTTTAAATGAATCGTGTGCCATTTGCCAATACATACACTCAGGCAACAACTTCGCTAACTGCAAAGCATACTTCATTAGTTGTCACCTAAAATGTAGACAGTTATAACTGATTTCTAGCATTTCCGTACACCCGTCGTCTCTGCCGGTGAAACGTGCCGCTGTAGCACTTATGCAAATATGCACACTTCTTCACATACTTCACTGAAAAAGAAACCTATGCAACAACAAAAAGCAAATATTAGAAATATGTTGCACAAATTCTATGCGAGCTTTATGCTGTACTTTTCACCTCCACCCTCTGGCTTGCCTAGCCACTAGCTTATGACATTATTTAACTTGATTCCCCATGCTGTATTCTGATTTGCCTTGGGGCATTCACAAGCATTCCTAGCCGTTGCTAACCCTCCACTTCGCAACGTCCATGCAATGGTGCCTGCCACACACCCCGTGAGATCGCTCTTTAACTGCTGTTGCACGTACATCGACAAGTGTCCCACTACACACACACATGCCAATGCAAACACACACACACACATACACATATATATATGTAAAGGATTCAACATCCAAATCAGTGAGGCACTCAGTCAGCGTGCCCTCGTTGCATGCCGCTTGCTGCTTGCTGCTTGCTGCTTGCTTTGTTGCCACTATGCGCGCCATAATGTGACAATGTGCAACTTGATGTTGCAAGTAATTCATCAATTTCATTGCATTCTTTATTTTACTGCCTTCTGTGTTATGTCTCTTCCGCGTCTTTTTATTTTTTTTATTTTTTCCCCTTCCGCCCTCTCCCCTTTTGGACAAGTCCATCATCCAAGTGGTGAGCTTGTAGTAATGGCAGTGTAATCTCGTGCCGGATTTACAAGTTATTCCAGCAGGAATGTCATTTTGATGGCATAGTCAGTGTTGATTTGGCTGCACTTATTGTTGTTGTTGCCGCTAAGGCAATAAGGTGCATGTTCGCAGCCATGATTTGAGTGTAAATGCAGCGTTGACAAGTCGCTCATGACTCAGTGCGAAAATTGTTGGAGTGTGCAAATTGTTTGTTAACATTGTTTGTGTTTACCCTAATGCCAAGCAAATGCGTGTGTGTAAGTAGAGTATAAGTTAGTTGGAAATTATTTCCCAGATATTTTATTTATACTTTGCGAAAAAAAAAATGTTTTTGTGCTCTGAATGAACTTCCGTTGCAGTTAAGGTATATGCTTTAATATTTTCCTCCATTCTCGATCGAAACACATAACCTAAAAATACCATCTTTACACCAACTTTTAAGCACTTTCTTCAATATATCTCACCACTTAGCTTTATAGAAATTAATTAGTTCATATTTTTCAAAAACAGATCCTCCAAAGATTTTGCGTCTTTGTAGGAAACGAGAATCATTTCGCCAAGGGAGCAGCGGAGCTTTCATTATAACCTTTCAATCCTATAATTGCTAGAACTACACTTTGTTCTGCAAACTCAGGGAGTTGCTACAGAAAATCTTTCGTCTAGAGGAAATTATTTGAAAACTCAAAGACTCGGCAGGATAGCTTTGAAAATTCATAATATTGATCAAAAATATTTCTCAAGCAGTTACTTGTAATAGGCATGACGAGTGTCTGAGGAAAGTTGAGGCAATATGCTTGATTTGATTCTTGGTGTAATCTCTACTGAAAATCATTTCAAACATGAATTTGAAAATCAAAATTTCTCTTTAGCTATCATTTTATATGTAAATTTTTTGTTAGAAAATATAATTTTCTGCTTTCTGTAGAAATGTTCTGTGTATCTTTAATTTGGTTAAAAACAAACTAAATTTTGTTTTGTTTTTAAACATTTTTATTAGAACATTTAGGTACATGAGGCTTATTTAAGGGTAAAGTCATTATCATTTAGTTTAGGGGATTTCTAGTGAAGAGACCGACTTTGGATAGATATAAATTCGGGTCGGTCTCCCTGCTGTAAATATGTTAAGAACGACTAATATTTGACTAATATTTGAATATGACTAAATATTTTCAATAGATCAAATATTCTCCTATCTATGGAATAAATTAATCATTCGTTACTTTAATTCTTGCTTTTGCTGCTTTTAACTTCTATAACACCTTACCTAAAACTGTTTTATAATAGATTTTATTTTCAAATTATAAATTATCAACCAGACTCTATGTGCGATATGAATTCCTTTTACTCTACATTTCATCTATAAAATTAGAACTATCTGTTAAACATTATGGATTATGGCGCAATATTACACTTTTTACTCTCTTTGATATATATAAACAAACGTTTGACTTTGTTTTCCAGAACCTTTTCCAAGAGAAATAACATAAACTTTCAACTAATAGAAGTTGTTTAGCTTAAACTTTTTTGATGACGTTAGACACTCTGAAATATCCTCGTTTCAATGCTGTTAGACTTACAGTCTGCTCTTCGTAAATGTTCGTAAACGTATGAATTTTAGAGCTGTAACCTACTATAGATCATCGTTCGAAGTCGTGTGTGTTCCGAGTGCGACACCTCCATCGGCAAAGTTGTCACCGTTCACAAGCTAAAATTATCGAGTTGTTTTTTATTTAAAATGACAGATAATGTCGAAGCACTGACAATATTTCTGTAACAAATCTCTTCTTAGTTCGAAGTGCTTGAAACTAAGTTTAATTACCCACAAATTGTCGAATAATCCCTTATTATACACAAAAGTAAGTTGTAGGTTCAATAACGTACCTTCAATTCATAGTTATTATTCTGATTTTATACCGTCAGTTAACATTTTCGAATAAATAATTCGTTAAATAATTTTCGCAATGCTAATGTTAATTTTCTTATTTAGCCAAAATTAATATTTACCCAAACTTTTACTTTTATATAGTGGTGGTTATGTGTCGAATGTAGTTTGAAAAGCAATATTATTAGCGAACTATTTTTCTTTTTTTCAGACCATGTTTTCAATACCCACAATTCCACATTATTAGTAGTGAGCAATCGATTATAGTGAGTACAAAAAAAAAAAGATTTAATTCTAAGTTACTTTTCTGAAATTAATCCAAAATAAACCTTTGAATATATTAAAACCTAGAAGTGCCCGCAAAGCAGCCACTCTCTCTTCAAAAACTTATTTTCTCGAAAGTAACCATACATTTTTGTGTTAACTTCGCAAAAATTCTCCACAATTTGTTAAAAAGGTCTAAGGTTATACTTTTCTTCATACATTCAGGCATACATTAATCATTCCATGGATTATTCTTAATAGTAAATTTTTTATACCAAATCATTTGTAAATTTAGCGCTTACACAGAACCACCTTTTAAAAATATTTGTAAAAGTTTCCCTTACATTTTTTAAATAGTAATAACTTTAAATGCCTGAATTTTGCGCACATTTTTTTCGAAAAATATTAAAGTGAAGATATTAACCTTTGCAATGGCTGCGGCATGACGTTCTTTAATTCCATTTCCTTGTTGGCTGCATTATTCTTCTCGGCGCTATCATTGCTGCCGGTTGTGTGCGAGCGTGACACCGGAAGTGTGGCCATATTATCACCGCTCTCCACATCCACAGTAGCGACTTTAACTTCGCCGCCACCCATTTCTAACAAATTGCACTACTATTACACACACACCCACACACACAGCAATGTACGGAAGTTGCAAAAATCACTATTTAAGCTGGTGTTGTGTTTGTTCTTTCTACCGTATTGTAGATTTGTACAATATATTAATATTTTAAAATACTTAACGGCAACATTAATTTGACATTGATTTACATTTTCTGTAGTTTTGGCTTAAATTTTTATTTGTTTATTAATTTGTTACTATTTTAAAACGTTCACTAACTTTTTGTGTGTGTGTGTGTCAAACACAATACTTTTTTAAATTATTATTTATATTTTCATTAAATTAGCAATAATTTTTGCTTGAGTTATTTGAATAGTTTCTTATTGTTTCCACAATTGGACGCTAGCAAATTTCGTTGTTACTGTCACATTAAAACTGCCAGCGGAAATGATAGAAGTTAAAATTCGCATTCCATACACAAAAGTGCCGTGGAAATGCTGCAGAAGTTTGTGCGGAAACTGCGCTTCAAATGCGTGTGCTCCTCGGCTTTGAGATCGTGTTTGTGGAATGTGGAACGTAATTTGAGCAAATACAAGGAGAGCAAACTTTCAAACTCTGTAGCTATTTAAAGGAGAGGTAGCGTAGCAAGGCAGCGCTTGTGAGTAAAAAGTTTTATCCGAAAATCTACGTCCCCTAAAGTGCTAAGCTTTCCAGCTTTCCCCTCCGAGACACCCGACACTCCAGAAAGCCTTTGTGTGTGCTACCCCAACAAACGCGTTTACAATTCCCGGCTTGAAAATCATATTCTCATGTGTATTCTATATCACTTTGCTTTACCAAACTGTTTTCACACGTCCGTGCTTTTTGTTTGTTGTTATTGCCTTTTGTGAAAGCAGCAGCGTCTCTTGTTCGCCTTTGCCTCCTTTGCAAGCGAAACTGTGCCAGACTTTTATGTTATTTGCATATTTTTATGTTGGTATACTCTCGGGTGTTGCTCCCCAGTCTAACAACTAATCCACACTCATGTGTATTCATATCTGTTGTATGTATGTATATTCGATAATCAAATATACAATGGCTCCTTGTGGGCTCCGCCGCTGCCTTGCTGGGGCTTTTGCGCATAGTATTGTTGTTTTTATTATACTTTTTCTTCTTCCTTACTATCTTGTATAGTTACTTGTATACAATGCTCTTTATCATTTCTATTCCAATTGTATACGAAATTTCATTTGCATAGCAAATGTGTTAAATCGGTAAATAAATTTGAAGTACCTCGGTCAAGTGAAATTTATGTATGATTATGGTGGATGCAGCTAATGTACGGATATGTCGGAAATTTTAAATTCAATAAAATGTTTTTATTCTCATTAGCAAATTTAAAGTTTGAAATTTTTTTTAAATATCTTGGATATTTGGATATCTTGGATAGCATATATGAATATGCTATAGGCTAAGTTTTCGCTCTAGACCCAAAATTAGTAAGCTATCAGTGAAAGACTCATAAGATTGTAGAAAATCTTTCTTAAGACAGAAGTACGCTCGGTTTATCTTTGGCTACCGAGAGGCCATCGTTATTAGGCAGAATGATATTGCTCTAGGAACCATTGGAAGCATCGTGTAGATCAGTCACTGCATGAGATGTAATAGACAATTAGTCAAAGCTATAAACGATTTCTAGAAAAAAGACTTCCGAATTGTAAAATGTTGCAGCAAGCTTGAGATACTGAAGAAGGAGGGTGTTATCGTCACAAAATAGCAACAAATCACATAAACTTTGACCTTCTTACAGATTCGTGTAAAAAATTGCGAAAGATGACAGTTTGACAGACCAATAACTATCAAAGGTCTGCGATGCTAAACAGCAATCTAACGATGTTAAGCATGAAAAAAGTTTCCCTCTCCGTAACCATTGAATATTTTGGGTAATTTGGGTAGTACGCTTTAACGAGATTGAAAGTACCCAAGTCGTAAAGAGCATTCTTTGAAGGTTATTGGAGTTACTTTATGGGGTAACTTTCTTTCATGTGAGTCGTCCATTCAACTGTATATTTTGGTAAATAATTTGGGTATGGAACATGTCGTCGGCAGACCCATACCTAAGAAACACCTGAATTAAAGAAAGGAAGATCGAATAGAGGTCTCAAATTTGCTTTCATATTTCATCTGTCAGATTTGACTCAGTGTAACTGAGCACGTGGTGCTCGTGAAGCACTCGGTTGTATGTGCCGTGTGTCAATTGAGGTTATACAAGGAAAATTACTAAAGATACACAATCAATCACAAAAGCCTAAGGCTCCTAATTTTAAAATTTTATCATCTAATTTGCCCACCTTTTCTAGAGTTCCACATCAGTAATATTAGAGTTCATTTCTAGCAAATCCAAACAGTTTATTTAATTTTATTGAAATGTAAATATATACACACATAGTAGTTTATATATTTTCCTTTTTAGTAAATATATACTTAAGAGCATTCAGAATTCCTTTCACATTAAATACACCTTTAGGTATATACACATAAACATTCTAAGAAAATATGCGTTGTCTATGTACTGGATATGTGTACTCTTGAAAGTTGCTACTCTTGTGTTCAACATATTTCTGTTATTCTGAAAACACTTGCAAGGGTGTGGTTGACAATTTATATGTCAACTTTTTGACAATGGTAATCAGAGGATTAGATTTTTACCACCAAAGTAACAGTGCAAGAAAGCAAGCAACATCTACATACATACATACACATTATTGTCTCAATGGAAAGCTATTGGATGGTTATCTCATAATTTGGGTAACTTATCCCATTTTCATATTATTGAATTGATTTTTATTTCCGGTCTAAATTTATATCAACACATTAAAGTGATTTAAGTCAATATAAGTCAACCGAGGCAATTATACTTATTATCAATAGCTTTCTCGAGACTCGACGCTAAAATTAATATTAAACAATACTTTGCAATTGCAGCATTGAAATTGCAATAACTCGATTGTTGCAGATATGGAAAAATTTTTGATAGAAATCAAAATACGAATCTTGTTGACAAATTGCCTTAGACTACTTTAATTTTAATTTAATTTTAAAGAAAAATATCCCAATAAGCCTTAGTTCATCAATTCATGAATGTGTCAAGAAAGCCAATGCGATATTTTTATCGATTTAGAAAGTATCAGTCATCACAAGAGGCTTATTTGATCCTAACATCGCCCTGTTTTCAAAAATTTTATAACGAAATTTTAATTTTATATTTAGTTTAAAAGATCCTTTCCGAAAAAATATTTTGAAAATTTTGTAATTTTTTCTACAGTCTCGTATTTTTTCAAAGTTTTAAGATACTTTGAAAGTATATTGCACTTCCTCTAGCGCTTTGTGAAATAATAACAGAGTTTCATATCGTTAAGAATATTTTTGAAAAGTTTGTGCCTCCCTGGAGTCTCCTCGGAGTGCTCTGAATTCCAGTTATTTTGAATATAACGCCAAAATATTGAGAAAATTGTTTATTTATTATATTACGAAGGGGCTTGAGAAATATAACATAACAGTGAACAATGAGCGGATGCTGACCAAAAACCAAAGCCACTAAGATCTTTAAAAAATTTATGTTTGCACACAAATATCTTAAGCTCAAAATCGGTGAAGTATTCATAAGAGAGATCTCAAGTATGAGAAGAACACAGATTCATTTATACGGAGACCATCTTTTATGTTAATATGTGAAATTTGTTTAACTTTGTCTGTTACTAAGCTGCCGATTGAATTGGGTAGACATGGTCTGGAAATCTAAATTTCGAAGTAGGAACGCTTTACATTATATAATTATAAAGTGACTAAGGTGACGAGAATGCGAACCCAGTTCTCCACGTTTGACTCTCTTGTCTTCTTTTTGTGAGATTATTTCAAAAGAAAAGTATACGCCAGCAAATCTGGGACCATTGAGAGCTCAAGGGAAACATTCATGATAAAATCATCGTTCGAGATGCTCACAGATGTAATGGAAAAGGCAGCGAAATGTCAGCTTTGGCGAAATTAGCACTTGAGAAAAATTTTGTTTCTCCTTCTAATATTCATAGAGGTACTCTTTAACTTTATTTTTTTCCTTATTTTTAAAAATCGAGTATTAACATAGTTTTACACTGAAAAAGTTTTCTGCTTCAATATCTATGCAAAGTCAGGCTGCAAATATTTTTAGTTCAGAGATTTAAATTTTCGTTATATAATTTGATAATATAATATTTAGTGACAAGTTTTCTTGGATATTAGGTACTCAAACTGTATTCCTTTCCACCATTGTATACCATGTATACCATTTATATATTGCAAAATAAATGGAATTTCGACTCTACTTAACTTTTTTAAAGAATTTCTAAGCATTATAACCGATCTTCTCATATACTCTACTTGACATTTGTTTATATCTAATAAATATTTGTACCTTCTTTAATATTTTTTTTATATATATTTTGTTTCTTTATTTACAAACAAAAAACTTATTCAATTATACACAATTATATGCAAAACCATTTTTGGCAAGACGTGAAAACCTACAACAATAAAATCATTGTTAATTGTTTGACATAGATCCATCCACTAAACTAACCCAAAGCAGCAGTATAACTGACATAAGACCCTCATTAGCACAATGCATACAATACACAGGCAGACACATGAGACACAACTAAAGTCATAAAAATGTGGCAAAAGACAAAGACAAAGACAAAGACAACAACAATGCCAACAATGTGTCAGCCACTAACAAAACGCTGGACAGCTGGCTAAGAGCACAAGTAAACAAAACTATAAGAACTTGAGATTTCAATTAATGCTAAAATCTCAAACAAAGCAATAAAAGCAATAAAAGCGTAGAATAAAACCAAATAACACATAGCTGCGAATTTCGAGCGAGTTTGGAGCGGTCGGCAGAGCGGACGGCAGAGCTTGGGCAAACAATAGTGAAGCGCGCCAGCATAAAGTTGAATTAAACGAATTATAGTAGCTATTGAGTTTACGAGCATTCATCGCATTGCGGTCATTGCACGAGGGCGGTGCGGGTGATAGAGTGAATTTGGTAGAGCAAGAGAGAGTGAGTGTGTGAGGGGTGATGAGAAAGGCGCATGTAATGAAGTTACTCAAACCACACATACACACACACGCATACACAAAGGCAACGAAATAAAGTAGTAGAAAAATAGAATCAACGCTGAGGCATGGTATAAAATGTGAGCAAGATGCGAAGGGGGGTGTTGTTGTCACACCCTCACACGGAACACAGCTTCTTCTTGTTGTGGCGAGTGCGCGCAAAGTACTCGGCAATAGAAAGCGAATCATGTATGTATCTGTGCTTGTGTGCAAATAAGCTTGACAATAAAAACTACAACAACAAGTGTGCTGAATAGCGCCCTTGCAACAACCACAGGTAACTACCTGCCCAGCTATTAAGGCTGAACAGCAGCTAGGATCAAATGAAAGTTGCGTTGGACCAACAGCTAGCAACAACAACAGCAAGTGTACTGCACACACATGCCTTACAGGCATATATATTTACATATATACATATGTACACGGCAGACAACCCGGGCCGACCTACTGACCTCCCTGTGGCAAAGGCAAATATAATAATAATTTTTTTTTTTGCTTCTCACTATTTCACACGTTTACTGTTGTTTTTATTGTTGTTAATGAGATAATGCGCACATTTGGCAACTCTGCTGCACGCAACACCCCCCCTCCACAAAATACAACAAGCATGTGATCAGAACAGATGGTAAGATGCTTGACGGAAGCCACCTACTTCACACATTACACAGCCATAGACATGTGTTTGTATGCGCGCGTGCGTGTGTGTGTGTGTGTAGAGAGTTCGGCTCTGCTGCGTACTCTGCTAGGCGACTTCGATAGCCCGAGTGGCTAACGAAGTGCGCCAAACACAGTACTCTACAAACAAGCGCATGCAAGCTTTCGTCTGTTTTCGGTAGGCGCTCGCTAGCCACTCGCTTTGGCTCGTTTCTTACGGTTCACCGCTATGCTCGCAACTCTCAAGCCATGCTCACGTACGAGCGGCAACCGCGAGCAGCAAGCGCTATGGCGAGTCTTCAATGTAACTTTGTAATAAAAATGAAATTGAGCCACTCAAAATATACAAATAACAACGCCTAAAGCTCAGCTATGGTAATCGCCTAAAAGTATGTAACCTAAGGCAGCTTAAAAAGCTGATTAAAATACTTTGCTTGAACGGCGAAGCATTGGCTAGTGCCATTTGCCATTGAAGTGGCACATTTGCTTAGACTGCTTAAACTCGAATGTAATGCAGCTATTTATTGGTGTGTGCGTGTGTGTATGAGTGTGTGTGTGTTTCAGTTTGTTTTTGCGATTTGATTCTTTTAACTTTTATTTTGTGTTATTTTGCGCCCCTTTTGTGGCCCTTTTGCGCCGAATAGCGTCTGGGGAGTGCTCGTCCCAAAAGATTTTACCATCTTATAAAGAGTTAATGTTTTATATGAGCGCACATCAAGTTATGTATTCATAGCTTTATAGTTGTTTTTGTAGGTGTGTATATGTGTCTGTGTGTGTGTGTGTGTGTGTGCGTGTAGGCACTGATGCGTGAATGGCAACTATTTGTGTATATATCAGGGCAGCAGGTCTCAAGTGTATCTTCGCAAGTAATTAGCAGCTTGGAAATATGTCCTTTCGAATTAAATTTCAGTTTTTAATTCAAAAATATTGCAATTTAGAACAAAGCTTGTGAGACTGCTAAAATTAGTATTTAAAAAATTTTTTGTTTTTTTTTAGTAAATTTTCGCACACTATTAATGCAAAGAAATTAAAAAAAAAACAGCCTTGAAGCGCAGTTATTTCGCACAAAATTCGGTTTTTCATCTTTTTTGGCACACTGTATACAAAAAGAGCTTTTGTTAAATAGTTTTAAGACTTTTAAATTTTTTCGCTGAAAGTTTAGGAGTTTCAAAAATTTGTTTGGTCACGAAATTAAGTTGTGTTCGCTTAAAATTTATATTTTTATATTTTTTGTTAAACTAAAAATTTTTCTCACTGTGTATTTTGTAAAAAAATGTATCTAAATGCTTTGCGAATTGCGCATAAAATCTTTTCATTCACTTTTTTCTATTAAAACTGCATATTTGGCTTGCGTATGCTCTCAAACTCAATAGAAGATGCATCAGAAAATTCATTTATTTGCAAATATCTCAGCGAATTCGCATTTTTCACACAATAAATACACCAAAAAATGTATTTTGCATTTTTCACTTCAGGAAATTTTTCTCAAGTTTTTTTTTCATCACATACTTTCACAATCAATCCGTAAACGGCAATCACATTCGTCTGCGACGATATCCTATCCAACTACAACTGATTGCGAGCAGAGCCAATGGGTACCAGCTCGGCTGCCTGCCAAAGATGTTGATGTCGTCGTTAATGCTGCGAAAGCATACAAATAAAGTTGGACTCACAATCATATATGCATATATATAGTAATGTATATGCGATTACAGCATCAATTATGTGCCTCAGCAACCGACTGAGCAATAAATGCCACAATCAGTGACAGCGTTCAACGCTCTTACTACGCGGCTAAGCAGCAGCCATTGACTGGTCCAGCGAGGATACGCGCTCTGACACGCTTCGGCGCAGTGTGCATGCATTTGATTTGACTCGGAAAAGTGTGGATGGCATCGTAATGAGCTCACAGTTTACACATTTTCCTTGCTCCATACTTTCCACACTCCAAATACTCTGCTGCATGTTTGTTTTTCTCGCTCGGAAAATGCTCGGACTGCGCTAGCTATGTATTCCCAACTCATTTCGGTGGCATGCTGTTGTCCTTGTTCCCTGTCGTTGTGCTTTCGTTGAGGGGAAATTCTCTTTGTTTTTGTTTCTCATTGTTGAATTGTCTTCGGCTTTCATATCGTTTATTTTGTGCTTCTTTCCTTTGTGCGAATATCCGCTTTTTATTGCGTTGCTTTTGTTATTGTTGATTTTATGCTGCACTGGAAAGTAGGACATTATTCCTTGTACTGTGTGTATTCCAATAATCTATGCTTCTTATGTTGCCTGCTTATTCATTGTTTTCAGAAGTTTGTTGTGTATTATGTTGCAATGTCTCTTGCACTACTTACATATACATTTACAGTAACTAAATATGGGGCATATAGCTATCTGATTAGAAAAGTATTAGGTTAGTTGTTTCTTTTACCTTTGTCAATTTTAGTCTTTGCTCCGAAATGTAGGCAACGTTTTTTAGCTTGTGCTTTCATATTGTTTCTAAAGCAGCACTGTTAACTTCATTTAAAGAACTTACTCAATTAGTATTTGAGATACTAAAGATAGTCTTTTAAAGTCTTTAGTTTAATAACTTTTTTTTTTATGCGTACTTAGCAATATTATATCTCTGAATATTGCTTAGAAGCTTTTGGTGTGGTGGTGGTTTGTTCTCTCTCTTTATTGTCGTTACTTTATTCTGTAGCATAATTATGGCAAAATGACTGTACTCTCCACGTTTTGGGTATCACTTTATAAAACAAAAAGTTTGGAGAAGGTACCAAAGGTAGTCAGAACTATCAGGGTCTACAAAGTCTTAAGGAATGTTCAAATTTTTTTCTCCTCAAGAATTTAAATAATAAAGAGAAAGCGACCATATTTTCAAAGATAGCAAAGATAGCAGAACAATGAGAGCATATTATTGTCTTCCGAGGAAATTAGTTCACCGGCTAACGCATCTTTCATCATTTTGCTAGATACCTCTAAATTACTAAGGCTGAGACAAGTTCGCTTTGCCTTCTATAGCTTAGTTAAAAAACGGACTCATGCGCATTGGATCTAATAAAATTCGGTATGATCTGACCCCCGATGTAGAATATGAATATTTTGTTGCTTACTTATTGAATAAAATTTCTCTGGTTGCTGAAGATATCTTAGATTTAGCTTATTCAATATATTTCATCCAACACATGTCCGCTATACTTAAAGACTTCCGAAAACTAACTCGAAATGCAAATATTTTCTTTTATAAAGACCCTATCATAATGCTAAATATCTTGTGCGCCTCCCTTGTAAACACATACAAGCATATGTAAGCAGCTAAAAGTGCACATAAATTGAAGTTTTGCAAGACTTAAGAGAAACTTTACTACAGCTTGCTATGCGGAAAAGGAAACTAGTCGCATCAAAGTAATCAAATGAGCCTATGCTCCTGAGAATTGTGGTCATAAAGCGGAATTTAATGCGTTGCACATGATTATACTTAACTAGCTACAGCTATAGCTATGCTTTCATATATAACACATATATTCCTGTTATATATTCCCAGACATACATTATATATAAACAATACAGACATATTTAAAGGAAAAGACATCAAGGAAGAGAGTTCACTCTGCGGATGTTGTATTGAGCATTATGTGAAATTTGCGGCGAATTCGCTCTTCTACATACCAAAGAACCTGCATACCCTGTAGGAAAATATGAGTTAATATGTCAGAATTTTCCGCAATTCAAGAGCAGATGTTTACAAGTTGGTACTTGTCAGATAGCTATTTAAATTGCTAGAGTGGTGAGCTAACTCTCATTCACTTTTCGCATCTCATCATTTGTGGTAATATTTCTCGAGTACTTGTTATTAATTCGCAATAATGCTCTTTTTATAAATAAATTGAATACTTTTGACATAATTTCAATAACTATTTAGTATTTAGAGATTGCATCTATACTGACAGACCCAGCTGTCATTATTCTGCCAAATTTAATTACGCACCGTTTTCACCGTGTTTCCTGAACACTTACTTAAACGCTTTGTGTTCGGATACATTTCTTAATATTTGCAGTATTACATTTTGATGGTTGGCGCCTCTAGTTCACAATATATTCAAATTAAAGTATGCCCAGAAAATCTCTTGAAAACTTGCTTTAGCTCATTATAAATTCTGAACCTAGATCTGCTCACTGTTAATTTTGATGACAACTCTGATCTGAAATGAGTCGCAGTTAAATACTTATCGCAATATTTTTAAACGACTTATATTTCGTTACGTGCTGTTACATTTACCATTACCATCCGATAGCTGGCAACTCTATTTAAAACACGACTAAATTAAAGTTTGCCAGAGTACTTTCCGATTGTATTGTTTTTTCCTTACTTCCTCCGAATATGGTCATTTTAATCAATATTTCGGTGCCAGATCAAAATTTTTAAATCAAATACCGTTTTAAATACAAATACAATAATAGATATATTAATTAATCCATCAAAATATTTCCAAATATTCTTCATTAACTTCTCTACAGTAATATTTCCATTCAGTAAACTTTTTGCTCTTGCCGTCAGCCGTTTTTATTTATTACTGTTTCCTCTATTCACTTATTCTATATTTCTGTCTAAATACTTATATGACATGGAAAATTTTTGTAATACTGGAACTGCGGAAATTCGAAGTATAACCTAGAGTCTATAGTATTCCCTAGTATGTATATATTCCCTAGTTGTAAGTATAACCAGTTATTCGTAAAATTTCAACGAATTTTATGAATTTTATGCAAATAAAAATTAAATTCAATTATTAGACATTGCCAATCGAAAACAATGCACGTATATGTTCCTACAGGGCTTTTAACAATCTTTGCTAAGCGTGGTGAATATCTCAAAGCAGGAAGTAGCATACATTACGGCGCAGAGAAATTGAGCTGAACTTTCTTTTATATTTCGTCGCAAAAACCTTCTACTAATCTCGTTGCCGCTCTCCTTTCCCAATCGACTTGTTTTCGTAGAGATTTTCGCTATCACATACACCTATGTATTTATTTTATTTTTCATTCCTGTATTTTTCTTCTGGATATACACATTTATTTGCAAATGTGCATGTGTGAAAATGTGTATGTATGTACTCGCTTCTTTTTTTGCGTCGCTTTTGCAACAGCCGCTTAAGTGGCCACTCTGTTTGCTCGCTGTTGCAACACAATGTCGCTTCCTTTCTTCCTTATTGTTGCTTTTGTTTATTACGTTTAAATTTTTATTTTGCTTCCACTTGCAATGGCAACAAAAAGTCGCAACAACGGTATAGAAGCATTCTACATGCGACGCTAATAAATTGACCTAAGCATCTTTAATGTGGCATGCCACGTAGCGCTCGCAGTCGGTACATCCACAAACAAACATAAATAGCACGCGGCAGCCAATATATAACCATGCCACACTTTGGGAAGGTTCGTAATAAAAATTTTTATTTTTGTTGTTGCTTACAACATTGTTGTGTTTTGTAGCACCTTGTTGCGTCGTAATAACCGAGCTACTCCACAAATGCACTCCACTCACCTTACCCATCACCTTCGCCTTCGCTTAGAGGAACACCAGAGCTCACCGTAAATATCAACTTGTTGTTGTTATTTTGTTTGTTGTTTGTTGTTTTCAATGTTGCTGACGACTTTATATTTGCCTCTAGTAACTCTACGATTTTAAGGGTGGATTTCCATTTTATTCTATCTATAACACAATCGAAATTTTCAAGTTGATGGATAAACAACTGTGAAGCGCGCACTCCGCAGCGCCAACATCATCATCGTCCTCATCATCACACTCATCGTCGTCCTCATCATCATCAACACATACAGACATAACTCTGGACAGTGAAAATATTGCAAAACCAGTAACGTTTTGGCGTGTGTCTGTGCGTGCACTCGTGTTTGGCGCATGTTTTGTCCGCGGCAACGCACTCATCCTCAAGTTGCCTGTCCTGTGGCTTGTCAGAACTAACTTGCTGACTCAATTTTATTAAAACACAAATCCCTTGCAGTGCTGTTTAATACACTGCGCGGATTTTAGAGAGTGGGAAAAATGTAGTTGCCGGCAGTTTTCATTCTTAATTGATGTATCTCACCAGTTAATGCAACTTTAGTTTGTACCTAATCTAGTGGAATTCAGTTGATAATTAAAATTTTTGGCTATAAACGTCTATATATGAATAAACATATATTTCTTCTTCTTTATCCTCATACGGAAATCTTCTGAGATTTTCAAAGTAATATAATTTTAGATCATCGAAGAATATAGGAAATCCTCCCTTTAAGATAATGAAAGCTCATAAGTTAACCTAGGTACCTCTGAAATACCGATCGTTCTATATAGTAAACCCTTAACATTGTTGCATGTGATATATTATAATATTTGCTACATCGACCTTGTTTAGTGCGTTTTATGCCAGGGATCTCCTATAACATCCCATAATCAATAACTATAATCTATAAACTATAACTTAGAATTTATAGTCTATAATTTAAAAATAAAAATGCGAGACGACGCGCAACTGAAGAAGTTGATTTGTAGCTTATTATCTGTAGTCTATAATGTGCCTATAACTTATAAAGTATAATAACAGATATCTATCCTTCCTTAAGTAATATCAAAACCACATATGTAATCCTAACAATAAAATGCTTTACATTAGTACTCCTAAATATACTTTCTGGCGCGATGAATAATTGAAGGACATGATTTGTAGCTTATCATGGAGCAACACACCATATATAGAAAAAGAAACTCGGTCAAATATCTCCAATAATCAAAAGTGATTTTATAGCTATTGTATTCAAAGGGATAAAAGCAGAAAGGCTTTTAGAAAATCTTGCGCCAATTAATACAAATTTGGAAAACTAAAACTCAACCAAAATTAAATCGATATAAATTATGAGAAGTTCAGTGCTCCACCCATCCGATATTAGACTAGATGTGGTTCTTACTTATGGAAAACCCATAATTACCATTTTGACTTTCTCATATTCACATATAAGAATAGCTCTCATATTTCATCTTCGATCCTTCACATACGGAAGAAAACAGAATATATTTTTACTGGTACAGCTAGAATTATCGAGGTCATAAATTTAATAATCACCGTAGTTACCGAACTAACGAAAGTTAGCTTTAGGAACAATGTTCTACTACTAGATGAACAATATTAAGTTAGTTTAACGCTTTCTTACATTTCGAAATGTTTGTGGATCCTATTTGAGTATTTTAAACAGGAGTTTTGGATTGCAGAAATTTAGTTGCAACTAGAATAGTATCATTCAAAGGAATAGAATCCTTGTATTTAGACCTGCTATTTGTAAAATATTCGGATGTTGAATTTATTTTATATATGCGTACTCAGGGGTTAGCGAAGCCGCGCTCATACGGGAATATATAATATATTAAAATATCAATTTGACAACCCTATCCATATCTAAGGCGATGCAATAATATGGCCTTAATAGAACTCCTTTCCTAACTAGATTATAGTTTATTGGATGTTGGCAACCCTGTAAGAAAATTAAAAAAAAGAGATTTTGAAAAGAATCTTTAATTCCTTACTTTAATTCCATGAATCAATATTGCTGTTAGAAGTCTACATACGATTTGAATTTAAATGAATTGACGGATGGCAACTCTTACTGTATATATTGTATATGTATTGAATATGCAATACTATTTGAAAAGAAAAATTCTATAAAATTTTTTCCGGTGTATGCTCTTAAATGGTTTGAGTGATTTGAGACAAGTGGGGGCAGGGGTGGTGATACAAAAGCGTTTGGGGAGCGTTTGACTATTTTAAAGTTACTTATTAATAGCAGGCTAATCTGGACAGGGTAATAAATGTAGAATTAGAACTCGATTCTTAAGGGAGCAAAACAATATAAGCAAAATATAATGTTCGTATTGATTGATTATTTGGCAATTAATTTTGAAAAAGGCATCATTCAATGTTTTCTATTATTTTTAGTAACTCTAGAAGATTTAGAAGATTTCACCCACAAATTCATATGAATTTCCATCAACAATGAAAAATATTATAAGTAAACGTGGATTATTCAGATGCGAAACAAATTTAGCTAATTAATGGACTATTGTTTTGTTGTTGCATGCAACATTGCTGCTAATTTGCTGCAAGTCACGCACACGAAATAAAATTTTTGTTTTTTTTTTTTTTTTGGAAATTTTATGGTTAGAGGGATTTTAAGAAGGAGGAATAAAAGAAATGTCCGTTCGTCGTTAATCGTTTGTTGTTGCATTGCTTTGTGAGTTTGTTGCAACTCCGCACTGCAAGACTCAGTTATGTATAGGGGTGTATTCATGACACGCGCCCTTTATGCTGCCACCGTGGTGATAGTAATTGCTGCACAAATGAATGTATTACGCGCTTGTATGAGTGAATATGTCACACGGCCGCTTGCGCCAAAGACCTAAGGAGCTGCAGCAACACGCGGCAAGTGGAAAGGATTCGGCTGCAAGACAATATGCAGCACAGCACAGTGTAAAGCGTGGCCAGGGGTGCGCTCAAAACGACTTTTGTTTCGGCTGATGCGTGTATGAATGCAGAATGGATGAGGTGAAATGTTTTAATGTTGTTGTTGTTACAATAGCAATGCGGCAAGTACAATACGGCGTGAGTCGTGCTTTGTTTCAACCGAAATAAGTGTGCAAAGGGGGGGATCGCTCGGGAAAGGTGTGCCAGTATTTAGCTATTTATCACAAGCAAGCAACTTGCTGGTTACTCGTACCGGGCGTGGCCACACTAATCTAATAATTTAAGGCAGCACCTTTGGTTTTTTGGCATGGCAAGCGAAATCAAATTTTATGACCAAATGAGTTGCACGTTTTGGCACTGAAAATTATATATTTATGTCAGCTAGCTGGCCGGATTGCAGTTAGTCGCATGCACGTGCCATATTTCTCCCCTCTGTGTGTACATATATATATGATGATCATTTAGATGTTTGTACATACGTGCCACATACTTTGGTATCTGCAAGCGGCAAGTCAATAACCTGGCGTCTGTCCTACTTTCAACGTTGATTTTTCTGCTTACGTATAACGGCAAGTACTTCCACATGCAATCAGCGGATTTGGCTCTGATTTGGCAGCAGAGAATAAATACAGACAGCGTAATAAGTATCATGCAGCTTTTCCAGCCTACTAAACAGGCTAAAAAGGCTTATGCGCCTTTGTGCAGAAATGTCTAAACTTCTAAATACCATATCATACGTTTTTGACGTTTTACGTTTTGACTCTGATTGTTGTTGTTACAGCAACAGAAAATATTCTTCACATAATTTTGAGGCATGCCGCCGAGTTGGCAGTCCTTGTCGGACAGAAATCCGGGTCCATTTCGGTTACATAGACCCGACTGTCTTGAGAACAGACTTGTATTGACTCTATTTTATGATGGGAGACCATATTTCTGCACGTAATGAGTTGACTTCGATTATGTTTGCTCAATGCAAAACGGATACCATTAAAGTCCACAAAGCAACAGAATTCTCGAATTGTTACTACTTGTGGTGAAAGCACAACAAATATTTTACGAGGTTCGTTTTTAAGCCATTTATTTATAGTTTATTTCAAATTAATTTAATTATAATTAAGGGATAAAAATCTCGGAAAGAATTACTTGGCGAAAATCCCACAAAATTTGCAATGTTTCTAAAAAAAACTGTTGCTTGCTGTAATGTGTTCGCTATTGTAAAATAGAGCTATTTTCTATATAGTTGCATTGCGCACCTCTAACAATTATACCTCTGATTTAATGATATGAGTCTTTTGCACTTTTTGGTGCTCAATATGAGTAGAGCTTAGGCAGAAAAACCTATATAAAGACGATCGCTCCAATGTTAAGACTCGGAGTAGACAATAACTGTCTCTGATTCATCAATGTCTTGTAAACGGCCAATCGAACAAACAATTGGTATAAAGCGCATAAACTGGTATAACCAAATAAATATAGTATAGCCAGAGGTTACATGCGGCTCTTTTCTGAAGCAATAAAAAATATAAAAAAAAGACTTGCTAGCGAACACTACTACTTTTAACATGTTGCAGTCAATATTACCTATACCAGATGTAAGTTCCAAAGTCTTTCATTAAGTCAGAGTACAAGTTTCCTAATACAAAAATATTCTTAGTATAAATATATTCTTAATTTTGAATATTTTTAAGCCATTATAAGGAGATAGCTATTATTATAGCTAATAAATACCCATACACATATATAATTACATTTAAATACATTTATAATTATAATTGCCGTTGAAAGTTTTTTAATTCCTCTATATCAAATTCGAATTAGTTTCTAACAAATTTTACAATACACATGCTAGAACATCACCTCAACACCAAATTAAAAAAATTGTTTAAAGTCTTTGATTGTGCTATGACACACCGTCAATTAAATACGGCTTAAGGGAATAAGTATATTACCTATTATTATTACATATAGGTAGAAAAACTCTTCTACACAATTGACAAGTTATTTATAAAATACTAAGCAATAATTAATACAGTGGGTAATAAAAGTCTTGAACCAGAAAAAATTCAGTAGATAGAAACTACTTTAAATGTAGTAGAATTCGCAAGATTTTGGACATACTTATTAGTAAAGTAAGAAAAAACTTGAGGGACGAAAGCCGTAACGGTTCACATTGGCTATAAAGTCGATGAAGTGATTACTAGAGTTGTGTATTACTCCAGGGTCGTTGGTAAAATCCGCCTACCGGCTGAAATCTCTCTGAAACTTGCTCTTTCTTCAAATTGACATTGTTCATAGAAAAGATTCTTATCAAAGGCTATCTGGAGTCCTCTGCTTTTTTTTTAATTATCAAATTCTAGCACGTTTCTACAAAAATGATGTTTGAGATCTTCCCGATTATTCGATTGATGAGTATTGTATTGTTAAGCAACAGTCTCTGTCCTATTATCATCCTACAATATATTTCCAAAGATCATATATATAATACATTCGAAACAAAACGTTTGTCAAAAAATATGCTAAAAGTATGTTTATTATGCTCAACACTTAAAAAAGATTCTCGGCTTCCGATTTGGAAGGTAAATGGTTTATTATAATATACAAATATATTTGATATTATTTGTAGATAAATTTTCGAAATCAATTAGATCACCCCATAAACTCTAGTACACCCCAAACCAAAGTGCGCTGGTGCAATATTATGACACAGTTACGTGCAAAAGTATTCGTACAAGTGACATGTGTACCTAATACTTCATTAAACAAACTTAGTTTGGCTAAAATACAACAACAAGACGCATTAAAAAAGAACTAACAGTTTTCATGCGAGTGAACGATTTTCCTAAACGAAAAAAATAAAAAAAATTTGCCCAAACCAAATGAACATTCAAAAGTGCAAACTAGAGTGATTTTAGTAAATTTTTTATTTTTATTTTTTTTCGGTAAAGCCAATTTTATATAATTTTACACCAAACAAATTTCGGTTCAAATTAAATGTATAAATAAACTTCACAAAAAACTACCTACACATACACATAAGCAACGAGTAATTTGTATGTATGTGTATAATTAAGCTAAATTCAAAAATCTAACAAAAAATGCAATAAAGCAACGCAAATAATGAAACTTGTAGTAAAATGAAGAGTCGAACCTTTTCAATGACGTAATCGAAACGTGGTCCAGAGCGTTGCTGGAGTGGTTTCTATGTGTTTGTGGAGCGAATGATTTTGGTTTCAAATTCGATATACGTTTCAATTTATTTGGATTTTCAAAATTTTTTTTTTAATATTTTATTTTTTTGTTTTTGTTTTTGTTTTTTGTTTGACGTAAACAAAAAGCGCACACATGGATGGTAAAAGGAAAAGAAAAGAATATAAATGTTTTATTATAAAAAAAAATGTTTGAAAGCGTAAATTTTTGGCAACAATTTGTAAATAAGGGTTTCAAAATTTCCGGTTTCGTGTTAGTGGGGCAGCACACAAGGGTTAATATTTACACATGAAAAAAGGGGATAAAAGCAGCGGCAATAAATTGCAAACAAAGGCAGCCAATTAACAACAAATAAAGAGAAATTAAAAAAAACTTAGTCTGACTAAAAATAATTTTTGTAACTTGCAAATGAATTTAGCGCTCGCTGAGTTCATTGTTTCGAAGCTTAAAACGCAAAAATTCTTATAAGAAATACATGAATTCATATTTATGTACAAGCGTAAATTCAAAATCTTGCGGAAACGGAGCACTTAAACATTTATGAATGAATTAATTTTTTAAATAAAATTTTGGATTTTTTCTTAAATATTATTTTTTTTTCAATGATTTGGATTGTGGTTGGGTTGTGACAGCAAGGTGGAAATTTTTGTGCAATGGGTACAACACAATAGATTTTCCAAAAATGTTCAAAAATAAAATAAAATAAAATAATTTCAACACTTAGCACATACGTAATTAAACTAATGAACTTACTTGGCATTTTTTGGCCGACGCGCATCGATCGGGAAATCATCGTCAAAATCCAAATTGAAGTCCTCGCCCAGATCGCGCGGCACCAGCGGCGTTCGCTGATGTGCTGGACTCGTGTGATAGCCATCGGCGTGCAGCTACAGTCGCGTAAAATATTATGCAAAGTAATTTCGACGATTTATTTGTTGTTGTTGTGCCGCGTTTTATTTTTTTTTAATAATATCCCATAAAATAAGTTTTTAAACAAAAATTTTTTTAATATTTTCATGCGTTATTTTATATGTTTGGCCGTGATGTGTGTTTATTTATTTTCAAATAGCGGCGTCGCCGTCGGCAATAATGTGGCGTCGTTGCGTTGTTGCGTAGCAATTTCGCATTTCGTTGAAGTGGGTGTAATGGAAGTGGGAAAATTTAAGAAATATTTATGTTAGTTTATTTTGGTTTTCCTCTCAAGTTTAGTGTGAAGTTAATAATTCTAATGCTTTTCATTTTACAAAATTCATCTGAAAACATTTTTCTCGATTATTTTACACTCGTGTTTATTTAGCGAAAAATGTAGAGAGTCGAGCAATTAATAATTCTAAATTGGAATCGAAAGCATGCACTATAGTTATCACATAGTAATATAGGTGTTGTAGTGAAAAAAGTGGAGACATGTATTGTGTTAAATTATTAAGCAAAGCTATTTTGATATATTTTGCTGATTCTTAGTCATTTTTGTATATTTTAAATGGCCTTTTAAAGGGCTTAGTCTCAAAAATTTTCATAATAAAGAGTGTTATTTGTAATTCATTAAACTTTGCAGACAATTGCACATTCTTAGAGCTAATAATTAGGCATTCTGACTTACATCGCACGGTTTATCAAATTGGTCTTCAAAGGCATTAATCACTTTCTTTATAATAACACAGTTCAATAGTCCTTTTTACTACGAGCCTTAATACCTTTGAATTCAAGTAATTACATTATTTTTATTCTCCTCTCCTCATGAACTAAATCATTGTGCTAGAAGTTTCCTATATACTTAACATTTTCAGATAAATACATATATCAAAACAATTCCTCGCCTCCTAAGTGAGCCACAAACTTAAAAAATCCTACTCCGGACGGAAGGGGAGTGTTTTTAGGCATATATGTCAAGTCTCGCAATAAGAGTTCTCAATGCTAAAATGCATCTTTTAGATTTCCTCTTAGCGATATGGTTTATCAGCTGATAGACATTAGGTTGGATAGAACAGTTTAGCCAAGTGTAGCCTATTTTTTAGATTCTAGTGCTCGTTTTTCGAAAATATAGAGTTAGGAAATAAATTAATTGTTTAACTCGGAGATCAAACATCAGCACTTCTATTCCAATCCTCAAGTTGTAATCAAATTGTAAATTGATTACTCTTTAATTACCTTGGATCAGGGCTGGATGCCCGAGTTAACACTGTATCATTAAAGTTATTATTATGTTATTATGTTATAATGGCAACTTTTCAAACTCTATAACCCAACAAACACATACGTGGTGTGTTCAAAAAATAACGGGAATTTTCATTTTTTGAACAAATATTTATACATTCGTCTACATTAATGTTGTCGCCTACGAAATAGTCTCCATTCGATATTATGCACTTATGCCAGCGCTTCTTCCAATCGTCGAAACACTTCTCAAATTCGATTGCTGACTCGATAGGCTTTAGCACTTTCAGCGATGCGCGTTTAATGTCATCTATATTTGTAAAACGACGGCTCTTTAAGGTTCCCATTATTTTTGGAAATAGGAAAAAGTCACACGGAGCTATGTCTGGCGAATATGGAGGCTGGGGCATCGTTGGAGCAACGAAGTGTGAGCAGAATTGAGCAAAAGTGAACAAAAGCCATGAATTGTTTTTGCACAAATCCGGGTTTTTTGAACGTCCGTTATTTTTTGAACACCCGACGTAAGCTAGTTGTCGACTATTGAAGGATTCGATAATTAAATATTAATATAAAGTTGAGCGCAGTTTTCAACTATGAAAAGCTTTTAAAAGAGCAAATAATGCCGAATTACGTAACAGCGAATTGTTGTGAACGAGAAAATCGGTACTCTTCGTTTGTCCTCGTCACCCTTTCGCCTACGAGTTACGAACTGCGAGTTGCGGCAATACATGACTTCGTATGTGAACTGGCTCAAACATATACATTGTTTTTATATATTTTTTTTTTATTTGTAAAATATCCCATAGCTTTACTTTTTTAATTTAACTTGTTTGTTGTTTAATTGTCGATTATCTATTTGTATATTTTAAACGGTTTTAGTAAGAGTATTTTTTCCCTTCCGCATTTTTGTTGCATTTCATTATATATTTTTAAGTATTTCTCAAAGATCTAGAGTGTGAGTTCATTCGGCATGCTCTATTTATCTATAATCTATAGTTTATCTAAAATCATATAGGTAGTGACAGCATCTTTCAACATGTTTTATTTATTTGTGTATCGCTTCCAGAACCAAATTTTTGAAAAAAATCTTTTGAAAAAATAATATGGAATGATAAGTTTATAAAACAAGTAAATACAATAAATTCAGATAGGTCACCAACAATTAGGGTTGCATGATCGAAAGAGCGTAATTTGAGATAGCTCTCTCTCTCTCTCTCTCTATCACTCTCTTAAACTATACGCCGTTGTTTTATTTTTTATGTGGTTTTGTTGTTGTGCTTTAAAACAAATATATACAAATATTTATTTTAAAACTAAAAACAACCAATTAATTTTTTCACATGCGATCAATTCCAATTTATCGAAATAAACGCAAAATCATGTGTTTTTGTTGCAATGTAAATGTATGTAGAACAACAAAAAACGTCGAATTTTCACATTTACAAAAATGTTCAATTTACAATGACTTGTGTTGAGATGAATATGCAAAACAAAATCTATGTATGTGATATGAGAAATTTAATAAATATTTTTGGTGAATTTCCATAAAACAATTATAAATACTTAAACGGGGCAAACAGTACTCGTGCAAGGATATTCCATAAATCGGTTTTGTTTGTTTGTATGTGTAAAAATTACAACAACGCTGGCTAGGAACAGCAGTCAAAGGCAAACAAATCACTCTGTACAAGGCAAGGAGCATCAAAACAATTTCAAAATGCATAAAAAAGTCACTATAAAAAATGTTTACATTAAGAAAATATCGAAAGAACTTTTGTGTTATTTGGAAAGATATTTTAGATAGTAAATATTAAACAGTTATATTTAGCAGTTGCAGCGTGTTACACGTGTCACGTGAGTTTCGCTTGTATATCCTTTGTACGAGTATGTTAGACGGCCCCTACCTTGACCACAGTGCCGACCTGATTGGAATCAGCCGATTGTCGATTGTCTAGTAGATTTGCGCGCTCCATTTGTTGTAACGGTACTGATTCTCGCGGCTGCTCGTTCAGTAAACGTTCTCGCATCTCATGTATATAGGGACAGCGCTGCATTCCTTTCGACGCTTACCGATGATGCAACGTTGCTGCGAGTCTCGATCTGTGCCAATGATGAGTGGAAATTGTTGTTATTGTATGTGTGTGTGTGTGTGTATGTTTGTTTAGTAATTTGTTGCTGGCGTTCTTCTCTCTTTGTATTTTTTTACAAATTGTTTTGAATTTTGATTATGATTATTCTTTAGTTTCTGTTCTCTTTTTATAGAACTATATGATTTGTAGTAAATGTTAGCGCAAATAACTGCTTTATATAAAAAGCTACGAAATTATTTCTGTTTTGATTTTGTAAATTTTATTTGCTGCTAACTACTTGCTAATACTTTGGTTATTTTGTTTAAGACCTTAGTAGGTAGGTTGTTTGCTTAGTTTTTGGCAGAGTAAATCAGTCATGGGTTTTCATTAATTCCAAGTTGCTAGTTTTGATTTTCTGGTTTATAAGATCTGCAAGGAGAAATAAAAGTTTAATATTACTAACCAATAATATTAATTAATATTATTAACAATAATGTAATAATTATATTCGTATTTTATATTCGAAAAGTTTCAAATACTAATTGAATATGGTTCTTTACTCTTTATACCAGCAGTTTCAATCAAGTCCTTTCGTATGTTTATTATATGAAGACGAAACTCAAATTTATGTAAGTAAGAAAATTGACTGGCAACGAATAACTCTCTACGGCTACCATGTTAGTCGTGATCCAAAGTAACTGGATCAAACTCGGCTTGTTTATTGAGCCGAGGACTCGGTTCTTCCAATAAAATGTTTGAGTCGGACCATCGATAATCCTTTCAAATTATCGATATATCGTCAATAACATCTAATAAAGGTATTTTCAATTTTGGAATTTTGAATTAATATTATTATTAATATTATTTTTGCTGTTCAGCAATTAATTTAAACAATATAACTCAAAAAAATACTTACATTTGGTATCATTATAGAATAACTTAAATTGACTGAAGCAGATCGTTTAAGATCCATAGATTTTTGGTCAAAAAAATATCATATATAAATTTTTTGGTTTCAACGTAATCATTCAACATTCCTTTGAACTCTTTTTAAGTAGCTTGAAGGCAGATTCATGTTGTTGTTGAAACTTTGATTGACTCAATTACATAAATTTCTAATATATACTCAAGGACTACTCACATTAGGTTAAATTAAAATTATGCAAACGAATTTTATTTGGAGCGCCCGAATCGCATAAATTCAAGTATACCGAACTTTCCCGATTATCGATCGATTGGTGATCGCTTGAAAAAGTTAAGGGTATCAATAGTGTATAAAAGTAAAAGTCATTATTACTATTGATAATAGCCTCGATAGTTTTGTAATTTTACTATCGGTGCTTTCCAAAGAAATTTTAAAATATATACCTGTGTATTCGCTTTATTGCTAAGTTATCTAAGGTAAGATGAATGACATTCGAATAATAGAGACCATTTTCAGGATAATGTTGGTTTCACAGTAATTACTAATTCTAAGCGACGTTTTATAGGAATTCTAAGTAGTTCTTGCGTTATGAATATACCTAATTTATTATCCTATCATCAATTCCGTTACGTGGGTGTTGGATGTAGTTTATGTCTAATTTCGTATGTGATCGCAAAAATGATGCGATGATATGGAGCTTCTCAGCGAGTGGTCTTGGCTAAGCTCTCAATATTAAAGCACTAAAATGGAAGTCCAAAAACGACTCGACAATGACGAATATCATATGAGTATCAGTAACGCCATAATTGCTTAAGTTTAGCCAATTTTTAGATTCGAGTTGACATGAAATATTTTCCTTCTTTAAACTTGATATAATTTGTATTAAATCGTGATTGAAACTTTTCATTTGTAATAAAGTGTTTCCCTGTACAAAATAACAAATATGCTTCAAATAAACCAAAAGATTATAAAGCTCTTTTTTGCTTCAAAATTAATTTCTTCCTGATGTTCTCATAGCAACAATTGTAACAATTGTAACATATTTTCCATTCCTTCCCATACCACCATATTTTCCAAGCTATAATTATTAAAAATTTACATATTAACAACGCCCAAACATGCAACACTGTTGTGCAGCGGTAAATGGGAGCATTGTGCTCACCGCCATTCATACCGAAACTGAATACCACTTTTCATGACAAACAACCACTTAAAGCAGCATGATTTAAAAGAGAGCGAGATGATCCAAAAAAGTAAAAAATAAAAAAAAATTTTGTAAATAAAACGCTTTTCTGCCGCATGTGGCACACGGTTGTAGTTGTTGTTGACGACAGTGCTTCTTTTGCTTTTAAGCATGCAATTCAATAAGAATTAAGTCAGTGGAACAATGCCCAACAGATGTGTCTGCGCAAGCGAGGAAACAGCCGGTGACCATCATCAGCCAATAAATGGCAGCAGTGGCGACATATGAAACTCTCAGCGCCGATCCAAATGCAAATGGTCTCACTTACTTACATTTATATATTTGTTTTTTTTTATATATGTATGTATGTTAACAGCTTTATTATAGAAGTCATTTACCTATTACACACACATACATGTATGTATGTATGTATGTATGTCCACATGGTGGCAAGTGTGTTTGTGTATGTGTGTCACCAAGTCTGACTCTGCTCGACTTGCAACAAATGGATACCGTTCATGCTAGCCGTCTAGCCGATAATTTGCACACGGACTCTTTTGTATGTGTGTTTGTATGTGTGTGTAAGCGCTTGCAGTAGATCTTAACCACATGTGGAGTATCTTCTTTAAAATATATTTGCTATACATTTCTAATGTTTATAATTATTTCCACTTAAATACATATCGATAACCACTCGTGCTCTCATTTAAGATACTCGACACACCCGCTTACATACAATCCATTTATAATTCTATATAGTATTTTGCACACACGTTGCATGCGTGCGATAAATCCATTTAGCTCAACCCCACACCAAACCGCAAGTAACAATAGTAATATGATCAATTGCATGCAACAAATAATTCAAATATCGCACAAACACACTGGCGAAATGAACGGTATAGCGCATCAGCAATTATAACCAATTGAGCAATAACATATACCCTGCAGATCTATTTAATTGTTGCGGTTGAAGCTTTGCCGATTACGAAATGAAATAAACAAATAATTATTCGATTTGAATTTGTTGCCTCCAAGCTCAATTAAATAGCTTTAAATGTTGGCATCATAAAACTGACTTAATGTCTCAAGCATCTAATTCAAGCATATGCATTTAGAAATAAAAAATATATACTTTGTACAAAATGTTTACTTTAAGCTAACTTATAATGTTTGTTCAATGTTCAAGTCACCGCAGAAAGTTCGTCGGGGCAGAATTGTTGTGTAGGGGTGTAGGACCGGTCCGTAAGCGCATGATTGATTCCGTAAACACCTCAATTCTACGGATATATCACACTGATTTCAATAACCGAGACATAGGTCCCTTACAAAATAATGTAAATTAAAGATTAGTCTGCCCCACGGACGAATAGGTGTACACCCAAATATTACAACTCTTAGGTGGAATTTAGTTTTTGTAATCTTACTCAGCATCATTTTTCCTATTACAAAGCATGACGTCGGTGAGATGTTTTTTTTTTCTTATTTTAACAAAACTACTCAGTTTTTCATTATCAATATTTTTATTAATAAATAAAATAATGATGCTTTTAACTTTAGTGGATATAAAAGAGCCTAAATCCGCTTAAATTGACCGCTTACTTTGACTTTATATGCTATAGCTTATCTGGAACTGAAATTAACTCCCAGTTCTGCTTATGAATGAACTAAGAACACTTCAAGATTTCTGTTGAAAAAAATGGTATTTCCCTGCTAAGACCCTAAGCCCCGTGAAAAATCTGCACTGGTCTGATACGGGCTAGATTCGAACTCTTAGTTTCGAGATGTGTCAGCAATTAAGTGCAATAATTTAGTTTTCATAATAGTAACCTGCTTCACTAGCATGAGATACTTCAAAAATGTGTGTGTAATCTATATATATTTTAACGTTTTGTCATTCTTTTCTTTTATTATATTGATGATTGACATGATCTTGACATTTCTGCGCATTATATTTCTTTGGTGGTTTTAGCATTCCTTTAACAAGTTTGACAGCTGTCAAAGTCAATATTAGATCTTTGAAGTTTTCAAAATAAAGTTAAGCAAAGTAATACAAAAAAGTCAGTTAAGCCTACAGGCACTGGGCCAGCCCCTCCTATTTTGAATTTATCACTTCTTCTTAGCGCACTGTCTTCTATAGACACGTCTTTGTTCGTCTTTGCCTTTTTCTACTTCTCTCACGTTGATTGTCACCATTATAGCATTTGATTATTTTGAAATCTTTGTTCATCTCCGCTAAAGGCCCGATTCAAAGCGGCGAAATTCTTCAAGTGAGCGGATTAAGAAAAATGTGTGGGAATTTCCACTCGGTTATTTTTTAGGACGCTCCCGATGATCCTCATGAGGAGTTTTACATTTCAACCAAATATAAACTGAGTTATCTAAATATCCCCGAATATTTTTTCAATAAATGCTGAGTGTCTTTTTTTTCAATGCACTTGTATTTTCATTTACGATTGAAATTTCTATGTTGGGCAAGCTTTTTTAGGGGCCCTTTTATAATACAGAGGCAGTTTTGGAGTACCATCATATTTTGGAATGGCGTTCTAACAAAGGTGTTCTGATTTAGTTGATAATCATTATATTATAATACCTTGCATATCATAAAATATGTTTTCTTCGAAACAACCAAGATGGCAACGCCCTCAAAATGGTGTTTCTCTTTGCCTTATACCATCCACCAATAGCAATATATAATATAAATATTCGGCATGACTATAAAACTTTATTCTACAAAATAGACAACTATTTTGAATGCTTGGTTCTAAATCTGGCAATAGAGTGAGAAAGAGTATGTGAAGTAGGAGAGTATAAACGTTGACATAAGTCAGCTATTGAGGTTTTCAACCTTGGACTGTATTAAAAGAATTTTAAAATAGATATCACTCCGCAGGCTATGTGAAACCTCCTCACTCTTTTATTGAAATTTTTTTCTCACTTGACGATTTATATATTGGCACATCTGGTTTATTTATAAATTTAAAAGTAGATTAGATAAATGCATATAAATTAAGACTTTTAAAATTGTATAAGATTAGTGACCTTGAGCTGCCGAAAGAATTTTGATATTTTCCATATGTAAATTCGCACTTTTCTACATACCCTACTCGTACTTAAGCACTTCGGAAGCAACACATTTGTCAGCTTCCGGGAACTGTTGATTATGATCTCCAGCAGGCAATCAAAACCAGACACACTGCGTGTCTAATAAATTTAGTGCCAAGGCGGCTGTCAGCTAAATCGACTCGACGTAGTGGAAATTTCGCTATGCGCCACAACTGTGGAATTTCTTGGCAAATTGCCGAAAAACTTCAACACAAACAAGCGTGTGCAAAGTGTGCCCAACAAGCGGCTAGTTTGGGCCGCTTTCACGAAATGGAATTGATGAACTATTACTTGCCTAACAGCTGTTGCACTCGCACCAGCTCGGAGATATATGTATGTATGCGCGTGTATTATAATTAGTTTGTGTTTCAACATTTTCGACGTTTCCAGAGACAACAAACAAACATCAAAACGATTGGCCCAATTTCGCATCGCTGCACGCTAGAAATGCACTTTCTCCACCACCCCCACCCCCCGTCCGCCTCATCGCCGACGGTGCTTACTGACTGGTTTCGCCGTTTGTTTACTCGCTGTTGCATTTATTTGTTTTGACTATTGTTGTTGTTGTTGTTGTTGTTGTTGTTGTTGTTGTTATCGCGCCTGCAATTTGTCTGTGCGCAATCAAGAAGAAAATAGCAATCGCAAAGCTGCAACCGCATTAAAAATAGGCCAAACTCTACACATTGCAAGCGCGCTTACGTGCCACACATCTACTTTCACATAATATACTTTGTTTGTAGATAAATATTCGCGTATACATATGTATGTAGATTTGCATTTATGTAGTTGTAATTTTATGACTTGCGGTAAGAACATAAGCCAGATGCAAGCACATGCAATTATAGATTTTCTCTGATTATTTGGTTGATTTTTTCACATTTGTTGTTGCTGTTGCACACATATGCATAACAAAGGAAACCAAAAGAATTGGAGTTGAGGTTTGAGAATAATATATATAATAATAAGTCTGAAATTAGAATGTAATGTTTTTAGAAAGCAGCCCATGGCCCAATATAAACTCCCTAGACTCGCTCCCATTCTCCGTATCCGCCAAGATCACTTACGTCTCTTAAACCCTTTCGAATGCACTACTTAATCCAGAAAGATTAATTAGTAGACCCAATACTCCCAAAGGCATTACCCCTATAATAATTACTGTGCCAAACAGCAAAATGGATTTCACTCCTATAGGGCGACCTAACATATTCTCACGCTGTCGTAAATATTTGGACATGCCATTATTGTTTTGTTACCGATCCAGATTTGCTTCCTTGATTATTACAATGAAAACTGCATTGGCTTGAGAGATTTTCACAAATTTTTAGGGTAGAAAAGACACAGTGATGTTGACATAAATCATTTTTAAGTCGCCCAAATAAATGGGGGTGAAATTTGTTGGGTATTTTTATCCCGTCTCTGGTGCTTGGGTCACATCTTGACAGATAGTTCAATGAAACCTTATCTACTGTATTGAAATATGAGTAAAAAAATATCTGAGCTGGCCTGAAGCCTTTCATGGAGCATGGAAACATGGAGCCCTTCTCAAGATTTCAAGGTCACAAATATTTTATGCTTTCTTTTTTAAAGTTATTTAAAGCTGTAGTTTCTAAACGAAAATAGTGCGTCATAAGTTTGATCATATTACAGCCTAGTTAGTACACCAGAAAAATGAATTTCGATTTGAATTCCTAATGCTTACCGAATTCCTTTCGCGTATATGGAGTATATTCAGAAGCAGTTTACTACTCATACTACTTAGTGACGCTCCATGTGACTTATTGTCCATTACTACTTACTCATGGTACTCACACTGAAGAAAAAAATACTTTGCTTGTTTAACAATACCTCAACTATCTTTGAGACCCTTCCATGCATTACAGTATAGTACAAAAAGTTCGTACAAAAATATTGAAGCCAAAGTTTTAACTTTTCATTAGCCCGAAGTTTTCTTCAGCTGTAAATTTAAACACTCGAGTTCATTTTATTCTCTATACACTCTTAAGAACATTTAATTTTATCTGCAATGCGTCTAGTTGCAATGGAAGCAACTTTCTATTGAAGCGCCAAATTAAAAAAAAAAATGCAGCTGAGACCAGAACAACTTTTGACTACTTCCGTAGCGTCTCTCGCAAACGTATATGCCCTTTCTTGCACATTTTTATTTTTCGTTATGTCTACATGTCCCCTCTGGCTATAGTTTGCTTGCACTTTTACTTGCATGAGCGGCGCTACAACATCCTTTATCCTTGTTTATTTTCTCACTCACATGCTGCACCAATTGGGTATCTAAGTATGTGTGCTTTAAGCAAGTTCAAGAAACTGTTACACTTGTGCAATGACTTTGTTCTGCTGTGTTGTAGGTATTTCTTACCCAAAATATAACTAAGAAAAACTACACACCAACTAGTTTTTTTGGGACCAGTTACTTTTGGCCCATTCGGTTCTTGTTGCAATAGTACTGCTTCAATGTTTTCCATTCCGGTATACCAGCTAACTATAGTTATCCTTGCGAGCACTGCACACAAGCTATTCTTTCACAACTTTTTCAAGGTGGTTCATTGACAATCCAGACAAGCCATCAAGCAAGCTTTCACCTCTTGTACTTTGTTTTTCATTTACTCCCTTTAGTAGCGCTGCCTATATAGGCGCTGTGTGCACTTGGTTGAGTGCAAGGCCGCTGCAACTTTGCAGGCGATTTTATTTGCATGCTTCTTCTACACTTGTTCTGTTTCTGCGTACCATAGAGATGTTCTAATTTCCATAAATATGCCATTGTACTTGGTCTAAATATGACCCTGCCTGTTCTTGCGCAACGGTCATACGTATGCTGCGGGTTTCCTGCTCGTAATCAACAGGCGTCCTTCACACCATTCCCATTTTAAACTCGCTCGTCCTTCCGCTATTTGTACAGCTTCATTTTCGCTTTGTTGTTGTCGGCTTTTCGTTTAGATTGTGTTTTCATTATGTGTGGTTATTGTACATAACTACAAGCTTGATGGCCGCCTTAGTCGAGTTCGTTGGGGGCTTTGAGTACGTACCTAACACTCGTCGGGTTGTTTACCATTAAATGAAGTCGGCATTCTAGTAAGCGATTGGAGAATATTTTGCGAGACTTACTTTGAGAGTATTTAAATTGATTTTAAATATTTAATTTTATAAATTGCCACCTCTTCTAAGCAGTCATAACTCCTTAGGGCCTCTGGGAAAAAATTAGCTACACAGTGCAGACCTAGCACCCAAAAAAGAGCAAATCCGAGCAAACTACCGATGTTGTTTTAAAGTAATTAGAGGTCTTGACAGAGCTTTTATGAAAGCTTTGCCGCTTATAACAACCAAATTAATCAAATGTGCTTCCAGCGAATTGATGCTTTGTAGCTTGATCCAGTAAATTCGACGGCTGAGGCATGATTATGGTACTTTAGGCGAATGTCGAATAATTTCAAAAGAACATCCCTGTAGACCCTACGACCTTGTATTAAATATTGCTCTTGCTATATCTAGACATTTGATCGATGCTGGAAGATTCTTTCATTCGTAAGTCGTCTGGACCCTTCCATTGGGATGATTAGATTCAAGCTTCTACGTCCTAACTCACAACCTCGCGCCACTTATTCCCCTTTTGGACATATCAGCATAATTATTAACTTCCTTCAACAATTCGGAGGATTGCACCTTTTACGGGCCTTTTGGGTTAAAGTTTTAAATGTTAATAACATGGTGATTCTGTATATCAATTAGTTTTCTTACTATTTTCTCTCTACTTAGCTTATTTCTGTTTTCATATGAACGAAATTTCGATCACCTCACTCAACTTCCGGTGGTACTTATTTATATGAACACCACTGTACATATGCACGAGAATATGAAAACTTTGCTTGTAAACTTGCTTTGACGCCGTTTCGTCACGTTGTGCTAGGTGATGTTGTCACAAATTACAACAACAACAAGAATTCGGTCAACAACAACAACAATATATAATAACTTTTTGCTTTGTTTGCTGTTTGCAATTGCCTTTGTGCATTTGTTTTTGTTTTAAAGTATGCTACTGTTGTTGTTGTTGTTGTTGTTGTTGTTGTTGTTGTTGTTGTTGCTCTAGGTGATAAAATAATTTTACGAGTTATGAACACCTTCTGCGCTGTTAATGTCATTAAAATTAACACAAAAGCCAACATGAGCTCTGACAAAGAGTGAGACGAGGTGAGTGACTGTAGGGCGACAGGAGTGAACATGAGGTATGGTCAGGCGAATGTGACACATGTGAATAAAATGTATTTGAATGCAATAAAATGCTTGTGTTCCAAATATTATTTGGTTTACTTTCGCATACAGTAGCCTAACTTCCCTCCAAAAACACTCCGCACGGACGCCGGGGCGTATACGTTATGCCAGCTGCTACTTAAGAAGCTATACGAATAGGAAGTGTCATATGTTTATCTTAATTTTTTATTTTATTTTTTTGATATTCTTTGTGGTATGTAGTAGGTGCTGTTGCATAATTTCATGACATTTATTCGCCATTAAAATTCGCCAGAGCATTAAGCACTTATTTTGCTTCAAAGCAGCGACACTTTGGATTGCTCTGTAACGCTTGATTTGTTTGCTGTATATAGTGGTTCGTCGAAGCGCGTTTTCCAGCTGATGTCATGCGTTTATTGTTGCTGCTATTGTTGTTGCATGGCTGTTTTTAGTTTGATTCGCTCATTTCGTTGCTACACGTTTTGCTGCTTAGCTTGTTGGCCATACATCAATATTGACAATTAAAGCCGCAAAGTAAAATGATCAAATAAACAACAAAAACAATTTTGTGTAGTTACAATACAGATGTGTGCAAATTGACGCACACATAGATACATGAATGTATAAGGAATTTAAGTGAAATTAATCATGATAAGATTCGTCTCCATTCAAATACTTTTGTGTTTACGATATATACTTCTACATACACATAGCTGAGACGTGTTCATAGATTGCAAAGTTTCAGGTTTTTGGAATGAGGTATGAAAGTTTTGTAATGTGATACAAAATATGCCACGCTGAATGAATGCAACATATTACTTTCAGTACAATTTTGTCATAATAAAACTTACGCTACTATATATATATATACCTATATATATATAATTATTTATATTTCCAGTTAGATTTTTTGATTTCATTACGCATGTCGAACAACACTTTGAATCGATTTAAGAATATGTTTGCTTTTTTTGGAAAATATTTCTTAAATTTTTTGGAAAAAGATACTAAATATTTTTTTAAAATACTAACTGCAGAGCAATTAAATTTTAAAAAGTCTGCAAAAAATTTATAAAAATTTCTAAAATTTTATAAATTATTTCCAAATTGACCAAGTTCATGTAACATATCTTAAAATCCTTAGAAAGATTGGATCCATAAATATTTTCGTGCGTTTTTTTTAAATTTGAGCGTTTATATAATATATATATACATATATACATACACGCATACTACATATGTGTAATATTATTCAAAGTATTGCGCAGCTGAAACTGTAACATTTTCGCAACTTTCTGGCAATTTGCGGATTTCGTTCCAAAATAACTGCGCCAACTTGGCGACCAAGAACGAATCAAGCCTATTTTTGATACCCTATTCTGATGTGAACCATATTCCAGTGAGGGCGTTCTGCATCGACCGGATCAAATGGTAGTCAGAAGGGACAAAGTCTGGCCTATAAGGCAGATGAGGCAAAATTTCAAAACTTACCAGGGCTGTTTTTCAAATAGTTTCTATCCGGTCTTGCAACATGAGGCCGCGCGTTGTCATGATGGAAAATGATTGCCAAGTCGTCGAGTGTCTAGTCGCAAATTCCGGGCGTTTTTCGGCAATCGCTCATTTCAATTTGATGAGTAGTTGTCGGTAGCGTTCACCATTAGGGGTTTCACACTGTGTTAGAAACTCAAAATACAGCACACCCTTCTGGTCCCACCAAATACAGAGCATTAGATTAGATACCTTGGCGTCATGGATATTCGGCTTTGATTCGACCGTTGATTTGGCTGGTTTGCCAGGTTTCATATAACATGTCTTGCATTTAGAGTTGTCGTAATGGACCCATTTTTCGTCACTAGTCGCAATCCGGTGCAAAAACGACTAACCATTTCCTTTTGCAGTGTTCAAGCTACATTTCTGCAAAAAACGACTTGCAAAATCGTCTCTCAACGCCTCTTGGCTTTAATTCATATTGGACCCAATTTCCTTACTTTTAAATATATCCGGCTGATTTTAAACGGGTTTGAGTTACTCCCAAAAATTCTGCGAGCTCTTCTGGTGTTTGGCAACAATTTTCATCGAGTAATGCTTCCAGTTCAAACATCTTTGCTTTCTGTCCGCCCAGAACGTTCTTCGTTTTCTAACCTAAATTCACCATTTTTGAATCGTGAAAACCACTTTTGGCACGTTCGCTCAGCTAGATTCGTGTTCAACATAAACTCCACCAAAATACGATGACTTTCGGCAGAGGTTTTCTTCATGTTAAAGTAATGAAGAAAAACTCCCCACGAAAACATATTTTCAGGCACAAAATTCGACATATTTGGGAGAAAAAGAATTATTGTTGTTTAAGCTTCAAACGAATGATATATATTGAAGAGACGCACAAGGACAGCAGCTTTTCAACGCATATTCGGAATATTGAAACAATGGAATAATAATCAATTTAAGGCATCTCGCACGCAAACCGCACGAATATAGACGCAATATATAGTGGAATTATAAGTTAAATCTTTTTATGAAATAGTCTTGGTCTCAATTGAATTCCACTAAATTTCAATAAACTTTAAAAAAAAAAAATAAATAAAATATATCCAAAATATATTTATTGTTGCACACAGAAGTGAAGAGAAATAGCAAATAACACAACTCAAAAAAATTATGCAACAAAAAATAAAATGATGAACTTTTCCGACCCAACCTGAATCCTATTTATCAATTATTTTCTTAAACTTGAGCACTAATTGCTTTAAATTCTATTATTTTTAAATTAACTTCTGCCCTTAATGTTTTCTAGTGTACTTATTTCATATTATATATTTACTTCTATCTTCATACCATCACTTTATCTAACCTTTCATTGTTTTTTTTTAATTTTTTACAACAATTTTTCATTTGACCCATTCGCAATAGTAAAATTGCTCTAAAATTTATAAAGTAAAAATTGGTAGCATAGATCTTGCTAAATTATTTTGAGATATTAAAGCACTATGAAGAGTGTTTCAGCAAAGTTTCAGGTCTCGAAACAATGATATGGACATATTTTATAGGAAATTTCTGATCTCCTCTCCGCGCCATAGTCCAGATTTTGTCACAATGGTCTGAATGAATATGTTTTAACAGGACGTTGGGACATTTGAAAGATTATTGATTTTTGGTAGTCTAAAGAGATATATTCTTATTCAGACCGAATCGTATTTAGCTAGACAATGAGTGAGATATCTCAGCGAAATTGTATGGAAGGGTTATTCAAACTGTTTAGTATGACAAAAAGTAGTTGGTCTAAGCTACTTTCGAGAGCAGTTTCTATCAGTCCACGTGATTTATATAATCAAAGCGAAGTATGTAATTTATTAATGAAGTTTAGAAGTTTTTACGGCACTTCTTGGACATAATTATTGAATGAAAAATTTAGCAAAGGCTAGTTTTTAACAAAATCAATTTATTGTTTTTTTTTTTAGTTTTTATATGAAAACTTCTCTCAAACCAGTTCAAAATTTCTTGTTATTAAAATTACGATTCCCCACATTTTTTATTCATTTCATGTTATTCATTCATTTTATACATTTATATATAAATATTTTCGTTTTTCTCTGCTTTTAGATCTGATGTTTTGATTCCGCTTCGTTGCGCTCCGCTAGCGGTTAAGCATTAAATGTTCTATTATGGCTTCAAATTGTTGTCGCCCTACTGGGTTGATGATATTCTGCTCTTCTGCTATTCGCAATGAAGTATTTTGTTTCATTTAGAATGCAACGGCATATTTTACATAATTTAAATTTTTTGTTTTATTTTATTCTAAATAAAAAATAATAATATAATAATATAAAATATTTTATAGAGATATTTTAATTGACATTACAAACAATTTGCTATCTACCACTGTATCTTAAACGTACTTGAAACATTAGAGTTAATTTAAATAACAGTAAATAAGTTGTGTAATGCCATATAGTTTTTGTAAATTTCAAAATTAATAAAATCATAGCCAGAAGTTTCATAAAATATGCTAAAATGTTGTAATTTAGCTCTTCTTAATCGTATCTAATCATAGAGTAGTCCCCAAAAACACCTAAAATTCCCGTTGGTTAGTATACCGTTATTGGTTTTATATTGCTATTTTCACCTCTGTTCCCCAATTCCTCAATTAAGCACTTTGACAAGACAAAAATACGCATTTGTTGAAGTTTCATTCAAAAAATCAAATGACATCACTGATTCATTATATATATGTATATATGTTTTCAAACTACATATTCATTAGTATGTATATATGTAAATAGTTGCATCTGCAAATAGTATTTTCTATATTTATGGCATTAAGCGAGTCTGAATGGCATTTCTCATGACAATAAACTTATTGAGTCGCCTTTGTCAACGCGAGTTCAGTTCAGGAACTCCAATTAAATACGTGATAAAGTAAATAGACAATAGAATTAATTGGAACCACCGAACAGCAATAACACATAAACGCATATAAACAGAAAAACAGAAAAACAAAGGAGGTGTAGTAAAAATGTTGAATAGAGATGTTACTTTAACTGACAGCAACAAACAATTTGAAAAACAAGTAAGGCAGCACTACGTTCGGGTATAACCGAACTGTGTATACTCTCGCAATTTGAGAGGCTCAAAGGCGGTGAAATATTTTCAGGAGTAGACAAAACTTTATATTAAAAAATGTTGCTAATGTTGACATATTCGGTATAATGTCAGTCAGAGGCAATACGGACCTCATATTCGGTATCTAGGATCTTGAAAAGTCTTATACCGTTTTCGACCATTTTTAAATGTGCGATGGCATACCTCGAAGGTACTATTTGTGCTAAGTTTTATACCGATATCATCATTGCTGCCCGATTTATATTCTGTAAAGTGAAGGAATCATATAATATATGATTCTGATGAATAATAAAATTCTTTTCCACGGGCAGTAGGCGTGATTATTGCCCATTTTCACATTATAAGATAAGGATGACAGGACAGCATTGCATTTAGTTGTTAGTTGTTTAGTTGTTTAGTTGTTGCGTTTTTCTTTAGTAAGTTATCGCACTTCCATTAGTTTTCAGTATTCAACCATTATATGGGGGTGAGCGTAGTTATCATCCGATTTGACCTATTTGCACACTGTATGAGGGGTGCTAGAAGGAATTTTGTTGATATAGCATCAGTGGTTTGTGAGATATGTACATTCAACTTATTAGGGGGTGGAGCCGCTCTAACTGTAACTTGTAACTTTAACTTTACTGTTATTCAGCTCAATGCAATGCAAGACAATATCTGCACACTTCATTCAAGTGGTATAATCGCTAGTCTGTTGTTCTTCATTTAATTATGTCGGCCTATGCCATTTATGCCAGTTGCTTATTCGATTCGCTACATTTCACAGTTTGGTAATTCGAAGATGAACTCCATGTTTTTACTCTTTGACAACATTTATTCCTGAGTTTGTCGAATGTTCGACAGAAGTGGGGGTTGTCATTGACCAAACGCAAAATAATATCCATCACTATTTTGAAGAGAACTGTAACAAGTCGTACAGGAAATTTGGGTAGAATCTTTAGAGTATGGAATTTGCGGTTCGCAAAGTAAAAATTCTTCTGATGTCAGATAGATATACATTGAAAAGCCGTGCAGCGCCTAAAAGAAGCTACATGCACAATATTTTTATGGAATGTTTCACACAGCAGTTTGCGGAAGAATATCGCCCAAAAATGTAAGTGAAATCGACAATGAAAACATTAGAATATTCACAAATTGTTCGGCAAGAAACCTAGTAATTTTTAGCGAAAATAGGTACAATTCTAAACAAACAAATTTAACAACGTTTTCTTTTAGCCGGATTTAGTTGTGGTGTACAATCAATATATTTTCCGTATTTTAAAAAGCAAATCTATGGAAATGCCAAAATGGTTTGGATATGTCTAAAGCGATTTCGAATCTTATTTCAAAATTCGACTAACTTGTTTAAGATATTTTTCATATCTAGTGAGACGTAATATTATTATTTTACTAGAAAGCTTTTTGAACTACAATTAAATTATTATTATTTTGAGGTGTTTTTCGAAAAATTTCTGCTGCATGAAAAACTTCCTCACATTCAGTTTTTAATAAAGTGCCTCCATGTTTAACTTTTGAGGCGTGTTTCATGACTTCGTATATCTACATTTTTTGCTCGAAATAAATATAAATTTTCTGGAATCGAATTGTAGGCGGCATCTTTTAATGATTTATTTTATTTATTTATTATTATTATCATTTTTTTTTTGCTTCAATTAGAGCTTTTGATTATTTTTCCTTTTTTTTAGTATAAACTGAAGAGGTGCTTTGATTCAGGAATCACTAGCCCTCGTATGAAGTTAGAAGAAAAATATTCGAGTATACCAAGCATTTTCTATTTCGAGTAAAATTATGACTATGAGGGAGTATAAGTGGCTTGTCCTAAATGATTTTGTGGAAAATAATTTCCACTCAATAAAAATAAATATGAGACACAATTTACGAAGTTGTCTTCAAAGATATACCAAATTATGATACGAATGCAGCAAGGCAAAATATTTAGCCATTATTCGACAGAACCCGTCACACAAGGTGCCAAGGCCAAGGTGAAGATTTAATGTCACATGATATGAATTTAGACAATTTTTATACTATGGTTGCGAAATTGAACAATTTTTTTCGAAAAAATTAGCTTAAGGCAAAAAATACAACAAAAAAAACTGTTACAACCACGAACTTTTACGAAATTCATAGACGGTTCAACTACGTGTTGAGAAGCAAGTAAGGAAAACAACAAACAAAGAAAGATTGTCAAATTGCGGTCATTAAAAGTTTGATGAATGTCACTCGTGAGTCTCGGCTCAATGGCAAATTGCGTGCGCTGTCAATTAATTGAGGCATACAAGTACTTGTTGACTCTGGATTTGAACAGCCCAACATTTGTTGCTTTTCTTCCTCAAGCAACATGCAAGTGGAAAGACAAATATGATTGTGTGTGCCATAGTAAAATAAATACGCATGTCAAAGGTGTTCCTCACGCTTTCCCCTAAAGGCAATTGTTTATTAAATATGTTGTAGTTGTTTGTTTATAAACACAAAAAATATTCGAACAATTCTATGCTTGTGTATTACACGTGTCTCAAATATATGGCCAAGTCAGCGCAATTGGGCCCCTATGCACATCCGCATTGCCCTCCACGGCGTCTCTTGTAACCAATTCACCAAATTAATTGAGTGTTGATGTACAAATCACACAATGAAAGGTGGCAAGTGCCCGCATACCTCACCATTGGCGTCTGCAGTTGAAATCGAGGCCTATGCACATATTTTCATATTAAGGTGGATGGGAGACCTTTATAAATACACTTACATATATGGGTGGGTACGTATCATATACTTTCGTGCTCACAGCAACCATAAAGATACTGTAGCATCACACTTGACTCACTGCAACAAATCTGTAAACTCAGTGTTTATAAATAAATAAAAGAGTGTTTGATGATATACCCGCATACATTAATTTATAGATAGACACCTACTTACATACATACATATGTGTTTGTTTTTAAATTCACGCTTTCAATCTAAAAGTAGCCTGTCGTGCGTGCTCATAGATGTGTGTGTGTGTGTGTGTTTTCTTTCGTTGTTTTTAGGCCTCGCTGAGTCAACCGAAATTTGGCAAAAATTCAAAGCATTTTATGGGAGTGTAGGGCAAAGAAGCTTGGATAAATCACACACCATAAATATATATGCATATCGATTAAATATATATATAGCAGTATAGGTATGTATATAAAATAGTCTAAATAAATATTGTTTCCTTTTTGGCCGGCAGCTTTTGAGAGCGCTCGTCAAGCAGGTGTAAATATTTGAAAGTTGGTCAAATTCTATGGAATTTAAGTTTAAACACAAAACAGGCAAAGAAAAAACCGACAAAGACTTTGATATTGGCTACACCTGAATTTGGTTAAAAACAAATAACAAAGTGCACTCAACTTGTTTACGAAATTTCCCGCATTTTTTTTGGAGATTTGTACATATGTACGTATGTACGAATACAAATAGTGTCTAAGAATTTTGAAGTTCAAAGTTCTTGAAAGGATTGTTTTGTTTATTTTTCTTTGTGAGGTGATAAACCGTAAATGTTAAGTTCAAGTGGCCAAATGATATGGCCAATAGTGGGTAAACAATAGAAATTAAAGTGAGTCATAACCAAATATCCTAAATCGAAGAAAACAAATTTAAATGTTCTTGACTGGTCCGACAAATAATATTTGCCTTCTTAAGTTCACCTAACCATATTATTTGGAGAAGAGGTGAAAAGTTGGGCCCGTGATTTTTACCATGAAAAAATACAGTTGCTTGGAACTTGGTGTTTATAATAGCATTAATACCACGGACTCATTGAAGATGTTACAAGGTGTTTGGAGAAGTCTATTTTATCGAGAGCAGCTGTATTTGAGTAACATAAAGCATTCCGGGAGGGTAGCGTGGAGTTGTAAAAAACTCGATTCATGATAACTCTCCATTCAAAGGTGTACAAATAATAACGACCACAAAAAAGAGGGAATTTTTACTCGGAAATCGTTTAGAGCAGTGGTTCTCAACATCGCTTATGGTTTTGAGTCAATAAATTTTGGTTTATATTTTGAGGTTAATGTGCGGTAAATGTATCTCTGCAACGTGGAAAGGTAAAAATGCTCTATCATAATGCTCTATCATGAAACAGAAGAAGGGTATTCTTATTGACTTCTTTAGTAGCTGCTTTATTTTTGTTTGTTTTGTTAGTTCTGGGTCAGTTTCATCAATTTTCAATTCGTTGGCTGCCGGGATTGAGGTTCCAATGTCTATAGTCTTTCCTTTGTACCATACTTCTTTTGCTTCTTACTGTCTTTAAGACCTTTTCGTAACTTAGTACCACCATTCGGAAGCTATACGTAGCACATGCACCGGTTTGAGGGAGAATTCTTACTTCTTCATTAATTTTCATAAGAAAAATTTTGGTTTCAGTAAACATTTCGCTATTTTCCCACCTTCCCACGTTCAGTTCTAGAACAACGCTGAAAGACGCACGCGAAGTGAAGTGAAAAAGTGCGAAAGTTCTATACTGATAAGGTAGCTAGGCTTTAATTTTCCGTATATTGTATTGTATCTGTATATTATTAGCGAACAAGCTTACATCTGCATTGCACAAACCAGCCAAGGCTTGCAAAACATTTCGAACATTTATGCTAATTACGGCATTTCATCAAGGCAACTCAGCAAACTAAGCCACATGTGGGCGCCCCAACTCAGCTGGCCGGCTCTTCAGGTCGCCAGTAGGGCGACAACGAATGAGTAAAGTATATTTTAGGCTTTGCGGAAAATGCGCAAAAGCATTCGATAAAGAAAAAAGAAAATTAAATAACAAGAATACATATAAACAAGAAAATGAAAGCGTTTGAATACGCACAAAATCATAAGGAAATTAAAAAAAAAAAACCCAGATGAAATACAAAATCCAAATTTATTATCTAACACTTAAAGTGGCCATATATTTCCGAACTGACACAGCCCACTAACAACATGTTGCATGCTCCGCCAACTTGATTGACGTACAATATAAGCAAAAGAAATCTCAGATAAGTAATTTATCACAATCTGCTGCATTATTTGTTGTTGTTGTTACATATGTATGTATGTGCTGCTGCTGCTGCTGCTGTCTCTTAGCCGGAACTTAAGATGCTGCTCGACACTCAAAGCATATCATTTCATTTCACCGAAATTGGCTTCCAGTGAGCATTGCATGCGGCATTTGTGCTCGAAGCCTTGGCGCTTTGAGGGGAATTAGCCGCTCATTAAACAGCACAACGCCACTTTACATTTTGTAACTGTTCGCTTCTTCTTTCTTTACAATGTGTTATTGTTTGTATTTTCTCGTTGCTGCGCCCATTGTGGATGTAATTGCCCTCATTTGCATGTCTTCTAGCGCAGTCGTTAATCTCCTCATACAAATATGCACACATACATATACATACATATGTACATGTTTAGAAAATTTACAGTAGCGCATTTCCTGCCTATCAGCTGCTGGTTCTCAACTGCTTGACATCTCCATCGCCCTCCGCTCTCCGCTCTCCCCGTTTCCGGCCGTTTGTCGGCGCTGCATTTTCACATATTGTGCGCATTAAGAAATCATAAATATTTATGCCTACAATTATTCATATTGCTGCAATTATATGCACAGAAATTCGTAGGGTTTATTGCAATATGTGTGGCGCATTGGTTTTATGGCGCAACAACGCTTGACGACCGTTCGATTCAGTAGCCAATATGGTGGCTGTCCCAGCACAATGTTATGAAGATGAATGGAGTTACATCTTGTAAATTCAATGGATAGAACAAAAACCGCTAACTCCAAAACAGCCGTAGCATTAGGAGAGTAGTCTATTCGATATAGTCAGCACTGTAGCCGAAAGAGAAGGCTTGAAACCCGAACCTAAATCGTAAACTGAATCAACATATCGCGAGTGTTGAAAAATACAATCACTAGTTCTACGAGCCTTTCGATCGAAATATACCCCAGAACCTTATGGCTACTGCCGTGAATACTTTTCCTCTGCTGCACCTACTCTGCATTAAAGACATTAAAAAAAAGTAAAAGAAACGACTTCCTAGTAATGTCCTAAAATTTATTATTCTCTTTCTATTTCACTTCAACCTTTCCGAACCAATTTTAAATGGAACTGTACCAGACCTTCTCTACCGAACTAGTTTAAGCATACCGTTTTTCACATAGGGACCTATTGATGACTTTTACTAATAGGAATTGACAAAATTTAGGCATATATCCAGTTGAAGCATTGCTTGTATATATTTTCGGCAGCCTTTGTACCTTTGGTAAATCGGAGTTACCTCTTTTGGATCACGCATATCACATATTTAGATAAATGTTTTATTATTGTTCCACTTCTAATTGAGATATTTCTCTCTTCTTTCTTCCATCATCAAAAATAGGAACTAGAGAAGAGAGTAGAGATCTCTACAACTTAGTTTTTCTACCTGAACTTCTCCTCGCCTAGTATTTTTTAAGCAATGGACCCAAAATATAAAGTATTTATAAAAAAATATCTAAATTTCACAGCTCTTCACCACAAAGCACTGAAGCACATTAATACCACTTTCGAGGTAGGCACCTAAGGAAAAAACGATTCATTGTGCTGTAATATCTTCGGACATATAGTGGAGTCATTGAAGACATAAGACACAATTCTATCGAAATTCCGGAGATATGCATATCCTTATCAACATAGATATCAAATTTTGACGAACCCCATTTTTTTAATAATTATGAAAGAGAGGATCAAAGGAAAAAGTGTAAAAGAGTCGCTTCGGCCGATAATTGAAATCAGACCCACCCTTAACTGGGAATCTACTATGACAGACCCACTAAACAGACCAAAAAGTTGTAAAAACATAAACTCCATCATAATTACACAGGCAAATCAACAGGCCTTTGCAGTAGTCTCATAGACACACACACACACACACACACACACACGCACACATATTAACATACATACATGCGAGTACAATACAGATACAAAAACATATGCATACACATCGCCGTGTTCCGCAAGTAATTTGAAGCTTTTGGAATGGAAGAAAAAATCTTAAAAATTCCAATGATGGGCTAGATTTCAAGATTACTAGCACAACAACAAACAATAACAATTACTTATGTATATGTGCTTGTATTTGGTACAGCGCATAGACTGCGCCCTACTTTGCCCTCAGCTGAAAACTACGCATCTGAATTTACTTTGTGACCGGCAAATTTGTGGTGGCAGCAACAAAACACATAGATATCTACATATGCATACATATATTTATTAAAATGTGTATGTATGTATGTAATATATGCTTTCGCAGCCACATGTTGCAAGCATTGTTTATGAGGCTGACATTGCCACCAACACTAGCAGCATGCAAATAGTAGCGCTAGAGTTCAGCTTGCTGCACAAATGTGGCAATGCCGCTACTTCTAATGGCCACATACTTTTACCTACATACATACAGTATGTATGTACTTAGCTACTCCATAGTTTTAATTGCTTGGCTGCTTGTTCTTATGTTCATATTTGTGGTTGTTGCTGTTCATTTAAATTATGTGTTGCTCATTACTTTCTATACAATGTGTGGCAAGCACTTGTGTATGCCTATGTGTGTGTGTGTGTGTGTGTGTGTTTTCATTAAACAACAACAACAACAACAGCAAATACTTTTATGCGCTGCAATTAATGTGCTCATTTCAGCTGGTCACCTCAAAGTTGCAACACACACAAACAAACACAAACAAACACAAACAAACACATTTGCATACACACAATATTTCCAGTGAATGAATTTGCCAACGGGACGTGCGCGGCGACACATACCAACATATTATTATATATTTAGCATGTGTGTTTTTAGTTCGCACCGAGGCAAAGTAATGGGTAGCGAGCGCCAAGTAATTACAATACTATAAAAGACCGCAAAGTTTTTAGTGGCACTTCTTGCTGTTGTTGTTGTCTGTTTTTATTGCATTATTTTCGTATTTTGCCGACAGCCACAGCCACACCATGACGCGCTATTTTGATCTAACCGCTTACACTTTAACTGATTTTTCAACTCTTTCCGCTTTTTTTCGGACTAATTTTCACATACCGCTACTCTCTTTCCTAGGCTGTCTCTCTTTCCTTGCTTTATTCTACTCGTATCGACATACACAGAGAGAGAGAGAGAGACTACATTGAGAAATTTAATAAAGATACTGAGTTTTGTAGGCTTCAAGTTTAAGTTTAAGTTGCACTTTTCCCCATCTGAAATTTAAAGGTACACCCATTTCCGCTTCAAGTGCTTCAAAGTGAATATTTTTTCACGGCCTCCATCATTTACCACCACCTCTTTAATGTTGTGTTCTTTGCTTTCATGTTATTAAATTGTTCTATTGTTATAATATACATACATATATATAAATATATGTACATATGTATATACATACATATATGTATGTGAGCATTTGATTAAACCTAAAGCTCTAAAAATATTTTTTGTTGTTTTTATAAAATTGTTGTTTGCCATTAAATCGGTTTTTTGCACCATTTTTTACATTCTAAACAAAAAAACCTATAATTAAGTGTAGGCAGTTTTTACGCAACCGGTTTGCTCACCCGCAACGTCGCTTATTACTTGCAAAAAACAAAAAATTTTTAAATTTAGAAAAAAAAGATCATAAACATAATCTACTATTAAAAAAGCATGCTAGTAATTTGAAAGAAGAGGAAGCATAAACTACATATATTATGCGTTCGTTCTAGTGAAGTTGAATACTTTGCTCCAGTCGAGGCGCAAACAGACACACACACACACACACACAATGTAAATTTACATAATTATTGAAAAGCAGAATTCTGCAAATGACAGCGTCTTTGGTCTTAATAGACACATAAGTAAATCTAGAGAAAGAGCTTAGCTCCAACTGCCTTTCTAATTAGCGAGCAACTTAAGTATATAGCAGAAGAGATAATCATGAGATTACTGAGCTTCTTTGTTAGCGCTAGTCAATTACTAAAGATGAAAGGTTAGTGATTTCATATCACTCATACTTCATTTCTAGTTTAGCCAAAAGGTTAATATAATTGTCGGCGCAGAGTGCGCTAAGTGTTGCTTATTTGTGTTAAAGAACCGTTCGTCGGCAGCTTTGAACTTTTGGGGCGCTCTACTTGTGGTATATTATTAAGATGTAGCAACATCATAACAGCAACATATTTCCGCAATCTCACTAATTTATAACTGGATTCAATGTACCAGAATTGCAGAAAGCATTTACTTTACTAATTCACCTTCAATTTTCGGCATTTAAAAGCAATAATATGATAGAGAGTTTCAAGATAGTTAGTTCGAGTTACAAAAGTTCCCGCAAAAGCTAGAAAATAATTCCAGAATTAATATTACTGATAACGAAGCAAATGAAGTTTGAATCCATGCTGGATTTCGAGAGCATACAATAGATATAAGCAATGCTTGAAAAGCGTATTCCTGAAATCATTCGAAAATTTTAGCAAAAAATTACTAACCAAATAAAGGCGAGACTAAATGTGGTAAGACTCTAAGAAAATACATACATATATACTTCAACTGAATAATGTGAGAGTTCAGAGATTGCTATGAAGTCCAAATTTTGCACAAGATTTATTACGAAATCTATAAAATCTTCGCATTTCTTTCTTAAAACTCAAAAACTAATTTTTTATACGAAACTGTTTTTGGTTTCCTATTCGGTTATTCGGCTATTTCGGTTATTTTCGGATGCCATAGTTTTACTTCACTTTTTTCAGATAAGGCTTTATTATACCATAAAAAAATTTTAGACTTAGTTTAGAACTTCAGTAAAGTGCTGAAAGTTATACCAAAATTTGATGCCAAGTTTCAAACGGGTTTAGCTTTGTGTTTTATTAAAGAAGTACTTTTTCTTTTTTTTTTTTTTGTTTTTTTTTGAATTCCCAGTGAGTCTAAAGGCATGCAAAATTCGCTCAATGTATACTCGGTATCTATAAGATTTAATATGCGCAAAGCATATTCATACTATTTTACACAAATAAAATTAAATTTCATATTATTCATCGCCACTAATTATTTGGGATTCATCAGCGACAAGAGCTGTAGTAACCAATATGCCATTGTTGAGGAAACTCAAGAAACGCGCTCTGAGAAAGAGAAAACTTAAAAGACCCTTCCAAAATTTTCGCTTCATAATCAAGAATTCAAAAGTAATCAAGTAAATATGTAGGAGGCAGAGAGAATATTAGAGAGTGTACCTAAAAAAGGCGGGTTGTAACTGATACTTTAAAAAAAAAATTTGGAAAAAGTGCAGAAATTTTGTAAAGTTGCCTAAACTATTCCTCGGTACCACATACACTAATCTCAGCGATTATTTTATTCTCGCAAAAGTCAGTGAAAAGTGCGGATCGCGTGTATTGACGGTGCTCTAAAATAAGTGCCAAATCGGATGTTGCTGTTAATTTTTAGAGCTCTGTGGGGACGATACCACCAGTATTTTCGATTGCAATTTTAGACGCGATAATACATAGGTTCAATATTTTCAACCTGATGGTAAACGATAGTCTATATAGTATATAATTTGATATTTAAGGTCGATTTGTCATCCTTCCCTAAAATTTTACATAAATTAAAGTCAGCAAATAAGTGAGAGCGGAAGTGCACATTATTACTCAAGTCAGATATAAAGTTTGGTTTGAAAGTAGCTGCGTCTCCACCGTGGCCTGCTATTTAGAAAAGTCATCTGTGTTTCTTCAACATCATCATGTTAAATAGTTTTGGTTGAGATGTTTCCAGTGTTTTTCCAAAATTTTATATAGGGGTTATGTTGTTCTGCTGAAATTTTAACTATAACTTGAGCTTTGTAGCTTAATTCCTACTTGCTTGAAATATCACACTTCTACTATTTTTTTAATTTTTAAATTTTTCAATAATATTGTCTTAGTAGCCCGATTACGCAATACAGTGTAGACTTGGTGATTACTTGCTGTTCCCGTATTTTGAAAAGCAAATTCGCTATAAAATACTTCCGGCAATAAAAGCTCTCTTTTCGCATAAGAGGAAAGTTTTTTTTGTTTTTTGTTTTATTTAAAATCTTCTGTGTTCTGCATATTTTAAATATTTTTATTAGCTATATTTTAATGTGAGTTTAATATCTTTTATATTATTTTAAAAAACAATTCCAATTTCCAAAGCAATAAATAGCTGAAAGATTACAAATTACGAGCTCTTTAGTTATATATGCAAATAAAATACAATATATGTACGAATATAAACTTTAAGCAATTAAATCTGACTTAATCACGTAAGCTGTTCATAATTTAATGAATGCCTTAGCAGCAAGCCAAAAATCAACTTACTATAGAAACCAAGCTTTTATTATGCCAAACTCAACTTAATGGTCACTTAATTGACACAACAACTGATGAAAATCTATGCTGAAATATTAATTTCTTTGCCGCACAATTGTTGTTACCGCTATAAATGATAATCACTCATTTAATAATGACGTCAAATGGCGAAATTCCGGCTTGGCAATCGCTTTACTCTTTTATGAATAAATTACTCAGTAATCAATAGACTCAGCGAAGCTTAGCACCTCATTCAGAAAACACTACACCCGCTCGTCTGCTAAGTACTACGTGTTGAAAATCGCAGAGTTATTAGCTAACAAATTGTTGTTTTTGTATATTAAATAGCAGCAGCTTAGAGCGACTTAGACTCAAGAAACCGGTTCCAATTGAGCACCTTGTGGCCAATAGAATAAATATCGCTATTTTGCGGCAGTTGGATTTGCTTCTTATTTTGCAATACTAAGCAGTTAACCACAACAAAAACAACTAAACGAGCTGTAGTATTTTATTGCTTATTATCAAAGCGACAGGCGAAGAAACAAAAACAAACTGCTTGCCGGCAAACACTAACATACCTACACATGTAAATACGGCAAATTATGTTCTTGAAATTCAAATCAGAATTCATATTTTGCGGATGTTTTCTACAAGTTTGGCATGTAGCTGAATTTAGCAAATTTGCAAATAAGAAAAAGTAAACAAAATATTGCTGAAACAAGTAAATAAGTCTGGGTCCAAGTTAGCTGGAGTTTTCGAAGCGGAAAAGAAAAACCAATTTTAAGATTATATTGGGTATGATATTTTAGAAGTTGTTTAATAATTAGCAATTTTAAAAGTTAATTACCTATTATTATTTTAATTCAACCGAAACACATATTGCAGTTTTTGAAAAAAATTTCTACAATTATGATACATTCTTAAAGTATTGAGTGACCATTTATGATAATAAATACTAGTTATAGATTTGAGGTTTTTTATATGTTGTTGTTGTAGCGGGCCGTATAAAAATCCGGGCCCGTTCCGGTTAGTAAACCCGCTAGTTGGGAGCACGGATGTTTTCTTATATCTTATATGTTGTACGAATGTCAATTTCATTATATTTGAATTACGTGGCCACTTTCGTCCGTCCGAATTACCATTTAATTAATTAACAACCATAAACACCTTGAATGTATTAAAAAGATTTTCTTTAAATTTCACTCTCGTTTCAATTCAGTTGTATTATCTCTCGTTATCTATTGATAATCTTAAATCCCTCGAAACCAGAGAGATTGTGCATGAATTTATTAGTGCTGATGTGTTTTTTTTTTCTTTACTGTACTTTTCTTTACTATAAACCTTCTTATGAAAACGCTTCGCTTAAATTTTCGTTTTTATATTGAGGAGAATTATCTGTGGAAGGCTTGTACAAGAAATGTCCCCATTGCTCCCCATACGACCATATATATGATGGTGATCTTAATAGCATTTGGAATTATATTTTCATCAGAAACTCTCACAACCGATGTTTTTTTTTCGAACAAAGACAAATATTAAACATTCATTTCTCTGAAAATTTGTAGAAAACAAGTTCTGTGACCAGTAAGGCAATTTAGTTAAATAGTTGCCCCTATTGATCATATATTTTTTTATATTTTTTATATTATATATATATACTTTTAGTTTTATATTTTAAATTTAACAGAACAGAAGACAGAGCAAGTTCTGTATAAAATCAGCAATTTAGTGAAACGGTTTCAGAGTTTAGTCAATATTTTAAATTAAATATAGGAAAACTATTTTTTACCAAGATAGGCTAGGTCGGCTATCAAAAAGCTGAAAGAAAGGTTAATGGAGTCATTTATAGTCTCAAACTTCATACTTTACTTTCGCATTGAATGTGGCTAACTAAAACCAACGTATCATCATGTACACTTTTCATGAATTATCATCCCAAAAATAAGTGGTTAGCAATTAGGGTAGTTTTCAGATTATTTAAGCTCTCATTTTAACCAGTACGCTCTGCAAGCAATTTGATGTTAATCCATTTTGTCTCGTAAAATGTGTTCACTTTTTGGAAACGCAAAATATTTCTTTGAGCGCAACACCCGCTCAATATTTCCGCCTTCCACAACTTTTTCAAACTTCCAAACATGGCACTCTGCAATTTGTTTAATTGAGTTTACATATTTGTAGCTGACCAAACCTGTAAACAGCTTATCTCATCAAAGACACATTTCCAATATACATACATATGTACACATTGTATACCAGTGAGCAACCAAATCGTCGCATTCACGCATGCGCAGCGCCTTTTCTGTGCGCAAAACTCTTTTAGCTAAACAATTTAAGTTTTGACCATTCGTGTCTACTTGACTGATTTCTATGATTTCATGACATAATTTAGCGGTGATACAATACAATATTAGATCACTTTTGAAAGTGCGAAAGCAGCAAGCGAACTCAGCTGCGCACTTAGCAACTTGCTTGCGATTTCTATACCATAGGGGCCGCAACTGCACATGTATGTATATGTGTGTATGCGTACTCCTACTTCCAGTGCATGCATGATGATATCGATGAAAAATGTTTGTGATGATCTCAGTTGTTGTTTCTTACCTTACATTTTTCCATTGCATATTTTCGTTCGCACACATTCGCTAGTTTTCCACTTTGCTAATTTAATTATTCACACGCTTGTACCCACTTCGCGCAATTTCGCTGCCGTTGTAGTCTCTAAACTGCTAGATCTATCTTAGTTTCTTTTTTCGTCTTTGGTTTTTTTTTTTTCTCTCTCAATTTTCACATGTAAGTGTGTTTGTGTGTGAATTCACTCTCAGCTCTCTTGTGTTAGCAAAATTAATCGCCTGCACAGCCACACACTCTTTCCCATATACCCGTGTATCTAGATATATAGGGTAGTTATGCATGAACCGTGTAACCATTGAGTTCGTGCACTTCATTATGCGGATGCTAAACTATTGGCAACTGACCTAATTGCCTGCCAACGTTAATTACTTGCCACACTCAACTCAGCATGCCACAATCTAGGGTAATATTTTTAAATTGATTATTTTACTCAATTGTCATTGTTGTTCGCTGGTGTACAAACACCAACAATCAAATTGAAATTGAATTTTGGTAATTTAAAACATTTTTTCTTTTTTAATTCTTTATTTTTTGACCACAAACAAAGTGGGCAGAATCGTATGCGAAAGCACGCAAACTCTTAATTCGAGATCCATGAGAAAGGCGTACGTGCTGCTCTGTCTCGAATATCGTGGAAAATGGGTTAAATGTTTGTCTCACCATTTGCTTTTCGCCGCTGACCACTGGGCCAAGCGTGAATTTGATTTATGTAATCTAAAAGAGTTTTTATTATCGCCAATGTTTGTAGACTTACATAAGTCTTACATACTCGTAAGTCTTACATAAGACTTACATAAGAGTCAAATCCCGGGGTCGATACACTTCAGTCAGATTTCTGCCCGTCGGGTGACTTTTTCAAATTCGGAAACAAGAAGAAGTCGGAGCACGGAGCCAAATCTGAAGAATGCAGTGTATGGCCCCCCCAGTTTGGAGATACGAGCCGGTGCGTCATAATGGTGGAAAAGTACTCTTTTCTTCACCAAATGTGGCCGTTTTTCTGCAATAGTCCTATAAAAATGGTTAGACTCATACTAAAATACAGTCGCCGCGGCGGCTTTTAACCTGTTATTCATTAGATGGTACAGTGCTTTCTATCAATGCCTCAATCTACTACTCTACTATAGCTGAGATCTTCCTTACAGAGGACATTTCATTTTGAAAGACTTGCAGTTGTAAAATGAAACAGACTTTTTCGAAGACAACTTTCATTACGGGCTATAGTAATAGTTAAGTTAAATATGTAAACCTGCCACCTAATCGAAACTATATAAAACTGTTCTTAGGATAGTTCCTTTGAGTTCCTTATCGTATATAATTAGTTCGCCGATATAGTTGGTTCAAGTTCTTAACATTTGCCGATCACTTTCCGAGTTTGCAGAGTCAGGAATAGTATTCGTAAAGTAAAATACAAGATATTATCAATAAATGAAAGATTCTGGGAAAAAAAGTGGGAGATTGCTTCCACTATATAGAAAGCTACCGAATTCTGAGCATCCTAGAGACACTTATTTGGTGGATCTTGAAATATTACTGACTTTTGTAAATCAGGAAGTCATACATTTGATTCTTTGGCCTCCATCCTCGAGAAACTTGTTTCGGTACCGGCAAAGTCGTTTAGCCTTAGTCCGCTTCGACATGTTTCATTGTAAAGAATAAAAGTTTCGACGATTGGATCTAGGATAATTTCTTTATCCTTCCTTGAAGCAAAATTTTAACATCGATCCTCCGCTCAAGCACTTATACCTGAGAGCAATCTTTTATAGCGGAATGTGAACGCACTCATAGGTAAATATATATAAGTTCGTCCGATAGTGCACCAATTTTAAACAATATTCTGATCGGACACAGAGTTGCAGCGCTTTAAACGGATGTAACCGCTGCAGTACCTCTCCCACACACCCGTAAAAAAGAAAAGTAATCAAAGCCTTTTCTTGCAACTCTCGGGCACATTCCATATGCACTTCCATTAAAATGCAATTTCTGAATTCTTCCAAAGCGAAAGGCATGTCAGGCAAGGCAAGCCTAAAGGAGTGGAATGCCGCATGAACATTGCAGGCAGCGTTCAAAGGACTTGAACTTGAATGCCGCTACGATGGTACTTAGGGTGGAAAACAATAGCAACAACTAACTGCATGGCGAGGAAAACAAAACGAAATGTTGCTGCAACAACACCAGCTTGCAATTGCTAGCACTGCGCTGCGCTGCCAAGCGGTTTTTTTTTACAACTGCCACAACAAAGCGCTAAACTTAAAGCGCCACTACAAACTCACACACTTTTGCCGCTAAGCACGTCAGAAGTCAACCGTGTGGAGCTGTCAGTGAAATTATAAGGTGCACGCGCGGCCATTGACATTTAACTACCGTTACATACATACATACATCCACACACACATTCATATATTTACTCATGCCTACCCGGTTTGTAGCTGTGCATTAGGGTAGACATGCGGAGAGTGGGTGGTCTAATGCAAGCTTTGCAAATAAATTTAAAGCACGATTCACCCACTGTTGCTTCAGCTCCGCCAGAACTTACGACAGTTAGTGGGTTGAGCGAATGTTGCTTTGGGTGGAATGTGCGGCTTGTTGTAGCGGAAGTTGGAGCACATAATAAACATCAGTGTAAACAAGCGCTATGCGTTTATAAAACAACTACAATAACGAAGAGAACAACTTGTAAGCAATGGCCATATATATTCACTTTGCATAATGACGTCTCCGAAGAGTGTGTGGTGGAGTGCTTCTTCCGGTTGTGCTTGCCACAGGTGGTTGCCATGACTTCAACAACTTTTCATCGCTAAAATGCTTGGGAGAAGTGTGGGTACAGATGTATGATTGCAAGCATATTTACTTATATATATATATATGAATATAAGAAAGGCATTTTATAAAAAAACAATATGCGTATAAAATTACATCGCTTCTTTCTGTTTTCCGCTATTGGGGATAAGTATAAGACAACAGCTGCTTACAGAATCCTACCAGTATTATAAAAAATACTAAAAATCTCGCTCTGTTGGCAAAAAACGATACTAAGACCCATTCAACTTTGTCTATAAAATTTTGCAATTATTTTACTAGCCAGTTAGTACGGTTGACTATATTACATTAGTCACCAAGATTTCGGTTAAATCTTCATTATAGGAACTCTATTTCACCTTTTGGCCGGTTCCGGCAAATCTCCTTGGTGTGTCTGTCCTTGCCCATTCCGGCAAATGGTATACTTCGGAGTTGAAAAAGCTTCCCAAAAATCCATTAGTCTGGTGATGGCTTAAAGCATTAGGACAACCTGGAATTTTAAAGAAATCGAAAAAAATTTTCGTGGCTAAACATAGACTTTGGAGTGCCAAAAATATTATTCAATTGGTGGAATAGCGGAAAAAAACTTCCCTCTTCAATTAGCTGTAATGTTGTTGTAGTCAGCTACAGTATGTGAAATTTTGGACGCGTTTTTCTCGAAACTGCATTTTTCCAAACGGGTGAATTTTTTTATAAAAAAATTTACTGCTTTTTTCTATCCAAAATTGAAAATTTTGTTGAAGTCCGCCATTTTGCGAAAAATTAATGTAAAACTAAAAACGTATCTAATTTGCTAGCAAGTCTTGTTTAGGTTAAAATATTGGAGAGGGTGATTCCAAAGACTGGTTCGATAGGCGCCATTTTGTAACAAAATGTAATATCTATTAAAATTTATAAGAATTTAATAATTTATAGCAATGTAAGAATTTTTTTATACTTTCATAAAGCCTGATGAAAACAAAATCGATTCCTTTTTCCTTATTCCTAGAGTAAATTGTCAAAGCTTTGGAAATTTTTTAGGATTATCGACTGGCCTAACCTCTTAAAACTTTTGCCACTATCCGTTTAACGGATTACATAAAGAACATTTCGACAAATCGTAGAATTAGGAATGACAGGTCATGGAAAGGAAATACATGCTATTGTATTATATATACTACTTTATGCCTTTCAAATGTCTCCTCCCTTTTGCTACGCCACTGATCAATGATTATACTTTATTAACATGCCAGTTTTAAATTCTATATTTGCCTTAATTACTCGACATACAAGGTTATCAATATACCTTACATTTGTGGTCTCCATTATATAATTCTTGGCTATTGAATTATGAACTGGAGCCATGTGTTTCAGAGTTTATCTCGGGATTGCAGATATATTGGCAGAAAAGCTACAGTATATTTCCCCTCCGTGCCCCTTCTGCTACAATATTTTAAAATTTTTCGGTCATTCGAGATCTCTGGAAGTCGAAGAAGCCCGCTATACATTGCCCTCATGTATGCCTAGACAATTTGTTGGGTTTATACAATATTTTGATTTCATGAAATTGGTAAAAATATCCATCGTTAGATTACTTTACAACGTCCTCTTAATACATATATCTTTATTTAATCTGGTAATGCCATTTTGGTTTTAAATCTTCTGTTTAATGAAACTCTGCCATTAAAATTGTGGGCGAAAAAATTGCACTAAATTAATCAGTTCAAGACACTGTGTCTGTTGGACTAAAGTGACTATATAGGCATCAATGGACAACTGGTTATATTTTTTATGCAGGAAAAACAAATCAAGCGTCTGTGTGAGCTTACATTAATGTCGTTTAGTCAATAATGCAACAATGTAAATGCGGTGTACAAATTGTTGCATTACTAAAGTACTCATAACATAACCGTATTTGCATTATTAATGAAATTTATTTCCACATAGTTGTGGTAGCGGTTTCGCCAATAATTTATATAAATTTCTGCATTCTATTTTCCCCTGTTATTCGCTTCGATATTGCATTTGCAACATGTGGCAATAATTTTATACTTTTCCGCCACAGAGCAATACATGAAAATTATATGCAAAAACAACAATGCAATTCAACTTTCAAATACAATGACAGTTAGTGTACATTAGTGAATGTCAACTAAAATAATGGAAAGCGGGCTGCCACAAATTGTTGCAACTAATACTCACCTCACTCCGCACAGAAAATTCCGTAATAATTCTATGTTTTGGACATCCGGATATGCGTTGGCTTGAGGCACTTCTATAATTCATAAGCTGCCACAACAGTCCGAAAGGCCGCATATAGCACAGGGTCATGGGCCCACCTCGAAATAAACTTCCCGTCAATATACATACGTTTATGTACGTATGTATGTATGTGTTTGTGTTTGTGTGCGAGTATGGCGCCCAAACCGCTGGCCTTAAAAGTATACGCTTAAGCTGTCTGCAAATACGCGGCAAATGCGGAAATGTCCAGCTGGATGTTGCAACATGCCTTGCGCACATGCACAACACACACAGACGCAAGTTAACGAAAAAATTTACTACCCTTAGTAAAGGTAAATATACTAGCCGTTAAGTGTAGCAAATGACGCCAACCACCCACTCTTTTCTGTCACTCCCCCCTCACTGCCCAACCTCTTTTCACTGTTTTTTTTTTTTTTTATTTATTAATTGGAAAATTCATTTGTAGCATATGCTTTTATGCTTTTATGCATTTGTTGTGTGCAACATAATACTAAACGTGCAACTTTATGTTTGACCAGTTCCGCGTCGCGCCCCATCGCCACATGTCAGTGGGTGTTGGCTGGTGTTGGGTGGCATGTTGTTGTTGTGTGATTGTTAGCACATTGTTGTTGGTGTGGCATTTGCCCACTAGTGCCAGTCAACAATTATGTCTGCCATTAGTTAGTTAGTAGTTGGTTAGTTGGTTGGTTGGTTGGTCGATTGTTAGAAGCACCGTTATGGGTGCTTTGGTGTGGGTGTTTATCCCCTATTGTGTTTGCTTGGTGTGCTTTTGAAAAGGACATTGCACTTAATGACGCGTACAAGGCTTTGGCGTTAGCTTAATGCCACGTTACCTACCTGCAACATATGCCCACTTCTTTAATTAGGAATGGTGATTTGGATTTTTGTGGGTGTGAAGCAATATTGCGCTAATGTGCGCTTGTACGCGCTAACGAATATGTCGAGCAGTGAATTTATTTATAATATTTTCGCAATTAAAACTAATTAAGTAATTTATAACCATTACATCCGTTTTATTCCCATTTTCCTTAGAGCAACCATAAATTTCCCGCTAATACTTAAAGCTTCGGCAGAAAAGCCGAAAAAAGAAAAAAGAGTGGCAGAAAAGTCTTTTATCCTATATCAAATATGGTTTCTTAAAATTATATTGGTCTTGTACACGAATTTGAATCAATAATTATGTACAACAATACTCGGGGTGGTGAGTTGAACTCACCTAAACTAACACCCGAACTCACTAAACTCACCTAAACAAAAATTACCCTTTGAACAAAATGTATATCTGAACGATGTGTACAATATGAACAACCAGATTTTTCAGATATAATTTTTTCAAACACTTCCGAATATCAAGTAAAAAATACGAAATTTCAGGCACTTGCTGGTAAGAGGGTAGGATAACTTTGATGTACACCTCATACCGAATCTATTATTCCGAGAAATGTTTCAATTATAATTCTTCCAGTTAAACTTTAAGGATTTATTGCCATCTTTAAAAAAATTTTAATGCAACTGTAAAAATTATTATGGACTGCCTGTGTTACCGACTGTGAGGCTCCCAAGAGCTTGCTACTCGTTCTCTCAGTGGCCGGGTTAGCAAGGTTATCAGATTTTTTTTTCGGATTCGGTTCGTGAGTATATCGGCCGATTTTTGTTTCTTTAGTTAAAATGTAATGTCCTTCTGAATCTCTAAAGTTTCGCATCAAAAACTGAACGTGTTTGACCTTGAAAAGAAAATTAAATCTTTTCTCATCGTACTTTTTTCAAAGTTCCATACATAAGACCAGTCAGTTTACCACACTTTCAAATTTGGTTGGTTTTCATGATTCTATATACTAAACAATTTATTATGATTTTATGCTTATAGATCCTTTGAAACAAATGATATTTTGTGAACCGCAGCTTTCAAAAGCTCTTTTAAGCTTTGTTTTTTATTTTCACCGGTTAAGTTTTTAAATATTTATATTTCATTATATGTATGTATATAATGTATGTATATGACAGTTTTAATAAAAGAAATAAATCAGAATATGGTAAGATTTTTTCATTTATTATTTTTTAATATTTCATTTAATATTATTTCATTACTAAAATTTAATTTTATTTTATGTTTCTTGCTTTACTTTGGTTTATTAAAACTAATGTTTAATAATTTTCATTTTTTTTAATTAATTAAAATATTTTCTATAATTGATACGTTTTTTATAATTTCTTATTATTTTCTTATTTTAATTATTATTTGAATTTTTTATTTTTTACTCAGTTTTATTATTATTTTTTTATATTTTGTATTCAATTATTTAAATTAAATTTGTGTTCATTTCAATTTATTTCAATAAAAATACAGGGTGTTTATGTATTTGTTATCAATTACAATTCCATATCTTTATATGAAAATATAAATTTCTCTAACAACGTAAATCGCATTTGCACCTATACATACATACATACATGTCATATATGTATATACATTTTATATGGATATTACTCTGCAGTGGGTTGCATGTTTGCAATAAATTTACCTTAATTGGCGAATTGTAAGTGGGTGAACAATGCATATTGTCGTTCACAATGGACTAAGAATAAATATTTATAGCTTTTATTATGCAGATTCTGGCTATCAAGTACCGCAACTGCAGGTCTCTGTAGGTGTAAGCATTTTCAGTTTTGATTTTCGCCTTGCAAATTGATCTTGAGCTTTCAGCTGGCTTTGACATTGGCTCAGCAGACGCATTTGGCGGCTGGCACTTGCTTTATTTATATTTCAATGATTATGAGACAAGTATATATGAAAATTTTTGTAAAGATTTGATCCGGTTCATAGCCGGTTTTTATTATTAAAATCAAAATCAAAAACATGTTATTAGCCTTGAAATTAAAATTTTGGAATAAATTTCGTAACACTTATGAACTTCACTTTCTATATAAATCAACCATCTTAAATAATGTTTTTATGTCTAACTTCAACGAAAAGATTTACATTCGTCACTTCTTATTTCGCACCATAATTAAAAAAAAAAAATCTCTCATATCTGATAGGCCGTAACTGTTCCTTTTAATTATTGTAGTTCTTTAGATTTGGGACAGGCTGAAAGTGTACAGAGGTTTCTTACATTATGATGTATTGACAGCCATTCCAAGTTAGGTATCTGATGAACATAATCGTACAATAATTGAACGGTAGATATATCTACTTCTCCTTGACCTTGCCACCACATTGCTTGTTTTCGTTTTATCATATCTGTGGCAGGCCTAATTTATATATCTTTATATATCTATCTTTATATAAATGTTCCAATATCATTTGATAAAACTATCTTATATAACTTAAGTTATAACACAGGCTTGTTAAGTCCATCCGCTAGATAATAATGCTCCATAGATCCTTTGACAGTCTAGAATTTAAGTATTTACTAGAGGATAGATGTGTGAGAATGAAGTCTGACTTTATAATTCACGTTGTCTTGGCTTCCAACTGTTTATCTCCTTCAATCTGCATGCAGAAGCGGCTGCAATTTCATGTGCAATAGGTCGCTCACCTAGAATCATATTAAATCCGCTGAAGGACATTGTAGATTTACGAGCTCCTGAAAATTTTTAGAATTTTCTAACTCCCAAATAGGGTGTCATAGTCACTGTCTATATCCTGAAGTATTGAAAACTACTAACAAACTTTAAGCCGTCTAAAAACAGTAGTCTTATAGGTTTTATATTTTAAATTACCGAGTATAAAAAGTAAAAAATGGTTTAGTCTCTTAGAATTTGTATCCTGTATAAAATCTTTGAATTTTTAAATTTTTCTGAAAATAACACCATAAAAGGTTTCACTTAAATTTCAGTCGAACAAGATTGATTTAAAAAAAAAAAAATAGCTTGATAGAGTTGCCACCTAACTGAAAAAATGCGTTTGAATGTAAAGCATTAACTGATTAATATGCGATTAAAAGTGGTTAAAAACTCTAAAAATTTTCAAAAGTTTCAGTTGAAGCCCGAACAGAGTTGCCACTCTCGAGTAATGTCCATGTAAAATATAATTAAAAATATACGGCGATAACAAAAGTAATATCTAAATGTTACTTTGATTGTAAGATAAAAATGTTAAATTGCGATTCTTAACTTATTACAAATTTTAGATGTTTATTAAGAATTATTTTTTGAAAAATTTCAAAAACAAATATATGGTTAAAAAATAGTTGGTAAAAATATTCACAAGGTGAATTTTATAGAACTCTTCTTGAAAACCGATTTTTGTCGCTTTCTGGAGTTGATAATATATTTTTGTACACTTTGGATTAAATGACTAGTGATTGATTAAAAATTTTCCTAAGTTACAATAATCCAACAACTTTAATTCACAAATAATGCCAAAGCTTTGTAATTGGTGCCAGCAGATTGCTCAACTTCTCATTTAATCATTGCCACAATGTTACATAACACATGGTCTTCATTGCTTTAGTTTAATGCTTATTGTATCAATTTTTTTTTTTGGCCAATTTTTTGTTGTTGCCACTGTTGCAAAAGTGTCATTGTCGTTTTAAACAAATGTCACAATTAGTAGCTTAAAATATCTTTTTTCACTACTACTTTGTCTTTATTTTTTAAGTTTGTCTTCGCGATTTGCATTTTGTGGCATCGGAAAATTGTGTCAATAAAACCATACAAGTGCCGTTGTTGCTGCCACAAGCCAATGAGCGCCTCAGTCAGCAGCAAACCGTTAGCCAAGTGGCTGCTCAGCGCCCAAACGGCGTTTCGGCCTGTAATTGTTTGTATGTATGTGTGTGCTGTTGCAAGCATTCGCAATGCGAAAATTACCTTCATTTGTGGTTGCGTTTAGTTTTTCGTATTTTCTTGCCACTTCTGCAATAGTCGCCTAAATCACACCTTCTCCTTAACAACTGAGCATTTTTTCAGTTGCCCGTTTTTGTTATTTTTGTTTTTATTGTGCCTTAACACAAAATCGATTGCTAAATTCGGTTTAGCACTTCTTCAACCCCCCTCTTTACAATGCGGCTCCACTAGTAGCTAATTCTTTGCACATTGCTTGCCTTTTTATATTCTTTTTCTTTTCTGCTTTCTTCCAAGCTGCTTTATGTCTTTAATACACTTTCTTACGTGCAGCTGCACATGTGTCTGTGTGTGTGTGTGTGTGTTTGTGTACTCATATATTACATCTACTTAGCATTTCTAACACTCTCACAAAGTTTGCCATTCATTGCATTTATGAATTATGTCTATAATTTTTCGTTGTTCACACATCTTTTGTTGTCATTTGTTGGCATACCTTCGTCTCTCTCTCTGTGGCTGTCTGTCTGTCTGTCTGTCTGTTTGCCTTTGTCGCCTGTCTACCTTTATGTCTAATAGTATGTCTTTCTATTGTCGCTCATTTGTGGCTGCTTCACGGTTGCTCTTTCATAATATTCCTAACAATTACCAATCCGTGTAACTGCTGCAAACTACGCATGAATTGCCCGGGTATCTGGTGTCAAGCGCCCATTGAATATAGCAAGCTCACCCATGTTTCAAGCATACATATACTCGTATATACAGTGGCGCACAAACATACCGACTAATATGTTGCTGAAACAGTAGTGGAAATGTCACGTTTGTTGCGTCGCAACGGAAGCACATAAAGGCAAAAATTTCGATTTTTTTTTTGCTTTAAGTCGGAAGAAGAGTTCGCTTCCAGCACGCTCCAGGTTCGCAGTTTTCCGTTTTGCGCTTCATTTCTGAACCCTGAATAGACTGTTTTGGCTGTTTCATTGATTTTTTGTGAACATATATTAATATTTTGAATGCGCGTATTTATATTATTTGAATTTGAAAAGAAGTATCGATTTGTGTTCAAAATAGTCATCATATACTCAGAATTTATTTTCACTTATCATATCTTAATTATGATGTCGTGCGTACTCCGAAGTTTCCCGAACACACTTTCCCGAGAAACTTCCCTTCCCTCTCCCTGTTTCCCTTTTGTTTACCGAGCCTTCCTCTAACATTAAATGCTAGTTAGTTGTTAAAACTAGTTATCTAATTCTTATTAGTTCTCTTAATTAATTATCTAGAACTAATTATCTATTTGCTAGTCTATAACTGACTTTTGTTTACTAGAATGCTACAAACTTGTTCCCTTTCTTATTTTCCGGCAGAATTTAGAATCGGTGTAAGATTTGTAGTAAGTCTGTGTGTAGTAGTCTGTGCATTTTTTCATTAACCATTAACTATTATATACCATCAGAAGCTTTTAGGTTAATATTTACCAGTTAAGACTACCAGATCGCTTCAGTGTTCGAAAAATACTTGTAAGCTTCCGTAAACAGACAGCAAATTGCAGAAAGAATGAAGCTTTCTTCTGACTAACTTGAGCTTCTCAAGCTTACTAAACCGCTACCCTCAACTTTGTGCTTAGAATAAATTGAGCTTCTAACAACTGCTTGAAGAATGTTAATGTTAACTCCTGACTGCTGAGAAGTACGTCTCGATTACTAACAAGACATGACTAGTTTGTCTAAAAATATCATTGGTTTCCTAGGTATTTTAAGTCGGTGAGAGTGAAAAATTTCCAGTTTTCATTTTTCCATTACTCTAGTCTCTTTTGTATATGCTGCCTTTCGTTTTTCTTAATTATTTTATTAACACATTAAGAAATCGACTAGTCTTCAGCGTAACCTCCAAACACTCTATATCATCTTCCATATATTTTTCTATATCTTGGTTTGAACTTATAAAGTGACATAGAATATATTGAGGAAAATAGTAGGACAATACAGGGTCGCATTTTTCCTGCACTCCAGCAAATGAATCTGATGATCTGATCTAATTTTTTTTAAATAAATGGCAACTCTATGCAATCAAATGAACATATCTATATCATAGTATTTTATATGCCTTAGTTATTGAATTGGATAGTAACTGTTAGACAAAGGACAATTCTATTCAAAAATTTTTTAGTGAGAATTATTAGGTACTTCAAAAGGTGGCAACTCTTTTATTATTTTTTCACTATTGAAACTTACTGAGTCTTTCTCTGAATATTGTGTTATATATTTCAATTTTATTTTGATTTATATTCTGTCAAGAAGGTAATCATCCAAATATTAAATTCATCCAAATCAGGAAATGTGACACATTATTTTCATTTCAGTCTCGCAGACAGTAGTTCAGTATAGATAGGAAATACTCTACCTTTTGCACTAGTGCAACTAAAAAGTGTAGTAAAAGTTCACATCTGTATGCTCCTTGCAAAAAAAGTGACAAATCGGAATGAGATCGGAATTAGGCGCAAAAGAACATATAGACTAAAGAGAACAATAGCATTTTTGATATTTTTTATATGGAATGAACTATTCTCTTTTGTTTGATCATGTCCTATGAAGAGATAATTTTTTAAATTTCTTGTTGATAGTTTGATGAAGCGAAATGTAAACAAAAATACAACTAATTATTCTCTAACTATACACTGAAGCTATGCTCTTGAATCTAATTAATACATAATATTATGCTAAAGATATGTGTTGCAGACTAATTCGATACCAATTTTATCCTATAACGAGTAATCCGGGTATACTCTCTTTAAAGATTACTCCCACAATCTTTTGTAGCCCTATATAACTGTATATACGCTTGTGAGCGCTTGTAAGCACATGAACGAAGCCTTATTTTTTGTACTTTTATTTGAGCTATTTCGTAATTTCCTCAATCTTATGCAAACGCCAAATACCTCCATAACAAATTCAAGTTCATGCTCAACCATGCAATCTTGAGTTTATAATGCAGGTATGTTTGTTGTCTACAGCGACCTTAAAATAAATCCAATTCATGGCAAGCCCAACCAGGAAACTCACACACACACATACAAGCAAGCAGAAACCAATGAAAATAGACGAAATATGTGAATTGTGTGAGACAGTCAATGACCGCCTAAAATTGCAAACAAAGCGCTGACGTAAGAATGCTGGCTTATCAAATACCTGAAGTAGATATGTAGGGATGCATATGTATACGTGTATATATGAATGTAGAATGTAAATAAAAGAATCCTTCTAACGCCGACTAGGTGAAAGAACTGAACACGCAAGATAGTTATTAAGACTTTATATGCACTTCTGTGTTTGTCTCTCTGTGTGTGTGTGTGTGTGTGTGTGTGTGTGTGTGTGTGTGTGTGTGTGTGTGTGTGTGTGTGTGTGTGTGTGTGTGTGTGTGTGTGTGTGTGTGTGTGTGTGTGTGTGTGTGTGTGTGTGTGTGTGTGTGTGTGTGTGTGTGTGTGTGTGTGTGTGTGTGTGTGTGTGTGTGTGTGTGTGTGTGTGTGTGTGTGTGTGTGTGTGTGTGTGTGAAGAAAATAGTAAGCAATCCGAGGCAAAAATTGTAAAGTCAACTGAGCTAAGGACATAAAATACTGGCTGTTGTTAGACGCAATAAAAGGGGTTTGCGATGTTTGAGCTGGAAAAATTTTAGCGCTTAGCGGGGTAAAAATTCCAAAATTTAAAAATTATCAGAAATCAAGTAAGGCGGCCCCAAGTTCGGTTGGTTCCACAACCACTCACTCTAATCTGAAGCTATGGCAAATATAGGCTAAAAATATGAATAGACCACTTTGTCTCTGATTTAACTTTTGTGCATCAAAACAAGTGTCTTACGTGTCTTATTCTTCGAGACGGTAATCCTTTATAATTGTGGTTATTGAAGCGAAATTATGAAATAAGTGTCATTGATTTTCTTTATTAAAACTTCAGAGATGAAAGTTCGGAGCATGTTTTCTGTTGAGTTTGCCGAATTTATATACGAGGATGTCATGAATCAAATATGATGACATGTGCTCTTCTGTAGGGTACTTCACCCAAAAAGCAATTAGGTTGTAATACCGGTTATCGTTGCCGTCTTAATCTCTGTGTGAAAGTTTTTGGCACTTATTTAGACAGGCATCAGAAGACGATGCTAGCGGAAATAAAAGGTATAGGAAATCCAACTGGAATCTTTTATATGATTTCGAGTGGATTGGCCGCGCTAAAGCTTAATTTTGCCTTACCTTGATTTATGTAATGCTCGATCTAAATTTTCTACTTTTGTAATCTTAGAAAGTGTGTTGTAGGTACTTCCACTGTATTACAGATCACCAAAAGATAGGTATGTAATTATTAGAAATTGTAATTTTTTACCCTGAGAGCGAATTCTTGCCTCAAATTTTATATTGAGGAGAGTAAACTATTGCTGAAGAACTTTAACTCGAGTTGGTTTGTCAATAAATTAAAATTAATCTACGTCTTTTGGTAAATATCGGCAACATTTCGATTTGAAGTCCGTATCTTTATATGTAATTAAGGAATTGTTCTTCGAAAATTGTCCAGGAACATAAACTAAAACTGAAATCTATAGTAAGATGAAACATGCTTGAGATTATTTTGGGATTTCAAAACCCTGGGGCAAAAAAATCGGCAAATAGCAAGAGTTCCAATGAGAATAGAGTATTAATTAAGACAGAGTCAGATTCTTTTAAACGGGTCGAAGACTATTATTGGAAAGTTTGACAGTTCGAAAAATGATAATCTCAAAATACTGCACTATCACTTCTGGGTAAGAGGAAGATAACATCTAAACCCTTCTGAAGAGCATTTGTCGACTTATTGATGTACTAATACGGAAAATATAAGTTGAAAAACTTATTCGAAACCAAATTATGCTATATAAATCTGAGTGTATCTCACTTAACACCCCTGTGGGCCGAAATTCTGAAACGAAACATGGGCGGGCTCGGGCATGTTCTGAGACGAGATTCAGGCAAAATCACCCGGAACGCTTTCGACTGGAATCCAGAAGGCAGCCGACCCGCTCTAACCTGGAGAAGAAATTTATGCATCGAAATATCTAAGGTCCAAAAAAGTTGGAGTGAAATCAAGAGGCTAGCACAAGATCGAAATAAATGAAATAGTCTGAATGTGGTCCACTTCTCAACCGCGGAGTCATAGGATACAAATAATATCACACTTCAAAGGATTAAATTTAATATTGACTCACTTATTGTACGATTTGATAACGAAAAAGCAGCTTTACAAAGCCAATGCACTCGATTCTCGATTGCAATTTTCCAACTCGTAATCCTAAGCCCCCCTGTTTGCGGCTTACGTGCATTAAGCCAAACAAATTGCTCCCGGAACATTAAGCGTCTGCTGATGATCATCGTTGCATGCGATTTGATGAACCACATAAATCATTTTCTTATTCACAACCGACAACAAATTAAAACGCAGAACATCCACGTCAGCAGAAACAGGAAAAACAGTCGGCGAAACAGGAGCATGGAGCGGCATGAATAATAAGGATTTACAAGGAGCATTCATTTAACAATAAACTGACAACAGCATAGGAATGAAGAAGAAGAAAAATATATAAAAACTGGGCAATGTGAAAATCAGGGAAAAACTGGGGCAAATTCTTAAGAAGCAAAGCGAGCTTGTTTTCTCACTTCCCGGGCAGACGGCATGACGACTACGAGTGCGAACACACCCATCAAAAGGCTGTGCAATTTCAAATGCGAGTGCATTCATTTAGTACTGAAAGGTGACATGCATTGCCATAGTTATCCTGTTGAAAGCAACTATCAACACAAGACAACCGAGTCAGCAGCGTGCTTTAGGCAGCGGGTTGCGAGAAAACTATTAGATGAAAGTATTCGGTGCAATGCGAGTGCAATAAGGAGCGAATTAGTAAGAAAAGGAAATATTTCGAAAACAGTTCGTGGTGTAGAAGGGGAAAACAATTCGCAGTTGTCAGCACTGTGCGATGGAATATGCAAGCAAAAACAACAAACACATGCAAGACATAGAGCGTGTTGCCAAATGGGCATGCAGATATACATAGTTAGTGCTTAAATGAAAACAAGAAAAGTTATAAGTATGGCTGATGAAGGAACGTGCCACACGGCAATCACTTGCAACAAATGCGCCGTTGACATCTAAGTAGTGGGACGTCAAGAAAGGCCATCACATGGTTCATGCCGCTGATTCTGGGATTTTATTGGGAGTTTTATTGAAAGAAGAAGAGTTTTTGAGTCGAATTTTCGAGTGATATTTGCGTTCAATTTACGCAGTTTTGAAGGTCTTCAAATTCAAAATTCTGAAACACCAAAAAAAATTTACTGTAAATACCAGATGACTGCGCAATTCAGAGAGTACCAAAAATACACCAGCAGACTTGACTTTGATTAAGTAGAAAACTGTTCTTGCAACCAAGTGACCAATCAACTGGGAAGACAGATTTTCAATGGAATTATTTTTATAAATTCAATGCTTCCTACTTCCAACTGGTTTAATTACGAAAATTCGATTTTACAGAACCGTAATAACGTTGTTGGATGTTCTTCTTCTGATCTCTTCGGGTATCTGAGCCCTATATACATCTATGCCCAATTTAAATGAAAATGTTTATTGAAAATGTGTTCTTAGACAAGTCCATTTAATTATTACCCATCAGACCAAATCCCAAATATTTCGGTAATTTCAGACAAGGACCAAGTCTAGTGAAAATTGTGCACTTTTCCTGAATTTCTGGATTCCCTCTGAATTCACCTTGTTTTTGGTGAAGCATATTAATGAATATTATTGAAATTGGAGTCATATTAAAAAACATATATATTTAAACGGAAATTTGGAAATTTACTAAGCTTAAAAAATTATTGCTGATCATTATATATTATTAACTGGCCATTATCGATATTTATTTGAAGCAAAACTACCATAATGTATAGAAATATTCTTTAAAAATACCCGAATAGCTTTAACTAAGTTATAAACTCGTCTCTTATCTGGATTAATGTACAACTGTCATATTCTATAAATTTTTACTACCCTTACCTCAACCAGAGCCACTCAGTGGTAAATTATTTTGCCGGATAAAAATTTCTGCTCGGAATGAAAAACGCTCAGTTTCAGCTAACTCTACTGGAAACACTGACTAATAGCACCTTGTAAGTGTATGAATGAATAAAATAGCGTTAATTTTTACACCCTATTTTAATTATATATAAATCAACCTTACGGGTTAATAAAATTAATCAAAACTGCAAAAAATGACTAAAATTCCAGACCCACAAATTACCCCGCGAGATCCCGATACCAGTAAGATTCATTTCTAACCATTTCAATGAATTAAATATTAGAGTTATTTTAAATCTGCGACCATATATCCTTACTGAAGCTTCTCTTTCCACATTTTGATAATTGGATCTGCTCTTAGGCTCTACTAATACCAGCGCACCACCAAGTAGTCGAATAGATAACTTATTTTGATTAGTATGCGCTTCTGCTTCTACATTCCCACTACTTCCATTGCCATTAACCATTTGGTGTATTCTAAACAGCGCTTCCTTAGGGAGTCTAAAATGTCGCAAACATGCCACAGAACTTCAATTTAATTTATTTTTACCCCCTTTTTTTTATTTATTTCTTTGTATATATGTATTTGAATTTCGCCACAAATACTTGCATTTAGTTGCCACTGTGGCCCATGGCGCTGCTGCAAACGACATCAATACGAATAAGTTGTCCTAATGTGTGCCAACCGGCAACGACAGTCAACCAACCGCAGCGCCACGCCACAAACACACAGCTGCACTCGCGAGAGCACAATTCAGCTAGTGAAAGCTCGCAGACGTTTTACATATCTTGCCGAGTTCTGTGCAAATATTTTTGCTCGACTTCATTGCACTACTTTACCACTATTTCCAGCCGCCTAACTGTGGAGTTTCATGCCATTTTATTATTATTTATTTTTTTTTTTTTATTCATAGCGATGGTGATTTCTAATGGAAGTGTTGTTGTTTTTGCTGTTGTTGTGAAAACGGCATAAATCATTATGCAGTCGCTGGATAGATTGCACATATTACAGTGTTAAAAGGAGCGCTTAAGGATCTACCCAGCTGTACTAATGTACATATATATAGTACAGTTGGGTTGCAGCCACATACAGTCTACCTTAGCTGAAGACTCTGCTGGTTCCAAAGTTGGCCTCTGGCGATAGCATTTTCACCTGTATGTCACCTGTGCCACTTTTAATTTGTCAATGATTGCAGTTTAATTTTAATTCAATGAAATTCTGTAATTGACAGCGTTTACGCATAAGGACATGACTTTTATTATCCTTCCATTTTTTATGATACTTAAATTTAATTAAAATGTGTCTAGCAAAATGGGGCGGAAGCATATTCTGAGCAATTGAAAGTCCCTAAGGCAAATGATAGCCACAGCAGAGAAAATGGTTTTCAATCAAGCAAATGATTTTAAAGGGTGTTAAATGCAATTGAGTTTCACACTCTGGTACTTAGCTGAGTTTTATTCGAAAAAATTAATTCTTATTTTTCCCACACACATTTTTCCTCTTTAAAGATAATTTGCCAGAGATAATATGAGGTACACAATTCATTCTTCTCCAGTTTCTTGAGAAGGGTGGTGTAGAGATTAAAGGCAAAGTTCTGCGCTCCCTTGAATTTCATATCCATTTACTCTATCTAGAAGCTTATAGAACAGCTCTTTCTCTCTCTGTGCGATTAAGAAGAATAAAAATGCATGTCTCTTTATAGTAATCAATGTAAATAATTTGCTTCTCCTTTATGATCCTTCAAATGAAACTGGGACAACGGTAGTTTCAAACAATATGGGGCAATATTTTCTCATTGGGGAAAAATAGCCACTTTACGAGGCTATAAAAATAAATTTTAAAACCTAATTTGTTCCAAAAGTTTACTGTTACGAGATCGTATATGATGATCTCAGAAATTTTTGGAATACTTTTCTAAATCTACAAATGATCCACTAAAAGATACCAAGCACTTTCATCATACCTCAAGTTGTTCTGAGGTTTTTAAGCATCTAAGGTTGAAACCAATGTTTGAATTAGAAAGCAAGTTCAAATGCTGTGAACCCCATTGAAATTAGTCAAAACTTTGTTTTGCCTTAAAGAAGATTTATAATGTTCGAGTAGTTTCCCTCGATGTGCTAACCAGATTTAATTTACGAATTGGATTTAAAACAGTTATAGATTTGTCTATAGAAATTACAGTCCTGAAAAGAAACGAGGAAAATCTTCAAAATCTAAAGCTGTAGCAACAGTTCGTGCGTGTCTAAATAAATTCTTTAAAATAGGATTTATAGAAGGGAAGATCATTGTAATACAAATTTAGCTATTATTAGCTGGGCGAGCGACAAAAGAATATTCGTTAAAATAAGAAATTTTTATAAAGCTACTCAGCTATTCTCCCAAGTTCAGCGAAAGAAGAAAGTACTTAATTAAACAATATCTCTATTGTGAATGAACTTTAAAACATGGTACAGAATTTTTATGCAAATTCAAACAACTGCAGTCAATATATATCTAGACATAAAAAAACAGCTTGGCAACTTATTTTTACTACACTTTTATAACTAAGTAACACTATACCAAAGAAATCTCAGACTTCATATGGCACATGAGTGACAGCTGAGATGTTAACATGGTAATTAAGTAACTTCAAGGAAAGTTTACCTGAGTTGGGCGTTCTTTTCGCACTCGCTTATGACAACTGCGTTAGTTCTTTTTGTGTTGACAATAAAAGGTTGTAATTTTATCGATATATACATATATATATGTATTCTGAAAGATCACAGCTTTTTGAAACTTAGACGTATTTAATAATTAATAAATCATACATTTTACTGGAGGAAGTGTGACAGAAGAAGGACTAGGTGATTATTTTTAATAAATAACTATTTCATAGTTGTTTGAAAGATAGCAAAATTTTCTCCGATAGTGTAAATGCTTAGTTTTGCTTAAATAATTCACTAAGAGAGCATATAATTTCCTACATGGTCGTATTTTTGTTTCTTAAAGCTCCTTAAAAATATCCCATTTATAATACGTATTTCTCTAAAACTCCAAAATTGTGTCAAGGCAACAAAATTATTCGTCGGAACATTCTACATTTAAATATGGATAAAGTCGATAATACATGGAATGGAGACTACCAAAATCTCAAGGGCGCCCAGAATTATAATTTTAGAGCAAGTTCAGTACTTTCGAAAGTACTCGCAGTAACAAAATCAAGAGTGGATTTTTTTTATTTCAGTGATTCAAATTAGAAATTAGTGCTTAACATTAAAAGCTTTGCTGAAATTTTTTTTAATTTTTGCGAAAAAAAGTATGTAATAGATTTTAGTTCTTCATTAAAAAATAATAAAATTGTACTTACATTGTTTGTGAAAAAATACAAAAGTTGCAGTCTTTGTATTATTTCATCGCCTCTTTAGTGTATAGTGTATCTGTATCCCCACTAGAAGTTGGGTGCAAAACAATTTTTTCTTTTCTTTTGGATTTTAGTCACTCACCGCGCGCTGTCAAACACGTAACTAACTACACAAATATATTAAAAGGAGAGTATGAAGCACTGCACAATTCCACTGATACCGGCGATTGGAAAAGGTATTTTTATTATCTTAGTTTTTGTTTTTGTTTTTGTTATTATATTCCTGCTTGCTTATCCGGCCACAGCAGCCACGACAGATGCTAAGCACAACGGCTGCTGTCGGTGTGATATGAAGCTGCTTACTTTTGATTTTATCAGACACGTTGCACGTCGAGTTTGATTTCCTTTTTGTTTTTGCAATTTTGATTTTGTTTCCTTTTGTTTTTGTTTTGTTTTTGTACGGCACACCACGCTATCAAATTATCCTTTTGCTTTGATCCTTCGTCGTTGTCGTCGCTCACTCGCTTGTTGGTTTGTTTTTTTTTTTTTTTTTATTATGGGGATGTTTTGCTATTTTGGGGGAGGTTTAGTGTTGTCTAGCACTTGGCGTTCTGTTAATTTGGCTCTTTTATTTGATCGTAGTTTTTACTTTTTCATTACGCATTCAGAAATTTTTATAATTTTTGCCTTGCAGAGATTTACAAACTTTCGTTTTTTGACAATATTTTTTTGCACTTTTCTTTGGAAAATTCTATAAAAGATTCACTTTTGCAAATACATGTGTATATATGTACATATATGTATTAGAAAATGCCAATGCACAAAGTTTTAGTTGGAATTTGGATTGATTCTCTGATTTATGTACGATGCGTATAGCCAAATTTTTTAAAAATGCGCAAATATTCGAGCGAAATAAATCACGTGCACATACAAACACTACACTGACAGGTTGAGCATCGCTTTTTGCCACTATTTAATCTTTGTCTCTCTACTGGCTTTAGCATATGCGCTCGTAAATTTCTATGTCCTCTTCACTTATCCTATGCCTGTCCATTTGCATTTTTATACATATATATATATATGTGTGTGTGTGTGTATGTTTCTGCGGTTTATTGCCAGACCTGATAGACTTTTAGGCGCATAAACTCAGCGCAACAATTGCTGATGTAAATTTTGTTTGCCGAAACTTGGCAATAATTTCATCTAATTGCAATAAAGCACCCAAAAAAGTTGTTGTTTTACTTTTCTTTTACATATATGTACATATACATATATATAGATTTTATTTTGAAAATTCTGTTGGTTAAATCACAAAAAAGTCAGCAACTCCACACAATTTTTTTTCTTTTTTTTTTTTGAATTTATTGCATACAAAAATCACCGGCTTTTACTAGTTACCGCCGTCACCCTTTTCGGTTGTTCTCCCTAAATTCTTGTGCTGCTTTCTTCAAGCTTCACTGCCTGTCTGATTATCTGCCGACCTGCCGTCTGTCTGGCTGGCTGTCACTGTACTTCATCACACATTGACTCTGCGATTCTATGCCACTGGCTATGCTATTTGCCCCATCAACACAATTCACACATCCAAAAAAAACCAGATCCAAGTCCGTTGAAATATTTTAAACGCAGCCAATTGCTCTGCCGTCCATCGTTCACAACAATTCGTTTCAGACTGAAAACAACTTTAGCTAACAAACAAATAATCAACCCACCATAGACTGACTGGACTGTCATTGCTATTGCTGTGAGTGGTTAAAGCGCCGACGCAATAGCAATGCCGTGCCATACGTAACGCAGCAATGCTTACGTGCGGCGTAAATAAACCCCCCTTTGTCATAGGAAAGCAATTTCAGCATACTTAGCTACAGCTCATTCGCATACTGACTCTGCCAGTAGCAGAGTTGCCAAGTATAATTGATATATTTTATTAATAAGAATTTTTTGGATTTTTGTGCGATAATATTTGGACATTAATATTCCTTTAACAAATTTTTCTAAAATTTAGATATTTGAAATATTTTGCTGTTTTTTTGTTTTTAAATCTCTAACAAAATTTTTAAAGGAAAACAATAAATTATTTAACTTTAAGACGCACAAAACAGAGTATTCTTCAAAAAATGTTACTTGGAAATATATTAGCGTTTTTAAGTAATATGATAAGTTTTAAGGCTTTATGTTTTTACAAATATATTTAAAAGAATATTTTTATTTTTAGCTTTTATTAACTTTTTTTAACGGAAAAAGTATTTTAGATGATTATTAAGTACGATAGAATTAAATATAAAATATTACAATTTGGGTTTATTATAATGCAGTATAACGAAAAAGTCACATGTTTCATGAAAAAGGTTAGTGCATTTAAAATTTAAAATAATAATTATTATCGTTTGTATTAATTTTATAATCTTAAAAAATGTTATTAAAATGTTTATGGCTCGTTACTGGAGTATAAACACACTCTTCACAGCCACAAAATATGTGAGTAAAATTTAGTACTCATAATAACAAAATAATATGCATACAGAACTATTTTTTAACAACGGGAAATTTTAAAAAATTTTGTGTTATTTGGTATTGAGATAATATAGATCATGAATTTTCATGTCAGCTCTCATATAGCTTCAGAATTTTGACTTCTTTAAAACTAATTAATATATTATAACGCTGTTTGGCACCTGCTTTTACCAAGAAACCACAATAATTGTATATTTTTAAGTACTTTCACTTTTATTTTGCTTTTCAGGCATATCGCTACAATTACATACATATGTATATGAAACTTTATAGACACAAGATTTAAAAAACTACTATGATAAATGAATTAAAATTTTTTTTTTTCAATTAAATTCCATTTAAAATAGTTGCCAATAAGTTTCATGTGCCTGAACGTATGTAGCATTAAATATTTCACCCACTTCTAATTCATATTCCCAATTCTCCGTTTTATTTATTTACTTGCTGTGATGGCATCCCTATTTGGGACTCAAATGTATGTTGCTCTTTACGTGGTTCTCTTTATGGCAGAGAGAGCGTATGATATGAAGGAATGAGCGCTATTGTTTATTACATGAGCATACAACAACAAAAGTATGTGGCAGAAGCCGGCAAAACACTACAAAACAACCAAAGCGTTGAATTAAACCAAATACGACAAAATGCCAGTTAAAGTTTCTCGGTATATATAAGTTAGTATAAAGTTATATAAAGAGAACGTTCGAATTTACGATATTAGGAATACTCAAGTTATTTACGGCAAATTCAGCCACAAAGTATGCAACGTAATATAGTATCATGGTGAAAATTATGTGAAAATTGCCTTTAGAGAAATTATGTGTAAATTCAAACCCCGGTCAGACTAAAATCATAGAAGAATTTTTGCGACATGTTTTTAGATCCTAGACTAGATTTTCGAAATAGGTCAAATTTTCTCCAAAGAGTTATAATGACCAAATATTGGAATATGTTTATGGGGTATAGGTATCTAATTGAACAAAACCGTTTATATGAAGAGGTGGCGAAGTTCTCTGTTGGGTTGGGTTATTGGGTCCAACTAATTTATCATGTAATTCGATTTTGAACCTAAAGTACAATGGGATACGATAAATTTGCCGGCATAGAGATATAGAAACAAAAAATCTAAAATGTTTAGAGAGTCAGTTCTAAAATCTAAAATGTTTAGAATTTAAACAACATGTTTAACTGTTAATCAAACAATACCGAAAAATATACGCGAAACTTCCAACCAGTCCGTCCAATCCTCAGCATATATATATACGGAAAGAGCTTTTAACATATTTTTTTGCGCGTTGTACTTTGAGATACGGCCTACCATAGCCAACTATATCCAACTATATAAGATCCAATTCACACAAGTTAGTAACTAAGCTTATTACGCTAAGGCCTGAATTCGAAAGGTAGATAATAAAGTCCAAATTAGGTCAGAAAAAGTATATTTATCGGCGGAACGCCTATTGAAACGATAGCTACTCGTATTAATATTCCAAATGTATTGTAAGACGCAGAGCCAATTGAGCTTCATCTGATGGCACTATTTCTACCTTTCGGTTCTAGAACGCCCTAATGGATATTTCGAGTATAGCTCAGGCGATAGCTAAAATTTCTCCGCAACATTAGTCCTTTAAAATTTAAAGATTTCGGGAAGTGTTACTTTTATAATGCCAAGCTTCAACATAAAAAAAAACTCTTAGTGCCTTGTGTAAGTACTTTTATAATAAATATTTTTTGTAAACTCCGCTTTAAGATTTGTTCGTATACCACGCATTTGAGCTCCGTTTGAAGTGGGATTAGCTAGTATCTAATATGAGATATATTTCGTATATATTTGCGTGTGTAATAATAATTCATACAAATTTGTTAAACAAAACATTTCGACAAACTTCGTAATCCCAGCCGAAGCATTACTAACCTAAACAAAGAGCACATGAGCATGCTTATGACTATAGACAATGGCATCGAAACAAATATGCGAATATGGAAAGCAAAAAACAGCGTGGACAAATCCTCTTGTGTATGCTTTCAGCTCGACAAGTGTATTCATGTTTAAAAGGCAATACTTTAGTTGCAACAAACAATCGCTATTTGGTTTTTACAATAGAATTTTGCAAAACATCCAAGAATTTGCTGACTACTTGCTCGCAAAGTAGATCAAACTTTCAGCAAATATAAATATTCATCATTTGGAAAGTTGAATGACTTACATATTTGCGAACGAAAAATTTAATACAATTTTTTGTAAGTGGAAAATAAAATTTCCTGCAGTAAGGATATTTAGTTTAGCTAGCTTAACTTTCAAATATTGCTCACTTTTTCGTACATTAATTCGGGGTTCAATTATCCTAAGTTTGATTCGATCACTATTCGATTCGATTCGAGACTACGCAACAAATGGGGCCGTTTTTCTGCTATTCATCCTCAATTCGACCCTATAATTCGTCAGAACAGTGACCTGTGACCGTTTCGTCATTCTCTAGGAATTCTATGTAGATCAGACCTTCTGAATCCCAGAAAACGGTGGTCATCACCTTTCCGGCGGCTACGACAGTTTCGGCTTCTTCGAAGCAGGTTCACGAGGTTAAGTTTCGACACAGTTTCGACTATTTCTTGAATCCATTTCTAGACCAGTGGATCCATGTCGACAGTTACGAAAATACCGAGACATTCCTTCGGATTCCACGCAGTCAAGTACTTTTGTCATGTCATCCTTCGTGGTAGCCGTTTTTTTGGGGCATGGACCTGGACATGGCTCATCAAAACCCAACGCGCGACTACATTGAAACTCGATAAACCAATTTTTCACGGTCGCCATCAAAGGAGGTGGGTCGCCGTATAAAATATCCAAGTGCTTCTTGATTTCAATTATTTTATACGAATAATCCAACATCCAACATTTATTAGTTGTACAGTTATTACAATTTCACTACCCAACTTTAAATTTGACTGGCATATTTTAAGTCTTTTCCAAGATTCTGATATTTTAGAATAATGTACTAGAGTTGAAGCTAACTACTAGTAGCCCTACTACTGGGTCTAAAATCCCGAAAAATTTTTTCTTTTCTTGTTAATGTCGTTTAATGAGACGTCCTTTTTTGTTTGAAGAAAAAATGATCGAGCACAAAAATTTCTAAAATCTTGCAAATAACTTATTATTAAAACTAACTGAACTATTTATAAAAGAATACAAGCAACAATAAATGTTAGTTCATTTCGATGTACATATCAACAACATCGAGAATTATTACATATACTCAAAATATTACTCATTTCACTTTTCTCTAAGAAACTTCATATTTTCCTAAATATCTAAGTGCTCCAACTATATTTGATGTTATTCCCCCCTCCCTCCCCGCAGCGAAACTTAAGTGAGGTGGTGACTGAACGCATATTTTCAAAACTCTTTTCGATTAATTACCTGAAATGCTCGTTACATTACGCTCATTGTGAAAGAGCAGCTCGAGCGCCTGAAAGTGTGCAATGCAATTCATAACATTCATTTATGTGCTTGCGTATATGCAAACCACTACGAATTGGTATATTTACTATTACTACAAATAATACTACATATTTATACTTTTGCTTGTTTATAAGCACTGAGGTTTTTGCCACATGCACGCCAGGCATGCGCTTTACGGCGAAGCTTCACCAATCCGCCTGCAGCTCGCACGGGAGGACATTCACCTTTCGCTATGCTTTTATGGCTCTATTGAGATACATACAAATATATTATGTGCACATGGGGAAATGTGTGTGTAATTGTAGAATTTTGGAAAGTGATAATTTCTGCTGAAACTTTGTAATGTAAATAAATAACTGGTCGCAAGGACTTTTCAGACGAACAGTTGGGTGCATATATGGTCTAGATTACGGAAAATGTATTCGACTTTCTTTAAATAATATCTAATATACATTCTATGTAATTGTTTCGCAATTGAAGTCATCTAGATGTCTCGCCACTTTAGTCGTCGGCTATAATAGATCCAAAATTCTTGCTTTGAAACGCTATGGTAATAATGGGCTCCCGTCGAAGAATAATCTGTTACTTTAGCGGTTAACGATAACGACAAATCTGGAGAGTGTATTTCCGATGTCAAAAAACTTCCCATTAACCAATTTTGCGTAGCTTAAAACTAGCCGAAACCTTCGTTTGATCTCAAGAATGTCTCCATAGATGTCGCTAAAGTCTAAATATACAGAAGTAATTTATAATAACAATGAAATTTAATTTTTATTTCAATTTACCGGCTTTATTGAACAAAAATATATTTTGTTAGCTAAATTTGTTAGCTCACCAAGTGCCCCACCTAATAATCAATGCCGATTGGATTAATTGTCAAAAATGTATTGCAACAAATGCTGTTGCTGCAAATACTTAAGAATGCTGCAATAAGCAAAACCCCACTGCATGTTCGAGTGTAAAATATAGCCCCAACGTAAAATGGAGTAAAGCTGTGTTAAAGCAAAAGCGCTGGAAATCGTATGAAAATACATAACAACAGAAAGCTTTCAGGTCAGCGGAGAAAGTGGAGAAATCAAAGCTTAAAGCAAGTGCATTTGTTAAGAAAGCGCAAACCCCTTCGAGAGGCGAATTGTTGATGATGTAGCTATCTCACTCACACAACAAAAAAGCTCACTCAGAAAAGTTCAAAAGCTGTTTAGTATTCAAAAAATTATGCGAAAACATTTGGCATTGCTCAGACAACTTGAAGTATGCATACCGAATTTGGCGCTTAAAATATACCGCTGCACACGAAGAGCGCGAACGCGGAGCACGCGAAGTGGCTGTCGGCAATGAGTGTACTTGAAGTTGTAGCACCGAGTACACAAGAGAGAGAGAGAGAGAGTGTGTGTGTGTGTGTGTGTGTGTGTGAGACATACATATCAATGGAGCAGTCTAGCAGATACTTACACAAATCTTTTATTTGGTTACAAATGACTTCGCTCCCGCTCACAGCATCCACAAAAACAGTAATGCATATAGTATAGCTTGAAGCGGAGATTTTTATTACTTTCTGTATGTTGAGCTTTTGTTGTTGTGTTTATTTTGCAAATACACTTTTTAGTATTCATGCTTTGCAGCAGTTTGTTTAGTTTTTGGGTTGGTCCTCTGTTCGTATTTTCCCAATTGTATGTATTTACGTTTTTATTTTTCTGCAAAACTTGTAAGTGTGCGATGTGTACATATGTGTGTGCCACTCTTATCATTCGAATGTGTATCTCGTATCGTTGCGGTGAATTGTATATGTAGCGAACAGCGCGTAGCAGCAGCGCGGGAACCCCACCCAGGTTTTTAACTCTCAAACACATCGATATAAGCGTATATATAGGCGCATACATTTGACTCAAAAAGCATATATGGAGCCACTCAAACTCACTCACAAACCTGCGCCCATCCCATGTCGCTGCGACGGTATTTAAGACAGCTCCACAACGCACATCCGCTCATTTCACATGCTGCAGCACCGTTTGACACACCACTACCGCTGACTGCCAAGCGGAAGTTGGCCAAAACACTGTGCTACCTAAACCGTTATTTGTATATATATACACCTTTGTGCTCTGAGTGGCGTTTACACGCCCATTTAGCCCATTTTTTTTTTTATGAAGTGCCCAACTGTACAACTGTAAGCACCATATTTACTTTTATTTTCCGCAATAACATCGCACCCTTAATAACGGTGCACTCACACACACACACACACACACACGCACACACGATTGCCAATGAACGGCATATAATACTAGGCATGATCTTATTAAAGTAGATTTGCACAAACGTGCCGTGGCTAACTGCGCTCACTTCCGCCAATCCTGCTATTGCTCCCAGCCACTAGCGGCTCACTTGACTCACTTGACCACACAACTGTAAGCTCGTGCATACATAGCGGCGTGAGCGCATTTGCCGGAAGTCATAGTTGACCACAAATGAATTGTACTGCTGTCAGTGGGCACTCTCGTTGGCCATAACAATCGCCATAAAATTCAATCAAATGAAAATTATATATACTTTATATTATTCCGCACACAAATATATGATGTATGTATGTATATGTGTGTATGTAAGGATGTGTAAAACACATATATGTACATATATATATTTTAACACAAATGCGAGAAACTTGTTAGCACTAACCAAAGTTGGCTCAAATTAAAATTAACAACATTCGCCACTTTGACTTAATAGGGTCTGTGGGCCATTTATGCGGCACTTGATGCGGTTCGCAAGCACTTGAAATACTTTACCAGTGAGCTATTATGCGGATGTTTTATAATTGAGTGGAATGTTGTATATTTTCACATATATTTTCACTTACATTTGTTTTTGAAAGCAATCAAATTACATTCGAAAGTACTTTTGTAAGAAATAGGTTATACTGAGTTGACCTTGTCGTTCACCCATAAATATATATGGGTAATTGTTAACAGATACTAAGTAATCAATAGCCTTATGTTTGTATAATTCTTTGTCGCAAATATTCAAACAACAAGCCGATTTTTACAACACTTTCTCTCTGTTGATTCTTAGATCAATATGTAATAATCAATTTCACATTTGTTGCGAATTTAATTTCCATTAGAATCTCGAAAAATATTTCGTACTACTTTCACTTAACATTCGATTACGCACTTCCTTACTTGCATTTCCACTAAAACGATATAACCATCATACTTGTGGGGGCGTCTTGATGTTATTCGAGAGATCGGAAATACCGATGACTTTTATGAGAGTTTTTTTTTTCGCAAAAATATACTCGTTGGTGTGACACTGACTCGTAAGCGACGGACACTGTTCAAGAAACAAAGGTAAAAACTCCGATTTTACCGAACGCTTCTTAGTTGTATTTAGCGAAGGCCTGTGTCCGATTCCAAGTTTGTTTAGTTTGGTGACGCGCCTCAAAGAAAAACAATGAAATCAACTGTATTAGGGAATTTCGATTCTGTAATAGTTAGTTGAACCAGTAAAGGAAACAATTGCCCGATTTAAAACATGCTCACGTCTATTGATCCATAGTAATATCTTCGGTAATAAATAGAGGGAGACCGAACAAATAGAGGTTCAGTAGATATTTAAATGAAGTTCAATGGTAAAAGTAGAGCCTCAATGGAGAACTTCTATGATTACAATAACAGTACACTGCTATTCTTTACTATGAAGATAACCGATGCTAACTGAACCAGGTTTCACGGGCAGTATTATCGAGAAGCACAGCAAAACTTGAAAATTATCAGCTTTGGTACAGCTTGGTAATTGAAGTCTTAGGCACTGCTACTATAGCACCAATATTTTGACATAAGTCGAGGGCACCTGCAATCAAAATAATTCGAATATTGTTTTGCCACATTTTAATATACCTACTCGAATACGCTGACTGACATCAGATTTTGTGCTCTCTTCATAAGGGTTGTCTTGTCTTGGAGTCCAATCGACGCACTTTTCGTCTTGCATAGTGTGTTTAAGAATACTCAAAAATGCATAGCTCAAATTCTCAAGTTTATTATACAAGTATTAGTCTAGTTTCGTGCGATTTTTCGAAAGCCGTTCAGGTCTCAAAAATAATCTTGAATATTACATGAAAATTTTACTTTCCAGATAACTCTAATATTTTAGTTAATCGGTTTAGAACTCCACAAGCCATTTGCAAAGGAAAATAAAAATGTTTTGCATAGGCTGAGTTCTTGTTATGATTGATATTCCCACAATTATATCTCCATTGTACAAGTTCAGTGAATCTGATTTAAATTACGATCTTCACTGACCAATTGCTGGATAATTACCGTCGTATTTGCTGCTAAAAGACATAAATATTTTATCTAGCCTCAAAGAAAAGTTGTTTCTTTTGGTGTTACTGGAAATCATAAAATTTTTAAAGCAACACTGTTAGCAGTAGGTTTTCTTGTTATTTTGTCTACTATCGTATCTGCTCACCTTATTATTTTCTATATTCTCAACAGAATTACTACTACTCAACTAAAAGCCAAAAGAATACTATGAGATTCGACTCATATAAGATACGCAACTATTTACTCTCACTCTTACTTTTTCCTAACCATGAAACCCTAACATTTTCTTCGTGGCGTGCCAGGAGATGGCTATATAATTTGGACCCATCGTTTGTAAACGGGTACTGATTTGAAAAATAAAGATTTCAAGTTAAAAAAAAGTAATGCAAAAATGGGAAAAATTTCATTCATGCATTATCGCTTTAGAAAAATTCTCTCAACCGAGACGAGGTTAACCACGATCTATATTATGTGTGGGTTGCATCGATTTCAGTAGTCAAAAAGAGATTTACGAGTTACCCAAAAGTAAATAAAGTAATTTCACTAATACAATATTTTTAGACAATATATGCAGCGATTTCTTATACGATACAAGGCAAAGCAAAAGCGTTGCTAATGGACTAGGCTATGCTCGTGCTGAAAATAACAATTCCTCGTATAACTGTCAGCTGCAAAAGGTGTTCACGCAATCCATGAACCACTCGCAATTACCTTGAAATTGTAGGGCCTCCATTTTTTGATAAATTTCTAAATCCTAGTGAAGACTGTATTAGCACTATACTTGCATGATTAAATTATTCTACAAGTCAAGTCGAGCTTGCCCAATAAATTTTGACACAATTTAGATATTTATTTAAATTTATTAATAATTCGCATGTGTATATGCTTTATCGTCAACTTCATGATTGTTATTACATCATACAATTATGTATTTAACTTCCGGAGATATCATGAATGATAATCACTTCTATAGTCAAACGAGAAAGTAACATTACATTTTTTCGTACATTTTTAATTATTCGGTTTTGAAATTTTTCATTCTTGTTTTTGTCTTGGTATTTGTTTTAATTTTATCAATATTGTTAGTTAAGAAAACATTTTAGTAGTTGTAAAAATATGCTAATAAATATTAAATACAGGTGTAAATATTTAATACTAAGGGTTTCTATCGCATATATGTATGTGTGTGTATATATAGTTATGTCTTAAGTCGTATTCCTAAAGCAAAACAATACGATAGCAATCAAGCGGAATTCAGAAATAATTTACAGATAGTGAAAATATTGCGTTTATTTAAATTCAAATGAAGTACATACATACGCACATAAGTATCTTAATATAATATGTATGTTTGTTATAAAATATACACATGTTTGTAGTAGTTTTATATAATTTTCAATTGCTAACATACGATTATTGTTTATAATTTATATTTATTTTTTTGTTTTAGATTTTTTTTTTAATTTTGAAAATTTTTTTTTCATTCTTTTCTACTTTTTCTCAATTTTTTTAAATTGTTTTTATTCTATTTACTTATTTATTTCTTTTCTTTTTTTTTCTTTTCTTTTTTTTTCTTTTTTGATTTTGCAATATTGAGCGCACATTTCTATAAGTTTGAGTAATTTTATGGTTTTTGTTTGATTTTTAATTTTTAAACTTTTTTTTAATGAATATCGCAACCATACACGTTTGCTCTAGAAGACTGCTTTTATTTTTTATATTTTCGCATATTTTTTTCATTTTTATTTCTTTTTTATTTCTCTTTTTTCGTAATATTGTTGATACAATTATGTTTTTAGTTCAAATACTTTGTCTTTAGCTACACTAATTTGAATATAAATGTACATGATTCATAAAAAAAAAATGTTACTGTTTTTCTAGATTTCCTTATAAACTACAAATACAATGCAGTGTACTATATAAAGAATATATAAATATTTCGATTGTAATAACTAAATTTAAAACTGACCTCTTTCTTTATACTTAGCTATTAAAACACACAATTATTATTATTACTTAATTAAATTACAGACAGCAAACACTTAACTTACATGTATTATATATACATATTCATGTATATATATAAATATAATAGTGTTTTATAAGGGTTTGAAAAAATCTTTGGCATCGAAACTAAATTATACACAATAGATGAAAGATATATTATTTTATTTTTATAAATTAGTTATTATTTCTGAAGAATTTACAATTATTGTGGTTTATATTTTTAAGAACATATTTTTCTTAAATTATTGCAAAATCTTTTGGATGAAGAAACCTATATTACACAATTTAAATTTTCTAAATTAATTTGATTAGCGCTTTTAGCCACACAATAAATTGAGACCTGAGATTATGATTTATTTTTAAAATTAATTGATTCCATTATTTACCGAAATCATGAAAAAATTAATGAATACTATTTCCAACAAATCATTACAACTTCTTACAATTTATTTTATTTTGAATTGTGTAATTTTAATGCTTATTTTTTAAGTATAACGAAATAATATTTTAAAATCTAAGAAATTCTTTTGAATAATCAATTAACATTACTTATAAATTTTCAAATATTTTTTTTTTTATAAAATATCTTTTAAATGCATAATTTATAAGAAAAAGGGAATCTTCCTTTGCACTTTTTAGCCTCGTATGCGTTTAAAACCGATATATATATATATATATATATATCCTTACTAAATAAAAGTGTTCATTCTTCACTTTTGCTCTAAGTTATCACACATACATAAACGATTTACGGGACTTTAAATGCATATACATATACTATACGGAAATAGCAACTACATTTTACATAATATTTTTCATTTATTTATGTTGTATTTTTTATCTTTTTTTATTTTTAAGAATTAAAAACTTACAATCAACCATTAAAATGATGATCAAACGATCAATTACATGAACAATCAAAACAATTAAACAAACAAACAATTCATCGACCATTGCAACAAGAAATGAATACAGCAAAACAATCTTCGCAAACAAATAACACAATCTTATACACATATATGTACATAATATTTTGATCTTAGTATAATTAAGTGGCAACTTTTTAGCACTTCACTTACAGCAAATTATGTATTAAAAACTTTAATACTGATTTGGGATAAATGTTTTTATAATTTCTGGTTTCGATTTTGAGAAATTTATAAAGGAATCGTCGCCATAGCATCATTATTCATATATCATAGATTTCGCTTTTTAATGTATTTAATTTTTTTTTTTTTTCAATTGTTGATGATGATGAATAGTTGATTTTTTTCGAATTATATATCTTTGGCAACTTTGGGATTATACAAAATTTTTGGAAAGAAGCAAAAGATTTCACAATTTGAATACACTCTCTCTACTCTCATATATTTTCAAGCGCTCTGCAATATTGGTCATCCATTTTTTGAATGTTCTTCAATGGATTTTATGCGTATTTCTAAACGATGTTGCTTGAAACAGAGAGACAATTTATCTAGATAACTTTCCGGGGGTCAGAAAACCACACAAGTGATCGTCGAATATCGACTACATTCTCAGAGTGTACTTTGATGCGAATTTTGGAGCGGTGGCATCGTGGTCTCATTAATGTTCTTTGAAAATATTGCTAAGGGATTATTCAAAAGTCCAAATTTGAAGTTATAGATGTTCTATGATCGGGTTATCAACCTTCAATAGGTTATCTTATTGTAATTGGCTACCCCGTGGCCGTAACTTTAAAAGTTAGACTTCTTTAAGAGCAGCCAGAAAGTACGATGTTATGGAACTATTCATCACCGATTCTCTCACTCTGAAAGTGAATATCCGAAATCTAAGTTCTTGAGATAGACCCAGCAATCGTCACCATAGCCCTGGAAAGCTGGGTCTACCGGATACAATGTTAAAAAATATCTAAATAAAAAAATTTTTTCCCTTTGGAAAAGGAACCGCTATATGAATGTATATGAATATATTTGAATTAAAAATTTTCTCTGAACTGAATTCAAAATAATGAACCATGGATGAATATGGTGTGGCAGGAGGTGTTCATTTTTAAAGTGGGTTAAACGATTAGTGGTGTGTGAATATCAATATAGAATTATTTAGCATTCATACTCGACTCCGAGGAATCTAAGTTCAATCCCAGTTTCCGACCAATATAAAAATTTTTCTACTAGTGATAGCCTCTTGGTAACATTAGGGTACTCGGTAAATTTGTTAAAAAAATTTAAAGTATCTATTTAAAAAAAGTGAAGTGTTTCTGTAGCGCATGCAACAAAATGCCGTTGTTTTTAAATATTTACTTTCATGAAATAACTACTATGAGCAACTTTTTCGATTTTTGTTCATTATAATATTACTCAATTCAGTATTGAAATTTAAGTTTTTCTACTTTTTAATTAAATTTATTTGCAGTGAACACACAATCAGTCTATACAAATAGTATCGATGAACACAACTACATACACATTATTTTGCATGGTATTCACTAGATTTTTTTTTAAGGTTATGTTTGCTTTCATTCAAAATCTATATATGCATGTATGTATATGTTTACAATGTTTTGTTGCTCATTGATTTATCAATTATACTGCCTTATATATGCATGTATATGTATGTTTGTAGATTACATTATTACATATCAATTTTTATTGTTTATTATCTGTTTGAACATGATATAACTGTTTTACATGCGTCTTGTGGTTCTTCTTTTTCAAACAAACAAACTATCACTTTGAGGATTAGAATTATTACTATTTTTTTTGTTGTTGTTTGTATGTATTTATATGTATATGTATATTGTTGCTTCGATCTTTGTTAGAGGTAAAATTGAAAGAAAATATTACATCATTTTATTTTTTGTGGTTTTTGTAAAATCAATTATTTTTCATCGAAAAATACTTGTATGTATGTAGCTATGGTTGTATGTGTGTACTAGTTTGTAAGGTTATCATGTTATTTAGTTGAGTGTAGTTGCATATGTGGGTTCTTTCCTTCTTCTTCTTTTCGTTTTTTGTTTTTATTACGGTTTTTGAAATTCGTTCTCAATCAATTTGTTCGTTTTTTTTTTTTAATTTTCTGTCAAAGAAACTTTTTATTTATTTTTTTCGAAATGGTGGTTTATGGTGGGTCCGTACAGCGGTGAATAGATTTATCAATATCATTTTTATTTTTATTTCTATCTCACTTTAAACTTGTTTACTAAAAATGCATTACATTTACAACTCGTTTTTAATAGTTTTCAATTTTTATCTAGTATATATGTATATATTCCCTAGTAGTTTTTAGTTTCGAACTATTTCCTACATTTATTTTGATCATTTTGATTTCGCAGTGTATTACTAATATTGAACTCATTTGAGCCTGATTCTGATTTTCTATAGCTTAATACTTTCAAAACACACTAGTTTCAATACTAGTAACTTCAGCTCATTTATCGATTTTAAATTTCCTAGAGAACACTTCTAATATTGCTGTTGATTAACAACTACAAATTCTTTACGTCTGTGTGTAGTTTATCTGGATTATCTGTTTAGTATTTTAGTATTCGATGAAATTTCTCTATCAAATAATTCGCTACTTCCACATGTGCTCCATTGTTAGTTTTCTATTTCAAAAATGCTATAGTTTTAGGGAAAAAGGAACTGGGCATGATTATAATTATGGAATTCACTTCACTTAGATACTCTTATCTTCAATACTAATTTCAAACCAACATTAAAAACCCCTTACAGCAACGGTTCCTCCATAAAATTATGGCAAACTTCCGTGTCTACTGCAGCATAAAAAACCCTAAAGCTTGTAAGACCCTCCATTTATAGGATAATAACAATGTGTACACCACAACTCTCTGAGAGAAATCCGACAAGCACCTAGCAGTGCCAATTATATTCATTTATATATACTATGTGTAATGAGGTTATGAAAAATGTGAAGAGTTTGTACCTTAGAATTCCAATTCTATTTGAACTGTTTGAAATATCTTGTATATCTGCGACATTATTGAAAAAATTGATTAGCCTCTTATTTGATACTCTTTCGTGAACATTTTCAAATACTAACTAACTTCGTTTAAAAGAAAATATTTTAAAATTGTTTCAAAAGGTTTGGGATCAGCATGTTCTTTGAATATCTGAAAACACTGTGTCGTTTAGTTAGCTAGAATACTGATACTCTTGAATTGCACCTCTGCTGGTCGAAGAGACCTTACAAGGCATGATTTTACTAAAGCGATAGTTTTCATTTGCTGATTTCTCACGCTCTTTCAGCATGGTCTGGGAAGCTTTTCCAAATTAAGAAATTGATATAGAAATTAAGGTTTTCTTATCGAGTGAAATTTTTATATTGTTTGTAACTGTTTAAGTGACGGTAAATAAAAATTTTTTTAACTTTCACTAAAGAGTCCTCATGTTTTGCTACTTTTTGATTAGACATTTTATTCGCTTGCTAATAAGTAACTATGTTTGTTTTGGTATGCCAGTGAATATATACTTTCGAGCCTATCTTTTTAGGCTTTCTTGATGAACAACCATATATTGTTGCGATAAACTATTTAGCCTGATATTAGTTCAAGACTTATGTAGTTAAGTCGCAGGATATGACTGCTCCGAAAAGTTATACAATTTTGTGACCTTCCATAAAACTAACTCTATGCCAGTACAGGGTCAACTATTAGCGAGTTCTTCATGTTATAAACCTGAAATATATATCTTCCTACATCACCACCTTCGTTTCATATCAAATACAAAGTGTCCACCTTAAACAAATATGAGCTCACGATCACTGCCCGCATCGATAAACTCAAAATCCGCGTAAACTCATTCACCATTTATCACGAAAACCGGACAAAATGCTGAAGGTTTACCACCACCACAACCACCACCGTTACCCTTACCAATATCATTATCGTCATCCCTACAGTCTACTAGTTTGACATGTCGTTGTCTGGCCTGCTGTTTCTGCTTCTGCTTCGGTTCACTACCATTTGTTTTTCTTTGTTTCGGTCGTTGTGTCGGCTCTAACTCATCACCATCGGTTGTTTCCAATTCTTCTTCTTCTGTGGCAACTGTGCCGGTGCCACCACCCTCCAGCACCACTGTAGTCGTATCGGTACCAGCACCACCAACGTCACCATCACCATTGCCGCCATCCTCACCCTCGTCATCTTCTTCGTAGCCGTTGCTCTCGCCACTCTCCGCCTCTTCGACGGTCTCGAGTTCGCCACCGGCCAGCGTTGTCGAGCAATAACAGTACGACAAATTGGTTTTGAGATCTTCACAGAATTGTTGCTGTTGCGCAATGCTTGCAATGCGCTCGCGCGCAAACTCTCACATATAGGTCGGTTTTAGTTTATAGGCACGCTTCCAGATTTCACACAAACAAACTGTTGAATGAAAACGATAGAATATTGCCAATGGCATGGATACATGCGTTATTATCGTCCACGCCCACAGACCATAGAAATTCAGCTGTATCGGATGTGATTCGGCGCGTGACTTCTCCAGCGTGCTAATCGCCCACATCGCCAAATTTACGACCAACATGAAGGTGACTATCTCGCGTCCGGGCTTCTTACGTATATGCTCCTGTGTGATGGCCTGTCGTCGGCTCGCATCCAATATGAATAATGTCTGACAAGCGGTCTGCACAATGGAGGCGAGCGCATTTAACGGTACTAACATATCATCACTGCGCAACGTAAAATGTCCCGCAATCACCGTAAATATGTTATACAAGAAGGAACCCGTCTGCGCACCGACCAACAAAATATCATCCAACGAAAAGCTGCGATACCAATCATACTGTAGATGTCGTATTTGTATCATGCCGATAATTGTTGCTATTGTCGCTGTGCCGTAAATGAGCAGCTCACAGATGGTCACCTCAGTGACGGCCAGGGCGACAAAGTCTGGTCGCGAGATCAACACGAAGAAGAGAATGAGCGAAATGATGGTCAGCACGAGTATGAGTATGCCAACGAAGAGACCCTTGTGCGCACGCGCACAATCCACCGAATAGTGATGGGGTGAACGCTTCATCGGCGAACTGATCGTGTCCGGACGTTGGGGCGCTGGTGTTGGCGGGCGCGAAATACTACGCCACATCACATACAGAATTGCTGCGCAGATTAATGAATACTCAATGGTGCAGGGGAAGAGGAACGGTGAAGCATCTTGTACGAGTGTGCCGAGTATGTTGGTGCGCCGACACTCAAAGATTTGATAGGGACCCTTCAGACCACGTGGTATACGCAAATGTGCTGTTGGATCGGTGGGTATCACCGCCGGTATGCTTGCATGTCCACGCGAATGACCTGGTATGCGGTGTGAAATGCGTAATGTGCGATTCTCCGGATTGTAGAATGTCAATATTTCGTGTTTCGTCTCCTGTATCAGCACATTCAGCCAGACTGCCAAATTGGTGCCGATCATATGCATGAGACCGAAACGTGCGATGATCTTGTAGCGATAGACCTTGATTTGCTGCAAGTAAGAGATTTATGGTGGTGAATGGAGTTGTACAGTTAGTAAATAGGTTTCATGATGGAGTGTAGATTGTGTTCTTAAAAAAGGTCTGTAAAAGCATATTATGATTATAGTAGAACCAGTTAGATTCTTCAGATGAAACGATTCTAAGCTTTTTTCCGCTGTTGAACTTTAACTTCTTAAAAATAAAGAAATTTCTTTCAGGCAATTGCTTCCAAAGGTGAATAGTCATTCAGGTTTTACCAAAGTTATTTGTTCCATTTTATACAAAATATAGTTTCAGCGATGATAATTATATTATTAAGTGTACCGCCGATAATAAATTACTAAACACAAGTGTTTATAAAAAGTTTTTCGCATAGCGACTTAGAAGTCAATGTCGAATCTCCTTCAGTTTCCGAAATTATGAACTCATTCAGTTCCGAAATGAGTTTATACTGTAAGTACCTTTTGTAAGTACTTTCCACTTGGAAAGCAGGAGGCACAACCGATATTACTTGAGTTCTCAAAGAACAGTTTTAAGGTATAATGTGAAAATATAGGACCAAAGTTAGAAGCGTTTTATTCTCGTTAGTGCTTTTAATTTATATTAGGAAGCTCTAAGGCTATTCTCTTCGTTAGAACCATAAGAACAAACGCCGTGAACTTAACCCATATCCTCTTTTAGAAACACCATCCGGTCAGGTCGTGGTTAAATTGTTCGCCTTCGATACCCTAGAACAGATCTTGTTTCTAATCAAGTACCAGACCCCTCATAATATTTGCGCATCTAACTGCAAAAATACCCATCGCTTATTTTATCAGCTGGATTTTGGGCTGGCATCGGTTTTCTTTACCGACAAATTTATTCTCTTTTAAATCAATTAAAGTAAGATAAATTATAGGCTATATAATATACAATATATGTATAATATATGTATAATATGGGTGTATAATATGTATAAGACCTGAATATGCCTTATTAATGGGGGACTATTAAGGCATGTCATGATAGTAGTAATGGACTCAGACTTTTAAATTAATTATAGAGATTAATACTTATTTTTCGCTTGATTCCTATTGACGAGGGATTCGATTTTTTTTTTTTAGAAAGTGCGTAAGATATATCGAGAAAAGTTTTTAGTCAATCTCTTTGAGGTTTGAGCGTGTTGAGTACTATTAATATAATTTAACACTCAAACGGTCTTTGAAATCATTGTCATTTAAACTTTCTGAATAAGGGTCAGAATTATCTTGTCATAAGACCCTTAGGTTTGGAATATATTAAAAAATTATATTCACATATTTTCAAGTTAATATAGGGCTAAAGAAATATCTCATGGAAAATGTTTTTGGGATTTTATAGACATATTTAGCTCTCTGATCCCAAATAGAAATGAGTTCGTGCGCTAAAAAGTGTGAAATATAAAAGAAGTGTTTTCTTCTATTCAAAGTGGGGTTAAAAAATTTAATTAGATGAATCTCGTGCTTTTTATATACCAACAGAAGGTATTTAAAGTTATCGCAGTTATACCCACGACCACACACCACTTACCTCATTATTAAGGAATATAAAGTACATTTGTATGAAAATGAATGCCATTCGCGTCGCCGGTGTCAATGCTAACAGAACATTATGACATTTGGTATCCGGATTTAATTCGAAATACTGCCCGAACTCCAAGCCCGAATAAATCATGCTGCCAATGCCAAAAGCTGTAAAAGCAAAAATATACATGTAAATAAGGCGCGAAAGGAAGAATATGAGTAAACGAAAATAATGTAATAATGTGATAAAATAAAATTAGGCACCAATTCAGAATTGCCACAGCCTTCGCAAGCGTCATCAACCGAATTACAACGTCAATTAGGTCGCGCAATTAAAGGTAGCAAAATGAGCAGTCAGCTGTTAGTTAGGGAACTCTTTACAAGTACAAAGACTAATGAACTGACAAATCGCATAGCAGATGGCATTTATTTGGCGAATCAAGGTGGCTTCCCTTGGAAAAGGAAAATCAATCAACAAATAATAAATAGCGAAAAATTTTGTGCAACAAAGCCATCAGCACGCAACAAGGCAAGTCATTTAATTTTCTACTGAATATTAAATTATTTGGAACGGAAGCTGCAGAGACAATTCGACAAAGTTCAATAAACAGCAATTTTTCTTCAATTTTTCAATACTTAAAGCATTTTTGCTAGAGACTGCTAATCCACAAATGAATGATGTGCAATAAATAAAACTTTTACAACGTAAAAAATAAATAAATAAAAAACACATTAAAGAGGAATACGAAGAATGCGTTGAAATTCGCTATCCATTTTATTTCCTTCTTTACGAAATTTGCCGAGTTTCTCAATAAAAGTAAAGATAAAATCTAAGAGACGGCTATTGAGTGTTTGCAGATATATTTGTATATGTATGTTGTATGTTGTTGTGAATGCTTGCTCTGGTGCGGGTAAGTGGCTATTTTCCATTTGCAATCACTTTTATGGTTCCATTGGGAAATCTACGTAACATTGGATATTTAGTGTGTGGGAAAGAGGTAGCGGTAGCACCTTACAGATGGCAGAAAGCCAAAACAATAAAAAACTTTCCGTTTCTCAACTTGGATTGAGAGTCTCTAATATTTCTTACTGGTACCATGAGCATACTCCGTTGCTCTTGAGAAGAGTATATACTCGTAATACTTTCGGGTATTTTAGATATAATTTGTGTATACTATGAGTTCGTACTATAAAACATTTAGTTCTACTGAAATAAGGAGACATTATAATAAGACCAAAAAATAAATAGTAACACTGTTTATTTTAGAAATCTTGTAAAATAAATATCATCCAATAAGTTTATCAAGTGAGTGTTGCTCATTAATTATTTATTTTTTTCAAAAATATTTAGTGTAATTTTGAAAAATATCCCTAAAATAATTACATTTCAGTGCCAACGCATTTATTTTAACTTTTTAACTAGCTAAGACCTAAATACAATTGTAAACTACTATGTACTCATATAATTATGACACATATATCTAAAATCTATTTAACCCTCTCTTAAAAATGAAATTATGTGAAAAGCTCGACCACGCCGTTACAGTCACCGTCGTAAAGGCATATATAGTTTACTTGCCAGTTTTCTACCATATAGGTCCTAATGACTCTTTGGACGTTAAATACTACTTGCTTGATGAGAACAGTTCACATCAGCTGCACGAGTGATAAAACCGTTGCCTAATAATGTTCAAGCAGCACTTTAATTCTATGCTAGTTTGGCTTTTATAGCCTATATTCCTTTGCCAAAGTATATATATGGCATTTTTTTTAAACCAGGGTAATGTTTTTTTTTTTATGCATTATTGTTGAAAGCATTGGTTAGCGAATGATATTCATGGATTAAAATCTCGAAGAACTTGTTACTAACATTTGTAATTCGAGTTCTAACCTTCGAGCGTATTTTTCGTCCCTTAGCTAAGCCTTTAAGGTCTTTTAAGCATTTAGATATTTGAAGACATTTGTCGAACGAACTTAATAGGCACGACGCCAAGAGAGAAGCATTATCTAAATGTGTATATATTATCATGGATAACTGTGTATATATTATATAAGTGGTCTTAATCAGTAGGTTCATATCAACGCTCATTTCGAAAATAGAGATTTTAGGAAATTTTACTCACTGAAAAACCAGTTATGATTTGAATTCTGAGTTAGTAGACTCCTTCGGTTCAGCTCAAGATTTGATCTTCCTGGCATAATTTGCTTATTTCTAGTACGAGGTGTGTTCAGAAAATATCGGGAATTTTCGTTATTTAAAAAAAATATTTATACATTCGTCTACATTAATGTTGTCGCCATCAAAAAAGTCTCCATTCGATATTATGCATCTATGCCAGCGCTTCTTCCAATCGTCGAAACACTTCTCAATTTCGATTGTTGGGATAGCCTTTAGCACTTTCAGCGATGCGCGTTTAATGTCATCTATATTTGTAAAGCGACGGCTCTTCAAGGTTCTCTTTATTTTTGCTAGCGAATATGGAGGCTGGGGCATCGTTACAATATTGTTTTTGGCCAAGAATTCACGAGTAGAATTCTGAAAGCTAATCACCACAGAGAAACTTGAGGAGGAAAATAAGCTCATATTTTGTCGAAAAGTCTTTTCTAAAATTTAAGTATAATAACAGCTCAGACAAGCTCACAATTTAGCTTATTAAATTCCATCAAGCACCACCACTAAATTAGTATGTTTTATGATATATGGTCGGGGTTATACTTAGGAAATCTTATTTTTTTAATATTTTTCTATTTACTTATATCGTTTATATAAAGTAAAAAAAAATTTGTCCATTTTCGACTACTTAAAATATAAGCATTCCAAACGACCGCTGATATCTTCGTTGTTAATTTTTCGACTGAGTATAATTTTCCACTGAGTAAATAATATCATAAAAACAAAAACAGAGATGAGGAAAATTTATTATTGCGAAATTAAAGAAGCTTGCGTAAATCTCCACGATCCTGATTCGTCTGCTTTTGCAAAAGCCATAAACTAGACACTTTTAGTGAGAGTGCTAATAATTTCCTTCCTACAACAGCATATAAATGTATGTATGTATGGCTGTATTTATGCATATTAAATTACAACTTCAACTTCATAAATTTTCATTAAATGCATAAAAATGCTTATGTCTTACAGCCAGCAAAAAAATCTTCATAAATGCAGCGCAAACGCAAGACCGAGCGATTTTATTTCACGTAAAGACTCGTAAGACTCAGAGCGATACCGTTAGTGTGAAGTAGTTGCGTTTAAAGTAGTAAATAGTATTATGTATGTGCATATATACAAATGGTATGTATGTATTGGAACATCAGATAAGGCCAGAGCAGATGCTAGATGCTTCCGCCAACTTGACCGCCTCATTTCCAACACGCCAACGTTTCGGCATTCACGCACGAGCACAAATTTTAGCACGATATTGCCGCGAAATACTCACCCACTGCGCCCATACGCAGATAGAAGGATCCGTAGTGATGCTGTCGACCGAGCGGTGCCAACAGCGAGGGCCTTCGGGCGGGTATAACCGTCGGTATGCGTTTGTTATGCGTCGAATTGCTGTCAGTGTCCGATTCGTCCATGCTCTCCGAGGCGGTGGAGGAGCGCGCTTTTGATGTTGATTTGCTGGGCGAAGCTGAAGTGAAAGAATTAAAGAATCATGAAATATAATATTTGTGCTCCGTTGTGTTTCTTTTTCTTTTTCGTTTCATTTTTTATTTTTATATTTTGTGGGTTGTTGTGCGTTCATATATATATGTGCAACTGTGTTTGCTTAATTATGATGGACGGACGGACTTGCGGCGCGATTAACGTTGATGTTTGGTAATGACACGCGTAATAATGCACGCAAATAAAATGGCGGAAAAACGTTTTAATTACCAACACTCCTTGTATTATTTTATTTAACTTTATTTTATATTTTTAATTTTTTGTTTTTGAAATGCTTGTAATCAATCTCTTTTTTTGTGCTGCCTTTCTTTTCTTTTTTATGGTAGTTGAGTAAAATTGCATATAAGTAAGGAAAGTTTGAGTTCGGACATTAGAGAGTTTCGTAATTTGTAATAACTCGATATATGCAAAATTTTGCTATTAAAATTTTGAAACCAAATAAAACATTCCTTATAAGGCACTTTGAACCTATTACCCCAATTATTATTTTTTTTTATTTATTTCTGCTATAGGCCGCTTACTCACTTATTTTCATTGAAATATATTGATTATTGTTCGAAATATATACGATAAAGTCAACCTGGCTTACAGAAATCTCTAAATACGGTATGTGGGTGCTAGCAGAAGATCATCCATTTCTGATACCAATTAATATTATATTAAGCGAATTATCCTTGCCCAGTTTCATTAATACATCTCACATAATGAACGTTTTGAACCAGTGGAGCGGAAATCATTATATTAGATATAAAGGTTAGACCTGGCCTCAACCGGTTTCATTCATATGTTACGCTAAACCATGCTATTGTTAAGAAATCACTTTATTGCTTTAAAATATCACACACAAAGACCGATGGATACCACATAAAGTCAATCTGAAGGTCGAAAATATCTCTATTGTGTATATCGGGGCTAGGGCAAATTATGGACCGATTTCTATCTAAAGTATACTCAAAAAAATATTGTCACCCAATTTTATTAAGATAACTCACACATTGACCGATATTTTCGGCACAAAGTCAGTTACCAAAATACATCGTGTCACATATTATACGTTCACCTAATTTTGTTAAGATTTCTTGTACATTGTCCGATTATTAATTAAGATTTCTTGTATAGACTTATATGGTATTAGGTATAGGGGAAGTACTAAACCGATTTAAACAATTTTTAGTAACCGACCAAATTACTGAAGGGAATATACGTTCACTTAGTTTTAACATTTCTCGCGAAGCCGACCGATAACTTTATCATAAAGTTAGCTATAGAGACGGAGGTCCTCACAATCCGTACCTGGAGACTAGCAAAGGTGTCGGCCGATTTCGACAGTTTTTTATGTGAGAGTTGCCGCACATTAGAGACACTAAGAGACACACTAAGAAACACACTTGTGCTAAATTTTGTTTCGATATCTTCTAAATAGGCGTGATGGTGCTCCGATTTTTCCCACTTTCAAACTGTGAAACTTGCAAATAGGTTAAGTAGTTTGTGAGTTATGAATATGAACGATACCACGTATGTAGTCCAATTTATAGACCGATTTGTTGAAGTATTAATGTATAGACATATATAATTTTGTGCCTGAGGCATCATTGTTAAGCGAGATCTTATCGAAATAATCCTGATTAATTGTTACCTTAATAAAACTGTTGCTATCTTAGTAAAGCTGGTTACTTGTACCAAGTTTTACTAAGGTAAATAATTTGTGTACAAATTATACACGAATTATCGCATGCAACATCTTGCGAAAATAAAAATATTAAATGTACTTCAGTTCAGTGCCGTTTTCGCTAAGAAAATAATTTTTCATGTAATTCAATATTACTCTAATTGGTAGTTTGATACTTACTAATATTCGCTGGCATTTTCGGTCGTCCCCATAATAGCGTGGCATACATGAAGAGCAGAAATATCATACTACCAATGTACAAGTAAAGATAATACACCTGCAAATGAAGAGAATACAAAAATTAGTATTTTTGTTCAAAATATTGTTGCAAAGCTGCTTATTTTATTAAAAAACGTTAAATTGTTTACAAATATCTAAAATATTAAATTCAAAAAACCTAACTATCGAAACACATATTTCTCTCAGAAGGATTAAACTTTTCTCAAACTCAAGATTTCGTTCGATGACTTGGGCCAGAAAAATTTATGTTTATTATTTATGTATATATAAATGAGATAGATTAATGGAAAAAAAAGCGATAAAGTTCGGCGTGGAAAAAAAGACGATTTCATTTCGTAATGTCCTGACGGTAGAGCATTATTCTGTTTCAGAATCAAACACATAAATCACACCCCTCTTCAGGAAACCATAATTGTTTACAGTGATACATACATTAAATTTTTCTTGTGCTTCTTTTGAAAAATTCTCATAAATCTTTTTAAGTACTAAATATTTGCTTGTAGTAAAAATATATAATTTTAATGGATCAATTTTCAAAGAAACAATTAAGCAGATATGCAATTGATGTATCTTATAAATGTATCTTAAGCTGTATCTTAGAAAATTTGGAACAATAATACAGTTTTCCAAAGTATACTGGACATGCATGCAAAAATATGTTGAGTTTGACAGCTGGTTTGACAGCTATTCTTCTTGGAAATTCTATGCTATAAAAAACACCCTATATATAATCATCATCACGAACAAAATGAACAATTACAAAAGTAAAGAGAACTTTAACTAGTTTCGATGGCTCGATAACGCCTGTATTATTATAGAAAATTTTCAAATCGAAACTGTTTATGAGTTCTCGCAGAAGGATGACTGCTTATAACGATCAGCAGTCGATCGATCAACTGTTTTCAATAATTTGATATTTTTTCGCTTCTGCTACTACTACTACTATTACTACTACTACTACTTCTGCTACTACTACTATTACTACTACTTCTACTACAACCACTACAATGATAGAATTCTTTAAATGTTTTTAAAAGCATATCAATTGAATTGACAAAAGTTAGCCACTATTCTCACTACACTCACCTATAACGGTTTATTAAGTTAAAATATCGTTATGGACGTAATAAACTCTTAAATATTGAGGATTGTTTAGTTTATGCTATAAATATTTTTCATGATTATGATTTTATTACAAAATAATATATAAAAATGGCCGCAGTGTAAGTTATTTTGGTCGAGATGGCTGAAGATAAACTTGAAAAAGATATAAAGTTCAGCGCATAGGAGATGAAGATAGTGACAACAGGGGAATTACAAAAAGTCTAATGGAAAATTAGTTGATTTTTTTTTAGGATTTTTGGGTTTTTGATACAAAATTACTGAATTCGATGATCTGATTCGATTCGATTCGATTCGATTCGATGTGAGGAAGGAAAAACATTCTACTGAAATATGCAATGAATATACTCGACTAATACTTTTATTTCTATTATGCAAATGAAATCTTAAATTCGAAAATATTTTACGATAAAATATTTAGCAATTAAAAACAAGTAATGTTGTAGCGTTCTTAATTTCCGTACCACCGCTGTAACTATTATAATATAAGCAAATTCACTCATAAGTTAAGATAATTTTTTTCTGTGGTAAATGCATATACATATATATGTGTTATATTCAAATTACTTGAACTCATTTGTCTTCGGTGTAATTTATGTTAATTTAATTCCTTTTTGCCTTCGCTGCTTGTCTGTCTCTCCCATTATTTAGTGAAATGTGCCTACAACGAGGAATTCCTGCGAAAATATGCATTTAAACACACACATACACAAATGCACCTCCTCACCGACACTATTGACATAGGATTGACCGAAAAAAGATTTATTGAACTCGCTGCCACCACAACACTTGGGCCACGACAATCGATAATATCAACGTGACGCCAGCACACACACGCACACGCACACAATGGGCCTGTGTGGCAAATTGTTTGCAAACGATGACTATTAATCCAGGCGAAATGCACTTCCGCAATCAATCGCTGGCGTTGAAGCGTTGAATAAAAAACATGGCTACGTACATACACACACATACATGCTCGAACAACACAACGCAACGCAACCCAATGGAAAAGCAAGCATTTCTAAGCCTCGTTAGCGAGCCTCGAACGCTTATACTTATATTGTTGTCAATGTAAAACAACAACAACAACAATAAATTTTTGCGTGTTAGCGGCGCGAATGAAGTTAACTACAATCAGGCAACAAGACAATGACAACAACAATAAGAACAATCAGTGTGTCAGTTAGAGGGTTAGAGAGTGTGCGGCCATTAGTTGCAGCAGATGACAAAATGTTCATGCCATACGACGTCTTACAAGCAGCGCACATCCACACTCACACACACACACACACACACACACACACACACACCTATAGAGGTGTATATATGTGCGTTGTACATGTGTATGTGTGTGGGTAACAAGAGGATTATGGCAAAATAGCGACAGCTCGACATTTGTAGCAGCCAGCCGGCAAGGAGTAAATGTCGCCTGCAATTGAACATGACATGTGGCATGACTTCCAGTCAACCAAAACAGGCAGACAGTCATTTGCGCCGCTAGGCGTGCCAAACAACGCCCTGCCACCACATAGGCAATCGAAGCATAAAGCGGTGAGCATATGGGCAAGGCGGTTGATGTGCACCTTTGCAAGGCAGTCAATACAAGCGGGTATGTGTGAGTATGTATGTGTGTGTGTGTGTGTGTGTGTTGTTGTTGTTGTTGTGTGCGCAGCATATTTATCGTTTGTCTGTCCATCTTGTTTACCATGTATTCCGTCTTTTCTCAAATTGTCTGCCAGCCGGGAGTTGCCCAACACATTGACAAAGTGTCACAACTACCTACAAAAATGTTAACAAGTGGCAACATCAAACAAATTGAATTTGTTTGATTTTTTCTGTTGTTGCTGAAGTTTTCTGAAATTCGATTTTATTTTACTGTATTTCCCAATTTTTTTTTTTTAATCTTTCACCTTTGCAACACTTTTCAGGTGATTCGCTCCACAGGACAAATGATATTGCAGATACACAGTCGATACACAAAATTTATTGCTTGATACATTGCGCTGTGCTGTGTGTCAAATGCACAATGGTGCTGCCAGATGAAGTTGTCGTGGCGTTAGTCATAAAGCTAACAACAAAAGATATGCAGCAAAAATCACTATTTTGCATTGTTTGGTCTTTCTTCGATCCTTATATAAAAAATGCTTTTAGGTTTACCTATGCTTCATACCAGATTTTTACAGTTAACTACCATCACTATAAATACAGATTTTTAAATATACCAATATAAAATTATAAATAAAAACTAAAAGTCTAGCAGACCACTGCTAAACAGCTAAATTGCTAAATCTTTACGTTGGTTTCAAAAATTCGACCACTGAAACTTTCCCCAATACTTGGGGCACCAACTGAAATTTTATTTCGCACACTGACGTTAGTCCTACATTGAGTGAATGCATTTTAATGGCGGAAAATGCACTCTGAATTTCAATCACGAAATTCCCTAAATTACCGGATTTGAAATCAATAAATTCATATAGCCAGAAATGTAGCCTATACTCGAGGCTACAACTGGAAATTGTTAAAAAAAAGTTATTTCGATCTGTTAATACAACATAAATTTACTTACCTCGTAGAAGGAAGGCGGTATATAAGTCGATATGACTTCAGCCATTGGAAATGCGATGCCCATTACCACCAATAATTTGCCATATAATGCGGAGAAGAGTGTGGCCAAAGCATCACCACTGCAATAGAAATGGAAATTCTTTAAAATTATCAATATAAATATTATTATTTATAAATAGTTATTAGCAAAGCAAAGTTTTGGTTTTATTTTATATCAAACCGTTGACAGTGTCACTGGGTTATGTGGCTCTGAGAGATTGTATGAAAGTGGAAATATATGAAGACGTTACAACTATGTGGTCGGTCTGGAATTTTATTCATTTAAAAGATAATTGGATCTTTCGCAGCCGGTCTCATCTTTTGTGTAATTTGTTTGCAAGCCCTTGCTCCATTAATAGACTAAATCATAAATCATTTGCATGTCAAGTTTTTGTCCGACACTTGCTAATGCTAAGCACAAATTCATAAGTTATGCATTAACCTCACTAATATTACAAATGTGGGCACATATATATGTATGTAGGTATATGAACTTATACGAGCTTATAATGCTTAACCCCATTTCCGCTTCCGCTCCGCTTCGGAAAATAATGAGAAATGTGTGGTTAATTTCGGTGAACACCTTTTCGTACTTAACTGCGCACAACCAGCAACAACAGCAAATACAACCACAAACCCACTATTAATTGGCAGAAGAAAACGGTAAACTTGAGTGAGTGAGTGACTGACAGTTACGACGTCAGCGTGTGTTAAAGGAAGTTAATGTGCCAAGCATATATATAAATATATATGTCTATATGTATAACAGAAAGGTGGAGTGCATCGATGCAATATGCCAACGGTTAGTTACAGGTGCCTATTAAGTGAAGGACTGGCGTGAGAGATGAATTCACAGACAAGCGAGGAAAACAACAGGGATTATCGCGATGGATAATTAAACACATTGAAGCACAATTCATGTGGATAAATGTCAGCAAATATACTGTACATACATATATCTAGGTACATATTATGTACAAATGAATATTGTTGAAAAGGGTAGCCCAATAATCCAGTGACATGCGTAGATAATAATTTCAAGTTCGTTTCGATCTCCGAATAAACTGTAATATATTCTAAACAAATCATTTTTGTATTTTTTTGAACAGATAAAACAAATTCAGGTCTCCAAAAAAGGGACCAAAAAGCTATAAGGAGTCGATAAATTAAATTCTAGTATAATTGGAGAAACCTCGAAATCTCGAGACCACACATTTAACTCGACTATTTTATATAATTTTTCTGACATTCAACAATATTTTTGGCGTGTTTCTTTTTCGAAATAGTGTACCAAAATGATGCTAGTACTCCACAGGGTGATTCATAAAGTGGTTTCCAATTAATATTCCAACAAAAACGTGTTCGTTATATTCCCGACTTATTCAAAAAAAAGCAAACATTCCTATTAAAAAACTTATGAACCACGATTTCATTCGGCTGTCCATGCAGTAATGCATCTTATTAGCCCATGTACCGAGAGCTTGGTAACGATTTATTGCTCTATCTCACGAATGTTGTACTCTCTCACTTCGGTTTCTCATGAAATCGTGTTAATAAACAAATCTACATACATATGATATTACCCAACAGTATCACTTCAGCAAGAAGTTTATTCATGGGGAATTTGGTAGTAATTTAAATTCTCTGTTTAAGAAAAGAAAACGAAACAATTACTTTTACCTTTGACTTCGTGATTTTAGTAATAATGTTAATAAAGGTAATATAGTATCTTTCTTAGAGGAACTGAGATTATTTAAGGAGCCGATATTTCCAAATTAAAGGCGGCAGATTCAGCACTTAGCCGAAAAAAAAAAATCATATTCGGCACAAATCAATCTCACAATACTAATTCGCAGCTTGAAAGAAAGTGTAAAGAAAATTGAGCAACCGCTTCAAACCACAAACCACACAAAATTTTAAATTTTTCAGGATATATTTATTTCGCAACGATCATCGAATAGAGTTTAGATATTACCACCGAGATGAAAATGTTCGAAAATTCTAAAATTTCGCACTGCGAGTTAATACTATCGACTCTCCGTAGAAATGTCTATCGGTAAAGAGCTGTAACTGTCATAAAGCATATGATTTACAAAGTCAGACTCTTTATGAACCACCCTATGCATCAGAATTAGGGATGTCAATGGTAAAAACTCATTCAGGTGCATCTACGTTTCGATGACTTACGAAAAACCTCCAAACTACCCTTACTTGCCCTCCCTTAACACCTCCCTAACTTACCCTTAACTTAACTTACTTTTAGAACTATAAGGAACCTTCACAATTTTAAGTGATTCTACTTTGAAAATAATGTGCAGAACTATATTAGCCATGGACATGAATACTAAGGATAAGTCAAAGTGATCTCGTTGAGAAATCTAGTCCATCTTACGACTTGGAAGCAAGAATCAATTAAAAATATTGGAAGACTTTGGAATAAATACATCAAACTAAAACGAAACTAATGCGAGAAATCGAAAATATTATAGACTTATTTAACTATCCTCGTACTACATACTACAATTGTGTATACAAAGTAACATTACTCCACCACAACTACATCGACGGTGTTAATTACCATCGAAAGTGATAACGAATGGTGAAGGAGAGCTGGTGGCGTGTGTGTGTATAGCAGGAGCTGTTAAATAACGCCAGAGCGTTACTGCTCATTAAACGATAGTCATCGACTAATCCTAAACCTACATTAGGCAACTATTACACGCGTGTGTGTGTGTGTGTTTAGGGGCTGTCGGAGATAATGACTCGATAAAAGGGAAAAATAAAAATAAAGATCAACGATGACGTAAATGTGCACCGTAATGAAGAAAAGCATTGCATGTCAGGCAAAGTGATGGCACGAAGCGTAGCGGAAAATTTATTGCGAGAAGCAAAACAGTGTTGTAGATATGCGGTCCAGCGCGCCTACATAGAACTGATAAGCTAGGTTTGAATTTTTGAATCTCGTAATAGTATATAGAACTTTAAGTTCTTTAATTTAAATGCTTTTTGAAAAATATGTGAAAAAGTATCGAGTCAAACTCCTTAGTATCAAGAGAGATGAGTTGATTTGAAAACACTCGAGAAAAGGAAAATGGGCTTAGACTACATAGGCTGAAAAAATATTGGCTTAATGATTCAGCCTAACTTTGATCTCAACGTCCATCGAGTGAATAATAGTAATATTGTTTAATCATTGTTTTACCATGTTCGCGGTCCATGACGGTCGGTGACTGTCTAAAACTTTGCTGGTCAACTGTTGTGTTTTCGGGCGCGCTTCGGGTGGAGGACTTTCACAGTGTAAGAATTCTAATGAACTCAATTATGTAATGATGTATCCGTGGCTCATTTATTGTTACAAATAGGAGCAAGAAACTCGTTCTTCCTTCGTTTGATCAGTACCAGATTGTGCTTGAAACGTTTCCCTTTTCGATCGATGTCGATGACCCAACGTACACAAAGATTTTTCATTTGTATAAATTCCTGACTAGTAGGACCTACTGTTTACTTTGAGAAAATTTCAAAGGAACTAACATAATTTCATGAATTTTCGGCCTTACATCCTCTTGTGGACTTCCTGAACGGGGTCATCTGTTCATTTGTGGTGGACGAAGTTCCGCAAACCAGTACTTGAGATAGCACAAGTAGCATCACTTTGAGACCAATATCATGGCGAATTATTGGATAAAAATTTAAGAAACTTGGACAGTATTATAGCTTAGGCTAGTACTCTGAGGTAAGTATAGAGACTTTTTGTTTCTGGCGCCATCTCACCAATGGCCAAAGGTGTTTCAGCCCAAGCTGTATATGATTTACAATATATAATCTAAGGAAGTTGGCAAAACACATTCTTGAATCAGTCAACTGTTCCGAAACCAAATATTTGTAGGAAAACAAGAAAGTGAACTGGCTGGGTTTGACCCTATGTTATGCGGCGGTCATGCAACATAATGAAGTAATGAAAGTAATCCGAAATGTAGTCTTTCTTAGGATACGATGATGTGCGATATGGTATGTAAAGTACTAGTTCTCAACTAGAAAGTTTAGTGTTTTCCAGCTCTTTGGTGTATCATAAATTAGATCATAATCTATTACTGTCTACCATGTAAGCAAAAGCTATTTAAAATATTTCCTAGTTGGAGGGATATATTTCTCATATAATTGTATATTTGTAAATTGAAATGATATGAAAAGTATCATTAAATCGCCGGGCTGTTTGTAGACTAGGCAGGGATATCGTTATATGAATAACTGCAGAATCGAACCTCACATTTTTTCATACTTGTTATTTAGTAAAACTTTATTCAAAATAATTTTTCTGAATACTAAAGTGGCGACTGAATAGGTAGACCATTTTGTTTAGTTAAAAAGTCCACGCATAATATGTTCTTGCTATTCGGTAATTAATTATCAAAATTGACTGCTTGGAACTATAAATTTACAAATTGGAATTCTCACTAAAAGAACTACACAAATTTTAAATTCTAACAATACCATAAATTTATCATTTTGTTGAACACATCCATTCTCAGACTACACGCTTATTAGTTAAAATTAAAAAGCCGAACTATTTTCAAACCACATAGTATAATATTGCAGTTAAATTTTACCGTTTTAATAGAGGTAAATTTATGGGCATGCGCGCTTCTATGCTGGAGAATTAAATCTATCAAATAAGATGAATGTTGCACTTTACCGCAACGTACAAGCAACCAAACTCATATATGTACGTGTGTGTATGTATGGAAGTAGAGGCAAATGTGAATGTCGAAATAAAGTAATTTCCTTGTTGCAGTTGCAACGTTTGAGACATTACGCTTCTAAAAGCTTAATTTATGGTTCGATGTGTGTGTAAACATGCATTTATATGTGGTTAATGTGGCAAATTGCACCACAATCACCACAACTGGTACCAGACGCCGAAGGGCAATTATTCGCTCACCGCAACCACATAAATCTTTTCGTAAAGGTTGTAAGAAAGCATTGATTACAATTGACATCAAATACATAAGTAGGTATCCATCTACCTGAAAGTATTTTAAACATTACGGTGTACATATCAGGTTTGCCAATTGCAAATAAAGCTATCGACTTAAGTAAAAATATTCGAGACGGTTAGTCGGATTTTCAATGTTCGTTTTCTGGAGAAAAAAAAAGTCTACAAATGTGCCGATTTCAAGCACCCATCTTAGCAACTCATAAAACTTTGATAATCTGTGTCTTGAAAGAGTCTCCTAGGAAATAAAAGCCTTCTAATTATGCTACGGTTCCATCGAAATGAAGTAAAGACAACTCAGACCGATGTTTAGAAAGTAAATGCCACGCCAATAATAATTAAGCAGACAGTTAGGCTAGGAAAACCGAACACACTACTCGAAGCTATTCTGATAAGTGCCGGTAAATAAATAGGCAAAATAAGAACAGAATCGTACCCACTTACAAAAGCAGTAATTTTGAAACCCATTAATACAGATTTAACATTAAAATATAGCGCACACTCTTATTTCTGGAGCACTAATAAAACACGTGGCAACTCTCTTCCTACATTGGCGCAGTGCCTCTGATTGATTTTGTAACAAACATATATGTTTTATCAAAATGCAATGTATCTCAAAAAACATAGGTGGTCATCTTAACCTCTTAAGGAATTCGGCCAATGTAGGACTTTCCAAAAATCGGATTTAGGGTCCTAAATATAATACTCATTTGATAGAACAGTGGAAAAAAAAATTGTTTCCTTGTCTCCGTTCCGTTGTAGTGTTCAAGCGTTTGGATTTCTCAGCTCCAACACGTAAAAATTTAAAGGCGTCTTTCTTGAAACTGCATTTTTCAAATCGGGCGAGGAAGATATTGAGAGACTATTGCACGTAAGCAGTAAATATATTCCCTTTTCCTTACACGCAGTACAAATAGGCAAAGTTAAGACTATTTTGAGGACCTAGACTTGCCTAACCTCGTAATGGACTTGCTACAAAATATTACCCAAATCAGTCCACATCCGTCCGGTGATTACAATATACAGATATCCAGACAACACTATAGGTCCTGACGTACTTAACACGCATGTCGAGAGTTTGTTCAAAAGAATATAATTTACTGCCGCCCACATATTTTCCACTTATTTCATAAGTGAACCTTGAAGTTATTGGAGATATAGAGAGATCTATAGGCTTTAAAGAACGGTTTCTAATAGCTGCCAAATTTCACGAGACAATTTTTCGGGGTAGAATCACGGTCGGAGTTTAGTCATTGCCTGCCGAGAGGCGGCCGTTCTAAAACAAGATGTTGGTCGGATACTGACATGGCACATAATAGGAGATAAAACCTTAAGTGAGCAACTTTAATTTCTGCATGAGTAGTCGTACTCCTTAGCTTAATTTTAAAGTTTTTAAAACATCAGCACATTTTTAGAAAAAAAAAAAAAAAATACATAATTCAATTCTAAATAATTGCGAATATAATCCTATAAATTCGAAAATATTTGTACACTCTCGGTAGTCTACAATTTATTAACCTCATCAAGTCTATAAAATTACACTTTTCAAACTTTAATAAACCAAACCAGCATCATATTCTCTGCTAAACGTACATACATATGCGTTCAGCGCCAAAAACCTCAACATCATGTCAACTTTACGAACTCGCAGTTCATCAACATGCAATTTGTCTTTGCGCCAAAGTACGTCCAGAGCAGACAACAACACTAAGAATGAGGCAGCAAGAAGTTTAAGGAGAAACTCGAAGAAGTGCGTTGGTGTGAGTAAAAGTGTGAGTTTTCGTGCTTCTTGTAGATTTAAACAACATTAAATGAACAATATAAAATACACGCTTACATGCACCCACTTGCATTTGGGTCTCCATATATGGGCGAATGTTTATGATATACATTTTTGTCTACAGAAATATTATAAGGACGACATACTTCGGACAAGTGCATGCACAAATACAAATATTAGTATGTAAGCCATTTTTCATGTTCTTCATGTTCTGAGTTGACAAAATTCGCTTTTTTCAATCTCACCGAACTGATGAAGCAATTTTGTGGGATTTGGCTTTTGTTGTTGTTGGAATTTAGTCGGATATTAATTGAAAAGTATTGAATGGCAACTTTGACATCCAAAAAAATAATACTTCAGATTTAGTTTGTTAAATAATAACAGTAATAAAATGATAGGATCAAAATTTACACTTTCTCAGGATTTTTTTGACGTTTGTCTGTTTTTCAGTTTTATATGGTACTTAGCACTTACAAGAGAAACCTACTATCATGTAGTAGACATTCCCGTAGACTTACTGTTGAAATTTCGAGCTCATAGTTTTGTTTTCACCGCGTCGGGAAGCGGTGTTGTTCGTGCACCGTGAAACCACTTTACAACGGTGGTTAACACTGTTTAATCCGAATGAGGACCGAATGAGATCAAGGAACAGTCGAAACTGTGGACTTCACCCGGCGAACATGAAAATTACTCCGAAGAAGGCGAAGACTATATGCCGAAATGGTGTCAGCTATCGTTTTCCGGGATTCACAAGATCTGATCTTCATCGACTACCTGTAGAAGGGCAGAACGGCAGAACAGTTACAGGGCTGTACTAGGCCGAATTATTGGATAGATTCGACGCCGCATTGCAGAAAAACCGGCCTCATTTGACGAAGAAATGAATGCTCTCCCTCTGATGACGCCACGTCCAAATTGTTCGAGCTACGCTACGAACTGCGGCGCCATTTACCGTATTCCCCACTTTTGGCCTGCTTAGATTTTTTTGTTTCCAAACTTGAAACAGTCAGTCGCCTGTCAGAGATATGTGTCGAATGAGCACAACTCTCTAATTATTATTTCTCGTAAATGTAAATATGCAAATAGCTCTCAGGAAAAGTCAGCTGTAAAATAGCGCTAACACAATACTAACTCTGAATGTTAAAAGAGGTTTTACTCTTTTTTACTAGGTTTTTTTATAACAAGATCGGTATCCTGGAGAATCACTACGAAATTATTGTACAATAAAAATGAACAATTACTAACCTCACATAGAGCATTTATGAAGCAGGTAATATTTATAATAGAAACAATTGAAATTATACTTACGCTCTGACACGCGGCATCGGTGGATATATGAATGACGGCCGATGCGTCCGCTTGATGGCTGGCAACACCGGATAACTGGTCAACTGATGCGAATGGTACATCAATGCTAAATGCCCCGTCTGTCGATCATCACCAAGCGCTGAGGAGAGACGCCGATTCGATGAACCGGGCGAGGGTGGGCCCGAACCGCCTGCACCGCCACCGCCACTACCACCATCACCATCATCGCCACCATCACCACCTCTAACATCCAACTGATGGCTCAACGCCGACGAAGTTGCAATATTCGATTCATCAATGGTGACACGATGATGTGAGCTCGAATCGCGCAGCCGACCAGCCAGTCGGCCCGGCGACACCGAAGCACCCGAAGCGGCATCCGCGACCAGCAAGACGCTGGATGTGCCTATAGTGGCACCGCCAGGCGGTGAGCGACGTTCATGAGTGTGTGGCGGTTTGGCAGGTGGCGTGGGACCGCTAACACCGCTCACACTGCCGCTGCTATCCTCATCCATTGCGCTGCTGGTGTAAGGACTCGTTTTGTGGTGATGATGCAGCAGATGTTGTGTCACCGCATAGCTGGCGGGCACAGTGGGCGTGGCCACCGGTACGCCACCGTGTGTATGATGATTTTGATGATGTGGATGTTGGAACTGATGTGGCAGGTGATAGTGGTGATGACTGCTGAGGTGTGCGCGCATCACATGCTGCTGCGGCTGCTGTTCGTCCTGGTAGCTGAGCGATGTGCTCGCTGTGGCGGCGGCAGGCGGTGTGGCGGCCATTGTCGGTGAGACGACCGAAGCGGCGTCTAAGGTTTCACTAGACGCGGCTGCCGAGTCGCTGTACGTGCTGCAAGTGGAATTGGAACGAGAAAATGTTGTTGCAGCCATATAAAAAAATCGGTTATATATGTTTATTGTTGTCTCATATTTCATATATTTTAATTTATTTTTTTTAAGGGAAGATCACTAGTGTCGCATGGATAAATGAACGCTTTTAGTTCCTAAATAACTGCACTATCAGCTGATTTCAAATTCTTTTCTCTAATTCTGCTTGTTAGATGTTTTTCCAAAGGTTTTCGTATTAAAGATCCTAAAATTCCGCGAACACTTATTTATATATGTAAATGTATATTGATATGTATTATATATAAGTATTATACAAAAAAATATTTTAACTGTTTAAATTCAAAAACTTTTTATTTCACAAATATTTTTGGAGAATTTCGAAATAGTTTCTCTTCAAAATTTAATGACTTCAAAATATGCATTATCATCAATAATTTGTGATAAAAAATATTCAAAACTTTCAAATTTCTGTCCACAAAATCTAATAACGGCCTCAATCGCAAAATTCAAACCGCCCGCCATAGCTCACTCGCGTCGAATGACTGCGATGGCGGTGCCGTTGATTTATGTGCCCAACTGTCCGACAGACCGGATGTGCTTTAAAACGCTCTAGTCGCGCATCACAACACAAAAAAAGACAAAACAAAAAAAAAGACACCAAATGAATTACAACAACACTTGCAAATTTATTTATTAGTAGTATGTGCTGCATATATGCATGGTTTTGTTGCGACCATTAAATTGGATAATTCAGTTTTAAGTAGTTTGAACGCCCTAATTGGCGCTGGTGTCGGCGCGACTTTGCCACTGTGGGGTGAATATCTTTCGCAAAACAGCGAAAGTGAATGAGAAAAAAATAGTAGAAGATAGTATCACTATGGTATTATTTTTCATAGTCGTTGTGTCATTTGTACTTATAAGTGATGTATTCAATTTGCATTATGAAAAAATCACTTTGAACTCAATTCGAGGAAGACTTCGTTCATTGAGGTGACGAAATTCTTGAAAATCTTGTATTAAGTGGTAAAATGTTCTGTTCGATGCAAATTGACCGTGTTCGCTATAGCACAATTTATAGCACATATATCGGTATATAGACATATTAAGTTTTAAGTAGCACTTAACTTAACTTAACCGACGAACCTTAACACTAACAAAATTAAAGGAATGTCTTCCGAAAATAGTAAGTTAAACATCAGAGAGGTGGCAGAGGAGATCAGGATCTCATTTAGTTTCGTTTAAGGCATAAACTTAACTTAACTTACGAAAAGATTAATAAAATTAAAGGAATGTCTTCCGAAAATAGTAAGTTAAACATCAGAGAGGTGGCAGAGGAGATCAAGACACCATTTGTTTCGCTCAAGGCATTTTAGTCAGTTAACTGGGCAGGTAAGACCAGATTTATGGTTGGATTTTTGATGGATTTTGGTTGGACCACCAAATTCCGCTGATATGACTGCCTGCGATTATTTTCGCCACGATTGACTTAGAAAGCCACCCCGGTAAACACATTTTAGAGGAGAAATATATAATATAGAGGAATATATCCGAGAGGAAATAATGGAAATATCGAAAGGATCCTCGAGAGCCATACCGAACTCAAGAGCATGAAAATGTTTCGAAGATTGGATTGGATTTAAACTAATAAATCGAGTTAGTTTCTATGCTATAAAGTTTTCTTAAAATTGCAACTTTCCAAACATATTCATAATTGAATGCAACTTCATGCGAGGAAATGGCTAAATATAACTGGTGTTTGCACTGAGTCTGAAAAAAATTAATGGTACCGACAAATATTTGCATAGAAAATGTGATTAGATGCAAATTCTTCTCAGACTAGAGCCAATGGTTGTGAACCAAATTTGGTTGAACGTGTCTTATACAACTTCTTTCATTGTCACTAACTGCGTTCAAAGCTTGAAGTACAGATGTCACACCTTCACGAACTCATTGAAGATAACAGCAATTTAATACTAAGTCTTAAAGTGAGTTTTATAAGATTGTCCAAAGAGAATACGAATAGAGTCAAGCTTAACAAGACTGGCTTTGAACTTTCAATTAAAGATTACAGTCATCACACAGTACAAGAGAAACCCTGTGACAATACTAGTGCTGACACAAAATGTGATTTAATTACAATTGTAAGTCATTTGTAACGTTCGACAATTCGGAAAAGAGATGATTTATTCCCTCAAACCATGAGATATGGAGCGAATATGTATTGCCAATATCTGCTTCGGCAGGACAGAGCAAAGTCGCTATATAATTTTTGTTATAGGCAAATAACCCAATCCGACCCATCGATGTCAAGGCTAAATAATCAGTGTAGAAGGAAAATGCTCAATATTCGTTGAAATCATAAAGATATACTATATCATGTGCTTCTAAAAATTGATCAGCCAATAGATTTTTGTTCCCTACAGGCAACAACTTATGCAATGGACCCGAGCCATTTCAAGAAAAGGGCTAAAAATTAACAGTTAAACATGAGTTATTGACTTTACAAAATCTTGTCACAAAACCCTCAAAAAGACCCCGAATGAGAAGACAAACGAGGGGTAAAAAGCGATCGCGTTGCTTTGGAAATAAATCTTTATAATTACTTGCACTCCACCGCCACCAGTCCGAAATCAATTCACTTTTAATAAAAAAAAACTTTCGCAACACGGAAAACTCGACACTCGAAAATATAATACTAACGTGCACCTGTAAATTTTGTTAATTAACAGCCGAACAAAAGGAAAAACGACTGCACAATTAAATATCACAATACAACGCCGACGACTCTCAAACAATATGTGTGGGTGAGTGAAGCACGGAACATAGTTGCCAAGCAGCAACAAAAGTTGCGCATACGACGTGGTGTACAACGTATTGGCACACAAGTGCATGCACTGATTACAGGCAAAACAAGGTGTGCGCAAAGGTAGCGACAACAACATTCACAATAAGGGCAGTCAATAGTGAAGGCATAAGAGGCCACAGCTTCAGAGCAGTTTAATTTGATATTTTGCGCTTCCGCCCACTTTGTTAGCTAGAGACGAGGAGAAGGACTATTTGACTGGCTTGTTTGCTTCATTTCACTCTTTGTTGCTTTGTCAACGACAAATTGCATTTATTTACCTTCTTTCACTGGCACCATTTATACACAATACATTTTCTTCTTTTTTTTTGCCATATATTGGGGTGATGTCTGCAGCTGTATGTATTATTTAACAACAAATGTGAAGCATACAAGCAGGAAAAGGATGCTTAAAGGTGAATAACAAAAGCAAGCAAAAATATTAAAAGCAAACAGCCACAATCAGCCAGAGTTGTAGAAAAAAAAATCATTTGTAGCAGGTATAATTGAATTTGTGAGGGAAAGTTAATTTAAAACCACATACAATGAGAGTATCCTTGAAGATAGTAGCGCATAATATACACACACACACACACACGCTCGGTCGATGTAAATGCATTGCCTGCAGCCCCATTTTTGGTCAATTTCCAGTGTTCACTTTAGGTTCGCATTCATTTTTAGCGCGCTGACAAACACTACACTTGTAACATAATATATGTAGATGTATATGTATGTATGTGTGTGCATAACACTTTCAGTTAAAATGCTACTATTGCAAAATGGAAGATTTATGCAATTTCGCACTCACACCAAACCGTAAATTTATGTTTCTTTACTTGATGTTACTAGCATGAAAACCTGCACAGCGCCCCTGGGCGTATGAGTGATGGCTGAACTATGGTTTTGTGTGTGCGCGAGTGAAAGAAATTCAAGTTTTAATTATTGCTCTGCTTGCGCCTACAAATAATTTGCATGTGTGTATATATGCATGTGCCTGCATATGGCTGAAAACGTTGCAAGCAGCATTGTGCAGAATGTGATTTTATTTAATTAGCATCATAAATTCGCGACAGTGACACTTTTATTAAGTTGCGGCTTGTGGCGTCTGCGCGTGTAAATGGAAAACGTGACTGCAGTGTGCAGTGTGCAGTGTAGAAATTTTTTTATAAAGATTCATGCAATAAATTGATAATCAAAATAGTTAAAATTCATGGTAATATTGTAGCGATAACGGTTAGTAAGTGTCGCGCTAAATTTTAATGTATTATTTGTTGCAAATATTATATAGCCTTGATGGCCACACTGCTTGCTTCAATATATTTGTCATTTCATATAATTTTTGTCCATGCATTAAATTTACATTTCATAATTATTTTGTGTTTTCAGAAATTAATAAGGAATTAAAGAACAAAAATCAATTGTATTAAATTCATGTTCGCAAATTAAAGCATAAAATTCACACAAGGAAGAGGAATAGGCACATAAAGAACGTACCACATGGGCAGAAAATTTTTTGGCCTAACTTTGGTCTCGATTGATTGACCTTGAATTCAGCAAACTAGTATTTGAACATTGAATATCCATTTATTTACCCCAACTTTGTTTTTGCCCATCAGCAAACAATGCTTTCTCAAAAAAAAATAAATAAAATACCAGAAAAAATAGCGTCACTCTGAGACCAATAACTTGAAAACAATTGTAGAAAATGTAAGGAAATGTTGCTGGTATTCTAATTGCAATTAGTATTCTAAAAGAAGAATAGAATTTTTTTTTTGTAGAACGTTTCTTCGGTCAAGTCAAGGACTTTTCAATTCAAGTAACATTAGTAGTCAAGACATATACCGAATGATGTTGAATTATTAAACAAATAAAGGACTCTATAAGGTTTAAACTATTTCCCTCTCATGTTCATGTTCACGATGTATAATACTTAGAAGTCTTGCGTTGCCTTCGAAAAGCCAACCAACCTCTGCCTCTGTATTAAACAAGCACTCAGTTATGGTGGCAATCAAACTATATGTATATATATGTGTATCTAAACAATATATTCACAGAAACATATTCCTAAGATTTGTCAAAAAAGAAAAAAAAATGCTGCACGGGAGGATCGATGATATTACCGCCGCTGAGGATCGTCAGCAAAAACAACAAATATTTATCCGAACTACCCTGGCAAATGTTTGATCCACATTTTCAAAATAAACATTAGTTTCTAAGCTTAACTACACAATTCAAGTCGAATCGACAAATTGCAAACATGCTTAACATAACGCTCTTCTATACGTATTACTTTAACAGTAATCCACACTATTCGTTGCAAAATTTTTCATTAACTCAACAATTTCAAAAATTGTAAAAAAAAAACTAATTATTTTGTGCAGTTGAGTGTAAAAAGAAAAAGAGAATATGAAAAAATAGCTAATTTAATTTTTATGCACCAATTTACCGCGAACAACACCAAAGCAAGCGAAAAGTTTGAAAGCTATATATTTTATTTCGCTAAAGCCAACATGCTTTCGCGCAACTACAACAATTTCTGTAGTAAAAGCTCTGTAGCATTAAAGTTGATGCCTGCATACTTTGGCTTTAAGGAATTTATTCAGCAAATATTATACATTAACATTTTGTTAGGTGCTTGGCGATTGACCTACATGCACACACACACACACACACACACACACGCACGTACATAAGAAATGAATGACATTTTTATGCCCAAAGCTCAAATGACGGTAATGAATATATGTATGTATATTAAATCGCTATATTCTCCGTTTTATGTGACATTCAACGCTTGGCAGCACGAATATATAAGATTTAGCGCAAATAACACGACATATACATATATCATATATATAATATAAATATTTGTGTGTATATAGAGCACCAAGTATTTGAGTGCAGTTGGGGATTAATTTCAAGTAGCACACTTTTGACTTTAAACTCTGCTTTGTTAAGAGACAAGTCAAGTAGAGATTTCGAGATATTTCACTAAAGGATGCCATTGTCTATGAGGAATTGGTATAGTTCACTAGTTCACTAGTTCACTGGCACTATTCATTTGGATTAGCCTGAAATACCTGAAATTGCGCTTTATCCTTATATGTCCGTAATGAAAATAAATGTTTCATGACACCAATCCGCAGTGAATGATGTAGCGATGCATCTATGTTGTCATATGTTGCTTTTATGGCATTTAAATTATTCAAGAGGTGGACGAAGAGAGATTATATTATTTACATAAATATTTAAAGACTTGCTAATAATAAGAGATAGAGAAAAAAAGGAGTAAAAAAGAAGATTTAAATAATTTCGAGAAAGGGATTTTAATTTGGGTTTAGCAGTAGCAAGTGTTCCGAGAAGTGGCAATGCGTGTGAGCCTTTCCGCTAAATTATAACGCCAGTATTGAGCAATATAGACTAATCATTCAAATGACTGGAATCATTAAGAAACACAATAAGCAGAGAAATGTTAACGAGAGAGAACAGCCCGTTACAACTAGTCAGAATTGCGGAGACCTGTAAGGAAAGCAAGACAAACTTAAATTTCCAAAGAAGCAACGTCGAAGTGCTTGAAACAATGGGAGAGCGGAATAGTGTCAAAATTTATGATGGACGCTTTCGATGTGGGTTAGACAATTGCCTCGACTGGTTAAAGATCGTGATGGTCCCCGATATTTGCTTGCGCTCTTAGTCGAATTTTTATTCAGTCGCGAATATTCATGTTTAAAAGTAAAACCCCTTGGCTCATAGCCAAAAACAACTTGAGCTCGCCCAATGCATATTATACTCGTAATTAATGCCAAAATATGTGTTTCGGCGATATGGGGGATTTGCAAAATTATTGCGAGTTGCCCTGTACTATTAACGGTTTTGAGCGCAATATTTTTCACATATTATCGGAATTTCATCGATTATCATTCGATTAATGTCATCGAAGAAAGCTCAATTGTCGAATATTGACCATCTTGACTACTTGCCGGCACATCGATTGTTTCGATAATTTAAATATCTGGGACTCATTTATCACTAGATAAATATTATATGGCGTTCAACGAACTGATGAACTTTCATGCAACTATCTGTGTTTGAAATTCCACCAACCCCTATAGAGTTGCACAAAATTATGTTGAGTAATATTACCCGAGTATGCTCATAATTCCAAACCACCTCAACAAATCACCTTTTACTAGGTAACGAGCTGTTTAGACTCGCTACTGTTTAGGGCTACAGTTCCCACAACAGTCAGGTCTAAGTAACTGGAATGGACCGAAATTTACACCCGGTCAATTATTGTCAACACGGCAACATTCCTCAAGATAGTGGTGAATATTTTCTATCACAGCAACAACAAAACCAACAGATCTACTTTTTGTCATGCGATTTCTTATTTCATCATATTTTCATTATATTATAGTATTTATTATATTTTTGGTAAGAAATTAAAATGACATTGCTGAATAATAACAAACATGTCGCCAGAACATGCCTTTAAGTAATATTTTACAATAAAGACCAACCCGATAGAGAACTAATCGAGAAATTAATCGCAGAAAACCCAGGGAAAGTCAATTTATTACATAAGCAGGAAGTAGACGAAAAAACGTCCCTACCGTCAAACAAGACTTCAATTAATTCTCAAGCGAGCCTCTTATAATCGAAAAAGTTACAAATTGTTATAAATTACTTTTATAAAAATATTGCCATTAATATTTCTATTTTGTTGAAATCTACTATAGACCGACAAAGGAAATACATATATGTATCTATCCCATTCTATTGCCGAACTATTTTCCAGCAAAGCTCTCTTTCCCACCGCGGAGTAAAAACTTTTACCGAACTTCATAACGTAGTTTGTCGTTTCGACTCTCACGAATACCTAAAACCCAAACTTTATTTCAGGGGATTTCAGTTTGTGCAGACACAAAAAAAAAAGCACGTAAAAGCTCTGAGCTAAAGGAAACTGCACTAATGCATTTTGTTGAGGGCGGGGCTAGCGGTCGAAATGGATGCTTGTGGTAGACACACTAAATACTGCACTTTGGCGCGATTGCTGCACCGATTGCCGCCAAGTGGTGACAATTTATGTATCCTTCAGGAAAAAGGCGCCCAAGCCGAGCATTAACAACGAAATTAACAGCAACCACAAACCAACTAACGCCAGTGACTTTAACTGATACGAGTGTGTATACGCTGTAATTGCTGGCTTTATTTATGAGCATGGTGAATGCAATTTTCCACTCATGAGCGCCTGTGCTGCCGGATTACTGCCGCTGCAAGTATGCCTTTGGAGACTTTTTAGTTAAGAGCTGTAGGGATGTGGACAAATTTGCGATAATCTGTTAGGAAATACGCATGTACATACAAATTTTATAATGTATAGTGGCGGGCGCACGATTGGGAACGATAATGTTACAATCAAGCTTGTAATTCGATATAAAGCCCGTATATATTTCCATAGTACCAAAGTAAATCGATTTTTAATTAACAATGAGTACTCAATCGACAATAAATTTTTAAGAAATTTCCTATGCAACCCTGTTCGAACAGAAAACGAAATTGCTTTGTTGTAACAGTTAATGTTTATACTGACAATTATGACAGCTAAGAGAAGAGAGTACTAACAACTACTAATATGCTTGCTCCCTGTCTACTCAGTTATGCTCAGCACGGGTTAATTCACACAAATAGCTCAGTAAGCCCAAATCAGTTGATTTGTAAATAAGATATATCAACCTGGTATGCTTATAAAACCCTTAATGTAATAGGATTTGGTGTCTTGAATTTCTAAGGCGATTTATCTTCATCCGTCGCTTTTCTTAGTACAATATTTATTTTGTAACGCCACGCTATCAGCAAAATGTTGTTATGTTTTTTGTAAATCGAGGTAAAAATTTACGCAAAGAAATCATTTTACTCCGATTATAAGTTCCAAATTAGAAGACTTATTTTAATTAAAAGTAAAACATTTTTTTATTTTTATTTTTATTTTTTAATTTATCGCCAATTATATGGCCACCACTGTGCACATGTGCAAACATATATATGCATATATTTAAAATGAGTCTGCATGGTGTTGTAATTATCTATTAGAGGAAATAGCATTTCTGCATCTCCTCCCGACAAGCAATTGAGTCTATCCAGCATGCCGAGGGAGTTTTCTAGTGCGATTGGTGACATTACAGTTTCAGCCAACTAAGCAAAATACTGAAACTCCGCTAAACTACAACAACTGTAAACAACGCTCAAGTATGTTTTTACATATGTATAGATGCACATCCGCATTTGTTTAAACAGGGTGCGCCATATTTTATAACGATATGGGAACATTGAATAAGTTGGACATTTCAAATCAACCTCACATTTATATCGAAAATAATTGGAAATACTTGTTAGGAAAGAAATAATGAATAATGACTCTATTTTAGAAAGTCTAGCGGTGTTAGTAAGCAAAACTGCCATATTTGGAAAGCAGGGATTCCATTTCATGACTGACTGTTGGGGTCGACCTTTGCGTCAATAAGGTCATCATTGGTCATATTTTGTCAAAAACAGCAAGTGGTTGGAAATCGATTTTGGTGGATGTTGGCTAATTATGGCTGACCGCAAATGCATGGAAAAGCTCTTGACATGTACTGATCTCAAAAACACAGTGTGCAATGTTGAAACTGTGAAGCAATGTCTGCAGTTTCTGGAACAAAACTTCTCTGGATGCCTGATATCAAAACAAATGACGTTAACTATCGCCCAGATCTGCAGATTTTACTACCCACGACTTTTTCTTGGGTTTATTTGAAAAGCACAGTTTACTTTGGACTATGTATATAAAACGCCATAAAAGATGTCACACCCTGTATTTGTGTATATATTTTACAGCATTTTGTATTTATTGAGGTGCTTATGCTATTCGCAAGCATTTGGCTTAGATGCTCGTCATGTGAGCATTAATTATATATTTTAGTCGCTCTATGCCGCATATTCGCATTTGCGCGCAATTGTGTTGAAAGTGGTTATTTTGTTTTTGTTTTGTTGATGATCCAATCTCCCCCACGATTTTAGACTGCAACTACCTGGTGGTAATGCGAATTATGGAGCATTTGCTAATTTTCAGCCTCTGTGCAACCGAAACACATGCAAACTGTCGGTGCTCGTAATTACAGTTGTGGTGGGTTTGGTGTGGTAGCAACGGGAGCGGAGCAATTTGTGGACTTGACAAACTTTGCTATTCATTTGTTTGGCATTTAATTTCATTTCCAAAACCTGAATGTCATGGTTGCATTTTAGTCAATTAATATGCCACTTGCTTGGGGGCAAGTAAAATTATTGCATACGCAGAAATATAAATGTATGAATGAATGAATGTATATATGTGTGTGTATGTAATCTATGATTGCGCTTTTAAATGAAAGTTTGCATCGAATATTTCGAAGTTTGAATACTAAATGCTTTTTGCTAATATAAATTTTGCATAAAGTCAAGTATTTAATGCTTACTATTAAAAGTAATAACTGAAGAATATAATCTTTTTTATTTAAGACACCACTCAAAAGTTGGAAACCCATATATTTATTCTCAAGGTTTACTTTGAGGCACTATTTCCTTTTACTTACAACAATAAAAACAGCAAATAATACTTTATACACACTACAACACCCATAAAATGTTATTGGTTATTTTACTTATGTTTACTCAAAAGCCAATATTTAGTAAAACATGTGAACGACAAAGGAGCATATGTGATATGACAGTACAATGAATTGCGGTTTGGAACTCTGATTTGATTGTCGGCAATTAGTGAAGACACATACCCTACATATTCCGAATTGAATTGTTATTTTTTTTTTCTATGAATATAAAGATGTGTTTAAAATGTTTAAACAATTTGTTATTTTGGAAGGAGAACACAAGACAATTCTCAAAAATATGATATGCGTTTCCACGACACACAATTCTAAGTAACCCGATGGGTCCCGTATTTTTTCGGCCAAGGACTGTCAATATGGCCAAAAAGAAAACTCAAAGTCACGGATATAACTGCTAACTTTTAACATTTGAGCAATATTAAAAGCAAATAAATAATAAATTTAGTTTATAAGGAAATCATTAAGAGTATTGTGTATTCTTGACACTGAGTAACTTTGGAGTATATAGGAATAGACATTTTTAAGTAAGGACGGCGGCGAAAATTTCAACTTTGAAGCTCTAATACCTACAGTATAACTCAAAGGAAAAAAATCGTGTTAAAAGATTGGGAAAACTGTTGAAACCTGGGAACAGGATAAACCTGTTAAAAGATTTGACAGTACCTTTCCAAGAGTGTTCGTTAGAGTACATCATATATCTAAAAATTGGATGCTTAACCTTTAAATGATTCGTGGTAGCGAAAAAAAAAGTAGACCAATTAATAGTACCACTTTGCGGCATTGCTGACTTCGGCTAAAGGTTGACGTAGTCTACAAGTGAACACTAAACATTTTATTCCTGCCCATACCCGCCCAAATTAAGTAAACGGGAAGCGATGAAACTAATTTATGCAGTTATGCATGAATTTCTCTTACGAATCAAACAATTTAGGTAACGAATAAGACGTCTCTTCAGACGTCTCATTATGTAATGTGAGAAGCAAAATACTTCAATAACACTCAATAGAAGTGATACTGGGATTATTTTTACATAGAGAAAGAGATAGAGAAAGAAAGAAATAAAATACTTTCAACAAATATTACTACATACGATATATTATTATTTAATAGTACACTCAAAAAAATTAAAGTTGAAAATTATACAACAGAGAGAGGACTATGAAAGTATAAGACAGTTTTTGAGAATTTTAAAATTGCATTCTCTTCAAAAAAACTATAAAAAGTATATAGTTGTTTAGGTACGAGATACGGGACGCTTGATAAATTGAAGAGTTGCAATTTTCGTCATAAGCCTAATAGTAGGCAAGATTTCACTTTCGTAATTCATTGCAAAAATATCAAGCCAGTACGCATGCTTGTCAAAATATGGCAATGCAATAAATAAAATATAAAAAAATAAAAAATATTTGATTTTAATCAAGAAAATAGGGCTAAAGAGGCATACATTTAATGCAAGTGCAATTAATTTGACATAATCAATGAAAAACTTACTTTCATTTTCGATTGAATGAAATTTTGCAATCATTTATGCATATTGTGCAATAAATTATGCGTGCGTGCAATTGAGCAAATGACGCTCGTGTATGCAGTTTTTAACCTTTTGACATCTAACAATAAAGCGTATTTTGTAAATTAAGTAAATGCATAAAACAAACTCCCAGCAGCTCAATTACAAATAAACCTTTTAACACAATTAATCACTGCATTTAAATATTATTAAAACTTTATATTTATTTGCCCCCAAAATGATGCTCTTCAAAAAGCCGCCTGCAAAGTAATCCTCTTAAAGTAAGCTGCCCGCACAACAACAAACCACATCGCATGTGTGTGTGTGTGTGTGTGTGTGTGTGTGTGTGTATGTGTGTGTGTATGTGTGCTTTGGAAACCCGCCAAATCTGCATACACATATCACAATCAGTAGTTTTTGCATATTTGCAGGCGTTGCTGCCGGTAATTTACAACTGCCCAACAACACATTGCTGATTATGCATACATTGCTGCGGTTTCATGCCTGCGCTACTTTTCGAGCACAATTTCTTTTTCAAATACAAAAAAGCAAAAATCGCAAAACGAAATATTTATATAATTTATGCATTTCCTACACCGTTACATTTGCACAACACACACTTACAATGCTTGCTGCATTTTGCATTCGTTACGTTCGTTTTTCCTCAGCTGCATGGCATTAAATTTTCGCCAAGCATTGCTCACACTTGAAACATCTGTATGTAGCTTGCAGCCTCTGGGCAATTTTACAACGGCACAGACATAAAAGGCAAGAAAACAGTTATACACACATACAAATACATACATACGGACGCATACATTTGTCGACCCACAAGACTGTAAGTCATTGTGGCATTCACCGGCAGTACATTGCTCCGTTTAGATTTCCAAAAAACCAAAAAAAAAAAGCAAAAAAAAAACAAAAAACAACAACAACAATAAAAATCATAAGAGAAAATATGGAAATTCCACAATCTGTAGGCGTGCTGCGCTTCGATAGGCGCTCGCCTTGTTGGTCATTGGTTGCGCCGGTGCATTATCCTTATCAGCAGTCGGCGTCGCTGCAACATTTCTTTCACATTTGTGCCTATTTTCAATTTTTCCACACTACGCTTCCGTTTCGTTTTTCGCATTTTCACTGATTGCTGTTGATTTTCATTTTAGTTCGTTGCAATTTTTCAGCGTTTCATTGTTGTTGTTGTTGTGCCTTTTTTTTTGTTCTTTTTTTGTTTTTTTGGTTGCAACTCATTTTTCATAGTTTTTATTGCCGCCGCTAAAGTGCAAAGTGGATTTATGTATGTTTGTTTGTTTGTTTGTAAGCGCATAGTAAAAAGCACATATCTGTATTAACGGTATTTCTGTGTGTTTGATTATTTGTTGTAAAAATATATAGGCGAGTAGGCAAAAAGTTGGTTGAACTTAGCTAAATAAGCATTCGGCATACGCCCAGCTGGGTAACGAGGACAAAGCGCTTTTTACGCGCAGCTGCCACAGCTGGCTATGTGTGTGTTGGTAGTAGTAGATACATAAACATATACCTTATGTACATATATATACTAGAATATTTGCAGTTGTTTCAGCGGCTGTGTTGGCGGCTTTGAAGTGCCTGTGGTTTACATTCAGAAATGAAATGTAAAATTTATTTGCGCAAGCAATGCGCTTTGGCGTTTTACAATTCTACGCACACACACACACACACACACACACATACACACACACGATGGCCAGCAGCATGCCCATTTACCCACATATATATGCTGTTTACTTTTGCTTGCGTTGAAAAGGATACTTAATGCAAGAATATTCAATTTGTTGCTACATTGTGTGGTTAGAAATGTGGCTGCTATATTATGGAATGAAATGAATTGCAGTGCGTAGCACAATATTTACCCAGCTGAGTTATTTAAGCTTAGGAATTTACAATGAAAATTGAAATATTTGTAATTTTTGTGCATGCGAAAAATTTAAAACAAATAGAGAGTACAGAAAAATTGAGCAACATAACAATAAAATTTAATTAAATTGAATTATTCCACCGTTCATTGATTTCCCCGCTTATTTGGAAGAGATGACGGAACAAAATTTCTATTCCAAGGTAAGAGAAATGAAATAAAAAAAAAACTACCTCTAATTTTTTCTTGAGCCAATTGTTGTTAAAATACGTCTTCGATTCGCCGCTCCTCCGCTCGCTATCTGCGAATACTGCTCCCTTGTCATAAATTTTAAATGTAAAAGCAACAACAAAGTTAGCGAGTTGAATTCGATGTAGGAGAGTACGCGAATATATCAATAAAGTGATATCACCGGTTTCTTCAAGACAGCCAAGTTTTATTTCGCGCATTTTATACCAGTTTTACCATTGTGAATGGCTCAAATGACTAATTACTCACAAAAATCAAAACCAAATATATATATTTATTTTTTTATTTTAAAAACTCAAGTATTGAAATAAAATAAAATTATTTTTTGGAAACGAAAGGCTTGGACGCTACTCGAAATCAAGGCGTTACTCGAGTATGATTTTTCACGGAAAGGTGTTTTTCTTCAGTAACGATGGAAGTGCAACAAAATTGCAAGTGCTGGCAGCCTGTGTGAGCTGGTATAGCTTGTTCGATTCGGTAGTCTCTAACGCTTGGTGAATCGAAGACAGCTAGAGAAACTAAATATACAACAAATAATTTGTTTACCGAAGTGACCTGCTTAAATAACCAAAGTAAACGAAAACGGTAAACTTTCTTCCTATATTAGTACTACCACCCTAGTATGGGCATGAGACTTACAAGGTAATCCGACAAGGCCCGCCACTTGAGATTTTGCTCTTACGATAGAATAGTTGCAGAGGTAATATTGAAAATGTAAGAAAAGAGTTTTAAGCAGTGTATTTTGTCGAAAGTACAAGTAGTTGATTGCTATTTTATAAAGCAAACAGCGAGGGTTTTGAGATTGTAGGAACTTTTTCTTGTCTATGTCGTCCTCTGTTTCCGACAGCAGCATCGAAAGCGTCCAAGACATTTCGCTAGAAAATCATCGTTTCATGATTAGAGAGTTAGAAAAGAATTCTAGTACCTTCGCGTCACCTCCACACTCTTACCAAACGACCCACATTGCTTGAAGGAGTAAGCGATTCGGGTAGTGGTCGCAAAGGACAACGTCAGTCTTCACTAATGCAACAAATTTGACTTTTTCCTCTTCGAGATACTCAAATTGGGTTAGTACTTCTGAGAGAGTGAAGCTATGCGCTTGCACCATGAATGCCACAATGTACAATTGCAAGAACGATTTGAGGTTTATCTCTCGTAGACGATTCAATCCAATTTACATTGGCCACCAATGTATAGTCTAATTTTTAAAATAGTCCCTTTTTTCCAACAAAGTACTACCATATTCGACAAATATCTTTCAATTCAATGTTATTAGCAATATTACAGCAAATATTGTTCAGTGCAAGAAGAAATGGAAATCGGACTGCTCGGACCCAAGACGCCGCTACGAAGTACAGTGGGTATTTAAATAATAATGACTTCATTTCAAACAAATAAAAAAACTTAACGTTCCTCAGTGAAAAGGAGGTGCATACTTTTGCTGTAATTTAGTCGAATATAGGACTTCTAGAAATTTTCGAAATTCTAATTTCGAAAATCTCAAAAATAGATTCTAACAAATATTATATAATTTCCAACGCACTTGAAGCCTTTGTTTATGAAACCTTTATTTGTTGCTGACTTTTAAATTTCCACTTTTAAATTCAAATTTTAACACTTTTTCCCCAGTAATTTGTATATCTAAAGTCATGAAGTGTCACACGAATAATGTTGACCGCCGCCAAAAGTATGCTATGATACTGGAAAGTAAATATAATGTATATTTAGACATTTCGCTGCGCTTTTCACAGTTCGTTTCAAGCATTTTCTAAAGTATAATTCAATTCATTTAAAATGAATGGCTCTCAATTACGCCAGAATTGAGTGCAGCGAGTAATACTCGTGGGACGAATTGGCTCCTCAAGTAAATAAGAACAATAAGGGGAGGTTGGCTTCGTGTTGCACTCAGAAACTGGTTCAGCCACAGCTATTCTGTTATAAAACAAAGTAGGATCAAGATACTACTAAGCACCGCACAGTCTTTTATGGCCCAAACAACGTTAAGTGTTTTATTCCACTTTCCACTCACTTTCTATGTTGATTCTTTCTGATTTCTTTTCCATTTTCAAATTGCTCCATTTAATACACAAGTGGCGTAAATTCGCTGGAACAAACATACAGCAACAAAATAGGCATGAAAAATTTTGAAATTTTAAAAGAAAAACATGGAAAAACACAAGAAATGGTAAATTAATTCAAAAAGAAAGGAAAACCGCTCGAGTTCACTGACTCGCCACAATTGAGTGACCATCCATTTTGTGGCATAAAATGTGACAATATAAGCTCACTGAGACACTGACTGACAATGTGACGGCGAAAATAACAACTCAATGGAAGATTAAATGCATGGACGAATGGGCGGTCGGTCTGCAAGTCGTTCGGTTTGTTTGGTACAACGCTCCGACAAACGTTGCAGCCGAAAAAATAGACGGACAAAAAAATGGGCGTCCGACGACAAGTGGTAAGAATATGAAAGCAAGTGTATGGGACAATAAATGAAGTGCGAATCGTAGTCGGTTGTCAGCTGACAAAGTGAGACGCATTGCAGTGAAGTTTGGAAAAAAAAAATGTTTTTTTTTCAGTTTTATTTGATTTGCCGCATCTTTTCTACGTCACAGTTTTAATTTATGTTTTATCCTTTGTGCAGCAATCGACTTTTGGACGCCGCAAAACCCACAAACCGAATTTTTGTGCAAGCAAAGGATTATTAGGAATTAAGTTTTGTGGTCTTCGGTTAGTTTAGCTGAGCTATCAAGTCACATTCGAGCAAAGAATGTAATGAATGAAAAACAAAGAAGAAGAAGAACAAGGCAGAGCATACGGACTTCGTATATAAATTTATACAAAAAACAAAACTCCAATTTGGAAATGAGGTAGATAAAAGATAGAAAATATGGCAAGCATTGCCAAAGTTAAAGCAAGCTAAAATTCATATTTAACATATTTGCTATAAATAAATGAAGATTTTGATATTACCAAAAAGCTGCTATTAGAAGCACTGAAAATTGCTGTCAAAATATTGGCTTCTGCTTTTTCAGTGTCATTCGGAAAGATTGTTCGGTTTCTAATCCTGAAAGTGGCCGTCAAACACTTGAATACAAGTTTGTTCCAGAATCGCCCATAGTCAAATAATAAATCGACTGCAACTCAACACCAGCTTAAAAATTTATGGAAACCCTATTAAATATCAAGCCGAGAAATTACTCGGGTACACGAAATGGATTTGCATTATTTATTTTACTATAGCCGACCCATGAACCAAAGCTAACTCACACCAATCTTACTAAAGAAATATTTAAAATTTTCTGAAGGAGAAATCTTGTGGATCAGGAAGCTTTTTGCTTCCAAGAGGATCTCAAAATTCCAAGTCAGTGCACATTGTAAGACGAAAACTCTGCCGTTTCCACTACAGTCCGGTATATGTAACCGAAAGGAATCCCGAATTATAACCAACCTTATAACCAATAACAACAACTACCTAACTGTAGCATTATCCAAAACTGTTTCAAAAATAACTTATCCCATAACAAACAGAAAACAGACGCAAACTTCATCGAAAACTAAAAAACGGATTTTCGGTATAAAAATGAAGAACATTGTTGTGAGGTCCAGTGATGAAAAACGAAACACAGTATAACGTATTTTTACATCCTAGTTTATGAAAAAAGTGCTTACATTTTAAGACTGCCACCAAGAACAAAAACCTTTAATAATAATTAGAAGAAAATCTAGGGGATCTTTTTCTTTTCAATGCCATGAATAAAAAGATGAAGATTTTGATAGAAAAAAAACACCGTCCGATTTCATTTTTAACAAATGTCCTTAGCTGTAATATAAAAGCAATAAATAAAGTTATTCTTAACAATAAGGAGGCAGAAGACGCGCCACCAACAAACGAACTACGAACATTGGAATGCACACTAGCGGATAAACTAGATAAAGCAAAGCAAAGTAATGTCTAAAATCATTAGAAAAGTAAGGCAAATGTAATTAACCAAGCGGAAAGCATAAACTGACATGAAGATTTAAAATGTTTTGGAAATGGTAAGGCAATAAGCTCAGCTAAAATAAATTCAATGAGTAGAAGAATAAGAGAAAAAGGAATGATGAAAGAGGCAATTGAATGAAGTTTATACATATAAGCAAGTATGTATTAGTAAGAGAGAATTCGAACAGTAGCATGTTCAGCTTAAGAGCTGACAACAGCTTACAAACAAACAGATTACAATATTAGTGGTGGCATGCTTCAGTGGCGTTGACAAAAGCAATGTGAGGACACGCCGTTATCAGGACCAAAGCAGTGAAATAACCAAGAGGAGGAGTCAATAAAGGAAAAACAGAAATTCAAACACAAATTACACTTCGAATGACTATCTATTTGCCTCATTGCCTCAATTCGCATGTAATTTTTAACCGCCTAACTGGTGCCAGATATTTTTTTTGCTTTTCGGTGAGCTTCAAATGGGTTGGAGGACTTTTTAGTGCCGATTTGGTTTGCCAAACAATTTTAAATTATGATAATATTATACAACTAGAAGTAAAAAATAAGAGTGGATGTAAAATGGTAAAATTCGTTAAAGTTGAGTTAATAAATTTTGATATGTCTACCGCCTAAAAATAGACTTTAATTTCTTGCCATACAGTATAACCAAGTAAGAGTTTGTTAACGCCGCTTATTTTAGGCCGAGCTCTGGTTATACTACCCCTATTTTAAGTGATTTCCGATCAGTTATGGCCATTTTCATGAATTGTTCGCTTGTTCAATCACTAGGCAGTGCCAATTTGGATTTCGATAAAAGCGGATGTAGTAAGCATATATGCATGTACCTCTCTATGTATTCACTTCATGCCATTTTTCGCTTGTGCGCTCTTATATATACTTATATGCATGCTCTTAGTAACACATAAAATAGTTTTCTTTACAAGCTTAATATTCACTTCGATGAAATTTCATTAATAATCGTAGTTTAATACTGTTATAGCTGCTGATAATACCAATATCTCAAACTCTTTGAGCAATTAAGCATGCAATATATCCATATATACTACATACAAAATATAGATACTTTAGTCGTTTGCAGCCTGCAGTCATTCTGATATATATAAATTAATCCCTGAATTTCGGGATCAGTAAATGGTGACTCAAAGGACAAGGCCAAAGTCTAAAGTGATCACTTTAAGTATTACAAAACTAAGTTTTCACGCTCTTAAGCGGAATCTTCTGTTTGAAATGAAGCTTTCGTTAAAAGCAGGACCTCAGACTCAAACTTCAAGACAACATATTCAAGAAGCGATTAAACGACATTTTTGAGGCAGATATAGCCGAAGTAAAAGACCTCCCCAGAAGATAAGAATAAATATTTTCGAAGCGCAGATACTGTTTTCTATAATTTCTAGGAGGTATTTAACCAGTTTGAAAGAGTAAAGAGCGATAATGAGTTTTGTTCGCAAATACCTTTTGTCATTTAGCTCACTAGAATTTAGTGTTTATCTTCAATCTTAGCTTAGATGAGTTGTTATAAGAAAGGCTATAAAGAGAGAAAATGTTGCTTGCAAAAAAAAAACAGAGAGAGCATTTCGAAGAGTAAATAAACTTGAATCACAACAACCTTGGTCTGGCAAATGTTATCAGAAACCGAAAAAAATCAAGATGCTGTGCTCTTTCCTTAGAGAGCATTTGCATATTGCACTTTTGATAATTCTTTCCTTATGGAATTCGATAAGGATATACATTAGCAGCTTCATAACATACACTAACGATTATTTTAATGGAAGATCTTGCTATCTATATCTAAAGAGAAAGACAAAGAAAAAGAAAGAGAAACACTAGCGCAATTTTTAACGAGTTGAGAATATTGTCCAATATATTCGCTTCTCACTTTGTCCACTTCATAATTTCTTTTATATTCTCATTTCAGTTTTTGTGCATAAATTTGCCTGCTAGGGTTACCTACACAGGCTTCAAACACACATTATATGAGAGTCGCTCGAAAAATGTGCCGGTAAACCATATCTATCCTCCTAGCTTTGCTTGCGACAAATTGCCTTTGCAGAATATAAACCCAACGGATTCTGTGGGAAAACGTATCCGTTAAATACAAATTCTGGCCTTTCCAGCTTCTAAAGCGCCGCTACTAGCATTTTAAAGCCTATACTCCATACAAAGGCCGAAAATCTCGGGATCTCGTTACTCAATGCGGGCTTCCTCAATAACTACACAATCAATTTTCATCACACATATATGCATGTGCGTATGTGAGCGCCGCTGTTGAGCACGTGGCTCGGCGCAAATCCGTGGCGCGCACAACTTTATTGACATGACCCAGTTTTCTCTTATAATCATAACTTTTCCACTTTCTCATAACCTGCACTAAACGATGTTAACATATATTCATTTCCCACCGCCACCTCCCGCAACCCGCTCCTGCACACACTGTGCGACATAAAATGTACCTTTCCAACTGTGCCTGGTTGCATTTGCGAATTTACTTAAAATAAAGCGGGCTACGCCGCAACGAAATCCTAACAAAGCCTACAGGAACAACAACAAAATTACGGCAAGGATTTTTTTCCCTTTTGCCGCTCCGCTCTCTATCGCCACAAAGTCGACCCAACCAAAGTCATAAGTAAATATTACAAAAATCCACCGCACAAAAACAACAAAAAGAACGGGAAAAAAAATAACGGTAGAATATTGCAAAATGAAAATCAGTGGAAAATGCAATTTCTACGCCAGTCAACCATCAATGGCACCGCCATTGTTGTAATTGGTTTGCTGCAATGCTGATGCAGCAGGCAACACATTGTTGTTGGTGGCGGCGTACATTTACGATTTACCGCTATTATTGTTGTTGTACCGATTTACTATGCATTGAATTGCATTTAAAGATGCAAACGCCAGCCAGCCTCTGCACAGAAATTGGACAGCACACAGGGTTGGTGAGCAAAAGTGTTGGGGGAGCCTGCAGCCAGGAGCAGCCAGGAGCAGCGCTGCCACTCACAATGTTTGTTAGCAGGCATTACGGGATTTTCCCTGCATTTCAATATGCATGCTGCCCCCCAGCCAGCTGTGTATGTGATCGCATGGCAGCACAATTGGCCTGCAAGCAGTGTGGGTGGGGCGTATACGTAACGTCGAGTTTAGTATACAGCTGCGCACATGGCAAATAGCAAACCTAAATTAACACACGCTTATACTTGTACATATATGCATGTACTTTTGTTTTCTTTGTTGGCTAAGTTTCCATTTGTATGTATGTGTGTTTTTGTGTGTGTGTGCATATTTTATAAATTGCCACAATAGGCTTGAAAAGTTGGTAATTGGATTGTTTTTAGTTAATAGGTCAGGTATTGCAACATCTACTACAACAATTGCAACAATATTGGTGCCACAGTAATTTTATTTACAACCGACTTTCTCAGTTACTTTACTTTCATTCGTGACTCAAGTAGGTACGTGTGTAATGTGTAATATATATGTGTTTTTGTTTTATTTGAACGTGCGCCTGTTCTTTTCTGCTTTCATCATTGCCTCCTTTATTTTTCATTTTCACAATGAAAGTGGGTGAATTTCTGCACAATCACATTTGTCGTAGCAATTTGTAACAATAAGTGTATTTAATGGGGCCAGAAGTCCACACACACACCTGCGCACACACATAGACATAGTAATATAGCTGTGGTTACACACCATTTAACGCCATTTGTCAACTTCTATTGTAGGCCAGCCAACACACCCTTGTGGTCTATATGCGTTCGCAAGTGCTGTCGAGGATATGTGACGAGACTGTTGAAGTGTTAGGCATGTGTGTATGTGTGAGTTGAGTCTAGTATACACCAATTAATTTATGTTAAAGCGGTTTTGAACATGTTAAATTCTTTAAATTTAAAAAAGTCACATGGGTAGTGCAAATAAGGTGTACAATTCTAGATTAGGATTGTTGAAGACTAAGGATGAATATTGTTCAAAAGTGCTGGGAACTGCACCGTATTCCAAACCCGTCACAACAATAAGAAAAGCCAATACAAATTCTCAAAAACTCGGTTGAGATCTTTTACGCCTGATGATGAAGATGTGAAAATGTTGAATTGAAGGTATAATTCTCTGCCTTAAATACCTTCTGCCTTAAGGAAAAAATATAGTCATTGCTCGCCTGGTTTATGTATGATGACTACATGGCTAATGGTAAAGGCCGACTTCGCGATCAGCGTAGAGAAACAGTCGGAAAGCAAAGGCAAACTCTTTACTTCAGACATTGATATACCCACAGCTCCAATATAACTTTGATCGTAGCTCTTTTTGGTTTCTAAAATTGACCACTTGGCGTCAAACGAAGTAGCAACTGGGAAGCTAATATGCACTCGGCACCAACGAAGAAAACTTGAAAAAGCAAAAATGAGTCATAGAAGATATGATTTACTAAATTTTATTGAAGGTATAAAACGAAGAAGTCAAGTAGAATGAATAAAGGTCGACAAACGAAGTAGGCGAATCACCGCCCCACTGAATGACTTTGGAAGACTGACGGATAAAAGTGAGTGGAAGTATTGAGACCGAGTGTCAGATTTTTCATGAAATGGTCACTTTTCATTCACATATGAGTACATTGACAGCGCAAAAGGCTATTTGCTGTACGAGAGCATAGTGTCCGAAACGAAAGGACGGAATGAGATCCCCAAAACACATATTCACATCTCATATCATGAAAGCATTGCAAATCCTTGGGTCTTGGTATGAAAAACAGCAACAATATTTTGCATGATTATTGCAAAGCAAAAAAGATAGTTTGTGAAAAGAAAATTATTACGCATAATTTAAGAAATACCCAAAAAAAAATCTACTATCGATTATACCTAAAAACAATGCTTTGGACTACAGTAGAAGTGCATCTAAAGCTATGTATAACTTCTTCACAGATTAAATAATGTGGATTAATGTGGTTAACGATGCAACTAAAATTATACGTTCGCGAAGCAAGTCGAAGTAAATGGGGGCCTATTTTTCGGAATTGATGGAAAAAGAGCAAAGGGAGACGATAAAATATGTATTAAGATTTCCGACTAATCAAAATATCGATTTATCGAACCTAATTTGGCAACTAATGACTTATTTTTGGGTCTTTTTGAAATAAAAAAAAGAACCGTTTTCAGTATACGATGTTAAGGTTTATGTTAAGCGAGAAATATAAGTAGCAACCATAGCATGCTCATAGCTTAATCACAAATCAAATTTGTTGACACCTAAACAAGTGCTGAGAAGTAAATACTTCATCACTGGAAAACGACTATTTAGAACAAACGTGAACTCCAGAACAAATCCTCTTGTTGCATTTGTATTTGAAATATGTAGAATCTGGCCGTTACACGCATGAGGTTATGAGAGCATTTTCACAAGCTCACAAATTGTCCAACTTTAGCAAACAACCAAAGCTTAACTTTTATTATCGTAAATCCCGATTTCGAAGTTAGTTCGAAAAAGAATTCCTTAGAAATTCTACTAAGCTCTCCTCAACAACTTTTGCTAACTTATAAAACTGCTTACTTTTTATTAGCAGCTACTTAAGCCTACTTATTCTCACACCAACTAAAGAAAACTATTCTTGTTCATACTTAAGACGGCAATGGAAGGCACGGGAAGACACCTCACACGAAGTCATAGCCAAGTGAAACCAAAGTAAACAAAAGTAAATGAATACCGAAAAGTTATTGCTCTTTATTTAACAACAAAACTATCCACTGTATAGTTCTTAAAGCGCCCTAGCCCCATACCCAAAAAAACCCAGCCGAATTTCATCCATGTGTAAACGTTTCCACACCCCCGCACCGTTCACTTCTATTGCGTATACTTATCTGGAATTTATTTGGAGTCTCGGTAAAAGCGAATTCGCCAGCAGGCACGTTTTACCCCTGAGACCGTGGTGTGTGAGCTTTCGCGACGTCAAGTTTCACTCCAACAAAAGTGCGTTGTCACTCTGACAATTGGACAGATTTCAAAACAATAGCATGAATGCCAAGAAAGGCTTGACGACGCTGCGAAGGCACTTAGGCGAGTGCCCCGGGGAGGAGGAAATATTTTCTTTATATTGTACAAAAGTTCACCACTGAAAATTGCAGAGCATAAATGCATAAAGTGACTTTAGAGTTGTAATTACGAAAATATTTGCTTTGCTTTCGCATTGTTTTTACATCTCTCACAACTTTGCGTGGTATTTGGCTGAGCTTCAACACTACGAATTGCCATGAATTCGTATGCCAGTTTTAAATGGTAGGTTGTTTTACAATTTAAACGCAACAACAAACATGTAATAATTAATAATTCCAAAAGAAGTACAATAAAGGAGAAAAAAAATGCCCTCCTTTATTTTAGCATTAGAAAAATCCCTGAAAGATTCTATTTGATCACACCTTATTGATAAAATACGATATATCTATATATTTCCTTATAGTAGTAGTCGTATACTTAAGATAAGAGAGAAATCGGATGAAATGTGGGAGAGTGCAACGCATCCTCCGAAAGAACATTTTCAAAAGAATAACTTTGCTTTAACCGATATTAGACTCATCTTTCGGTATGAAAAAAGCAAGAGCTTACTAACTTTAGTTCAGACTAGCACATACACAAACGTTTTCCAACTCTTAGACAAACTTCTTTTCCACTTTGTGGTGTGCCGAACAAAGGGAGAAATTTACAGGTTTGAACTTCAAACAGCTAATGCATTTTTAGAAGCTTTTACATGGCAGAAATAAGCTCGTATATTGTTCTCAAACTGCCGAGGGGTCTATATTTTCCCTATTAAAAAAAAGGTTTCTTCTGGTTTCTTCTTTCCTTTCTTCGAATCAAGCTCATGTTTCACGTAACCAAGAAGACGTTAGAATAGTGTACAATTTCTATGACTCCGAACGAGCTTCAAGCCAGATTTGCAGCTTCTACATTTCTTTACAAGCTCGCTTCAATTGTGAGCAGAAAAATAAATGTTTTAAATTTAAAGATTTCAAAGACATTCTTTTATTAATTGCCATAAAAAGTAGCAAAATTGCTTTCGAAAACTAACAATGGTACACTGGCATGAAAATATGTACATATGTAGATTGTATATACAAACATATGCAGCACTATTTAGTTTATGCCTCAAAATCCCTTTGTCCTCTGTCAGCCTTATTGCTGCATGCCACTGATAATGTACGCGAACCCCCAATTCGCTAAGGGCTGTTTGAAGCAACAGACAGTCTGACACTTTAGTTATGGCGCTGCGGATTTCTGGTGCATCAGATGAACGCACCAGCCACACCTGTACAATTTCGTATGCTTCGCTTTCGCGCCCGAAACTACACGATAGTTCGAATGGCACAAAAAAGGATAATGGCAAAGTGTCATGTGAGAATATGAATTTATATATTCGTTAGCGGCTCATATAAAAATTACGCAGCCAGACACATTTTTCACAGACTTTATTGTTGTGCGAGTGGTTTGGCACAAACAATTAACAAATTTTATATTCAGTCATGTATATACATATGTATCATATGTAATAACTATATTAGGGAAATTGTCAGACGAATGCGCTCATTTTGGGTATCAAAATAACTTAGTTCCATTAAGATCTCTTGCATAATATCTGAAACATCTGACTTAAAATCAACCAGCCTAATACGAAACACAGTGCTGAATATGGACCAATGTTACCCATTTCCGATATCAAGCCATATTATGTCAAGAAGAAACATTCTCAACTTTTTCTTATTGAGATATCTCGCGAACTGAGCGAATTTTACGGTATAAATTGCCTTAAGGAGATACAAGCGAGCTGGGGAGGGTACAATTCTTTAGGTACATTGGAGAGCTCGTCGATACTTATTGATCGTTTGATCTTTTGATCATTAGTTTTCTTGTTGAGAGAGATTTTAATGAAATATTGTCTATAAAAAACTGTATCAAAATCATTAAACGATTTAATAAAAAGCTTCTTCAATGCGGAAATATAATTTATCAGTGGTATTTCAGAAGCTAAGTGTCAAGTTCACTGATAACTTATGTTATGGGATCCCGGCTCGACCTGAAAATGTTCATGTTTAATTTATGTACTAGTTACGTAATAGTACTAGTACCAGACTAAATTTAAATGATTTTATTTAATATTATTCTGGTACTAGTACTCAGTATTTTATAAAATTCAATGGGTGTAAATAATTTCCAAGGACCCAACTTCATACATCGTTGATTACGGTTAAAAGTTGCTACCTGGTTAACCACTTAAATACCTCCATCATTTCGTTTTAAAATTCCTTTTGGTTTTACGTCTCAAAACTTGTTTAACTCTAACTTCTTAATTTAGCGTTATCTGGTCAAATAGTTTGATATTCAGCGCTACTTCATCATGATGAGAATAAATTCCCACCAATAAAATTAAAATAGACATCTACAATTATAAAAAAACAAAAAAAAAAACAAAAACAAAACCCAGCATGTGGATTTTACAAATTAACCTGCAGGAAATTAAACTAACTGCCGCAACATTTACTGAAGCACACCAAAAATATCCCATGCGCATCTGGTACATATTTGTGTCAAACACTTTTCAAGGTCAAAGTCCATTTCCACTGCCAGTTCAGTTAAACATAAAGTAACTGTGATAATTGTCATAATGAATCTAGCAACGTGCTTGTGCAACAGCTGACTGTGACATTCGTCGGGCGATGCGACGTGAAGTGGGGGCGTGAACGATTATGTGGGTGGACTGACTACAAGCAAGCATTTCTTTGGTTATAAATTTGTCAAATAAATATAAATACTTATATGCAGTGTATATGTATAGTATGCGTGTGTATATAAATAAATAGTAACTGTGCACAGCTGCCCCATTAGTGATCACTTTAAATTGTGAACGATTCTTATTTGAGCATGGTCCGAGCTTACCTAAGTGCACATACATATGCCCGTGGCACAGCGTCTGGCAGTGATGGCGAGCAGCCAAGTAGCCATGTAGGGTAAATATATTCACACGAATATATTCTAATATATGCAGATCCACAAATTCGCATCGTTGTGCCTAATTTAAATGCCTTTCACTTAAGCTTCGTTAGCAACAGCATGCAGAGCTTTAGCTGTAATCTCAGTTTGAAAACAGCTGATCTGGCTTGAGCTGGTTTCAAATGGCGGTCCGAGTTGTGTACATATATATATTTATTGTAAGCAAAAAAAAAAAAAAGAATATTTAATATAACTGAGAGTGATTGATATGTTAAGTGCTTGCACACTCCGAGCAGTTGAGTTTGGCTTTGCATAGCTCTACGTCATATATTCAGCCACAATAAATTTAAATATAATATAATTAGATACATATATTAGATATAAAAAAAGTCATCCAAACATATCAGCATATAATACTTGAGCATAAAATTCCGGTGTTCGTGAATAATATCACGGTATAAACGGAAGTTTTATTACGCACGTTCCCAAAAACTTACCACGTGGTAGCAGCCATTTTGTAATTCAAGTTTGTTTTTCGGTGTTTCTAAAAAACCAGACAGCTTTAGTTGGCTTGGTAATATTTAGTTAGAATTTAATCAATCATAATGAACAAACAGTATATTTTAGCTTGCGAAGAGAAACTGTTTCGATATAAGAAGGTGTCGAGAAAACACACTTACTAAATTAAAATTTTAGTAACATATATCGAATGGCAGAAGCTCTAAATTAAGGCTTAACTACCAATAATTTAGGGCAGAATAACTATACAACTTCATTCTCACAAGCAATTTCAGAAGCATCTTAACTCAATTGAGAAGAGAAGAGAAATAGTCTTTAACCTTTTATTAAGGTTTCGATCATTTACTTTATTGCTCTTTTCTGAGAAGCTTGGTCATTTAGAAATTCTATATTTAGCAAATTCTAGACCATTGTACTATACTGCATAATTTTTCTAAGTCTCTCCTTCTATTTGTGGCGTCTGTTCTATGATATTCACCATTTATAAGGCTTAAGCCGACTTGGATCGGCTGTGAAATCTGTGAAAAGGTTTTTACTTGATGGAAATACTCCCGAACATTTACCATTGCGGGCAACCATCGAGGGTCGACCATAGAGTAGACCCCTTTCCTCTTTCTCGGTTACGGCGGACTATTATTTTACTTGATCTTAGCGGGTTTTGTGAACTGCTGAGGATGATTTTAAGATCGAAAGTATATTTTACAAAAAAAAAAAAAAAATTTATATATGTACAATTATAGTCCAAATTTATTAAAGAAGCGAAAAGGTACTGACAGAAACTTTTATGCTTCGCAAAACTTCTTTTTAGAGACAACATGAAAGTTTTCTAATTTAAAGGTGTTTTAGGAATAATGCGACTCCCATTAATGGCACAACACTGTACCGTATACTGGCATGTGGAAATGTCAGTCATGTCCTAAGAATATGTTGTTGCATGCAACATTACGAAATCATGTTCATACTATTGTAGTTAATAACAACAGTAGTAGTAACGGTGTTGCATTGTAGTTGTTTATTATTACAACAAGTTCATCCGCCCCACTCAGTGTCTTTTGTGTCACGTCAGACGTTTATATTCGCAATTTATGCGACAATCAAAATGCATTTTACTCACACCGACAACAATACCTACAAACACACCCATGTATGTATATACATACATACAAAATGTTGACTTCTTATGATGAACAGCAGTTCATCATAATCTCAACGCTGCCGTCACGTTCGCTCCTTTCAAGTCATTTAGATTTATGTATATTTGAGTATATTATATACGCACTCATATATATATATATATATATATATATATGTATGTATGTTTGTTTGTGTGTCTGTGCGTTTGTGTGTTGGCTGCATTTAAATAGTTGTTGTAGTGTTTATTGTGTGTTCTACCATTTCATTATATTTTTATTGTTTCATATTAAGGTATTGTTGTTTGTTTCTGATTTACTCTAATAAATCAAAGAAGTCAAAAGGGAAGTGAAAGTTCATTTCCCCTAGAGACATTCGCGAGACTTTGTTTGTTGCTATTATTATTATACTCTTGTTATTTTGTTGATTCTTGTCGCCTTTGCGCTTTATTGCATTTCCGTTGTGACGCCGCAAATGGAAATTATTGTTGTTGTGTTCTTGTTATTTTACTAGCGTGCCACAAAATGTTGCATGAAAATCATCACTTCCAGCGCAGTACACCTTGAAGGCGTATGACTAGTTCAGTTGTGTGACTGTTATTTCGTGCTGCCATTAATTTTCCGCCAAAACTATTGTCGATTCTTCGGCAGACAATGTCACGAAAGTCACAAAACAAATGTCATTCAACTTGAGTTGAGTTCAAATGGCATGGCAGATATTGACAAGTGTTATTTTTTATTTTTTTTTGTTGTGTTGTGTTTTTGGAGAAAACTACATGAAAAATTATTTTGCGGAAGCACTATTTTGATCTCAATGTCGGATTATTCATGTAATATGAAATAATTTTTAAGGTTATGAATCGTTCACGGAACTATGGAAAAAACTGCGAAACCAGAATTTCGAAGAGAAGAGTAACTGTTTGAAAATATTTCCTTAAAATCCGGAATATGTACGAGCTGTAACGAATAATTTCAAGGTTCAGTAAAATCCTTTTTGGAAACGAGCGTAATAACATCACATCACGAATGAAATTTGGTTCTGCATCTGAAATCCCTATTAAAGAACAAACATTCAGAAACCCTAACGGAAACGAGGATAGCTACAAGTTAAACTCTTAACTGGATTTTAACAAGCAGCACTAAGCGTTATCGCTCGAGCAAATTCCTAAGTATAGATCAAGAATTAAATTTATTTGGCAAATAATACCTCCTTAGAGGTTCACCTTGAGCAAAGCCTTGCCCTTCCTTCAAAGTAGTTACCACAAATGTGAACGTAATTTTGGTTTAAGCCTTTAATCGCCGTTATTCTCATGCATCATTTCGGTTATAATATTCAACTTGAAACAAAATATGAAGTGTGAACTTAACTGGAGCAAACAAACAAACAAACATATTGAAATTTTAATTTAAGATAAGGATTATATTTAAGGAAAATATTTTTTGAAAACAATCTAAAAACGTTCATTCGATGCTTCAAAGCAGTTTTTATTATACAAGCATAACGGGAATAAAAAAATCGTTATGTAAGTATGCATCAAGTTCTTAAGCAGGCAACAGGAACGGTTCAAATTTTCGATGAAATGGTTTTTGAAATGAAAAAGGCACGTACAACAATTTTTTTTTGCCACTCAATTTAATAAGAATGGATTTGTTGCATGTACTCTCCAGAAAGAGAGTATTTTTTCTTAAGAATAATATTAAATGCCGCCACAGTGCTGTAAAAGTGCGAAGAGTGGTAGTCAGGTTCGGCTTCGTTTCCAGTTTCTGTCCAATATCAAAATAGCTTTTCTTTTTTATTATGGCAACCCCCTTGGCAGGAAATGATAAGCATTCGAGGGTATCTAGATCATGAAAAATCTTCTCATATCGTGAAAAAACATTTTAGAGAGGGGTTGATGCTAGTGAGAAGGACATCATTCAAACATCCCGAATAACAAATATATATTTAATATATCGTATAGCGAAATACATCACACACGTTTTCAAATCGCTTCGATTTTCGAAAATTCCATATATTTCCAACAGCGTCGGTAATTTCTTGGTAATCATTATCTCTTTTAGCTGACAAAGTAGCAAGTGTTTTGCGCTTATTTCGTCGCTTTAAATAGTATTGGTTTTAGTACTGTCGATGAGCTCAAGAATAACTGCTTATAAATATTAACTAACGCACTATTTGCAATTTGAAGGGAAATTGTCTCTGTTAAACGAACTTTCTGCCAAAGATTCGGAATACAAAGTTAACCTCCGTTAAGAAACTGTGGTCGTATTGCCATTTGAAAAAGTAATCAAAACAGTATAATAAAATAGCTTTGGGGAAGTATACAAAATAGTTTTGAAGCTCCCAATTTGTGACTAAATAAGCTTGTATGCTTTGACTTATATTATGTTGAGCATTTGAAGGCAAAGTGTCCGCTGAACCAAAAACAAGTATTAAACTAGTTTTAATGCTTTCAAAAGTGCTGGTTTTCGACGAAATGTTTCAATATTTACTTGTGTAATGCATTCCTAATTTGTATTTTAATTACAATTTCCAATTAAAAAAGCCAATATGAGTTGAATCACACCATTTCCGGCAACAAAAAGGTTTGAAACGGAAAAGTTAATACAGTTCAAAACGCGTCTGCGAATATTATTCCCGATACACGAAAACTTATTTCCATGCAAAAAGAAATATATAAATGTTACGGATAGCATTTTTGTAAATTTATTAAAACAAAGTGTTTGCAACGTGACCAATGGGGCAGCTGCATAAGCCCACCAAAAATTGAATTTACTTTTTTACAACACGAAAAAGCTTTATATGCATATAAGTGTACGTGTATATAACGTACCGTTATGAGAAAATGCGAATGTACCATTGCGAGTGTCAACTGTCAACATCATGAATATGTTTGACAGCGCGACCCTGAATTTGCCAACAGCACTCGTGTGATGCCCACACAATTTTCACACACTTACGAATCCATATATGGGCTCTTGATGCTCGATAGCGGCTACTTGTATGTTCGAGTGCACAAATGTTTAATCACATTTAAGGTCTCGCCACATGTCTCGTTGCTCGTTGGTGTTAAATCGAGGCAAAAGGCACGAGGTTATGGGGTGCTTCAATAATATTTTATATTAAACAATATATATGCACATTCACCATACTACATACAAATTTACTGGCATTCGAGAGTTGCTTTTATGTTCGGTCAAAAGTTGTTTGGCGTGTCAGTAAGCTTTAATTAAATGAAATTTATATTTATATAGATAGCCCCACACATACTTACATAAGCTTATGCATATTTTATATTTTATATATAAAGGTATACTTTTTCAAACTTGCACACAAAAAATAGGCAGCAAAAAGTATTGTGATTGTGTTGTTATGTAGATTTTTGTGCCGTGGTGCTGATGACAATGCCAACGACAATGATGACTATGATGATGATTAAGGTAAAAATGTCGCCGATGATACACCCTCGTCAAATATTCAGTTTCTCAAATCAAGTATTATTCAACTCGCTAGCTTTGTTGTTGTTTGTACATGTATAAAAAAGAGCAGCGCTCAACGGTAGCGATCAGAAAAATGGCGAATCGAAGACGGCACATGTACAATATATGATTTTCTTGAATTAAAATTCTAATTGTTTAATAAAAATTTTAAATCACTGTGTGTAACGCTGGTGAGTTTAACTTCAAAAGTATATAACCTCTAAAAGTATTATTGAAAATTTTTTTTTAATTCTTTATGCATTTGTATCATCGTTTAGAATAAGATTATATAAAATCAATGATAACTAGAGCTTATTCCCCGACGGTCTCTTTTCTGGTTTACACTCTCACATCTGAAACATCTGTGAAACATCTCTCTTATTATTTCTGTCATATTTTTCAAATCTGGGTTTTATATTCGTTGAATGGAAGATTATTTATAAAGCAATCATCACTGCTACAACTAAATGCTTCTTTGAAATATAAGAACATACTAGTCGCATACAAAAACAAATGACTGAAGCAATATAAGTGTTATGCCGGATGTTCAAAAACCGCCAATTTCCCCAGCCTTAAAATAGATTCAAGCGTAAACGTCAAAACAAACTACATAAAACTGATTGTACTTCTATGAGCTTATTTCCAAAGCTAGCCTACAAGGTTTAGAGCCGTGTATATAGTATGCGCCATAACAAGAACTTTAAAATATGATTCAAGACCGCAAAAAGTTTCAGCCTTATATGGATTAAGAACCATAGAGTTGTTAATTAGATCAAAGTTAGAAAAGTGAACTCACATTAAAATATCTCTTGAGACTGAGAAGAGACGAAAGTGGTTAAACCTCAATATATAACTTTTTATTATGGGTTCAAAGTAGATGGGATCAAGGAGCAGGCAACTATAGTTAAGCAAAACCAAGCATCTGACAAAATCTTTCAATAACAATATTTTGAACAGTGTATATTTTTGGCAGACAAGTTTCAATGCTTCTAATTAGTAAAGAAAACTGCGAATATGGAGACAAAAGAAAGTTGCAAGAGCTCCACATGGTAGCCAATAAGCTGCTCTCTGTTAAATTAACAACCTTTTTTTTTCTAATCTCACACCAATACATTTTCCAACTTTTTTTTTTATTTAAAACAAAAAATCTCAGTATCTTCGTCCAGTTTATTTTCGAATAATTTAGGGCGTATTATGTAAAGAAAAAAAGTGGACGTCGATACAGAGTTTTTGCCTATTATCTGAGGGAGCTTTTTAGCTATCCTAAATCACTAATTTAACGAATACTAAATATACAACGACCTTATGTATTTGAATATGCGACTGCTCTGTGTTTCATATGGTTTTTCGGAAGTATTCTCAGACCCTCTAGGCGAGTAAGATTATCATATACAGAGAGCCCTAGTTGTACACTTGTGTAAGTTTTGTTAGTCGGCTGGATACCCCTGAAGCACTTGTTTATTCAGAGAGGTTACTTTCGGGGAAAAACAATTGTGCTTTTGTTTATCTTTACTTCGTTGACACGCTGCGGCAAAAAGTCTGGAATATTAATAGGCGGCTTAAACGGGAATGACTAGTTATTTGGAAAGTTTTATAAACGATTTCATAAGAAGTACGAACTGTTATTGTAGGTATTTAGAATAAGCAGAGAAAGACTTTGCCCAACCTTAAGTACTTGCATTAAAAGTGGTAATATCGGTGACCAGTTCGACTGTAGTAGAATAACTACGAAAACTGTCAGACAGCAAATTATTTAAAAAGACATGGGTCATCAGAAAATTCCGTAAAAGTAAGTACTAGTAAGTAAGTAAATAAATATAGTAAGTAAGTATCTCAATGCTTAGTCCATTTTTAAAACTAAAAAAATCACCTAAGTAGGTAGTATACCTTGCTCTTATATTTATAGCCCATAAACAAACTTAAATTCGTTCTATCGATAGCAAAGTTTTCATCAATTTGTTACAACATTCAACATACAACCCTGAATATACATACACATACAAATACGCATAGTTTATTTTTATTTCGCACAAATAGATTTGAATTTACTTTACATACCTAAAATATTTATTTCGTATATCCGAGCAAAATAAATATTTGCTTCAACCACAAAAGAACAACAGACTTATTGGAATCCAAAAAGCTCAATAGTAGCACTTGTGCAGCCTGTAAACAAATCTGAGTAAATATGACCATAGACATATACATATCTACAAGCATATGCAGATGCACCATTTCAATACATAAACACACATATCTACAAATGGATAGTCAATTACATTTAAGCATTGCAATACATAAGTATTAGAGAATTTGCACAACGAATACGCACACACTCAAACACACAAACCTACAGACAGGGCTGTTATCGAGAAATGGCGAAACAGAGGCAATGTTTCATTGTATTGTATTGGCACTGTAAGATTAGAGCCATGACAGGAAATTGACAGATACGTGATGTCGCCGAATGCTGTACTTTCAACTACACACACACACACATGTGTGTAAGCATGTAACGAGATATGCGTGAATTTGTTTGAATATTTGCACAAATTTACTGGGATTACGATTAGCCTTGTTAACAGGCTTAAGCGCTTGATTTGAAAATAATAAATGCAATAAAATAATGAAAGAACAAAGGGTGTAATCTGTGAATTTGTTGAAGAGAATAAGCATTAAAAATATTCTATCTGATTCCCCTCGGAGAAGAGCGAGATTTTGAGAGCAAATGACAGAGATATTAATGATAGAAGACTGTAAAAGGCTTCCAACCCTGCTTTGAAGCCTTACAAATCTAAAGCTTACAGCGAAGAACTTATGCACATACCGAAAAGAACCCAAACTAGTTAAAAAAAAAGTATCGCTCTTTTGGTTTAAAGTCCCACAAGCTGATTAAAGGGAAGCTTCGATCAAACTTTGTTCAGAAAAATTACACACCAATTACTCACCGAACTTAACAGAAACTAATTTATCGAAAGCCAGACCACAAGTGGTAGTTGAGACCTTTCTTGCTTTCGCAAAGCAAGGTTCTATCCATAAAGCTAATTGGCATTTTCGACTACCCCTTAATTTAGTTAAAATATTATCTTTTCAAGACCTCGCCCTTTTTCAGGATCAATAAGATGTTTCAATGGGGTTGGGTTATTTATGGGATTACTGGGATGGATAATGGTATAGATTATTTACAGAAGCTGATTTTCCTCCATTAATTTTCTTCAATATTCTTCTATCGGGTGAATTAATTTATAGAAAGACCCACTTTGGATTTAAAACACAAGGTGACACATTATATATATATCTCATTCGAATGAAGTACAGAAAATGAGAAAGTTCCATTACTTGAATCTCGGTGTGGAAACACCCGTTTATTTAGATTTAGACCAGACTTTATATATAGACTATATTTATATCCTCACTCAAGGATACTTCATTCACTTTGCTCTTGAATTTAAGCAGCTATTCGAGAGCAAAGGACTATATGTTAAATTCTCAAGAGCTTCTTGTAGAATTTATTTTATTACACCGTGATCCGATGTAAACGGCAGGGTGTTTCCTCAAAATATCTAACAGTAAAAATGCAGAAAGAAATTTCTCACAACACATAGCAAGGTCTACACTCAAGAAACCAGAAGATTCTATATAATAAAGTTAGAACCACATTAATAAGTAGAGACTTTATGCTTTCGAATTAAAAAACGCGGAAGCTTTTTGTACAAAGTAAACAAATAGATCAGCAGGTTGTGGTAGAAAACATGGTGTCAATGAAAACTAAAGCAATTCTTGAAAATCATTTTCAATTTGAACTACCCTATTTTTAGTATTGCCCTCCTTGCAGCACTTTCCAACAGCCACTGCGATTAATGGAAGCCTCTTATGCGCACTGTCCTTTGCTAAATGGAGCGAATTTTCCCTTAAAGCACATTCAAACTCATTATTTAAATTACTTGTTTTGTTTTCCATAAAATAATAAAAATTATGCCCCGATTATATTTTTCGAAAAATATATCGATAAAACATCAAATGAATTTCCCCTTATTATTATTATTATTGGAATTTTATCTTATTGTGGTATTTAAATTACCAATTTAACATATTTAATAAAGCAAGGAAGCAAATATTTTTTACGCGCCATTTTCTTCACTTACTTTATACACACAAATTGGCGCCAAAGTAGGCCAAAAGCATTGTGGATAACAGCGATAAGCAAAATTACGTTTTACTAGCAACGAAGCAAATTTTTACTACGAATACAAGTGGCTCTACTACGAGCCTTGTAATCAGTCGCACCAGTCATGCGAATCGACTAACCAAGCAGCCTGCCAATGTGTCTACTTGCCGTACGGCCATTTAAATGTCTCCAAAAAGTCTCCTTTCGGCAATAATAACAAGTTCGAGTGCTTTGCATGGAAACCGAAAGGGTGGCAAATTTAAAGGAGCAGCACGTAGGCTTTGTGTGGGTGATATGCTATCAGACACGCACAAGTAAGCAAAGTAGCGTTAGCGCTACTTTGTACTGCTATACACACGGAAAGCTGTACACACGGCAAGCAATGCATATGGAAGCAGATTAAAGGACTGTGAGCTGGCAAAGTCTGTTTTGCTTCAAAATTGCTTTCAACAATTTTGCTCAGCTATTTACTTGTGATTTTCAGAACAAGCCCACATTAACAATCACACATACATACACTTTTATTTGTATGTATTGTGCGGAGGTGTTTATTTAAATTTCTTTTTACTGTGTTTTGTGAAAAGCTTTTTCCTTTTCATTGCTTCGCTTGTACGTGCCACATTTCTCTGGGCATATTTCTTTACGCATCATATGGATAATTTGCTTACCTGGCACTTGAGCGATGGAAACAAGATTTTATTTTATTATTGTGCTATACAGCACTTCAGCAAAGATTTACATGTACATATATGTGCGTAATAAAGGTAGTTGGGTGTGAGTATATTCAAATCTGTCCAAACAAGCTGACGGTTCGCATCAGTGGAAGCCATTGGAGCATGAAATTCTTATAGAGAAATTTTCTTTCCTATTAGGAAGTACTAATATTGATTTATTCAAATCTTGGCAAATCAAATACTTAGTACAAAAATCAATCATGATTTTTAACCTAGAAGTAGACAAACCTACACTTTTTTCAATCGCCTTTAATGCACCGAAGAGGCTGTTTTTAATGACAGAAATAAATTCAGAGATTTACTTTTTCAAATCGAAAAAATTTTCCGAACACGGGAAACGATTTCGATTCGGCCGATAACGGCATAATCGGAACGTTTTTACGTTATAGTCTCTCCCTAAGATTGTGGGTTATGAAATAGTTAGATTTTTGTGGTTTGTATGAGTCTTGTACCAAGTTATCCGCAGAACAACAGATCTCCTCAAAATCGGAGATTTTATTTTTTTCCGTTGCGTGCCACAGTCTCGATCATGACGGAGTTCAGTTAGCAGACCACCACAACATAGGACCAAACCATAAGTTTATGCAACATCATTGACACCCCTCTATGCCTTGTTGGACCAGGACTGACCCGCGTAAGTAAGTTTCTTGTAAATGAAGCCAAGTGCTTCCGGCTTCTTCGCGTTATTCCTCTGATAAGATTCCCCAAGTTGTTTCGACTACTAGATACTTCGGTAGGCTGTAAGAGTTAGCACCTAGGCGAATGCATCGATTTCAACTGCTATTTCTTGCTAATTCTATTATCGTGACTGCCACTTGTAGTGAGTGAGTGTAGTAAATACTTCTTTAATGCCATTGATAATTATATCGTTGTTGAATTGCATGTTTGAAAATGCGTTAATGTGCCGACTCAACTCTTGACTCTCAAGTCAGCTTCATAGATTGAACATGCAGAACTGGTTAGTAACGTTCAACTACGAAAAAATATCAGAGCAAACTGTCTCGATAAGAGAGTTTAAATTAAGATTAGTGAAGAGCACTTTCCACTATTTAGAGGAATATGGATTCGATTGGACTGGCTTAGATTGTGGAGGATTGGATTCGATTCTCCACACACATTGCCAAGCTGCTATAAGTATCTCTAACCGAAAAGGTTGTTTAAATAAAATCAAGAGGAACACCAAAATCTGGAGTAAAATTAATGTTCGTTTACAAACACAGAATCGCATGTCGTCTAGCTTTTCGTACTCTCAATGGACTTTTTATTCTTTGGCGCTACAACCAACATCCCACTGGCACCCTGTACAAAAGAGTGAAACAAAACCCAAATATTTACTCGAAAAACTACCAAAAAGCGCAGAAGGAATAAAAAAAAAATGTAGAGGAATATTTGCAAGGCATTTAATATGAGGCAAAGCAAGAGAAAAACTAGACTGGCAAAAATGCTGCAAAAGCGCAAAAAGTATACAGTTAACTCAATATGCGAATTCCGCAAAACAAAGGCTAGTACGAGAACATGTTTGTACGCAGATTATATTATTACGTAAACTGATTGTGTATGCCTTAACTGTGTCTTCTTAAAAAATTCGCATTTTAAAATTTTACCAAACCCCACCCGTGTTAAACTCACCGAGATTTAGCCGATTTACATATATCCTTGAAAAACTGTCAGCTTCAGCATTGAAAATGTTTGAGTGCATCGCATCAAATTTGTATGTACTTTATCTACAAACTTTATTGGCATGCCAAAGAAAAACTCTGTGACAAGATGCAGCAAAGTCAACGCACTCGAGTCAGCCTCAATTCCTTTGAAGTGAGCATTGACGGCAGCTAACTGGCGATATGCTGGATAAAAGTAGGTGGTACATAAAATGCAGACAACGGAATACTTTAACGCCATTTGAGGCGGATATCTGAGCGGAAATCGCAAGGATATGCCTTTTTGAGATACTAATGACATTGAATAGAGTTGAAATTGAGGCAGTTAGTTTTTGAGTGTAAGTACACTCTAAGTTAAGTACAAGAACTCTAAGCGCGCTTTAATATTTCTGCAATAGTTCCGTAGAAAAAAACATTTTAATATATATATGATCTATGAGATTTATAAGATTTACAGCAATACTAAAATCAATGACGAGAATCGAAATAATTTCCCGACACTGGTATAATATCGTAGCCGAAACAATGGCCTAGAAACGAACTAATATAAGCAACTAATATAAGTAATTACTAAGGTATGAATCGGAAGTGTAGCGTCCTCATGAAATATGGTTTTGAGCTTCAAGACCAAAATAAAACCAATTGTGCACTATATTACCCTCGAAATATTTTTATTGACAGAAAAATTTGTTGGGGGTTTTGAGATGCAAAGTATGAATCTTATTTTTTATACAAAAGGCCAAAGCAAAATTCTAATAATTTTATAGACTATAAAAGACAGACAAATCCCAAGGGGACGCCCTGTTATTAATAATTGCAAAACTTTTCTCATACACTGGGTCTAAAATTTATTAAACGGTGTTGCCAGAATAGAAAAATAAATTTTGTAGAAAAAATGGTTGTTAGTTAGTGGTTAAAAGTAAGCAAAGGCCTCAGCAGCCAGTTCCCTAAAAATAAAATTATACATCCAAAATTACATACTTTTTCACAATTTTGATGTGTGGCAACCTTGTTTCCCAGTTAATAAGCAATCGTTAGCAACCAAAGTGATCTGCAAATATATTGCCTACATTTCGGAGCAAAAGCAATGGTTCGATGTTTGCAAAAAAAAGGCATAAACTTGAGCTTTGCTAGAGGAATGCGAAGACTTGCAGATTCTGAATCATACTAAATATTCCCGGAAATTCCGACATATTTTGGAAATTTTGTTAATTAAAATAAGTAGCCGTCATAATATAAACCCGTTATAATTTATTAAGATTTGATAAACAAAATATTAAAATTTAGTTCGTTTAATATTCAGAATTACTCGAGACATTCTCACGCTAACAAGATAATGTTTGTATGTTTAATAGGTCGGTATCTCTACTCCAAATATTTTTCTATTAAATTAAAAACGGAAAATCGATGGCTTTAGAACTTCATAGCTTTTTTTTTTATATAATTACTAAAATATGTGAGTATAATGGAATTGAGTTTTTCTGTAGGCCCCCAGATATAGTATATCATGTGAAGAAGAAAGTAATTTTTCTCGAAAACGACTCTTATGAACACGTCATCATAACACCATTCTAACACGCCAAACTCTTGATCTGGTAAGCCTCAAGTTTCTTCATGTCACATCAATATGCAACTTCACTTAAACGTCTCTAATAGTTGCACCCATTTCTTCGATAGTTTAATCTTTATTGTCTCCGGCTTTTTCACCCATTTTTATTTTATTCGGCAATTCAAGGTAAACTTGATGCCAAAACCCAATGTAAATATACACAGCGTTTAACTGGCAGGTAACGAGGTAAGTCAACCAACTTGTGCCAAACTGCATATACCGAGGTACACCGCTATACATTGGTATACATACAGAGGCACATACGTTGATTTTTTTTTTTTGTTGAAATGCTACATGCCACAATCTTTTGGCTGCACACTGACTGCCACTGAGGCATGCCAAATAGGCGAAGGTTGTTAACCTGTAAGCACGTTTAGACCTCATTGGCAACTTTTCAAGCGGAGCAAACACAACCCTGTTCATATCATCTCCAACTAAGTGTGCATGTATTTACTCGTATGTATGTATTAGTGAGTGTAGGAGAGTATACAGCAATTGCATCTTTCAATACTTCGCACCACTACTAAACAAGCGAAAATATGCAACAGTTATACCAGCGGCAACATTGCCGGAAAGATAAAAATTCCTGCAAGCACACACACACACACACACACATATGTACACATACGTGCTTAAACAAATAAACAAATAGAAAAGTTCGAAATGCTTGTGTTGGTGGCATCTGCAGGGAGTATAAAATGTATGAAGAAGTGCACTTGAGGAATACAAATGGTTGTTGCTTTGTTGTTGTGCACACTGACAGCTATCATTTTTTATTGTTTGTGTGTACCTTGGAGTGTTGCTGGAGTGTGTGTTGCATAGAAAGGAGTTGCATTTTTTTATTTGTTTTTTTTTTTTTGCATTTCCCTACAACAAGATCCAGTCGCAACGCATCACGTTTCAAATGGATTACTTTTGAATTTTAATACAATAAAGTATAAGCAGATATATCCACCTTGACTTCGAAGCAACACGAGCTTCGCGCAATATATTGCACATATGTACGTATGCATGCACTACATAAGTGCTTCGGCAATGCAATGGGCGTCAAACTTTTGTGCGTAGTAGCTTCAGGTGGTTAGTGGATAAGCAGCTGGTGCTTAACTGTTGGCCAGATAGGGTGAAAAATGCAGTTATATAACAGAAGCTGCCAACTAAGTGCAGCGAGTTACTATTAACTACGTGGGTGGTGTAAAATCTAGTGAGCACTTCGAAATCATAGAAATATTTTTAATGCTCTTAGTGGAGTTTAGAAAAGCTCCACCAAACCTTTGTAGTTGTATGAGTTGCGAAGTAGCGATTCGTAAATCTAATCAACCGTTCGGAGATTGTTTAAAACTTGAAGTAGCTTTCATGTGTAAGGGAGCAATAAAAGAGTGTCCACTTACAGAATAGAAGCTTGACCTAACAAAAGGGATATTGGAAATATATGTAAACAAATTATGTTACCACGGATGAAAAGAAGGTAAGTATGATGCCGTCTATGCTGAGAGAATTTTCGACGAAGATGCCACTAATGATATCACTATTTAGTTATATTCCGAAGCTGCTTATTTATTTTCAACTGTACATTCGAAGTACCAGAAGGTTGACTTTCCTAAAATTCATTGCAAGTATACCCGAAAATTTCTTTAAAAGTTGTGCCCCGTACCGATTCTAGGATCCTTTTCCAACATAATTGCGGTGAACTCTACTTTTATCATGTGGCATGTGTTACAGAATTTAATGACGAGTTATTTATAATTGCTACATTATTGAACGTGGGTTGTAAAATATATGTTCGCTTAACCGAAGTGATAGCCGAAATTTTTGAAAGGCATTGACCAGCCCTAAATACACATTAATAAGCTAAATGGGGGATAATTAGCTCATGATTGCTCTAAAATGAAATTCTACTCTCCCAGTATGAAAACTTTCGAAGTGAAAGCTCTCGATACGAAAGTTTCTGAAGTGCAAAACGTTCGAAATGAGAGCTTTCGTATAAAGCTTCCGATGTGAAAGTTGCCGATATAAAACCTTCGATTATTAAAGCTTCAGATGAAAGCTCATAATAATTACAGTTTAGCCTAGTCTAGTTGGATTGCTATATATATTGCTATTGATAACTTATAGGATTGCTGATAGGACATTTTCTAACGGAAAAATCAATGAAAATTTGTGCTACATATATAATATAAGAACTAAATCAGCAATGTCTACTTGGAAAAAGTAGAAGTAGTGAAAACTTGAAAACTACAAATTTTAAATGATTAGTAACATGAAAAGAGAGGACATTTGGGAACATTCTGAACAACGACGAGTTTTAAAATCCACGGTCTCTTTTGTGGAAATTCCCTATTTGTTATAAATTTCTGCTCATTACCCTACTTATTTGACCGCGAGAAACAGTTGGTACATAAATCACATGTCAACGGAGTTCCCGTTTAATATCACAAATATTATATCTAAATCCTCAGAGGCGAAATAGTAAAACGAAAACAAAAATATTAACAGTGTCACCAACCAGGCAAGACTTGCAACACATTCTACATTTGGACCATTAAACCAGAAATGTATTATTGTGGCAAAAATCAACTCAAACTAGCATACATCTAAACAGAACAACTATTGTATACATATGCGAGTAAGTGTACGAACAATTGCAATCTTGCAGCTTTCCAGCAGACGCCTTGAAGGCTTAGAAAAACTACAGCAATTCGAATGAAGCCATGTTGCTGATATCTGCCAGCGGCACGTACATAGTTTAAGTGTTGCAGACGGAAAGCAACCATATACAAATAAGAAGCAAAATATGAATGCATGTGAAAAATGTGTGCATTCGTTTTTGTAGTGGTAGAATTCTTTCAGCAACGTCTCAATGGCACAACTTCACCGCAACTACAACTACAATGACAACTTCATCTTCTTACGCTGCTGCTGCTGCTGCTACTGCTGCCGCTTCACGCCTCTGTTGCATTATTTGGTTGTAGTGCACTTGATGCAACATAAACAGCTACAAAAGCAGCTCGAATACCAAAGGCGACAGAGTTGCAACGAGCGGCAACACTCGGCTTTCGAAGCACGCTCCAGTTGCATACGCGCACTAGGGCGTATACGTAATATTCGCAGCGATATAGCGGCATCTGGAAATATTACTTCTTTTCGCCTTTGGTGCATACATGTTATCGCATGTTTTTCTGCCTTCTTGCTTCAACTACAGCTTTGATTTTGATGTTATTTTTTTTCTATTTTTGCAAAAGCTCGTTTCTTCTTCCCTGCTGCCCCGCAGTTTCGCAAGAAGGCTTGTTGCTAAACGTTGAGTTTTTATTGCCAATCTTTTTTCCTTTTACACTTACTCTTAATTTTCTTCATTTATTTGCTTTGAATGCCAGAAGTTTAGGCTTCACCAACGCTTTGCTGGCTCGTGAAGTTTAATTAATGGCAGTTGTTAGCTAGTCTTTGCGTTGCTGCGTCGTCGGACTCGGCTTCCTTCGTGCCAACTTTCTTTTTCGCTTAACTGCTATTTGTGGCTTAAGGAGTTTCATACAACAAGCACTGGCAAATTTTCTTAATTTGCAATATGACGCTGTTTATGAAGTTTGCCGTAGTTGCCACAGTTTCGCAAAGCGCGGTAAGTGTTGTTTTAAATAAATAAAAATATAGCTAGGTATGCGTGGTGGATGCATGTGCCCACAAGGTAGAAAAACTAACATACGAGGGCGCTCCGATAAATGCGTAGCCTCTCCGGCCGATGGCCCCACAATCGCAAGAGAAATGTATTATCATGTAGTACATTCTCGACGGCGATCGACCAAGAAACTGTCGCAACAATGGACTTCACCCGGCGAACCAGCTTCAAAGTTTGTCCTTTCGACCGGAAAGGTCAATACTACCGTTTTCTGAGATTTACAAGATGTGGTCTACATTTACATCTACATCGTTTACCTGTCGTTTCGACCCCGAGTTTTAGAAAAAACGGTCCCATTTGTTCTCTATTTTTTGTAGTTTTCTTGTTTGTGGCAAGAGGAGGTCCCTACTCACAAAAGTCTAAGAATCTAAAATCTAAGTCTAAGAATCTAAATATATTTTATCTTCTGACTCTAAGCGAACATATTCTCTTTCAAAAAGCGACCTAGACACCTCCATTCTTCCTTAAAGACGAGAGGATAATAAAGGATTTTTGAATACTTATATTATAATTACAATTTTAGCAACCAATTTATTTATTTACTTTATTTAAATTTTTTATTTTTTGAGAGCAATTGATTCGAATTAGTTCGGTATCGCCGAAATAAGCACAATAGTTTAAAAACTTCCTAAGTATTATTTCCGCACTAAGGTCCTGCCCTGCACTTGCGCAATCACAAGTTCCTTTTGGCTCAAGGTACATAGCAAGATGTCCAATGAGCCCCTCAGCTTCAGCAAGAGTCGCCTTTCTCTAGTTGTTGCACTTTTATTTATAGGTTATACACTATTATAGGTCAAGTTAATTATAGGTTTAATAGGTCATTGTCCAAGGCAATAAGGTTAAATCTTTCCGGATGCCAGCTGTCAAAGTATTTTGGAAGTTGAAGTAAAATTATCGCAATACTTGCTCCTTAAATTTTCCAACTTTGCGAATTTTGCATGAAACACCTGGATTCGGGTAAACTAGTTGGAGTCGAAATAATAAACACAAAAGCATATCTGTGAAGTGTTATAAATATGAGATCCAACTTCAGTAGCTTTTTAGCAACACAAAGCTAAACTTTTAGTCTTTAGCTATTCAAGCATGAATCCTACCTCGTAAATCAACCATAGAACATAACCTAACCTAACTCAGGATCCAACCATATAGCCAAGCTTTCGAAAACCCCCTTAGTAAGAACTAGGTATATTTGGGTAGCTGTTTAAAGGGCATTATTTCCAAGACAGGGTAAATGAATCATCTCCTAGCCACATAATATAATATTTAAATATAAAAGTACATTGATACGCCTCTGAATTGCTTCAGCTCAGCCATTCAACACAATTCTGATCTTGAGATAGATTCACACAAATATAGATATACATGCTATGATATACGACAAATATCAACCGCGATGATGAAATGGCATTAATTAAATTTTAACCACAAGTGGCTGGAGAGTGTCTCTGATCTACTCAAGCTCAAAATACAAATATGAATAAATATATATATGTATGTATGTATGTATGTATGTTTGTACACAGCAACACAAGTAAAATATGCGACCACATTAATTAAGTAATCACAAGTCGAGACATTTTTCACTCATTATAACACAAATTAAATGGCTGGCGTGATGAAAGTAACATGAAGAAATAAATGTGCGCGTGACTACGAAAGGCAAGGTGAAAGTATAAGCGAAAGATAATGTTTAAGTATGTACAGCTTATGTAAATATTTGTGTTTATATGCATACTTCCTTCTCTTTCTATAACGAAAAATCCTGCTGACAGCTCAACAAAGCTCAGTAGTGATTATAAGCGATTAGTAGGGTGGACACAAACAACTCTCGCCAATAACTTGCAACAGCACGCAATGGACAACAGGGTTGTTGTCGCTTTACTGCGAATTATGACAAAGCTTAAAGCGCGCATAACCTCAGAAATAAAGTCAATACGTGTACGCAGGTGTACAGGGCGTATGAGTTACGGCAATGCTTTGTAACTTCATTGCAATGTATGTGTGAGCGTTTGTATCTATGGAAGCCCTAACAAATTAACAAAAGCAACAGCGTAATACGTAAAGCAGCTGTTGGCGCACAATATTTTATATGTCTCGATATAAGTGCACGAAAACGAACGAAAATGAATGAAAATGAGAAGCAACAGGACGCTGCACCCTGCGTCCAAGGGCGAACTGACGTCTCCACAAAGACCTGTCGGAATGAAAGCAAAAGTCTGTTGGCCTGTTGAAAGTGAGTAAATGGATAAAATGCCATTATAATGCCACCACTCGTTGGAGTCTACACACGCTCATCCCTTCAACAATGAAATATCCAGCTGATTGTTTAATAGACGAAAACAGTTCAAATTAAGTTTGCTGGATTTTGACGCCATCAAACCTCGCTATCTACAAGTAAAACGAATGCTAAGCTAAATTGCAAACAGCATGCGACAATGAAGCAGCCGTAGTCGTCCTGCCAATACACACCGGTAAGTAAAAACAAATTTCAAAGGGCGACAGGAGGTCGGCTGAACGCTGATCGTTTCAATTTAAATCGACAGCAACAGTGGGAAATAGCAGCCAAAATTGAGTGTAAATTAGAAGGTAGTTACTTTGTAAAGCGGCTGAGTGCAGGTAGTGCAGGCAAAACTAAATAAGCTTTTGGGGGAGTTGCCATCTACGCCGAAGTTTCATTTCACTCTGCAAGTGTATGCGCCTGTATGTGTGCGCGTGTGTGTGTCGTATAGTTTACAAGTTGCACGGCAACCCCTAAAAATATGTCAGGTAAGTACAGTATAAAATTTTTATCGCAGCCACAGAAGCAATTAGAGTGCGTGGTTGTTGTAGCGAATGCCGTTTAGATAAGAAACCAAAATGAAAATGTAATTTACATTCTGAATTTTCTATACTTATAACCATTTGCAGACAAATTTATTGGATTTGCTCACATATCAGTTATTGTTTATAAGGAAAAGAGAGGTTTTTGATCAAAAAAAAATGTGCGTGCAATAAATCGAGGTTTTTGACCATGCGCAGCTTTCACATAAATATATTGTTCACATTTACACAATTTGTAACGGTCCATTAACTTTAAGGATGAGCTTTGCTAAATGTAATGATATAGCTCAAATAATAACGGTATTTCAATACTAAATAATCCATCTTATTATATATTGCCATTACATCGATCTGTACAGAAGTTAGTTGAATGTTTTCTGCTAAGTTGTATGACTTAAGCTTTTGAATACAAAAGGTTCATACCTTTTCAAATAGACATTCCAACATCTTCAGCGCTCCAACAGAACCGAATACATATTTTGAATACGATTCGGTTACCTATTTGTTGGCTTAATAGCTGAAGTATAAAATATAGAGAAAGAAAACTCGACTGAGCGGTTTTTCATTACCTGATAGTATGCTTCACGCAACCACTCAATGGATCCATAATAAAATTAGAATTGAATTAAAAAATTTTTAGTGGCAATAGATATTAAGAACAAGCTCCAAAGATGACTAAAACAGATTAACTGCAATTGCTTACGTCGCAGTTAAATTACATGTTCTCTTTTGCGACCTATGCACTGATTACTGCAACTGTAAAAAGTAAACGCATGCCAAACCAAATCATAACCACGCCTTGGGAATACAATAACGGTGGCGCTTCGGTAGTCTCCTAACAGTTGAAGAACTTTCAAGAAACAAGTAGCTTAGGGTGTTCCATATTAAGTGTTAATGGACGACCTTTGTAATTTTAAATTTGATAAGTAACGGAATTCGAAGAAAAGGGTGAAGAAAATAGTCAAACTTCGGAATTTATACGTGACAATATATACTCCCTCATATAACGAACATTTGAGTCTTGTCGAATATTATTCCAAAGCAATTAGAAACATCTCTAAAAACCAACTGTTATTTCAAGTTTAATATAGTAACTGGACTGAACTCATCAACCTACTATCCTATACTAGAAAAATTATTAAATTTAAAAAAAAAATATTAATTAATCGAGGGTTAAAGAAGAGGTAATCACAATCACCCACGGTGGTTAGTATTTTAAGATTGGCATTGCCAATAGAGTGGCTATCTAGTGCAATTTCTCTTATCTAGTATTAGTAGAAATTTTTAACTAAACCGACTAGAGGCGATCTAAAGTTGAGTTCCATATTCAAGGTGAACATGTGCTGAATTTTTTTTGGTACAGGCTTCCTTATCTTAGATTACAACCAGCTCTCGATGAAATAAAATCAAAATTATATACCTGATTATTTACCTGATATATGACAGAACTATCAGCATCTTTCAGAGAGTGTAAAGGAACCGACAACGCAAAATGGCAACGAAGGTTTAAGTGCCTGTTTGTAGTGGTAAAAGAATAAGGAGAGAACTAAATTCGCTTCATTTCGTATTCAAAATTGACGTCCAGGTTGCAAAGAAAGAAACGAGGGAAGATCTCAACCAAAATCGGCAATTCCCACTTTAGTCGGATCGAAGTAACCGGAGCAGACCAGGGTTTCTATCAGACCAAGGATTGTCAAGTCGTGGGAATTCCTCAAAATTGTTTTTCAAAACCAAAGAATATTTTTTAAAGTTAAAAGCAATAACAATACATTTCGGACTCGGTAGACATTGGAGCCCAGTGGTGGTTTTTGAAAGATCAAGCTTGAAAAGAAAATTTCAAACCTACAGTTGTATTTCCGACTTTCTAAATCATCCAAAATCTTGTAAAACCTACTATTTGTCGGATAAAATCGAACCTCATACCTGAGACAGGGTAGAAAAGCTCACACAAGCATCTGAGAAAGATGTAGAAGATATTCCACAACTGGGGGTTCAACGGTACCTTAATTGACCCGGATTTTAAGGAATTGACCGCGTCAAGCGCTGTTAATTCGGATATCTAACCCTGTTTGGATCAGTAAGTAAACGTGAGTGTGGTATATCGACATAATATAAAAAGTCGATTTTAATTCTGAGGTTAGGTAAGGGTAATCAAGTTTGCTAATGCAAAAATTACACAAAATTTTTTGAATTTTTCGTTCAGCATTTTGTAATGAATATTATAGCACTTCTGACACATTGTACAAAATATTCTAAGCACATCCACCAAGCCTGAAAATAGTTAGTATACGCGAAGCATATTCGTCACCAGCAAAAGATAAATAATGTGAAACCATAGCAAAGGGAAGCAACAATTCTTACAAGAAGAAGTTGCAAATAACAAAGTGCAATCACGCGGAATTAACACACCTGGCTGTCGCTCCAGCTGCTGCCACACTGCGACGACAACGCCGCTGGAGGCAAAAATCTATACGCAAATAGGCTTCGAATTAACTTCAATCGACGTTTGGAAAATCTGGCGACATACAACTATGCCTGCGGTGTATGTACACTGACTCACACTATAAATGGGACACCATAAAAGTATTTGATTTTTTAACTTAGAATATGAATACTAAGCAAAAGTATGCTAATGTTTTCAAAAACTCCTCTTTATTTCAAATAAGACATATATATTTTTTATTGAGATAGAGAAAAATAACCAAGGTTTATGCTATAACAACAACAAAATGAACATAATTACGTTTATTATGCGTTCAATTCAACTCCCACTTGAAAAGGGGCAGTTAACGCGGCGCGCCATAGTACTGTTATTTTGTGTGAAAACTAAACTTAAATTGAAAATGCTTTTAGTAGTTTAGTAACTGGCAACAGAATAAGATTATCAGCGACTAAAATTGGAAAGATGCCTCGCCCTACAATTGAAGAGACGAAAATTATTATTAATAAATACAAAAATAATAAATCTATAGGAGAAATAGGCGAAATTGTAGACAAAAAAATCTATTGTATTTGACATTATTCAAAGCTTAAAAAAAACCCGTACTTTATGCAATGAAATACCTGAGAGAAGTACAAAACGAAAAATTAACGACCGAAGCGCGTGGTTTTTGTTGCGAATAATCAAAAATAACCCATATCTGTCTGCTGTAGAGTTTCAAAAACAGCTAAAAGAAGAAAAGAAAGTTGAAGTAATTGCAGAAACAGTTCGAAGATTGCTTAGCCAAAGTAAACTTAGCGCTGGAATACTTCATCGAAAACCACTGATAACACAAAAAAAAACCAGAAAGAAAGAGTGGAATTTGCTCTGAAATAAGAACTTTTCTTTAGGTAGGTGGTACTTTTCTTCTAAAGTAGTGTTTTTAAAGCTTGATTCATGAAACTTGGTGTGAATTTATTTAGTTATCTTTAGCTAAAGAAGAAGCAAAGAAGAACAGTGAAGTACGCGGGTGATTTGGGGTTGTTGTCGGGGGTGGGATGGGGTTGGAAAACTGCATTTTATAGACAGAGTGCTAGATGGTAAAGGATATGTAGGCATTCTGAAAGCAAATGTTCGTAACAGCGCGGAGAAACTTGAGATTCGTGATTCTCTTCTGTTTTACCAAGCCAATGACCCAAAACATAAATCCTGTAATGCTAAAAATTGGTCGCTCTACAATTGCCCAAAAGTACTTTATACGCCTGCTCAATTCGCTGACATTATTTCCATAGAGCATTTATGGGCAGAATTTAAAAACAGAGTGTCCAAAAGAAACATTAAAACCCAATCAGAGTTGAAGAAAGCCTTGGAAGAAGAATGGAGCCAAATAGAAGATTCGGCATTCACAATTCTTGTGGCCACGTCGTCTCCATGAGGTCTTAAATAAGAAAGGAAAATCCACACGATATTGAACTCCCGCAGACTTAATTTTTTTTTCGTAACTCTACAAACTCTACCATTTCAAGCGTGAGTGGCATTGAAAGCACAATAAACGTATGTATGTTCATTTTGTTGTTGTTATAACATAAACTGTGGTTCTTTTTCTTCATCTCAATAAAAAATATGTCTTATTTGGAATAAAGAGGAATTTTTGAAAAAATTAGCATACTTTGCTTACTATTTATATTCTAATTAAAAAATCAAATACTTTTGGGGTGTCCCATATATAGTGTGAGTCACTGTATATATTTTAAGTTAAAGAAAGCTGTGGAGTTTGAAAAGCATTTCAAATTGATACACACACAATATACAAACATAGATAAAATGATTGAAAATTGAAATATTAGCTGCTGAGATATTGAGGTGAGTTAAACGAATACTTAAACTCAAAATAGCTTTGAGCAGATAAATTTTGTGAAATAATCGCAGAAATTCTCAAACATTAAAGTATTTATGAAAGACATTTAAAATATGCGCAGCAAATTGGCCAAAAGTCATGCGATAGTATATATGTAGCTCAGCTACCAACTCAGTCAATCAGTCATCCAATCATTTGTGTAATTTAACGCGCTGCCTTCGCGATATGCCGCAACGCCAACGAGCAATCAGACAGCAATCAAGCGATAGTGCAGCAATTTCTTTTCGGTTTTTATTGTCATGCAAATATGCGTATAAGTATGGGAAATAATAAAAAGTGGCAAGGAATTTTATTATTCTTCCTCTTACATCTTTCATACGTCTATTCTCTTGCCGTTTTCTTTTTTTTTTTTCGAGCGTAAACAGAAATTGAGAAAATTGCTGCAATAACATTTACTCTGTTTGACTCTGAGGATCTGCTATATATACATATTTTTATGGTAGCTTCAAACCAAGACAGCACTTTCGCATCCCTTCACTTCATCTCCCACCAGCTTAGTGGTTGTTTCGCTTGTGATTTGCTTTATTGCGTAGCAGGCACTTCACTCCTTGCATTTCAAACATGGTTTTGCGCATGGCGACGCGGCAGTGGCAATGTTGCAAATGGGGTAGACGAATGTACCGCAGAATGTTTGACATATGTTAAAGTTGTTTAATGACATTTAAATGCTTTCATCCCCTTTAATTTTAACCCATTTCTGCACAGCACAAGCTTCAATAGTGCGTGGCTCCACTGTAATCCACATATATATTTCATTTGGAAAGCGTATATGGCGTTGCCACAGTGTGTATACACCAGATCCAAAAGAGTTGCTTTGTAATTAAAAATTTATAAGCAATTACTCACAAAGCTGCTGTTAAAACAACTGATGTATAATTTGCATTTTCATTAAATTGACATATGTACCTATGTATGTATGTATGCGCACACGTAGCATATAAAATGTATGTTTATAAGCTCCTGGAAAATATTTATGCAGCCACAGCAATTTTTATCTGGGTCAGTTGTGTTTATAAGCAGCTTGGAATTAAATGAGCATGAAAATGTTTAATTAACGGTACCGAATTCTCAATATAACAAATTTATGAAATTTCAGATCCTTTCACAAAATTTTTAATACACAAAGGCTATGTACAATAGTACAATAGTTTATAATTCTATGTAAATATATAAATTTATACATATCACTACATATACTGTATTACGTGGGTTACTTGAACCGATCGACGATCGATTACTTTCAAGACCTGTTTCAATATTATCCAATTACATTGAGCTACTAATTGAGAAGAGGTCTGACCTCAAAAGAAGCCAAAGGTTTTTAGAGAGTAATTTAGATTTTTTAGGAAGTAAGTTTTGAAATGTATATATTGGGGAAAAACACCTAGAAAGCTGAAAAGGAAATGGACAAATTTTGACACGACTAAACAATGAAAATAGTCAAAACATTTTCTGCAACTGTTCCGGACACTTTTCGCGCACTTTGTCAGTATGACTACAAATAGATTGTCATAGTTCCGATCTCGATAAAGTGATATCATGCCTTTCCCATACTACTAACTTCATGCTACTACTAACTTCAACACTCAACTGGGTCCAAGTATCGTATATGTGATAGAGTAGTGCGGGCACTCCACTATTGTTGGTTCTCTTCTATATAAAAGTTAGTGTATGGTATATTTCAAAGGCTTCAAGGCTTCAAACCTAGCGACCCTAGCTTTATCTATTATATTCAAGCCAGCCAGCCAGCCATTTCCATCACAAAATAGTGAGATTGGTAAGGCAACCGCATGTTTTTCAATGCTACTAAAATAGAACGAAACATAAAATAAAGTTGGGAGAGTGTTGAAGATCGTGAACTATAAAATCTTCTCTGCCGTCATCACTGATGATCTCATCTCAGCAAAAGTTAATCGGTAGGGCGTGTTACTTTTCGTAGGATGATTGAATGTTAGATCATCACCTTTTTGGTCCACAAAAGCGAGTCAATTACAATTAGCAATCTGTGTCACAGAGACCTTTTATAAGTTCTTATGAAAATATAGCATTGGATCGAAGCAAAATAAAGTCACCTCAGATCTAGCGAACTGACAACATTAATCAAGCTGTAACTTAACCCAACCTGATTGCTTAAGCGTGGGTTGCCAGACTCTGGTGGCGGACTGGTGATTATACCAGTCTAGGATTTTCGAATAATCGAAATTTTTTTAGACGAAATTTTAATTTTATTTCCAAGTTCGCCATTTTGTAAGCACTCTAATACATGTTTAATAAAGCTGGAAAGAGCGAAGTGTGGTTCCTTTTTCCTTACTCCGACCATTACTTGTCAAAGTTAGGCCTTTTTTGTAGGCTCTAGACTGGCCTAACTCCTTAAGTCCTCGAACAAAGTGCAGCATTTGACCCAAATAATATTTTCGTAGTTCTGCATTGTTGGCTAACTATCGAAAATGATTCCAAGTATCTCGTTAAAAATTGGAACACTCGCGATTTCAACGTTTTCATTGATATATTCGTAACTAAGATATTTCATCCAAAGCAAGTATGGCAGTTGAGTAAAATCTTCAAGGGAATTGAACCAGGCATAGCTTTAGCTAAATACCACCGAGACGGCTTTAAGGAAAACAAATTACGCCGCTGCTTATTGCGTTGTTGCATGGCTAAAACATGAAACGCCAAACGGTGGCAGCCTATATACATTTATCTTACGTTAATTTCCGACTTTCCCTTTCACATGTTTTATATGCAAATTTCGCGCGCACACAACACACAACCCCAAAATAACCCACATCTGGGCGCTTTAACACACAGAAAGAAACTCATCAACCGCTGTAGTGAACAGCTTGTAGCACACACACACACACATACATACTGACACACACATGTGCATATATATATATATGGGCATTTGATATATTCGAAGGCTGTGTGCAGCAAGGAGTCATAATAAACCATAAAATAAAACGAAACAAACGAAAGCTAAGGAAATCCCACACAAAGTTCCATATGTGTGTATGTGTAATATTCAGCGTTCGAAGAAATACCGAGTTAAATGTGAAGAATAAAAGGAAATAAATCAGGCTAAAATGTGTTATACGTGCTTCTAATTTGTTTTTTCTAAAAAAAAAACTTCGGCATTTTCATGCGTTTGAGCCCTGCAAGGTGACTGAAAAGTGACGGCGCGAAGGGTGCGTCGCAGTTAAGCCTTGCTGGCGATTGCTCACGCCCTTACATTTATCTGGGGAGACGGATTTGCATATTGTTTTGAAACTTCAACTTAAACTTCAACTTCAACACTCCCGAACACATGCCACAGCAAAAGGCCATAAAGCAAAACCATGTGACTTTGGCAACAACAAAACGTGCGGGGAGTGAGAAGAAAGACGAAGAAGGAAGGGGCTGCATGGTGGAGTTCGGCGTATTACATTGCCAAATGAAAATATCCCTTGCTGGTGTAACAAAGAACGCATAAAAATTGTCTGTGCACCGGCGAAACACCGACTGTTTGTGGTGGTAGGCAAAGGGGCGGCTGGGGGTGTGCGCAATGGGCAGCGGATTATGGCTTTTTTGTGTTAGTGTTTGTATTTGTGCGCCAACATTTTGGCCATTCGTGTCCGCATGCCAGACAATGGCAAAGGAAGTGCAACACACACAAAATACACACACTCACACACACACGCACATTAGCGCACAGCGGCTCATGCGCCACTAAGTATGCTATGATTATGTGTGTACGACACACACATACACGCATGAGACTGCTAACATTGAAAACAAAAGCGAAATTGGCGGTAATTCACCAATTCCAACCGCAATACGTCGACATTTATTGCTTCAGATGTGTTTATTGTGCACGTGTGTGTGTGTGTGCAAATACTGTTATGATTTTATGGGTATTTGCATTGTTTTAATGCGATTAGCTGTCGACTTTTGTTGTTATTGTTCACCAATCGCGCGGGCTTATGTAAATATAGACCGCATATATTTTTTGAAGGCTTAAATTTTTCTAAAGACGTGAATTCCTTAGAAACTACTTAATAGAATTTTTTGAGTTGGACTGTCTACATTAGCAGAGTTGAGGACAAAACAGCTACATAGCCCACATATGACCACATGATCATATGACCACCAGCTTCCTAGGAGTTTAGTTTTAAACATTTTATGCCAGTTTTACCATTGTGAATGGCTCAAATCACAAATTACTCTCAAAATGAAATTTTTTTAATGTTTTTTATTGAAAATAAATTTTATTGGAAATTTTTTTATTGAAAAAATTTAATTTAAAAATTTAAGACTTGAAATAAAATACATACATTTGTTCATAGAAAATGCTGGCCGAAACCAAGGGGTTACCAAAATGTTATTTGGCGCGAGGAGAAGCCTTTTTTCCACCAAAGAAAGAAGCGCATGCGTCAGAGGAAATGTTAACGTAAGGTTGCACAACAAGTGTTGCCAGCTTGTTTGAACAACTGTTATAGTTTGTTCGATTCGACTACTCTCCAACGCTTGGCGAATCGAAGACAGCCAAAGTTAGTACTGGTGCTCCATTATCCATTGTCCGATAACTACCCTTATTCATTATAAACCTTTCAGAGTGAGGCTACGGCTAATCAAGAATAAAATATTTCACTAGCACAAGACGTTGCCATCGTCTAGGGATACCAGTACTCAAATAATTAATATATTATGGTTGATTACAAATTTGTAAGAATCTTTCCCTCAGCAAATGAAAAGGAAAGGTGCTGCTGAAAATTTGCGATTCATCCCTTAAGTGAATGTTGTGGGATTGTGGGTCTAATGGTTACAGTTGTATCGGAAATAGAAGACGGAATAGGCTTTCTGCTTTTATTTTCAATTAATGTACGTGTTATTTCAGTCGGTCTGTTAACCTTTGACAAAGCTAAAATAAATTGGACTTTAAAAACTGAACATACTATTTAGCAGAATATTCAAAGATGGATTCGTTCGCCAAAGATGAATTATAATGGAAGTACTCTTACAGTGATTGAAACAAAAACGACTTTACTTTGAAAAAAAGAATACTCAACCTGCACCAAATAAATGTATGTGTACAGTTCTTAAGTCATGAACTGAAGGTTTATTTGAAAGATCTTGATTAAATACATTTTGAAAGCAATTAAGAAACGAGGCCAACTCGTATGCAGTTATAAAAAAGCTATTTGAAAAAAAAAAAAAACAGTCAGTGTAAGCCGTAGGTCAACAAGTATTTAATGCCAACGAAGCTCTTCTGAAAGTTAAGGGGTTAGGAAAGTCAAGCATTTGCAAAAAATCGAAAAAATTCTTTTGGCTTAAAATACACTTCCGGGTACTAACAACATTATTCAATTGGTGGAATCGTGAAAAAGAATTTCTCCTCTCCCAATCTCCTGTAGTGTCCAAGCGTTCAGGACAATCAGCTGAAGCAAGTACAACTTTAAACACGTTAAACGCGTCGAAACTGCATTTTTTAAATCGGGCGAAGATGGTAATCGGAAACTTTCGCACGTATCCACTTTGAAATTTTAACTATAGCATTACTGCAACATTATCTAGTAAACTATTAAGTTAACTTCAAGTAAAAAATTTTTACTAGTTTTTGCTGCCAAAAATTTTACTTTTTTCAAAAGTCCCCAATTTTGCGAACAATTCATGTAAAATCAAAAACCTACGTGCTTTACTAGCAAATCTTATATAAATTAATATATATTTTTTTATTTTGTTGCAGATAGCACGACTTCCTAGATGCACCTTCGCCTGCCGAGGCCCTCTTGAATAAAATGATGTCGAGAATTGGCTCAGAAGCCCCCATTTTGTATCAAAATGTCAATATAAATATTTTTATACACTCAAATACAGGTTTAATAAAGCCTGAAAGAGGAAAATTCTACTTCTTTTCCCTTAGTTCGAGAACAAATTGTAAAATTTAGGCCCTTTTTGAGGACTTCAGATTGCTCTAAACCGTTAAGATAAGACCCAAAGAGAATTTTATTACACGTTTATAAAGCAGAAAACGGCTGCGAATGTATTATAATTTTTTAATTAGTTTTTAATTTTTAAATATTAAATATCTTTTTTTAAATATTTTAAAAATTAAAATATTAAATTTTAATTAATTTTTAAATAATTCTTAATTTTCAGATTTTATGGGAAATATAAGAATATCTGAGTGAAATTTAAAAAATCCACATGTATTTTTACAACCACAATTGAGACAACCGTGCCAATATGAAAGTCATATGAAATCTTTTATGAACAGCTCAAATACATACATACATATGGTATACATATAACCAAACAAATACAGTTACTGCATACATGACCGCTGGCACTTGTACAACTATTCTCTCTTCCGCATTTTTTCCGTCGTTGCATTAATAAATAATTATATTCAAGCAAGTTGGTGCAACAGCTAGTTTTTCCATTACTATTATAATAATAAAAACAATAACAACAACAACAACACAATGTTAACAAGCGTCAAAGTGGCAGAAAGGCCATGTCGTAGCGTGACTGTTTGCTGGCAGGACAATGACTTCCAAACGTCACTAGTAGGCACTGCGAGGCACTGTGAGGCATGCAACAAATGCATGCAAAAATATATATATGTATATGTGAGGCCAAGTGTACATAAGAGCAAGAGTTGCATTTATTATATATAGTATATATGTATATATATATATGTAATAGTTGCAGTATGCACTTTGAACTCGCTGCTGCAATCTTTTCAAGATGGTTAATTGTGACGTTGGCAAAGCCAGTGCCATTCTGTGCGTGTGTTTACAATTAGGTATGTATGTTTATATGTATGTTTGTATGAGTGCATGAATATTTTTTTATGTTTCGGTGTTCATGAGTCTAACGTTCACTGCTATTTACACAGGTTATACATATGTACACTCATTCAAAGAAATTAAATCCTAATGACTACATATGCCTTAAAGCAGATAGAAATCGCTTCCGGGCCGTTCTGCACATATATACATATATGTATATACATATATACAGTTATACGAGTAGTGTGTTTTAGGGTTTGAAAATTTTAGTTGAATTTTTTGTGAATAACCTCATATTTTGAAGTATAATCGTACTCAATCCCTCAACTTGATTAAAATGTGAGAATTTTAAGCTTAAATAAAATAATGAAAAATCATATTAGTGCTTCAAAGCCTACGACTCCGGTGATTTTCCCATTTTTCTAAATACAAAAAAAAATTTAAATAAGTAAAAAACAGAATTATAATTGGTGCACTTACCCCGCTGCTGCTGCTTTTACCGGCTTTTCTTCTTCTTCTTTTGCCAATTCGACAATATCCGTTTTACGCGTTGGTGGACTGCCTACCAACGGTGGACTATAAACGCGTGGTGGACTGGTCACCTTCGGTGGACTATGCATTAATGGTGGACTCTTGATGAGTGGCGGTGAGCGCATCATGGGTGGTGATGGCATTACCGGTGGTCGATCACCCTCTGCTGGACTCTTCATCATTGGCGGTGAAGCGCTATGTTTTGAATGTGCCGATTTGATAGATGACGGTTGACTACGAATCGATTTCATAGAAGCTTGTGGTGAAGCGACAGCAGCTGTGACCCCTGATGCTGCTGCTTCAACCACCGGTGGCGAACCGGATGCAATAGATGCCGCTGCTGAAGCAACTGAAGCTGAGGCGGCTGCGATGCTACCAGCACGTGATGCGATGCTGCCGCGTACACTGCCGCTGCGACTGGCATTTCGACTGCCGCCATGGCTACCGCTGTGGCTGCCACTGCGGCTGGCGCTGCGACTTGGACCACGACTGCCAGAGCCGCTGCCGCCACTGATGCTTACGCTGCTGCGTTTTTTCTTTGGCGAGCCGGAAGCTGGTGGTGTTGGCAGCGGTGTACTGCGTGGTGTAGCTTGTGATGTCGGCGTGCCGCGTGCCTCGACCACCTCATCAGCTGGTGTATCGGCAGTTGTGTGATCCTCGCTTGGTTGACGGTCGGAGATTGGTGTCCTTTCGCTTAATGCTTCCTCTTCTTCCACGATTTCGTCAACTTCCATGGGTTCTTCTGACAGTTTACTAGGCGCTTCCTCTATTTCCATTTCTTCCTGCTGGTTATCGTCTGGCTCTTCATCTTCCATACCCAATGGTGGCGGTATGTCCGCTAACATCATGCCGGTGTCCTGTTCCAATTCACCCAATTGATCAGCAGGTGGCGCAATCATTGAGGAACCTGAATAACCATTACTGGGTGGTGTGGTTATCGTTGTAGACTCATCCTCATTTGACGATTTAGTTTCATCAATCATATGGTAGGCGGTACCTTGTGTAATACCTTGTATAAGTTCAGCAGATTTCACTTCGATAGCCGCAGCCAGAGCAGCAGCGATAACATCGCTGGGTTCACCGAAATCCGGTGGCGGTGTAGCGGGACCATATTCCACTATTATCTCCCTACTACGTGGTGGCGTACCAATCGAACGCGGTTGAGAGCTCACCGAATGTGGTGGCGAATTAATCGAGCCTTGCGGCGAGCCCATGGAACGTGGTCGGGAGCCCGTAGAGAGCGGAGGCGAAGCCAGCACTGCGCGTTGTTGTGAACTAGCCGAACGCGGTTGCGAACCTACCGAGCTGGCTGGCGAACCAGTTGAATGCGGTGGTGATTGTGGTAGTGGTGCATGTTGCGGTAATGGCGGTGGTGAATTCGGTTGCGATTGATCACTCTCTGATGGTGGTGTCAATGGCGGCAATGGCATTTGTGCGTGCATGGGTGGTGGTGGTGGCGGTGGCGAAGCCGATTTCATTGGTAATGACATTTTAGGACACGGCGGTGGTGTATCTGGTGGCGATGGTGAAGTTGATGGCGACTTAGGTGGTGTGGCGATACCTGCACCCGATATGCCCGGTCCATGTGCACCGTTACCATGTACATAAGAAAAATTTGATGGTAGTGGCGGTAACGGCGGTGGCGGTGAAGACTTATCATCATCCTCTTCTTCCTCCTCATCGACATCGCCATCATCACCCTCGTCTTCGGTTTCGATTGGTGGTGAGGGTGGTGGTGCCATTACGCGCACAGGCGGCTGTGGCGTTATCATAGGTGGTGAAAGTGGTGGTGGTGGTATCATTTCGAGCACGGATGATGTTGGCGATGCAGGCGGTGAGTCGACGGCGATACCGATGGGTGGTTCTTGTGGTGGTGGTGTTGGTGGTAGATCATCGTGCTCGGTGACCGTTGCCAACGGTTGACCCTGCATAACCAAAGGTGGTGGCGGTATAAAACCAGCGCCCAGCACTTCTTCGGGTGCTACGATGGGCAAGGGTGGTGGTGGCGGTTGTTGTGGTTCCAGCGTCAAAGCGCTGTTATCCACCTCTTCGATGTCGGAGTCGATGCCTTGCGCGAAATCCATATAGAAGTTGTCGCGTGAATCGCTCGAGCCACGACGTAATTTCAAGGATAGATCAGGCGAGCTATCCATAATTTCGTTTTTGCAGCACTGTAAAGGTGACAATCAACACTGATACACTATTAGAGAACGTTTTCAATGCGTTTTTGTGTTTAATATCGTCCAAAAGTTAAGTGAACTTTTTCGTTTATAAGTCACATAAGAACAGTTAATTCTTTTCCGCTTTCCTATCCGCTTAGACACTGCACTTAGGCATCTTCACTATGGCCAAAGGCATCATCGCCTAGTTCAGAGACCTGCAATGAGAACGCACACGAGAGTTGTTTGAGTTTCCGGCGAATTCACAACGTCATAATTTTTGTTTGCTTTCTGAAAACAAGTGCCCAGCGGGGCAGCGGGGCAGCGGCCGCCCATGTCCTGCAAATAAAGCACGTTCACACACGCCTGGCTTGCCACTTGCGTTAATGGCACAAAACAATTTATATTTATGTTTGTTTTCTCGCCGCGTAATAAATGTGCAAACAGCAAACGATAACAACAACAGCAACAACAATGAGCGCTAGAACGCATTTATATTATTTACGCGTCTGCCAAAAAATCTTGAGCCTCCGGGAGAAGACAAAAATAATGCGTAGCAGGAAATGGCAGCAGGGAAAAATTCAAGAACTGAAGTGTATTCAGGGAAGAGAACGCAATCAAAACCCAAAGCAGCGTGCAACCCCTCCAGGCAGTTAAGCACAAACATACACACACATACACATACACATGCGCCCATTTGTGTGTGTGTGTGTGTGTATAGCGAAAGGCTTTGCTTTTTTCGCTTTGCTTTTGGGGGTCGTCCAGATGGACAGACATACAGACAAGTAGTTTCACTAATGCGCACATTCGGTTTTCCCGACGCTCCATAATGGGCTCGATGGCTGGCGGTTGACACAGTGCCAAGGAAAATGCGTGGAAATTATCTCCACCAACAAGTTTATGACAGTAGTTTCCATATGGGCTTTTAAGTACAGTTCTATTGTCCATGGATTAGCCAGTCACTAAACAACGTCCAATACTATCAATGCTCATATGTATGTATGTATGCAAGTGTTTGTTGAGTTTTGGCAAATGTTAAGCCGCTTTGTTTCGCGACGTTTACTGCCATCCGCATAGACCACTAAGTGGACTCATTGAATATGGAAATATCAATAGGAATTTCATTGCTAATGCTGTCATAAATCTCCACAGTGTTACTTATAATAACCACACAAAACCACTTGATATGTGCAAAAAAAGATTATACTTAACATCATCATAGTCCAACTTTCGCGGGAAGCCGAAGAAATTATTCGTGGTCAAAGAGAAAATATTAAAACAAAAACAAAAACAACTGGAACGCAAACAATTAATAGAAAATATCTCTGAAAAATGTTTGACTAAGCTTCTCCGCACATTTAAGACGTGCGCCTTGGTGTTATCCGACATATGGAAGGATTTGCAAGCCTTTTTGTAACCCCCTTTCCACCAAAAAGACAATACGCAAAAATGTTACTTCTGATGGTTGAAAGAGGCGTGGAAGACTTTATCTTTAGTGCATAGTGCGCTACTATTGAAATTAACGAGGTGATTTGGAAGACAGATCACTACCGAATAGTTTGGTATATTTCAGAAAACCTGGATACTAACCTATTTACTACCTGGATACTACCTGGAAACTAAAATATTCCTCAACATTAGGAAGCATAAGAAACGGGTGAGATGAAAGTGTGAGACTATCATGAAATTATAGTTGAACTTGTGGAACACTTATGTTAGCCTGTTTCCATAAGATTAATGAAACTTATGCTGAAGGATTTATGTTATGAACCACTAATGCCTGGCGTTATATAACTATTTATAAACAAAATGTTTTGAAATATATGTAAATAGATAAATGAAAGTAGATGTAGAAATGATGCAGATAGATAAATGTAATAGATAAACATAGAGAAATAGGTACAGGGTATATGACATATTCAAGAAGATACTCAAAGAAAACTAAGGAGAAAACGAAAGAGACGAAACTACTCATATAAGAATATCGGTCAGACAATGTTAGACTGTTTTAAAAGCAATGTAACTTAAAAATATGGAACGCAATACAAAGCCCAGCATTAGTACGGGTTAGGTGATATGATTATGCAAAATTCATACCTCACAGGGGTGTTAAATATGTTGATGCTTTAATTGTGACCACAATATTACTTTAAAACAATTTGAGTCAGAGACATCTACCAATAGACAATAACTTGTAAAATATAGACGCATTTGAATTTTAAACAGTTGGATCAAAGCAATTGGTATACACTCGAAAATGTGCAAGAACATGGGACCTTCCAAATAGAAAACAAAGATATACACAAAGACGCAACAACGAAACATTTATCATTTCGAGTCTATACTGTGTAAGAGTTTTCATCTTGCCGAAAAAACGGAGAGATATTAATTTTTCATTCTCTGTGAAGATCAAAGAAGAACCACTAAAATTAAAAATTTTTGAGACACACCTTTGGAATGTAGAAAATATCTACATTGAAGAAATTACTCGACGGAAAAAAGGACAGACACGAATTTTGCTCCATCTATTTATTTGTCGTTAACAATGTTTGCTATCACGATGTCCCTTATTCACTTTTGAGACCATACAATATTCGTTTGTAGTCAGGTTAGAGCTACAAGGTGAGTATATCTTAATAACGTATGTATGGTAAACTGGCTTGAGTATTCTCCACAACCATTTTGCAGTGCCTTTGGTCAAGCGAATATGTACATCTGGAATCCTATAAAGTCATTTGTCATTATTAAAAACATTCAAAGGAGTCCATACAACTTATCCATATATCTTATCTTTAACCGAGCTTGGAAGATGCTAACTATTTTTATATTCAATTCGTGGCCTTGGACGTGGGTAGTCTTCCCGTGCATATTATTTTGCTTAAGCGGATTTCATATCTCTGTGAAAAGAGAACTAACTTCGTCTTCTTAACAACGAGATATTCAATATAACTTATATTGGTCCCAATTGTTAACATTAAAACATAAAGATTGAGTTAGAAATGCGACAACTATTTAAACAAATTCCATTAAAGACTCTGCTCTACTAATATAAAGCGACTAGCGGCTTCTGACATATAATTGACACTAATACTTAGCGCTCACTCAACTCTCAAAAAGACCATCATATTCTGTATTTTGTGCATTTTGCGGACATCTCAAGAAATTGTGAACACTAACGGTACTATCTGCGATGAAAAACTATTTTTACAGCCAACTATGTATGACGAATTTATGGGCGTTTTCATTGCGCATGCAATACGAGAAAGTGTTTCGAGCAAAGACGCACTCAACTGTGCATATCCTTGCATAGAGTAAATCAAAACTGCCAGCATAGAATAGGAGCAGAATCGGGATGTTAGTAGGTACACACTGCTGTGCATAGAGGATGTTTCAAGTTCGGCGATGGGATGATATTGGGCGGCCAACAATGTGTTGTTCGATGTGAAAGCCAACGAAAGGGATAGTGTAAGCCATAATACATAATAACCACTTGACTCAAAGCGAACCGCAGGCAAACGTACACAACGAGGCCAGACGAGGCGAAAGTAGTGACCGCAACGGGAGCATAAGGGAGTCCAAGCAGGAAGTAGCAAGATGCGGGTGTAGTTATGCAGAGAGTGTGTATGTTTGTAGTGCAATGCAACTCTGCTGCTATTGCAAATGCGAATGTGAAAACGAAGTGTTGTAGTTGTACAATAGTTTCGGTCGGTTCGTCGTTAATTGTAGTATAGAATACAAAAGGAGGCTGAAGGCGAAAAAACTGACGCTGATAACTGTGGCTAACTATGGATTGTTTGTCAAAGGATGACACTTTTCCCGTCGTCGTTGTGGGCTAAAAAGCCTGCAATTGTTATTGTTGCTTTTTTTTTCTTTAACTGGCTGTAGTTAATGGTGTGTTGTAATTGCTAGCGCTTATTGTTGTTGCTGTTGTTGCAAACAATATGCATAACAATACATTTGTATTTATGTTGTTGTTGTTGTTGTAGACGTATGCTTTTGTGTTGTTGTGTTTTTATTAATATATCACTTTCAACTTTCTTCTGTTTTTTTTTTGAGTAGTTTTCGCTTTTTCACTCTAAGAACAACAACAACGAGTGAACTAAATATTGTAGTAAGCACACACACACATATACATATACGTACACATGCGCATGCATATAAATACTCGTTGTTATGTTTGTTACTATATGCACACGCTCGCTTTTCGCCACTGCCCTAACTAACGAGTGTGTATACACTGAAATTTTTGCACAATCGCACTTTTGTAACAAAAAAAAAATAAAAAAATAAAAAAATTTTTACAACTCGATTTGATTTAATTGAAAACTTTTACAAACCGGAAACGGATATAGCTTTTTCAAGCACAACTTATGCGCTTAGAGTATATACAAATATTATACATATATATATATATATATATATATATATCACCGATTTTCACTTTTTATACACTGCCGCAGTAGATTACAATTGACGGCACAAATAACGGTACATTTTTCCATACCCAAACTGCTGTGTGTGTGTGTCAACACCCCAAAGAAGCGCTGAAATTTTTATGTTTTTTTTTTTTTTTGTTGACAGCTTATTTTTTCTGCAAAATTATCTCCTTTCCGAGCACAATTGCGTTCATGTATCCTTTACTCTGTGTGTAACACAATAAGTTAGAAAAGGCGAGCACAAAAAAATGTGACGCGTGCAAGGAAACTGCGATCCTGCTGCGACAACACTCAACTATGGAATGACAATAGCTGAAGCGCTCCAGCCGCTCAGCACTGCTGCATGAGCTGTGTCGTCGTTGCCAACATCGTCGGCACACGAGTCGAGTCGGTCGCAATGCTTCACAACAAATGCACACACACACACACGCAGCAAGCCTACTCGCGTCAAGTCAAGTCAAGCAGATTTTGCGCGCGTCCAACAACAAAATGTGGTATCCAACAACAGCAGCCGATTGGAAGCACCGGAAGCAGTGGTGTGTGTGTGTGTGTGTGTGTGTGTGTGTCTTGCTGTAGTATGTGTGTATTGGATTTCCCGCGCGGCTTCCAGGCGCGCGCACAACAACAAAACAAACACATTGGAAGGAAACGGAAGCGGCCGCTGAGGTGCACGCACTCAACACACTCACACCACACCCGCCACCCATACACAACCATGTATATATGTAACAGGGCTTTGGCAATACAAGTATATATGCATACATATATACTATATGTATGTATATGTTATGCGTGGTTATATTATGTATAGCACACTAGGGCGGTTAATGGCATCGAGCCGCTGGTGACACCATTGGAATTTCTGTTTTGTTTGTTTGTTATTATTTTTGCACACCACTCTGCTGTCGCTGCTCTTGTTGGTGTTTGTTATATTTTATTTTCTTTTCCTTGGAGATTTTTGCCGAACAGTTGACGAGCACTGCGACTCGGCTCGGCACTACGATGTGACTGCAAGCGGCCATGGTAGGCAATGAATGAAAACGCGCCCACTCACTGTAGCGGCGACCGTGGTGATGAGCGTTCGGTTGGTCGCGTGGGCGGTGGTTGTGGACGGGGGAAAAAGGCTTGTGGATTGTTTGTTTATTTTTGTGTTTCTTCACACGTTTGTTTGTGTTTGTGTGTGTGTGTGTGTGTGTGTGTGTGTGTAGATGGCGTATCATGCTGTTTTCAACTATGCGCTGAGGCTTATTTCAAGCTCACTGGTAAGCGGGCACATCGCTTGCAGCCACTCCAACCCCAGCTGATCGGGCATCCAGCCATCCATGCTGTCAGGTGGGTTGACAGTGATGCCGTACGCGTATGTATATGTGAATGACGCCAAATTAATTGCGTGTTCGCATACACATATGCATTCTCGCAAATATATATGTATGTGGGTATGTGAATATATTAGCAAGTGCGCACATTTGAATGCTGTTGCACTTCAGTAGAGCTATATATAGGGTGTACGTAAATATGTATGCACGCAGCGTGTGACAATCTCGCTTTTGATAGACTGAATGGCGTCTACTTCCGGTCTGCGCACTTTGAGCTGCGCGCATTTCTTTGTGTGTTTTCAATGCTCAAAAGAATAGGTGTTGATCGCTTTAGAAAAGCAACGCGTGCTCAATGAAAGTGTATGGGTGCTTAGTTGCAGCTGCTTGTAATCTGTAAATATGATATAGTGGTTGCAAAATTCCGTTTCTTTTGGAATTATTTTTATTAGAAGAATATTTAAAGAAGATGTGTTGATAGGTCTATAAATGTCTCAAATTTGAAGGTTAAAGTGCCGACAGTGTGAAATGGGTGTTGTTTTAGGTTTTTCACCATATATAGATTTGAATAGCGGTTTTCTTTGAATGAAAGTTTCAAATTTCCCGTGTCAATTTGACACCAAAAAGCTGTCGCAAAACTCAATCAATTATTTAAAGATGACCTAAAAACTGCCAAGATCCTTTAAAATTCCAATTTAGTCTCTCACCTACGCTGTTACTCTTAGGAGATTTAGTAATACTATCATGTGAAACAATTACCATATATCTCTACGATTTATCAACTGTGTGCGGGAGTCAAATTTTAATAACTAAGCAAAAATTGTATTTGAGTAAATTAAGACAAATAACAATAACCAAAGTCAATAGGTCCCACGACAGTCGAGTCTATATAACCGGAACGGACCCGCATCATACCGACCAAGCATACCTAATTCAGTTTTCCTTAAAATTATACGGGGAAAGTTTTCTGCTGTCACAGAAACAACAGAACCTCACCTGGCTCCGTACAACTTCGACAAAAATTCGCCGTTCGAAAAGACTTTTAGCCTCACCGCATGATTACTTATAGGACAGTGTCCCGTCAAAACTTCTACAATTGCGGCGAGTTGAACCTTGCTAAGAGCAAGAAGTAATTCAAAAGACCTCTTACGTTCCGCTCTGCACCATAAGAATCCCGTAACCGCACAGGTGTTGGTAGCTGACCAGCGTTTGCTGAGCTCGCGTGTGGTCTACGTCCAGTGTCAGAACGTCAAAGAACAGAGGAACACCAACGAGTCGGATTTAAGTTTATTTATTAAGTTAATGGGATTTAGGTAATATACCATTCAGACACTTTCTTCTCCACTGCTCAACTTTCGCTAGACCAAGGTTGTAACATCTTAGTAGTCAGACTCAAAACGCTTTGGCGATTTACGATGGACTTGTTGACCCACACTGATGGCATCACATAGGACCGGTGCTCTTAGTTGTCCGAGTGGGATCCTTCGTGTGTCGTCTCAAAAGGATTGGGCATATTACCTAACCTAACCTAACAATAGCGGTATAATTGACTTACTGGCACTTTCTTTGGGTACTGAGTGGAATGGAGAATTCGATAAATTTTTAACAAGTATTGAAAAAGTATAGCGGTTTGAGAGTGTGACTTATCAAAAGTATTTTAGATACGCTAAAGAATAGAAACTAAACAAGAAAAACATTAGACTTACATCAATTATAGAACGAGCTTCTGATAAGTTGATATTACTCCATAATCCGATCAAAATCATGTTTTACAATTACAAAGCAGTTTATAGCTGGCTGATTTGACAAATGGCACTGAACCGGGTTTAAGCTTAAGCTTTGAACTGTCTAATTTTCGTATTTAATATACGTGCACTTTAAGTTGGTTCAAAAACGAGTATTATCGATACAGTTCGCAAAGACGAGTACTGACATCGATTTTTTTCATTATGCGAGTTTTAAATGAGTACTATTACCAATATTATTCTGAAAAGATGCAGTGTGCTATAAAATAACTTCCAATTGATTCCATTTGTATTAGCTGTATGATAATATAAATATGCTCCCAATTTATTCCCAATATTACATGTTTTTCCATTACAAAAATTAATTTAAGATTATAAAAAAATAATAAAAATATAAGAAAATTAGGTTAGAGATTAAGCTCTAACGGCGTATATTCCTGTTATCAGATTACTTTATTTCTTCCAAATTATTTCTTATTAATAATTTCAGTATATTTATTGCAATACTATACATTTGTTATATTTAGAAAATAATTTGTAAATAAAATATTAACCTAAGTATGGCAATAGCAAACTACAAATGCAACCCTGCCCACTACAACAACAAAAATGTAGGCACGCTAAAAACAGCTGCTGGAATTTGAGTATTTGACAGTTGCCGGCGCCAATTTGTACTTAATTTCATTTAAATTCGTTGTTTTCATAAAGATACACAGAAATGAGCGAGGAAACTGAAAAACAATGCCGTCTGCCATGGTAGGTAATATTGTTTAAACAAAATCCAATAATTACCATTGCACTTTTCATATAGGGTAGAGAAGTACCGACCAACGAAATTGGATGACTTGATTTCGCATGAGGAAATAATATCTACAAGTAAGCAACGCAATCAATTTATTTTAGTATATATTTCCTAAAGCTCATTATTTCTTTACAATATGTAGTTAATCGCTTCATTGCACATAAACAGTTACCACATTTGCTATTCTATGGCCCACCGGGTACGGGTAAAACGAGCACCATTCTTGCCTGTGCCAAACAACTGTACAGTCCAGCGCAATTCAAATCGATGGTGTTGGAGTTGAATGCCTCAGACGATCGTGGTATAGGTATTGTGCGTGGACAAATTTTAAATTTTGCCTCAACACGCACTATTTTCAGCGGCTCCTTTAAATTAATCATACTGGATGAGGCTGATGCTATGACGAATGATGCACAAAATGCATTACGTCGCATCATTGAGAAATATACGGAAAATGTGCGTTTCTGTGTCATTTGCAACTATTTAAGTAAAATTATACCAGCGCTACAGTCACGTTGTACGCGTTTCCGTTTTGCGCCGCTTTCGCCCAAGCAAATATTACCACGACTGGATAAGATTATTGAAGAGGAAAAGTGAGTTATTATGTGAATTTAATTGAATTTAATAGTGTGATAAAGTAAATTAGTGTTCAGAATATTTAGTAAAATTTTTAAAAATGTTCCAATTAGCATAGTCAATAAGTTGTTAACAGTCGTATAATGTCTTTATAGACTGAATGTCACGGAGGATGGTAAGAAAGCTCTAATGACACTTTCAAAAGGTGATATGCGCAAGGTGCTTAATGTGCTTCAAAGTACATCAATGGCATTCGATATTGTTAATGAGGACAATGTATATACATGTGTTGGGCATCCGCTACGTAGTGATATAGAGCGCACGTTACAAACATTATTGTCCACAGAAGGCTTCGAGGAAGCCTACGATGGTTAGTGAATTTATAACTAAGATCACCTATAAAGTTTACGCTTGGCCAACACTATATGTTAATGTTATCTTCTTTCTAGAAATTCAACACATAAAATCTGTGCGCGGTCTGGCTCTGAGTGATATTCTTACGGAATTGCATTTGTTTGTTATGCGCTGTAAGTTGTAATTAAATTGTGAAGTTTAACAATTATTAATAAAGTATTTTATTATTTATTACAGTGGAATTACCACCAGGCGTAATGAATAAGTTAATTATAAAAATGGCCAGTATTGAGGAACGTCTTGCGAAGGGCTGTACTGAGGGTCCGCAGACAACTGCATTGATTGCAGCTTTCTTTATCTGCCGCGACATGGTCTTGCTGGATAGTTGAATGCAACAATGGGTCCCTATAGTTGTAGTGTCTTGAAGATTCATATATATTTCTAAGTTATTTTTAATATTACAAACTTACAAAGCTAACAATACTTTGAAGAAAATAACATATACTCAGCTTTTTTAATTGCAACGACTTTTTCTAAACTAAGCGAGAACATTTGAAACGAACTGCAAACTAGAAGGTATACCATGCATGGTATACTATTATCAGCTTCTCTCAGCTGTTGGACAATGCTTTTTAACCTAGTTATATGCAAATCTGGCAGACTATAAATAGCAGTAATTTCCTGCAATCTAATTTTAGTGTATTAAAATAATTCTGGAAGCAACACAGATGCATCGACATAAGTGAAATTTTGTTTAAAGCAAGCAATAGTTAATATATAAAAAAATAGTCGACAATGGGTTCGTTAAAGTTAAAAAAGAAGTTTTAATATATGTGATTAATATATATATGTATAATTGATATAAATCTGTATGATGCTGAAATGTCTATGCAAACTATTTCACACCGACTCCAAATCAAGTAAGTCATAAATTAATTATGGTAACATAAGAGTGTAGTATAAACAACTATAATTGGTGTTGACTAACAAATCGGTTTCGAAATCTAGCGTTAATGAGTAAAAAGGCATTATACGCTTCTTACGAGTATGCGAGTATAAACGAATTCAGAGTCAATAATTCTGCTAGAAGCCTTCGTCTAATCCACGACGTCAAATCAACAATAAAATGTATAAATAAGGAAAAATATATATAAAAGGAAGAAAACAAAAAACCAATTACTGTTGCGTTTTTTATTTTATATATATAATATATATATATATAGAAATAAATTTTATTCACACATAGTGATATTTTAGGCATATACTCGTAGGTTACTATGAATATATTATATATATGTAAACACCATAGTGTCTTGTAATGTTCACTATCAACCAAATGTGATCATTACTAGAAAATATTAATTTATTTATCTATATATTACCACGCGTTGTTTCCAAATAGTTTCACTGATAAAAAGCAATACCCGTTCATAATTTATACAATTGTCCACAAAAAAAAAGTAGAAGTATATATGTATATGTATATACTTAACGCACTTTGTACGAAAGCTCAACAGAGTAGTTTGTTCTCTCTTTAAAAAAAAAAACTTAACAAAAAACTGATAAAAAAGAAAAGTGAATCGCAAAAATGAGCACAAATGGGCTAAAGAGAGCAAGCAGCAAACCAATGGAACTCACATTGCTTGACACATTTAAAATTGCGCAATGAAAAGCAGTTGATCGCGGAACGCCAAGAAGTTCGGCAGCAAGAAAATAGCGATAGTCGCGCGAGCTTCCAAATCGTAAAATTTGTTTTTGTAATGTACGTACGGCGAGTGATAGGGCTCATCCATAAAGTGTTGTAATTTATTGAATGTGTAATATAAAAAAAAGATATACAGTATTGGCCCCCTGAGAGCGTTTTTTTTTTGAAATAAATGTTTTCCTTAAAACGAAGAAACCCAAAATCAAAAGTTTTGCATAATTTATTAGGTTACATATTCACTTTAATTAAAACAACAACTGTAGGGATTTTAGTAATAAAAATTTTAATAAAATAACTAAAACCGCCTTTATTTTTTTTTTTTTATAAAATAAATCCAATTTCAAATAAATTTTCAATTATATAATATATTCTCTTTAGACTAATTTAGTATAACTGGGTAGAAGATTTTTTATGGATAGAAGAGACTTTGGAGAGACTTGGGCGAGATTTGATCCCAGTCTAAGACTAAGACTTTATTTCATTATTAACTGTTTCTTTACAACCTTGCAACATGCACAAGAATGTAATAGTTGTATTCGGCTAGAGGTTTTTTGTATAACCTTAAACTAGACCTTAATCTAAATTATATATGATATATTTAAAAACATATAGGGGCACTTAAAGGCCTATCCCTAGGGTATTCGAACAATGTTTTGCAAATATTTTTAAACAGTTCAAGTCTAGTTGTTCTTAGTTTTCAAAACACTAAAAATTTAAAAACACAGTAATAAATGATTGGAAAATTTGTTTCTCTCGGCATTAAATTAGTGCAAAATATTTCAGCAACACATCCCAGATTTCCCCTTATACGAATATATGTCAAATATATATCAAAAAACTCGCAATATGACAAACGTTCCCACTGTAGAAAGACGACGATAAGCTTCTCAACAGGATGACTCTTTTCTCAAACACCAGATTCGAAAGCATCCAATAATTTTTTTCAACCAAATATTTAGAGACAAATTTATATTTGTCGGTTAATGAATGAACATTAGTAACCACTCGCGTCAGTACAAATTTTAACGGGAAGAAAAGAATTGACTAAAGTTTAAATTGGTTAGACGGTCCAGATATAAAAAAAATGTTTCATTCTTGCTCGAACTGGTGGACAATATATGACAGAAGGAGGTACTCGAAGACCCAATCATATGTTTTATACTCACTGTGTAATATGATGCTATAAACATACTGTAGTGGGAATTTTTTATGGGTCGATAGGTATATATCGGTATTTTATAAAAGGTAATGATGTCATAAATTAAAGAGGTAATGCCGTTTAGATGGAAGCATCAACGGGATAATAATCATTAATAGAACTCCAACCACATTAAAACCTTTTTGCAAGGTAATGGCATAGCATTTTAAAGTGGTCCAATCATTTCTCTGATCTGAATTAACTTTTTTTTAAGAATTTTCAGAACTTTTAGGACATAATTTATATGAAAATTATAAGGAAAAGCTATGAAATTAGAGCGCATAAGTCAAAAATTATTATCGGCTAATCGGAAATGTTGCTGATAATTTAAGGTATTTCATTTCCTGAAAATGTGCAGCAGATAACCCAAATTTTTTTCGCAAACGAATTTCCTACCAAATATTAATACAGGAAAGTATTTGTTAACACCAATCTAGAGGGGTGCTTTAATTTTATTCATTGAATTTTTGACCACAATAAAGTAATTTAGGTGAAAAAACGCCCTTGGCGGGACGCTTTACTATTGACCAATACTGTATATTGTTTTTTTTTTTGTCGAAGAAATACATTAATGCATACAAATGCATTATTTATTTGCATTTTTTTTCTATTTTTTAGTGTCATTAAGTTGTGGTCCAAAGGTGAAAATGTCACTACGTTTCTACTATGATTTAATGTCGCAGCCGTCGCGTGCGCTCTATATTATATTCAAGATTAGCAATGTACAGTATGTGGACTGCCCGATTGCCCTACGAAAAGGTAAGTGGACAGCTGACCCACCTCATTCGTAAGTCAAGTAGTTGCTGTGCTTGGACCTAGTTATGTTCGATTGAGTGTGCTTATATCTATAAATGCTTATCAAAGTTTATGCATAAAAATAAGTAGACCCTGCTTTGCGAGATGGCCATGACGTTATCTAACAAATGAATTGAAAATGTAGGCTTCTCACAAGTTTTAAATCGACTCTGAAGTAGTGGATAATGAATTCTATGGGCATTTTTATTATTGCAGAAATACACACGATGTTCAACGATTGCCTGCCGAATGGCAAGAGCTTTTATAAATAGCTTTTTGAAGTTTATTGAAACAGTGATCAATCACAACCCTGCGACCGAATCAAACCCAAATTATGTACTATGACCTATATTTCAGCTATATTGGACCAAACGGTAGCTGTAGACGAGAGCAAAAATATATAAAAGTTTCTTCAGCTAGTATTTCTGAAACGAAAAGATGACTAAAAATCCATTAGCCGGTCGGAGATAGCCCATATTTTGTAAAAGACACAACCGTATTATTGGGGTGTAAGTCCAGTATACCCCGATACAAACACAAGTCCATGTGTTTTTACAATGCCTCTTCAAAGTATGCAATAAGGTAAACGAGAGAGCGAGAGAGCCTGCTTCGAACAGGACGACCCAACTGTATGGTAAAGAGTAACACATACAACTAGTAGCGCTCTCCGCTCCTTCGGGGCTGATCAAATGGCACCCACATATAAAACCAATTTTTAACGAGAAGAGATAAAGAGAAAGAAATAAAAGAGAAGAGATAAAGTCCACACACAGTTTACCCATCAGATCTCTTAAATCGAGTGGCCGGTTTCTTTCCCAAAATAATCTTATCAAATCAGTTATACTCAACGATAAGCCGTATATGAGCGCAACAATACTATAAATTGGCTTTTTTAAATATCTTGACCCCCATATCACCTGTCGAAAAATATTCAGCGACATCCACACCAATAAACCAGCAATTGTACATGCTCTCTTATTTGTTGATATTTTCTCTGATATCTGTTGATATTTTTCTCACAGTAATCTCTATTTTATTTAATCTACTCACACAGGTGAACACTTGACTGAAGAGTTTAAGCAAAATATCAATCGTTTCCAGCGTCTGCCCTGCATTATCGACGATGACTACAAATTGGCCGAAAGTATTGCTATACTCAGGTAAGTAGAAAATAATCACTCCAAACCGAATTTTATATACCAAGCAGAACAAATATGTACACACGAGCAACAGTGGTGAAATTCCGAAAATTACCCCAGATACACTGAAACACTTAAATAGTGAAACACTGAAATATTTTCAAATTTCCAGATATCTCAGCGCAAAGGGCAAAATACCCGAACAACTATATCCCAAATATTTCATAGAGCAGGCGCGTGTTGACGAGTTTCTCGAATGGCAGCACATCACTTTGCGTGTGACATGCTCCCTTTACTTTCGCACAATTTGGTTGGACCCACTGCTCACCGGTGTACGACCGTCAAGTGAGAAAATTCAGAACCTTACTAACCATATGGAGGCCAATTTGGATGTTATCGAAAACGTGTGGTTGCAAAAGGCAGATTTCCTAACCGGGCAGCAATTGACGGTGGCGGATATTTTTGCAGCGTGTGAAATAGAACAGACCCGTGAGTAATCGAAACATTTTCGACTTTTCGCAATATATTGGTTTAAAGATTGAATCGTTTGTTGAGCGCGCTTAAAGAATATAAATTCATTAATTTAATTTTAATTTAAATTCCTACCTTTTCCTATTCCTATTGTAGGTTTGGCTGACTACGACGTGCGCATAAAATATCCGAAAATCAAGGCGTGGCTTAAACGCGTGCGCGCCGGCTGCAATCCACACTATGATAATGCGCACCAGTATGTGTATAAAATCAGTGGGACTGCACCACATGCGAAGCTATAAATAAGGAAAGCGATGTTGTTTCGTGATATTTTGTTAGAGAAAATAAAAAATAAACAAAAGAAATAAACGATAATAAAATAAAAAGAAAACAAATATTTTTCTATTTTAAATTACAATATAAAATATATGATGAAGTAATTATTAACAATGTTCAATATAACATACCCAAAAAATATTTAGTAGATAAATAACAAAATCATCAAAAATAAAAAAATAAAAACGTATAAAAACAAAATTTCGTATAAAAAAAAAAAAAAATTTAAATACTTAAAATACTTTTAAATTAAAGAAAAATTAAAAAATACGAAAAGAATAAAAAAATACAAAACAATAAAAAACAATAAACAAAGTAATTAAAACAAAATAAATTAAAGTGTCTAAATAAAAATAATAGAAGCTATAAGCTTAAATTTAGATATACTAACACAATTGAACACAAAAAAATGTAAATAATATAATTAAAAATGTAGCACGACATTAAAAATTATAGTTTAGTGTTTCAGCATAAAACTTAAAAGAAAAACTGTGCATTTATTCGTAATTCAGTTTTACATGTTTGTCTCGAACATTTACTTATTAATTTTTAAAATTAAAAAATAATTTTTTATCATACAATATATATTTTAATAAAGAAAGAAATCATAAATTTTATTCCGCATTTTTCGTTGTCCAAAAAAATAGGTTTTTTTCGCTGATATACACTGCTGGATACCGAAGAAGTCACATGTCACATTGTATGTGATTTATGGCGCCTTGATGCCTAACAAATAATTCGCACATTACATATCAAATAAAAATACTTTTATTTAGTTTCATTTCTAAATTTGTAATTTCTGTTTATTTACTCTTGATAATATTGATGCGTGTGTATGTTTGTGTGTATGTGAGTCTCTGTTCTGCCTTACTTCGCACAAATCTCTTGAGAATTCATTGCTTTTTGTTTATTAATGCATTTCGTTTTCAACTCTGTACAGTTATTTTGTTTGAAAATCTTTCGTGTGGGTTCATTTTATCTTTTCATCATCTTTATTATTTCATTTAATTGTATATGTATAAGTAATTACACAAAATAAATCCATTCATTTATAGGTAAATAGGTAGGTAAATATACATATATATGTATATATATGTACATACTCTTTATAAAATACATATATAATTTCTGTGTGTGTGTGTATATATATATATATATATCGAGCTACATACAATTTCTACTGTGTTACTTTCAGCGCTTGTAACGCCTTTGCGATACAAACTTTCCAAAAATGGGGGCACAAAATGTTTGCAAATAAATTCTATTCAATTACTTTTTTTTCACAATTCAAATACTAAGCCTAACGAGCACACCTGCCGCTTAACGCTTACCGCTTACCACTTTCTAACCCGTCATAGCTAACCTCAAAAATCAGCGAATATAATAATTTAAACAACAAGTATTTCAATATACATATATATTTCTATATATATATATATATATATATATTTTTTTTTTTTGTTTTAACCAAACATAATTTTGGCTTGTAAATATAACTTAAGTATTTATTTATAAGCAAATAACAGAAAGTAAAATTAATCGTATTTTAATCAAATCAATCATCAAAATAATATTTATGTATAATTACTATACAATGCAAATTGTTTAATACAAACATAATTATTATCGAATAAATAGTAATTATGTTACATACATATACACATACATACGTACAGGGGAACGTGGGTTCGTAAATAATAATAATAGTAATAATTAATAATAATATATAAAAACAATTAAATAGCTGGTTTTGTTTTATTCTAAATGTATGTATAATTTAAATTAATTTCTTTCAAGAATTTTAGTAGTACATACACATATGTGTTGTGCGCCACTTTTCTTTTGAAATCATAATAAATTTTTTCCTAGCAAATACCAACAAATTTTTTTACTTCAAAAAAAATCATTTCCACTATGCAGAAGCGCTGTACATTTACAAATCCTTTAAAAATTTCCCATATAAAAATAAGCGTTTAACATTGAGAATAACATACAAATTTACAAATCGCGTAAGTTTTTGTTTTTGCTTTTTTTTTTCTCTCCATACTTAACGTGTGTGTGTGTATGTGTGTGTGCGAAAACTGATTTAAAATTTTTATCCATGTACAAAATTTATCTTAATTAATTTAAAAACAATCTTTTTTTTTAATTGAAAAATTATTAAACAATACAACAACACAAGTCAAATGAAATGCGCAAAAATCATATAGTAATATACTTAACGTAATTACACCGAAAATCAGCAAAACAATATATTTAACAATTAAGATTCGCGGCATATGCCTCCTTTGCTATAATTTCAACCATATCGCCCGCCAGCCATGCATGCGAATTTTGTTTTTTTAGGCTCAAGAAAATATATCAGAATATATATTTGTATGTATATTTGTAGGTTTTTGCATAACTGGTGTGTACAAATTTTTGTCTCTTTGAAGTGTAATTGTAATGTGACAAAAAATATTGGATACAATTTACTTTTTTAGATCAAGCTCTATAGATGGCTTTAAGAGATTCAAGTCGAAAATGTATCGCTTAATAAACGCTCTATAGATAAATTTAGTAGAACCGCAGATAAAGATGAAAGAAAATTATAATTTTAAATATTTTTCAACTAAGTCCAACAAAGAGAGCTACAAAAATATTTTTAAAAAAATTTTTAATTTCTTGAGATCCTATAGAAATCGAATAGTAATTTAACATTGCAGTATGTGAGAGAATATATAGATAAAGTAAGCACAGATTGATCATAAGCCTCGATGTTTTCTGAAACCTTGCCGCATTTGTGGAGCCTATTTAACAGCAACCGACCCAGATTTATGCTTGACCAAAAAATGTAATCTAAACCGCCTTACTCAAAGTCGTCCCTAAAACTTCTTGACTTAAACTTAATGTCGCTTTACCAACAATAACAGTTGAGTTTACATAACCGGAACGAACCTGAATTCATATGTAGCCAATGTGAGTATCAGCTCAGCCGCATTTCTCATGAGATTTCTTAAAATTATTTGGGTAATGTGCTACCTTGTTAGAACAACAATATCTTCTGACTTCTGACTTCTGAGTAAAACAAAAACAAAAAACAGGAATAACATCTGTGATTGATCCCTACTTACTTTCTTCTTAATACTTTCTACTTTTTCTTCTTTACCACTACTTTCTTCTTTTTAACAATTTCTTCTAAAAAAGAAAAGAATTTTGTCACAAAACAATTTCACTACAAAAATACTTTTCCAACTTCCAATCTTTATACTTTCATGCAATTTTCGTATATCTTATTTATATTTCTATAAATAAATATTTTTTGTTTTTTTGTTTTTAATAATTTGTAATTTTACCACTCAAGTTGCTTGGCTTGTGTGTAGGCGTTGGGAGGTGTTGTATCTTTTTAAGTGCGTTTACATCTAATATATATGTATATGTATTTGTTTAACAATTTTTAAATTTTTGCGTGAAGGATATTTATGCCACGAGCGCGAAAAGGGTGTATATGAGAATAATTTTTAGCTTTTTTTTTTTGGTTAAATTCCAACTTTAAAATTTTGGTTTCTCAGAAATGTTGTAGCAAATTACTACTTCATATTGAAGATCTGCAACAATGCACTTTTACATATCAGTTTTAGTTCTGTTCTACTATTTGGATGACACTAATGTTCAGAGGTGACGTTTCGAAAACACAATAGAACAAATTTTAAATAAAAAAATAAACATGCTTTTGATTTGCTATTATATATAATTTACACTTGATTGATGTACTCAAAAAGTTGTAAACAAATTTCAAATGCTACGCTAGACTACTTCAATTTAATAATAAAAATCATAATAAATAAATATTTAATTTAACCAAATTTACTAATTTACAACAGACTACTATACTAACTTCAAAATAAATAACCAAAAATAAAAAAAGTAAAAAATTTGGAAAGTTTACCTTTTTTACTTTATCTTCAAACTCTAGACGTTTTCGGTCGGTTGGTCTAAATTATACTGGATTATATTATATTATACTGGATGCATGCAGGTAGTTCTTAAGCAATACTACATACTCGCGACACACAGCATAAATATCCTCAGCACTTTCATCATTGTTGTTTTGCTCTTTTTCTCTTTTTCTTTTTTGCTTTTTTGCTTTTTTTTAATTTTAACTCTTTTCTTGCTAATACTAGGATTCTTAATTTTTACACACACATTTAAATGAACGCTGCTGACTTTTCATATTTGTGAACTTAATAACTAATTGGTGTTTTATCTTATCTATCTTCTGTTTGCAACCGGTTTTGCCAATTTACATTGCGCTTCACTTTACAGCTTACTCATTTGCCTTTACGCTTTACGCTTCTAATACCGACTTCTGTTGATATTCTTTATGCGTATGCCCACTTCCAGCACGTGCTCGCCGCCGGCGCCACTCGCCATCGCCACTGTTGCGCTGCCGGCATTGTCGCCGCTCGCACCATTGCCGCCGTTGCCACTGTTGCCACTGCCGCCGCCGCCATTACCACCACCACCATTACCATTGTTGCCGTCTTGCGTTTGATTTGTATTGATATTGTTGTTGTTGTTGCTGATGCTGATGTTGCCATTAGCGCTTGGTATGGGAATGCGTCGCAACACTGTGGTGGTTGTTGTTGTAGTGCCACCCGCGCCAGCTGTCACCTTACAGGTGTGATGATGATTGCAATTGTTACTATTCACTGGCGGACAACCATTTGGACCGACATAGTCGTGCGGTCCACCAACCGTGTGTCGTCGTTTTATGGAACGATTCTGTTTGTTTTGTATCTGACGCTTCTTCGTTAAATTCATATCAGTCTTCTCATCCTTAGTCAATGCTGATGCAGAGCCGCCGCCGGTGGAGTGATGGCCACCGCTGCTGCTATGCCTGCCCGACGACGATGAATAGTTGCGGCAATTGAACGAAGCGGAGCGGAAAAGTCGATGGTCGCGTCGCTTTTTATTGTAGCGATCTAGAAAAAACGGCGGCGATGCTATGATGAGCGAATCTTTCGGGTCACTCGTTGTCGAACCCTCCGAGTCATCGTCCGAGCAACACTGTTGTTCATACACTTGTTTGGTGAAACGTGTGCCACGCCCCAAATAGGAATTACGCGCTAAGTTGCCACCACTGCCGGCACCGCCGACATTAGCGCCGATACCGCCTTGTGTATTGGTCGTTTTTACCGTTAGTATAGCCGTTGGCGTTGATGCCGCTGTCGATGGTGTACTGCAGCTGCCCACAATTGTTGTTGTCGAACCGGTATTAATGGGTACGGTGGCCGAATGTTGTAGTTTGTTGTTTTTGTAGGCGGACAGAACCGCTGCCACACGCTGCTCTTTGCTCTCATTCGCTTTGGCCGAAGCGATGGTGTTGGTGGCGGTGCATGATCGACTCAGCATCAGTACATTCGGTGCATCCAATGGGCAGGTATGAAAGTGACGCTCAGGCGATTCATCGGCATAGGGAATGTTTTCAGAATGCAAATGCAGTGGCTGGCCGAGTGTGTGCCGTCGATTTTTGCGGAACTCCGGTGAGCCATTTTCATCATTCGATTCGGAACCGCTACGCAAGTTGCGCAATTTCGAGTCTAGCGTGTCGGTGATGGTGGTGAGCGACATCGAACCTATCGAGACGCAATAAAATTATATAATTATTTGTTAAATCGGGTTTTCTCGCATTTAATTTAATCAAAAACAAAAAATTAAGATCTGCAGAAATGTTGCACTTAACGGCGCAACTCACCTGTATCGCTGCGACTATTGCTCGACTCATCATCGGTGAGCAGCACCGATATGTCGACACTGCTGCGCTGCTGCTCTTTGCTCATGCTGCCGCCGCTGCCACTGCCCGAGCCACTGCAGCTGCCTGAGTCCTTCTCATCCAGACTGGCCTTTCGATGGTGCAGACGCACAAAACCTCCGCCGCTGTGATTGATTAGGAAGTTGCGCTCCTTTTTCGTCTTTTGCGTGCAAGATGTTACGCTGCTGCTGCCGCCACTACCGCTGCTCGACGACGCTGTGTTAGCATTGGTTGAACTGCTGCTTGTTGTCATCGCTGTGGTGGCGGATTTGGTGGAATCCAGTGACTGAAATTGTACACGCAATGTTAGCCCGATATCATAAATTGTGGGCACGGCTTTGTGGCGCCGCTGCTGCAGCTGCTGCTTTTGCATTTGCTGCAGTAGCGGCTGCTGCAGCTGCTGTTGGCGACTGCCCAATGCGCAATGCTTTAAAGGCTTAGTGGATGTTGTGGCTGCTGCCACATATAGATTAGGTGTGGATTGTGTGGTAGTGTCGTTGTTGTTGGAATTGGTGCTAGTTATATTGTACTTGAGTAGAGCGTCGTGCATGTTGTGTGGTGCGGAAATGAGTTTAGTAATAGTTTGATTGAGGTTGATGGATGATTGCAATGATTTGCGTTTGTGATTGCTTTTGTTTTTGTTATTCGAAGTCATATAAGCATTGTGGCTCTGATTCAAATTTTGAATTTCGCTTACCAACACACTTTCGCCGGAGTAGGTGTCCGAGCTGGCAGCACCACGCTTACTATGTGTACGCCGTCGCAGTTGTGGAATGAATCGGGATGTGCGTGTTGTGGATGATGACTCACGCTCAGTCAGCCGTTCAATTTTCGATACATTGTGCAGTAACATATTCGTCTGATCCTCTTGGGTATGAAGTGCACCGGAAGCTGAACTGGAGGTGGACGCAATGGGCGTGTTGCCTGTAACATCCGCCAGATCGGGCAAAGGACCATTCTCGAAAAAGTAGTCATACTGCGAAAATATGTTAAAATTAATAATAAATCAATACTTTATTCAATTGATTTTTAAAATTGAAAAAAAAAACTAAAAATTAAATGTGTATCCTGAGTTGAGTATTCAGAAATACGATTACATTGTGATTACTTGATATTATTGTGATCGTTAGTCGTTCTTTTTATGATTAACAGTAATCTTACATTTTATGATTAAAGTAATCGTTCTTTTTATGATTACAGTAATCATAATTTTTATGATTACAGTAAATGCATATTTTATAATTACAGTAGTCGTACTTTTTATAATTATAGTAATTGTACTTTTTATTATTACAGTAATTGTACATTTTATGATTGCAGTAATTGTACATTTTTTGATTGCAGTAATTGTACATTTTATGATTACAGTAATCGTACTTTTTATGGCTGCAATAATTGTTCCTTTCATAATTGTGAATAATTGTATTTTTCGAATTGTAAATGTCATTATCGTAAAGTAATCACACAATAATTACGGTACGATAATTCGAAATCATGTATTTCATGATAATGATTAACCCCATTCTTTCAATTTTATTTGTTATCATATTTGTAACATTTATGATTAAGTTATTTATAATCACACATTCTATCTTTTAAATATTGTCTGCGGATATGAATTTCAGTACTAGTAATTGAAATGTAATCGTATACCTGAGTGCTGAGCTCTGTCTATAAGAAAATAAAACGAATTCTCGATTTCACTCACCTGCGTCACGAGTAACTCAACTATGCGGCACTGATGTTTCATATCCTTCACTGCAATTTCTAGCGTATCGTTTGGTGTACGTATAATCGACGGCCCAAAAATTATCGCCAAATTTTTCGGTTCCATCAAATTCACTTCACAATTTTTGCTCACACGACTCAGATGACGTATCAAATGTTTCAACGTTTCATATGAGTAGCGCGGCAGCGAGTTGAGCAACTCTCTAAGCTCCTTTAAACGCTCCAAGCCCGTCTTTTTATCAGCTTCAATGAAATTTATATAGAAGGAACATGGTAGCAAAGCATCGGGCAGATTGCGTATGTATTGCTTTAGTAGACTCGAAACTACATTCACGTCTTCCCACCTGACGTCTGTGCCACAGCGGTCCCATGAAAAGTCGGATTTATTCACCTGTTCCGATAGCTCTGATATGGCAGCCTTATTGCCGGGTATACGGTAAATACCTACGATACCGAGACCCTTCGTTTCAACAATATTTGTGCAGACATCCACTAACAGCGGCACATATTCGTTGTTCTTGGACTGGACGTTGGAAAACATGTGTAATAATATTATAAAAAATTTTGTAAGAAACAGGATTTATGTATGTGATAACTCACCATCGGACATGATTTTAGGGGCACACCAATGGAACCGGTCGTCTTGCCACCAGAAGCTAAACTAGACGGCGAAATGTCCGCATTGTGGCTACTACCGCCGCCGCGTCTGAAGAGTAAATCTTTCCAATTTTTGGCTTTTGGTGAACCTAAATCTTTATCGGGTATATTTTTGTGTGAAGATGATTTGCGCGCTTTCATCACCGGTGAGATAGAGTCCGATATGATCTCTGAATCGCCACCGCGTGATGTTGTGCTTAATGGTGAATATTCTGGTTGTAATTGTTGGTGTTGTTGGTGTTGTTGTACGTTATCATCACAGTATGTTGCTGTTGGCATGCTAGAGATAGCCGCGGTTTTCTGCGGCTCAGCCAATTGCCTGCCTTGAAGATCCTATCAAATTTATATAGAAAAAACGGAACAATTTAAATATAAATAAAGTAGAATTACAAAAAAAAAAAAGAATATTTTACTTACACTATCATCATAAATTAAACTATTCTTCCATTGCAATAAACCGAAAATGCGTTTCATTTCCGTCATGCTTTTCGTTTTGAATAATATTTCCGTTGGTTGTTGGTGGGGCTGGTGATGTTGCGGCTCCACATGTGACGCTGTTGTCGAAGCACTACTGCCCGACGACGTCAGCTTGTCGGGCACATCATCCAGGTTCAGCTCATTGCCCAAAGTGGCGATTTGTGTTGGTTTCGATTGCATGCGAAACATGTAGGATTTCTTTTTATCGACTGATTCGTCAAAGATTTTAAAATTTCTAATATCGAGTTCTATCATCTGTAAGAAAAAAATTTTACAATTGGTAATGTTAATAATATTTAAATCAGGTTTGTTGACTTACATTGCTCTCCTTGCAATTACGACCGGGATAGATGCGTAAAATATCGCCTTTGATTTCGATTTTCACTTGGCGCCAAGAACGATAATCCGAAAGACGCTGCAATAAATATTGAAAAATGTTTTTTGTAATTAAGTACTGTGGTAAATGGGAGCATATAAAATGTTTGAGTTATTTAATAAATAATACAAAAATAAATAATTAAATAAAAGGTCAGAGGAATAAAATAAATAGGCGATTTAAAGTGAAAATTTAATAAAATAAAAAGCAAAATTTGTTTGAATAAATTAAATAAAGCACTATAAAAATATTAAATAAAATACAAAAATTAAAAATTAAAAAAAATTAATTAATTAAACAAAGCCAAAAAAGGATGAACAAATTAATTTATAAACAGTAAAATAATGTAATTATATAACTATTAATTAAAAAAATAATAAAAAAATAAAATATAATAAAATAAGAAATAAATAAAAAATAAAATAAAATAAAAAATTAAATTTAAAAAAATTAAATAAAAAAATAAAATAAAATAAATAAAATAAAATATATAAGAAAATATAAAAATATATAAATAAATATAAAAAATATAAAAAAATATAAAAAAAATATAACAAAAAATATAAAAACAATATAAAAAAATAAAATTACATAAAAAAAAAATTTAATTAAATTAAAAAAAAATGATAAAAAATTATTAAATAAAAAATAATGAGTTTCAATATGTAATCATTTAATACTGCCATAAGCAAATAATAACAGAAGTTGATAGTAATTTTTTAAAAAAGAAAAAGAATAGAAATAAATAATATTTTTAATTATAAATTGTATCATTATAAACATATAAAAGTAAAATAAATCTAAAACAACAGTTATGTTTACTAGAGAAAATTAATAATTTAATTTACTACAATATTTACTACCATCTAATAATATCTTGAATTGACATACAAAAAAGTTTATGCTTTAAGCAATTTATATCTCAATAAAATTAATAATATATAAATATAAAATAATAAATTATGAATATTATATATAAATAATAAATATTATTATTGTCAATAAAAGAAAGCATTTCGAATTAAAATTCCATACACACCTTTCCATTGATGCACGACGACTTAATCTCCATTTCAGTTTCGAACACTTCCATTTCGGTAGCCACATCCTTTGTCTCCAATTTGCCATTTATGTCTGCGATTACATCGTCAATGTGAACGCTGCAAATAAATGATAAAACAAAACATTGAATGGCACGTCTTCTTTTTTTTTTTTTGATTTATTAAATATATATGTTTATATATATCTATACGTGTATGTATTTTCACGCGTTAAGTAATTAATAAATCAATCACAAAACACATGGCACACAGTGCTGTTGGTATCTACCAACACCACCACACGCGGCCTCTATACACACCTATTTCGTATTTCACTATTCACCGATTCGCGTCTACTTTCACTTAAAGCCGCCGCAGCACCGCCACCAACACCTGCAGCCGTCACTGCCGCCACAATAGCCGCCTCTGCCGTGACACTCGCTCTATCTTTCAAATGCTGTTGCTGCTGCTCCAACTGCTCCTGTGCCGTGGCCGTCATCAATTCGGCAGGCGTTTGTATTTGTTCGCGTTCGTCGCCGGCCACCACATCGTACGTAGGATCGTCATTGTTATCGTCATCATCATCATCATCGAGTGACGATTGCTTCGATGTCACCTCAATAAGTGGCGGTGCACCAATGCCAACAACACTGCTATTCAATCCAGTCAGCGATGTCGTGGATGTGTCCGATGCTGAGTAATCTGTTTCATTGTTAGTGGCGCGTAGATATGAAATGCGACGCATCGGTTTACTATCATCAAACGAGGACATCGGCTTAAAGCGACGCACCACAGCAGCGGTAGCGCCACCGCTGCCATCCATGGAAGTGCCCGTAGTTGTAGCCACTGTTTGTAGAGAAAGATAAGAAAGATGAGATGTGGTCGAATCAAAATAGAAATAGAAGAGTGGAAATACAACAGCAAAACGGAAGTGAGTTCGATTGCATGCAGCTGGTTTTCCAACGCAATCAACAATGCCGTGTATAAAAAAAAAAAAAAAAACAAAAAAAATTTTGCGAGCGCGAGAGCAACTCACCTTGGTTGTTTGCTGGCAGCTCGTTGCTTTCAGCGATATCAGTGAGTGCCGGTTTCGGTTCAGCCACCGCAACTGTGGATGTTGATCCAAGAGCTTCCGGTAATTTGCCAACGTATTCTGCGAAAATGCGGTGAAAAAAGAGGAACAAAAAATCGTGTATTTGCAGGTTGTAAGCAGTTTTTCTTCTATTTTACAATGAGGCAAACGAGTTTTGCGAAAAAAAAAAGAATGCAATGCTTTGTGCAAGTAGACAGAAGACAAGCGATAAAAGTAACTAATATGAAGCTTATTAAAAAAGTGGTATTGTTAATGAATCCGTTATATGGTTGAGAGTTCGTTATTGCATACTATAATAATTGATTACTTTATTAGCTAATTTGAGTTATCCGTTTAAAAAATGTATGGGTCTAAGTCCATTGAACGAGCTCCAATGACCAAAGTGTTTTTTGTTTCATTATATTCAATTCAGAGTAGGTTAGAGTACATGTTGAAATTGTTCTCCGGCGATTGTTACTAACTGCACTTTAAAGTGCTATTCAAAGGCTGTGGTTATAAGTATGAGCCTCAACATTTTAGGATGACTTGTAATAAAATGTTTCTAATAAAACTTGTAACTGAGCGACAACCTGCCTGTTCCCACGACAACCGGGTCTTTGTAAACGGAACGGTTCCGGATTTTTAACCATCCAAGGGTTGGTACAACGAGAACAAGAAACAGCAACTAGTTTTACGGATTCCATTTTAACAAAATTTTATAAAAACTGTAAATTTTCCCGATATAAACCAATTATATTAACCTTATTATTATTACTATTATTTAGCTTTAGATAAAACGAGACAGTAACTAAACGGCATGGAAACTCTTTAAAGCGCCTTACTCAATCCTTTTCAAAACAAAATTAAAAATAAAAAAAACCGAAGATAAAATATGTATATAACTCACTATTTGACGGCGGATGATCGATGGTAGTTGTAGCCAAACTGGCCTTGTGTATCTCCATGCGACTATACTGTACACCGTCCACCACACTGCCGCTAGCATGCTGTTGTTGCTGTTGCTGTAGCTGCTGCAGCTGCTGGTGCTGCTGCTGATGTTGCTGCTGTTGTTGCTGCTGCTGTTGCTGCTGTTGTTGCTGCTGTTGTTGCTGCTGTTGTTGCTGCTGTTGCTGCTGTTGTTGTTGTTGCAACTTTGTTAATTGCATTGGCGTGTGTGACGTTTGCGCTTGGTGAGTTTGCTGCAGTTGTTGTACCTGCAGCTGATGCAACGGATGATGTTGCAGTGACTCGTAGAGCACTGTGGGTTTCTTTATCAGCACCACATTGCCAGTTGTCGCGGTGGTGCTGGGCTCAACGCAGGCGTTTGTATTGATGGAGAGCGGTTGGAAGGGATCAAAGCCTTTGGCGAGATGAGAGACGAGCTTGCGTTCGAAACTGGAATGGAATGAATGAATGAATGTGCAGGCAAATATATTAAATAAATTTAATGAAAAGTTATAGTACGAAAAAAATGGCTTCTACCAAAATGGCTTATACCAAAGCAACTTACACTTTATTGGTGACTCCAGTCTCTTGCAGAGTTTCCAAATAATCCAAATCCTTTACATATTTATCACCCATGGCATTATTGTTAATCGCTCGGCTGCTAGCGCTTCCATTGCCAGCGGCGCGTCGCAAGGGCGCCGTTTCAATGCCAACAGCTCTTATGCCGCCAGCGCTCATGCTCACACTTGGCGACGCATTCAACGTACTACCACGACTCTTGGCATTCTCCATGCTAATATAATTGCCACCGACGCTACCAACACCAACACCAACACCAGCACCACCACTAGTGGTTGCAATGTGGTTTTTACCAGCACTGCCGCTGCTGCTTACACTGCCATAGTATTGATGCATTTCAATTGCAGTGACGTTGGCGGGCAACAGCTCACGCGTACTAGATGCCGATGAGGATGTCGCCGAGAGTGGTTGCTTAACGTGTGTACGCACCTGACCACGCGGCCCACCGCCGCCGCCACCTATGCTGCTGAGCACTGATGAACCGGCTGATGTCGATGTCGTCGACACCATAGACAATTGCGGGCTGCCCGACGGTGGTGTGTGCGGCGGGAAGAAATGCTGCTGGGCTGTGTGGCTCACAGCGGGAACGCTGTGCAGCGTGGTGTGCGTATGTGGCAGCGGTGATTTAAGGAATTCCTCTTTTTGCTTGATCGATTCACGTAGGCGTATCATCAATTCGCTGGTGTCAACGGCGCCGACACCCGAAGCGGGCGCATAGAAGGCGGAATTGGCTACGGCTGCAGCGGCTGCCGCTGCCGCTGATTGTGTGTGATAGAGTTGATGTTGTTGCTGTTGTTGTTGTTGTTGTTGCTGTTGTTGCTGTTGTTGTCGTGATAATACTGTCAAATTGGGCGGCGGTTGGGAGCTGTAAATGCAAAAGACGATACGTGTAAATGAAATTAGTGTGAAAAATTCGGAGAACTAGTAAGCTTATAAATTACACTTGCAATAAAAAAAAATATATACATATCTGTATGTATAAAATTAAAACGGTTTTTCGAGATATAAATATAAATTCGATTCCTCAGGAAGGTAAATGGTACTTTATGAAAAAACAAGAAAAACATAAAGAACTTTTGTATTAAACGTAAAGCTTTCTAATAATCTGTAATAATAGAGTTGCCATTTATCTATAAATAAATAAAAATAACCATTTATAAGACGTACAAACAATTTGTACCATTTATAAGACGTTCAAGAGAATCGAGAAAAACCGTACCGAAGAACCGCAAAGCTCTCAGTTAGCCATATTTGGAAACAGAGTTGCCAACAAAATGTGTATTTGGTCAAAATATTACCAAAATGTATGACGAGTGCGGTTTTCCTTGCGGAAATTCTTCTTTTTTGAAAAATTGAAAAAAAAATATAAAAATATAAAAATATATAAAAATATATAAAAATATATAAAAATACGCAAAATATTACAAAATCGGTATCAAATGGAAGGCGTTTAAGTGAAATTATTCGAAATTTTTATATAAACCAACCTAATTTTTCTCTGGCAGTAATAAGGTTTTTGCATTTTTCCCAAATTTGTGTCGAAACTTTGAAATTAGGAATTTAAAAACTTTTAAACGGATAAAGCTACTTTTGTACTTTACTACTCTTTATTAGCCATAGAAGGCTCTAGCAATATATCGGGACACTATTGGGATTGTTTATATCACTGAAATGGTCATCTAATAACGAAAGGCAACAACACGATAGTTTTGTACCTCGCAGACAATGTCAAACTCTAAAATGTATATTTCCGAAATGAAAAAGGATTCTTATAAAATTCATTAGCCCTTCGTAAGTGACATAAAAAGTGGCATAAAAAGTGGCATTTAGTGAATGTAAAAGCGGAAGAGAGCAAATCTAGTCTAAATGATATCGCGAACTATTATTGCAGTGAACTCTGACTCTTGAGAGACGAACATAACCTTGAAAATATTCTTTTATTTTTATTGGCATGGGACTAGGGGTGAATTTTAAACGCGCTAATATTATAAAATATTATTGAAACACGATAATCTAATTATTTAATTTTTTTTAACCGCTTGGATTTGAATATTTTCATGTTTGATTTGGTAATCTTGATTAAACGAGAAATTTGAGATTCTATGTGTAAAAATTAGAATTACTCAAGCCATTAAACTATTTAGGTGCTAATAACTATAATTTTGAATGGTGACTAAATCGTATTACCGTTACAAACTCAATATCAAAGTTGTCTCGAAAAATTTTTGGAAAATATTAAATATGTTACATAATAAAAAAAATAAATTCGATTGTTTTCAGCATTGATTTCCCTGAACACCCGCGATTTGTATAGCATTGGCAACAATTTCAACACATGACAGTATTTTCAAAACCACGCTCCGTCGCTGCTGAACGCTATTTTTGGCTAGACCACAGCCAAAACGAGCACTTGAAGCGGTAAATAAAAAAAAAAAACAACACGCTTCCGCCCAATGTGTGGCACCCAATAATTAGCGCCAAACTTATATAAAAGCAAACACATGCACACACCTACAACATGGTGACTGACACATTCTGCAAAAACAACTCAAAACCGCATCCATCGGCCCCATCATAACATCGGAATGCAACAAATAGCGCGCTCACAATGCGGCTCAGAGAGCGCACCAATGATGAATTCGCTGTGAAGTCGACACTTTTATTTACTACACAAACATTTTATACTCAAATTAAGTACGCGAATGCTTGCATTATTAATTTTTGTTATAAATAATTCACTTAATGCACATGCGCGCTTGTAAAAAATTTTTAAAAACTGATTGTAGGGTGTGGTTGACGAGCGATAATCGCGCGCATGTAAGCTGACAACAATTAGCTATTCAAATTTTGGTCCAATGCAAATTGACTGTGCGTAATGAAATAACTTGGCGAGCACTTAACAAACACTTTCATGTAGATTTTTCTAAATTTAGATTTGCACGATAGATAATTACTTGAGATAGTGAATTTTATTATTTCTTGTGTGAATAAAAATGGCACTACTGTATTTTTTAGTACGTTTCAGATATGTAGGAGCGCAATAGGAAGTAACGAAGATGCAACAACTAAAACGTTGATAAAAACTTTCGAGTGATCTAACCGAATACGCCGAGCAACGAGCGCGCGATCATTTAGCGATCTTAATTTTTGCAATAACTACAAGTGTTTGCTTAATAATTTCTTAACTAGCGTCCGCCGTTTTCCAGCCAGCTTGACTGACTAAGTAGTCTGACTAGACGAACGAGAAAGTAGACGCAGCGGCGAGCGAACAAATACCAGACATTCAAATTATATTGAAAACGCGTCAACTTAATTTGATGCCTATTTAATATACAGGAGCAATGTTATTGCTATTATTAGTGTTGTTGTTGTTGTTGTCGTTGTTGTTGTGGTCTTTGGCAGGTAGGCGAAATACGCAAATGAATGCGTCGTAGTTGATTGGCGGGCGGACAGCGCGTTGAACGTCGTTTGTGTGACATTCCTGTTTGGAATTTGGTACTAAACGCTGAAAATCGCCACATCAAAACGGACTGGCGCGCACGAGAATGCGATGGGCACTGGCAGGCGGACTCAGGCGTCAGCCACAACCTTCAGCCAGCGCTTACGCTAGATATCACATAAACAACAACCGCGACTCACACACAAATTCACTAGGGTCGTCAGGCAACAACAGAGCTTAGCGCTCACCGTCGTCAGCCATTATCCACCCATTGGAGCATTCGCAAGCGCTGACGTATGTATAGTGCTATGCACTGCCACCGTATGGAACAGAGCCACCCATTATGGAGGGCGCACGTAGCTACGTTGATGACCACTATGGCAATCCATTGAAATGGTGAGGCCATCGTATAGTCAGCGCAACTCCTTAAAGAGCGTATGCGCGACAGTCACATAAATGCGGCACCGCCACCCCCCACAGGCCACCGTTTTCACTTCATGCAGTTGACACTAACGTTATTGGAGTAGTATGATTGAACAGCAGAAATTCAGAAATAAAAATTTAAACTTCACCGCCAACCAAGTGAAATATAGACGAAAAAATTGTACAAAATACATATGATTAATATAATATAATTTCAATTTGCAAACAAATATAAAAAACATTTTGCGCAGCAAGCATGCCGCTTGCGGTAGCAAAAAAAAAAAAATATTATTAATAATAAACCACAACAACAACGCGCGCTCACAACGCACGAAGCTTAGTGCCATACAAGCGAGCGCCTTGACTTATTTGTGCGACACAGCGCTTAGTAGCGGTCAGTCTCAAAAAGGAACGCACGCTACTTGGGTTTTGGCGCTATGTATGTTATTGTTTTCGAGCTTCGTGTGCTAGCTACATCACTTATTTTTATTTATTTATTTATTTTTTTTTTTTGAGCATTGTGAGTGCGCGAGAAATTGAATATCCGATTTATTACCCTTTCCATTAGTTGCTCGACTCAGGAATTGGCGAATTGTAGCGAAGTGCGGTAGTATGCGCCCATCTACAAATGTGTAAAGCAGCATGCCTTCGCCAAAGTAAAAAAGGTACAATATAAAAAAATTAAAATTGACAGAACATTATTCAATTGACCTTGAGCAGGTTTACACAACAAGCCTATGTAAAGAATGAAAGAAAAATAAAGCGCAAGTGTCTGAAAACATGTGGGTAGGTTTTCACGTACGCAAGACGGGCAATCTCAAGGGGGGAGTGAGTACTTAGCAAAGACTCCATCCAATCCTTGCAAATGGTTGTTGGAAAAGTTAGACCATGGATAAATTTAGGAAAGTTTCTGGCGAGTACAGACTCGATTTGCTTACATGCCCGCTATGAATGTCGAAAGAATTGTTATCACTGAGCTTGACCCCACTGATGCCATTCAATTGATACCAGATTTCAAATTTTGTTGTTTCAAAATCAGCTGACGCAAAGTTGACTTCTAGAGAAAGCAATTATTTATTATTCCAAATTCCAAACTTTCCCAAAAATTTAAATGAATTCAATTCAATGAAAGAGAATGGAGTATGGACAGATAACGTTTATCGTAAATTAACTGCAATGAGGTTGTCCGAATACGAATAATAGTTTTCGATTCGAACTACATAATAATCCCTTAAGGTAATTCTTTTAATGTTCTTTTTTCATTCTCAAATTCTAGTATTTATTTTCGAATTCAAATTCTCAACTTGCGAATTACACGAGGCCTCACTTCCAAGGCCTCTACGGTAAACTATGGTGGAGTAACTCATGGACTAACTTATGAAATAATAATTATGTCTGATTCCGTAGGTCGTGCTGGGCCGATTTTTAGATAGAGAAAATAGGTGAGAGTGTACAAAAGAGCATCGACTATATAAGATATTTTAGTGATTGATTTCTTAAAAAAATAAAGAAAAGGAAAATAAATGCTCGCGATCATACATTGACAAAACCGTCGATCATAGCGAGCTCGAGTATTCCAGCTCACAGCTCACAGAGCTTAATTACCAAGTGATTATCTTGGTAATCATCTTAAATAAATAAGGCTTTGGTACAAAAATTGAAAGTCATGGCAGTTTCATTAAATGTGAGTCATGGATATAATAGAAAATTGATTCTCCAAAGAAATAAACTGGCCCGAAAGTAAATAGCAATGCACCAAATTTCTAACTAACCAGTTGTAGCTGTTGGTCAGCATAGACCATTGACTTGCCGTACACCCACAAAAAATTGTGTAGAAAGTAGTCTAACGCACTAAGGTCACATGACCTAGAAGACCCAACTCATTATATGATTCGGTTGCCAAGAGTTTGTCTCAAAAAAGTGATGACTTCACTTACTGCTTGGCGTATTTCATCGTCCTGTTGTAGCATTTAGCACTTAGACGATTGATTTTGACATAAGGAGCGGTAAAGTCGGGAATTATTTGCCTCTAGCGTTCATCACTGACGCAACGTTGGCTCCATCTTGAGATTTAGAAAAAAAAAAATATGGATCAATAATTCCTTAGGGGAGACATGGCAATTCGCCAAAGCATACTGAACATAAATGTCAAACACATATGTTTACTTTGACAGTTGGTTTGACAGGTGTCAAAATTGTAAATGACGTACCTCTATACAAACACTTTACATAATTCACGTTAAATATGGCTGTAACACTCCCTCAACGTTGGGATAACTGTACTTATTGCTAGTTTAAAGGCATAAGAATAACATAACCTTAAATATCTTAACATAAAAGTTTACTACTTTATTACACTTAAAATTATGGACGTGGTTCTCAACATGATTACTGTTTGCATTATTATAGAGTTAAGGTAATTATACTATAATTATAACTATATACTATAAGTATAACTATAAGTACAATACTTTTGATGTCTATAATTCAAGCGTTGGATTAAGTTCTATAATTTCTTTAATTACTACCCAATTAGGTTCCATTACCGTTAACTAACTGGAATAAATACAGAGTAAAACAGTCAAACAACTACTTTGAAATAAATATATAAATATTGAATAATTTCAAATGTTTGCAGTTTCTTTTTGAGGTGTAAAATAATCGATAATATTATATTGACTATATTGACTTGAATATTAGCTACATACTATAGTAAATTATATTTCTATTTAAGCTCTTATTAATAATGCAAACACAGTATGCATATGTGACAAAATGCGCGACGCAATTGCTGCACGTCTCATACGCGGGTATTTACTGTCAACACAACCCCAACACCGCGTCAATTTGCTGCTCTGCTGCTGCCAACTGTCATTCTCATTTGCTTTATGGCATACCCAAGTGGCCGGCCACGATGCCCTTTTACAACTTCGGGCTGGCTGGTCGATATCTCGAAGGTCTATTAACACCTATTTCGCTTAGGTTAATTTATTAACACAGTTAACACAGATACAACAGGTACAACAGCAGCAACAACAAATAAAAAATATAAATAAAAACTCCAACAGCGACTGTCACTGCGTCAAAATGTCAAACAATGCGCCAACAACAGCAAAAGGGCTACAAAAACAAACGACGGTCGTTGCCAGCATTTTGTGACAGTCAATCACCAACCACCGACCACCAGCCACCAGTCACCAGTCACTAATGGTGCGCCGCTTTCGTGTCTACAACGTTTTGTTTTTGTTATTTACATATTGAACGCTTTGGTTGTTTATTTATAGTTTCAGTTTCAGTTTCATTTTGGGTTTTATTATTGTACACATGTTTACGCGCATTTTCGCATATTTTCATGCGTGCTGTCAGTGCGCACCGTTTTCCTCGCTCCCTTCGCTCTGTGCTGCGCTGCGCTGGGCTGTGTCAACAAGTATTTTTGTGGGTTGACAGCAGCATGACAGCCGAAAGCGATGGCGATAGTGTTACCCAAGCCAATGCTGATTGGCGATTCGTGATGCTTGCAGAGCTCTGGTTTGTGCATCGTCCACATCGTTGCTGTGTGGTGCAGTGTGCACTTTCGTAGGGTCGCTGTGTTAGGCCATGCAATTCAACCGGTCATGCCCACATAGGTTGCTCGAGTGACTCTTTATGGGTTTAATGCTGTTGTTGCCACAGTATTGGCTTTATGATATTTACGATTGCGGTAAGTGCATTTATTATTTTTTATTTTGATTTTTGTTTTTTTTACAATTTTATTTGCAAATTATGTAAATTTTATAAGTGTGTTTACGATTATGTTTCGTTTATGACCAGCATAACTTAACGTTTGCTTTGATTTGAAAATTATGTGTATTTTTTATGGATTCAAACTTTACTATACTTGGATACGGGGGCATTCCCTTAAAAGGGTTGAACATTTTAAACCATTACATTTTATTGTAAATTAATACTTTTCTATTAATTTCCGAAAACATTGGTTCAGAACTGAACTTAGATTTGTATATCGGTTTGAAAATAAGCGAGAATTCAAATAAAAAAAATTCGTTTTGAGGCGATTTCTTTACTGTAATGCCGAATAATAATTATAGAGCAGCAGAGTTACATACTTTTGTGTACCTTTGAACCACATTAAATGTCGAGAGAAATCTCAGTAATGAAATCGAATGTAGAATCACTTTTGAAACCAAGTACTACTTTGGGCCGGGGAGGCAATTGGGAAGCAACTCCCCACTCCTCCACTCTCCACACTTAAAACTAACACTTTATAAGTCCCACATTGTACCAATCCCAATAAATGGAGCAAACAATAACACCAAAAGAGTCGGTTCTTGAGAGAAATCCATTGTACTTGAGATCAAAGAAATCAGGGATCGCGTTTTCAACACCAAATATTGTATAAAAGAACAATGAGATATAAGAATAAGAAGAAAACAATGAGCAATATGAACTGTATAACCTTGAACAAGTCTCATTGTAGCACAAGACCATAAAATGCGAATCCTCAGCATGTGAAATATCAACGAGGTACGGGTCTTCAAATTGGCACCAACTAGCGAAGCGAACTACTGATACAACATTATGGAGTCAGAGTAACTTAGTTGGTTACAAAGCCAATTATTAAGAAGAAGAGTAGCCGGTATTTTGCAAGCTTCCATATTAAAGTTGCAACAATAAGGGTGTGTTATATGCTACATTCGGAGCAGCGTGGTTTACAACTAAATTTACCGCATACAAAAAGTAGAATACAGCGATGGTAAAAAAAAATTCTTTGAACATGGGGACCTATTCTATTAATACAAAAAAAAAAATCGCCTAGACTTGTGTGTATTCTACTCTCGAAACAAGAAAGAAGAAGAATTATTAGAATCAGTGCACTGTGTTAAAATAAAACTTTTCCACAGATAGTGATTCTAAAAGATGAAATGAAGAAGATATTGAGGTTATGAACCACACTTATCTGTACCTTGGTTTGTCATGCTTTCTATAACTCACAGAGATAACTCTTATAAGGAGAAAGAAACCTATAAACGTGGCAAACCAAAACACTTGCTAACAGTGCTTTGAATTCTGGCCACTATTACCGTTATTTTTTAGTTTATGTGGCTGTGGTCTGCTGTTTAAAGGTTATGCCTATTTGGAATGATAAAAAAAATCAAATTTCTTTTTATTTTTCGAATGTATATATATTTAGGAATATTCTCTGAGTTGATCCGACTCATATTTTGCGGGGATATAAACGCAATTGTAACCGCGTCACCACACTACTCTTCAAACTTTAAACGCGTGCTACTCGAAACGTTATTTTTAGTGTCAAAGTGTGCGCTATTTCTCCGAAACGGCGGATCGATCGTTTTGAAATTTATACACAATTTTCTTAGACACTTTCTAACGGTAATGAACGAAGGAATAAGAATTTTGACGTAAACTTTTATTTTTTTTAAACCACCTTTATGTGCGAATTTTGTCGAAAAAATTTTATATATATACATATCTTTTTTTTTTGGAAAGACGCTATTTCGTCAAAAATCTAAATTTTGAAATCGTTCGTTCGTTCATTACTCTTTCTGAAAATAAATCTTTATTTTATTTTTGATTTCAGATATTTTGAACCAGAGATATCCTTTTTTGTGGAGGACTTTCAGGAAATTGTACATAGGAGAGCAAGGGAACTCAATATTAAAAGAAAATAAATGTTCGGAGTTAAAATACATTAAAATTTTCTAAATGTACCTGTTTTTGATGTATTTATATCATAAAATGCCCTTTCGCAAAAAAAATCGAAAATCCACATTTTTTAGGCCTCCACTATGCGTAACCCCCTAACGAAATCTAACCTAACTTATATAAATGATAATTGTCAGAGTTTATAATATATTATACTAAAATTTTTTTTAAAAAATATTTACTTTTCGCATGAAAATCAATAATTTCAAAAGTTTCTATTGATTTTCAGCATTAAGATCGCTTGACACCGATTATATAAACAAATATTTGCCTATGCTTCATAAAGCCGCTAAATTGCAATGTAAAATGCGTGCAATGTGAATGCAAACATACAACCATATGTTGCAGAAGAAATAACTAACCGATGAAGTTAGTTATCGCAATGCACAGGCGTGAACAACAACACAATTAACTCATTTGTAGACCTAATAACATACATGTACAAACATATCAAGCCAAGCGCATAAAAACATAAAAACATTTGCGGGGAAATGTGTTACAACCCACCAATGCAATCACAGTTGCAAGCATGAAACTTCGTCATCAATTTGGAATGTCACATGAAAAATACAATAACAACAATGCAAAACGAATAAAAATCGAAAAACAAACGAAATGCAATGAAACAGTAATAAAAGTTGAATAAAAAGCGAAAATGCAGAGCGATCAAGCCAGCCAATCAGGCGACAAAACACAGCAGCAGCCGCATTTGCAGCGCAGCAGCAGCGGTAGCAGCGAGGCGGCAGACACTTGAAAAGGCGCGCGCTCAGTTGGCAGACAGACAGAATGACTGACGCACAAGCAAAGAGGCCGAAGCAGACAGAGTAGCAAGTAGCAAGCCAAGAGTAGACCAGAGGGTGAGGCGAAAACGCCGGAGGGTGAAACAAGCCAACGACTGCACGTATGGACAGACTGGCAGCCAGTCAGTCAGTCACTGACGCTGACGCTGACACGCAGTCAGCTAGTCAATTAGTGTGTCTCCCACACAGCATACCACCACAGCCGCGTTGCGTTGCGTTGCGTTGCACGGCGTCGTCGGTGGCAATCGATTAAAGTAGCTGGCGAACGCGCGCGCCACAATGCTTAATTAAGAGTTCAACATATTGCCAACAATTGCTGGTGAATTCCATTGCTGGCATTGTTGCTTGCAATTGCCGTACAAAAAATGCAAATATCGTTAATTCATGTGGTGTAAATTGGGCAACAACACAACGCAACACAACACAACAGCAGCAACAAAAGCAGCAACAACAACATTAGTATGCCTTGTGAAATGCAATAAATACTCGTGCACGCTTTACTCGGGTATATTGTATGTATGTATGTATGTGTGCGCATTTGTATGACAATCAAAATAGCAGCAGAAATTGCAGCCACAACAACAACAACAACAACAGCAACAATGTATTCAAGTAGTGAGCAATCAGAAGGCAATGTTGTTGCCGACAACGAGCAATCACACAACAATCTGGCAGTCAGTCAGTCTGTCAGCACGACAGCAGCAACATGAGCAATAATCACAACAAAAGCGGCGACGCCGACAACACAAAAGCAATTTACTAATCTGTTGTAAATAAGTGTGGAAGGAAAAGCGCAAAAAGTTGCAATTTTCCTGCTGCCTTTTACCTTTTATTTTAATTTTTTATTTTCGCAAAACAAATCGCTGACAACTGCGAAAGCGAGAGTGGCGAACAGCAGGAGCGGCGAGGCGGAGACATTTGGTGAAATAAACTAATTTATTAATGTGATTCATTGTGCATACATACAGACACAGCGACATTTGACTAGTGCAATTATATAAAAATTTTATTTTTGCAATTGAGGATCTATATATATATATACAATTTTACATATTTAAAGCAACGAAAATTGTGTGAAAATTTTATTAAATTAAATAAAATGTCTTCTCAGACATTTTTCTATGACATTTTATGATTTTGTTTACAATATTTCGACGATAACTTTGCTTTAAATGTTGCCTAAAAATAGTAAGGAATACAAATATGAAGAATTGTAGAAACACTTTGCTCCAGAAATCAATGCCTTGACTTTTAAATATTTTAGTATTAATGCTAAGCGTTGAAGAGTAGCGAATCGAACAAACTATACCAGTTGTTTAAACAACCTTGTGCTAATATGTCATTTTAGTAACCTTTTAGTTTCAAGTAGCGTTCATGCCTTACATTTTTCAAAAATAATTGTTATCAATAAAAAAAAAAAAAAATATTTGTATTTCCATTTTTGAGAGCAACTTGTCATTTGAGCCATTCACAATGGAGAAACTGGTCTAAAATGTGTAAAACCAAACTTGGTAACATTGAAGACATCGCTTATACTACTTGAATGAGGTATCAGCATAATATCTCCTTGTATCGAATTCAACTCGCTAACTTTGTTGTTACTTTCACTTGTCAATTTTTTGACAAGAGAGCCGTAGCGAAAGATGTGGCGAATCGAAGAAGACAACTAATATATCAAATGCATTTTAATCTGGAACATCGCAAGACACAGATTTAACCAGCTGATTCCAATTAGTACCAATTTGACCATATCCAATCCTATTCCAATTAGAACAGATCTCTGTGGTTATTTATTTACCCGACTCCACGCAAAAAAATCGGTCTCAGCAGGGAACTCCAACTAGACATGAAAACATCCACAAATGAAGAGGTTTTCTTGAAAATATTTGCATACATATTTGTTACATACAGTTAGAGGAAAGAAAGGGTTTTTGACGAAATGTCTATAAATCTACATTACAGGACAAACCTGACCCGAAAGCTCTAGCCAATTAAGACATTTCCGAAAATGCCTTGATAATCATCTTTTCAAAGAGCTAGGTAACCATTGTGGCTCCTCCGAAACAACTTCTCGTTCTAAATTTATCAAAAGATGTTTTAACAGCCTTCAGCTCTTCAGCTCTTCAGCTCTTCAGCTCTTCAGTATCAATAGTTAGCAAGTAATATTACACTGTTTACGTTATAGTCTCGAAGAAAATGAGACCCTAGATTAATTAACAAATTTTAAGGAGCAGACCAACAGAAACTCTGAAATAGGTATCAAACTATCCCCCACTATAACCTTCACCGGTTATGTGACCGCCGTCGACGAACACATAATCCACGTTCCCACTTCCATTGGGCCTATGTAAACGAAACGAGCTCGGCTTTAAACTGGTCAAGGACTTTCAACTCGGCAGTACTTTTAAAAATATTGGGGAATGTTTTCAGCTACTACCAAACTAAGCGCTAGGTCCATTTTCTAAAATGGTAAGCCGATCTTTCCTCTATGGAGACGAAAAAAAAATCAAAATTTTTCCGATTATTAATTCGAAAATGATCTAACATTATTTTAAAAACTTTCATTAAGCAACAAGACTCCGGATTAGGCATCAATTGTGGCACAGGGATACCAAATATATTTCAGAAAATAGTACTTGAAATCCATAACCTCATTATATAATAATTATAAATCATATTCTTGATATTCCGAAGTGTAAGCTCTTCATAAAAGTTTTCTATTTATCTATTTCTTAAAGACAAACACTTCACTAGCGACAAAGTGAAGTCTCTTTACAACCTCCCTGCTGTTTTCACTAACTGTTATTTTATACATTATATTTTATTTAATTTTTTTTTTTGTTTTGTTTTTAATTTTGCAAATATATCACTTGTTTGTATGTTTCGCCAAGAGTAAATTAAAAGTAAAAGTCGAAAACAGCAAACAAAAGTGCGAATTCAACATTTGGAAAGGTGATGGCAAACAAAACTAAAACTTGAAAGAAAAAAACAAAAACAAAAGCAAAAACAAAAATTGTGCAAAAAGCAGGCAATAGTTACAATGGAAGGAAAATTCAGCCGTAGGCAAAAAAGTTTAATTTATTTGTTGTGATTGTGATTGTTATTGTTGCTGTTGCTGTTGCTGTCGTTGGCGCTGCTGCAATCAAAGTCTCGTTGCGGTGCTGTAACATTTGTGTATGTCTGTTTGCGTGTGTGTGTGTGTGTGTGTGTTTGTAAAAGCGCCCATATAGGCGAAAATTACTGTCATTTGCTGGCTAATTTACATTTCTCTTTTTAGTTTTAGTTTTGATTGTATTTTCATTTTTATTTTATTTTTTTTTTTTTTTGTATATTGTTTATTTCATTTTTTATTTTATTACATTTATGTGTGCACATTTCGAAATTAGAAAGTACATTGTGCAAACACTCAACCAAATGGCCGAAATCATGCGATTACATACATACACATCTATATATCGTTTGTATGTATGTATGTGTTTGGTATTAGCAATGACAATAAACCGAGCGAAACCTTTGCCTACGAAGGCACTGCGGGCACACGGCGCATGTGCAGACATTGCAAATGTGTCCGAAAAATATGTACGAAAAAAACCAATAATATTTGTATACTTATGTATGTGTGTTTTAGTAGATAGCATATTGAAAGACAGTCATTTTTATCATGGGCAATAATTGATAACAATACATTGTGTCTGAGAGAGGCATACATGAGCGAAGGCACATCAATGCCTACATGTGTGCAGTGAACGGAAGCAGCGTGGCAGCGTGGCAGCGTGTAGGTTTTCGATTGTTATCAGCGAAAAAAAAAGCCATAATCACAAGAAAAATAGAAAGAGCGGCACATGAAAACAGCAACAGCTGTTGGCGATTTTTTTCTATGAAAACATTGTTTTGATGAATGTGTTTGTTTTGTTTTGTTTTTTTTTTTTTTGTTTTCGGCCACTTTAGGCCAATTTTACGCCGAAAGCCTGATTATATGGCATTAGTGAAGTTAATAAATTACAATGAAAAAACATTGCGTCAGCCGTAAGAAAACGCAATAAAGGTGATCGAAGTAATATTTTCTGTTCAAGTATGGCGTAGTTGAAGTACTAATGAAGAGTTGTGAAGAATCAAGTTAAATAATTATATAGATTTATTTATAATTACAACAAATAATTACGTTTTATTAATATTAATAAGTATTTAAAGAGAATTAGTTAATTTATGATTATTTTCCTTATATCAGACTTAAGCATCACTCATACGCCCCTACCACTGCTCTATTACGAAGTCCGGCAAATAGATGTCCGGTTAACTAACTTCGACTAATACTGTTTTTCCGACCTGCAACATGAAAGATTGAGTTGAGAATTAAGTGTATCCCTGGTGGGTTAATAGAGTTTCTTTGTCGCTTCGGAACAAAGCAAAGCAGTTCTTGGTATAGGTAATATCATCTAAACGGAGATCCTTAAAAATAGTTAAAAATAATTGCAGCTATATCAAAACTATAATATCAGCGATGAATGTATAGTGCAAAAAAAGTAAGGCCAACTTGAAGTAAGGCCAGAAGAATAGCTTATATAATTCCTCTGAGAACTTCAACTCTTTAAGGGGCTAGACCAGTTTTGGACTTTAAAAAAAAAAAGAGTTTATTATTTTTGACTTAAAGTAAAGTTAGGGTCATAAAACCACTATTCAATTGGTGGCAAACTGAAAAAAAATGTTCAAGTCCAATCCACTGTAGTGTCAAAGCGGTCGGATCAGTCAGCTAAAGAACATAAAACTTTAAACGCATTTTTCTCGAAATCACATTATTCAAATCGGGCGGAATGTACTCGGAGACAATCGCACGTATCCACCTGAAATTTTAACTGTATCTTCACAGACCAGACATTAGCCAATAAAGTAAGTACGAGATCTTTTGTTATTATTACAACTTTTTTACAAATTATTTACTGCTAATGTTTTGAGTAAAAAATTTAACTTTTTTTTTACAAGTCCGCCATTTTGCGAAAAATTTATGGTAAGCCAAAAACGTACGTATTTTATTAACAAGTCTTATTTAGTTTAAGATCCCGTTTTTATTGCTTCAAATAAGCGCGGATTCTAAAATCACCATCGTCCGTTTGGTAGAAAGTGTTACTGAAGATTGAGGCCCAGATAATGAGCCCCAGTAGCTAACATTTTGCATCAAAATGTTAATATAAAATTTTTTTTTTACTCTCAAATATATGCTTATTAAAGCTTGGAAGAGAGATATGGAACTCCTTTTTCCTTTCTCCCAGAAAAAAGTTTCGAATTAGGGTCTTTGTGAGGGCTCTAGACTTGCCTAACCCCCCAAAGTGGTTACAAAAAGGTGTAGCTATATATAGATTAGCATTGCCTCCTTTGCTGTAGATCCTGACTTATATATCAGGTAGCTTAAAAAATCGCTTTGGTATAAAGACATGCTGTAAGAAGTAATTATACCAATTGCTAAGAAACATAGCATACTTCTTTAATTGTTTCTACAAGTTAATAGCACAAAACAAACGTCTAAGTAAGTAAGAGACTGTTTTAAACAGGGCAGTGTCAAAGGAATCGACCTGAAAGAATATTGAATTTTTAGTGAGATTAAAAAAAAAAAAACTAAAAGCGAAAAAGTAAAGAAATATATGTAAGAATTCATGAATAAAAAAGTTTTAGATATGATATAGTACTATTAATAACATATAAGTAAAATAAAATTTTTACAGCGGAGTTTACTCAAAACTTGAAACGCCTAGGTAGAATCTACGCACAGAAAACCTCAGAAAAACCTAAGCAAGTGCGTAATTAATAGCTAATCTACTTTTGAACTATTATATAGTTCCGGGCGCTTTCACATAGCGACATAATACAGACATATACGCCCAGACTTAATTTGTAGCGGACAAGTGAAGTGGCACTTTGAGTTACGGGTGCGCAGTGCACATTGAAACGCTGCTGCTGCGGTGGTGGCGCTGTCACTCACAGAGGCATTCGCACGCGCACACACACACTCACAGAGGCGTTCGCACGCGCACACACACACACACACACGCGCGCGCGCGCACACAACATAATTGACATTCTCCTTGGCGGTGGTCTATGCGCTGTCAATCTCATGTGCATTTACGCATACTGATTTAATTATTCACTTTTTGCTACTAGCACATTTTCTCCATTAAAAGTCTCCATTCACGCCCTAACGCTACCGCCGCCAACGCTGCCACTGCCGCTGCCACTATCCCAACCACTGCCACCAGAACCGATCACATCAGCATCACTTTAACTATGCCGCACTCACTTCAGCGGCGAAATTAACGCTGTTGACCTTCCTTCCTTCCAATGGCACACACACTCACCTAGCTACATATGTATGTGGCTGTGTGTGTGTGTGTGTGTGTGTGTGTGTGTGTAGTTTAATGCACGTAATTGCACTTCAAAATGCATTGAGGTAGCGCGTAGTTGATATGGAAATTACAATTTTTCTCTCAATTATTTTGCTGCAACATATTAGTTGATGTTGATGTTGCTGTTGCTGTTGCTGTTGCTGTTGCTGTTGCTGTTGTTGTTGTTTTTTGTTTTCTTTCTTTGCACCCTCCAACAAGTGCATTAACGGGGTTGTGTCTGTCCCACCACAAACTATTCATCTAATTATTTCGCGCCCGACCTACTACTTGATGCACACACACACACATATATATATACACACGTACAATATATGTTATCCTCCCAGACTGCATGGGATACGGTATGTGGCATAATAACGTATATTATGCAAAAGGTCCGTGAAGACGAAATTGCTATAAGGCCGAGTACGCAGTCCCGAGAAGCTGCAAGATAAGATAAGACGTCGTAAGGATCTACAAAAAAACGAGCATTACTAATTGTAATACCTGCCCAGCGAAGGAAAGCCTAACGGTAGTTCCGCAGGGAAACACAGGTTTGAGTGCAAGGGGGTGCTTTAGCACGTATGCGCTGTACAATCTTTTTCGTGCAGTGAATCGTGCATAATTGTTGGTACGGGCCATCAATATCTTTCGAAGATTTACACCTTCCTTTGGCGAATCCATAAAAAAAAAAAAAAAAAAAAAATATACACACATACATACGTAACTCATTTGCATTTGCTTGTGTACATTTGTGCGTATGTGTGTGTGCGTGTGTGCATTTGCGTATGAATATTTTAGAATTGCAAAACAAAAAATTGAAAGTTTTTAATTGCATTTCCGTTTGTGCTACTTTTTAATATCATTGCACATAATTAATTCAACCATTTTGATCTAATTTATATTTGCTGAGATATGCGCATAGCATCTAACATCTCACATCTAACATACATACATATGTATATACACATCTGTGTATGTGAGTGTATGTGAGTGTATGCAGCAGGCTTGCGGCTGTCGGAGACCACATTTACCGCTTACTTTGTTGTCGTGTTCGACCGATTGCACGCGCCGCCAATGTCACTCATTAGTAGCCAAGACTGGCAGCGCTATGCTGTTGCTGGATTTGTTGTTCGTGTTGTTGTCATTTCACTTTGACATTTTAGACGTAGCGTGTACCTGAGCCACCGCCCACGGCATTGCCTTGCCTTTTAATTGGGTTACTGCGGTCACTTAGCACTTTAATTGCCATTGCACTTTTACTCTTCCTCAAGGACAACGGTAGCCCACAAATGCTGGCGCACAAGCGATCCCATTAACTGGCGATAGTATCTGTGGACTTCTTATAGTATATAGTAAGTACAACAATAGCTTTAAGAATTACTTAAAATGTGAAAGGTCACCAAGGTGGTAATTCAGTAAAATGACAGCAACGGGTGCGGTTTGGTCCAAAGTGACTAAGTTGGATTCTATTTGGTGATATAGGCACGTACATATACATATATATTTGTATTTCTGTAGCAGGCTTCTGCGTGTTGTAAAACAAAATTCCAAAGAGAATCCAAAGTTGGATTTCCGACTTAGCATCTTGCTGTTCTTCCATTAGGAAAAGTCCTGTTAAATTTGATCGTGTCAGCTATACAGTCGAATTTTTGACTAAATCTGACCGTCCGAGGGAGGATTTTCCTTCGAAAAACTTTTCTATATGATTTTAGATTTTTCCTCAGCTTATATTTACACACTAAAACCCAAATATCTTGTCTATCTGTAATCCAACGAGCAAAAATCCTATTAAGTTTGAGCGTGTCACTCGGATTTTTGACGAGGTTTGACCAGGCGAAATATAGCGTATATTTGGTCACCAAATAAAAACTTTATAAATATGATTTTGAAATACACCCGCATGCAACTGAGAGGTGTAATAAAAAAAATTTTAAAAAATTTAAAAAAATTTTAAAAAATTTAAAAAAATTTAAAAAATAATAAAAAATTTAAAAAAAATTAAAAAAAAATTAAAAAATTAAAAAAAAATACAAGTAAAAAAAATCGATGCAAATGCCGTCAATTTTGACCGAAAGAAATTTGCTGAGGAAACTCTGACGCAACAAACAGCTTGCACATCAAAAGCCTGGTAAAAGGAAACTTATTTCTGTGCCGTTACTAATTACTCTAAAATGCTCAACTGGCCTCTCAGCAGATTCTAACCTCACTTAAAACCAAATATGAAGAGAGAAGCAACTTATGAATCTTTATAGACTTAATTCAAAAACGTCTGTATCAAAACTATCTGAACTGTCAATTTAACGATATTGAATATTCCCTAGTATTTACTCTAAAGAATCTAACAAGCAAAGACAGTGTATAGAAATTGTTCTCAGTTCATTATGTAGATGATATATCCGGTTTATTGCAAATAGAAATTTTAAATGTCAGTTTTGTATTCATCCAAAAGTAGTAAAAAGTAGATTTAGGCATTTCTACACTACAACTATACTGGGCCTTTTATATGCAGAGCTCCCTCTTCTCCTTGTGGGAAACGAAGAGAAAGAATGTAATGCGTCCAAAAAATATATTAAAACATGTATCGAAAATGATACATCTAGGAACTACTTCAATTCTAACATTGATCAGAATAGGTTTACCCAAGGCTGACATTGAAATAATCTAAATTGAAGATCGACGGATCGCTTGAAGAACTCACTCTCAATGTGTCAGACGGTGCATTGTGGTTTTCTTCAGCTGTGTTTGTTGTGGATATTCTCAAGCAAAGTGAACACAGATGCTCTCAGACTAATTTTACTGGTCGCTATCTACAGTTTCAAGACCTCTATAGTGGCTGAATTGTTGCATTTTGAAAACTTGATGAACTCCAAGCCTATAACAAAGGTAAGGTTAAGCGGCAAGAAAATTATGTTGAAAGCTTCTACGGTGATTTGTCTTAAGGGGTTAGGCGACGATGATAATCAGAGACTTTTGCACGTATTTAGCTGCAATTTTAGCTATAGCTTTACAGTAGCGTTATCTAGTAAACTGTGGTATATAGTATCTGTATCTAGTAAAATCACTGTTTTTATTGGTCAAAATTGGAGCTACTTACGGTACTTTACTAGCAGGTCTTAAGTAGATTAAAATTCCGTTTTTATTTTGTTTCAGTTAGCACGAGTTCCTACCATCACTACGTATAGGCCCTCATTAAAAAGGTGATTCGGAAGATTGGCGCCCATTAGGTAACAAAAAGTCAACATAATGTTTTTATACACTCATATGCATGCTTAATAAAGCCCAAAGAAGAGGAATTCGATTCCTTCTTTCTAACTCTCAGAATAAATTGTGAAAAGTAGACCACTTTTGACGGCTCTAGACTGGACGACTTTCCTAAGGATAATAGAATACGAAGAAGAGATTGCAGAGAAGTAAGAAATACGAGGAGTTGATAGCTTATATAGTTCTAGGCATAAATTCAGTCCTCCCAAATACAATGACTATAAACAAATTTGTTAATTTCACTAAAATTACTTTTACAAATTTAATATGCTGAAGCTGACGCCTTCTTAACTGCTAGAAGACAACATCTTTAGGCCAAGCAGTGCAACAAATTGCTGGTACAAACAACTAGCTTTTTAACACAGCACAGTTGAGTGACCTTCAAAAACAGTTGAAGACACACCTGATTTAATTGGGCGTATGCAACTACAACTATTTTTTGCTTTATTAATTTTTGAAACTTTAAACGAACACTGCAGCAAAAATGAACAGACAAGAAGCAGAAAAATATTTCTCGTGACCATGATATTTTTTTATGGCCATAACTTGAACTAAATTTTAAGTGATCAATGAAATTAAGAAGCAATTAAATTTACAAGATTTACTTGTAGTCAGAAAAATTCTATAATTACAGGCCAAGATCAAAAAGATAAAAAAAAAATTAAATAAAGCTGAACAAGAAAAACCGAAACTTGTATTAATAACGACATAGAAACAAGAGGAACAATGCAATGGAGGCTTGTTTTTTGGGATAGCACGACAAAGTAGCATGTATGTACTTACGTACGAGTTCCTATGTAACTCAGTATGTTTATATAAGAAAAGAATAATAAACCTTGAAATAAATTAAATTATATGAAAGTTCAAGTGCTTGGCGGATAAACAAGACACAGTGGTTAAGCAAAACGGGCATAAAAAACTCACAAATAGTTTATAAAATTTACAGATACACCCAGCTCAAAGATCGGATGTGGTTTAAAGTTGAGTTGAAAGGCGCAACTATTGCTTAATGAAATATTCTTAATGAAATCCCTCTTTAATGATAATAAGACGATTTCGGGATCGCGAAACTACAAATAATCATAAGAAATTAGATACAAAATAATTCGGTACCAGTTTTTAATCCCGTGTGTCAGAATTTTCAGGTCCCTTTATTTTCATCCATTAGTTAGTTAAGAACCTTGTTTTAAGTAGAATAGTAAATGGCCATCATGGAATCTTGTCCTTTATTACACTAAAATTGCTTTTTATAATCCTCGAAATCATGATCTCAATATTCTAAATACCGAAAAAATATATAAAAGGAATACTATTATTTGAACATGCAAAATAATGCTATAAAATAGATTTCATACTGCTACAACCTTACATAAATTTATCAATAATACAAAGATTTCTTGGTGAACACATGTTCACCAAATAAATACATATTTACCTACAGACACAAGCATTTATATGTATATATATGTGCAATTGTTTACATATTAAGGACAAAGTATTCGCAAAAATTGCAACTACACCATATTGTGTCAATTTGCAATTAAAATAAAATATTCCAACAGCAGCAACACCAATCGTTTGCATTGTGCAAAGAAAATTCTGGCGTAATAAAATATACATTTACGATAAGTATAGCACATATGTATGTATGTGTGTAACACCGGGTGCCGAAAATAAAATATTACATTACAAAGATCCATACACATATGCCATAATAATAAATCGCGCAATAAAAGCACACATATCTGTATGTATGTATTGTGTGTGTGTGTGTGTATGTGTGTGTGCAATTTTGGCAAGCGTCAGTCTGGAATGCTTCGCCATTTCGGCGCGGAAGTGGCCGTCGCGGACGTGTGGCTGACGCTGTCGTGGAATTTGGTACGTGTGAACACCTTTATCAGTGGCACAAATACCTGTTGACTGTTGGCTGCTGAAATTTGCGTTTTAGCGATAACGCGCAAGCACACATACACACACACACACACACACAGTGGCGCCCAAACAAGCAGACACTTGGTTGGTTGTGTTGCCGTTGCGACAGTTCGATGAGACAGTTCCGTTGGGTGGCCAAAGCCACTTTATGCTGGAAAAAGTGATATGTACGAGTGGTTTGATTACTTCGATCGGTCGATTTGCCGGTTGGTCAATTTGACATTTTGGCGCTTAGCACTTGTAAATTGCGCATATGCCATTGGTTACACTTACACAATCAACACATAAATATCTATGCATATAGTTGAGATATGTGTGCAATTGTGCTAAAAAATATCGCATATACGCATATTATAGCATGGCAGCCGATTTTCGGGCGCATACAATTTTATCGGACCTGTCAACAAATTTAGATTTATGGCTTGTTAATTGCAAAAGGCCAAAGACACAAATATCGGCGGCAAAAAGTCGAAAAGTGCCAAAGCAATTGGTAATCAAATAAATATTTTGAACTACGATATGAAATCGAGCAGGTGCTAACAAAGGGGAAACCGATCGGCTGTAGAGTGAAAAGTGAGATAAGTTTATTTTACAATATAACCATATTAAGGAGAAACTTGTCACTAAAGTTGTTAAATAGCAAATAGACCTTAGTTAAGTATTTGACCAAGCTCAATTTGTATTATCAGGCGAGTTCAATGTTCTAGAAGTTTTCAGTTACCCTAGTATGGCCAATGTATTGTTATGAGATGCTTTCGCATGTCAGAAACGTCAGCAGATAGTTAAAGGTTTCCCGGTATTCCCGTTATTTTCACGGCTTTAACATCAACCGCAAATCATGTGATGAGAATAACCGACCACATGTCATTTCAGACATATTTCAAACAAATTATTGCACGCAAGTGCTTTGTATATATGATATACAATATGTTGGTCCAAGTGAAGAATTATTTATGAAGTGTATGTGACAGTTTCTCTATCATCTCGAAGCGTCATTTGACTTGTCTTTGACTAATATTTTATCTTGATATAAATGCAGGAAACGCCCTGATGTAGTGGTTCAAGTTGGTGCCCATTATTAAAACGCAAGGCAAGTGTTAGAGCCAAGTTCGGACCAACATTAAATTAAGGCTTTTTCTAAATTCGCCAACTCCTTCAGCACGCAATAGGAAAGCTCTAAGCATGTGTGTGGCCTAATTAAGCTTCCCATAAAATTCATCAGCCGTTCGAAGGCAACTTAAAAATTTTAGACAAAAAAAGACACTTAATTTCAATGTGTAACTACAAGCCATACTCCGCGATTTTGGAAGAATGACTCATTAAAACGAGTTTAAGCTGCTTGCTAAAAGGCAAAATGGAAAATATTTTAATAAAATTTCAAAAATTTTCATGAGAAATTTACGATTTCCCCGACCTACCGATTGATAATCCTAATCACTCGATCCTCACGATCACCAGTTGATCAATGGTAATCAAATTTAAAAGTATTTAATATAAAATGTGAGACCCTTTAAATTGGCTCGAAAGTAAAGTCTTCCTATATTTATATCAGGTAAGTCTATCTTTCTACTAGTCTGTCTATCCCCATGAAAACACTTGGGTTCATTACAGAATATTTACATTGCCCAAGGTTGAAGCTAACCTTAACAAAGAAAGTTTAACAGTACAAATTATGCCGGGTTATTGGAATTATCTGCCACTACAGAAGTTCTTAACTGTGCTTTCAAATTTCTTATAAGTAGTTATACTTAATTCAAGTTAAATAAATCAAAGTAACGTAAATGTTTCCCGATCGAGTATTAAGATTAACCGCCTGAACCGGATGTGATTTCCAGCATGAAGGTATAATCTATAAATGCATATCTTTAGTAAAATTTCAGAAAAATATCAGGCAAACCAGATAAATGCCTTCTGTAAAGATTTCAGATGGTTTGTATGCGTTAGATGGTCATCCAAATAGTCACCAAATGATATCGGTCGAATAAAAGCAAAGTACAAAAATCGAATCTATCTAAATCTATCGACTTATTCGAGGAATGAAAAGAAGCAATGAATATGTGTTGAGGATAATGAATGTAAGTGATACGTTAATCGAGAGCTTCATGTCAAATTAAACCACAAGATTTTAGAGATCTGACCTGACAGAATAAAATTCGAGGTAATTTTTCAAACTTAATATTCGAGGCAATTTTTTAAGTTTTTTAATCAACTGTCAAAGTACCTCAAATCGGACAACCAAAAATCGGGAGCTACGCTTAGTTTTAAGTATTTAATATATGTAGACTTAGAAATAATGAAATTTAGAGCAAGTCTATTTTCAATTAACTAAGTTCTGAAATGATTTTTTCACCAATTTCGTAGTTTTGATATATCCGGAGGTAAAACTTGATGAACCTTAATATTTGCTGGGAAAGTAATCTTTACAGTTTGTAAAAATGATTTTTAAATATTTCTGAGTATATTTTCAAGTGCTAATTTATAAATGAGACCCACAACAGTCCAACCAATAGTCAAACAGCCACGCACATGCAAAAAGCACACTCAGCTACCACCGATTCATAAGGCTACACGCTTGAATCAAGCACAAAAAAAAAAAACACGTCACCGATAAAATCACAACAGCAAAATTATATGCATAATAAAAAGCAATCATTCACATGTAAATAAACTCACTCTCGCATAGAATCGGAATAGGAGACGCATGCAAGTGCGATCAGTTGACGGCAGACATTAAGGACGCCGCTTAGCGGTGCGGTGCGTAACGTTATCACTGGCAATAGATCGGCGGCAAATGGCAACAGCGACAAAAGTAAATCGTTGGCTTGTTGTTATCAACACCAGTAGCTGCACGGTGAGGCAGTGAGGCGCCTCGAAAGTCTTGCCGGTTTGGTGTCGCTAAAGCGGTTAAATGGCCACACCAAGATAATTAAGATCGCCGGTGCTGATCTGTCGAGAGCGCGTATTTAATTCTCAGCACGAATCGATTGCTTTGGCAACTTTTTATTTAGCGACAATGTCTTGCCTTGTGGTTATGTGTTGTCTCTCAAAGCGCTTTGTTGTTGCGTGTAGGAACAAGCAAAATTTATGACACTTTTATTAAAATCAAATTGCTTTTTCACACACATCAAACACTTTTTGCCTTCAACATTTGCATAAACTAACAGTTGTTTTCGAGCAGAATGTAGATTTTTGCCAGTTATGGTTAGTTTTGTTTGAACATTTTTGGTTTAGTACGCAATTTATATATAATTTACCGTTGTTTCAGTACACTTTTGTTTTGACTTTTCACTCTCGACATTGAGAAATATTCACTTTAGCACAGCCACTTCATTGGCTAACTCAACTTTGTTCGAGCCGAGTGTTGCTCGCACGCCGGACTAGACTAGACTGACGCGGCGCGGCTCGGTGTTGCATGCCACAGCGGTGTGCGCGTTTGCGTGCGACAGGTAGGACCACAACGGCCAACAAATGCACCAGTACACGTAATGCCACACACTGAAGTACTGGAACTATTACTACGAAAATACTGCGAAAGCTCAGGCGTGAGTTGGATTAAAGCTTGCATGCGTCTACGCACGCTTTGCGGCCGTGCAAATGCAAGCACATATGGCGGAGGCCGAGACGGAGATTCTCACCAGTGGGTCTACACTCTACACTCTACACTTCATTATAATTATTATTTATGTGTATTTTTTTCTGCTTCTTCTTCTTCTTCTTCTTTTTTTGTTTTTATTTTTATTTTTTGCATTACACAATGTCAGCGCTGCCGCGTGCCGTCTGCGTACTAGCCTAGAAGATGTGTCCAAAAGAGCTACGGCGTGGTTGCGCGTGGTTAGCCGACAGGTTGGTACGTTGGGTTGGTCGGTTAGTTGACTTTTGGTTGGCACCTCGACGATAACACCAACTAAGCTGAACTGAACTGAACTGAACGTCTTTGTGTTGCTTCTGGTGCGAGTGGAGCAAAAATGTCCCATAGAGCTTTAACACCGCCGCCGCCCTAATAATCAATTGTGCGCATAATCGCGCACCGAACAGCAGACAGGCCGAGCGACAGCTTGGATATAGAAATGTACAAAACCCATTGTTGTTGTTACACATGCAAATGCAGAGTGTGTAGCTTCCGAATGAATATGTACATATGTATGTTTGTGAAAATGCTTGTTTACTACCCACCACCCACCACCCATCACCCACTCACCCATCACATCACATCAGTCACTATCGTCACAACCATCACTGTCACTCAGCTAGCTACAAGTGTACGAACAATAATAATAGCAACAGCAGCAACAACAAAAACGAATGAAGGCAAGAACCAGCATATGTGCAAGTGTGTACAACACCCCAATACAGCATAACAACAACACCGCACAGCAACAAAGCTCCCAGTGCAGTCGGGCTTTCGGTAGTTACACTAAGTTGGTTTAGGGGTACTATTATTACCGTTGCCTTAGCGTTTCATTGTTACCACACAACTCTGCACACATACACACACACACACACAGATATATGTATATATATGTAAACGAGTACTCGCCTACGCCACCGGAATGCATATATAACACACATAGCGCTTAAAATAACAACAAATTAACAATATAGTGTGTTGTAGTAATGGCAAAAACGTAACTAAGTAGTGTGTACTTGTACTTGTACTCGGTAATAATACAATAATAGCAACAACAATGCGCTTAACAATGTTATAAATGAGTATAGCACAAATAAATCAGTATCACGACGCGATTTTCAACACACACACACACATAAGTACGTCAATAGGTGAATACATGCATATAAGAGCACAATAATGTTATTAGACGTAATTGTCAACGTAAGTAAGTGGCTGCAATAACTGCGGTTGCATTAAGTCGTTTTGAAGCACCGATACACAGTGGGCTAACGGTGCCGCGGCACATTTTGTTGGAGCAAAGCAGTTCAAAATAGTATAGAGAGACTTTCGGTGAATGTAAAAAAAAAAATATTATGATTTGAAATTCATTTTGGAATTTTATAAGGTAATCCATTTCTGGGAAGGAAATAGAAACCTTGCGAAATATAGCAAACTTATTTTCAAAGGGTTTACCTACGAAAATAATTTTTACTTCTTTCAAATTAATTTTTTGTCATTTGTTTTACTACATGGGCCGAAAAGTCTTTGGTCGGCTAAAAGCTCGCGCCAAACAAAAAATCTATATTCTTGGCTTAGAATGCCAACCTTAACTAGAATACTGTCAAACTCTCTTAACACTTTATTAAATCGTTCTCGAGTTATTGGTCTCAAAGTAACGCTACCTTTGATATTGTTGTTGCTTGGTAAGTGTTACGGCAAATTGGCACCACTATATTCTATGGACCGCACCAGCACAAATTATATTCAGGAAGGCCACCAGAGCTAGTAACGCCAGAAAACATCGCGAATCACAAATTTCTACAAATGAAGAAGCTTTCCGCACAATGGGCGCCCCGCGTTTTTTTTTTTTTTTTTTGAACATTGATCAAAAAGAGAAACGTTCAAGATACAATCTGGCATTGCTTAAACGAAGAAATAACGACTTTCTTGCGCCGATTTATGACTATGAATGAAACATGTATACATCATTACACAACCGAGTCCAATCGGCAGTTCTGAGTGATTCTTGCTCTGTGAAAATCGTCCAAAGCGCACGAAAACACAAAAGTTTCGCCCTTAAAGTTCTAGCTAGTATTTTTTGGAATTCACATGGAATTATTTTTATCGACTACCTCGAAGATTCTAAAACAAGCAATTAACAATATTACTGTGCGTTATTGGATCGATTGGATGTCGAAATAAAAGTTAGCACAAATTGTTAGACCAAAGACTTTAGGCATGCTCCGCTTCATTTGATATTGATTTCATTTTGTTTCTTAACAAATATTGAACAAAGCGTCGTAGATATCGTACGCTGAAAACGGGTTGGTGCTGAGCTTTAAACATGATTTAGTGGAGTTACGAACGACTTTGTAAGAATGCTAATAAGAATTTGTAGAAAATTGTACCAACAACTATGTCAACAGTGTTAAAATCAAGACAATTTGATGGGACTTTCTGTTTGTGTCAAGTTTTTGCGTTCTAAAAGCGGAATCTAACATAATGATACGGCGAATTTTAACAACATCAGTGATTGATTGCCTCCCTAAGGTGCCATTTAAGCAAATTATGCGTCATCTATTAAACCACAATTCTTTATCATTCACAACATAGTCGTTCTCACACTCGGAATCGCAATGAAATTAAATATTTTATGGCTTTTATTGTACATATAATTCATGCATACTCATACAATTTCCACATCGATCACAAAGCGATCTCACTTTACAACATTTTTTGTAGCTATTTTTTGCCTTTTTAATTTAGAGACGATTAACATATTACCATAAAAGGCAAAAGTGCATACACACACAAATAATACACATACATATGTAGAATAGGCGCTGGCAACGAAGTTCAACCGCTGGCACTTTACGCAAACATTCATACACACACATACAAGGGAACACATAAGTCAATTTTTGTGTATGCAAATACAAGATAAACGTGAATTTGATATCAGCCCACACAAAACACATGTGATTTCGGCCCACTGTGCGATTTTGTCAAGTGTATGCTGCTGCCACATGCCTTATGTATGTATGTGTGTGTATGTGCGTGTATGTTGCTGAGGCACAAGCCACGTAAATACAAGGGTAGTGCGTTGGATAAATATTTCTTGATCTAACCACTTGGTAATTTAATATGCAAAACTATTTTTCTTGAAGCAAATGTCTCTTCAACTTAATTTTTAATAGTTATGATTTACTGGACACCGCTATGATTGTGTCATCTCAACCAGCAACGAGGGCTTAGGTCCCACAAAAGTCTAGTCATTCAGTTTAATTTTTTGGCGAAGCAGTTATAGCATAAGTCCTTGACAAGGAGACACCATTCACAATAGTGTTTTCGTACAATTTGATCTAATTGAGAGTTCACAATAGTTTAGTGTGATTTTTTTGATGAAAATCGCCTAAAGTTCTAGACTTAATTCACATCATTTCAGTTAATTTTATGGTTGTCACATAGCTGTGGTTCCTAGTTTTAATACAATAGTTTATTTATTGATTTCGGTTCGACATGAGAGCAGAAAAAGGGACATTAAGAATAAAAAATATTCCACAAATTTTATATTAGATAAATGACAGCAGCTTAAAAGTAATATTGGTCCACAAAAACTTGCTGCGCAATGGATGTAGCAAGTTACTCAGACTCCAGGCATAAGCGAAACCAGGTTAAATCCTTAGAAATATTGTTCTTTTATGTACAACACTGATAATGACAACTTTTTTAGCTCTTCAGTAACCGTGGAGTGGACCAGGCATTTTTATACATCAAACGTACACTAAGAAAAACATAAATATCCGTTTTAAAGTGCAGAACACAATTGTATAAAGGATTCACTATCATATATATGATCCACTATAACAATAATCTCGAGGATTTTGAGGTTTGGGAGGATTTTTTTGTACAGATGAATATTAGTTTGTGTTAAGACAAGTTTGGAATAAGAGATAACAACTAGTGGTCTTTCGTGAAGAAAGTACACAAAGCTACAGTATCGGTCGGAAAGTCTTTGGCCTGGCCGAAAGATCGTCACAAAATATTTCTACCATTTCAGGTCCCTTGACATTTTATCGCATATTTCTCAAATTATTGGTGTCAAATTTACATTATATCTGTCATTTTTGTTTACAATGATGAAAAAAACACCGTTGACGCAAAATAAAGGCTCCTTATGCGTTAGAACAAATCTTCGCCAGCATAGTCAACGGTCAAGTATTGGTTTGCTGAATTTCTTCGTAACCAAAACGGCATAAATGTTGCACCCCGTTCAGGGGGGTCACAAGAGGTAGCAAAGATAGAAAACATCGCGAAAATTCGTAAAATTGTGCTGGGTCACCGTTAAATTCATTTGGCATCTCAATGGAACGCATAGGTCATATTATTCAAGAAATAATACAAGAATTTACAAATGAAAAAACTTTGGGTGCGGTAGTTGTCGCGCTATTTGAACATCGATCAAAACCGAATAATTGAAGTCATCTCGTTATGAACCAGTCCCCCACCCATCGTATTCGCCAGTTTTGGGCATCAGCGATTATTTCCTCTCTCCCAGACTCAAAAACTGACTCGCTGGAAAAAGATTACACCGAGGAGGTCCAGATGTTGGGAGAATTGAAATGTTTTCCCAACGAAAAATACACCGACTTATCAAACTGTCCTCGCACACGAGGCAAGCGACATTCAGCTACAAGTCTACAAGTGTAGTATATATGTACGTACATACTATTTATATGGATAAATCTATGTAAATGTAGATGTGAACACGCTTTACAACTTTAGTATCACCGCATCAATCATAGGCATTGCTAAATGACAAGGCAGACAAACACACACATACATACACACACTTTTATAGCAAAAGAAGCGCATCACAGATAGAATGGCAAAGGCAAAACACAAAAAAAAAAAAGGAATTGATACATGAAAAGCTTAAGAAGTTATGGGTATAATAAAACCGCAGAAAATATTAAATTAATAAATAATGAATAAAATGTGGGAAATGAAAAATAATGTATGCAGAAATTGAAAAAATTAAACAACAACAACAACAAACAGTAGTAAGTAGTGGTACGAGTATGGAGAGTTTCTTTGGCGAGGGTGAAACATTTTGCGGCCAGCGCAAGTACTTGAAAACGGTGGCAACTACAAGTGGGGCTTTTCAAGCGAATTGAATTTAAAAAAAACGACAACAATAACAACAACGAATATAGATTCACTTGCGAAACATGAAAGCGCTTGTTTATAGCCGCAGTGAAATATGAATAGAAAGCGGTCACACTAATGTAAAATAAGCACAGCAATAGCAATAACAACAATAACAACAATGCGAATAAAAAAATAGTGATAATCGCAATAAAAAAGTAAGCAAAATAACTATTTAAGTGCCCAACTGAGGATAGACAGATGAATGTGTAAGTGCAAAGGCATAAATTGACGAAATGGTTAAGCAGAAATGAATCAAGCGAGTGGCGATGGAATGCCAGGAAGGGCGCAGAAGGATCCGTCCGATGACGGACGACGGACGACAGATATGAATTTATGCCTGTGTGTCTGTGTGTGTGTAGAAAAATCATGAAAAAGAGCATGTGTCCAGACAGACAGGCTTATGTCTAGCAATCGAATGCGGCTACGAGAAAATGCCAACAAACAACAACAGCAATTTTAGATATGCATTCCAAATACAAATAGCATAACAATAATGTTATTAACACATAATAAAAATACAAAAGCAACAAACAAGTGTTTGAACATTCAAATACCATCACCAAAAAGTGTACAATAAGAAAGATCCGCCCACAAAACCAGAAAACATATCCCATACATTCAATGGTATGGGTGAGCAATTGTCTATAAGTTTGCATTTTAATTGAGTGAATTTTTGCGCTTAGTCATCGGTATGCGCGAAAGTTGAAAAATTAAACATAGAACAGAGTTCACGTGACAGCCCGCAGATTTTTGCCCACCGAAGAAACAAAAAACAAAAAAAACACCTATGATGACGACATCGAATAATTATTTGATGAGCAAACGCACATAAGAGCAAATCCAAAAAAAAAAAAAATAATAATAATAATAATATCTTGATATTCGGGGACCATATAAACATTAAACTTGGCTCCCAATAGCATCAGTCCTTATATAGTCGATGAAAACCGACTCGAACGATTTTGTTGCGATTGTTCAATTTGAGAAGCAGAGTTTAAATGAAGTCATAATAGCTGACACGATGAACATAAAATGTAGCTAAATCGGAAAATGTTTGGAAAATGTTCGGAAAATCCACAAAATTCGGCAACCTCGACAACAAACTGGGGCAGCAGTATCACCACCGGAGACCAAGGCTGGTGGTCAAGAATAGACAATAGAATAAGATTATTAGGGAGTTTTTAGGTGTACAGTTTACAAGAGGTTCGGCTGTCAAACGAACTGTCAAACTAGCTGTCAAACCAACTATCAAACTGTGGTTATACTTTGACAAATCATCATGCAAGGCTTACACAGTAACAACGTTTGAGAAACGTGGAAATTTATTTCTTAAAATCCCACTCTATGTTTTATTAACATGTTATTATTATTATTATTATTACTATTATTACAATTATTATTATTATTATTTATTATTAGGAGTATAATTAGTAGTATAATTAGTATTATTATTTTAACTTATTAAGCATTTCGCATACTTCAGCGGTGATGCTAATTTCTGGTTTAACGGGTCCATTAATAATCGAGATTGCCGTATTTGGAGAGCGAAGAATCCTGAGGAGACTCTCGATGGTCTAGATTCGCTAATTTTTGGTTCCACATAGCAATAACAAGCGTTTAATGATTTAATAGTTGATGATGATGAGCTTTTCGTAACCGAAAAATATAAAAACTGGACCTAGGCTATGTGATTTCACTCCATTAGACCACACTTTGTAGAGTTCATCAAGTGAACGGTCTATGCTTTCAAATCAGCTAAGACTAGCGAGTTGAAAGCCAACATTCGTCGCTTTATTGACGAGATAAGGCCGTCTATGCTGGAACAAGAAGACCAAAATCTGCCGTTAGGCTGATCTTCATGAAACGCAATCTCGCTGATCATATAACCGAAATCCTAGAAAAGCAATTTAATAGATGCTTCGTCGAACTTCTGAAATTTCTGGTGTCTGAATGGAATTCACCAAGAAGAGCCATACCATAACACCGTATAAACACATAAATATTATCTGGTGTGCTGTCTAAGCAAATCAAACATACAATATTTTGACATGACCCCAATGAAACTTTACAGTTCACTCAGCGAAATTGCAGACGCACACACACTTAATTGGCGCGAAATGTCTCAAGTTAACAACATCGGCTTTGACGATCGTTAAAGAGGTGTTATGTCGATTTCATGCTCAAATTAAAGAAGTACACATTTGTTTTTGTCTTTGCTTAATATAAAAAAACTAACCTCAATAAATGAAAGCGGATTAGGGGAAAATATCACTAAGTGGATACGCTTTCTCCGTGCATTTTCAAAAGGTTTCGCAAAATATAGAAGTAAGCGGCAGCGAAGAGTGGGTTACACAAAAACCAAACTGAACATTAAAATATATATGTGTATACATACGAGTATATACATCATAAAAAATTGCAAAATTGATGAATTCATAAATCACGATATGATGAAGCAACACTGCTGCCAAAATGCTAAAGTGTGGAAAGCAGTTTCGTATTCGTACCATAGCCAGCAGCAGGCACAAGCCAAGTCGACAGCCAGACAGACAGACAGACCGCTTACCTCTTTGGCCTATATACGATGTGTGTGCTTTGGCGCTCTGGTCACGCTGGTCACGCTGGTATTCCACCCGCGCTTAATTACAAAATTATGTGTGCGCGCGTGCGCACAATCGCGATGATAGTATCTAATGTAATGTATGTATGTATATATGAATATTAATGTTTAAAGTACATATGACGACGATAAAGAAATGTAAGGAGGAACAATAAGCGGCGATTAAGCGAAATATATGATTGTGCATTAGGGTGGTCCTTAAAAACCAAATCAGCGACTTTTCGGAAACAAATTTTACATGTGTCATCTTTGGCTGCAGAACGTATCCATTTTGGCTATTAAAAGTAAAAAAATAGTTTCACTTATTTTGCGTTGCCACAGATATTATGAACTTTGGCTTTCAGGGGAAAGCTCTAGCTGTCTTCGATTTGCCAAACATTGGAGAGTAGCGCATCAAATTATGCCAATTGTATAGTAGCAACAAATAGCAGCACTTGCGGTGCAACCTTGCGCATGCGCAATTGTATTTCTTCTCCCTTTGATGGAGAAATTTTTCCTTCCGAGCAAAGAAACCCATTATTTTCAAGTAGCGTTAATTCCTCACATTTTCTATTAACAATTATAATTTATTTCAAGTCTTGAATGTTTAAAATCAATAAAAAGAAAAATATTTGTATTTTCCTTTTTGAGAGTAATTTGCCATTTTAGCCATTCACAAGGATAAAAAGGTTAAAAACTTGTCTAAAGTCTTAAAACAAAACCTGGTAGCATTGAAGATGTCGGTCTATACATCTCGTATCGAATTGTTATAGTTTTTACATGTAAATTTTTTTACAAGAGAGCAGCGTCCAAAGCTAGCGAGCAGAGGAATAGCGAATCAATGACGTCTTTTATATAGATAGCAGTATCAAAACTGGGTGTTAAGAAACATGATGTAAATATTTTCTTATAATATTTAAGGATCACCCTTATGTAATACGTGGCTATTTGCCGCACTGAATTATAAAACTGACACCGCTGCAAATTGTTGAGGAAATTTAAAAGTAACGTGCTAACAACCATTGTTTTTAAAGTCAAATTATGATATATATAGATATATGCATATATGTATGTGTGCCGGTATATATAAAAATAACAAAAAATTTTGGTGTAGTAAAAATGCAACATCCAAAAGCAGTAATTACAAAACAGCCATGTATTTAAGTGCCTATGTGTAGAAACCCTCTTTAATAACTGCGCATGCGTGCGCTAATTTACCTTAAATACATTTTTAAGCATAGATATATATATATATTGAAATTTTTTTTTAAATAATAAACTAATTTTGGAGTTGACATTAAAAATCACTGCTTAGCCACCGAACTGCATTCCATTGACTTGCAGTACATACCGTCTTATTACTTCTAATTTTCTTGTATATAAGCGCTTTCAGATAAGAAAATTTACATGAAAAAAGCACCAGAGCTTCTCGTTCTTCTTCTTCTTCAGCTTCTCTGTTTCGCCGCCACAAAACTTTAATAAAAAATAAGCATCTTTGCTGACGAACTGCTGACAGTTGAAGTCGGCACACAATATGACACCCTCGGACTCACGGCTTGACGATTTGCACTGCTCAATTGTAAGAATGCAAAGTATATATAGTCTATATATGTATGCTGCATACAAAGAGCGAAAAAATCAGTGACTTTTTTTTAAATCAAAATTATAAAAGCGAGTAAAAGTTTGTGAAAAAACTGAAAACTTTTATATGTTGACGTGAATGTATATATATATATATATATGTATGTGTGTGTACTTGTATGAGTTTGTAGGTTTGTCACTTGTGCAATTGTAGTGTTACTTTTGTGAAAAAGTTTATTTAAGTTATGACAATGACGACGGATATGTCAGCTACTTGTTTGAGCTTGAGTTTGAAGTGTGCTCAAAGGCTAGAATTGTAATAAGTGTAAGTAAGTATGCACTTATGTGTGCATGTGTGCGTGTATGCGTGTGTCGATTTTAGTTGACGTGTGAAAGTGCTTCCTGCAATCAATTCCCATACGGCTATTTACGATTACAAATGATACAAAATTATACAGAAAAATTAATGTGTGAATAAGTAAGTGTAACTGATGAAATGACAATAGATACATAAATGTATGTATGTACATACGCAAGTGGAAAGCATATGTATTTTTTACCGTTGAAGGTTTGATTGATCCAAAAAAATAAAACAGTGTCAAGGTCTAAATGTACTTTCAATTACTAGGCAAATAATTACAAACTAGCTTAAGGAAATATATTTTATTCATTGCGCCTGAATGTAGGCAACGTTTTATTCATACGAGGGCGGGTCAATAAGTCCGTGACTTTTTGAATTTCTGACCTCTTTACTGAAAAAACAACACTACTCCCGTCAACCTCCCCTTTTATTCCAAAAGTCACGTACTTATTGACCCGTAGTTCAAATATGGGCAAAGCTTATATTGTTAGTGAAAAATGTACTGTTTTCTGTCAAAGCGCCTAAATGTAGACATCGTTTGATCAATACTTTTCTATTTGCTTAAACGAAGGCTTCTGCTTTACTTTTTTTTCTATCGATACGCCTCGAATTAGTTTAAAGAATTAATATAAATTGCATATTGTCGATAATATTAAAGTCATATTTGCAAAATTAAGAGATTATAGATAACGGTATTCACACCCCATTTTTTATTTCGATAGTTAGTTTAGGGCAGAAACAGTTATTCGAAAGTGCCTTAATTTGTGAGCTGCTTGCTGGGTGAAATGCTTGAATAAAATGATTTTAGTTTTCGCTTTTATTTTGCAGCCCGGGCCCGGATTTTTATAGGAAGAAGGAGTGTCAACTCGGCGGCATTCCTCAAAAACATATTTTGAATAATGGAATCAATAGTTGATGCCGCTACAACAATAACAATATCAATATTTCCCCCAAAAAGGTTCAGCGAAAAGGTTCATGGAACTTTCTACGCCACAGCTACCACGATAAAGATGAATATAAGATCTTCTTCTTCTTGTATTCTTATTCTTAATCAGAGAAAATTCAATGAAAAAGCAATATTTTAGGTTCTACCAATGCATTCGTCAAAGTAATATACAAATACTATATAAATACATTTAAATATATAAATATTTGTTCACATTGGTGTAGCTGCACCATGAAGCTTACTGTATATATATACACACACACATATATATATATATATATGTATGTTTGGGATAACTTGTTCAAGTACTCATAATATTGCATTAACTTTATTTCACACACACACAAATAAATATATATATATATATGCATACGCATGCAGAGGAGATATCTTCCGCCTGCGATTGCACAGAGAAAATGAACTCAAACAAGGGCAAGGTCATTGCGAACGTCATGTGAGCCGTAAAACTTACAAACCATGGTACATATGTATTTCGAAATAAGAGCAAATAATGCAGTTATGTTAAAAGAAAACGCCCATAATAAGCTATATGAGCTCGGCTATAATTATATAATATGAATATGCAAGTTTATTTATTAATAAAAAACACATGCTCACGCTCTTGCTCTCTTGACGCTTATCACGGCACATGCTTATCTCACGAGAAACAAATAAGCGCATACAATGCAATTAAAAGTCAAGAAGTACAAAAACAAAAATAACCCTGACAGAGCGTGTGTAATGCAGGAATATTTATAACAAGAAATACAGACATACAGACACTTTTTATTGCTAAATAAATCAAATAAATTGCGAATTTCATTTCAAACATGATGAAGCACATACACATAGCTAGACACGCATACATATGCACGTATGTTTGCTTATTCGCAATTTAAATCGCAATTTAAATCGACACACGATTGCACGTCCGAATCGCAAAAATAGCGCAATTAACACATACAAATAATGGCAAATAAAAATGTGTAAAATTAAAAAAAATATATATATTGGGTTGTTCGGAAAGTCATTTCGTTTTTTTCCCGCCAGAGGACTTAATTACGTTTTTTCGAAACTAACTTCACACTTAAGCCCCATAACCATTATATGTCATGAGAGCTGATATTGCAAGGCTTGTGTGTGAAAAAGTTCTATTAATTCTACCCAGTAGTTTTTGGTTGGTGCCTTTTTAAATATGGAGAGCAATAAGCAGCATTTTCGTCATATTTTACTTTTTAACTTCAGAAAAGGTAAAAATGCTGTCCAAGCGAGAAAAAAATTGACGGATGTGTATGGAGAAGGCGTGTTAACAGTACGCCAGTGCCAGAACTGGTTTGCAAAATTTCGATCCGGCAATTTTGATGTCGAAGATGCACCACGGTCTGGAAGGCCGGTCGAAGCTGACAAAGATGCGATAAAGGCATTAGTTGATGCAAATCGGCGAATCACCACACGAGAGATCGGTGAGAGGTTAAATTTGTCGAATTCAACTGTTTATGGCCATTTGAAAGGCATTATACGAAAACTGTCTTTCATGTTCCCCAAAAAAAACGAAATGACTTTCCGAACAACCCAATATATATATATATATAAACAAATTTTTTTAAATAATAGCTCAGCAAAAAAGTTAAATAATATATACAAAAATGATAATTTTCGCTTTGCTAAAGAATGACAAACGCGCAGACATGGCAAATTAAATAAGCTTGATGAAATCATCTCAGACCCTCATCAGCGCATTTTTCATCTCATTTCGATGGCGTCGTGCTGGAATGAGGAACACAACCATCTACTATACTACAGGCGATGATTGCAGGCTCCGATGCGGTAATTGTGGGTACGCTCGTGTTATTGACGTTGTTGTATTTGTTGTATTTGTTTATAAAAATGATTATGATGCTGCCGCCGTAGCTGTTGATGGTGAGGAGAGTGCGTTTAATAATGACGTTAATGATGGAACTAAACGTAGCATTTACTGGGGTTAAATTGACACTGTTGCTATTAAAAACAAATTTTTTTTTTTAGGTTTGATTTGGTTTTCAAGCTCATATAACTTTTGATTTTGTAATTTTTTAGTCATACATATGTATGCACATGTATGCATGAGCACATGTAGTGGGAAATGCCATGCAGGAAAACTTGTGTTTACGTAACTTCAAATTAAGTGCAGATGTCGCATGATATAGTTTTCTTTGAGAGTCAAAGTGCTACGAGGCCAGTACGATAAGTACTTAGCATCACCGAAAGATGAATTAACTACCGCATAGTATAGTCTTTGGTGGCTACTGTCATAATTTCAGCCGAACTGGTCTCATAGCTTTGTGTTAGTCACGTTGGAAGCAGGCCGCTACGCGGATTTTACAAAAATGTAAAAGCATCAATATTGGTCGGTATTTCAACTCTTGTTTTTGGAAGAGAAATCGCGCAGTCAAATCAAAGAGCGCTTGAATGATGTATACGGTGACTCTTCTCCTTCCATGGCGTCATCAATGGCGTTTAACGAGTTTCAACGTTTGATGAGCCACACCCAGGCGCCTTGAAAACGGCTACGTGGATTCACGGTGAGTAACGCGAGAAAGATGCACGATTTCGTATTGGCAGACCGCCAATTAAGGGTGTTAAAGACTAACTGAGACAAGAGGCATTACAAAAGACCACCAAGACACCATCTATCCATCTGTCGTGACGAGACATGAATCCACTGGTACACACCAGAGACCAAGTAACAGTCGAAACAGTGGACTGCACCCGGTTAACCTGTTCCGAGATTTCTGGAATTCACAATCTGTGTGATCTGCATCGACTACCTGGAGAACGGTGGCAAAACGATCGTAGGGCTTCACTATAGTCAATTATAGGGCCGACTCGACGCAGAATCACAGAAAAAACAGAACTGTAGGGGCGAAGAAAAACAGTCGCCGATGTCGCCACCACAGCCAAATTGATGGAATTAAACAGCGAACTGCTTCCGCTTCAGACATATGGACAGATCTACAAGTTTTCGGCTGGTTACAAAATGTTAATGGATATTAGAAGAAACTTTTTCAAGACAGAAATGAGCTGGAAACCTTCGTACTGCCTGGCGACCGCAGCAATGCGAATACATTAAATTTCCTATAAGGTATTGGCGTACTTTTTTCATTTTTTTTTTTTTTGCACTCATTTCCACAACAAATGCGCAACGAACGTCATAATAACCAGCTAGTATGATTTCCATCAGCAAACAAGAATTACAGATAATTGAATTAAATGAAGAAGAATGCAGACGAGATAAATACAAGCGCATAACCTATAAAGCGTGAATAACTACAAACATACTCATATGAATCTTGCGGAATAATCAAAATTGAAACTTAAATACATATATGTATATTTGTATTTGAACAACAACTGCAAAGAGGCCTGCTGATAAGCGATGGTGAAAGAGTGAAGAGGCTGTTGGTGCAGCACCAGTTACTGTCTCAATAACACGCTGGCAGTCGGTCGAGCAATTAGTCACCTGCGAAAGCGAATTTGCGAATTTGCGAATTCAGCGCTGACGTCAGCACATCAAGTGCCTTGACTTACCCACTCAGCTTACTTGTTTATGGGATTATAATGATTGTGATATTATTTTTAAATATAATGCGTATTTATATAACTATATACATATATATATAGATTTACAAGATGTATATACACAGATATATGAGTGCATATGCGTGCAGACAATTTAAGCTATGGCGTGTGCTAAGCGATAAATTGCTACTCAACTAAGTAGCAAAAATGTATGCTATGCCATTTAGAGGCATAACTAGATAATAGTTTAATATCCAATATTATTAAATGGTCAACTAAAAATGTATATAATTCCACTAAGCGTTGATTTTTTTACATTTTAGGGATATAAATATGGCCATTAATGACTATTAATGATTTTTCACATAGCTAATATGAATAATATTCGAAATATATACTTTCAATTTTATTTTTTTTGATTTGTGTATTTTCCGCAAATGAAATTGATCGAAAATCTGGTAAATTAGGTCTCTTAACTACACTAGATTTACCATAGAGATGATTTTCACAATTATTCTTTATCTGAAGAACCCACCAGACAAGATCAATAAATTCAATTATTGGTAAACTCTAGTTCCTGCAAATCTAGCATTAAGCAATGGTCCACAAGGAAGCAATCGAGGTCTCAATGTATCGGCGTGTAGGTCAAACGAACGTGTCTGCGCAATAATTATTTATTTGACACAAAATTACCATAACAATTTGGCCAAAAAAAAATATTAGAACGAAGTAAAATCTAGTTATGTAACTACTATGGTAGGTAATTGCAGCCACCGCCGCGGTTTCACCTGCAAAGACTTGGTGGGGCGTTATAGAAATAAAGAAAGACTATGCCTTAAAGATTATGAAACATTACATTACAACATTATTATTTCTGAGGCGGTCTTTCTTTTCATATTGTCCCATGCTTCACAAAATTTTACTTGCTCAAATGGCAGATGGTATCGGCACGATAGGTGTAAAAACGTTGAAATTAGTTTGGATCTTTTCTGTTCTTAAATATTGAATATTAGATCTTTTTATCGTTGAGTTTTGTATTCCTAAAATGTTATTAGCTAATAAGGATGACTAAAGCGGACAAAGGATTGGCTTTGCGATTGTAGAAATTAAGCCTTCGTGATATAATTAAGTTGGTTTCAGTAAACCATCTATCGGAGACTTTTTAAGGAATTTTGAAATAACCAATAGTCTCGCTTACGAAACCATGGCACTGGGAGGAATGACCTGAATCGTATTCCGACGTGACTTAGCATATGAAATCGGTTTAAAACTGCAGAAGCTTTAAGAAGCAAGTTCGTTCCATCGGGAGAAAGCAAAATTAGTAACCGGACTGTACGAAGACGCTGGCTGTATTGGCATTGGTATGAACGTTTTGTAAATTCAAGGAACAGTTCAAAAATGGGTGCCAAAGACGAACCCTCAGGTAAGAAAGATCTCAAATGACTTGTTGATGCTACTGGAACTGTAAACGTACATACATATCCCAAAAATTATTATTATTTGGTTACACAATTGCTTAAGCACAATTAAATGTTTGTGTTTTTTTTTTGTATCACTACTGTCGGATTGGAATTTGAAGAAATATTTGAAGAATTGAAAAAGAATGAAAAAGAAATTTGAAGAATAGTGTTTCAAGGTCCCACGAAAAGGTGCACATATAAATATTTGTGTATGCTCATAGCTATAAATTCACTAAAAAATTAGTACTTCGGTTTCACGGTAGAAGATAACGCAGAAATTAAACGCAGTCAAACACAAATCTATATAGAGTTTAAATGTATCGATATTTCCGAGTCTAATCACACAAACGCGCACAATCCAATTCACAAATATACACATATAGAACTTGCTTAAGTTCTGCTCTTTAATTGCATAGCTCTCTTTAAGAATTGAATGCTCTTCACATTCCGGCAAATTTAAATAAGCGACTAATGGTTGAGTTGCATAATTTCCACAGCGAATAAATTGCCCATAAAATAATATTTATACACGTGTATGTATGTTTGTAAATATTTGCGCACTTACCGCGACAGAAATGCTCCGCCGCCATCGTCGCGTATCAGCAAACGGCCGCTGCTGTGCTGGTGCAATCCCTGCGATGACATATCAATAAAGTCGCCACTGCCCAACGCTGTGGGGCGGAAGCTGCTGCTACCCGAGCTCGTAATACTGCCCGAACGACTAGCCTTTCCACCGGCGCCAACAACGACACCACCACCACCACTACCAACCAACTGTGGATATGAGATCAATTGCTGCTGTTGGTGTGAAAATGATTTTGTCGTAGATGTAGATATAGATGCAGATGCAGATGCAGATGCAGTCGCTGACGCTGCAGCAGCTGGTGTGATGGGTATTAATGCGCCAGCTGCATGACCATTGCCCACAGTGACGGGCGATGGTATGGGTCGAGGCGCTGTGGCAAGACGATTGGTTTCCGGTGTGTGCGCAATACTCGTATAATGCTGCAGTTGGGAGGTGGAATGGTGGAAGCGACGGATATGCGCAAATGGGCAGGAATATGGTTATTAGTAATTTGTCATAAATATATATGGGTAAAAAGAGGAAAAAATAAATGATGAACTTACCATCTGTAGTACATCGCACTCCTTGGGCACCACATGCAACGTCAACACTGAAGGCGTTTGCTTGATCATCGACACGATTGTACTGTATGCAAGCCCGGCGATGGGTGTGTTGTTCACCATTAGAACGCGATCGCCCGTCTGCAGGTTGGCGTAGTGAGCAGGTCCGTTCGTTTGAACTTCTTTTATGAAAATGGTTTCCATCGCTTTCACTTGGTGGTGGTACGGATCAGTTGCTTCCTACACACGCCAAAGCCAGTCGGTTAGTTAGTCAGCGAGCCAGCCAACCAGCCAAACAGCCAAACAGCCAGTCAACCAAGCCAAGCCAAGCCAAGTCGAGTCAACAATCCAACAACGCAACGCAACCCAGTCAAAGTGAGCCAACAACACCGAAAATACGAGCGGCGAGAGTAGCAATTGGAGTCGCAGTGGAAGTCGGCGGCAGCGTCGGTGTATGTTGCGATTCGTATGCGAAAGAGATGAAATAAAAGCAGAAAATTGAGTGAGTGAATGAGTTGCTCGGCCGTTAAGTGTGAGAAAGTGTGCAAAAAAAAAAGCAAAAAAAGCAAAAAAAGCAAAAAATAAAAAACAAAAAAAACAAGTAACATAATAATAACTCCAACGGGGCAGGAGGGGGCGGTGGTGTAAGAGATATGTAGGTAGGTAGGTTTTTGTTTAGTTTTTTTATTTTTTTTTTTGCAATGTATGTATTTATAATGACTGCTTTAAAAGACAAAATAAAACTCAACGAGCAATGTCTGTTGGTTTGTTGGTTGAAAATACCAGAGAGTGCTGATGGCGGTGGTCGTCACGTTCGTTTTTATTTTACGAGTATTACTTTTGCTATTGTTGGAGGTGTTTGTGTTGTTATTTAAAGTGGTAATCAACGAAGCATGGCAAAAACAAAAGCGAAAATACTCAGCATAAAAGAAAGGCAAACTTTTAAGCCAAACAAAATCAGGGGGAAACAACAACAACAACAACAACAACAAGCATTAACTAAAAATGCAAGCGAATAACTGTAGACTGACCGTCTGATTTTACACTAAAGGGGGGCGCTTGACGGAGGTTCGTAAAGGCGCATGGTAGTTTACGAAAACTTAAGTTGGGTTAGATTTATCCAGCGCACAATGCGCTACCCATAAAATTATTGGTCCTAATGGTACTAGATGGTGTCTAACCGCTTTTGTCGAATTTCAGAAAATTCTGGACGAATTGGATTGGAAACAGATATATTCGCATTAATCTTCCGGGATAGATCATGAGACAACATACTTGATGCAGAGTCTTTCTATATAGTCTAGCACCGGGCACTTGTGTTTCAACGTATTGGATTGTTCTCTGTATGATCTAGACCTATTATGTAGTACATATGTAATTAGTTCGTTACGGACGATTTACATTATGATTCTTAGACGTGCTGCGAAAAAGGGTTAGGTGTCAACTCTGGATGCAATAAATTGCAATATCTATTGGATAGTAAACTATACGAGCTTCTAGGGATTCTAAGCTACGAAAGTACAGATGATCCAACAATGAAAGGAACACTTCGCATATTCTTGCATAGCAGGCAGCTTTCCAAATATTTTTATCTCGTTTACTTGGCCGAAACATATTGATCAGATCTATCTTTCTGCAATAGCAGATATCAGATTATAACCTTCTCCAGTATAGTGCTGGAGCATAAGCGTCTTGATCAAGTTGTTTAAGTATAGTAGTTAAGCAAAAGTTATGGAGTGATAAAAATTAGATGAAATTTGTACCATCGAACCTGGGCTTGTCTTGGATCAGTTAAATATCATTGAGAACCTGTGCGATTTATAAGAAACTCTATTTTAACCACGTCCATCATTCTAGATTTGTTTTGTTAGTTTATAACTGAAGAAATCCAAATAATTTTTGGAAACAATTTGAAAGCTAACAATACGCATCTTTTCGAACTTTCAGCACACATCCCCTCCGATTCACTTTATTTGCCAAATTTTGCAGACATGCGAACCGCATTCAAGTGTCAGTGGTGGAAATAAATGTAATGCCCGCATATGTAAGTTAATAGTTGGTTTATTTTTGTGCGGCATATGTATGGACTTTAATGCTTACCTGTGGCCAAGAGGGATCATCTTCCGGTGGATAGGCAATGAAATGACGTAGCGTAAAACCGAAACCTTGATTCGGACGTCGACGAATTACAACGACTTTTGGCTGTATGGCGGTACTATTGGTGTCTTGCAACATTTTTTCGGCAAATGCGGCTATTATAATAGTTTTTTTTTTTTCAAATAACGGTGAATATGCGGCAGCACAGCTAATACTACTACTACTACTATTACTACAACTACAACTATTACAAACACGTATATTTATTTGCTTTCGTTTGCGGCACACTGGCGGTCGCTGTCTTAATGTCACTTCTATGGTATTACTTATAATGTTGATGGACCTCAGAGACGGCTGAAACAAGGCTGATTATAGTATTTAGTAATGGTGAGATGGCAATGTTGTTTATTATTGGGTTGTAGTGGTTGCTCGCTTGTAGTTGAAGACATACGTTGGATGTGCGCATTCTCGAAATGTCCCCATTTGTGCTTACATACATTTGCGCTATAAATGGTAATTTAAAATTGCTCGTTTTTTGGGGTTGCGTTTGTTGTTGTATATGGTGTTTTTGTTGTATTTTATATATTACAACTTTTTACTTTTCGTTTTGTGTATTGTTTTTATTTTCTTAAGCTTTTTTGTTTGTTTTACTTGTACGTTTTTACTTCGTTTTCATAGGGGATTATGCGGTCTGATCCGGGTTTTTGTGCGTCAAGCAATAACAACTATGTACAATCAACCGTGGGTTTCTTTAGTCCTGCGCTGTAGTCCTGTGTTCCTTTCCGCTTATGGTATACCATTTCGTTTGGTATTGTTCTTCTTCAATGTAAGGCTTCTGCGGCCTGCGCTGTACTCAACACCCGCTCTTCGGTATTTCGACTTCCGCCTGCACACTTGGGAGTTTCGACTTGGAGTTTCGACTTTCATTAAGTCATGCTGTAGGTTTACATTGTTCCTGTTCCGTTTATAGCGTTTTTTGTTGTTTTTTTTTTGTTTTCACTTTTCATACCATATTTTTTTTTTGTAGGTTATGAGGCATTTACCGCGTGTTTTATGTACATAATCTGTGAGAAAAGAAGAAAAGAAGAAAATGGAAAATGGTTAGGTTTAGTTGTCTGCTTGAAGGTAATTAACTTTATAAAAGTCGGAAGGAAAGCTCGAATATATTTATAGAGCATTTGTGTGTGTGTGTGTGAGTGTGTTTGCGTGGCATGCAGCGCCAATTAGCTAAATTACCAATGACCGGCAATAATATTACCGCTAAGTTAACTGGCACGTAGTACAAAAAACACAGTAATAAATAAGAAAAAAAAAACAAAAAAAATCATAACAAACATTTAAAAAAAAAAAACAAAAAAAAAATTTTTAATTCAAAAAAAAAAATCAAAAACTAATTTACGAAGGAAATTTTAAACCTCATTTCCGGTGCAAAAAAAATAAGCTAAAAAAAAACTACAACAAAAATACATCGGTAATCACAAAAATTACACAAAATTAGCAAATTGCGCCAAGACTCTATTGAAGCACTCGGAACGAATTGATTGTTTCCGCAAACAAAGCTCAGCAGAGGCGAGCAGTAAATTGCTTTTCTTAAATTTAATTTTAGCTTGCTGCAATGTGTATTAGTTACAACATCGAAATAGATAAACATTTTTAATCTAAATTCGCGAAGTCAGCACACACTCATACATACACAGATACATACATACATACATGCATACATACATACATACATACATACATACATACACATATATATGTATATGTGTACTATATGTAAGCATGTTTGTACGTGGCTGATTTTGCAAACAAATTAACGAACCGCGCAGCACAAGAAACAACAAAAACAACAACAATAAACACCAAACATGTAATTAAAAATTAATCAAAAATCAAAGCAACAAATTGCATTTACTATATTTCCACAGTATGTTGCACGCTGTGTTGTTGTAATGATTTGATGTTTAAGACACATAATAAACAATAAATAATAAATGGTGTTAAATAAAATTAAAAAATAATGCAACAAGCAGACATCACAACAAGCATTGAATATAACAACAGCAACAACAACAACAACAACAATAACAACAACAATAACAGTAAACTCAACAAACTATTGGGCAGTAAAGGCGCACGCGTGTCAGTTCAGCGCACAGCGGGAAAGCGACTTTTATGAAAAATATTGTAAAATTCAATTAAAAATTAATGCCGCTATGACGGCGCTGCTGTGTTGTGATTATTGCAACAAAATTCGTTAGTGGTATGTGTGGCTGTGTGTACCGGTCAGTGACCCATCGTTTAGCGCACGGGCAATTCATCACTAATACCATCATGTCAGCTGGTCCATTCATTGCTTTTTTGTACGCTATTTTGGCTGTATTTGCGCATGCGCACCAACATTTATATACACACACACATATACACAGCCATAGGCACGTCCATGCATATAAAAGACTTAGGTGTGATTTAGTGTGCTTGCGCAGACATTAAGCTCAAAACGTTAATAGAGTTAAACGCTTTCGATTTATGACTGACTCTGCGACAAACGCTATTAGAGTTCGAGTCTTTGCTGTAGTTTGCAAATAAAAATTACAATAAAAAATAAAATTTAAGGCGTGAAGTTGGGAAAATTAATGAATTTTAAAACTCAAATCAAAACAAGGAGAAAAACGAAGACATTCAGTATACCACGAGTCTCCTTAGGTGGAGCTCAACAAGCAACTTTATACTTTTACATTTCGCTCCCAAAAGTAGGCAACGAAATGAATAGCTCGAAAAGCAAAAAAGCGACAACGTTTACCTTTAGCTTTCACCAAATGGATTAAAAAACGTTGTGAAAAAATTAAGAACCCGTTGAAGTATTTTTGTTATTTACAGAAAATTGACAATGACATTCCAAAAAAGGCGCTTGAGAGCCTTGAGAGAGAGAGTATCTTTTGACTTGTATTTGGGTCCTAGTGAGTGCCAGATGCCACGGTTAAATAGCTGCTTATGAAAATATCCTTCCTGAGTGAATTCAAAAATATACTACATGGATTCAAAAGTTTTTGGTCTAACATTGAAAAAACCTTCTGTCAACCGTTTGACCTTCTCACTTCCATCGCGCTACTTTTTGAGTATAGCAAAGAGAAATAGCCGGTGAGGGTCAAATTTGGCGAATAAGATGGGTGGGGAACATGTTCATAGCGTAATTCCTTTCATTTATCGGTCGTATCACAAGCTGATTAACAAGCTGATCATTAACACGAGCCATTAACCATTTCTGTATATAACCATCATTTGTAATACGGTGCGTTACAATAAAAAATATTTATAGAGATACAATCCTGCCTTGAGAAGATTCACCTCACTAAAAATTCAGACTATTCAAGCAGTTTACCGCCGTATAATAAGGAAACGGCAAATTTAACTATAGGAGATACCACTAGTGAAGCAAAAATACCTAGATGGCAATTGTTCCGAAATACAAAATTTTAAATGCGAGTTTTTGGTGCAGCGTACATACAATTAATTAATGCATCTAGGTTAAACACGGTGTTGTACTAAGAAATTTCGAAGAAACAAAATAGCGGGCAGCATCCGGACCGAACTGACCTAAAAAAAACAAAGCTGGCCAAAGCATGTTTGATCATTCCTTAATTCCGTGCTTTTGAACCGACAGCAAATAGTGGAAGCTTTAAACAACTGCTGTTGTTTATGAACTTCGCAGCGGAACTTATTTGACAGACTGTAAGAATGGGGACAGACAATAATAATGCTGACTCATCGTTCCACTGGTTATTCTAAAAAGTAAAAAGTATGTAGCAACATAGAAAGGTAATTAAAAGAATTTTAATTAAAAGTTGTGCTCTTTTAAGTGAAATTAACTGTAAGACAAGGCAAAAAGTGTTGTGAAACAAAGCAAAACAAAGCGAAACAAAACCAAAACAACAATGAGGTCTTCGAAAATGTTGTTACAACAACCACTTTAGCTAAAATAACAGCGGGCGGCTTCACTTTGTATAATAAAATTCAGCGAAAAAAGAACAAACTATTTTTTTATGTTTTTTCCCTCTTGTTACCTTGTTGTTGTTGTTGCAACACTCTTTTTACTACGCTCATCAAATGAAGTGAAAATTATTACAAAACGGGGAAAAGTAATGGCACGCAGAAAACCCTGAAACGGGCAACAAAAATGCTGCGCAATCGCAGAAAATTGAAATAATTATTTATCGCACACGAATTTGAGGCAACTTGCAACTTGCGGCAGTAATAAGCCAAGATGAGGCAAGCGCTTACCAACTACAACGTAGTAGTATAGCAGTAAGCAGCTACAAAACAAATGCCACAGTGAAGGCTGGCGCGGTCAATCGGTGTATGAGTATGAGTATTATTTAATAGCGCATTAAATTCATATTTTTAACGCGCTTATACAATACACAACGCTGAGCGAACAAGGCGAAGCGGCGCGAGCGAGTGACCGGGTGAGCGGGTGAGCGGGTGAGCGGGTGAGCGTTCGAACATAAAAATAAAAATTTCACACTAAATTACAATTAAATCGTCACACTGTTGTTTACATTTATGGCAACCAGCCGGCGAATTGGCGGACCAACGGCCGCTGACGACGGATCGTGAAAGCTTGAATGGCACAGTGACTGAATGGTTGAATGAGCGTGTGACGTGGCGCGCATGCCTGTATAATACAAATAAATTTTCGGCCGCCAACACAAACAACATTCACATACATATAGGTATGTTTGTATGTAAATAGATATGCAAATACAATTCGAAATGGAAAAGAAAACAAAACAATTGCTTGAAAGTTGTTGCTGGGCGGCACTTGCAACAATTAATTACCCAGGCAGGCAGACGGTGAAGTAACCACCCACCGGAAAACACAAAACGTTGTTGGAACGTGCGTTAAGTGCACACATACATAGTATGCATATACAAATAGTCCCCGTAGTGAAACATCAAACTAGTAAAAAAATATAATTGAATACTGGAAACTCCTCCTAACTAAAGTCGGAGGAATCGGAAAAGCACTAGAAAGTGTCTGGATTTTGGAGCTGAAAATGAACTAGTTTAAAAAATACCATAATTGTGCGAACTATAACACGATTTATGCTCTCTCGCTTTGTTTTAAGCTCTTACTAATAATTTGGTCCATAAATGAAGCCGATTTTTGACCTTTTTTAAACTGGATCTAGTCTCAGTTTTTTTTACCATATTCATATATCGTGGAATATTAAAATTACCAGTTACTTATGAGAAAAAAATAGAACCTGGTGACTAGTTGACTTCGTACTAGTTTTAAAGTCATTTAGACTAGTTCATTTCACTGTGGGCTTTATATGCCATTTGTATGTATGTCCAAGTATGAACTCATATATTCATGTAATATATATTTGTGAGGATAAAACTCGACCTAAAACACTTTGGATTACTATATTTATTTAAGAGGCCTCTCGAAAGCGGAGTAAATAGCACTATAAACTATAGAGAATGAATCATCATATTATTAGCATTATGCTCATTATTTTTACGCGTGTTAACTCAGGAGTTACGGTTATTAAGAGCTAAGGGTTATTAATGCCAAACTTAGCTGCTCATACAAAACAATTGACAGGGACTTAGGATATATCGTTATTTCTTGCTTTTGTACATAAAGAGACTTCTCGATGATCAAATGGGAAATTTTCGGTTGCTTTTTGAGATTCCAAGTTGACTGTTCTTTGATACTTAGAAGCATTCATCGTTTCCAAACTGTGGATTGTGCGAGCCAAACCACTTCTTTCATGGGGACTTATAGGCATAAGCCCATGTTTCAATGTATGTTGAGAGATTGTAAGCATTCCCGAAAGCACCTTGAATGAATTTTAGATTAAATCGGCATTAGGAAGGTCAAACGCAACATTTGGAACAAGTATTATCAATTATTATTACAAAATCACCGCCTTGAAATTCTATCGAAAAAAAATAATAAAAATAAAAAAAAACATGAATGAACATGTTTCAAAGTGGTATCCTCTGAATTAAGCCGCTGATATCGTTGAGACATTTTATATCAAAAGGGTAGGGTTTTTATTTTACAACATTGACCTAACAGTATTCATTCGAAATTTACAATGAGTTATCTAAGTAACAAAATTTAATATTGATTTCCAAAAAACTTTCAGTATTACGCTGATATTTGAAGATAAGTTGAATTACATATATTATTGAACCAAGAGAAGTTAAGCTTTTTGATGATGGCCCAAGAGCTTAAGCCTTCGTATTTTTGACACGAAAAAGCTTTTCACAAACACCTTTTAGCAATTCAATGGAAACAACAAAACCTTTAACAACATGAATAAAAGAAGAAGGTCGTCTACATACTTAGTATTGGTGAAAGCTCCTCGTGACTTTAAAGAAAGTTTAATTATTAATCGAAAACTTCGTTGAAAGCAACTTTTGTTCCAGTTGGAAAGCGTGTTTTGGATCCACTTTTGACACTAAACTTCTTTAACGAGATTCCTGCAGAAGTCAAAACAAACTTTATGCTATTTTTATAAAGTTTCGTTACTTGTGCACCCACCCTAGTATGCAATGTTATCACAATAGTATTATTATGCTAGCTTATTACTAACTAGTTGGTGGCTTTTAATTTGTTTTTTAATATATTATTAGTTTAAATATTTCAATAACTGAATGTGAACACACACATATACATACGCATTTATATATGTATGCATGTATGTATGTATATATGGTAAGCACATACAAGCCTACACATTTTGTGGCGAAACTGACAATTTCTTGTAATTAAGCGAACATTTTGAAATTCTCAGCCAACCAAAAGAGATTGCCTGATAACTCGGCGGCTTGTGTGTGCACGTCACACACACATACCTACATGGAGCAATCGGGCGAATTGTGCAACATGCATATTCATAAATTTAGCTATGTGTATATGCGTCACAATTCAAACAGCGCCTATACTTGTGTCAGTGAGCGTGTGTGTGTGTGTGTATGAGCGCACAAAATTATGGCATTTGTAAGCATATTAGCGCTAGTTTCTTACTGAATACGGAAAATATTATTATAACAATTACTAATTTGGTTTCTATATTCTGTTTTAATTTTGGTTTTTGCACCTTTCAAGTGTGTTCAGCTGTGCACTTTACTATCATATCTGGGTTGAGCGCAAAAAAGCGGCGGGTGTGCTTTCGTTCGTTGGCCGCGTCGTTCATATGTACGTGCCCAATTGACCGATTTTAAATTGAATTTTCAAGTTAATTGAAGTGTTTATCAATAAACTAACTAACGGTAGCGTACGAACCAAGCCAACGAGTGGAGCGATCGAACAGCTGGCTAGCTTGCAATGCAAAAGCTCTTGAAGCAAAGGTGGTTAGTTAAGTTTGATGGCGGGAATACAAATTTGATTAAACTAAAACGCTGCAATTAATTAAAAATTATACCGAAAGTTGATAAAACAAAATGATAAAACATTTTGTGGCTTTCAAATTTAAGTATAATATATGTATATACATAGTACTATATGCACTCAAAGAATTTCAATAAAGCAGTTGAAGCGTAAATTAAGGAAACACTTCATCAGATTATTTTATTCAAATAGAGTTTGTTAAGTTTTAATTCTTTAATGAAATATCATCGGCTTTTTTGCGATAATCTAAACCACTTATGATTTCACGCTGGTTTCGCTGATGGTTTCTTCTCTGTGCTCATTGATACCTGTGAATGGCATGTGACCAGGGCGGAAGTGCTGGAGAAGGGGCGAAGTGATCCCTTTCGCGGTTGGATTGAAGCTCAGAAGGAAGGCAAGTGGGGTATTTTTTTTTTTTGTGATCTCTCCATCAACTCTAGTTGAGTAGATCGCAATAACTCCGTTGAGCCACTTGCCCTCAGCAAGGGAATCAGCCTCAATCCCTAACACAACCTAATGTACATGCAATAACATAGGGATTGAAATGTAGTTTAGCTCTACGAAAACTGCATCATAGTCGATCAGTGTTGCTTCAAACTTGATAAATCTATCACCGACCGCACATATCAATTACTTAAAGTCCACTATCCATGAATGAAAACACACTTCCCATATAGTTGTTGTTGTTGTTGCTGTTGTTGCTGCGGCACAAAATATTACCTAAATAATTTCGAGGAATGATGCCGAATTGACAGCCCTTAACAGTATACAATTACGGGTCCGTTTCGATTCTGAGAATAGCATTATCATGCCATCCTAGTATCCATCCATCTTTGAGAGAAAGATTCTGTCAAAGATTTATGGATGATTATACCTTAGAAACTCGTTAGTGATGGAAGGGCGCTAAGATACAGTACAAACATCGTAATGGATAAAAATTCCATGAAGAAATTACTGAAGGTCATGCGAGGCCTAATCGAAACACGACTGACCCGATTATATGTTCGTGTTTATATAAAATAAGATTATGAAGAAATAAATAATCCAACATATGAAGCATATTATGATTTCGAGCAGGGATAGTCACTGCTTCGGCTTATGGGTCCATCGAAAGAACAAGAGACAAGAAACCGTGTAGTAACATACTTTTTGGCGATGCTTTCAATCTTCGGTAAACGAATCCAATAAGAAAATCAGCAAAGTTAAAGTTCCCAACACAGTTTTAAAACAAATTACGCTGATAGATGACGCATTGGCTACTGCAAGCTCTTACAACTTTTTCTTTCAACCAATAAATCGAGCTTGCATAAGCGTAAATACTAAAAATGGATTTAATTATTATATATAACTTATCGTTATTATATTAAAGACATGACAGCTTTGCCATTTTCGGCTTAATTTTTCTAAAAATTTGCGATAATTTTCATATATTTTTGAAAATCGCATTATATATTATTTTTAACTACAGTTACACACCTATCACAATGTATCCACAAATCGACAAGCACAAACATATTTGTTGGCAAAGTGATGATTGTGTTATGTATGGTTGTTGTAAGTGAAAAGTAATGTTAGAACATGTACACTAATATATGTATATGCATGTATGTGCGCTTTTATTTATAAGTATGCCAACAATTGCACTCACCGCCGCACACAACCCACGCACAATGACAAAGAATTGGCACACATTCCAAACAATTTATTGACTGACGAACTGACGGCCATAATAAATGTACATAAATATACACACATACACACATATACACACACACAATTGGCAAAGCGACTCATAAACAGCATAAACAAAAACAACGTTGCTGAATAAAACAGTCAATAGTCAACGGACAATTGACAACAACTGGCAACTGGCAACTGGCAACAGTCAACTGTCAACTGTCACTATGACACCATGACTATCGCAGCGCAGAGCGGAGGAGGAGGAGGAGGAGACGCCATCCATCCGTCATGTATGTTCGTATGAATGTGTGTACAAAAATGAAGAGGAATTACAATTGAACTGATTGTCTGACCGCGCACTAACTAAGTGAAACAACAACTATAATAGCAAATAATAATGTGCGACAAAAAACAAAAAAACAACGAGAACTGCAACAACATCAACAAATAGGTGATAATATTGAAATGTAGCGCACATAGCTCAATTGGAAGTATCGACAGAATATACAGTATACTTGTCTAGTTATATACATAGTACACTTTCTTGGCTTTTTGCCGTTATTCATTGAAAATCGACACTAAAATTGAAGTAACCACATATTCATAGGTATATATAGTGTCGAACACAGAACATTTGCAGCAGAAATGGAGTCTCATCAAAAATGTATTTCCCACTTCACGAAATATTTGGAATTTTATAAATAACGAAACTTTCGCTGGTTCGTGGAGGCTGGCCAAAATAACTGATGACAAAACTGGCAGTCTTACTGTAAGCGGTGTACAACATATTAACTGTAAGAATGTTCCACAATTGCTAGAGGAGCTTGACTCAGCGATCTGCTCAAGAACTGTCAGTTCTCGCCTGATTGACTCCGATTTACACAGTTACCGATCCGCGAAGAAACCGCTTGTTAGTGAAAGGAACCGCGAGAAAAACGAGTGTATTTCGCAAAAGATCTTATAAACTGGTCGGCAAGCACAGGAGAGACTGTTTTTTTTTTTTCGGTGAGGAGCACAAAAACCCCCACGAAAATAATATCTTCAAAAATCATATAATGTAAAGACTGCCGAATACGGTGTTTACGTTATGACTTGGGGATGCTTTTCAACTTTCGTTTTGGGACCGCTTCATCTTATTATTGGTACAATGGATCAATACGTTCACAAAAACATTATGGATCCGTAATACTACCACATGCCGAGTGGAAAACGTCTTTAGAGCAGATCTGCTGAAGCCAACCTTCCAAATTCGGAAAATGTACTTTCGGAACAAACTTTTTCAGAAAATTGTGCGCAGTAAGGTGCAAATGCTGACCAATTATTCCAAAGAACCATTAAAATAAAATTAAGTTAATAGACTTTAGTAAATTAACGGCTATATATTTATTTACTTAGGACAGGACAGTATTTATATTATTCGATTTCAGTTGCAATTATTTTGTCCAATACTATAAATATAGATATATGGAGGTGTACATGCATATTACAGTACTGGTCTTATTATTAGAAACATTAGAAGATATAGGTCTATATAAATAAATATTTTTTGCTTTCCAACAAATATGTTCACAGTTTTTTTAGTTCTCTACGTATTTAATAGGTCTAACATTGTTATGAATCGTTGGGAAACTTCTTGCAGTGTTCTTTCAGTTGATTCCATGCTTCCAATAACTCGTTTTTAACGGCTTTTCATCATTTACTATACGTTAAATTATTGCTAACCTTAGCCCTTTTATTAAACACCTATTTCTAACTACTATTTCACCTATTTTTCTAACTACTTACAGCAGTTGACTATAAATCCTACACATTTTCGATCTACATTATATCCCGGCCATGATTAGTTGACAAGATTTGTGATCTGCAATTTCTTTTGCTAATGAAGCTGTCTATTAGGCGTGTAACAGACGTGCCCTAAACCCATTCACTATTTCGTTTTCATTAAAACCTACCCGTTCGTACTTCCATGCAGTGAGTTATATTTTATCGAATCGGGCAAAGAGCAAATTATTCGAAAAACCTTTGCAAAAAATACTAATGTTCCTAATGAATTGAATTTTCACTATTTAGAAATCAGCTGTTAGGAAATCATAGAAATTTATTGATGAGAAGTAGAAGAAAATATTTGAGATTTTCATAAATTTAGCTGCACACCAAAAAAAAACACCTTTTAACCTATATTAAATAAAAAAAAAAATTGTGTTTTGAGAAATGTTCAAACCCAATGGCTTACGCGGTTATATGACCACCACCGTATAAGCCTATATTTGTTACATACATACATACACATAGCCATAGATAGATACTTATGTGATAGCGTTTAATAGATAATATTTTTAGAAGTCATAGCAGTGATAGAAATGTAAGAAGTGGAAGTCAGTCTAACGGCCCTCAATTTGAGCCGCTTCATTTCGTTCATAAGTAGGTAATGAGCGAAGGAAAGGTGAAACTTCAGCACATGCACACACACACGCACACATGAACATGTGAACTTATACGCTCATATAAACTTGTACTTGAAGATAAAAGCGTTCGTCAAGTAACATTATCTGGAAGCAGCAAAAATACAAATAGAAAGAAAAAAAAAAAAACAAATGTAATACAACTAACTGCAAATGCAGTAAAAGTTCTTGAAAAAAGAGAAACAGAAACAGAAACATATATACAACTTGAAGGCACATTTACTGCAGAAGCAGAGTCAGCTGCCACGCGAGAAATCACTGCAATTTGAGCACTTACATATAAAAATACATACATACATACATACATAAATGTTGGTGTGTTCTTTTCCCATGGAAAGTTGACGACTGGCAGCGACCCAAAATCGCTTGTAAGCAAAAATATAAAGTATTGAATTGAATTTAATTGAACTTTATTTATGAAGAATATTCGGAGAACACGTGCGTATATACATACATATGTATCCACTTCACTTAATCGAAAAATATCATGTGAGCTTGGCCTGTTTCCTGTTGCAAGCGGCAAGGTAAGGTAAGGAGTGCAGGAAGAAAGCAATATCAATTTTGTCTATTGAGATGCCCAGCTCAGCCCTTACAACGGACGGGTTCTTGGAATATTTAGAAGAATACAAAAGCATACGCACTATTGCACAGTTATTTGGGTATTAGTTGCTTCATTCATGATTTAGAGAACCCGCTAATCATCACCCGCAAACTCATCAATTGCCTATACTCCGACTATTTTGCGATACACAACATCATAAACGAAACGTACTGTCAAACTTTTATAGAAATTGAACAAAGGAGCACTCTCTCTTGCCCCCTCCTTGCATTAAGTTAGAAAAGTAATGGGACGAAATTGTCGTAAAAAACTTGAAGGACCTTCCATTTGATAACAACGGCAAATCGAACTAATATTTCAGAACTTTGAAAGACACGATGAAGTCAGTAAATGCTTAAGACAGCTATGGTTGTTTCTCTTCAGACAACAATTATTTTAACATACTAATTGGTCAAACAAAAAAATTGTTTGTCTTTTGATGGGATCGCACAAAAAAAACTCTAAATTCTAGAAGAATGAGAACGATTTTCTGAGAGAATTTGTGCCAATAGATGAAACATGGATAAATAAAAATATGAAAAAATCGAAAAAGAGAGCGTTTTCCTTCTTAAAAACCCAGAGACATGAACAGAACGGATTAACATGGACCATCCGCACGGGCTAAACTTAGGCTTAATAATAATAAATAATTCTCCATAGCAACATGCAAACCGTTTTTACAAATGTTTAATTAGAACGGAATGTTCCTAATTTTTCAGCACAAACTTCACTAGTTTGTTTCATCAATAGTTCTGTTGCATTTGGTGATATTATCTAAGTAGATCCCAATACTCCAAAAACAAAAAAAAAATTAACAAAAACAAGTAAGGAAGAGCTAAGTTCGGATGTAACCGAACATTTTATACTCACGCAATGTGCAAGGATCAGAGGCGAGGAAATGCTTTTAGGTGCTGGCACAACTTTATATTAAAAAATGTTGCGGAAGAATTCAACATTCATTATTCGACGAAATTGTCAATGGATTTTGGAATGCAATCATATTTGGTATCTTATTAACTTATATTACAGGTCATAAGCCTCACGGAGTTTTTTTTACTATATTTTGCTTTGTGTCCGGCATATTTATATTAAAATCTACCAAATTAACTCAAATAAGATATATGGGATATAAAGTCAACCAAAGTGGCTTAATTGAATATATTAGATACAGAGAAAAGGAAATCATTATATTAGGAATAAGCGGCTTAGACCATGGTCTAGACCGATTTCTTTCATATTTAGCGCGAATTCACATTGTGTTTAAGAAACCATATCCACTTAGTTTCATTAAAATATTTTACATATTGACCAACATAAACGGTTTAAAGTCAGATGGAAAGTCGGGAATTCTAATATCGGGGATTTTTGGGATAGAGGAAGATCTGCACTAATCACATTAACTCTTTTCATTATTCAAGTCTATTAGGGAACATGTTTTCACGCAATTTTTTGAAGGTAACTTACACAGTGACCGACATATTCGGCGTAACGTCTGCTGGAACAGCGAAAATCATTATATGTAGTATATGGGAGCTGGGATAATTCGTAGACCGATTTCACACATTTTCGGCAGTAAACTATGATATTATTCAATATATAAATACATAATATTATCCAATATTACACGTTCACTTAATTTTGCTAAGATATCTTACATATTAACCGAAATATATGGTAAAAAGTGTACTCAGAGGTTGAAAATCCGTATATTAGGTACATGGAGGCTAGGGAAAGTATTTACCCGATTTTCACCATTTTTGAGATCAGAACACACTGTTGTCATGGAAATATAATCCCACAATTTCATTACAATATCTTGCAGATTTACCGATATTTTCGGTAAAAAATCAGATGGAGGTACTGAGATCCATATATTGGTTATCCGGTGGCTTGAAAAGTGATAATCCGATTTCGACAACTTTTAAGCATAAGATGGCATATCTTGAACGTACTATTTGTGAAAAGATTTATTCTTAATTGATGCTCGATTTATTTTTAAAGTGAAAGGATCAAATGAAACTTAAAATTGTGTTATATAAGAAGCAAGCGTGGCTTTTATTCGATTTCGTCCATTTTCACGCGGTTAAGGCGTTCTTGAAATGTGGGATTTCACCTAAAAGTGGGTGATGTCACGCCCATCACGAAAACTTTACACGGATTCCTGTGCAACCCTTTCGTGTCATACTTTCTATCGTGTTCCTTCAGCGAGTTATCGCACTCTCAGTAGTTTTCAGCACAACTTTTGTGTGGGAGGTGGGCATGGTTATTATCCGATTTCATCCATTTTCCCAGTATGTGAGTAGATGCTAGAAAAACTTAGACGGAGCAAGTTTGGTTGGTATAGCTTTAACGGTTTCCGATATATATATATTAAACCTGTGGGGGGCGGGGTAATGCCCACTTTTACAAAAATTGCCCACAGATGCTCCACCCTACTAGAATCATCCATACTAAATTACGCGTTTATGTCATAATTTGCTGCTTAGTTATAGCACTTTATCTGTTTTTAATGTGATTAAATGCATTTTGTGGGCGTGGCAGATGTCCAATTACGCCGATCTGTTCCATCAAAATATCTTAATTTTTACTCAAGTTATCGCTTGCACGGACGACCGGACGGACGGACGGACGGACAGTCGTTCGGATTTCAAGTCGTCTTGTATTGTACGTATTGCGAGAGTATAAATATACATAATAAATGACTTGTATACAAAGGACTTATACATAATAAATAAATTGAAAGATGTTGCTTATAGAGGAAATAAATAAAGCACACATACATATGTATATAAAAAAGTACATACATACATCTGCTTAAATTTATTGTATATGGACTGAGGGAAGTGAGAGAACTTTCATTTTCACACACGCACTCAAAAGCACTTCATCAAAATAATAAATTATGGCATAAATAAATGCTTAATTTAAAAAATAGCAACACAAACAAAGGCAACAACAAACAAAAAATACATACATACACACTTCTATGTAAATAACTAAAAAGCGAAGTGAATTCATTTCGATTACAATTCATTTCAATTCGATCGAAATGAAATCAATGCGAGACAATTAAGTAAACAGAACGCAACAGCATGAAGGTACAACGAGGAAACTAAAAACCAACAACTAACAACCAACAAATTTGCATTGAAGAAAAACACGATATGCTTATAGGTAGGTAAGTTTAGGAAATTGTCGGCAGACAGAAGGTTTTCATTGTTTGATATCTATCAGCCGATCTCATAGCAAATAAGAAACCAATTGGAAAGCGGCAAAGGGTTGTGCGCCATACATACAATAAATATTTTGCTGTGGGTAGGTAACGGTGATGGGAACTGATAAAGTGTCTGATAGCGCTATATAGTAGCGAGTAGATTGTAGATGAGAGCGGGTGATTTACACACGCGCGTGTTGTGTTTCTCGGAATAGTACCCGTAGTAACTGGACGATGGTTAGATAACGGTAGGGTACTTTTTTAAATTTTTCATATCGGCTACCTCACCTGAGGGCCATTTTATCATTTGTGGCTTTAGACTCGCCAAGGTGTTGTAAGTAAAGGCGATAGCCCGCGACGTTTCTGCTAAGTACAGCAAGGGGCTAACGGTCTTGAATAGGCTGTTCTATTGAATATCTTCTTTGTGATATGCCTAGGTACGCCTTCACGGCAATGGAATGACTGATAAAACTTGAACATGTAGGCGATTTCACAATCGGTCATTTAATGTTGATTTTGGTGTTTTATGTTTGCATAGCTGGAATCTCGTGTCGATTTGTTTAGTTAGCCATGGGTGGGCAGTTGTTGGTCTTGGAATTTTATATTATTAGAAAAATATGCGCACGCAGAGAAATTCATAGTTAAAAAGGTACTGGGCTCATTGGTGTAGAATATGGCTCATGTAAAGATTTTGGGTTTAAAAATGTTCGAGGACGGTTCGGGTGAGAATCTCTTTTTCCGCTAACGGTTGTTTGTAAGCGAGTAACTCGCGTGAATATTACAATAGTTCATGAAAATTGTTGAAACAATAGAATTCAGTCGATCTATTTAAAAAATAATTATGGAAGTGAGAGGCACTTGTGCAAGAAAAAAAATTAAATGTAATTGAAAGCTACTTCAGGAGTATGAATTGGTATTGAATAACAAAATCCAATACATTTTTATGTCAAGCACTATTTGCGTAATTGAGAGTAAACTTAATGACTCAAACTAAAACTTAATTAACTTAGTTAGTAGTATCGTTTGCACATCAAATATTGACAGAATTTTGTAAAATTTTAAGGGTTTATCGCTTATTTGAAAATGGTTATGTGATTATTGAGGTTAGATAAACGAAACGATTCAGCGTTCAGAAACAAGCTTTGGTTATGAAGACTTGTAGAACGTAAGTAAAGACCTTTCAGAGACCAGCCCGAACACCATATTTTAAACAATAAAAAGATACCTCCAGTAGAAGACCGGTATACTTTCTATGAGAGATCATAGTGAACTACTTGGGAATATACCACAACACAACACAGATGTAGAATAGACTACAAATTTGCACTTGACTCACTAAGTCACCCTCACTAAGTCTCTTTCTTTAAATAATGTCCTGGGAATCAAACCACAATCCTTAGGAGACGCACAGTTCGAATTGCATCGTAAAACGCGAGCAACACAATTGCGCTCGGGATGTTGTATTCGTTTAAACAGTTACTTCGTCAGACTTGTTCCGTGCATGCACCGAGTCCACGTATGACTCTAACAAACCCACTTAAACTCAACCCTGTCGAAAGGACTTATTTTCTAGATTACGACGATAAGAACACCTAAAGTCTTTATAAAAACAAGAACAACTCTACAACAACAACAACAACAACAACAACAACTGAAAAAAAATTTCTAAACTTCAGTAAATTTAATGAAATCTTAATTCTCGAACATGATCCTGTCACATAAGTATCGACTTCGAATTTAGTTTCGAAATCAAAATTTTAAGAAAAAGTATGAAAATGTATTTTTGCTAAGAAAATACTTTTGAGAAAACTAGAAACGAAACTGATGATAGCAATTGTTTTCTTTACTTCAGAACGAAAAAAATATATGACTCAATGTTTAATTTTACCTCAAGGGCAATTTATGTTTAAATAATATTTGCTAGTGCAAAGCCATAAATATACCATAAACTTCTTTGTTTCTCATGAGCAGTTATAACAAAAACAAAAAAAAAAAAAAACTAGCTACTGCAACAATGTTTCAGGAAGCAACAACAGATAAAGGCATTAACTGACATGCTTATCAAAGGCGGCTTAATTTCCAATTAAATATAATCAGAAACAGAGCTGTCAACCAACAAACAACGAGGCAACAAAAAACAATGCGCAAAAGAAGAAGTCAAAACTATTGAACAACAATGAACGCGAAATAAATATTGAAAGGATACTTAAAACAAAAACAATTACAATTGTGCGTAAACAATGTAAATAAAAACAAAGCACTTTTTCACGAGAAAATTATATCATACGCGTGTATCTGCGCTGGGCAAGGTATTAAAGTTTCAGTTGCCGTAAGGCAATCGACCGCCATAATCCGCCGGCAACCTTCAATGCAGTATATGTATGTATGTATGCATGTATGCATGTGCCGGCGCTGCAACATAGAAATATGCATGTGTGTGTGTGTGTGTGTGTGTGTGTGTGTGTGTGTGTGTGTGTGTGTGTGTGTGTGTGTGTGTGTGTGTGTGCATAGGTATAGTGACTGCGTCGCGCATCTGCAGTGCAACATTGTAGCGGTGTCTGTATGTTTGTGCGCACATCCGTGGGCGTTGCTGCATATCTCACTCACCTTGACCATGTTCTTTGACCTTTCGCGCGAACATGAAAAGCTTTGCTTTCTCCCACTGCCAGCGCCAAGACTATTATGTCATTCATTGATTGTTGCTTATTTTCTTATTGTAAACAAAAAAAAAAAACAAAAAACAAAAAAAAACAAAAAAACAAAAGGTGGATGAGCAAATAAGTACATGCAAGCAAAACAAAATAATTTAATACACACTACATATGTATATGCGCGGCGTGTGCGTTCTCGGCCGGTCGATCGCTCTGTCGCTCGCTTGTCTATCTACTTTTGGTGATGTTCATCCAAAGCGAAATGTGGGAAAGTTGGCATTATAAAATAGTGTTGCGCGCCGCCATTAAAATTCAATATTCTCACCTTCTTCAGCATTTCAGCTTTTCAGTTTCATTTTCATTGGCGGCGACGTCATCGGTGCTCATGTGGCGCTGAAGCAGGAGCTGGAGCTGCTTGCGGCCTGTTGCCTGGTGCGCACAGTCTTACTACCGCGGCAAAGCATTATGTAAACATTTCCATTTTGCTTTACCCAACACTACCAAAATAGCCACACTCGCGTTGAAAAAGAACAACTTGAGGTACACACACATACATACACACATACACACATGCATACATAGAAGCATTTCATATGCAACTGTGAATATGCGCTCATTGCGCGTCACGCCGGCACTTTCAAGGCTCTCATGATGCTTCGCTTTATTCTTCCAAATGCTTAAGTGGAATTTGTAGTTGCAACCGGAGGGCACAAAGCAAAACAATAAAGAAGACAATAGGATTCCACAGTGCCTTTGATGACGACATCAAATACATTTAACTACCCATCGCGCCGGATGCTCCTTTATTTAGTCGTCAGTTTGTGCATTTGCATGTAAATGCGTCTAATGACCCTGGTCAACTCTTAAGCGCAATGCAAAGGCAGTCAAACAAAGCGGTGTTATGCAATGAATAGACATGGGGAATTCACATGCAGAGCTTTCTTTAAACTTTTACCTCGCTTTGTAGCAGGATGGTCAAGCATGACACTCTTGCAACTTCATTTGCAGCTGTGCTTATTGCAACAGTTAGTTAAAAAAGTCTGCTTACGTCCAATTAGAATTGCTTTTAAAGGGCATTAAACATATTCTCGGCTGAAACTTTTACCACCGGCACACATAATGAAATTTGGTATAATATAAACAACTGAAGTGGTCTAGATCATGCAGAGAAACGTTACGGAGAATGAAAGGAAATTTGTATTTTTTCTTTCAACAACAGAAATGCTTTAGAAAACATACATTAAGCTTCAGGTAAAACGCACTTTGTATAAACGACCGAGCAACAACATATGCCAGCAAAACCAAAAAAACAGGCACCGCACATACAAAATTAAGAACAGCAAAAAAAACCTTTATTCATTGCGTAGTGGAGCAAAGCTAAAACATAATATAATAAAAATAAAAAATAATAATAAAATTGGCAAAAATACATTGAACAAAAAATTAATTTCAAAAAATATATGAAAAAAACAATAACATAAGAAAAAAAATATTTGAAAAAAATAAAAATTATGAAGAAAATAAAAAATATTTATGAAAGTATAAAAAAATATAAAGAAATATAAAAATATATAAAAAAAAAAATTTTAAATAAAATATTAAAATAAAATATTTAAAAAAATTTTAAAAAAATTTAAGAAAATAAATAAAATAAAAATCATAAAAACCATAAAAAAAATAAAAAAATATAAAAAATAAAAAAAAAAATAAAAATAAAAATAAAAAATAATAAAAAAAAATCTTAAAAAAATAGAAAAAATAGAAAAACATATAAAAAAATAGATAAATTTATAAAAAAGATAAAATAGAAAAATATATAAAAAAAATTTATTTTTAAATTTAACAAAATATTACAAAAGAATTTTTTCTTTAATATTTAAAAAATATAATAATATGTAAATATTTATACTTAAATTTTTTATTTTTCGACTTTTTTATTTATTTATTAATATATATAATTTTATATATTTCTATTTAAATATTACAAATAAAATTTTAAAAAATTTTTAATAAAAAAACATTTCAAAAAATACAAAAAAATATTATAAATTACGAAGTAAATTTAAAAAATAGCAAATTAAAAATAAAGAATTAGAAAACAACCAAAAAAAGTATAAAAAAATTAATTAATACATCATTTAAGTTTTTTCATAAAATACTTCTAATTCGTTATTATGCGCTTTCTAAACTGTTTTTGAAAACATAAACATCGAATCAGTTCAGCCTACAAATTTCATATTGAATAAAGAACAGCCCAGAATGTATAGTACGCCATAATTTCTTAAAAATTCTCTCCATAATAAATACCAGTTAAAATTTAATATCATTACATTGGGTGTATGACTGCACTAAACATTTTAATAGTACGCCTAATTGTATGCAGAGGTCTAATTTAAAAAACTAAAAAAGTGCTAACTAAAGAAGGTCCGACAAAAATTTCATAGAAATAAAAAGGAACACATCCAAAATATGATTAAAAAGCAATTAAAAACATAATTTTCTACTTTTGAGAATCAGTACCACTTTTCAACGAAAAACAAAGCAAATAATTAAGACATTTGCAAAGGTTACTCTTTGTGTAGATTCCATAATAAATAAAAAATACATGCTCCCCCATTCTGCAAAGGTATAAAGGGATATAGAATATGACTAAGAGTTTTCCGAAAACATCACGAAAAGGCATACACAAATCACTGTGCGACAGTCACTTTCGTTTGCTACAACGTAAGAAGTCGAAAGTCTGAAAGATCCACATTTTAATTGTGTTTGGTACAATAAAAAATACGAAATGAAAATAAACAATTCATCCGGAATAAAAGAAATGAAGAGTTATGTCGGCTGTTAAGCAGAAACACAGAATTTCCAGAGTACTATTAAAATACTACGGAAAACACTGCACAGAACCGAAAATGAAGTAGTGGAGAAGATGAAAAACTTTCACTTTATAAGCGAAAATATACAGTTGCTAGAGAAAATAGGAAGAATAATAATTGTGGAAAAACAATTTAAAAATTCTGATTGTGGTTTTCGAATTCGAAAATACCACGAAAGTACTTTTCCATTATCGCTCACTAAAGGTAACGTCACAAATGACGAATAAGCATAGATAATAATTAGTCAATTATGATAAAAGATCTATAGAGCTACGTCTCGAAAGCAACAGCTATGGTAAGCGCGTTAGTTAAATTGTTGTGGTGGGAATTTGGTTCAAATAGGTCAAGTGTTTTGTGAGATATGAAATTTATTCTAAAAGTGGGCGGTGTCACATCCACAGGAGGGCCTACTGCATTATCTCCGCAGTTAAACTTTGTGATACTTTTCATATACATAACCCTCAATTTATCTCTAGTAGTTCTAAGTTTCACCAAGAACCATTATATGAACATAAATATTACACTCTGTGGCAACTATTTGCGAGAGTTAAATAAAACAGAATTTAGTACCCAAAAAACCAAAAAAAAAAAACCGAAATATCTAGTAGTAAATGTATTCTTCATAGGGTACTACAAAATCAATTATGACGGGAATATTATTTTCATTCACCAACTCTAACCCACTTTTACTAAAGTTCCACTAACTCATTGGGGCTAACGTTTCAACTGAAATACATCCGAGAACTCAAAATTAAATCTACTATCGAATTTTTGCATAAGTCCATTTCATTGGCTCCACATACCGAAATTATTTACGACAAACACACTCTTCCATGATTATATGAATTTATTTCGTTCTCAGACTACTACTGTTTACTGCTCTAATTTAAATAAATGATTTATGTATTAATTTATGTTCAATGTAACTGGGTCGTTGTCAAAACACATACAGTGGCACACAGATGTCCGTAGACGCGCAATTAAGTTGAAACAAATGAAATACGCAAAAAGAACAGAAGCAAATGAAAAGCATAAATGGTAAACAAACTACGCTTGTCAGCAATTTACGACGCAAACTTTTCAATTTTTTAGCTTTATTTTTAATTTTGCTGTTAAAAAGAGAAAACTTAAAATATAAAAAGTGTTATTTAATAATAAACGTTTCGTTTTTATTTAGCACAAGTGACAATCGCATGCCGAAAACGGCTCATTTTGCACAAGCGCCGAACTGGCCGATAGTCAATAAACTTAAAGTGTAAATAAATAAAAAGTAAATATAAAAATATTTTAAGAAAACTGTTAAATAATATGCATTTAATAAATTTGTCAAAGGCTTCAATAATTATTTAGTGAGGATACATAGTTGAACTTGCTCCACCAACACAATAGAAATTTGCTATCGTGTAGTACATTCTCGTAAACGGCTATAGCCAAAATTTCGGCCGGATCGTCGAAGTCGTAATTTTGTTTTGACAGCGAGTGGACAAGGACGACTGTTCAAATTTGTCTGATTTCCAACGCTGCCAACTTAAACAGGGAACGCGTTTGAGAGAAAAATGAGAGAGTCTCGTATCATGTCATCCTTGGCGTTGAAGCGGGTGTGTCAGCGGTTTTCTAAAATCCCCTAAAATCTAAAAAAAATAGAGAGTGACTCCTCTCTTCCGATGGCGATCGTCAAAATTTTATTTAACGAGTTTCAACCTGTTCGCTCGTTGGTGTTTGATGAGCTACGCCCAGGTGCCCCGAAAACGGCTAATATGGAGGATAAAGTAACAAAAGTCCATAATACGCAGGATAGCTAAGAGAGTAGGACATCTGAAAACACGTGGGACATATCCTGCATGAATTCCGTGACAATGACCGTCGACAGAAACGGGATCCGCTGATCCACACTACAGACCCAGGCACAGTCGAAATAGTAGACTTCAATTGGCGAACCTGCTCGAAGAAGGTGACGACTGTACTATCAACCGGAAAGATAATGGCCACAATTTCCGAGTTCTTTTGGTTTTCAAACTTGAAAAAGTCACGATATTTTAGTCAAACGAGGAGGTTATCAGCGCCACGGAACCCTACTTTGCGAACCTATAAAGAACATATTTTCAGGCTGGTCAAAAAAGTTAAAACATCGCTGGGGGAAGTGTATCGAACTTCGAACTCGAAAAAAAAAGACTATGCTGAGAAATAAGGCGTAATTTGACTTTTATTTTGTAGGTTAAAGACTTATCGGACAGCCCTCTTATACAAAGAAGCATAATGTTTAGCAAAGCTAAATTTGACGACGGCGCAATTTGTAAAAATAATTAATAAATTTTTTAATAGAAAAACTTTTCAATATATCAGGAATATAAATGTGTAGAATTTTCCACTGAAGCCCGCGTCAAAGACACATTTCCAATGTGGAACACAGAACGCAATAACGATGAGCAAGAAAAAAATGACCATAACTAATAATTAAGCAAGATATTACTTATTTTATGTATATCTAATGCTAATGATGTGCGTGATACTGATGACTATTGCGATTCCGATATCCAAAGATATATGTATACTAAATCACAAAACACAATTACGAACGTGATCATCAACACACATGCATGGATATATACAGACACAGACATATACATACAAAATTCTAATGAGTCAAGTAATAATGGAAAACACAGTCAAGTGTGGCATGTGAAGTAGCTAAAATATGTCAGCAATCATATCATCAACAACAACAATAACAACAACAACCACCACAATAAAAACAACAGCGGAGACGTTATGTGGATGCGAATAAACGGAAGTCGGCACAGCAGCAGCAGCAGCAGCAGCAGCACAGTAACCACAATGGCTCGACACTCTGTAGAAGGCATAATCATGCCACATCACGACGCTGCTGGGAAACATAATCCTCAATAGCCTCTTTTGCATAGCATTTGCGCATAATGACTGGGCATTACTTTATGTAGACTCATACATCTATGTATGTATGTTACATATATGTAAATATGTATGTGCATGCACTCATCTAGAATCATAAGCACTGACAGAGGGGCGGTTCAATGGTTGGCAGGCGAAAGATCAGACTAAAGGCGCAATTAAGAGCTCAGAAAGTATTTAAGAAAAATATGAAAATAAAAACAAATAAATTCATAGAGAGAAATAAGTATGAAGAAATTTGCAAAGTACACACTACAGGGCAAATAGAAGAATGTGGTCTAAAATCGCTTGGCATGAAGATATTTTTATTACTTTGCCAAAAGTTTCATGTTCCGATTTTTTTTTAGCTCTTTTCATTATATGAATCCCTTCATATATGAAGGGATCTATTCATCTATAATCTATTCATTATATGAATGGATCCCTTGAAGAAGTTGAAGCAAGAGAAGTATTCTGAAAACCTTGACGTAAAAAATTTCTTAGTAGCGGATTTTATGCAAAGGCCCTTGTGAAATCTCTAACCCTGTTCTTCAGTGCAATATTTTATCAATGATCTTATCCCTAGACTTTCATCTTGACGGAATGATTTTTAAGTTTCCAGGTCATATGTTCCCAAAGTCAATTGACCTCTAAACTATCAGACTAAAATTCAGCTGTACCGATAGAACTCAGGACATTTCTGTGTGCCAATCTTATTTCTTATTCTGGCATTTTGAATACATTATGTTTACCAAACAAAAATAGCTCCCTTCAAGATGGTTCACGGGTTCATTTCAGATTCTAGCGGTGGCGTACCAGAGACTAATACTTTTCTCGTTTGTCCGCAAACGTCGAAACTCAAAACACAATATGTGGAATCCAAGGCTCATCTTTCATTTCCAGTGGGTGTCCAAAGTAATTTTTAAATGACTCCGTCACGATCCGCTATCACATGTAAGCCTACAGAGTCTTCGACCCGATTTGTATATGATGTGTTGAAAGATTATTGAATTTTTGAAGTAAAACTTCTTTAGCTATGGCATAAAAATCGATCGACTGCTACGAAATTATATAGTGCAAAAAAGTACACATTCGTCATGTACAAAGCGCTACCACAGGCAAGACTGAACCGATCTCAGTATTTTTTTAAGATTGTTCAACAGAATACTCAGCTGGTTTAAATCAAGGAAAACACACAAAGGTTGTAATCTGGTTAGAAATTTATAAGATAAACAAATGGGTAATAAAACTTAGAGCGTTTGAGAAGAATTTCAATTGAATATGTTTTTGAGAAGGGCTGCCACCTGTTAAAAAATTTAATTTCATTTAATTTTTAAACCAAATGAAACATCACAATATGGGCAACAAACTAAACATCTTTAAGAAAGAGATCTGTAGAAGTTTTGATGAGAAGGGTTGCCACCTATTAATTTACAATATTAATACAAAATAAAAGGTATTTAGGAAATTATTGATGTATACCGAAATGGTTTAAAAAGGATCAACACTTTTCAAATAGTTAAGGGGTTACATGAGTTTCATGGGCAAAAGTAATTCTTTTCCAAAATTTTTTATATAATAAATAAAGGATATTTCTTTTCATTGTCTTAAAATGTCGCATTCGAAAGAATTTCCGAAAATTTCATAAAAAAAAAACCTTGTCAAGGGTTTGTCCAGTTGAATTATTTCAAATTACTGATAATGAAACGGGAGTTATTTAAAATAAAAGTTGGAAATTTTAGCTCACTATTTCGCTGAACATTTGTCCGCCCTCGAACATGCGAAAAAATTTTTAATGAAAGAAATATGTTATATTCCCAGTGGCTGCTCCTGTTGGTAAAAACACTTTTCTTTAGTTCTCGTTATTGCCCTGGACGAGGTTTCAACCCACGAATCAAGTTACGAGAGCATTTATAGTTCATATTCGCTACACAGTTACATTATTTTAAAACTATTTTGAACGTGATTACACTTACATATATACACAATACTGTATACTTATTAAAAACAAAAACATTTTGAGGGCACACTTAAATAATTGATTTGGCTGTTGGCTATTTGGCAGCAAATGTATAAATAAAAGCAAATAAACAGCTATGTGCGAGCTAGTATATATTGTAGAAGGGAATTAAATATATGAAGAAAAAAAACAAAAATTTAAACACTTTGGCACACAGAAAATAAAAATAAATACATACTAAACAATAAAGAAAAAAACAAAAAAGTAACGAGAAACCGGCAATCGATATTGATGTGGTTTTGTTAGTTGAGAAGAAATTGTGAAAGCGAAGAGGCCGTTGATGATGCATCGTCAGGCATTTGTAAGAAAGTATATGTGTATGTATGTATGTATGTATGTATGTATGTATGTATGTATATATGTATATATGTATACATGTATGCATTGACATGACGGCAAATGGTTAAGTAGGCGCGCACATGCGCATGCCTTCACATAAAGATAATTGTTGTAGCCATATTAATGATGATGTGTGCCGATGACGAAAGCAACGTCATCCTTTTGTGGCAATCAGCGCTGTTACGCACACACACACACACACACATACATAGACCACACCATACATAGAGCATACACACAGGCAAAAAGCAAATAGACTCCAGCAAATATTTGGTGTGAGGCGTTTGATGAACTGTCGATAAACGTCAAGGCACCTGACTAAAGACACGTACAGCGAGTGCCTTGTGAGCGCTGAGGATTTGAGGAGGATTTGTGAAAATGGCGCATGGCAGAAATACGCCCTTATGAATATTAATGCCACAAGGGCATAAGGGTTAGCAACAAAAGCGGCGTTCTGCAACAGAATCGAGCGACAGCCGGTGCAACCGGAAAGAGGTAGAAACTTTCGTCCGGAAATCATAGACATGGAAAAAGTGTCGAAGGCTGGGCATAGAGCAAAGCTAAGCTCAAAGAAACTGTGTTGATCTCATTTAAAAAGGTGACGCAGTTGGGGAATAGCTAACCGACGTTGACATAATAGCAGTGTGAAATGTACTTTGTTGTTTTATTGTTCTAAAGGTGTCTGTGGATTGTGTTAGTCAGACAAATATTCGTATGTAAATAAGTTGTGGTGATTACGTTATTGAAGACAAACACAATTAAATCGTAATGACTAGATAAATAACCAAAACTTTTAGTCCTACCACAGACAACGGAGTGATCTAACGTAAATGACGTGTAGGTGACACAATGCTTGAGACCGAAAGCGTGACGAACAAAAATGTGTAGTGGCATAATGCCCCGGTGTGGAAATGCATTCGTTTCGTGCCGATGACATTCCGATGCAGTGAATGCAAAGCAATAAGCGAGCAACTAGTCATCGTTATGAAACCGAAACAGCATTTTCAACTAAAAGGTTCCAAAGCTAGCCTTTATCATAGTCGAGAATATATTGGCATGTGTGGTAAGAACTTTACCAAAAATAAATTGCTTTAGCCTGTTGGAAGTAACTGATTGGAGCAACTTTCAGTTACTAATACATATGAGGAAGATGTCGGAGATCGGAGCCATGGAACTCTTTTGGAAATATTATAACGACCAAAAGGTAGAAGCCATATCGGTTACTTGTTTACTAAAAGAGTGTCATAACTCAAAAATGTTAGTATTATATTCACATGTTTCTTTATTTATAAAATAAGCAATAGCGGACTTAATATCAAACTATAATAACGGTATCATGTTAAGCTTTTTTCTACAGTATTTCATTTAATTAATATTTCAAGTAATTTATCTAAATTGGAGTCTTTTAATACGCTTTTGTCAAATTTTATATGTGTCGAGTTATGACTTTCTTCTAGTACACAAGCGATAACGAAATTGTATTAAAATTATTTTCAAAAAGTTGAATACTAAGAGAACCTTCACGATACCCAGCATAATTTATCGCTCATTTAAATTGATATAACTTACATATATTTAATGGGATTTAAGACTATTAAGTTCTTAAGTTATTAAGTTTTGGTAGTACAAAGCACAGCTTAAACTTAGTTGAAAAGACAAGGCATTTAAATCACTTACAGACAGAAACTGATTTCTCTCTTAATTTGTCGGACGTATGGATGCTGCTACGAGTTCGAGACCGCCTCCAAACGGCTGATGGATTTTAAGAGAAGTGTTCCGGGATAGTTTTGTTTCATAGTGTAAGGCGTTAAACGATTGATCTCTAGCAAAATCGAAACTTTTCAAAATACACAGAAAGGATTGTCAAATCTGTTAAAATAGATTAAGTCTTAAATAGTTTTGTCTTATAATGATCTCATTTTTTAGAAGGATATATCTACAGGATGGACACAGGACCTACCAGGACGGACCTAATCAGTCGTAATTTACTTCAAAATCAGTAGCTGGGAAGGTTACGAATTACATGAGTAACCAATCGGAATTCATTGTGGTCGAGTACCTCAAGTAACTTTAGTTGGATATCGCATTGAAGATACTTTAAAGCAAGGTTTTCTATACCAATCAAGTGTCTCTTGAGAAGTTAAAGATGAAATTAAACGTATTAGCGAGAAATTCAGAAAATTCAACACAACATCTGTAAAGGCGTCAGACAGTAAATTCTGCAGTTGAAAAGTTGCTCGAACAAAAAAGCTACTTCAGAGAATTTCAGAAATTTTATTTGCTTACAAATAAACTGTTCGCTATTTCTAAGAGTTCTGTAAAAATTTCCAAAAGTTCATGAACTGAATGTGGTCTAAAAATTACTACAAGGGAATCAATTTACACGAGACCTAGTATCCCATATGGCGGGTATTTATTTATATTATATACATATATATATATATTCGTGATGTGTTACACTTGGGATGAAATGCATCACTGAAAATATTCGCGTCATAACGCCACCCGAAGTTATGTATGACGTCATTAGAAACACACAGTTACATACATACATACATACATATACGTTATGAGAATATTGTGGCGTTGTATGTATGTATCGGCGTGCTCACACGTTCGTTCATTTGCGAATCATATCGTGCATTATATGTAATTGAATAATGAAATTAGAATACGTATGAATAAGTGGCGAAAACATTTTGATTACGTGCTGCATGAAACTTTCACGATTTATATAACATGGAGTTGCCGCGTTAGTGAGGGCACGTTTAGCCACAACGAGTAACAACAAATATAAGTAGTATAATTCTGGTTTCAATATGCATACGTAAGCGGAACCGGGGATAAGTGTGTATTTTTGTATTTTCTATACAAATTTATTATTAAATTTTTAAATAATGTGACGTAAACGCTGTTGGTATTCGTACATATTTTCAAATTAAAATAACAGTTAATTCCGTCAAACTTATTGAAAAAGAAACTGATTGCAACGGAAAAAGTTTCGGAATTCTTAAAAGTTGGGGCTACAGTCTTTTTGAAATTTTCTATTAATGACGGGTATTATGCTCAAGACATTTTATTTTTTAGCTTCGCGCCAAAATGTAGGCAATGTTAATACCATTTTTGTTAATTGCATTTCAAAATAGTTATGGTTATAGTTAATGGTTATAGCTGTAAATCAACCATTTTGCGACGAATTCACAATTGATGACGTAACTTGAGCAACAGTCAAAGCAGGAGACTCTTTAAGCGATGTGCTCTAAATTATAACTAAACTTAGGGTCGAGTTTTAATGGATATATTTGGTGGAATTTATTTTAAGTACTTGAAAACGTTAAAATTTTTGCAAACGAATCCTACTGAGGTCTGCAATAACTGGGTTTTCAATAAGAGAATACGTGGGCTAAGAATTAGAAAAAAAGTTTAAATTTGTAGACGACACATTCTAGTGTTCATATTCAGCATATTCTACAGATTTTCTATCATATTTCCAAACTTAACGTGTTGAATTGAATATATGGAATTTTCATTGAATGAGGGATGTGTCTCATTGAATAAACCTATGCATTCAGCTGAAAGAATTCTAGTGAATAATGACAAAGCTTCAAAAAAGCTTGTGCTAAGAAAAAGCTCTTAATGAAAGCATAAAAGTGATTAAGATAAGTGAATTGAAACTTGCATGGTGCCAAGTTTAAGGTGGTTTAAAAATAATATCTAGCAAAGCTTTGAGTATCAAATAATTATCATGTAATTATTATTTTCCTATTACAAAACTATATAAAACTAAACTGTAATATTATTAAAAATAAAAATTAAAGTCTAAGACTCATTATCTCTGAAGGATGCAAAATAAATATTGGGTCTATAACTATATTTTTACATAGTTTTTGCCAAGAAATTGTTTAAATTGATTATTATTCCATTGTTCCAATATTCCGAACATGCGTTGGAAAGCTACTTTCCTTGTGCGTCTTTTCAATATATATCATTCATTTGAAGCGTAAACAACAAAAATTCTTTTTCTCCCAAATATGACGAATTTTTTGCCTGAAAATGTGTTTTTATGGGGAGTTTTTCTTCATTACTTTAATATGAGGAAAACCTCCGCCGAAAGTCATCGTATTTTGGTGCAAGTTTATGTTGAACATGAATCTAGCTGAGCGGACATGCCAAAAATGGTTTGGACGATTTAAAAGTAGTGATTTTGGCTTGCAAAACAAAAAACATCCTGGGCGGTTAGGAAAAGTGTGAAGATGAGGAACTGGCAGCATTACTCGATGAAAATTGTTGCCAGACACAAGAAGAGCTCGCAGAATATTTGGGAGTAACTTAAGCAGCGATTTCGAAACGTTTGAAAGTAGCCGAATACATTCAAAAGCAAGGAAAGCCAAGAGACTAATGCTCTGTATTTGGTGGGACCAGAAGGGTGTGCTGTATTATGGGCTTCTAAAACCAGGTGAAACCATTAATGGGGAATGCTACCGGCAAAAACCCAACAAATTGAAGCGAGTGATTGCCGAAAAATGCCCGGAATTTAGGACCAGGCACGAGACAATAATTTTCCATCATAACAACGCTAGGCCTCATGTTACAAGACTGGTTAAAAACTATTTAAAAAACAGCGGCTGGAAAGTTTTGCCTCAGCCGTCTTATAGTCCAGACCTTGCCCCTTCTGACTACCATTTGTTCTGGTTAATGCAGCACGCCCTCACGGGAATACGGTTCACATCAGAACAGGGTATCAAAATTTGGCTTGATTCATTCTTGGCCGCCAAGTCGGCGCAGTTCTTTTGGCATGAAATCCACAAATTGTCAGAAAGATGGGAAAATGTTATAGCTTCAGATGGGCAATACTTTGAATAATACAATTGTATATGTTTTTTTTAAATAAACGTTCAAATTTTGAAAAAAAAACAACACACGAAAATAATTTTAAATATGAAAATAAACAATATAATTTTTTTAGCCCTGAATTATTCAGCAAATTTACTGCAAGATTTATTATCCAAAAGTTTGGAGAACTCCACCAAAGCAAAATGACACATAAATTATAACCAAGACGCACGCCGCGTCAATTCAAATACAAAACAACAATAAATCCACCCTCCACTGAAACAGACTCATGAAGACGGGAAGGCAAAGATTTCGTAACTAGACGAGCTGTGACCAATTTATCGGATTAGAAAACGTTTTGAAATTGATAGCATGCTTATATGTATACAAACATATGAACATATATCTATGGGGAAAAATAATTTTAAGAATAAATGCAAGCACTTACAATCTTTGATTAAACAGATACCGATTACACACGCGCGACATGCTTTTGAAGTGTGCAGTGGTGCCTTTGGGGGCGAAAGCAAAATCCAACAGAGGGTGGCAAATGTCTTGCGCCCACACCACTGCCAGCACTCAGTCTAATGCACTTTAAAATTCATTCATACATACATGAATGAAGCGCAAACAAAATTACTGCGGTTATACAAAGTCTAAAAAAAAGGGTATGTCTATACACATACATACATACACATATGCATAAAAATACCAATGAATATTCATGTACATAAATTGAAAGTGAAGGAAGCACATTGTACGCTTCAACTAAAATCCTTTGAATGTGGGCGGTAAAGTTCGCGAGGGTTGGTTGGAAACAAAGCCGAAACAGTAATAATGGAAGTAATGGAAAGCGCTGCAACGCAACAGCAATGAAAGCTCGACACACTGCGGCGAACACCACCACCCAGCGAACCACCACCCCCAATGCCGTCATTACGAACACCAACAACACTAACAGCACTTACAAAAACACCATGTACAGTATATTACGGCCTCGGCGACAGTGTTGCATTGCATGCAAGTCTCTACGCCCCAAAATTAAGCGCGACAGTAAGCGAAAGAGCGCACAGGGCAGCAAGGGTCTGAAGCGTTACGAAGTACATATGCAAAAATTCATCAATAATAAATGCGCCGGCAACGGGATACACAGCAGTATAAGGGTACAAGAGTGGTCATGCAACTACAGGGTGTGGAAGCGAAATTGTGCAAAATTTTCTGTAAATAAACTTAAAAAAAAAGTTTAAAATTATTTTTTCAGAAATTATCGCCGAATTAATCATAGATCTGAACATATGTACACATTCAACGACAAGCCATTACGAGCGAGTTTTTGCAAAAGTTGAGATCTCAGCATGAGCTTTTTAACGACTACTAAGCTTTCAAAGCTCTAAGCTGTATTTTGTGACTAATGTCGCAGTTTTTAAGCAATTTTTTTGTGTGAAAAAAGGAAAAGGGTCATCAATGTCAGCATCGACTTTCGTGCGTCCCTTTGAAGATACAACTTTGTGCTTCAATGAGAGCATGTTAAGAAAACTCTTATAGCAGAGTGGTCTATTTCGAGTTTCAGCCTTTGAAGTCTTAATCGCCACTAATTTAATTAATCGACAGCATATTTCACTTTGCACAGTGAGGAACTTCAGTATTATCAAAGAAAACAAAAAAAAAAAAACTCTCTGTTTTAAACCAATTGGTATTAATTTTGTTTAAATACAATACAAACTCATGCGGTGTCCCGAAACGAATGACAGGGATGTGCTCAGATTCACCAAAAACCAAATCTTAAAGTTTCGCCATTTCGGAGAATTCTAATCGAACACTCTGTGTTTGTGATCCAAGTCGTCTTAGCAATCCTTCCGAACCATACGTTAACTGGAAGATTTAATCCAACTTTTTCAAAAAGATTCTTTTGTTACAATCCTCTTATTTTTTTTCTTTCTAGATATTACATTGTCTTTGAGTGGTTTTCCAGGAGGCACAATCATTTTAAAGCAAACGGAACATGATAAAGTCATGTACGGAAAGTGCAGCACGCTTTGGCAGTTATATTTAAGAAAATATACTTGCATTGTTCAAAAAACGCTGCTGTTCTGAGACCAAGTGGAAATCTAAGCGTCGGACCCTGTATACACTCAATGCCATGAAGAGGGTATAAAAACGTAATTTACTGACAAAATTATGCCAACAATGAATTATAGAATGGGAATACTGTTAGCTGTTGGCTGAAATCAAATTGTGCGGCAGTACAGTAGCAACCAAAGCGGCAAGTTTGTGTTTAAACGGCTATAGCGCATACAAGACGGGGTGGGGAGCATCATATTGGTAGTGTTGGTAAAATGTACATTATCGCACGCTTTGGCGAGTCATTAAAAGGCTGCCATACAAAAACAAAGCCATGTGCCAGCGACGAGTAGACAGAGAAGTAGTAAAACGACCAACAGAAATGACAGCGCACAATTGCTGCAACGACTGAGCAGCCGACCAGAATCGCCTGTCTATGCATAATGAAGTATGGCAGAGCGTGTAGACATCTGTGGATGGCAGGATTAGAGTGAGCGACGCAGCGAGCCACCGGTAGCCGGCTAAGACCGATATGAGCGCAACAAACCAAAGCTAGGCGGATAAGACAGCACAACAGCACAGCAACAACAGTAGCGGCAATCGAGAGTTAAGCTGTTGAGTTGCTAGGCAAATATCGAACAGGCCAGTGAGTACCCATATACAACTATGGCTATGCACAGTGAGGTTAAGGCCTCAAAGACCAAAGACGAATGTATGTAGAAGCTGGAGCTGCTCGGCTGCTCGGCTGCTCGGCTGCTGGGTTTGTTCACCCATTTGCTCGCTCGTTTGTTAGGCACTCAAGTATTTGCCGGTGCAGCCGATGCGCCGAGTGCTCCGGTTCGTTGCCATCGGGAAGTAATAAATTATTTAGCATGCATGCAAAATAATTGCAAATACGAGTGAATGAGTGCATTCAACAGCAGTGAAGTGGAGCTATTTGGCAAATACTATGTGTGAGGAGCAATCTGTGCCGTGGCAGCCTAGCAGCCTAGCAGCCTAGCAGCCTACCAATCATACTACTACCGAAACGCTCCACACAAAGGCTGGCAGGCAGACAGGCTGTGGCGCACAGGCATTAAGAATTGAAGTGCGGTTTCGTAGCTGTGCCATTGTAGACAGAGGCTTAAACCGTGGCGCAAACGAGCGGCAACCAAGCGACGACCCAACGATCAACCCAAACGGCCTAGGCAGCTAACCAGTCAGGCTGCCTGCCAGCTTCAGCCTACCAGCCTGTCTGTCTACCTCTTGAAGCGAAAGGAGTCCAACAACAACATCAATTACAACAACAGTAAGAACGGTAATATTAACCACTTTAAGCGCAACGAACAGCGATTCAGCAAAAACAGCAAAAACAACAAAAAACAACAAAAAAAAAATGCACAAAGCACGCAACAACAAAAAACGGTTCAAAATTTGTGGCGTTGCAAGGAAAAGCTGGCGGAGAGGGGCCGTTTAAAGTGTTCGCCGTGAGCGTGGCGTTTTGCCTGTTTCATCAGCGCTTTTTTCTGCATGCAATAATTTTGTGCATCAGCCTCGATTTCTGGTTTTGTGTTGCGCTGTATTCGACTCGGCTCGGATCGGTTCGCTTTGGTCGCCCGTTCGTATTGACAGTTCAAGGACCAGACCAGACAACGTGAACGTGAAAAAAATATATAAATAATGAAAAAAGACAATGCTTTATAAAAACAACAACAACCACTTGGACGTAACGATGTAACAGCTACAACAACAAGTAAAACACAACGCAACGACGGCTTTTGTTCGACGGTAATGGCAACGCAGGCAATTTTTCGCTTTTTTTTTTTTGTATTTTTTGCAAAAGCTGTGAAGCTGTGAAGCTGTGCGCTTTTTCTGTGGCAATTTTATTTTTATTTCGACTTTACTTAGCTGCTTAACTGGTTAAAAGGCAAAGGTAACTGACGTTGCTTTAGCTTACTGTAAGCGTGAAGGTAAACGTTTTGGTTTGGAGTTCCGTTCACTCGCTCCATAACACTTCTTAACAGTCAAGCTGCAAGTGGGCATTAAATAAAGTAGGATGTGCGAAACAGAACAAAAGCGAAGACCAAAAATTATACTCAAGTAATATTCGTATTGAGAATATTTCCGCAAAAAAAGGGAACAAAAAACAGGCTGTGTGTATATATTGTTGACAGACCCGGAAAGTTGCTTGGTAAGACAGGTTATGTCAGAAAATTATTAAGGTGGCATGCAACATTTGTCGTATTGTGTATAAATTAAACAACTTCAAATTATTATTATTAAATTATATTATATTATATAATAATTAATTATATTGTATAATAAATTATTATTATTAATTATGAAACTATTATTACTAATTATTACAACATAGTTATTAATTATTAAATTATCATTACTAATATCTAATTATTAAAATATAATTATTAATTATTAAGTTATTACTCTTAATTATTAAATTATTATTATTACTTATTAAATTATTATTATTAATTATTAAATTATTACTATTAGTTATTAAATTATCATTACTAATATCTAATTATTAAGTTATTACTCTTAATTATTAAATTATTATTATTACTTATTAAATTATTATTATTAATTATTAAATTATTACTATTAGTTATTAAAATTTAATTATTAAATTAATTATTAATATTATTAGTTATATTATTATTATTATTGGTTATTTTAGTATTATTATTATTATTATTAGTCATTAAAATATAATTATTAATTATTAAATTATAATTCAAAAACGGTCAAATGATGCAACCTGTGTAGGTCTCATCACAATAATCAAATAAGGTCTTTCTCACTGTGTTCCTTGTACGAACAAAAAAGTTAAACTTTTAAAAAGCTTTCAAAATTGAAAAAAAGCTTCAAGTGATCTTTCCGCACAGCCAAAAGATTTCCTATTTATAACGAGCTTTTTCGACAACATCGGAAAAGAATTACCATTTCAAGGAATTAAACTAAAGGGCGTGAGTACATTCGTTAAGGCAGGGTAGGAGTCACAAAAAGAAAACAGCTCTTATGCTGGACACACCTACACATGTGGAGAATATCAGCATCCAGCTGAGGCATGACAGAGTTTTTAATATAAATATACACTAAGGGAGCCAACTTCGTCAGGAAAAACGGACAATTAACTAAAAGCACATTTGTTTGTCTATTTCACAAAAAAAAAAAAATACTGGAAAGAATGTCTTTAGGTCACTACTAAGCTTTAAAAACTGAAAAGTTCGAAAAACCAATACAAAAATAAAGTTCCCACGATAACCGGACTTAAGCGGAACCGGATCGGTTTTATAATTGGGCAAACGCCATCACCTCAGCAACTGTTGCTACAACTAAAACAACACCGGAACACTAATTTTCGTAGACAAATACATGTTATCGTGAGTTATTGGCGTTTGTTTTACCAAGTACCCTTGTCGGGTCTGAACTCTTACAACACATTGGCAAAATGTTCAGCCTTAGATCTAACAAGTTTACTTTTTAACTTCGACGACAGGTTTAGTCTAATACTTATGCTCGGAAGAGGTGAAAAACTGCGGAACCAAGCGAATATAAAACAAAATATAATAGAAAACCTATGAACCTATGTTAAAAACATTAATTTGTTCACTTTTCAAAAAAATTCCAAATATGAAACTATTGCGGCTAATTGGTATTTTCAATAATTTTTTAATTTTTTCTTTTTCATTTCAATTATCTATTGTACCACAAGCCGGCAAATCGACAAGCTCGGTTTTTGTCATGGTACATGTACGACCATGAAAATGTGCATGAAACGCATGAAATGTGATATGATTTAGTTGATAAAAAAAAGTGCTGAAATTATAGAGCCATAAGAGCTGGCACCTGGCTTGTTAAGACAGTGTGTACAAGTCGGCTTATGACAGGAACATGAACATGTGTTATGAAATGCATGCTAATCATAAAAAGACGAATATGCCCAAGCTTAGATTGAATATGGATCACTTTCGTGCATATTATTACAATAGTATTCTTATGTGTAGATTTTTTACGATTGACTACGCATATCATTTTCTACTATTGTATATTTTTAAGTGCTCTTGTACACACACATACATATATAAACGTCTGTATATGTGCGCTTTGTGTTGCTCGATTTCGCTTATAATTTTGCCTTTACTACGCTTATCATCTTACTTTCATACAAAAATCTTATCAAAACAATTTCAGATAAACAAACAACATAAATATGTGAAGGTCATTTGGTTAAATGCCGAACCTTTCTTTGAAATTTTGCTGAAATGTCTTTCATCACGAACTACTCTTACACTACACCATTTTAACTACTTTCTTGCTTTAATTATATGATGAAATCTTACAATGAGTATGTTGGAAGCTCCACACTAATTTGCTGAAAGCTATATGGCAAAACCTTTACCTCAAATGAAGATGTCAAAAACCACCTGGACGAGTTTTTTGCCAGCAAGGACCAAAACTTTTATGAGAGGGGAATTATGTTACTGCCAGAAAGATGGCAAAAGGTGTTGGACCAGAATGGCCAATATATAATTTAATAAAATATTTATTCATTATACGAAAACTGTCTTTCATGTTCCCCAAAAAAAACGAAATGACTTTCCGAACAACCCAATATATGGATATATGTATGTAAATAGCGAAAGCTTCGGAAACTTTGTGTTAAAGTAAAATGTGATCAAAACAAAGAAGAAATATTACATAAAAAATTATTTAAATTAATTATTATTTAATTATTACTTGCTTTGTTTAACTATCTTTGAATCAAACTGTCTGTCCTTCTTGCACTCAAAATATCAAAATATCAAAATAGCAAAAGCTCGGTAGCAAATTGGCTGAAAAATAAATAAAGGCACATCAGACATGTCAAATATTAGATCAAATACAATATTTAGAACAACAAATTAATAAAATTGATCAATTAAAGTGTGGAAGAATCCCTTCGTATTAATTAATATTGTATTCAGAGCTTCCATATATTCTGTTCAGGTGCGACCATTTTGAAAAAAAAAAGGATTCGGAAAATTTGACTTTTCGTATAAAGAGAGTGCTACTAAGTTGGAATAACTGTAAAAGCCTATTCAGCAGTATTTACTCCGTTTCTTTGAAAGAAAGTGTACGACAATTTCGGCCGGTTACTTACTTTGGAACGCATTTGACAGAAGAATACACTGGTTTGTGACGTCATGAACGAAAGGAGTAGAAAGCCTTGTTTACAATTACTATAAGAAAGAGTATGACGTTGTCTCTATCATACTTGAACTGGACACGGCCATTACACCCAAATTATTGTATTAACAACGATTAACTGAGAAATGAGTTCAAAACTCGAAATTGAATAATATACATACTATACAGAAATTTCAACCAACGCGAATGCGGAATGACAGAAATTAAGTAAGGTTAAAAGCATTGAAAATGAAATGAAATTTTCTGCTGCGCCATTGCCAATGCCGTCGTCGTGTTATCAAACCCCGTGGGATATCACATTTATTTGTTATTTACATTTTTTATTGTTGTGTTGATAAAGCGGTATTTGCGTACAAACACATACATACATACGTACATTTATGGTATGTATAGATGTTTTAGCTAGAATTTTTCGCAAATGGTCGACAAACAAACAACACCTTCAACCATAACATGGCACCGCCTGAGTAATACACTTGCGAAGTAAAAAAAACCCAAATAAAACGCAATGAAATTTGCAATATGAACAAGTAAACAACAACAAACGCACTAAACAGCAGCGGCATAGCTTTGCCCCGCTCCATGCAACTAACTGACTGGATGACTCGACCGCCTGTCTGACTCTTTAACTAAATAACTTAATGGCTGCGTATGTGTGTGTGTGTGTGTGTGTGTGTGTACACAACGTTTTGCAATTAACAATTAAATTTTTAATGTCCGCATTGCTGTTTGCGGTTCATTTTTGTTCGCATGACATTTGGCGAGAGAATTGAAGAAAGACGAGAAGCGTCGAGTAAAAAGTGGAAGAAGAGGAAGAGGCTGCATACGTATAAACAAAAAAGGTACAGCTTTTTCCGAGCGGTATCAAAAGCAAATGCTATTTGGACACTTCTTATTGCCGCCAATTAGCCGCTTGCCAAAGACTTGAAGTTGTTATTCTTGTTCTGTTTTTATTGTTGCCTATTTTTTCTTTTCTTTGCCACTTTGCTGCAACTGAAATCATTCCTTCTCCATCGCTGTCGGTTGTCAGTCTTAGTTTTGCACGCTTCCTTGAAAGGCAACAGCCGGACGAGATTTTTTCTTCCCGCCTAGTAAGCCACATTGAGGCCAACCAGACAATCAGACAAACAACCAACCAACCAGTTCCAACCATGTCCAGTAGCTGCACAATCCAGCTACATTTACATTGCATAAGCAAATGCTGCCCTTCTTTCGCTCTTCCAACCGCCAACTATACGTACTATATAGTATGCACTGTTGTTGTTGTTGTTGTTGTTGTTGTTGTTGTGGATTTTGACACTATGGTGCCAGTGAATGGCGGCCAACAGGATTTTTAAGTATGGCAAGTACAAGCGTAAGCGAGCTAATAGCATTTTGCGTTTTAAATGAGCGTGTATTTGTCTTTTTGGACGTAAGTGGGGGTTGGGGAGGCGGGTTGCTGGGACGGTCAGCATAAAGTCACGTCGCTGTGAGTTGAGGGTGAAACGAAATTGTGCGTTGGAGGACAACATTAACGGGCAGTGTGGACACGGTTGTCGCCATCACTACCAATACCACTAAAACACACTGCGTAACTGTTGCCACCGTGTATGTGGCACAAACGCTGAAGGGTATGGGTGGTGGGTGGTGGGTTGTTGACTGTTGGGTGCTGGCTGTTTTCACTTGATTTTGTTGTTGTTTTACATTGTAAGCGACAGCACAGTTGCGCGTTAGAGCTTCCACAATGATAATAATGATGGCGACAAAGCCGAGCTAGTGTCAGAACGGCTGAAGGTTACACAGGAAGCGGCGTCAAAGTGGCACAGACATTGAGACTGGCAGTTACATATGTATGTACATACATATAGGCACTTAACAGCTTTTACCTTTTACTGTTCTCATATTTGCCACAAATGTATATTTATATGTATATATATATAAGTATGTACATACATATATGTATATGTATGTATGTGGGAACAAACGCTCGCAGGCAGTGAAATATCGATCAACATAGCAGTGAACGCGCCTCTTAGGCAGCGGGTGGTTGGACTAGCTGCCGAACGCTTTTGAAATTTTACTACCTTTATTCCCGCGATGTATTTTCGTTGGCAAGACGAAAACGTTTTTGTGCAAAAGTATTTATTTAGCGTTTGGTCTTCTCCACTGATAATCTTTGTACCTTTGTAGTTATTGTTAGAATATGATTTCAAAACCACTTTAATAATAATAAAAATTTAAAAAGATTCTAAATTCGACAACTATCACTTTAGAGCATTATGTATGTATAATGAATATTGTAATTGGTAAATTTTTGAAGTTCAGTTAAATGAAAACTATATGTGCGCATGTTATTAAAGTGTATATAAACATTTGTACATTTGTACACTCATAATTGTATATTGTTCAAGTTAGTTACACTGCTGCAACAACTTCAACAACTTCAACGGTATCAATGCCACATTCACCTAAGTTTTTAACAAAATTATAGAGCTGTTAAGAGCCTTTGGACACAAAACAATTTATAACTAGCAACCATATTGGTAAGCCCCTATTACAGACTATACACACCTAGAAATTTACACAAATTAAAAAGAATCTGAAACACAAATTATAAAATCGTGACTTGAAAATAAAATTATCAACATAATTGTCATGAGAAAAGTCATAGTTAACAATCTCTGTAGCTAATTTTGAAAGCTGCCCAGAAGTCTTTTTAAAAACACTATAGTATATGCATTAACTACAAGTATATAAAGATTTCCTTACAGCTATTTACAGCTATATACATATACAAATAAGTAGGTACAAGATCTTATTATAAAATTAAAAATTTTTCTGCAACTCTTTGAATTATGCCATTGCTTTAAAGTAAAAAAAAAAATTAAATAAAATAAAAAACTTTCAACAGTCATCAATGACAACAACTTGACCAGAACGAATGGGAAGTTGCACACAGTGTGCTAGATATCAACACAAAAATAAATAAACAAAACAAAACGAAAGCTTGCAATCACAAAAAAACAGTAAAACTTGCAAAATATTAGCTAATATTATCATATTTTGATTGAATTAGTAAAAGCTTCTTCCTCCACGGCTTAAAAACATTATTATATAAAACCTTGGTTTGGGCTTAGTTACAGTCACTATGTGCTCATGTAGCAAAACAGAGTCTGTGGAATCGCACAGCTGCATCGTACAATGTACCACATGATTTTCAACAGACAGACAGACGGACAGACAGACAAACTAATCAACTGTATCATGTAGAGCCGATGCACGGTTGATGTGAACATGGACAGACAGAGAACTATACATACATGTGTACAAATGTACGAAATGAATGATTTATTAGCACAGAAAATATACTACAAAATTATAAAACAAAGAAAGGTAATCAACAAAGACCGAATTGAATTGCACTGAGCTTAAGCTGCACGAATATGAACATACCTATGTACATGCATAAATGTAAATTTGTAAACTGTGGCACCTATTCCAAAGTCCAACATCGTACACAATTTACAGTTAATTGCTGATTTTTCTTTCTTTTTTATTACCGATTTTATTACAAGCAACCATCAATGAACGTAAAATACAATTCTTATTACAAGAAAATTGTCTGTATATGTAAATACATGCATATATGTACATATATGCAACAAGCGGCTTAGCTACAGTTAGCATTAGATAATCAATAACAAACAAGCGAGTTTAAAGGAACAACAACAAATTAGGAAAATGAAATCTGTTTTATATTGTATGTGAGCAAAGAGTATATGGCGAAAACATTTTTTTGTAATAATTACGATTGGATTTGCTCTATTTCTTACTTGCTAATTAGACTAATCAACAAATTCTTTAAATTAACAAAACTAACAATAAAAAAACATGCATACATAAGTCCTATGTATTTTTTTTATGTTAAATCATGTACATACCTTTACTATTGATTCTATATATACAATTTATATCGTTAATTCTGTTGATTCAATATTATTTCTTGAATTTGATGAAACACTTCGTTGTATTTGTTGCGTTCCTGTATTGATGGTTAGTTTGCCAAAAATTTCCACGGTGGCAAAAACAAATACAAATACACAGAAAAGTTTTGACATTTCAGTACTGGCGTACTCAAAGTACGTACGTCTTGCAACGCAGCGAAAGAAGGTTGCAACTGCTTTAAACTGAGCGTTTTACTATAAGAAGGCGCCAATGACAAACCTAAATGTTGATGTCACGATGACGTCGAAATGTTGAGGAAAATGATGATGTCGAAACGACCGACGACGACCTAGCCACTGACAATTGGGGGACGTTTGGACATTTTTTCGCCTCACTTGCGGCACACATTCACGCTTACACTTTTCACTTGCTACCCCGTCCAATAAACTTCTGATCGGTTTCTTGTATCGACGTCAATACACGTTTAATATTTTATTAGTATCTATCTATACAAGCACTTCTTATACGGTTTGAACTTTTCATTCAACATTATTATTGCAACGACATCAGAAATATACAGAATTGCAGAAAATTTTAAATATGAACAAATTTTTTGCACAGCAGCAATTATTTCACCTCTGCTATCATTCGCTTCAATTCATTATTTGTGTGTGCACTTTTCCATTCTTCTTTCACATTCACTTGACGCCAGGAACAACGACGTCGACGACACTCGATTCACTTTGACACTGGAAGCAGCGCGTTTGCTGTCTTTGATTTTACTGCCATTAACTTCGACGTTGGAATTGTGCAAAGCAGCGAAAAAAAGAGGGGAAAATATACTGTCGGTTAAAAGGTCCGCGCGGACTGGATACGAATGCGCGAATGCATGGAGAGAGCGAAAATCAAAGAAATTTTTTCACACAACTTTCCTACCGGTTGGCGGTTTAGATAATCATTTGCAATTGTTATCATTTATAATTAAAGTAATATTTAGAATTTATTATTAGGTACTGGTTATTAGTTAAATACTATTAGATTTATTTCAATGTTTCTTTTGCATTTCACTACGTTTCGTTCTTGCACTCCCGAACTCGGTTGCCCAAAAAACATTTTAAAAAACTTCTTGGACGAGCGAAATGGGACTGCTGTGCTAAAACGATATTTTAGTATTATTTCGAGATACGATTAAATCTACCCTGTGGCAGAGCCGTAATAAAGTTATTATTGTAAATTTAAATCGTAAATTACCTTAAACCACCAAACGAATTTTAAATAAGAAACACTTAGAACAGAAATTACTCATTGATAAAATACTCAAAATATAACAACGTATTGTTAAATAGTTAAATATGGAATTTTCAAAAGAGCAGTATTTCTGACTTTTACTCAGTGCTCGCAAGCACTGTTCATTAAAAGTACTCTAATGTGTTCGATAAAATATGTCAATATATTGAGTTCGTCAATATAATTGGGTACAATATATTGAATAAAATTTAGAACGTATAAAATTAAATATTGAAATAACTAATGAAAAATAGGAGATATAAAAAAAGAGAATTCCGTCTTGAATACAATTACGTCAAAAGGCTGTAAAATGTTTTGAAGGTGGCAGCATAATGGCATACGCACAAACGCGATTAAAAGTAATTTTACACTCCAAGGTGATGATATCGAACATTTTTCTCTTTTACGTGCATTAAGCTGCAGGTAACCTCAGAATTTGTGTATAACTACTTATTTATTCTCGCTTTGAATACTATTTCTTTAGTTGAACATGTTGTTGTCAAATTAACAATGAGACAATTTGCAGGAATTTAGTGACATCCCTTATATAGAATAGTCCCAGAGAATCCCAATTCAAAAGTAAAGTAATACAATAATACATTGAATGCAACCCTGTGTGAAAACATATTTTCGAAGCAACAAATTGCCATCGCTGATCAGATTATTCGAAAAGTTCGACGAGTGTAGTTAAGTTTATTCAAAGTGGTGTTCGTGTAAAATATTTGATATATATCTGGCCCTGATGGAAATAAAATCTAATTAAATACAGTAGAATCGCGGAAAAATTAAAGAATATTCCATATTAGTTAGAAGTGTAAGTGATAAGTAATACAATAATGTTACTAATTATGTAAGGAACAAAGTGTGCGGTCATATTTATATACACAACTAAAAAAGAAAAGGTGATTTCATTCATTTCGCAAGACAAGTTGTGCTGAAAGGCGTAAAATTCGTTGCAAAATGGTAGTGGTAGTGAAATAAATATAAAATGCGAAAATAAAGAAAGATGTTGACACAAATAGCGGAGAAACTCCAGTGACTCCAATATGGCATCATCAATAAAACTAGATTTGATAAGTAAACCTAGATATTCGTGCTACAGAATTACTAATTATTAGTCATCGTATTGTTAGAATAACACTGCGTTAAATATGCATATATATTTGTATGCATAAGGAAAAAATAAATATATAAGAATTGAGTGCCACTCCCCATTTCCAACTCCTTTACATCAGCAAGTTTCAGTCGTTATTTATAATATAAGGCTCCTGAACATATAGAACAAGTTAACAAACGCCCACAATAAGCATACATACATACATATTTCTGTTTTTGCTAGAGTTTTCAATTTCGTCTATTAAAAACAAAAAACGGAAGCATCTGAACTCTTGCCCGCCGTGAATGAATATTGTTTTGTCGTCGATATAAGATTCATTGCTTTTTCTACTCATTTTCTTCTACCAATGTTGTTATTGCTTTACTCTAATCACATTTTCTTGATGTTATACCTTCAATGCTATTTACTAGTTATTTTTGTTGTTTTTGAGTTGAGTGTAGGTGTTGCTTTTGTTGTATGTGCGTGGGCTAAATATAGCCAATAGCCACTAGCGCCAACATCATTGATTTAAGTTTTTGGAAGGAGGCACATATGCTCTCAATGATTTTGGTTTGTATACATATTTAACATGCATACATTAATATTTTGTTAAAGGCAATATTTCTTACTTAATGTTAAGAACTTATAAGTTTTAAATTAAATTATTTGTGCACATTACAATCCTTGGTTGTTTATAAAAAAAACCCCCAATTCTCTACAATATTATTAGACACTCCCTCACCGCCTTTTTTATCATTCTATCTATATTTTATGTACAAAATAAAGATGTGCATAAATCCGGTGGCTTTAATTTAGTCGTTAATAGAGTTTTCCTGTTTTCCTTCTACCCATCTAAGGTGTTTGTTTCGACAAGTATTTACTAATGTTTTCTTTGTTATATTGTATTTCCGCGTAGAACTAGTTTCTGCCTCAAAACATTTTTATAACAACGGAAACCCGTATATCTCCCAATTTCACATGTTTTCGTATTTTTAATGTCCGTCAATGAGTTGGCGTCAATAGGCGCCGCATTATGTAGTTCATTCTATCCATACATATCGTTTTTGCACGTAGTTGTTAGTATTTTGTTGACCTACCCTTATTTAGATGCAATTACTACTTCCTCTTTAGTCCCGTGCCCATTGTTTTAATTGAAAATCCATTTATGTTGCAAAAGCACGATTCCAATGGTGGTCTATACAGTCGGTGTGCTAATCGTCACACTTTAATACGGCGTTATCGTGCCGGGGCTGTCGTAACTGTTTATTGTAAATTAAAAGTAGTTTGACTGTGTGTGTGCATTTCGTATGTCCTTCATACCTTGTGTGCAAACTTATTTATCTGTCTTCTTATTTTTATACTCGCGCAACATGTTGCACAGATTATAATAATTTTGTTCACCTAACGGTTGTTTGTAACAGGTAAAATTAATCGAGATAGATAATAAGGATAATATTCTTGATAATAAGGTGCACTTGTGTCAAAATTGGTTAAAATCGGGTTAATACTTTCCTTAGCCCGCATTTATCTAATATAAGAAATAATAATTTTCAAACTTCCGGTTGACCTTGTGCCATAAATGCCGGTCTATCTGTGAGATATATTTTTGAAATTTAGAAAGCATGTTTCTCTGGTAATGTGCCCTGAAGCTAAAATTTTATGAAATCTTGTCAATACTTACCCTAGTCCCCATATATTTAATATAGACCAGTTACTTTTCCCTCATATATCCCATATATTAAATTTCATATATATCAATAGAAGATATCTAAATTAAATTAAGCGAGAATATTTTAATTAGCATTATCTTATTCATAATAAAAATTTTGGATATCGGTATGTACCTTCCAAAAGCACATGAATATAGAGATTTGTATTAGTTAGACTGATTTTAATACAAATATCTTGGATATGAAACTAAGTGATTATATGACACAGGGTATAACTTTATAATATACCAAATATGATTACGAAATAATACGAATAACGAATATTGATATCTTTCGCAACATTTTTTAATATAAAGTGTTGCCAATCTCTGAAATTATTGCGAGAGTATAATGAAAAGGTTCGGTTACAACCGAACTAAGCCTTCCTTCCTTGTTAAGTGTATAAATATGTACATATGTATAATATATACATATGTAGTATTATATGAAGATTTTATTTATTTTTTTTATGTTCTTGTTTACTGTGTGATTTCATTTTCTTGGACACTACCTACTTTCGTTTAGCTCATATAGCAGTGCTCATGGCAGATGAGTCATTTTGGCTCACAATTTGATTCATATGAAATCGTGCTGAGTGTCTCAACCAAATCAACAAAAGCAATGTCGAATAACGTCAGTGCCGATAGCGTATAAAGAAATAAAAAAAAAGTGTAAGAAACATCTGAATTGCCAATTTTTTTTTTCCAAATTTCTAACTCATAAATACATACATGTGCTTATGTATATGAATTAACATATCGTATATCTTCAAATAATAAATAATTTATTAATTTTATTTGGGAATAAAACTTCATAATTTCGGCTTAATTTTTTTTTTTTTGTGGCTAAATAAAACATCTGGGTTTCAAATTTACCTAATTATTATTTTTTAAATACATGTGTGTGTATTTATTAAAAGCTGTGATTTATTACTCCGTGTACGATTTATGCGTCAGCTTATTCTGGGTATATCAGTTATATCTAATTATTATAAAAAGTTAAAAGAGTGACACCTAGCATTCATTTTCATCGCACAACTTATTAAATATAAAATTATTTAACAAAAAATCGGTTTATGACATAAAAACATAAAAATAATAATGATTTGATGAAAAAATAATATGAAAATAACAGTTCCTTACCGGAAGTGATTACCTCACTTCAAATATTGTTTTAGTGTTTCTAACGAAATTTCAAAATGTTTCGATTAATGTCAACGTATTGAATTATCTAATCAATGAATATTGTTTTAACAGCTTCCTGACCATTATAGCCAAACATGTTAGCACAACCCTGCCGCCTGTCTGCCACCAAACGGCTGGTGGCTCTATTATTCGTGACAATATTTGCCTGCAGTAGCATTTTAAGTATTGAAGCGCAACTCGCCGGTAAACTCATACAAGACCCATGTGTGAACAAGGCATCTTGTCACGAATGCATACAAACACAAAATTGCGCTTGGTGCATGCAACCCGATCTTGGCGATTTGCCACGTTGTTTTAAAAATACCATACAAAACTATTGTAAGGAAGAGTTTACCTGGAACCCACATACAGAGCAGAAATTTACTATTAATCGAGAATTGACACGTGGTGGCAATGCAAGCGCCGCCGCTGGTTATGGTTACGGTTATAGTGGTTCCTATGAGTCGGGTTCATCGTATAGTAGCAGTAGCTCATCATCTAGTTCGTCCTATGCCGGCGCTTATGGTAGTGCAGCCTCCGCTGGTGCTGCAGCTTCCAGTGGCGAAATCGTACAAATCAGTCCACAACGTGTGAGCCTCAAGTTGCGCATAAGTAAGTTTTGTTTAAAATGTAAACAGATATTTGCTTTGGAAATTTTCGATCATGATTTCAACTTTCTTGCAGATCAATTGCACTCGTTAAACATGCGCTACTCACAAGCTATTGATTATCCCGTCGACTTATACTATTTGATGGACTTGTCCAAATCTATGGAGGACGATAAGGACAAACTGTCGGCTTTGGGCGATAAGCTATCAGAAACTATGCGGAATATTACTTCGAATTTCCGTTTGGGCTTTGGGTCATTTGTGGACAAGGTGCTAATGCCTTATGTTTCAACTATACCCAAAAAGTGAGTAAACTGCTTTCAAGTAATATTTACATAGAAAAATATTTATTATGCTACTTTATTAATAGTATTAAGATTTTTTACATTAAGTTTAAGTCGATTTAGTATATTCTATAAGTTTATGCAACATATTTCTATTTAATTTTCTACAAAAAAAAAAACGCTAATAGGGAATTAATTATGCAGTTTTGCCAACATTAGGGTTTGAAAAAGCTCAAGTCCTTGGAAATATGAAAGTGTCAACAACTTTATAAGGGAAATAATTATAAAAATTTGCCACACTGCTTAATGCATAACTTTAATATATGTTTGAAGTATCAGTGTTATTTTATTTTCCCAGAATACTTGCTTCGAAAACACTATCTTCATTTTGCAATAATTATAATAATAATTTGTGATATTATATTATTTTATTACTCTTGTTAGTGTCCATAAGTAGTTCGTTTATTTTATTTATTTTTCTCTCTAAAACTGCTGCCAGAAAAAAATTATAAGATTTACTATAGGATATATACTTAATTCGAAATTTAATTATTACACATTTATTTGTTTATTTTATTATAATAATTTAATTGATATCTTTGCTTACAATTTATCCAAGTTCAATCTATTCCGTCTAATACACTTACATTGTATAATAATAATAATAATATTTATATTTTTTCAATCTTTTTTTACCATGATTTTCTTGTTCACTTTGTTACTGTTAATTGCCGTTGAAATTTTGTTTGCCGTTCATTGCAAATTGGTTTCGCATTTGAAAAATTTCATTCCATTTTTCTACAACCACCAAAAACACATGAAATACGGAAATTATTACAAAAATAAAAAAATTAAATAAAAATTAATAAACAATAAATACACTAAAATGAAAATGTAAAACAATGAAAACAACAACTAACCAATAATTTTGCATCAATTGCAAAAACACATACATATTTGCTGCTATTACTACAACAAACCCAATCGTTATTAATGCGCTGTAACAACAACAAACTACAAAAAAAAAAAATTGTCAACTACCTCCCACCAAATTCACAATAACAACGAATATTACCAACTTCCAACTACCAACTACCAACTACCAACCACATTTTGCTACAATTACAACTCTAATCAAATGAAAACAACAAACAACAGACTCGAAAGGCCCTGCGAAGGCTGTGAGGCACCGTACGGTTACCGCAACCATATGCCTCTGAGTACAAATACCTCAACGTTCACTGTAAGAAGAAGAAATGCTTTGGCATTATTTCGTATATTTTTCCTAATTCTTTAAGATTTATTTGCCTTTCTCTGCTTGCTTATTGCACATCTGCTTGTATCTCTTTTTTATAACTCGTGTCTGTATGTAAATTCGTTTATGTTTGTATGAATGTATTTTTTTGTTATTAATTCTACTATTAATTTAGTTTTTTCGCATTAGTTTTATCTTATTTTTTTTGGCTTTGCTGGTGACCGCAGTTCATAAGCAATATTAAAACGTTTGTCTACTTTCCGGTTTTTTGGGCATATATACTACGTATCCGATTTATGCTGCCATGCTAGGTACTAATAATTTGACTATTTCTACTATATATATATATATATTTATATTTATGCATTCTGTTTAATGCTCACTGGCTTGCTACATAGTATATACATACATATATCGCAATTGGTTTGGTTTTGTTTTCTTCTTTGTGCGCTTGATATTTCAGCTGATTTGCTATACATGAGAACTTTATGGTTTAGGTAAATTTGTTTGCAATTATCATTTATCATATGCATATGTATTTTAAAGCATATTAGCATAAATATACAAATAAATAATAAATAAATATTGGGCACGAGTTGTTGCAACTACAGTCGGCCAACTATGAATGTGTATTATTTATTATCTAATATGTTTGTAACTGAGTGCCAAAATGAAATTGCATATTATAAACTATAAAAATTGATTGCAAAGCAATTTTTGTTACTTATTATCATCAGTTCGTGCACGTGTAGAATATACAAAAACTATGATAAAACATGATGCAACAATATGCAGTATCTTGACACTCAGTGTGCACTGTTACACATATTTATATTACTTTTATTTAATTTTAATTGTTTTATACATGTATATTTTTGCACTTTCCCCTTTTCTAGTCCCTTAGTATTATTTATTCTAAATTATTTGGCATAAGTTTGTAAAACAAAAAATTTTTACAACTACCTATTGGAGTACTTAAGTTAAATATAGCAAAACAGAATTATATTACAAAATATTGGCATTAACCGAAAAAGTTTGTTTAATTATCTCTTTTGTATCTCTTTCTCTCTATTTCGCTCACTTTTGCTCACATTTCTCGTAAAATTATGTATCTCAACTATTTTCAATATGCTCGCGCATACCTACCTACCTACATAAATACTGTTAACGATATGTGTTCTAAATTACGTATACGAATACATTAAAATATACATACATACATGCATACATATATAGCTTGGAACATCCATGTACGAATTGTACTGCACCATATGGCTATCATAATGTTATGGCTTTAAACATGGATACATATCGATTTTCTGTAAGTTGTTGTTGTAAGCCGTATGCTAAGCTTAGAAAATAAGCTGACTGATAGAGAGATTCAATAAAGTAAAAATTATTAATTTTAAATTCGTTGGAATAGAAAACAATTTTTTGTGCAGTGTACATATAGGGTGCATCAATAAGAATTAGTGTGTTTGCAGATTGGCAATTAATTTTCAACTAATTGTTTGAAACGTTTAAATGTCGCCATTTGTTACATGCAAGCGCATATATTCACCGTTAATCGAAAAGAAACACAACGAAAATAAATCACCCTTAAATGAAAATTCATATTTATATTTATTTTTGTGTTCCAAATATTATGGAAGTATGAACTCTATCAGTCAGCAATAAAAAGAAAACTTAATGTGCATGTTAAAAATCATAAATTTTCATAAATTGTTTTGGCATACTAATTTATTTGGCGCGGTTGTTTGCTCTAACATTTGCATGTAAACTCTATGGCTGGTAGATGGTGGCATGTGTAACTGTAGTTTCTGCTCGCTAAACAAAAAGCCTTTCCTGCTATATTTATATTCCTATGGACTTATTAAAAATGGTACACTCTTTGTAAACAAAAGTTATTATCAGGCAGAAATTCTATAAGGAATTAAAAAATTTATAAAAATACTTTCTCATTAAATATTTGAAACTATGAATTCTATTTAAGAATTTTTATTTATAATGGTAAAACTTGTGTAATATTATCACTTATATCTTTCAATTTACCACTTTTCTATACTAAACTTAATAATGGAATAACGATATCGAGTATTTTGATTTTGTTTGAAGTTCTAATTGTTTAATATATATATATATATATATATATATGTATGTAATTCAGAAAGACTGAAAATACCTCATGGTTTATATAAAAAATAATGCAATTCGTTGCTCCTTTTTTATCTCTAGTAAGGGAGTGCATAAAATATAGAAATATTAAAAAAAATATATTTTCCGTCCCTATTTAATTCTCCATTACAAATTCCTATAAAAATTTATTCTAATCTATTTCACGCTTTTCGTTTAGAGTCCATCGCAAACAGTGCAATTCCTTGTGCGAATATTTTATCTATATATTTACTTTGCTCGCCCTTGTTGATAAATACATTCTTTTAAATAGAAAAATACTTACTGTGACATCATGGTATTGCTTATCTCAATGTTGATAAAACTGTTAAGGCGTGGAATTGGTATTCGTTTTTGATTTGACAAATGTATCGAACACAAATGCAAACTTCTATATGTGTTTTAAATTCATACCTGTACTCATGCTATAGCTCTCTTTTGTAGTATGTACTTTGATTTGATTGTAAAACTTAGTGGCTGAAATCATTATTTGAGGTTATATTTCTTAGAAAATGCAATTATTTTTAAAATGCTAAAATTATCAGCCAGTTTTAGGCGTGAAATTCTTAATATCAATCAATCATCAAATCAAAACATCAAACAATAAAAAAATATGTTAAGTCCACTCCAGTATTATAACTATAACAATAAGCAATAAAAAGTAAAAGTCTCTAAAAACCTATTTAACTCTTTTGTTTTCAGTTGCGTTAGAATATTTGCTATAAAAAATAATTTAATAGCATCTAAAACGATTTTTAACGAAAACTAAAAAATATATTCTATTTCCACTTTTTTCTTATTTGTTTACTAATTTCTTTCGAAATACTTTTCAAAATGTTTGCTCTCTAAAGAGTGTACCATCAACTTAATATACTTTTGCAAAAAAAATATAAAAAAAAAAAATGAGAAATAACATATAATACCTAAATTTTACTAACACTATCTTTTTCACCTGTTACCGGACTCGTTTAGTCCGAAGTGAGTCGTGCTGCTGTGTCCGGTAATTTGGATGCACCTGAAGGTGGTTTTGATGCTATCATGCAAGCGATTGTTTGCCGTCAACAAATCGGTTGGCGCGAAAAAGCGCGTCGTCTGCTCGTCTTCTCAACAGACGCTGGTTTCCATTATGCCGGCGATGGCAAGGTATGAGTAATGCTAAAAATTTTTAATTTTTAGAAAATGTGCATGCTTAAAAATTACTTTGTTTTCTTTACGCTCAGCTTGGCGGCGTGATTGCGCCCAACGATGGTGAATGTCATTTGAGCAGCGAAGGCCTTTACACACACTCCGTTATACAAGATTATCCCAGCATCTCACAAATCAATCACAAGGTCAAGCAGAATTCAATTAACGTTATATTCGCCGTTACCGCTAATCAGCATTCGGTATATGAAAAGCTATCGCAGCATATTGAAGGTTCATCGAGCGCGGTGCTATCGGAGGATTCCTCGAACGTGGTCGATTTGGTGCGCTCTGAGTACAGCGTAAGTATAATATATATTTCTTTATTGTTTTTTTTTTTTTAAATTACTTTTATATTGAATACTATTTGTTTGACTTCACAGAAAATTTCCTCTTCCATTGAAATGAAGGATAATGCCACAAGCAATATAAAAGTCACCTATCACTCATCCTGCCTAAATGGCGGCGCTGAAATACCTACCGCCAAATGTGATGGCCTTAAAGTTGGCGATGTGGTTAATTTCACGGCACAAATTTTGGTCACCTCCTGCCCAACGGATCCGCGTGAATGGAATCAAGTCATACAAATCTATCCCGTGGGCATTAATGAGAGTTTGGTTATCGATTTGGAAATGCTTTGCTCATGCCCATGCGAACGTCCCGGCACCACCGGCTATGAAGCGCACTCACCCAAGTGCAACAATCACGGTACACTGATGTGTGGCATCTGCGAGTGTGATGATATGCATTTCGGTCACAATTGTGAGTGTTCAACGAGTGATGTGCATACTGGTAGCGACAAAGATCTAGTCTGTCGTGCGGACAATACTACACAGGTGGATTGTAATAATCGTGGCACTTGCCTGTGTGGTGTGTGCGAATGTGAGAAACGTTCCAGTCCCGAGGAAATTATTTCGGGCAAATTCTGTGAATGTGATAACTTCTCTTGTGAACGTCGTAAGAAATTGCTGTGCTCTGGACCTGATCATGGCACTTGTGAGTGCAATCACTGTGTTTGCAAGCCAGGTTGGACGGGTTCCGCATGTGATTGCCGTGAATCGACAGACACCTGCATGCCACCAAATGGCGGCGAACTTTGTTCGGGGCATGGTGATTGTGAGTGTGGTGTCTGCAAGTAAGTCATGGTCGACAAACAATAGGTGTATACGATAATTTTCTAAAATCAAAACAAAATCCTTGCAGATGCAAATCTACGGAAGAAGGTCGCTACTCCGGCAAGTACTGTGAGAAATGCCCTACATGTGCGGGTCGCTGCCACGAGCTGAAAGATTGTGTACAATGTCAAATGTACAAGACTGGTCCGTTGAAAGATGAAAAGGATTGTGCCGCCAATTGCAGCAATACTTTCGTGCCCATTGGTGAAGAGAAAATCGTTATTGATGAGGAGAAGGATGAATTGCTTTGCATATTCTATGACGAAGATGACTGCAAATTTACATTCAAATATAGTGAAGTGAATGACAAAATCGAAGTGCATGCGCAGCAGGAGCGTGAATGTCCACCGAAAGTCTTCATGTTGGGCATTGTCTTGGGTGTTATAGCCGCCATCGTCTTAGTCGGTTTAGCCATATTGCTTTTGTGGAAATTGCTGACGACCATACACGATCGCCGGGAGTTTGCACGCTTCGAGAAGGAGCGCATGAACGCCAAGTGGGATACGGTGAGTTCGATGACATACACAATTTTCTTAATATGTTGCGTATAATATAGAACAGCGCCCACGTGCTCTTTATATCGTATCTTGTTGTATTCTCGCAACATGTTGCTAGGGAGTTTATTAGTTTTGTTCACCAAACGGTTGTTTGTAACACCTAGAACTAATCGAGTTAGATATAGGCATATCTATATATATATATATATATATATATATAAATGATCAGGATGAAAAGACGAGTTGAAATCCGAGTGCTTGTCTATCGTGTCTAAACGAGTTCTTCGTCATCGTAAGACGGTTGGTATTGCAGATGGGCATAATTGGACAAGTGGGTATAGCCCCGCCCCCAAATAGGTTTAATGTACATATCTCACAAACCGTTAAAGCTATAGTAATCAAATTTGCTCCGAGAAAGTAGCATCTTAGTCTAGCACCTAGCATCAGTCGCATTAGTAAGTCTAGCATCTCCTCATATACTGAGAAAATTAGTGAAATCGGATAATAACCACGCCCACCTCCCATACAAAAGTTATGTTGAAAACTACTAAAAGTGCGATAACTCGCTGCACAAATTCGTTAGAAACATTAAATCGTTCTGAAAATACCATATGGGAGGGTTGCATAGGAATCCGTGTAAAGTTTTGATTATGGGCTCGGTACCGCCTACTTTTAGGAGAAATCCCATATCTCAAGAACGCCTTAACCGATTTCAACAAAATTTGATATGTCACATTATATTCATTATGTCTTATGTCACGCCGTAAAAACGGACGAAATCGGATAAAAACCACGCTTACTTCTCATATAACACAATTTTAAGTTTCATCTGATGCTTTCACTTTAAGGTAGATAAATCGAGTATCAATTAAGATATGAAAATTAAACCTTGTACAAATAGTGACTTCAGAATATGTCATCTTATGCGTAAAAATAGACGAAATCGGATTATAACTTTTCAAACCACCAGATACCCAATTTTAGGACCTCAGTGACCCTATCCGACTTTTTACCGAAAATATCGGGAAATCTGTAAGATATTGTAATGAAATTGGAGGATTATCTTTCCATGATAATAATGTGCTCTGGTGTCAAAAAATGGGGAAAATCGGGTAAATACTTCCCCTATTCCCCATATACCTAATATACGGATTTTCAACCTACGGGTAGACTTTATACGAGTATCATATATTTCGGTCAATATTAAGTGAACGTGTAATATTGGATATACCATAGTTTACTGCCGAAATCGACTTTACTGTGTGAAATCGGTCAACGAATTATCCCAGCTCTCATATACTATATATATACTATTTATATACTACATCTAATGACTTTCGCTATTCTAGCAGACTTTATGCCGAATATGTCGGTCAGTGTGTGAGTTACCTTCACAAATTTGAGTGAAAACATGTTCCCTAATAGACTTGAATAATGAAAAGAGTTAATGTGATTAGTGCAGATCTTCCTCTATCCCAAAAATGCCCGATATAACAATTCTCGACTTTCCATCTGAATTTAAACCGTTTATGTTGGTCAATATGTGTGATATTTTAATGAAATTAAGTGGATATGTTTTCTTAAACATAATGTGATTTCGCGCTAAATATTTAAGAAATTGGTCTAGACCATGGTCTAAGCCCCATATTCCTAATATAATGATTTCCTTTTCTCTGTATCTAATATATTCAATTAAGCCACTTTGGTTGACTTTATATCCCATATATCTTATTTGAGTTAATTTGGTAGATTTGAATATAAATATCTCGGACACGAAGCAAAATATAGTAATATAACTCCGTGAGGCTATGACCTGTAATATAAGTTAATAAGATGCCAAATATGATTGCATTCCAAAATCCATTGACAATTTCGTCGAATAATGAATGTTGAATTCTTCCGCAACATTTTTTAATATAAAGTTGTGCCAGCACCTAAAAGCATTTTCTCGCCTCTGATCCTTGCACATTGCGAGAGTATAAAATATTCGGTTACAACCGAACTTAGCCCTTCCTTACTTGTTTTCTAATATTAATATTCGAACTTTGAATCGAATTCATATTCATATGTTTTATTAAATTAAACTAAATGCTGAAGTAAAATAATTGTCCATATATATATTTTACAGGGCGAGAATCCAATCTACAAGCAGGCCACATCGACTTTCAAGAACCCAATGTACGCCGGTCAGTAAGCCACACCACTGAAGCAGCGCCAATAACGGCACTACGAAATAATTAATTTGCTTAGGCAATGTTGCATTGTTTGTGTTACGAATTTCTCTCTAATTGCCATACAGTAAAAGAAGTTTATATCAGGAGCTGCATATTTCTAAGGGAAAGTGAAAAATATTTTTAAACAAAAAACAAACTAAATGTATATTACTATTTGTACGCGCATCGGCCAATTATAACGCTGTGCAAACGTTGTGCAAGCGTTGAACTGAAATTTTTCTAAACAAAAATTTCGCTTAAGCTGTGGTTGACAGTCGAAGTTTTAATAATTTTTGAATATGTCAATGCAATTAGTTGTTGTTGTGTGCTACCGTTTGCATAATGAGAATATTTTTCAACACTATACTGCCATTAATATATACATACGAACTTATACACAAATTTTAAGCAGGAATGGTGGTAACTTAACGAGCAGTAATGCATGTGCCTTGGAAATAATATACAGTTTAGATATATACACATTAGAATACCAACAAAAATATTTAATTCTTTTGAATTTCGCAGCCACAAAAACATATTAAAATGCATATAATGTTAGCATTATAAAAGAGTAGAAGTTTTCGTAGTAGCTCTTCCTAACCTAAAAAAAAAAAAAACAAAGACAAATTTCATGTGTATGCATTGCCTATTTGCGTAAAAAGAGATATAGCTATAGTGAAAATCCAAATTGTAACTGTTAACGAAGCACAAAACGAATAAGAAAATAGTTTAAAAGTTTTTGTAATCAGATTTCTAATACTACTACAAATCTGCCTACCAAACCAATATATTTTTACTAAAAGTCAGATGGTATATTTTTAATGAAAATTTAAGTGAGTAAATTATTAACAAAAACAGCAAATCAAAAAAAAAAAAAAAAAAAAAAAAACCAGATTATTCAGAACAAATGAGGGAACTGAGTACTTTTCAGAAGTTAAGTATTTTATTTTTTCCAAGCAGCGTATTTAAATTTATTTTTTGTATTAAAACAAATATATTAACATAGTTTATAAGTGTATAATGTAGTTTGTATATTAAATAATACGACGCAATATGTAAGTAGCCGACCCGAGTACGCCAAATTGACACTTCAAGCAATTATTGTAATGTACGTTTGTACATTTTTCGTTATTTAATAATATTTGTAAGACAAAAATAAACCAAATTTGCAATAAGTCCAAAAAGCAACTTTTTTTTCTACAAAATATCTTAAAAAGATAAAAAAAACAAGATTAATTTTAGCTGGTTTTCATAAGCTTTGAAATTTTTTGCCCAATTAAATTTTTGTGTTTTTCAACAGCACTACTACAAGAATTTCTAATACTTTGAACTCATTTAATATTTTGGAAATTTGCATGTTTATCCGACTAGGCTTTATCCGACGTGATTGAGAGTTGTAACGTTACTTACACGCAATTAATCAATATTTTATATTTAATTGCTCTTTTAATTAACATTAAGTTAAACAAAACGGTTTTATTTGTATTATTTTGTATATTAAAAGAAAAGATCATTATTATGGCATTACTATGAATTTTGTACTGAACTATGCAATTAAAATTAACACTTAATGCAATTTAGTTGAAAACAAGCTTAAACATTAATAATAAAGAATAGTTGGTACGCTATTTGCTATTTAATTGTATTAGAAAAATTTAAGATTGTCAGTTTTTTGTTTAGTGTGTGTTTTTTTTTTTTTATTATTTTAATATTAATAAAATTTAATATTTAGTTAAAAGTGTGTTGTTGTGTAATTTTTAAAGGGGTGCATATGGTGAGTAATCTAAATGCACAAATTAACTTTGTATAAGTTGTTGTTGTAACAGTAAAAGTTCGCTTAGGCTTGTGGACACTTCGTTTTTTATTATTAATGCTAATAAGAAGCCGGCGCAAATTTCACCAAAGCAATGTAATAATTTTGACACATTTTCAATCAAATTAATTATAGTCAAAGCATTTTTGGAATTACATTGTAGTTCTAGTTTATTCGGCATTTTGTTTGTGTTACATTTTAAACGAATTCAAGATTATTTCATTTTTCAGTAATTACTTTAATAAGTTCTCTTAAAACTCCTCAACAAGCGCCATGACAGCACGCAAACCTTATACAAAACCGCTTCATTTAACTTTCATTGGGCTACGTAGACTTTCACTTACAGCTTTGGATGCGCACTAGCTGACCCTGCCGCTCACATTTCAACACAGCAAAGTTCGTAACGGAACACCACAATTTGTGTGTGAATTATACTTAACTTCGTCACAGTGTTTAATTGAAGATCAGATCAACATCGGGTGCACCCTTCTGATGGCGGAACTTTGGTTTGCTGGGACGTTGATAGTGATTTTGCGATATATTTCGTTGAGATTGCATTAATGATTCCTTTCAAGAAGTAAAAAAAAAAAATTGGTTATATATTATATTTGAGGACTTGACTTGACTATTGACGCTTGCTTACCTGGTAATCCTCCTCTTCTATGCGTTCAGTTATGTTTAATGTTAAACGCTTCACACGCTCCTTCTCCTCGCGTGTCTTCTCCTCCTGCAGTTTCAAATTGATAGCTAACTGTGAATCGGATGGCGCCACGAATTGTTTAAATTGCTGTTTACCACCTTTGCCGCTGCGTACCATAAGCACAAATGGCACTACACCGCCACTGTTAACACCAGCGTTGCCGGCACCGCTGGCTGTGTTGCTTTTAGCTGATTCTTTCTCGCCACCCGTTTGGTTGCCACTCACGGTGGAAATTTGCTCATACGATTTCTTACTCGATCTAGCCATCATTGGTACTGGTATGTCTTTAGTATTCGTTTTAACAGTCTCTTTGATGCGCTCTTGATAGCTGTCAGCGGCCATCTTCTCAAACATCTGTTCGAATTCCAGATCTTCTTTCGATCTCTCCGACACACGTGGTTCGTTATCTTCGAGCATAAATTCATTTTCAGTCCAATCTGTTGTATTTGCCAATTCATTAGCATTATTAGCGTCCTCGGTATTGGGATCATCATCGCCACCAGCGTCGTGATCACGTTTACGTGGTTCACGTTCGGAAGAGGAGTCGTCGCTCAGCTATTACGGTAGTAAATTTTTGAACTTATTTTTATTCTTTTTTAAATTTAATTAAGATTAAACTCACTGCGTCGTCAAGTTCGCTGTCCTCACGTATGGGCTCCAGACTATTATCAGTCTCAGCTTGCACCTGCATGCCTGCCTTCAATTGTGGATACAATTCTTCCTTTAATTTCTCAATCGCTTCCTTGGCTTGTTCGAGATTTTTGTAGAGCTTTCAATTAAATGACGTTATTAAAATGATTTTTATTGAAAATTTTTTCAACCGATTATTCAAATTAAATACCTTTAATTTTGGCCGCACATTTGCCACACAATCGCGGTACATGTGATCTACTAATATGGGGAATAAATCAGAAGTATTTTCCACTCTACTAAATACCGGATGAGATTTTTTGTACCAGTAGTAGTGTTGGAAGAACACAAGGAAATAGTCAAGCCTGCAAAATAAAAGCATTTTAAAGCGGAAATAAATTTTCTCGAACCGAAACTATACTTTTTACGACTCATTGTGCTGGTAAAGTATTGGCCACATGTATCCAGTAGCATACAAGCTAGTTTTAGACGAAACAAACTATCTGGTGGATCTAATTCCGAATAGACGCCATCCTCAGTTGACACGCCCAGTGAGATAATCGAATAGAGTGTGTTCAATATATTCGTCGACTCTACCAATTTATAATTGTACAATTCACCCAAATATTTAGCCATTGCTATGCGTCGCTGTGCTAATTTTGGTGAGTGTATCTCGAGCCCAGCACGTATGTCCTCAAAAACATTATCAATGACCATAGTTACTGCACGCTCTTGATATGAACTCAAACCCGATACAAGATCAGCGAGACAGCGTATGAGTGGAAAACGTAACAAATATGCCTTGGACATACATTTAATGGCATAGTTGCTCACTTCCGGATCATCCCAATCAATACGACGCATCATTTTTATACAACGATCCACATTTTGTTTGCACAGCTCTTCGAATATTAAATGGCGTATATACTCATGTATTACCGGGCGCACAACTGCGTCTTGCTTCACAGTGTCTGGCGGCTTAACGAGATAGTAAACACTTTCCACTTGTGCGGCGTGACGTGAGTCCAAAACGGTAGCCGTCTTCAGACGCATCATTTGATCGAGAAAGACATTGGTGAGCAGACGCGAGTCGCGACAATTATATAGATAAATGCCGGCAACCTCAATGAAAGCGCATGCCATTTCAATTTGATGATGTTGGAAGTCACGCAGCAGCATTTTTAGACAGCTGAGCGCATCGAACTTCTTGCAAAGCCCAAACTTGACCATTTCGCCGAGGAAGCGTACAATTTTGATTTTCGACTCGATGTTGAGTTGATTTTTTTTACGTATATGCCATTTGAACTCCTTTCGCAACATTTCCGATAAGTCCACAGCAACGTCTGTGTTACACAGATTAACAATGGCGACGAAACGTGAAAGGAATGGCAGTAAATCCAAACGTGTTCTATCAATTGTAAAAGTTTTTTTTTTACCTTTTTTAACAAAAAATTTTAAACATTTTTGAAAATATGTTACCTCTGTACTGTAAAAATGGATTTTGTAAGTTTTTTGCGATTATTTTTTGTATTGAAATTCAGCAAAAACTCAATAGCTGCGGAATCGATAAGTTCTTTGTTGACGCAATTATTCAAATTTGCCAAAAACTGATCGAAATGCTGTTTGCTATGTGGCGCTTGTATGGCACTTAAACGTCCCGCTTCCATTAGCGCATTCGCAATTTTATCTGGTAATGGCGTTGATGCTACGGACTCTTCGTTGACCTGTTCGGCTGTCGCTTCTGTATCTTTGTCATTCTGTGAGTCCGATGCTGTTGAAGGTGGATCATCAATTTCCATTTCAACATCAATATCAGCATCAAGTGCTTCCTCTGTCATCTCCGTGGGCTCTTCATTCTGCTCCAAATCAACTTTTGGAGCGCTGAAATTCGGCAGATATTGGCGCAAATCTGGCAAATCGATGTAAAAGCTTTTTGTTTCATCATCCCCCCAAGGATCGAGATCGCCCATAGTTGCATCCTCGAGCATATTCTCGATTACAGTGCCTGCATTGCCGCTTTCCGTCTCAGTTGTTAGCTCTGGCAATGGTTCGTCCAATAGGTCAGAGAGCGTTTGTGCAGAAGTGTGTAGTTTATCGAAATTCGCTTGCATTAGCTCACATTTCTCCTTTTTATCGTTCGAAATTTCGCCTAAATCAATACATCAAACACTTTAGTAAATAGCATAAAGAATTTGTAATTCAATATGCTATACTCACCTTTAGATTCCATGGTACGACGTATCGTCTTTGTCATATTAAGCAATTCCTGTTGCTCTGAAATCAAATGTTTGCACAAATTTTTAAAGTAATCCTTCAGCAAGCCCCGTAAATTTTGTTGTCTGTCAGGCGCTAGAAAATCAGACTTTGGAATGGCAATTCCACCATACTTTTCAGCCAAATTTTGCATTTTGCGTGGCACTAGTCCAGCATACTCCTCACCACAGTGGCGACAGAAAGACAATATAATGGAGAAATTGCTATGATCCTCCTTGTCTTGCGAAATCACATTGATTAGTACAGATCCAAGTAGCTGTAGACCTTGTTTGGCACTAATCACACCAGAGCTTACAAGTTCCGCAAATAAACGTAAGTCGACTCGCAACTTACTTGGGTTTGAGATCTTTTCAGTTGGCTTTAAAGCTAAAGACTTTTGCCACGCTTCGAGAAATTGTGCATCAAAGTCAGCATAGGTTTGGTGCAAACGCGAGCAAAGTGTTACTGTCGCCGGTACGTCGGTCATTTTCATTTTTGCTTCAGAAAGTGCTGCACAGATTTCAGAAATGTATTTACTTAAATTAAGCCCGCTCATATCCTTAAGTAATGCATCTAATTGCGCAGCCGTAAACTGCTTCAGCTTCTTCACAAATGCAGTATTTCGCTTTAAACTGGAATCCAGTTTGGCAAAATAAGAATCTCCTGGATGTTCACAGTTAAGATTTTCAGCACGGAGTTGCGCTTTCGAGTTAATTTTAGCTTGCAATTCCACTATGAAATTATTGAGCTCTTCTCGTTCACGTTTCTCTACTTCATTGGCGGCAGCAGTGGCCTCAGCCAGTTCTGAATCCGCTTGTACGGTTGATTCCGACTTCTCGGCTGACTTATTGTCCTTACCATTATTTAAACTCTCCACCACCATTTTGGCAGTTGTTTTAAGTGGGCAAATTTTACTTTTAAATATTTTTTAACAATACTTAAATTTTCTCAATCTATTCACCGTATAGCTTTTTGTGTTTTTGTAGTTGAACAGACTTCACATTTGAGGACGCAAACAGCTGGAGACATTGTCGTAGCATTATTTTTGTGTAAGGGGGTCTACTATTTTCGAATTTCACTCTAATAAACTGATTTATAAAATTTGGGTAAACTTTAGAGTAGCATACCCCGAATTTGCGGTTAAAAGGGGTATGGGTGGAGAGAGGAGGTTCTCCAGATATATAGCCGCCGCAGACTTATATTTTTTAAGATATTTGTATTTTAAATTAAAAATTTAACAATTTTAAGCATGTAATTTTTCGATTTATAATGCACTTTTACCATTATCACTTCACTAAATCGTTTCTACATATTTATTTTGTATTAATTATTGTAAAAACAGCTTTAATTCAACATTTCGCTTTTTGTTTAATTCGATTTATTTACACAGAAACAAAAGGGTTGCATGCCAACAAATAATAAGTGTTACCATATCTACATATTTTGCAAACGAATAAAATAAATAAACGCACGAACTCCCAAAATCTACTGACGTTGAAATTTGTAACGATTTATCAACCGAAGCAAGAAAGGTTTCATAAAGTCTATAAATTTATAAACTTGAGATTCAGAAAATGACTGGTTTTTTTTTCTAATCGAATTCTAAAACTTATCAGCGACGTTACAGTCGGATCATCATCAAGATAACCTCTCACCATTTGTCAAAAACATTGCTAACAATATTATGGCTGGGATTCATTCTTAAACTAAAGCTGGAAATTTTCCTGAACTATCAGCTATTAGCTGAAGATTTTATGCTGACATAGCAATAAAAACAAAATTGATTGACCAAATTACCACGATATAGCTAAGGAATTGCACAGCTAAAGAATTTAATTCGTAACTTTCATGTTTCCTAACAGCCTTCTTCATTCTTTCCCATGCCATATTTTCATTTACTGAGCTCATTATAAGTAAATGTAATTGCCTTGGTATAGTCATAAGTATATTTAACTATGAAAATCTATGTTAAACTACTTTAAGTCGACTTAAGTTAATGTGTACAATTTGCGTTCTTCTGTTCCACTTATTCTAGACTCGACGTTAAGTCTTAACGTTAACAATACCAAATGATATCAAACTTCTTGATAGGAATAATGTTGAAATAGAAATCAAAAAAGCTAAATTAACTTAAGTCGACTTACGCTACTTTAACATGTTGCCACGGATATATGTACAATAAACACCTACATTTATATTCAAACATAGAAAAGTATGCCCCACAAGTCGAACTGGTTTCCATGCAAGTACGGTTTTATCAATAAGAATTTCACTGCAACGCCATATTAAACGCTCGAAATTTCGATGCACTAAATTAATTTCCCCAGTCTGATAAGTGTATCCTAATCGTTACCAACAAATTTATACTTTGCATTTAGCATTTGAAATGCTTTGCTGGGCTGTTGAGGATAAAAATTTATTAGCGCGCTTTCCAAGTATATATTCAAAGACGGAATCCGTTAAAGAGTTAATGTTGAAATCGAGCATACCCATTGTGAGTGCCGTTTTTGTGCAATAAAAGTCATAAGCAATAATAAAAGCAGAAATCAAAACATTTTAATCACCAAACAACAACATATCATTAACCATGAAGTATCATGCCACATCATATCTCGAGAATCGCATCTTCGATCATCGTCTGGTTAAAGACAACCTGCTGGACAAGTGGCCCACCGAACACAGTACCATGCACGAGTACATTGAGCGCAAGGACCATCGGAATCTGGCAGAATCATATGTATCGCATACCATTCATATCATAATCATACATACATACATATATACAAACCACATATTACACCCGCATTATAGAAATATGATTTCTGCTTTTCGGTTATTTCTCACCTCTTACACTGTAGCTCTAGTTTATTTGAAGTGAAAATAATATTTGTAGTTTTGAATTTCTGACGACTTTCATAGTTTAATTTTGTTGTTTGAAAAATCATTAGTTTTTCATTATCCTTTATATAAAATCGTTTGTACTTTTGCTGGTTAAAAAAATTTGTAAAAAAAAATAATTAATTAATAAGAATAAAAATGTCTACGAAATTTGAACAAACGGTGATGTATTCACAATTGCAGCCATGGAGTACGGCTGGCGCGCCGCCTTGCATGGAGCCGGTCTCGGGTCCCTCGGTACCACCGCGTGTTGGCATATCTTATCAGGTTAGCTTTAGCGCCAGCGCTTCAGACTGGCATACCCTGAAACTTATTATTTATTTCTGTTTATATTTGCTTGAAAAGACCAATCATCCGCACCCATGGCGACCGACACTGGCGTATGAAATGATTGAGGTCAAGAATTTAGCCGAGCAACCAGTAACCAATCAGTTGGTTAAGCCGTGCTTCTCGCCCTCTGGCATGACTACGGAGCCCATGAACTTTCCCAACTTGGTAACGGGTTTCGAACGCAATCCGCAACACGCTGCACGTGCGGCGCTCTTCACACGCTACACCAACAACGAATGGGTTAATAGCAATCTTACCAAATATGCCGAATCGAATATAAACCGGTGAGTGCCGATATGCGAAGTGATCTATATTTCCGGAATTAATACGCTATTCTCAACAAATAGCAATCAATCGGAACGCTTGCGTAACGATGCAGTGCGTTTAATGCGTGAAACCGATGAGAAGACTTCGCAAGGGCAGCGTGATGCCGGACGGCGTTTGGGTGAACGCATCACGGACGTAACATTTTGGCGCAACGAGTTGAATACCGAGTTGGATAAATTGGTTTCGGAATCTGCGGCGATTTCCGACTTAAAACGGCGTTGCGGCAAAGCCATGCTGGACTTAGAGGCACCTCTGCATATCGCGCAGGAGTGCTTGTATCATCGTGAGGGGCGTTCGGGTGTGGAGAAGGTGCATGACACAGCTGAGAAGGCACTGCTGTTAGAGATCGATAATATACGTAATTCGCGCGATAAGCTCAAGGAACTCCATGAGAAGGTAAATATCTGCCATCAATCAATACTTAATGCGAAACTTAATTGCAAAAGTACTTGTAGATCACAAGACAAGCTAATGACTGCCGTGCCGCGCAGCACTTACTGGAGGAAGATGTGTCGCACAAAGAATCAACTTTGGGTATTGATTCTGTTTGCCATCAGTTGAATAATTATAGTCGGGGCATCACTTACTATGGTGGCATTGAAAAATACGATCCGAGCATTAGCACCCAGGAATCATGGGCTGAAGCGAGCAGTCAACGCGTTAGCAGGTTGATTAATAACTATGCTCCACGGAGTGACTACGTTCTCGATTTACTCATTCAATTATTTTATGTTTTATGTGTCATAGGTCTCAAGCCGAGCGCGCTAAGCTCTCGCAACTACGCAGCGATGCCGAAACGATTGTTAATGCCATCGCTCAATCCGTATGGGATCATTGGAGTAACACGAATAACGCGTTGGATCGTCGTTCACAAGAGATGAACGAGTCCAAGAATAAGATACAGTTACATTTGCATAAGGTGCAACAGGAATTATTCGACATGGAAAAACACATTTTCCTGATACAAAAGGCGATACAAGATAAATCGAATCCTTTGAAGGTTGCACAAACGCGTTTGGAAGCGCGTTCGCATCGTGAAGGCGTGGAATTATGCAAGTAAGTAAATGTGAAGAGATAGAACTGTAAGGAAGCTTGAGGCATGCGGCAAACATATGGGTTATTGAGGATCGTAGAGGTAGAGTTGTGTCATCAGCACATACATAGAACATCAGACAGTATGCGAATTTCTCCCTTCGCCTATTGATCAATGACCTGCTCTCTTGAGTAGTATCATCTAAAAGAGTGAACAGATTTTTTTTTGTTATTCAAGTGAAAATATTGGAAGAGAATGTTTATCCTCCTTAGCTAAGGGGTTTAATTTAGATTCATTAAGGTACGCACTCTCTTCCAAGTTTTTCGCTCCACAACTGAACTTTTTAATGCCCGCAAAAATATAAAAAGGTGTAAAGTGTAAACAAAGGTGTGATATCTTTCGAAGATTATCTGAACTAAAGTCGGTAGAGTCTGTCAAAAAATCAAACATATTTCGTATTTTCTAGGGACTGGGCTCAACTGCGGCTGGTACAAGAAGTACAAGATATACAGGACACTGTTAAACAGCTACATTACAAGCTGCAGGAAGCTGAGGCTCAGCACCAGAATTTACTAAAAACCCGTTCAACACTCGAGGCTGATTTGCGCCGCAAAGTGAATGCCCTGTTTATAGATCGTGAAAAGTGCATGGGGCTTAGACGATCTTTCCCCGTAAATAATTTGATAAAGTACTAAATTCTAAATATTTAACAAATTGTTAGTTTGTAAATGCAAGTGAATAAGTGGAATATTCAATGTAGTAAAGAAAGCGCCTAGAATGCTGATCCATTTATGTCAATAAAAATTAATAGTATTTATTTGCTAAAAAAAAAAAACCTTGTCTTTGAATTGTGATACCAAATCACAACTCTGTGGGGAGTTTCAATACGATGTATGTACTTACTAAAGATTACGAATTTTACTCTTTGCGAAGAGGGAGTTAAACAGCTGATGTCTGTTTACATATTGGTAAAACCAGAGAGCGCCTTTAAATTACAAATATGCATGCTAGTAATTATACTAAATATTATATTGAGATCATAATAGAAATGAAATATTTAATACATATGTATATATAACATATACTATGAATATTGATTATAATTCTTCGCACAGAATTCAGCATAAACTCCAATAAATATGAATTTAAAATTGTACTAAGTTGATATGATGTTCGGAAAATAGCATACATGATTCTTTGACCAATTTAACGAAGTATGGCAACACTGTCTGGCAAGCAAATCAAGCGGTTAATTGGCGAAGTGCCGTTACTTGTTGTGTTGCAGGAAGAGTTATAATGATTGGATAATTCGTTTATAATTTTGTTTCGTATGAATTGACAAAATTCGGCATTATTCGTTTCATTAAATAAGCATTGAATTGAAATATTTTTGCAGAAGATCCAGTTGGAAATTTTAAATAACAAACCGCACTACCTTCACCCACTTACAAAACAAAAGAACATGTACACACGAAAATTGAAACAAATTTGTTTCCCCTATTTTGACGATATATTGTTATACATTTTTTAAGGCAACAGCGAAAATTCAAAAAAATTAATACCCGAATTTTTTAAAGATTTGTCGCATTATAAATCTGATTAAAAAACTAAAACTTTGTATTATATGATTTCAGTTTTCATTAAAGCATAAACTATATTTTCCTAAAAAGACAAAAAAATGCAACCGAGTAATCAAAATGAGCAAAAGAATTCCTTTTTAGTTAACGAATCACATGTACATATAAAATTGTATGAAAATAACTTGCCAAGAGCTTTCAAAGTTTGAGGCTCCAATGAACGCCTAAAAATATGCAATATGTATTTTTTAATGTTCCCATATTTTTTATATACATTTATTTCATATGTACACCACTTTAGCCTTAAACATTGGCTGGTTCTTCAATAAGACTTGTTACAAATAATTATAGTAAGAATTGAAAATATCTAGAAATATAAACAGTTTTTATAAGAAAACGTGTTGCTTACAATCATTGCCTTTAAATTCCCCCGGCCGCTGAGTGTCAATGCAACACTTGTTATCTAGTAGGTATGTGTGTGCAAGTCTGCTGTCAACGAAACAACTGCAAATTTGTAGAATCCCGTTGCCGGCATTTATTGTGCGGATAATTTTAATAATTAATTAATAATTTAGGGAATAAGTTAAAATTTAGTAAAAAAAATTGAGTTGTGACTGCGCGGTTGACAAAGTATAGCATAATAAGTGTTGATTCGGTGAGTGAACATAACTATTTGATTGGTGTAATCAGTTCGTATAACTATTGATTTGTTTTTGTTGTATGAACATTTTTTAATATTCCCCATTCAAGTACACACGAGTTCTGAGTAATATTATTGTATGTATAGTACAATTGTAACGATAGTTCTTTAAGGTATCCAAGTTATATATGAATATTAGAAAAATAATATACTGAAGAAGTTATCTCGTCGGAAGCTCATCTTTGACTGACGTGTCCTAATGCGCTTCTAACGATATGCTTTTACATGAATACATTACTATGCATGTACATACATATTATTTAAGGTTTGTATGTAAAATTTGATTTGTAAATTCATAAACAAAAGATCAAAATTACAAGTTACAGTTACAAAAGATCAAAATTTGCCTTAGAAATTACATTTTGCAACATTTGCAACAGACTGTAGTGAATTAAATGCAAAAATTCAAATAAACATTTTTCATTGAATTCTGACAAAGCAATTGTTGTAATTAAAAGCTAGGTTAAAAACCGCCCAAATATTTTCAAACCTTGCATTACTATTTTTTGTGGCCGTTTTGTAATAAAATAAAAATTAAATCACTTGCAAACGTATTCAAAACGTACATTATTGTGCTCGACGGCTTGTTAAACAAATTTGGAAATTTTGCCCCAGTGTATATTTTGATATTAATGCAACGAGGCAAATATGCTTCCTGCTAAATATAGATAATAATAAGCAAAATGTATATTATAGAAAAAAATGAACGATTTATGTAATTACGTTGCACCGTTTCAGTAGCTACGTCAACATGCGTTTGGCCATATTTCTTTTAATATTGTGCATATTCGAATATGCGGTCAGCGTTGACCACACTAATTTCAAAACATGCGAACAAAGCAGCTTTTGCAGGTAATTAAAATGAATGCAACCATTTTCATCGCCAATAACTTATTAACATGCTCTATTTGTAGGCGTTGCCGCAATGTGAAACCAGACAATCCCAAATTCGCTTTGGTGCCTGGTACGCTCAATATATACTCCGATTCTATAACAGCAGAACTTCAGCATAAGGTTAACAAGCATCTCTTTACACTGAAAATAGAAGCCTTGGAGGTAGAAATTTACTTTTTATTGTAACTATAAATTTTTTAAATATTCTAATGCCTTAACAGCAGGGCAATACATTCCGTTTGTTAGTGGATGAGAAAAACCCTTTGAAGCCACGCTACCGGGTAACAGATGCACTCAAGTCGGCACCGAAGCCTGGAAGGTACATAAATATGTTTTTGAGTAAACGCAAATGCTTATGTAAACTTTTTTTCATTACTTGCCGTTCAGCATTAAAGTACAAGAGGGTGAAGCTGAATTCACTATTACTACGGGCCCCAATAAAGCTGTGGTCATCGCCGATCCGTTCCGTGTTGATTTCTATCAAAATGGCGTACTTACCATCTCGGTAAATGCTAAGGGCCTTATGACTTTCGAGCATATACGGCCGAAACCGCAGGAACCGGCTGAGGGTGCTAAGGATACTGCCGCCAATGAAGTAAAGGAAGCGGATGAAATAACTGATCCTGGTGCGTGGGAGGAGAACTTTAAAACACATCACGATTCAAAGCCACACGGACCGGAAGCAGTTGCACTCGATTTCACCTACCCAGAAGCAGAGGTCCTATTCGGTTTACCCGAACATGCAGACTCATTTGCTTTAAAATCTACCTCCGGCACAGATCCCTACCGCTTATACAATACCGATGTATTTGAGTATATACTCGATAGTAAGATGGCATTGTACGGTTCGGTGCCAGTGCTTTATGGTCATGGGTAAGTTTCCTTTTGCTTTACAAAATGAAATGTTCCTGCTACATATTAAATAATAAAAAAATTCAAATAATTTAATTAGTACACAACGCACTGCTGGTGTCTATTGGCAGAATGCAGCGGAAACATGGGTTGATATATATACTGCTGAGAAGAATGTTGTATCGTCGATCGTCAACTTTGTCTCAGGTAAGTGAAAAGCCCCACTTGCGAGAACTGTTATTTGACGACTTATCTTGCAGGCTCTCGTAAATCTGACCCACCAGCGGCGCACTTTATGTCCGAATCAGGTATTATTGATGTATTCATTTTGTTGGGCCCATCTCCACTTGATGCTTTCAAGCAATACACATCTCTTACTGGTGCTGCACCATTACCACAATTATGGACGCTGGCTTATCATCAGTCACGTTGGAATTACAATAATGAACTCGATGTTGCTGACGTTTCTACCAAATTTGATGAATATGATATCCCAATGGACACAATGTGGCTAGATATTGAATATACAGACGGTAAGCGCTACTTCACATGGGATCAGTTTAAATTTCCCAATCCACTTGAAATGATTAAGAACTTGACTGCTGTTGGTCGTCATTTGGTGGTGATTATTGATCCACATATTAAGCGGGATACTCATTATTTCTTCCACAACGATTGTACTGAACGCGGTTTCTACATAAAGACACGAGAGGGCAATGACTACGATGGTTCGTTTAATAAGTTATGAAATCCCATTTAAATTATGTAATATGAGTCTTATGCAGGTTGGTGCTGGCCCGGTTCTGCTAGCTATCCGGACTTCTTCAATCCTGAGGTGCGTGCGTATTATGCTAGTCAATATTTGCCAACAAATTTCAAGACCATTACGACCGATGTGATGATTTGGAATGATATGAACGAGCCATCAGTATTTAATGGTCCTGAGGTGACTATGCCAAAGGATGTAATACATTACGGCAATTGGGAACATCGTGATGTACATAATTTGTATGGGCACATGCTTGTGGTGGGCACATTTGATGGTTTAATCGGTCGGGATCCAAATCAACGTCCTTTCATATTAACACGCTCCCACTTTGCTGGTACTCAACGTTATGCCATAGTATGGACTGGTGATAATATGGCCGATTGGGGTCACTTGCAGCATTCCGTTAAAATGTGTTTATCTGAAGCTGTTGGCGGTTTCTCATTCTGCGGTGCTGATGTAGGTGGTTTCTTTGGAAATCCCGATGCTGAATTATTCGAGCGTTGGTATCAAACTGGTGCATTCTTGCCATTCTTCCGTAGTCACGCACACATTGATACAAAACGACGTGAACCGTGGCTATTCCCCGAGAAGACACGTTTGATTGTACGCGAAGCTCTGCGCAAGCGTTATTCCTATTTGCCACTATGGTACACCATGTTCTATGAACATGAGCTGACCGGCGAACCTGTCATGCGTCCACTACTAGCACATTATCCAAAGGATAAAGAAGCGTTTGCCATTGACAATGAATTCCTCTTGCAAGATCGTTTGCTTGTGCGTCCCGTAATGGAACAGGGTGTTAAAAAAGTGAGTGTTTATTTCCCAGCAATCGATGACAAAAAGAACGGTGATATATGGTATAACGTCGATACGCTAAAGAAGTACACCTACGTTGGCTATGAAAGCATACCCGTTGAAAGTGATACGGTGAGTTTGGCAGAGAGCGCTTATACTCGTAACATAAAGTCTTGTAATATAAGTCATCTTTCTCTTTAGATACCTGTATACCAACGCGGCGGTACTATTATACCTAAAAAGGAACGTATACGCCGTGCTGCAACACTCATGAAGAATGACCCATACACACTGGTTATATGTGTGAACCGTGCGGGTAAAGCGGAGGGTACACTCTATGTGGACGATGAGAAATCTTACGATTATCGCAATGGCATATACAACTATATAAAATACAATTTCGAAAATAACAAGTTGGATGTGAATCCGATTGGCGCACTCAATTATAAGACACGCGCTTGGATTGAGCGCATTGTCATAGCCGGCTTGGAACGTGTGCCCAAGTCGGCCACACTTATTATCGATGGTATTTCGCAAGAGCTGGAGATATTACCTCACGGCGAAGCTGTAGCTATACGCAAACCGGGAATTTCTGTTCAGCAAATATTTAACATTAGACTTAACTATTAAAACTGCAAAGGCAGTACAAAATAATTAAAGACAGTTTAATATTCATTAAATAATTGCACATTTCCAAGAAAATCCCTTCGTACTTTTTAATTGACATTCTTTTATTTTTCTGTGTATCTTCGATGCTACATTTTAGCTTTTTTTTTTTTTATTATCAAAACATACAAAAAATTATATACTTATATTAAAATTTGGTGAATGTGTTTTAGTATGTAGAACTGTTAAATTTCAAATTTCAAATTAAGTGTTTCATAAGAATAAAAACAAAAATTGCATACAGATTTATCATTAGCAAAAAGTCGTGTTTTATCATGCCAAATTTTTCAAAGCCTTGTGTGCGTTCACACCCTTTATATGCTGGCGCAACAATTGGTTGCCACATATTGACTTTGCTTGATTTTAGCTCTTGTAATGGTATGTTTAGTTGTAATGCGTTAAGCACCACCCTCCATTGAAAAATGCTTAAGGGTGGTCATGCAATATTCAACGGTTGTTGTGCGGTTTGTGTTGGCTCTTATGGGGAAAATGGACATGCGCTGAAGTGTCCATTTTTATCCGTAAAGGAGAAATTGGCACTGATTTCTTGTTGTCGCTTCTCTGTGGTATTTCAGTTGCATTTATGAATTTGAGCAGAGAGGTCGTTATGTCTCTGCTTTGTGGGTGGGGGTGAGTACACGTCAATCTGAGCGGTTATTTTTGTGAGCAAACTTTTGTTAATAAAGGCAACCTGGACTAGTCCAATCGAGATGTTCTATGTATTAGGTTTTATCATGTCCTCATAATTCTTATGAAGTTATATGCTAACAGATCCTTCCCTGTTTTGTTAATAAGCAATATTTTAGGCAGCAGATAATAGCGGCTAAAGGGTTGTACGATAGGTATATCTAATATTGTTGTTGAACCTCAATTGTTGTTTGGAGTGGATCATGAGAGATCTAACTATGAGGTCGTCTAATAAAGATATATTTTTTAATCATTTTTGTTCATATCACATACATTTATATACATACATACATGTGTTGAATAGTTCGTAAATCATATTCACTTATTTTTCATTCCGTTATTTTAATTTATTTCTATTTTCGGTTAATTTCATTTAAGTTAAAAGTGAGTGATTGTGAGTGAAAATATGTACTTTAAAGATCAAGTTAAAAATAATAGTCCAATATCGAATTATTATATTCTATTATTCAACTTAATTTTCAATATAAGTGGGGAATCTAAGTGAGAAAAAGTGAGGGTTACAAACGGTCCACAATGTCTTGATTACATTCGTTATGTTCAACATAACCCTACTTCTTCGTGAAAATGAAGAATTAGATTTCAGTAAAAGTCTAGAAACCAACGGAAATGCCGTAATTTATGTTGCCTAGTAACTTCTATTATAAATGACGTTCCCTTTGGGACAACCCTGTATGGTCCACGTCAAAAATACGCCTGGGTTTGGGTCTTGGTGGACGACAACTAAGAAAGTCACGCTGTGGATTCCATCTTACGCTAATTCACCGAAAGAAGGTTCTGTTAGCACAAAATTTTTATAGTTCTCAGCGTATGTAGCGGAAAAAAAAACCAAACAGTAAGATCGAAATCGAGTCTATTACTTAGAACCATTCATCAATATACTAATTATTTGGTATACAAGCTTCAAATCTATATATTGTTCACTTTTTTGCAGTCTTATAACATTTCCGAGAAATACTCTCTAGGCTGGCTTAACAGTGTTATGATTCCACTGCAGCCCACTTCATTTATAGCACAAACCCTAGCTATAAATTTGCTTGAATGTAAATACCTTTCCGAACCATTTGATCTTCAATGAGTTTTCATACTGTCTTGTTACTAACTAACTGTAAATTCGTAGTGATGAATAATTTTGGTCGTACGGTTCCACTAGCTAATTAGGTCGTAATAGATGATCCAATTTTGAAAATTTTTGGATTCGGTACCCGAAAAGAGGAAAAATAGCTCTTTCCTTGGCCATTACCATGATAGTCGGGTCTACGTAAACGGAGTGGACGCGGATTTTACCTGGTCAAGAACTGTCAACACGGTTGCATTCCCCAAAATTAATTACGAATTGCTGTCTGGCGCCACAACAACAGCAACTTCATCTCTTTTGTTGAAATCTCTGAAGAACTATCGTGAACTTATAATAAAATATTTCAAGTGACTGCAATGAAAGGGAAAATTTTACTTCCAGACCTCGCTGTTGCAGTATTTATACTATTGATTTCGTAGGGAATTCTTAAAACATTTAGGCGCTGCACACTTTAAGGCGGATTATCTTGCTAACTATAAAGTAACATCCCCGTGTAAAACTTTCTGTCGAAATTTTTGTGTTACAAACAATAACAAAATTTTAAATATTTTTTTTTTTAATGTTTTAACGAATTCCTTTTTCAATATGGCCTTGCATACAGATGCATTGCACTTTTTTAAAAGAGGTTAACGTACCTTGCGAGTATTTTGCGGCAATCAGCAAACATTTTCAGTTCTTCAAAATCTTTTCGCCTTGTTTGCTGAAAATAAAAACAGCTATGCCAAGGCAAAAACAAAATGTGTTAGTTAAAACGGATGTGCATATATTACACATACACATAAATATAAAGGATGGAGATTTCAGTGTGGCACACATCTGCATCTATATAAGGACATGTGCATGTGAATCAGTATGTGTGTGCGAATTAAGTGAACCAGGATATGAGGATAAATGTTCATATGAACATATATGCTGGCGCAATATGCACTAGTATGTGTGTAAATATGCTAATTTTTTATGAGCTTGTTGTGCGGTTACAATTGTAACAGACAACATTGGATGGCAGTCAGCATTATGCAACAGCAACAACAAACGTAGCAATAATAATGTGGCGCAGAATAAAAGTTACACACATCAGCAATTTGTGCCTTTTCGCACCCCTCAGTACCATCCTCTGCCGACAACTCCAAACACCAGCTGCCTATGCATACTTAGACGCCCACTAACTACACCTACACACACACACACTCGCACGCATACGCAAATGAAAATACAAATGCAAGTAGGTATATTCTTGCAGTGAGTGCACTCGACCGTGCAATTCATTTTTTTAAAAGCCTGCTCGCTGCCACACACTTGCCCGTATGACCATGAAATGGCAACAAATTCGTAAGTCTGTGTGTATGTGAGGAGATGCAAAGTGGAAAAAATGCAGTATGAAAATAGCAACAACATAAAATAAGTAAGGTGGGCTTTAAGTTCGGGTGGAACTGAGTTATATATGTGTTATACTTTTTATTATACTGTTTAGTTCAAATTTGTACCGCTAAAGAAACGAAACTTTCGCGTTTTTGTGTCAAAACAATCTCATATCTTTTGGTTTCTGAGTTTTTTCTGGGAAATTAATGTTCTAATCTCAGGCTAGATAAAAATCCGAGTACGTTCCGCTTGCATAGTTTTGTATATCCAATCTTATCAAATTTGGAATAGCTATTCCGACAAAACTAACTAGAGGACTAACATAATCATACGACCACATTTATTCATAAAACTCTTAGAAAAAAATCCGAGTCTGTTTCGGTAACGTAGATTCGACTATCGTGATCGTGATCGTGGTCGTGATCGTGGTCGTTGCCGTGATCGTTGTCGTGGTCATGATCGTGATCGTGATCGGGGTCGTGATCGTGATCGTGATCGGGGTCGTGATCGTGATCGTGATCGGGGTCGTGATCGTGATCGAGATCGTGATCGTGATCGTGATATTTGTTCGATTGCACGAGTTTCGCATGAGGCAAGCTTTATTTGACCCAACGGCCATCATTGGCAACTTTATGTCACTTAAAGAGAAGACAAAGTTACAGCACCAAACCGTTACTCATGTTTATTCCGCTCATTAATCTATCTTAACCTTTCATACAACATTTCAAGCTGGGCCGCGGTAATTTTCCACTACACCCAAAACTGTTCATCAAATCATTTACACTATTTTTTCACTATTCTGTTATATATATGTACATGGACATACATATGTATTTATACGTTGGTACTGCAGCCTAGCTAAATTTAATTACAAATATATTCTTTAAAAAACTCACCTTACATTAACTTTGTGACGAATCTCTTTTACGCTGTGCTCTTGTGCATTAAACATCCTTTCCGCTCATATTGTTTTCACGAAATAAACAGTTGCTCACATATTCTTCCACGACGTCTCAGTAAACGGACGCAAAACATAAGTCTTTTGTCGAAAACTCGAATGAAAAATATTACCCTTACTTTGGTTAATTACTTTGGTTAATTACATTGTAGACTCGACTTTGCTTGGAGATTCTACACAAAAAGCTATATTGTTTGCAATAATACTTATAATAATCACAATTTTCATAAATTTTATCACACGCGTTGGCGAAATATATTCGGAACTATTTCGGAAGCCGGAATGGTGCCGGAAATTTTACCATAAACATGGTTGCTTTTTTAGGAAATGTTAGTTAAGTATGGTGTTCAAGTACGTTTTATCAATAATAAATGGTGAAATCTGTATTGTTATTGTACTTAATAATATTTATAGAATACAGAGATATTTCTATTCCTAAATATAAAATTGTACCAATTATTCTTCTAAATATATCTCATATGTATATATCGAATATTTTTCATTTTGTTACCTTCACCAAACAAAACATAAAAATAAGAAATGGACAACAATCGACGATAACGATGTGTTGACCACTCGCATATATAATATATTATAAATAAATAAATAATATTATATACAAATAAGCAAATTTGATTGTTAGTCCTCATTAGTTTGTTTTTGTAGTACGCTTGTTTGCCTTTTGCTTCCATATAGATCTTAGACTATTTCCCTTCAAGGATTCACTTGAAGTCTGAGAAAAGGAAAAATTTGCTGGTGGTCAGATCCGGGCGATAGCAGAAGGAAATCTGAGCACAATTCAAGCAAATTCTCCTTTGTTTTCATTTATTTATTTCAATTGGTCGATTTTGAACTTGCGTGGCAGCACTTTTCACAGAGATTTCGCATTCCAAACATTCACGAACGATATTTCTAACACGTTTCTTTATCATCATCATCAGTCATCCAAAATCTTTTCCTCGATTTTTTCAAAGTTTTCGTTAGTAAAAATTTCTTGTGGACGTTCACTGCAGTCATCCTTTTCGTTTCCTCAAATAATCAGTCAGAATTTAGCTAACCACTTACTATGGTTATGCCTGAAGCAGAGCCCGGTTAACACTCATTAAGGGTTTTTTTTGTCATCAGCAAGATTTTTTACTAAAATTTAGTTTTTTTTTCCTAAAAAACTGCTTTTTTATAGAAAACTCACTCAAAATTCTATATCTCGCGAATCAATTGTGGGGCAGGTAGGAATTTTATACACGTTTCTTTTGAAGGTTACATCTAACTACGAAACATATAAATTTAAGTGGCGTCCTAATAAAGATGCCAACTTTTCAACTTGCCTAGTGTTTTTTTTTTTATGAGTCAGTCCGCAATTTTTAAGCAACTTATAAAGTGCAAATTACTTTTCAACTAAATAATGCTGCTAAAAATCAATTACTTTACTAATTATCAAGAATTTAATACAAACTTTGCGTTTAATAAAAGTCAAAAATTTGTTAATACATATATGAATATAATTAAGTATAAAACTAACGGAAATTTTATTTATATAAAAAATATTTATTTTTTTTTTATAATAAAAATCACTTTATTGTGAACTAATTTTAATTAAAACTTCCGCATGTAAAGTGCAACACTGTGCAATGAGAGGTTCCGGCACCATTTCTTATTCGAAAACAGTTCCGAATAAATTTCCGTGCAGTGTGTTTGGCGATTTTGTGAATATTGTGAATTTTTGTGTTAAACAGTGAAAAATGCTTAATTAAAAATCTGAAAGATAAATGTGTTTCAATTTGGTTTCAATAGGTGAAATATATATCAGGGCAGTATTTTGTATTTCTTTATTAGTCAAATATTTATAATGAGTGGATGCCTCGAGGGTCCATCAGAAAGCGGTTTGTAAATTAGTTTTGTATTAAAAATATGACAAATACAAGTGTCATCCGTGAACTCAACAACAGCTAGGTTACCCCTGAAATTCGGCAAATTTGGTGAGTACCTCGGCAATATAAATTTTATAAGACCATATTTCGTTATCAGCACTCTGCTGCGGTTTTTTTGTTGACGACTTTGGTGCGAGCATGCAGTGGTACTCAAACTATCGAGATTACTAGCCGGCGAACCCTTCAAAATATTTGGACCAACGAGGTAGTTTGAGAGCTTTCTCACTTTAACTACTCCACAATTCTTTTGGAATGAGTAAAATTGTTTAGGTTTGTGTCAAAAAAAAAAAAATATTTCGAAACACACATATTATTTATTTTATTTGAAAATAAAAGGATAGGAAGGAAACCAAAATCAATGGACTTTTTATATTATTTAACAACACTATTCCAAAACTATGGTAGTTTGTTGCAGAAATTACTAGAAAATACATAAAACTTTCCCGAGTTAATAATTTTATTTGGAAGATTTTGGTTCTGGCAGTATGAAGTCAGGTATCGCCTTGGTTCTTTAATATGTTGCACCAAGTTTTGAAGTTCAATATAGCTTCACTTCTGTCATAATAATATATTCATCACATAATATCGTTACGTTCTATTAATGACCTTTATAGCCTTTATTTTCTAGAAATATTTTTACCAAAATTGTCCCATAAACAAATAAAAATATTGAGGAAATTTCGTTTCAAATATTGCCAGATTCTTGTCCGAAATGTTCGTGTTATGCGCCTCGATGTTTGATGATTAACAATTTTTGACCCCAGAAAAGTGAATGATTTTCATGAGAAGTCTTTTCGTGGGAAAAATACACTCGAAGTGAAACCGTTGGATGACGTAGACTATAATTACTTATTAGAGTCAAAATTTGTTTGTTCAGAGCCTAAGTTGGAAGTGAGATCCCTCGACTACAATATCACACCGACCGCCAATTCGCTCATGTGAATTTTATAATTTTCTCAAATTTCGTAATTTCGTAATTTCGGCAGGTGATTTATAACATTTCTTACAATAAATGTTTGGGGGCTAAATTTTACAATAAAGAATAGGCTGCTGGAAGTCATGTTAAAGTGTTATTATACTAGTTATTAATGAATATCGTTTTTCTTTTGAAGTCTATTTAGAAGTACGGTTAGATGAAGAAAATTATAATATCTGTCTGCTCGCAGTTGTGCTCGGGTGTAACTACATATGCTTCACAACAAAGTCGCACACAAAGTACAATTAATTAGTAGAATATGCTGTTGTTGGTTGCTGTTGCATGGCAGTTATAACTTCCGTTTCTAGCTGAAGTTGCAATGCTGAACAAACTCAACAGGAGCAAAATGCAAAAAAGCAAATGAAAAAAAGAAAAAAAGAAAAGTTTTTTTATTAAAATGTAAGGCGAATAAAAATCAAAAAAATGTTTGCAACACAACTGCACCGTTTGATGCAAATACACGTACAACAATTGCATGTAGAAGTCAGCCGCCAACGTTACAGTATGGCAACCACAAAACAACACTAAAATCCTTAGCCTGGCCTGCATTGATACAATTCAAATGGATGGGCAAGCAAACAGTCGGACAATACAACAAATGTAATGGCAATTGTGGCGACACAACAGCAATGTCAGGCTTTCGTTAGGCTGTTGCAAGCAGCGCGCCGTCTAAACGAAGTTGGCCGGCTGGCACTGATCTTTGTGGCACTTACAATGGCTTTTGTCATGGTGTGGCAGTTGTGTTGTTGTCGTTGCCGTTGCCGTTGCTGTGCTGGTGGATGGTGGATGATGACGGCCATGACGATGGCGATGGCAATGACGATGACGATTGCCACTTCTGTGGCGTTTAATTGTTCGCCCAATGTCCGTTATGGGATTAACATTGTCATTGCTACCAACTGGCAATTAGTTTTGCCTTCCGTTTCGATTCTTTCTCTCTTGTTTTGCTTAACTTTCGCTTATTTCAATCCGTTGCTGATGTTTGCCATTGTAAATGATAGTCGGAGGACCTGTGTCTTCTCGTTCATTCAATGCTGGCAGTTATTACTCGCTGTGGAAGGCAAATGTGTAGGATAATATTAACATTCTAGGAAATATGACGTTTCAGCATGGATATAGCTTTCTCGGGCTAAATCAAGATTTTTTCAAATACACTTGAAAGACCTTGGGCGGTACCTTGTACAAGCTATTGGTTTACCAGACTTTACAAAGTTTGGTTGTGAAGAGCCAAACTATTTAATAGATTGTTCATCATATCTATAACAGAAGACTTGCTTAAAACGTCTGGGGCGATTTCTCTCAGACCAGAACCTATGGCGCTTCTGAGCTCCATGGAACGCTCCGAAAAGTCATATTTCGGAATTTTAGAGAATGTAGACTTTTTGTGTTGTCTTCTGACATCGCTTATGCTATTATTTGGAATTCTTTACCCAATCCTGTTCATTTCATCAAGCATACACAAATGATGGCTTGAAACAGCATCATAAAACAAATTACTATCATAGGGAATACCCAATGGTATAGTGAAAGAAACTAGTTAAGTGTTGATTACCTGATCTTAAAAATTCTTGAGATTATCTCCTACATCTTCCAATCTGATTTATGAATTGTAATTTATTGTTTATCCGAGGATTGTACTTCAGAATTACCTATCCAAGCACAAGCGTTCTCTTTTCTTCTTTTGGGCAGAATAATGATGCGTCGGATTTCAAAGCTGATATTGTACTCGGTTTTTTTTTGCTGATTTCGTGACCTACAAAATTATCAACAACTTTGAAAAGATGCTAGAAAATTTCTTTATAAGTGTATCAAATATGTTTTAGCAATGAAAGGATTTTAATACAACACTCCCCTTTTGAGGTAATCCTTAGCAGGAATTTATTAAATGCAGTACTTTGCTTGCAACACAGCGCCCACTAATGCATGCATCGGTTGCAAGCAAAATCACATAGAAACGTACAATAACGATGGACCGCGCTGTTGGTTAAAGTCTTAAGGGATTTTTGAATTTTTCATTGCCTGCACAACACTTGCTTGAGTGCTCAGTGAAATAGAAATAGACAAGCGGGAAATGTAAACAAGATGAAGGCGCATGCACACACACCTAAAAACATCGCCACAAAAGCTAATAAAGCACATACGCCACAAGCTAAGACAGCGCAATATTTCACGCGGTGGTTTCAGTTAAGTTGTTGTTGTGGCGGCATCGGATCGAGCAGAGCACCAGAAAAGAGTTTTTGCTTGTAGCTTAAGGCGACACGGCAAATAATCGGCGACTTGTGGGAGAGCAAACCGCACTGTCTTGCGGCAATGCTGGTGAGGCGGTAGCAAAAACAACAATACTTAAAAGCATTCGTATTTTGTTTGATTCTTCTTTCCAACATTATAATATATTTTGTGCTTGTTGTTGTAGTGGCGTTTTATAATGGCAAACGGAAGCAAAGTATTTGATTAGATTATTGCATTTTCCTACTACCTACTAAAGCAGCAACGACGACACAAATATGGGGGAAGTCGAAAAATAAACAACAACAGCTACTGCCAGCTTTAAGTTCGTGCCTTTTTCCGGATAACGCAATGCAAACATGACTGCGCCCTCAACTTGTTTACACCCTCAACTTTACTCCTTTTGGCGTAACGCATAATTTCGCATGGTTGTTGTTGTTGTTGTTGTTGTTCGTGTCAACCGTTGTGACATGTTTGTTGATGCATAAAATTTTCCAAACTGTAAAAAATTTCGCATAAAAATGAAATTATCATATCGCCAGCAGACACTCGCAAAATATTCATTCGCTATATATTCCAGCGTCGTCAGACTTCAATCTGTATACTTATATATATGTGTATGTATGCTTATGTATAGAAATACGGTTGAATTTCGCACGGTGTGCGTTTGGCATGCTGCAGATTAGAATTTTTTGTTGCATATAAAATATGAAGTGTAAATTACTGAAATAAAGAAATGGAGCTTCGTGCACATTTCCACATTTTTTGTTCAATTTTTTGCAATTTTAGTGAGCGAGTTAAAAATGTACGGTAAGTAAACACACTCTTTCAATTCAAAATGCTTTCAAAATTAAGTTTAAAGTATTTTCGAAGAGGTTGGAACAAAAAGTATTCGGATGGTAAAGACTTTCAAAACACTTTGCTTAGGAATTCGTCGTGGACGATTTTTGATAAATTAAAGCTCTCAGCAATATGAAATTTCCATATTTGGAAAACAAATATAAAAACAATTTAAAAACAATTTAAATATACTAATAATATTGTAAAAATAATAATAACATAAATTTTTTGCTAAATATTTTTTTAAAAATTCAATGCTTTACAAAATTACTGGTGCAATCTATCAATTTTACTAACAATATATCCATTTAAAAATATTTTTAAAAGTTCGCGCATGAATTAAAGAAGAAAGCTCAACAAATTCTTAATGATATCCATTTCGACGCAATTACACCAAATAGTTGGAGAAAAGACAAATCAAAATCATAAATTAAAAGATATTAATGAGAGGATGTATGCATATGCATGGTGGATCTACTACTTATTTAAAATAAATTTCAATTAATTAATGTGAACCGTGGAAACAAATTGTTTTGCTCTCAAAAAAAAAAAATCAACCAAAGATATTCGGCAAACTATCGATTATCGCTTAATCTATCGTCAATTATCGACCGCCTCTAGACACGATGTCGAATAATGAAAATAACCTACTAGCTAACATATCAAGCATATTTTATTATTGAACCAGATACTTTATAGATATTGATAGATAAGTATGTACCGTCGAAGATTTTTAAGTTTGTGAAAATTGCAACAGCGTTAGTTCAGCTTCAAAAAATATAAGAATTTCTTTCAACTTGTTACAAGTGGCAGTTGTTCAAGAACTTCACTGATATATCGAAGGGGTGTCGTGTTTTATATTTTTACTTGGGACAAGGCCAGTAAGACCTTTCGCCATATCCGCAAATGCTTAGGGATTTTACGCCTGTCTTCGATTTTCTTTTTTAAAAAGTGAGTTTTGATTTTAGAACGTGTTTTTTTCTTATAAATTGTTTTCATGTATGATTTCATACATTTCATATGCTATGCATTATATGTTTTATGAACAACATGGCCATTTAACGTAGAGGTTCCAATTTTGAGAAGCTCTTGTACTAGTAATGATCATTATCCTTCCTAATTTCATTAACACTACTGGATTAACATTTAATTATATGCCAAAAAAATTTTGTTTTAAAAACAAATAAGAGTTATATACATATATAAATACCTGTGAATTTTTAAAAATGTCTTTTTCAAAAATGTACAGGTGCGCCGTCCGTTATGTCGGTATGTAAACATTGACTTTGACATTTACTAACCGCCAACAAATTTTCTGTCCGGTGACATTGCCTAGCCACCCAAATCTCTATATGTTACTCTCTTTGACTCCTTTTTATGGGTTATTTGAAAAGCAAATTATACACTAGCACTCCTCTGACCTTTGACGAGCTCAACGCATATATTCGTGTCGAACTAATCGTTATACCCTTTTTAATTGATTTTGTATTCAAAAGTTGTCCAAATAAACTATAGAGGGTCAATTTTTCAAAATTATTCAAAAACATTCAGAGGCAAAATGTGATGCACCCTTAATTGATTTAAAAGACGGCCAATGTGAGTTATATGCCACTAAAGCCAAATGGAGAGGAATTTAAGCAGATTCAAGTTTTCAATTTGAATACCCGAAACCTCTCACAACTAACGGGTTTTTGTGATATTATGAGTTAAAAATATTCAGCATGATGATATGAACCGATTTAGCAATCGCTGTATGTCCAATCTATCTGTGTGTGATATCTGAAGTAAAAATTAAGTCAATATCTAAGATCTTATCTATATTAGATATACTGTTACACATTCATAAGAAAAGCTTGCAAGATATAATGCTGGTAGAAAATTTCGAGAATAGCTAATGATACGTTTAGCTTGAACTTAACTCTTTCTGGTTTTTAGAATTTTATAATTAATTCATATAACTGTATACTAATCAAGTATAATATGTAAAAGTATATACAACTAGATTACAAAAACTTCGGCACGCGCTTTCCTTTCCACCATAATTTGTTTCAAATTTGACGTCACTCAAAACACATCAACGGTGCGAACTGGCGCATTAATCTTAACAACAGTTAGACAATGCAAATAAGTATTTAACACAAAAACTGTGTTGTAACTAATTACGTTTAACCCCACGTGCACTTTATCCTTCGCAGTAGTAAGTACTCTTAGATTGTGGCTGGGTTTTCTTTTATTTATTTTTTTTTATTTTGGTGGGGTTCCAGTCGTTCGTCTGCCCTTAAAGTGTCGAAATGCCCGCTGTTACAAATGACTTAATGACTTCATAATTGAATAATGGCATGAACTAACCCTCCAAAAATGTGCCCAAGTCGCTCGCTCGCGCACTCACAACGTCACTAACCCTTACTTTCGCTGCCTCATACTCTTCCCCCCTGCTCAATTCCCATACAAACTTACTTATTTTTGCAATTCATGTGAATTATTCCAATAAAATCAACATTAAAATTGAAATTCGCCAGTGGTGAATGGCAGCAAGTGTAAGAAGTCGAGAATGAAAACACCAACAACAACAACACAGTGTGCAATTATATGCGCTGCATGAAGTACTTGTTAAGTGCGACGAATTATTGCCAATAGTAAAGTCGTCCGCAATGACACACAAATGGGCACAAATATACACATATACATTCACTATATAATGAATGGAAGTGCCGTCGTCCAGCTGAACGGCTAGCAAGTCGCCCATTCGGTGAGTCATTCTGCAATGGCATCGCTAGTCGTTGTTTGTGTGGGGCAGAGCAGTGCCCCATGGGGCAAATTATTACACTTGTTGTCGTACAAATGTTGCTGCGCGACAATAAAAGCAACAACTATAACAACATTCGCATTAAAGTTGTGTGCCACAATGCTTGGCATCGGTGGCGTAAAGTGCCGAGGGCACACGCTATTGCCATTTAAAGGGTGTTAAAAGGTCGTGAACACCCATGGCTTTTGTCCGCTGCTTTGTTTTTAATGAACGCTCTCGCTGTTCGCTGATAGGCACTGCTGTCGTGACGCTTTCGATATTAATGTGCCATCAAGGCAGAGAAGAAGGCGACGAAAACACAAATGATTGTGACCATAAATCAGGTACCGTTGACATACGCCTCATCAGCCGACGTTGTGTTGGAGAAGATGTGCGGTCTTGAAAGTATACTCGTATATCGTCATTAAATGATGTCTACTGTGAAAGTAGCTGGTGCTTAAAAGTGAAATAAATTTAAAAATTTCCATTGCTGATTTTTCTTGAGTGCTCTTTAAACGGTTCTTATTGGTGGTATATAGTCGGGGGCAGATGGCAGCTGGAGGATACATTGCTGCGAAAGCAATTCGAAGTCGAATTCATGGACTTTTGTTATCGTTTTCATTGATTTGAGGTATTGTCGGTTGAATTAGTCGATTGTGAGCTTACAACGCAGTCTGAGCTTACGCTGCACATAGCTTTCGCATGGAGCCCCCATGCACCGTGCACGGACAATACGTTAAATACGTTCTTTTGATATCTTTAGATTGTCAGCTATCTCCATCAATTTAATTTTACGGTAAACCGAAATCATTTCGTGTTTTTTTTTTCGATATTTTCGTGTGTTACAACCTATTTTTGACGTCCATTGTGCTCATCGTCCTCGGTGCTTATACAGCCCATACAGAAGTTAGGCAACCACTTACGAATGGTCGTAAAACTTCACTAATTCTCATGCTTCCCAAAGTTTTACGTTTGCAATCGTACAAAATTCCATTGGCACCGATATTAAAGTCTCAAGATCAAAGTTGTAGATCGGGAACTGAACCCTCTACCCAAGAGAACTTCTTCTTCTTCTTCTTAATGTTAATTTTTTTCAGCTAAAAAATCAGCTAAAATGAAATAGCCCTCACGAAATGCAAGGATATAATCACTCAGATAAGGAGTGGGAGGGTGTCTAATATTTCGTTCCCTCCTTACTTAACGCTTTCTTATCTGTTATCTATAGTTCCTAAATATACTTACAATAATAATACAATATATTTAGCAATATAAGCGTATATCGCTCTGGCGACAATTTTTGATTTTTATTGAGATTATAAATAAACATGCTCTAAATTATCTACAAAATGCCCGAATGGTCTTAAATAACTGATAAGTGAGTTTCAATTAATTACTTCCGCACAGGATACGATTTTTAATCGCACAATTATTGTTTATAAATAATTGGTGAGTGCGAGCATATAAGTGCTGAAAAATCACCAAGTTCTATTGAAATGGGCAATTTATCTGAGCACTGATAAGATAATAAATTTTACAACACTGTCCAGAAACGAAACCCCATAAGCATATAAACACCTTTTAATAACATTTACAAAACAGTTGGTTGCCAATAGTTCGCAATGGCTTGTTTACTTTTCACTGCTTTTACAATTTTCGCCACTTTCTGCTTGGCAAGCTTAGCAGAGAATGTCACCGATGGTCCCTCCATTAAGGCAAGACAATTTAACAGTTTCACTTACTCGCCCAACTATCCGAGTAGTTGTGCTGAGGCCCTGTCCGGCTCGGCACAGAGTGGCATTTATCAATTATATTTACCCGAATGGCTGGCACGCCCCTTCTACGTGTATTGCCTAAGAGATCCGAACGGCGGAGATGCCTGGACGGTGATCCAGCGGCGACAGAGCGAGTTGGTGAACTTTTATCGAAATTGGCATGATTATCAAACCGGTTTTGGTAATTTGGATGGTAATTTCTTTATCGGCCTGAATAAGTTGCATGCATTGACACAAGTGAGGTTGCAGGAATTGTGGATTGAAATGATGGACTATACGGGCACCACCGTCTATGCGAAATACGAAAGCTTTGCTGTGGGCAATGAGGAGGAGAAGTATGCGCTGAATGTTTTGGGTAAATTTTCAGGTACAGCTGGTGAGTCATTAAGGGGCTTCCATGATGGTCAAAAGTTTAGCACTTACGATCAGGATAACGATGAATATAAGGATAATTGTGCAGAGATTTGGAAAGGTGCTTGGTGGTACAAGGATTGCTGGTGGAGGTAGGCTTTAAAATGATAAGTTTAATGTTGTGATTTAATCGGTGGTTCTCAATCATACGTATTACAGCAATTTGAATGGCAAGTACAACAACACTCTGTTCTGGAACGGACGTTATCCAAATGCCATGAAGTATACGCTATTAGCGATAAGACCGCGGAAATGAGCTCCTATAGAAGTAATAAGTTTTAAGGAAATTTCAGAGGCTTATCAATATTTACAGATTCCTATTATTCATATAACAAAATAATTAAAGAATCTGCTCAGCGATTGAAAAGCAATTGTAAAACAAAAGAATATATTGTGTTTCCATTTTTTTCTAACTTTTTGTTATTGCCTAACAAAGACGTAATCCTACGCACCTGATTTGTTTAAAACAATTATGAATTTTAAAACTATGACGTTTCGACACAAAAATTATCTTTTAATTATATAGGTGCCTTCCTAATCTTGAGGATTCATCTTATAACCATAAGTTTTTTAAAATTTGAACGAAACACCATTTGTTATATATGAACTATATATATACATATACTTCATATATATACATATGAAGTTCATGGTAGGGACAGCGAATGCTATAGGCAGGATTTTAATTTGATAATTTTCCTCAAGTTATCCAGGGCTCGCCGATATAATTTGGAAAAACTAAGTGAAGCACAGCTTCAATATTGCCACCGCAAACATTATCACAACGAAAACTAAGTATCCAGGCTGATTTAATTGACTGTCGTGATAGTGAAACAGATGTCTATTAGGTCGCTGAACTATTTAGGATACTCTGTTGTTGTTGTTGTTATTGTTATTGTTGTGGTTGTGGCATAAAACACTCCCCTAATTTCTCCCCTAAGTTACCAATTTGACAGTTCTGGTCGGTTAATAATCCGAGTCAATTTCGGTTACGTATTACCGATTATCGTAAGAGCTACCTGTTCATCTGTGGTGTAGATGCCTTTGCTGAAAGTGATATTATGGAAGGAAACTCGCAAGGTGTAAATAATTTCCAGTTGATTCTTCAAAAATGGTGTTATACCGTTTCGTAATTATAATACATAGTTTCAATACATATAGGGTGTGTCATATTTTATGCGGATATTCAAACAACTGACTGAGTTAGTTAGAGATGTTGATTGAAAATGGTGCACCCAGTATAATTCACCGAAAATTCGCTACTTTCAGCGTTTTTAAATTTAACCATACTAAAGTTTCACTTTTTGTAACACCACTTTATTAGTCTGTACCTACTGCTTTATACTCATAAATTGTTTTTAATCTAATAACTCTATTTACATATAAAAACTGTTCTTCAACCTGCTCTCCACACTCGTTACCAATTACTCCAACCCATACCACCATTATGGCACACTTTGAAGATGAAAGACAAAGAGGAATGTCCACTGATAAAGTGTTTCCATTTGAGAGGAATCATCAACAATATAACAGCTGGTCCAGAATGGCTGTTGAAAAAATAGTACGCCAGCTAGTCAAGTTTATTTAACCTGCTGCCACAATTGACATTGTCGAGAGGGAAATAAATTAAAAGAGTGACAATCGACAGGACTTGGTGAGCTGAGCTTGGCCAACACAGCGGGTCATTCCACATATCATCACTTTACTTTTACATTTCATATATACATATATATCTGGCATATCGAAAGCGTGTGTGAAAAAGCATAAAGAAATGTTCATATTAGCTTCAGCCACAGGTGCGCGTGGCGTGAGGTTCGCGGCCCTTTCTATGCATTTCAATTTATATATGTAGATATATACTTGTTTGTATGTGCAAATGAATGACCGTTATAAAGCACTAGACAATATGAGAGCTTTTGCTTTGTGTTTTCAAATACACTCGTGTGTGAAAAAAAGGCAATGCACCGTATATGCCCAACGCATGTTTTTAGTAAATTATATTACATCATAGTAATATATAAGGTGTAGTAAAAAGAAATCCATTATTTTTGCATTAAATTGAAGGTTTTATTTAGCGTTGTTGGAAATATTCGAACTTGTTGTCCTTTTACCGGTAATTTCATACTGCCACAAGCTTCTTTTGAGGCAAATTTTTCAACAGAAAATTCAACCGCCATAGACAGGAACAGGTAGTAATCACTTGGTGTCTGGTCCGGACTATAAAGTGGTTGCATAAGAACCTCTCAACCAAGTCACACATGATTAAAGCCATCTATTGTAAAAATAATGTATTTCTTTTTACTAGACCTAATATCAAATCTTAAAAAAAAAAATATTTTATTGGTCTTAGTATATCTAAAAAATGTTTAAATATTAAAAAGTGTTTAAATATTGATTATTTGCCATATAAAAAGGACCAAATTCACCCAATGTTTCTTAAACCGTAATCAAGTTAAAATGCTCTAGTGCTCACTTTGTACGCTGCGTATAAATACTCACAATTATAGACATACAAATGTAAATCTGCAAAGTTATATAGGAAAATAATAAAAACTGGAAATAGTAGTAGCAATAGCTACAATAGTTACACTGTTGCTTTGTGCGCGCTTCGTTGCAGGCATTAAGGCAATTATGTGGGCGCAATACGATTGTGGCACAAACGACAAAGGTAAGTCATCCTGTGTGGTCACTCAAACATCAGAAAATGTGAAAAGTAATAGCGCAAATGTCGGCAGGTTTATATTGGCTTATCCAAGTTCAGTTCGCTTGAATGTGTTATTTTATGCCACTTTTCACCATAAACAACACTTTTTATGGCTAACTTGAAGAGCAAGCATGCACGCATGCCTAGTTCAAGAAGTACAGCTATCCTTTGTTGTTGTGTTCTATTTCGATAGGGTATTCGTTAACTCCTGAATTTAACAACAACACCATGTTAAAATCTCCCCTGGCCGTGAGGGAACTTCCACATCGAGGAAAATATTAATGTTTACCACCTCCGCCACCCCTTTCCTTATAAGTGATTTTTGTCAGGTTGTTACTCGAATAATTAAATCGACTATACTAGATTAATCGAATTTTGAATATATGTTATAAGCCATAACTAAATTGCGTAATTTAAGTCCATTTCAAACTCAAACAGATCTTCAACCTGCCTGCTTATTTCATGAGTTAAAAAGAAATAGACATTTTACTGGAGCATATTCAAAAATCGGTCTAATTTGGAATAAGTAGAACACTCAGAGTTAGGTACACTTTTTTCTGTAATATATATAGCAGTTTATACTTATATGAAAGTATCATAACCCGTGCTTCATTTACATTTTTAAGAGTATACTGTGAGTTTCATACAGGTCAGGCTGGAGAGAACTTTCATACATTTTCATTATGCTTTTCAAAAAATTTATGTAATTAGTGTGTAGTTCGGATTTGAGGTCTGGGAAATATTCTCCGGATAATTCAAAGCTGGACGACAAAGTTTCAGGAGGGCTCTACTTTCAAGTGCTTCTTTCAAGTTCAGATTTCCGGTTTAGTGCAACATACGATAGGTGAATTTTCCGGCCTACTTCAAATACGACTTTATTGCATTCAATTGGGTTTTTGATGTGTACTTAACGATTCAGCAGACGCCGGGTTTCGCTGGAAGAAGGCCAATGGGTGTGATGTAGTCTAAGTGTAGGGGTCCGCGGCTGTCGCTGGAGTAATATAAGAACTAAGTGAGTTGGGAAAGATATTTAGCATGCCTGGACCAGAAGTGGATACGCAAATTCTTAACTAACGCTAAGATCTGGTTTTGGTTCGAAACAATTTCCGTTATGTTTATGGGTTAGGCTCTCTCAAACTGAAAAAGCTCATGATGAAAAAGTGAAGGCGTGGTAACCTTCAATAACTCAAAGGCGTGCCAAAACAAAACAGAAAACCAGCGGTGTTGCAAGGAGAAGTCGCTCAAAAAGATAATATATATATTTTTTTCGGGGGCATGCTTTACTTTGATACAAAATATATAAATGAAATCAATCAAATTAAGTATAACAAAAAATATTTTTCAGAATAACTAAAATCTTCTAGTGCAACTTTCACACTCTTCGGAGGAATATACATATGTATATATGTCCATATGTTTGTATGTAAATCAAATTGTGCTACTTAGTCCATTCATCTGTGAAATCCGTTTAATTTCATTTGCATTTAAGGCAATTTCACGCCAAATTCAATGTATTCACCAGCGAGTCAACAACACAAAGGCAATTATTTATTCAGAACATGTAAAATCAATGATCTGCGTTACAATAATAACAACAATAAATAAAATGAAGCGAAAAAAAAACTTGTAAACTAAGCAACACTTCTCACATACATATACAAATTCAAGTCGATGGCTGGGAGTAAACTTACAAGTCTTATCGTACATATCTAATGCTCAAGCATGCATAAATATGTATGAGCCAGATGAAGCCAACAAGTTGGCGAGTCATCCATTCAAAGCATTACAGAGCAAACGAACATACACACACACACACACACACACACACATACATACATGCATGTATGCTATGCCCCTGCGGTACGGCGAGTCACAGCACCATTGTGCCCCAACAAAATAAAAGGTGATGACGTCTGCTCAATTTGGTTGGCCGATTTATTTATTAGCCTCACTTCAGCCACACTAGAAGCGGCGGCAGCGGTTCAACGGAAAAATCTCAATGTTTACACATACATACGTACATACCCGGCCTGCTGCCATCCCGGTTGTGGAGTGGTGTTGAGGTTGATGATGGGTACACATTACCCACTGGACATCCTGACGCGTGTCCATGTCAGCGCAATGGCGGCTTCGTGCTACTGGAGCACGAGTATGTACATATGTATATGTATGTCCACGCGGTGGTGGTGGTGGTGGTGGTGGTGGTGATTGGCGCTTTCGTTGACGCTGCCTGTGTAAACGAATACGAAATGTGAGTTGTTATGCAAATATTTACATGACGTGTTGAAAAATTCTGCTAAAAGTCGAAAATCTGAAAATCTCTGCTATTTGCTATTATTGTTAGCCACGGCAATTCGTCGTGTGCTGTGGTCTGGTGTGGCGTGGCCAGTTCGATCCGACGATGGCAAGCAATGGTGTTGACGTGCCATGAGTTGGCAAATACCATATGTAATGGAAACAAATTCTTTACATTTTGCTTTGCTCCCTTCGGCGTAACGTGCTTTATTATACCTTAGGATAAAACATATTGTTCTTTTTTTAAAGATTATGGTGGGTATAGGGAGTATATTTTGTCTTAAATGGGAATTGGAAATGTAATTTGCCTCTTTGAATTGAATTTTTCTTAATTTCATAGTTAAATAGGAGAGTAGAAAAGTGTTTCGTAAACCCTGTTGCCGTCGATATCAACTTTGAGGGTTCCTTTTATTATTGTCTTGGGTCTAGTCCAACTGAAATAAGCTTAGAATCGTTAAGTATAAATCAAATATTTAGAATCAATTCTATTCAGCCCTCCATTTGTTGGATCACATTATCATATAAACCATAAATTGGTTGAACAGCTCGAACAAACATCGCGCAGGGGTGCTGGCGCCAGGCATATCAGCCCGACTGAAGGCACGATGTTCATATCGTTGTTTTGAGAGGGCGCCATTAGATTTCACTCCATACTTTTTGTAGTTGGACTTAACCTTTAAAAGCCGCATGTAAAAATTTTATAGCTTGCTTACAACTCGTTCGTGAGAAATGTGGGAAGATCGCTATAATCGGTGTATCATCCTCGATTTTAACTATGTGGAACAATAAAATAAAAATTTTCAAAGAAAGAGTTTTCCTTTAAACGAAGCAAACTGTCTGTCTCCCTATTCGCTGCAATCGAAATACCTGGAAACTATAAAATCGTAGGTTATTTGCAAAAAAATTCCAATTGAGTCTGTTGACTGTGGAAATCTTTATCCCGATTAGGTTTTTAGATAGAGCTTAATATGCTCAGTCTATTTTTTTTTGTTATCAAATAACACATAATAGATGAAGCACTCAATAAGTAGGAAGCTCCACACACGCAGGAATAACGAAATGGAACAATTTTCTTATCTCACTCTTACTTCTTCGCTCAAATTGCAAACCATCAATACCTAAAAAATTGCAAAAACATGATCAAAGTATCATCTCAAGAGCTGTTCTTATATACCTTTGCTTTCTTGCACCTTGATGCAATTTTTATTAGAGATTGAACTATAGTGCCTACCAGAGGAGGCACTATAACGGGTGTTAATGTATTTTTTTGTATAGGGCTTAGAGTTCAAAGCCACTGAAAGCGGCGAGACCACTAATAATTTTTTCTTTAAATTTGTTCTTTTATATTTCCTTAAAAATAAAGTGTTCGAAAAAAGCATTGACTAACGTCTAACTAAAGCTAATATAGGGATAGAAATTTAAATTAGTGATTGCGAAGTGCTTGAGTTTCTCTGAAACTACAATGATGTCAAAAATTTGTTCAAGCCGGTGGAGAATATTATTTATTCTTGTTGATTAAAGGACTATAAGAAATTTGAAATCTTTGAGCTTTTAATATAAACTGTTGCGTCTGAATTCAGTACTGTTATTGGACTTAATTTCATTATGCCGTTACTTATTTTTCGAGATATTTCGTTCAAAGTCAATTGGACTATTGAAAATCATTACACTCGTGTTGTAGATTAGTGGATTATATAGACTGGTTTCATAAATTTTTGGAAATCATTATATTTTAGGAAAGATTTCGACCATTTCTGAAAAATTTTGCTTTATATCAAGATACTATAAGTGACAAATTTTGTTTCTATGCGGTTCTTAAAGTTTCGGGAGGATGAAATAAGCTTATGTGACTACAATTTTACCTATGGAAATGTTTGTTTTAAGATTAGTCTCCAGTAGACGATGTTATGGTCTACTTTTATCATATCAAGAGTTGGTAAAAATATTAATGCTGATACTTCAACATTCATTTGGACTATTATTTGGCCAAATTAGTACTGTTTTGTTTTGTTTTCTTGTTTTTCGAGTTTCTTGAACGGTATCATCGTCAATTGTGCGATAGTTATTTTTTAAATAACCACACAATAAGAAATCTTGGGCAGTAAAATCTTTCGATCTAAGTGGCCAGCTAAAGTCAAATCTTTTTTAGATTGGACGTCTAGAGAATTTTTGCTATAGAAAGTGAATAGTTTGATTTACAGTTTTGCCAACATCCATCGATATTGATTTGCAACAAATCTCTCTGAATAACTCGATGAACTATATGAAAACTTTCCCTCACTGTCCAGGGCTCAATCAAATGATGGGTAATGTTGTAAGAGGACGCCCGTTGAACCGCCAGAACCGTACTAAATCGAGATATTTAAAATGTGTTTAACGAACTGATGAAATCCACCTACATAAAACTTCAAAAATCTTTGATTTATCGAAATGCACTGGTAATTAAGCAATCAGTTACTGGATAAATGTTATTTTATAGTGCAAGTGTTGGGGATACCACCGAATGATTCGGCAATGTTTGATTTTTTTGATTTCCATTATTTTAAAAGGGTGTAGGACTTTGCCGCTCGAAATATGAAATTTAAAACTTTATTATTATTGTAAAAAATATTCCATTTAACCGCCTTTTATTCGGGTATAAGCTTCATATAAAAGCGAAGAGATATTCATTAGCTAGGTATGTGTGTTTATGTGTATGTGTGCGCGTGTGTAAGAAGTTACGTTACGGCGAAGCAGCACTGCACGCTTATTAATTAAGCAAGCAATTTGCGTAAAACTACAGCAACAAAAGCAACAAAAGCAACAAAATATACGATAAGAGCTAATTGCAAAGACGCTTCAATTTCTTGCGCACTCAAAAGCGGCGCAGGCAAAGTTTCTTGCAATTTGTCGAAACGATTGCATAATTTTGCCAGCCCCGGCACCAGCACCAGCACCAAAGTCAAAGGTGGACTACGCAAAGTAATTTAGTACGCAGATGAGGTGTTAATTGCGTGACACGGCGCTGCAAACATCACTGCGACGTGCCCAAATTGCTGGAGCCGAAGTGTTTCGAAAACTTCAAAATTAAAATAACGAAAGAAATGAATTTGAAATTCACTTGCGGCTGCTTTGGGAGTTCATATGCCGAAAGTGTTCATTCAGGCATGAATATGTAAATTCACATTTACTCCCTTACACACACACACACACACACACACACACACACACACACACAGAGTGGAGCCTGAAGATTCAGACATAAATTTGCGCAAACGAAGCCTGCTGCCAACGAATGTGCCGGCGGTTGTGTGTTCGGGCGTTTGGTTTTGCAGGTGTTGAACGTGTGAAGGTGAAGGGTTTATGGCCAACTGGCGGATTTTGTGGCATGAATCCTTAACGTCAACGACGCACACACATACCCACACATATGCGTGTAGGAAAACCGGCAATTAAGCTCGAAGCTGCGCAGCTGCGCAGCCAGCGTCGAAATTGAATCGCTGAGGTTGTTTGGTTGCCTGTGAACACTAAGTAGTAGTTGTTGTTGTTGTTGTTATGCTTGTTGTTTTTATTGTTACACGTAAGCTATAAATTTGACAGCGTGCGCACATTTGATGTCTTATTAAGCTCAATTGTCTTCCCGCCGTCCGGCGCGCCGCGAAAGCGCTGTGAGATAAGTGAAAGCTGGAGAATGCGTCTAATTTTTTCCACACTTCCTCGACGCATGCCAAAGGGTTATTATGCAACAAATAGCATACACTTGCTTATATATATATATATATATACTACATATGTATATAACACACATACATACATACATACACGCTATATGCAAGGTAAGTGTTGAGTGGAGCAATTCTGCCACGCACTTTTAGAGTTTACATATAACACCTTACCATCCGTGCGTTGTTGTTTTCTGTTTTCTGTTTTTCATTTACATTTTGTGAGCTTGTAATTTGCTTTGGCGTTCCGGCTTTGCTTATTAAGCAATTTACAAGATACTTAGGCAAGAATTATGTGCTACATTTTGACAAAAACTCATTTCAAGAAGATTGTGCCATGAGCTTGCCTTTCTTAGTGCCCAAGCAAGTTGTTGTTGTTGTTGCTGTTGTTGTTGTTAACACCTTCTTTGTTTAATTTTAAAATAAGCAGCGAGCAACCGTGTGTGTATACATATGTATAACGGTAACTGTTAAGTGGGAATACAAATGCTTGTCGCGCAGTTGTATGGTGTTGCGGCGACGGTGTGGTGCGGGCGTATGTGGGGTTCATTAATTATTATCTCAGACGTTGCGTAATAAAAGCTTGATAATTTGAAATTTAGCTAAGTGCAGTTGATACAATCGAGTATTTATTACATCACTGTAAATTTACATGAAACAAACACTATGGAGAGACTAAAAACCCACTAGAGATAACATTAGTCGATCTTTATCAATTGAAGTAATAATGTGAAAAGTGTACGCTTGGGGAAAGTTGTCAATACTGTTAAAACGTATAATTAAAAGTAGTGTTAAGTAAAGTAAATTATTGACTTGCTCAGCCCTTCTTTATTGTAGGGTTTTAAAGGTCGATAAACTACAGTTTTCACTTTAGTAAATCCAAGCAATTTGTTATATAACATAACTCAAGAAGTGATATCTAGGCATTGGAAAACAAGTACTATAAAATCCATAAACTAGGGGTATATATAACGAAAGACAAACAAGAAATATTCGAAAGGAAATTATAGTGAATGGGGTTAATATTGTAGGCGGGTTATTCCGGAAAATTCTTTCCCGAGTTTTTATACAAGCTATTGGAAAGTTGATGTTTCAAAACGTCATAACGGGGTTATACTGTTCTAGAATTAAAAACAAATGAAAAAGATTTCGTATTAAAAGTTACCTAAGTGTCTTAAAAATGAGCTGCAGCATTATATTTAAGAGGAAAATTTTCAATTTTTCAATTATTTGTATTTCAATCTGTATTTCAATCTCAACCAAAGCCACCTGTTTATCCCTCGGAGTATGTAAAATGGGTTTTCCTCATAACCTCTTTTTTCGACACGGCGGGACAGACAGAAATAGTACAAGCTGTAGTGCACTTGGCTCCGCAATGACGTCAAGCCTATAGTCAACCACCTGCACAGCCGCCATTTTATTTTGAATCTCAGAAAAATATTATAATTGTTTAATTAAATTAATAATAAGGCTCCTAAAGGTAAACTCAAAATTTTTCATAGTTGTCCCATAAGAAATACTAAAATTAGTGGTTTTTTGACGTGCCTTAAGGCTTCAAGTTTGATTATTTTCTCCAATCCAATGATCCAATTATCGATAGTTGAAAATAACTTCTCAATGATATTAACTTAGCGTCCAGATAGTCCCCATAAATATGCTCAAATTTTCTTACAGTTATAGAAAATCAATAATTGGATACAATTTATATAAACAATCGGTCCATAAACTAACTTTGTCTGTTAAAGCTTTTCAGACGATAGAGTTCTTCGAAATAACCAGTCGGTATGCAGATGAAGTCCAATAACTCATTAACGTTGAGTAACACATTTAATTCACACTCAATGAGTATCGGGACTTCGTGAACTAATAACCATGACCCAGGTACTATGATGTTTCCTTTATAATGATTACTATACTATAGGGCGATCTGACCTCTGGTAAGCCCTATTAATTTAAATCGTTCATAAATTGTTTCAAATGTACCTGTAAGATAGGGAATAATTAAAATAATATTTGAGTTGGCTAGTTGGTTAAAAGTTGTTTGGTAGATCACTTGTCTAAGGGGTGGCGTATAATGAGCTCGCTTAAGGAAAGTTCTTTGTATTCTTTCCTAGTTGAAAAGGAAATTCCTTTATATTGGAGCATGAGTAGTACATTATGGAAGATATTTCCTCCTAGTTCATCTATTTTTACAAGAGGTTAATTTGTTCAACATCAAAACTAGTTTGAAAATATAATTTGTGTTTTTGACCGTATTTGTGAGGGTTTTTTGATCAATACCTAGAGGTTTTTGGCTTCACAAAGGACTGGCATTTCCAGTCGAAATGGAATGATCCGCGGTCTCTGTCGCGAAGATCAGCTCCATAACCTAACCTAATCGTGTTTGTTACACGCCTGGTTTATTCCCTTCTGTTTCATTATTTCATGCAAATTTTGAAGGTTTTGAAAGGTTAGGTTAGGTCTTAGCTGATAGTCGATCACCAACAACTTCTGCATTTCGTTGGCATTTTTTACCGATTATCGGTTGACTACTTTCTCGAATACTGGTAGACTTTGAAGATAAATATAAATGACTTGTATGATGTATTGCATCTAATCCTTACTTTGAAAACAGAGTTATGACCAAATTTAAAACTGCCTGCAGTTTAGTAAAGTTACAGCAGAATCCTTTGTGAAGATGAACATTTCACAAACGAGTTAAAGAATACTAGGTATTAGTCTACTCCACTCTGAAAGAAAAATATCGAACACTTTTTCCAGCAAGTCTTCTTATCCCGCTTACATACCTGGTCAAGACTGGGAACTTTTCAGCTGTTGCTAAGATTTTCATAACATCCATTGAAAATGAAAATATACGAGGTTTGCAAAAAGAGAGAAAATATATTGAAATACTTAAGTACATATTTAATTACAATGTTTCTCAACGCCTTATTTATTTGTTTTCAATTATTTCGCAGTGCCTTGACACGACATAAAACTGTCAAATGTCAGCACAACAAAAAAAAAAAGGAAAACAATTGCAACAATTATTGCAAAAAACACATACTTACAAATAACTATGCTCCTTGGCTTGACGCTCAGCCTCAGTTCCCTGAAGCGTTCCGTGACTGAGCGACTGAATGAATGTGGCATTGTTGGAAATAGAAAAATACCACACTACAAATGTCAACAGTATGTCTATGGTTTAGAAATTATATGCGTCGTCATTGTAATTTCATCAAGTGCCACATTGGCTTGGGGTATGAGGAATACGGGTATAATGGAATGGTATGAAACGTGGGCAGCGCGCGGGGTGACCTTATATTTGTTGTCGCTCTCAGTCAACCTCCAGCTGACGGCTCACTACTGACTGCTTGACAGGCAGCTGTTGGCTTGTTGCCGTTGGTATGCGCGTCATTGGTTGCAAGTTGCGCAGCATGGGCGAAGCTGCAAGCCAAAGCCAAACAGTTTAAATTCTCATCAAAATACAACACATACCAACACACTTTGTCTACACGAGGTCATATTTTTTATTTTAGCTAAAACAATTGTAGCAATGAAGAGCAGGGCGAATTGAAGGAGGGGAGGTGAGAGTCTTGGCACTATTGGAAGGGTGGAAGGGCGCTAAGCTTATTGAGCGTTAAATTGGAAAATTCCTTAAAAAGCTAGCAAATATATAAGTGCATTTATAAAGAAAATGTGTAAATACTGCGCTGCATATGTGGCAATTCAAAAGAAAATAAATATAAGAGTTGGTTAAGAGAGAAAGAGAGGGAGAATGAGAGGCGGAGAGAAATGAAGCTACAGTTCTGGGTGTAACCCGTCTTGTTGGTAATATAATATCAAATAATAGATGGGGATGCTGTAATTAGAATCTCGAATTTCGCCACATATACATATATATATATGTGTTTTTGGAAACATGCACTAGAGATATCTGTCTATCTTTCATGTAAAATCGAAGGAATTGTGGTTTTGTAAGTATCAAAATTCGCTTTAGGAATCTTGAGAACAATGTAATAAACATTTACATATTAAATATGATATAAAAATTATTAAAAAGTACACCCACATGTTTTTAGTAATAAAATCATTAAAAATGATAATCCTGTGTCCGTTTATTGATGTGACATTTTTACTTTACATTTACATTTTACGAAAACTCAAAAGCTCTTGAAAATATCCCGAAATGACGGTATTAGAATTGTAGTGGTTGTTCTCATCACCAATTTCTACATAAATATTTCAGCTTACTAATTGCAGTTACGCCACAGCTGTTGTAGCGCTTTCGGTCTATTGTAGAATCGTGCAGCGCGGTGCATATATAACATTTTTATTTCATGCTAATTCAATTTAAATTTTAATTAAATAACAACACTGATTATACACATATACAGTTTGTCAATTAATTATTTGCAGTCAATTTTGGACTTAGTTTTTTTCATAATACTAAAGGTGAATGTATGTATGTATGTATGTATGGCACAAAAATTTCAAAAGTCAAAAGATAAACTTAAAAATACAACAAAATATGCATTAACTCAAATATTTTGCTGTCAATTAATGCTTCGCGAAATGCTAACACAAGTCGAAAAGTGAGTGGAGACGACCTAAAGTAGCAAAATAACGTAATTTTCTTCGGTGACATGTCAAAACTTGCGTTTTTTTTTGTGAGCATTATGGAAAGAGAAAACTGAAAGCATTTATTTGTCTGTTGTCAACATCTGTTGTCAAAAATTAAGCCTAAAACTGAATTATCATTCGTTCGTTTCGTTTTTCATTTTGCAAGGAATTAATTGACAAACTGTATTCTGTACGAAGTGAAAAGATAATTTCTTGCGACAAAACAATTTATTTCGAAATTTGTAAAATTGTAATAAGAAAGATGATGGCTTACAAATAATTCGGCAAGTTGAAGATGACTAAAACAACGGAACTTGTCAGAAAAGACATTTTCATAATACTTAAGTTCAGCAACCATTCATAAGTCTTCACTTACCTGAACTATTTCGAACTTTATGATAAGCCAGACTGTCACCTTTGTATGTCGTGGTGGTTCAATAAAATTTGCTCTGTGTATGCGAGTTCAAATTTAATTTGACAGGAATTGACGCCTCGTTCCACGCAGGCAAAATAAATTTGCCTTTGAAACTTTTCCCTTAAAAATCGTACAATCTTTCTTTTAAAGCTTGTAGTTAGTACGCTTATAGAGAAATTACTGAATACATAGGATTGTCAGCTGACATATATTTGACACCCTTTTGACACCTGTCGTTTGACATCAAGCTGTCATTCGTTTGACAACTACCATCCGACATCGCTTTGATAGCTGCCAACTGGCAACCATATGGCAAGTGCCATTTGACATTCGTTTGACATCAGTCACATGATGTTTGTCTGATATCGTTTTGACGGATACGGTTTGACATAAGTTTGACAAGCTGCGATCTGGTAACCATCTGCCATTGATTTAATATGTGCCATTTGACATGAAACTGAATTTCGTTTGATAACTGTCATTTGACATTGCTCTTGTATGAGGTGTTACAAAATTATTGAACAAAACTAAAAGACTCTGACGTTTTAAACATTCATTTGCATAACATGCATGAATATTTGAATTATTATCTTCAGCTGAACCCCGCTCTACAAATAGTATATGCCTGTGAATACGTTAGTGCGCATATTTAACATTTAACAATTAACTCAAAAATCATAACTCACTTGATTAGTCTGTTCATCCAAAATGGAATATTTCAATATGCGGACGCTCGCTCGCCAACACTCCAGTGCGACCACATGAATTTATTATTTTTTATTGCATCATTAGTATAGTTGTTTATATATATATATGTGTGTGTGTGTGCGCGACCGCAGAATCAACGTTGCATTACCGCTAACCACAGGCCAAATAACACTAAATTAGTGACGTCAAAACTCATTTGCCAGCGCACAGCTGAATAAATATGCGCTTACCATACCAACACACATACAGATGCATACAAACAAACATATATGCATATATTATATGTGCATATGTATGCGTAAATATTCTCATCATTTATTGCATTTCGGTTTTCATTTGCAAATTGAATGTTAAAATTTATCGAATTTTCAATTAAATGCAATTGTACACGTAAGTCTTTAGGCTTTGGTAAATGCATAATGATGACTAAATGACAACACCTTTGCTCCTCCCCCCCACCCAGTACACTGAACATTGTAATTGGTGTGCTACAATTGGTGCAAATGTTGTCACTGCTTTGTGCGGCATACATTTGCTGTTGTTGTTGGTCGGTTGGTCTCGGCACATGTGACTTTTTCCATTTGCCTAATGAATGTCGCTTTCAATTAATTGAAATTAAATTTTGCATTTCAATTAAGAATTTTGTTAAATTATGTACATAGCGTTGATGAGACTGAGATTTATGTCAAAATTGTTGACGCCATTGATGACTTTGCAAAATATTTATCATAAACTAATACACTCTAGCGCATAATATTAGTAGTGCAGTATAAATAAGTTCCAAAATATTGCTAAATTTTGTAAATATTTGTTTCATCAAGCTATGAAGTAATGAATAAGCGTAAAGAGGGAGGATATTAGCGAAATTATGAAAACATCTGTTCCCAGCGATTTGATATTTTATAATTAAGACTAGAACTTATATATATAAGACCAATGACCTGTCGTTCAAATCAATAATAGGATTATCCTTCATCTCCTCATTTGGCCTAACTTTAGTATCCCTCATTCATTCTTTCATATAGCAATCAGCAAGGCTTTAAGTTAAATAAACTAATAACCTTCAAAGCTATAAATATAAGATTAATCTTTTAAGCCTTAGTAATTATAGGTATATATCTACCTCCTATGTAATTTCTATTGAATTCACCAGTTGCTTGATTGATCAAGAGTTGTTGTAGATTCAAGAGTTACATTATTGCTCGCTTGGATCTTCCAATGAATACAAAGTTCAGAGGTTTCTTTACTGTACACTAAAAGAAATAAAGAAATAAATGTAAAAGCAGAGTGCTAGTAATAGAGCCGATCGGTTCAGTGGTAAAAATTGTTTGCAGTCAACATTGGCGTCTTCGCCCGTACGGGGTTCACCCTGTCTTTAGCTCTAAAAAAGAATCGAATCGAATTTCGTACTTCTTCATATGAGGGGTTTTAAGTTTATTTTTAGGACTTAATGTTTCAAGATAAGCCCGATCAAATTGAAAACCTTGAAGCTTTTCCGTTACCATTATTAAAACCAATGCCGATGTTAAGCGGTTTCGCCGGTCTAGAGCCCCCAAAAAGGCTTCACTTCGACGATTTATTCTAAACTTTATTAAACATATATTTGAATATATAAAAAAAATATTTACAATGACATTTTGATACAAAATGCCTGCTACTACGCCAATCCTCGGAATTATCCTTTTCTAGAAGAGGTCCACGGACGAAGGTGATTCTAGGTACTCGTGCTATCTGAAACAAAATGAAACAAATTGAATGATTTTTAACATACGTTAGACAAGTAAGACAAGTAAGTTCAAGTAAGCACGTTTTCAACTTAACATAAATTTTGGCAAAATGGCTGACTTGAAAAAAATGTAAAACTTTTTGACCGAAAAAATTGGCAGTTGCTTTTAAGTTTTTAGTTGTTTAAAACAGTTTTTTAAAAATTTGAAGTGGATACAGTCGATAGCCTCCGAGTACCATTGTCATGATTCAAGAAATACAGTTTACAGAAAGACGAGTTTAAAGTTTTACGAGCTGGAGCTGACTGAAATAAGCGCTCCGAAACTAACAAAGATTGTCTAGGGAAAGCATTTTTCAACTAATTTATCAATTTAGTAAAGTTTTCAGGACTTTAAAGTGTACTTGAAGAAAAAAAAACAGTTTTTTGAAAATCCAAGGCTGGCCTAACCCCTGTAATATCTACATTATATATGTATACGCTATATGAGAATACCTTATACTTCTTGGCTCTCATGTCATCTACAATTTTTCTAAGCATATCACGCCTTTTCGAGATGACATTTTTCTGCAAAAGCATTAATACCATTTACTTTGTTTAATATTTTCACTAACGATAATATTCCCAATGACAAGTGTATCACATTTGTCCCAGTTATTTAAATCCTTGTTCCAAGGTATCTCATGGGTGCGCCTCCGAGTAATTAAAGTGGACTTTGAAGTCGATATACGCTTACGTGTTATTAGGAGAGTAAATTAGAGGGGCATTCGGCTTTGTTTGCTTACAATGAAAGTTCTCTGCTGCTTAAGCTTTGTGATATGGTTTTTTGAAGGAGCCATGCTCTGTTATTTTTGTCAAGTCAGTGAAGTCGAGATTTCTCAGTATACTCGAAGATGGCGTGATATTTACCTTAGTGTAGTCTCGTGCTTAGATCGCTCTTCTGCCGGTATCTTCGGAATGAACTTGAACTGAAAAGGCTCAAGCCTTATTTGTCTACAGTTTTCTTAGTAGATTATTGTCTTTTGTGCAAAATTTCTCTTTACACTCTTTAAAATAATGACACTGATTTCTTCGATTTTTGGGCACATTTGTTATTTTTTCCTCATAACTCGGTTGAGATTTATGACTCCAAAAAAACTAATATTTCACCTACATATATATACTTGTATGTATGCATATTTTAGGCTTCAAAATATTCGTATATATGCATGCACATAATTTTTTCGCAAACAAATTGGCACTCAATGACAGGCAGCTGCTCAGCGCCGCCAACAGGGCGTATACGTAATATTTTTAACGACCACGAAGAGTGTAAATTTTCGCGGCAAACACCGCAATGCCGGAGGAGACAAGCGATCGTAAAGTAAAGTGTGTACGTGCGTGTGTGTGTGTGTGTGTGTATGTGTGTGAACATCTTTGACTGCGAGTGTGTGCATCTTCGTACTTTGTGCCACAATGTTCGCGCCATTGTTGAAGTTTTTAGTATAAGATTGCACCGTAAATTGCGTTAAATTAATTTTCGAAAATAACTCGCTGCGCGTGTGAATAAATTCATATATATATATATACATGTAAATGTGAGCGTGTGTGTCAGCAAGGCGTATGCCATTATCACACTTTATGTTTGTACATATATATAATATGTATATATATACATATGTACGGCCGTTAAGTGGAGTGCCAAAGCAGCGTGGCTGGTGTGCGGCTCGCTTGCGCGTGGCATGCCACAAAGTAGTGCAGTGCCTGTGGTGAGTGTGGCGGTTGCGTAAAACTCCAAATATAAATGGCACGCTGTCGTCAATTAATCAGTTCACTGGTTGAATGAGTTTCGCTAAATTGTACTTTTATGACTTTGCGCTGGCGCACACATGCACACATCGCATAAAACACAACATGGGCGTTAAGAGCGCGGTAGTTGGTGTTGCAGTAAGGGATTGTAATACTTGTTAGCAAGTGTTTAAGTTTAAGCTTTAGGAACCTGTAACCGCTTTGCTGTTGCGATCACAAACAGTTTGTCTGGGAATCCTTTGGCCCCAAATTTATGCCATTCTTGAGTCGGTGTAGTGCAATAATTTGAGTAAAATTGCATAAACATTTTTGATAAATTCGTATACCCTCTTTTTCATATATTTAATTTTTCGACTTTCGTTTTAAACTTTCGTTTTATAGTCTCAATCGACATATGTTGCGTTTTACTAAGCAAATATTAGAGTTTCAGGAACAGAAAACAAGATAGCGAAATTTGCTAAGCTACCTTGCATAGCCATGAAAATCTCTTTTTGAAGTTATTTCTGCAGTTAAAACTTCTTCTATTCCGACAATTTTAATTAACATGAAATTTTGACCTTGATTTTGAGTTGATCTGGATGATACGTTGGGAACTACTGCTATATTTTTAAAGCTAATATGTTGAGTTTCGAGAATGTTTTCATTACTTTTCGATTTCACAGTTAATGGTGAATGTTGAATGAGTCGGGTAAGAAAAACTTTCGACGTTTTCGACGAGATCCTTCAAAACAATTATGCGACATTGAAGTCTGCGTTCACGCGTATGGTTTCAAGAGACTAGTTTGGATTCTGGTTCGGATTGGAGAGAACGGAGAGCGTGTTAACGCTAGGTTGCAACGCAAGTGTTGCCAATCTGGTTGAGCTGCTGGTATAGTCTATTCGGTTCGGTGTTCCCTAATGCTTGGCGAACCGAAGACAGCTAGATTTATAGACAGTTTGCTCTACGAAAAAGCACAGATTGGTAATATTGACTCGATGGCTCATATTGATTTCAAAGTTCAACACATTTACACTTTTATTTGCTCATATATCATGCTGAAATTTATTTTTTATTTATTTAGAATTGCACTTTAATAATAGTGTCAATTTGGGGAAACGTACTGGATTCGCTAATTGTAATGGAATTTTATAATCTATAAAAGAGTTTTTAAAAAAATATATTTTAAATTCCTTTTTATTACAAATATTGATATCGGCCGATGTTTAAAAATTCAAAAATATACTTCGAACAAGTATTTCATCCCTCGAAGTTACGTGTAATAAAAAAAAAGCGGAACTTAATGGCGAAAATTTAGAAAATGCTGAAAGGTCCATTCAACATTTATTTGCTACCAATCGCCAGCGCATTGACGAGCACATCCGTCGCCTTCGCCTACGCAACAATACCGGCAATTAGTTTGAGAACCCTTCTACTCAATGGCCATTCAATTAAATGTTGCAATTGATACAAGAGGCCCAATAGCCCAGTCATGGCTAAACACTAAATGGGAATCAATTTGTAAGCACCAATATGCTTTAAACATCAAGCATACCCTAAGTATGCATGGGTAACGCCGAATGTAAGTGTGTGTGTGTGCGTGCGTGTGTGCGTGCGTGTGTGTGTCTGTTAAAGCATGTATTGAGCGGGTGTGAACGGCCCTTTTGAAAATTTCGTAATTAACCTAATGAATGCGAAACATTTCATTAAGTGCTACTCATTCAAATAAAATTGAAAGCTGTAGCTGATGCTGAAACTGAAGCTGCAGTGGCAACGCCACCAGTTAGTCGTATTCTAACACATACCATTCGACGATAGCTTTAAGTGTGTGCCATGCAATTGTTTATAGTAAAGGACAGGGAACAGTTAGAGGTTGCCACCCGCACGAAATCATACTTAAGTGCGCTTATATATGAAGTGCGTTCGGCATTTATTTACAACCATTTTGTGGAAAGTTGTTTAAGTTTTGCCATTTTTAACAGGAATTGTTGTTGTATTCTTCTATATAGATTAGTGGGGGAAAGCTTTTAACATTTTCTGCAAGTTTCTGCTAGCTCTTTTACGAATAATAATTGTAATTGCTCTTTACCACCAAATACTATTTCAATTAAAAAAATTAAAAAAATTTATATTTCCTATGAAGAAAGCATCTGGCAACGCTCAGCAATGCCAATCAATGTGCCATTCACATCTGCTGCAAATGCTACTGCAGGCATTCAAGCGTTGTCGGCACTTGGTTGGCTGTCCTGCGCCCAACGCCAACATCATTGAATATTCAACATTGAATTTTCCATTCAATTCAAAGTTCAAAGGTCGAACGCCTATGACCGTATGCTTATTTACATTTACACTCACACACATGCACACTCACACAAAGTGTTTGCCGTTGCCGATTTAATATGGCACAAATGAATTAAAATCGCAATAATTCAAATGAAAGACACACAAAAGGGAAGTCAATGCGTCTAACTGTACATGTGTATAAGCAGTACTGAGTGAAGAATGGTTTGGCGTTACGTGCTAGTCAGTAATTTTGGTGGCCAAATTTTATATGCTATCATTAAAGCATAATCGTATTTTGAGAGTCAGTTAATATTAAAGTAATTGAGCGAATTCTGTTGGGAAAATGTAACTTCATCGGTGGTCGCAAGATTGCGGAGATTTGAGATAAATATATAACAGGCTGAGAAGTTCGATTTTATTATACACTATATTTGCTTCGATAGCATTTTTGTAGTACAATATGTTTTTTGCTTCAAAATAGACCCTAACCTCACCGATAACCTCTTCATTGTCGCATAATTCCTTTCCAGCGTAGATTTTCTAGGGGACTGAGAAAAATTCTAGAAAGAAATTGCTCGGGACCACAGCCGCAGAATATGGTGGGTGCAGAAGTAATTTGAAAAGAAATTCATACAATTTTGCCAACGTTTTCATTGGCTTGTGACACTTTGTCATGTGTTATATAACTTTCGCATACTCAAATATTCAGTAATGATATGTCCCACTCGTTTCTCTGATAACTTTAGAGTCTCGGTTATTTCAATCAATTTCGTTCATCCGATCCGGAATAATTTTTTAGATTTTTCCGATGTTTTCGTCTGTTACAACCTATTTTGGACGACTACTGCGTTCGTCGGTTTCGGTTCTTATATGGGTTTTATGGAATTTAGCAAATCACTTACAAATGATTGCTTCACCTGGCGCCGGGCTAGGGCCAGCTTATAGGTTGGGTCTAATTAGAAAACAAATGTAGCATTTCACTGCAGTGGGGTTCTCTCCTAGAAACGATACGAACTTTGTTTGTTATTCTCAGCAAAAAGTTTTATTAATTTAAATTTATCCGACAAAATACTAAAAAAGTGGATTTTAAGGCACCACATGATTGTTTTTTTTTTCAGGGTAATTGAATATTTCATTAAAAGTTGGAATTATCAAAATTTCATATTGGTTGTTTGCCGGCTGAAATTTCCGACTTCATGTAATCATTTGCCGGATAAGTCTAGTTGTCTTAGAATTGCAAGGGACCGCTAGATATACTTTACCAAAAAGCCGAATGATCTAATTGTGCTACGCGATATCCGTCGGACGGTTTTATGACTATGATGGCACTCCTATGAATTTTTTACATTCCTTCGGTGTTTTTCTTTCTCAGCACGCCCTTGAATCTATTCAGCATATTTTGCTAAGTCTGTTAGGCTTTTCTGAAAGAAGAAAATAGAAAGTTGTAAGCCTAATGTCTGGTTCCGTATACTGAATCATAGGCATACTTATAGAGACCTGAGAGAGTTTCTAACAATATGATCAAATGTTGTCTGAAAATCGGGTTATAATTATTTTCTGTTGAATCCGATAGTAGGGTGGTTAGAAAGACTGTGCCAATATGTTTGAATGATCCTTAAATATTCTATGAAGGACTACAACGCTTTGAAAAGTCGGCTTTGTATATTTGACTAAAATATTTCTGATTTTAATCAGACTTTCCGGCGACTAAAGTTTCTGCTGTTTCAAGGAAATAATTACTCCTATGCAGACAGTTAATAGAAATTTCATTGAATAAAGTACTGGGTGACACCTATCTGCGGAATAAATAAAGCATTCAGCACTGAAATCCTTCGATGTCGGATGTGTGAGAAGAAATGTGGGTATATGTCTTCATTTAGAATTAGCAGAAAATGCTGAGAAGTGGGGAAGTGCTAGAAATGGCATCGCTTGGAAAGACAGCGAGTGATGAAAGTGTTTTATTTGATAATAGCACATATATCTCTCCTTGAGTGCACATTATAAAAATTATATTAAAATAGATGGGTTTTTAAAATCAACGCATTACACGCATAAAATACACGTATTTCAAATAAAAATCTCATCCACTTTATAACACTCGAAGGACTCATTGCGTGAATTACAAATAGCTAGTAAAATATAACACACCGACTATATAAATCTACTAAACTACACTAAAAATGGAATCAGTGCATCATGCCAAGCGAAAATATCTCCCCAGCTGGACATTAGCAGTTTCTTCCGAATATTTTATTGTTCCCGTTGTCATGTGCTGCGAATTCTTAAAAAATCATAAAATGAAATTTATTTTGTGTACGGTTAAAATTATCAATCATGCGCGAAATATTTATACCCACAACCAACAACGGTGTTGGAGGGAGAGGGGGCAGCGGCAGCAGGGTTGAGTTAATCAAAGAAATGCTTGCACACCGCTACGCGCTGCACAGTAGAGCAGCAACACAGCATACAGTTAGTTAAAGTTATTGGTGTGTGGGGCGTTCTTGTTGCTGTTGTTGTGTTCGGTTTGTAATATTTTTTCTAAAATGTACCCTTGAGCAATGCAATAAATGGTGTTGTGAATTTTCTTAAGATTTTTCATTTCCTCTTCTATTTCTGGGCCAAAAATATGTATGTGTGATGCTTGAAAGCAACTGATGTATATCAATGATGGTTGCATACTTACACATACACATACATATACGCATACATGTGTGCATTCCTGCGACATATTGTTTCCTTAAAAGCAGAAATAAAAAAAGCCAAACAGACACAAATATTTCAATAAAAATAGTCCACGAGAAAGCTGCTTGCATAGAAAGCTATGAAAGGAAAATTACAAAGAAAAAAAAAAAAAGAAAAAAAAAAAAGAAAACAACAACAACATATCGAACTGTTAAACTGGGACGGATATTGAGTTGTGTTTGATGAGCTCATATCGCTCGCTTGCCATCGCACCATATTTGCTGTTACAAAAATATTTAGACAAACACATACACACATTCGTGCACGCACATATATATCTAAATAGTATTTGGAGAAATATTTTCGTCCACATATGAGGTATTTTTTGCACTGGCATTCAATATTTTTTCATTTCACAATTTGTTTTTGTACCGCCAACGGCATGTCCATCACTTTGCTTGCTCTCTTTCTGTTTACTGCCATATATGAGCGAATGTCCTTAGAAAATGTTGATTGACTTCGTTCAATAATAAATAATAAAATTTTTCATTTCCTTCAAAATGCGATTTTGCGAAAAAATTACTTGTTAACGCTTTGGTATTTTTTGAGCAAAAAGCTATAAAATTGTTTCCAACATCAACCACTTATGAGCGCCAGGGGATGGCAAAGAAATATTGTAAAAAAAAAAAAAATCGAAAAGTGAGTAATTCCGCTTAGTTGGTTTATTAAAAGTTATTGTAAAAATATCAAGTTGTCAGAAGTGATTGAGGGAAACAGCGAAAAAAAACTATAAGACTTTTATTAGAAGTTACTAAATAAGTTATTGAATGATAGCGGGAATGTAGACGCGTTGTCGGTGAGCAAACTAAAACTGAATTTACCGAAGAAAAAGCGTGAAGGTCAAAAGTTGTTTCAGTTATTTTTATTTAAGAATTTGTCGTTTTTTCATTTTTAAATAAATAAAGTACAGGGTGTACCAAGTGTCTTTTTTTTACCTTTCAAACGATGATATAAACATACGTTAAAGAATGAATAACCTAAGTTGAAGTTCACAGAGATTTTATTTTGAAAAGTTCATATGATTTTCTTTGATTATTCTGAACTGTTCTTCACATACTTGCAAGAGCATCCCTTTACTTCATCAAGAGACACTAAGTGGTCGCTGAGAACTTTACTTTTAGTATCATACGTATAAACAAAAACTATATTGAGCATAAGTCTGGACCAGGAAGTGGTCAGTGGGTGTTCATTGCTTTTGAGTAGAGAGATTACGTTGTTCCCGAACAGATTCCTTAGCAGACCTCGTTCGGTCGGTTTGTGCTTACTTTATTGTTCAATTTGTCTCCTCGAACTTCTTCATCTAATTTTTGCTGAATAGAATCATTGAAGAAACTAATGAGCTCGAAATAACCATTAATCCATAGTCGAAGGTACGTTCTTTCTGTAGTACGAATGCTTAGTTAATAGTTCGGGATGGGGTCGCTCAAATTATAACCCTTAAAGCTTTTGCCGATATTAAAGCATTCGTGCAATTTTCCGCTACTGTAAAGACGACGCTCACGACAAAAAGTAATACAAAAATATCTACAATATCTTTACCCCGTAAGTCGCAAATAATAACTAATAACAGTGTCACTCATTTAGCACATTTCGGAATTGCCTGAGTGGAATTTTAATTGAAAACAAACAGAAAGTGAACCAACACTTTAATTTTGCAATTAAAGTAACTTCCCCAAAGTAAACAAAGAGTCGATAGCCGATTATGTATAGGCAAATATTTACCACTCTTTAGCAACACAAACGCTCCACTTCAATTGCCGCAGCTCTTCCGACATCGTTCAACACGAAATATGCCGCTTACCATGCTTTACTCCTCCATCAATTAGCCGAAGCGATATCATCTTCGAATGTCCTACTCAAGTCCTGCTACGCACTTTTCATACTTTGACAACGTAGTTCAAAGGCAATATCACTTTCAGAGCACCACAAACAGAGTTAAGTGGCTGTAACTGGTCGTCTTTCCCCTTCACAACACCTTTCGATACAGAAAACGTTCTTTTGCACTATGAATAACTGTTTATGGTGTACTTTCTACTCACCTTGAGCTTGTTAAACAACTGCCAAAGGGCAAAATGCTTCGAGCAAAGAACATTTTTCATTTGCATTGTACTCTTTTGATATTCTTGTTTACCTACTTTGACCTGAGAAAACAAAAAGGCGCTTGTGGCAGCTTTGGTCATTGGCTATTCCTTCGCCAGGGGCGGCTTGCTTCTGCCTGGTAGTGTGTGGTTGGGTGGCAAGTGCTTGCGGTGAGTGTTTGCTTGTGAAATGTAAGTATTTGGTAAGTGATTAAAAGTGAAGCATTGTTCGCGTGAGTGAGGTAGAATCTCGAGTGTTTACAAGAGTGTTAAGGTTAGCAGAAAGCGATACTAAAATAGACCAACTAAAACAAATTTAACTGCGCTTTACATTTTAAGAATATTTTAAACCCTCAGACAGTTGCCACTGTCTTCTGAGACAGTTATCAGAACATTTTTGGATGTTGGTTGAAACAGAGTCCGAACGCAGTTTCTGGTGAGAAGGTGAGCTTCTAACATTTGTCGTTCAGAATTATGTGTCATGCAAAGATACCTTCAAGTCTAGTCACACAAACTACCTGGAGTCCGGTTTGGTCAATAAGGGCTAATTATTATCCTGCTTAAAGCCCATTAGCTAACTATTTCTTGTTGTTTCACTCGTTACCCACACGAATGACTTCCACTTACTTTCATGCATCCGTATAAAATGCATAATTGCATAAACATTTTCTCAAACCCGCCAAGCACCCGCCAAGAGAAAAAGATACTTAAAAAGTGTTAGTTCTGTTCGCTGCATGAGAACATTACTTCTTTATGGACTATCCAGTTCAAAGTAATACCATGCTTGCTGTTTTTATATTGCATTATAAGCCTGGCCTTGTTTTCGGCTTCGATTCTGCCAGCGAGTTGGACGAAATTGTTTATATCTGAAGCCGTGACTATCAAAACTAAGCTGAAAGTTAAGACGTGAGTGGGCTGACTGTTTATTTGACGTCAGAAGATATTTGAACTTGACCTAGTTCACCAGAACCTTTCATAATCCAATTTTGGGAAAGTTGGAATCCAACTTTCCATATTATCCGGCAATTAATTCTTTTTACGGGTTTTAAATTGACTCCCAACTACATGTTTTTTTTCATAGAAGGTCCGAAAAACTCCCGAAACTCACTCATTCACTTTCGTCGAAAGACATTCAATTACATTTTTGGAATTCAGCTTCCCTTTGAACTCTTGAAATTATATAATAACCTCAAGTATTTGGCTACACTGTTGCCACTGACTATTAAGTGGCATTTTCACCCACTTACTAATACTATTTCACAGGCCATCGAAGAAGAGAGTGTAATCATTGTTTCTACCTTTCAAAGGGTCCGTCAAGAGCTATCGTGGGGAGCTCAAATGTTTTGTTCCCAGACTTCGTTGGCAGAGTAAATTCAATGTTGTTTATGTTAATTATCATATGTATATCAGGCAAGCTAAATAGCTTTAAGATAGTTAGAGAGCGGAGCAGTCCACTTGAAGCAGCATGACAGTCACAACGTCCAAGTATGGTTAGAAGCTTATATTTTAACTGGGTTGTCATAGTTTTCTCTATCAATGCCTTTTATGTTATTTGGCTGTATTCGGCTTTGAACTCTGGTATAATCCTTTTGTTGCTTCCCAGCCAAATTTAAGTAAACTGGTAAACGGGATTTAACTTCACCCTATATGGACCCCGAACATCTTCAATAAAATCCATCGAAGGATACTGAGTATATATCGGCAAAATACCACATTGTATTAAAAAAGAGTTGGATAAAGCTTTTCGCATGTTGGACCAAAAAGAAAAAGCTGTTGGCTAGAATTTCGGTTGATTTAAGCCCAATGCGAGCATGGTTCTAGCTGTCTTCGATTCGCTTTTCGTTTGCTCGTTGTTTTTGCACGCCACTCGCTTGTAAAAAAATGTACATGTATTTAAAAGCAACAGCAAAGCTAGCGAGTTGAATTCGATAGAATGGTGTTTGGGTTTACCTCATTAAATTGGTATTTTAGCCAATTTTTACAGATTGTGCAGATTGTAGAAAAACTTCATTATTGCGAATGCCTAGAATGGAAAATCACTGCCACAAATTAGAATAAAAATATGTTTCAACAACTAGTATAGTTCGTTCGATTCGCTACTCGCCAACCCTTGGCGATTCGAAGACAGCTTCTGTCTGGTAGAGTGATGATAAGTCTGTCCGCCAAAAGGTTTCTAATGATGTAAAATGCGCATTATGTGCATGTTTATCTAAGATATATTTTTTTAAATAATTCGCTTGATTTTCGCACATAATTTTTCCGACCAATTCGTGGTTTATCTGTTCGTTGGCGAACAAACCCGCTTTCTAGCGAGTGCAAACAATTTCCCCAACTAACCCAACAGCTGCCATTCATACTTCGCTGGTGCTGCGTTCCAGCAGATTGCAATTGCGTTTTGCACTTCCTTTTCTCGATGAGTCAACACAATTTTTCCACTAACCGCTAAGTGTTTATCGCTTTTACGCGATGACAGCGCAGAGAAAATCATATTTCATGCGAATAACTTTGCCATTGGGAAGTATCAAATATTTACTTGCAATATTGCAAGCTTTGCTGCAGCTTTTAAATTGGTATTAAACTTCTTTGCCAGTAAGGAAATGAAAAATAGAGCAAAAAGGATGGACCATCGAGCGTGTGTGATAGCCATTCTTGCTTTTCTCGCATGTGATCAGATCAGAAGCAAGTAGTAAGCCTCAAATTACGAGTGATAAATACTAAATTTCGTCGCGCGATGGCTGAACAAGTGTCCGAAGTCGGCTATGAAATTGCTTAATATTATGTAATCCAAGAGGAAAATACAACCGTAGAAATATTATTAACGCCACACATAATCTACTGCTTCCAATACACGCAATTTTAATCTTTCAGCACAAGGAGACACTCACACATGCATGCACACTCGTATTATACCGTACGAATAACGACAGTGTAACACCGAAACCCCAAAAGCCGAAAATTCGCCTCTGGAAACTAAGCCGAAATGACAGCTGGACAGTGTAACTTTGCGACATTGTAAGCCAAGCCAAACTGTCAGCGGCAAGAAAGCAGAAATTGCGAGAATTAGAAGAATTAGTGGTGTATACTGCTGTCCTCGGCTACAGTTGCATGCCATGGCTTGGTGGCAGTGTCCTGCTTGCAGCAGTTTTGCCAACTTGTAAGCGAAAAAGTCAAATGCGTGTACTCATAATTTACAGCAAAGAATTATGAACATGCCGGGAGGAGTTGTAAAATGCATGTTGACAGTTACAACTGCCCCAAAGTGGTGGCGGCACAAGCGGAAAGGCAGCTTGAATGGCAAGGATAGCTTACAAATTGCTGCATAAAACTTTCAATTGCAGCCAGCAGTTGCGGAAGAGCTCATTGATAGTCTGGCCAACTAAATAAGCTTTAAGCGTTGTGCAAATGATATTTATCACGACGATGCCAGGGATTAGTTTCTGGCGTTTGGGTGTTCTAGAGAAATTAGTTAGTTGATTCGTAAACATTTTGAAAGTTGGCAAATTACTCGTTATTAGCTGTTGTACTTCTAATACAGCGGATTTCCCACGATTTCATTGTGCTATAGTAGTTAGAAAAATCAAAAAGCTCAAAAAGTTTAGCAAAATTTACACGTTTTCGTTAATTTCGAACGCTATCTATTGAGAATTCAATCAGCCATAGTACGATTCCAGAAAAGTTCACCTTAATATTTGAAAATCCTAAATATGTAACATGAAATGTGTGTTTTGTTCAGTTATTGAAAATTTTTTCACTTTCACTTGGAACCCAGAAGTTTCAATCCAATTGCCCATAGGGCTTGACCTCCTACTGTAGTTTTAAAAAGGTTTTGTGCCAATAATGTCTTCGTCATGAAAATCATATGGGCCAGTGACTTTTTCTTGGTGTAAAGAAGTCTCGAGAGTCTCTACAGAATTGTTCGCATTCCATATATGGCAATTTCATTTATATACGTACCGGTAAAGCCAGATATGTACCTCATATCTCACCTCATGAGTGTGTGGAGCTCTGTAAGCTCACCCTATAGTACGAGTATATGATATTTTTCCCAAAAGAGAGATTGAGCCACAAACGAAGGATCGATATCCTTAACTTAAAGTACTGACCTTATCTTGAATACAGTACAAGTGTGATAACATTTCATCCTATCGCTCTCAAGATATTGGTCCTAAAGTGATGCTTTTTTTTATTTACAATAGAGTAAAAATACCACAAGAAAATAGTGTTATTATTAGTGTGGTATTAGTGGTATTATAGATAGTAGAAAAATACCACAAAGCAATGGCTTGATTAAAGTTACGAAATCTGCCCTAGCTGCCCCTAGTTGCTAATTTTATCGTAGCGGTACCAGCACAAACGTTACGACTCGTTCAGAAAGTTCTTAAAAAGCAACAAAGCTAAAAAACCCTCAGGAAATTCATGAAGTTTCGGGTGACTGTAAAATTAAATTGAATGACTCAGTTAATATGACCGATAAATGGAAGGAATTACGCTATGAACTACTGTCCCACCCACCAAAATTACCAGATTTGGTGCCCAGGGAATATATCGCTTTCCCAGGCTCAAAAAGTGGCTCGCTGGAAAAAGATTTCACTAAAATAAGGAGCTCTGATGGAAACAAATGTCTATTTTGAAGGCCTCGAAGCTTCATACCGGACCATTGCAACAAAGGCATTGATCTAAGTGAAGATTATGTCGAAAAGTAAAACCATATTTTCATTCAAAAGAGAATTTCCTTTCATTATTATGTTCAGGCCTTTTCAACCCATGTATTAGAATTCCAGTTCTGGAAATAAACTTTCACGAAAGTATACTAAACATAAATCTCAAGCACATATGTTTACTTTGACAGCTATCCCTCTAGGAAATTCTATATCTTTAAAAACATCAAATTTACGTTTCAGAGAAGATCTAGAAGCCATATCATCTGCTTCATTTCATAGCCAAATATCTCAGGTGTCTTCAAATGAAATCTCTTACATCGTAAGAATATATCTTCAACGGATTTTTAGTGCAACCTTTAATTGAAGTTGCATTTGAAAATAGCGAAACCCAGAAACCAGAACGCTATTTTGTATTATTGGATTGAATATATTTATGTAGCAGCCGGTTTCTCGAGGCAAAACACTCGACGCTAGCTGGATTTTCGACAGAATAGTCACTATTAGACTCACTAAACGATTGGCTCCATTAAATCTTGTATCATGCGAAGAAACCCGCCAACAGCTACACATCTCACAATTTAATGGTGTGCCACTTATATGGCCTCGACATAAGCACCTCTCGATTACTTTTCTAAGCAAACTCTCTCTATACTTCAATTAACTTTTTAACCAAATATATATCGGATAGGGTCTCATAACGGGATTGGGTATTTTTACTCAAAATTAACTGTTGAATGTTCTCTCCCATGTGGTACAAAAGTGCGTAAATGGGAATTCGAGCGGCAGAACCTTCTATATCAATACAACTGTAGACACATGTCTATATACTCAGAAGTAAAGCTATAATTGGATGAATGACCTTCTTTTTTAATGCTGCTTTTTTTCTAACACATCTGCTTAAGTTTTATGAAGGTGCAACTGTGGTGTAAATTTATGTATTCTATTAAGAATAAAACTTAAAACTCGTGCCCAGAATGGACTCGAGTGTATTTAGTATTAATCAGTTTAAAATGGTACAAAAAAAAAATTCTATGAAACTTCTCGGTCGCTCGCATTTACATAGCAAAACTTTAGCGTCTTAACGGTAAATAGGCTTAAAACACTTTCAAGGGATTTCGCAGGAAAGTGTTGCGTGGGTAAACTGGTAAATCGCTGAAATGCTCGACAGCAACGAAGAAGCGCAGCAGCAGAGGCAACAGAGGCAACGGCGGCGCATTAAAATCGTAAGATGCCCGATTCGACACTAAATTATTTATGCCAGTCACGAAATTTAAGCTTCAACAACATCGATACGAAGGCATCTGCCCACACCAACAATAACAACAACAACAACAACAACAACAACAACAACAAACTGAAGGTGGAGCGATAAGCCTAATGGAAATACTGGCAGCGGAATGCTTTCACAAGAGATAACCTTTTCAAGCATAAAACTTTCAGGCGGGTCAGGGTGCTGCTCCGCTATTGCTGCAGTTAATGTTGGTGTTGTTGTTGTTGTTGTTGTTATCCTCGCTTCACAGCAACTTTACTGGCTTCCTATGGTCCGTGGACGGCTGTTCGCTGTTGCCGCACCGTAATGTTGCAGCATTTTTAGTGATGATAGCATGCTCTCAAAATTTCCGGAATTGTTGCTGATAATCAAGCCAAGTAACTGTGCTGATAATGTTGCACGTAGAAATTGGCGAAATAGCCAATGGTTGAAATATTGAAAGCATTTAGTTGCATTTGTGCTACATTTGTGCTACACAGTGTAGCTGGTGTTGTTGGCACTTTCGCAGCGCGGCTAGTAATAAAGCAGTTATGTTAATGTTGTGTTGACAATGAAATTTAAAATTATTGCAAATTAAGTGCGAGCCAGGACGTGATGACAGATAAATAAGTTAGTTTAATGTTGTGCGTAAATGATGGCAGCGGTGATAACAACAATTTTCCATAGCGCTTATTCAAATATTGTATGCATTTAATAATGACGTCTTTTTTCAATTTCTTTTTTTTTAATAATTAAATTTAATGAATCTCTGCTCTTAGAATCATTCTGTTGGATTGGCTTTCCCAATGATAGGAGTTAGACATAAGCTCATACCATTAACTTAACCTCGATCTCGAAGTGGCTTGAGATGTGTGTTAACAACCAGCAAAGCTCTTGAACTTGCTCCAAAATATATACCAAGCAGGTTGAAAAGTTCGTACCGCTTTAAAGAAGAAGAAAAAGAAAAACATATTTTGTATTAAAATGTGATTTTTAATTCAACATACTCGTAGTTTCCATCGGGAGCGATACATTGTTTCAATATTTCAACTGCTGGATACTATTGTCGAGGCCTTTTGCTTCAAAATAGGCTTTAGTCTCGGCGATTACCACCTAATTGTCCCTCTTTATTACTCTTTCCATTACTAACATATTACTCTTTCCACGTTTTGGATTTGACTCTTCGAGTACCGTTCGCTCGTATGGCTTTCGATTGGACTCTGGAGAGATATGATGTCACTGCGTTTTATCCACTATCACATTTCAAACAAAGCGCAGAGTTATCAATTCGTTGTTGTTTTCGATTGCGATTACGTCCAAGAATTTTCCGGTCGAACTATAAAACTTATGGATTCAATTCTGGTGGCGCTCTCTCATAAAAATTATATTAACTTCTCAGTCTGCCTGGTAACAGTTAACTCATAACTGGAATTTTATTTATTTTTGTTGTTGTGGTAGAAAATAATTCCCAAATAGCTAAGGACAAAGCTAATGTGGAAACATTTTTGGGCGGGATATTTGTAAAAGGATCCCTAACTTTAGAGTTTGATTTAATATTTTCCGTATATACAATTATTTGAAATCAAAGCTTGAAAATGTGGTAATTTTTCAGCTGCACTCGATCGGACTGGCATTATCTATTAAGTCTTTGTATTGCTGCAAACAACTTAATTAGCAGTAACACTATTCAATTCGCTTGCATTTTGCTCCTAATATCCCAATTTGTACCCCACAATACGATTTTCGGGTTTTCTTTAAAAAAGGACGCCCCCAAAATTCAGCATAAGCTGCTTTGCTCGAGTTTTTTAGATCTGCACTTTCTTACACATTGCTTCGTATATTTGTCGGCTCCTTTTCCAATAACTTGTTTTCAATAATATCAGCAATCGGCTGTGTAAAGGCCGGTTAAAAGTGAAAAATCAATTAGTAAATTGAAAAGTTAACAGCCTAAAAGCGAAGAACACAGCAGCAATAGCAATAAGAAAAACAAAATTTCTAACCCAACAACATCAAATTGGCCGCCAGCGCCCGCAGTAGTCTAACCCAATTAAAGGCAAAAGAAAATAGAACGAAAAAAAACATGCGAGACTTTCCATTGAAGGAAGCCTTACAAAAAGCAAATAAGCAATGAAATGGGATAAAAGAGATGCAATGGCTGCTTTGGAACCCACTGATTTGCTGTGCAAACACGGCTGAACAATAAAATCAACAACAACAACAACAGCGGGCATTAAAAGCAACACCAACCAAAAGGAGTAATAGCAACGAGTCCACAGTCAGCAGGCAACAAGCCAATAAGTCGATTTGAATGTTGAATTGAACTGCTTTGATTTTTCGGTTTTGAAAAAAAGGCACACAAAAATTGCACAGCCAAAGTTTGCAAAAAAAAACGGTAAACGAAAGCCGTTATGCGCTAGAGCCGTAAGGTAATTTGAAAAGGTTTTCAGCACAGATTCCAGACAAGATTGCGAGCATAATTCGTATAAGTTGATTTGTACTCGTAGTAGAGGCAAACGAGCCTTGATACACGCATTTAACTGCACACACACACACACACGCATATATATATATATATATACAGACATCAGCGCATAGAAACTCGTAAAATAGAATTTACAGCTTATTCAGCGCAGATTTCTTATCTGCTCACCTGTGCAGAAATACTCATACATATCACTTGCATATTCATATATATTGTAAATATTTTCTTGCCTTAGCATACACTGTCTGTGACTGCATAATTTGTCTGTCAAATAAGAATATGCTTATAAAATTCTAGTATCGGCGCCGAAATGTAGCTATTGTCATGCTAATTTGCTGTCAGCTGCAGTTGTTGAGCAACTCCTTGCTTTAAGTAAGCTCTTTGGGAGTTAAACATATTTCACTACGTTGCGACTATGTCCAATGGTCGAATCGATTCGTTGCGGTATTCCACCATGTCGTCAACGCAAGTTTCTGCAAGGCATAGAACATTAGTAACGGTGAATGCAGGAAGCTTGCTTCATCCAAGTTGAAAATCGTTAAAGAGTTGGGCTATCAAAATGTGCCTTAATTTTAACTCTTTAAACCAAACTTTTTTGTTTTTTATTTTTGTCGACCGTTAATAAATGGCATAATTTTTAAAATGTGTAAAAATAATCCAGAAATTGTTTCTACAGCGTAATCCCTCCAAGTAGCTTGACTGGAAGGTTTCATTTAATTGAATAATTTAGGTATACTGGTATGTTCATCCAAGCATTTTATGCTGTAATTTCATCTGACAGTTTTTTTTTACCTTGAGTCAACTTTTGCGAATGTGCAATCTGTGTTTTCGAAATTAAGGGGTCAAGGTTCAAGTTAGGAGTCAGGAGAATTCAAGTTAGGGGTCTAAGGATATGAAATAAGTAGCCAGACGGTCAAGAATCAACCAAGCAAGACACTGAGGTTCTCTAAACCCGTACATGCGACTTGAAAAAACATATTTGGATTTAGACCAGTTTTAGTTAAGAGTTTAAGTCTTATTTATGCTTCTGTGTTCTTCCGATATCGCCATTGATATTTGACTTATCTATTTGTAAAGGGAAAACATTTGGTGAAGTTTAAAATGTAGCGTGAGAGGGAAGTAGGCGTGGTTGTAGTGCGATTCGCCCAGTTTCGTACTGTAAAATGAACATGCCAAGGGAAAGTTATGCAGTAAGCTTGGTTCACTTTGGTCGAGTAGTTGCTGAGATAGAGGATTTCACCAAAAAGCAAGCAGGACCACGCCTATTGCAAAATTTAGTTATACGGCACTTTTTAGTCGTTTTGGATATAGAGGTGGGCATGGTTATTATACGATTTCAATTTGCACTATATGATGAAGCGCTAGTTGGACTTGTTCTCAGCAAGTTCGATTAATATAGTAATAGCAGTTTTTGAAATATGTACATTAAACCTATCAGGGGGCGGTGCCCCGCCTGCTTTAATAGTATATTTGAACCACAAATGCGCATTCTTACTATGCTCATCTGCAGTAAGTTTAGTTTTGTTGCTCAATTTTTGACTCAGTTATACAAAGTATTTATTTTTTTTCTGTTAATGGCATTTTGTGGGCGTGGCATCCGATGATGCGATTTTTCCCATATGTAATACCAAGCTCCTAAGAGTATCAAAGAGTACGTGTACCAAGTTTCGATATGCATAATACTATTTCCATCTCGATTAGTTTTAGGTGTTGCAAACAGTCGTTATGTGCAACATGTTGCAAACTCTGTGCAACTTTGTGTAACATATTGCGAGGGTATGAAAATGTTTTTCCTCTATGAATTTGTGAATCAAGGACGTGTTGCTTCTTGTTTCCCGATTGAGTTGGCCCTTTTGGCCCCCTGCATTGACTTTTTGGTTTCATATTTGTTTGGATGGTGGGTTGCATTATTTCTCTTTTGTTGTATTTAGTATTCGTTTAAACTGTTAATAGTTGAAAGAAGCTGGTGATAGTTCTGTCTTTTTTTTATTGCTGTTCGTGTCTGGAGGTAGAGAAAAGGCATGTAGTTGGGAGCAATTCATACTTTCTACTTTATTAAATTTCCCAAACTTTTAAATATTTAATATAAAACAAAGTCAATTATCGATAATCCTTCGCACCAATTTAAGTTATCGATTGACCACAAACACAAAAAAAGATGCCAAACAAGTATAAAAACAATGCCTTGCGCCCGCACAAATATTCTGCAGTTTTCCTATGCGTTTTTTCTAAATATGTATATATGAAATCTACTGTTACTCATATACATACAAAAGTAGTAGTGCTTTCTCTCACGCAAGCATCAAAAGAAAAGATTTCCATGGTAAAAAAATTGCTATTCACATAAACTATACTTCAAATATTACTGATTCTATTAAATTGAATGGAAACTGGGTGTCATACAAAAGCTTTTTTAAATGTATTTACTTAAACAACAAACAGTAGGTCAATGAAAATAAATGCAATTGAATGTGGAAATAAAATAAAAATGGCGAAAATGCGCTTTGCGTCGAAGCGGCGCTTGGAATGGACGACGGCGAGCATGAGTATGCCAGCAATGCGTTCACTACTACATGCATAAACTTGTGTGGGGCGGCTTATATAAATACAGATGGCAGCTTCTGCGGTGCTTAACACTTAAAACACTCCACTGTATCACTTGTACAGCATTTTTGAGATGTCTGCGCACAAATGCAACTATGCAACCAATGCTGAACTACTCTGCGCATACGACGTATACATGCACACACACGCACACGCACCCACGTTGCAAATTGCATGTTGCAAGCTCTGTGCTATATGCACACATACAAACAAGGAATTTTTTCGTCATTTGTTTACATTAGCTTCTGCACACACACACACACACACACACATATATATATACATATATATATATGTATATGTATATATATATATGATATATATATATGACATATATATGACATATATATATATATGAGTGAAAGCAGCGAAATGGTTATTTTTGACTTGGCTGTAAACAATAAAAGGCTTTAACTATTTATGCGAAAAGCAACAGACTAAAAATCACAAAAAAAGAGCAATAAACGGCACATAAATGAAGCGCAAAAAATAGCAACAAAGCAATAATACCAGCGCATGGTACACAGCTGCAAGTAAACAACATTTTGTATGGTAAATACAGCTGGCATTTTGGTAAATATGCCGCATGCACACATATACATACAGCAAAAAAAAAAAAAGAAAATGCGGTAGAAATGTTGAAATTTCGCCAATACTCTAAATCACCATCGAAAAAAATGCGAACGGTGGTTTTTGAAGTTTTAAATACTTGTACACCATGTCGTATGCGCAACTTTTCATTGCATATTCAGAAATTAATTATTTTAATAATTTAGTTTTTTATACTCTCGCAACATGCTGCTACAGAGTATATACAGAGTTTTGTTCACCTAACGGTTGTTTGTAACACATAAATGTAACACCTATATAAATGACCAGGATGAAAAGGCGAGTTGAAATCCGAGTAACTGTCTGTCCGTCCGTCCCTGCAAACGATAACTTGAGTAAAAATTAAGATATTTAGATGAAATTTGGTACACGTGTCCTTTGTCACCGTAAGACGGTTGATATTGCAGATGGTTGCAATTGGATACCTGCCACGCCCACAAAAAAATGTGATTAATCGTAAACAGATAATGTGCTATAACTAAACAACAAATTAAGTCACAAACGTGTAATTGGTATAGAGGATCCTAGTAGGGTGCGGCAAATTTGGGCAAAACTGTTTGTAAAAGTGGGCATGGTTCCGCCCCCCAATAGGTTTATTATATATATCTCGGAAACCGTTAAAGCTGTATCAATCAAACTTGCTTGAGTAAGTTTTTCTAGCATCTCTTCATATACTGAGAAAATTTGTAAAATCGGATAATAACCACGCCCACCTCCAATACAAAGGTAATGTTGAAAACTACTAAAAGTGCGATAAATCGCTGAAGGAACACGTTAGAAACATAAAATCTTGCAAAAAATATGATATGGATGGGCTGCATAGGAATCCGTGTAAAGTTTTAATGATGGGCGTGGCACCGCCCACTTTTAGGAGAACACCCATATCTCAAGAACCCCCTAACCGATTTCAACAAAATTTGGTACGTGACATTATATTTGCATTCCTATGTCATGAAAATGGACGAAGTCGGATAAAAACCACGCCTACTTCTCATATAACACTATTTTAAGTTTCATATGATCCTTTCATTTTAAAATAGATAAATCGAACAGAAAGTAAGATATGGAAATAAAACTGTGGACAAAAAGTGCCTTCAGGATATGCCAACTTATGCCTAAACATTCACGAAATTGGATTATAAAATTTCAAGCCACCAGATACCCAATATTAGGACCTCAGTGCCTCTATCTGACGAAAATATAGGGAAATCTGTAAGATATTGTAATTAAATTGGAGGATTATCTTTCCATGATAATAGTGTACTCTGGTTACGAAAATGGGAAAAATCGGGTAAACGGTTCCCCTAGCCCCCATATACCTAATATAGGGATTTTCAACCTTCCGGTAGACTTTATACCATATATTTCGGTCACTTGTAAGACATCTTAGCAAAATTAAGTGAACGTCTAATTTTGTAAAGGTAATTATCAAGAAATGAGTTTTTTTTTTGATAGTTAATAATTAATAAAAACATTTTTTTTGGCTTAGCCACTATTTCAATGTTAATATTCTGCAAAAAAGGTTAGAAAATTCCCCGCCAATATTAGAGATGTTCCACTATTTGATGAATTCTTTCCTCGCTTAAGCACTTTGCGTCTGTGTTGATTAATTTTGACCACATCATCAGTGAATTAGTGACAGTTTAATCATCCATTTTTCGTTAGCATACAAGTAAAGATTTGTGACCCAGATTTTGTTTCACATTGAAAGCCTTACTTAAAGCATAATTTGGTGCATTTTTACTTAAGTGTGAACGTGACCGATTGCCTGTGGCCAACTACAATGTTGTTGATCTCACAAGATAGAGACAGGATACAGAATACCACTTGTATGTTTTAAGTACGGATTTATAATCGTTGTGTCAATGATCACAGAAGAATTTACATCCCATTTCTCTTTCAAAATCTGAACTAGGTGCCCAGCGCTTTGTTCAAAAATTCGGTTTATTGTAATTAAAAGATCAAATTCGAAATTAAACTATAATGCTTATTTTGGCCTTGGTCTGATACCGGTGTTTTCAGGAATCGGTGAATTTTTCCTTGTATATTAAATATTTCTATATCATGGAAAACTTCCATAGTCTTTGTAAAGTTCATCGCTTTGATAACCCAAAAACACAATCCCGTTGCAACTGTTCAAGTGTTTGATGCAACACTTAAACTTTTGTGTTTAATTTTAATGTCTAAATGCGAAGATATCTCAGAGTCTATCCATATCAAACAAGAGTGTTTTGGTTGTTTAAAGTATTTTCCACATCACTAAATGTTCTTAAGAATTAAGACAAGAGGTTAGACAAGGAATTATGACAGGATGTCAGATTGACCGATCTGTTTGATTTGGTGCAAAGTGATTCTTCAATTTTGAGAGGAAAATCACTTTGATCTCCCGCACCTTTTTTATAGTTCAATGTAGGAAATGTAGGAGGATCTAGGAAAACGGATGATTATTTCTTTAATTTGGAAATCCTAAGCTTCAATTATAAGTCACATTACTTCTTTAATCAACTTCAGCATTGCCATCTGCAACTTTAAAGAGTTACGCCATCAAACCGTAATTTCATTTAAAGCACAATTTGTTAGCCTCTCCTAGCATGCCAACCGCTCTCACACAACTCTCACAACATGCCTTCGCAGCAATGCCAACGGCGGTCATAAATCACATGCGCCAGCCGCGGTCGCACATAATAAACGTCTGGCATAATCGCGTCATTAGCAGTGGACAAAGGGAGGAACGGGCGCTTGGCATGGCGTGGCGTGGTGATGTCCGTCCGACGCGTTGTTGGTGACGCTGCCTGTCTGCATTGAACGCGATAATATGGGTATCGTACAGCCTTCTGCCACTCAGCAACGTGGCTGCACATCTGTTCTTCGTCGACTTTGTGCACCTGCTGATGAATTTCGCTCTGCGCTGTTGGTGATGCTAAGTCTGTGCGAAGTCAGACGCGTCTGTCGATGGATGAGTGTGTGCGAATGGTAGCCAGCTTATTTCGTTCCTGTGGCTACTGCTAGAAGCGTACATATTGCTGCTAAAGGTGGTCTCGCTGGCTTATTAAATTTCGCTTTTATTTCATCGAACTCAGATGCCAGACGCCTCAGACGCTTTCGTATATCTTCGTTTTCAGGGCGCTAAAAGATTTCGGAAGTAAAAAATTCAACCCTTTGCATATTTTTTGATATGCTTTAAAGTCATGCCGTACACAATATTTAAATTTTTTTATGTGGTTGCATCGAAGGCTCCGCTAAGAATGTTATAGAAAATTCCTTTGGTTAGAGCCACACATTAGCCCTATGTAGGGCCTGGGTTCGAATCCTGTGCTAACTTGAGCAAGTCTTGTCTGATAACGGTATTTGTGCCAAGAAAGGTTCTTACAAAATTCGTCAGAAGTCCCTGTCGGTCTGTATGTTCCTCCATATATCAGAAAGCGGGATAACCAATCGGATATTGGTTAAATCCATTACAATGTCGGCTCAAATTTGTTGTGATGAATGAAAGGACTTTAGGTAAAGTTATGCACCGAATGCCCGACTAATGTTCGAGACATCAATTGTTAAGTGTTTAGGATGCTTGGAAAGCATTATATTTAGAACATGGGATTAGGCGAAGTTATGAACTGAATTATATTTATTAAGGCGAAAGTTATCCGTTGTTTGCACCAGAAGAGTTCTCGCGATATCGATTCGTCTAAAATATCGCTTATAGCGGGTGGTCGTACAGACAGATATCCCGAAATCAATTCGGCTCGTTTCAGTTGATATGAGTCAGGCTGTTACTCATGGACATAGGTTCATACTAGTGACTTGTGATTTCGCGTACTTAAAAAAAAAAGTTTGCCGAGTCCCTTCCCAACTGTTTCCACGACAGTACGGGATACGTAACCGGATTGGATTCGGATTTTAATCCCACCAAGGACTGTCAAACCGGCAACATTTTCCAGAAATATATGGGAAAATGTTTTCTGCCTCTACAACAACAACAAGTCTGATTCCATGGCGGTATTTGGACCAGCGTGGATTTTCAAATGGCTGATAACTATATAACTATAATAAAAAGAACCTTAAAGAGCCATTGTTTTACAAGTATAGATGCCATTAAAAACGCATCGCTGAAAGAACTAAAGGCTATCTCAAAAATACAGTTTGAGAAGTGTTTCGGCGATTGGAAGAAGTGCAGGCATAAGTGCATAATATCGAATGGAGAATATTTTGAAGACATTAATGTAGAAGAATGAATAAAAATTTTTTTCAAAAATCGAAAATTTTCGTTATTTTTTGAACACATCACATGATGGACATTATCAAAGATGAAGAGTATTGATCGAATTCAACAAATCAAATTATTCAAGTCAAAGCAACATTTGTGCATACAGCAATGTTGAAAATTGCTGATGGAGGGAAGGTAAATACATGTAAAAGCTTCGGAAATTTCACAATGTAGATATACTTTAAAACATAGTTGCCACCTATTAGAAAAAGGAAAACCGGTTAAAAATTAGAAAATGTACGCCTATTATAAGGTATTCAAAAAACCTTCTGGAGAGAATTCAAGCAGTCTCCAAATCAGATATATTATTCAAAAGAGTTGCCACACATTTAGAAAATGTTCAAAGAGCAAAATATTATTATACAAATTGCATGCCGCACGCAATTGTTTCAACTTGTATGCTAGGTAGAGCAGAAAAGCTATACATTTATGCCGCAATAGCGAAAATGCTTGATTTCAATTGAAAAAAAAAGCAGACAACCTTCCCAAAACCTTTAATTTGAAGTTATTTTCCGCCAGCTGTTTTGATGTTAAGAGATTCATGTTTTGAGTGTTAGGAAATTGATGTTTGTAAAACTCGTTTAATGAGCTCAATCAGTTAGTACAAAGTCAAAGTTATACAATGCTTATATATCGAACGATTTTCCCTATATATGCTGCAACTTGTTTATATAATAATAAACCCGTACATATATAATTTTCTGAAGAGCCGCTGCTGCATACCAAATAACGGTTTTTATTGCATAAATAATTAAATAAGAGTATTTAAGAAAAACTAATCAAAATCGCATGCATGAATTATGAAATATTTTGTTTTTGACAACTTACAGAACACTAATACGTTGACAAATGCTTTACTTTTGTAAAAGTGTTGAAAAACTTATTGACTAAATTTTGTTTTTTTATTAAACTGCATCAATTTAAGCCGACAAAGCTGACAATGAATAAGCAAAATGCAAAATGCAAAATACAAAATACAAAGTACATGACACAGTACAACGGTAAATGTTAAATGCAATTGTAGCGCACAGTTTGCAAGCGATTATTTACTGCGCGCACTAAAACGACAAGCGCTCAACGCTTCAGACAGTTACAATTGTGTAAACACATAAATAAAATGAACTCTGCTCGAAGAGCGACGAATATTTGAGTGCGATTCCCTGCGCTTTTTACGCTGCCTTTTTTTTACATTTTCCTTTTCTATTTCTATTTTTTTGTGCTTTTATCGAAGCGAAATTGTCGACAGAAGTTGTGCAATAAAAATGTAACAAAAAAATAAGACAAAAAAAATTGCGACAAAACGAGCAGCGACGCTGAGCTTTCGCGGCGCGCAGTGAACGGCGGAGTGGATAAGGGGGTATGGGGGTGGGGGTTAACAGCAGCACGAATGATCGATGACAATTGCCGGGGTTGGCTAACAGCGCTATTGTTGTTGTTGTTGTTGTTGTTGTTGCTGGTTTTGTGCCACATTCAGATATTTGTATTTATGTGCGCTGGCGCACCGGGGCGTATGAGTATTATTTGTGCGTTCATTTACTTTTAAATGCTTTCAGGGGCAATTTATTTTATTACACCATTGATCTTTTACTTATTGGCATTTAGGGTATGCACAACCACCTGTGTGACCAGGTGCGCATGTTGCTGTTGTTGTTGTTGTTGTTGTTGTTGTTGTTGTCGGTGTGTGTGTGTGTGTGGGGTGTGTGCTTAAAGTGTAAATAAAATATTCACAATCGATTGTTGACTACAAAATAGCCAAGTGTTAACTGTTGATATGCGCATTTGTTCGTATGCAGCTAATCGATTTATTCGGTTTTAGTATTTGCTGTAGAAAAAATTTGATATGAATCTTTGCTCGTGTGCTTTTGCTTTTAAAAACATCATGTATATTGTTGTTGCTATTTTCTTTTGTTGTTGGGTTTTCATTTGCTGTTTTTAGGCTGTTTGCTATTTGAAAATTTATGGGCATGCGCTTCTATTTTTTTGGATCAGTGGTTTTCTATGTGAATTTTTATTACATTTTTCTCATTTCAAAAATATTCAGATTTAATTGCAAGTTTTTGGTACTCGCTTTAAACCGATTTAACGAACGTGCATTTTAAATTTGTTTGAATGACTCTGCAGCATCATTCGAGTAGGAGCAATTAGACAAGACACTAAATTGGGGAGATAATCGAAATTGTTTACGTCAAGGCACTCCGGTGAGTTTTCAACTAGAGACAAAAAAGAAAGGGCTAAGTGCGGGAACATTGAATACTCTCGAAATTTCTGAGAGCTAAAAGTGATATCTACAAATTCTAGGCGAAATTATTAACCGAAATTGTTATTACTAAGTTTCGTTATCTTATTTGATACACGAAAAGTTTATTTTAAGGTCAACATGACTAGCTGAATTTGGTAAATTCGACACAATAATTATGTTACAGAGAATATATGAATATATGAGATTTCTTCGACCCGAACCGATATATCCAATATAAAATCAACTTAAGGAGCGAAGTTCTTCATATTTTTTAGGGGAACTAATATACAGATTTCATCCATTTTTGATATCCAGTCGCACCATTCCAACAAAAACAGGCAAAGTTATTTTCTTTAAAAGGATATCTCAGATATTGATTTTCAATGAAAGTCTCAATGAAAGTCAATGAGTCTGAACCGATTTCGTCGATTTTTGAGCCCAAACAACTATGTGGTCAACTCAACATGTCTACGCAATCTAATTGAACTATCTTATGTATTAATCGATAACCGCACTACAAAGTCAATTAGAGGCATGAAGCTCCTCATATTTGGGATAAGGATGTTAGATGCAGATATGGACCGATTTAGAAAAATTTTGGTACAGAGTTGTATTAATCAGCTTGTTGTATCTGTTGCAAAGACAGGTAAGCCTTCAGCTGATCAGCGTTATTTGTTGTGATATGTTGAAAGTGGGGTTTATTGTGATATGATTGCACCTATTTTAAAACTGTATTTAACTGTATGTAATAAAATACGACTAGTTTATGATATATGAAAATGGAAGATGCCACCCCTATTGTATAAATTATGTTTCTGGCGTTATGCCTTAGAGTTACTACGCTATGGCAGAAGCGCACGTAACCGGTAAAAAGGAAGTAGGCGTGGTTTTCATTCGATTTCGCTCACATCTATATTATAGCTTAAAATATATGCAATATTGCCACCAATTTTGGTGAAGAAGGTACACTAACCGAACATTTAAGAATGCTTAGAGTTAAAAATCGTTTTGCACAATATTGCCACCTGTTTAAGTTACATTATTCAATAAATGAAATATTAGAATATGGACATCAAATTAAACTGCTTTAAAAGTGATTTATTTGAGAGAGATAGAGATGGGAGTGATATTTTTTAAGGGTTGCCAACTTTGTGGAAAATCGAGTTTGGTGTTTTAAAAGGAATTTCTTTGAGAGAGATTGATAGAGAGAGAGATTTCTTTCAGAAATATTTTTTATAAGGGTTGCCAGATTTATGGTTTAATTTTAGTTCAGACGAATTCATAAATAAATTCTTTATTAATTGTATTCTTCTTAACTAATAAAATCCTTTATTAATTATAATATAATTATTAACTATATATATATAAATTCATATACACATATATATAAATTCTTTATTAACTAATATATTTTGGTAAAAATTAAGAGGTATTTGTGAATTGGTTATGGAAATATTTTCAAAAGGATAAGCAATTTATGTATCGCGCTTCATTTGACATAAAGCAACGATACTCCTGGTATATGAAAATCGAAATAATTAATAATTAATAATTTATATATTTTTTTCTTTATTCACTTAAGTTGGCTATGGATTAACGCACACTTTCAGTGTACAAAATAGCATTTTCGCAAAGAAGTGTTCCAGTTTAAATGTAAAGTTTTCAGGAGCGGAAGTGCGTTAGCTGAAAAATGCTTCAATGTTGCAGGAAATCAAAAAATTGGTTCATTAACGTTCTTTACTGCACCTTCACACAAAATTTTTCTTGAATTTACATGCTTTGGAAACCGAACTTCTAATGAAATTTAAGAATTACATGCACATTCGTATTTATAGAGCGAGAAATGTATGCACTTTTGTATCTAGACACCGAATTGCACACAAGAAAGTTGCCCCAAGAGATGGTCCACTACTGTACGCCGCTCCGCAAATATATTTATATATAGAAAGAAATGTCTGAAAATTAGTCTAACGGCATGCTATAATTGCTCACACCAGACGAAATAATTCAGCAAATGAAAAAAAATGTAAACGAAAAGCAACAAAAGCAATAAAACAAAAAATACAACTTCGAGACTAGCAGCAATAATTTTGTAAATTGCACAACTGCTGCGCAGCGCTGCCGGCACAGCTCAACAATGGCAATGTGCTGTCATTTATAGACCATACACTGCTGCTGGCCGCCAACTGATAGCCGTTTCGAGTGCAACTCTGGGCCATTTTAGCCTAATTTAACCGCATGTAAACATAACCATGACATTTAGCCTCGTGTTAACATGCCACAGCAAATGTGCACATGCAGACACACACACACACACACACACACACACATTTATTATGTTGTACATGTGTACATGGTTATAAAAACACAGCTGAGCATACACGCAGACACGAATGGAGTGCAAAAAGATAGCGAAACTTCCGCACCGAACAGCTGTACTTTTTAATGTAGTTGATTTTTTGCGAGCTTATGCCACACTGTGTGATTGTGTGTGTGTGTGTGTGTGTGTGTGGGTATTTCCCAGCGCACATTTGTGAATGGCACACAGTTGAATGCATAAAAGTGTCTGCTGTGCGATTATACTAGCACACACACACACGCACAGACACACACATATATATATAGAGTTCGGCGCGTATTGCTTCCTCTTTTTGTGCCGCACTTCCGCTGCCCCTCTCTCCGCTTTTCGGCCGCTCACGCTCCCTCTCTCGGCTGCTGGTCGATATAACTGCGCGCTACCGAAAAACGCATTCAGACCAGGTCAGACGGCGGCCATGTTAACGCTTTATCCACTTACACACTTATATATCTCTCTATAGACACCGATATCCGTACAAAACTGTTAATATCTGCACTTCAAATATACTTATATTCATCTGTATTTGGATTTGCATGTGTGTGTGTGTGTGTGTGTGTGTGTGTGTGTGTGTGTGCAAGGGTGTACATTTAAGGCTGCTAACTGCTCAGTTACATTTTTTGTATTCCACCCGTTTGTTGCCATTGCTGTCACACTCTCACCAATTACATACATACAGACAATTGTTTGATACTTTTTGTTGTAGCGAAATTGTTGCAAAAATGTGTGTAGACTGCAAAATTGCGAAACACTAAAAGAAATTAAATTTTAATTAGATTCTGCGAAATGGCATTGCACTGTACGACGCAGCAATTTAATTCGGATGAAATTCGGTGTTGCTGGTGCTATGAAAGTGAGCGCGCTGAAGATCAGCGACTATTGTAATGTGGATGATGGAATGAGGTTGGCGTAAGTGAGGTTTAGAATTATTTTTATTTATATATATATTTTCTCTTGAATTTTTTGAATGTACCATTCCTTGAGGCATGGCTCATAGACAATATTTTAAGTGTAACTAATATTATGAGAGCGCTCCGGTAAGTTATAACTTAGCTGACAAAAACAAAACGAAAGGTTTGAAAAAAAAATACTATTTATTTTTTAACATGTGCTCCTTTGAGTGATGCTCCAACTTCTTTAATCTTGAAAAGTAGGCGCGTGACTTTGCAAATTTGGAAACAAAAAGAAGTCGTCCGTGGGCAACTCTGGAGAATTCGGTGGATTGAGCAACAGTTCGTAGCTTAATTTGGCCATTTTGGCTGTGATAACGGCGGATGTGTGAAACTACGCATTTTTATGGTGGAAGAGCACTTTTTCTTTGTCAAATGGAGCCATTTTTGCAATTGGGTGTCGAATTAGCCCAAGAATGCGGCATAGTAGAGCCCTGTAAGCGTGTGGCTCTTTTCCAAGTAGTCGATGTCGACCATACCTTGTGAACCCCAGAAAACGGTACCCATCACCTTTTCGGTTGATATAACAAGGCAAAGTCCATTATTTCGACTGTCCTTTGGTTCTGGTGCGTACCATTGGATCCACTTTTCGTCCACGGTCACGGTCACGGTCACGGTCACGAAAGTACTCAGAAGTTGCCTCGAATTACGTTCTACTATGTGTTTCGTACAGCTTCGCGGCAGTGAAGTCTTCTCACAGTTGCATTTCTATACTGTAATTTATTATTATTTTTTAAATGAGTGAAAACTCGTAAAACTTTTTTTATCTAACTATTTCTTACATATCTTGTATTTGGTACCCATGTTGTAATATTTGTTGTGAAATGTATACTTTATCACCTAATTTTCCAATCTTACGAAGACGACAATCTGACTAGAACATTTGTTGATCTAAATCTATTTCTTCAGTCCATCTTCTTCAGTACCAGTACCTCTGTTCTTTCAGTACAGCAGTTTTATTTATATATCGAAATGTAAAAAAATTTTGAAACCAGTGGCAACTCTCAAAAATATCCAAAATTCCCAAGAACATTTTCCTTCAAAGGTGTGAGAGGCAAATCGTAAAGTTGGGATGGAAGTATGTGCTGTTTAAATGAAACCGTTTGCCTATACGCAAAAGAAGAATCCTTCAAAATTGTCTGCGGCTTATGTACTATACCTGTCGCTTTCTGATTTGTTGTTGTAGCGGCTTAAAATATTCACCAAATATCTTCGAAGAGGGCTTTCGTGTTCACAGTCTTTTTCTAGATACAAATGCGTATCTGTTCGAGTTATGCAGACCGAACTCTCATCGGAACGCCACTTTGTGATGTTGGATATCTTGCTTCGGTTTAGATTTGAACCAAAGAAGGATCAACCAAACAGCATTTGATGTGCTCGACCACATGCTGCACTGAGGAGCAATGAATGAATGACTGACAGTCAAGCAGCAATTGAGTGCAGTCGATGACTGTGTGACTTTCGTCCGATCTTAGAGTGTGGCGAATCGAACGAACAACTGGTCTAAATGAAATGGACTGGAACAAAAGATATAGAAGAAACTTTAGTGAATTCAATTGGATAATTTTGTTGTTGCCTTCACATTTTTTGATAAGAGAGAGGAACTTAAACATAACGAGATAGAGTGGCGAATCGAACATAGTTTACACACACGAAGCACCTGACTTGTTTAGTATTAGTCTCAGGCTCAATTCGCATGACCTAAACATATGGTTTAAACACCAAATCTGGGTGAACAAAACTATTGGGTTAAAGCATTTTTGTTACATTTCAACATCAATTTAAATCCTGAATCTAAATTTTGATGTCTGAATATGTTAAAGCCTTTTGCATTTGAAATTACTCTTTCAAGCTCCGCTTTACGCCTGAAGTAACAATAAATTGCAAGAAATACCTAAGGTTACAAAAAGCTCAAGTAATTATTTCTGTAAAAAAAAATAAAAATTTTCTTTTAATGGGCTCTCCGTTTTGTTTTCTTGCTCAGTTTAAGAGATATAAGTCGTGTGGGTGAACAACTAAAACGAAATTTTAACCGAGTAGCTGCATTCTTTTGCAGATTCATTTACTTAAATATTTTACTACCTCTTCTTTTTGTTCATTTAAAGGCCGTTCATAATCACAATCTAATTGCTTGCAACTGTATAAAAATTACTAAGTACTTTAAAGAAGCGAGAAAAGCATGGAAATCCTCAATTTTGTTAATTTCTAAATTTCCTATCACCTTAAGTTTTCAACTTCTACTGGTAGCCGAAAGAAATACACAAGTAGTGAAAGCAAAAAGTGGCGGTGAACAAACCACAGCTTAAGATAAACACTTGCTACTCAAGGCAATGCAAAGCGGTAGTTAACCACAAAAAGACTTTCAAGTGACTCAAAGTGAGCGTGCGAAGTGCACGAAAAGTTCACAGGAAATAATCCGGCGAAGGACACAAGGACACGCAGCGGAAAGGAAGGGGAAAATGCTTGCCGGCGGTGAAGAAAAAAAAAAATATATAAAAATAAATGAAAGCAACATAGCAAAAGTATAGTAGAAGTGCAAGAATTTTGTAAAACGGAAGCAAATAAGAGTTAAAAAGTTAAAAAAAAAAAAGTTCTTCTAAAATTCAAGGAACGCGACAGTTGTAAAGTCAGTATGCATGCCCTTGTTGAGCAGTCGCAACAAGAATGCAGGTGCGATACAAGCCGGCATTACACAACCGTTGCGTATTTAACTGCGAATGCATTGCGAATGTGCGATTTATATATATATAGAGGGTGTTGTTTTTAGAGGTATTCTGGGTGGATAGCAATCAAATGACAGCTGTCATGTTTTGACATTTATATTTTGTATAGTTTGGCAGATTAACAGAAAGAAAAAGTTTATTTCTTAAACTCGCGCTCATTTTGCAGCAAACTTAGCAACCTCTTCGCACATTCCAGGAATTATAAAAATTTTTGGCAGACATACTAGACATAGGGTGAGACTTCACACAGCCTTATATCCAGAAAAAGTTGATTTCTGAAGGGTTTTGTATGTCGGAGGTATACATTTTCGCCTATACTTTCATACTTTAGAGAATTTTTGACGGCCGAAACATATCATGAAATGGATCTGTCAAGGTCAACTTGGTCATAAGATTTGACTTCCTTAGACTACTTTTTGGGGGTATGTCAAGTCAATTGCTGATAAACCTACTGAAAACCAACAAAGGGAGCCAACATTATACGCTCAAAATGGACTTTAAATGCACTGTGGAGATGGGCACATGTCCGAAATTCACTAAACACTAAACCTTATGAAATATTTTATCTCATAAAACCAAAATATTGGCATTTTCATTAATTTGCATGCTTTTTTTTTCTTAAAAAAAAAAATATATATATTTGGAAAACAGCACCCTTTATAAGTACTAACATGTAGGTGGGTGTGGATAGGGTTAAAATGGCACAATAAATACTGTGGAATACTCTAAATAGAATTTATTTTCTGAAAGCTGCAATGCATTAACCTTCATTCTTAAAAAATATATATGTGCAGGTTTATATATATACATATATACGTTTGCATATACGGAAGATAAAATGCGTGTGCCCAAACTTTGAACTGCTTCAAGCTTTGTATATGAAATCAAGGCAAAATCGTTTTGCGTCTTTGTGAAAGTTTCGCTGTGTGCTTTGTTGTTAAAATCTTTGCTCGAAGTAGCTGCGTAGAGACACATGCACACATACATATTGACAAGTGTCTTACTTGCAACGAAAGCGGGTGCATGACAGCCAAGGTAATGTGCATACATTTTCTAAGGTAGTTCCCACATAGACCTGTATGTATAAATATCTTCTAGTACATAAACAAAGTACATAACTATACATACACACACACACACACACATACATAGAAAGTGCAGTAGTTAGCTGTTGTTTATGCGCCCCTACTTGCTTCCTTGTAAAAAAAGTATGTGCGTGTGTGTGTATGTGTACTATTATGCACAGTTTGCTTGCTTGTTGGAATGCTTGTCCAACGGCTTCTGTGACTTCTTGCTCGCTTGGGCCAACAGCTTGAAACTTATTTCTAATCCAAAGCTCATACTCGGTAATTCAGGCGTTTGTTAAAAGAGACTGTTAAAGGTGAAGTTGAAAGTTGTTGCTACAAATGTACTGAGTATACATACCTAAGTACCTTTCCAAAGGATTACATAACAGCAATGCGTACAATTTAATTTCAAGCGCAAATTGTCTTAATGTTATATATATAGTTGAATTGCTGAAATACTGCGGGGTTGTGTGGAAATTGCTGGCGATTTCCTGTTGGCAAATTAAGTATTTTCAAGATTTAACTGTTGCGGTGTGAAATTTAATTTAAAAATCGAAAGCAATCTAATTTAAATCTAAAATGGAATTTGAACTTCGACAATTCAGTGGCACAGATTTTTTAAAGAAAATAATTTGTGGTTTACATATCATAATATATTTCGCTTGAAATAGGAAAATCGTTCAACCGTACTTGCCATTATTTTAGTCTGATTAGAAGTTGATTTTTACTAGAGAAATATTTTATTGCAGTAAACCATAAAGCCAAGCTTATATATTAAATGGATTAAGTAAACGATTTTATTTAAGAATTTTGAAGTTCCACGTGGCTATTTTCAAAGAAATTCAGGAATAGAATACTTTAATACGTGACATTTTCGTGACGTTGTGTTGGGCAACCGTGAAATTCACAAATGTTTTACAAAGTTTCTCATTCAGATTGTGAGATACTATTCTTTTCTCTTTCTTAGACTCAAAAAGTGATTCGCTGCAAACTCAAATGCGCAAGTCAAGTTGGAAAAAAAACGCTTGTTTCGAAGACCTCAAAGACCCACACTATCGAAGCGGTTGCGAAATAGTGGATGACCCTTAAACAAATGCATTATTTTAAGCGGAGTTTAATTCGGAGAACAAAGCGATAATTTCATTCAAAATCACGATCTTTCACTGTTAGACCAAATACCAATCTGCATAAATCTTAGTTGTTGTACAACAAGTTTGCAAAAATGGGATAGACAAGATGGGTTATACAGCCTTAAAAAGTACTACTTTAACGGCTCATATGCTCAGCACTTTCCTAACTGACTAAAATCAACTTCAACGCATACTTTTCAATTCTAAGCAGCCAACTTTACTCGAACACTGTATTTTTCTTCGTATATTTAATAATTTAGCAGTTAGCAATTATCATTGCTCTTCAATAAAATGAACTTTAATGAGCAAAGTGCTGTTCTCAAGTTCATAGAAGGTCATTAATGGTCACAAAAGTTTCTTAAAAGTCACTGTTTTGATTATTGGTCATAATAATGTAATTATTTATGCAAAAGTGCCAGTAATATGAAGAAGTTAACTAACAACTGGGGCTAGGCTCAAAAAAGTCAGTTTCGTAAGCACCATAGTTGTAAGGACTATTTTGTGACATTTTCCAGATTGTATGCGATCTTTATGGGTTACTTTGGTTTTTGTTTCCTTGACAAGCAACGCTTTTTCGACTTACTTTTGGTGCTAAATATTCAAGTGCATTGGCACAAGCCTGTAGCGTTGTACCTAATACCCAAAACACTAACCACTATGAGCTGAGTCGATCACAGCTTTTTACTTTATGCTCTTTAATAAATGTTAGACTGTTCAGCTCAAGATAATTTTCTTTGATTATTTACCTACATTAAATCCTATTGTCACTCAAATATTCGCATTAAGTAAATTAGTAAAGTAGAGTCACCAGCATAAAATTTGGTTACATTGGAAAAAAAGATTGTTGACCTGTTCTTAGTCCAAATACATGTGAATAACATAAATTTGGTAATTCCACGCTTTTCTCTCTTGTTGCTCAATCATTAGAAACTAATGAAATATTAAAAAATTTTTAATCATTTTCAGTTCATAAGTGTTTTTTACATTTTTTTTGTTTTTTAGACTATTGTATGTGACTCAAAGTGCTCGTGGCTGTAGCTAAGTTTGCCGAGAAACTCAGTCTTTGAAAGAACAAACAAAAAAAAGAAACACAGTTAACATGACTTTTGAAGTCGCTGCTATAAGAGTTTGAACATATGACCCTCTGTATACTGAACTCAATTTGTCAAATGGTCACCACAAAAAAACAAAAAAAAAAAAAAATTTATAGTAATCTTGAGTAAGTTTTCTTCCGTGTGTAACTGAGAACTATTATTTGATAAAAACTTGAACGACTAGTGTTATATATGTTTCCGAATCGATTAGTATACTACTTTCAACTGCTTAAAGAAAACATATATAGAGTATAAAGTGAAATTACTGCTTAGTAAGCCAGCATTCGTAGTATTTGCCAATCCTGAGGAACACATGGAAATCTTAAGGGTAGTATCATACCACAACGTTTATACCGCCAGTGGTATCTCAATGCATTTCATCAATATTCTATAAATGTGAAATGTGAACTAAGCATACCTAACTTCTTTTAGTCTAATCATTTAGTCCATGTCTCTACTGAAAACAAAAATAAAAAGTTGCTCAATTTTCGTGCATTAGTGAAAGTAACAATTCGAGCGGAAATCAAAATAACTGTACATTATATTTCCAATGTGCATGTAATATATATACCGTTATACCATTAAAGTGCGTTTACATTTTTTGGATTGAACCTAACAGTGGAGCAACGTTAATTGCATTGAGACATGCATGCGACGAACGTGGCAATTTTACATAAATTACCATCATTTGCTCGTTTGCTTTGAACCGCCTGCTTACACACATATGTACACAACGACATAAGTATGTGTATTAATTTATTGACAACCTAAAGCTGTCGCCAGCGCATGGATTTCCGACTTTTGATATACACACATGCAAACTACGTGTGTGTGTGTGTGTGTGTGTGTGTGTGCGATTTAAATCGGTGCACGTGGACACCAACAAGTGCATCAACGCCTGACCGTTATTCTTAGTACTTAGCATGTGTGTGTGTGTGTGTGTGTGTGCGCTCATCAACAAGTTGCCAGTTTGCAATTAATATTACGCATACGCCCTGTTGGCCGCGCTCGTTTATTGCCCGAGTGCTGCTTAACCTGCTGATGCAGGTTTTAATTATCCATAGTTTATTTATATTTCCGGTTGTTATGACATTTCATTTATTATACTGTTTACATTTCATTGGAGGAGTTACAAAGCGACAACGACAAATACAACAACAGCAACAGCATTTATAATATATATACATTTCCATAAGTACGCAAAGCAGTGCTGTAATTATTATATGCATTAATGTGTGGCGCACGTTTCACTTTTACTATTGCGTTTCGATTCACATATCTGTACAGTTTCAAAAAGGTGCTTTTGTGTTGTATAATTGACGTTCGGCGTTCGCATTTAAATTCAGGATTTAAAGGAGGGCATCACATATCGATTAAGGTTGCATACCTATGTGTGGATAATAAACGTATATATGTTAACCCTTTTCATGTAATTATTCATACACATATGTATTATATTATATGAATTCACACCTTTTCTTTTTTCATCCAAAAACAAGCTGTTCGATAGCCGAATTTGCCGAAAAAATTTAATAGTAGACATACTTGATTACAACTTAACTGCAAAAGAATGCTGCAACTAGCTTAAATTTTTAATTTAGTCGTTTAACCACACTAGATGTAAACTACTACACTGAGTAAAAAGACGAATATCAAAACAAATAGGAAATGAAATAAACTCTGTAGTTTTGAAGCAGAAATTAGTTACGAGCTAAATCTTGAGAATGTAGAAAAATTCAGTAAATTTTGCTCAATTCTCACTTGCTGTAGAGAAAGGAACGCTAAATTAGGGACTAGTTGTGACCATCCACTTTTTCATATAAAGGAAAGAAAATATTTTCGATGCTAGCAGTTTAGTGCTGCTGGCTAAAGAGATGCACCGATGTATTTTATAGCATATTTTAAGCACGAAAAAAAAACAAATAAATAGATTTTTTGAAAATACTCGTCTGACCTAATTCCTTAAAGAAAAAACCAGTGTGATAATAAACATTTTCAGGGCGCAAAAATAGTAAACCTGTAAGTTCTTAAACGCACTTTTTTAGTTTTTTATAATAGTTCTTAACTTATTTGCTTTACTTTAATATCATAAAATTTTCAAGATAAATATAAACAAATTTTTTTAACCTTTTTAACTTTCATTTAATATAGAGAATTTTTTTTGTGATGATACCATTTTTTTTACAATAAATAATCAAAATTGAAAACTGTAGGAAATTTATATTTCGAAGAAAAGTCATAACAAATGAAAAAAAACAAGAGACCGCAGTGCCACCTGTCGTAAGTTCTATGCACAGTCAATAACGAGTACCTCGAACAAAACATGGTAAAATATCAAAATTTTATAGAGAATTATTTATTTCATCGACTTTTCCAGCATTTCCATATAGTCATATATGTAGTAAGCCTAAAGAAGCTTAAAAAAAGAAAATTATAAACAGTTTTTCTTAAAAAAATCTCTTTATTTTGAAACGTGTTTAATACTCATAGTAGCGAAATAAATAATCACTGTGCAACAATATGCAACTTTCGTATACAATAATGAAGCAATGACGATTTTTTGTGGCTATATTTGGCATAAGTACTAAATTTCTAATAATGCACAAGTAAAATATTCGCGAAATCAGCCGTATTTATACAAATTATAAATCACTGCACCGACATGAAAGCTTTTGCCAATAATCTAATTTTCGAACAAATTCACTATCGCCTTGTTTTCAATGCAAGATATCAACCAATAGTAAGAGATCTTGGCACAATGTATTTCGTACACAATTTCTTCGTATTTGTAAACTACTCTCAAAACTAAGTTCCTACTTCCAGTCAAACAAACACAAGCTACTACTCTTGGTCCACTACTTTCACTTTATAGGTCGGCGTTTCGGTAGAATAAAGAATAAAAATAAAAGTGATACATAAATACTTGGCTGTTGTAATTTAAAAAGGTATGCATATTTCTTAGCTACTTTATACAAGTTTTTGGTCTAAAACATATAAAAAGCGCTAAGCAATTAATCAAAGAATGAAAGTTAAAATATTCGTAAGCTATCATCGCTTTCACTGCGTACTGCAACACCGGCGTCGCAGCGAGTGGTTGCACGAACACTGAACATTTGCTTGCCGACAAATGGCAGGAAATTAAGCTGCGATTGCCTCAGTACAAACAGAAGTAGAAACTGGTCGAATTGCGAAGTATTCGAAACTCTTAACTGCTGCTGCTACAGAGTGCTGCTTGCAGACCGCACATTAACAGTTTAGCTTACAGTACACTGTTATCAAATGTTTAGAAGTATATATACAATGTTGCTGAGCCATAAATTTGCTCATAATAAAGTTGCCACCAGTATGTGCAGTAAAATAATGTTGCTGAATGTTTTTTTTTAAACATATTTTATTACTCTTGATAATGCTTTAGATGTAAAAAATTTTGGAGTAATTTGTTTTTATCAATATGGACCCACCTTTTTTTTTACTTGAACTGTTGGTAGAACTTTATATCGATACAACCAGAAATTTTATTTGACCACTAGGGCCCATTTTCTTTACAGGAAGAGATGTTTTCTCAATTTCATTCAGCTATCACACAGGTTGCCTCATATTTTCGGTATAAAGCCGCTCATAAAGGGGCTTGAAAAGTTATGTTCTAGTTTCGACCATTTTCAGATGAGAAGTGTCGCACCTTGAATTCACTATTTGTGCAATTTCTGTTTTATTTATTGCGAGGTGAAAGAATCTGATGGAAATTAAAATTAAAAAATATGGAAAAAAAATTTCAATATTTCTCGAAAAGTCTCACATTTTCACTAATTTCCCAAGTTTAATTTGTAATTTGGTCATGCTTTGCTATATAAGTTGGCTAATATAATTTTGAGCAGATTTTGCCGCAGCTTACTATTATGTAATAAGCAAAGCAATAACAAGCATTTCCACTCTCGTATATATTTATTTTTCGAGAATCACAGCACGCAACATTGATGAGTCCTCGTCAATACTTCCTTCCACCGCGCGTATCCCCTCTCTCTCTCTATCACAGTCTCGCAAACATTCACGCTTATTGCTTCATTTCCTCAAAACATTATTCAAATTCGTTGTAAGCACGACCCAACACATACATACATACATATTTACGCCTGTCCATCAGCGCATTATCGACTTGAACCAATCGAAAGCAGTACCTGTGGTCGTTAGATTAACAGAAAAGCGAAATTGCGGGGAGCAAAATGAAAAAAGAAAACAGCAAAAAAAAAGTACAATACATAAAAATTTACAAAACAGATGCGCTGCTACAATAATCACTTCGGTGTTATCAAAATGTTTTAATCGAAGTACGCTTTCCCCCCAACCGCCGCATAGGTGTCGCCCCTACCAACGCTTGGCGACCCAACACATTTATAAGCATCGACACCTGCCAGTGCTCGCCACGCTGGCGCGTTATCGCTAACACCAGCAACACCAGCAACACCAACAAATTCAGCAATTGAAACCGCTACAATGCGGTTCGCGGCCGCTACTTTGTTGTAAAACAAAGCGGCTATAGAATTTCTTTTTTCGCCTCAGCAACAAAGCGCTACCCGCCCTGCACCACTTACAGCGCGGCATGTCACCATTTACGCGACGCTATAATCGTAATAAAGTGGCGGTGCGGCGCAACGGTTTGGTGGTGACTGAGCGAGTGCCGTCGTCTACTTTTTATTCAATTAGCCAAGCGGCGAGTTCGCACCAACCGACCGTTGCGTGACTTTCAATTTGTAAAACATTTTTGTGTCCTTAATGATGATTTTCGCTGCGTGTTGTGTGCTGGGCGGGCGCGTGTCTAATTTCTTCTACCTCCCCGTCCAGTTGGTGGCTTTTGTTTTGCACCTTTTTGCAATCACTATTTTTTATGCTGCTGCATAAATTCGTTTTTCCCTCATGTAACAGTGTGTGTGTTTCTGTTTTCTTTTTTTGTTTTTGTTCTTGTTGTATTCTGCAATCTGTTTTTTCTTGCCGTAATTACTTACTTTTTACATTCCGTTAGTTTTTTTGTATTTCGTTTTGCATATTTTCTACTCGCCGCTGTTGCTTTCACTTTGCGCATCGTGGCAGTTGTTGTTGTTGCCGTTGTTTCTAAATGAAGAGGCGTTGAGTAGTGCTTAGCATTTTTATGGCTGTCTTTATCGCCGCGAAAATATTTCAGTCGAAGTTTGTGCGAAGCGCAAAAAAGTTTTGCATAAAAGCCATTCATGAGATTTTCATGCATTTTACTATTATGGTTATTTAAGTGGTAGAAATAAATGCTTGCAAAAGAATTCTTTTTAATAAAATTTAAAACTACTGTATTTTTCTATAAAACCGCAAATTTTTTCAATAATATTACATTGTAGAACATGTTATCTTTCAATTAGTAATGCCTCTCCAAATGAAATATGATTTATTGTCAAGCTTTTTCTTTTATTTTTGTCTATTAAATTAATCAATTTTAATTTATAAAGGACTTCTACTGAACACATTTATATTGCTATCATCAGCTCTCCAGCAGTTTAGTGCAAATCATAGTGCAATACTATAATTTTTACCAAATTAAGTGATGCCAAGTCCTTTCTTTTCTCTTCCATGCCTCAGAGAAAACTTTTAGGAGTGGACTTTCAGTTATCCTTCATTTGTTCCTCGATGTTCGTTATCTTCATCGATATTCTGCCATAGATTATGCTGTTGCTCAATTAAATGAAAAAGTGTCTCTGACATTGCCGATTCACTTGTTGATGTGAAATATTAGAAACTCTTGCTCTCAGTCGAAACCTGCGATTGCAGTATTAACAACACGATTATTTAGTCCAATGTGTGCTTATTAGCATTTCATTACGGCATATATCTTAGGCACAACTGCACACCGGTTTATTTGACATTGAATGCTTCATTACCTGTCAATATCTTAAGCTGAATTGGTGCTGGAAGTCAAAGCAACTGACCCATTCTGGAATGCAGTTGCACATTTAGTACTTTGAAACCAGCTTCCCGATTCTGATGAGCTAAAGTAATAAGGAATAACGCAAATCTCTCTTTTTCTGTTGTCAAAACTGTTTAAACACATGTTTTGATTTAAATATTGTCCTTAGTTAAAGTCTTGTCTTTAAGTTCAGTTTATTACTGAGTAAAATCGGCAAACTATATAACCTTAAGAAAACTGATCAATAGTTAAATCGTTTTATCGGTCGTACATTGAGAAAGTGAACGAACTATTGCTGTTCTTCTATCCTCGAGGTAATTATTATATATTATAAACGACTTGTGTTTCCGTCTCATCCATATCATCCATTATTATATTGCTGCCCTCTTTTAGCAATCTAAATCAGGCTTGTTTTGGCCTTTAACTTCGGTTACTAACAATTATCATGTAGCTATTCCAGCAATGAGTATGTAATGTTAGGTTATTTCAAAGCTTGTAAGTTAGGAAACTTAACTGAAACACTGAAAGTTTCTTGTTAATATCCTAAATTTAATGTGTTCGTATGATAATTAACCGCCCACTTCCACACGCGTTCAAAACAAAACTACAAATTCGATTAGGCTGAAATTTGAATAGTAACCTTCTGGAAGCATGTGCTACACGAGCGTAAAGTTTCTCGCGATAGTGGCGCTATCGGGCGGTGAGTTTAAGTATTTGTTAGAGTGCACCCCACGTAATTTGCTTCATTTTGAAGTGTTTACCGCTGGATTATATTCCGTATTTTATAACTTCAATTTTTTAATTCTTTTAAACTATTAATATTCTAAAATATATTTTTTTCAGAAAGACTATTTTCTTATGCGATTATAAGCAAATCCAGAAGATAAAATGCACGCTTTTCATAACTGTCTTTCTATTTTTGTAGTTGATCTGCTCTTAACTTTATTGTCAATTTATCGGTGCTGTGTTCTCGTGGCATTCATTCTAAATAGTTTGACTCGTTTACCTAGTATTCTTCGGATGAGGAAATTCAAGTCCAACACCTAATTCGTAATTTTTCCACGTATCATCTTATATATGTTATTCAAATACCTCAACAAACAATTTTGAGACCGTCATGAATTAAGTGATCTTAAGCTCGGACTCTGACATTTTCAATAAATATGCATTCTTGAGATTGAGCTTTTCATTTCACTAGTGCAAAAGTTCCGTCCGAGCTCAATCTCGCTTCCCATGCAAGAGGCGTAAATACTAAGTACTTCATGAATCTGAAATGTGTATTCAATTAGTTGAGGAGTTTTAATACTTCGCATTTAATGCTCACACGTATACTTTATAATTCGCAAGAAACTAGGTATTCGAAACTGATTTGTAAAGTGTATAAATTTGCAGTTAATACACTCTTAATAGACAGCTACAATGAAAGTTTCATATGAACCTAATAAACTGGAAACTAACAAAAACTACTTAAGCTGCGCGAAAACAAACTGTTGATTTTACAAAACGTAAAACTTTCAATCCCAATAGGTAATCACTAAGCTGCAATGTTAACCCCCAACTGACGCTGATATGGTAAATCGCACAGTGAAAATTATCGGCAAAGGTTTCAAGAAATTTATATATTAGAACTACATGCATGGATTAAATTAAAAGTTTTAAATGAAATAGTCGTGAAATCATTGGTGATTTGGGTAAAAGGGCCAACTAAAAATCTGCAAAGTCTATCCAGTGAGTTGTTGGAGTTCACTTATTACAAATATTGAGAAACTGTAGAGCCGAAACAAACAAGTTCGAGTGCACAAACTTTTGATGCATCCTTTAGTTCGGTACGGAAGGGAAGTGTTGCTGCATAAATTTCAGCGAGGAATCAGAGTTCAGACATGCGGTTTAACCAATTTAAAATATTCATATGGGTTTCACCTGGGAAACTGCAGTATTTTTCATTAGAGGATATGGTTTCGAATGAAATGTTATTTTACTTTGAGAGTTCTAATCTCAGAGTAAAGCAGGCTCAGAAATGTTTAACTCAGGCTTTGGCCCAAACATAGTATTTAACGTAAGGAAGGAACCTTTATAACAACAAGAAATATCTACTATCTCTAGTCTACTCTATCTAGTTACTTCCACGTCCTTAATTGTTGATTCTGCACGAGAAATTTTACGAAAGTATGGTACCGATATACTAAACTCACTTCGAAAATATCATCTGTTTTTTAAAGGGAACAAATTAAATTTTGCTGGGTTCAATTTCAAAATATCAGCCATGATAAGTTCTGTTGTCGGGTATAGCTAACTTTATTGGATCAAAGAAGTTTGTTCTAAATTTAAACTTGAGCTCATTAAAAATACTAGTTCTATTGCGCGCTCATTTCTTATTCAAAATAGGATCCATTCACTAAAGAATTTTCAGAAACATAAAGATATTGAAGAGCCCTAGCGGCTCCCTAAAGTATATTTATATAGCTCAATACTTCTTTGCTTCGTCTTTTTGTTTTAAAATGTAGTAAATGGAGACGCTAGCATTAAAAAGACCTTGTCTCCAGCAAATGTGTTCCGCTTAGCCTTTAAGGGAATAGGTTAGGGTTAAGCGATTTCTCAATAATTATCAAGCAGTTTTTTATAGTAAAAAATTTATACAATTTTCGAAATTTTGAGAATATTTTATTTATATATCTGAGTACAAGGTATATATTAATTTTTTTATTTCTTTGAAATACACCGAAGGTATTAGCGACCTCATATGACAGGTCACGATCAGACTCAGCATTGTCTATACGAACCTAAATGCCAACAAAATAATTGAAATTTGAATTTTTTACAGAGGTCAAAACAAGAAAGCATGGCTTTTAGCCACGTTCTTTTAAGTTTTTTTGCAAAATAAAATTAATTTTAAATAATGATTTTCTTTCGATTTTATATTCATATACAGTACAATATTATGAAGTACGAAACTCCCAAGTTCAAAAGAAGTCGTTTTAAAATATTCCGCTCGTGACCTGAAGGAGAGCAACTCACTTCAATGGCTAATAACAATAGAACGAGTTGGAATGCCCATTTAAAAATTTGGGAACATATTTTTTTTTATAGTTTTACTAACAATATATTGAAAAAAAATCGATTTTTTAAATCTTCTAACCCTCTTTATCCCCCTTAAGCATATGGAGTGGTAGAGAGTAGAGAGCTCTCTTTTACTATCTGAACGTAAGAAATTCTATAAAAGAAAGTTCACTTTAAGTTAAAGTTTCTCCTTGAATTTATAGATTTTTTAATTCTGAAAAATTTTTAATTCTGTGAATATTACAATAAACTTCTTTACTACTATTATTGTTAGTAGTCTGTTCTTTCGCCACCGATGACCCATTGTGCGCTCACATCGCTCATTCACCGCGTCACATCGTAAACTCGTCTCGCACGTATTTGAGCGCATTTCAATTTAGCACTACGTACCGAATTCGCATTATATACATATATATATATAGATATATACTTATGTATCTAGCGAAGTTTTTTCATCTTCACGCTTCCGCATGCAAACAATTGATAAACGAACGATTTTTGCAAAGCCAAAATGTCGACTGCAAGAAAGCTGGAAGGAAGGAAGGAAGGAAGTAAAATCGAAATTGCCAACTTATCGATTTGCAAACTAACTTTGCACAACTTCACCCCAACCAGACATGAACACTTCTAATAGTGCAACTAAATGTGTCGGGGAAAATGCTCCCAGAAGCATATATTTAGCTATGTATATAAGCACGCTTGTGTGCCTGCGTGGCTGTGTGCCTGTGTGGCTATGTGCCTTTTCACCGATGATTGCATTTAGTTATAGCATATATAAATGTGTATATGTGTAGAGTGGTGGCGCTTATCCGCTAATTTCGTATTCTCAGCACACGCTGACAAACAAGCGCCGACGATAATCCCGGAGACGACGCTGCTGACAAATGCCAGGCACGCTGCCGAATAAAACGGAGTGATGGTGAATTTTTATTTTGTATGCTCGTGAGTATGTGTGAGTGTCTTGACGCGGGCGTGTGTTTTTGCGTGTGTCAAAGTGTCGATGACATTTGTCATTACGCGTATGTAATCAAGTGGCGTCCTGTAGTGGTGGCGCAGGCAGGTGTCGGTGTATTGGCTGAGTTGGCTGAGTTGGCTGAAATGCGTGTGTGCTTGTTTTTGGCAGCAACGAAATTAGCTGCGCCACAAAGGCCGGGCGCACGGGAACACGTTGGTGGGCGACAGACGCGCGTCAATATCAATAATATATAGAAAGTTAAAATGGAAAAAGTGGTTGGCAAAAAAAATGTGCGCACTGCGGTGTGGGTGCAAGCGACGGGTGAAATCGTGCACATGTGACTTCCGGTAAAGCGGTTCACTTCAAGGACAATTGATTGTCGTATGAGCACTCTTGTCTTTATACTTTTGCTAGCACTGCTATTGTTTTGCGTGAAAGTTGTACGAAATCGATTTTTTCTATGTAAAACTTGGTATTTGTGTTTTTTGTTTATTGCATTCTAAGAAATTTAAAGTTCTAGCAGTATTTTGAGTAGCTGAAGGAGTTAAAATACGTTCACTAAAATACGTTCTATTTAAGTGAAGTGAAGGTGATATTTTTTTTCGAACAGAGATGCTAACATAAAATCCTTAATAATTCCTGCTATTTGGGAATTCTGCAAATTAGTTTGTCACTAGAAAGTCCACAACGATGCAAGTAATGATTAAAAATCTTAAGAAAGATAAATTGGTAGCTTACTAGCGTTTAAAAAAATAATATTTCTTCTTTGAAAAGATGTAATTATTTTTCTTCTTTTTCGTACTTGGCTTTCCAAATTGTTTATTCTCTTCCAAGTGATAATTATGTCAGCGCTGAACCAAGTATTCGACTCCATTTACATATCACTGGCAACTGTTAAAATAATTTAGGATTAAATCTATTCAACAGCTAAGTTTGTTTATGGTCGCTTTATAGTAGAAGACTCATCCTACTTGTCAAAGAGCATCATTCGCACCCAATTTAATATTCCAATCATCGATTGGTATATATAATAGGACAAAAAAAAAAATAAAAAATTTCCTAAGTGGTTAAGCTAGTCTAGGATTTCAAAAAAAAAATCGCAAAGTTTTCTTAAGTATACTTAAGGGTCCTAAAAGTATTACTTAATGGGTTGAATAGTGAACAAAAATTTTCTTCCTGCGAAATCCGCTATAGTGTCAAAGCGTTTAGGTCAGCCTTCACATTTTTCCGATACTGCATTTTTGAAGTGGAGCAACGATGGTACTCGGGGACTATTGCACGCATGCACATAAAATTCTTAGCTTCACAGTAACATTATTCAGTAAACATTTAATGCATATTTTTTTGTGAAAAAATTCAAACTTTTTTTCAAAATTCAAACTTTTCTTTCAAAATTTTTAAATTTTTCTCCAATTAGCAAAAATTTATATAAATACAAAAATGTACGTACTTAATAGCAAGTCTTATGCAGTTTAAGATGTTGTTTTTTTTTATTTCTTTGGAGTAGCACGAGTGTCTAGAATTACCTTCGCCCGTATAGACTCTCTTAAAAAAGCTGACTGAGAAGATTTTCTCAATATACCCCATTTTGTATAAAAATGTCAATATACATTTCCTTTATGCACTCAAATACAATACATGTTTAATAAGGCCCAGAATAAATTGTCAAGGTGTGGGCTTTTTTTGGGGGGGTACTGATTGGCATAAACTTAACATCGGTATTAATATCGTGAAAGTGACAGACAAGTTCAAGTGTTTCAATCTGATTCAAAAACCCTCCTAAGTGACAAAAAGAAATTCTTCCACAATAAATTGTCAAAGTTAGGCCAATTTTTCTAGGCTCTAGGCCGGTCTAACCCCTTAATCACTTTTCATTTAATTGTAAAGGTTTATTTTTAATTTTTTTTTAATACGATTACTTATATTTACTCTCCATTCTTCTCTTGAAAGCTGTATATAAGGATCAAAGATTTGTTTGTTACACTCTTGTATAAAGGCTTCCACTGAAAACTAATGGTCTTCTAACAATCCTTAATAAAAAAATTAATGTTTTTTATTACTAAATTTTTAATTTGCATTATATTTTAATATATTGAATTTTCAAGTAGCTGGTATGATTACTTTAATAAAAATATTCCCCATTTATGTGGTCTGAAAGTGATAATATAAGGTTTCTCCTCAGTGACTTAACTTTGTTCATCTGGTAAGTGCAACTTAGCAAATTAAAATTTATACATTTTTTATATATTTGTAGGGTTGATTGGGTGAGCTCCATCTCTACTTTTTTACTTTACGTTTTAAAATTAACATACGAGCATTTATTTCTGTAAGTACTCTCACAATTTTGGAATGCGCTTTTTATAAGGAGTCCTGTATGCGCCAAAGAGACCCAAACTAAGAAACTCAAAATATTATAAAAATCATTTATTATATAATAGCTTACATTTTGTCAAGGCCATATTTATTGAAGAAAAAATGTGAAAATTCTAAAATAATACATATTATTCCAGCTTACTTAATAACGATAATTCTCTATAAGAACATTTACGCACTTACTTAAAATTCACTTGGACACTTAAGTACTTAGTTACTTATGCACTTTTCATTTGTTGTGTTCGGCGATCCGCGTTCGTGTTGTCAAGTGTCCAAATGACAAATGGCTTCCCATAATCCAAAGCATGTATCGTTTCAGACTTTCGCACTCTCATTTTCGCTTCATTCGCTTAGCGTGTGCAATTTTCCAGCGTCTGTATGTATGTTTGTTATTATGCTCGAGCACATTCGTCTTTTGTGGATGTTGAAACAATACTGGTTGTCTAATAGCCGCATCCTTCGCTACTTTTGGTTATTGTGCGTCACTGCTCCTGCACTTTCTACGCCGTTTGCATACGAAATGACATTCGTATGGGCAAGGCTTGTGTTGTTGTGTGTGCTCGCCGCGCTTAATACGAGCTTTTGTCAATAATTCATAATACTCAATCATAAAATTTAAGAATGCATTTTTAATTATAATCGTATTTTAATTATTTGTTTGGTATTTAAATTTATGTGCACTTATAAATCATTTTTGGAAGCAATGCTTTCGGCATTTAAATGAGCTCATGGGTTTGTTCTGCGATAAATAGATATTAGATAGATATTAGATGTCTACGTCTCAATCAAATAAGAAAGTTAAATTTTGAATTTCAAATACTTTGGTGTAAGTGCACACTATTTGAATATTTGAGTGAGTATTAATAGTATGAAAATTACTCATACCATCTTGAGTCTAACAAAATTCCCCAAAAAAGACACATTTCTGCAGATTTCGATTTCAAATCGAATTTATGGTTCTAGCTACTACGGTTATACTATGGTACGGTACTATGGTTATAGTACTAGCTGTTTTCGATTCACCAAACGTTGTAGAGTGCCGAATCGAACAATCTATGCTAGTTGTTCAAACACACTGAAACCTTGCGCAACCATGTACTCTCACGCTTGCGCAATTGTATTGTGCTTCTTTCTTTGGTGGAGGACTCTTTCAGACCAGAAATAAAATTTAATAAGCCCTTAGTCTCGTTTTCTATAAACAATTATGTTATATTTCTTAACTTAAGTTAAAAAAATATTTTTGTTGGTAATTTGTCATTTAAGCCATTCACTATAGTAAAACTGATTTAACTATGTAAAACAAAACTTGACAGACTTAACAGACTTGAAGATTGTGGTTATACCACTTTAGTGAGATATCAGCATACTCTCTTGTATCGAATTCAACTCGTTGACTTTTTTGTTGCTTTTCTTTTCCATGTAAATTTGATAAGGGAGTAGCGAATCGAAGAGAGCCAATATTAAGAGGTTACATGTTTTTCAAAAGCATATTTAACACTTTTTTTCTTTTTATATGAAAAATAAAATATAATATTTAACTTTCTTTTGTCTTATAATTCTTGTCATATAGAAATCTTGAAATTTTTATTGTCTTATATCTGACAAAAAGCATTCTGAAAATTTCGCTAAATCCTTGGAAAAAGATGCGTCTGCGTGAACATCCAGTGCAAAACATACGTCTACTTGTTTTAGTTAAAACCATTAACTAGAACTTGAACAAAATAAAGGCGGACCTTTTAAAAAAAAAGGAGATACTTATTGAATCGACTTTTCGGCATACGAAACCACTTCGTTCCCTCTTATAGCTCAATGAACTATTCTATTTTTGTACACTTTTATATAAATGGATAAAATTCCCTTCCGAAAAGTCATGACAATACAATCACATTTTATTATTTATGCTTTTAGTTAAAGTGGTCCAGGTCTTCGCGGTCCTTACAAATCTTTGAGCTTTTTCAACATCAAACTTTGTTCACTTATTTAGTTAAAGCTTATTTCTCACAAAAGTGAAATGAATGCGAAAAGTTTGTATTGCCTGCATATTTCTCTACAAAATTCTCAATAAATAAATTTTAAAATAATTGTCAACTTCTTTTTCCTATATGAATGAGATTATATACTGTGTGTAATGTTATGCCTTGCTCATTCAATGCTTCACTTTTACGGCGCCTCACACACACGCACACGCAAGTACAAGCGTATTCCACCGGCGCAAAGCTATTTAATATTCAACGCCAACAGGCAGCAGTACGAGCACTTAAATAATTTTCCAACAACAACAAGCGCATAAAAACAATAAACACGACATTGTAAGGCAAAACACACTAATTAATTGTGAATGAGATTCATAATTGTAATAGTGCGTAATTAACATGCAAAATGTCACACATACTTACTCCTCATTACCTGCACAGACACACACACGCACACACGCACACACGCGCACAAGTGACAACATACAGTTCAGTTGAAAGTGACATTTATACGCGAGAATACACTGGCGATAAATATATGATTACACAAGCACACAAGCACACACAAACAATGTATATTCATCTATAAGTACATATATGAATGTTGCGTATACGCCCAGTGGCACCGTTAGGAAGACTGCTAAGTTGTTACTGCTGTTTCTACACCGTGTTGACTTAGGCGAAAAAATTTAGCTTTCGTTTCATTTTCAGCATGGGTAAAGGGTGGTTCATATTTGTGTTAATTTTCGTAGAGTAAATAATAGTGACAAGCTTGTTAATAGTAGACTGGAGAAGAGGAATATGCATTGAACATGGGATAACTTAGGTTCCTTAAATTTATCAGCTTTACGAGATAACATCTAAGACTCTGAACACATACTTTGATTTTCGCCACTAAACTCATATCTCCATCCTTATCTTTCTTATTCTTATTCCATCTTTATTTTGTAATATAAAAACAAATGTTGATGCCGTAGATGTTGGTCCTATCAACAAATCAACAAATTGCTTTTTCTACATATTCGTTTTAAAAACGGAATTTTTAAAGGATTTTCATGAATGGTTCTCCATGGCACTCCACAAAGATCACCTAGGTCCAAGTCTTCAACTTCTGGCCCATGGGGAAATATTTTAATTTAAAATTTCAATATATAGATATTAAGCAGAAAAACTTTATTATAAAAGAATATCTTGTTTCCTACCACAGCAGAAGATATCTTCTGAAAGACATTACTTAGATTGCTCTCTTACCCTTCATGTATGCCTGAAGAGCAGAGAAGTTTTATATATTTTACTTGAAAGATCTTACCATTAACTGCTTTAGAAACCTTAGTTACCTGACCACCACACAGTTATTTATCTCTCGTTCTCTTATATTTGATAAAGTTATTTTTAGCCACAAACTCTTTAGGCAGACTAAAATAGCATCAAGATGGCCCTAGACTTCACAGGTTCCAATACAGCTTGAAAACTCATTTTATTAACTAAATGAAAATTAGTTTTTGGACAAGCCCATACCAACAGGCACCCTTATACACGTACCTAAATGTGAATAAACGAGCAGTCTATGCGTTAGTGCTTAGACCCAGGCGCTTCCGGCGTCATTGACTTAGCTCAACTTTATGACGTGCCATGTTCTTATTATGCTCACATGTCTAAACAATCATACGCTTCCCTGCGAAAGCGTAAGTATGCTATATACAAAAAATTATACGCTTATACGCATACATACAGCCACTCCATTCAACATGTAAGCGCCTGTGTTTATGCTACGCATTGCCATAATTATCCGTTGGCGTTTATTAGCTTTGACACTTTGCCATTTCCAGCTGTTACTGTGTACAGCATACACACACACATACAAATTCCTAGGTAAATGTGGAATGTAGCTGGTAATGTGCGGTATGCTGCCACTCATTAAGTGGCCAAGTGGCAAAGATTTTTCTGCTGTTGCAATTAAAAGTTCACCCTTTTGCTCATTATACCGTTTGCATTTAAAAATTAGTCCTTTTCTAAACAATTCACAAAAAGAGAAAAAAAAAATCGCTGCTCTTCGCCCACTAAAATATAATGTTAACTAATACAAGCTTTGGAAAAATAAACGCACCAACGCCTTAATGTATGCAATGGCAGGCATTAAAAGCTTGTTTCGACACTTTTGACGCGCGGACAACAAATGTCATTACTGATTAACTACGAAAAACAAAATAAAATTGTAATAATAATGAGGTTAAAATCGCGTAAACAGCAAACAACAGACACACATACATGCATATACATACGCACGGTAAAATAAACATATGTTTACAAGCGCAGCGATTACAGCAAGCAACAAACCATAACAGTGCCAATCGTAAATCCGTTATGTAAGCTCAACAAAGCGTGCAGTGCAAAAAAATAACAAAAGCAAAAGTAAAAGGCAACGAGAAGCTATAGCCATAAAAATTCCAACACGCTTCGTTGGGGGAAAAAAGTATTTTCGCTGTGGGCACTGTTGCGTGTTGACTCGCCACATTACTGTTACTTGCTACTTTGTTGTGCTCAATGCACGTATCTGTGCAGCAAACTTTCACTTCATTTGAACTCCTCCGCTTTTCGGGTTTTGCGTTTTTCGTTATTTTTTTTGTTGGCTTTAGGGTGTTTGAAAGAAATTAAGCAACTGTTGCTAATGTCGTAATCAGTTAAGGTCGCAAACATTTTGATTTGATTTGGCGTTTTTTCTCCTTTGAACTGGGTTTCTTCGCTACAATTAGATTAGCTGTCTTCAAGCAACACTTGACTACAAAGGCAGAGAATTCCTTGGAAAAGTTATTAAACTGCGCGCTTCCTGCGGTTGGTACTGAGTTTCGTGGACAAAACTTAATGGGTTTTAAATAGGTTAAGGGACAACAAATTATACAGATTTGTACATTTCAATACCAAGTGTACTAAGTATTTTGTAAATATTGCATAATAGTTCGACCTCTAATGAAACTTTGTTTCTGCTTTCTTCTCGAATACTTTCTTCTCCAAGCTATTCGAAAGAAATGTATTAGATAATTTATGGCGCAGATTATTAAGTTCTTGTACCCACTCAACTTCTGAGCCGAAGAATGGCGCCATCTATCTAATCAAGCGTGCATTTCGAACACCACATTTTTATTTTGAACCCACTGAAAATATTTTTCATAGGAATTTAGGACAAGATGTCCTTAACTTATTCTTATTTTTCTTTTCCAGTTAGTTATTAATCTTAGGCAAGCGTCATATTTGAGTGCAATGTAGGCATATTACTCGACGAATCAAATTTTGGCCTTTCGGAGGAGACTTTGAAGAACTAACGAACGAAATGTTTATGCGTTGGCCGCGCTTCTTCATACTTTAATAGAATACGTAAAGTTCAAAATCTGATTAATTTATTTATTACCTGATGATATTCACGACAGAAGAACGCTTAAAACTGCGAATGGAATTAATATAACGCACATGAAAAGTCCAATATACTATAAATTGTATGTAAGTTGTAAAGAATTCTGGCAACTACATCTACACTTTTTTGTAGAAATATATTCGTTAAACTACAATCAGCTCCAATAATAAAAATTTCGATATGATACTTTAAGCTATGTGTTACAAAAAGAGGTTTTAGACTAAGTCACCCGCGAAAGTAGCTCAACAAGCACAAAACCATTGATTTGTAATCTTTAATAATTACGGATGACGTCGATCTAACTAACTAATAAAAACTGATTCGGTATTCGATTTGACAGAATTTGGAGAATACGTAATCGAACAAACTGGTATAAACAGGCATAATAAAACATGCCATATATATAGCGTAGAAAATTATACCTCGTTAATGATGTATTCTCATACTTATTCTTTTATATTGAACTAAACTGGAGAATTCCATTGTTTTTTCACAAGCCAACACTTTTACGAGCTCAAACATTATGTGTAGAGAAGTGGCGAATCGAATACGGCTCTTGTCTGCTAGAAAAGCGTATAATTCCACTCGCATCACAACTTAGCCAATTTCATGGCACGAGTGCTATTTTTATCTTCGTTTCTTTATCTTTCATATCATTATTTATACAAGAAATAAATATTTTTTGGTATTTTATTTTAGGTGTTCCTTTTCACCAGCCACTCACTAGAAAATATTCCACTATAGATGTATTTAAAATATAAACAATACATTGAGAAATAGGACAAGTAATTCGGCTCTTATCTTATAGTAGTCCAGTTCTGATTTATTTCTTATTGATTTCATTTTCCAAGCTACGAAATGAGATCCTCTCGTTCGACTTCCATGAAAGCCATTTTTTCATTTTCATTTTTTCAAATTAAGAAATGCAAACTTTTGCCATACTTTATGCCACAACTTGTTGCAGTTGTTGTTTGTGTAATTTGTTATCGATAATTATTTTAGTTTGTTGGCATGTGGTTTTGGCACAGCTTGCGTCGTCTTTCACTGTCTTAACTAAACTTTGGCAAACAATGTAATGAAATTTTATATCCTTGGGCAATTTGTTGCTTGTTGAGTTTCATGTTGAGAATCTTACATTTTTTCATATTTATGTTTCTTAATTCACAAACAATTAGTGCGCTTATGTAATGGAGCGAGTTTTGTTGTAATTAAATTGCTGTGCTTGTAACTGGTTATGGGTGGGTGAGTACGAAGCTTTCGTGTGTAAAATGATAAAAGAGAAACGATGTTTAAAAGTTTTGATTGAGAATGCCAAAAAAAGTATCAAATAAATTATAGTGATATCTCAGAAACCATCACAAACGAATCTAGTTACCAGTGCGCTTCAGGGTTCTCTATTTTTTTAGTCTATGTAACTATGTAATGCAGGATGTAACTATGATCTTTTGTCGAAACGGGAATATACGCCTATTATTATGGTCGATTTAATAACCTCCGGGCAGTTCGATTTATGCACTATTTGACAGCTTGCCGTTCTTACTATCCTAATAACATGGACTGTATTGAGCTTACCAGTTAGCCAGATGCGCGTAGTAGTTGAGAGCCTATCTAACCTAGCCAAGGATTTCTCGTTAATATTTTTTTATATTCAGTGTTGGATTTGATTCCACCCACTGACTCGATGACATTACTTTTATTCTAGGCTATTCTCTGTCAACTTCATTAATATTGCATAGTTTTAGGATGACTTCAAAAAACCTGAAAATGGATTGTGGTAAAACAGCGGACCATTTTCATTTGCAGAAGTGAGAAATCAGAATTTTTATTTTCACTTCTCTATTTGTTAATGATTTCCATACAAATACATATGCCGTTGTGCATAAGTTTTGAGTCGTACTTCTGTAACTTGGCCTACTAAAAGAACGGTTAAATAAAAGCACACAAAATTTATTTTAATATTATTTTTACTCTATGAAATTTTATTATGCTATTCCAAGAACTGAACTTTGCAAAAAATTGCGCTCATTGTCTTTGAACTTCCACAACAGAGCGACCAATTGCCAGACGATGTTGGTGAAGTTGGCTGCGCTAATCGCAGAAAGTGAAAACGTAAGTTTTACTGTTAGCTAACAATTGCGCTTACGGCTTTGCGAGATAAGTCTGTTCACTTTTGCCTTGAATATTTTTATATTTAAAATATTGTGAATATTCAAATTACTTAGTTCTCTTCTTAGTTCAACTGTCGGAAAGCATTGAAATTTTTGAACTTCGTTTCAAACTTTAACTAGCGTAATAATAAAAATAATGGACTTAAAGAACCACATACCAATTTCTAGCTTCTCTATTTCTATCTCAATTCAATACACTGTCCACTTCGCCTAGAGTTACACTTATTAAAAAGTCCACTTAAAACTAAAAACTACAGTTAATAAGTCTTTTTTTGGACGAAATTCACCATTTATAAGCATAGCCAAAAAGTTCGTTTTAAGGGTGTCCAGGGAGAGGACATTTAAGTTTCGGGAATAGGAGAAAAGTGAAGGAGAGTCCAATCTGGCAAATAAGGCATTGATTTTTTTCCTTTGAAAAGTATTTACTCACCGACTTCTATTCGACATTAACCCTAAATATGACCCAAGTTTGGTTGATCCGAAACATTCCGAAGTCTCTGCTATTTCTTTTATGCTAGAACGTCGCTTTCCGAACTAAACTTTTTTCACATTTTCGCCGTTTTCGTCTTTATCAAATTAAAACTCAATGAAGTAGTTTTGTTTGCTTTTTTATAATCTTCTCAAACCCTCAAAATATGCTTTACTAAACTTGATTTCTCGGCGGAATATACTCCGTAAAATACGTCTGAAAGTCCTTGTTAATTTTTGCCATATTGAAAGTCGTAAAAAATGCCTTTAAATAGTTAATATCTATTCGATCTCAAAAATCAGAGCAGATTGCGTCGAGCTAGATAAACATTTTACTACAATTAAAAGATAATATTGTTGTTGCTGCGACGTTCCACAAATATGTTGGGCTTGGTTTCTTAAATAAAATCCAATATTATTGTCATCGCCAAATTAATCGTCAGACATCTATAAGAAAATAAATGTGCACACTTATTATATTTCAACCGTTTTGCAGCTTATGCCACATTCACAAAGCCACACGAACACATTTATACATACAATTTGACCCAATTGACTGCAATTGAACAACATTTATGAAATATATGTTTTTACATATATGAAAGTATGTTTGTACAGCCCCCTCAATAACTTGTTGTTTCACTGTGCCTTCTTCTTTGTATGCCCATCGATCTTTATCCAACTCTCTCTGTATAGCAAAGAATTGACTTTTAGTTCATTTTAGTCTTCAGGCGACTGACAGGTTAATGCGTGTGATTACCTGTCAATATGCCAATCACCGGGCGTGAGACGTAACCCACATCGAGGCCACGACCAGCTGTCAATCAAGTTAACACATACTTACTTAAAGTAAAATAAGTTTCGTGGTTTAATTTCTTGCATTTATAAATTGAACTATTTGTTGACTGGTGTTTGTTCGCTTTGAAAGGTGAGCACCTGTGGGTTGGGGGCGGTACGAAAAGTGTCCAAATTGATTAAAACTTTTGCTCAGTGAATTGACTGGCGATGTTGCATGAGGGTGAAGAAGAGTTCACTTGGCTGCAAAGTTGAAGTTACTAAAATTAAAAAATTTTAAGTCTAGAGCTTTAAAAAGGCCTAACTGCGACAATTTATTCCGGGGGTATAAAAAAGGGAATCGAATTCTTTTCTTTCAAGCTTTATTAAACAAGAATTTTGGTATAAAAAAAATTTTGTCTATTCACATTTTCATACAAAATTGCGGCTACTGTGCCAGTCTTTGGAATCACCTTTTTCAAGAGAGCGTAGACGGGCAACGGTGTATCTAGGAACTTGTGCTACCTGAAACAAAATAAAAAACGGATATTAATTTACATTAGACTGGCTTTAAATTAAAATTTGCAAAAAGCGGCTTTGTAAAAAGGATTAAATTTCCGGCCGAAAACATCAGCAGTAAATTGCTTACAAAAAAAAATTGCAACAACACTAAAAAATACAAGAAAAATCGAACTTGCTTTACTATATACTGTTACTAAGAAGTTAAAATTACACATGCCTCCGAGTACTATCGTGCTAAGCTCTAGTTATTTTATAATTCGTTTCTTACTGTTGTCGTACCAAAACTTCCACTGACCTAACACTGTAAGCTGCTGCCAAAGGCAGTGGTCGAATTTTCCAACCATTCTTCTTTCCATAACTTTGATTTACCGTGCTCAAAGTGGTTCTTGTTGGTTTAGGTTTTAAGACAGCTCCTGTTAAGGAGCTTTATATTAGATTTGCATGTTAATTAGCCGAATTAGTCAAGGATGTCCTTCAAGGTCGTTTTTGAGATTATTCTTAAGTCTAGTATACTATGTTTTAAATACTAATAAATTAATTTTAAAACAGGTCGGAATACACGTTTGTTTCAATTACGATGCTTTCTTCCAATCTGTCTTCTTATGTAGTTTTATATTCAGTAGAGAAACATTTAGTACTTCGAAAGCTCGTCAAGGTCAATGTGGTATTTGTATTTTCTCTACATCGCGTTACTGGCGTAGTATATATGTAGGAGAACAGTATATATCTGCATATCTGCCAAAGATAAAATGTCGCATTGTCGAAAATTACGGTTGTTCAACTCAACTTTGAGGTCATCAACGTCGGTTCTAATGCCAATTTTAATAAGCATGCATCACACTTAATTTAGACGATCATTTAATATATATCCTTCGATGTACTATTATTATTTCGTTTCTTTTGCCATCAAAATATTGATTTGAAATACCAAAATGTGTAATATCAGATGAATTTTGTGCGTCGGCACATTTAATTGCCTAATTTATATTTATTAGTACAGACTTGCATGGTTGAGTATTATAAAAATTAAGTTTTTCAAACATCCTCTAATGTCTATAAACAATTTATTTTTCAAACTAAAAATTAACAACTTTTTAACTAATATGCGTATAAAATTTAACTCCTAATTTAATCTGCATATTTCTTCGTCGTGTAAGATCTTTTCCAACATCTTCTTTATCGACATGTTTCTCTTTGCCTTATTTTAATTATGCACCTAATTGCTTTTCATAAATGACTAAGCATCTTAGATGTTGCATTTTAAACTAAAGTTTCTGAGAAAATTCAAAATTCAACCACAAAGTAAGTGAGAAAATTATCTATTAATGAGGAAAGTGTTGCTTAGGCGTGGCCATTTAATTAAAAAGATGACTTTAGTGCTCTTGAAAATTAAGCTGTCGCTTGAAAATACTCGTGTTTTCATTAAGGAGCGATAACAAATTGGACGTAAGTCGACGTTGATTTTAATTTCTGAGCATTAATTTTTAATGAAGTAGAGAAAGCTAAATGGTGACGTAGAGAAGGGAAATTCAAATGGAAATTTCATGCCACTAGCGCTTAAAGTGTGATAATTATTTTCAGATACAGCGATATGTACCAAATAAATTTGAATTTTGTGCCACGTTGAGCTGATTTTGCAATATGCAGCACACTCTCCCCATTTTCCCTCTTAAAGATCTCATCGAGGATCGAGATATTGTCAGGCATTACCTTTGAAGCCGGTTAAATCAAATAAAGAGAACAGACTCTCTTTCCCTAGATTGGTTACGTGTTATATGAAATATAGAATTTTTCGTGAAAATTTAAGTCACAATTTAATTCACACTGAACCCTTCAGTGGGCAAAGGCGTTCTATAGAGTGTAGTTCCCTTACTTATGTCTAGATGTTGGTTTCGAAATTTTCTGCACCACCGGGGAAATATCATACCTTTCATTTACTGATATCGATAGTCTCCGAGTGCCGTTTCTGCTATCCGAAGAGCCCAACTTTACATTTCCCTAAATTCATGGCGCCTCTCTAAACCAATTTGTCGAAGACTCGATCAGAACAATTATAGCATTGACGTTCAAAATTAGACGTTGGAGAACTCAAAAATATTCTGAAGTACGAAAGCGATTATGAACACAGTATAAATTCCTCAAATCGCTGATTAGGATTTGGGCTAAAGTCTCAGAAGCTTTGTTGATTGTTGCTAATCTTCTCGACTAGATATAACAGTTGAAGACCAGTAGGAAGCGGTAAGAATACCTACGATGAGAACCCTTTTAATTCCAAACGAATCTAAAAGACTCTCTAACCCGACTGAAAAACTTATCTAAAAAGGTCCATATTTCAGTTAGTTAGTAAAGAGGTATTCCAACAAAACATTACCATTGTACAAAACAATAAAAAACAACAACTATGAAAGTATTCTTGGACAAGAATAATCGTGCAAATGGAAATGAATTTGCTGCCACACAATGTATCATAGTCAACTCGTGCCACAAAGTCAAACATTCAAACAAGTTAATTTTGAGTTTATTATAAGAACATACAAGTACATACAAGTACATTGGCAGCTTTCCCAACAGAGTAGCCAATGGTCCTCAAATAGTGTATAATGTTGAAGTAAAATATTGGTAGTGATTTCTTGGAAAGCAAAGGCGGTCATTGAAGCACGACGGCAAGCAGACGAAAGCAATCGCTGAAAAATTGTAGCTTCGGATTGACGTGGCTTCGGATGCTACTGATTTATTTTAAATTTTTCTATTTAAGATTATATCCTTGTTGTTATTGCTTTGATCCTGTTGCTTTTGATGGCTTCTCGGTCTGCTTTGTGGAATTGCAAACACACTTTGGATGGAGTGATACTTCAGTTCAAATACATTTGCACATATTTTCTTTTGTTCAATGGCGCTACAGTAAATTTCGTGGGCGGTTTTAGTTACTAACAAAATTAAAATCAAACAAATGTTTCCAGTGATATGGAAATTCGTTAGAAAGGGGCTGATATGTTAATGCTTGAAGGGGTTTTAAGCCTTAAGGAAAACGAAAGGGAATATTATCATTGGGGAAGTGGAAAGTGAAGTTCATGCCTCTAATCAGGTGTATTAAGTATACTCAGTTTAACTTGTCGATTGTAAACTGAATTCAAAATGGTTTAAAAGTGAAATATCTAAGACATTTAAAATATTTTTAATATATTTGATAATTAGGCTTAGCTATTATGTGAGAGTTCTGTCCTAAATGACGTTCGGATTAGTTCAGTAGAGTTTCAGATCTTTCCATCAACAGCCGGAAAGCCGTACAAACTCCTCTAGCAAGTTTTTAAAACTTTGTTTTCGACTGTTTTCCAGCTCGAACATTATTCAGAAATCCATTCGGAGCTATACTTTTAGACGCTTTTCTGTTATTAGGTTTGAGGATTTTTTTTTCAGATTTAGGCATCTGTGTCTCTAATGCATTCCCAAGGATTTTCAGAACTCTTCTTCTGATTTACACAGTCTTTTGAGTTACACCCTTATGTCGCCGGTACATATATACATTTTTCGTCGTTGCCTCTGTCATAACATATTGTAGTTCAACTGTTATTCACCTATGACCTACTATTATATGTCGAACCTTTCCACTGAACCGGATTTGCCTCAAAGAAAGTGGAAACAGCTTCGTTTCGCCTTACTTGACACAGCAGTGGCATGAAAATTGCATCATTATTCAAGCATTGTTACTTTATGCGAGATAATAAAGAATAACCGATATGATCTTCAATTTTTCTAATGCAAGTTGAGCAGAGAAAGTTTTGAGTTTGTATAAGGGTGCGTGTAGAGAGAGCAAGGGTATGAATAGTATACAAAGCGGTGTTATATATATTCATCAATTAGATTTGATTGAATGCAGAACTGATAGAAATTAGTTTCATTAAATAAACTCCATATTAAGATCTCTATAGAAGCTTAAGTAACATTGTAATAAATCTGTATTTATGAAGACTGCTTAGGCTGAAACGTTGTGGATTGCTTACACTTTTATTTTTATTGTTATGATTTACATCTTGTTCATCATGTATTTTAACTAAAATTAACAGTTAATTATTATAGAAGTACCAACATCACAAGTTCTTTACATTCGCTTTTTTAATCCGCCAATTTCTTATTGAGGCTCTCGAATATCTCTCTCTCTCTCTCTTTCCCTCTCTCTCTCTTAATTCTTGCATAACTCCCGATCGCAGCATGGCATTGAAAGCATAATTTTTTTAAATTTAGGCCTATAAGTTCAACTTTCCGCTCAGAATACACAGGTAAAGTGAAGTTTCGCATCCGACGCTCTTAATATTCCGGCGCCAGATTGTGGGACATCTCAGATCTACTACAATGTGATTTGCTTGATCTTGAGACTTTCGAACTGTAGACAGTCATGTAGTTTGATGTATTACTTTATGCTGTAAACTCATATGCTGACAACAAAAGTATCCTGATAATCCCATAATCGGACTAAAGGTATGTTCTTTTCAATTTAACATCGTGGCTGAGACAACACTATTAAATTACCTCTGAGTAGTAATAGGTGTAAGAAGGTTTTGGTTGAGTCATTCTCATCTTGTACATATTGTTACGGGATCTTTACTTTCTGGGTTACTCGTTGAGCTACCTAGCATTCAATATATATTTATATATATATAGTAGATATCACAAAGTCCAATTGTCTTCTGCCTTACCTCATTCATTGTGGTATCTCGTTGGCAATGATAACCATTTGTCGTCCCAAGGACATTCCCGTTAATAAACTTAAAACATGGGCACTGGTCGACAACCAAACATGAGATATCATTCAAAGTATTTTTCATTAGAGACCTTTGTTTTTAACTGACTAATATTTATTATTATTTTGATTTATTATGATTTAATGTCATTAATTGAAATTGAATTGACGCTTGTCCTTAAATAACATATTTCATTTATTAGTTATTAGATTAAGTTACTTTTGTTATAACGCCCATCTCACTTTTAGATTTCTCTCTGCTACAAAACACCCTCTATAGTTTCTTGAGGGTCACAATAAAATACAAACACTTACATTCTGCTCCTCATATTTTTAACATTCGATTGACCAGTAATGCAATGTAATCATATAAAAATCTCAGTGCAGCAAGTGGTTGGATAAGAGTATAAATAAGTGTTTGCAAACGACTTCATATGGAGCACTTCTTGAATAGCTACAGCTCAAATAAATCCGTCACTTTCTAATACCAATGCAATTGTGCCATGAGATAGATATACATATCTTTCATACATATATACATATATATATATATAAAAATACTCAGTTGAAAAGATTTCTCGAAGTGATTTGTTATGTTTAAGAATTTATTTACTACAGCATGCAGTTGAGCATGCATATGTACATATGTACAAATGTACGTATATATAGGTAGTAGGTAACTATAGTGTTGTATGGCATTTTTATTCAGTTTTTCTGTTTTTGCCTCTCGGATGCGCTTCAAAGGTAACTGTGATTGAATTGAAATTCAAATTGAATTTATTTGAAAGGAACAAACACACACATTTAACTTTCCTGACATGCAATATATGCTCGCTTTTGATGGACAATTTATCGTATTGTCTCTGAGTCAATGCAACAAAATTTTTCAAATAATCGAAGTTTTTCTTCCGAAGCTGTCTAAGAGAGCAAATATTTATTACTTAAGTGGTAGTTTTCCAAATTGATAGTTTTCAAAGTAGAATGAGTAGTAACGAAATATAGATTTACATTCGGCTACTTTCACTTCATCTATACCTAAGAGTTGTAGTAAGAGATTTTTGCATAAGTAAGGTCTTTAGCTCTCTTCATGTTAAGTGCTGTATATACAAATTCATATTAAGATTTGCATATTTTTCAATTTTGTTTAAACATTTTTTTTTTTGGTGATAATCTATAAATTTTGATGAGCCTCCTATTTATGATGAGCGTCTTGATGTTATCCGATAGATTAAAATTTTATGAGCACCTTTGTTCTATATAAGATAGAGACTCGAAGTTTTGATTGTCTTAAGAAAACATGGTTTGTTATTTTAGTTTTAGCTCAGCAGGAATTTGAACCCGTTACCCCTTGGTCAACTGGAATCTCGTGAACATTGAAAGACCTGAAGACTTGCAGAGAAGAAAACTTATCCGGTCTTTGAATAAAAAATCATTCCCTGACATTACAGAAGTTTGAAACAGTAACATGTTAGTCAGGCTCTTCAAACTATATGTATGTGTTTACTTACTATGAAAACCAACGTCTATCTGAGAACAGGACACCTCAAGTCAGTGACTTCAATCATTCCTAGGAAATCTCTTTAATGATTATCAGATATTTTGGCCGATTCTACAGGTTACATTATACTATTGCTTTGGTTAAATATTAAGCAATCTCAAAAGCTTGAATCCTTAATCACAAATGATATAATAATCGATTTTTTTCCGACCGTTGTTCCAATATTGCCCATTACAGAAATCATAAAGCAAACGTAAAGGATGAAGTCTCATATGTTATATGTAATAAGTTGTCATATATATGAGAGCGAACTTTAGATGCAGATATTTAGGGTTAAATTGTCAATAATTCAATGCCTCATTAATTATATAAATTAATTCCAGAGTCTGTATTAGATTCCGAATTCAATAACAGCGCGACCGTCCATAAAGAGAAACGAAAATATAGTAAATGAGCTCATGCTAGTGAAGTGGTCACTATGTTACAGGATTGGCTTAAGATTAGACCAGTCTAAGATATTAAAAAATTTTTTAATTTCCTGGAAAATTATTAGAATAGTGAGATGTAGTGACTGCAAATGCTTTGTCAGCTTCAGCACGAGACATCTACTTGAAATTTTAACTGCAGCTCCATACTAACTTTATCTAGAAAACTACTTATGATTTCTTTTATTTACATGTATACTTTAAAATAAAATTTCCTACTGGGTTCTTACATAAGGCTACATACATACATACTTGTATTTGAAGCAATGCATTTGTTCGGGTTATACACTCGTATCCATGTCTGCAGTTAGCGACACTTTGTGACATTTCGAATATGTTGCATGCAACATTTCCTGTATCCGCAACATTTTGGCAAAATTTCGCACAAACATATGAACGCAAATAAATAACGGTTTGACTGAGGAAATGAGTTTGGCAATTGTTCGCATAATTAGAGTAAAACCACCAGCGAGTTAATGTTCTATATAAGGGCGTCTGAATATGCTCGTTGCCTGAAACTGTACACGCACTTACATATTACTTAATTTGAATTCTAAGAGCTAGTTTGCATACATATATGCATTTGTGTGCGCATTACAAAACTGCATATGAGCTTGTATATGTGTGTGACGGCAATCCGTATTGCATAAGGTGTTAAGTTGCATAATTCTGTCAAAATCTGTAATTTGAGGAGGTTTAATGGCATAACTTTGTATTGATTACATAATTAAATGAGCTTTATGACTTTTAGCAATTAATTGTTAGACGTTAATGATAATGCTACTTATATATCTATGGTTGTAAATAAATAGTCACGAGTAAGTATCCACAAACCGAGAATCGTGTTATTCGTTTGTAATCACGTCGGTTTTTTGATATACACGTCATAAAGTTATAAATGAGTTTAATTCTGAAACGCATTAAGTATTATGTTGGCTTTGTGTAACAAGGTACATAATTTAGATTAATTAGTTCATTGAGATATATACCACCGGGATGATTAAAAAAAGAATTAGTCGCTAATAAGATTATTCGACCATAATATGTATAAATATACTGTTATTTAGCTATTTTCTTTGGATCGCTTTTGGACATAGAAAAGTGAATTAATTTCGATAAAAATTATACATCTTCTTAGGTCTTACTTAGTACGTATAGACGAGCCAGCGTAGAGACCAACAAATATTATGGTATATTATTCTCAAGAGCATGAAAGAAAGTGGGTGCAATCAAATTTCAATCATCATCATCATCATTAAATCATAAGCCATAAATAAAGAATCTGCATCCCAATTTATAACTTGAATTTGCTATTTAGACGACGTTTGGGAAGCAATTGTTCGATAAAAACAAAAATTTTCCAGTGAGGCTTTAAATATAGAAGTATTTATTTGACATAAGGATAAGTTGGGAAATACTATTTTTTATGTATGGTGATTTGTTCTTCAGAATTTCTCCGGTCCATTAAACAAGTAGGAGAATATAAAGCCAGTAGCGTTCCGGTTATGACGATTGTCGTTCCAAAACTCATGGTTCCTGTCCTCAAACGTGTCCTTCACATATATCTCCGAAACCACCATTGACCTTAGTTCTTTAAGAAAATCATACGCTATAAGGGATATCACGCATTAACGATTTTGAGACCCAAACCATCTTCAAGAGGTAATGCTAGTGAAAGTGAAATGAGAGATTGCATCAGTGGAGAAGCATTTTAAAGATTTATTGAGAATCTGACTGCAAAATGGGATCTGGGATGAATATAGAAACTACCTTTTGATTTCTGAATAGAAAAATCTATTATTAATCTTTAGTAATGACCTTTAGTAATGACCTCATCTGCACCGAGGATACTTCTGTGACCACCCTCATCAAAAAGGAAAGATCATATTACCCAGAAGGCGGCGATTTGGGAGATTATTAAGGCATTCATGGGGAGCAAATATTGACTATTAATTTAGAATTCGTACATGTAGGCATAGTTGTCTGAAACTCCCCCTGCGGGTTGGGGGATAAGAATAACCCGCGGTAGGCATGCCTGTCGTACGAGGCGACTAAAATCCAAAAAAATGCACTGCATTTGAAATAGACTTTGCTCAAAAAATAGGCATAGCCATGTCAGAAATAGTGCTATATTACTTAGCTTGAACTGTGTGTTATAACACTTTAAATGTATTATGCAAGCAATTAAAGCGACATTGTAGTTCAAGCTACAAATGCCACCAGTCGAGATGAATGTGTAACTCAACTGGTAGTAGCCTTTAGGCTACAATTCTGACCGGAGACTTAATTTTGGTGCCACGGGGAGCAGGGGCCCTGTGGAGTTACTTGTAGCTCCATCCTGCTCATTGTGGTAGGCCCTTCGGGGAGTATCGTGGTGGCTGTGGTTTAATACCTGAAAGCGGGTAGAACTGTTGTGTAATGCAGTTCAGTGTGGAGTTGCATCGCAACCGGGTGCCCGACCCATAGCACGGCAGAGGTTTTAGGTAGGCCTCGAACCCCACCAAGGTGGTTATTGCGCCATTCCACAATGCCGATCGGTACCGTTGGTTTTAGCGAAAGCTATTACTAACGGGGCGCTGATCGATGCATTGTATTGATCCGTTGTGTTTTTGAACACCGTGGAGTAGAGCTGATCAACGGCAGGTACCCACGTAAAGCGCAACGTCCTCTGTCTGAAACTATTAACTGTTAACTTAGTACTATCGTAGATGGCACTGAGGACCTCTTATCTGTAAAACTTTGACTTCAGAGAGCAGGAGTGTATGTCCTTAGGTATACGAGTCTGTTGAACTGGATCCAGGATTTAGCTAATTGTGAAGAAAAAATTTCCCCAAATTTCCGGGCTGAATTCTAACAAAGTACAGACCGCCAGATTGAAGAAAACTAGAGAGCTTAACTGTTCCTTTTTTCAAACCAACGAAATTCGCGAGGAGCTTCAATCAAAGTCTTGATAAATGAAAGTTTTTATTTATGGCACCTTATATACTATTTAGGGTCTTTATCTTCCTCCTTTAGAAAGAAAACTGAAATGGCTTTAAAAATTTCGAAATCCACAAAAATCTCAAACTACCTTCACCCTATTTAAATCGCTGGTACTGGCTACACTTCACTTGACTGCCCTTGCAAATAGGCTTAATGGCAGGTTATGATTTTGCCCGAACCGTCAACCCTACCCCAACGCAACAAACTCAAACAATTGACGATTACGTATGCCAGACACGCTGTCTAAGCTGGAAATCCTTTGATAAGCTGCTATATTGCGCTGCGCACACGTCACCCCTGCGTACGCTAGCGCACCCGAAAGGACGCACAAACCGTTCAACGAGCAGCGCTGCCAAACGGTAAGCTGAGCGGTGGAGTGGCGTGGCAAAGTAGTCTTCACCCATTCACTTCACCAGTTGGGTGCAATCAAATTGTCAACTAAAAATGACAATGTGGCATGAAATCACGTACGCAAACCGTTTCCGCCACGCACTCAAAGCTGGACGTGGGCAGAGTGGCAAAAGACGCCGGATTGGCAGTCAGCGCGTATGTAGGCGAATTTTAAGGCACATCAACAAAACTACACCCTCGATGGCACAGTTGATGATGTCTGGATGACTGGTCTGTTGTTGTTGTTGTTGTTGTTTTCGCTGTTTTTGTTGTTGCTGTTGACAGGCATGCTGACTAGTAGTTCGATGGTTATGCAGACATTCGTTCGTTAGTTATGATGATGGCGATGATTATGATGGAGGTGCCATCGCCGATAGCAGTGCATTAAAACGCAAATGCACACACACACACACATACATACACACATACATACATAGACATGTCGATGCATATAAAAAGATCCACTCACCCATTTCGTAGTTTATCTTACGCTTGCTATGCTCCAGCGACCATGCTTTCATGACACGCTTTTCTACACGCTGAGTCACCCATACACACATAAGTACATATACATTCACACACGCTTGCATGTTGTGCGCCAGTATGGAAATCAAAGAAGGTTAACGAAGTGTTGTCAGCGACAGTTTGTGAATTGAAATGAAATTGTAAATTAGCATAGGTAAAACGATAAGGGATTATTATTCGTAGCGAAAATGCGCCGAAAAGTGCGCTATAAAGATATGGCATGGCTTAGGTACCTGCGGTGATATATGCATTTCGGTCACACAAGCCCGTGTGACTTGAAAGGTTGGCGCCATAGGAATAGAAATTCAAGACACGAAGATTTCAATAAGGGGGATTAAGTGTAAAACCGGTGACTTTTTACCGACCTCCGTGGTCTCAGTATGCGCCAATTGATTTGAAATAATTAAGTGGCCTTCAAACTTTCAATCGTTAGCTTGCACTAATTCTTTTGCACCATCATACACACACTTTCTCTCTCTAGCTTGCTCGCTCTCTTTTTCCTTTTCCTTACTATTCAACAAGCACTTGCGCTAAACAAGTCGGCGTCCTTTAGCCTGTCACAGAGAGTATGTCAATGCAACGACATGCTTGACATGCAAATTGCCAATTTCAACTAATTTCGCTAAAAGAAATTTCAGAAAAAAGTGGAAAAAAGGAAGTGAGTGAAAAGCGCGCGCTTGATGCGCCGCTACATGCATCCCACATACATAGATATTCTCCGACGACGATTTTAGCGCAATCACAGTGAAATTTGCAATCAATTACGAGCTGTCAGTGACAGCGGAATTAAAATGATAATGGGAATGTGGAACGAGTGGTGTTCGGGTTGTGATTTCTTGTTATTACTTCCATTTTTATACTCTCGCAACATGCTGCTAGGGAGTATATTAGTTTTGTTCACTTAACGATTGTTTGTAACACCTAGAACTAAGCGAGTTAGATATAGATATATATATATATATATATATAAGATCAGGATGAAAAGACGAGTTGAAATCCGAGTGCTTGTCTATCGGGCCTACACGTGTTCTTTGTCTCCGTAAGACGGTTGGTATTGCAGATGGGCGTAATTAGACATCTGCCACGCCCACAAATTGCCATTAATCGAAAACAGATAAAGCGCTATAACCAAACAGCAGATTAAGATATAAACATGTTATTTGGTGTCGACGATCCCAGTAGGGTGGACATACGTGGCCAAAAATTTTTGCAAAAGTGGGTATGGCCCCACCCCAATAAGTTTGATATATATATCTAGGAAACCGTTAAGGCTATATCAATGAAACTTACTTCGAGTAAGGTTTTCTAACAACTCCCCATATACTGAGAAAATGAGTGAAATCGGATAATAACCACGCCCACCCCACATACAAAGTTTATGTTGAAAACTACTAAAAGTGCGTTAACTCGCTGAAGGAATATGTCAGGAACATTAAGCCTTACTGCAAATATAATAGAGATGGGCTGCATAGGAATACGTATAAAGTTTTGATGATGGGCGTCGACCGCCCACTTTTAGGAGAAATTCCATATCTCAAGAACGCCTTAACCGCTTTCAATAAAATTTGGGATGTGACATTATGTTTAGATTCATATGTCACATTGTGAAAATGGGCGAAATCGAATAAAAACTACGCCTACTTCTCATATAACACAATTTTAAGTTTTATCTGATACTTTCACTTTAAGGTAGATAAATCGAACATCAATTAAGATATTGGAACAAAGCTTTCCACGAATAGTAAGTTCAAGATATGCCATCTCATCCGTAAAATTAGTTGAAATCGGATTATAAATTTTCAAGCCACCAGATACACCAGAATGGACCTCATATCTGACTTTTTACCGAAAATATCCGTAAATGTGTAAGATATTGTAATGAAATTCGACGATTATCTTTCCATGATAATAGTGTGCTCTGGTATCAAAAGTGGGGAAAATCGGGTAAATACTACCCCTAGCCTCCTTATACCTAATATACGGATTTTCAACCCCCCTGTAGACTTTATATATGTAACGGTCAGTATATGAGTTATCTCTTTGAAATTCAGAGAGCGTCTCTTTCTGATAACAGTGTGTCCATGTGCTTAAAATGGATAAAATCGGGTAAGGACTTCCTCTAGCCCCCATGTACCGTATCAATAATATATGGATTTTCATCTTCTGGGTAGACTTTATACCATATATTTCGGTTATGTAAGATATCTTAGCAAATTAAGTGAACATGTAATATCGGATATACCATAGTTTACTGCCGAAAATGTGTGAAATCGGTCTACGAATTATTCCAGCTCCTAATATACTATATATATTTTCGCTATTCTAGCAGATTTACGCCGAATATGTCGGTCACTGTGTGAGTTACCTTCACAAGATTGCGTAAAAACATGTTCCCTAATAGACTTGAATAATGAAAAGAGTTAATGTGATTAGTGCAGATCTTCCTCTATTCCAAATTTGCCCGATATAAGAATTCCCGCCTTTCCATCTGACTTTATACCGTTTATGTTGGCCAATTTGTGTGATATTTTAATGAAATTAAGTGGATATGTTTTCTTAAACACAATATGGTTTCGCGCTAAATATGAAAGAAATCGGTCTAGATCATGGTCTAAGCCCCATATTCCTAATATAATGATTTCCTTTTCTCTGTATCTAATATATTCAATTAAGCCACTTTGGTTGACTTTACATCGCATATATCTTATTTGAGTTAATTTGGTAGATTTGAATATAAATATCTCGGACACGAAGCAAAATATAGTAATATAACTCCGTGAGGCTATGACCTGTAATATAAGTTAATAAGATGCCAAATATGATTGCATTCCAAAATCCATTGACAATTTCGTCGAATAATGAATGTTGAATTCTTCCGCAACATTTTTTAATATAAAGTTGTGCCAGCACCTGAAAACATTTCCCCGCCTCTGATCCTTGCACATTGCGAGAGTATAAAATGTTCGGTTACACCCGAACTTAGCCTTTTCTTATTTGTTGTTTTTCATTTACTTTCTTTAAGTGCTTTTATAAATTATTGTATGTAATTATGAGTTTAAGCCAATTATATATTCCCTCTGGATTAGGTTTCTGGTAGTTGTTATATCTTTGTGATATTTGTCCGGGTGCTTAAGTAATTTAAATACTTCTTAGCAGTGACGACTCGGTTAGGTTATTGCATACGTCAACTTTTCTTGATCGCATTTCTTGGTTTCCAATATATCTAATAATGGTCTTTTATATACCAGAAGCTCTTAAAGGTATCCTTTGTTACGCTGAACTGAAAATCTAGATTCTTTACTTATCAATTTTAAAAAATTGGCCTTTGTCAGGACATCATCTGTACGAACGAGGTCTTTGTAAGGTCATCATTAAGGAACTAATTTTCTTAGTTTCTATTCAAAATATTTCTTATTCGATCGATGCTAAGGTCAGTAAGAACCCACTTGACAACTTCAGACCCGCTTCATTTTTTTATATCGAGCGTTTGATTTTGAGTTTCTTTTGAGTTACATAACTTAACCCCCTTAAGACTAGTTAGTATTAGTATAGGATTTTCAAAAAATTTTGATTATTTTTTGGCATAAGATAAATTTTACGGTTCTAAAAACATTAGTCAGTTGGTAGAAAGTGAAAAACAACTTTTCTTGTCAACCAACTTGTCGAAGCGTTTGAGTCAGACAGCTTCAGAATGTATAACTTTAGAGCCGTTTTTCCATAAACTGTATTTCTTCAAATCGGGCGAAGATGGCACTTGAAGACTATAGCACCCATCCTCTTGAAGTTTCAACAGTATCTTCACAGCAGTATTATCTTCTGACCTACGTACGATTTTTTCAAAAATTGAATCATTTCTTTTATAAGTACCTCGTTTTGCGAGAACTTGATGTAATGCCTTATATAGATTAAGATGTAGTTTCTATTGAAAGGGAGACGCTTGATGGAAGCATCCACTAACTGTGGACCTGATCCGGTTATTTGTTACACTTAAATTATAGATATCATTTTCAACATAGAGCATACGAATTACAAAGGAATTCATAACCTACAAAGCATATAGTGGAAATTATTGCTGTCTTGTCTGAAAGTGTTAGTGAGGCGCCACTGAAATTTTGCAATTTTGAGCCAAAACTTCGGGATTTCTTCCATGCGTGTATAACCGTACTAGTTAGTAAGAGTTCCAGAATCAACATCGCCCTTCAACACCTTCTTGAAAAAGGTGATTGCGAAACAATCTTCGTCCAGTAGCTGTCACTTTGTCGAAATGTTAATATATTTTTTTTTATATACTCAAATACATCTGTAATAAAGCCTGAAAGTAATAAATTCGATTCCTTCTTCGTCACTTCTGTGATATAGTGTCAAAGTTAGGTCATTTTATAGGATTTTAGACCGATCTAAAACATTAATGTCTATATGTTCTATGCTCTACTGTCATACGAATTTTATAAACTTGCGCTCTATGGTCAATGCAATACGTTTTTTCGAAAATGGAAAACGGTTAAAAAATACCAAATAAAATAATAAAGTTTAATAAAAATCACAATAAATTTACACTGATCACCACTGATCACTGATCATCACATCTTTACACCGATCATCATAGAAATATTCACCCAGAAGAAGGGAGGAACCGAAGTTTACGGTATCTTACGTACTTGGCTTTAACAATTTTTCTCACTTTTTATACGAGATATCCACTTTTAAGTCAACCGGTCAGACTAAATCAGGAAGAAACTTTCTCACATAAAATTATATAATTAATTAAATACGCTGAAAGATATGTTCGTAATAGCGTGAACGGGAAGGACTGAGTATCTCATATTCGACGTAAGGCGGCTAAGGGGATAGGCATGAATTGATTTTACTAAGTTTTCAAGGCTACTTATGAGCCATGTGCCATTTAAATGTCTTGAAGCGGCATACTTCATCTCTAAAGTTATCTCTAAAGTGATGAGAAAGGGGAAGCTCTACAGCCCTATAAAAATAGTTGCTTTGTCTAGCCAACGGCATAAATTCATGATTTAATTAGGCATGTCTAGCCATTATCATGAAATGGTAAAATTTCGTTAAAGAAATCTCGATACTAAAATCGAATCTCGATATAAAATGTGCAACAGTTATGTATATTGGTCTATAACCATGTCCACTTAAAATGTATCATATTAATTATTTTTAATTACATTAATTATTAATATGAAATAATAATACCCTTTCTTCTGTTGAAGTTTACCACTTACAAAATATAAGTGAAATTATTATAAATTATCGGTAATTAATTTTTTTTTTTCAATTTTTCCATTTAAAGAAAACACCTATAATGAAAATAAATACCCAAAATTGAATAATAATGAAATTAAAATAGTGACTTTGTAACACTACTGCATTTAGAGTGCCTTATATGCATATCCCATACATTTATACAAAATTCTCCTAGCTACAAGCGCCATAATAGTTTTATTGATCCCCTATTCCCTACTTTCTACTTATCGACAAGACCATTTGTGGTCGGGCGTCTTGCTCTGTGCTTATGTTCGATAGTAATGGCAAATGGCAAACAATAAAATTGTCATCGATTTTGTGCTATTGCAGGCATTATGCTGTTCTGTACCACATTTTTCTGGTTAGGCGAGCCATCCTATATATTTCACTTTATACTGGAGGTGAAGAAAATTTTGTTTTTTTTATAGCAATACACATTGTAGTTAAATTTAAAAATTTTTTAAAATTCCCATTATAGATGACGCGAGAGTTATTTATAAAATACACGCACGTTCACATAATAGTAATATTATAATAACACGCCAGATTCCTACTGGGTATAATGCGATATGCCACAAGATGTCGAACTATTAGTAGTAGCAGTATGCGTGTTGTACATGTATTTATGTATATTTGTATAAGTAAGATGATATCTAAGATTCCTAGCGTTGCTCGTTTTATCTCCATAACGGTATTATTGCGTCAAGTGTTGCTCACTTATCATTGAACTGTTGCTTAAGGATGTGCTGAAGTGTAACACTATCGTCAATGCCATTTTTCTTGTGGCTCGATTATGTGCATTTTTACTGAGAATTCGTACAATTTCAGTTCACTCGACATTTAAAGTGACTTTCAAATGAAGCATGTTTTCTCGCATTCAAATTGAGTTGCGCATTTGCTTATTCAAGCAAGATTCATCAAAGATTCATTCAAAGAATTCAAATCAAAATTTTATAATGGTTATTGTGGAAGTGTTCAAGTGTTGGTGTAATATATATATATATATATATTATATATTATATATAATACTTATACTGCTGTGAAATGGTTGATTTAAATAAAATTTATTAAATATTAAAAAAAAGCACATTTAGAATACGACGAATCGCATTTGCTTAAATAAGTTGACTTTTATATATCCTTATGTATGATTCTTCCTAATAATTTCTTGAAATGTAGGTTAGTATATATGGTTGTTGAAGCATGTTGCTGAAGCACACATACAAATGAGATGAATGTGTGAGTTTATTTTAACATTTATTTATTGTATATGAAATATAATTTATAATTTGAAATTTTATAATTGACCACGGGTCTTGTGAAACGTTCTCCGAAAAACCTCATTTCTCAACGACTAAGACGCTTGAATCAACTATTTGACCTCGAAATGTGATGTCAGTGTTGCCCAGAATCCACGGAGTGAAAAACCGATGACTAGCCATTCGGATCTCCAGATTTCGCTATCCCCGATTTCTTATTGTCAGATTATTTCAAAAGGGAAGTGTCCGCCAATAACCCTCAAGACAAAAATTAACGAAAACACCATTTTTGCTCTAGCAAGCAAAATCGGAAAATAGATTGATTAACAAAAATAGTCCAAATGAATTGAAAACGGACTTATTAGGTCCAGTATGTAGTAAGTAGAGAGTGTCTCTCTATGTCTACGTCTCTCTACTAAGCACTACTGAACACTTAGATATCTTAGCGTTATTTAAAAATGTTGCGAAAATTTTGAGTTTCCCAAATCCGAGTGTTTGATGACTTTATTATATCTATTTACGATATGTATATACGGACTACGACTATAAGACTTGCAGTCTATATGACCAAAACTACTTGGCCGACTATTCTCAAATGCGAACACAATAATTACCTACAAGAGAGAAATGATTTACTTATACTTCCAACTAATAGACGCAATCAAATCAATTATCGAAATTTAAGTATAAATGTTTCCTAACGAACAAAAATAACCACTTTCGGAGAGAGTAAAAAAAATGTAGTGATACAATTTGAGTGCATGAAAAATTTTATATTGACAAAATGGCGGCTAATGGGCCAATCTTCGCATCCACCCTTTTCAAGAGGGTCTATAGGGGCGACGGTGTAGCTAGGAACTCGTGCTATGCGAAACAAAATGGAAAACAGAAACGAATACATAAATTTTTCGCAAAATTTTGAAAAAATTAAAAAATTTTTCTGTTAAAAATAACAAGAAAGAGGTTGTACTTTGTTAACTAGATAATGTTATTGTGAAGGTAGAGTTAAATTTTCAAGTGGATACGTGCAATAGTCTTCGCGTAACATCGTCGCTCGGTTTCAAAAATGTAGTTTCGAGAAAAAAATTTTTAAAATTTTAGTTGCTGAATTTGACACAGCAGTGTATTGGACAGGGAAGATATTTTTATCACTATACCACCAATTTTTTGGTTCCATTTTTTTTTACATCCTAGACTAGTTTAACACTTTAAGTTTATTGGCGAGTTAATCTTTAATTTGCATAATAACGAGCAGCACAATTTTTTCATACTCAAAATAATTTAATACTTCAATTCCATTTCACTTGCAATGTCTCGTTCACATACTTACATACACATATGTAGGAGCCGAAAAACTTTCAAAAAAAAAAAGGAAAAAGGAAGAAGAACAGCCAGTGCCGGGGGGAAATATTGCTTGTGGCACGTTAAACGCCATAAAAAGGCAATAAAACAAAAGTGTCTTTTTCTCAGTTCTGCTGATATACAACAAATTAGTCTCCTGGGATTTGACACATTCGCACTTCGTGTTTGGGAAACCCTGAATTTCGTTGCGTGTGCATGGCGCTGCCTTAAAAAGTCTTAAATTCAGTAAGAAATCAATGCGGACTTGTGTGAATACAAAATACATGTAACTGTGTCGAAATGTTTGTGAAAGAAATTGTGGCGAAACTTCCAGCAAGAACTACAATGGTTTTTGTGTTAAACTTGCCACACCAAATCCAATGCGACAAATTGCCAACTATTTTCCACACTTTGTCCGAAAGCGAGTATTTGACATAACACACATAACTACATGCAGGTGTGTTTGTGTGTGCGTATGTATTGTGCTTGCAACATGCACGAATACATGCGTAACAGTGCTCGGTTGCTTGAGACATGAACTTTGGCGACATCATAAAGCTGCTGCCATTTGCACTCTTGCCTGTCTGTCTGTCTGTCTGTCTGTCTGTCTCACTGTCTTCGTTCTTCGAATGCTGAAGCAAGCAGTTCACAAAACAACAACAACAACAACAAAAACAATGGGACACTACGTTAGTTTTATGTAGCTGATTTTATGAGCAGCTCATCTGCTTTGCTGCGTTTGCCTGTGGTCATTGCCACATGGGGGCGTTGTTGCAAGCGACAAATTATTTTATTCATGTCAAGGCAGATTCTTTCTTAAGCAACATTTGAGTTCATTTGTATGTGTGTGTGTACGTGTGTGTATGTGTGTGTGCGTGTGTTAGTAAAATTTGTGGCATTAAAAGTGCGTGGAGATTAATTGCTCGCCTCTCTCTGGTTTTCAGTAATAACTAAGTATATTTTATGCAGTAAATTCAAAAGAAATGCTAAAAATTTAATATATCCTTTCTTTCATTGCCTGCCCGCCGTCCGCTATTTCTTTTCCGCGCATTTTTCATTTACATATGAATCCGTTGCTTGGCCGAGCGGTTGGCATGTTGCGCAATGTTAGATCTGCTAGCCCTGTGTCTATGTATTTGCATTGTTTTCTTTTATGATTTTTATGTTTTTGGGTTAAGAATTTATTTGCGCTACAAAATAAAATCATTTTGCAAACCACCAAAAATCCAGCTGCAATGCTTAGCCCTAACAATGTGAACAAAAGAGTTTTATATCATTTACATAGCGAACAATTGGAGCAAATGGAAATTGTTGGGCATATTAGTGCATACACATAACCTACAAATAGAAATAATATTTACATATCGTCCCTGTGAGAAATTTAATTTTACGTAGCGAATTTATTTTTCTTCGCCAAAAACGTGACTAAAATGCGATAATTATATTATACAATACTTTAAACACATATATTCATATTTTTATAATTGGCTCTTAGTCGCTTGTTGATTTGTGGCCGAACTTCGCCCCCGACGAGTTTTTAAGTCGCTTCTGAGCAACTGATGGTTGAAGTTTCTTCATGACTTAAAAACACTCGAAGGTTTACTGTTCCTTACTAAAGGCCAAACGCTATAGAAAAAACTTTCTGGTGTTGGACGGAATTTCGGACCATATCCACGTTTTGTGAGGTGCTGGCGCGTCTCTATCCTCCGCACCATGACGGCTATGATCCAGATTTTATTCATCAGTACGAACTCCGATTTCTGAATTGTACACGATATTTCAGATCTTTCGGATGACTAAGATCATTCAGATTTTCAGAAAAGAAAAAAAAAAAATAAATTTTGAAAAATTTTGTCTCCTTGCTGAAGGGCTATAAAACCAGCCAGCTTATGTGATCGAAGCAAGAATTTAAAGAGTTCAAAGCTCAGTCTAGGATTATCGAAAAATCCAAACATTTGTTTTTGGCTTAAAGTACACTTTAGGGTCCTAAAAGGTTTATTCAATTGGTAGAATGGTGAAAAAATGTGTCGAAGCGTTCGGGTCAGTCAGCTCAGCACGTAAAACTTTAAACTTTTTTCTCGAAATAGCATTTCCGCAACAGGCAACGATGCTATTCGAAGACTATCACATGTATTCATTCGAAATTTTAACTGTAATCTCGCATTAAAATTATTTAGTGAACTATGTACATTGTTTTTGTTAATATTTTTTCGGTAAAAAATTCAATCTTCTTTTACAAGTTCCCCATTCGGCGAAAATTTTATATAAAGCTAGAAATATACATGCTTTACTAGCAGGTCTTTTGTAGGCTAAGATCCCGTTTTCAATTTTGTTTCACATAGCACATGTTCCTAGATACACTGACGCCCGTCGAGGTCCTCTTGAAAAATGTGATTACGAATAGCCGCCATTTTGTATCAAAATGTCAATATAAAAATTTTTGCGCACTCAAATTCAGCTTCAATATTGTTTGTAGGAGAGAAATTCGATTTCTCTTTTATTACACTCAGATAAATTGTCAAAGCTACTTTTTTTTTGAGGGCTCTGAACTACCCTAATCCGTTAAAGTGCCGTTAAAAACCCGTTGCTTGTCTGCGCTATCAGTTAAAGGTTACAGTAGAGAAGGATGTCATTTTCCTTTTCTCTGCTCCGACAAGGTTGCTCTCGATCGTTATTGAAACGCAGTAATGTAGTGTGGTTAAAAGATTTATCTACAACAATATGCCATTGCTTGTGGCGTTATTTGTCGCTATTCAATTTCTATAATATTTTCGTAAGGTCTCTCAAATAGATTGAGATTTCTCGTCGTTTGTTTTTGCTCCTTTTCTGTGTCGTTGACATATTAGCATAAGTATGCGTGTTAAAGAAGGCGCGAAAGGTGCCGATCTACTCGTTAAGAAGAGCGGATATGGGGTTCCTTATGCAAGATCACCAGTTCAGTATAAAAATCAGTATTGAAGTTTATGTTGTGGATCATTTGGTCTAAGAGGGATTCAGATATTAATATTTGCCTGCAATTAATGGATCCTGTGTACTCCAGTTGGACCCAATATAATGAAAAATACTCCCCGAAACTCTTTCATTCAAACGTGTAGTTTTTTCTGATTGCATTAATACAAATTCAGGCGCCAAATCGACTTTCGCAATTGCCCTAGTCGACAACTGTCAGATTCCACAACAACGGGGTTGTAATTCTCGGGTGGAACACCCAATGCAGCATAGGTGGTTTGAGGAAAATTGAGGAAGGACACGGCTTCTTTTATTGCTCTTAATTTGCATAGTGCTCGTGAAAGAGGACATAGGGTTGTAATGGCCTTTATGGGGCCTTGTTCAAATCGCATTCAAGAAAAGATGGATTCGGACGAAGAAGAGTTATACCGGGACCCCAAAACGTTTGATATGCATTTTCTGATAACTCAATGAATGTCAGAATTAATTTCCAATTGAGTACACATATGCGCTTCATGCAACAGCTACGCGGCTTCAGAATAGCCATAAAAAGAACTTCACCAACATCAGCAGTCAACATTTGTATTCAAATCCGACTTCATGGAAATTGGTGCAGAACCAGAGGTCACCACTCGTGTACTCGTATTCCACCACTTCATATAAAGCAAACAACTAAATGTGTGTTATAAATGTATGAGCGTGCATGTGTGTGTGCATGTGTGTGTGTTTACAAATGCAAACAATGCCATTGCAAATATTTGCTAGAGCTGGCATACATATACATATGAGTTGGAGTGTGCGTGTGTGCGTTTGTTATCGCGCGAGCATTGTGTGACACCAATGCAGTGGTATTTAAATTACAAATGAAATGCCAGCACAGAAAATGCCAACAATCACTAGCGCACACACACGCATACATTCATACATACATATGTACAGCATTGGATTTTATGCAAATGAATTTGTATGCTGGTAGGTGTGTGCATTTGCATTGGAGGCGAATGCTCGAGAGCATTTCGCTAAAACTGTTGCAGGGCGTGCAATAATATTGCTATGGAGCAGCAATCCATATGCATGCCGCTCGGCCAAACATTCCTGCAATACAGTGGTGCTCAAACTTTTTCTTTCGCGAGTTCTTTAACAGAGGAATTTCACAGAGCAAATTAAAAACAAAAATAAAATAATAAAAAATTTAAGTTGTACAGAACGAGTACGGAAGGGCTAGGTTCGGGTGTAACCAAACATTTTATACTCTCGCAATGTGCTAAGATCAAAGGCGGGGAAATGCTTTCAGAACTCAACATTCATTACCCGACGAAATTGTCAATGGCTTGCAATCATATTTGGTATCTTATTAACTTATATAACAGGTCATAGCCTCACGGAGTTTTATTACTATATTTTGCTTTGTGTCCGAGATATTTATATTAAAATCTACCAAATTAACTCAAATAAGATATATGGGATATAAAGTCAACCAAAGTGGCTTAATTGAATATATTAGATACAGAGAAAAGGACATCATTATATTAGGAATAAGCGGCTTAGACCATGATCTAGACCGATTTCTTTCATATTTAACGCGAAACCATATTGTGTTTAAGAAAACATATACACTTAATTTCATTAAAATATCACACAAATTGGCAAACATAAACGGTTTAAAGTCAGATGGAAAGGCGGGAATTCTTATATCGGGCATTTTTGGGATAGAGGAAGACCTCCACTGATCACATTAACTCTTTTCATTATTCAGGTATATTAGGGAACATGTTTTCACGCAATTTTTTGAAGGTAACTCACACAGTGACCGACATATTCGGCATAAAGTCTGCTAGAATAGCGAAAGTCATTAGATGTAGTACGAGTATATAAATAGTATATATATAGTATATGAGAGCTGGGATAATTCGTTGACCGATTTCACACAGTAAAGTCGATTTCGGCAGTAAACTATGGTATATCCAATATTACACGTTCACTTAATATTGACCGAAATATATGATATAAAGTCTACCCAGAGGTTGAAAATCCGTATATTAGGTACATGGGGGCTAGGGGTAATGTTTAACCGATTTCCCCATTTTTGATACCAGAGCACACAATTGTCATGGAAAGATAATCCTTAAGTGTGATTACATTATCTTACAGATTTACCGATATTTTCGGTAAAAAATCAGATAGAGGCATTGAGGTCCTTATATTGAGTATCTGGTGGCTTGAAACGTTATAATTGGATTTCGTCTATTTTTACGCATGAAATGGCATGTCTTGAACGTGCTATTCGTGTAAGGTTTTGTTCTATTGGGTTGTTCGGAAAGTCATTTCGTTTTTTTTGGGGAACATGAAAGACAGTTTTCGTATAATGAATAAATATTTTATTAAATTATATATTGGCCATTCTGGTCCAACACCTTTTGCCATCTTTCTGGCAGTAACATAATTCCCCTCTCATAAAAGTTTTGGTCCTTGCTGGCAAAAAACTCGTCCAGGTGGTTTTTGACATCTTCATTTGAGGTAAAGGTTTTGCCATCCAAAAAATTTTGCAGGGACCGGAACAAATAGTAGTCGGAAGGCGCCAGATCTGGAGAATATGGTGGATGTTGCAGTACGTCCCATTCAAGCTGTAAAAGTTTTTGGCGAGTGACCAAACTTGTGTGAGGTCTCGCATTATCCTGGTGGAACACTACACCCTTCCTGTTGATTAATTCGGGCCTCTTCTCTTTAAGTGAATCATTCAATTTGTCCAGCTGATGACAATAGACTTCTGAATTAATCGTTGTATTGTCCGGCAAAAGCTCAAAAAAAAACGATTCCTTTGACATCCCACCAAACGGAGAGCATCACCTTTTTTTGGTGAATGTTGGCTTTTGACACGCTTTGAGCCGGTTCATCTTTTCTGCTCCATGACCTCTTGCGTTTAACATTGTTGTATACAACCCATTTTTCGTCCCCAGTAATAATCCGCTTCAAAAATGGATAATTTTCTAGACGTTTGAGGAGCGAATCACACGCGTCAACACGACGACACAAATTTCGCTCGGTAAGGACATGGGGCACCCACACATCGAGCTTCGAGGTTAAGTCCATGCCTTTCAAATGGCCATAAACAGTTGAATTCGACAAATTTAACCTCTCACCGATCTCTCGTGTGGTGATTCGCCGATTTGCATCAACTAATGCCTTTATCGCATCTTTGTCAGCTTCGACCGGCCTTCCAGACCGTGGTGCATCTTCGACATCAAAATTGCCGGATCGAAATTTTGCAAACCAGTTCTGGCACTGGCGTACTGTTAACACGCCTTCTCCATACACATCCGTCAATTTTTTTCTCGCTTGGACAGCATTTTTACCTTTTCTGAAGTTAAAAAGTAAAATATGACGAAAATGCTGCTTATTGCTCTCCATATTTAAAAAGGCACCAACCAAAAACTACTGGGTAGAATTAATAGAACTTTTTCACACACAAGCCTTGCAATATCAGCTCTCATGACATATAATGGTTATGGGGCTTAAGTGTGAAGTTAGTTTCGAAAAAACGTAATTAAGTCCTCTGGCGGGAAAAAACGAAATGACTTTCCGAACAACCCAATAGTATCCTAATTGCTGCTCGATTTATCTACTTTAAAGTGAAAGCATCAGAAGAAACTTAAAATTGTGTTAGATGAGAAGTAGACGTAGTTTTTATGCGATTTCGCCCATCTACACAATGTGACATAAGAACGCAAGTATAATGTCACATACCAAATTTTTTTGAAATCGGTTAAGGGATTCTTGAGATATGGGATTTCCCCTAAAAGTGGGCAGTGCCACTGCATTTGATATAGACTAGATAGATAGATATATATAGATATATAAAAAGGCTTAGCCATGTCAGAAACAGTGCTATATTACTTAGCTTGAACTGAGTTTATATCACTTTAAATGTATTATGCACACACTTAAAGCGGCATTTTAGTTCAATCTACAAATGCCACCAGTCGAGATGAATGGGTAACTCAACTGGTAGTAGCCTTTAGGCTACAATGTCTGACCGGAGACTATAATCTGGTACCACGGACGGACGGACACAGTCACTCGGATATCAACTCGTCTTTTCATCCTGATCATTTATATATATATATATATGTCTATATCTAACTAGTTCTAACTCGTTTAGGTTTAGGTGTTACAAACAACCGTTAGGTGAACGAAACTAATATACTTTGTAGCAACATGTTGCGAGAGTATAAATATGCCAAAATAACTTAAATGGTCTTTGAAAACATCAAGTATTTACCGTCATTTCAAATAAATGACTTGCTACCGTTTGAGAACCACTGTTTTAACACAACACCAAACCAGTGGGTTCAAGCAACAGCGGGTTATCACGCACGTCGCGCCAAACCGGGACAGCGACGCAGAATCCTCTCGCACTTATATCAGTAAGCTAGTGTGTATAGATATGTATGTTTGTGCGTATATATATATATATATATATATATATGTGTATGTATATGCATGATGTATTTGTTCGTGCCTTACATTTGACCCCATTTGGCTGCTGCTGCTGCCGTTATTACTTTAGTGCTGTGACCGACCTTAAAAGCTGTTCAAATTGCTTTGTTACGTACTTGTATTGGTTGCAATCGCGACTATTTGTTGTTGTTGTTGTTGCAACTGTTACTGTTGCTTCTGCAGCATCCACCATTACTTAATTAATTAAATTGAATTTAACCCGAATTTGCTCCTTTCTGTCTATTTTGTCGGCGCTTTTATGACAAAATTTATTGAATATTCGTCTGCTTTGGCGTTTGCTTTACCCATTATTGTGAATGTTAGGTGTACAGCAAAAAAGCAGGTGAAAATGGTTGCTCACTTTCAATTTACTCACCCCTTTGAAATGCCGATTTTCCTGCCAAAGCTTTTCTTCAATATATAACCACGCAATATTAAGAAGAAAATTAAATATTATCATATTTTGATTCATACTTTAGTTTACCTTATCGGTGACAGCGAACAGTATTGACGAAGGATATTCGGCATGCAACTTACAGGTGTGTTTTTTCCTCGATTTTTTGAGCCATCTACGTTAAAATTCCAATGGGAGTTCCTTCTGATACGGATTTCATATCGCTTAAGGAATTAGGGTAGCACAGAGCCTCGAAAATGGCTTAACTTTGGCAATTTGCTTTGAAAGTAAAGGAAAGGGAATCGAATTTCTCTCTTTCAGGCTTTATTAAATATTTATTTTAATTTAATATATTTCAATATAATATAATATAATATAAAAACATATTTTATTAATATAATATAAAAATTTATATTGACATTTTCATACAAAAGAGCAGCCACTGGACCAATTTTCGGGATCACCCTTTTTAAAAAGGACCTCGATGGGCGATGGTTAATTCTATTAACTCATGCTATTTGAAAAAAATTATAAAACGGGATCTTAACCTGCAATTTTTCGCAAAATGGCGGACTTGCAAAAAAGATAAAAATTTTCATAGAACAAATTAGCAGTAAATTGATAATAAAATTGATTGATTAGACGGAGAAAATTTACTTTTTTTCGCTTTTCTATCAATTGAATCATGTTTTCAGTTCCCTAAAGTGTACCTTAAATAAAAAAATGTGTTTTTAGATTTTTTGAAAACCAGTGGGGTCTAAAACCTTAACCATGGAATCATTCTGAATTTCAAACTACTTTAAGTAGTTCCTGACGATAACTGCTTGACTGTCTAATATAGATAAAAGAAACAAAATAGATATAGCAGATTGATTTGAATCTTTGTGTGCAGATTGCTTGGAGTCCACCTTATTTATAATACTTACCTCGCAGTCACTTTAAGAAGAAAAAGAACTGCCACTCAAAGTATTTACTGAAGCTTCATCCTAAGAGAATTAGATGAATTCTTTCTTCTCAATTCACTTTATATTCATTAGTAGCTCGCTCAGCATATCACATATTCATTGATTTTTTCGGTGCATTCAACTTTCTTTCCAAAGCAGATCAAGGTATTTAGAGGAGAATTAAATAATTCATTCATATCATTAATAAAGTGGAATGAGTCATTTATTAATTATTCCAAAGCAGTGCCTTATGTAGTCCAAATCCCATCGGTTGTAGAGAAACTCACCAGTAATATAAAACAGCTACTGATCCAAGTTGACCAGACCTACTACGATTTCCATTATGTTAAGGCATCATTTACTTGCATGAAACCGTTTAAAATCATATAAAAAACAATATTAACAAATAATAATAAAGTATGGAGAGTAATGCTCTCCTTTTTTCTCTTCAACGCTGCCGGGCGTCATGTTCACGACGGTGTACCGCCGACCGATAAAATTCGTAAAATTTTCACCTTTAACATTACAAACCCTTCACGTCGCTCAACGAAACCTTGCTTTGTTTTATCTTCAAAACATATTATGCCTTTGCAAATAATTGCGGCAAGTCCACACTTTGTGACTTGTAGTGTTGTGTAATTACTCGCTTTCCGTTTTCCATTGCTAGTTTCTACGTTATGGACTTTAATTGCATCGCGGCATCATTCTACGCTCCCGGCGGAATTTGAAAACGAAATGAGTTGCAAACTCTTTCGCTAAGTGAAAACCACCTGACTAAAGCACTGTTTGAATTAACATGTAAGGAGGAACTTTATGTGGGCGGGAAAAATTATACAGAGCAATCCACAGATTTCAATTTTCGAAGCGGGATTTCGAGCCATTTCAGACTATAATAAGGTAAGATAATAGCTCATGCCATAATATACTCGTATATATTTCGATAATTAGTAGTCTGGATAGCATTATTTGGCCATATTGTACTTATGCCTGCAATGTCAAATCACCAAGTGCAGATTTGACATGGAAAACCATTGTCGATCGGAAGACTTTGAGCTGCCTACAGAGTGTCCGACGGTTAATATTAAGAAAAGGTCCTCGTTGTAAGATTTTTGGGCCTTTCGCCCGTACTTTAGAGCCTACCATTTTCCAATATTTCTTTCCATTATTCTTTAGACGCAGAAATACCTCGCGACCAAATTACGCACTCACTAACTCAACACTAACTCATTCGCACGAAATAGTTCAAACGAAAAGCCACTCGAACGAAGTAAAACGATTTGCACAGCCAACAAATTCCAACTATTTTTTGTGGAGAAGTACAAACTTTTGCTCAGACGTTGAGCGGACATAAACGAACTTCGAAGTCTTCTTTGAAGCTGTGGATGACCTTAAGGACTTTTGTGCTTTCTAATCTTCATAGAAAATTCGTCGCGTTTTGGCGAAACTGACAATTTACAGGTGTTTATTTCTTAGAGACGGAAGAACAAGAATTTGTCTGTTCATGAAGGTGTATTCTGTGTTCGATTCTTAAATGCTGAGGCATACATTGCCATTTACTTAAATAGGTATGCCCGAACAACAACCGAAATAATAGCTAATCAAAAAAATCATTGAGATCTATCTCATTGGCATTGGATTCGCGCTATAGTAAACAGATTTTCCACCAACCTTATTTTGTCGCGTTTTTTTATTTTGGATGTCTGGGTTATGTCCCTCTGAAAATCGTTTGTCTAGGCGTGGCATACTTCCATAGAAAATATATGAATTTATAACATATATTTATGTATGTTTTCATATACGTTATATGAAATTAAGTATCAACAGATCCTTCTACGGATCGCCGGTTAAATTTGAATTTATTTCTAATCTTTTTGTAATACACCAGAACTAACATTTTTGTAACCTATGCTTACCTACCACATGGGATATCCATATATGCAAGTAGAATTTTAAGTTTTCAGCCACTTAATCTTTCTCGAGGACAACCTTTTTTTGGCATGGATAAGGGTTTCTCAGTGAATGAATGCAAAAGGGCAGACGCGGGAAATGTCCGCCAATTAATGATTGCTCTTAATTTTATACATAAGTGGGAGTTATGTTCTTAAAGCAACGATGTGTCAGCGGCTATTTAGGCTTTTCGTTTAAATTATATAGTTGTTCAACATTTGCAATATTTTTCTGATCATTTCCGGCAAAGGTAGTTTTATCATTACTACTCAAGCAAAATATTTTATTTATTTTCAGTTAAAATATTTGGTGAGCCGAAATGTATTCTGCCTAAATCGGCTGAATATTTTACGCTATAATTTAGTGATTATAGCTTGCTAGGTGCTAATTGTTCTCTGATGGTTCATCTAACTTAAAACTAGAAGTCTTTTGGCCTGTTCCCTATCAATAATAGGTCAAAATATTATTATTTTGGACCTAAAGGGTTGTTTGGAAGTGTGACTTTTGTGGCAAAGCGCCCCGACCAGCTTAAGTATAGCTTTTGTGAATAGGCTCCGTAACGCTTTAAGGTGCGACTTTTGCGAAAAGGCTCTTTGACGCTTTTAGGAGTGGCTTTTGTGATGAGGCGCCACGACGCTGTTAGGTATGGCTTTTGTCAATAGCATCGCAACGCTTTTAGAAATGGCTTATGTAAATAGGCCCAATGACAGTTTTAGGAGTGGCTTTTGCGCGTGGGGCCCGTAACGCGTTACTGAAAGGTCCTGCGACGCTGTTTTTTTTTGTGACAAAGTCTTGCTACGCTTTGTGGTAAAAATTTAGTAAAAAAGGCGCCACAACGCTGTGAATACGGCGTTTCTAAATAGACGTCGCGAAGCTTTCATGGGGCATTGTTACAAAAACCATTTCTAAAGCCTACTTACAAAAGCTATTCCTGGAGGCGTTCCGGTGCTTTTTCACAGAAGCAATACCTAAATACATCATAGGGTCTATTTACAGAAGCCAACCTGAAAGCCGGTACAAAAAAGCCATGCCTAAAAGTAAAAAGGCATTTTTGCAAAACCCATAGGTTAAAGCGTTCGGGGCCTCTTCACAAAAGCCATACCTTAAAGGGTCAAAGGAAAATAAAATGTGCTGTTGTTTTGAGATCATACTGTAAACTTTTGGCCAGAAAAAAATCATAAGAGTTCGTGGCAAACCGGAAAGTCGCTTCCAGATTATTTAAAAAATGTATACCCTGTAGACTGTTCAGTATTAATATTCGTTTTCGACCGCCTACAGCGTTTTCCTGCTTGGTAATGCAACCAGTGTTTGTGTCAGGTCGCTTGACGTACATTGAATGTGAAATACTTGGAACTCGTTTAGTTCGCGAAAAAGTTTGCTACTCATTTCATTTTCAAATTCCGCCGAGAGCGTAGTAACAGATGCAGCGTTGCCATTAAAGCCCATAAAGTAGAAAATAGTAATGGAAAATGCACTATAGAAAGTAAAGCAACACTAAAAGTAACAAACGAAAGGACTTGCGCAACAATTTTCAAAAAAGGCAATATATATATATGAAAATAAAACAAAGGAGTTGGAAATATCTTCGGATAGCGTGTAGGGTTTGTAAGTTGAAAGGTGAAAGTTAAAGAATTTTGTGAGGAGCACCAGCGAAAATGATTTTCGGCGGTATACATGTCGTTGCTTTTAATTTGTAAGTGAATTCATGGAAGTAAATGATAACTTGCAAACATCAAGGTAAATACCAAGGTCACTTCTAAAACAGTGGCAAGAATTTTGTGGAAATTGCAAAGATTCGAATCTTGACCAACTCCGAAGTCGCTGAACAACGGGAGCTTTAAGGGGAGTGCGTTGACCGAAAACATTTCAAAGGCCAAAACTAATACCGCTTAAGACTTTACATCTTGTGAATACATCTCCTCAGATTCCGCGTGTAAATTGTAAGGGACTCTAATAATTGGAAAGCACACCAGTCAATTTGCTCATGAACATGGAACAATTCTCCTTAGTGTCCTGTACGCATGAATGTTAATGTATAGAAAGTTTACTTGAATTTTCCAGAGTTAAATTTCTGCAAATGTTTTCAGATGTCATAATGCTCTATAAGTTGCTGGATTGAAGGTAATTTAGATAAAAAAACACTACTTACTCCATGCAGCATCCAAAGCGGTAATATGGGTGCAAGAATACTGGTCAAGTAATACTAAATCTCTCTTAGCATGGATTCCGGGCCAAAGGTATATAAAAAGTAATGATACTTTATCAGAAGAAGATGTTCAGCAAAGACGGTGGTAACTAAGGTGGAAGCAACCAAAGCGGAGGAAATTGGAGTACAGGGAACTATCAACAGATAATCTAAATCGCAATTTAAGTAGCATTTAAGATATATGGCTTAGAACAGATGATATTTTATAGGTATTGATAAACCAACTGATCACAAAACAAATTGCAAACAGGTGAATTATTGGAGCATCTTTTAAATTATCTAAGGCAGAAACAATGCGCAGTAGACACGGATTTATCAAAAGAACCGAAATATGAAAAAATGGCGACCTGGTGAAGAAGAAGTATACAAACATAAATCCACAATCACTTTTGACCGGGTTTGCAATGTCGTGTAGAAAACGGAAACCAGTTTTTACTTACCATACGAAAAACGCGAGAATGCGAACAGATATATAATCTGGAATGACTAATGCAACACAATATTACATATATGTATTAGTACATCATCGACAAAACCAACTGGTATCGAGCACAACCATGACTAGAACAAAAAGTGAGGCCCCACGATATTAGAAATAAAATCTATAAAAATCTCTTGGTGAAACTATCCAAATTGTATGGGCCTGTCGCAGGCTATACCGATGTACTATGCATCGTTCCTGAAGTGAAAGATAGTCGAGTGGTTCTCTACGTAATTATTCTCCCATTGTTATTTATCTATGCTTCTAAATCTATGCTTCGGAAATGATACGAAGACAACAAATTTCTCTTCTAACGAAAATATCTGCTGCTCCCAACCAACATCGCTATAATAACGAGGAAGAAAGTATCAGGAGGAGATCAGAAAAGTAAATTTCGCGCGATCTTAATTTCAGCAAAATTCTGTGCTCTTACAATAATATAAATATTATATAATTACCGGTCAAACGGCGACATAGTGAAAAACATTGTATTGTGTCGAACATCGTGACAATATTAGACAGGAATTACCATCTGGGTTACAAATTCTTAAATACAAAACAAACACTTTGGACACAACCGCTAAAACATAAGCCACAACAACATATATAAGCGTTAAGGAAGCTATCTTCACTATCTTATGCCACCACCTATTACGAAGCGACGGCGGCGCTGCCGAACAACTGATCTTCAGAGACACTACACAAACTCTTTGAGGCGCCTTTCACTCGCAAGTCTACACTCAAAGTGAATCACACGCTTCACGGCTGAAGAGTCAAACCGGATGTGACGTGCTTTTAAAGTCGGAAGTACTTACAGTTAAGCGCTGAACCTCAACTGACTGCGAGTGACGGGCGGATTGGCACGAGTGACTGCAGGTTAGCAAGGCCAGGAGCTACGTCGAGCTTTGGTGCAACAGCAACAGCCACAACAGCTTGGCATGTGCTACTTGCTGCTACTTAAATTATTTCGAGCACACATACGGTGATACAAGTACTCGTATAATATAACTGTATGTAAGAGAAAAGGAAAAAACAAAATGCAGCGTAGTTGCGAAAGATATGGTCGTATTTGATGGAAGCAGAAAGAAAAAAGCCGTGAAGCTTGCATGTTGCATGGCAGTTTTATTACAAAACGTTTCCGCCTTCAGTGGGCGGCGTAGGTAGCAAAGGAGGAGGGAGGGAGAAGAGAAGAATTTGTAAAAATGCGTTGTGGCTGGTATGCATTTGATGCCACGCCCCATGTCTGTCTGCATCGAGAAGCACTTTAAAGATTTAAATTTTTGTTGTTGTTTTAATTTAGCACAAGAATTCGTTTGTGGCATGCAGCGTGGCAGCAACAGCGCGTAAAAAGCAGTAGTACATCGAGCGAGCAATTTATACGAGCATTTTACACTACTCAATGCATTTCTCGCAATAAGTATACATACATACATACCTATGTCTATATGGTAAGTATAAACAAAAATCTAGAAACATACAAATGTCTTTACTCCATCAGCGAGTGGTTAGTGCGCAAAGTGCACAGCTATTTTAGGAACAAACTTTTTGGTGTACTCGCTCTTAGTCCAGACATTACATATGTATATATGAATTAACCGTTACAACTACAACTTGAAGACTTTCCTTGCGAAATAAATTTATTATACGGTAAGTAAAACTAAATGTCCCCTCTCTCCCGTGTGCTTCTCCATATTCCTCTCGTATTCCATGTAAGGCTATAAGTGGCCTAAGAAAACTCGACACACAAACGAACTTGTAAACTAGAGTTGATCCCAAGTTTCACAGATAATTCGAAGAAAACTAATTCACAGCAGCCAAGTTGGGTTCAACACGTGACTGCTAGGTCGCAGGTTCGTGTAGCAAATTCTAAAAGTATACCTAAACACAACTTATTTAAGGGAACACTTATTTAAGGCATTAGTAATTGTTATAAAATATATAATCATCCATAAACCGTTCGACGGTGATTTGAAGCTAACAGGACCCGATATAAAGCAAATAGTGGGAGAAGTTTGAACAAAGAAATACAAAAAAAATTGATGGTGAATCAACGAATCGTCCCAAAAGAGACCAGAAGCTTTGACATAGTAGTTGATAGAGGTAATCCGCACTTCCTTACAAAGCTCACGACCAGAACACATATAATAATTTAAATAAATAGTAAGGGTTAATGAACTCATTCTTGTTGTTTTTAAACTTTCTTCTTTGCAATAACTAGCTAATCTAACATCCACTTGGCATTGTTGGTACCAAAAAATACATTTACAATACTTAGTGTTAATATGTGCATCACCATTTACTTTCCCACTCTTATATCCCTTCTATATTTCCACCAACCACCAACCCATTCTTAACTTGTGTGATTCCACCAAACATATATGTATATAATGGGTAGCAATTCGCTTTGCCTTATTTTCCTGAACTACTCATTGATGTTTGGCAATATTTATTGCTTAAAGACACGCCAGCTGGCGAGTTCCACCGGAACGTTGTTCCTTTCCTTGAGCAGCACTTGAAAAGTGCAGCATACAAATCAAACAGCAGTCAAATTGTTGCTGGAAAAAAGAACGCATCAATTTGATGTTGTGAGCAATAAAAAGGAACTTTGCTTGGGCGAAATCGAACATGCGCTAATTGGTTTTCTGAAATTTAACTGCACTTAACAGTACTAAAAAATCTTTTAAGCGTGTCCATGTTCAGCTTTGTGGAAGCTTTCTTCTCGTCGGCGAAGTACTACAAAAAGCCTTGGAGCCTATGAAAGTGAGTATATATCCAAAGCAAAGAAGGTAAGCATAAATATAGTGCATATATGGGTGATTGAACAGAAGAGCACATCGCTCAAACTATAATAAAGTGCGCATAGAGGTTTTCCTGCAAACCTAAATGAACAAGGAAACCACGAAATCTCCAAAGAAACTCTCGTAGAATCTTATCTATGGACGAATTGTTGGTGTCAGCGTAACAACAAAACATACAAAATGTTCGTCAAAGGAACATAAAGTAATGTTGCTTAGAGAGCAGTGCATGGCTTTAAATAATGGAGTACTCGACAAAAAATTCTGGACGTTGGAAAAATTTCAATAGCTTTTAGAAGCTTGTTAACGAACCGCTTCTGCGGCTGCGCGCTTTGTGTACCTAGCTTGGCAGTATAAGTAACAGAATGGGGAAAGAAATCGAGAGGCCTATCTAAGGCATCGATCCAAGTAAAAACATTTGTGAGGACTGCATGAAGCTTAAGTTACACAACGCTCAATCGAACTACAAATAACCATGCTTGTGCTAATAGTAATTCAATGGAAACTGCTCTGCAACTCCTCCAGACCATTTAACGACTTTAAAAGCTTCTAATTCGCTCTACCGCAGCAGGTTTACAAAGGGGAACAGTTACCGTCGTAACTAGTTAAGGTTAAAGCAAAACTTATTATCAACTAAAATACGAAAATAAATGCCAGATATATAATATTATTTGAAATTAAACTCACTGAAGTTTTTACTTGTAGGTAAAAAGGTAGCAAGGTAAGTGTAGCAAATAACTCGAGAGCTCGCTGAGCTTGCAGCGGTAGTACGCTACTAAGCCGAGGCAGTCAGATGAATGAAAACGTAGTACAAACTATTGAGAATGTTTTTGTTTACAATAGTGATTTTAGTGAAATGTTTGATTATTATTGTAATAGGTATAGCAAAAAAAGGTATAAGGAACTCATAATTGACGTCATTAAGAGCGTATATTAAAAAAAAAAAAATATTTACATGCACTTGGAGAGTAGTGATGATAAAAAATATACATGCATATGTTTATCCAGCCTTTTGCTGATTTTGATAAATATTTTGTATTTGTATTATTAGCGCTAAGCTCAATTATAAGTCTTGAAATTATAACGCAAAAATAGCCTTCAGAATTCCCTGAACAAAAAATTAAAGCTTATCAGCAGTTCGCCGCCAGTTTGGCTCAACTGTGCATTAATATGTGTGAATGTAGAGGCTTATGCTTGTAGGAATTATATTTTTAAATCGAGAGAATTTTAATTAGAATTCAAATTAGTGGTTGAAATAAATATCGCCACCACAAAAACTGCTTATGAATCATGAATATATACATGAATATTGAAAATAAACGCTGCTGAACAAAATTTCCCTAAAATTCAGTTGCTTCGCAGCCTTTCATGGATATACAACGATCAAGAAACAAATTAGCATATAAATTATAAACAATACTACAAAATAAGAGTGAATAAATACAACAACACAATGTCAATTCGTTGGCGCTACGGTGAATATTTGACAGTAATACTTGTGGTAGGCACTGTCGCGGCGAAAAACGCCACTGAAGTGGATACAAAGAATCCGTGTAAAAACAAAGATACCTGTCGGGAATGCATACAAACGTCCAACTGTGTCTGGTGTAAGGTGCCGAACTTTGCAGAGGATCGTTGCTTTCTAAGCAATACGAGTACAACTTGTACATCGATTGAGCATCCCGTTATGAAAATAACCGATGAAATCAAGCGGCCACTAACGACGAGTGGCAGTAAAAGTAGGAAAGTGGTTAAAAATAAAAATCGCGAAATTGTACAGCTTATGCCCCAATACATCAAATTGGAATTGAGACCCAGTAAGTGTCGATTTTTTATGAATTCAGTGATTTCGTTAAGAAACTAAAAAGACATAAATCTATTTTACATAAAGTAATAAGTATATTTTGGATATATATGAATATGATATTATAAGAAGTGATTACCGTTACCGACTACTCTAAATTATTGGTTTACCCAAGTGCATCTAAAAATATAGACTCTATAACTTTTCATTCAGCTCAGGATTCAGCTCATCGCTTTGACTGCTCCTCGGATGGGAGTCGATTTGACTCTTATGGATCCAAGTTCAATACATTGTCAAATATCGACGCCAAATTTCGGTTAGCTAAGACTGTATCAGCTCGTAATACTGCTTAGAATCTTCGACTTGTCGAAGGTTTTTGGTAATTTCGAACCCGTGTCGTAGCTGCTTTGTACACAGGTTTCACACACGCGCTGAAAAGAAATTCAAGGGCAATAAAGAAGTAATCTCAAAGAGTGGGTCCTTTTTTTGAAGTATTTTTGAGTGTATCTTTCTTCAAACATATACGAAATTTCTCTACATCTTATAACGACGCATCGTTCGAATGGACGCAAAGTTTTCAGCTCTGACAATATTCAAATCAATACAGCTGAAGGTAGCAGAGCAAGAAGAGAAGGATATACGTTTTACTATTTACTTCTTGAAATATAATGGTAAATGAGCGCTCAGGTTTATTCTTTCCTATTTTGACCAACTTATTATTGGTGTGCTTACAAATTTGTTCAGTGATAAAGTTGTAAGGTCTAAACCTTTAATGATAGGTTGCTATCAGTTTGTTGAGGAAGGGCTTGGTTTAATCAGTCAAAGTTCACCGTTATTCGATAAGTCTTCTGGATTATGAGATAGAGCACAATGAAAGCATGCACTTTATCAGCTCGTTGCTAACGAATTTAATACTATCGTCGTTAACCTTTCAGTACCCACAATTTTGTCGAACTTTTACAGTGTCAAGTAATGAAACTAAACCCTGAATTTTTGATGAATCCACATACAATCTAGTAGAATACCCTTTATGTCAACCATCATCTTAAGCGCTTCGAAATCATATTTTTTCACAAGCGCCTTTCTTTCTTCTTCAGTTTTTACATTTTTTTAAGTTTCCGATAATGATATCTTGATGCTTCCGCGATATAAGCTGCATTCCACTGTGTTGTTGGTGTTAGATCATCACAAATCATTCTCTAAATAGTTTTGATAGTTTGTGGTTCTTTTCCAATTATGTACACCCGACTGACGTAGAACGGCAGTAGTACTCAATATACTAGGACTCGCTGAAATAAAGCACTGATTCACAAAAAGCAAATCACTAGGTAACTTCCTCCAGCTGGCAAATAACATCACCACAAATAGGACGAGAAATTCGGCTATCAATGCTTAGACTAAAGTATGAAAATGGGTAAGGTGGATACAACAACCCCGGGCAACTTCTATAAACTTCTTCTAGGATCATTTTCGTCCAACAATATGGCTTTCAAATAAATATTAGAGATAAAGATAAGGACATAACTAAATTTAATAAATAGGTTTACAACCTATAATAGGTTACCGTTTACAACTATTGGACTAAACAATTACTAGTTAAATATATCTTCAACAATTGAAATGATTTCCAGATGAAATCTACGCAATACCCGTGAAATATGCTCGTGCACTCGACTACCCAGTCGATCTCTACTATCTTATGGACTTGTCTGAATCAATGAAAGATGATAGGGATAATCTATCGGCATTGGGTGATACTTTAGCGGGGACTATGCGCAATATAACCAGCGATTTCCGTTTAGGCTTCGGTTCGTTTACCGACAAAGTTATAATGCCTTTCACCGACAATATCAGTCAAGGGTAAGTACGCATAGTATTCCAAGTAAATGATTAATTAATGTACTCAAATTTACATTAACATACTCATTTATGTATTATCGCCTCAACGACAAAAAACAAAAAAACAGCAACTGTCAAAAATATAACAGCTGCTTCAGTTATCGCAATGTTATGCCGCTGAGTACGGATACCTTCCAATTTTCAGTGAGTTCTATAGAAACATATATTTACTTTAAAGTGTCATTTGTATTTCATTTGAAACTTCGAAAATTTCTATGCAATGTATTTGTTTAGTCCAAAGTGAAGAACGCAAAAATTTCGGGTAATTACGATTCGCCTGAAGGTGGCCTAGAAGCCATGATGCAGGCGATCGTGTGTCGCCAGGAGATCGGTTGGCGTGAAAAAGCACGACATCTGTTAATTTTCTCAACTGATGCAAATTTTCATACAGCGGGAGACGGTAAGGTGAGTACATGCAACTAAGCAGGGATTTTGCCTAAATTTAGACTTAATCGTTTTAATTTGCTTATGATCTTTTCCAGCTTGCCGGTTTGATTAAACCGAATGACGGAAAATGTCACTTGGACAAAGAAGGCAATTATACGCATGCGGAAAAATTAGACTATCCAAGCATTGGACAAGTAATACACACTGTCAAAGAGAACGCGATTAATGTCATATTTGCTGTCACTGCAAACGTTCTGAACACCTATAAGCTGCTGTCTGAACATGTTGAGGGCTCGTCACATGCAAACTTGACGGAAAAATCCTCGAATGTGGTTAATCTCATACGTGAACAATATCAGGTGAGTTAAATGAGTTTTGGTGCTGAAAATGTTGACTGGAAGGGCTATAAAGTGGGAGTACATAGATTAATATTTTAGACCTGTTTTTTTCATCGACCTTGATCATGCTTCTAAATACATTTCTAACTAAAGCTGTTTGTTGGTTGCAAATTGTATTTCTAATTCTACTTTATGTTGTTCTTTCAGTTACAGTTACTTTAAAACCTTAAAAAACCTTACTTAAAAAAAAAGATTTTAGTGCAATATTTTTAGATTTGTTTTGTTTCACTTTTTTTTACATATGAAGCTTCCTCCAACAAATTTAATGGATTTTGTAACGAAATACAAAACCATATTATCTTTACACGAAATAACTTATCTCTTTTTTCAAAACATAAAAAAAGTAAACAGGTTGCTGATGAATAGTTTGTCTTCGTCTGTTGCTCTTCTGGTTTCTATTCAATTTTTTTTAGCAAATTTCATCCTCCATCGAAATGCGTGACAATGCCACCGGGAATGCGAAAATCACTTACCATTCCGCTTGTCGCAGTGCTGGTCCCGAAGTACCTACCTCAAAATGCGATGGCCTACACGTCGGCGAAAAGGTAAAATTTACCATTAATATCCGCGTAACCTCTTGTCCAACAAATCCACGCGATTGGCGACAAGTAATACAAATTTATCCGGTCGGCATAAGTGAGAGTTTGATCATTGATCTGAAAATGCTTTGCGGTTGCGAGTGTGATGCCGAAGTGAAAACCAAAAGCCAATATTGCTCCGCACAAGGCAGTCTGGTGTGTGGCGTTTGCGAATGCGAAGACAAGTTCGTGGGTACCCACTGCCAGTGTTCGAATACCGATATGCAAGAGAGCAATGACAACAGTCACAACTGCCATGACAACACAACAACAATCGATTGCAGTGGACGAGGTATTTGCTCGTGTGGACAATGCCAATGTGACAAGCGTGGCAATGACGAAGAGGTGATATCGGGTAAATACTGTCAGTGTGACAATTTCTCTTGTGAGCGACACGAGCAGAAACTTTGCTCCGGTCCCGAGCACGGCAAATGTGAATGCGGGCAGTGTGTTTGTAATGAAGGCTGGCAGGGTAAGGCCTGCGAATGTCCGGTATCCACCGATAGTTGTCAAAATTCGGGCGATGATAAACTATGTTCTGGAAAAGGAAGCTGTGAATGCGGTGTTTGCAAGTAGGCGTAATTATAGTTATTTGAAATTAGAGACAACTTTACATGTATTTCCAAAATATTTGCAGATGTCAAGCTACTGCACAAGGTCGCTACTCAGGTCAATACTGTGAGACGTGCCCGACATGTTCTAGCCTCTGTTTTGAACTGAAAGATTGCGTACAATGTCAAATGTATAAGAGGGGTAAATTCAAAGACGCTAAAGACTGTGCTACCAACTGTACGAAAGTCAAAACGACGCCAGTGGATAAAGTTCTTGAGAAATCCGATTTAGTTCTTGGCGAAAAGAACTGTGAATTTTATGATGATGACAATTGCAAATATGCATTTACTTTCAAAGAAAATAACAGTTTTTACGAAGTACAAGCGCAAAAGGAGCGCGAATGTGTGGCGAAGGTCGCTATGCTCAAGATCTTATTTAGTGTGGCAGGTTCTATTTTGTTCATTGGATTAGCAACGCTGCTTTTATGGAAACTTATTACAACAATACAGGATAATCGAGAATTTCAACGATTTGAGAAGGAACAAATGAAAGCACAATGGAATTCGGTAAGTTGCAACGGATAGTAATTACTTTGATTTTTCTTGCTTATTTTTTATTGAAATAGATATTGATTGACATTGACAGATTGACAGATTGATATTGACATTGATGTTGATATTGATATATTGATATTGATATATTGATATTGATATTGATATGTTGATGTTGAACTTGATATATTGATATTGATGTAGATGTTGATATTGATGTTATTGATAATATTGATATTGGTGTGGATATTAGTATTGATACTGACGCTAGTATTGATACATTGATGTTGCTGTTGACGTTGATATTGATATTAATATTCATACTGGTATTGATAATAATATTGATATGTATATATATTGATATTTATATTGATATTGATATTGATGTTGATATTGATATTGATGTTGATATTGATATTGATATTGATATGGATATAGATGTATTGATAGTGATGCTGATACTAATGTAGATATTAATATCGATATATTGATATTGATTGATATTAATATTGATGCAATGATATTGGAGTTGATATCGATATTATTGATAATATGGATATTAATATTGATATTGGTATCGATGCTGAGAATGTTATTGACACTGATAATAAGATCGTTCTCTTATTATTGTAAATATCGATACTGATTTTTGCTTTGGTTGATATTGATATCGATAGTTGCGCCCATATTCATATCAATATCGATATTAATATTTATGTCGATTCAGGCAATGACACTGAATCTAGACTGTTATTTCAAACCATTCAATTTTTATTTGTTAATCATCACTTATTATAATTATTAATATACTTTTAATGTTTATTTTTAGGATGGCAACCCATTGTACAAACAAGCGACGTCAAGTTTTAAAAATCCGACATATTTAACATAATCAAATTGTCTAAAAAATTACAAATTATATTTTGTGTAGTTTAGTAATTCTTTTGTAGCATCAATTTTGGAGTGTAAAAACAAATGCAAACTCCTATATGTTTTTAATAAAATAAACATTTATAAAAATAATGGTACTACCATACACAGATAAATTAGTATAATTTAATTTAATATTTTTACAGCTGTCACCAATTGTGTTTCATTCAACTTGTTCAATGACAAATGTCACCAGTTCGATTCAAAAGTAAGAAAAAAAAACAAACGCCAAAAATTTAATTTCCGCCAAACGTAATCGATTTTCCATGTGTTGACAGTGATAATCAACGAACATTTATTGAATAATTGCGCAGTAACCACATCTGTTCTATTCCCATACATGTAGATCTTTATGCATGTCATACAGTATTGTGCGAAACATATGCAACTGAGTGGGTTATGGTGAACAACAAAAGAGAGCTAAGCCATATAAGAAAAGGCGCACTTTGACATCAACTAAATATCCACTGTACAAATATGAAAAAAAATATTTCGGAAACAACAATGGGACAACAAACACGCTTCAAAATATCTGAAACAGTCGATAGACGATAAAAAGTTTTAGCACTTGATTGGTCATACACTCATCTGACTTAAACCTGACAGAATTTTTGTGGATTATCCTTTAAACGCTCTTCTTAGCGCCTTAAAACTTTGCTAAATTCTGTGCAGTCTATATGGTATCGCAGACAACGAAGGCAGCGGACATCCAAAAGGCGCTGAATTGTTGATACCAAGATACTCATCCAAATGGACTGCAGATGATGAATCCAATCCCAAGGATGGAAAGACTTAAAACGAACTAAAAAGACCACCAATAACGAGGCTATTTATTATATAGCATTTGAATGGCCCAGAAAAACCGGTCCGTGTGAAGAAGAAGAAAAAGTTCTTTCGTTAAGATAAAGCTAGTCCACAGTGACATTTTCCTGCTCTCAAACCTAAAGGGAATGCTCGTTGGAAAGAAATTTCTCGCCAACGAAGGAGTCATCGCCAAGACTGGGGCTTGTTTTGAAGCAAGTGACAAATCCTACTAGAAAAATGTATATGTACCTGTAAAAGTTGGAAAGATCGTTATGAACAACCTAGATGTCAAATATTTTGCATAATGGAATCGAATTGTGCCCAATGCTATACACTTTGCAGCCTACCTGGTACTTACGGTAGTTGCATTTGTTATGTCACAATTTCAGAAATCAAACGTTTTGATCTTTACACTTAAACATTTTGTTGCATTGGAACAAAATTAAAACAAGTAAGAAAATGCTAAGTTCGGGTGTAACCGAACATTTTATACCCTCGCAATGCGCAAGGATCAGAGGCGAGGAAATGCTCAACACCAAGGAACACACCAAGTTTCATCAAACGATCTTAATTTTTACTCAAGTGATCGCTTGTAAGGACGGACGGACGGACAGACAATCACTCGGTTTGTAAATCGTCTTTTCATCTTGATCATTTATATATATATATATAACTATCTATATCTAACTCGTTTAGTTCTAGGTGTTGCAAACAACCTTTAGGTGAACAAAACTAACATACTCTGTAGCAACATGTTGCGAGAGTATAAACATTTATAAAATATTTTCTGTCGTTATATTATTAGGTTAGTTTTTATTTGCTTATGCCTTACACAATACTGTAAATAATCCTGCCCCACAATTTTAGCGGGGACAATGTGAATTCAGTAGGCCCCTCAGTAAGTATATAGGTAAGTACGTGTGGTAATAAAGCAATTTGTGCGTTCCGAACCTGTCATACCACTCAGTAAAAAGATTTACTTCAATTACTTTTGCTGATAGGCGCATTTCCAACCCACTAAATTACTACAAATTGAATCTAGTCAATTATATAGTACCTCAGCGCCTACCTTGTAGCAACTCCTCCTTATCTAGTTATTTATTTATACACTTTCACTTAAATTTTCAACGGAAGGGAGATAAGTACTGACCGAGCGCCGCCAACTCCCACTGCACCGATATTTTGTTAACTGCTGTCATAAAATTTTCCCATCAATTTCAATTGCTTGTCGCTTCTCCTTCCGCTATGTACAGTTATTTCGCCATAATAAGCTACAATTATTGGTGGTGGGAGGGCAAGTGTCCGATACGAAAGCGTTTTGCTTGTTATCGCTCATCAGCTCGCGTGAGTACTGCGATTATATAGGCGGGTTTGTGGTCGGGCAACTCGTTTGTATTATTTATGCTAATTTCAGTGTAGTGGTCTTGTCGTTGGTCATCATCGCGTGACTTTGAAAATATTTGTCACTGTTTCTTTTTTAGAAGAGCGGGGGGGGAGGAATCCTTAATAGTAGTTAACAAACTCAACTGGCCGGTTGCTTCAAATTAATTTTATATATTCTAAATATAATGTTGATTTGTTTAATTGTAAACAATATTTTCAAACTGATTTTTACGGAGATTACTTAGGCTCCAATGCAACGAAATCTAATAGGCAATAATTCAGATAATTAATATCGGGAGAGCTGGGAAGGAGTAGCATATTTTCATGTGACTGGGAGTGAGAATGCGATTAAGGCATGTTTGCCCTTCCCTAACGTAAGCCATCGTTTAGACAACCTTTTGGGAAACTATAATTCAAGTCGGCGCATTTATTTAAAGTTCTTAAAGAAATTAAAGGATGGAATTGCATGATATTCAGTAGGTATAATTACCAAAGTTATGACTTTTGGCGCAAATTTGATATGTATGATATGAGGGACCTTTTGGAGTCCTAATTAAAACCATTACTCGTTGCTTTGGTTCATTTTGAATACTATTCTATTACTATCCTAATCTACATAAGATTTGATGGTTAATTATTTAGGTTTTCAGTTTATATTAATTTAAAAAAAAAGGCAAATTGTTTGACCGAAAAAATTAGCAGTAAATTGTTTAAAAAAATTTATTATAAGAGACAATGGCAGTCAGACTAGACAATATTACTGTGAAGATGCAGTTAAAATTTCATATGGACCCGTGTGGAAGTCTCCCAGTACCAAATTCGCCCAATTGGAAATACGCGGTTTCATGCTTCGACGTTTCACTGTATTGGACAGGGGAAAAAGTTGTTTTACTGTTCTACCAATTCAATAATGTTTTTATGACTCTAAAATGTACTTTAATCCAAAACAAAAATGTTTCGATTTTTTTTAATTCTTCTAATTAAGTCTTTTTTCTTGTATAATATGTCCTTGGTTCACTGAGGATAAAAGCAGGCCTTTCGCAACACTTATTACTTTATTTCGAATGTCGCCCATGTCGAAGCTCAATAATTTTGAGGAATTCTTCTGAGGGGACAGCTCTTAGCCGGATTTATAGTAAACTCTGTTCATTTGAAATACAGAGGTCCGACTGCCGTTACGGCTGTAACGAATTACTTCGTGGATGAACCGTTGAAAACGCATGCAGCAAATATCTCGAAATGACTTCTGCTGAATCGGAAGTGTCTTCATTAACACCCTTTTGAACTTAGAGGTCGAATTCCATTGTCGGAACGTAAATGTAGCAAATTTCACCATTTCGTATATCATTCGAAAGTTTATTATCTAATTTATAGGCAGAACTGCCTTCAAACTCTTTCCAGAACCATAATTTCATGTTAGTTTTATTTTTTCATATAATAGCAAACTTCCACAGCTTTGTCTAAAGTAAAAATATACAAAACAACAAATAACTTGAGTAAATAAACAAAGCGACAAATAGAGAGGAAATAACTAATTAGCTGCAGTAAATGCAACAACAGCTTTTGATGATTTCACAGAGTCATTTATACGAGTATGCACATAGAAAAGTGAGTTTGTGTAGAATCCCTTTTGGAAATTGCACTTAGCAGACTTTTATTTTGAGGTTGAGTATGCTTTGGTGCTTCAAATGCATCCATATTCAAATTACCAGTTCGTCAGAATTGCTTTAGAACCTGTTGGATCCTCACTACTTGGGATGAGATTAAGTAGTCAACTTTAAATAAGAAGATAAGTCTGGCTTAAATCGTATAAAGATTAAGACGAGTCTCAATTACCGCTCAATGGACAGTCAGGCCAAAGTAAATGTAATGAGATAGTATTAGTCCAAGTACTTTCATCACATTATTATCCCCAAAACCATTTGCGAAACTATGTTGTTCTTTCAGAAAGCTGCAATCACTATATCTTGATCTAAATAATCCTCAAAGTAGTAGATTCTTTAAAATGCTCATGTAATGCTCATTACCGATTTGGCTAATAAGTGATGATGATGATAATATCATGATAATGATATCAGATTATGGCTAGGAATTTAAATTCAGATGAAAATTATAGTAAGTTGCTAAATGGTTGGTGGTCAATTGGTTTAATATGATGCTGGTTCTACCATGTGGCTTAATGTATGAAGAAGAAGAGGTGATCATCACAGCAGCAGCTCCCGAAAATATTTAGAGAATATTACCAATTTTTAGAAACAGCAATAAGAGACAAACAGACAATAGAAACGGGCTGATATTAAGTATTTGAAGATTGTGTAATTAAATATTATAAAGAATACGGACAAGGCGATTAAAATACATAAAACCAGAAGAAAACAACTAGTCTATCGTCTGCATTAAGCTTTAAAAATTTTGTGAAATAACTTCTGGATTCGAGCTCAGTTAAGACTACGCACTAAGAAAGGGGTTTTTTCTGATTGCGGTCGCTCCTTGGCAAAGAGTGCAGAATGAGAATGGCATACCGCTGAGCGTACTTATGCCACAAACAAACTTCACAAAAATCTATTAGCAGTTTGAAGGTGGCTTCAAATTTAGACTGTCGAATGCATAACTTTTCCGATAACATCAAGGAGAAGAAATCTCAGCTTTTGCAGGATTTCTGAGGAGAAGGATTAGCCGTGTAGGTGTTAAAAATCCAATGTGCAAATGTTTTCGATGAAATTCGATGTCTTTTTTGTTAAAAATTTCGATATTTTGAACTAATTTATGACGATTATTTGTTCATCGAAAATTAGAACGGGGCTTGATGCCACAAACATCAATAATGCGCCTAAATAAATTTTTAATTAAACATTCAATTGAAGACTTTGTTTAAAATTTTTAATCAATCCGATTCTGCAGGGAATGTTCGTCCCTGAGTGCATATATTTGGCAGTGCGATATAGTTTTGTATGCAGTTGTCTCTCAGTTGAAACTTGTGGCCACATTTCCGTTTCCTGCAAAGCCACTTTGCATATGTTTCTCAGCCTTCTAGTTGTAATGAGTTACACTTTTACATATGCACATATGTGTAGTTATTAGACAACTTAGGCAAGTGAGTTATGAGGAACATGAAAATAAAATTTGCATTAAGCGCATTTGCAGAATAAAATCAACAAAAGCGTGCATGCATATAATATTGTAAGTATTATAGAGGGCATACAGCACACCAAGTGTGGACCAAATGCGAAAGCGGCACAACTAGGAAAACTAGTTTCAGTCGACAACTTGGTTTTCATAAAGAACAAAAGCCTAGTAGGCAAAATAATGAAAAGGAATAAAAATATTTCATGCGTTGACTTTTAAATTAAGAGAATGCGACTTTTGATGGCAGAGACTAACTCTAATTCCTTAGACGATTTCGGAAAAGAAGATAGAAAGTGAGAAATAAAACATCCAATTCTACTAATATGGGAAGAAATTGACTTGCAAGAATTTTGCGAATACAATAACTTGGTCAGGCCTTAAGTTCTTTTTTACACCTAAATAAATAGCCTTGGCTATTACGCCATGGCCGCCAGGATAAAGGACAGGCCTTAATGGTTGATAACTGAATATCAGTTTTGAAAATTAATTAGGATGAATCAGCTCAGCAGAGGATTTCCAAATCAATTTCTATATCCGAACATTTTGTGAATATAATAAATAAATGTTTGGATCTCTGAATAATTAAAGGAGTAGGAGTATTATTAAAAAGTTAGCTAAAGCCACTATACTGGACTTGGGCTTGACAAATAAACGAAGAACCTTGAGCGATCATCTAGAAATACTGCAACCGTGGTCGCAATAATGGGTGTTAAACATTCGTCCTGAAAAGATATGCAATAATGATATGCCGTCTAAAAATCGGCTAAATTTACCAATCTCTAAATCTACTTACTTAAAAAGTAATAAGACTGTTGATTCCAGGCATAATTGTAAATTATAAGTGTTGGAATTTACAAAATATTAACAAGTAAGTAATTTTATTTTAATGAAAGATTTAATTTAACTTTTTTTTTTCGAATTCGCTTACTCGAAGATCGGCTAAATATAAAATTAGAAACACAGAAAATATAGTGTCAAACATATAACAAAATAAACTAAACTAAGGGTTCAGACCAAATGATTGCGGACGCCCTATCTCACTCATAAAAAAGTAATCATAGATCAGCCTATATATATGAGTACATTAGACCAAACAATGTTGTCAAAGGCCAAATATAACATACCCCTAAAGTAATTACGGCAACGATCTAATGGTCCAAACATGCCGAGAAATCTGTCAAAAACTTGTTTCCTGTCAGTGGAGTCGAGGTCATGCCGTGGTCTTCTCAATCACATAAAAAAATTTATGAGTAGACATAAATAAGGTTTTTGTTGAATATCGACCTTCATAATATGAATACTTATGGAAAGTCATCGAAGAAATATTCTAAGAAATGTGGTTTAAAAAATGCTCTGGGTCACATAAACTTCTTGCTACACAAATTTATGGTACAATAACCTTTGCTCCGCCACGAAATGTTAAACAATGAACACAGGTCTTTAAACGGCAATTTTTAAGTTGCTATTTCTAGAAAAAAAAAATTTTTTTTAAACTCAGAAATTGAAAACATTTGCGAATATTTAAACACCCAAATAATAATAATATTTATGACTGCATGATTTTACTTTTTACTGATTTTGTTTTTGTATTTGTATATAAATACCAGAACATTTTAACATTTTGTAATGTAAATAAAATCCTTTTTCTTAAAATTTGTTCGTAACTAAGTAAGCACGTGTTAGAAAAATATCCAAATGACTTAATCTGTTGCAATTGCCCTGCAGTGAGGGCAAAAGTTCAGGGCAAACTTTCAACACTTCACTGCGCACTCAGCAAAGCTCATTCAAATAGTCAGAAACACTTATCACAACTGGCTTATTCATTTTCCATACACATTCCTTGCACCGTTGATGCACTTACACTTTTAGTTCTAGCTTCCTGGCTATTGATGGAGTGGCATAATTTCTTAAATCAACAACACGCTTCAACGCTCAACGCATTTGCTTTGCTGCTGGCTGCTGATGCATTGCAGCTTCTGTGGCTGATTTTCATAAAATCTTTGCTTTCACAAATTTACCGTTAGTGTGGAAAATTTGATTTTTGCAATGGTTGGTGGTATTGTTGTTGCGACAGCATTTCTGTGTAAGATGCGTTCAAGTGTATTGCACTTGCGTTTCTAAAGTGTGCAAATATTTATACAATTTGCAGTTAAATGACTTAAGAAATTTTTGGATTGTACGCACTAGTTATACATATGAAGACACATTTATACTATGTACATTATACATACCATAAATATATATATATTCAGGAAGTATAAAATTTTCACATAAACAGTATTTTCGAACGGAAATTCTTCAAAATTTTTAGGGAAGGAGACTTGAGTGCCTGGACCTCTGTCTGTTGTGTTTCTAACATAAAATTAAGAAAGTCTTCCCTAACCAATTTCACCCTCTACAAATAATATTTGACGGATGAACTTTTTCTAAAAGTCCATCCCCATTGATTTGTAAGAGCGCATGTAAATGCATTCAATAGATAAATACTACCAAATATTAAGTGGTTAGGGTTTGCAAAAAATCGAAAAATTAAAGTACAAGCCCTAAAAATATTATTCAATAGGTAGAATATTAAGGAAAATTTTCCCATTTTGTATCATAATAATATTTTTGTTTGTTTGTCAATAAATCAAGAGAGAGTAATTCCATTCCTTTTTCTCTACCCCCAGAATCAGTTGTCAAAGTTAGGACTCTTCTAGCGCTCTAAACTGGCCTAGAGAGGGAAGTCATTGTAACTGTTGTTCATCGTTCCAAATATAAAAATAAAACCTAGTAAAGGCCTTTCCATGATCACTATAGGGTAGTTGCATGATTTCGTGTACGTTGAAATATTTTCATAACATTACCAATATCGCCAAGGTCGGCTGAAACTGAAACTTTTTAGTTTCGATCTTATCTCACTACTTCAAATGTCACACGCAATTAGAGACGTTTGCTCTTTCCTACAAAAAAAAAAACAAAACTTTGAGTTATAACGAAAGTCAAAGTGAATAAATTAGGGTGGCTTTCCCTAAAGCCAGGCTGTGAAAAGAACTCAATAACGAACTTAAGACGAACTAAATTTAAACCCATCGACCTACATACGGGAGAATAACTTCGGCAAAACACAATCATTGTGATTCTGGTAAGAATATCGCGTTCTATTAGGTCGCGGATATAACCATTATTAGTTCTAATGTAAAGAAGAAAAAGGTGGCAAAACTAGTCTTCCTTTTGGGAGCAATTTGGCCTATGGCTAAAAGACCTGACATTTTATAATATTTCATTGGTTAACACACTAAGAAGGGCTCTTCTCAAATAAGGGTAACTTTTCATTCTTGCTAACTTTTGATCTGTGGAATCAAAACATCCAAAATTTTCTTGATATAAAACATATCTCTGAAAAGCTTGCTAAAGTGTGATAAAGCTTGTAAAAAATAATTTCAAATATATCTTGGATTAAAGGAATGGCTTTCATTTGTCCATATTATGCCGAGAGGGGTCTCGAATTTTCTGCCAACACAGATTTCTTGCCCCTAAATAAGGAGATATGGAGCTATTTTGTCAGTTTAGATAAAAACGAAAACAAAATTTTATATATCTATGATCTAGAAAGCCGTTGACGACGTTGATGTCAAGAGGTTAAGAAAGACGAAACTCTACGATGGCATATTATTTTCAAGGTAAACAGTTGAATTTTTTGTTGAAGCTCTTCGAGCTAGCCATTCGAGCCGAATCTTATAATAATATGTAATGATATTCACCCCAATTTAAACTCAGAAGCGCTACCTTGGGCTGCTCTCATATATTCTTTTGACATGAGGGTAAAACATATAAGAGAGAATTAAATCTGGAGATCTGGTCCAGTCAACACTCTTTGAATTTTTTGACATCAAACGTCGTCTTGTTGAGACCAGTAACTATAATAACCTTCTCACATATAGTATTTGGAAGCTGGCATAATGAGCCAAAATCCACCGATATCGATTTCCATGGACTATATTGTTAGAAACGCCGCCAATGAAATTTCTTTTGGTTATGCACTGTTGTTTCTTGGTATTTTCGTTCCCCAAATATGACAGTTTGCTTCTTAACAACACCAACGATCCACACTTTGCTCTGCAGAAAAAACTAAGCTTTGAAAATTTAAAATTAGAAAAATTAAAAGCTTATTAGAACATTAAAAACAAAGTGCAGCAGTTGGAGTTGGAAAGTATGAATAGACGCAGCAATAACAATACAAGTGGAAAATCTTGCTGAAACCCACTCAAGCAAAAGAACGGAAAGACATATGAGCAGTTGACGCAATGTGGGCGGGGGGGTGTACGGATGGTAGCGGAGAACACGTAAAAGCTAATTTAATTTTCCGTCCGTTGCGTGTCTTAAAGTAATGCAAAGTTGATGAAAGGATTAAAAAGGTAAAAATGAAAATACACATCACATTTTTCTTTTCCACAAGTCGAGTTTTTAAGAGATCAAAAAGTTTTCACAAATACTCACACACCATTTTTATTTTATCCACATGAGAAAATATGCATGAGTCTTATGCACATATGTTATATATATATTATATATATATATGTTGATGTTTGACTAAACATGTGCAATGCGGGTAACAGGCAAAAAAATAAGGGTGGCAGGTTTAAATGAAGGGGGAAGTGTAGAAGGAGTTTAACTCGAATGTTGAGGGAACTTTGGAAAGCAGTTTTTTCATTTAATTTCTTTTTAGCTTTTTCATGTCGCTGATAACCTTCAAAAGCCTACAAAAGCGTAAAAATTTAATGTGATTTGTTGTGCTTGCTGTCGACGAGGATGATGAAAGCAAACGCTTAAATCCTAAGAGAAATACTGGTTGGCATGCGGCAGAAAAAAGTTATTTCACACGAGAGGCCTTTCAACTTTATTAAGAACTTGTAAACTTCATAAGCTAAGTGGAAAATAGGTAAGGTTAAGTTGAATTGATTTTGTTTTCATTTGAAACGGTAAAGCAAAGTAAATGTATGCAAGCGATTTCTGAGTAGAAAGCTGACTGGTGCATGAAAATGAGTTTTTAAGAAAGTTTTTATTTAAAAGTTATAATTAAATATAGTTCTTTTAAACATAGTATATGTATGGCAAACACTTTCAGTTTCTTGCTTTCAGTTTATTCAGTTCTCATAGTTTATTTTTAATTATATGGAGAAATCAGTCAGTTGTCAGATTAAGTCTTTTGACTAATTTCATTTTAAATTTAGACTCTTGTCCGGAAATTCTTCTTATTTAGATGAAATAAAAAGGGAAACCGCCAGGTTGTGGAAGAATTTCATAGTTAAAATTTTAATAAATACTTTAAAACCAGTATAACAGCAATATCTTCATAAGTGGATTAGTTTATTCTACGAACTTGACGAACAATCAGTTCATAATTTCTTGAACGACGGACGTACACACCGAGAGAAACTTTAGTTGCGAAAAAAGGTCCAAAAGCAATATTCTCATGGCACTCTTTATAAAATATCGATCATGAAGGGTGTGCCATATTTTATCTCGGTATGTAAACATTGAACAACTTTGGCATTTACTGACTGCGTTATTTAGAGAAGTTTTGGAAACCTCAATTTTGTACAATTCTAACGAAGAATTACTTCAAATTGAAAATAGTCGTTGAGTTGTGCTAATTCAACTTACATTATATATCATCGAAGTCATTTTACATTATCTGACGTGTGGGTCAAATCAAGCAAAATGAAAATACGATCAAAGGTCTTGACGGTTACTGATTTCAACACGATGGCGCATCATGTCACACTTCGAGTTAAACTATCCAGTTTCTACTATAATAATTACCTAGAAGTCTGATTTCAAAAAGTGTTACTATTGAGCGACTACCCGTTTCCCAGGTTTGACTCTCCTGAACTTCTTGTTAAGCGGTTATTAGAAACACTAAGAGTAGGCCAGTAGTTCCTATGACCTATTGACGAGCTCAGGGTAAACCTTGGTGGCATTATACCCCCTAGGAGTTCGCAAAAGTTGGGAAAAACGCAGCCCAAAGAGTACATTTTTCAGTGATAAATGAAGGCGGCCACTTGATTGATGTTTTATTCAAAAAAATAGTCAAAATTAAGGTCCGAAGTATCCAAAGTATTATGATATTAAAAGGTATAGGGTTCTAAATGCCACCCAGTACTCAAGCAGGTATCAATATTCTATTCTCGGTACTGGTATCGTTCCACGCTACACTTGAACCAGTAGCTATTAAGATCGAAAAATCCAGAAAAGGGCAAACCTTCCTTCATATTCTTCTCTACAGATCAGCTCTGAAGTTAATTCACGCCACAATGGCAGCTATTGAAATGACAAAGAATCTAAGAGATTTAGCTTTGGAAGAGAAAGCACCGGCAAACCAAATTAAGAAAGAACGCCGGTGAAGAATGGTTTCGTTTAATTTGAATGTATACAAGTCTTACGGCAATGGTCTTTATATGACTTCTTGCATTCATTGGAGCTTCTTTTAGATTATCTGCTTTTATCGAGTCTAAATCAAAACATGATACTTGAGGTACCAGTTAAGAATACTTGGCAGAAAAGTCAGAGTGGTATTCGTCATCAAATTGCTATCTACTATGAAAAACATGAATTCCAGTGAAAAAAAAAATTAAATTTTCTGTTATGAAGGGAAACAGCCGAATAGTTAGCCTGGAATATGGTAGCATTCTTTTACTTTTCGAACAAAAAAATTCATCAAAAAGAAAGGAAACGCGGACTACAAAATGGTCTATGATCAAATTCTAAGTAACTCTACACTTCATGATGAAACTTGAATTGCTGTCAATAGAAACAGATATAATGTGTATAATGATATTCAAAACTTCTGGCAACGATTAAATATCTGTATAATCGCCAGATCAACTTCTTATGGACTTTTTAAAAGTGTGACATAAAAAAATTTGTAAGCCGAATTGTAGGCAACATAACTGGAGTTTGCCTACATTTAGGATTGTACCGAATTACTTAAATAGTCTAAGTATAAACACATATAAAGAGACGGCCAGACAAAAATTTATTACTTACTGTTTTGCAATAAAGACTAACATGGTTTAAATAAACTTGATGACACTCCAATTTACATACAAGTCGAGTATATTCAGCGCGGTCTGTAAAATTTCAGATATGCATATTTTTCAACTGAAAAACTCTCTTCACTTTTCTAAACCCAGTTATATGGTAAAAATTGCAAATTTAATTATGCATTGTTTGGAAATTGCAATGGGTTGTAAAACAATGCATAGCTGCATTTACTAAATTGCACTGTATGTTTTTCGAATTTTGGTTTGTTGTTGTGTTTCCCCTTTTTTAGTTTTGCAGCACTTCGCAAATTGATAACAACCACGTGGGTACAAGGAGGGCAAACACCATCCACTCTTGTACAAATATAGGAGGGCAGTTTGAAAAACCAGTTAGAGCTATGGTTGTTATATTTTCTGAAATTAGTATAGCTCGTAAATTTCAAAATAAACTATTAAAATGAAATAAGTAAATTCAGAAAGAAACGAACCATAGGTAAGGTCACACATTGAACGTGTTATTGGAAGTGTCAGCTTTATTTTCAATGGTGAGCACGACAGCCAAAAATTATGAAAAATCAGCTCCTAAGAAAGATTCAGTGCTTTATTGGCGAGATAAGATGGGCTATGCTGGAAGTGGTAGTGTAAAATTGGACCGACACAATGTTCTACGGTTTTGATGTGCACGAGCCGATTCCATTCATTCCCTCAGTTCAGCGCTTAATTAATTAGCATTTGATTGTTACTTTGTCATAAAGGCATACATTTTGTTACATTTTCTATAAACTATAACAAGCCATAATTTCACTAAAAAATTGGTAGAAATATTGTACGATTTTTCCGAAATCGACAATGTGTATTATAATCTGTCGAAGGCATATATAGTCTCAACAAGTTCGCTAATTTTGGAATGCCGTTTTTAAAGCGTCCCTCCCGATCATCTCTAATATTAACTCATTAAATATATGTGTATCATACTTTGCTCGGATCGTTTCAGATCGCTAAAGCCTTTTTCGCTCGTTAAAATGAGGTTATCCAGTAGAATTACGACGAACAGCTATATCTTAAAAAGAAAAAGAGATTTTCCACAATGAACTGAGCGCTGTTAGTAATTATATTTTTGCTAGGAGCAACTCAAATTCAGTGCTGATTGCTATTTTTATCCATAGATGAGACATTATTAATCTTTGTCAGATTATAATGGATATAAGAATATCGTCCACAAAATATTACAACTTGAAAAGTAGAAATACTTTTTTAATTTTAGATAACTGTAAAGCACAAAAAGTTGTGAGCTTGAATTGATCAAAGAATATATTAAAAAAAACTTTTCTTTTTAAAAATTCCCTAACAAATCGGGCTGCCCTCGTATATGTGAAGAAGCATGCTTTTGATGTTTGTACGCAGCAGATACACAAATGTTTGCAAAACATTGGCATGCAAATTTTTTCCACATTGCAAGCATTTACAAATAATCGCAGCTGCAGCAGCATTGCAGTCGCCGATGGATTGGAATGGGGGCGGATGGCGTACTTTTGTCACTTCTGTCACAGTTCACGAATTTTACGAAATTTACAAATTTAGTAAGTACGCTTGTATGCGTGCAAGTGTGTGTGTGTGTGTGTGTGTGTGTGTGTGTGTGTGTGTGTGTGTATTGGAGTTTTCAAAGTTTACTCATTCGAGTTGGCATTGTGTCAATGTTTAATGTAAATAAATTTGCATTTCTCTCGGCATTACAGAGTGAATCGGCTTGCCATAGTGCAGCGGGGAGGGAGAAGGTGGATGTGTGCATAGAGCAGAGCGAATGGGCAATGCGTAGCAAATGAATTTGAAATTTCACATGCATGAGGACACGATTGACAGCAGCACACGAGTGTAACTGCAAGTGCAGTCGATATAAGTGTGGGTCCGTATGTATGTATGTGTGTGTGTGTGTGTGTGTGTGTGTGTGTGTATTGTATTATGTGGCACAGAAATCTACAAACGAGTGCTTCTGCCGCATTTCATGTGGCCTGCTGCAAGTCTTCCGCTGCACATGTGCCTTATTCTAGGGCGAGAAGAGCTGTGTACGCCCCTTTACCGCCCACCACGCGCCCCTCCCACAACAAATGCTGTTTTATTTCGCACATTCCAATTGTTTTTGATTATTGTCACTAGTGCGCTTTGTTGCAATGTTACTTGTTGTTGGCTTTCATTGTCGCTGATTGCCTGCTGAGTGATGACGACGTTGGCGTTGTTGTTGTTGTTGTCGCTGTTGTTGGCCGATCGCTCGATTGGTGATGATGCAAAATTGATTCACGTAATCGCATTGAATGCATTTTTGCCCCATTGTTTACTCGCCGGCATTGCAATATGCTAATGCCTGCTGGCGCTTACCACATGCCATACACCGCTTCCAGGTTGCCGCTTGCCGATTGTGTTCAGTTGCACTCGCACGTTTTCGGGTTGTGTTGTTTGCCTTAATTTGCGCACACGAATACACGAATACACAAATGTCATGCAACTTTATAGAATATGTGGTAAAAATTAAGACTCCTTGCTCGGTGAGCAAATGCATGGGAGAGTGGTGTTGTTTCTGTTGTCGACGATTGCGCGAGAGGACAAACATAAATTCATTAGGCAAATGTTGTTATGCATATGCCTCATTTGACTGATTGACTGCGTCAATGATGTGTGCTGGAATGAGCATTTCTGTTTGTTGTTCCTACTCTTTCGCTGATATAAAGTTGGTATAGATGGGGAAGATGAAATTTAAATGTAAACTATTACACACTTTTTAACAACATATATCGAGAGTGAGCGATGACGGAGAACATGGCTTTTTAAAGAAAATTGTTGGGTAGTATAAAGAATGATGTAATAATCTCAAGTAAACAAGGACTGAAGAATTTATTATATATCATATGGGCTGAAAGGTATTTGGCATGACCGAAAGAGCATGCCACAAATAAAAAGTTCATACCTTTACTTTGGGGTACTAACCTTAAATAGAATACTACCAAAGTTTCATGAAGTTTCTTGCAATCTCAAATCTTCTCAAATTATTGACCTCAAAGTACGGCTACCTATATAATTTTTCTTTTTAGATTTTCAATATCGATCAAAAAAACAAATGTATGTAATCAAGATAGAAACAAGCGCCTATTTTGAAGGCTTCGACGCTTCGCATTATCGAGCCCCTACCGAAATGTTAGAAGACCTTTATAACAAATGCATTATTCTAGATGGAGATTATGTCGAATGATGAAGCCAAAAAAATCTATTCAAAAGAGTTTACAGTCTATGTAGTACCGTCAAGAATTTGGCTAATGCGCACTAACCATAATAAACAGCTAACCATTATTAATGCTCTTATAAAAACCAATTTTAGAAAAGTAGAGCGTGAAAACCAATTTGATGCCAATTTGATGCCAATTTGATGCCAACTGGATGCCAACTTGATGCCAACTTTGGAATTCATATCCTTTTTATTTGTCATATTCATAAGAAATGTTCACTTAAAAACTCTCCGATAACCTTTCGATAACATTTCGTGAAAATTTCCGCCTTAGATGCAATATACTTTTCCATTAGTCCATGAATGCTTGAGTTCCTTTAGCAAAACTAACAAATATTCCACAAAAATTATTTTCTAACTCAACATTCATTTTAATTCAAAAATTTTCAAATATTGATGTTCCAAGAATAAAATTCATGTATTTAAAGCTTTTAAATTATTAACTAATAAATACGTGGCCGAAAGGCTTCACTAAGAAATATATAAGTTTCAGTTCTATTACTAACGAATACCGTTATATATGAATTTAGCCTACCAAAGTATTTCGTCAATATCGGTATTTACTGCTATATTGGCATACTTGTTACGTTGACTTTGTATTCGAAACTGTAAGTGTTTTACGTTTACCTCATTAATCTCCGTAACATACAAATAGGTCCTGTTTGTCTGTTCGTATATGTATGGTAAGTAGTGGAACGCTCGCTTATTTGTTGGCGCTCTGAATTTATTGACGTGTCAAAACTTATTTTGGCGTAAAATTGAAAAATTCTTACCACTTCTTTTGTTTATTGCTTTCTGTGCTGTCATTTTTGTTTTCTCCTTACCCTTGGCACTTATGTATGCATTTTGAATACACATTAACTTGCTTGTGGAAATGTAAGTACTTATTTAAAATAGTTTTCTCTCGCACTTTATTGCTACACTGACAGGCGTACATTGCTCATTTGTTTGCAGGGAAAAATGCATCAATCACCGCCCGACTTTGAAGTTAATACTGAAGGTCTCAGAATGGTCGGCATTCCGATTCGGTTTTGAAAGTATAGCACTGTAATATTTTAATACTGTAATTAATTTGGAGAAAGAATATATTTAAGCAATAGCATAGGATAGCATAGGATTTACTGAAGCTGTAATAATGGATGCTAGAGTTGAGGACCTACTACCCACCGAAATCCCGAAAAAAGTGGGTCCTTAGCTCTACGAAACTGTGACTAAGCCTATAAAGTCAAGTCAAGTGATATATTGGAACCATATATATAATAATCGATTGAAATTAATTATAGTAGATTTGTGATGGAATGAAAGTATTTAATCGATATAGTATATGAAATTTTATTTAGCCTTCAAGAGTAGTCCGCTTCACAATGAGTATGACCATAATTGAGATCTATCAGTCGGGGATAAGCCACAAAACCTAACCTAAGCCAAATCTAATGAAAATTAATTTCATTTCTGCATTCAAAACGTCGGCCGATAAGACAGATATTGAAGTAATTTCCACTCAAACCAAGTTAAAGATGTACCTAAAATCCGTTTCAATTAACTCGGATAATGCTATCAACTCCAGAGAATTGGAAAGGAACTAACTATCCGATATATAATTAGAATTTACACTTGATAAATATCCCAAATTCCACCTTCGGTAAATATTGCTACACAATTACAACAAAAAACGATGAGCAACAACAAATCGTTGAACAAGAAAGCCGCAACCATCGAATGTCGGCAGTAATATTGAAGAATATTCGGTAATTATTTTTGAGATTAACTTGATAGTGATGATAATGATGACTCCTGAGTAAAATGCCTCTCGCAACTTAAAAATTATTTTGATGCTACCTCGAACTATCTCGAACTACTTCGAACTACCTCGAATTATATATGTAAGTCGACATGACACAGCATAATCTGTTAACTGACCTCTAAACTGACTAAGCTAGCTCACCTCGAAAGCATGTTTCAGTCAGAGAGAGAGCTGTTCTTCTTCATCACAACATTCAGCAAAGGCAAACAAAAGTTTTTACGATAACTAGACATTTTCATTGAGAAAACCATTAACTCTTTAATGTAAGCTAGACATATACAGAAAAATCTTTACTACTACTCCACATTCACTTTGCGGGCGTGTAACACTTCCAACAATAAAGCAAAATAAAAAGGGAAAATAGCCGAAGGGGGTCCTATGCAAATATGTACATATATGGCAAAGTGTAACAAAAGAGAGTGCTTCTTTTGAACTCTCTTCCTCAGCGGTCATTCTCAATACCCCTTTGCTGTCACATTTGCCGCTTTGCCGCTCCTCATCACCAACCAATTGCACCGCCAACTGCGGGCACAACTTCTTCCTTCATTTCATTTGCATTGGTGTCGCAGTGCCATTTTCCTTTTATTATCCCGCAAATATCATTCTCTTATGCTAACTTTAATATAATTTGGTCAGCGTCTGTGGGATTTCACTGTCACTGTTGTGTCAGAGTGTGGAGGAGGACAAAAGAACAGTTGCTGTAGTGAATAGTAGTAGGCGGCGGATGAGACAGCCGTTGGAAAAAAGGTAAGAAAAATAAAAATGAAATGCAGGTAGTAGTTGATTCGAAAATGTTTATGTTGACCACCGTGCGCAATCGGGTGTAATAATGAAGTGCTATTTAATGATTCCGGAGGGTAACCACAACACAACTGAATCCCAAAGTATAAACAAAACAAGAAGCAAGAAGCAGTGGGACAAAATATGAATGTATTTAAAATGAAATGTATATAAGAAAATCTGCTGGTAGCCAATAGCCTCAACCTCAGCGATCAACGTCATTAAAGAAAATTATATAAATAAATGGGTTAGTATAGTATTTACTATAATGGGCCGCAAAGGAGTAAGTAAGAAAAGATTAACTTCGCAGATATTCTAATAGGATAACTTTTGTGTGATCTTGAGCTCATGCCTCTTTTTCATTCATAATCATATACATATAAATTTCCTTAATTTTCTATTTCTGCTTTAATACTTTTTTCAACCTCATATTACCTTGTCTTCCGAAAACCATTTTCTCTGGTTGTTCAACTTCATGGCAACCTAATAGAAGAACAGTTAGTCTTAAATAAATCGAGATAAATGTGCCGAATTTTTTAAATAAATTACTATACTTAAGCAATATTATATTTCGCCCGAGAAACAAAACGATCCCGAATCATTAACCCGAATGCGAATCCGAATTAACACTTAAGTGAATACCTTACCGAATAGCGATTGCTTTTCTCCCAAAATGTTTGGAAGGTGTGTACATAAAAGTCAAAAATTGTCCAGAAAGACGATCAATGGATTGTCAAAACAAAATTCCGTGAATAAATCGGCTAATTTGAAAACTCCATATAAGACAGGTACCAGGACGCAAGCAGTATATAAATAAATACCTCATCAACTGGGAATTCTGACAGTAACAGACTCGGTAATGACCCTGCCTATGATATATCGGTAATGCTTATCAGTTCCATCAGGCCTAAATTTCTTTCATGAACTAGATGGAATGTGGATTTGTTTAACCGATATAGGTGCTTCCACGAACCGCTCAAGGTTGCCTATCCTCAGTTGCGCCATTACAGACTAACTATGGGACCCAATCAGGCATACTTACTGAGTCGCTATTTCGAAGTAATTTTACTAAAAGGTGGCACCCTTTGTGCCACTGTGCGTCAGCATTTCCATAGTTACAAACAGTGAACGCCACCATTCCTATCTTCATTGCGCTATTGCGGCTTGCGGTTTTTGGATACCGGTAACATCACCATGTCCTTTTTCCCCTCACGCACACACGCACACACACAAACAGAAACACATACCACATTCCGTTTTGCACTCACCTTGTACAATTTCAACACTTCATTTCTACCTTTTATTGCTTTGTTTTTAGTCTTTTTGTTGCGCAAATTCTTTACTTTTGCTTCATTTGTTTTATGTGTGGCGGACGGATGTTCCAGGTAGGTATGCTGTCGCACTTATATGGCAACCTAGTTCCCGGTATCTTTTGCTTGCACTGTTTTATATTGTTGTAATAATATGTTTTGTTTTGTTAGCCAAAGGTCCAATGTTGTTTACACGTCGGTCACGCCGACACGTTACCCGCTCTTCTACTGCTTCTGCTTCTGATTCTTGGTGCAAGATGTGCACTGTGTGTGCACATAAGAATAGTATGTGTTGGTTTAGGTCGTTGCCTCGGTTACGCGCCATAGATATGTACACCATAGATATGTTTCGGAAGCAGTATGCTTTCGGAAATATTTTCATAGTTTGTTTGTTGTCTATTTCCTAGCAAAATTTAATTTATTTTGTGCTCAATGTTGTTGCGGCAAGAGCGCTTTTTTTCTAGCTCTTCTGCCCGCCTTGCGCTCACATTCCGCTGGCGCTCATTTCGTTTGCCTGTGTCATTGTTTTGGGTTAGAGTTTGTTGCATATCTTACAGGTGTCGACATAATAAATGATTTACATTCTTGTACCGACATTCTAAGCAAATATCCGTCACATGCTGTCTGTCCATTGTCGGCTGAGTGTCGGCATCTCTGGCGTCTGTTAGGGCGGGAGTTCATTTGTTGTCATTTTGTTGTCGGTTTTACGAGTAATTCAAATAAAGCGAATCGTCATCGTCAGCTTTCCCAGCTATTGTTGTTGTTGTTGTTAGCTGTGGTCTGTGCTGCTTTATTCGAAAGTGCAGATATTTTTACGTGAAAATTTTAACACACCTTTTACATATTCCGTAACGAATTATGTTTAGAATCCTCAACTAGATTTCGGTGTAATCGCAATGGAAATTTTCGAATTGTTAACAACACGGCACTAATCTCTAACACAGGCTTAAGTGGTCTGAGGTTTTACCTACTACTTTGTATTGTCATTTATCTGGACAAAGAGGGCCTAATAACGTGCTTAAGAAAGCTTCCGAGCCGTATTAAAGCGGTTAGCGAAGAGATGAAGTTTTAGGTAGCATCATTTAGTCGATCCTAGCTGGACAGTTTTTTTTACCTCTGGCCAACATGATTTCATTAACTTAGGCATTGTAGGCAAATGGGCTTAATTCTCAAGCCTTACTAACGGCACATTAAGGTGAGCTAACAAATCCCAATGACATAATACGAGCATACGAAAGAAATCAATTTTAAAACATCTCTATCTCAGCCAATCGTCAATAATTGATATTAGTTGCGACCAAGCGAGTGAATAGAAAGAGAAGCTGAGAGCGGAAAATGTTTTTCTTAAATATGAGTGACCTATTCGTAGGATGACCACACACCACACACAACCGATTGGTGGAGACGTTGTTCTGATATTGTTGAAATATTCTGAAATTCGGCCATCGCCATTCAATATTCGACACTCGAAAGCTCGGAAGCTCGGAAGATTTGGTGTATAAGAAGAATTATGTTATATAAAAAGAATTGGAACATCGAGGTATTGGAGCACAAGGAAAAACCTTACCTATATAAGTAGATATTCTGCGAGCTACAAATGAGTTGTCGAAAGCAGAAAAGGAATGCGAGATGAAATTATTGAACGAAACGCTCCAAGTGTAGTTAGTAGCAGTTATAACCAAAAATTGGAATAAATTGTACGGATATGCAGGGAAAGGAAAGTGAGCAGATGTAGTGATAGACATACTGAAGAAATAGAGTTAACACGAATGATAAGTTGCGAACAGTGATTAAAACAGCTAGCAATAATAAAACTGTGGAAATCGAAAAACTTCTAGCATTTCTTCAACTTCTAGTATCTGAAGTATGGCCGTTAGGAGTAGAAAAGGCCTGGTTGCAGTTTTAGACAAATATGGTCGAACACATATTACAACAACTAAAATGTAAGTGATATTTTCTGAGAGCTCATCAGATATTATTTCGTGATAGTATTATGTAAGGAAAGAGTAAAAGTGAGTACAAGTCTTTATTATTGTGACCTTACGTTGACACTGCTGCTGTTCATAGCCATTCTTGAGGGCATCTGAATACACCTAGGAGAAAATAGGAACGGGACATTGATTAAAGAGCACTTACTATAAAAAACATATTATTGATCAGAATATATTCCCACACTCCTCAAGCACAATCCTGAAATAGCCACTTGGAACAAAAAACGGCCAACATATGTTTCATACCCTCTTATTGTCTCTATACACCCATATGCTCATTCAAATATTCAATTGATTTGTATGGAGTTAGAGAGTTTGAGAGCCACACAATTCTCTTGGCTACTGGGCGATAACAAACCTGTTTACAACTTTCATTAAAATGTAATTACAATTAATGGCAAACAATAAACCAGACAACGGACAACATGTGAATGAAGCGGGTCAGGGAGTGTGGGGTCAATTTTCGCATTAAAAACCCGCTGCGGCACGGATTCACAAATTGTAGGCGCCAACTCAACAATCAATTAAATAAAATGGCGGCGGCGCATTCGTGTAAGCGCACTCGCTTAAATGCGCAATATATTGCCGAAGAATAATTGTAAAGCGCATTTTTAAATCTTTCATTTAAATAAATTTGTTTCAATTGAATTTGCAAATTGCTCAACGCAAAGCGCACAAAGCTCGCCGTAATAACGGTAATGCGTGGCAGCAACACGCTTGTCGATTACTTCAATTGCAATTATTTTTAACTTTCATAAGTTAAAAGTTTGAAGCCGACGCCAGCAAGCTCATTACCGATGCAACAACAACAATGACAACAACACTTTCAAGGACTCTCTTAGCACACACTTACCTCACGAACGTTTTCTCCACATTCAATGGCAAATTATTAACTCCCTACTAAAACAAAAACAAAAACAAAAAAGTTGTGAAATAAAAAAAAGGAAAGCGGAGCTAGAAAATGCAAAAAAAAAAAAAAGTTATAAAATTTTATAAAAGTTCTTGGTGTTGCCGAAAGTTTTCACTTGCTCTTCATTTTCATTGCTTCCGTTTGTTGCGAACTTGTCTGTTGGCGTTCTTTCTTTTTTTCAACGCGCGCTTTTGCTTGTCATTGCAAATGACAGCGCACTGTGCTTCATAAATATCGCAACGCGACACTTATGCAATCAACAGTTCCAACAACACTTTCGTTGCAACTTTTACTTAACTTTTACTTTGCCATGCGCTTAATAATAAGCACTTCCACCAGTATGTAAATGTATTTGTGCGTGACGTCCATACTTAATTAGCATTGAAATCGCTTCGACGCGCGCCTTTGCAGCGGAAAGTTGGCAACGTGAAATCAATAAATTTTAATAATGACATTGAAGGCATTTAAAACTAACTTTTCACACTTTATAAAAAAAAAAAAAAAATAGCTAAATAAAACGCGTAAAAAAAGTATGTATTTTGCTAGTATGTGCTAGTTAGATAATTTCTAGACACTAACTCTTAATAATTTAACTAATTTATTCCGATTTGATAAATTTAACAACAAGCCGATAGAAGCCGATCCGTTTCGTACTTATTTACAGCTATTGCCTTGGTCGATCATATTAAAAATAATTCCAGCAGAAGCTAGATAAAGATTTACACCGAAATCGTCCATTTTTTGTCACTTCATTTCATTAATATACCGCACTATTGACCGTTAGAATCTTTTCTCTTTCCTTAGATACAAACCTATTATTCGAAAAACATTACATTTAGGCAATAGGGGTTAGAGTAAAGCATACACCGATTTCACTCACGTTGGGTACCAAATTCCAATATATATTATTAAACATAACAGCGAATTGAGTGAAGGTTTGATCGGATTTTATGTATATGTTATCGATATAAGGCCAGCAGTTGCCATGGAGATACTCATATTCTTTATATGGGGGTTAGAAAATGTATGCAACTATTTTGACCATTCTTAGATAACAAATGCTACGGTACCATGGGTGTCAGCGCCACAATTTATTCTAAGTTTCGATATATTTATTGATTCTTGAAGTATCTATTGCAGAGTTAAAGTAGATAATGGCGTTCAAAATGACATTATATGGAAAATAGGCGTGTTTGTAGTTCGATTTCACAAATTTTCAGACTATTATAACGATATGATGCAAATGCTACGAACCAAATTTCGTTCAAATCGGTTAAGCAGTTAATGAGATACGAGGTTGCTAGTAAAAAAGAATGAAACGGGAAAGGTTGGTCCTGTCAATAATTTCATCTCCCAATATATCTAGAATTTGGAATATGGGTGGTATAACTTGGAATATCAGCATAGGGAAAGACGAAAAGCAGATATATATTAATTGTATATAATTAACACGCTCCTTGCAAAAAAAATTCTTCGTTGAAAAAAATTTCTTCTCGTCAATTTTATAAAATTGTTGCCACTCGCTTATTTTTCATTGAAGACTGAACGGTTGCCCTTATCGTTATGACACAATTATGACAGAAAAAAACTATGTAATTGCTATGAAACATCAGCTCAAACGAAATTGACTTTTTGTTGCAATTTGAATCATTTTGCCCTTTTTAGTGGAAGCACGCAATTGTCAAATTAGCTGGATTTGTTCGTCACAAAATTTGACATGGTGAGAACCACGCGTAATACAGGAGTTATTTTTATTTACCTTGGTTTTAATGTTGTTCGTACTCTGGATTTTTGTAATATTATATTATATATATCTTAGTCAACGCGTGAAGTAAACCTTTTTCATATTCCGGCACATATCTTTAAACTTTTTTCGACTTTTTAATATTAATAAGTATGTTTGGCAAAAGTGAAAGTACCACAGATTCAAAATAAAATTACAACTACCGAAATTAATTATGTATTTTAAGGAGTAGTTAAACGCATAGTTCATTATTGAGTTAAGCCACAATTTAATCACCATCACTTAGTTACCCTTTTATTGATATTAATGACATTTGCCAATATAACATCATATATTTAATATTTTCGCATACACCTTTTATAATGATGAACATATATAAATATGCAATATTGATGGTGAAATTATAAATGTATTGTCATATTAATTAAATTTAGCACGCTGTGGTTTGAAGCCATACACCGTTAGAACAAACTGTCAACAATCACACCGAGCGCCAACACAAATATGAAGAAGTGAACAAGCTATTAAATAGACTCGTACATGTTAATATATATGTAATACTACTAGAGGCACTCGTGTATATATTCTCGTGTGTGGGATTCTAAAATATAATGAAAAATATTTATTTTAGTCAGTGCGGCCATGTTGCCATCTTGCCACCTTGCTCTTGCTCTGAACTTTATTGGCGTTTCCGGGGTGGTTGTTTTAGTTTTCAATATTGGAAAAAGGACAGCGATTTTAATGAAGTTGTGGTAGAGTGCCATAATTACACTAATGAAAGGCACTTACAGCGCACATTCGATCCTTTGGATGGAAACAAATTAAATTGCAAATACTATTAATTTAATTTAATTATAATTAATGTGTGGCGCAAGGCTTACGATCGGGGTTGATAATGAAAATTTCCATTATGGGAATTCTGTACCATGTGAATTAATAAATCATTAAATTTCGATTTCAGTAAGTGTTTCATCTTTTTGGAAATTGACATTAACAACCGATGTTTAGGCTTGCTGTAATTATTATGACTCCAAAATTCCAGTTTTTTTTTAATTACCTTTGTTACTTTCTACTTTCTTTGTTACTTTTAAATTCGATTACTGGCTGTAAACTGCCTTAGGAACGTCCCATTGAAAGAACAGAATAACGAAACTAAACAAGAAAGAAATTGAGGTTTATCGAAGTAAAGCCATCATATTTCCATAACAAAATATTTTATATTAACGATAGTATTGATATTAAGTTTTTGTTTGCCACGTTATGTTAAAGGCTTTGATGAGAAATTAAATCAAACAATATGAAATAAAAATTAATTACGGAATTTTTAGTTCTACAATTTCACAACCCCAAAAACATTTTTTCACGTTACCTTTTAAACTTGGTTTTTAAAGGACTGGTTAGGCGATACAAAAGGGTAGGCGAGAATAGCTTATTTTGGTCTAATATGATGAACTCACTTAATTTGAGAGTGTTTTAATAAAGAGAAAATGTATTATATATGGAATTATTTTCGGAACAATCGGCTATTATGTTTTAAAAAAGATTGAGTGAAGATCAAAAGAATCCGAATGAGAGTAAACCAGCACCTATTCATACCAGATCTGAATATGATTAGTATTAAAATAAAGTGATAGAACGAATAGAACGAACAGAACGAACCACACTTCACACTCGTGCCTAACTGGGAGGGTCCATGTTTACCTCAAAACTGATTTTCAGAAAGTAAAAATCCACAAATTAAAGAAAAGGCCTAATACATTAATTATTATTGTATTATTATTACTATATTGATATATAGTGACGTAACTCTCCATCAACGACAATGACAAAACCATATAAATAATAAATTGAAATTAAAAATGAGAATAATAAATATATTAACAAGTCTAGGCAGCTTTACTTAACCTTCACTTGAGTAATGCTTAAGCAGTCAAAGGTCTTTCCCGAAGTTAGGCAAGCGCTGCAATGAGTGTAACATAAGTACATAAGTGAGTATGTATGTTAGAGCAGCGCACCTCCGGAGCACACTTTTAGAGCAAAGTGAACGCGCTGTCGCCGAGTTGCTTTCCAATAAATGTGAAAACTTTTTCGATTACGTGCTTGTAAAAGTTTTCGCCTTCATATGGAACGCCCGATGGAATAAGGTAAAACAACAAACACAAAACGAAAGAAATCGCAACCAATAACAGGAGAATAAAGGCATTTAAAAAATTTGACACACATGCGGGCACACGGGCGTGTGTATGAGCGACTATGTGTTTTTGGTGTAATAAGCACAGCGGCTTGCACGGCACAAGTGTCATCATCAATAAATAATGAAATCTTTAAAACTAAGCGACAACATATTTAGATGTGAAAAGCAAAATAAAAAATTAAAAGAAAATAATAAAAAATAATTATCGCCCCATTTTCTCATATATTCTACTTTTGATATGTATTGGTTATTTGACTTACCGTCTATTTCATCCTCCTCTTGTTTGTTGTGAAAGCTTTCGCCTTTGATTTGTCTGCTGCTGGTGCTGCCGCCACTCTCCTTGTCTGTGCTTAATTGCGTTGGGACCTTCGGTATTGTTTTAAAGCGCAAAGCAATATCTGTGCGTCGGGTCACATGGTCGGTCGGATCGTTCGAATATCGGTAAACAGTTGATTCATTGCCTGGCACTGTTGCTCTCTATAAAACAAAAAGTAATGAATAAGCATTATCTATAACACGGCTGGGTAATTTATTAATCGCTTGAGGTTTTGCACAATTTTAAGAAATAAAAGCCAGGACCGTTGAAAAACTAAAATGTTAATTCAAGAAAGTTGTAATATGTCTGAACAGAATATTTAAAAATACGCAAAAATATGTTAAGAAGAAATTATTTTATAGGAGTGGGAGTAAAATCATATTTTCATTGATGAATTGCGCAGGAAGAGGTGTGGAGGAACTGGAGGGATGTCATTTATCCTACCTTTCGGAATGGACGAAAATATACAGAACCGTTATATAAGAGGCAGGCTAAAAAGTTCGTATCTTTTTAAAGAAGCTTAGTGCTTTTCGATTCCTATTGCCAACGAGGGCGAAACCCCTACTTTAGTTATCTTCCAGAACTTTGATATCAGTTTTGGAGTGCGGTTTGCTTTTTGCATCGAAATAGGCCCCAGTCTTGTTTAGAGCTTTTACGTAACCAAATTTTCATTTACGCTATGTCTACCACATTCCTTTGATACCCTTATTGTGTCAGCTGTCTTAGTCAATCTAATTTCACGATCATTCAAAATCGCTATGAGTATTTGTTGATGTTTTCGTCCGTAACCGATCCGACTGTCAGCGGCATCGGTGATCATATGGCTCGCAGGGAATTTAACAAGTATTACACTTACGAGTCCTTGCTTCGGGTAACGCTGAGCTCGAATGTCACTCACAAACCCAAATTTTTTGGTTCATCAGCAAACGACATTCCTCTTTATCCAATACCAAACCGTGTGTCACTCAAATTGATATATTTATGGAGCAATTGCTCGACAGCTGTGAAATTTGTACACTTGTTTGTTGAAGATTGAGTCTATCTGCAAAACATTGCCCTTTTTTTGGAATAATATGAATTTTTCAGCTAAGGAATATTGAACAAGACATCAGGAAAAACTTTGGTGAGTGTTTAGGTCATTTTATGGGAAATGTGCTGATTTGAAGTTGTGATAAAATTTTTAAAAGTATTTCTTAAAGTATTTCAACAATCATATATTTATAAACAAAAATCCAATGGTCTTCTCACTTAGGATACTTAAGGTATTCAATTTAGATTGCTCGTGCGTCGAATTTTTGATAATTTCTGTTTGGGACTCATGCTTACTTTAAATATGTCTCCCGAAAGCATTGGCGGTAACCAAAATATCAGGCAATTAGGTTGCAAGTAAAATGAGAAGTTGAAGAGAGAAAACGACGTTTACAAAATCAGAGTCCAAAGAGTACATGGAACCTTGTATCGCTAAATTAAAGAAGCTAGAAGATAAAGAGAATTGAGTAGGTATTGTTTAACTCCTGGATATGATGTTATGTTTGACGTCAGTAAAAGGGCTGACTAGAGTTAATTAATTCATTTGCTTTGTGCGCCCTATTCATAACAACAACTTATAAATCTAAGTGACTATTTTTGTAGCAACAGGTGAATCGTATGCTATTTTACATGCATGCGGCACCTACATGTGGAACAATTTTCATTTAGCGTCTTCCCTGCGGCCCATTTGACCAAAATAAATTAATATTTCAACACCACCCTTGCAGGGCCGATGAGTGCTCGCCGGCAAGTCCCTCGTAAAAAAAAAATATCAATAAAAGTTTTGCTGTGACGCATTACCATTGGTGTAAAAATGACAAAAACAAAATTGTAAATTTATATTCCCTTTTGTACTGTTTTACCGACATTCTCAGAAAACCGTGGGTGAGACGTATCATATACCCAATTACATACCCAATACATCGATATACATATGTACACATGTATTCTGGGTCTTAAGAGCTCAAGCTATAATATGGGAGGGGAAATCGCATTGGGCATTGTAGGCCGTTTTCACATATGTGGGTATGTGATTTCACACATGCGCAGTGAATCCAATTATCCGGCGGAGAAAAGTGGATATAACTAGTGGGATGAGGGCCGTAATGCGTGTATGTAAAAGATTAAATTCAATGGATGGTGTATAAAACCGGATAAGAGATTTAAATAAAATAAACTGTAATGAAAACATGGATTAAATGGAATGTTAGAAAAAATTTAGTTAAATAGAACGTATGATATTTAGTTTAGTATGTTATTTAAAAATTAGGTAAAAAAAAATTAAATATTCTTAAAAATTTAGTAACTTGAGTGAGTAAAATAAATAAAAAATTTTATTATAAAAGGGTTAAGGTTAGATTGCATTAACATCCCTCTTATGTATGGCTACTAGCGCGAGTATAGTGTCCGATAGGTGACAGTATACAAAATTTACATTATGTATGGCTAACGGCTTCCGATCCCAATCAACTGAGTAGCCACTAATCTTAGTAGAAGTCCCTTAGTATAGTATACATAAATGTATTCAGGCAACTCTTTACGATCAGATGCCTATATTATTTTATGAGTTTAATCAATTGAATATCTTAAAGGTAGATAATTTGACAAAATCGAACTCAAATTGCTGTTACGTAAATACATAAAATATGTAGTTTTGAAATAATAATTACTTCGTTTCGTACTTTTTTGTTGTCAAATATTTTTTAAGAATTTACAATGTCTATTGATGCCTTAAAATGATTAAATTTATTGTCGAAAAATTGTGCCTAGACAATACATGCTTATAAGTTAATATAAATATGTAAATAACTTTCAGATCCTTTAAAATTTCAAATATTAATAGCTTTGAGAAACTGAGACATTTAACACTCAGGAATCCAGCACAATGAACGGCATTGTTTCCCACCTTTTTATGTATTTCATTTTACGAATTCTTGCACAAATTTGAGCAATGTTGCCAAATAGTTTAAACAGCGCTACTCAAAAATGTAAACTCATGGTTGTTGTCTGCCTTTTTACTTATATCGACATCAATAGTCACAAGTAAAGCAAAATCCTGTTCTCGTGGCCAAAGCAAGTAGACCGGCAACTATACACCAGTAGCCTTACACAATAGGAGTGTGAATTCCTCCGGGAACTCTAAGCCCAATATTTATTAGATATCTCACATACAGGCCTACATATGCGTTGAAAAGTGTATGAGCAGATTGTGGAAATTATATGGGATGAAATGGGGCTAAGGAGAGATACGGACCCATTTTAATTAGTTTTGGAATGATAATGGAAATTACAGAAATATGGAATATAATATATTCCATATGAACATATGGAATACGGAAATTATAGAAAATAAATAATCTAAAATGAAAATTAGAAAATGGATTAACAACAAAAAAAAATTACTTAATGCAAAATATATTTTTGGGTTTGTTTGAATATCGTATTCAAAGTGAACTAACATAATCTTCCACAGCCAAGATTCTTGCAAATACATCAGTAGAAAAGAAAGAAGCTTCGCCGTAATATTCGTATGTATTCAATTTCAACCAATAGTTGCATATTTGCTTGTGAGTAACCACATTTGTGGCTTAAGCTGGCCAAGCATAAAATCAAATTAAAGTAAAATAGTCAGTGCTCATTGCTTACAACAACTATTTAAAAACAACAAACTGCTAATTTGAATACAAAAATTAACGTATTAGCACACATGAAAACTAGTTGATAATCTGGCTACCCCACAGAAAATGTAGTTAGTTAAAAGCTAGCGCGTAGCTATCTCATTAGGATGTGGTAGTGGTTATCGGTCTATCTCTACACAATGACTTTTGTAATATGGCGATATTCTACGAATAGGAGAAAGGGAGCACAAGGACCCACTTCGCAGACTTTTCAAATTGTAAGATAGTAAATTTTTCTGAAAACCCATGTCTACTTATTAGAAATAGCGAAATAGACCATTTGCGGTGTTGCCATAAATGTGAGTCTCAATTGGCCCACTCTGCATTAACTTTGCACCAGTTCTGTGACAGTCACGATCTCTGCAGTCCGAAACCAAAGATTTGCTTGATAGTCGCTTTTTTTTTTAAGGCAGGGTTGCTACTCTAGAATCTAATTTATCATGAAATATACTACTTCAGAAATGGGAATCACTTTGCCTTTGCAATCAATTGGATTTCAGACAGAAGTACTTCGGGCTTATAAAATTTCTATAACGACTTTCTAATGGGTTATTTTATTTAACGACAGATGTTGGTCCATAGACGCAGTAGATACTATTTTGCATTTTTTGACTTGTACGAAAATGGAATATTTCTCAGATCTGGCAAATGACATCCCGTAGGCAACAACACTTTATAAACACCAGCTGATTGCAAGGAAAAAATACAGTTGGTTGACTAGTTGAAATAGTGGTCGTATTTTACTAGTCGTAAACTAGTTAATAACTGGTTCATTACACTGCTGGGTAGATATAGGTATTTTTAGTAAAAAAAAAAGGCCAAAAGGTCGACCGGCATTATAGTAAGAAGCTATATTAATATGTTGTTCAAATTCCCTACGGATATTTCTCCTTATTAAAATGTTTGTGGTCTGGAGAGCCAAATTTCGTAAGCGGTCAAGGCGTACGCACACACACGCACACGCTTACACAAAAACAAACCATTGTGCATATGTATGCATGTGTGTGTGTGTGTGTGTGTGCTTATAAATCTTAATAAGTTCGTATTTATACTTTTGTCCTTAATACCAAGCATTGTGTACATATGTGCATGTGTGTATGCATGTGTGTGTGTGTGTGTGTGAAGGAAAGCAGAATATTTACTTTTGTGACGAGTAGCATAGTTTTCGGTAGCCAATTTTCCAAAATTTTCAGCAAATTTCTTTAGCTTCCGCAAAATGCTTGAACCACTATCGCACGCACACACACACACACACACACACACACATGCATCTACAAGTAAAACAAAAATAGCAACTATCTTTGCGCTAAAAGAGAATGCTTATTTGGAAATTGTATGGTTGCTTACCGAGCTGGAAATTAAGGAGTATGTATGTATGTATGGTTGATGCATATGTAGGTTTGTATGTTTGACTTTTGTTGTACGCTTGGAATTGCTGTTGTGTTGTTGTATGTTGTTGTTGTTGTTTGCGGCAGTCATGGTCGTGCTGGTGTTGCAGCAAAATAACCACAGCTGACCACACATTAAAGCAGAACTCATGCGAGCATGTAACAATTATATCTCTACACCACAAACACATACGCACACACACACACACACACACACTAGCATTCGTTCGCCCACAGTTGTGGTAAGAAAAAACGCTATAATTTTTAATAAAAGTTGTGAGCAAATTAAAAAAAATATATTAATTAATTTCAGTTAGTTTTTTTTCCAAAGATTTATTTCTATGCAAATTTAATTTGTTAAAATGGAAGTGAAAGTAATCGGTTCTTATTTTGTTACACATGGCTGAAAGCTCCTTTAATTAGCATTGGTAATAGAATATTAGCAAATTAGAAAATTAGTAAATAGAATATAATACCATTCCCGAGACTAACAAAGAACCCTCTTTCTCTGATATTGTACGATGCATAGAGTAGGGTCTAGGTATGCAGTCACAATTGCCACACAATATTCAATTTCGAAGTAAAAATTAATGATGAAGTTGTTACCCTCAAGTCGAGATCTTGATTTACAGCGGAAAGAGACGTATCTTTAGTCGAGGAACTGCAATACATTCGGCCTAAGGGTCCACTTAGTGGTTCATTGAGGCTGCCAGCGAGCATCAAACCTGAAGAGAGTGGCTTGCAGCAGTGCTTATACTTTCATGTAGTCGCTGACAAGATCGCACTGAATTAATCTAAGAAATAATAAGAAGACTTGATAACTAACGTATAAGCCACACATAATTACTGGAGTGATTATTACACCAACAATTACATGAGTATAATATATTTATATAAAAGACTATGATGGCACGGTATTGTAGTGCCACTAACCAAACATCAAAATAACTGAACAACAAAGTTTAGCGAGAGCCGCTAAATTACCGACTCATAGCATTCAATGTGCTTTCGAAAGCGTCGGGTGAGCGATTATAGCGCCCGATTAGAGATCTGTTGCTTAGGAGAGTTCAAACTTAATAAGATTACAATCGATCGGATATTCAGTAGCGCTCATATTTTTTTTAAAGGCTTGATGATGTCAGTGTTGGTTCTTACTCAAAAATCGTTCAATACGATCCCAGCTGGAATAGCAAAGATAGAGAAAGGCTCCCTTGGCATGGAAGAAACAAGTGCATAAGGTCGTCGGTTCTCTATGGCTTAGTTAAGCCTAGTTACAGACTGTTAAAGAGTGATTGCTAAATAGATTGGCAACTTTTGAAAGTTCCATCTAGTTAATATCTTAACAAAAATATGAATAACCGCAGTGAAACCAGAAGCGAAGCTAGCGCTACTAATTACTTTGTGCTATAACATTAATTAATAATATATCTACTTAGATTAGATCTCTACGAATTGTGTCGAGTTACAGTATTCTTACGTATCAAGAAGCACTGTCAAGAGCGAGAGCTGTTCAAGTATTTAGTTTTTGAAAAACATGAAACCACGAGTTAGCGAGTAGCGAATCGAACAAACTATACTAGGTAATCAAACAGACTCTTAGCACCATCGGGGTAATTTTGCGCCAACATGTTCTCTAATACATACGCACATGTGTTCCGTTTCTTTACTTGTTGAAGAAATTCTTCTTTCCGCGTCACATTTTCTTAAACACTTGTCTAAAGTGTTGAAGCAGTATTTTTTAAAACTATTCGAGATAGATATAGGGTTATCTATATCAAAATAGTCAGGAAAACGAGATGAGTTGAAATATAACAATTAGGGCTGGCACGGAGGTGGTGTATGTCAATCGGTATAAAAAGTGTACAACGTTCTTGGCACCGATTACTTTTAGCTGAAATCCCAAACCTCAGCAACTACTCAATTAATTTCAACCGAACACATTTACTTCACTATTTGAATACTTATTACAGTTTGGAAATTGGCGAAATCGGAAAATATCCACGCTTACTTCTTATATAACACAATTTTAAATTCTAGCTAACCCTTTCACTGTACAATATGTAAATCAAGCACAAATGAAGAACCCTTTATTTAACTCAAAGAAACTCATCTAAATCTGGTCAAAATCGGACCGTAATTTTTTAAGCCCCCACATACAAAATATGAGGACCACAGCGCCTATGGAGGACTACTTAGAATTCAATGGGTAACTTTTCCTATTAATAAGATCAAAGAAGACAATCAGTTTGCTTATCATGAATAAGCTTTCCATAACCTTAATTGCTCAAGGAGAAGTCGTCTGAAATTTTTCCTTTCTCAAATTCTTTTCCCCATGAGATTCTCGTAAAGCTTGTAATTTTACATATTTTATATGAGTATATATATGTCACATAGCAACTTTCTTTTTCAGTTTTGTAGAAAATTCAAAAGAAAATGCCACAGCTGCACTTACGGCGGAGCCATAAAATTTCAATTAAACGCAGCTCATTCACTCGATTAATTGACAAACTTCGGCAGGCAGTCAACGGCTGCGATCCCGACAGTCAAAAGGGCAAACAAGCCACAAACAAGGGCAACGTTTAAGCGCTTCGCTTTCAATTTCACACACGTTGCAGGCACACACACACACACACACACACACGCACACACACACATGTGTATGTGTATGTGTATATGTGCGAATAACGGCAAAACTTATAAAGCAAGCGACAATTTAGAGAATAAATTTACCTCAGTTTATAGCGTAATCTTGAAAGCGTGAAATTTGAACGGAAACAGGCGAGGGTTTGGGGGCGGGGGGGACTAAGGCGAGCAGAACTGTGTGAAAGAAAGTAAACGGTACCTAAATGTGGTAATAAGTGGGTGTTGGTGGGGCATTGTGAAGTTTATTGGCGCGCATACCGCGCATACCAACACACACATACACACACACACACACACATACACATATATATGAACAATGTATATTTGCGCAGATAACTCGCAGCCAGACACAGTTTTCATTGAAAAATTACCTCAAATATATGGAAAACTTCCAAAGCTGTTGACTGCTCATTTACATGCAAAAAATTTCAGCGTGAAAGTGTATGTGTGGGTGTGTTGAAGTGTGTATGGCGAGTGTACGCGCGCAATCTTATCGCCAACATCCGCTTTCCTTCCGTTGGTGCGTTGCTGTTCGCCTTTTTTTTTTTCTACGCCTCCTCTTTCTCCTGCGCCTGTGTCTGTGCGCCGGAAAGCAGACTAAAAACACGCGGAACAAGTTATGCCGACATTGTCATTTCAATATCGTAATAAATGGGCTTGCACACCTTCATACTTACAACAAATATGTATACATATGTTTAAGTGCGCTGATGACATTGTGTCTGTTGGCTGCTCTCAGGCCGGATACTTTATGCCTTGGCGCTTGTGTGTTTACAAAGTGTTTGATAATCGCTTTTCGTTGTAGAACAATGCATGCTGAATAAAGGGGTTGCCAATGTGCAGAGAATTATTTTAACAATATTTTAGCACAACAAATCGGAAGTATAGAAAGATCGCTAGTGGTTGCATCAGTGTCTTGAACTTTAAAGCAAAAAAGTCTAATGTGGGAACATAACAAACTGTACAAGCAAAAGGGAAAGATGAGCAGAGTTTGACATATAACCGGTTCGCCAGATTATACACAGATCTAGCTGAAATGTAGGCTACATAATTCTTGGCGAAATATTCTTGCATATTTTTAGGTTGATAAGCTAAAATGGGCATACTAAAATTTAAACACTTATTTCATATGTACTTCAGAAAAGATGAACAGAAGTCGGGAAACAGAGAAGAGAAACAAAGCCTGGTGATATGGGCTGATCGTTGCTTAAATGATGATATCTATAGAGTGCGCCGAAATGTAGGCAACGTTTCAATTCTGTCTCTTTATTAGCAGATCAACCTTATAAGCATATTTTTACTATGTGTAATCTTTTTCACTATGTTTTTCTTATTTCAAATAATATCGTTGGTAATATTAATAAGTTTTAACAAATATAGATAAATATAAGCTTTTTTTTTAATTCCAAAATAGTGCTATATAGAAAATCCGCAAACTAAAAATGGACCTAAAAAGTTGTATTTTTGTTACCAATTTAATCCATTAGACTAGTTTAATTTGGTTGTATATAAGATGTATACAATTTCCATTTCAAAGATCAGTATTTTTATAAAACCTTTTTATTATAAAAAAAATTCACAATTTTATTTTTACCTAATCAACCTTAATCAAGGTGAGCTGGCAACTCCAAATCGATTACGCTTACATATTGCTTTTGTGCCCAAAACACACAACTAATTTAGGTTTTTTTTTCATTGTTTTGGCTCATTATTTTCGTTAACATGTGGGGGTTTAAATTATTTAAGCAGCGGCTTGTTAGAAAACGTTTACTAAAATGCCATTTAAATGGTTCATTGTGAATGGCATGTGCATAGGAGAGTACAAGGTATGTATGTAAGATTTTATAAAGCTCAGTTCGTTATTGGTGCTCATAAATTAGGCGACTGTTTAATTTTGTTTGCAGAATGAGTGGATGAAAGCAGTAAAAACACTGAGTTAAATTTTAGACTGTTGGTTCAATGGTTTAGAGTGGAGTTTAACATAAACAATAACAACAATACCACAAATGCTTCATACATAATACTTCAAATAATACCTGGAAAAAGTCAAAGCAAGAGATGTATTCGGAAAACTCTCATGGTTCCAAGTGCTTCTTCATTGTGAACAAAAATATATAATCAGATCGTCCATCCTAAATATGACGTAGTTTCCTAAAGGGTATTGAAATGAATAGGCTGATTTCATCCCTATTTTTGCACCAAACCACACTGTGGTCGAAAAACATGATCCCTTGATTTCATTGGGATATGTCACCATCAATGGATATACTCAATATGGAGTCAACCGAAAGCAACTATGTACTCATATACAGGGTTAGAAAAGGTATGCACCGCTTTCGATCAATTTCACTCAAAAGTTGTCATATTTCAGAGGCACCATTTGTGTTAAGTTTGGTGTCGACAATTTCATTAATCTTGAGTAACATATTGTAAAGATTGATTGGCAAAGAAGACTTAAAGGCTTTGTAAGATATGTGCATTAAAATTACAACGGTGCGGGGTCACATCGACTATTAAAAATGTTCCAAACCATGCATACTCCAACCCATTGTCAAACCATGTAACCTATCATTAGTTACCTATCAGGAAATCAGTTACTCTCCTCGTACCAATCATTATAATATATTCAATATAATATTTAACTCGAACAGAACAGAAGAACGAGCTAAGTTCGGGTGTAACCGAACATTTTATACTCTCGCAATGTGCAAGGATCAGAGGCGGGGAAGTGTTTTCAGGTGCTGTCATAACTTAATATTAAAAAATGTTGCGGAAGAATTCAACATTCATTATTCGACGAAATTGTCAATGGATTTTGGAATGCAATCATATTTGGTATCTTATTAACTTATATTACAGGTCATAAGGCTCACGGAGTTTTTTTTTCTATATTTTGCTTTGTGTCCGACATATTTATATTAAAATCTACCAAATTAACTCAAATAAGATATATGGGATATAAAGTCAACCAAAGTGGCTTAATTGAATATATTAGATGCAGAGAAAAGGAAATCATTATATTAGGAATAAGCGGCTTAGTCCATGGTCTAGACCGATTTCATTTATATTTAGCGTGAATTCATATTGTGTTTAAGAAAACATATCCACTTAATTTCATTAAAATATCACACATATTGACCAGCATAAACGGTTTAAAGTCAGATGGAACGTCGGGAATTCTTAAATCGGGCAAATTTGGAATAGAGGAAGATCTGCACTAATCACATTAACTCTTTTCATTATTCAAGTATATTAGGGAACATATTTTCACCCAATTGTGTGAAGGTAACTCACACAGTGACCGACATATTCGACATAAAGTCTGCTCGAATAGCGAAAATCATTATATGTAGTATATGGGAGCTGGGATAATTCGTTGACCGATTTCGCACATTTACGACAGTAAACTATGGTATATCCGATATTACACGTTCACTTAATTTTGCTAAGCTATCTTAAAATTATGTTATATAAGAAGTAAGCGTGGGTTTTATCCGATTTCGTCCATTTTCACAATGTGACATAAGAATGGAAATATAATGCCACATACCAAATTTAAGGCGGTTAAGGCGTTCTTGCGATACGGCATTTCACATAAAGTGGGCGGTGTCATGCCCTTCACCAAAACTTTATACATATTCCTATGCAACCCATTTGTATAATATTTGCAGTAAGATTTAATGTTTCTGACGTCTTCCTTTAGCTAAGCTAAGCTTAAGTTATCACACTTTTAATAGTTTTCAACATAAACTTTCTATTGGAGGTGGGTGTGGTTATAATCCGATTTCACTAATTTTCTCAGTATACGAAGAGATGCTAGAAAACTTTACTCGAAGTAAGTTTGATTGATATAGCCTTGAATTTTACTCAAGTTATCGCTTGTAAGGACGGACAGACGAACACTCACTCAAATTTCAAATCGTCTTTTCATCCTGATTATTTATATATATATATATGCCTATATCTAACTCGATTAGTTTTAGGTGTTACAAGCAACCGGTAGCTGAATAAAACGAATATACTCTGTAGCAAAAGTATTCTTGCAAAAGTATAAAAATTTAAATATTGTTCCTATTTAATTAGAATAGTATTAAAATTGTTTTTCTTTGGACCATAATAACTAAAGCAATAAAATATTTATTGGATATGATCTATCATGGATAGAACCGGCATACATTAATATATATGTATATGTATTTTTACAGTCAGGATATTTTTATACCACAGTGTACCAAAGATTAGCACTGTGTACACCTACATATAGGCGCATTTCATAATTACATAAAAGATTTATATTGTATGAAATGCAGAATAAAAGAAGCTCTCCGGCTAGTTTGCTTTGTTAATGGATCGCTTTAATGCATGTCATTCTTTCATAAACAATAAACACATTGTCATGCATAAAATAAATATAAAATATTGACAACATCATTCATGTAATGTATGTATTATGAGCGGATATTGGTTGCACGTTTCAGAATTGGTTCCTTACATAGATATAGAATATAAAAGGTTAACATTATTTCCATTGAGTCAGTGGGTGGGTGAATGGTAGAGAAACAAACGAAACAGTTATAGTACACTGCCTTAAGGGCAATGGATTAAAATTTATTAACCAAGTTTTCCAGTGAAGTGTTCTCCTACTGGTCATTTCGAGGCATTTCGAATATTTTTCCTTTGATTTCCTTTTTCCATGATTTCTATTAAGAATTACAAATACCGTCCTCGTGAGCTTATATAATCTATGGCGCATCAACTCCCTAGTTCCAAGCTCAGATACAATACTAAAACCTTCAGAAAAGATGAAAGATTTGAAACAACAATTGAGAATAATAGAATTGAAGACTGAAAACAACTGAAGACTATTTAGAAATTGGATTAGTCCTGGAAACTGATAAAACAATAGTTCAGCTATTTAAGTACAGCAGATAAGATGGGAACTCGCACAGAAAACTTCAGACTTCATTTCAACTGACTCTCAAAGTCATTTTTCTACACTGGAACAGATCTATAGTAATTATTTCCAGTTTGGAAAAATTATTAAATTATTCGTAAGCTCGCAATTTTTCTATAGTAATCCTATAGAAAATTTCAGATTCAATAATATCTATATAAGAGAATAATACACAAACAACTGTATAACGACATTTTCCGACAGAAGTTCGAAATTATCTGACATCATATTCCCGGAAGTGCTTATCATCTGAGTGAAAATTCAATTCCTTTCCCGAAGTCGACTAAAAGAAATTATGATTGTGGACCTCTACCTTCCATAATTATATATATCTGCATGCGAATTCCATACTATTACCGACTCTAACTAAATAGTTTGTTAGAGAAATTCGTTCTAACACCGATACGTCTGAGGACTCTTCGCACTATTTCCAAACGTAAGTAATTACATTTGAGCATTAGTTGAGTTGACTTTCGATCACCTTTGAGGACATTATATAATAATATATATTAACATGTAACTATTAGTTTCATGATTTTCGCATAGCAATCATCATTGGGACGGCCTCTATATCACTGGCACCCATAAAATGGAGTACTATTGTATTATAGGGATAAGGAGTATATCTCTCATCTCTTTCAGAAAAACTCGTTTTATGGCTTAGTATGAGCTTCAAGATTGATTAGTTTAGCATGATATGTTATCACGCTTTAATATTTTTAACAAAAGGACTTTCAATATAGACGATTTTTCGAACAAATGTATACAAAAATTTATATGTATATAAAAATAATCGAAAAAATCTCCAAACAACTCAAAAAACTATCAAACTTTAATTAAAATATTCACTTTTAGCCGGAATAATATTTACTTTGTGGAGCTCGATAACAACTCTTAACTTTTTGTTTTGGAAAAACTATTTAACCTGGAAATGCTTGAGGGCATCAACTGGAAATCGCTATATGAACACATATTTTTGGTTGACAGATGACATACCGTTGACACACAAAGCAAGCAACAGAAAAGATAAAAGAAAAGTTAACAAAAAAAAACAACAAAAACACGAAAAACAGGGTAACAGGGTAACAGGGTAACAGGGAAATAAACAAAGTGAAAACCAAAAAGTTGCCACTAAAAGGGATTGCCAACAACAATCAAACCCTCGCAGTGGAGTTGAAAACAATAGCGCGGGCCCGAATTGCAACTGCTATGAGAAAAACAATAGCAACATTGATTGCAAAAACTATGAGAAATTATTGTCCTATCCAACGGCGCACAAATATTATTTAACTCCAACTTCTGTTTCCCTTTTGACTCGCAAATCAAAATAGCGTGCTGGGCCTCCTATGCAGAGGCACAACAGCTTTACCTAGGTAAATATGGCACACCTCATTTTTGCCGCCATTTTATATGCCTATTGGTCTGCGCTTCTTCCTGTAATTCTGTCCACATCCGCGCATCGTCTCTATCATTCTTGCTCTCAAAGTGATTTGGACAATTTTAGCATGAATATCACAAATGTCACACTTCATGAATGTTTCACAGTCAACTGACGGGCGTCGAGTCGCTAGAAAAAGTTATTGGAGTATGAAAATGTTGTTTGTCTTAGCTGACGGCTGCTGCTGCAAAAATTTATAGCCGATTTTTTTATTATACAACTGCAAAGAACTTCTTTGTTCTTGTTTTTTTGATATGGAAGATAAAATAGCGAGTTGGTTACCCAAAAATTTGAACACAATTGGACTAGGCTAGGGGATAATATGAGTATATCTTGGGCTTTTATCACTTATTAATGTCTTTCCATATGTTGTTCCAACTGAACAGTCCATAATGATTCATAATTATTAATTTTGTTTTTCTAGAATATAACATCGATTTTATAACTGAACGAGATTACCCGATATCCAGAAGTACCAATAACAACATGCAGTCGAAGAACGCGTTCACTATTCTCAAAATAGGTAATGAAACCGTGTTTGCCGGTTATTGAAGACGAGCTGAGATAGCAAGAAAAAAATGGAAAGTCAGAAATAAAAAGCCGAAAATCTTTTTTCCAGGAAAGGCCAGGCCAGAAGGCACATTGCAATCACATATGCCGAATTATATCCAACTTAGGACATTCACAGAAGTAATATTCTTCTATTTCAATTCAAAACTATTTGGAGAAATATCTTATTTTGCTTTTCTTTGCAAAAAGTGGACCTAGAAATAGATCAAACCTGGCGTAATGCTATCACATATTAGAGTAGTTCGTTCAATTCATTTGACGGCTGACCCAACTATTAGTGTCACTAACAGTTGGCATTATTGCTTGATTTAAACGATAACTGAGAACTTTGGAATTGGTAGAAATTACTAAATTCAGTAGCCAAACTAATTTCCAACGAGATATGCCTCGGATTCTTTGTTTCATCTATTGATGAATAATAGGTTCCGTATTCTATATACAGATCGCCAAGCTTTTTCTTCTCTTTTCGGTATGCGAGCTATTTTCGACGTATCATAGTGTACGACCTAGTTAAAAAATTGTCAAGCTGTATAATTTCTTTCATCTATATATCATTTTGATTACCAGTTATTTTGCCTCTTCACTCGATAAGTCTCTAGCCGTGTAAACAAAATCGATATACAACATAAGTAGAAGCCATACCAAGTTTATAAACACGTCACAGATTGCTCGTTTCAATAGTACCCTGAATTCCCCATGAATTTTTCCAGAACTCGTGCTTTAATTCATTTTAAGAGTTATTTCTCGTATTTATTTAAAAAAAAGCTAACTGTGAATAACGAGTAGTGAAGTTCGCGTGTTCCAGCACCATTATCGGAAATTTCGTCTTCCGTTTTGAGAATCACCAACATTTCCGCAACAAAAATAAATATTCACTGCAATAAGTTTACGCCACTTAAAGTACACCAGATTAAATCACAACGCAGATAAAAGTGAGTAGGATTATAAATAGCAGAGGTAAAATGGTGCTGGATAACACCATTAGTACATAGTTATTTTATCATGTTTTACAATCGTTCTAATCCACTGTTAGGTATCGTATCGCTCGACTATGCTCGTACTTCTCCCCTCTTTGACCAGCAGGTGGTCACAAATCAATTTAGTCAACTTTTATTGAATAGCACATATTACTAGTAGCCAAACAAACTGAAACATCTGTGGGGGATAGGGGTTTAATTGTAATAAAACACAAAAGTTGAAACTATAAAATAATTTATTACTAGTAGCAGTCATCATTCTGAATACAATGTGAAACCTTCCGTTGGCTTTACTTGGTTCTGGGGCAAAATAAATAAAATGGTACTAAATTAAATTCAGCGAGTGGAAAATAATTTAAATTGAAAAAAAAAAAACAAAAAAAAATTTGTATTGTGTGACATTTTCTTTTATGATCTCAAATGGCTTTTGACATGTTTCCCGAAGCGTATTTTTCAGATTTGGAGATTTAGAGCGACTTGCAAAAACCCAAATACAATTATATACCAATTTATTTATACCCAAATTATACCCAAAACATCAACCAGAGTTGTTTAAGTACATTTAACTTTACACCTTTTTCACACACTCAAATATCGGCCTTTACTGTTATGCAAGTTTTTCCAATATTTTACGACATTCCCGATTCCGTTATTCCAAATTCCATTCTAAGAATTGCCAAAATAACACTTTGCGACGAAAAAACTTGTTCGTATCTCGCGCGAACTGCATATGAATGCCAAAGTAGTTGAACCCACCAACGATTTGCGCTGCCGGTTTAAATGGAACAGATTGATTAACAGTCGTTATACGCTCGAGCAACAGTAAAGAGAGAAGATTTCTCGAAGAGAAGATAAGAACTAATCCAAGACGAGCACAGGATGTGTTTCCAAGTGAAGGGAGAAGAAGGGAAGGGAAAAAAGACGTTTTTGAATAATTATTTTTTGTCAAATGCTTTAATAGCAATTTGTGCTGTGGTACACCAGCAGTCTCTATAAGAAACTTCTGAGAATTGTTCCAGTTATGCGGCTCCAGGTATTGTTCTCCAGATATTTATCTTGCAATATTTACATACTTCTTTAAGTTTAATTCTTTTTAGTTCTTAATTAATTTTTCAGTGTTTAGTTTTTCAAGAATATCAAAAAAGAAAAGATTTAGATTTATTTTAGTGCTAGGGAGCTTTTAAATTCATATATACGGATCTGAAAATGTATGTGCATTTACATATAAACACATATTCTTCAATCACTTAACCGCTTTAAGGGTTCGAGATTGAAACATTCAATTAACTTAAAACCAACATGAATAAAGTTCAATTCGAGTGATTGACTTTTATAGCCCTGTGTGTTTATCCAAGCAAGAAATCGCCGCCATATCCGTTACCAAGCAACATATCTTTGACACATTTGGCAGCTAGCATTGTATTACCAGCGGAAGAATCAAGCAAACTTTTACAAAGCAAAGAAGTGAAAAAGCGAAAGAAAGACAAGAAAGACAAGAAGCAACACTCCTGCAAGTGTCAATGGATTTTCTTCTTATTGTACAGTTATTATTATTCTTTTTTTTTGTTTTTATTACACATCCCTCTGCGAACTTCTTTTTTAGCAAGCTTTTTGCTACTGCCCACATTGGCAACAGTTTTATTGCATTCTCCCGCTGATTGCTGGTGTCAGCAATGTCACTTGACACCCGCAAACTGTGGGGAAAAACTAGACGACATGAAAAAAGGAGATAGGGCCGGATTAACCATCAATAGCGGGGTGTGGGAGTGTTTCCTTTATGAGATTGCGTGCCCTTGATTTGGTTATTTGGAATCTACACTATTCCCCTCCCTACTTTTTAGGTTTTTAAGGAAATCAAAGTCATTGTCAGTTTCGCGTAATGGTTCCCAGGGTTAGCACTAACTGATTTTGCTGGTATTTAAATACATATGAGTAGATATGTAAGCATGTAGAGCGCACATACTTGTGTTCCCTCGTATGAGATATTCTCGTGAGACAGCTAAGCCGAACGAGTTGACAAGCAACTCCCGACATCGTCGAATTGAAGCATTTTACTGCGTAGGCGTGCCAGACATCGACGACATGACATGACGTGACATGACAAGGCAACATTAAGAAGTGACAAACGTCAAGCGAGGCAATGATTTGGCGATACAATTGCCGCCAGGCATGTGATGAAAGTATGCAAATTTTTTTTTCTAAACATTTCGAAATTAAATTGAATTTTTGAGTTTTAAAAGCTTATGAAAAGTTGCAAGGCAACGGAACGATTTAACAATATTCTATAAAAATAAGCATGGACAATATAATTTCACAGAGCAAGAAGTATATTATTAGAAGCAGCAACAACTAAATGTACGAAAACAGAGCAAAATACACATTTATACAGTGTTGTGGCAAACATTTGCAAAATATGAATTCTGAAAGCAAGGCAATGAAGTTTAGCAGAACCTCCCTATGCAATCGAGAGTTAAGTTTATGGGACTTATCTCGCCTTACCCGAAGTGATTAAGTTTGCTTTCGGCAATAAATCTTTCGGTTTTGACTCTGCAACAAACAGTTTTCACATTTACTATGTAAATTTGAATTCAAAATTAGTTTCAAAGGCATAAATTTGCAATTGATTCATTAAAATATTTCTATTACCCATATCTCCGCTTTTGTCAATTCAAATTCTCTTCATCGACGGAAACAGCATTTTCTCCCATTGGCAAATCGAGGTAGTTTAGAATATTAAATAAGAAAAAGTAAGGAAGGACTAAGTTCATGTGTAACTAAACAGTTCACACGCTCGCAATTTGCAAGGATCAAAGCCGAGGAAATATTTTCAGATGTTGACAAAACTTTATATTAAATAACGCTACAAATGAATTTGAAACTCATTATTCGACAAAAACCGTGAATGGATATGGCTGAACCATATTTGTTATCTTATTAGCAAATATTATAGGTAGTATATTTTGCTCCGTGTACGAAATATTTATATCAAATTCGAGCTAATTAACGCAAATGTGATATATGCGTTATAAAATCAACGAAAGGGGCTAAATTCATTATATTGGGTATATGACGAAAAAGTCAACCAGAGAATCGGAAATTATTATATCAATTATATGGGATTTAAACCGATTTAATTCATATTTTGCGCTAAACCATATTATGGTTAAGAGGCCATATTTGATTTCATAAAAAAATTTTTGTTCAAAACATTTTGACTAACATAAACAGTTTAAAATCAGCTGGTGCGCCGGAAATCACTATATCGGTAATATTGGGGCTAGGGGGAGACTGGACCAAGAAGTCATTTTTAGATAATAAAAAAAAAATTACCCTTAATGAAAAAATTACCTAATTTCGATGGATATGGAATGCTGTACTATACTGTTCAACATTCATCAGCAGTACTCGTTTGTGTCATTTCTTCACCATTAAAATTTATCGCGCTGAATACACATAACATTTTACAAGCTTTTTCCGAATTTCGAAAATTGTGCGTACATTTGCGAAAAATTTTTTCGCGCCTTTGTTTTTAACGTCATCATGGCAGTGGCAGAAAAAATGTATCTAAATAACATGACTAGCTCGAAATATCGGCCTAACTAGAGCAACATTAAAAGTTACTGAGCAAATAACTGTTATATGTTCTTTTATGCTCGCATTGAAGTCCACCAAGTACAAACTATAACTAACAAAAGAACTATATTATATTTCGTGTTTTTAACATCGAGTCACAAGTATAATATATGTAAAGATTAATTATTATATGATAATAATAGTGCTAAAAATGTGAGGTTAAGTTGAAATTATTTATATTTCCAGTAGGCAGACTTTGTATGCTGATCTTCCACTTGGTAGCCAAAGTAGCCAATGTTTTTCAGATCTTGCATTAGAGTCGGTGATAATTTGATGGCGTTGTAGATCGCTTTCTCCAATTCTGCGTATTGATTATGGGATTCGAAGGGCATGTGTTCAAAGCTGCACATCATCACGTTGCCACCTTCATTGCCGATAGCAAGCGATCGGCCACATAAACTCAATCTACGTTAGGAAGACATTGTATGGATGTTGTTCAGATATGAGAAAATACTGAATTTTTAAATTTGATATGAATATTTTGAGAAAACGCATTGGCTACAAATGTTGTTGTTTGTATATCGTGGAGTGAAATATTAGTTCCGACAGAAATTTCAAAACAGTAATCGCATCTATGTATATCAAGAGGTTATAATAAAACTCAAGCCACTCTCTCTTGATTCCATGCAATAGAAACAAAAAGATAAATCTATAAAAAGGAATGCACATATACGAGAATTCGTAAATTAAGATCTATGCGACAGAAATTGGTTCAAAAAAGACTATATTAAAAATAACTGCGGTCGAAACTATTACTATAACCGAATGCGTTGAATCCCACCCAAGTTTCGACGAACATCTTTTCTTCTACTAGCTATCGATTCTTGGCAGCAAATGGTAAACCCCGAGCGTTGCGAACAAAATCTATAAGTCGTTATGTAGGTGGTGTAGGTGGCGTAACCAACAATTAGAAGAAAATGGTCCTCACAATGGTGTAACCCCCTTGTGTTGGGTGTACTGTGTACCCACATATGTATATACATTTGTTATTTAAAGCAATACTCACTTGGCTAATGTATGAAATGATTTGTTTATATTTGTTGTTGATATCGGTGCTAATAAATTTCGACGTAAGTCCCATATGTCAACAGTTTCTCGATTAACAGAAATAATTACCGTTGAATGAGTGCGACTCCACATGGCACAATGTACTGGCATATAACGGTCGCAGAGCGTTATTAGAGGCTGATAAATGCCCTCTAGCCACACGCGAATTGTCCTTAAAATAAAAAAGATATACAAAATTATGAAAAGAAAAAAATGCTGAACTATATAAAGCCTCAGTTGCTTTTGCACGCAGGCTATAGATTCGAATGTTATAAATCTTGGTTTCAATTCGTTCGCGGTGCCGTATAGGCCTCGAATTTTTTTAAGAATATCAGAAGCCAGTGTTACAAAATCCCACCAAAAATTAAAAGGGAAATGAACCTGAGGGAACTCAATGAAGTAGGATTGTTTATATGTTACAATATGTTATATAATACAAGGATGAACCTGTAGACATCTCAAAGTGTTTGCATTGGAGACTCATTTCGCCGTAATTATTACTTCGAACTACTATTCATATGAACATTCGCAAAATGGACTCGATTGTTGGGAAATCACAGTTAACTTGACTTTGCACTTCCGCTACACTCACCAATCATTGCCACAGGTTAGAAACAGTTTCGGTGACCAGGGTGAGAAATCCATATGGTTAACTGAGCCCTCATGAACTTTCAACATTTCCAAATAATTATGTGTGTGATTCAAAGAGCATTTCTGTATGCAACCTTCGTCGGTGAGTATATAATATATATCGTTTTGCACTGGATGTATAACTAAATGCAAGCCGCTAGCGCTCCGACCCGAATCGAGTGGCTTTTCTTCATTCACTATAATATTTTTGGTTTGTAAACCCTCAGGATTGCCTTCGATACGAAGTAGCTCCATCTGACGCATACCCAACAAATATGGGCTAGGTATTATGCGAAATTTCGTTACTTTACCACCACGAGTAAGCGTCAAAAATGGATCTGCTTCGGAAGAGTCCTCCTGACCTCCTCCTTGACGGATCCATTGTATAGCCGTCACCGGTTCACAGTTCAATAAAGCGCTACGCTGCGAAATCGCAACTGGCGGATAATCCGGTTTTGTTATGTTGCGTACTTGCACTGTGCCATCGTATAAACCGATCGCAATGAGAAATGGTAAAAATGGTGAAAACTCAAGTGCTGATACCGGCACTGGGTAGCTGTAGATGCGTTCGGGGTTTTGTGGATTTTTCATACTCCAAATGCAAACGTTACCATTCGGTACCGTTACTTTTGAGGCATCCGAATAGAAGCCATATGCCACCGCTATTAAATCACCATTGCCATGACAGAAGCTCAAAGCGGCAATAGCTTTACGTCGCGTATCAAGACCAACTTGAAATTTAGGCTGTAGCAAGCGATAGAGGAGATTCAGCGAATATTTATACTCGGCATATGTGTCCATTTTAGTGGATATTTTCATGTTGCGATAACGTCGTTGTCCTTGATGATAGCAATTGCTGGCCAATATACGTTCTAACACCATGGCCGCGTAGGAAAATTGTGGATTCTTTGCAATTAAATCTAAAATGCCCGGGCCTAGTGAGTGGCGTGTATTAAGTGCCACCGGTGCTTTGAATAATTGTTGGTATGTGTCGAACATTTCAAAAAATGATACATAGGCCGCTTCGTCATTGAAACTCTTAGGGTTTGTATTGACAATGCGAGTCTTCATCAACGTATCTACTGTCTGTGTTTCGGCATCAGAACGCCGACGTATTTTCCCTTTACCTACTGTTAGGTAATCATAAACGTGATTGTCATGTTCGACAGCCTCGGCTTCTTCACTGCCTTTCGGTACGGTAAGACTGTTTTGATGGTATAGCACGAATTCTGAAGATTTACGCAAAACCACTTTAATAAAAGGCAATGGTTCTTTCTTGGCAAAACCAAATTCATGGTAACGAGGCAAATCGTGTAGCGAGCCACTGGAACCAATTGCTTGTATGATTTCGTCCAATGAAAGCTTAAGACCCAGACGTGTACTGGACTTGGCTCTTACGGAACTCACGCTTGGTCTTCGGCTGCTGATACTTTGTCCGCTGGAACTTTTTGTCAATTGTTTTATTTGATCATCGGCATAGGCAGCTATAGTGCGGAATCGGAGAATTGACTTGCTATCAATATCAATGAACTTGGGTGTGACATTTATACTTTTACCACGTACAACATCCCTCACTTCTAAAGCTTGGCGCCAAAGGATTGCATTTTCGATTTCATTGATCAGCGCGGAGTTGTAAGAAATCCGTGACATGCGTTTTTTTTTCTTCTCCCCGTACTAAAAGTGGAAAATACGAAAGAAGGTAACATTTTTTGTAAATTCGTAACAATGTATGTATTTCATACGGTTTTGAACGCCATTGAGTTTCAACTTTTGTAAAAAATTAATAGAAATTAAACTAATCGATCTCTTAAATTCTAAGAAAAAATATGAAGGTTTCTAAATATATAAGAATGTCTTATTGATTTTTGTAAGTGTCACAATACAGAATAAAAACTTTCGAAAGAGCTCACTGAGTTATGGCTCGAGAAGAATTCAGTTAAATGGAAATTATTATTGTACAGTCAAATATTCTGTTTTTGAACGCACATTTGAATACTTGCTGTCGAAAGCTTTGTTTCTTTCTTTCTCAAATAAAACCACAACACGAAGGAATCAAGTGGAGATAACTAGCAATTTAGAACTACTAATTACCAGCCAGACCTTTCGCACATAATTTATCTAGAGAAGAATGGCTCGATGATGATTTTTGCGTTAATGTCAGTTATTCTCGGATTTCAAGTATCAAATGCGGAAACTCGCTAAATAATTGAACTAGAGAGTGTTATAAATGGATTCGGCAATGACTATAGAATTTAATTAGGAGTTCTTGAACATTGATGAACGGAACGTGGAATTGTAAACAGTTTTGCCCGACGGTGGTTGTTGCATCTTAGAATCTTTAGCTTGGTCCCAAAGTTCTTGGCGCCCAAAGTTACTCTTTTTTACTCGTTTTCATGTGTTATAGATCATGTCTTTGGATCAGTACTCGAGTAAATATTTGAATATAAATAAATAGAATTTATATTTGCCAACTAAATACCAAAGAAGAAATACTTGACCAAATTTTTGGAGAAAATGCTAATATGAAGTTTTCTTATTAACCCTCAGTGTTTCTCAAATTTGTTTTACTTCATTTACCCTTCGCAAACATTCCTCAGATGTAGACACCCTCCAGTTTTCTGTAGCGAATTTTACATCTCAGCTCGATTTGGTATCATGCTGTGTTGTCGTGTTGCAACTGAGAGCGGAAATGGGTGAAAAGGAAAGGAAAAATGTACAGTAAATGTTGCAAAAAAGGGGGCAATAATCGGCAAGACCGTCAGCAAACGTCAACAACCAGCTTAGAGCACAGTTAAGCCAACAACTGAGCTGCCAAAATGCATTTTGAGTATTTCACGCAGCTAAAGTAAACACAATTTTGTGCGGGTTAAGCGTTGCGGATTTGCGCGTTATCGAGTGGAAAGCTTATTCAAATTCTTGTCTTTTTGTTTTTATGGTATTCGCAATTTTTGTAGCGGAGCGACAATGTTTTAAGTTGCTTGCAGTAATTGTCTTGCGAAATGTGCGAAATTCTTGGCAGAATTATTAAGAAATGTTAAGCAATATGTTCACCACTTCCAAGCTGCGCTACTAACGAAAAAACTCTGGTTATGATAATATATATTTATCGTTGAGCTTCGCCGAATTTCGTGTGCAGAATTCTATAGTGAAAGGATTTGAACTGAGAACCAGTCGAGCAACTATAAAAATTTGTGACAAATATCCGTCGGTAATTCATTTTGGTCCATGAAACATGGAGCCACTGGTGCACACCACAGACCAGCAAGCCGTCAAAATACTCGACTTCCCTGGAGAACCTGCTACGAACTACTGTCTACTCATTCTATTCTTCAGATTTAACCTCGTGTGACTTAGTTTTGTGTCCAAATGTGAAAAAGTTACTTCCCGGGCACAAATTTTAATCAAATTAGAAGGTTACGCTTTGCAGATCTCAAGAAAATGTATTTTTCTGATATGACTCCTAGCCACATTTTCCTGTCCTCAGATCTCAAGATAATGTTGGCTCCAAAGAAAACGCTGAGACTTCAAGCCCGTCTTCAAGGTAAATAAAAAGTTGTAAGATCGTTATACTCGGTGGCACCTATCCTCATTAATAAAGTCTAAATCTAGACTAAATTATTATTTCCCATCATACACGCTCAGTAAGAATGAAACTTTAATGCCATCATTTGGGCTATACTGTTATCTAATTTAGAAAAAATTTTGCTATAATTTATGATGTCACCATCCATATCTGAGCTCTTGTCCCACGTGATAGCCACCAGTTTCCATACAGTTTCTTAAATAGCAATCTTAAAATCCAAATGATTAATGGGGCAACTATCAAGCTCTTCATGGATCGGGTACACTTCGCATATATATATAACTCACTTACAGTTATATGCTATGAACCTTGCTCAGCTTTAAGTCATACAATTTTAATCAGAGTAATGTCTGCAATATTTTGAAGCTGTCGGTTGTTAATGTGTTAAAGTCAGTGTCTGTTAAAACCAATTTCATAATATTTACTAACAAATTTATTTCTAACAAATTCAAAGCGCAAATGCCAATCAAATAAATATATAATGAACTTCAAATAAATGAATAGAAGAGCTTAAAGCTTAAATAAAAGTACTATGTACGTTTGTGTGTGTGATTATTTTTTCTAAGCCAACGAAGTGGCAAGTCAAACTAAATGCCTAAATGATTTAAATATGTGTGGCAGGTGGCTGACATTGGCTATTAATATTATGTTCGTTAAAATGTAGATAAATGGCGCAGGTACATTTCTGTGTTTACATATGTCGAACATAAATAAACCACTTAAAAGTATTTTACTTAAAGAATGAAAAATAATTTTAAATGAACATTAAGAGCTTTAAAGTTTTTTTTTTTAATTTTAAACTTGCAAGTATTTTGTGTGTTCGGTTTATTCACACAACTTAATTTGCTGTGATTGATCGAAGATGATTTTGCTAGTTTGGTACGACAAAGAGATATGCCTTTCGAATGATGCTGTGGAACTTGTGGAATCTAGACTTCTTGATATACTCCCAAAAATTTTATACCGAAACACAATCTAGTTATATATAGGTATATGCCAGATCAAAAATATTAAAGATTATATTTCATGCCGAATAATACAAAAACAGAGAGATTACGAGGCAATCATGGTCAAACTAACCGATGTAAGATTATATATATATATATATATCGAATTCCCTATGTCATACAGAGTCATTGAATAAATCAAACTAAACTCTAAATTGTTATAGAAAACACAGCACTCAGGTATAAGGAGTTGCCTATAGATATTTGAATGAGTTTCTAAAACAAGTTGACATTATTTTTTTTTGGATAAAAGTGGACTACCAGTACAGGTTATCAATATAAGAATTCGGTTTTTATGCATATGATCTCAAATGATAATAAAATACACGAAAACTTATACTCAGTTAGTACCCAGTTATGAACATGGCAGAATTTTTGTAAATATCCACTTTTGAAATCAGTCAAAAATCGATATATATTTGGTACGAAATCTAATACCATAATAATAACTATAGAGTTTATATTTGTTCTCTGGAATAGCTTGTAGCTTAAGCATACTATCACATAACCTGCGACCTAACCTGTGGCAATAGTTGCATGAAACAATCGGTCACTAGTTAGAAGAGGTCTGCTTTATGCATTTGACTAATGATCTCCGTGATAGTCACTCCCCATAGTGTCCAAGTCTAGAATTTTTAACCAGATATTATCTGTTCTCATTATAGCCGGTTTTAGGTAGTCAGAACAGACCCGGATTTTTCTCCAGCCCAGTATTATTAACTTGCAAGTATTTTTTTTTTAACAATATGGAAGTATTACCCCGCTAGAACAAAATCCGTTATTCTAAAATTAATCCGAAAAAGTATGAAAGGTAAACTAGCTTTCCACACCAATGTGTAACTTTTTGTCTGGAGTTTATATCCAACCTGAGCATGTTCATTTGAAATTACCTTTAACCTGCTTGATCACATTGCAGATCGGAAAATAACAGTCCGTAGGAATCTAGTAATGTAACTGCCAACTGTTGGAATTTCAATCCAGATCATTTTAATCCAGAGCATTTTTTTATTTCTCAATTAACGAGTGGCTCTTAGATCGAGATGACAGCGATATGAGAACTTGGCAATATATCTGATTGCTTGACCACTCTCGAGTTTAGTAGAAGGCGAATTGCAGAAGACTAGCATGAAAAAGAAGTGCGATCTTCAAAATATAATTTCGAAGATGCTAGATCTGCAATGTTGAACTTAAAGTTCTTAGTTCAAACTACCAGTGTCATTGTTTTGTCCTCATTATCTTGAGTCTAGGCCCTGTATTCCACCTAGGAACTTTGGGAAAATATGTATAAATATATATATCATGGATATTTTCCATTACACATATACGAAATCCCAAATAATATCCGTACAACGACAAACAATTTGCACACCAAACTAAGCTTTTCTTCGTGCTTCCTTCATTTTCAGCTCGTGGTTCGGTTCAGCCATTTGAAAGTGACAATTTGTAGCAAATATGCGGACAATTTTCAAGACACCACAAAGCAAACATATGCTTAGCTGCAAGTGCAGACAGGCAATCAAATAGGTGTAACCAACTTGCAACACATTACAAAATACTTCTTACCGTGTCGCAGCATTTCGCCAAGGATTGCTGTCGTTTGGTGTTTAGACAAGTGTTAAAGGGTTTATCCAACTGACTCAGTTCGATGTTAGCATATGCAATGTGCCGACTATAACATTTAGTCAGCAAAGCTTGATGATGAAGTTCTCTCCTCGCGGGTGTCAGAGCGCAGTACTAACCGGATTCTAGATGTTACGTTCGGTAAGGTAATCAGTGGACTTTTAAGAATAAGGGAACTGCCGACTTGAGACTATCGACCACTAGTGGCAGTCTTTCTTAGGCGATTAGGTGCTAACGATCAAAATAACGAAGATTAAACTGAACTGAAGATTCGGGACCTATTTTCTGCCCCTAGTTAATATTACAACTACAATTATTGAGCGCGCATTCACCCCGACAATATATTCGTCAACAGAAAGAACTACAGCCTCATTGGAATATTATAGTCTAGAATGAAAATTTTCAACACCGAACTTTCCAAGCCCTAGACACAGTACTGTAGTTAGTCTGAGGAGTATCCGTTTCGGGAGTAATTTGATTAAAAAGACGACCTCACCTCACGTACGATAAATGTTTTATGATGCTACAAAAATAACAAAAATAATGAAAAAAAATAATTCAAATGCGTCGATGTCTTCTCTTTAAGATATGACCAACAAGGATTTGTCATTGGATCCCAAAATGCAATTCGTTGAAAACTGGACCAGACGAATCTGAGCTAACGAAAGTCCCCGACGAAGAAGATGCTGCCAAACCTTTCACGATTTAAAAACCCAATTTTTGTTGCAAATCAATTTTGTGTTAGTCCCATGCTCCATGAAACACCCTTTATAATTCTGAAAAATTTTACATATCGGTGCGAATATTTACAGCTATGTATGCATATATGCAAGCATGTAAGTATGTTAACACCTATTTGTTGCATTCTATGTAATATGCGCCATGGGAGGAATGTGGCAACTGCCATACTGACACTTTACTTGTTTAGCTATTTGTTGCATGCAACAGTAAATGGCTGCTCCTTGGCACCTTCTTAGCGAGGCGCGTGCACATGAATTGGTAGCATGCCGCAAAACACTTTGACAGTGCCAACTGCTTGCCCCCAATGGTGTTGCAAGCACTGCCGAAGCGCCAGTCACAATATACAGCAATGCTGTTGCATGTTCACACTGTCGCATACAAATAAACAACTGCTATGTGTAGGTATGTATGTATATGGAAACGGTTAGGTGGATAGCCGTGCTCATGCACTTGTAGCAGTTATTTGCCAAGAATTTGGTTTCACTTTTCCGTCGGTGTTTTCTCAGCGTATTCCTGTATGTAAATACAATAGTTGTTGTTGGTGTTTGCCGGCATACGGATGCGTTGCAAGCCATGTTGCAGGTGAATGAAATGTTGCGGCGCGCGTGGGTAAAGGGGAAAAAGCAATTTCTGCATCGTTTTAAGTGACTTTGGTTTGCGGTGGCTTTGTAGGCAACGTCTTACGCTCAGCGAGGGAGATCTCATGTGGCACCAGCGCAATTTCAAAGACCCCCACTCACTCGCTACAGCCACAGCATGTCTGCTATGACTGCTGATTGTCGTCTGGCATTTGTCTTCCCTCACCTGCTATTTGCCGTTGCGGCTAACAACTCTCATATCTTGTTGATTTACTTTTAAGTGATGCAATTATTTAACTTAGTCGTTGCATTTGCTTACTTTTCCCGCATTCAGATTTTCAGCTGACTTCATTTTCTTTTGCGCCATTTTTATTATTTCATCTGTGTGCTTACTTAGTGCAGTCGTTGATGCAATTGTTTAAAGTACTGTGAATATTGAAGTGAATTTAATTTTGAGTTAGTTAACTCTTAAGTTAGGTTGAGTTATGTCGAATGTGGACATTAACCCCTTAACCCCGGGGCTCGGTATTTCAGTATGGCGAGTTATCATCTTTCAAGTCTATAATGTAAACAAATTCAACACAACTTAGAGCCCGCAATCGCAGCTTTCAATACCTTACAATATAAAGCCTTTCACCTCCTATGATTTTGCGTACTAAGTTTAAAGTACTCAGTGATTATGGTTTGATCCCCTAAAACACGTCAGTTCTACAGACTTCTGAGAACATCTTTTTCATGATAAGTCAAAATAAATGTTTAAAATCGGCTTGACAGAGTACGCATACCAACAGGTATGACTTAAACATGTCTTTAGAAAGTTAGGTCTAGCTATAAAATATGCGGATTCAACTCTCTCTCTTGGCGCCTTCTCTTGGAACCTTTTCAGGCTAAACGTTATAGGTTGCAGAGACCCTTTCCAAATGATATCTTACATATCGAATATTTTCCGCTGATTATCGCTGTCATCGCCAATTAGTCTACGTAAGCTAATGTCATGCTCATGTCGGCTTGCCTTTTATTTTCAAATTGCTTTGAAAGCTTGAGTACTCTCACTTTGAGAAAATAATTATGGCTTTGCATAGGAATATGGCATATTTTCGGCAATATTTCATTGTCTTACCTAAATGAATATCAGGCGCATATATCTTCTGTAATGGCCTTAAAGCACTTTTCACTACCAACAAGTTTACTTTAAACATCTTCGCAGACATAAATAGTGCACTTAAGAGGCCAATATATGCTGTCCTATAGGCGATTCACCTTATTTACTCATGATTTTGTTAAAGCTTATCGATCGACTTTGATCGAAACTTGTCGTATGGTTCTGTTAATAGAGCTCTTCGGAAATTCTGGGGGCCCAGAAGATGAAGTAGATATTATTCACTGCAAGGCTTCTTGTTTCAGGGCTGATAAAATATTTCAGAGCACGGCGATGACCTAACTCTGTGTAAAGCTCTAAAAGAGTACACCTAATTTACAGTCAATTCGTCTCTGTATACGAGAGACGTTCTTGAGGTCGCTTAAAAGTTAGAAAGATAATCGATATCACGCTTAGATAAGGAAATCGTTGAGAGACCTTAACTTAGATATTCATAATGCAATATCGGACGAAAAAGTGCCAGAGGGATGACTGAAATTCACTCAACAGTATCAATTTCCACTTGGAAAGCAAGGACTTGAAAGAAACATTGCTTCAGCTCTCTGCCAACAAACAACAACCGATCAGATTGATGGCAAGTCGCTTTCAATGACCAAAACATAGAAACATTGAGATCCAAATATCTGCCGGCGGATGTTTTTTTTTGTGTTTATGCCTCCTTCGTTTGGGAGATATCTAGCCGAAATATTTTCGAAATTATTTATATAATTTTATTCTATAATAAAAACATGTAGACATTCATGCAATGAATTCAACAATATATTTATATATTAGGCGAAATTTTTCCAAAGAAATTTATTTTTAAATAATAAACTGAAATGGCACCACGCATACATTTACACACATTGAATCACACACAAACTTCCACCGTCCATTCTCTGTCATACCGTGACATGCGTGTCCTTCACCAACAATAACAACAAAAACAACAAAAATGGTGAGCTGCCATTTCAACTACTGATTAAAATCAATCAGCGCGCAACTCAACAAGTCAAAAGGCGACGAAATCTGCACTCTGATATGTGACAACCACTACATATGCACTTATGTGTATGTGTGTATGTGAAAGCTAAAGAAGTGGAAGCTGGAAATCACTTTTCATGCCACATACAAGCACACAGTTGCACACAAAGTATACACTACCAGTTACAGTTACAACCGCACATTCAAGGCATTTCAAATTACAGGGGCGTATCGCAATGTATTTAAAAGCACACACACACACACACACACACATACAAAACTGTATATTTGCTATATGCCGCAAAGTTAGAGCGCAGCTATAAAGTGAACATTAATTTTTGTGGCATGCAACGACATGGCGAAATGGCGCACAGCTTGGCGGCATGTGAACGGTAACCGTTAGTTGGCAAACAAGGAAGCAGCCAGGTGTAAAAGATACACATTACCAATACGCACACACACGATCACCTACATTTCCTATAATATATTAGCAGTAAGATATATTTGTGCTTGTGCTTTTAAGTGGAAATGCTACAGCCATTGGCTCCGGGAAAGGCACTCCGTGTCTTCGGACTGCTTTTCGTTTGTGAAACGTATGAATACATAGAAACGATGTGTGTTGTATGTAGATGTATGTTGCTTTGCGAAAGTCTAAATGTGTCTACACAAAAGTGAGATAAATGCCGTTGATGTCAAGATAAGTGGAAATTCACTTTTCTATTCAAGAGGGCAACAAACTAAATAAAAGTAAATATGCTATTTAAAAGTTGTTGGGCAATCAATACACTTGTATATTTAATGTATGTATACTTTTACAGTCAACTGTGTATTTCTATACAAACATATCGATACGAGTAAATGAGTATAAATGCTTTCAACACTACTTAATTATTCTAATTAAATGTATAGTACAAAGATTCAAGCAGTAATTGATATTAAAAAAAAAAAAAAAATAACAGAACCAACAACAAAACAACCCATTGAAGTGAGTATGTTACTCCACAGCGGCAGTTCTCTTTTAGCACTCAAAAACCAAAAGAGAGCACTGATGCTCTGAATTGTGAGTAATCATTTGAGAAGAGCATCAGCTCTTACTTCTTGATCTTCATGAAAAATTGCCTAAAGTTCGAAATTAACGGTCTAATATAACGGACATTTCTACGGTAATTGCCTACTAACTGCAACACTTTAAAGTTTTACTTTTTAAATAGGTAGTAATACTGTTTAAATTATTTATATGTTCTAAACGATTTCTCAAATACAATACTAAATTTATTTTATATGTTTTTCTTTCGAGCAATTTTTTTTAAATAGGTGGCAACTCTGTTCTGAAATAGCTACAATAGAAATATTTTCTAAATCTATTAAGTTCGATGTTCCTATTGTAATATTCCATTAACATAATGAATTTAAAATTTATATAAACACATTTATTTAAAAGGTGGCAACCTTCGAAAAAAAAAACGGATCGAATTTCAATTTTTTAACCCTTAAATTTTTGACCATATTTTAGATTTTCGTTATGGTATAAATGTGTTGATTGAAAACATTCGAACATTTTTAATTTCAGCCACCCAACGATTATCAAAAATAATTATTAATTATTATTACGATTAAAAATTCTCGATTCTCGTTGAAGTCGACTAAATGTTAGATATGCACGTGAACGTGTGACTTGATCAGGGATACGAATAGCCACATCTGACCTTGCCAGGTTTTTGTTTTTCGAAGAAAAGTCATTAATTATTAAGACAACTTTCGTTGATGTTTGAAGATATTAACTTCAAAATACCAGTCTCTTTATTAATTTATCATAATTCTGGCTGGGCGAAGAATCCGTCAGTTGCTTAGAGGCGGAACGTTCTCAAGTGCATTAAAACAACTCGTTTCAAAACTCGGACAAAATATGATTCCACTCCAGAATTTTGGTGGAATTTTGATAGTATGAACTCCCACGAAACTAAAAATCTAGAGGGAGGATATAGTGAAAGCTTTCAAATATTTTTAACTGAGAATTACGCTCGATCAAATGAGCTATATACATATGTTAACCTCTTAAAAGTAAATTAAGAAGTACATATTATCAGAACAATATTTCCTTAGCGAAGAAAGTCCAATTTGGTAGTATACAATGGTTAGATGGGAATTAAATGTAGAACGAAAACTGGGATAAACGAAAATCTTAGGAAAGTTATACAAAAATCAAATTCCAACATCAGTCTAAAGTGAAGGTCAATAACGTAACTGTAATTGATCGGATTTAAATAAGAGTAACTGAGTAATAAAGTGGTCTAATGGCATGGGCACAAAATTTTTTAGTCCAGTTTCTCATGACATTTACAGATTTTCGTTGAAAAATTATTCTTTTTATTTATGCTCATATGTAAACATCTAATCCGGACCGCCTTAAGCATTTTGGTCCAAAAAGAAGGTTATGTAGAATTTATGAGAAATTTAATAACGCATTTCCAAGACTTGATGTCATCCAAATTAATTACAAAAGTGAACTTGCTTGCTAAAATGTTGCAACATGAACACACAAAAAAAAAAAACAAAAAAGAAGAAAAAATTGCAGACAAAACCCAAACTGGCAAAGTTTTCAAGGCTTCTGCAATACAAAACTAGGCAAGTCATTATTAATATTTCGCTGTTTGTCTTCTTTTCGTTGACTTTATGCATTTGATGGTCATGCAGCGAAGCGATAAAAATACTGGTAAAAAGCTTTTAGAGAAATTAACTGAGTGGCTGAGTGAAAGTACAGCAATAATGAGTTAGCTTATGCTCATGCTGGAAATATATAGAAATAGTTATGTATGTGCATGTGCGTACTATATGTCTGTAGGCGGTAAAGTGAATGTCTAACACATCAGAAGAAGCGCAGAAATTCGAGTAAGACATATAACGTATTATGGTTGTATGTTGCAAAATTATTTAAAGGTAATTTGAGCACATAACAAAAACTTGTTTCTCTACATTGGCAAAACCTTCGCTACTGTTTAAAGTATTTCATGCATTACTTTGAGGACTATTTCAGCTAATTCAACTAATTTGATTAGTAATGCAGTAACTGCCTGTTAGTTGTTATTTGTTTAATGTCGGAAAGAGACATTATCTGTGTCGGTTATCGGTGTCAAATTGTTTGCATATTTTTGAAAGGATCAATATTACATATTTCGCATCCTGAGATCATATTATCCAATCAATTCAACACAAAAGGCGCAATACTAAAATCTTGGTGCTATGTATCTGTAGCTTATAATTAATTTAGAAAATGAGATGTAATCATATGAGACAAAGAGCATATTGCCTGGCTTAATAAGCAAGTTAATATCACGCGTGAGGTAAGATCACTTGGCTGGGAGAGTGCTCGATAGTGGAGAGATATTTAGTGCGTCGGTGAGAATTCCTAACCCACCCATCCCAACAAAATCATCACAAAAGCATCATCCCAACAAAACAAAAAAAAAAAAGGAAAACAAAATAATACGCGAATGCCCGGAGCGATACTTTTCATCACCTTAAAGATAAATTGCTGATTAAATAATATCAAAAATTTTAAAATAAAGTGATACACTTGTATCAGGTATAATATACACTTGTAATTATTTACATAATCCTGAAAGTGAATGATACAAATTTTCAATAAAGAGAGCAGTGAAAGGAACAAATATCTAGAAGAAATATAGCTGTAAAAGCACCGAGATGAAAAGAGAGAGATAGGGAGAGAGAGAGAAAAAAGAACTGAAATTAACAAATAAAAATTCAATTGTTCTCCTACAAAGCAATATAATATTTGGAGCACAGATTCACAAAAGTCTAAAGTTTTGAGTTATTAAGTTTAAGAAAATTCATTAACAAATTAAAGAAAATTTTAATTGGATATTAGCACATTTTTCTAGATTACTTTAGCATTCTGATTTGGGCGATACGATTCTCTATGTTATAGTCAAGCATTCGGTTCGACTTTTTACTAATGCAATATGTACTTAGTTTATACTCTACTATACTCAACAGGTTTAGTCTCTATTCAGCTGAAACTATTCACCCCAATTGTTTGGTTTAATTTGTGTAGCCTGACACGTTCGTGTGTTTTATAATATATATTACTTTCAATATTATTTTGGAAATTTTTTTTATCATTTTATGCACTTTGTCAAATAAACCCTGCTAACAGAAATCAAAACGGCGTAAGTAATATATGTAATTTATAACTATGCGAGATCGACCTAATAACTAAAGGTGTAGAATCTGAAATTCCAGAGCATCCTAGTATTAGAATCCTATAACTTGAGGCATTCTCTAACAAAACTTCTCACAAAATACATAAGCGCTTGAGAGAGTTAGTTAACCAACAGGCAGCAACGTTTCTTTCAGCCACTAAAAGTTAATCCATATGTTCTATAGTTAGACCTAACCTTCAAAAATACATCTAAAATAGCATTCTCGGAAAACTTCCGTTATTTTTAGACATAACAAAACTCTCACAAAAACTCGCTTGGAGGCATTACAAAATTTGTAAGACGCTTCAATTAAGTTAAATTACAGAGCAAAATGGGAGAAAATTTCGAAAAATGTAAGCAGCAATCTTAACAAAATTATTCTTTACGATCGATCGATACGATCTATTCGTATAATTTTTCACTGTGTTCCTCAATTTTCAAACTTTTAAACATTTAAATTTTTCACTCATTCACAATTCATTCATACTTCAATTGGACATAAATTTATATGAGAACGCGGCAAAACCGATAGAAATCCTAATCAGCATTCTGACTTACCAATTTAGAAAATTTGCTCACGTGTTCATGAAATGTTTACCTCTGACTCTCTTCGTGCGAAATAAAAAGTGAATTCTTCAAGCGTTTACGCTCTCTCATTTCAACTCTCAAAATATTACTAAGTTCTTGTTTCTAGATACTCGTACATGATGCACTAGCTTTTAACTAGTCTGAGTATGTAATTTCAAGTCAGTACTTAATCCAACCACTAGTTTTATTAGTGAAATAATAAAAATAGAAATTCACTTTGCAGTAAAAGCAGTTATTGAAAAAAAAAGGTCAAAAGGTCACCAAGTGGCTTAGTAATGAAAAGAGATGATTCGATTAGAATACATATGGACACAAGTGCATGCGCACGGATAGCTCCAATAACAATTCAATGGCAATAGCATACTGACCTCGCACGCATACATACACACTAAACTAGCTCATAAGCTGGCCATATCCCATACATATGTACTAGGGTGTGTCATTTTTAGGCAACTTTTTTTTTTACAACTAAAAAAACAGGCTAAAAGCTTTGAAGAAGCTACACAAAGAAGCATTCTAAAATTTGAGCTCTTCATATTAATATAAAGAGGTGCCTATTCCTAACTTGCCATTTTCCTTTTAAATTATATGAGCAAAAAATTTAACTTTTTCTTATACTCTTCTTATATTTTTATAACGTAATTTGTTTTCTTTGTAGATTGAAATTTGAATATATTTAAACTTAAAGTTCCAAATGTATGAAAATATGACTTTTATTTGTTTATTTATTTTTTTGCCTAAAAATTACACACCCTAATATGTACCTATTCAAAAATACGCATACACTTTTATGTATCAGTACGAATTGGCTATGAAAAAGGATTTTCGAAACTCTCAAAACTAACACTTAAAGCTGTGTAAAAACCCCAAAAGCTCCATCTAAGACAGACAATAAAGTCATTTACGCCACACTAACACATTCACACGAATATCACACACGCACACACCCACAAGTAGCATGACCCGCTGTAGCATTGTGGCAATGTGTGTATGCATGTTTGTGTGCGTTGAAATGATAAAAAAGAAATGGCAACAAAGTTGATATGTCATGGCACTTGCCATGTCATGACATTTGTAACCGACTAAAGTCAATTCCCTTTGCCGTTACTGTTCAGGGATTGACGCTGGTTTTTGTTACTGTACTTGAAAGTGGTGTGCTCTTGCACTTCGTGTCAATGATACTTCCCCCCCCCTGCTCTCTTTCAAGTGACAGTTTCTGCTTCAGCTTACAACTCTTCCGTTGCCGTTTATGCCAATCCCCAGGCGCAGTTTATGTTAAATAGCTTTTGATCATTGAGCTTAGAAAAAGTTAAAATAAATATGAAATTTAGCAAAAAAAAAAAAGTAACACGAAACTCAAACGAAGAGCACTAAGTTTTTACATAAATAAACACCAGTGAGTAAGTATTTTGATATGGCTGGCAAATGGCAACGCTCTGTCACACTGTCACACCGGGACATGCAATAAATATAAATCGTTTTTGTATTCCATTTTCGTTATGTAATTTTTCTTTTTTTTTTTTTTTATTATGCTTTGTCATATTTGAGACGATTCAAATTTTTTGTGGCTTCTCTCGGCTGAAGGTTGTGATTTTGAGCTTTCATGTGACCTCGAATGCGTCTTACATACATTTATGTACCTTAACTAAGTGGTTAAGTGAAAGACTTCTGAACTAAGCGGATTCTTGTAGTCACTTCAAGTTATAGTCAATAAATTTGAATGGGAGTTATTGTGAGACGACTAGCTTGTCAGAGCGAACTTGGTAAAGTAGAGCATGACTTTGTTTATTTGTATGACCATGCTGACTGATTTGTAAGTAACCATTAAGGCTGTGAAGGCACATCTTTGGCAGCGAAATTTAAAACAACAATGCAGCGCCGAGAAGCAGCTGAATTCCTCCCAGTTCTTTCCTCGCGAATTTTACGAAAAAGTCTCGTGCACTTCGCCTCACTACTTAGACCATAACTGAGCCTCTAGACGTTAGTGTTAGGCCAGAATCGGATTTTGAAATATTCGAAAAATTAAAATTTACTTTAGGGTCCTTAAAACATTATTGTGTTGGTAGAATAGTAAAAAAAACGAATTTCCCTTCCCAACCCGCTGTAGTGACGAAATGTTCGGGTCAGTCAGCTTCAGCACGTTAAACTTCAAATGAGTTTTTCCTCGAAACTGTATCGGGCGACGATGGCATGCGGAGACTAGCGCACGTATCGACCCGTCTTTTAACTGTAGCTTCACAGTAATATTATCTAGTTAATTACGTATGACTTGTTCGTTGTTATTGCAACTTTTTTTTTAACAATTTATTGCTCGTTTTTTTGCTTAAAAATTTGATAACTTCTTTATAAATCCGGCATTTTGCGAGAAATGTATGTAAAACTGAAAACGTACTTACCTTACAAGTCAGATCTCGTTTTATATTTTGTTTTAAATAGCACGACTTCCTGGAATGACGGTCATCTGTAGAGACCCTCTAGAAAGAGATGTTTCCAAAGCTTGACTCAGTAGCTGCCATTTTGTATTAAAATGCCAAAACAAAAATTTTTCATACACCAAAGTACATGTTTAAGAGAAACTGAAAGTAAGAAATTCGATTCTTTTTTCTTTACTGCCAGAATTACTTGCCTTTTTTAATGGCTCTATACTGACTTAACTCCTTTAACGAAACTTCTTCCAAATCGTTTAGTAACATTACAGATATTACAACAATGGAGATAGCCGATCAGATAATTTTACAACTTTTTCAATAAATGGCAACTTTCTTTAATATAATTTTGACCTAGGATCTTTGTAGAACTTTTCGTTAGAACACATATTTTTACAAATCATACTTTAACTAAAGTCAGGTTTGACTTGTTATAATATATTTCAAGCCCTAAAGTACTGTTATTTGCAAATTGAATGAGAATTACCTTTCAAACTAAGTCATTTTGATTGAGATCGAAATTATAATAATATTTTATAATTAAAGTTTTAATTAAATCAAAAGACAGCGGAAAGATATAATGCTTTTGTCAACCTGTTTTCTTCCGTTCCCTATAATTCCTCTTTCGTTTGATATTTACATATGTGATGCATTTACGAACACAGGTCTTGCGCTTCTTACTTCGGGAAGACTCGTGTTTCCTCACTAACTCCAATTCCTCTGCTGCGTTGAACTACACCATTTCTATTATTGCAATTACTTGAGTATTGAATACCGCTCAGCAGTCTAGCCTCTTCCTCCCGCTAGCATTATACAGTAAATCAACTTTTTCAAATCTACTTAGCAGATTTAGAAAAAGACTACATAAGTACTGATTCATGTTTCTTCACGTTTGAGCACTGAATCGATTTTGTCATAGCGGCTGCCAGTAAGTATAAAGATCTATATATTGCTATATAGATATATAGATTTAGATATAGCTATATATATATGGATAGATATATATAGATAGATAGATATATAGTGTAGAGAGAGTATAGATTAGTGAGATATATACCTAACTATCTATATATATCTATATAGCTATATGGATTGAGCATATAACTGTCACCTAGCAAAGGTGACTATTATCGATATATGCGATGCGACAAATATGCCACAAATGTCACCAAAAATTGTATATAACAGTATATGCCATAGAACCTAGTTTTTAACAGTTTATTAATTATATATCTATCTATATCTCTATATCTATATGTATATCTATATCTATCTATCTATCTATATCTATCTATATCTGTCTATATCTATATCTATATAATATATGGACGTGATAGTTGAATAAGATGAAGGCTACTATAGCTTAATCCTTAAGTGAAGAACTGCAATGGGTTCTATCTATATTATAAAATTTTACTACAGTGTTCCACCTCTTTACCTCTTTGTCATGCATTCTTTAACTAAGTGTGCCAGTTTCTACAGAAATTAGGTCTTGGCAACTATAATCTACTATCTTTCCGTGCTAATTGAAGCAACGACTCTTTAAACCAACTTAAATGGCAATTTGTTGCAAGCAATTCTACACTTAAGTTTAGAAAACAAAGAAAACGCGCAACGCTACGTCTCTCATTCTCCACACTGATATTCATACACTCACAGAATAATCCGAGTGAGAGCATAAGACATTCATTGTTCGTGCTTGGTTACTTGTTTGGCGTATGATTTAATTACTGTGCTGTGCATTCTCTGGCATTGAAACGCCTGTAGCTAGTAAGTGCAGAGAGTGGAGAGAATGGAGAGCTTTTGAAATTGGGTGAAAATTCTGAGGCATCAAAACTTTTGAATACTGCAAAGACGATGTTACGGAGATGTCAACGGAGACAAATGGCAACATTGTAAACTTCGAAGAAAACAAAAGCAAATAAATAAGACACTGAAAACAATAAGAACAACGCCTTGCTGCATGCCAATGAAGTAAGAAACGTAACTCAAGAGTACAACATGCCCGGAATTGTAATTAGTTTTCCACAAATAATATAAGCCGACATGAGTGGGTCGGAGAGAGATGTATGTTGAGCGCACATAAATAATAAAGCGAAGTCAAATATGTGCAAAAAGAAAAGAGTTTCTTAAGGAAACTGGCTAGCGTTGAGGTGCACTGAGCTCCTACAAGCTGAGGGGTGATATTTGATAGGTAGTATGTATATGAAATATTTTATATGTGTACATATGTACTTATTCTTCTACGTGTAGGTTGGGCAACTGAACTCATTTCCGGCGAAATCATATTTCCTGAATATTGACACTTGTGTATTGGGACCTTGAGACCTTTGCAAATCCCATTGGCATGAGGTCACTGCGCTTTTGTCTATATTTATTCTTTACCGCTCTTCTTAGTGACGAGTACTAGTTGAGAGGGTACAGAATATTAGTATATTAGTGCACGCCTGATTACTTCTATTAAAGAAAGTCACACTGATGGCTGATAATAGTCAATAGTCAGTAGTAGTAATAGTAGCAGTAGTAATAGCTGATAGTCAATAATAATAAACCAGGCAGTTTTCTGTGAATAGCGAAATAAATAATATTTTCTGGCATAAATATCAATATAAAACGCTGTTATCTTTAATTAAAAATAAATCAAGATATTTGAGAAAAATTAAACATTTTCCTAGAGCAACGAAATTTAATGAAATTAAGTTCTTCTGTATAGCGGATTGTGGGTTCCTCAATTAGAGCAGTAGCAATGTGCTATTTTAGCCATAGTTTATAACACTTGGTAAAAACTCGTGTTGAATCAGGGACCTTTCCTATAGTTTTAAACCTAGAACGTTCATGTACGCCATAAATTTTTTTCAAAACAGAATACTTCTCTTCTATGAACTATCAGGAAAAAAGTTCGTGAGTGATTTTACATCCTATTTTTCTCCCAGAGGAAAGTTTCCCTCACAAAAGCCAAAATGGTCCACAAGACCATTCTTAGGGGAATAGAAATATTCCCACGAATATCCGCTGGAGAATTTTAGTGTACATAATTCTTGAAGGGGTCAACTCTAATCTAATTTTGAGAATTCGAACGCATTGTTGGTGAGATTCGCTTTCCAATTCCCAATAAAAACAAAAAATGGTAGAGTGACAAGGTATAATTATTTAAAATTAATTGTATATAACTTCAAAGGCATATAAAACTACACAAGAAAAAATTTATTGGGAAAAGTGTTCCCACATCAAAAGGACCGTTTACGAGGGTGCTCAATAAGTACTAGCTTCATATTATATTTATAATATCCCTTAGACTATTTCTGTTAGAATTTCAGCCGAATCGGAATCGTCATTTCGATTTCAACACATATGGTGTCCGCAGGCTTTAGAAAAAAGCAATATCGGTTAGTGATACGTATCTTATTTCTGGATAACGGTCGACAAAACTCGGATATACTGGCACACACCAGAGACCAACTAATAGTAGAAAGAGCGGGCATCACCATGCCATGCAAAATTGCCCCCAAGAAGGCGAAGACTGTCCCTTCAGCCGGAAAGGTGACTGCCATCGTTTCGTCTTGGCCGCCACCATGGCCCAATGGTTGAATTAGTCAGCAGGCTGTGGCTATATCCGCTTTGTTTTCCAAATTTGACCCCATATGACTTCCCAATTTGAAAAAGTCTAAGTCGAATAGGATACCTACTTTGCAGAACTCAAGAAAAAATTTGGAGCATCTTTGAAAGAAGACTATGTTGGGAAGTAAGTATTTCTTGGACCGCTCTCGTATGGTTAACATTAAATGATCAAACAGACAAAATGATTATTAACCTTGAGTTCCTCAAGCGGAGTTTAAGTTTTTTATAATTGCTGTTCGGGTAAAAAACAAGCACTAGAACATACTCTTAGCCTAAGTTAAAATTTTAGGATATCAGCGGTTTTATTAAGGCTTCATCTACAATGCTAAGTTTCAGTATACTGGTTTTAGAATAGTGCCTAACTAAATTTCACCCAATTCCATATTTTTAATATAAATCTTTCTTTCACCACAAGCATGCCATCGACCAAGCCAATTTGTTTCCAACTAAACCTAGGCCATTGTAGGAATATCTAACGGTTTTCTAAATTAAATAGAATACCTAAAGTTTCAGGTATTTAACAGCAACACTACAACACTTAACACTAAAACCTTTTGAATGATTCGGGTATGTTTCAAAATATATATTAGTATGGCTTGAAAATATGACTGATGTATGAAGTTCATACAATGTGATTTGTTTATATATGTAGGCGTGCATTCCAGAGCTATCGATTCGGTTATTTTGTGTAACCGAAACAACGCAAAACACGTACACACTGCGCACATACATATGGACACATGCCAAACCAAAATGGGCCAAAACTCGCAAATTGTCCGCCATTGAAATTCCATCAATTCCAGTTGTTAACCGTTAGCTGCGCGATGCATGGCCTGCCACAAGTGAGTAATAAATCTTTCTGCACGGCTGCGACATTTACGCAAAACCGCAAAAAGGCGGCCTAACGATAGTGAAAGACAAAGTGTTCTAGGACCGTCAGTTGGTCGCTGATGAGTGTAACGGTTTGGCACACAACAACACAAACAATGTATGTGTATTCATAAGTCAACACTTAACCACACAACAAGCGGCTGTCCTTCGAATGCAGTAGCGTCCTCATCGATCGCCTTGGCGTATACGTAACATGTTGTAAAATCATCTACATATAATTTAGTTTCTCCTACTCGCCTTTGCAATTTTGTTTTGTTTCGAAATTATATTTACTTATACAAAAAAAAAACAAAAAATAAAAAAAAGAATAAAAAAATAAATGAATTCTTTTGGGATATCCATATGTTTGTATGTCTGCTTGTGTTTAAATTAGCTTTGTTCTTCGCCACGATGTTGCTTCAGTAGGCGTCACTGACCGAAAACTTTTACGATGTTGTAATCGAAAAAGTTATTTCTTTGCTTATGCTGCTGCTGCTGCTGTTGATCCACCCATTCATGTGATGTTTAATGTATGCTATACGATGAAGGCAAACATTATCTTGTGACATGTGTATACTATACATATATATATACAAGAGTTTTAGAATGTAATATGTGTGCTGTGCCGTCAAATGTCGGATGGTAACTGCGCTGTTAAATTTTAAATCGATAATGCGCTCCTGCAGATGTAATAATAAATAAACTAAAACAAAGGACATAAAATAAAAAACATTTTTTAAGGAAGTGATACTCCTATATGGAATAACTAAAACCATTTTATTTATGAGGTTTTAAATACCTTAATTTACTATTAATTTAATTTTAAAATTAAAAAAGGTAATTTTTGGTTATAAAGTAAAAATATTTTAAGTGAAATGTTTTTTGTGTAGAGAAGAAAATATATACATGTAGGTATGATATACATATATGTCCGAAGATAAGCCAGTAACATCAATTAAAATTTACGTGGTGGCAACTCTACATGAAATCATAATCGTACAACTCATGCGAATATACAAGCACGGTAGAACAAGAAATGGAATTAACTTGCTTAACAGTAGCAGTTTTGATTATCATATTCGAGCAAGGTCATAGAGTTCTTAAGTCAAGCGATTAGTCGACCGTAATCTTGAAAATTCAAGATAGCTTCAACGTGCCTAATAAAAGTCTCACCTGATTCGATAACACCTGACTGAATATTAAATATAACAGACAGGCGAATATAACAGGCATATAATTAAAATTTTTAAAACTTTGGCCAAGTCGATGCACAGAAGAACTCTGTCTGGTTTATAACAAAAGTAGAACAATCTAAAAGTAGATCCGTTAAGAGTAATTTCTAGCGAACGGCTAACTGAAAAAATTGGGCTGCCCTAGACTCTATACTTCACAATATATAAAAATTTAGTTATCATGTGTTGAGAGGAGGGACGACTGAGTCCAAATAAAAGTTCTGTTGCAACAAGAATATTCAAGTTTTGTAGTTAACGACTAGTCTAAGAATAGTTTGGAATTGAATGCCTAGTCGGAAAGCCGTACTCAGCTTTGACGTTCAACATACTACGAAATATTTAGAACTCTTTTTAATCGCGGTAAAAAATATACCAAAAAATAGTTGCGAATTCCAAACATCCCGACTATCCCAGAACAATAACGTTCGTGTCTCCTGCTACCAAAGGCATGGATCCGTAGTTAAATAAGTTCATTCAAGGCATGCATCCCGCATTATATACCTAAAGTAAAACGGTTACAAGCGTAGGGAACATGTCTTGGCATTCTCCAAACTGTTTTCTTTTACTTCGACTACTGTTGTTCCGTTTACTTGAACAGTTCGCCTATATCAAGTTGTATGCATGGATAAAAAGTTGACGGTGCATTGCTTCGGAAGAAGTCAAAGGAGTGAGGCACTATTAGTATAAACAATCAATGATCTTGTATCAATTGAAATAGTTGTGAATTACTCTCTCCCTCTCAAAGAGAGAATAGTTGAAAGTGAGACTCTTAAGAGAAGGAATTTCAGGATGCAGGGAACCGACTACTGATATATTTGAGTTGATATTGTCTTAAATGTAATTTTAAAGTGAAGGAAAAGTTTAAAGTTAAAGAAGTTAGCTAAAAAAAATTTGATAGAAAATTGCTTTTAGAAGAACAAAATTCGGAATAATCTAAGAAATCAGAAAATAATATATGGACTGGTTCAAATTTCTTGCACGAAAAAAATAATTACTAAAATTTGTCAAAGAGCAATATAACAAGAGTCCCGTTTTGGTGGAACTTATGCCTACTTATGACTGTATTGCCCCCTATTGTTGAATGATATCCCGAAATTTTTACCACGAAACGTTTTTAATGACTTTTAAACAATTAAATTTAATTTATGTACAACAGCAACAGCAATAAAGCGCTTGTGGTAATTTGCACACGCGCAACACATAAATAAATGTGTTTATCTTATATTTGACAGTAGCTGATAGCAAGTTGAACTAAAACACAATGATTAATATTCGTCGAAGTGTCAAATGGGACTTGAGGCAATAAATGTCAGGGCACGCGCCACACCCAAGGGAAGCAAGGGGTGGCAAACGGAAAAATGTGGAGCAACAAATGATAGCAACGACAGCATGAAGCACACGACTAAAGAGATATTGGAAATTATTGCCACTTGCAGAGCGTTTGCACTGGTATGTCGGGTAATAAGTTTATGCCAGCGGATAAATGACAATTACGAGCACACAATTTCGAGAAATTGAATGCATGAGGAATATGGGTTATGCTGAAAGAACTGGCTTTATTAGTTGAGAGGCACTATTAGACTCAAGAAATAGAAGAATAAAAAAAAAAAGATTATTTAGAGACAGCGTTACCTTAGATAAATCCATGTAACTTAAAAAGCTATGCTTTTATGTAATATCTACCCTATTCAGAAATGCTCTTAAGGTACCAATGAGGTATAAGTCAAAATATAAATATCTCCGTTTTCCAAATACCAGGAACTCAAAGGAGGTCGATGCGTTGATTCCACCTTGGTGTCCTGCACTCTTTGTAATGGTGAATCTCCGAGCACTACTTTCTGAAAGTGATTCTCTATAACCGCCACAAAACTAGAGAACTACAATTTCCGCAACGCAAAATCATTGATTTTTTCCAGCATTTTTTTAATATCATTGAACACCCCGGCATAACTTTGATTATCGATAAAACCACAAAATTAGTTGGAATATCCAAAAACTAGTATTTTCTTTTAGTACAAATGTTCGGCATAAAAATCGATAGGAGTTAACTCAGCCTCAAAATATGCTTAAGGCTTAACAAATACTTTTAGTAAGACTTTCTAAGTTTAGGTTATTTTTCGGCGCTCACCCTCGCGACGATGATCACGAAGTCTCCATTTGAACAGTTGAACGGTTTGTAATGTCCAAAACCCCTAGGTATGGATCAAAAGACCCTCATGTATTGACGAAGCGCTTTAAGCCTCTCATAAGTCTGTTTAAGCGGCTCATATCCATCCTAGCCAATTCGCTTGCTTCACCGAAGGTAAGACATCCTTTTTTAAGCTCAGCCTACCGGAAAGCGGACAGTCGAGGAGAGGGTGTGAAATGTCTCTAGCTCATCTTTCTCCAGAGAAATGGCGCCCGTCTAAATTGGGACTTTCTTAGACGCCATGCAGTTGGCACACATTGTCTAATATTTCCCATTTTTTTCGCAAGGTGGTAACCCTATTCGCAATTAAATCCAACTCAAATAATAAAGCCTGTATAATTTTTGGTGAGGTGGTAAATCTTTTCCAAGATATGTCCAAAATATAAAAAAAAAATTCCGACTACTTTTTTGCTAGATGGTAGCTCTGTTCCCAAATATATTGAAATTAAAGATCCCGAGTACTTTAGGAAGAGCTTTCGTAAACGCCTGTTTTTCAGCTCACATTTTGTAATGTTGCAGCAAATTAGAGACAAGTCAGGCAACTAACTTTAACCATTGTGACTATAGATGAAGATCGAATTTTTGTTAGCCTAATTATAAGAGTAGTAAGATTACCGATTTCCTAATTTTTCTTAAGTTAGTTAAGTTAGTTAAGTTGATATAATAATAAAGGTTTCGTATTTGTATCTTTCTTTCCCATTGAAACGATCAATCCCGTCATCGGCTCTTCTAGAATGTATTCTCAGAAAACCGAATTGATGCGACGAAGATTTTAAATGAGTGCACGACTAACTTAATACAAACCAGGGCAGTTCAAAAACGATATTGTGATTCGAAAAGGCTTATTAATTCCAATAACATTGCTTCTCGGCAATTATCCATAGTTTAACTGGATGCAACTAAGAAAGGCTACAGTTGGCTGTTCCCAATCTTGTGAACATACACAGAATATCAGATATCGAATTTACCGAGAAGTTCGAACGTTTTGGCTTTTTGCGCTTTATATTGCTTTCTCTTTACTTTTTAGAAACCAAGCTCTTGCTTTGATGTTCCAATTATGTAATGTGACAGCTTTTAATGCGCCATTACGTACCTAGCTGCCTGCATACATACATACATATAGAAAATTTTCAAAGATATCGACTGGTGCACTTTCTATATAAACTTCAAATTACTTTATTAATTGAATTGATTACGTTGTGGTCACGAACAATTACGCACATGCGCAGCGCTGACACACGCGAGCACACAGCCACACACAGCCGCACACAACAGAGAACGTAGAGAAAAAAGCGTGAATGCCAAAAATTGACTATGCGGTTTGTGCTGCGGTAGCGGTATGCGGCACCTGTCGTAGCGTAAGACCTTAAATGATCGTCAGCGCTATTGTTGTTGTAGCTGTTGCATATAATCATGCTCCGGCATAGGCGGTACTGCTGCTTCATATTTGCACTTCCATTACTCAAAATGGTCGCCATTAATTGCTCGACTCACCCCGCCAACTACACACAACCATATTTTATACATAATACCAATACACACACATACACACATATATATATATGTGGATGCGCTGCTCGGTTGCTTTACTGTGACGTTTGGTTGCTTTTTTGGCCACTGCGTTTGTGGTTTAAATAAATGTAATTTGCAAAAAGCACTCAACAGCATAAAAGCTTTTAATATTGGCAACGTTTTATCAAATTATTCATTGAGTAACATTATGCGCACACACTAGTAGGCACATAGTACACATGCGGGCATAGAATTGTGATGGACAGAACGAACTTACGCAATCCTATGCGCTCAAACATGGACGCTGAATCGAGTTGTTACATTGAGTATGCCAGCGATATGCTCTTGGAAGGGCAAAAATTCTAATTTCGGGTTTATAGTAAGTACATATATCAATTGGTGGGACACAAAATAAGTCTATTAATCGTCTAAAAGAGACTGCTTGAACCGAGTGTGTAGTCCATGTCCTTGCTTTCAGTCTTCTCCTCAGCAGAGATAACTGCTATAGAACACACAAGGGAAGGAACTTCTGCCGGAACTCTTCGTCAGCTGTAGTTTCGGGTCTGCAGACCGTCAGACCTGCAGGCTTTCAGATCATTTACTGAAATGTCTTTCAAGTAGTGGTTCAAGGTAGTAGCTGATACATAGATAGACGCCGGGACTTCGTGTGAGCTTAGAGCGCGCTGGTCAACAATCAGCTTCTAGTAGTTATAAAAAAGGGTAGAACGCAAGAGGTTCATAAAACCATAATCATTCAAAAAGGTTCATTTTGACGCAGTTAACGGTCACCAATCGTTAGAGTTGCCAGACGAGATGGAGCAATCTTGACTCCTACTCCTCGACTGTCAAGCTTTAGGTTGGTCGATATTAAAAAATCTAAAATTTCATACCTTCGATTAGCAGGGCGAACTTGTTGGGATCGACATTAAACGTCTCAAGAAATTTATGATAAGCTCCAAGCTCTTCGCACATTGACGGGATTTTTGATCCAAACCTAAGAGTTCTTGGCATCGCAAGTGTTCTTCCCTTACCTCGCGGGACGTAGGGGTACCTGAAACCTAACCTAACCTATTCGCAAAAGACCGAACGCGCAAATATAACCGGTTGCATGAGGCATGTGTTCTGCATTTCATATCTCTCCAACGTACGTTAAGCCGGAACTCATAAGTGTATAGGGACAGGTGTATCACTCTTGTCGGTGATTAAGGGATCCTTCAATGGTAATCCAAACGGTATTTAACATTTGGATTAGAAATCTGCAGGATCTATGTTTCTGAAAAGTTTCATGTTACATAAAGCTACTCTTTCTTGAATTGAAAATTGGAGAAAACGACGGCCGGAGCAGACCGGACCACTTGCTGGGTAAAATATCGACCAAAAATAGGGTTATTGAAAATCTGAAAACATTGTTTTACAAGATTAGGATTAACACTAATGAATATTTAGGTCTCTATTGCGGCTTTTTGCGTAGAGTGGGATTTTTCAAGGCTTCTGGATGCAGTGAGAACTTTTTTGAAAATGGTGGACTATTTTTTTTAGGATTGATATCTATTAATCACGCCATTAATTCCAAAAATATATAACCGCAATTTTTTCCTTTTTTCTTTTAATTTTCTCTGTAAAGTTGACACATTTTCAATCCACTGTCAAAAAATTGCGGCCAAAGGCTGTCGAAACGGGTTTAATAATAAACTTTTGCTCGATAATTGCAGCCGAAAGACTGCACATGTTGCCAGCCGCTAAGCATTGCCTTGCGTATGTAACTACCTATGTATATTATAGATATCAAACGCCTTGGAAATCAATAAGGATTTTAGACGTTTACACGTCCTCTTAACGCTCTTTTAACGCTTTTTAATCGGAATGAGCTTTTGTTTTGTTGTTCTTTCGAAACTTTGTCTTGTCTTTTGGTAGCCTCCTTTACCCCTTTCCATTCTTCCCAAGTAGCGTCAGCTTCTTTTCAATACTTTGTATGGTTTTTTTGTACAGCAGCGCCAGGAATGCGCGCTTCTTCGTTCGGCTAATGTGGCTTTTTGAACTTTTTCTCGTTTGCGGATTACAAAAAACATCGCTTTTCTTTAGTTTCGTCTTCAGAGTATTTTGTTCCGCCTTATACATGCTACGCCAATCGTTTACACAGCTTCGGTTCATTGGATTGTTTTTGTAATTTTCGTGAAAGATTTAAACGCTTGCGGAAGCAATCAATTTTTTAATCCTTTTGGTTTTTTTTTTTGGCTTTCCCGTTGCTTTCCGTTGCGATTTAGTTTATAATTAAATTCTGTTGATAGATTTTTCACACAATTTCGGCATCTTCTTTTTCTTATTAAATTACTTGCAAAATAATGCTTTAGTCTACTTTCTTGTTGTTGTTGTTGATGAAGCTTATGTTTTCCCTTATATATTTACATAAACGTTATGGGCGTTAATGTGATATTTCGGACAATCTAAATCGCAGTAACTAAATCAAGAAATAAAGGAAATACATTGGAGACCTAAGAAAATATAGTTCTAGATCGGGATTGAAACCCACAGCCCCCAAATGTTTAACTTATTCTTCAGGTTCATTCGAAGGAATTCAGGTATTCAATTCATTCGCTGGAAAACTCAGCATTTAATGTGAGTTGGGAGCTGTGAGCACCGTTAAATGAAGTTCCAAGTTACAACAATGGATAAGAAGTACTGAATACCCCTGCAATAAGCCTTTTTAATGTCAGTTCCTTAGTCATAATCTTACAAAAATGTCTTAATATCGGTCCAATTCAAATGAAATTCACTTCCAACGATTGAAAAAAGGTTCAACTAAACGGAAGTGGGAACACTTTAAAAGCAACTTCGGTGGTATAACTTCTGATATCTACAATAAATGTAGAGAGAGAAAAATACGCCAGTTAAAGATTCTTGAAGATTATCTGAGAGCATTTGAAAACGAGCGATCTGGTCTGGTTTCATTGAAATTCTGCCACCACTAGAGCTAAAAGTACAAGAGAAGGCAAGGAAGATCAACTGTTAGTTCCATGCCTTAAATATATGACATGAAATCTTGCAGGATCTGACATGCAGTTTAAGGAATGCTGCTTGAAGACATATCCGAAGAAGAACAGAAATGAAAACAAGCGGGAACTACAAACGATTGGAGTTGCCAGATGTGCTGATTCGATAATAAATATATATCATAAGTTTTTTGGAAACTGATTTCTGAAGGCTCCAAATCTTTCGCTCGATCTGTTTTTCACTTAAATACTCTTAAATAAACTTTATTAAATTAAAAGCTAATAATTTGTCAAACGTTTGTTTAATTTTGTAATTTTGTTCTGATAATCATCTCATCAACATTTTTGCTCTAAATCTAATTTCTAGAGGAATAAAGGAAGCCGTTGTAGCTTGGCTTATGAAATCCAGTTTCTAAATGAACAACAAAAATGCTAATTAATTAATGACTGGAAGATGATGTAAAGAGCAGCCGAAATACACGTACACCAATAAATGACTCTATTGACGATTGCAAGTTTCATTTTAAATTTATTACATGCTGGACCGAAAATCCTAAGACAATCTATGTTTAGTGATGAGGAAATCGTCGCCTGCACCAGAAAGGTAGTAACAAAAAGGCAACGAAGTCCTCATTCCCATTCGTATAGTCAAATAGTTTTTACCTGAGAGTATCTCGAAATATTATGACTGCTAATGGTTAATAGAAGTTAGTAGATTTTAGCGACACCTAGAAAGGGTTCAACCATGCTTTTGAAAAGTGAAAAATAATTCATGGAGCCGAGAAGAAAGCGCTTGAAAACATAAATCAAATATACCGATATGAATTTTGGTTTCGCAATGTTCTTTTAGAATATGTACGGGAAGCAGAGGATATCTACATACAGTGAATGATTTGCTTTACGTGGGTATCTGCCGTTTGTACAGCCTAATTTTACGGTGTCCAAAAACACAACGGATCAATACCATGCGTTGATCAACGTTCTGTCAGTGATAGCCTTTTGCTAAAAACCAATCGGTACCGATTGGTATCGTGGAAATGGACACAATAACCACCTTGGTAGAACTTGGGGCACATCTAAAATCTCTGCCGTACTTTGGGTCCGACACGCGGTTGCAATCCAACACCACATTGAGCTGTACCGCCTAACAGCTCTACCCGCATTCAGGTATTATACCACAACCACCACGATACTCCCCGAAGGGCCTACCACAATGAGCAGTTTGGAGCGACCTGCACCTTTAATGGGCTCCTGCTCCCCGTAGTACCGGATTAAAGTCTTCAGGCAGACCTTGTAGCCAAGACTACTTAACTCAGTTCAAACTAAGTACTATAGCAGTATTTCCGACATGACTAAGCCTATTTTAGTGCAAAGTCTATTTCAAATGCAGTGCATTTTCTGGATTTTAGTCGCCTTTTGCGAGAGGTTACGAGAGTCGCCTTTTCCCTCCCTTACCGCGGGTTATACTTATCCCCCGACCCGCAGGGGGATATCTGCATACGTACACAATTCTTCATATAAGAGACATATGTTATACTTGTAATCAATTAAAATCAATCAATTAATCAAATTATGAAAGTTAGCTGTATACTTATTTTTCACCGCGAAAGCACATTAGTTATGAGTTAAGTTATAAGATATTTCCTTACTAGATTAGACAAGCTAATTACTCATCCATTTTTCAACCAACAACAACAGTATTCATACAAACGGTGCCCCCAAATTACCAACTGCCGCGCAACAATAGTTGGCAACTGAAATTGAAAGAGAAAAATATTGAGCACATACATACAAACGTATATATAGAATGGGAGCACTAAAAACATGGAAAAAAATAAAAAAGAAAAATTGCACCAAAACCAAAAATGAATATTGCGAAATGCCCAAAATAATAGTTGCGACGCATTGCAATGCATCAAATGCTGGATGAAATTTCTTCACCACCGAATGCACTGACCGAAATGCTCCGCAACTCGCAAAACCGGGCACGGCACGTTGGAGCAACAAATGTGGCTGCAATCCGAATTGTAACTAAAATGGAGCCTAACAGTCAAACCAAGCCGAAAATCTAGAAAAAAAATGAACCGCTGAATTACACTGTGGAGCAAGCAGCGCCTCGCAGTCGGAGTGAGTTAAGCGCTATCATCAATCGTCGGAGCGCCGGGTGTGGTCGCTTGATGCATGCCACTCGCCACTCGCCAGTTGCCACTCATTGTGCGCCACATTGCTCTTGGTCAACGCATAAAATTTACTGACACGACAAAACTTATTTTGCCGTGAAATTGAAAAATTCCTCTGTTTAAAATTAGAATTTTTTATTTATTCAACATTTTGCGAAAAGACAATATGCAAAGAAAAAATTAATTGTCTTATAATTCTTGCGGAGCTGTGTGTATGTGTGCAGTATCTTAAGAGATATGGAAATGCGTAAGTTTTATTAAAAAAATTTTTTTGTATTTATTTTTTTATTTTTGCGGAGAATTTCAATCACAGGAAAAGGAAAGAAAACGCCACAGTATTCATCCGTATTATTCGGCCATGCTTGTGTGTAATAAATGCTATACTATACTATACTATATACCACATACTAATTTTTGTTAGATCAGATATTAGTGTTTGCCAATATACATCTGATGAAAATGATAGAAGAGGTAATGATGTATTTTATAGGTGAACTTAGCAAGATCTGCGTAGGTCTACCGAATTATGGACAACAAAGTGTGTCTAGCATCGCTTACCTCATAGGTGCGTATTAGCTACGATTTGCCAAAGTGACAACGCCTCCTCAGTATTTTAATAAGCATTGATGCATGAGGGCTAGCTCATAAACAGTATCAAATATGTTATCTGATTTGACTATGTGTATGGTGTACTCTAAAACTAATATATATATAAAAAAAAATTTTTTTTTGTTTTCAAGGATCTTTTCAGTTTTTGAATATAACGTCGTTTCTGGCCACAAACACTTATTCGTATTGCTTAAAGCAACCGGCACAAGGTAATAAATAATCACAGTAGAACTGTGCTGAGAGAATTACATTTTTCACTACGACACAATTGAAGACAGCAATTGATCCTTGGCACGCGATCGGAACCGTCGTGACGAATGAACGTCGTGTTAGCTCGGTTTTCACGTGATAACCATAAGTCAAATGTTTCGTCATTAAATAATACCCCAGAGCGATAAATTGGATCACTCTTAATGACATTAAACCTCTACTAAGCAAAGCTCATGCGACGGTTCTTCCGATCGAAACTAAACACTTTCGGACAAAGTTCGTTAAAACGCAACATCAAACTCAAAACAATTGAAAAATTCACAAGATAAGCTCTTTAATGGTATTTCGACGGATCTGCAAAATTTCTTCTATCTTTTTATA